>CM037841.1:13875348-16570348 GCA_021234535.1 Stichopus chloronotus | reverse complement strand
GTAGTGATTGAATCTACAAAACTCTCTCCCCCACAGGCTTGATGGATTTGTTTTTTTTTTTAAGAAAGCTGAATTGAAGGGAGGAGGTACAACTACCCTTACACCTCACACGTAGTGCATGCCCTCAATTTTTTTTCACATCATTCTGCTAACTTGAAAAGTACTTAGCAAATCTCATATTTTCTAACTTTACTGAGATCTGCCGAAGGTATGACTAAGACTTAACAATTATTGATGATGTGGTAATAGTCAAGTGATGAATGATGAGGAGAGATACTTAGGGAGCAGTAGCAATATTCCCAAAATACTGATATAGTGGTAATAAATACTGATAATATCCACATTGTGGACATATACTTACCCCTTGCTTCACTAATGCATACTTTTAGCCTTGCTGTAAATATCCTCAAAATTTCATTCTAGCACCACACCCTCTAACTTTTAAAATAATTGCGTATTGGTAGTACACATTGACAACGTGAATTCATCAATTCACATGGTAGACTTACCCTTAACTTGCTTCACTATTGCCAGCCTAGGATTAGATGGCACAGTGTCAGAATTGATTTTAAATGCATTTTGAGCAAGGTCAAACTTAATGCATTAGTGAAGTAATGGGTAAGTATAGTCACTCATGAATACCCATACCCGTGAGTTGTGAGGGATCAATAAGCCTTGTTGTGCAAAAACAATCCTCACCAAGGGCATTGCTGTAGTATCCTTAAGTCAATGCAAGACTCCTGTACTGTATCACACATGTATACCTGTAAGCCTCACGGCTGAATTCCTTTGATTTGATTATGTACTCTTTTCTTGTCCTAGCCTACTGTGATACATACAAGATGTATGCAATGATTTATCCAGATGACAAATTACAATTTGATAAGATTCAGATGTAAGCCTTCTAATATAGTAACATATTTCATAGCATAAATACAGTATGTCACATTTTCAGTCAGTTTTTTATCATTCTGCCAATTTAATTGATCATAGCGTTGGAGATCAGTTGACCTTGATAATTGATTTTGAAAATCAATGTAACCAATTTGGGTTTTCATCTGGTAGAGATCATTGATTCTACATAGTTCTCAGAAATTAATTCAAATTGCACCGTTTTGTATGTGCAATGGTTCAGTACTGTAGCACACTTCTGTTTAAATTGTTTGTTATTGTCAACACATTTTACTGTCATTTATGTACCCTAACATGCAATGAGAAATATTAAAAAAGACATATTTTTAATATCTTGTCAAGTCAAAGTTCAGTCAGTGATTAGATCAAATAATTGTAAGCCAGTCTGGTATATACATTGGCATATCTTATAAATTTGGCTGATTTGTTAGTTAATTTAGATGCAGGCAATGGAAACCTATAGTTTGAAATCAAAGAAGAACAATTCCATTTATCTCATGTTAGTTTTTTTTACTTGTGTGTATTTTACTCAGTGTTGAATAACAACCAGTGGAAGAAGATAAGACTATAGTTGGAAAGGTGTTGTCAGCTACAATATGAGTAGAAGTAACTTGCCTACATGATATCAGTGGAAATTATTAGTAAATCGTGCAGTTTTGCTTGTATAATACAACCCTCAGTGTGTGTTTCTATATTTGCCATGTATAGACAGTATTTAACATTTACTTTTCTCTTTTCATAATAGGATGAAGTTTTGGCCGTGAGGGATAAAGTGGTTTTGAAACTAGAAGATTTGGCTGACTGGATCGTTAACGATGTTGAGTGGTCTCATGGCGGACCAACAATATGGCGTGGTGATTTGGATCACAAACAGATACCAGACAGCAAAAGTTTTTGCACTAAAGGTTAATCATAACTAGAGAGCATGTGGTTAAATGTTTTTGGTTTTGATGATATTGTAACCTATGTAATCAAACTTGAGTGTGTATGTGTGCTCATGATGCCTTGCCTGAGTACACACTATCTCAGGATATCTTGTTGTTCAACCCAGTGAGTCTGTGAGGGGTTCTAGACCTTAGAGGGCACAGTGCTTGACTTATTTAGACATCTATTTGGGCCTCTAGAGCAAGGCTAAATGAATACATTAGTAAAGCAAGGGGTAAGTATAGTCACTTGTGAATACCCACACCAGTGAGTTTTGGGGAATCTCAAACTGGAAAGCTTGGATGTTTGTCATATTAAGTATGTAGGTGTACCATATTGAGTGCAAGAACCTCATAGTTTGTGCTGGGGGTCAAAGGTCATTTGGGGCCAATAGAGTTCAAATTGTGGAAACTCTGTAAGCACAATATATCAAGCAGGGTTGTTTGATTTAAATCAAGTTCAGCGGCTACTTGAAACTCTCTGGTATGCTTGGTCATTTACATGCTGTGCATCGATAGAGTGAGACAGACCAGCTTGTGCACATACTGAATGAGTGACAGTTCATGTGTGCATGTATTACACATTCTGTGCATGTTTAGTTCATGTAAATCCACATAACACTTTTACATATGTTGAAGATGTTCACAGTGTTTCATTGGCTCAGGAAAACTGATAGTGGGGTCACAAAACCATGTTTTACTTTGTTGAATGTGCACTTTTGGAATCATTGATTCCATGCCGCACCAGCAGCATAAGTTATTTTGTCTCATTGAGACCTACCTTAACACAAAGTCAAGAATGCAAACATGGACTGATCTTGCATTCAGTATGTATCATCTACACTTTATGATCCTATTTGGTGGAGGTCATAGGTCAAATGAGGTCAGCAGAGGTCAATTAATGACAGTGTTAGAAACGCAACTTCTCAAGAAGGTGAGTTTATTTCATGCATAGTGAAATGGTAGACTGCACAAAGTAGAATATGTGGTGTGCTAATGGGTTTTCTATTCATGTTGTGTATGTATAAACTAATTTTCTTCGCAAATCAGTTATTGTGCTCATCTAGACTTTTGCATTATAGAAACTATATGACATTTTCTAATTTTCTTAGCTCATACCAGCATGCTGATGTGAGCTATTGTGATCACAAGGCATTGTCTATTTGTCTATCTATCTATCTATCTATCTGTCTATCTGTCTATCTGTCTATCTGTCTATCTGTCTATCTGTCTATCTGTCTATCTGTCTATCTGTCTGTCTGTCTGTCTGTCTGTCTGTCTGTCTGTCTGTCTGTCTCCCTGTCGGTCTCCCTGTCGGTCTCCCTGTCGGTCTCCCTGTCGGTCTCCCTGTCGGTCTCCCTGTCGGTCTCCCTGTCGGTCTCCCTGTCAGTCTCCCTGTCGGTCTCCCTGTCGGTCTCCCTGTCGGTCTCCCTGTCGGTCTCTCTATCTGTCTGTCCCTCTTTTCATCAGTTTGTCTGTTTGTGCATTCATCCATCCATTCATTCATCCATTGATCAATTCATAACTCTCTCTAGTTGGAACCACTTGCTTATTTTCTTGCGTTAGATCTAAATTGCCATTTCTTTTCTCTGTCTTGCAGTTGGCAAAGAAGAATTTGATGCAGAGGACAAAGATAGGAGCCAAGTTATTATTCTTAGTTACAACAGGTGAGTTAAAGGGAAATAGGGCGTTTGTTTTACAGGAAACATCCATATTTTTGAAAGCAATGTTTGTGGACGCAGAATGATAGATTATTCACAATAAGGAAGGACAGTGCCCTTCTTTTCAAGAAGTAAGTTTCTCACAGATAGAAATTCAGTTATTTGTTGCTCAACACTAACTTGTTCACCCAAACTTTTCAAAATTCAAATGATGCATCTTCCATCACTCATCACATGCATGATGTTTTGAGGAGATGAAGCTTTGGCAGGTATTTATTGATGAGACTGGATGGTTTAACAATGACTAACACTATTTCTTTTGTATGTCATGTTGGTGTATTCTAAACGCCCTATTTCCCTTTAATGAATAGGGTCCATTGTCCAATCTCCTTCAATCCCTGGAACACTATTACCTAAGTTACAACATTGTAACCTTTGTAACCACATGGCTATGTGTATGTGTGTATGTATGTGTATTTGTGATGCCTACCTTATGATGTCTCAAGGAGAGAAGCTTGGACAGATTACCCATTTAGTACATACTGTAGGTGTACCACATTTAGTGTAAGAACTCTATTTTTTTTGTGGAGGTCTGGTCATTCGAGGTCAACAGGGTCAAATTGTGAAAATATTGTAAATATGATATCTTGAGAAAGGAAGCTTGGACAAGTCTCATATTTTTTGTGTAGGGGCACCACATTAGTATGTGATTTAGAGCCTTCACACATGCTGATTCTCACCATAGGAATACAAACACAAACCACTGAGATAAATCAGACAAATTTTTAGAAACCATGCATACATGAACATGCAGTTAATACATGTACATGTGGAATCCAACAGTATGTGTGGTTATTTGGCATACTGATAGGGAAAAATAAACTCTGTCACATGCTAATTTGAGCTTTTCACAATCTTGATTGTATAGGCAAGACATGTAACCACTAATGTTAGACTACAGTTAGCTTGCCATAGTAATATTTGCAACAACACTCGTATGTTTCCTGTGCTTCATTCTAGGCCTAGTGTTTTTACCAATCAGTCCACATTACTTAGCAATCCCAGTGGGTTTCGATGAACTTGCCTGCAAGTTCCGTCTGTGGGTTGAATCCATCTATGGACTGATTCCACCATTTTTTCTGCCACCTGTGGAACTGAAAGAAAGTATGTTACAGTCACTGTTGTTGTAGGATACAAAGTCATACCTGGGAATATGGCTTAGAAATGTTACATCATTGACATGGCATTGTTTCTATCACTGACATTTTCATTTTGTCACTTCTATTCACATTCTGTATATCCCTTCAATTTTTATTTATTTTTTTCTGGTAGGGGGAGGGACCTTCCAGAAAAGACCATGAACACCCTGAGTTAGGCATGTCTGACATCTTCAATCCTGGTGTCTTTGCAAGCATCATTGGCTGCCAGCTCAAGCCTGATGGTTTATCAATGGATGGCATCTAACCAAAGTTGGCCTGCTATGGCATTCCTCAAGTGTGTAGCAACACTGTTATAACAATCCACATTTACCAAAGCTCCATCTGAACAAAAAACCAACATGATAGATCCACCTAAGCTAAAGTTGTTTCAAGTTTTCCCTCATGTTAAGACATTGGAACATTGTTAAGTCAACGTCAGTGTAGTGTCTACTGCAAAAGTTTTTTTAAGTGGTCCCAAGACCAATGTTTGCACCAGCGAGATGACCAAAGTAGTCATGGGGTTTGGTAGCCTGACACAGTGGGTTGCACGGTTTTTAAGATAATAATCATAGAATAAGACTTATAATGCACCAAATTCACCATGGTGCTTTACAAGAACAGACAAATAAAAAAGCAAACGTAGGAAATATAGCACATGCACAATAAGGAATTAGAGAAAAGATGCAGTGTGCATAAGGTTAATTTTAAATCTTTTCTGAAAGATATCAAGTGACCCTGAGGAACTAACACCAAAAGGCAAATTGTTCCAAAACTCTTGGAGCAGCCACAACAAATGATTTATCCCTTATGCATGACTAGCCATGTATTCAGTCAACAGAAATTTGGATTTTGATCTTAACTCACGAGAAGGAATATACAGCACAGTACAGGGTCAACAAGTCAGAAAGCTATCAAGATGCACAGTCATTTAGACTTGAACACAATAAGTAAAAGTTTGTATGTAATTCTTTGTGAAACTGGTAACTAATGCAACTGCATCATGATGGGAGTAATATGACATGATTTCTTGAAAAAAGTAACTATTCTTGCAACAGTGTTCTGAACACTTTGGAGTTTTTTGAGTCATTCCTTTGGAAGGCCATACAGCAATCCATTGGCAATGTCAATACAAGATTTACAAAAGAATGAACAATCTGTTTAGTAGCAATTAAAGTAAGGAAACGACATAACTTTGCAGGATTTCAAAGATGAAATGACCAAGTGCGTGTGACGTGAAATGTGATGTTTCCAAGTCATATTGGCATCAAAAATAACACCAAGATTCCTAACATGAGATGAAAGTTTCACACAGTAATCACCAATAACACTGTGTGGAACTGTAAACTTTTGCAACTGCTGAGGTGAACCTAATGGAGTGCAATGAGAGATATCCTTTCAAGAAAATCAAGCATGATTTTCAATTTTTTCAAACTTGGTACTAAAATTAGGTTTCAGGCACAGTTTGTCTGAAACTTGGTTTTTGGCAGTTGAGGCTGACTTGTGCTTTTCTGGAAGTCTGCAAAGTGATGTCAGGAGTGGACAACAACGAACCAGGTGTCTGATGCCACACTTTGCGTGCCAGAAAAACAGTGTGCAGAACAAGCCTACACAAAAAACATCTTGTATAGTACATACCTCCACAACTTGCACTAACATTACTTTGTAAACTCAGCAAATACCCAAAAGGATAAGTTCAAGTGTACTTCTTCATCCCAATACACACATTCTTTCTTGTAAAAATGACCAAAATTTGCTTTTCTTTATGACTGTAACAATATGACCATTGCTTTAGTCGATGCCATACCTTTGAGTTAGAGGGAATCTTAATTGCAGAAATCCCTTATCAGAACTACTATCTTCCACTTGGGATACAGTATCAGTGTTCACTTATTTGTATAAGATAGGAAGGTACATACGATGTCATACAGCAAGTGCCATATGGACAGGGGTGTCTGCTATTGTTGTAAGCCCAGGTACATACGTAAGTACTCCCAAGCGTACTGACTGCACAATGTACACACTAACATGGATAGGCTACAATCCTCAACAGAAATGCATGGGATGCCTTTCCCCATTCTCCCATTCAATGTTGAAATTTTGGACATCTTTTGGTTGGGACAACATTGATCTGGGGGGGGGGGGGCAAATTGAAAGATAACAAATCGACTTCAATATTGCCACATTTGTGTGGAAGTGTCATCAATTTTGTCAAAGCTTGTCTGAGCTGCTGTACACATGTACTGGAGGGTAGGGATATACCAAGTAGAGTATACAGAAGCCTTTCAACTTTGTGGGAAAAGTATGAGAGCTGTGATTAGAAATTGGCGGTGCAGTAATTTAAGGAATTTAGTTTTGGAATAGAAGAAAATTGAGATAAAGTAATTTAATTATATTTTGGTAATTATGACATAAGGGTTATAATTTCTGTTTCTTTTCACATCATATTCGTAGGAGCTGCTGCAGAATGGGCAAGGAAAATATAGGAATCTGATTATACCATTTGGTGCTTGCTTAGCTAATTTGACACTTAATACAACAGAGGCTGAATGAATATCATAATGTCTAAGAAATCCTTATAATGTGTCATGTCGTGTTGCCAATAACATACCACATTACAAACCCAGAGAAAGAACACACTGTGTACAGAAAAACCCAGTGAAGGTCATAAAGCCTCTCGGTGCAATAATGTGATAGCGCAACACCATCTTGGATGGTGCACTACTGACTTGACGACGGTTCACTGTTAAAACACACACTATTTCAATAGGCCTGACAGTTCACTGCAGTTATTTGAGGAAAGACCTAATACAAAACAACATTTATAGCAATTTAATTATTCACCTTGAAAAAACATGAAATAGATTATAAATGAAGGAATCAATTAATATCATATTAAAGTACAATAATATCATGTATACATACTACACCTTCGAATAGTTATGATGTCATCCTTAGAGAAGGAAATCAACAAAATATACAGTGCACCATGTGGCTCACCATAGTTTTGGTTTAGCAACTAAAAGAAGAACAACTTGATGAATAGTAATCAAATTGATGTACCTCTTGTGCATGGCCCTCCTTAATAAACTTTGCAATGAATCCTTCTTATTATGGACATTTACACCTTCAGTAATGTTGACCCCTCAACCCCCTCAAAAAAAAAAAATAAATAAACTTTAGAGTCTCGAACTCAATATGCTGTATCCTTCAACTACTTATCCTCGAATTTTCTATTGTAGCTGTCAAACTTGTCCCAAAAATTTTAAGCGCTTCTGTACTCTACCATATATGGACAAGAATACCTGGGACACCTTCCCCAGCTCTCCCATTCAACGATGATGAAATTTTAGATATCTTTTGGTTGGGACAACATTGATCTGGATTGTGAAAGATGTACAAATCTACTTTAATATTGCCACATTTGATTGTAGGATGATTGTAGGTGGTATGTTAGTGTAGGTAGCTGTTGAAGCTCAAGATTGTGTGATTTGTTGTGATTCATATGCAAATATGAATGGTTTTGAAGCTAGTGGTTCAGTTCTTTTCTTTGAGATTAAAGGTGCTCTCCCACCCTGAGTGAAGTAAAGCATCTTGAGTGTTTTTTATAAATACCTTATTGAAAACCATTGTTAAACACTTGTAGCTTTTGCACTCAAACACTCGTAGCTTTCACACTGCAGGTGAGTTAAGCCAAGCATCTTGAGCGGCTTGCTAGAGTCCCTCACAGTCCAGTGTTGGTTTATTCAACTTCCTTAAAATGCTTAGCAAATAGTCCTCATGCAAACATGTCCATGTACTTTTTCAGTGTGCCAATCTGAGAAAGTAAAATGAAAAGTTCCAGTTGCTCTCACTTGTTTTGCTGATAAAATGTGAAACCACTAAGGGTCAAAATGCTCGAGCATTAGATGCTCCAAATGGCAGTGCTTGAAATGCTTTTGGTGTGGAAGCACCCCAACTGCTGAAAATTTATCCATCTCTGACAAACATTATGTGGTGTCCTTGCTTCATTGCAACTTTTTTTTTGAATTTGGCAATGCAGTGCATAGTCATGCATTTTGAGGAGCACGTCTCAAGTGTGAGAAAGTGTGTTAAATTTTTTATGCGATACTGGCTATTTCAAACGTGGACTCTATGTAGATAAATCAAAAGTATGTTATAACAGCTACATTGTCCTTAAATCAAGGTATCCATTCCCACAGTCCAGAGTCATATCTGTTGGTGGGCTAAGCAATTTCCTTTTCCTAGTCATCCTCACATAAAAATAACAATAATTCAAAGTTTTTTTAATCTCATGATACCAAAACTGGTCTGTATGCTTTGTGAAGATGTTTTGAAGTCAGCTATAAGTCGTCAAAACTACACTGTGGTGTTCTCTCTCTTCTTGTAATAATTTCCTCTATACACAGAATTGCAATGCCATATAAATGTCCCAAATGATGTTTCCATGCGCAATTTAACCAGGATCGAAAGAACCTTGTGTACACATTAATTGTTTTAATATCTTATCTGTTCTTACATTTTCATTTACAGATATTGTCGTCATAAGGCGATGCTCAAGAGGTTAGAAAGTACTGGGCAACAATGGTTAATATATCCAGAGGTGATTGCCATGGGTGTAGTACTAGTCCCCCATAAGGGAACCAAAATGCTGTTTTGTCGGGAAGAGTTTGAACATCCATCTCTTGCTGACAATGAACAACTCTGTGATCACTTAGGTAAGGGCATGACACAGTGAGTGTAAGTTACTGATAGCAAATAGCTGTTAACATATTTGTTTGTATCTCATATGCCATATCTGTACAGTTTCAGTTTCCCCTGCTGCAAAACTTCTTAACAGCAGAGATATTTTTTCTTGGCACACAAAATTTGTCAGTAAATTTTGTAAAAAGTACTGTGAAAGACTTAAGAGTGCATGCCCGTGCATTGGTTGTAGTTGAAGTATTATTGTAGTGGTAGTTTTCAAGTTCAAAGACTTCATAAGGTTTAAAAAGTAATTGTAAAGTAAATACAAGTGTCTTATAAAGCAGGGTGATATTTGTTTTAGACAGGTTTATTGAATCGATAAGTACATGTATTTACTTCTTATAGTCGCACTTATTCCCTGGTTTCTGTGTCATGCATCTTCTTGGATGTGGTAAAAGAGAAGGTTGTGGATTAGTTCAAGTAAGAAATGATTTTGTTTGATATTTCCCTGTGTCCACATACGGAAAATTTTATTAGCTTGCACAGAAGCAGTTGCTTAGGGAGTGGCAAAATGTTTACAAGTTTGTATTTCTCTTTTTCTGTATCATTTGCTTTTTGTTTTGAGGAAAAGGTGTTGATAATGGGTAGCTTAGTAAGTAATCTCCCATTGGATATGGGACCAAGGACTGTTAATTTTGATACATACGCAGAAGTCATCTGTGAATGTAAGTCAACTGTTGTGAAATGAAAAATGAATTAACAGACTGAATAATCTCACTGGGATAGTTGAGGGACTCATCCATGATATGTATTATGAGAGATGTCCGTGACCCATTCTTTTGACTTCCATTGTTTACTTGGAGGAATAACAATTTATTGACAAACTGAGGTTGAAGGCAGAGGCTTTTATTGGAAAGTCTTTTCTTGGCTGCAGAGAACAATCTTTCTGATTGTGTGCTATCGTCAGGAGCAAGAACCAGACATGTTGTAGGAATTCCGCCTGCTGCAGTTTCCACCATTGCAATGTGTTAGATGAAGGAGCCTGCTGTGTAAGGTCGTGGTAGCTTGAAACCTCGCTGACCAGAGTATCTGTTCCTTTAAGTATAAGTTACTCTTGGATGGAGGACTTGCCCAGCAGAGCTTCCAATACAGAGTGAGGCTTATTTTTAAGACTGTGGCAATGCTAGCTTGCTTTCAGGGTCATATGAGAAATAATTTGTGGCCAAATGTTCCCCTTGTCTAAAAGTAGCTTCTTTGGTGCTCTCTTGGGTAAAGGGTAATCCTTTGAACCTGAGCACTTGCCATCTTTGCGACTTTGTTGTGCAGATCAGAATAATCAAACACCATTCATTGTTCCTGATTCTCTTGGTGGCTTCTGGGAATCTATGACAGGATCACTTGCAACTTGAATGATAAGAGTTCTTTAATTGAAAGAGTTTCTGTAACCTTTAGTAAGATGAACTAGACCATATGGTGATGTCTTGCATTGCTTTAAAATGCTGGGCTGCTTCATCTCCTTACCGTTTGGCTCAAAGTGCAACTTATGCATGGTTCTACTTGTAAGAAAAAACAGCAACAGAATAAGCATTAATTAAACAGATTTGAAACATCTCTCGTCTTTATGTATATCCACGTTTGTAGCAATAGCTGAATAGTGTGGGCGAAGCACGACATATTGTTTGAGCACAGTTTTGGTACTGCACTGGCTATATTTGCTCCATTTATTGTGAGCAATTGCACCATCACTGCTAGTACTAATCATATGAAATGTTCTCTTCAGTGTTACATTTTGAGATCATGGATCTCAAATTCAAATTCTGTATCATTTCCTAATCTGTGGTAATACCATTCACAGTTTGTCCAAGGTATGCATTGCTTGGTGATATACAGTGATCTGTTGCCATGGACAGCAGAGCAAGATCCACAGGTTCATTAACAATTCTCTGAGTGCTGGTTGTCATTCAGTGTCATTTTATGGTTCTGCAATTTTGTGAAATTTGGAACACCAGAATTTGGTTCCATGCAATGAAAAATTTATCGGAATGAACTAGTTTGTACCATTGACAGTGGTCGATGGTCATGGTAAATTATTTCTGATGGCATATTTTTCCTAAGTCTTGTCTCCATTCTGCAAAACACAAGTGACTTTCAGAGGGCTTAAAAAGTTTTCCAATGGATGTTTGTCTGAACCCTGATGGTGCAGCTGCAGATTGCTCTTGAGCTCTACTTTAGAGCGTAATGTCAAGTGATTTCCCAGACATGAACTGCTGCTAGAATAAACTAGGATACTATGGCACAAGGTGCACTTTGCAACTTTGGCAGTTCCCAGCATCAATCTACTAAAATACTTCCAAACAAAGCCAGTTTTCTTGATGACATTTTCTTGCAAAAGACATTTGCAACTTTGAAATGATGAAAAAGTGATGAAGCATATACAGAGATTGTCAAAAGAATTAAGTTAGTAACAATTATGTTGTGAATTGTTAGCTCCGTTGTGAAGGAATAGCTGCTTCTAATACTGCAAACAAGTCTTACTTCTGGTCATGGAATATTGGCCTTAGTACATATAGTGAACCCCTTTGTATTGGTTTAACCAAAATGTGACCACAGGTCCATCATCTGGTGTTCACCACACCGCAGAATTGGCAGAAAATACATCACAACTTCCCAACAAATGGGTTTACAGATTGACTTGAAGCCACTTTGTGATCCTGATCGTTGATGGTTATCTTTTCCGCTGTGTACATACCCATGCCATCCAGGAGGATATTTTTTCAACAAGACACCATAGTGTGGCTAGACCAATGTGAAAGATGGTTCTGAGAACTGGAGATTTTCAGTTTACGCCGAAGAACCTTGCAGATTGCAGTCAAAGACAAAAGATGTATACCAAACGCAATCATTTAATCAGACAAAGTGCTACAGTGGGAAGGCAAATACCCTCTCTGTGGAGTGGGATATATTAAGACGTGTAGACAAGACAATGCTTCAGCAACTTCTCTCTGCTGAATTTTTAAAGTGTCCTTGGCAAACTTGTTAAAGTGACTGTAAATGCATGACCTCCTTGACTGAGAGAACTTTACAACTATTTCACTGGTATTTATCCCGATGCAATCAAGAAGTCAGCAGTAAAATTACAGTCAATGCGAGTCTTGAAGCCTTTGAACTTGCTAACATTGGTGACCTCATTTTGTTGGGACTACGTCCCATTCATACAACACTACTTTATTAATTAGTGCCAACAGCACCAATTACTTGGGCAAACCTAAAGAAATGTGGTTCATATTTTTTCACCGATCCAACTCCTGCAGTCTTGGGTTTGTTGCTTGATACTCTCACAAAAACTTGTTTCACTTAAGTCTGACACAAGCGGCTCTTTGGTGACTACAGTTGAGTTCAATGATATTGGACTACATCATTTCATGCATGACATGTAGGCTGCTTCGTGCTTAACAATGACAGTATTCAGAACCAAATTTTCACATGCATAGCGGAATGAGCAGACAGGCATAGTTCACACTCTGACCCAATTCACTAACACAGCAGTATGGTAGAAATACTGTCCATGGGTGGAGCCAGGGCTAGTGCTGAGTCTATGCCCAGCTGTGGGTGCATAGTGACAGATCTTTGATATTTCTATATTATATAACTAGGATTGGAGAAATAAAGGAGACATCATATTTTATTTGTACATAGCAGTTTCTTTAAATTATTATAATGTAATATTTCCCACTGATGTAAGTGTTGTTGTTCACTTTATGAAGGAACAGTGTAGTAATTTTGGATGCTGAGAGTGAATTTTGGGCAAGTGCTACAGCTGTGGTTATTTAGGTCATCTGATTCCCTGTGAAACACTAATAGGCAATCAGATAATAAGATGCAGTAGAAAGGCTTAGTTTGCAACATTTTGTCTTTTAGAAGATCACTAGAAAGTTTTTTTTCAACTTAGGACCATATGTGACATTGCTGCAGTATGTGTTGCATTAGGATAATGTATACTGATAAAATCATGTTCAAGATTATTGTTAGTGAAATCTTAGTGGATAGGCTAGATGTGTAATACTGCAATGTACATAGCTAGGGCTGTTCATTCTTGTGAATAGTTCTTTGTAATACCAGCAAAAGTTTATACATGGTTTACAATAACAGAAGACATTCTTTTGATTTATCACAATAAATTAAAAACAAGTCTGTTGTATTTGTTGAAGTGAATTGCGTCAATGGCAGAGTGCACTCGTTCATGGTAGACAAGTGTCACTAGTTTATTTTACAGATTTGCTGATGAAAATGTTGTTATCATATTGTTACTCTTCTTTGAACATCAAAATTTTCTGTTCTAATTTCTCTTAAATCAGCACCAAAGTTGAAAGGAAGACCTCGTAAAAAGAAGTCTCCAACAATGGAGCTGGATGAAAATGGACAAGTCAAGAAGACGTCCAAGGTTGTTCATATGACACGGGTATGGATTTGTCCTTGTATCCAACTCATGTTTTCAAAGTCAATCTGAAGTAGTTTCTGTTAAGAAATATTTCATTCACCAAGAATAGATATTTTGTTACAATATGTAAACAAGTGTGTATAAGTCGAATAAAAACCTGTGATGCTTGACTTTTATGAAGTATTAAGCATGACAGATATGACAGAGAGTATTAAAGACATCCCTTACAACCAGACCAGATTTTTTGTGGGCTTTTGCTGTTTTTGAGCCACCAAAGCTACCCCTATGGTGATCTCAACATCTACTTCTAGTCCTGAACTGCATCATTTATGTGTACATCTCTCCTTACAGGCAACAGTGAAGAAAGAAAAGGAACTCCAGCCGTTAAGGAGGACCAGAGGTAAACGAACAAAGCTTGCATTCCAGAGAAAGAAAGCTGAAAGCAAAGAAGAGGCAGAATTTCTGGAAAAACTGTATAAGTTTATGCAAGAGAGAAACACCCCAATTGAAAGACTTCCCTGCCTTGGATTTAAACAAAGTAAGTCTCTGAGTTTATCTTTAAGCTCTGCTTTGTGTCAACATAATTTCATTTTCCCATGGAATGTTCATATAATTTGTTAGAAACACATAGCTACATATTGCACAAAACTGTGGATTTTATTGTTATACTTAGAGTGAGAGAGTTGAATCTTTCATTGTATAATTGAAGGGTTAAAATAAAAGCATTTTCTCTTTTCTAACGTTTGTTAATAATTGGCATTCCCATTCCATTACTGTTTATATTGTCTAATATGTTGGTATGGCTTAGTGTTACGTAACATTGTTTGTCATTGTCTTGAATGAAGATATCTCATTGAGAGTCTTATTGACTTGACTGCATAAAGATTATTGCTGTCGATGGCATCATTTAAGTTTTTTCCCTTTTGTCTTTTCAGTCAATCTGTTTCATTTTTACCAAACCACTGAACGTTTTGGTGGCTATGACACCATCACATCACAGAGACTGTGGAAGAAAGTGTACATAGAGCTGGGTGGAAACCCTGGTTGTACTAGTGCAGCTACATGCACAAGACGCCATTATGAACGGTATAGTCTATATCGAATTCATCAACATCTACAAGAAGCCTTTGAGCATTCTAAACAGAAGTATTGTATTCCTTTTTGAGCAGAAAGACCTTTTTTGCACACCTCAGACATAGAGATATGTTACACTGGTGATATTTACCTTCACTGTGTAATTCGTGTTTGATATGTACAAGAATGATTACATTCTGCTAATGACTAAGGTTCTGTGTCAGGCTGCCCGGCATTGCTAGGCCCACAATCTCAATAGGCTGCAGCAACTTTTTCTATAATGAGCTTGCACACAGTCTCAATGCTCATTGAAAGGTTCCTTGTTCAGCACCCACCGCAGCTATTTTTTCCACATGGCGCATCTGCTGATCAGTCACGGGCACAGACATAGGAGAATGTGAAAGTCAACATTTCAGAACAAAATCACTGATAAAACAGGAGGAGATTCAGACTGTTTTCTTCATCCGAGGGAATTTTCACATGTATCTTGAGTATGATCTTTCCATCATTTCTGAGTTTGTCAGAGTCAATCTGACCAAGTTCTCTGATGTATTATATTTGTTTGGGATTTTACTAAATTGTTCAGCCCTGGGTATTATGAGACTAAATGTAATAATACAAAGCATTGGTAATATAGACTGATGAGCAGCAGCAGTCCATCTACTACAAAGGCCACCCATTTTCTGCTCCAAACAGAAGCAAATTCCATTAAATGTTCATTATTCCTATTTTTCTATTCCCATTTCCAAGCAACCTGGTTTCTGTAAAATTCTGTAACCTGTTTGAGAGTCTAAAGCCTGCAAGCAGTGAAAAAAAGTCATTTTATATATCCCAACTCAGAAAAACTCTGTGCAAGGGTCACAACCATTTCAACATGATGAAAATTAGATCAGAAAATATCATTGACACGGCTCCACAACTTAAACACTCCACAAACACTCCACAAAGTGTTACATATGTAAACCAAACAATACATACAAACTTGCATACATGTTTGCAAGTGAAATGTCAGAAAGTGTGTTGTGAAAAGAAATAGAAATGATTATGTTAAACCTTTCAAAAATTTAAAACTATGATATCCTAATGTGGTGAGGTGTAAATGGAACAACCACAACAAAGTGAACAGCCACCTGTTTGTAAATTACAAATTTCAAAGTGTTTGGAGAAACATGATATTGTATTGTTTTGTTTATGAATCCTTGTGGCTTAGGGAATATATCTGCAGTTGTGATACTAGCCTAACATGACTAAATGTAGCAGTCTTTCTAACTTGGTTGGTTGAGTTTCATAAGCCTATGCAATTATGCAGGTCATTCAGATTAAGTTTGGAGATTTTGACCTGTGAACCTAGGCAACTATTGTGAAGAAGGAACGTAGGGGTAACGTACTGCAAAAAAGAAGGCCCCTAAATTTAAAAAGAAAGAAGCAGCTTCTGCAGCATTCAATTCTGGAACATACAGATCACAAGTCAAGCAACACAACCATTCAACTAAGTGCTAACTTGTTTTTGGATATGAGAGGAAGTCGAAACTTTATATACCTAGAGGATCTTACAAAGATGATTAAAATAAAACATGATTCAATGAAACAAGAAAACATAAAATAGTTAAACCTTTGATAGAGTTACATACAGCTATTGAGTGAAATGTTTCATATCAACATTTCTATTGAGTTGCCTGTTTCCATGTGACAAAAGGAACCATTGTGATTGTTTAGTTGTCTTCCTTTGATGCACCTTAATAATGCATAGCCTAGTCATATCGTTTGTGACAGTAGCCTAAGCTTATTTGAGCCTTATTTGAGCCTAAGCTTGTCGTTTATGTAATTTAATATAAATTGCTACATGCACTGACAGACAATGAAGATTGTTCAGATGACATGCAATCATGACTTCCCTATGTACATATTTACTGAGACAGCTATTGACAGCATTCCTACATATATTTACCCAGAAAATGCTACGTTAGGAAAATTTTGTTATGAAGTGTTTGTAATTGGTGAACCTTCTGATATTGTTATACTAGCTACATAACATTGAACTGCATAATCCAACTCCTTGCTGTTTGAGTGATTTGTGAAGTCAGTTCTATCTATTGACAAAGTGTTTTGGAGTCATAATATTTCTGAGATATAAGTATTAACAAAATATTCACAGAAGTGCTCTTTTACATTCAATTCTATATCATGCTATACCATTATCATAAGGAATTGTTGTATTACAATCAACACGAAGGCATGAGGCAGAGTTTGTAAAAAGAAAAACTTAAATGCCAAAAATTAGGATCAAACAAAAAATAGGTATGGGAAGGTGAGAACCTTTAAGCTTCTAACCCACTCATATGTGCCTTCTTAGCTTCTTATTAGAGAAACCCCTCTGCAAAATATGAGTATCAAATTCCATTTGCCTTATGAAATTGCAAATGCCATCCTTGTAATGAGTACAGCTGTTACATTGACTATTATGATATTCTTATGAAATTCCCTTTCTACCCACATTTATAGATTTTATGTCCCAAAAATCATTCTACAAGGTCGATTTTATGTCCCAAAAATCATTGTACAAGGTCACATTTTTGCTTAGGGAATATAGGACACCTCTTTTTTTCATACAAATTTTGCTGACAAACTCAGCCTCAGGCTTTATTTGCTATTTGGAAATACTTTTAAGTAAAACTTCATGTGGGGAATACTTGAATGCATCAGTGACACTTGTTTAGCACATGTAGGCTGTGCATGCAGCTTTCGGCTGCCACGGTAGCAGACCCAGAGACTCAGTCAAGTGTATCACACATCTGAATATAAAGATTCGCAGCAGGCCAAGCTGCTTCTTACAAATTTGTTGCTATGGTGCTTTATTGCCCTCTAACTGGTGCAGCTTACTGCGGCTTTTGCAGTGGTAGTGTAACTTAATTTGACAGATCACTTAAAGACTTCTGTTAATCACAAAAATAATACTTGAAATGACTGAATACTGTTGTTTGTATTGTACTATTGTTAATGAGTTAAAAAATACTGCTTATGACCACATTTTCCTACTGCTTATAAGTGAATACTAATGACTGGGAAGTTCTGCTAATTGCTATGTGAATTTTCTTTAGGTTAAGCAGGAACCCTTTTACTTCAGCTTATTTTAAAAAATCTTTTTGAATGGATTAACAGTCTATCGAACGACATGTTACCTTTTAATAAAAAGTCAAACAGGATGACATCTCAAGGAGGGACGATTTGACCAATCTGGTATATAGATGTTACCTATAGAGTACCATATGTCTTATGTTGTTAGTAGAGGTGCAAGGTCATTTAGGTCTTAGCAGGGATCAAAAGTGCAAGAGTGGTGTAAACACATTTGTCAAATTAGCATTGTAGTAGTGGAACTTTGGTGTTCAAGATTATTCGTTCCAAGGTCCGACTGAGCCATTTTATGACATCATCCAAATACCTCTTTTACTACACGTTGTATGGTATTAAGCTGAAATTGTGTCACATGCCTACTATGGTATAATTTCATTTAGATTGTTCAGAATTATTGGTCCCATATGGGGCCATGTGGACCATTTTATGAAATCATGAAAAATGTTTCTTTTCTGCATATTTTGCTTTAGAATGTGAAAGGTTTGTCACATAAGCAACATGATAGTGGAACCCCTGATGTCCAGGATCTTGGGGTCCAAGGTCCAAATGGGCCGTTTTAGAAAATCATGCAAAATGCTTTTCCTACAGATTGCATGGTATTAAGTTGAAATTATGTCATGTTACTACTATGGTAGAGGTAGTAGTTCCTTCAGGTTGTTCAGGGATACAGGGCCACATGCACCATTTTATGAAATCATGTTTTTCTTCATATTTTGCAGCCTTTACAATGTGAAATGTTTGTCAAACTAGCATTGTGGTAGTGGAACCCTTGGCAGTGTTCAGCATTTGTGCGTCCATCTTCAGAATGGGTCATATGAGCCATAAATTATTACATTGTGCAAAGTGTTAGTTTTTCTACAGATTATACGTTACAAGGTTGAAGGTTTCTCAGATTAGTAGCATGGTAGTCAAGTGGCTTTGGGTTCTCAGGGACAAAATTGGTCTCAACCCTTTTGGGGATGTGGTAAATCATTTTTGATTCCTTGCCGAAGGCAGGCAAGGAATCTTTGTGATGGCGATTCGGTGTATGTGCGGGTGTATGTGTGTGTGTGTGTGTGTATGTATGTGTGTGAGCAAAATCTTGTGAACACTCTAGCTTTTGAAGGGAAAGTGGCAAGGTGGGTCAAAGTTGGTGTGTTGATAGAACATATAAAGATCACGGCTGTTATTGTTTTCGGTGAAGGTCAAAGGTCATCTGAGGTCACTATCAGGCAGAATGTGTACAATTTATGTTTGCAGTATCTCAGAAACGACAAGTTGCGTCATTTTCAAACTTGGTGGTATGTACTGCCCTGTAAGTAAGTGAGATTGTGAGGGTTTTCTTGTAGGTCAAAGGTCATCTGGGGTCATCAGAAGTCATAACGTGAAAAGCTTGTGAACACTCTGTCTTTTGAAGGGAATGTGCAAGAGAGTCCAAAGTCAGTGTGTGGGGAGGACATTTAAAGATCTTGACTGGGATTGATTTTGGTGGATGCCAAAGGTCACCAGAGGTCATCTGCAGACAGACTATAGACAAAACATGTTTGCAGTACCTCATGAACTGCACATTGCACAAACTTTGACCTTCGAGGGTATGTAGGACTTTCTCAGTAAATAAGGTGAGGGTGTGTCTTGTGATCAGAGGTCATGTGGGGTCATCAGAGGTCGTAACATGAAAGAAACTTGTAAACACACTATTTACAAAGGAGGAGATAATTTCAATATTTACAAAGGGAAGACAATTTCACACTTTAAAGTTGTTCTTTTTAGATGGCGTATATAAATATAATTACTGGTTTAAGTTTTGATGTGGGTCAAAGGTCATCTGAGGTCCTTGAGTACAAAGTGTTAAGACCTTTGCTGATGTTTCTCTCCTTCTGTCTTTTCCAATGGGTGGAAGGTATTTGAGCTCCCTTCCAAGCAAAGACTAGCAATGCTTGCACATTTAGGAAGTTCCAATTTGAAAACTTTTACCTGTCAGTGAGGTAATAAAGTGTAGTTGCTGTACTAATTTCACAAGTCTTTGACATATAATGATGAAACTGCATCTATGGATCTTCAGCTGTCATCATGCTGGTTTCTGATAAAATACTGTATGTCTGAAAGCATCTGTAAAGTATCTAAAAGCCCAATTTGGTTAATTAAGTTCAGCAGGTAGAATACACCTTTGAGTTTCTATTTAGTCCCCAATTCAGCTGTACAGTATTTGGTATCATGCTTCTTTTATTTATTACTCTTGTTTTGACAGTTAAAAGTGCTCACTTAGTTTTCAAAGCCATAATTGGCTTTTAATTCCATCTGAGACAT
This sequence comes from Stichopus chloronotus, assembly GCA_021234535.1. Lineage (NCBI taxonomy): Eukaryota > Metazoa > Echinodermata > Holothuroidea > Aspidochirotida > Stichopodidae > Stichopus > Stichopus chloronotus. The sequence goes on along the minus strand of CM037841.1, from coordinate 16,550,040 downwards.
TTGTTTGGTCTGAAAATGGTGATTGACCAATGACCTCTGTGGAAAATGGGAGAAAGGTTGACCCTTATCTTTCCCAGAGGAACCATTATCTGAGATACAGCGCTCCTTCTGTCATCAAACAATGTAGAATAGATTTGTTTTCTGAAGTGCAGACAGTTGCACATGCAAGGTTTCTGTTAGGGAAAAGTCTTGTTGTGCATTAGAGATAAATAAGTTATTACTTGGTCATATGATGGGGTAGATGGAGGAATTTATGTAGTTTATATAATTGGTAGTCATTGCAACTGTCATATGAGTATATCTCTTGTTCCTGGGAAATTTGTACTGTACCTAGGCTACCACAGTGCAGGCTGGAGAATTCTTAGCCACCAGTGTTATCTTACATTACATGCATACAGCAGGTATTGGAAAATGGTGTGCAGTATTAATGGCGTCTTCTGGTATATCCTGTGGTTACTACAGTAAACTGCAACTTGAAAAAAAATTAATGGAAGTGCATGTATAAGTGGCAAGGAATCAGTAAGCCTCTTGGCTTTCTTGTTAAATGTGGTTAAGACTCATTGACTACAGTTAAAATAATTTTCATGCAAAGAATCATAGTGCCCCTCTTGTGTTACAAAAGTGGAAGATCTGTCACAATAGCTCTATGGTTACTAAGGGGTTTTCAGGATATGAGGGCCTTATGGGCCAATGTAGGAAGTCTTGCAAAATGCTCCTTTTTCTTCATGATTTACATTTTAGCAAGGCACCACAGTGCCCTTGGGCTCTCATTATATTATTTTCTCAAAGGGATGACTTAAAAAGTAAAAGTTAAGATAAAAGTTCGCACTTCTGTTTTCCCCTTTTCCTGCTGCTACTGTGTATGCAAAAATACTGTTTGTTAATATATGTAATCAAACATAATTTTTATTTTATATTCAATTATGTCATGGAAAGAGCAAGAAATAAAATTTTCATTCATATTCATTCCTTATTGTCAAAACGTTTGCCTTTCTTAGTAGACAATCAGTGAAGGGGTGCATTATTCATAGAAGCAGCTTTTGTGATGCAATTTTCATGTAATCTTTTTTAGTTTGAAGGAAGTTTGTTTTCATTTTCACAGATACATCCAACCTTATGCAAACCATGTTAATGGTGATGAGATGAGCAAAGCTATCAAGCTGAAGAAAAGAAAGAAGACTAAAGCCAAAGGAATTGAGGAGGAGATTATGCAAGATGAGAAGAGGTCACGACCAAGAAAGAGGGTCAAGAAAGTACGAGAACATTTGGAGGAACTCAAAAAGAAGAGAGAACAGGGAAGTGGCATTCATCTTGCCTCTGTAAGTCATCTTTTGAAATTGATACTGATGCATATTTAATCTGATGTACATTAGACCTAGCAACTCCTGACAAACACCACATGATTATTATCATGTCTAGCAAGTATTAAAGGGGCACAATGCCTGCATTGTAATGACACATCCTGTAAAAAATCTGTTAATTTGATTTACGCATGATAGTAGGATTCTGTGTGTTGTTAGGATAAGTCTGCCACACTAAATGGAGTATGTGAATACCATCATTTGTTGCTTGAAGCAATCAACTAATAATCGGACTGAACATCGCATTGGGCCAAAGTTTACCACTATTGGTAAAAACAGCGGATCAGCAAAATTTAGCAGATTCCATTTGCATATGTTCAGCAAAATGAAAATATATTTGCACCTGGTTGACATATTAATCTGGAGGTCAGGACTGGAAAATTTTAAATGTTTTACGAGGGCTATTTTACATCCAAAAAGCCTGAAAATGTAAAAAAACAGGTGGGCATGCATTGGCAAGGTTAAGGATTGGAAGGTTTGCTCATTTGCTCTGTGAAATAATGTAAAAGCATTGATAGCAAAAGTATCGAATTGGATATTGGGCAATGTTGTGATAAAAAACATCTTCCATTGGATTGTCAGTGATGAACCACATAGTCCAGAATGATAATTTGCTTATTGTCTTTGTGTCTTTTGAATGTGAAGCATTAAATAATTCTTCAACACACAATAGCTTATTGCTTGTAGGTTATATGCAATGATACCTTTCAAATGATGCAGTTCATGTTTTTGGCCATGCCACAAAAGTAAAGGAACTTGCATAAACATTGGTTGTTTACATAAAACAGCCCTGCAATGAATGCGCTTTCATTGTATGCCATGATCATGTCAGCATGATCTTGCTGATGAGATTCATGCCATCATTGTTTCAGAGGTAAACTTTGTCTCTTTAGAGCTTTTCAAATCAGTCTTAATTTCAGGAAAGTCACACATTGATATGATAAGGTGATTTGTATTAGCTACCTGTATGAAAATGGATACACCTGGTCAAATTGTGAAAATCTTGTAGATGTGATCACAAGAAAGGAAAATTGAACAGATCTCATATTTCATATAAAGCATAGATAGCCTTTGACACATACTAATGCTGTAATGTCAGATTCAGAAAAATATGCTCGTCATTGGATCATCGAAACCACAATGTATGTGTGCATTCTGGTTGTTGTTGCATGATTTGCTTGATTGCTTAATTGCTTTGCAAATAGCTTAATTTTGTAGCATAACAGCTTGTGTATGCGCTACTGATATTCAACAACATTATCAAAAATACGTATAAGAGAAATAACTGAATTGCAAGATTTTTATGATTTTTCAAAAGAAAGTAGGGATGACTGCTTGTTCCCTTTAAGTTCATGAACTGTGTGTATGCATCGTCAGCATGTTTCTATGATTGTGGTAACCAGCAATTGGAAAGACGGAAGTATTAAAAGGAGAATAGTCACACAAAGTAAATCTTAATTGGTTCATAATGTCACATTTCTTCTCCCGTCATATTCAGGTGGCAGATTTATGCACTGTTCAACCTCAAAGCTTACCTGGACACACGGTAGATGCTAACTTTAACCTTGAAACAAAAGGTGTTTTCAACTCACTAAGTCCATTGTCAGTATTGCATCACAGTCAGATATTGCATCCAGATGATTTAAGACACAAGCTCAATAGCAAACATCAGAGTCGTTGCAAAGGGGGTCCAATTCAGAAAGATGACCACAAGCATCTCGTCGAGGATCTGTCAATGCATGATGGTGATGATAAACTGAAAAATATTCCTGGAAAGTCTCCTCCATCCTTGCCAACTTCTATGGCAGCTGCGGGGGTCAGTAGACCATCTGTTATTCAACATACACAACAATCACATGAGGTTATCCCACCTGCCATCCCACCTGCCAAAGCCGATAGTAAATCGTACCGACAAGCTGTCCATCCAAGTGATTTGATTCTAAGGAATCTTTCTCAAGACAAGCCAGCCAAATCATCTGCTGCTGCTGCTGCTGATATCCAAGAGATGAACAAGTTTAGCAACAAGTTTGGCATGCCAGTAGTCTTTCCTTCTGGAGTGTCTTTTTTCCGCCCATTAGTGCCTTATCCTATGATGAGAGGTAGCATCCCTCTGATGCCTTTCCACTCTGAGTTACCGGGACAGGGAACAGCTAGTGCATCCATTCGTCATCCACCACCAGATAAAGCAACAAATTCAAAGCTCAAGAGAGCACACCAGGTACCAGTCATACAGCCATCATCCATTGTCAACACCAACATCGGAACAGCTGAACAGGATGAACCATGTGACCTCAGCTTGCCCAAGAAACGGAAGCAAGTAAAGGAAGAACTACAGCAAACAAAATCTGAAATACCTGCAAATGTTGTTGATTCACCAAGAAATGGCTTCAGTAGAACTGCAGCCACCATACAGCAGCACATGATAGAACGCAATGCAGATATGTCACATAGGATATCATCACTAAGAAACTCATTGCATAGCACAAGCTCTGTACCAGATGAAGAATCCATCAGAAGAGAGGTACATAGCCCAGCTAATAGGGTCAAAATGACTCCTCAGCCACGAGGCTCCATTACACAGGGAATCATCAATTCAGAAAGACCTACTAGTTCAAGGGAATCCAAAGTGAAGCGAGAGAAATCCAGAACTCCAGATGTCAGTGGTTCTCCAGATTTGAAAAGTATGTACCCCTTCATGTACCCAGGCTTCATGGCAAGGGGAATGCCTCCATTCCCATTTATGCCTGGACTATTTAGAGCTGGGTTTCCACCCATGGTTCAAACACCCACTGGGTTTTTCCCTCAGACACCTCTATTACCCCCACATTCCCCCCTGCTTGCATCAACTGTTCCAACCAGTTTAGCAATGGGCCAGGACACAATGCTTCCAAGGGGTGTCATTGTCCCCAGCCCATTAGCATTTGCTCCACCAATATACAGAACTTCTGTGCCTCCTGCTGTAGTCCCAGATAAGCAACCTGCAAGTTAAACATCATCAGTTGTAATGGGATACCATCTATTTTATTATGTGCATTTTTTTTTCTTTGTTCACTTTTCTATATTGTCATGGTTGTCTATGATACATGCCATAGCTGCTATAACATTGCTAAAGCTCTGGTTGATGTTCATGACATTCAATCACAGCACACTATAAAAGGTTTGTGGTTGGAGTTAACCTGATGCTAACCTGCAAATTCTTTGGTAATGGACTTACATTTTGGATCTTTCCAAGTGAAGGAAGATGAGTGTTCCATCAGTGCACCTGCCCATGCTTCATTTGGTGTACTTTCAAAGATCTCTTCTGATGTTGTATTACTATGCTTCATTTGCAAACATTTTTTCCCCTATGAGTGGGGGCATATTGTATCAGACCATTTGACATTTGATTCTATCAGCTACATCTAGAAACTAATTAACCACCCAATATCTGCTCATCATCTGCTGAGTTGCTTCGCTAGATTTAACGTTTTGATCATTGTCTGGGCTCTTTACTCCTTTGTAAGTCAAATGTTACTGAAAAAGTGATTGCACATGTAACCTTCATTTTCTTCATTAATTACACATCTGGGATTTCTTGCTATGAATGTTTTAGCAATTTTAAGTATAGAAAGTCAAAGCTGTAGTTATGATGAAACAGATGTCAAATTTGAGAGGCATATTAGTTTTTAGAAAGTGCAATAAATTAAGCATGAAAGTGAAGAGAGTAGTGATATTGTCGAAGGTAAAAGCAAAAAAGGAGTTAATTGTTCAGTAAGTAGTCTCTCTGTGATGATGTACACTGTTTTGAATTGATTACTGACTTCATAGCAAATTGCCAGGTACATTAATTTCAGATGAGCATGACAAATCAGTGAAATACATTAAATGGTATTTATTTCTCGTAACTAGCCATGAATGCTAGTAACAAGAGAACAAAATGCCATAGAAAACAAAATGCCATCATGCACTGTTGTTTAACAGGAGCATTGATGTATTTGGAATGTACAGAAACAGGTCCTCTGTCTCTTAAAATTTTCCAGGCATCTTTACTCAAACATTACCTGACCCCCCCTTCCAATCCCTAGAGTTGAAATCACCAGACATGATAAAGACTATCATCACAGAGGCGTTTATATGTATTTAATGTAACCAAATTGGTTTCTATACATATTTCAAAGATGTATGAAGTATTTGAGATTATAACTAGTCTGATTTTTCCATAGTTGACCATTGTTATAGTTCACTTCATTCCTTCATAACTTAGTGGTGGGTTGTTTAGTTATGACCATTTGAATATATGATACTGTCAAAACTTTGCTTACAGTCACGTAACAGTTAATATTATCTAATAGGTTTCTTCTCAGCAGTCTATATTCCAGCCCTGTGGTTCACTAATCTGTGCATCTTTCCAGTTCGAGGTATGTTACCATAGTGACTTTTGGCACTTTTTAGCCAAGCATCACCTTTCAGTTTATCTTTAATAGTGTTTTCATATATATTGTATAAATCTTTTAAGATACCACAGTGCTTGTAGTGCTCGTGTATTACAAATGTTAAATATTTGTACTACATGTATATCTCATTTCTCAAGTATATTTCATACACGTTAAATTTTTCAATGAAATAGTTGTTGTACATGTTTATTTCAGGTATCAAATATTGGTAGTACATGTATATCTCATGTCTCAACTATTGCGCCTGTGTCTTTTGTGTCTCAAATATTTGTAGCACATGTCTTATTTCATGAATCAGGCATTTGAAGTGTATTTTAATTTCAAGTCCCAACTATAAGTGGTACATGCAGGTTTAAAGTCTCAACTATTGTGCTAGTGTATTTCATGTTTCAAATATTTGTGGTACATGTTTCGTTTCACGTGTCAAACGTTCACAGTACATATGTGTTTCATTTGTCAAATATTTGTGGTACATGTTTCATTTTATGTATCAAATATTCACAGTGCATGTGTATTTCATATGTCAAACATTTGTTATGTTTATTTCAAGTCTTAGATGCTTGTGGTACATGCATTAGTCTTACTTAACCACTGTGTAACTATTTGCTCTTCATGTTTATTTCCTGTGTCAAATATTTGTGGTACATGTTTATTACATGCCTCAATTATTTTGAGTGCATGTCTCAGTCATATTTTTGTTAAGTTCATGATATTATCTCCTTTTTCTCTGTGGTTTTGATATTTTTCCTTTCATTTTGTTTCTCCTTTTGTTGTATTTTGTCCTTTTCTTGTCAATGGAGGTAAACAATCAGAAACAACATTCTACCCCCATAGGACAGGTGGTTTATTTAGTTGAAAACTAAAATCCTGCAATTACTGTTGCATTTCATAGATCCTTTTCCTTGGTTTCCAAAAAATGGTACTGAGTAGAAATATTATTACCCATCAGGTTGATGGGCTTATATTTATTAGTTGGTCATTGAATTGGAATAGATTACAGTCAAGAATATCTTTTCTTCAGACATCATTTTGCAGTGCCGTCTATGTAACTAGACATTGTAACACGTACAAGGAGGCATTTGAAAGGTACTTATAAAGGTTTAATGTTGTTCGTGTCACATGTTATAGGATAAATGAAGGTCTATGCTGACTAAACCCAACAATGTATGACTGTCATCAATTTAAAGTAATGTTTGAACAGTAGTTTTCGAGTGAGCATTGGGCATCTTTCATCATTTCAAGCAAACATGCCATCAGTTAGACCCAGTTTAAATCATGTGGGTTTTTCTTCACTTTTTTCTTGCTGGCTCTTGCATTTAACAAAGAGTGATATATAGTATGAAATGAGGTTGATAGTATCTCATCTTCAAATTTATCATTATATTGATTTTTGTAGTCTCCATAGGCAACATTATTAAAGGTAGTTACATGTGTGCCTTTCATGTTCTTATAAAATTGCAAAATGGACCAAATTAAGGTACATTTCGGAATGTATGAGCTCAAGAATGTAAATCCCTGATAGCTAATACAAACTTGCAGTGCCTTTTGATTTCCCGTATCGACAGGTGACCTTCAGTTTCCTTCTTCATCTTCCCAAGAACTAAAGTCAGTTACTGTATTGGTTGGGGCTACTGCTAATAGCAGCTCCTTTGCATGTCTCACTCCCTTCAAAATCAATTGCTTGTGACATCTGCTGGACACAAAATGTGTGGGTTTACAATGATATGCAAGAATCTGTGGGCATTTTGATGTCATTTCTCTATCATTTGTACTTAGTAGGATGGAAAGTGAGCTCTTGTTTTCAACATTTTCACATTTCAAGGTATCTAGTCCAGTGTCTAGTCTTCCCTTCCCACTTTTGATTTGTGCATAGCTTTTAATGCATTAAGTTTGATTCTGCTCCTTCCTTTTTTCTAACTTTATACATTGTTCTGTGGTTTATTACTGTGCTAGCAAATTGTTCACATTTGGTTAAAATTTCTGATGATCTTTGTAGAAGACCATTGAAGAAGGAATTTATCACTTTGTCAATTATGAAATATTTCTTTCTCTAGCTCACCATGTGCCTTTACAGTTCGAATGCATTTGTTGTTATAATTCAGTATTATCATATTTCTTGATGTTTCTTTTGTTACACATCTCTAAGTCTTAAACATTTTTTACCATTGGTGCACTTATTATATGACTAGCATAGACAAACAGTATATTATTCTACTTTTCTTGTACCAGTAAATAAAATGGTTAATAAAGTATGAAGTTGTAACATTTATTACCAAAGACAAGCTATATTCACATGATTGTTTGAAAGAAATGAAATACAAGGAAAAAATGTGAAATTCATACAAAGATTCCTTTGTCAAAACAATGACAAAATAAATGAAGAAAAGGTTAATTTTAATGCTTCCTCATTTTTGGTTCCGATGATATCGTAACCTTTGTCATCAAATATGTGTATGTCCACCACCCTGTAAACAACACATCTCAAGGAGGGAAGCTTAGACAGATCCCATACTTGGTATGTATGTGTAGCACATTGAGTAGAAGAACCATGTGTTTGGTGAATGTGAAAGGTCATTTGGGGTCAACAAGGGTCAAATTGTGAAAACCGTGTCAACATGGTATCTCAAGAAGGGAAGCGTGAACAGATTGTATGTTTGGTACCACACTGTGTAAGAAGAACCCTATTATTTTGGTGGAGGTCAAAGGTCATTTGGGGTCAACTGGGGTATATATGTGAAAATCTGGTTAGGATGGTATCACAAAAAAGGAAGCTTATACATGTAGGCCACTTAGTATGTAGGTGTACATATCACACTGAGAAAAACGCTAGTGTTTGGTGGAGGCCAAAGGTCATTTGGGGTCAATATGGGTCAAATTGTGAAAACCTAAATAAGGTATTTCAAGGAGGGAAACTTGGAGAGATCTCATACGTAATGTTAAATGTTGCATCACTGTATGCAGTGAACATGTTACCGGTCGTTTACCGGTGGTAATTACCATGTGGTTACTGGTCGTTTCGCCCCCAACCGGCAGTTCGCCCTGGTTGTCTTGCCCCATGCAAGTTCACCCCGAAGTGAAAGTCATTTCGCCTCCAAATACCTACCAATTTGCTCCCTAAAGCTAACAGACAGCTATCACCATTGTGATAGTTGTCAATTACAATTTTCACGATAGCAAAACATTTTTACGATGCAATGTATGTAAGTTGTGGGGAGAAAATGGCGAAAATTTGAACTAGAATGCCGCCACCAGTTAAACTAAATGCCAACGTTCAGATGATTTTGTGTTCTATGTCCGTGCCAGTTATTTGCTGATTTTAACATAGGCTATTTGTCTTGAGTAATATTTAATCCAACGTACTGGCGTAGACATGGGTGGCACAAGGGGGCCATCCCCCCCTGTTCATGCCCGCCAAAAAAAAAAGTGAATGAAAAAAAATGAATGAAAAATAAATTATGACAGTAAAAAGTGCGTTCGTCGCCTTGGCCTAGGTTGGCCCTATGCACTTCAAGGGTTATTCTGTATAATTAGTGAACATTTTCTAGGATTCATTTCCGCATTTCTGTTGATGTCCAATGGTGCACGCACGCTGAACGCAAGCACTATTTGAACGGATTGAAATGCACTAGTCAATTTACAATTCAAGTAAAAGCATGATCAGTTTCAGTTTTGAGGATAGTACGGGACTATATCAGGTGAAATTCGGACACTAAACTAGCACACTCTGAATGTGCTCCCCAGTATATATACGCACTGTTGCAATCAAGTATGCTTGCAACCAATCAGGTGTCGAGCTGATGTGGTATTCACTTTTAAGTCCGTTTTGAACCATATGCGGGTGCTCCCAAAGTTCGTAAGGCATGTCATTCACAGACGTTCAAAATAAGGATTTTACTCGCACTTAAGAAAGAAAACAATGTAAAAGAAAAAAAAAAAACGACATTCAGGCAAAATGATGCCGCAGAAGTAAAAGGCATTTCAGAAAGAAAATAAATGCAAAAGGCTGGCATTTAAGAAAACAAAAAGATATGCAAAAAAAAATGGCATAAAAAACAACGTATAAAACCAGTATCAGCCACAGCAAAACAGAAAAAAAGTGAATTTAAGGAAAACATCATGCCACAGAAAATGGACATTGACACAAAAGCACAAATTGAAAAAACAATTAAAGAAAATAGCTGCAAAATGTAATAAAAAGCCGCATAACACTGTTACCAGCAACATAACATACACATAAAAAAAGAGGAAACACATGAACAACACTATCACACAGAGACGAAAAACATGAAATGTAGCGAAAGGCGCCATAAAGCTAGTAGCACTAACAACGTCGCAAGGGAAAAAATGACAAAACATGGACCATGCAATGTAAACAAGTGACCAAAAAACACGAAATGCAACACAGCAACACACGAAAGATGAAAAAAACAAATAAGCAACGCAATGAAACACACGAGACAAAATACATTAAACGTAATGAAAAACCCCATAACACTATTACCACGAACGTAACATTATAATTTACAGAGAAGGGGGCGAACTGGTCTTCACTTGGGCCGAACTGGCAGGTGTTTGGAGCGAACTAGTAAACAGCTTGGGGCGAACTGGTAATTGGGAGGGGGAAGGTGGAACTGGTTGGGGCGAACTTGAAAGGTTGACGAAACGACTGGTTACCTGTATATTTGTGTGTGACGTCTTGGCTTGTAAACATGTTGGAGGCGGCATTCGAAATCCACCGGGACTTCGATCTGGAGTACCGATCTGGACGGTGAAGTCGCGGTCGTGGCGACCGTAGCTTATCATCTTTCTCAGACTTGTCCAGAATTTCAGTACTTCGGTGCCGCTTCTGGGGGTCAATTTAGTTTAAGTGCCGTCTTGAAAAACGTCATTGCTGTCTTGGACCAACGGAGTGCAGCATGCAGTTTACCTACGTGCATGTAGTGGCAAATATGTCCTTGATTTGGTGACCGAGGCCCACATAAATGGTCAAGATATTGCCAATGTTTCCACAAGTGCCATTCTGGTACTATTGCATTCACAGGGCAAACATTGTACCAGTATATTACTTAGAATTAAACAAGTAACTTGCCCGTCATAGGAAAAGTGGGAATTTGCACTCTACATTGCTTCTATGTACAAAAAAACATTGGGTGCCACAGTGTGCACTCGGAAACGGTGCCGCAAGCGGCACTTATTCTGTCCTTTCTGGTGCCGCCAAAATAGTTTTAGGTGCCGCATGCGGCTCTAGGTGCCGCGTTTGGACATGTCTGATTTCTTACATAAAGTTTTTGGGTTTCACTGGGACTAAAATCTGAAGTGAAGTCGTGTTTATGAAAACAAACGATTGGGAAAGATTTGGTGGCCTACTGAGTCATCAACCTGGAGTGGAGTCGGTCGTGGTCGCAGTGCTGAACACAAACATTTGTGACGTCAGAATGAATGATGCAATAGGCCTACATCTCACTGGGACTTCAGTCTGGAATGTTGTCGGGGTCACGCCGGTGGTGCTTTATTCAGCTATTGTACATAGTACTTAGTAGTTATCAGATGTTCCACTAGGACTAAAATCTGAAGTGCAGTCGTGGTCGCGGTAATGAAAACAAACGATAGGGATCAAGTCTTGGTGGCCTACTGAGACTACGATCTGGAGTAAAGTCGTGGTTACAGAGATAACAACAAACAGCTGTGACGTCATAGTGAATAACGTAATACATCTCACAGGGACTCCAATACAGAGTGTAGTTGCGGTCGCAGTCCTCGGTAGTTGTTTATCCAGATAAATCATATAGTTGACCGCGACCGCGCCTTTAAAGTCTCTGTGGTAAAGGATTTGGGACAGGATACTCTGCAACAGCAGTTATACCGATAAGGAAATAATCTGTCAGGTTTTGGGGAGGTCAAACGTTACATCAGGTCTGTGGCGGTCAAAGGTTGAAATCCTTGTAAAGACGGTAACTCGAATGAAGGTAACTTGCCTGACCTTCAAAGTTGACGGTCTGTAGGTAGTCCATTCGGTATTTGTGCTAGGAATCTCGCTTTCTCCTTCTGCTTCGCTGAATCCCGCTTTTGTCTTCTCAAGTCTGCACAAAAATAAATCTCATGCGGGAAAATCCCGCACACTATCTCTGCTCCATGCTCACATAATAAATCTGAATGGAGTTCTGATGTATGGTTTATATCCGAAACTAGATCACCACAGAATCTGCTCAATTCTAAAACAACATATGGTGAGTGTGCAGAAAAATGTAATCAAACACGCCAATAACAGTAATCTTGTGATAAGACGATGGTAGTTCTTTTCTTTCAGTAACTTGTACAAGTTCAAATCATACATAAGTTGCATATGTTGTACCAAATGAATTATCTTAGATGTTGTACATACAGAGCGCCCTTACAACAATATCCCAAACTGCTCTGTTCACTGGACGGACGCGGTCAGGGGAAATGCAGGTCATTAATTGCTGATATCAGCAAATGAATTGGTGATATCAGCAATTAATTGGTGATATCAGCAAATAATTGGTGATATCAGCAATTGATGATATCAGCATATAATTGCTGATATCATCAAATTATTTGCTGATATCACCATTTAATTGTTGATATCACCATGTATCGAATAAAAAGTAAAACGGCTTGCCATAGGGCAGGAAAGATACACTAAGTCTTGACCAAGACTAGATAACAGCCGCACAAAATCTATATTTGTTTGTACTTGTCTGTCTTTGCGGTAGCATACCCTATACAGAAGTTGGAGATTCCTGAGTATTTTTTCACCTGTGTCAGTGAAAGTCCCTATCAGGCACAGTTGGACAACTTTTTTGGGTATTTTATCCTTTTAGATGGGTCCATTTGTGGACTGAATATAGAAGAAGGCGAGTTGAAGAATACAAGGTGTGAAAATGGTGCCAATGGAAACAATTATGGAAAAGTTATGGCCTTTGAGCTGGCGGAGCAGTATCTTTCGAAGAGATGTGTGATTTGCCCCAGTGACAAGGTATGCTAACTTCTTTTCCGTGACAAGCTATGCTAACTTCTTTCCATGCACCTGTGTAACCTATAAATGTGATACCCACCATAAGGTAATTAGTTTTAACAAAGTGACAACCATCCTCACCATTACATTCATGGTTGATTATTACATGTATGCCGTTGTACTGCACCTGTGACACTTGAAGGTAGTCCTAATGCCATGCAGATTGTATGCATGTCCAAAATTTCGAAAAGGGATAGCTGAATGTGGAGCAGTGGGAATAATTGCAGAATCGTGGGAAGTAGCATGCCAGGAAATTCTTGTCTAAGAAGACTCCCCAGATTACCGGAAATAGCCGGCCTTCAAGTCCCCAGTCTCTTCCAGTTAAATGAAAATTGTGCTGTCAGTACTTTTGATTCCTTGCCGAAGGCAGGCAAGGAATCTATGTGATGGTGATGGCATGTGTGTGATGCCCTGGCTTGTAAACATGATATCTCAAAAAGGCAACGTGCATGAACTTCAAAATTGGTGTGTCGGTAGTCCATTGTGAGTAGATGATCCCTATTGTGTTTCATGTGGGTCAAAGGTCATTTGAGGTCGCCACAGCATAAAATATGAAAACCTTTAAAGGAAGATAGCTCAGTAATGGAATTTTGTTGGAACTGCAACCTCTTATCAGTGGTAGCACTTGATGAGTAGATGATATCTGGGATTTTGTATGGAGGTCAAAGGTCATGCAACATCAATAGAGGACATAGTTTGAAAACCTTGTAAACACAGTATTTCAAGAAAGGGAAGGTTCTTGAACTTCAAATATGATGTGTTGATAGTCCATTGTGAGTAGATGATCAATATTGTTTTTCATGAGGGTCAAAGGTCATTTGAGGTCATCAGCACTTAAAGTATGTAAACCAGTTAAAGGGATATATCTCAGCAACCGAATGTTGCTGGAACTGCAAAGTATTATCATTGGTAGCACTTAATTATTAGATGTCTTTTTTATGGAGGTCAATAAAGACATAGTTTTAAAACCATATAAACACAGTATCTCAAGGATCTAAAGGTGCTTGAACTTCAAAGGTGTTGTGTTGGTAGTCCACTGTGGGCAAATGACCTCTATCGATTTTCATGGAGGTCAAAGGTCATTTAAGGTCACCAGAGAATAAATTATGAAAGCATATTAAGAGTGATATCTCAGCAACTGAATGTAGCTAGTATTTCAAACTATCAAAATTGGTAGTAGTTGATGAGTAGATGATTTTGCATTCCTCGCCCAAGGCGAGCAAGGAAACTTTGCGATTTTGATCGGGTGTATGTGCGTGTGTATGTATGTGTGTGTGTGTGTGTGACAAAATCTTGTGAGCACTCTAGATTTTGAAGGGAAAGTGCAAGGTGGGTCAAAGTTGGTGTTTTGATAGAACATATGAAGATCTTGGCTGGGATTGTTTTCGGTGAAGGTCATCTGAGGTCACCATCAGGCAGAATGTGTACAAACTATGTTTGCAGTATCTCAGAAACAACAAAGTGCGTCGTTTTCAAACTTGGGTGGTATGTACTGCCCTTTCAGTAACTGAGATTGTGAGGGTATTCTTGTAGGTCAAAGGTCATCTGGGGTCATCAGAAGTCATAAAGTAAAAAGCTTGTGAACACTCTCTCTTTTGAAGGGAATGTGCAAGACAGTCCAAAGTCAGTGTGTGGGTAGGACGTACATTTAAAGATCTTGACTGGGATTGATTTTGGTGGATGCCAAAGGTCACCAGAGGTCATCTGCAGGCAGACTATAGACAAAACATGTTTGCAGTACCTCATGAACCGCACATTGCACAAACTTTCAAGTTGCAGGGTATGTAAGACTTTTTTAAGAAAATAATATGAAGGCGTTCCTAGAGGTCAAAGGTCATGTGGGGTCATCAGAAGTCTTGAATAAAAAAAATTGTAAACACACTATTTGCAAAGGGAAGATAATTCCATACTTTGAACTTGTTCTTTTGAGATGCAGTGTATAAACATCATTATTGGGGTTGGTTTTGAAGTGGAAAAAAGGTCATCTAAGTTCCTTGAGTACAAAATGTTACGACCTTTGCTGGTGTTTCACTTTTCTGTCTTTTCTTATGAGTAGAAGGTATTTGAGCTCTCTTCCAAGCAAAGACTGGCAATGCTTGCACATTCAGGAAGTTCCAATGTGAAAACTTTTACCTGTCAGTTAGGTTACAAAGTGTAGTTGCTGTACTAATTTCAAAAGTCTTTAACTTATAATGATGAAACTACATCTATGCATCTTCAGCTGGCATTGTGCTGGTTTCTGATAAAATATGTCTGTGTTTGGAGAGTTAATATTATGCTATGGTTATTTGCCGACCTCATAAGAAAGAAGTGTTGTGGAAAAGTGGTGTCTGAAAGCCCAATTTGGTTGATTAAATTCAGCACCATACACCTTTGAGTTTCTATTTAGTCAACAAATCAGCAGTACAGTATTTGGTATCCGATGCTTCTTTAATTTAGTACTGTTGTTTTGACAGTTAAAAGTGCTCACATAGTTTTCAAAGCCATAATTGACTTTTTATTCTGACTGAGACTTTTGTGTGTCTGAAAATGGTGATTGACCAATGACCACTGTGGAAAATGGGGAAAAAGGTTGACCTTATCTTTCCCAGAGGAATCATTATCTGAGATACAGCTTTTGTTCTGTCATCAAACAATGTGGAATACATTTGTCTTCTGAAGTGGAAATGTGATAGTTGTGTCCAAGATTTTTTATAGAGAAAAGTTGTATGGTAAAAAAGAGATGAGTATGCTATAACTTGGTTACTGTATGTAGATGGAGGAATTTATGTAGTTTATATAATTGGCAATCATTTTAACTGTTATATGAGTTTATCTCTTGTTCCTGGAGAATGTGTACTGTACTTGTGCTATCAATGTGCGGGCTGGAGAATTCTTTGTCTCCACTATTAACTAACATTATATACAGTACGTATAGTAATTAGAAAATGATGTACATCATTAATGCCTTCTATATGGTAGCCTGTGGTTACTACAGTATATTCACTACATTACAACTTGCAAAAAATGAATGCAGGTGTATTAGCGGCAAGGAATCACTAAGCCTCTTGGCTTTCTTGTTGTTATTTCAATTGCCCCATGGAAACTGAGAAAATTATGTTTTCATACTTAGTCAAATGTTACCATTCGCAGAGTTAACAATTTTAGAGATTTGTATATATAGCAAAAGCTGACATTTGTGGACCTACTTGTAGATAATAATTGTGTAACATATTTGGAAGTCAAGTGTCACTTCTTGTCATCGCTGAAATGTAATAGGATGGATCATTCCCATCCATCCCCCCCCCCCCCCTTGTTCCTGGCCAAAAAGTAGATGTTTAATGACAGATAATTGTTGCTAAATAGAATTTGCTTTCATTTTCAACAAGTAAAAGCCCGTTTTTTAAAACCCTCCCAAAACACTATTTAACATCAATTATAATAGCTTTTTAGGTTTTTGACTTCCTGGTTTTTTATGGTAAATTGCTCTGCTTAACATTGTTGGATGCCTGCAACAGTTTTCACTTAAAATCCTTCAGAACCAGTGGCATCACAAGGGTTGTTTGCAAAGGGAGGGGTCAAGAGACTTGCTGTGCACACAGAGGTACACTGTAACTGTTTTATAGACTCCCTAGAGTGGTCTGGCACGGGAATGAGGGTCTCAATGAGAAGTCATTTAAAACAAAGTTTCAATGTGATATAAAATACAGTATGTTTCTACTGCAGTGGCACACCCAAGATTTTGAATTGGGAGAGGACTGATCTTAGCTCTCAGGCACACAACTCAACTTTTAACTACACTAGTGCAAACTGAGTTGGTGGTAGAAGTTGTTTGGAATATAAATCATCTCTTTTTCTTTCAATTGTGGTCATCCTGAATTGGTGCATCAAATCAATTTTCAAATTACATTTTGCATCCATTAGTGTAAACCTGGATTCCAATATCACAAATTAAGTTGAAAGTTCAATTATGTGATGAATCACCATGTGTGACCTGACCTTAAGGAAATGAACCAACAACAAGAAATATCAACCAACAACATGAAATAATATCAGGAAAGTAGTAACATGAAGGAACATAACAAATAATGAAGAAAACATGCAGCAACACTATGAAATGTGTCTTGAAGTAAACATCAAGAAAAGAGACATGAAGTAACACCATGAAAATGGGCACGGTGAGTTAGAAACATCATGAGACAACGTAAACTTCATGGAAACACACATCCCAATAGACAACATGAAGTAAATGTGACGCTTGTATGCAGACAGTCCAACCCTATGTGTTTGATGTTATTTAGAGACAATTTAGCATTGTCTAAGGATAGAAGTGTCACTCAATGCATAAAAACTTTATGCACAAAGTGACTGATATTGTTTTCCAATTCTTTTATTATGCAATGCTTCTTTTTGTCCCAAAATCTGTGAGTTTCAGCCAAAATGCGGAGTAGCTTTGTTTGAAGTCCAATAATCAGTAGTCAAATGTATGACATTCTTCCACTTAATTCTCTCATTTAATATGCTGTAAATTTGGGAAGGCAAACTCATATGAAAAGAAAATTTCATAAAACAGTGCAGACAGGTAAAAGATTTTAATTGGTGAACATTTAAAATATTAGTAACATTTTAAGAGCTGTGTCTTTTTTATTAATCTACTCCTTTGGTATGAGTAATATATGAGCAATTTAAATCTTCTGAAAGGAATCTCACTTGAGGCAATCACTGAATAGAGCCATTGGGTACATGTATTTTAATAAAGATTGGAGGGTAAAACTTACCCAACCCAAGCAAGTTGCTTTATGATATTATTCATCAAAGTTGCATGTAAGTAGTGTTCTGCTTCCTGTGAGCATTTGTCATGTATAAAGGATGATCTTCATAACTTATTTACTGAAAAATTGGCTGGGTAATGATTAAATATGTGTAATGGATCATTTAATAATGAATACTGAGAAACAACTTAATATTCTGACATCGTGTGCAGGTATTCTTAGTGATGGTAAACATTTTCACTCAAAACGAACCCTCTTTGCCCTCTCAGGTATGCTGAAATACAAAACAGAAACAGAAATTACTTCTTGTATTTCATTTTTGTGTTGATCTGATCATCAAGAGTTCACTGGTTAATGAAGTTTTGCTCAACAGAAACGGCATCCAACGTTATCATTGTCCTTGGTAAAAAGTGATTCTCTCAGAAGAAATTTTCCCCAGAGTTAGCATTGTACACTGCACCAGTGATTCTCTTGGTAGTAATTATCTTCAAAGTTAGGACTGTACACTGTAGAGATCTTTCAGTAGTAGTTGTGTCCAAAGGTACCTGCAGCATGCATGGTGCACTGTAATAGTGACTTTTACCTATGTAGGACACTAATTTGATCCACACATAATGAAGCCAAGGGCAGCACTGTTGTTACTCAAGGACACAAGGAAATGCCACTTTCAGTGGTTAAAAGTTGTTAAAGCATCAGAGAGGCGTGTATAAGAAGTGCTGACCAATTTGTAAAGTTGGAGGTCCTGTACACCAAGTCATGTTGAGCAGAAGTATGTTATTGCTGTAGACTGAACCAGATAGATAAAGCCATAGGTCATACACAACAACCACTAAGGCATGTTGAATTATGTTATTGAAATCACAAGCTATATCTCACTAGAGTAGGGTATGATGCAGCAGATCTGTACATGTGCGGTGTGCAAAACAATTGTATCAGGTTACCCAATTTTGAAATTCCTTCCCAGATCCAAAGTTTCATGAACAAACAGTGTATATGTGACAATAAAACTTAAAGGCAGTAATTCATCACCCCAAGCTATACTTTTGTCTTCCACATAACAGCCTCCACCCCCCCCAAACTGTTTCTACTCATTGATTGACAGAAAATTCGATACTAAGATGCAGAGTCGCTCCTATTACACTGCGTACAAAGGGATCCATTGTTTTGATTACATGTGGAGGAATTTGAGACAGGCTGTGGGAGGGACAGGATGTAAGTGGATGGAAGAATTGAAACTGTCTCGGGTAATGAATCTTTGTTTTTGAAATGTTACTTCTTCCCAACTAAGAACACTTCACTGTCATGCCCATACCATAGGCTACATACTGTATGATGCACCATATTATAGTATAACGTATGTACAAAGCAAAACTTAGCATTATGACTTCACAAGAAACTATATAATAGCCCAATGGAAGGTATGTTTTGCAGTACCCAACACACTATAGATTTTCAATTGGGTACAGTACATGGGTATGAAGTTTGGACCTGGTGCAAACACTACAAGAAACATCTGTATGTGCTCTATATGTTATGAGATGCCCTTAATTGCTGCTGAACTGTATGTATGTACTTCACACAATATGCTGTTAGCTGAACAAGATTCTGCATTACATGTTGCTGAATATATCCTGCTGAATTGTAATATATGTTACTCTATATATATAGAAGGGCATATGTTCAATGTAATATATGTGCTAAATTTTCTCTTAATAAGATTCCATACTGTAGCTGTAGGTCTATATGGCTATCCTAAAGAAGACCAATTCATTTGAGTTAGTCCATGCAGATTTAGAAAAACTGACAACACTATAATGGAATATGGCAACAAATTGCATTGCACCTGTGTGTGCAAGCATCGAAGAGCAATCCAAAAATTAAGTTTGCTGTTGTATCAGTGACATAGATTTTGGTTGAATGGATTTTGTTAACTTTCAACATTTGATTTGTAAAACCTTTCCTTGTTCATGTGATACACTTATGAAGATCGAGTCTGTTCTATGGAATAGGTCTTTATTTTGATACATCTGCATCCTCCCAAATATATTAATCAACCAATTCAATTTGTTTTCATGTTTCTGATGTTTCCCTAAATCATGACTGTAATGATATCATACTTAGAACAGATAATATCATAAACTCCCACTCACCTGTTATCATGTGTTGGTCTTGATGATCCTGATGATAAGTCAATTATAGGTAGCTCCTCATTATCACTTATCGATACTTCTTCAGTTAGATCTATTTCCTGTGGCTCAGGAAAGAGGCAGTGTTGGATCAAATATTGAAATCTACTAAAAATGATAGAGCTAGCTAAAATTTCACAATGTTAAATATATATAGGGAAGTGTGAGGTTGTGATCGTATCAATGGGTAGGTGAAAGAATGGCATATAACAATTGATTCTAACTGCTGCAGTTCAAAAAAGAATAGAGAGTGGAGTTTGATCAACTGTACCAACAACATGTAAACCTGTTAAGGTAATCAAGTTGTTACAAAGACAATAGGACTATATGTCAGTACTGCCAAAGAAAAACACCTTACCTTTTCATTGGTGACACTGTCTGGTACTTTCAAATGGTCTGCTTTCTCAAACTCCTCTGTGTCTGCAGAAGCAGATGGTGACGTAATCTTTTTTTTGTTCCATTTATTAGATTGTGTGATCTTTGAGCCACTCGAACATTCATGTGTTGACTGTTCAAAAGAAAATTTATTGAGAGGAAAATGCTGTAAAACTGATAATACTTAAATGTGTGTCTGAACTCTATAACATGAAGTTAGATAAATATATCAAACTTTTGCTGGGACATGCAGGAATACATCTGATGAAGGGGCTGATTGTACAGTGATAGGCACTACAGGCAGTACACAATTGTCTGCAGTTTTTTCTGCCATTGTGGAGTTTTATCAACCGAAAAACTGAACATTTCAAAAAGTACCCAAGTTAAGGTTCAGAGGTGGTGCATTAGCATAAAAAGTCTCACTGGCTAAGTGATATTTACAGATGTACAATCTGAAAAAAAATTTGCTAATACACCAACAAGTATTTTTTACACAACCATACTGAAATTGCATGCCAGTGTGCACTTCAACATGTAAAAATGTTACTTTATTGGTTTTGATGAAATCTAATGTTTGTAATTAAGATAGCATGTGTGTGTCCACATGTGTGTGTGTGTTTGAAACATCTGGCTGATAAACAGGATGTGTCAAGAAGGGAAGCTAATGGGGACCAATTTCATATTTGGTATGTAGGTGTACCACATTCAGTCTGCTGCTTTTGGTGGATTCAAACATCATTTAGGGTCAACAGGGGTCAAAGCTTGGACATGGTTCACATTTGGTATGTAAAGGCACCACATGAGGACAAGAACCCTATTGTTTTGGTGGAGGCTAAAGGTCATTTGGTGTCAACAGAGGTAAAATAGTAAAAGTCTTGAAAACAGTATCTCAAGATGGGAAGCTTGCACATGCAGTTCATCTTAATCCTGACTATGAAATGCCTTCAATTTCCCAACCGTGGTAAATGTAGGATAGTTAACATGCAGGTATGGACTAACATCCTTCCGAGAGATAATGCACTCTACCACTCATACCAACTAATGGCTGCTGTACACTCCACCGCACTCTACTGCAGTAAAGTGCGCTAGCAAGCTGTTTTTCTGCTATTCTTGGTCATTTGCATGCAAGCTGTATATCGATGTAGCATGAAGGAACAGCTAGTGTGTACATGCAGTATGAGCTAGCACGGGTGTGATTCTGTACTATGTCCTGTACATGTTTAGTCAATGTTATTCCACATGGCACTTTCACATGTTGACCTTCTTGGCTCCTAAACTTTTTGATTAACGTGGAACAACTGAAACTTTTCCTAGTGGAATGATTTTGAATTGAGAACCCTATTTTACTTTGTGGAATGTGCTTAGCTTTCAGAATCTTTGATTCAGCATATCAGCAGCATAACTTACTGCAACTTCACCTCACTTAGGCCTAGGAATTTTGTAAAATTTTGCCAGTAACTTGGTGACTTGATCCAATTTATTCCAGACTCCAGTGACAAATTAATTGAGGACAAAAATGTTGCTTGGCAAAAACCTTCACCCAGTATTCATGAATACTGCAAATGGATTTGATTGCAGAGTTTCTAGTTACAACAGCTTCTTGGATATTGAATAAAAAGTTAGCACAGTATGTTGTACAGTGTAATGGCCAGAATTATTTCCTTTTATATGGTTACAGAAAAGCCATGATCCTACCAGTGATAATGATCTTAATTGATGATCATAATGATGATCATGATGATGATAATGATTATCAGGATGATGATCATCATGATCTATCTGTCCACACTTGTTCAAAATGCTTCTCCTCCCACATGCTTTCATGGATTTGTTTGAAACCTAGACATACAGTTATGTTCCCTAGGTGGTGGGCTATTTGGGGTGTTCAGGAATTTTTAGTCCAAGGTCCCATGTGGGCCCTGTGACCCATTTTATGAAATTCTACAAAATGCTTCTCCTCCTACAGATACTCTTGTACAGTGTTGATGGTTTGTCATAATAATACTGTGTTAGTGGTACCTTCCGGGTGTTCAGGAATTTTTGGTCCAAGGTCCCATGTGGGCCCAATGGCCCATTATGTGAAATTCTGTTTGAAATGTTGCTTCTCACACAGCATTCATGGATTTATATTTAACTTAGATACAATAATCCCTGGGTGGTGCTTCATCTGGGGTGTACAAAAAAGTTTCAGTCTAAGGTCCCATGTGGGCCCTATGGTCCATTTTATGAAATTCTACAAAATGCTTCTTCTCCCACAGATTATATTGTACAATGTTGATGGTTTGTCACAATGATGCTCAGTTATTGGTCCCTTCAGGGTGTTCAGGAATTGGTAGTCCAAGACCCCCATGTGGGCACAATGGCCCATCTTATGGAATTCTGCAAATTGCCTCTTTTTCTACTGTAAAGTGCCCCTTTAAACTGTCATACACATCTCAAATATCCCTATCATGCATGAATGATAATTGAGTAATTGGACAGTGTCAGTTGCTTTGCTAACTGAAACTCTGTATTGCCCTCAGGTATGTTGATCCTGTTTGGACTTAAAGGGGCACTTTGAGTTGTTTCATGAACTTCAGTTAGTCTTCACAAAGATATGACTTTTGTGTCAAGTTTTTTATGTTCAACCAAGAGGGCACCATTATGAGTCACATGTAAATGACCACTAATGAGTGGGTAGCTAATGATTTAAATTGGTTGCAGAAACTTGTGACCATTCACTTTTCCACATTAGTACCAATTCATATACCCACAGCCAGTAAAAACCATAAAGAAAAATTAGCAAAAATAAACAGTTTTCATAATTATTGGATGTGAATAGTGATGCTAACTATAAACATTGTTATTTGGTAGTGCATCAAAATTTCACAACTTTAATTTATTGACAAAGATCAAACTTCTGCACTGTTGGGGCTCTAGTTTATGAAATTATGAAAATTGTGCAGTCCTACAGACTTTCTTGTACAGTGTTTATGATTTGGTATATAATGTATAATGGTACCTATAATTTGACATAATGATACATAAATGGTACCTTCAGGATGTTGAGGTATGAGCTTCTGCACCAATGGTGTTCTAGTTTCTATCATGTATATAAGTAGTGCACATAATAGGATAACACAAAATAACTGTGCTAGAGTAAAGTATAGAATTAATCATAATTGGCCTGTGCCTTTCATTTTCTATTTCTTAATTACTTCTCATCACATTCTATCCATATACTGTAGCATAAGAAGATGTTCCATGTATGGCATAATGGTTTCAATGTAAAATTGAAAACATGCTTCAGACAATGGTAAAACGACTCCAGAGAAATAACCTCATAATGTAGATTCTGTTGAAGCTCTTTAAAGCTGTTTAACAGTCCCAGAAGAGGACAAATTAATTTTTAGCCCTGAAATCATAGCCCAACTCCTTTTGCAAATTTACATTACTGTGAACAGCAAGGCTGAGCTACATCATCAAAACTGCATGGTATTCCTGAATTTTTTTAACTTATGGGGCTACATTGTTAGGCAAGGGAAAAGTGATGAAGATGGACCTGCTACCACCATTTGTGTTACCCCAAACTTGACATAGAAATATAAAGCAAATGAGGAGACCATTTCCTGGAATCCCACTATATTCATGAACCATACAAAAATAAGAGTAAATGTTATAAGCAATAAATGAAATGCTGAAAGTAAAACAGGTACAAAGAAATATGTCTTGTGCTTTTACGTACCCCTGATGCTATTGTAACTGGGTTACCAATCACTCTGTATCCTACAGCTGTTCTACAACAATGGGACTCTCGTTGTGGCATAAATTTAGGGGTAAACACTTTTTTCTTTGTTGTTGGTACAACTACAGTTGGTTCCTGAATTCTCTTCTGCCAAACTTGTCTCTGTAAACGATCTACCTCTGGTTGAAGTGCTTGACATAAACCTTCCAATGAATCTCTTCTATACACTTCTAATTCTTGCTGGAGCCTATGGAATAATGAAAGGATTCACAATACATTTTATTATAGACCTTGATCTTTAAAAGTATCTTTAAAGCTATCTGATTGTAATGTTTCAAAGAGAAGTCCTCCTACTGATCAATTGAAAAAAACAAACCCTTAGATCTTTCCCAATATGTTATCAAATCATAAGATCCACAAGCTTGATTCAACAATTAAGTAATTGCCTTAAGCAATGAAATAAGACACCACCTGAATCACCATTATTACACCTCAGTGCAGAAATATTCCCTCACAAAATCCATTTTCCACAATCAAATTATCAGTTACAAATTCAAGCATTTGTAATTGTATCGCCTATAGATTGATTTCTATTAAATTCTTTGTCATGTTACTTTCAGAATCAATTTACTTCTTACTTCATAACTTCTAAAAAGTGAAGATGGTACTGTTTGAATATATTTCTTTATTTTCTGCAGTCCACCACTGTTCCCATCATATGGGTATGTGAATAATGCTTCATGATTTTCCTTGCTAACATCTACTGTAACTAAAGACTACGTTTGAAGTATACAACAATAATGACAGTTTTGAAATGATTGCAAGCTAAATATGAATTTGTTACCTCTGAAATTCTTGACTATTTTCAGGTTTCTTTGCTTGTTGGTGTTTTTCCTTGATAATTTCTTGAGTCTTTTTCTTTGCTGATTCTAAGTTATTCTCTAAGTCTGGCAAAATACAAAATAGAGTTTGCAAAATTACTTATGTCAAAAACACCACAAAAAGTCTGCTTTCATTTAATTTCACAGTACCAAACATCCATGTACATAATTTCTGTAACTGTACACTTTGGTGTAGACAAGCAAAAAGATATAGTTGTGAGATATATGTCTTCCTCAAAGCACATAATCTTGCATACAATTTGGAGTAGAAAGTGACTTTTTAGTAAAGCATTATGTAACTCAAAAAGGACAGTTGAAATTCAAAGTTTCTGATAGGTGGGTTCCATGCACTGTTAACCTCAACATAACACCATGTCTTTTGCTTTGATTCAAATTTCTGTCGCAGTAGGACGTTTGACATCATTTGACCTCAATGTTTTTAACATCTGTGCATCTCATTAAATTTGAATTGAGGCGGTCATAAGAAGTAGATTAGGACTTCAATCTACACAAAAAAATCTAAATGTAGAAGTATTTGTTCTTACTTAGATGTTCCAAATCAAGGTATCATACATATACGCTGTTATGAGTGTAAAGAAATCTGAGAATTATTGTGTAAGTTTCAATGGAGATCTTTCGAAGCCGATGAACTGGGAATGAGACCAGCGTCGGAGCAACCATAAATACTGGACAAAATACACTTTCTGAGTTGAATGAGTAAATGATAGCCACCACATAGTACCACTGGTTAATTGCAAATAATAATCTGTAGTGATCAAAAGTCCAAGTGTGCTTAGATGGAGTAGTTCATGAAACATTCATAGTCTTGATTATTGTAAGTTACCTATGCGGCTGCCATCTTTTCTGATCCCACTCATTACAACGGATAGACCAGCCGTTTTCAATGACAGGACAGTACAGCTTAAAACTTCTTTTCTGTACTCTAATGTCCTATGTAAAAGCTCTTCTGTGCACCACAGTGACTGCATACTTTTTCTTGTGTTTTTTTTTTTTTTTCCCTTGAGTTATGGGAAGGGAGCTCAGGCACACAAGGCTTGTTTAAATGCAGTTGTCCATACATAGTGCTGAGACTTAACAAGTTGCAAGCAACTCTCAGATCTGAAATTGCAGTCATGGGGTGCAAGCAATGGATAGCTATCTGTTCAATTAATATACCTGACACATAAACTGCAAAAGTGATGTATACGTGTTCTTTATCAACCTGAAAAAGACTGTAATCCCATTTGTGACCATTGACAAACAGATACACAGAATGGGTTTCATGGGTGGCGAGAACAGTATCCAGAGGTAGTCAGTCCACATAATTCCACCCCCCAAAAAAAAGGAAAATCATCAGCCACACAACATACAATACTTCAAATTGACTGCAAAGTAAAAGCTGGACACTGATCCAACCCCTCCCCTGAAGTGATAAATTGTTCAATGTTATACAACGAAACATTACTCATTTTCATTATTTTTTTATTTCTTGTCGAAGTCAGGCAAGGAATCTATGCGATCATGATAGCATGTGTGTATGTATGTGTGTGTGATGCCTTGTCTTGTAAACACGGTATCTCAAGAAGGGAACGGTCCCTCGAGCTTTAAAGTTGGTGTGTCGGTAGTCAGTCATGAGTAGATGATCCCTATTGTTTTTCATGCAAGTCAAAGGTCATTTGAGGTCACCAGAGCTTAGAGTATGAAAAACTATCAAGGGAGATATCTCAGCAACTAAATGTTGCTGGAACTTCAAACTCTTACCATTGGTAGCACCTAATCAGTAGATGATATCTTTAATTTTTTATGGAGGTCAAAGGTCATGTGACATCAGTAGGAGACATAGTGTGAAAACTTTGTAAACACAGTATCTTCAGAAGGGAAAGGTGCTTGAACTTCAAAGTTGGAGTGTTGGTAGTTCACTCTGTGTACATGATCCCTATTGCTTCGACGTTAAAGGTCATTTGAGGTCTCCAGGTCTCAAGTATGAAAACCTATTAAGGAAGATATCTCAGCAACAGAATTCAGGTGGAATTTCAAAATGTCAACATTGCTAGCACTTGATGAGCAGCTGATGTATGTCATTTGAATTACCCCATGAGAGACTTGTCAACACTGTAATGTGACATGAAATGAATGTAATAAGTTTTTCATTGCAAAGATCTGTCCTGGGATTCAAAAGCCCAACATGTGATACTGTAGGCCTACTTAGAGAGTTTTATATGTCCTGAATGTGAACATATGAAGAGGCAAAATCACTCATATTAGGAAAATAATGCACTTTTATTTCCTATTGAAATTTGCCAAAATGTAGATCTATGTTTCACAGCAGAGATTGCTGCTAGATAAACTTTGGTCTCATTCTCTGTCAGTTTGTGGAACATTTTGAGTCCATTTTCTATGCCAAACAACCACTTAACATAGCTCTTATCACTTTTTCCAAGCCTTCAGAGAATATCCCTGTTGTC
Source organism: Stichopus chloronotus (assembly GCA_021234535.1). Classification (NCBI taxonomy): domain Eukaryota; kingdom Metazoa; phylum Echinodermata; class Holothuroidea; order Aspidochirotida; family Stichopodidae; genus Stichopus; species Stichopus chloronotus. Next base: position 16,522,828 of record CM037841.1, on the reverse strand, counting down.
CTTGCTACCAGAAACTCCCTGTCAAGATTTACAAAGTACTTTGTTGTTTTCGTCACAGTAAACACTCCCACAGGAGGCAAGACTGTTCCAGACTGCCTTTGTTGACTTGCACAATCTCAGATCTGTAACCACAGTTTGGTATCAGGAACTTTCTAACAACTTGTGAATTACCTCCTTCATTACCACAATTGTCATCAATACTGAGTGAATGACATGACTCATTCATATGAGAACTTGGTAACATCAAACCTGTAAGTGATACATAATGAGATTGTCATTCTTGCATTTTGTTTTCCATTTTGATATGGTCCCTTCCATTCTCCAATGGGTTGCTTTTGTTTGTAAGTGATTGTGTGTGTATCAAAAAATGAGATATCAGCAAGGAATCAAAAGTCAATTCCACTTTCTTTTTAAGACCAAACAATATTAATCAATGACATGTTCAAATTGGCATGAATCCAGGTGAATGCAAAAGCATGTTCATAAAGTAACAACATCAAGCATCTCTCCTGTAAACAGGTTAATGCTGATCAACGTTGAGCCGCTGATAGACATTTCTGTGTCCTCTCCTTCCATAATGGAAAACCAGATGGTTAAAATAAAGCACTGCTATTGATATGTAAGGTGAACAAAAAAAACACCCTAAATATACTGTATGTACAGCACTCCATGTGCATATGTCACTAGCATTGGCATCACATTCATTCAATTGTTAGGGAAAATGACCCAGTGACTTGGTAGTCTTGGTAGTCCATCTTGTAGTTACAAAAAGGCCTTTTCCTTTTTATATCTAGATGCAGTACCTTGTAGACTCTTTCTGTAAGAACTGACTTCATTCTCGATTGCAGTTTTCTTTTCTTTGATATCTTCAAATTGTCTTTGTTTGTCCCTCAATTGTTGAAGTTCTGTTGTAAGGCAAAGGAAAAGTGAAAAGCACATTCTTTTCTAAACTAGTTTCAGTCACCTTTCACATATTTTCTCCTGTACTCCTGCAAATAAGTGTATTGTGATTCATTTTGTCAGCTTAGTTTACAATGAACTTTAATCTCACTTTACTTCTTGCTCATTCCATAACCATGTAGAACTACAATGGTTTTTCATCAATTTATCTTTATGCAACGTTCTCTCGGGGGAAGAGGGAAAATGAAACAGCATGCGTAAATGCGTAATCATAAATTTCTCTCTTTCACACACACTACTGATAACTTGCCACACAGTTTACATATGTTGTGCTATCGCTCGCCACTTTTCCTTGCTCCCATGTAGTCCATGCAACACTTAGGAAATAAATTAGGAACAATTTGACAAGTACATAGTGCCAGCAATTCATGCAACTGACTGAAACATCAGGAAGTTATCAATCTGCAAATTATTACTGTGTTGCAAAGAGGTACCCCACCTTTCAACAGCATTTCTTTATCATTCCTCAGTGACTCCAGGTTTTTACTGGCCTGTAAATCTCTGATCTTCTGTCCATTACAAGAGAGTCCAAAACTGGAAACAAAACTCCTGACTTGAACCATGAATTCTTCTCGGTTTTGGCTGCATTCTTCCCAAATCTTGTGCTACTGACAAAATCATTTAAGTTTGTATGATGAGATACTTAGGTGTATAGCACAGTGTAATATTGGAAAAATGAATACTATATCTGCTACGTACACACCATGTGGGAGAAAAAAAAAAAAAAATTATTGCACTTAGGTTATTTAGTAACACTCTATGCGGGAGTGTGTAATGTAGTCTCAGTCTGTACATTATATAATCGATTATGTTATCTTTTACCTTTTTTGTGGCTTGATACTCTGTTTTATTCTTTAGTTCATTCAGTTGTTCCTTCATTGTTGATTCTTTATTTCTTATCCACTTACAGTTGATTTCTTCTTCTGACAGGCTTTGAAGCTTCAAACCATAAACAGGAAAACCTTGACTTACATACATAAGTTACTTGAAGATTTTAAACAATGTTGTAAATAAATACCTCTGTGGCAAATGAAAACCAACCAAACCAATAAAATCAAGTTAAGAAAATAAACTTACATTTTGCAGATTTGTGAAAAAGCTTGACTCTGTATCGAAAATTTTGTTTGTAAAGAAAGTCAATCCCACACTGAGCACTTTGACATAAAAGCTTTATGAAAGAGATACATTAATGCTGCACTCCTGTAGGTTTACATTGTTTAGCAGCCAAACTTACTATTAAGTTCTTCATGAATTTGGTTGTTTGGCATAGCTTTGGAACATCATTTTTAGAAATATACATTTACCCACAGACTCATTCACACTTAATATCATGTATTCCTCTAGCTGGCCTTGAGTTGAAGACCTTGAGTACCTGCTGTGGATTACATTGTGTGCATGGAAACGGCAACATTTTTGAGATACAAGTGTATCATTCAGAGAAGTGACACTGCAGATGATCTATCAGATCAAAAGTAGATTAGTCTGAATAAGTATGCAAGCACACATGATCCAAGCTGCAGGTCTTAAAATTTGAGAAAGTGATCACTATTATTAATTAACTTACACATCTTCATTTTAATTTTACCGCAGCCCTCTTTCGGAGGAATGTGATAAAATGCAGCTGATAATACAATAAATCTCTGTACCTGTAGTCGTAAAGTAATACATTTAGTTAGAGATTTTAATACATATCAAAGCTCAATTGTCATCTTTTGTTATGTTCTTTCATATCAAAGTTACATGTTAACTTTAACAATTATAGAAGTACTGTACAGTAGTACACTATGTACCTTTAGTAGATGTCCCTGTAATGTTAACAAGCTAAGGCAGACATTATAATTGCTACATTGATTGTAGCATATGAATTCATACTCACCACACATATATAAACATACACTAAACTTTGGAAGACAAATAGGTCTATTACCATGACATCCTACAGCAAACTAGTGGGACAATGAACTCACTTTAACAGCCAACTGTCCTTTTAGACTCATTTCTTCTTCTCGAGTTTCTTTTATCTTGATTTCAGTCTCTTTGATCTCTTGTTGTACTGCAATGAAAGGAAATTTGCTACTGCACATGCATGGCACAGTGTTAATAAAGCTATGCACCAAGTCGTAAAACAAACCAAAGAAAGTCTTGATCAGACCTCCATAGTCAGACTACTTGGTCACTGCTCAGCAACTGTATTACAAGGTGTCTAAATACAAACATGTATCAACAGAAAATTTCAGTGAGGTAAATAAGAGTAAGAGGCAATTAGTATTGCATGATACACCATGGATGTTGTATTGTTAACAGCAGTATGAAGGAGTGAACCAGTGGCTGATCCACGGGGGTGCACTGACAACCGACTGCAAATTCCCAAATTCAATTTTCGAATTTGAACTTTTTCAAATTTTTTTCCTCACCGCAGCAAAAAAGGGGAAAAAAAAAACAGACAGTTCTATGGTAATCATAGTCAAATAGTCAAATTTAGGAGAGATTACATTTATCTCAATCCAGCATTCCTCAATCCAACAGTGAAGACTCTAGCAAGAGTCTAAACATACAGTACTTAGGATATTGGAACCTTGGCGATTTCTTATTTCTCTTAAATCAAATATACAATTGCCCTAAGATTACCCCCCTTGGTGAGTCTTCACTACCTTTAACTTTGCTGTTTTTGTGGCACGATTTCTTCTGTCTCCATGTCATTTATAATATCAAAGTGTTTTGTTGACATTTGTTAACTTTTCATCTTCATTTGAATAATTTAGGGCCCTATGATGACCCTAGAAGTATTACTACACTCCTCCCATGCATGCTGGAGGATTTTCTACCACCTAGCTTTCTTCTTTCCCATGCCTGTCAGGCATTTAGGAGTTACATCACAACATTTATCCCAGCAGAACGTAAAGGCTTGGCAAATTCCCTTTCCTATGATGTAAAAATCTTTTCAATTGGTTGAATAAAAGCCCTGTAATTTTAAAGGACCAATAGCTGAGACCATACTTATGTGATTTGGTATTGTTGATTGACTTGTCTTATATCCCACTTAATGTATACCGCACATAGCCAACCAAAACAGGGCTGCTGTTGCTGAAAAGTGGTCAGCAAGATGGCACATTTTCTGCTGTAAATATGAACCAAATTATTTCCCCTTTCATACAAAGTAATTTTTAACACTCAATATACATTGCATGAATTCTTGTGTGATTTTGTTCTTAATTCAAAGACAAAAACTCATCATGCCAGCCAGTTTCAATTCTGACAACCACTTACATCTTAGTCCTTCCTACAGCCTGTCTATTTCTCCACATGTGTAATCAAAACAATGGATCACTGTGTAGACCTACACTGTATAATATGAGCTACTCTGCATCTTTTGAATTTGCAGTCAATCAAAGAGTAAAACCACTTAAGAATTCTGCTATCCAGGAGCCAAAAATATAGCTAGGGGTGATGGGTTAATACTGCCTTTAAAGAGAAATTAGGTTTCATTTTCTGCTGAGCTCTTCGCAGAAATTTCAGAGTCTCAGTACATATGGAATGTAAATACTAGGCCTACTCTTGTCATGAGGAGTGTGTTTAGGCAAAGGTCCAAAGACCTTAGTGACTAAATGATATGAGCATGGTACTGATCATTATTCTCATGAATTGTCAAAGCAAATTATGGCTTGACAAGCCAAGGTAGAACACTCTCTATTAAAACACTATGTTTATTAAGAACTGGGATATTTATCTCCCCTCTAAATAACATAAAGTACAAAATCTGAGGAGCTCCTACTTACCATGAAGCGACAACAATATTTATGCTTTACCGTAGTAGCTATAAGAACCTCCCAAGAAACCCTGACACAGGCCTATGATTACGGAAAGCTTTCTTAAGTGGAATACACAGCTTTGTAGTACTAATGACAATGTCACGGAAGACAATCCAAGCCTCAGCAGGACTTTAAATGGTATACTTTGTGTAGGACTTTACTATGAATGATCAAGAGCTACTGTAAATGTACTGTACTAATCGTAAAATAGACCTATCAAATGTCTTTTGTTTTCTTGTGTCGTTTTCTGTTTGTTTGCTTTTTTATAGTAAGCCTAATCATAAATACTTGTCAACTCTGAGTGAAAATTGTGGACAGGCCCCCTTTCTGATTTTCTGTGTCACAAAGTGGGATACAATTTTTCACTTCTCAGATTCGTTCAGTTTTTTTTTCCAATTTCTGTGAATTTCCGTTTCAGACGTCAACGGCAGTTGCAAGTCTCCGCAATCTTTCGTTACACTTGTTAGAATTGCCTGCATGTGCATTAATATCCATTTAATGAACATTTTAGTGTCAGGTCGAAAACCACTTCAGCAGGGTAACAAAATTGTGATCGAAAGAAATCATTTGATATTGCTTCAAAACAAAGTGCTTCACGAAATGTTGCATATTTCATGTAAACCAAACTATATTACATGTATTGTGCAAAGCATTCTGTAAATTTACGCTAATAATATCCTAACATAATTAGGCATGTTGCGAATAGCCTATCCACCTTGGAAATTTGTACGTACAGTATTTCATTCCCTGTGAAAGGACAGCCGACTGTTTGTAGAACGAGTTTATATTATTGAAAGAAACGCATAAATGTATTCTACTGTTTTCAATATTGAGATTCAATCTTGCATTTGTAGGAAAAGAGACCTTCGATGAGTTGTAATATATTGTGGCACTACAGTAGCAAATGTTTGTTTACGAAGTTACCTCCTCTTTTTCGTGGGCTAGACATACCGTCGTCAGTGCTAGCGCTCATGGGGAATGCTCGGTTGATTCAAACAGGTGTTTTGGCCAGCTGCAGCTGGTCTGCTAGGGTCGACTTGCGTACTATGTACTGCAGTGTTATAAGTAAAAGTTTGCAGCTTTGATAACGATTGTAAAATTTATAAGGAAACTTAAAACAGCTGTAAACCATAAGCATTTCCTTAACTTTTTTAATCAAAATGTATAGTTTTAGAAACTTCTCCAAAATTGGTAAATTCTGTTTCCGTAGTAAAGTTTAATTCAGTTTTTTTCTTTATCACACAAAATTGGTGGCCCTAAAACTGGCTATTTTATTCTTCAAATTCATGTGATTGATAGAATAGCGTACCCAATTTGAGTAGCAATCATAAAAGAAAAGGACTGAGGCGCTATTTCAAACTAATCACCAAAGTCGCAAATTTCTAACAGCATTTTGCTCACAGGCTAGTAATTGGTTTGGTTTCCATGTGCCTATAGGCGAGGCCTAACGTTAGTTTTCATCTAGAAATATTCTAAAAACCTGGTTGGTGTGGTTTCTCTGTCCCCCGGCCTGGAAAAGCCCTTGAGATCTTGATGTTGAACACGGCTTACTACATCCAACAGTGAAACGTAGACCAGTAGGATTTCCCCGTAGCAAGAGAATGATACGCCTTCGTAGGTAGCATCCATAGCCTAAGCGAAGCTGTTCAATGACCAACGTTAATTAGCCTACCTCTATATACGTTAGGCTAATGTTCGGCAGATTAAGACCCAGTCTCAGCAGTAGCTAATATGGAAAAGCTAATGTTAATCTTACTTTCCGATAATTGCTGTTTCCGTTGCTTTGCTCTCTTCTCTGACTCGTACAACTGGATGAAGAAATCATTCAAATTCATATTCGACGACAGTGTGGTCGTTGCTCAGCCGTGAGAAACCCGGTACTTTCCAAACACTGAACCACCGACCGACCGGTTATGTTACGAACGTTAATAGAAGGTACGCATATAAACCCCGCGGGCCGGCCGGAGCAAATCGATGAGACAGGGTTGAGACAGGTTGCCACTTGGCTTTTTCAAATTTCACTACGCGGGGTGGTCGGGTGGGATTCCACTACATGACGATCGACAGACTGCCTCACTCAAACCCACATTACTATTTCCCAATTTTCTCTCTTTCCATTTTTAAATTGGAACTATTTCTCCAAAAAATTGAATAGGTGTAACATTTTTCACGAGAGTTTAGAGGGATGCCTGAAACAAACAAGTAAGAGAAAATAATCTCCGTCGCAATGCATGTTTGTACATGACATTATTTTTTCATAGGAAACGTTTGTCCGGCTGGTGCAGATGTAGAATGTACCTCCTCACCATGGGCGTCAGATTATTATTGACAGCAAAGCTAAGATAATCATCTACCAAAAGAATTATCTTAGCAGCAAAGACAGTATAGCCCCTTAGGGCCCTATACTATACTGTCTTTGAAAGTTGACAGTATATGTGGCTGGCATCGGATGAAAACTTTTCCTCCTAAGGTTGAGCGTAACTCTTTGTGGAACGGGCTGATAGTTTATCGGTTGATAAACGTGATTTATCAGTTGATAAACCTTGTTTATCAAACTATTGAGTATTTGAAGCATAAACCTGGTTTTTCGACTGACAAACCCGGTTTTTCGATTTATAAACAAATTTGATAAACCAGGTTTATCAAACGATAAAAAATTTTTATCAGTCGAAAAAACAGGTTTATCAACAACAAATACCCAATAATTTGAAAATCCAAGTTTATCGAATTGATGAAACCCGGTTTATCAAAATAATAAACCAGGTTTATCGAATATTATGTGAGAAACTCGAATCACTGGGCTCCTGGTTCATTGTTTGATAAACAGGTTTATCAACCCAAGGAGGTTCCTTGATCAACAGATAATCCAGGTTTCTCGAATTATGATGGAGTATTTGGCTTGCCATAGACGTATATGGAAAGCCGTGTTGGACAAATACACCATTATTTATCCCGGTATTAATTCGAATATATACCAGTATTAATTCCATTTTATACTAGTATATATTCAAGCCAATCAGAAAGCAGGAAAATATACCGGCATATAATCGAATTTATCCCGGCATAAATTGACATTGATACCAGTATTAAATGTAATTTATACCGGTATAAATTCGAATATGTACCGGTATTAATTCGAATATATACTGGTATTAATTCGTATTTATATCGGTATTTATTCGAATATATACCAGTATAAAATCAACCAATCAGAACAGCTGAATATATACTGGTATTAATTCGAATATATACCAGTATAAAATCAACCAATCAGAAAGCCTGAATACATACTGGTATTAATTCGAATTTATACTGGTATTAATTCGAATATATACCAGTATAAAATCAACCAATCAGAAAGCCTGAATATATACTGGTATTAATTCGAATATATACCGGTATTAATTCGAATATATACCAGTACTAAATCAACCAATCAGAAAGGAGGCTGAATAAACTCGCGTATGTACAATAACCAGACCGCTAAATTTAAGCGACTGTATACCATACATACTCATTTAACACTCTCGCTTTTCAAAGTTAGTCTTGAAGACGGACTCATGATAAAATGTCAACCAGCGGCACTGCAGAGATTCTATGGGCTCAAAATCATTTAAAAACTCCTCTTTGTCTGTTTGACGAGTCATTATCTATAATTTGCTGCCAAATTGTCAATCGTTTGATTTAGGTACGGGCAACACGTATTTGCTACAGTGCATGCAAGAATGGCTTGTTTTCATCTGTACCACGTAAATAGCGTCTCTGATTGGTTGATTTAATACCGGTATAAATTCGAATTAATACCAGTATATATTTGAATTAATACCAGTATATATTCAGCCTTTCTGATTGGTTGATTTTATACTGGTATATATTCGACTTAATACCGGTATATATTCGAATTAATACCAGTATATATTCAGCCTTTCTGATTGGTTGATTTTATACTGGTATATATTGGAATTAATACCGGTATAAATTCGAATTAATACCAGTGTATATTCAGCCTTTCTGATTGGTTGATTTTATACTGGTATATATTCGAATTAATATCGATATAAATTCGAATTAATACCAGTATATATTCGAATTAATACCGGTATATATTCGAATTTATACTGGTATAAATTACATATAATACTGGTATAAATGTCAATTTATGCCAGGATAAATGTCGATTATATACCGGTATATTTTCCTGCTTTCTGATTGGCTTGAATATATACTGGTGTATATTACACTGGTTTATAAATGGAATTAATACTGGGATATATTCGAATTAATACCGGAATAAATAATGGTGTATTTGTCCAACGCGGCTTTCCATAGACGTACAGTAGGTTCACGTTACACACTACATGTCGTTGAAGGTTAACGTACTTAGCTTAGACAGACTGGCTAGGCCCAGCGTTGTAGATGATGAAGACGTAAGTTCATCCTGCACCGGCTCACATTAGAGCGATGGTAGCTCAGTTCTGACGTCATGCTACGTAACGTTACCGTGGTTGTGAACGTAGGCGCGGGAAACAGACTTCACCCAGATAATGATCTTTAAGTAGCCGCACACGCATTAAACACGACGCCAAATAATTTTTTCTGGTTCTTTTAATCATACACTGCCAAACTCTGGTAACATTAGGAGTTGCAACTGCCGAAACCTTCAGAACATGATTTACACGTACAAAGGCACTGCTGCAATCCAGTGCAATGCTTACTATATTTAAGTATTTCTTGTTGCCAGAAATGGGTATAGGCCTAGGACTCGGTCCAAAGTTTTAAACTGTCCGTCACCATAGCCATGGGCAGAGCTAACATTACTGTATAACGCTATGCAGGCACTAAACCTAACTTTTATTTCAATGAAATACCAACCAAGCTGTACTCATTAACTCAATGAGTTATGATATGGAATGAAATACGCAAAAATTTGGTACTAGGAATGAAATACCAATTGAGTGCTATGCAATTGGTATCTCATTCCATTTAACTCCTAGGTATTTGGAATGACTACCAAGCACCATGCTTGGTATCTCATCCCATTACTTAGGACAATTATATGGAATGAAATATCAAGTACTGTGCTTGGGATCTGATTCCTTTCAACTTAATACAAGATATGGAATGAAATACCAAACAAAATGCGTGGTGTCTCGATCATTCCTTTTGACTTAATACAAGATATGGAATGAAATATCAAGTACAATGCTTGGTATCTCATTCCATTTAACTAAATACAAGAGATGGAATGAAATAGGAGCCTACTAAGTAAGATGCTTCGTGTCTCATTCCATTTTAGTTATAATACAAGATATGGAATGAAATACCAAGTACTATACTTGGTATCTCTTTCCATTTAACTTAATACAAGATATGGAATGAAATACCAAGTACTATGCTTGGTATCTCACTCCATTTTAGTTAATACAAGATACGGAATGAAATACCAACTACCATGCTTGGTATCTCATTCCTTTGAAATTAATACAAGATATTGAACGAAATACCAAGTACTATGATTGGTATTTCATTCCACTGTAGTTAATACAAGATATGGAATGAAATACCAACTACCATGCTTGGTATCCCATTCCGTTTAAATTAATACAAGATATGAAATGAAATACCAAGTACTATGCTTGGTATCTCATTCCATTTTAGTTAATACAAGATATGGAATGAAATACCAACTACCATGCTTGGTATCTCATTCCTTTTAAATTAATACAAGATATTGAACGAAATACCAAGTACTATACTTGGTATCTCATTCCATTTAACTCAATACAGGATATGGAATAAAATACCAAGTATATCCCATTCCATTTTAAATTAATACAAGATATGGAATGAAATACCAAGTACTATGCTTGGTATCTCATTCCATTTTATTTAATACAAGATATGGAATGAAATAGGAGCCTACTAAGTAAGATGCTTCGTGTCTCATTCCATTTTAGTTATAATACAAGATATGGAATGAAATACCAAGTACGATGCTTGGTATCTCATTCCCTTTACATTAATACAAGATTTGGAACGAAATACCAAGTACTATACTTGGTATTTCATTCCATTTAACTTAATACAAGATATGGAATAAAATACCAAGTATATCCCATTCCATTTTAAGTTAATACAAGATATGGAATGAAATACCAAGTACGATACTTGGTATCTCATTCCATTTTAGTTAATACAAAATATGGGATGAAATACCAACTACCATGCTTGGTATCTCATTCCTTTTAAATTAATACAAGATATTGAACGAAATACCAAGTACTATACTTGGTATCTCATTCCATTCAACTCAATACAAGATATGGAATAAAATACCAAGTATATCCCATTCCATTTTAAGGTAATACAAGATATGGAATGAAATACCAAGTACTATGCTTGGTATCTCATTCCATTTTATTTAATACAAGATATGGAATGAAATAGGAGCCTACTAAGTAAGATGCTTCATGTCTCATTCCATTTTAGTTATAATACAAGATATGGAATGAAATACCAAGTACGATGCTTGGTACCCCTTTCCGTATACATTAATACAAGATTTGGAACGAAATACCAAGTACTATACTTGGTATTTCATTCCATTTAACTTAATACAAGATATGGAATAAAATACCAAGTATATCCCATTCCATTTTAAGTTAATACAAGATATGGAATGAAATACCAAGTACTATGCTTGGTATCTCACTCCATTTTAGTTAATACAAGATATGGAATGAAATACCAACTACCATGCTTGGTATCTCATTCCTTTTAAATTAATACAAGATATTGAACGAAATACCAAGTACTATACTTGGTATCTCATTCCATTTAACTCAATACAGGATATGGAATAAAATACCAAGTATATCCCATTCCATTTTAAATTAATACAAGATATGGAATGAAATACCAAGTACTATGCTTGGTATCTCATTCCATTTTATTTAATACAAGATATGGAATGAAATAGGAGCCTACTAAGTAAGATGCTTCGTGTCTCATTCCATTTTAGTTATAATACAAGATATGGAATGAAATACCAAGTACGATGCTTGGTATCTCATTCCCTTTACATTAATACAAGATTTGGAACGAAATACCAAGTACTATACTTGGTATTTCATTCCATTTAACTTAATACAAGATATGGAATAAAATACCAAGTATATCCCATTCCATTTTAAGTTAATACAAGATATGGAATGAAATACCAAGTACTATGCTTGGTATCTCATTCCATTTTAGTTAATACAAGATATGGGATGAAATACCAACTACCATGCTTGGTATCTCATTCCTTTTAAATTAATACAAGATATTGAACGAAATACCAAGTACTATACTTGGTATCTCATTCCATTCAACTCAATACAAGATATGGAATAAAATACCAAGTATATCCCATTCCATTTTAAGTTAATACAAGATATGGAATGAAATACCAAGTACTATGCTTGGTATCTCATTCCATTTTATTTAATACAAGATATGGAATGAAATAGGAGCCTACTAAGTAAGATGCTTCATGTCTCATTCCATTTTAGTTATAATACAAGATATGGAATGAAATACCAAGTACGATGCTTGGTACCCCTTTCCGTATACATTAATACAAGATTTGGAACGAAATACCAAGTACTATACTTGGTATTTCATTCCATTTAACTTAATACAAGATATGGAATAAAATACCAAGTATATCCCATTCCATTTTAAGTTAATACAAGATATGGAATGAAATACCAAGTACTATGCTTGGTATCTCACTCCATTTTAGTTAATACAAGATATGGAATGAAATACCAAGTACGATGCTTGGTATCTCATTCCTTTTAAATTAATACAAGATATTGAACGAAATACCAAGTACTATACTTGGTATCTCATTCCATTTAACTCAATACAGGATATGGAATAAAATACCAAGTATATCCCATTCCATTTTAAATTAATACAAGATATGGAATGAAATACCAAGTACTATGCTTGGTATCTCATTCCATTTTAGTTAATACAAGATATGGAATGAAATACCAAGTACGATGCTTGGTATCTCATTCCTTTTAAATTAATACAAGATATTGAACGAAATACCAAGTACTATACTTGGTATCTCATTCCATTTAACTCAATACAAGATATGGAATAAAATACCAAGTATATCCCATTCCATTTTAAGTTAATACAAGATATGGAATGAAATACCAAGTACTATGCTTGGTATCTCATTCCATTTTATTTAATACAAGATATGGAATGAAATAGGAGCCTACTAAGTAAGATGCTTCGTGTCTCATTCCATTTTAGTTATAATACAAGATATGGAATGAAATACCAAGTACTATGCTTGGTATCTCATTCCATTTTAGTTAATACAAGATATGGAATGAAATACCAAGTACGATGCTTGGTATCTCATTCCTTTTAAATTAATACAAGATATTGAACGAAATACCAAGTACTATACTTGGTATCTCATTCCATTTAACTCAATACAAGATATGGAATAAAATACCAAGTATATCCCATTCCATTTTAAGTTAATACAAGATATGGAATGAAATACCAAGTACTATGCTTGGTATCTCATTCCATTTTATTTAATACAAGATATGGAATGAAATACCAACTACCATGCTTGGTATCTCATTCCTTTTAAATTAATACAAGATATGGAATGAAATACCAAGTACTATGCTTGGTATTTCATTCCACTGTAGTTAATACAAGATATGGAATGAAATACCAACTACCATGCTTGGTATCCCATTCCATTTAACTTAATACAGGATATGGAATAAAATACCAAGTACTATGCTTGGTATCTCATTCCATTTTACTCAATACAAGATATGGAATAAAATACCAAGTATATCCCATTCCATTTTAAGGTAATACAAGATATGGAATGAAATACCAAGTACTATGCTTGGTATCTCATTCCATTTTATTTAATACAAGATATGGAATGAAATAGGAGCCTACTAAGTAAGATGCTTCATGTCTCATTCCATTTTAGTTATAATACAAGATATGGAATGAAATACCAAGTACGATGCATGGTACCCCTTTCCGTATACATTAATACAAGATTTGGAACGAAATACCAAGTACTATACTTGGTATTTCATTCCATTTAACTTAATACAAGATATGGAATAAAATACCAAGTATATCCCATTCCATTTTAAGTTAATACAAGATATGGAATGAAATACCAAGTACTATGCTTGGTATCTCACTCCATTTTAGTTAATACAAGATATGGAATGAAATACCAACTACCATGCTTGGTATCTCATTCCTTTTAAATTAATACAAGATATTGAACGAAATACCAAGTACTATACTTGGTATCTCATTCCATTTAACTCAATACAGGATATGGAATAAAATACCAAGTATATCCCATTCCATTTTAAATTAATACAAGATATGGAATGAAATACCAAGTACTATGCTTGGTATCTCATTCCATTTTATTTAATACAAGATATGGAATGAAATAGGAGCCTACTAAGTAAGATGCTTCGTGTCTCATTCCATTTTAGTTATAATACAAGATATGGAATGAAATACCAAGTACGATGCTTGGTATCTCATTCCCTTTACATTAATACAAGATTTGGAACGAAATACCAAGTACTATACTTGGTATTTCATTCCATTTAACTTAATACAAGATATGGAATAAAATACCAAGTATATCCCATTCCATTTTAAGTTAATACAAGATATGGAATGAAATACCAAGTACTATGCTTGGTATCTCATTCCATTTTAGTTAATACAAGATATGGGATGAAATACCAACTACCATGCTTGGTATCTCATTCCTTTTAAATTAATACAAGATATTGAACGAAATACCAAGTACTATACTTGGTATCTCATTCCATTCAACTCAATACAAGATATGGAATAAAATACCAAGTATATCCCATTCCATTTTAAGTTAATACAAGATATGGAATGAAATACCAAGTACTATGCTTGGTATCTCATTCCATTTTATTTAATACAAGATATGGAATGAAATAGGAGCCTACTAAGTAAGATGCTTCATGTCTCATTCCATTTTAGTTATAATACAAGATATGGAATGAAATACCAAGTACGATGCTTGGTACCCCTTTCCGTATACATTAATACAAGATTTGGAACGAAATACCAAGTACTATACTTGGTATTTCATTCCATTTAACTTAATACAAGATATGGAATAAAATACCAAGTATATCCCATTCCATTTTAAGTTAATACAAGATATGGAATGAAATACCAAGTACTATGCTTGGTATCTCACTCCATTTTAGTTAATACAAGATATGGAATGAAATACCAAGTACGATGCTTGGTATCTCATTCCTTTTAAATTAATACAAGATATTGAACGAAATACCAAGTACTATACTTGGTATCTCATTCCATTTAACTCAATACAGGATATGGAATAAAATACCAAGTATATCCCATTCCATTTTAAATTAATACAAGATATGGAATGAAATACCAAGTACTATGCTTGGTATCTCATTCCATTTTAGTTAATACAAGATATGGAATGAAATACCAAGTACGATGCTTGGTATCTCATTCCTTTTAAATTAATACAAGATATTGAACGAAATACCAAGTACTATACTTGGTATCTCATTCCATTTAACTCAATACAAGATATGGAATAAAATACCAAGTATATCCCATTCCATTTTAAGTTAATACAAGATATGGAATGAAATACCAAGTACTATGCTTGGTATCTCATTCCATTTTATTTAATACAAGATATGGAATGAAATAGGAGCCTACTAAGTAAGATGCTTCGTGTCTCATTCCATTTTAGTTATAATACAAGATATGGAATGAAATACCAAGTACTATGCTTGGTATCTCATTCCATTTTAGTTAATACAAGATATGGAATGAAATACCAAGTACGATGCTTGGTATCTCATTCCTTTTAAATTAATACAAGATATTGAACGAAATACCAAGTACTATACTTGGTATCTCATTCCATTTAACTCAATACAAGATATGGAATAAAATACCAAGTATATCCCATTCCATTTTAAGTTAATACAAGATATGGAATGAAATACCAAGTACTATGCTTGGTATCTCATTCCATTTTATTTAATACAAGATATGGAATGAAATACCAACTACCATGCTTGGTATCTCATTCCTTTTAAATTAATACAAGATATGGAATGAAATACCAAGTACTATGCTTGGTATTTCATTCCACTGTAGTTAATACAAGATATGGAATGAAATACCAACTACCATGCTTGGTATCCCATTCCATTTAACTTAATACAGGATATGGAATAAAATACCAAGTACTATGCTTGGTATCTCATTCCATTTTATTTAATACAAGATATGGAATGGAATACCAACTACCATGCTTGGTATCTCATTCCTTTTAAATTAATACAAGATATTGAACGAAATACCAAGTACTATGCTTGGTATTTCATTCCACTGTAGTTAATACAAGATATGGAATGAAATACCAACTACCATGCTTGGTATCCCATTCCATTTAACTTAATACAGGATATGGAATAAAATACCAAGTACTATGCTTGGTATCTCATTCCATTTTACTCAATACAAGATATGGAATAAAATACCAAGTATATCCCATTCCATTTTAAGGTAATACAAGATATGGAATGAAATACCAAGTACTATGCTTGGTATCTCATTCCATTTTATTTAATACAAGATATGGAATGAAATAGGAGCCTACTAAGTAAGATGCTTCATGTCTCATTCCATTTTAGTTATAATACAAGATATGGAATGAAATACCAAGTACGATGCATGGTACCCCTTTCCGTATACATTAATACAAGATTTGGAACGAAATACCAAGTACTATACTTGGTATTTCATTCCATTTAACTTAATACAAGATATGGAATAAAATACCAAGTATATCCCATTCCATTTTAAGTTAATACAAGATATGGAATGAAATACCAAGTACTATGCTTGGTATCTCACTCCATTTTAGTTAATACAAGATATGGAATGAAATACCAACTACCATGCTTGGTATCTCATTCCTTTTAAATTAATACAAGATATTGAACGAAATACCAAGTACTATACTTGGTATCTCATTCCATTTAACTCAATACAGGATATGGAATAAAATACCAAGTATATCCCATTCCATTTTAAATTAATACAAGATATGGAATGAAATACCAAGTACTATGCTTGGTATCTCATTCCATTTTATTTAATACAAGATATGGAATGAAATAGGAGCCTACTAAGTAAGATGCTTCGTGTCTCATTCCATTTTAGTTATAATACAAGATATGGAATGAAATACCAAGTACGATGCTTGGTATCTCATTCCCTTTACATTAATACAAGATTTGGAACGAAATACCAAGTACTATACTTGGTATTTCATTCCATTTAACTTAATACAAGATATGGAATAAAATACCAAGTATATCCCATTCCATTTTAAGTTAATACAAGATATGGAATGAAATACCAAGTACTATGCTTGGTATCTCATTCCATTTTAGTTAATACAAGATATGGGATGAAATACCAACTACCATGCTTGGTATCTCATTCCTTTTAAATTAATACAAGATATTGAACGAAATACCAAGTACTATACTTGGTATCTCATTCCATTCAACTCAATACAAGATATGGAATAAAATACCAAGTATATCCCATTCCATTTTAAGTTAATACAAGATATGGAATGAAATACCAAGTACTATGCTTGGTATCTCATTCCATTTTATTTAATACAAGATATGGAATGAAATAGGAGCCTACTAAGTAAGATGCTTCATGTCTCATTCCATTTTAGTTATAATACAAGATATGGAATGAAATACCAAGTACGATGCTTGGTACCCCTTTCCGTATACATTAATACAAGATTTGGAACGAAATACCAAGTACTATACTTGGTATTTCATTCCATTTAACTTAATACAAGATATGGAATAAAATACCAAGTATATCCCATTCCATTTTAAGTTAATACAAGATATGGAATGAAATACCAAGTACTATGCTTGGTATCTCACTCCATTTTAGTTAATACAAGATATGGAATGAAATACCAAGTACGATGCTTGGTATCTCATTCCTTTTAAATTAATACAAGATATTGAACGAAATACCAAGTACTATACTTGGTATCTCATTCCATTTAACTCAATACAGGATATGGAATAAAATACCAAGTATATCCCATTCCATTTTAAATTAATACAAGATATGGAATGAAATACCAAGTACTATGCTTGGTATCTCATTCCATTTTAGTTAATACAAGATATGGAATGAAATACCAAGTACGATGCTTGGTATCTCATTCCTTTTAAATTAATACAAGATATTGAACGAAATACCAAGTACTATACTTGGTATCTCATTCCATTTAACTCAATACAAGATATGGAATAAAATACCAAGTATATCCCATTCCATTTTAAGTTAATACAAGATATGGAATGAAATACCAAGTACTATGCTTGGTATCTCATTCCATTTTATTTAATACAAGATATGGAATGAAATAGGAGCCTACTAAGTAAGATGCTTCGTGTCTCATTCCATTTTAGTTATAATACAAGATATGGAATGAAATACCAAGTACTATGCTTGGTATCTCATTCCATTTTAGTTAATACAAGATATGGAATGAAATACCAAGTACGATGCTTGGTATCTCATTCCTTTTAAATTAATACAAGATATTGAACGAAATACCAAGTACTATACTTGGTATCTCATTCCATTTAACTCAATACAAGATATGGAATAAAATACCAAGTATATCCCATTCCATTTTAAGTTAATACAAGATATGGAATGAAATACCAAGTACTATGCTTGGTATCTCATTCCATTTTATTTAATACAAGATATGGAATGAAATACCAACTACCATGCTTGGTATCTCATTCCTTTTAAATTAATACAAGATATGGAATGAAATACCAAGTACTATGCTTGGTATTTCATTCCACTGTAGTTAATACAAGATATGGAATGAAATACCAACTACCATGCTTGGTATCCCATTCCATTTAACTTAATACAGGATATGGAATAAAATACCAAGTACTATGCTTGGTATCTCATTCCATTTTATTTAATACAAGATATGGAATGGAATACCAACTACCATGCTTGGTATCTCATTCCTTTTAAATTAATACAAGATATTGAACGAAATAACGAGTGCTGTACTTGGTATCTCATTCCACTGTAGTTAATACAAGATATGGAATGAAATACCAAGTACCATGCTTGGATCTGATTCCATCTAACTTAATACAAGATATGGAATGAAATACCAAGTACTATACTTGGTATCTCATTCCATTTACCTTAATACAGGGCATGGAATGAAATACCAAGTACTATGCATATCTAATTCAATTTAACTTAAAGACAAAAACTCATCACCCCAGACAGTTTAAATTCTCCCAACCACCTACCTCTTGTCCCTCCCTCAGCCTGTCTTACATTCCTCCACATGTGTAATCAAAACAACAGGTCCCTGTGTACCCGGTGTAATATGAGCTGCTCTGCATCTTTCGAATTTGCTGTCAATCTAAGAGTACTGTAACTTAGAACCAGTTGAGAATTTTCCTTTCCAGGAGGTAAAAATATAGCTTAGAGTGATGCAATACAGCCTTTAGTACAAGATATGGGGTGAAATACCAAGCACTATTGGCATCTCATTCCATTTAACCTAATACTATATATGGAATGAAATATCATGTATCATGCTTGCAATTTAACTTTATATGAGATATGGAATGAAAGCAAAAGGCTTGGTATCTCATTCCATTTAACTTCATACATTACATGGAACAAAATACAGCTCCAAGCTGGATGCTTGGTATATGGACTCAAAATGGACAACAAAACACAACTATACTAATTCACATGATATTGCTTTATAGTGTTTATTCATCTTTACACTCTCTATATGTATGAAAATGCACATACTTTACAACGTGAAGTACTTGTTTCATGTTTGAGATATACAGTACAGCCTACATATCAAATTCACATAATGGGTGGCCATATATTGCAATGGGGAATACAAAAGTTTGGTGATTCATCTTTTATTGTAAGTTATTTGGATAGTGGCAAATTGAAGGGAGATGGACTTTTCAGTAGCTGGAGGCAGAAGCCATTAACCATTCCCCAAAGTGTGGGGAGGGCAGGTATCGATAGCAAATAGTCCCACTGGTATGAGTAACAGCCACTGGACCGATCACGCTTGGAGGCGTTTGTCCTCTCACTATCAACAATTTTTGGAGTACTGTTAAATCTGCCACAGTAATGGGGCCACTAAGAAGCCTCAATTACAGCCAATGCTATTCCCATTTCAATATCTTCTACTCACATGTTGCCATCTGTAAAGGTCACACTTTTTGCTGCTCTCCCATCTCATTTGCTATAATCCATTTATTTTTAATGCTAGTGTCTTTTAGTTGCAGCAGGAAGTGTGTTACAACCCATTTTGTATCAAGTGACCAAAATGTAACAACTTGGTGATATCATGTTTAAAGATTTTTGCAGTTTGGCCTTTGGTGACCTCAACCGACTTTTGACTGCCACTGAAAACATTAGGGACCATCTACAGTATGGCTAATCCACACACTAAGTATGAGATCAGTCATGGTTACCCTTCTGGAGATATTGCATTTACATTTTTGCAGTTTGAGCTCTGGTGGCATCAAATGAACTTCGACTTCCACGAAAAAGCAGTAGGGATCATCTACTTAGTATGGTCAACCCACATACCAAGTATGAGGTCAGTCAAGGTTACCCTTCATGAGATATCATGTTTACAAGCAACATCTCACATACACGCACACACAACACCACCATCCCATGGATTCCTTCAGCCTTTGGCAAGGAATCAAACAAGTGAAATTTCACCTTGAATATCCCCTAGCTCCATCCTAACCACAACCTTATCAGTTAAAATTATATGTTGAATAAAATGAAAGTTTTTGTTGTGGTAAAAATATGCCTAGAGATGGTCAAAAGCAAAATGTCACCCTAAGGTACACTGTTGCCCTAATGAACATTTTCCAAGGGTTTGTCCATTAAAGCTACAATTCAGGTGTCAAGTACATCACAAGAAATTGAATGGTGCAACTACCAGTGCAATCCGACCTTGCTTGCTTAAGTTATGGCACTTCAAAAGATATCTTGGGTATTTCAATAACATCTGATGTAAGTTTTCATGTTGTTACATTTTATAGGCAGAAAGCTGTGACATTTTCATAGTTGTTACACTTTGGGCAGAGCTTTGTTACAATTTGGACAAACCTAGCTACATTTTGGTCAGTCAGTACAAAATGGTTAAAAATTTTGATCGAACATCCCCTTTCCACCCCCTCCCTCAACCAACACCTTACCACTCCTTCCCAACCAACAGAGTCTACCACCAACCAAAGTTTGCTGACACAACCGATAGGCTGTAGCATAATGAAAGACTTACATTTATTATGTAATTGCATGAATGCCTGACCTTTTGTATCCAAAATGACTTCAACCAAATTAAGGTTTTTAGCATGTGTACGTAAGCATAAGCAAGTTGTTAAATATAGAAACAATCAAACCGTCCCTTCACGATGTATGCATATAATTTATGCCATTATATGGTCTGAACAAACCTTATCGTTACCTAAATGACATACAGATATGAAAAATGTAAGGACATGCAACTCAATATTGGGATAGCTATATGCTCATGTTTGCACTGGGTCTAAACATTGTTACCTGCCATTTACATTCCGCCGGGTACCCAAAAATATAACTTCTGTTCACGAGGATACAAGTTGGTTATCCTTTGCATGTTAGTCTAGCACCATGTATTTAACATACGGGCATGACAATAAAGAGTTATTACTTAATGCAGAGATGCTGAATTTTGCAGCACTTACAATGTACATTACAGTGAAACTTTGAATCCAGGTAGCAATTTCATAAGTTGGGAACTTCTAACATCATTGTTCAGGTACTCGGTGTGACACTGCTATATGCCAATTAGTTCTTTGGGTTACATTTCTGAAGATGTTGTGTCAATACACAAGTGTTGCACCCACCATGAAGATAGCCATGTAAGCAGATGACAAATCAATGGCATCCAATAGGTCACAGGGCGACAAAGGTAAATACATGGTAAAATTGATTTGCAGATGCTTATGCTCCCTTCTCTTTTTTACCCCTTTCTTAGGTCATTAAAGGTTAAATAACATAAGCCATAAATAACATCAGTAGTGTTATGGCTCATATCTTGCAACGTACATCACATTCACAATGTCTTTAGTAGTTAAGCTTGAATGACATCTCCTCTGCAAAAGCATTAAATCTCTTCATGCGTTAATATGACAAATACAAATGGTATGAGCATTTATGAACATTATTCATCATTCATTGTTTTTAAACTCACAAGACATTAAAGTACCTCTAAACTCCACTTAAAACATTATACCTTGTCATTTTTCATGAGCAACTTACATGTCAAGTACGCTAAACATCCATTCTTTCTGCAAAAGATAGTTTCCTAACAGGAATTTCTGACCTCACAAGACTTCTGACATCAATCAACAAACCAATAGAATACATGCAGTTGGACAAGTGTCCATCAATGCTATGTTAAGATACTATACATACAAAAAGTTTTACTCTTCCACTTACAGTGACATTGGAAACCTCTGATCTCTACCAAACCAAAAGAACAAGAATGTTCTTGTACTATAAAATATGATGACACCCTACATACAAAATATCAGATTTATTGTAAAGATGTCTCAAATATTAAAGTTCAAATGTTTTCAATCACTGCAATACCAAATGATCATTAACTTGCAAGAAGAATGGAAAAAAATGAACAAAATTTTACTCCACTCTGCCATTATGAGAGAACCACATGTTTGGTTGAAGTAGTTGCGAGGGTTTCAAACATTTTACTCTTTGACCTCAGCTGACCACAAACACTATGACAAAAAATCAAATTGCCAACTATGAGATCTGTATTAATTACCTATCTCAAAGTATTGAGAGTAAGTACACACAAGAGCAAATTTTGAAGATTTGACCTTTGCTTACCTTTGAACTTTGACTAACCCATAACATAATTTTCATACAATGTTACACTTATCTCCAATGTACATGAAAACATCCTTGATGTTTGGATTTTGGAGCTGTTAGAAATTTTTACATTTTTATCTATCCAACCAGACCTTGTCACACACTCATACATGCTATTCCTTGTTAAGAAAGAAATTACATCTGAAATTCTTTCAGCTACCACTTTTCCACAGAACTTCTTTGTTATGATATGAGAAAATAACCGTAGCATAATGCTTTGCAAACATGCACAGACATGTTTCATCAGAAACCAGCATAATGCCAGCTGTCATGATGCATAGATAAATTTTCATCATTATACAGTAAGTCAAAGACTTGTAAAGTTACTGAGTAAATGCAACTACGCTATACGCACACATACGCATGCACTGAATCACTACACGACATCACCATAGCATAGATTCCTTGCCTGCCTTTGGCAAGGAATCAAAAATGAAAGTTAGTTGGTGGATCTTAAGGTGTTAGGATTACCTAAATTTAACACTGTATCTCCACCAAGGTTCAGCCTACTGCTCACAATGTGAAGATAAAACACATTCCACAAAGAAAGTATCCATCCCAAAGTAGTTTGCTCTCAATTCATGTCGTGACATCACCCTCTGAGGTGAAGGACACTGAAATCATGCCACGCCTAACTAATCATACTGAGCCTTGCAAATAGGACATACATAACTTCCTTTTGGATTTCTCTTAATATTTACACATTTAAAGTGACACCATCGCCCACATACATCACAGGCAATCCAGTCTTGCTGCTCTTCCAACTTGAGGCAGCCTACCATATCACACATTGTCCGTTGAGAAGGGGGTTTCACAGCTGCATCCATGATTGTCCCAAGGGCAAGTTTCCTCATAGAAACAGCATCGGCATGCCTCAGCATGTAGGGAGGTATTCCTCTGGTCAATGCTAAAGCATTCTGTAAAAGTTAAAAATCATTCCTTTTTTTTTCCTTGTGTGAAAAAAAAAAAAACATTGACTCCACCCACCCTGTTGATAGCTTTTTCTTGTAAGAAAAAAAAAAAATGTGGAATTTAAAAAAAAAAACATTATAGACTGATATTTTGCAACTGTAGCTGCAAACTTTCATTCAACAGGGTACAATGGATCCTTGGTTGACCCTCAGAGAATGATGGGTGATTGTGTTGTAAATTATCATACTGAAAGATCATAGAACCAGTAACACACACAAGCACAATACTTCATGCAAGTCAGTCAGAACACAATGTTGCATGTTTCAAAAAGTTTCAACAGAGATAAGAGAGTGGCCTATGTGATGTTCGTTACGTAATCAGTATCATGTAGTTTGGACTATGGCAGCATAATGGCCAGCTGACATTAACATGAAATATTAATTGAAACATTTGCATATTTTTGTCATTTTTTTAAATTTTTGGTACACTTTAAAATGAGTAGATGCAATGTGCATGATTTCAGTAAATATAAATCTGACTAGACTGGTGTTGTTGTGATATTGAATTTTCAAACAATATCAGGAGCAGTTTTGCCTCGACTTCCAGATGATATCACAATGTCATAGGGGTAGGTTGGAACCAAAGCACAATTGATTTGAACAATATGTGTAAAACTGTGGATAAGGTACAGAAGTAACATTGTGCAGCCTAAGTATAACCTTAATTCTGACATGACACTTTATGTTCATGTAAATCAAACTAGTTCATTAAGGTGTAATACAATCTTAAGGTCAGATGTCTCGTTCCAATATGTTATTTAGTATGTGATCCAAATCTATTCTAAGAAACATGTTTTTGGTGTAAAGACAATATCGTTTGGAATATTTCACAAATGATATCAGGAACAAAGTCTCACTTAACTACAGCATTTGCACATATCACAATATTGCAACAACAGTACACTCAAAGACACATCCTTACCAACATTACAAATGCACCACATGTGTTACCATCCTCTTGCTTGGCAGACGTGACAGTACCGTTAGTCCACTCACCCAGCTTCTCATCGGCTTGAGAGTCTCGAATTTGCATAAACCTCCTATGAGTGATGCACAAAACAAGTGAATACCAAATTGCCAGTGTTGCTTAATAACAGGCTGCAACCTGATGACATGTTCACAAAAGAGGAATTATGATTAAATATTGACATTAAGAGCTCATGCATTATGTGGCTTGGTTTTACATGTTATTGCAACCTTTTTTAGAAGTATCTTACACTCAAGCGTAACTTTTGCATGATTTTACCAATAAAAGATGAATCATGGCAGGCAAAATTTGAAGTGCTTGGTCTCTTGACTATGTTCCACTTGGTTCTCTCTGTTCCTGCCGTATTTTTGAAAATTTGTTTCAAATCCCCTTGGAGTCGTGAAGGGTTTAAATATATACCATGTCCAATGTTAAGAACAAAGCTGTTCATCGCTACTTTCAATTTTATCTAATTATATATATATCAATAAGTCAACAGGAGGTTACTTGTAGAACGAGTATCAGATTCAGTCTGATTAACCTTTTAATACAGCAAACACTGATGACATTTAGAGTAATGATTAACATCACAACATATTGAAACAGCTATTTTCTATTTACTACTATGACAAGTTACCTCCACATGTCAAGATACTTTTCACTTTTTCCATGCATGGAGTCCAGTAGAGACACTGTCCTATGAGGAACATCTGCAGCTAGTAGTATCCAATGGCATTTGTTGACATTGATAGGTTGGAATATCCATGAAAACTTTGTAAACTTCACCTGTAATGATAATGAACAAGGAGTGGCTGCTTTACCAAGAAATCAATACTTGACCAAGTTAATGTGAATCAAAGTGATTGATCTTTATTCTGTGGAATGTTGGAATGCTTGCTTATGGAAAATCTACAATTAAACGGTTGCAAATCATGCATCAATGGTAACAAAATTATATCCACACAGCAAGGAATAGCTTATCACTAAAAAAAAGTATCATATCTAACAAACAAAAAGAAAACAATGGATGGGTGTCACTCAAATGAAGGAGATGGGAAGTTTTGGTCTTTGTAGAAATAAGCGAGAATTATGTACATCATGGCACAATAAGTGAAGCCCAATTTCTATATGGCAAAAGGTGTTTTAAATCCAATGCAAATCTTAGAATAATATAACTTGCAAACGGCTAAATGTTGAGACATAGTTTTTCCTAGATATGATAGCCTTGACTTCTGGTTTTTGGTTCTTTGCGTCACCAAAGGAACCTATGCAGTCAGGTTGGCGTATGTGTGGGTGTGCGTGTGTGTGCATGGGTGTGTGCATCTGTGACACTTGCTTAGGTACGCTCTAACTCAATAGGGGAAAGTCCGATGAAAGTCAAACTTCGTATGTAGCTTTGCCATATTGAGAAGGTGTGCCTTATTGTTTTTGGTGGAGGTCAAAGGTCATCTGGGGGAACTGGGGGCAAAAGTTTGAAAACCTTGTTATGCTACGGATGCTTATATGTACCATCAGTCTCCCTCCAGTGCATCATGGAAGTACTGCTTGAGTTAGCAGTTTCTTGATCAAATGAAAAAGAAGCAGTGCTGTTTGCACTACTGTAGGTGGTCACACCAGACAAGTTTTGGCTGGATCAGTTTACCTCCTCATGCCTGAGTGCTAATGTGTGCATTCATGTAAGTGTCTTTTCAAGTAGTGAGGTGGGCAGGTAACAATGAAAGAAAATAAGTCAGTTGGTGTTCTTACCAGTTTAAACTAGACCCCAGTAGTTCCCTCCAGTGCATGCTATCATTTTATTGGAACTTTAAAGGGGCATAGATGGGATAAGCAATATTGCAATTTGCAGAGCCCCATCTTGAAATGGGAGATGCACAGCTGTTTGTGTTTTGTAAAATGAATGGGATATTGCTGTATATTGCAGAAATCAACATCTTCAATTCACTGCATTAATTGAAATGGCTTCTTTGATATTTATGAACTCAGGCATATCATTTTACAGTATGTATATTCCAAGCTCAAGGAACCATAGTGCCCCTAGGCTGTTGTGAAATCATGCAAAATACTTCTTCTCTTACAGATTGTATGCAACACTGTTGATGGTTGGTAACATCAGTGCTATGGAAGTGGTTCCATGTGGGTGCATGTTTGGGGTCCGATGTCTGAAATGGGCCATTTAATAAAAGCATGAAATATGTTTCTCTCTCTACAGATTTTATGTTACAAAAGTGAGAGTTCATGGTCAGAAATGGACTATACAGGCTATCGTACAAAATAATGAAATATGCTCCCTTGTACTTCGTAATTAACATTATTTGCTCTCCATCCGTGCAAGGAACCAGAGTGCCTTTGGGCTCTTGTTTTTTTTTTCTTTTCCAAAGATGTTGTTGGATATCAAACAAACAAATTCTCAGGCCATATGTGCATTATATATGGCAAATATTGAAGGCAGAGCTGTCTTGCCTTACAACATAAGACCCCCCAACTATTGCTCAGCTTCATTTGTTCAGTGTGTGGTAGTTACAGTGACATCATTTTAGATTATCTGTTTCTATGGTATATATGTTTGGCAAGGGTTTTTTGGGGGGGGGGTTTGGATTACAGGGCATCTTATGGGGCTTTTGCCCTCATTTGCCCTTAAACTTGCTATGTTATGTTATATTGTGACTTCATTACACACTGCAAGGATTCAATAATATAAGCACAGTATTTTGATGAGGATGTAAATGGATAACAGTGCAGGATATGTACCAGATACAAGACAATATAAATAATTCAATGTGTTTAAATATATACATGGAATTCTGATATTCCAGTGCTCTCTGCCGCTTACCTTCTTAAACAACCAGGTATCCATCCTACCTAAGTCCCAAAGAACAGCAGTATAGGATGGCAAGACAAAAACATGATTGGAACCACTCGTGTTTGTTGCCGCTTTGAGACAGGCCAGATATGAATTTATGACCTGAAAAGCAAAAAATGTGATTTGTGTTATTGAAGGTACAAAATAGTCCTACCAAAACATCAATGGTATCGTAACTTACACAATTACAGTTTCCTTAGAGATACGAAGTCAGGAGTGATGGGAAATCATGACACAATACCCTCAGTTTCCTGACAAAAGCAGCATAAACTGTGGCAGATCAAAGTGACTCAGCTTGTGACCAGTTTATTTCTTATTTATAATTCAGCACACAGCTATTGGTTATTTTGCTGATAAAATGAAAGGTTTTCAAAATTTATTTGTCCTGCTTAAAATCATGTCATGTCTTACAGTATATATTTCCAGATAGGTGTACCAGTGACACACTTACATCGTGCTGTTAGCAATTCATCATCATCACATCTCATCTCAAAATCTTACTTTGATTCCAACACTAACCAAAGTTGGTTGTTCCAAAACTTGGTTTTCCTGTGGAAAATCTGGATGCCATGGCTACAGTATCATTCAACTTACTTCATCACTGCAGACAAGTCTGTGTGAGGTCCAGTTTAATAGACCCACAATGTACCCTTTAACTGGTCAAAATGGAGATTTTTGTTTTTGGATTTGGACTGCAGAGAAGTCAGAACAAAATATCAGAACATAATGTACAGAAGTAACCCTGGAAAGATTACCACATAGACTGAGGAACAGGAAACCTTCACTCAAATATAAATTTGCCATGAGAGATGGGTGGCATAGGGATTGCAAACAATCGCATTGTATATACATATACTGTACATAACAATTTCACCAGTGAGACTATCCATGGGTGCTGCAGCAATTTAATAGATGCAAAATGCAAATAACGCAGCAAAACAGAAAGATTTATTTTCACCACAATGATGAAGCATGGATGCTGCAAAGCTAAAGTAAGAAGGGTGCAACAGTGAGATGCAAGTTATTGTCAGTGATTTGAATTCCAAACATACTTACAATATTGTAAATTGCTAGTCTGTAACACAAATGAAACTCGTGTTATTAAAGTTGTGTTAATAATCGAAAGGAGGTCGAACATTCTTGTCTAGAACAACACAAACACCAAACATGTAGATGTCATTAATCATCAACCACATATTCTCATTTCATTTGTCATCCAGGTCAAAGAAACAAAATTCAAATTGACAGAATGAATTAAATGTTCAAAACTTGCTGAACGAAGGAGTTTTCAGGTTGGTTAAGTTACAGTATTGATTTTCTTATCCCAAGCAGACGTCCACAGATGAACAAACACATCATTTTGACCCATTAGTTGTGGTTGTTGTTTTCTTTTTTTAAGCAAAAGTGAAGTGCTTAAACTTGGAAATTATTGCTATTTGCTTCCAATCCAAACAACAGCTATGCTCCTTCAAGACAGTAAGGAGGAACAGACAAACACCAAGTATTGTGTGTTACCTTGTGACTTGAACCCATCACTCATGCACATGCAGTGCTTATTACTGTAGATGAGGCTGCAGCAAATAAATGGTTTGCTTCACCAAATACCCCTGTATGACACTACCTCCAAACATATTTAGAAACAGTAACATACAAGTGCCCTTTCGCGAGATGCCTTGTTTGCAAGGTATTATCTGACCGCAATTGACCCCAAAACAACGCTTGACCCCCACCAACAGTAATATGATATTTGTCCTCCGCTTTGTGGTACAACGTTTACACAAGTTGACATTTTACTCCAAATGACCTTTGATCTCCACCTAAAACAGTAGGGTTTATTTTCTTCAATGTGATCATACACTCACATTCAAAATTTGATACCTGTTCAGGCTTCCCTTCTTCAGATATCATTTCCACAAGTAGTTTTTCACAACTTGACCCTCTTTGTCCTCCAAATAGCCTTTGATGTCTGCCAAAGCATTATGGTTCTTGTACTTGATGCCTCACACCTACAACCAAATGAAATCTGTCCAAGCCTTTCTTTTTGACAATTCATATTTACAAGATTTTCATTTTGTGACCCCTGTTGACCTTAACTGATGTCTGAACTTCATAAAAAACAACAGGGTATTTGTGCTTAATGTGGTGCACCTATATTACTACCAAATATGGGATACACCTCAGCTTCCTTCATATATTGCAGAGAATTTCACAATGTCACCCCTGCCGACCACAAATGACCCATCACCATAAGAATAGGTGTTTTGTACTCTATGTTGTACACCTATACACCACATATACATGAGAGTTGTCCAACCTTCCTTCTTGACATGTTTACTGTCACAATTTGACCCTGTTGACCCCAGATGACTTTTGACCTCCACAAAAAACAAACAGGTTCTGTACTTAATGTGGCACGCCTACAGACAAAATATCAGATATATATATATATATATATATATATATATATATATATATATATATATATATATATATATATATATATATATATATATATATATATATATATATTGTGCTTACATGGTAGACATCACAAGCACATCCACACACATTCATGGTCGTGTTATTACAATGGTAACCATTATGATTGAAATCAGAAAATAAACCGACATACCTCACGGATATCTAACCATCTGTTTTCAACATAGTTTTTCACTCTGATATTAGTTTGATACAGGGCAGAATCCCTCAGTTGCTTGATCTCTCTGTCACAGGCTACCTCATTTGCAGAAAGTGCAATGCGGCGAAGGTGTTTTAAGAGATCTTCCTTCTCCGGGGTGGATAGCTGATTCTTATCTGTAATTCAGAAAATAATCATGTTCCTGTGCTTGTCCTTTTTTTTTTTTTTCTTATGTTCTACATCAGTGACATCTTAAGACTTACACCTGGGTTGACTTCATTTTTGCAATGAATTAAGTATGCAATTGTTGTCAAAACCAACATTTCTTACTTTCTCTTGTCCAACGTATCCATGCCTGTTCACGGTGAAAACTGCAAAGATATTTCTTTGACTCTGGGAAGATTCTATGCAGTGCTTGAAATTCTTGTTCTGAATAGTCAAGCATAAAATATTTCGGCTTCCAGTTTGGATTCCACAGCTTCATCATTTGCAAGGCTTCTGATATGGCCTGTGTTGTTTCATTTTCACATATGAATTGAGCAACAGGAAGGTAGCTCACATTGGTCCTGACAACCATCAAGAAGAGTGGCAATGCATACTTGGTGGTTCTATAGGTAGCGTCTAGGAGGACCATTTCTCCATATCGTTCCAGCAGCTTGCGTTGCTTTTCTGTTTGGTGTATGAACAAGAATCTCCCTTCACTGGAACACTCTTCATCATCGACATCATCTTCTGTATCTGAGGGAAAACCCTTTAACCTGCTTGAATCACCAGATCCCTCAGGCTTGACTGTGTGTGACAGTGTACTGGTAGTTCCTTCCATACATTTACGCAGGAAGAAACCTGCACTCGGATCAGAGAGTTGCCACTGGTCGACCTTCCATTGTAAGTTTTCCTGGTCCAATCCAGAATACTGGCCAGCCACCAACGCAAGATGAACGTGGTTCCGAATCACAGCATTGGATGGGAAGTAGCAACGATCATGTAGATGAGGCTTGACGTCATCATTCTTACAAAGCTCAGTAAGAACATGCTGCTTCAAAGCACGTTTCAGCAATGGTACAGATGTTACCCCGTTTGAGACATACTCATAAATTTTATTCCTTATTTCAGGGTGAATGCGTCTTGCAAAACCACTCTCAAGGGATATTTTGTGATTCTGATGAGCCTCAATGAAAGGAAGTTTAATGTGGATCATAAGCTGTGATGGAATTTCTTCACTCTCTGACATATGTGCATTCAGATTGTCCAGTACAATCTGTTTCTGTAATTTAGATGTGTTTTTCGGTACCTTGTAATCATCATACCTGAAATGAAGTAAGATATTAACTGAATTATACAACCAGAAAGTCAGAAGGCTTGTATGACTCCTTGCCATATCAAATGTATAGTAAAAAACATGCAGTGCATCCTTTAACCAGTATGAGATCCTTCTGGCTTATCATACTTGAGATATCATGTTTATAATAATACGTTGACTTTGGAAATCTGGTAGTAACATAACAACAGTGCCATTGATATTTGGACAGAACAGCACCAGTGGTAGAACTTTGTGAGCACAACCCCCTCCGACTATAACTAACAAGTGACATATGAAGGAGAAAATTAAATGCAAAGTAATATCATGTGAAGTGTCACACAGTTTAGCAGTTTATTTTAAAGTATAAATGTGCAAGCAATTTGCATGCATGTAGGATTAAATAGGCTGTGATGAACATCCCAAACCAGGGTAGCATTCAAACAAGCAATTGTGTAGTCATTGAGATTGTGAAGACATTCATGTAAAGATTGCAGTGCAAGTACTATTTTGAAATATGTAAAGTTGAAAAGAATAATGGTGGACACATTAAAAGTTGGTGTTGAATGAAGCCAAGCAGGGAGGGGCGATTGAGGAGATACATTTGAAAGTTTATGCCTGTTCAATTTCCCCTTCTGTGTGATAAGAATTCCATTTCATAAGTGATGAGGATGGCTTACAGCACACTCTCTTTTGGGTGATGTACCATATTTCTAGTTGGTATGAAAATAACTTGTCCACCTGCTAATACCCAATGAAAGAATATTGTAGAACAATACTTTGATGCCCAGGATCTGAAGACGCCTCGAGTAACGCCTCGAGTGCCAGCACATACAAATACAAATGATTGTTTGTCTCTTTGGAAACATGATAGATTGATGTATAAAAATAGGTCACTCAGATTGTGCCATATGCAACTGATTGTAATGGTTGTGAGACTATATAATTAACAGTAGAATGTTAGCAAATTTTGTAAAATTTGGCAAGTTGCAAAAGGTTTACCCATGCATGTTCAACAAATTACACAATTTGGTCCAACTATATTCAACTTGGTCCACTGTGATAGGCACCACAATGTGTAGGAAGTTGAAAACTAATTTTTAAGAATAGCAACTGGCAATGTTGTAGTTACTGTATAGGAAAAATTTTCAAAATAAAGCTGACAACATGAACCTTGTAAGTAAACTTAAGTTCCTAATGCCCTCCATGCCGATTGGAATTTGTAAGTGGTCAATCAACAGAAAGTTGACATCAACTTAGTGTGTTCAAAGGAAAGAGTCAGATGTATCTCCTTCTAAATTACAACCTTCAGATGAAACAGAAGCTTTCATGTGTTTCATATGTTGCATACATACCTGAGAACATGACGAATGTAGACCTTGGCAGGGCAATCAACTTTCCTACTTTTTTGAATATGAAACCTTTTCTTCCTTGAGTAGGTATGGTGGTCCTCAGTTTGCTGTTGAGGAATCCACAGAGAAATGTGACTGTCCAGACACATGGACAAAATATATTTTATAGACTTTCTTTGCTCTTACATCCACTGTATTACCAGTCTACTACCACCAGTACATTTCCAGGTCAGTGGTGGTACCTGCTATGTTACTACTGTACGTAGAAATATGCCATAACAGGTGTAATCGGAGCATCTGGAATCTTAAAGGTAACGATTTACTGTACCCCATAGACATTTTAATTCCCTACACATTGCTGATGGGGTTTTAAAATACTCTAATCGTGAAAAGTAAGATGTAAAAAAGGAAACAATAGCTATGAAAAACACGCCGTTTATATAATTGCATTTCGCATAACTCTACAAAGTCCTGCTGATGATTCATTACAAGTCTGTGTACTGTAATCTGGTGATGTGCTTGAGATGCAGTACACTGGAAGACAAAAAGTCTATGGTTAGAACTTGTGCATTGCAAACAGCCATATTCATGGCCCTCTATGAACAACATAAAAATGTATCAACCACACGGAAGTGATTTACATATTTCAATCAGGATTCTCTTCAAGAGTCATGAAATACCCAAATCTTGACAGTGCAGATTGTAGTTTTAGAGCTCATTGTTCCAATAACTCAGTATTTGGTGCAAAAGTGAATGCTACTGTAACCCAACGAAAAACACATGGTTGGCTTTTGAAAATCACATAAAAGATTTGACTGGTACATCATTCTGTACAAAAGTAATACGGACAACATCACTTTGCTCCTGATGCTCACTTTGCTCACTAATATACAAAGTCCATAGCAAAAGAAAAAGTCAGGGCTACCTGTTGCTCAGGCTTGGGTTTTGCCTTTCCAAACTGGCAAGAGAGGATCTGGCGATTTTGGATTGTTAATGGTACATCATTTGAGTAATCCTCAAATTTCCACAGTAACCTTCTTTTGCTGCCACTTTTCTTTATTCTAGCCTTGTCATCTGACCTGTGATAGATAGTAAGAACAAAATGGTGTTTTTGTACAAATTTATTGACATTTGTATTGCATAGTGACATTTTTTTAATGTCTATTCGTCTCATAATAGGCCTACAGTACTCATTATTCAATATTTTACTTTGGCACACACACAAACAGATACTAAAGAGATAATTGTGTATCAAATTTGTACATACCATTTCACAAATGATGTAAGTGTTACTCGTGAGTAACATTCTAGAACAGACTGCAATTCCGATTCTGATGAAACATAACCAGACAAATGAGTTTCAGACTGTGAGAGTGTGTGAAAACAAGCAGGCAACCAGTTCTTCAGTTTGGAATCTGCAGTAAACAAAATGGTGGAAAAACAACTTAAGCAAGGGTAACTGGCACTGTTTGTTGGTATATGAGGTATGAATGTACAGATTCTCAAAGTTTGGCAACAAACAAGATCACAATATGACGCTTGGATTTATTCTGTACATCCTTGTGATAGTACCATTAGCATGTGTTAGGGTTGTGAGCAATGTTTTTGGCACATGCATG
The DNA here is from genome assembly GCA_021234535.1 of Stichopus chloronotus. NCBI lineage: Eukaryota > Metazoa > Echinodermata > Holothuroidea > Aspidochirotida > Stichopodidae > Stichopus > Stichopus chloronotus. The sequence continues at coordinate 16,488,157 of CM037841.1, read as the reverse complement.
ATGGTTCATACATGTATCAATTATGGTACTGTAATCAGATTACACATAAATTGTGACACATACTATATCTCTCACTCCCCGTTAGATATCATTTCACTTAAATGAATTAGTCACACGCTTCCTCGAAGGCCTGAGTATTGAGGATATACAGTAACTATGAAGACCACCAAACCAGTAGACACCTTCAAGGCTTTTCCTACTATGGACAGACTGATGATGTTCTTGGGGGGTAATTCGCAAGAGTCTTGTTTGACTCCCTTCCCTACCTATCATCAGATTTCTGATGGGGGTGAATACACATACTCCACGGGTCCATGCCTAAATCAGTCCTGCTTTGCATCTGCATCATGATTACTAACAGTCCTCAAAGTACTAACAGTCCTCATAGGGGCAGCTACACCCCTGAATTATTTATTGGTTTAATACATTGATATTTACAGACAAAGACTCATCACCCCAGACAGTTACAACTCTCCCAACCACTTATGTCTTGTCCCTCCCACAGCCTGTTTAAAGATCGAGTGCAGGATGGATGTATTATCAAAACAATGGATCCCTGTTTATGCTATGCACTGATTTGCATCTTTACAATTTGCGTCTATATCAAGGGTAGAACCTTTCTTTTGCTATCCCCAAGCCAAAATTGGGTGATGAGTTACTGCCTTTGAAAAAATGAGTGTATGTTTGCGATGTTGTCCCGCTCATTCATGCAACTGACCCCCCCCCCCCTAAAATTATAATTCTACCTCCGTCCCTGCCTCACAGTCTTTGGTAATGATATGTCATAACCTCACTGGGCTTATCTTATTCTTACTGCTTAGGCTTGAGCCTTTAACCTAAGGCAGTCTGCCTATGCAGTATGCATAGGCAGTCTGTCTATGCTAAAGTAGGTAGGCCTATAGTTAAAACTAGTACTGGATCACTCAGCGCAATTTCGTTACTACGTTAGGTCTAACTTATAATTACCTGACATGATGACAGATGACAGCTATATAGCAAGTTCGGTCAATACGGTTCAGTCGGACATAGATTACAGTCGGCAATCCTATTCTGTTCTTAGTTAATCTGCATCGGTGGTAATACGATTCCTCGATCAGGCTGTGTGAGTGTACGTGTACGTGTGTACGTGTCAGCAGGCCTTGCTCTGACAGCTGCAGTGTATGATCTTCTTTCTCCAGCTCTATTGCGAAATTTCCCGCGGTTTGGCAGGCCTGTGACGTTGTGCTAACTCTCTGACGTCAGAACTGAGCTACCATCTCTCTAATGTGAGCCATCCTGCACCCGTGACCCTCCTTTCAAACCGTTAGACTTGATGATGTATTGTGCCATACTTTTGCTGCTAACAGTGTTAATATTGCAAACCATTATGACTGGTAAGTTAGTAAGTTATGCCACTAACTGTTAGTATTAGGGTTTTTGACAAACTGTGTTACAGTGTTTAAAGCCTACACTAGACCCAAAGAATGACACATCCCTAAGTTTATGTCGCACCCCAGGCTATTACTGAAACTATAAACTAGCCGGTTGCTGGTGCAGCCTGTGACGCCTGTGGCTCTTTTTCTACGATTGCCCATAGGTGTAATGATAGAGATGAAATGTATTTAAAAAGTTATTGAAGTTATTAAAGTCCAATACAGTTCTGTCCGACTGACGGCAAATTTAAAAGCGCTTGTTCGGCTGATTATTTCTCGACGTGTCGGCGTGTCTGTTCCAGGCAGTTCATCGTCTTCGAGGGAGTCGTTTTCACTTGACAACTTTTACATGGTGGCAGTGGAAACAATTTTAACTTTCCTTTAATTACTGAATCACATCAATGAATTCCGACGTGACCGTGAGGTACGTGTGATTTAACTGGTCCAGTAAATAGTGTCGTATCTAGCTCTGTAACGTCAGGAGTCCTTTGGTCTAACTTCAACTCGAGACTCAACACGGTCTGCGTCTAGTGTTGGTATACAGTACACGATTGAGCAGTAACTACAAAAACTTCTAGAAGGTGGCATACGTACGGTACGTATTGAGAGACCTGGAAAAGTTTTCACCAGTCACTTGGCTATACTGTATAACGAACGTCCGAAACAACATACAAACAATCCGAAGCAGAATACCGTGAAGTTGGAGACTTTACCAATCCGACGTGTAAAGACGAAGCATAGCCTGCAGATCATTGATCATTGACGTAACATTTACTAAATACTAAGCGTTGATGCTATGGTATTGTACTTGTAAATTAAATGGTAAGGAACTGTTTACCTGAGTTTCAGCCTACGTAGGTTGGGCTATAGTGTGTATAATTTAAAGTTTAGGCAAAGGTCTAGCTTTAAATTGCTTTTGTAACGTTAATGACAAATGCGAAATAGAGCCAGGTGTGGTCCATTTCATTTATTTGGTCACTAATTGAGCAGATGTGTAAATCTACTCAAGGTGTGAGGTTAATTGATAAGTTTGAAAGTAGAGTGTTAGTTGTACAGGTGTGTACAGTCAGGCTACTGTAACTAGGATAACCTGAAGACAAAGTAAAGGGTCAGTATGGAAACCTTTGGGCAAGGTGATGATACTAGATCGTCTTGGTTAGACCTGGAGGGCTTTGAACAGGCAGTAGAAGCTAACAACATGGGAACTACTACAAGTAGTATAATTAATGCACCAGTTGGGAGTAATGATTGCACGAGGGGAATAGTACCCACAATGGGACCCCAAGATGGGCACAAGGATGATATGAGGTCAGGCCTTTCCCAAGAACAAATTTTTCAGTTAGAGCTCAGACGCATTGAGATACAGTGAGAAATCAAGGAGCAAGAAATGAAAAGTTTGTTGGAGTTACAAAGGAGAGAAATGGAGGCATGTCTAGATTTGATGAACAAGATGGTTACGCCAAAGCCATTTGCTCTCCCAAAATTGTCATCAAAGGATGATGTAGATGGGTTCATACAAACTTTTGAGAATGTTATGACCATCAATGGTGTACCAGAGGATCGGTGGGTCCATTGGCTTGTACCACAGTTATGTGGGAAAGCGCAAGAAGCTTATAATAGACTTGCATTAGAAGACCTTCAAGACTATCAGAAAGTTAAGTCTGCAATACTTGAAAAGTATCAGTTAAATGCAGATGCCTATAGGATGAAATTTAGGACAAGCAAGAGGCACGTTGGCCAAAGTTACAAGGAGTGGATTACTCACATGGGGGATATGTTTGATAAGTGGATGAAAATATCAGGTATCAATAATGTTTGTTCCCAAATGAGAGATGTCTTAATACTTGAGCAAGCATTTCATATGTTACTGCAAGATTTAAGTATCAAACTCAAAGAAAGTAATCCACCCACAGCAAAAATTCTTGCAGAAAGGGCAGATGACTATGAAATTGCTGGTCTGTCCATCTAAGGAAAATTTCATGATAGCCAAAAAGCAGGGCGTACAGAGAAACCTCAAGAGTTCCAAAGTAAGAATTCGGTTAAGAATTCACAAAAGTGCTTTAAGTGCCAAGAAGTTGGTCACTTTATTAAAGATTGTCCACAGATTAAGTGTATTTTTGGTAGGGAGATCATTGTGCAAGCAGACCACAACCCACTTAGGTGGCTGCAACAAATGAAAAACAAAAATGCCAGACTAACAAGATGGAGCTTATCTCTACAATGCCAGAGTATGGTAATTCGACACAAAGCAGGAATTCGTAATGGTAATGCAGATGCATTATCCAGAGCATAGTTTTCACTTAGTATGCATTTGGAAATTGGTTGCATTGTTTATTTATTGAAATGAACTTTCATATTATGTTAAGTGTTTGATATGTTTGCTTGGTATTCATATTTTTGGCTTTGGCCACATCATTTTAAACGTTTCAGTTAACTCGTCATAGTTTTCATGAACTGGTGTTTTAGATTTAGTAAATGCAGATTAAATTTAAAGAACATGTTTATGCTCATTACATTTTAAACATCTGCATTATCTTAAAGGGAAGGATGTAATGATAGAGATGAAATGCATTTAAAAAGTTCTTGCATTGTGACGTCATAATATTGGTTAAAAGTATGTAAATTGTTCGTTGCGTGATTTCTAATGGGAAACGCATGCTTGTTTTAAAAGTAATTTTAAATGGGTTTCTGGAAGAAAAGAAATAACAATTGGTTATTACGATTCTGAACCTCAGACAGTTAACACAATTTGGTCCTGGCTACGACCGGTGTTGTGAAATGCTGTGTGATGATAACAAGTTCAATACAGTTCTGTCCGACTGACGGCAAATTTAAAAGCGCTTGTTCGGCTGATTATTTCTCGATGTGTCGGCGTGTCTGTTCCAGGCAGTTCATCGTCTTCGAGGGAGTCGTTTTCACTTAACAACTTTTACAATAGGTAAGGCTCAGTATCCTTATTGAAAATGTTACTTCAACCAAACAACCCAAAATTCACCTCGAAACAACACAACTTCACCAAAATAATGCATGGACCACCTAACAACAAGTTTAAGGGCAAAGGAGGGCAAAAGCCCCACAAGATGCCCTGTAATCCAGACCCCCCAAAAAACCCTAACCAAACTAATATTCAGTATATCCCAACATAATTAGATTCTGCCACAGTCACAATATAAATTGATAATTGAGCAGTGAAAAACACTATGGTCATGTCGTGAATCGAATTGTGTATACACAAACAACGTAACTTTCCTAATACCCTCCTACTCGTATTGTACTTTTGATGTTCAAAGCGAGCAAATCACTGTACTATTTCCATTGGAAAATTTCACTTGTTGCTTGGCAGCTCAGTTCTAAGCTGAGCAAGCTGTCTATGCCCCGCTCCAAAGACGGCAATGTAGAATGACTGACAGCCTTAAAGTGACTGATCTTGTATACAAGTTTGTCGATCTATTTGTGGACTTTACTTCTCACGATTCTCGACAGCCAATCATGAGTTTACAGCAAGTGGCAATCAGGACTTAAGTTCATAATTAGATGCAAGGCCAGGAATGCTGTGAAAGTTTCATTATGAGTGGTGTCAATTCAGTGATGTAGAATTCCCCCTTTGTTGCAATTCATAGCAGAATTAACTTGGGAAATCTTTTCTTCCACTTAGTGTGCCTGCCTGCCTATTGTTGTAGTTAGGGTTGCCAGTTTGGTGTAGATGCCAAAATAAGCATATTTGTTTTTTTTTTTACATTTGTGGGCCGGCAAAAAGTAAAAGTGCACACCAAACGAAAGTTTGGTGTTTTGGGGGGCCTAATGGAAATATCTATAAAGCACCTGCTTTACCTCGGAATGTCATTTTTTTTCCCAATTCCCCAAACGGCATTTTGACATTTTTGGGGCCTAATGGAAATAACTATAAAACACCTGCTTTATCACAAAATGTCAAGAATTTTTTTCCAATAGTCACACGAGTGGAATGTTACGGCTTTACAATTTACCTTCCTCTTGCAGCATATAGATTGAGTATGTAATGGTGTACATCATATTACCGTGTGTTCAAAACGTTGACAAGTGTTATACTGTAATAATGCAGGGTCAAGTCTCCTCCAGTAGGGGCTAGTCCTGTTTTGGCGTTTTTTCAGTTGATTTGGAGGCAATTTGGCCGGTTACCCCACAAACAATCTGGCAACCCTGATTGTAGTCTCTAAATGGAAATGGAAGGAGCTTCAAACTTTTCGGTCAGAACCTAAGACATCAACAACATCAACATCATAGACTTGCTACTGTAGAGAAAACCGAATGAGCCACTCAGTACTGAGCTGATTACATGGGCGAAAGAAGTACAGTATACAAGGGTGAGCCCTCAGGGGCACCCTAGAAAAAACCAAAAAAGAACAAAAGGGCAGTCCATGGAGTTGCGTATCTCATTACCCAACATGCATTGATTTTAACACAGGGCCTGCATATGGGAATTTGTAGTTTGCTGCAACCACATGTCACAAAGACCTAGTTTCGGGCACCGATTGTAAATTGGAACCAAATATACTTCAAGCATAAACTGGTGGTAAGCCGAAGTAGAAAATGAAGAAGAAAATGGTGATATTGATATACTGTAAGGTAGCAAGCCTAAGTCTATAGCCTGGTGCCACTACTTAGGCTCAAGTTATGATAGCAATAACTGCCCTAAAGTATCTGTGCATATTATGCTACCTAACACAATTATAACATGGGGTTATTCCATATAGGTTAGGCTTAGTGGTTTCAGCTAGGGGCAGGATATAAAGCATCCCTCTTTGGGTTATTTGCGCATTAGTCTCCTATTTACCCATGCAGAACCTGGTTCTGCTAAAGTTATTGTTTGACTTAAAAATAACATTCTCATAATTGGCATGAATGTTCAAAGAAACAGGGGCCTATTCTGCTAACGTTGTTTTGGCTAAAGTTAAAAGGTGGTGTCTATTGATATGTATGCCGGCTCTGTTTATTTTTTACCAAAGAATCATACAATTTCACCAGTTTACTATAATAGTGATATACTGTACCTTCATTAATGTGTTCAAGGAACAGCCTTCAAAAGTTTGCGTATAATGTTCAACTAGCTCTCAAGATATGGTGTAAATTGAAAAAAACAAAATTAGCTTTCTCAAATATCAGCACTGAGATTTCACTGGATTTACTGTTACATTATGTTGAACAATGTGTTCTCAGGTAAGTCCTTACAAAGCATTAAGTTGATTGATCCAATAGTTCTCAAGATATGCTGGAAATACAAATTTTGGGGCAAGATTGACTTTTTTTCTCAAAAATCAGCAAATTTAACTGGATTTAAATTTACAGTAACAAAATGTTGAACAATGTGTTCTCAGGTAAGTTCTTAAAAAGCTTTTAAGTTAATTGGTCTAATAGTTCTCAAGATATGCTGGAAATACAAATTTTTGGGCAAAATTGGCTTTTTTTTCTCAAAAATCAGCAAATTTCACTCTCTTTGCTATGAACATGATGTACCTTGAAGACTACATTCTCAGATAAGTCCTTGCCAAATTTTGCGTTAAATGCTCAAATACTTCTCAAGATATTGGAAATACCAATTTTGGGGCAAAATTGGCTTTTTTCCTAAAAAATCAGCAAATTTCACTGGATTTACCATTATAGTAATAAAATGTTGAACAATGTTTTCTCGGATAACTGCTCACAAAGCTTTAAGTTAATTGGTCTAGTAGCTCTTAAGATATGCTGGAAGTACAAATTTTGGGGACAATTGGCTTTTTTCCCCAAAATCAGCAAATTGCACTGGATTTAAAATTACAGTAGTAAAATGTTGAACAATGTGTTCTCAGGTAAGTCCTTAAAAAGATTTAAGTTAATTGATGTAATAGTTCTTGAGATATACTGGAAATACAAATTTTGGGGCAAAACTGGCTTTTTTTTCAAAAGTCAGCAAATTTCACTCTCTTTACTATACCAGAGATATACCTTGAATATTACATTCTCAGGTAAATCCTTGCCAAGTTTTGGATTAAATGCTCAAATACTTCTCAAGATCCACTGGCAATACCAAATTTGCAGCAAAATTGGACTCAACATACAACCAATACATATTGGACATATTAGCATCATGCACAACCTTACCATTAATCGCTCATATACTTTTCAAAGAGTTTTGGAAAAACCACAATTTGGACTGATCTTGACGCACACGCGCACACACGCATACACACGCATACACATTGGCACGGACACGTTTTTCATTCATACCATCCAAGAGGACCCACCTGTCACTTGGTCACTCTACCTTGGGGTGTCACTACTCATCTACTCCAAGCGTTTGCATGGCAACTGTTCTCCTGTGGATGAACATTACAGTCAATAACTCCACTAGCCAAGTGCCTACATTATCTCATCTTAGCCCCTATAGCTGAGATGTTCTTCTTTAGTTGATTTTCGTTTAGTGTGACGCATGGGTACTTAACTCTTCATTTACAGTGAGTTAGTGTTAACGAAATAGGCAATATGTGTAGGCCTAGCTCGTACCGTTTGCATTACGATGAACCGCCACCGTGTACCAGTTAATCAGGAACGTTTGCGATGATGAATACATTAACTCTCAGAGGCGTTGAGGTTGTTTTTTGTGAGATATTGATATGAAATGTTTGGTCTGTTTTGTTATTGATATGTAAGTATTATCACTACATTTAAAAAAGCAAATTTTTGCTGATTTGTCGGAGATGCTAGTGATACCAAGAATTTTCCCCAGTACTGACAAATATTCAAAAGTACTGGTACTCACAGAAACTGATTCTGCTGCAGGTACAGGAACAGGTACTGCAAATACTGGTACTGCGATTACTGGTACTGGCTTGGGTACCGCCCAATCTTTACCGGGATACCGCCCAGTCTTTACTACCATACCTTGAAATAACTTAAAAGAAAACTGAGACACTGTATATTTAATCGCTTTTGCCTAATTAGTCAACTTCACAGGACTGCATTTGCACAGGAGAGGTCTATAGGCTAGGCCTAAATTGTATGATACATATACAGCACCTCATTACTAATGTTACTCTTCCATTTGACTTTGGTTACGACTCCACAAAAGTTTGCAACATGTCAATTTAGGTGCATAAAATAGGCTGTCTGCACTAAGATTTCTTTATCTTCAACATACTTTACCTTCTATCGATGTATCATTTCAACAAAACAACACAGAATATACTGTACATCAACCTACCACATCTCCAAGATAATGATGCACCGGCTAGACATAAGTTTGTATGATATATATACCTCATGGCTAATGCTGCTCTGCCATTTGATTTTTCGTACGACTCCACAAAGTTGCAACATGTCAATTTAGGTGCATAAAAATATTTCTAACACTAAAACAGCAGAAATCTTGGGTTCATGTTGTGCCTGATTTTAAAATGAGAAGGAACAGCATAGAAAATCTTTTCATATCATTACATTTGTGAGGTACTGCTTGGACTAAAACCCCATCTAAAAGAGTGTTTGGATTTTTACCAACTTTGTAATCATTGACTAAATCCTTAGGTGTGTCATTCTAGGTTGAATCGTGCTACCACACAAATATTCAATTCACTTTTATTTAAAGTGGTTTTACATTATGTAGCATGGTATAAACTTATGGGAAAAGTACTTACGTTATTTTTCTACCAACAAGCACATCCAATTTGTAGTAGTGAGATGAAAAATCCACCATCTTTTTGTTGTTCTCATTTACCGTATGTGATGACATGTACATGTGTTATTAGTCATATCGGCCTTACAATTGTTTATCTGAGTAGGTATATGGTAGTTTGGAATGTTCATTGCTTGCTCGCTTTGTTTTTGTTTTAACGTCTTATAAGTGTTGTTACTTAATTTTAATGTTTGATTTTCCCCAACTTTTTTCTCTTTACTAAAATGCTATCTTGTTTGTGATATGCCTGGCTAAGTACACAGCTCTCGTGTGCATGACTTGAAGCATGTGGCTTGGAATTTTCCGTAACCCCCAATCATGGATTATTCCATACCCAGGTATATCGACACAGCTTACAAAGAGGCTGCAGTTGTGTAAGCAAGTTATATTATCTAAAACCTGTGAACTTGTAAGTGTCAGCTGCCTAGCAGACACCAAAAAACAAGAATCACGTTGGAATTTGATGACTTGTACAACGTGGGCAACATACGCAGTGCATGCACCGAAGAACCAAGACCCTTTAAACATTTTCAAAATATATTATTTTGGCATAAAACTCTATGACTTATACTTCTGGTTTTATCTTGCACATACCATGCTTGTGTATGCTACTGTGCTCGATCACAGTATGGCAGAGATCTTACGCATGGTTGAATGGTTTAGTAAATAGTTAACTCCAAAAATAACTGGTAAATAAGTCTATTCAAATGTACATGCCAAATGCTCCATCCACATTCAGTCTTCACCAAAAATTGAAGTAACTTAATATTCTTGTAAATGAATGCCCTTATTGGTTTTGACGATATCGTAACCTGTAATCACGTTGTATGTGTGTGTGTTTGTGATGCCTACCTTGTAGACACGATATCTCAAAAAGGGAAGCTTGGACAGTTCAAAAAGGTAAGCTTGGACAAATCTCATATTTAGTACAAAGGTGTACGACCCTATTGTTTTTTGGTGGAGGTTAAAGGTCATTTGGAGTCAACAGGAATCAAATTGTGAAAACCTTGTAAATACAATATCTCAAGAAGAGAAGCTTGGACAAATCTCATATTTGGTATGTAGATGTACCACATTAAGTGCAAGATCTGAATTGATTTTGGTGGAGTTCAAAGGTTATTGGAGGTCAACAACTGGGGTCAAATTGTGACAACCTTGTAAACATGGTATCTCAAGAACGGAAGCATGGACAAATGTAATATTTGGTCTGTAGGTGTACCACATCAAGTACAGGATCCCTATTAATTTTGTCGGAGGTCAAAGGTCAAATGGGGTCAGATTGTGAAAATCTTGTAAACACAGTATGTCTAGAAAGGAGGCTAGGAAAGGTTTCATAGTACATAGGTGTACCACATTGAATACAAGAACCTTTTTGGTGGAGGTCAAAGGTCATTGAGGTCAACAGCGGTCAAATTGTGAGTCTTGCAAACCCATTACTCAAGAAGGGAAGCTTGGACAAATGTCATACATAGTATGTTGGTGTACCACATTGAGTATAAGATCACGCTTGACTTTGGTAGAGGTCAAAGGTCATTTATGGTCAAAAGGGGTCAAATTGTGAAAACCTTGTAAACATGGTATCTCAATAAGGGAAGCTTGGACAAATGTTATATGTGGTGTGTTGGTGCACTGCATTGAGTACAACATCCCTATTGATTTTGGCGGAGGGCAAACGTTATTTGAGGTCAAGAAGGGTCCTTGTAAACACTATATAAAGAAGGAAAACTGACAGGTGTCATATGTGGTATGTAAGTGTACCACATTGATTACAAGATCTTTATGTCATAAATACACAAGATCATTCACAACATTTTCACTTATCATGAGATACCATAGCTTCAGTTATCATGCTGTTTCATTTGCTGAGTAATTTATAACACTCTAAAGTGTGTATGCTAGAGCCACTCAACTCATGGAAAAGTCTTCAAAATGTCATGGTGTAACACTTGGAACTGCCCCAGTGGTAAATTACCATTGTGTTTAATTACAAAAACCAAGTATGTTGCACTTACTGTAATGTCAGATTTATGAAAAGAAAGTCCTCTTAATGAAATCATGAAACGACAGTGCATTATGCTCTGGTGCATTCCTTGCTGAAGGTAGCTAAGGAATTTATTTGAGGGTGATGGTGTGTGTGTATGTGATCTCTTGACTTGTTAACATGATATCACAAGTTCTAAGGAAAAGGTACTTGAACTTCAAAGTTGGTGTGCAGATGGCATGTAGTCCATTGTTAGTAGATGATACATATTGTTTTTCATGTAGGCCAAAGGTTATTTGAGGTCACCAGAGATGACAGTATGAAGACCTATTAAGGAAGATAGTGCATACTAAGAAGATATGTTACTGTACAACTGAATGTTGCTGGAACTTTAAATTGTTATCATTGGTAGCTCTTGATGAGTATACTGTATCGTCTGTCATTATTTTTTGAAGTTCAAAGGTCATGTGAGGTAAGTAAAGGTCATATGCTGAAACCTTGTAAACGTAACTTCAAACTTGTTGTGTAGATTGTCCATTGTAAGTAGATTGTCGCTATTGTTTTTCATGTACATCATTTGAGTTCACTAGAGGCTCAAGTATGAAAACCTATTAAGGAAGATATCTCAGCAATTGAATGTTGCTGGATCTCCGAACTGGTAAAATTGGTAGCTCTTGATGTGTGGATGATCTCTGAAGTCTGATGAGGTCAAAGGTCATGTGACATCAGTAGAAATCATAGTTTGTAACCATGCAGACATGATAAGTCCAGAAAAATGAGGTTTTTCATAAATACATGTCAAGTATTAAACTCAAAGTCATTTGACTTTCTGATTTTCTGGAAAGTCAGATGACAGTCAAGTATGTAGATTCACCATATTGAGAAGGCGTGCCCTATTGTTTTTGCTGGAGGTCAAAGATCATCTGGGAGAACTGGGAGAAAAAGTCTGAAAACATTTTTAACACGATATTTCAAGTTGTAAAGTTTAGACAAAGTTTATAAGTGTGGTATATGGATGCATTACAGAAGTGGTGCCTTCAGGGCATTCAAGATTTTTGGGTCCAAGGTCCAAATGGGCCATTTTAATAAATCTTGCAAAATGCCTCTTCTCCTACAGATTGTATGGCATTGAGTTGAACTTGTTTCATGTTACTACTATGTAAGTGGTTCCTTTTGGTTGCACAAATAGTTGGTCCCACATGGACCATTTGGACCATTTAATGAAATAATGAAAAATGTTTCTTTTCTTAGTGTATTGTGTTTTACAATGTGAAATAATTGTCAAATTAGCATTGTGGTCATGAAAACTTTTCCAGTGTTCAAGATTTGTGGGTCCAACTTCAGGTTTGGCCACATGGTCCATAAATTATTACATTGTGCAAAGCGCTTTTTTTTATATGTTACAGTGTTGAGGGTTTTTCAGATTAGTATTAGAGTACTTTTGGCTGACCATTATTCTTATGGACAAAATGGGGCCCACACTTTTTTGGGACGTGATGAATTGTGGATTAACCTCTGTTAAGACTAATGATTACAGTTGATTTACAATAATCTTCATTCAAGGAACCATAGTGCTCTTGGGCTCTTGTCTCTTATTGTTTTTTTATTCATTGAAAACTGAAGGCTGAACATAAAACATGGTGAGAGTTTGTTTATGTATTCTTACTCATATTAGGCTGATGTAAGTTTGGTATGCAATTGTAACTTGTAACCTACTGTATTGGTAACATGAGTCGATCAATTGAAGATATTTTTCAACAGATAAGAGACTTATAAGCAGTAGTTTGCATCTGTCACTGCAATTTTACTAACTGTACTGACTTTAAGGAAGATGTCATGAGCTCATCTGTAGTCAATTCCTATTTGAAACAGTGAAATAAAAGTTGAGAAACTTGTTCAATTTTCATTCTTGGAAACTGCTTTCCATCACAAAGTTTCAATAATTTCCTCTTATGAATATAAAAAATGGTCAGGTTGTTGAATACTGAGGCCAAGGTTGTGAAATTCTAACTTGGCACTGGTTGTTCCCCCATTTTGCTTGTACACACTGGTTTCCTGAATACACTTGTGTAATATGGATGTTGCAAGTGGGAAGATACAGTACTGTATATGGGAATTTACAGATATATCTGTTTGTATACCATAAATAGACATTTCATGAATGATTGGCTGAATGTGAAACTGGTTGCTCGTGATTAATATAGCAGTAACTTGTCGAGAAAGTATTTGTTTGAGAATCAAGTATACTGCTTGAATACTCAGTAATTAATGTTCTTTAGTAGGAAAGAGACACCGAATTTCTTCTAAAGCTGAAACAGTTAAACAGGTTAAGCAGTTCATGTCAGAATTGTCTTGTGAATTGGATGGATGTGATGAAATGGCAATAATCATTCCAATGCAAGATGCTGCTTTAAATAAAAGTTCTCAAGAAGTTATGCAGGGTTGTAGCTGGACAGAATGGAGTGGTGATTGTTTTGAAAAAGTAGTGCCTAATTTGTGGACCCTGTTAAGTGTAGAAATGCCATGAGCAATTCTTTTTCTTTGATTCCTTGCCGAAGGCAGAAGGAACCTACGCGATGGTAATGTGTGTCCGTGGTGTTTGTGTGTGTGTATGACACTTCTTGCAAACACGATATCTCAAGAGGCATAACCATGACTGACCTTATACTTGGTGTGTGAGTTGGTCATGACCAACCAGATTGGTGTGGGTTGGTCATACTGCGTATGACCAACCCACACCAATCTCATTTGAGATCACCAGGGGTCAAAAAGTGAAAACATTGTAAACACCGTATGTCAAGAATATCATACTGAATAAATGATCCCTATTGTTTGTGGTTGATATCAAAGGTCATTTGAGGTTACCAGAGGTCAAACTGTGAAAACCTTGTCAACACAGTATCTCCAGAAGGGTAAGCATGACTGACTTCATACTTGGCGTGTGTGTTAGAAAGATAGGATACGAGGTATGTAGAACCTTTGGGAAACATTTCTTAAGACTGTTTTCTTTGTAACTTGAAAAATGTTGACCATGAGTTAGAAATATGGGCAGAATGTGCAAAATGAGTAATTTCTTTTATCTATTGCAAAAGATTGAAGCTTGAGTATTTGGGATACATGTTTGAATGGATGTATTAAGTAGTTACTGTCAAGCATAATCATTCAGAATCAGAAAGCCACACACTGTTCTGTAAGTGAGTAAGCTCCATTATTTATTGATCAGCAGTACAGCTCACTGGTGACAGTCAGTTAGTTGAATTATTGCTGACAATAGCAGTGTTAGTTCAGCAAACAGAGTGAAACTGTGGGCATTTCCAGTGACTTTTGCAAGAGGGTGCACTCAGTGCATCAGTGGAATAAATGATCATCCATCCTCTCCCACCGACTAGAAGGTAAAAGCCAAGAATAAATGTAATTGATCTTGTACTTGTCATGTGGGAAATTCATTTTTGTGATAATATAGCCATGTGGCAAGGAATCACAACTAGTGTTTTGGATTCCTGGTGATTGGATTTTGACAACAGTAGTGGTTGTTGAGATGGTCTACTCATGGTCAGTCTTTGTAGTTTTGTCTCTTTTTGTTGGTGGACTAAGAAGGTTGCCGGTTAAAGTCAAACACCGCTGAGCCACCGTAGCTACAACCCTGAAGTTGTGTTCTATGAAATGTAACATAAACATGCATAATTCTCATTGTTGAAATATATGGAAACTCAATGAAAAGGTCATTCTTTCATTTCAGATTCATCAGCTATCCTTCTGTATGGTGGAATTTTGAAGGATTTTGAAACTGTAAATTCCACTGACCCTGTCCTTACCAATGTCGTACAGGTATAAAAGTATACTACTTTATTTTTCAAGTTCTTTGCTTATTTTCCGTTTGGCTGAAGAAAACCTCTTGATGGTTTGAGGACTTTTTTTTATTTCATCATTTTATGTCCCTTTTACTTTGGTTTAACTGGTGCTGTTGAGTTACTAAAGGTAGTGGCAATTGACACAATGAAGCCTACAGTACTAATCGGTATTTCTGGCATGTAATTCCTGGCTGGGTCACAATAACATGGATTTTTCTTCCAATGTTATTCTAATGTTTGCCCATCTGAAATGAACTTGTGAAAAAAGATACCAAATTTGAACCAAAGTCATTGAGTTGGATAGTCACCTGACTTGAGAAGTAATATTTAAACCCACAGGCTTTTTCCAGCTTGTGTGGTTGCTTTATTATATAGTACCTGCTCTTCTAGGCCTGAATTTTCAAAATGTTTACTGTTTATCTGAAGGTAAGCAAAAGGAAGGCAATTGTGAAAAATTTCATGGACTTTGTGACTTTTCTACTAGCTTGCTGTTTCAGATTATTATGCAACCTTGGACAAAATTGTTGTGACAATATGTTTTCATTTGATTTTATAGGCTAACCTCAATTCTGGTCCCCTTCCCAATTTTGTCACCAGATGCACATTTTCTGCTCTTCAGAAAATATTTATCTTGAAACTATTTTTTCCTCAGAAGATAGGCATTATAATAAAAAGTCCATTGTCGGTAATCTTTGTAAGGCTCTTGATTTTTGGTTGCAGTAAAACCCTTAGTCTTTGTAACCATTTTGGTGGGTGTGTTTGTGTGTGTGTGAGTTTGCATGTGTAGGTTTTTTGGCCAAATTCCTATTGCTTACATATATTGTGTAATTAGTGTGAGCTAGTAGACCACAAATTGTCTCATCAAAACCACAGTGCCCAATATTTGGTATGTAGGTGTACCATGTTGAGTTCAAGATCCCTATTGATTTTAGTAGAGTTCAAAGACCAGTTGAAGTCAACAGGGTTCAAATTGGAAACCTTGGAAACACGATGTTTCAAGAAGGGAAGCTTGGACAAATCTCATATGTGGTGTGTAGGTGTACCACATTAAGTGCAAGATCCTGATTGTTTTTGGGGGAGGTCAAAGGTCATTTGCGGTCAACATTGGTCAGATTGTGAAAACCTTGTAAATACAATATCTCAAGAAAGGAAGCTTGGACAAATTTCATATTTGATGCCTGTCTGCTCCAAATTGATTACAAGTTTTCAAATGATTTTTGGTGGAGTTCAAAGGTCATTTGATGTCAACAGGGGTCACGTTGCAAAAACATTGTAAACACGATATCTCAAAAAAGAAAGCCTGGGTAGATCTCCTATACAGTAGGTGTATCTTATTGAGAATCCAAGAATTCCATTGTCTTTGGTAAAGGTTGAAGGTCATTTGAGGTCAACAGGGTGATGTTATGAAATTCTTGTAAACATATCTCAAGAGGGTAACTTTGGCAAATGTCATATTCAGTATGTAATTGTATCTCATTTATGGCAAGAACCCTTTGATCTTTAAATGAAGTCAAGGGTAATTCAGTGTCAACAAGGGTGAAATTGTGACAACATTGTAGATATGATCTCAAGAAAGGAAACAGAGATCTCATATACCATAGATAGCTTGCGACACATCCTAATGCAATAATGTCAGATTCAGAAAAAATGCTCATAGTCAGATTGTCAAAACCTCAATGCATTTGACAATTCTGGTGAAATTCTCCGCTGGTTTTATTTGTAGGAAGATTCAAGATTGTGCAAAAAGGTATGGAAAGTGTTGATATAACTACCTATCCTCATTTCAAAGGAAAAGATCTTTAGGTCTGCCAAGTGTACAACTAAACTAACTGTAACAATTGCACAAGAGCCTCTCAAAAAGACATTTTGTTTAAAGGAATTAAGAGGCCATTTTGCACAATTAGCAGGCCATTAGTTGACATATTTATAGGGGACAAAATAGTGTGAACTACTGTACCTAATTTGTAGGTTTTTGCAAATCAATGTTTGAATTGGTTTAGTGATCAACATGATTTACATTAGCACCATTTCGAATAGCACCATTTGAATTTTGTTGAACAAATATTGCTATGTGAATACAATGAAAACTTAAAGGTGATTTGTCATCTTGTGTGATATCTCGTCTTGATAATTCTCTGTAAACGTCACTAGTTTGCAGTCACAGGTAGACTGTAATAGGTCATTACAGTGTTATTCACTGGATACAAGTACATGGATAGAGTAACCATAAACTAGAAAGCTTCATAGAAGGACATCAGAAGAGAGTGAAGTCACATGATATTTAAATAAAGAATCAATCTGGATGCAGTACTATGTCAACAATGGGTAGTAACTCCTGCCCTCATTTTTACCGTTAACTGCATTCAAAAGTCTAATAAATGGTGTTATGCCACTTATGCGAGAAAAAACTCCATCACTTGAATGAGTATCATAAACCCAACATATGCAGATACATTTTCTTTTTATCTTTTTCAAGTAATGTTGCACTTATTGGTACATTCTACTGTTCAAAGTTCCTCATAGATTGTTAAATTGTCAGGGATGTGATCTCTGACTCTACCTTCCCTGTTCTCCTTTCTCAGTGTTGTGGGATGAAAGCTGCAAGAAGGAGAATGGTTGCTTTAGGCAGTAAATATCGTAGTCAACATTGCACAGGGTAACAAAGTGTCCAAATAAGTTTTACATAATATTGTAGTTGTTTCCTACATCTCATACCTGTAAAATTAGAACAGTGTGTACAGTTTGCAGAAAATTTAGTGAAGGATAAGTTTGCCAGATGGGATCCAGGTATTAGTTGAACTAATTTTCAAAAAAATGTTAAATATGGAGGCATCATTACTCTGTGTCATGTTTCCTGTTTGTCATGCAAAGGTTTCATTGGAGCATCTCCAGAAGTTCTTTCCTGAAATGATACCGACAGATGCCAACGGCGCTTACACATTTCCTACCATTACTAATGTAGTGAAAACAGTAAGAGAATCTGTATACCTTGTAATAAGAAGTTTCATTAAGTTGGAAATGTCTAAGAAGAATCACCTGTGAATGATAAGATCAAGATAGGGATTTGATACTTATGTTGATTGATTGTGGTGACTCTAAATGCTGTTTGCAAATTTGACATCTGCACATATCCTTGCCATTCAGTTAAGGATACAAGGGGTTTTGTGTCCATTCATCACTATTGTGTGTCTTTACCTTTTTTATTTCTCTCAGAAATTACAGTCAACTTCTGACAACCAGACGCCTTTATTTTACCAAGAGATAACAACCACCACATCTGGAGAAAAGTTTCAAAAGAAGAAGGCTATCCTTGGAATTATTTTCATGTTAACTCTTAAATGGGAAGACATGCTAGACTCTAAAGAGCATAAATTTGTAGTTACCTTGGATAGACAGCGTATCCCATACTTATACTCTCACACATTTACCAAGTCCTCAGAGCAGCTTCAGGGTTGTTCAGGTTCTTGTCGTGGGAAGCAAAAAGATTTTGCTGATGTTCCTGCCAACTTTGGACAGTGTTTAGCTACAACAGCAGCATCTTGCCGGAGTGAACCATCCAAGGAATACACAAATAAGCCATCAGCTGTCACCGTGGTTACGTATAATATCTGGAATTTTCAGGTGGTAGGACCACAAGAAATGTACCACAAAAGAATAAGTCGTTTAGGGAAGGTGAGATTTTTGCCAACATTTTGGTGCTATGTTTCAATACTACACAGTGATAATTATTCTCAGATGAAATGTGTAGATGTAGTAACACAATTACTGTATAATTTCATAAATATCTGTCACAACTTCTTTTTGTTTGATTTATCCTCCAGTAATTACAGAAAGAGTGATGGTACAGTGAAGGCTGTCTATGGTTATTGCAACAATCACAGATGTTATAAGTCTACTAAGAACGTGCAGTTTAGGTGGCTACGGCAATCACAGATATTGTAACTCTATTGAGTGCTACACAAAGGTGCTTCTATCACTCACCGATGTGTCTATGTTCAATGCTTTTACATTAAGATGATTGCAGCAATCACTGATGATATACCTATTTTGAGTGATTACAGTGAAGTGGTTACAACCTTTTGCAGGACTCTTTCAATTGCTTTCACATCCATGATTCTATTTCTGACAGATGTATTTATGTGCAGTGCTTACTGTACATTAGGGTGATGGCAGCATTCACAGATGATATACTGTTTTCAGTGGTTACAATAGAGTGGTTGAAGTACTCACAGATGTGGAATCATCATTGCAGCTCAATCACAGCTTGAGTTGTGACACTGTTGTGACACTGTTGAGTTGCTTAAATAATGTTGATTGTGTATACTTAACTATGTTGTTATGAATTATTAGCATGCAGTACTTGTATCTGTTATCTCCAAATGATTTGCTCACTGTACTAACTGTTGATGTCATCTTGGTTTGTAAAGAAAGACAAATAATCAACAAGACTTGGTCAAAGAATTTTCTCTTGATGTTGTTTAGAGAACTAAACATTTTTATAATCTGTCCAATTTGCTTAACAAAAGAAAAATGATTTTGTGACTAAAAACTTATAAAGAATACTGAACCAAGTGTAAGTCTCTCTGATAAATAACGTGGAATAACGCTTAATGAGCAAAGTGAAATGAATATTAATGAACAAATTTGTATTAGATGTTGGCTGAAAGTGAAAACAAAAATTACATAGTAGCCCTCTATACAACTGCTGTACAGTGCCATAAAATGTGGAGATTAACATCTTATACCTCTCAATTTTATTTACTATTTGTTCTGTCAGCTAGTTACAGAAGCTCAAGCTGATATTCTAGCTTTTCAAGAAGTTCGTTTTGATTTTTCAAAATTAACGCAAAATGGACCAAGTCAGATTGATCACCTCAGGAAGTATCTACCTCAGTATCAGGTGAGAACTAGTGATTGGTTTTATGAGCTTGCATTAGATGGGAATCACTTTGTGTGGTTAAGCTAGTGAAAGATGAACTAACACTATAACTAGTGTCTTCATCTTATGTTGAGTAAACAAGAAAACAGCTGTAATCTCTTTTTGGTTTCGATGATAATCATAACCTTTGTAATCATGCATACGTGTGTGTGTATGTATGTCCTCTGTAGAAAATTCAATAGATTTCTGTGGTCCTCTCAAGATTAACAATAGACAGTCTATTGCTAAGGTTAGGGTTGAGGAAGAAAAAACAAAAGAGAGCACAATGAGGTCCTTGGAATGGATGGAAAACAAAGTTGTGTGTGTGTATGTATGTCCATGATGCCCTACCTTGTAAACATGATATCTCAAGAAGGGAAGTGTGGACAGATCTCATATTTGGTTTGTAGGTGTACCATATTGAGTAGAAGAACCCTATCGTTGAAGAACCCTATTGTCTACCACATTGACTAGAAGAACCCTATTATTGTTGGTGGAGGTCAAAGGTCATTTGGGGTCAATGGGTTCAAATTGTGAAAACCTTGGAAACACAATATCTCAAGAAGGAAAGCTAGGACAGATGTCATATTCAATATTTAGTTGTATCTCATTGAACACAAGAACCAATTGGTCTTTAATGGAGGTAAAATGTCATTCAATGTCAACGAGGGTCAAATTGTGAACATGTAGATATGATCTCAAGAAAGGAAGCTTGTGCAAATCTCATATTTCATATAAAGCATATGTGGCTTAATGTGACACATACTAATGCTATTGTATCAGATTTAGAAAATAAATTCTCTCAAACAGATCATCAAAACCACAATGCATTTCTGCATTCTGGTTGGTTCCTTGTGTCAGCAAAGGAACCTATGTAGTCAGCCGCAGGTTGGTGTGTCTGTGACACCTGCTTGGGTATGCTTAAGTTAGTGGGAAAGTCGGATGAAAGTCAAACTTGGTATGCAGGTCCGTCATGTTGAGAATGTGCGCTGTTATTTTTGGGGCCCATATGTTGCATATTTAATGCGGTCATGGTGGTCAAAGATATAAAGATTGCTATATCACTACAATCATGTGTTGTAATGTATCCAAAGTTTGCATAGATATGCTGACTGATAATAAATATGTGTCCATGTGGATTAACTTCTGCACTTATTTCTTAGTGCAAGGGGCCACCTTAGTGGGAGGGGCTTCTTAACCCAATATTGTTTATAAAAAGCCCCAAATTTGGCTGTAAACAGCCTTTATGGGCTACTGTAAGAATAGACAAGAAAAATTTTGTCATGAAACTTGCTCATTGGAATGAAGTAGTAATGGTTGCCTTGAAAAGATTACGATCTCTCTTACAAACATATTAGTCTTTTGAAGTAAAAGTTTGTTTTATTGTCATCTCCATATTTTGCCGGTAAAGATATGAGATAATACAGAATCGTTCTGGCATTTACGAAATATTCTATTAGTTACACATAGTATCAGATGTTTTTCAACTTTTGAATTCCCTCTTTTGTTTTCTCTCTGTTGTTCCAGTTTGTATTTCAACCAGCCATGAGCTTTCCAAAGGATTTTGTTGGTAGGATCGAAGAAGGCTTAGCAATATTCAGCAGATATCCAGTTAAGAAGCATGATTATATACTTTTAAGTAGGTGAGTATTTAAAAACCATACAAATAGCCAAACAGGTGTGAACCAACAGACAATGAATCAGACAGAAGGCAATGCCTTTGTACTAGGGAGTCATGGTTTCAATGATGGTGGTCACCTTTGCATTCATGATTGCACATGTGTGTGTTTGCGTATGTTTATGTATGTTTGTGATGCCTACATGTTAAATACAATATCTCAAGATGAGAAGCTTATACACATCTCTTATTAGGTATTGATCTCTGCAGGTGTATCCAAAGCATTTGACACAATTGGTTATCATAGACTGTTAATGAAATAATCATATTATGGTATTAAAGGTGCCGGTCTGAATTTGATCTTTCAAGTAGCATACAAGTCACAACTTTCACAAACGTGGATTCAAAAGCAATGAATGTTTATGTGGTGTTCCACAAGACAAAAACTTCTATTAATTTGATAATACATTGTCTTTTAAAAAATGAACAGACAGAGCCTGAGAAAGGTAAGTTGTTATTGACCCAGGCCTGACATGGAAAAATCACACTCAGCTCATTGCAACTAAAATTGCATGTGACAATGGGATTCTTTCGGAATTAAAACATTTCTTACCTAAACATGTTCTAACGCTTATTTTATACTTATGTATTTTGTCTATACATATGTACATACAGTAAGGTAATATATTATAAACAGGACATGTGAATTTCGTGGATTCCAACAAAATTAACGTTTCACCAATTATTACCTCATTTGGTATGCAAATACATATGCAAGTATGTACATTAGTGTTGTTTTCTTTTTCTTCAAATTAGGCCTACCTTTACATTTTTAATATTCTTTGGGCTGTGCAGTTTGTCTCAAATAATTCATCTCCTAATTATTGAGACAAAAATCGTGAAAATCGGTCCAAAAATAACAAAGTTATTATGACTTTTGTGATGCTACAGATCCACACACACATTAAGTAGCTTAAGACTATTGTTACATTGTTAGGCCGATGGGTCAATTTTGAACCCTAATTACAAGAAATTTAGGTTTACACTATATTTAGGGTTACACTACAACTTATGTGACTGAATATCCTGCTGAATGCTATAGATCGGTAATATGTTGTATAAAATACTTATCTTTGCTTCTAAAATGGCGTACGAGGTGAATTTTGTATACTACTAACAAAAACCTTCAACCTTTTTAAATTGTGTGGCTGTGTATTACACAGTGTATGTACGAAGACTTCCACGCTTAAGTACCCATAACTGTTAACTATCTTCAAGCTAGGGCTAGACTGCTCAAATGATAGTGCTATGCTTAAATCAATTCATTTGATGAGATACTTCTTGAGATACCTTGTAAACAAGGTATCTCAAGAAGGGTAGCTCATCCATATCTCATATTTGGATGCAGGTGTACCTTATTGAGTACAAGAAGCCTAGTGCCTTTGGTAGAGGTCAAAGGTCATTTAGGGTCAACATGGATCAAATAGTGAAACCTTGTATTAAAACAAGAAAGGAAGTTTTTACAGATCTCATATTTAGTATGCAGTTCCACCTTATTAACAATAGGAAGCCTTTTGTTTGTGGTGGTGGTCAAAGGTCATTTCAGAGTAAGTGGGGTCAAATAGTGAAAACCTTGTAAACACAATATCTCAAGATGGGAGACTTGTACAGATTTGTTATTTAGTGTGTGGGTGTATCTTTTGGAGTAATATTGTTTTTGGTGGAGGTCAAAGGTCATTTGGGGTCAACAGGGGTCAAATATTGAAAATCTTGTGAACATAATATCTCAAGAATTGAAGCTTTTGCAGATCATATGTTTAATGTGGGTGTGTACTTTATTGAATACAAGAAGCCTTTTGTTTTCAGTGGAGGTCAAAGGTCATTGGTGTCAACAGGCATCAATTAGTGAAAATATTGTAAACACAATATGTCAAGATGGGAAACTTGTACAGATCTTGTATTTGGACTGTATCTTGTTGAGTACAAGAAGTGTGGTGTTTTTGGTGGAGATCAAAGGTCTTTTGGGGTCAGTAGGGATCTAATAATGAAAACCTTGTAAAATATTTCAAGAAGGGAAGCTTGTATAGATCTAATATTTCATTTATGGGTGTACTCTATTGAGAAATGCAAGAAGTCTAGTGTGTTTTGTGGAGGTCAATGGTCTTCTGGGGTCAACAGGGATCAGATAATGAAACCTTGTAAACATGGCATCTCAAGAAAGCTAGCTTGTGCAGGTCTCTTTTCTCTTTTCTGGTGTGTAGAGACACCATATGGAGTACAAATCAGCTTGTTGATTTTTATGGAGGTCAAAGGTCATTTGAAGTCAACAGGGGTCAAGTCAAAACAACCTTTTTAACATGTGTTCTCAAGAAGGGAAACTTGTGCAGAGTTGATATTTGGTATGTAGGGAAGCTCTTAGATATATAGCTCTTGTCCAGATGAATACCTACAGTATCAGTCATCAGCTTAGGTCAGCAGATGTCATTGTACTTCTCAGTTGGTGATATGATAAATTACTGTAACATAACAATAAGCAAGCATCTTACACTTTAATTACACTTACACTGTAGTATGTCAGATTCATGAAAAAGAACCTCCATAATTATATCATAGAAACCACCATGCATTTGTGCATCCTGGTTTCATAAAGAAGTTTGTTTGGAACATGCTGTTATTTTAATGTTTGAAATAGCTGGTAGGGTGAGTGCGATACACTTCTTTTCAGAGGAGATAATTTTGGGGCAATTTTACACTAATTTTGATGATTTTTTAGTTTTGATGAAAGAGAAACTTATGGGATCGTGATGGCGTGTGCATGTACGTGCGTGTGTGTTTGTGACACTAAGCTTGTGGGCACGATATCTCCAGATACGAATGTTGGATGCTGTTGATACTTGGTATGTAGGTTTGCCATATTGAGAGGAAGAGCCCTATTGTTTTTGGTGGAGGTCAAAGGTCATCTGGGGGTCACCAGAGGTCAAGTAGTGAAAACCTTGTGTGCGCGATATCTCCAGTTAGGAATGATGGCTGCTATTGATACTTAGTATGTAGGTTTGTTATATCAAAAGGAAGAACCCTATTGTTTTTGGTGGAGGTCAAAGATCATCTGGGGTCACCAGAGGTCAAATAGTGAAAATCTTGTGTGCACAATATCTCCAGGTAGGAATGTTGGACGCTGTTGATAGTTGGTATGTAGGTTTGCCATATTGAGAGGAAGAACCCTATTGTTTTTGTTAGAGGTCAAAGGTCATCTGGGGTCACCAGAGGTCAAATACTGAAATCTTTGTGCACACAATATCCACAGTTAGGAATGATGGATGCTGTTGATAGTTGGTATGTAGCTTTGCCATATTGAGAGGAAAAACCCTATCGTTTTGGTGGCGGGCAAAGGTCACCTGGGGTCACCAGAGGTTAAAAACTGAAAATTTTGTGCATGCGGTATCTCCAGGTGGGATTGATAGATACTTTTCCTGCTTGGTATACAGGGTTGCCATATTGAGAGGAAGAACCATGTTGTTTTTGGTGGAGGTCAAAGTTCATCTGGGGTCACCAGAGGTCAAATACTGAAATCTTTGTGGACACGATATTTACAGTTAGGAAGGATGGATGCTGTTGATAGTTAGTATGTAGGTTTGCCATATTGAGAGAAAAACCCTATCATTTTTGGTGGAGGTCAAAGGTCACCTGGGCTCACCAGAGTTCAAAAACTGAAAATTTCGTGCATGTGATATCTCCAGGTAGGATTGATGGATACTCTTCATTGTTGGTGGGTAGGTTTCGCATATTGAGAGGAAAAACCCTGCTGCTCTTTGCAGAGGTCAAAGGTCATCTGGGGTCACCAGAGGTCAAATAGTTAAAACCTTGTGCACATGATATCTCCAGATGGGAGTGATGGATACTCTTGTGCTAAATGTAAGGCATTTTAACACATGGTGTGAAACCTTCTTTTCTTGAAATATGACAGGCACAAGGTTTCCAGTGTTTTCCCAGTGTTTCACCTCAGGCACCAAAAATAAACCCTTGATTCTTAGCATAAAGTTTTATTTGAGAAACAAGCTTAATAAAGAAACTGTAATGAGCACATCGAAACTACAATGCATTTTTACATTCTGGTTTAGACAAATTTTAGGATAGCTAAAAGCGTGGATTGCCTAGACCCCTGCAGTCTTTGAATATCTTTTTTGAATGTATTAGGTCTCCTAAATAAGTGTATCAAAATTTCTAATCAATTGGTGAGGGGGGTAAAAACATTTTTGAAAATTATGGGTCAAAATGTCAAATTTCTATACTATCAATGGTAGTAGCATATTAAGGTTTAAGTACTCCCAGTCATGGTATCACTGTAAGCATAGTGTAGTCAGGTTGCTCGTAGAAAGACCCAAGTCATGAATGAGGGGACCCTGTTCTGGGCATTTTACATTGCTGCAGCAAATTATAGTGAGTGACTCTTTGATACTGTCCAAGCAAATGTCTGCATTGGCTGGTGCACAGTGACATAGGTGACATTTGGGAAAAAACATATTTGCCAGATTGCAGGAATTTGCTCTTTGCAAGACCCATTTTCAATGTTAATTGGCGGTTTAGAAATTGTGAAAGTTCAAATAGGGATTATCTTCATACAAAGGATCATTTTGGGAAGTAGCTATGAAAAGTTTCTTCTTAATCTGGATGATGATTACAACATGAAGTCAGTGCCATCATTGAACAATGGCTCGAGAATGGGGCAAATTGAGGGAAAGTATTGTCTACTGTGTAATTGTTGTTTTAGCTGGAAGTGACCATTTTATGGGTTAGCTCACTTGACTGCATCTATACTGGCCAATGAAGGATATATTGTAATGAAGAAAGTAATCCAAATGGTACCTTCCAATATCGTAGGCTGTGATTCACATATTTTTATTGGCAAGATTGGAAAAACAATTACATGTAGTTTGCTGTTTTGTGTCCATGAATTTCATCAAATCAAATGTTGACTGATATTGGTAGATTCGTCAAGCTTTTACAGAGGTTCATTGAGTTTTTTTGTGAAATTCACTAAAATTCACTAAAAAATCTATCAAGTTTTCCTTAACATACTGATGACAAATGGTCAAACTAAGAGAATGCCAGTGTTTCACAAATAGAGGAACATTAGTAAGTGAGTAATTAACCATTGAGAGTGTTTTTTTTTTCAGTTTGTGACCAGACACTTTTCATATTAGTACTTAGGCCCACTCACATGCACTCAGCCATTACAAGTAAGGGTAAAAAATTCAAAAAGTTTTCATAACTATTGAATGTGAAACTTGAATAACTATGCTAATTATAAGTATTGTCATGTGTTTATTACCCTTCCAAATCACAAACTTATTGATATCAACCAAATGAGCCCCTTTAAGTCTGTAAACATAATGCTTTAGGGCAAGAGGTTGATCCTCTTACAAATGTATGAAATGATCATTGCAGAGAATGCCTATTTTATACAGTATCATATTTTTTATCCTTCATGAATGGAGGGATAAGCTACTGATTGTAAGGAAGATTGTACGTTTCAGATTAGTTGCATTATTATTTGTCAGTGTTTGACAATGATAGCAACATCATTCAAAGCAGAACTGATTTGTTTTACAATTATAACAGCAATATCAGGTAGTTGACCTTTCATTACATTCTTGGGGGAAGCATTTGTTCCTCCAGTTACATTTGTAGTCACCACACTAATGTGGCCATTTCCTATGACATATATGTGATTGTGAATATATCAAGGTGGTACACTATTTTATATGACTTGGCATTAATTTACACCTCTGTCAAAGTCACATTCATAGCATAGCAGACAACCAGATTTGAGAAGACCAGCTACTTAGTTAATTTATTATGAACCTTGATGTGACCATTGTGGTTATAATTGCATTGTTTTTTTTTTTTCATTTTAATTATTAACAGAATTAGTGAAGATGAAGCAGATGGACATCAACGTATCTGTCTTCATGCTGAGATAGAAACACCAATAGTCAAACGTGTATGTAGATTTTCATTAAGGATTATGGATATTTGCATAAAATAATGCCTTAGAATTACTCGACATGAGCACACTATTTATGCAGCAAATAAATTAAAAAATTTCTTAGTAACTGCATCTTTGATCACCTTTTCATGTTGATGTCAATATCAATGTCTAAGTTACAGCTTTAAGCTTGCTATCATTTTCCTTGTCCATCTCTGAAGACAGTTTAGACAGAAACATTAGGAAAATAACATAGGGATCTTCTAGAATCTTCACTAGTTACAACTATGTGAAGCAATGGTAAATCATTTGATGGGAGATAAAGAGCTTTACTGTGGGTGACATCTTGTAAACTGTAGTCATGTTGTGAGTGTTCGTGTTGCTGCCATGTTGAAACTCCGTGTTTAATACTGACGATGATGTGTACACAGCTGAAGGCAGCACCTACAGTGTGTTATGTTTTACATTACGTTAATAAGTCTGCATACAGCTTGTGAGGTCACTCACCTTATTTCCCTTGGCCATTTTATATGTTGTCAACTTTCATAGCATGATATAGACATTGTGGAATAAGATGATGACAATGTGAAGTAATGTGTTGTTGATCTGAGTATTTTGAAAGTTCCATAATTTCAATAGTAATTTGACTATCATTGTTTCTGTGTGTATAGTCCAGATGAGATTACTTACTGCACTATGTCTAGTGAAGCTTTATGGTTAAGGATTTTTTCCATTAGGCAGACTCATGTGAGTGGAAGGAATGGATATTGTAAAGAAATTTGTTAATTTGAAACTTGTGATTGAGTCAGTTTTCACTGAAAAGTGATAAATTATCTAGCCTCCAACACTATCCAGAGGCATATACTCTTGGTGTGATATTTGAAATTAAAGCTGACCTCTTGTTGATATTTTCAGTATACAGGCAATTTATTTTGATTGCAACTTCCTAGATCATCTTTCTTACATGCAATTAGTGGAGTAACTGTTGGTCCTTTCATTTTGATTTCCTGCAGTTACATATATTTGTGACCCACCTCTCACTTAGCAAAACTGCAAGGGAGAAGAGTGTCGTTGAAATTTGGGATTTCATGAAAAGATATCCTGGCCCAGCTTTACTGATGGGAGACCTGAATGCTGAACCTCATGAGAAATCTATCAGGTAAACTGACTGCAATCTTGGACAATGTTCCTTGAAATGCCAATTTTTTTTTATTAATTTGTAACAAATCACCCTATCCTAAAGTTGTACCAAATTGCAATATCAAGTTGAGTTGATAGTTCTGGCTTAACTGTAAAACTAGTAGAACATGGAGCCCTTCAATTTTGATGTAAATACTATCACATGTAAATGGTTGAATGAATTTCAAATACATCTCTTTCATTTAATACCTGGTCTTCTTACCACCATTCTGCAAAAGGGGTGAAATCCTCTGTCCGTGTTTGAAATGGTCTTGTTTATACATCTATCGGAATTGAACATATCGTAGCAATCACCCTGGCCTTAAAAAATTCAAAAGTCCCGTTCCTTATTTGATACCGCGAGGCACTGTCCCTCAGATTGTCTCCTACGAATTTTCATTTGGATTTAAATTGGGACTTCGAGGGGGAATTAGCACAAGTTGAATTCGCTAACAATCCCTAACAACAGCTGATTTGAAGGAACATAAACACTTCGCCCAACATTTACTTCAAAAGTTGCAAACAATCTATCTGTTACAACCACCATGTGGTTTATCATCCAATTTTGGTCCATGTTACAAATTATGTGCCCTTCCTCCAGGAAAAAAAATAAAAAATAAAGCTGCAATAAAGCAGCAATTTAAATTTAAATACATTTAATTATTCAGTCCCATAATTCCAACATTTACTGAATGACTCTTTGTGGAATATGAGCAATTGTCCATCCAGTTTCTGCTCCTTAAAGGCATTGTCCACGTGGTTTATCATCTAGTAACAAATTAAAAACACTTCCTCCAGGAAAAAAATTAACAAATAAATAAAACTGTTAAGCTGCATTTTAAATTTAAGTACATTTAATTATTCAGTCCCACAATTCCAACCTTTACTGAATGATTCTTTGTGGAACATGAGCAATTTTCCATTGGTTTTCTGCTCCTAAATGGCCTTTAACAGTAAAACTCAGACAATCTTGGACAAAATTCCTTGAGACACCCCACTCCTCCTTTCAATGTTAGCTGCAGGAATATTGCTCACAGGATGCATTCACTCCTTTAGTGCAACATGAGAAGGGGTGTGGCGTTTCGTGTTATCCTCTGAACTAAGATATAGGAATATACTCACAAATTATATCAACGTGTCCCAACAATTTTGTCCCAGATTGTAGTCCGAGATTACAGTGTCATTATCTGTTTGGTTATGAATGTGAATAGATATACCTTGTATGAAAAATCACTTATCTTGTTTCTTGAAAAGTGACTTTAGGAAATGAAAGCTGTCATAATTGAGAAAAGAAATTGACACTAGGTTACCCTCATTTGAAAAATGAACAAATTTTAGAACATCTGAAAGAAATCTGTAGTTCTGCATTAGTACAACGTTTGAAAGTCTTACAGATTGATCTAGCAATTATGTCAGACATATTACCACAGTATGGTAACTTAAGATAGAATTTATATATGTCTTCATTCTTGTCCACAGTGCACAGGACCCATTAGTAATCTCGATCTTAAATTACAGGTATATCTCTCAAAGCTCTTGATGAGTTTAAGAGGATAAGCGTTGAGAAGAAAGCAATTACGAATATAGCGAAGTTCTTTATGGAAAAGTGCATCGTTAGAGCAAATACGTCTAGCTCTACAATGAACCACTCTTATGACACTGCTTTTGTACTTGTTAGGGGTCCAGGATTTCCAATTGCAATAAATACCGGTATGAGTGGGTTTTCTGTAAATAGATGTAATTAAAGAAGTACCCAAATTACTGGAGACGTCTCTACAAATGTTGATATCAAGAAACAGTATTTTGCCATGTTTTTCAATCTCATAGGTAAATTTAATGCTAGGATGAAAAGCTTTGAAAGTGGCAAGAAGTTTAGGTAACTCCTGCTCAGACAAAACATGAACGAATCATCAACATATCGCCTATTATAATGAATCTTTGCATTAGACAGAAGAGAATTTTCAAGGTGGCACATAAATACATTGGCAAAACCATCTCTTCTCTTCTGATCATCTCCCTGATCTCTTTTATTAGTCTGAAGGCCAGGGATGCCCATTTTGTAACTGGGACCAGCACATAAAAATATGCATGGGTCGTATTACCCCGGGAGGAAAAACCTGATGGAAGCGCTGTATTCATAGATCAGCTGTTCACCTTGTAAATGTGTTTGATACTAGTCTTTATGGCTCTCATAAGAATGAGAGAATGAGTAGGAAATGAGACCAAAGTCTTTGTAGCCACAATATCTGCTATTAAGCATAGATTTACATTTTTGCAAGTTTTTAATATGAAAGAAATATGAATTTTCTTAATATGAGTGACATTTACCTCTTTGTATGTTCACATTCAGGACATGTAAAACTCTCTAAGTCACATGCTGGGCTTTTCAGTCCAGGGAAGATCTTTGGAATAATAGAACTCATTATATTTGTTTCATGTCCCATTGCAGTGATTACACGTCTCCCATTGGGCACTTCAAATGACAGACATCTACTGTACTCATCATCATCTACTGAGATATCTCACTAGGTTTTCATATTTGAAGCTTTGTAGACGTCAGATGACCTTTGACCTCCATAGAAAACAATAGGGATAATGTATTCACCATGAACTACCAACTTTGAAGTTCATGTACCTTTTCATTCTCTCCATACTATGTTTACAAGGTTTCGCACTATATCCTTAATTGACCTCACATGACCTTTGATCTTTGTAAAAAATGACAAAAGTCTACTCATTAGGTGCTACCAATTATAAGAGTTTGAAGTGCCAGCAACATTTAGTCGCTGCGATATCTCCCCTAATAGGGTTTTTTACTTTAAGCTCTGGTGACCTCAAATGACCTTTGACCTCCATGAAAAACAATAGATATCATCTTCTCCCAATGGACAACTGACACACCATTGTTTGAAGTTGGAGCACCTTTCCTGTCTTGAGATACCATGATTACAAGGTTTTCAAACTATGTTCTCTATTGACCTCATGTGACCTTTGACCTCCATAGAAAATGGCAGATATCATCCTCTCTTCACTTGCTACCAATGAGTTTGTAGTTCCAGCAACATTTGGTTGCTGAGATATCTCCCTTGATAGGTTTTTGTACTTACTAAGCTCTGGTTTGCATTGATTCCTTGCCTACCTTCCCCAAGGAATCAAAAACAAGCATGCATAGCCTGCTCTTATGTAATGTCAGATTCATTGAAAAATACTCATATGAATGAAATTATTCAAACTACAATGCATTTGTGCATTCTGCTTCTTTTCTTCAGATTTTTAATGGGAGAAGAAGAAATAAATGGCACTTACACAGAAGGTCTTCAAGACGGATGGCTTTTATTTCACAAAGAACCAAGGTTTCAGACAACTTTTGTATCATTTACCAAAACTAGTTAATGTCATGCTGCTCATATTCCACAAAGTAAAAGAGAAATGTAGAAACACAGTCTATTACACTGTCAATTTTCTAGAAGATGTAGAATCATATTTGACATAAGCATATAAGCTGTATGTTGTGACTAGAGATACTACAAAAGCAACTATAAATTATTACTGATTCTTTTTTTTTACATTAACTTATTTTTCACCACAGATTTTTTTCAGCCTTCCCCATTGTTCTTGATATGATGTACACAGCTCTGAATTGTCTTAAAGAGGTCATGACACAAGGAATAAAACTAGATATTTGGAAAAATTCATATTCAAAGCAGCCTGTGGTGTCCTTGTGACATTTTTCAACATACTAGGTAATAAAAGTTGTAAGTTTCACAGTTGGAAGCTCCCTTTTGAAAAACTTTTTCTACAAGACAGCATATGACATCATATTAGGAACCTTTTTGTGAACAAACTATCGCTCCTTAATAATTCAAAATGCTTCTGCGTGCACATGCTTTTATGGATTTGTTTCAAACTTCCACACAGTCTTTCTTGCATGCTGGGCCATTTTTGGGTGTCCAGGAAGTTTTGGTCCATGGTCCCATGTGGACCCTATGGCCCATTATACAAAATTCTGCCAAATGCTTTTCCTTCTTCAGACTGCTATGTACAATCTCAGTGGTTTGTCATTTGGATACGTTGTCAGTGGTGCCTTCAGGGTGTACATGATATTTTTAAGCAAGCTCTCATATGGCCTCTATGGCCCATTTCATGAAACTCCGCCAAAGCTTTTCCTCCTACAGATTGCCATGTACTGTCTCATTGGTGTGTCATAAGAATACATTGTTAGTGGTATGTTCATTGTGTTCATGAAGTTTTGGTCCAAGGTCTCATATGGGCTCTATGGACATTTTATGAAATGAGGATGCTTTGGTTCCTACAGATTCTCTTATATGATGTTTAATGCTTTGTTATATTCATACTCAGGTGGCACCTTAGAGGGTGTTGAGAAAGTTTGGGTCCAAATCTCAAAATGGCCCCCTAGAGTTCATCTTGAGAAATACTGTAAAATGCTAACCTCTTTCCTTCAATCAGTATTAGAGAGAGTTGACAGCCTCCTACAATTTGTCATGTACAATCTTAAAGGTTTGCTGTAATGTTCTTCATGAACAATATCAAACGTTTGTCATTATGATACTCTGTTAGTGATACTTTAAGCATGTACATAAATTTGGGGTCTAAAGATGAAGATGGGCCCTAGATGGGCCCATCTTGAGCTTTGGGCGTAAGATTTCTGAACACCAAAAAGGTGTCACTAACAGGGTACCATTACATCAAATTAACATTGTAAAACAGAATCTGTGGAAGAACAAGGTTCTCGCATATTTTCACAGATTGATCCAAAGGCCCAATGGTACCTTGGATCAAAAATTCTTGAACACCATGAAGGTACCACTAACAGCATATCATTGTGACAAACCAGTAAGATGGTGCATGAACACCTGTAGAAGGTTTAACATTTTGCTCAATTTCATAGTGGGCCATAGGGCCCACATTGGACCTTGAACAAAAAAGTCATGTATACACCAAATGGCCCACCACCTATTAAGAGACACTGAGTGCAAGTTTCAAACAAATCAATGAAAAGGGTTGTGAGGCTACTGTCTGCTAACAATACGCAATATGCAAGTATGCTGAATTGATTAAAAGTTAGTTGTAGAAAAGTTGTCATGTATGGGTATTAAACTTTAACATAACAGAAAAAAAAGCAATCATCGGAAAAATTATGAAAATACTTTGAATCTGTGAAGGCAATTTTTCGTACTTTAAAATATCAAACATGGGTTTTGGTGGAAAAAAATGTTGTACAACTCCATCTCGGTATTCTCAAAGTAGAGTCCACTAAAAAGAAGGTACTTTTTATTTCCCATGCCCTGAAGGCTAGTATAATGTAACCGTAATGTTACACATAAATGTTTGGTCTATACCCAGTTGGCAGTGGATGCTGCTTGCTGTTAAGTTTTTCAATTGTTTTCAGTTGTTTTCTCTGCGTGGGGCCCATTATGCAGCTGTAAACTACGCTCACAGGTGGTTTGAAACATTCTGGGACACATATGACAAGGATCTTGACCCATGTATCTTAGAAAAAAATAAAAGTAGAAAAAGTTCTCAAGGCCAGTCTTTTCGAGGAAAAAAAGTAATTGGAACAAATTACACCTGCGAAAGTTGCGCTGAGAAGTACAGGGGGGAGGGTGGCCCAATTTTGACAAAAGTTGGCAGACTATTCCCGGTCATTTTTCAAAAGAAAAAAAGATACGTAGCGGGAAGATAACAGACTGAAGTAAGGTATACACTGGTATACAAGTGTGGGGCAGTGCAGCAGGAAAAGGACAATCATCTGGCTTTGCAATGGCCGCATATTGGTTGCATTGCGCGAAGGTATCCCTTTCTTGTTTAGACTTTTCTTTTCCTTTACTTTAACGCAATCCAAATTTCATTCGAAGTAGAAGTAGATTTATAGACAAGGATTTACCAGAGACATATGTACAAGTAAAAACAACTGAGTAGCTGTGATACCTATGGGCGTTGTATGCGCTATTTGCCTCTTAAACAAGGATAGCCTGCATTTCACACTTTTACAAAATCAGGCGATTGAATCCTTTAGGATTTGATTTAAATTACAGTACATGGAGATCTAATATCAAATAGCCCTAAATAATTATGAAGTAGATAATATCTGAATTTTGAGTCATGCTATCAAATTTATGTCCTTTTTTTATTAAAAAAAAAAGGAAAATGTAATTGATTGGATTAATTAAACACTTTTTCAACAAGTATTCAATTTAGTGTCAATGTGAACAGCTGTTGTGAGCTGTTAATGAAAGGGGGGGGGGAGGATGGCAGACAATCAAGGAGCACTGTCAGATGTATCTTTTCAATTGTTAAGTGCAGTGCGCTAGCGTCGCAATCTGGAAATTTAATGGAATTAATAATGTAAACTGTGACATCACGGTTTCTTTTCGTTTATGGACACTGCATGTTGTGGTGAGTTATTCCTTTTATTTATCATATGGAGCCAACTAAAGTGTGAGACTCCGTAGGATTACGCTTAAGCCTGCTTTTAATTTTTAAATTGGAACCTTACAATTCCGAGAAACTGCCTTATATTGCTATGGATTGGGGAAGTTTTTTTTTCTGAGCGTGGACATGAGTTTTTACAGGGATTTCATTTAAGCCAGCGAAAAATGATATCAATGCACCGAGAGTTAATCATGTTGTATAAAGTCCTCAGCCTTTTTATTGACCTCCTATATCACTAACGTTGACTTTTGCTACACATTGTAAGGTCTCTGGTGATATAAGTCAAAAGACTGTTGTTTTTGCTGCACGGGCCAACAGGCGTCAGTGTTGGTTTTGTCAATATGATCGTACACACATTTGCATTAAACCATGAGACGTACGCATTTTTAAGTTTGTTATTAGCAATTTTTTTGCACAGATTACCAGTAAATATCATTTGATGGCTCGCATAAAACAACAAGAACAAGTAAGACAAAAATTAAGTTTATGGATTTCCGGCTATTGCGGGAATTACCAATTTTGGAGAAAGTTCATAAAATGGGATATATCTTTTATATAGAGAAACAAAATGATAAACCAAGTCTACATGCTTTATAAAAGTTTCCTGGATAAGCGTACATCAAAGAGGCTAAAATTGTATCAAGATGGACATGAAATGTGGCATGCAAGTCAACCTCAGCAGAGCAGCTGCAGCCAGCCACAATCACCTGCTTAATCAACCCAGTATTCCACATGAGCTCTGGAACTGACTACGGTATACCTCGCCATGCGAGTGAAACCAATGGGAGTAAAACTAATAGCACCATAGCCATAAATTACAACTTGAAGGAAGCCATCTTTTTGCAAACTTCAACCCTTGAATCACACTATTTTAAACCTGGAGCTGTACAACTCATTTTAGCCACTATGCAAATGAGTTTGATTAATCCTCCTTAGTATCAACAAGCTTTTCCTCAGAAATTCTAAATCATTAGAGGGTGCATGTATTGTGTACCTACTACATGTTGTTTAGAAACGACTGGGGTAACTATTTGTCGGACATTTCTAATAAAAAAATCAAAACCACACGTGCCAGACTTGCTGTGATTGACCTTACTGCTACTTAGGCCTATACTGCACACATTCCTGTGGTCACATGCATACATTCATTAATCTTTTGTCCTACTCTTACTCAATCCTGCTAATCACTCTTCTTGTCATTTTTCCGTGTCTGATACTTTATAGTATTCTCAAAACAACTAGGGAAAATCTGCAAAACCTAACCAATGGTTTTGACTGATAATGAACAAAGCCAACCGCAAATATCAAGTATAAACACACATAGGGATTATACGTGGTGTATACAGGGTGTTTTCTTGCCTTTGAAATTATTCTTCTTTATACTTGTTTCAACATTGCTATGCATTTTTCGGTGCCTATAAATGTCCAGTTATCCGAAAGCTGTACCGTATCTTGCATTTCTTCAATTACTGTAAATGTTTACTCATAAAAGCGGAGAAATCATGAGAAACAACCTTTAGCAAAACATTGATGTAAAGCATGTATCAAGCTGTTTTGTGAAAAGTTGGCAAAATTACAGAGGCCGACGTACTTTGTCTACGAGCTTTATCTGTAACAGAGTACTAACTTTAGGCTTCTAGGGCATAACGTACTGTACTAGGTGAATAAGCTACCGAACGATGTCATAAATTATACTGCAAAACCTTACACGGTTGATACAGAGTAATCCTAACATCCAAAAATTGCTTAAAACTTGTTG
This sequence comes from Stichopus chloronotus, assembly GCA_021234535.1. Classification (NCBI taxonomy): domain Eukaryota; kingdom Metazoa; phylum Echinodermata; class Holothuroidea; order Aspidochirotida; family Stichopodidae; genus Stichopus; species Stichopus chloronotus. The sequence goes on along the minus strand of CM037841.1, from coordinate 16,451,316 downwards.
CAGTATGTAAATATACTGCGTGTTTGTGATTATAAATTAATTAAAGTTCTGGCACAGTTCATAGGCCTGTTGTAAAGGTGGGCCCCAATGATTCTTACCTGTCACAGAAACTACAGTCACTTAGAGCCATAGAAGTAAATACACCAGAATGACATCGTGCCCGGAGCAACTAGTGGCGGCACATTGGGTACATATGCATGGGGTTGACTGTTTTGCCTTTAATACAGCACAAGGACGCCGCCAATTGTCTTCGACTTCATAAGTGTGTGAATAACTAGCGTTTAGTTTACCTACTTCTATGTGATGTTGAAGTAACGTAATTTGCAAGGATACTACTATTTTTTGAATATCGTGTCTAACCAAATTAATTCTAGACTGTTCAGGCCAAAACAAATCTGTTGGATGCATACCAGGGATCTTTCTGATACATGTGATATTACCAGGAATCTGTGTTTTGGATTTTAAAAAGCCTGAAGTACATTTTATATCCTGTGGACCGATGTTGTTTACATGGAGTCCTGAAGTTTCATGTACAAAATAGCCTTATGTTAAGATTTTCTAGCTGACCTTATTTGTGATAGGCTCAGAGAATGGTCGTAGGTTACAACAAAATAACATTGTCTTTTAGGTCTTTTAGTACTTCTTGGCAGCATCGTATTTTTAGAAAATTTTGAAATTAGAAATGTTAGAATTAAAAGCACATTTCAAGGACAAGTTTTGTTAATTTTTTTAAAATGGTACTGGTTCCAATAAATTAAGTCAGTACTAAACGGATTTGTAAAGATAGCAGGTACTGGAAGAAGTAATTGAAAATTTTAAGTTGGTACCAACTAGAACCAGTTCTGGTATTACCGGTACGAACTTGAGTACTGCCCAATACTGGAAATACCGCCCAGTACTTTCAATGAAAGTATGTGCAAGTAGAAGCATTTTGAATAATTGTGGAGAGATGGCTCATGAATGAATGTGCTCCTATGTCATGACTTTTTTAAAACACATACTTCATTATTTTGAGAAGAGCTCAGGGCAAATCTTCTTCTTTGTCATACAGACCAGATACCCCAGGAAAATACCAGTTACATGAGAAAAAAGATACAGGTTTGACATTCAGTACCCTGGAAGGTGATCTCAGAAAACGTGTAAGTTTTAAATGATCATTCAGTTTAACAGACAAGATACAATGAGTAAAAGTCATAGCAACAATAATGCACCTATCGGATATCAAGACAGTAGTCTTGATACAGTAAAATTTCTCTGTTTGTGACATTTCCTGTTAGCGATGGCTCTAGTTATAATGTTGTAAAACAGTAATTGGGCAGACAGTGAAAGTTAGGAAGATTTAGTGAGATCGATGATGCCATTGACGATTTTGTAGATGAATGTTCATGGTGAGTGGGAGCATACAGTCAAGTTGGTGATGCTGGTGATATTTGACGTTCTTGTTTACATGGTATGGTATGGGTCATCTCCTCATGTGAGACACTTGGATATGATCTACAAGGTGAAAATACCCAGGGTTTTGATGTTCTTTTGGCATCTATATTTTTCATGTAGGTAAAGATGATAATAATGGTGAAAACAGTTTGTGAAGTTGGTATTTCTGATTTTGTTTATTCCATTTCAAGATGTTTCCAAAATTGATTTAAACTTAGGAAAATGTTTTTTCTTTCATTAATAGATTGATTACATTTTTATCAGAGAGTCTCCAGAAATTATTACTCAATTTGTTGAACTATTGGATGATAATGGGAGACAGTCCTTTGCTGCATCTGATCATATTGGTGTTAAAGTGATTTTGGAGTCAGACAATTGAAGACACCCACAATTGTGTGCAGGTAAGCAAATGAAATTTCAAGGTGGTCCTCCTTGTGCAAGCTCATTGTTTTAGACCTTTCAATCTTTTGTGGAGAGTGAGAGTAATGTAGAGTTTAAAGGGGTTCAAATTGTGGAAAGTATAAAAATCAATCTTTACTTGCAACATTATTTTTTCCACTCTCTTCTTTTCCTGGTCTGAATGCAGTTTGCATACCCTTGATAGGTTTTAAAGGTATCTGTGATACCTATCCATTGTATTTCTGGTTCCCTTTGCTTTTATATTTAAACATCTCTATAGTCAGGTAACTTCTGATGTAATGAATATATTCAACAACATTTTTAGAATATCAATGAAAATCTGTTTTTCGCATCATATGACTGTCATACAGGCCCATTTTCTGGCAGCTGATTGGTCTCCTCTCTTGCTCATAGATTCTAGTCTTTGGACAGGAAAGAATCTTCATCATCTTCAGGTTTGGGTTCTGGTTGATGAATTGCACGGAAGGGAAACTCTGTTCTGGATATGAGGCAGTCCTTTGATGCTAATTCATCCGCTATTTTGCCAAGGCGGTTGTAAAGCGCAACTCGTTCACCTCTTGTTGGTGCTCCAAACTTAACAAATGTGGCCTGAACACCCACAGCCTGGAAAGAGCAATAAACATACGTTAGTGATGTAATACATTCAAGGCAATATGAGCATACATTATAATTTGGATACCCTCTGTTCATTGCTATGATACAGTGAGGATTTAAAGACCAGTGCCATTTCCAGAACATTACATACAAGTTAATTATGCTCCCATCATTACTTTAAACCACATACATGTGACACACAAAGTCCATCTGCAACCTGTAAAAGATGTTAATGGTTACCAAACAGTCTTTCATTAACTACTTAAGTTATGACTTTACAAGTACAAAGTGGTTCATTTAATTTTATAAATTGTACAACACATATAGTTTTATATTTTGTTAATGAAGAATTTTGTGATCATGTGAAACATTCCTCGTCTGTGTACTCATTTAAGACTCGGAATTAAACATAAGGAAATAGACTTTGATTTGACTCCTTTGTTTCAAATAGATATCTGACAGTACATAGTCCTTGCCTCTTACTAAAAAAGAGAAAACATTCTTGCTGTTTGAAGTAGATGAAAGTAACATTCTAGTATTTTTAACAATGTCATATTTTCACAGTTGAAAGTTGTTGAAAGAGTTTTTAATATGGGTGCTCTCAATGCATATTGTTTCTGATTTAGAGTGCTGAAATTTAGAATACATAAGGGTAGGCTTCAACATCCAACCCTCTAAGAGCCTGATTGTCTAGTTGAGGCAAAACAAAACTGATCTGAGCAGTGGCATAGCCCCCCACCCCCACAGAAATTTTGGGGATGCAATGGATGATGTTGAAAAATGAAGAGCAAACAAAAAAAAAGAGAGAAGGGAGGAGGATGACAAGTTGATGGAGTTGGAGAGAACTGAGAAATGGGGGACTGGGAAACTGGCTTTGCAAGTGTGGTCTTTTCGGTGTCACTGATTAGAGAAACATATACATTCATGATGGCTGTGTATGTATGTGTGTGCATATGTGTTTGTGACACTTTGCTCATTAACATATCTCAGAAGGGAAAACCTGACAGTTCTCATACTTGGTACAAAGATGCCCCATATCAAGAGAAACCTTGTTAACACAATATCTCAGGGTAGGAAGCTTTGATAAATTTCAAACTTGGTATATAAATGCAGTGTGTTGAGGAAAAAAAAAAAAACAGTTGTTTTTTGTGGGGTCAAAGGTCATCTGTGGTCACCGGAGATCAAATTCCCAAAACACTATAACAGATATATCAAGATATGAAGCCTTGATAAATTTTATAAGTTCATTGTAAAAGTGCATTATAAGCACATAAGTACAAATTTTATAAGTACATGTATTTTGATGAGGGGAAGAACTGTCTTGTTTTTGGGGTTAAAGGTCACCAGAGGTCAAATACTAAGAACCTTGTTCATACAATATCACAAGTTGGGAATGATGTATACTTTTCATACTAAGTATGTAAGCAAATCACAGTAAGAGGTAAAGGGCTATTCCCTATGGTGCAGGTCAATGGTCAGATTGGGTCAACAGGGGTCAAATAGTCAAAACCCTGTCAACATGATATTTTGTGAAGGAAGTATGAATTTCCTTGACTGATTTTAACTGAAATTTATCAAGTAGTAGTAGCCTGTTGTTTTTTGATTGAGATAAAAGGTCATTGGGGTCAAATGTTCAGAATGTTGTAAACATAATCTCTCAAGAAGAGAAGTTTAAAGGGAAATAGGGCGTTTGTTTCACGGAAAACAAACATATTTTCAAAACCAATGTTTGTGGACATAGAATGATAGGTTATTCAAAAAAAGGAAGGACAGCAGCCTTCTTTTCAAGAACTAAGTTTCTCAAAGATAGAAATTCAGTTGTTTGTTGCTCAACAATAATTTGTTCACCCAAACTTTTCAAAATTCAAATGATGCATCTTCCGTTACTCAACGCATGCATAATGTTTTGATGAGATGAAGCTTTTGCAGATGTTTATTGATAAGAATGAATGGTTTGACAATGACTAAGGCTATTTTTATTTGTATGCCATGTTGGTGTATTCTAAACGCCCTATTTCCCTTTGACAGATCTCATATTTGGTATGTAGGTGTACCCTTTTGAGCACAAGAAGGCTATTGTTGAGGTGGTGGAGGTCAAATTTCATGGCTCAATAGGGGTCCAAAAGGGACAACCTTGTAAACATGTTATCACAAGAAGGGAACTAAATCCTGGTGTAATATGTGCGATATGTAGGTATTAGTGGCTAGTACAATATTGATCGCAAATCCCTAGATTGTACTTGGTGGCAGTGGTGTAGCTACCATGGCACATACCCCCACGACAAAGCTGTACCCCCTGGGAAAGGCTAGAAAAAAGTCTTGGCTATGCCACTGCTTGGTGGCTCAAGCCATTTAGCTCTAACAAGGCTCAATCTTTTAATGCCATGTGCAAATGAAATTTCAAGACAAACCTTGGAGATATCTTTCATTTAAGTTTGTAGGTGTGCTCAGTCATCATTTTAAGGTAGCAGATGTTGTGTACTGTACAGTATATACTGGTTACATTGCAATAAATTGCTGAAACATTTCAGTGACCAAGCATGTTGCACATCCTCACTTTATGCAACATGTCAAATTCAAAATACTCATAATTGAATGATCAAAACCATGGATATGATTCCCTCTATTTTTACCAACCATATGCTGCATTGAAGAAAAAAGAAAGAAAAGTATTGGTTGTCAATGCAAATTATTGCCAGTACCAACCAATAGTCCGTTATATTACTATTTAAAAGTATGTCAGTTCTACAACTTAAAAGTATGTGATTTTCATCTTTTAAGAATACTGTTCACTACAGGTGCATGCAATGAGCGTGTTTTACCCAGGCATTACCCCCCAAAAAATACAATCAGATTCTGCATCGCTTTGTTGTGTTAGACAACGTTCAACCCCCCTTCCCAATTTTTATTTGCAAGTTTAGAATGGGTCATTATCAACTAATAAGAAAAAGGGGTCTAAAGGTATGCTCAGCCCCTCCCCCTAATACTATTTGCCAACTATTCCAAGAATAAATGAAACAGGATGCATCATTCATTATGATTCTTGTATCATCTGATATATATTCCCATTTTTCATCATTGAGAAATTGCAGGCAAGCATGAGACCCCTATTGCAAGGCTGGGTACATGCAGCCTGGAATACCCTTGAAGTGCTGTTTTTGGCCATCTGGAGGATTTGAAAAGCCAAAAAATTTTCTATGTCTCCAATAATTTTTGTCATCCCATAACCTTTATGTTAGGTTCATGGGTGCAGGTGTCAAAAAGTCAATTTGCACCATGATTGAACGACTAAGAAGGGCAAAGAGGACAGGAATGCGCCATCTTCTTTGACCTCTCCTCATGCCATGCATCTGTGGACTGATTTGAAATCATGGCTTAACTCCTGGGAGAGGGACACCCCTCCTTTTATACACCTCCCTGAGGACGGCAGTCAGGAATAGGGATGAAGAGTTCATTTTGCCCCCCTCATTAAAAAAAACCTGGCCAATGCCCCTGCATCAGAGCTCCAACTTGAGGAATATGACACACAGAGGAGATCAACTTACCAGAGAGCTGAAACAATTTCATCAGTTACTGCATGTTTTAGTGGACAAACAACACTCACCAGTGCTTTAACATCATAGCATAATGTAAATGTTATATGAACTGTATCCAGGTTGACCAGCTTAACTGGTGATAACTATTGATATGTTTGCACATAACAATATGAGAAAATACATACCAAATCTGCAAGGAATGGATCTGTTGTGTCACCTTGTACTCCTGCAACCACACTTACACATTCACTCCCTGCAATAAGGAAAGTAAGAAAGAAAATTATGACAACAATTCACTGTTAGTTCAGGTTAAACCAAAACTGCCACCAAACACAACCAGAATTCAAGACACTGTGTGTGGTTTTGATGATGCAGTCCAGCCCTGTTGTTCACAGTCATTTACATGGTGAATAAATGGGCTATGATAAACAGTATTGTATTGTGTACCGCTCAACTTTCATGTACCCGAAATATAATATATAATAAGCCGGAAGATGAAACTGCCCTAGAAGCTTGATAACCTTGTGATTATCATACCTTTGATGACTTACAGAGAGCTAAAACACTACATTTGTATGCGAGAAGTTACTTGCCCTATTTGAAGTTGCCTACAAACATTACAGATTTATGAATCATGATTTTGACCTTTGAATGGGCTCGTTCATGGTGATTTTTTCTTGCTAACTTTCCTTGCTGTCAGATAATCCTGAGAGTGACTAGCATTGAATGTTTCATGATATGATGACATATACCTAGCCTGGAGTGTGTACCAGAGCCATAGAGTTACTGCAGACAACTCTGGTGTATACCATCACATTCTCCGTCCACACAAAGTGGCCTAACATTAGGCTTCAGTGAGGCATAGTTACATGGTTAATATAATGGAATCAATGTCTCCAAAAGCTGTGCACAGTCCACAAAGTAATAAATAGGGTTTATATGTCAAAGTGGCACCAATGGTAAGCAGTCACTTTTCTTCTGAGTTATCAAAAAGTTTAGGCTAGTAAGTTCGAGAAGAAGGAGATCACTGTCACTTCAACACATGAAAGCACTTTGTGTGCACCAAACATGCACAGAATATAATGTACAATAGCGCCAGCTCTTGCAGCTGTGCAATAACTGTTGTGTTATGACTTATGTGGCATTGGCATTATGGGCCCAGCATCCCAGGCATGTTTCATGTACTCCTCAAAGCACATTGTGTCGTATATCACTAATTTCAGTGGATTAAAGTGTTGAATAGCACTGTAAGCTATCACGGTCAAAAAGCAAGATTGCATTTGTGCCAACAAATCTATCCATTATCAGATTGACACCCCCTGCTGAATCACCCTGGGCATTTGTGGTATGCTCTAAGAAGGGCTTCGTGCATATTCAATTGTTCCCAGAAATACATAAATTGCCATCCAGGAGGGGACTGTAGCACACTTTTTCACAACATTTTACATGTTTGACCCTGTGACTGTTTGACATGTTGAATATTTCCTCAAAGGTATTTGTTTGTTTACTTGGCATGTATGAAAGTTCAGATCTATATGACATGCAGATAATACTAATGGTTGATTGTTTTGTTTCTTAATCTTTGATTTCATTGGTTAGTGGACACTATACCCCATACCCAGGAACCTACCTACCAAGTTTGAAGTGAATCTTGACTTATCATCTAGGAGACTGTGACATACTTTTTCCCAAAGTTTTGCCAATTTGACCTATCAAGTTTGATATATCAGCTGATATTCTATTTGTTTTAATACTTTCATCTACTGAATACACAGCTCTAAATTTAGGGGCAGTATTTTGCCCATTGCACACAACTAAATTTACTGATTTGTTGATACGGAAACAACAGCTCATCATGTCATCAAAACAATTTCTTAGAGGCTACACTCTGGGCAATATGATGCACTTCAGATTACCAATTATTTCCCACCTTTAACTTAAAAACTTATCTGTTATTATATGCTTACAATAGCATATATACATACCTTGTATGATTTTTGAGGTTTCAACCACATCTGTTACTGAAGTCATCTGCTGTAATTTCAAGGTGCTGCCATTTAATTCAAGATCTTCAAATCCTCTCAGGCGGAATTTCTCTGGTCTTGGATAAATGTGATCCCCAATGATAAGGCACTTCTCAGAAACCTGAGAAGACAAGCTTTTCAAGGCAGTCACATCCTAAACAAAGAAATCACAAATAGTATGATTAACATTTAAAGCTGATTTAATCAACAGTTAATTAAAAATCATAACCATTATACAAACTAACAAAAAGCATAAGATGGAAATACTCCCACAAAGATTCTATATTCGATATTGTTGTCAATCAAACCCAAGGCACAAGCAATGTTATCTGCCACATTATGAATATTCATTCTGATGTTTGAGTTACTGCAAAGTTTTTAATTCATCACGGATCTTCATACAAGCTGACCTGAAACCTACAGTACTACTCCAGTAATTGTAGAAAAGATGCATTGAGGTCAAAGCTTTTACAATGTATTACGTCAGCTTACACTGTAGTTGTGACATCTGGATCATGTCATAGACAATAATTTTATAGACAATAATTTTAGTTCTGTACTTTGCCTATTTCATAGACAATAATTTTATGCCTTACTTGCAATCTTCTTCCCCTTGCAAAAAACTGTCATACTCCAATGTTTTTAGCTGAGAGGGTGTTCTCTTGAGAACTAATTTGTGCATACGCTATAAGAATAGCTTTACCAACTCTGGTGCAATATTCAGTCTACCAGTTTTGTCAAAAAACAGGAATCGGTTTGGGTTTTGTAATGGGTGATTATACTACGTATCTTGAACATCATATCACTGGAAGTACATGTAAATGCTCATACTGAGCCTACAAAATACTGATAGTGAAGCCAAAGATGTACACTTGGTGATAATTCTGTTTTTATAACAAAATTGTAACAACAGTTCCTGACAATTTTCTAGAAGGTGAAAAGTGGCATGCTCTCTCATATTTTGTCTACATATTAGTTTGTAGAACATATTCACAGGGGGAGGGAGTAGAGAAGCTATGATTAAAAAAGTATCTTTACAACTCACATGCGCTTTAAGTGGATCAATAAGTGCAATGACCCCTGGATACCTCACAATGATATCAGCATAGACCTCAAGCATATCTTCTGCAGTCTTCAGTGTGCCACTCATAATTTCATATTTTCCCTTATCCTAAAAAATAGAATGGAAATCAAACTGATAATGTACTATGAACTTTACCTGAGTGTAACGCACTTTAGCCCAGCATAAATACACTATCTACCATCACAAGGTACTTGAACATTAAACTTCTCAAAATTCCTTTCTGAAGAGTAGTCGTAGGCCAGACAGAAACAGGAATGCAATCCCCATAGTTTCCAGTCTTATCTCTATCCTTTTCCATGGTCACTCACTTTCTCACACGCTATTATCAACATGCTTAACTGCACACACTATACATACATAGACATGCACTTGGCAATGAATGTAAAAAGAGGTGCAAGCAAGCAATAGTTTTTGTTTCACACCTTTTCTCTTTGTATGAACTGAAGCAATGTGGAAAAACTCTATCATTACCAATAGCATAGTGCACTATTATCATGATCATTTTGTCTACGCATGGGTTTATCAACTGTAAAATACTCATCACCATAGACACCCTCAAGCACACTGAGTTGTACATTATTAAAATTGCAGTGGACACAAATGCAGTATTAAAAGGAGTGACTAGTGGACAAATGTGTATTCTCACAGAAAAATGGAACAAATTTTTGTGCCTGTGCCTGGAAAATGTCTGCCCGCCAAAGAATTCTGAGAAATTTTGTATTCCCAGAAAACTGTCCTGTTTATATATTTTCATTTCTCTAAGATATTTGCACATGGAGATAATTCTAAAATTGTGTTTTTTGTTGCCATGACCATACATATGTAGTTAGAGAGTTGACTTTTCTTGATTGTTTGAAGATGGAAATTATTAGTACCTGAAACAATAGTACTCAAACTGAAATCCATCATTTGAGATGGTTATTAATAATTGGTTCAGACTCAGCCATTTTACACACAATGAGAGGATCACTTCATGAAACATGCAGATCCTGGACAAAGGATGAAATACAGGTTTACATCTTTGTAAACTATTTTAAAGTTGTGTCCAATTATTGGAGGACAGTGTAGGTATATGATACTAATACAAAAAGAAATTTGATAGCAAGTCGATGCATAAAATGATATGATTAATGAAAGGTAAAGTAAGATGCATTAAATGATTCATAGTATCAAGAAAATTATGAAGATCAAAGACATATACTAAGTAAAGAATAAATCATTAACAGCAATTGTGATGCCTGCATGATAGTGATGGCATAAATAGCAGTATCATATTACCATGGTCACCAAACTTAAAGTGATTGCGTGCGCAGGCCAAAAGTAGAAACATTGAAATTTCATTACCAAAAGTTTGGTAAGGCTTTTAATTGCACCATTCAGACAATCTGGGAAAATAAATAGGTTTCAGATGGTTAATTCTGCCATATATGATTTCAAATTTTTCTAACATAACGACAAAAAGTGTGGAATACGATAATGTAGTGGTTGACAGTTTTCATTCAAATCAACGATGTGCCTCTTTGAACAAGCCAATGAGGATTTTACTAGTACTGAATATTCAGTTGTCAAAACAACTCAGGATCACTGATGCCGCATTGTTGTGATCAGTTAGTAGGTTACTTGAAAATACAAAGCTTCTTTTCACCAAATGCTACAATTCCTGATATCGACCAAGGAGCGACAACTTGAGTAGTATGTTTTTTTATGCACCAGTGAGACCTGGACTGTTGCATATTCATTATGAAGCGCTTCTAGTTAGAACCGTTAATTTTCAAATACGATTTCTGTTTTTTTTTTTGTTTTTATGCCAATCCCGTTGCTTTTCAAAGTAGTTTCTGCCATTTTCCTTCATTGAAAGATGTAGTCTGTCTATGTACAACCTCGCCTGTACATTTAAAAATAAATAAAAAGTTAAGATCAAACATAATCTTATCCTCCTGGTTTTTCAGTACACACGCAATCACTTTAAAACCACTGATACCTGGATCATTTGCAGCACCAACGATGATATAGGTATAAAGGAATCACTGACAGTATCATATTATTCATGGGCAACTAAGGTTACCTGGATAATTGTTAACAGTGATTATTAACAGCAGTATGAAGGCACCACTAACAGTACTGGCTATCCTATTATTCGTCAGTGGGCAGCAAACTTAAGACCTAATTGGACAACTAGTAACTTGAAGACCAATTATGATATCTATAAGTCATCACTAACTGCAGCATATTGTTCAGAAGTACCAACAGAAAGGCAAATGACTTTGTGATTCCTTGCCAATATCACATATTTTCCATACACACCCAATCAAACAAAAGCAACCAGTGCAGAAGGGAAGGGACCATGTCAAAATGAAAAACAAAATGCAACCACATTCTGTATCACTCATGGGTTTGATGTTACCAAGTGATAATATGAATGACTAATGTCATTAACTCAGCTTGCATGACAATTATGGTTATGAAGGAGTAATTCACAAGTTGATAGAAAGTTTATGACACCAAATTGTGGCTACAGATTTGAACTTTTGCAAGTCAACAAAGGCAACCTCAAATACATCTTGCCTCCTAAGGACTAAAACAACAAAGTACTTTGTAAATCTTGAAAGGGAGTTGCTGGCAATAGGGATATTCTCAGAAAGCCAAAAGGCTTAGCGATTCCTTGCCAGCCAAAATTCGGTTTGAAATCTTGACATAAATATCCAGCTGAATTGTGCAAAGGTTTCATGTTAACATGTGGTAACTAATATTGTTCCATGATTGCAAACAAGGTATAGCTTTTATGCAGTACTGATAATGGTCAATGAAATGGTTGTTGGAACGTGAGATCTATACAATAGTTTAGTTTAGAAATAGTGTCCTAGCAAGCCCAGAATGCAAGGAATCAAATATCTCTTGAAAACAGTTTCTATACATGACACTTCAAGCAATTTATGTGTATGAAGAAATTTGGTAAAGCATTAGTACAATTCATAAAGCTGTTTGAAAGGACGTTTTCAAGCATTCAAGATAACGTTACCCACTTATCGAAGCAACATTGCTTCTTCGAAGCTTTTACACAGTAAGTCAATGGCACTATTTTGACAAATTCAGTGACAGGGGGGAATATTAATACATAAGTCCCCATTGTTGTTGGAGGTCAAAGGTCTAATGACCTTAAATTACCTGTTAACTCCACCAAAAACAACAGCGATCATCTATGCAGTATGACCAACCCACATGTCGAGTATGACGATTTGTCGTAACATCTGGGGTGCCCACTTCACCTTTCAAGAAGACCCTGATGGACTCTGTGGTTCCTTGCAAGGAGATTATATTAACTGTAGTCCTTAAGTCTTTAATAAGGATAATCCACAATTTATCTCATCCCAATTACTCCACAACCAAAGTACTTATCTGAACTAGAATGCAGCATGCCATGTCCTTTATCAAATTGCTGAAAGGAATGCTGGCTAAATTGAAATACTCCTTTTTTCTCACTTTTTAAAACAAAAAGTGAAACCAAAGAGGAATGTTAATGACCGTCAATTGGAACCTGTCTTAACCCTCTGTTGACCTATATTTTCAAACAGGGAGTTTATGTCTGAATAGCAAGCTGTCCAGCTCTCTCTGAACTGACTGACCAGAGGAGAAGGTGATTGATACCAGCACATGTGGCATGCTTACTGCAAATACAATCAATATGGTCAAATACTGACAAACTAACTATATTGTGAGTCTATTTTAAGAATTGAATAAGACCCATTCAGGAACATGCTATACATCATGAAACATTGATAAATGGCAGCATAGCCCCATTTGCTCATACCAACGCTGATCAAGCAAAGGCAGTGACTACCACTAGAACTTACTAACATGAAAAAAACCCGCAACATCGTAACATATAATTTGTAGAAAAACTATCACTTAACACAATGTAATAATTTATGGCCCATATGATCTATTCTGAAGTTGGACCTACAAATGCTGAACACTGCAAAGGGTTCCACTAACACAATGCTAATTTGACAAACAGTTCACATTGTAAAGCAAAATATGCAGAAGAGAAACGTTTTTCATTATTTCATGAAATGGTCCATATGGAACCAATAGTCCTAAACAACCTGATGAAACTGTTATCATACTAGTAATGTGACACAATTTCAACTGAATGCCATACAAAATGTAGGTGAAGAGGTATTTTGCATGATTTAATAAAAGGGCCCACTTGGACCTTGGACCAACAGTCTTGAACACCCCAGGATCCACGTTGTACTACACCACAATGCTAATCTGACAAACCTTTCACATTGTATAGCAAAATATGCAGAAAAGCATGATTTCATAAAATGGTCCACATGGCCTCACATGGGACCAATTATCCTGGACAACCTGAAAGAGCCACTACCATAGTAATAATGTGTCACAACTTCAACTGAATACCATACAATGTGTAGGAGAAGAAGCATTTTTCATGATTTCATAAAAGGGCCCATTTGGACCTTGGACCCAAAAATAATGAACGTCCCATGCTAATTTGACCTTTCACACTGTAAATCAAAATATGCAGAAAAAGAAACATTTTGCATGATTTCACAAAATGGTCCATATGAGGACCAATAATCCTGACTAACCTGAAGGAACCACTACCATAGTAGTAATGTGACACAATCTCAACTTAATACCAGACAATCTGCAGGCAAAGAGGCTTTTTGCATGATTTCATAAAATGGTCCATATGGCCCATTGGACCTTGGATCCCAAAATCTGTAACACCCCAAAGTTACCACTACCATAATGAATCCATATACCAAATATTAACTTTGTCCAAGGTGTAACTTGAGATTTCCTGTTAAAAAAGGTTTTCAGAGTTTTGTCCCCAGTTCCCACAGATGACCTCTGACCTCAACCAAAAACAATAGGGCACACTTTCTCAATATGGCAAACATACATACTAAGTTTGACTTTCATCCAACATTCCCTTATTGAGTGAGAGCATACCAAAGTAAGTGTTACAGACACACACAGACATACACACACACCAACCTGACTGAAAAAGAAACATTTTGCATGATTTCACAAAATGGTCCATATGAGGACCAATAATCCTGACTAACCTGAAGGAACCACTACCATAGTAGTAATGTGACACAATCTCAACTTAATACCAGACAATCTGCAGGCAAAGAGGCTTTTTGCATGATTTCATAAAATGGTCCATATGGCCCATTGGACCTTGGATCCCAAAATCTGTAACACCCCAAAGTTACCACTACCATAATGAATCCATATACCAAATATTAACTTTGTCCAAGGTGTAACTTGAGATTTCCTGTTAAAAAAGGTTTTCAGAGTTTTGCCCCCAGTTCCCACAGATGACCTCTGACCTCAACCAAAAACAATAGGGCACACTTTCTCAATATGGCAAACATACATACTAAGTTTGACTTTCATCCAACATTCCCTTATTGAGTGAGAGCATACCAAAGTAAGTGTGACAGACACACACAGACATACACACACACCAACCTGACTGAATAGGTTCCTTTGCTGACTCAAGGAACCAAAAATGGGACAATTCCGATTAATCAGGACAGAAGGTAACCCTTTACGATGGTATCTCTAAAGGCATCACTAACATTGTCCTGTAATTCATGGTCACCAAACTGAAGATCACTGACTGCTAGATCATTCTTAACAGCATCATAAGATTTATAGCCTCAGCCTCCAAAGTAAAAATCAATTAATACAGCATGATTGTTACTAACAGCAATGACAACATCTGTAAAGGCATCACCAGTCATATGATTCTTGGGCACCAAAGTGAAGACTAATTATGCCTGTGTCATAGTTAATGGCAATGGTACCATAATATCTTTAAGGATTACTTACAGGATCATATAGTTCATGGGCTGCACAATTTAGGCCTATGAAGATATCTTCTCCTGATGTGAGGCCAAGAGCAGCTAAAGTTTCTGTCATATGATCCAGTAGTTGATCTGGTCGGTCAAACTGAGGACAAACACCTCCAAAATCATTAGTGTAATAAGCTGATGCCTGAGAATGAAGAGCAAGAAGAAATACCAAATTAGGGCACCAATGGTGCACTAGCACAAACCTTTCTGATTCTGAATTCAAACAGAGCTATAAGGTGTTAAGCTAAGAATGACCTTAAAGTTTGATCTTTGACCTATGATAACATCATCTGTAAATCCAGAACACTTTATGGTGAAGCACTTACCAATCATGTCTCTTTACAAATATAGTAAAAGATTATATAATGAGGTACATACCCAACATGTGTCAACTTAATCAAACTGTGCACCATTGGTGCACCATTGGTGCCCTCATTTTGGTATTTCTTCTTGTTCTTTTGGAGTAGTTTGACACTTCCTTTTTGATGAGGCCAGTTTAATCTTTGACCTTCACCCAGTAGCACTTACAAAGCACCATCTAAAGTTAACCTTATCAACCTCCACTCACTGTATGTTGCATACCTTTTTTTCAACTTACTGAAAAGCAGAAAATTGCTTCAAACCAATTTCTAAATTCTTTGGCCTCTTTATGTGACCTGTGACATCACTGAGAGCTCTCAAACACATTTTTGGGTTATTTCTCCACTACAGACTTTTCTATGACATTGGATAACAAATCATTGAACATCCCAAATGAAGGGACCGTTACCTCGGGAAGATTGTGATGAATTTTCAACATCATGCAAAGGTTCTTTTTAGAAGATGCTTTTGAAAAATTTTCATATGCTGGTAACAATGACCCTAAATGACCTTTGACCATGACTTTAGGGCATAAATATTTTGCTTCACATTAAAGCTTATTGTGCCCAAGGCTCAGCAAATTTTGTGGAAGAATGAAGGTTTGAGAGCTCCTAAAGAAATCTGAAGAGACATGATGGATGTAGAGACTGATTAGATTAACAGAGGGACAACGGCAATAGCTCACAGTACCTCAAACAGATATGAGCTGAAAATGAAATAAGTCAAAGGATTGAAAACATGGGATTAAATTATCATGAATGATATTGCTCCACTACCTGGGCTTTTAAGTCTATAACAGACATTAATGTTTAAAGTATTTAGGGAAAACACTTGGTGATATCAGCAGTCTCATTGGACAAATAATGTGGAGCAAAAGAGTGAATTTGGATTACTATGTGATGTCAGTGCAATTAAATTTGAGGTATGTTGAGAAATATTGAGAGTGATGAGATTATCAAGTCACCGTTGTCTGTTAACTGAGAGCCTTGTAAGATTTGCTTTTTAAAATAAATGATAGCTTGAATGCATGTATATAACCAGAACACAAAAATGCACTGAAGTTTCGATGAATTCATTGCACACCGTTTAGACGAGAAAAGGCTCTAGTAGGCTAAATGTTCTTCACAACTATTGTATGGCAAAAACATGTCGTTTTACTGTGGCAGTGCAGAGCTGAAAATAAGAAAATATTCAATCTTCATATCTTGAGATATCAAGAGATACAAAACTTTTACTTCTGGTGACCTCAAATGACCTTTGACCTCCACCAAAAACAATGCAGTTAATCTATTCAATGTAGACTACCCACTGAACAGGTCAGATATGAAAAATTACCAGGTAAGTTTTTCAAGATAGGTTGGTTACAATGTTTTTCAGTAGTTGACCCTCTGGTATCTCTGATGACCTTTGGTCTCCACCACAACCAATGTAGTTGATCTATTCAATATGGACTACATACTGTACATGACAGGTATGAAAATTACCATTGTCAGAACTTCATGAGATTGCGATATTTGGTTACAATGTTTTCAGCATTTGACCTCTGGTGACCTCAGATGACCTTAGATCTCCACCATTGACAACATGGCTCATCTTTTCAATATGGACAACCTATATGCCACATATTACAATCATCACTGTTATCCTTCTTGAAATTCACTTATAAGGTTTTCAGCATTTTACTTCTGGTGACCTAGGATGATCTCTGACCTCCACCAAAATCAAAAGGGTTCTCTGTCTCAAAATGGACAACCAACATGCCACGTATGAAAAGTATCCATCACTCTTATCCTGAGATATTGCGTACATGAGCTAAGCCTCACATGCACACATACCCTTACACACACACGCACACCTACACACATGCTCATCATAACTGCACAGGATTCTGTGTAAGGAAATGAAAAATTATATCCTTGACAGCTGCCTGACAACACCACTACTGAGAAGTGTATGTTGCATAAGGAATGACCCTTCCATTGCACAGTATAATGTTTCAAATTGATTTCACAGGCAGAAGATCACCACACTCAGTCACAGTCTCACGGAGATATTCAACAAACATTGATATAGATCAACAATGACACAGATCAACACTCATTAACACAGATTCTAATTACAACATATTCATATACACTTGTCTATCTGTTCTGACCATATCCCAAAAATAACAAAATTATAAAAGAGAACAAGAAATGGTTTAACATAAAATTTGTTCATGTACATATGGTCTTGCATATGATGAATAATTTCACTTCTTTATGACACTGTTTTATCCACTATTTAATATCAACTATTTTCTGTGCGAGGTATGACAATATCAACTGAGATCGTTTGAGTAAGAATGTGTAATAGAAGACACTAAAAAATTTAAGTTCTTTTTTGTTAAAAACATGAAGGAATGTAAGGGATTAGCAACAGTCTTAAAAATTGATCTAATTCTACCAAGAGTATCTGGAAATGAAGCTAGAGACACTCTGTTTGAAAATGACTACCCCATGGTATGTGCTCCTTAAAGGATCACTGTTATCCCTTCAAGTTGTGACAAGCAGTTGTCACTTGTGAAAAATAAAAAAATACCTCTTTTATTGTATTCCAACTAAAGAATCAAACACTAAAATGCCAGGGACGGCCTGTTGAACATTATGCCAAATAGGTTTCTGTCTGGACTATTTGATTTTTCACGTAGATTGTTGCACAGGTTTTTCTTTCATTTCCCCCTTATTTCCACTTAAAAGTTTTACACTCTGTGTTAGTCTTAGGCCAGCACTTAGTTGCTGTCTGCAGCTTTACATGAAGTATTTAGGTAAGAAGTAGTCAAACTGTCTCCATCACTAACTTTGATTAATAATCCAAATGATCACAAACTCCACAAAACTTTAGAGGCAAGCAATTGAATTAGAATTGCAGCTAAATGTGAGCTGGTGTTAGGCAAGGTTACATTTTATTACTGTAAAACTAAGTAATCTACATACAGGTAGCTATTTTGTTCATTAAATTCCGTGTGTCTCTACTTTAAATTTGTATCTATTGTTGACAGGTCTGATATATTAGTTGCTAAGCATGAAATAGCTTTAAACCACTAAGTTATAATTAATAGAAGCCACAAACTGTTGATGTTATTGATACTATAAGAAATGTATCTATTAATGAATGACAGTGATGTATTATATCATTTCACTTACTCCAACTTTACAGAAATGAAGTTTGATGGCTTGCTGATAAACCTGAGTAAGTTGCTCCAAAGACTGTAGAAGATAAAGAAACATCAGAATTTTGTAGATGATGACTAAAAACTATATGACATTAAATAAACAAAAAATACTAAATAAGATGGGCACATGAAAATGCATATCAGGGGAATATTAATGGAAGTATTGCCTAAGTTTTATAATAACATGTGCTCCAAATTTTAATTTTAGTACATGGACATATCATTCAGAATACAGTACTGAGTTTCAAGAGGACCTGCGCAAAAAAAGAAAAAAAATGATGTGACATGTTGTGGGTTATACAATCATCTGAGCAGTACAAAAGCAAAGCATATATATATTACTGAGTTTATGTTTTCATAAATTAGATCTGCAACATTAGAGACTACTGATTATTCAACATGTCTGGAGAGCAACACATGCAGAGATATACATCAGTTTCATGTATCACAAAAGTCAGAAGAAAATATTGTCCCCTACAGTAACATTCCTATTATGATGGATTTTTAGACTTTACCAAGTTTGCAGATTGATAGCTGGCAACACCGCACCTGTGTTAAGCCTACCAATTCAACTATGGTCCCCTTTTTCATAATTTGATATTCACATATCTTTGTTTGCTAATCATAAACTCATTGATCCATTCCAACATCTTGATTTTAATGCCATGGTCAAGTTCACGTGGAAAATGTTTGAGAAGGTGAAACTGAGATACAGGAATGACTTTCGAAGTAAGGGATGTATTCATTCTATTGGGTTGTAAAGTTGTGAAGTGTAATGGTAAATTGACTACATGGAAACTAGCACGTACCTTCCATATAGGTAAGTTGTCAATGTGTACACTGTAGCATAGTGTTTATCAATGTTTGTTAATGCATGTGTATGTATGTACTGGATTTAATTGTAAAATACGAAGCTAGCCCCACTACACTCTTACTTTCAAGCACTTTAATCAACTATGCATGCTTACTGAGTCTTGGAATTTTCAAACTTTTTGGCAAGAACTGCATTTCTTTTAAGTAAATTGTACTTGAGAAAAATCATAAATCAACATACAATGTACCAAAAAGAAGACCCCGCAAAGTAAAGGCAGGCAGAGGTGAAAAGAAAGTTTGTGAGAATATCAATGTTAGATATCCCAGTAAAGTAATGTACTCGACAAAATTCAATAAGACTCCATTCATGAAAACAGATTAGATTATTTGAAGAAAAACAGGCATCCTGACAATTGTTGTAAATTAAATAAATGATAATTTAATGGTTCACTTGATATTGATTTCTTATCTGGATATTCCAGAATCTGAGAGATATTCAATATGACATAAATACAAAAACTCTGCTCTCTACCTGACTAAATGAGAGACCAGGTTTGGCTATGACTAACACTTCTTTGACTAAATTTTGTTTCCCTGGGGCAGCCTTGCCAGATGAGAGAACAGTCATCATAGGCATTGGACAGGAGAACTGAAAAGGAGGGTCCTGTGAGAACAAAAGAGAAATAATAAGATGGCTTACCACGGTATGGAAGAAAAACTAATAAGGAGGTTCATATTAGAACAAAAGAGAAAAAAATCAGAAGATGGAAAGAGGAACTAATCAATAGGGTCTGATAATAACAAAATAGAAAGCAAGAGGGCAATCCACAAAGATGCATATCCCTATCATTGTGTGCAATCATTCCTTTTCACACATACAGCCGACTGAGGGCTTGATCAAACATGCTCCGCTGTAAATTATACACAGTACAAAACTAGCTAGGCGCGGCACACTTAACCATGGATTTAAAGTACACACAAGTGTACATGAGTAGTAGAAGTCACATACCTGTCAAGTACTTCCAAGCAGAAATCATGTGCGTGTTGAAGTGATCCTTGAGTTTCTCTATTTCTCAGATCAGTTACTCTGGGTGTCTTACAATAGTTCTATGAGGCATGTCCTGATCATTTGCATTATTCAATTTCTTTTCAAACAAATTGTAGTGCAAACAGATTTGTCTAGTGTATATACAACAGTTAAAACCTGGTGAGGGTATTCCCAAAAGCATGAAAAATTGCAATCTTATTAGACATAATTGTTCAGCCCAACCATGTGTGCAAAGGTTGAAATATTAAGTCACATTGCATAGAAAAGCAAAGATCTAGTAAGTTATGTTCACATGCTATACTAACAGAACCCACCATACTGTGTTATATGCTGTAATAACTGTGACCTTTGATCTATGACTTCACCAATCACGTGAACACTACATATCATACTCAGGTACCTAACGACCAAGTCTGAAGTTTATTAGCCTTATTGTCTGGAAGGAAATCACGGCACATTTTTTTCAAAACATTTTGCCAATTTGACTGACATGACTTCAGACCATGAGTCACCTATCTACCAACTTTGACCTTCATCAGCACTGTGGTCCAGGAGGGTTGTGGACACAAACTTTTCAGTGTCACATTTGACCTCAGAACTTGAATGTCCCATCAAATAGTCACTTTGGATTTAGAAATGCAGCAAAATAAGACTTTTAGTAATTTGACCTTTGACCTTAAATTTTAATTTGAGACACAACTTCGGACCATGGGTCACCTTTCCACCAACTTTGAACTTCATCAACACTGCAGTCCAGGAGTTGCAGGGGGCAAATTTGCCCTTTCACTTCTGACCTTGATCTCAAACACATACAATATGATTTTTAGATAAAATCTTGTATACCATTCATATATTTGAAGATTCCACAAAAAATTTGGATTAAGAAATACAGCAAAATTTAAGATTTTCACTGACCTTTGTCCTTAAATTTACTAGGAGACACAACATAAGACCATGGGTCACCTATCTACCAACTCTGACCTTTATCAGCTCTTCGAGGAGATGCCGAAGCAAATTTTTTAAATTGGAATTTTTTTTTCGCACATACACACATATCTTCACATTTTCACCCTACTTGTATGGTGGGGGTGTGTTCCAGGTCATTTTAAGAACCATACCAGGTTAGACCCCCCATGTGTCAAATGTCAATCACACATAATGTTACCATGGCAGCTGTTGCTACAGCAACTAAGAGAGGCATAATACCCTCTAAGCCCAAAGCAACAGCAATATTTCATCCTGTACATTATATGTATAGGGATGAGATAACAATTAGGCCTAATAAAAAAAAGAAACTATAAGATGGCTAATATCAAACAAAAAGAGAAAATGTTAGCAGATGATGGCAAAGGAGACCTGATAAAGTAGATCTGCATCACCCTCAATGTAACACCCAACCATTAATGTAATAACAACTGCTAATTTTATAAAGATCATCCACTAATGTAATAATGACTGCTAATGTCATACAAATCAACTGCTACCATGATAAATTCATAAACTGCCAACATTATAACAAATCAACCGCTCTTTGTAATACATGTATTAACAGTGAAAGGAATCAATTGTAAACATAAAAAAGTGTGAAGTGTTAAGATGATGAACAATATAATCAATGTTCAAATGTAGTACTGTGAGAGAGAAAAACATTGCCACTGGATGAACAATGGTATTTGAGACAGCCAAGGCCATCTGACTGCACACCACAACTGATAATTCCTTGGCCAATTATACAGACAAGTCAAAGAGTCCTCCTTTATCCCCCTTGCTAAGCCGCTGGCCTATGTCGTCACCAACCTTAAAACTCCTCCTGCATGAATGTTGAATATGTGTACAATACCGGGGAATAATGCTTTGTGAGCAATATGAAATAAAGTACATTGCCTGCCTCATGGAATGTAGGCCTAACATGAACATGGTGTACATTGATGACCACACATAGCTCCAGGACTTAGACCCAAGTTTACACCAAGTTAAACCTACATTGAATGGGAGGTATAACTACTGTATACTATCAGTTTAGCATGGTAGCGAAAATGTATCTAATATCAGTCACGTTTGGAGATAATGACAGAATGGATGGAAATGAAGTGCATATCAGAACTGTTGTTTTTTATCAAGAAACTAGAGTAACAATAACAATAATGTAAAGTGAAAACAAATAACTTAGAACAACAGTGGGACAATTAAACAAGGCAAAGCAAACTAGCCAATAATTAGGATATTAGATTTTTGGACCAATAACGACCCACCCATAGTAGCTCATCTGACATAAACTTAATTATTACCATGCTCTGGTGGTCTTCCTTACTCTTCCAGACCACTGGTTAGCTCATCCTTGATATATTACATTAACTGTCGATTCCTTATGATAAAGTTATCACAGTGGGGGTTGATTTCTTATAACATTTGCATCACCAGTAGACTTGGATAACATAGTGGTTGCTATTGCAGAAGCTGATGATTGTTTACAAAATTAACGGTTGTATTATACTAACGTTTGACTATTACATTTGGGATGATACAGGGTCACATGAGAATAAAAAGAGACAAATTTCACTAGTTGATTAATCACATGATGGAAAAGCAAACTGATAAGGAGGTTCATATAGAAACAAAAGAGAAAAAATAATCAGATAATTAACTGGGTAGTGGACAGGAGAACTGCTAATGAGGGTTGTACGAGAACAAAACAAAAACGATCAGATAATGACATCATAGCAAAGTTAAAGCAATTAAATTACTAATCAGTTTTACCTTCTACACTTTTAAAAATATCTGTAAATTTACAGAAAATAAGACATTTTCTGACAAATATTTTCCAGAACATTTCTGTATTTCTTTTATATTTCTTTGTTTCATTTTCTGTAAATCTACAGACATTTTTCACAGTGCAGATATGAATTGATTGTGGTTACTATTGTGCAACATGAGTAATTACTTTACATGGAAACTGACATTTATGCACAGTGTTTTGGCTAGCCTTACTCAGCAGGGCTCCTTGTGGGGTCCAGGGGCATGATCACTTCAGAAGTGGTCCATGGAGTAAAGACAAAAAAAGTGCTGTACTTTTAGAGCTTTACAAGCTTCAAAATGACTTTAAATTCATGCCAATTCAAAATGATACGATGCAAGAGTGTGCAATACAGACACATTTCAACCAGAAAGAAAATATTTTTGTATTAACAAAAGAATAGATGCTAGGCATGAGTGATCTCTGACAGATTCTTTGTTTTCACTTTTAAAAATCAGAGTACAAATTTTTCCCTCTGACCTGCCCTTTGACATATGACCTTTGTCATATAAGTCCCTTGTAGTCATAACATCCTATACATTCATAATTAAAATATCACAAAGTGGAAGGGAGTAATTTTTTGCAACTACTTTATTTACTAGCAATATTGTGACCATTGTGTGAAAGCTGCCAAAAGATAAGAAACCTTATAGCAGATGATGGCAAACAAAAGAAGTTTGGTACAAACCTCAAAATATAAAGAGGCAATATGCTCATATAGTGGAATACCTTTGACCTCTGACCCGACCTTAGCAACTGCCTGTGAGACAACACAGACAGCGTTGCATCCACAAAACATTGGCTCTTTAGGTTCTTGTACTACAACTGTTGTCGACTTTGCACTGCCACTCTTCTTCTTGCTTTTGGCTGAGGCATTCTTGTGTTCATTTTTTGAGACATCTGATGTAGTTTCATCTGCAATCTCAACTTTCAGTGGACTTCTCTCTTCTTCTGAGGCTTCTTTGTCTTCTTGTAATTTATTGATAATAGAACTATGTACATGACAAAACAGTCAAGACAAAGTAGTAAAAGTAATGTAATGAGTGTGCAATGTATTTGAGTAATTCTTGTTTATTGCACTGAGAATTTCATCACATATGGTGTCCCATGATACACTTGTTCACTGAACGATAGCAAGATGTCCAAGATTTTAGCACATTACAACCGAAGAACTGACACTGGTCACAAGAACCAGAAATCCCATCATGGCCTCACATAAAAATAATTAATAATATATATTTAAATTACATAGTTCAGAATGATGATAACTGGAAAGGTTTATGTTTTATGTCAGCGAAAAATAGACACACCTACTTGTGATGATAGACAACACCGTCACCACTTTAAACTTGTGTAACAACATATCATTATCTGCTACCGATGTAGGCCTATGGTATATCCTTTCACATCCAAGCTGCAATGGGGATATTGCAGTCTGTTTACTCCTCCAAAAAGGCAACTCCTTTTTGACAAATCTTGGGAGTCTTCCATCAAACCATTAACATTGTAAATGTTTTCACATGTAACCTTGGTAACATGTGTTTTCACATGTAACCTTAGTGTTTTCACAGGTAACCCGCCCAATATTTACTACTGTAACCTGGATCCAAAATTACTAACCGCTGTGTAAATGTATTGTACCAAATTGTGCCTCTTGCACACAGCAAATAATAAGTAGTTTACAGCAGCATTTCTGTTGATCAAGGTGAGGGATTTCCTACACCATTTAAATGGTGTTTCTACATTTGTCCCCAAAATATCATGACGGACAGTTTACATGTTGTATCATTGTTACAAGCAGATAGAAATCTTATCATAATAATATCTCCTGAAAGTTTTGTTGGCCAATCACAAGTCTACAATGCATGTAGGGGGCTGGTGTATAGGACTACTACCTGGGCAGTTCTGATATAGGAATGTGTTAATCCTAGTTGGTAAACAAAACTTTTTTGGTATGGAATGTAACAATTTTGGAGAGTGTTTAGAACCAGATCTATGAGCATAACAAGAGTCAAAAGACACAATGTGGTTTTGACGACTTAAAAAAAGAAACCTCTGATGGCCTTTGAACTCTTCCAAAAGAGGTAGGGCTCATATACTTAACATGACACGTATACAAAAAGTATCCATGATTCCTATCTTGAGGTATAATGTTGAAGTTTTTCAGTGTCTGACCTTAAGGACCTACAATCCCTCTTGACTTCCTCTAAAAACAACAGAGCAAAAAACAACAGACTACTTCTACTTGACAAAATTCATTCATATGTTAAGTATCAAAAGTTTGCATGGTTTTTATCTTGAGATATGTGGTTAACAGTGTCTAACCTCTGGTGACCTCAGATGAACTTTGACCTCCACCAAAAGAGATGGAGTCCTACTTAGTGTAATGCATAAACAAGGTACATATTAAAATTTCCATAATTCCTATCTTGAAATAATGTGACTACAAACTACATTTTAAGTTTTTGACTGCTGGTGATCTACATTAACCTTTGACCTCCACCAAAAACAACAGGCTTGCTCTACTTGATGTAATACATTGTCATACTAAGTATCAAAAGTTACCATAATTCCTATCTTGAGATATTGTGCTAACAAAGTTGTCAGTGTTTCATCTCTAGTGGCCTCAGATGTCCTTTGACCTTTACTAAATACAATATAAGGTTCTTCTACTTGATGTAATACATTATTTTGCTTAGTATCAAAGTTTCCATGATTCCTATCTTGAGATAACATGTTAACAAAATTTTGTTTTTAATGAGTGATATTGCTTATGTAAACTAGTTAACCTGTGACATTCTTCCCCCCCCCCTAAAAAAAAAGAACAACAAGGGAGGGAGGGATCGATCCTATTGCATTACAGTTATAAGAAGATGTGACAATTGACTTTTCCAAAATATACACAATTCTTATCAAAAAGTAAGTCCACAAATACCAGATTTGTGGTAAATATGAATCTCTAAGATCCTGAACTCTATGATTTCAACATTTGACTGAGTACCAAAAGAGTAATAAATGATTTCCTCAGTCTGTAATAGTGCAATTCAAATGGCAGAGATCATTTACTCATCAAGTGCTACCAATGTTGACAATTTGAAGTTCCAGCTTCAGTCAGTTGCTGAGATATCTTAATATGTTTTCATAGTTTAATCTCTGGGGACCTCAGAACCTTTAATCTCCATGAAAAACAATTGGGATCGTCTACTCACAATGAACTATCAACAAAGTAACTTTGACGTTCAAGTACAGTTTCCTTCTTGAGATAGTGTGTTTACAACCAAGGTATCACACACACACGTACACCCACACAAACACACACAATCACAACTACATAGATTCCTAGCCGGTTCGAAAATTAGGAATCAATAAAACACTACATATAGTGTAAAAAAAACAACATGTAAAAATCAATAAAAATTAAAATAATTAAACTATGCTATACACCAGATTCAAGATGATATTTGATCTTTCACAACTCTACTGTATGGACCAATTATTATGCTTTGTCTTATTTCACATTTTGCAGTAGCTTTTCACATGTTAAGTATGTTGTGCCTTATTTCACTAGTATGTTTTGTCCTTCCTGTGGTAAATGATTAAAGGGCTCAAAGTAACAATGATGGGTGAATGTTCATTGATGTTGAATTGGAAGGAATAAAATAAGTAATGCTTTTACCATACAATATCATCTGCTTGTTTTTGTAAAGTAGGATCCTGTCCTGCTAATCTCTCAGATATTGGTCCTTGTATATACTCAACTGCAGCCAATACTGATTCCTTCCTCTCTTTATCCTCTGCATCTCTCTGGTCTGGTGGGGCATTATCTGTGAGATGGTTAAAACTTGCCATGGTACTAGATACCATGAACTAGTATGAAAAAAAAAAAATAGAAGAGTACATCCAAGCCAGATATATTATGTCAGTTCAAATTATCAATGAATGTGCAGTGGCATAGCTGGGATTTTTGTTGAGGGAGAATGGGGGCTGTAGACTTTGGTGGGGGTCCTGTTTACTCCGCACCACCCTGGTTGACGTGGAATGTACAAAGAAAAAATATGAGAGTTTGAATCATCCAAGATTGCTGAAAATGACACTTGAGAGGCTTAATAGGAGCCATACCAGATGTGCAATTTTGGTAAAAAACTGTAAAGTTTGCTTTTTATTATATTCTTAAACACATTTCTGTGAGAATGGATTAGTTCAGCTGGCCAGACGTCAGGTTCATCCCATTACAATATGCAAACAATGCCCTTGTTCTTGCAACCACAAATATTTTAATTATTTGATCAACCATGCATCATCAAAAACATATGAAAAACTACTGTATTCGAACATTAACAGACATAGTCACACAAGCCCACTTAACCTGGTCACCCAAATTTTTCAGTAGTTTTGCGACACTAAAAAACTAACACATCACAAAGTTTCGACCAATGACAATTGAACAATTAAACAACAGATTTCTAAGACAAGTTTGTCGCAATCTATCAGAGTTTCTCCCAAAGTAGCAATTATGTGGCACTATTTCAATAGATTTCAGTGGAATGATTTTATCAAGTTGAGCATCCAGTTGAATTTTTGTGGCCCACATTGTCAGTGGGGGTTGCTTTGGGATCAAAGATTTTGTGTAGGGCTTGTGCCCCCAGGCTCGCCCACACCTCCAGCACTGTCCAAGTTGTTGCAGTTTTGGCAAAGACATCAGTAACTTTGGAAAGACAGTAAGGAACATTTCAGATGAAACCACTTCCACCTCCGAATAAACAAATTTTACTGTGTTGAACACAAATATATTGAGCTAGAGCACAATAACAGTTTTCCCCTCCATATTACCAAAATTATCCAATTATCCTGCATACCTACAAATATATACCAATAACAAGAGTCTGATGGGCACTGTGGTTCCTTGCATGAAAATTTTTACTGTAGTTGTTTAGTCTTAACTAAGGGCAATCCACAATTTATCACATCCTGAAACTTCTTGAATTGTGGATTACCCTTGGTTAAGACTAAACAACTACAGTTAAAATTTGAAAAAAAAATAACAATTACACCATCATCAAAAAAGTATGAAAACTACTGTATTCAGACATTAACAGGCATAGCCACAAAAGCCCATTTAACCTGCTCACCCATTTTGTCCCAAAGAATGCTGAACAGCCAAAGGTACTCCAGTACCATAGTACTAATCTGAAAATGACCCTCTCCCTTACATGGTGCTGCCTTTTTGTTACTGGTATTCATTTCAACATCTGAGAGGACTGAAGCAAATGAAGTTCATTGCCTTGCTTAAAGGGGAAATCAGGGTTTATTTTTACAATTTATTTCACTACAATTCCCCACCAGTATCGTACAATGAGTTACTTCTAACAAATATGATCAAGATTACCTCAAAACGTGGACAATTTCGAGAAACGAGTCAAATTCGCAAAAAAAAAAAAAAATCGGTGAAGAATTCCGAAAGTCTGTAACACCCATATTCATCAAATCAAATATGAGTATTCAATACTATCGCCTTTTCAAGTTATGAGAAGGTGGGGCTTCCTAGTTAGTACAGTAAACAAAACATCAAACGAACAGTTTCATACGTAGCGTACATGTGCTGTATGTATCATCAACCATCACTAAACTCTTGTTTACTTAGCATTGCACAATGCACAAACAGCATGGGAACTGTAAACATTCGGTTATGTTTATTCATACAACATCATCTCAGTCTTACGCTGTGATTGGTCATTGTATAGAGGAGGCTGTCTTGTCTTGTACATGAACCTTTATTTTGTACCCGACAAATATTAAGAGTTCTCATTCAACAGTAATTAACGCAATAATTACCATTTCTTCTACCTTCAAACACCTCCCCAACAGCTCTATATTTCGGTGAACAATCAGTTTAGAAAGAAAAATCAACTAAAGATGAATTTTCTCAGTCAAACCCTGATTTCCCCTTTAAGGACACAATGCAACTTCTTTTGAGCACCCTTCGGGAATCGACCTGGGTCATCTAGGTGAGAGTCATGAGTTACAACTAGACTACAGAGATTCTCAGATGTAATGACATCACAAGGAGTGAGGGTGGGTGAATCTTAAGTAAACCCCTTTTATCTTTCTGAACCCCTCACCCATGCAAGGACAAGAGAGTCAAACAACTCTAGATGTCTGAACAATTAAGCACCAGATACTCTCGGAATGTTATCTTAGTAAAATGCATATCCATCTGCAGGCTGAAAACTTTCTAATTACACACCGTCTCAACTCCTTTCTTCATACAGTACACCTCTGCTTGCAAGGTCGGCTGTCCTTTACTGTCCAAAACTTGAGAAGCACAAACTTTGCTCATCATCACTGGTTTTGAAATGGACTCAAAATATTCGGACTGAAAGAAAATTTTGCAGAGAATCAAAATGTGCTACATTTTCCAAAAAATTAAAATACCTTTTTCACTAATATTTCTATAGATGAAATGTGCACAAGAAATTTAGAAAGCATGTGAAGCTAATGTCTGCGAAAGGCTGGAACCATGGCAGGTGCTTTTTATGCAGGTTCACAGCATTCAGACTGTGGTTTTGGTATTTTAGTAACAACCACAGCTGGCGCACTTATTTGAATTTGAATTGTGGTGGGGGCACTAGACAGTTGTTTGGACAATGTGAACAGGAGACTGAGTGAAGACATGAGAGAAATAAGAAAAACAAGAATGGCCATTCTGTGCATCCATATGCAGATAAGTAAACTAATTTCTTCTGTACATAAATTTCTTTGTTGTCCCTATTCAAATCCCACACTTCATTCAGACAATGTTAGTAATTTTATAAGAATCAAACGTTTTACCTTTACAGTAATTCATGGTCTTAAATCTCTTGCCACTCTGTACCAATTATGATGATTCTTGCAGCATAATAGACCAAGAATGGGAGGGTAATGTCAAAAAGGTGTATGAGGGGAAAAGGCATTAAGAGGAAATTTTTGCCTTTTGACTACCTTGTGGTGAAAAAATTTATGATAAAAAAATAGTGTACTGTAGCACTGGGGATAGTGTTTGTACTGCAATGTTAGCATATAGCTTGATACCACTATTCATACACTTATATAGTGCATAAAAACATGACAATAAGGAAATACCAAAAATATTGCAAAAATGCAAATAAGTAAAGAAATTTCCAGGTCCTTATTTTACATTATGCAAAATGGTCTGAAAAAGATGGCTCTTTATTGTTTATCAGACTTGATCAGCATGCTTCCTAAAGCTATTATATTTCTGCCTATGCCCTGCAGGGTTTACACTTTTGTCCTCTGCAGTACCCTCTCAAAGGAGGCATTTCTATCAGTCTGGTACAGGACCATTCTGCATAATGTAAAATAAGGACCTGGAAATTTCTTTACCTATTTGCAATATTTTGTAACTTCAATCCTTACAAAACACACCATAAACAGTTTCTGTTGTCAGATTTCTGTATGACTCGGAACGAAATGATTATAATGGCATGACTTATACCTCAGAGACGTCATCAAGGATTGGCTTAATTGCTGTTGGCTAACACACCTGTTTACAGCAATTCAAGTTTACATTTTGGTTAATGTATCTGTTCAAAGCAAGTAATTACTCAGTCAACCATATGAAACTGTTCAGAGAAACATTGAAGTATAGTATACCTACTACAGGAATATGAGAACAGCAAATTGCATGAAACGACTCTGTTAGTTGAGATGAAACTTTATAGAGAAACAGTAACGATTAGTCCTCGTGTCAACATGACAATAGCTTCTGTACTTACCAGCCTACCATAAACATCTGGAGGTTGCTCATAAACCATAATATTCAGAATATCTTCAAGTTTCTCAGGCACTTTATTCTCTGTGTAAAACTGAACAGCTCTTTGTTTAAGTTCAAAGAACTCCCTGGCATTTCTCTGAGAGCTTCTACTGGCTGCCATTTTCAACCTTTGAAAAGAATTTTTAATTTATAATGGAAGTTACCACATTTCATGATGATAAAATGTTCAATGCTCTTTACTGAACAAGGAGAATTGTTTCAGGATCATGTCATTTGATTCAGTGAGAGCTGCCTACCTCTACAGTAAATAAGCAACAAGCCAGCAAGGTAAATGATACTTCCAGACAGGTTGTGAGCAGAGATGACTTACCTGACAAGCAAAAAGTGCATGCTTGTTCTACAATGTATCAAACTAGTTATGAAACTGCAACACACTTATCACATTTGATGATAACATTTATAAGTGAATGAGAAAATGATGAAATTAAGAAAGTGAAATTTTGTTCCACCTTTCAGCCTGAGTGAGACTTGGGTTAAAAACCACAACTAATTTCAGCAATTCAAGATAATGCGGATATCAAAACCTCCTAAGATACACCATGACACATAGTTGTGACTGAACAGGCGCCAAATTCATGATTGCTGATAGAAATCAACTTGAAATGCAGGCAGTACATTTTTAATTCAAAAGCTAGGCTTGATGGTAATCGTAATTGAATACATTCAATCACAAGTTTTCAGTAATCAAAATTGTTATGGATCACTTCTGTAAAATTTGAAAATAGTTGTAGTTGTAACCAATTGCTAAGTAATCATAATCATGGTTGAATTACAATTACATTGAATTTGTATTCATAAAAAAGCTGCGAAGAAGTAGAGGCTATTAAACAAATTTTTCAGTGCTTGTATTTCTGTGTAATGGAGTATTGGTATCTGCTTTCTTGGAATGTGTTAGCATGGCAGCCTGAGTGAGCAGTGCATGGTATTCAATGATCTCCACTTTGGTAAGACTTGGTCCTGTTGATGGCACTGTTGTTGACTTCTCATGATAACTGGAGGGTGCTGTTATCTTTATTTCTCATTCTTGTAGTATCTGATCATTCTCTGTTTTTCAAACCGCCCATAACATGCACACGCCTACTTGTTTCTATGTTTGCCTTTCTTTCCACTCTATGACGTAATGTGTTGCGCATCGTGCATTGCGCATTACAAGCACTACCTATTGGTTCGACATTGCTATGTTCTTGAATAAAACTCCTAGTGAAGCATTCTCGAACATACATCCTTTGAGAACAGTCTGCACACAGAGAGCACGGAATGCTGCAGTAGCCACATAGTAATGACGAACAACAGGTCATAAATGCTGGTAATTTTTTACCCTTCATAACTTTAGAGATAGCTTTGCATGCAATCCATTTAAATCATTTGATTTATCTAAATTGATTTAAGATTTATTTATGGATACAAATGTAACACAACAATGTGTTTGTTAGTTTACGCTTTGTAAGTTTGACCTTTGCAAACTTTGCTACGTTTTACACGAGTTTTGCTTGAAATAACCACATAAGCTATTGTTATGTATAAGAATGTTGTTTATTGAAGGTCAGACCTGCCGCATTCTCTGTTGTTGATATGCTTATTTAAGTGTTGAAAACGTGCACACGACCCTGTATAGCATTGTTCTGTATTCACGTTTGGAATCCAGCGTCATGTTGGAACAGTCTCAAAACACTTGTGCAAGGTGTGGCTCGCTCTCTCTCCTCTCTCGGATGGTGGTGTAAACATGTCTCCAAGCTTACGGTCTTTTCACCTGACCGAACTCTGTGCAACAGCTCCACATCGGAACACGTACTGAATTTGCCCTTTTAACTATGACTGGTCTCCTCCTTACAGGTTCTTCTTAATTTTACGAACGAACTACCAGCTTTGTCCACCCAATGGACTACAGCATAGTAATCACCTTCCTCGTTACACTGAACTACCTCGCCCTGGCCTGACGTGTAGGAAGCCGTATGCATGCATCTCAGCCACCATCTTTGGGAAAACGCATAAAAGACCGCCACGGGAGAGCCCAGCTGAAACAGTCCACCAGAGGTACCCCCCGCGCGCTATTTAATTTACCTCTTTTGTAAGTACCAGTACACTTTGTTCACTGTAAAATGTTATGTTATTAATGATTTAATTTGCCAAGAAACGAATTATATTACTTTGAAATTCGGACACTCATTCTTTTCCTCATTAGCCTGCTTTCCAAAACGTCCCTTACTAAAACCTCTTTCTTTGCCACAACTTTTATATCTGGACTTCTTAACATTATACAAAGTCTCATTATTATTATTTGTTCATATTAATGAACTCCTACATAAGATGAATTTATGACTTCATATCTCTGTCGCAATGCTAACAAGTGCCCAGTGCTGATTGATTTTACTTAAACCTCACTTACAAATTAGCAGTTATGACAATTTTTGTTAATTTACATTTTGCTTATGGCTGGCAGGAGAATTATTGAGCAGATTTTTTGTCATTAAAGAGTGGCAACATTCCTGTGAAAATTTATCCCTTTTGTGTATTTTTTCTTGTTCCAACATATATGTAATAAAATTTGCAATGTGATTTTATTCAAGTTTTTCACATTAGGGTATCATTTCAGCAATGATATCTGAACCACCTCATATTATTAAGTGTTACATTACCATGTTTGCTTACAATTTATGACATCAGAATTCTGGTAGTAATTTGTTCAAAATGTAAAAACCTCATAGTTAACAAAATATTAGCACCTTTTTTTACAATGTTTACATTCAAAAGGTACATTAATTGCAGAAATACAGACAGAAATACTGGCACTTATTGATATATTTAATTTTCAAGAATTGTTCAGATTTACGTAATTGAAGCTTATATTCATATGCAAGGTCTTTCTGAAATTTTATTTTGTTCATTTACTAGTCACCAGATAATTACAGATCAAGTGAATTATAATACAGAGAGAAAAAAACTTTCACACTTCTTGACTTGTATCTGTGTCTGTGTGATACCGCCCTCTCTCAGATATTGAACAAAAAATATCCCACAGGCACAAATATGGAATTGTTTTCATTACTTGCACATTTTTTCCACTCACCACACTCAAACTGAACACATCCTTGTTCCACTGCTGGTTGACTTTACATTAAACACATAATAAAACAAAAGTAGTCAACTTGACAAAATGCAACAGCTAAATTTATATAAATTCAATCAGTAGCTCCACTGATAAAACTGTCACATGCAGGCTTGGTTCTAGGGAAATTATTTTAGGTGGCTAACTCACATTTTCCCATCTAAGTCAAGCATCACCATCAGTTGGCATGTTAAGCATACCAAGAAATTTTTGCCATAAAAGGATCCCCCGACTGCAGGAAATGGTGATACAGGCAGTACAGTACTGCAACTAATTACCCAAAGCTCTATTTTTGGCTTCTGGATAGCAGAATTCTTCACTGGTTCTACTCTTTCAATTTACTGAGAATTAACATGTGATCAGTGGTGATCAAGCCATTGACATATTTAAATATAAAAAACATGCCACCCCTTGAACATCTGTGAGTGAGCAAAAACAGATTGAAAGCTCAAAGTCTCTCCTTATATGAAAAATCCTGCAATCCAGGAACTATCTTCATCGCTTTACGCTGAACACTTTATATAGCTTCAACCTCATGCTCAGAAAGTGTGACCATGCTGGTAAACCATATTACAAAGTTGGTTTGTACACAGATCTGCAGAATCTAAAAAACTACAATGGAATGGATCACTTAACTTTGCTCTTAGAGGCTAGTAACTTGTGTATAGATTTCCATGTAACTATCCTACCAATCTCTTCCACAGTGTAAATAGTAAGTAATCATGGTTCGATCAGTATCATGAGTAGATCAATGCATTCTACACACCAGTGCAGCAAGTGGACAGAATGTGATTTCAATGTAAGCATGACCTGCAATATACATTCTTCAAACAACACCGAAAACTACTATATGCCTCTTTATTTTGATGTTCCAAGCAAATCTGACACTCACAGCAAATTTTTTAGTGTACACTTAAAATATAAACCAAAAATGTGGAAAAATGACCAAAATTAGAAGTAAAATTTTGAAAGGAAAGATAGAAATTATGTTTGTAAACATAATTATTTTAAATGTGGTAATTTATTGTATTTATGCGTTCTTTTTTATAGTGATTGACTCAAGAGTCATTCACAGATATTGTGTTGTGTAAAGTACTGTCACATACATTTCAAAATTACTTTATTTAGACAACACCAACATATAGCAGAGAGAGGAAGACGTATAATCTTATAGCAACATTTTCTTGACTTTGGTACCGCCTAGCGGTGCTTGTTTTTATATTTTTATGGTAACAATTTTCCTTAATGATTATCTCCCCTTTTCTTGTACAGGCCTAAGGATTACTGTTCACTGCTACATTTTGCATTAGTGTAGGCCAGGGATGTAGCCAGAGCAAACTTCATGCCTGGCATTTTAGAATTGCCTTCTTAGGGGAGGGGTCTCAGGTAGGGGATGTTCTTCCCTTTGGAGACTTTTTGGGATATGCAGGGGGCGTAGATGGTGCTATATGCTGCAAAGTTTTAGACGTGTGACAGGCTTCATAAAAAACAAACTATGTTTAAGGAATTTTGTCATCCAGCTTGTCTGAAGTAATACACTTTCTGCAATAGCTGGGGGAGCGTCATTCTAGGGTATGCGTCCTTCTAGCCTAGGTGTACTTAGGCTACTACTTTGCTACAGTACAGTCTGACCAGTGACCGTACAAGCGATTTTTCGCGGATACAGTAAGTGGCGGAAAAGCACAGGTTAACCTTCGCAGTGCTGAAACTAAGTTGAAGGGCAAACTCCAAGTCATTACTGCTGTTCATTTAGTTCCTGTCTAAACGATTTGGTAGAATCCTATTTCTAAACTTACGTTAAATTCTCTCTAACTTACAAACTGAATATTTAGGACTTTACACCACTCATCCACTCAGCTCAGTCAGAGCAGTCGGTGAAACATCAGAAGATCACAACAACAGCTTACCTCAAGTCGTTTCGTAGCAACCACAAACAATTAACTGCGTTACGTTACCCTGCTGTACAAGTTTAATTGTGCATTTTACCTTTGAGTACGAGTAGGCCTAATAAGAAATATACGTACGTCCCAGCACACCGCGTACCGTGCTCTTCAATTCAGCAGCTGAATCTGCAGACCTATATTACTACTGCAGTACAGTGTACACCTACTCTGGCCTAGGTGGCCAATATACAGCCAGCACAGTACAAGATAAATAAAGATGAATAAGAATGTCTGATTTTAAATGTCTGGATGCATCAGCTTCAACGTTTTCTAGCAGAAATGAAGTGACTAAGATAAAGAAAAAAGTTAAACAGAGGGCTGCTGTGAAAGCTTTCACGCACGATGAGTTTATGGCTGCTGCCATTGGAGATACTGCTTGGCTGAAACAGTCTCTGAGGGGAGGAAAAGATGCCTCAAGATTTGACCGTAATGTAAGGCAAAAGAACAAAGTCTGAATGGTTTCCATTTTCCATACTTCGGTTGTGAGAATATGGACTAGGTTGGGCTGCCGATAGACCGACTACGTAGGCTAGGCCTAAGTTACAGTAGCCTACTGCAGACCCAACATGTTACTTTACTGTTACTCATGTGTTAGGCCTAAACAAAACTAGCCTTGCCTAACTACATAACTTGAACTAGATGAACTTACTGAACCTGTTTCACAGGCAACGTCTTGTGATGCCCTCTGAAGCAGTCATAGTGTGGTAGGCCGCAAAAGTTAAAACTTTCTCCTCAGGAAGTTTCTTATAGGCCTAGTTATCTACTGAGTATTGAGTATTTCCTATGGAAGTTCGTCCAGAACATATCCAGTCTATTTTTGAAGGAATTTAAGCTTGGTTTGGCTGGGTGACATTCTAGGCTAGCATGTTGGCTTTGTAAGAAGAGGTGTAGGATTTGATCACGGATTTTAAATTGGTACCAACAATGTATGTTGTCTGATCCAAGGCACTAACTAGATCTAACAATGAGCCTCCAATCGGGAGAGGTGCAACCACACGTTGCAGTGAACAGATGTGTCATACATCAAGGTAATAACTAGTGGAGACGCAGTCTTAGTTGCAGTGAACATGTGATGCATCATAGTTCTGTTATTTTGAGAATGGAGGTGCACTTGTAGTCGCAGTGAACATATGTCATACATCAAGATACAGATATTCTGAGAGTGCATGGCAGTGCATTCGCTGTAGGAGTGACTGTGACTGCACCTCTAGAGTCTCAGTGATATGTGTTTTAGGTACATTGTATCATGCAGTTGTAACTTTGTCACTGGACATCTGATTTTTTTGCTCATGCCCCAAATTTTGGCTCACATTGTGGCTCACGTTGTGGCAGCTGTTGAGTATTTTCCATTCTGAAAATTCTAATTTAAACCTTTCCAAGAATATGCAGCAATAGACTCAAAAACTTACAAGCTTTACTCCAGCCCAGGGTCTAGACTACATGTACAGTGCATTTTTCACAAAATCCACATCTGTGGAACAAGTACTGTAGGTTATGTACTGTAGGCTACATGTAAACACAAAAGTTTGTACTATGTAATGCTGAATAACTCATGCCACTGACTATGCTTGCCCACTGAGCGGACTCATATATTCTTAATACTGAGAAGCACACTTACATTAGGCTTGAGTTACTCTGATATTTTTGGCGTCATGTACCTGTGACCTGAATAGTTTCATCTCTCCCTGAGTATACATAAAGGGTTCCACGTAGTTGTTACTTGCTAAATGTAGGCACTTCATATTTTAAAATGTGTTAGTCCTTTGAGTGGATTCTGTAATTTATATGATACAACTTCAGATTGACCGCCATCAACTTACAGTAGCAATGGTAGATCAATTTTGGAATCGTTATAAAAAAAGGATCCTTTCAGCTGGGAAAACAGTAGATTGATCTTGGACGAAAAACCCGGCCAGGGACTGAACTCACCCTTAGACCACTTGAGTTAATTTTAATTAACATGTTCTGTAATACTTGAGACCCAATGAAAATAGCCTGCATGAAACTGACCCAGATTTTTAGTGACAACTGGGTTAGTGTTTTACCTGCTGAATAATCTCATTTTTGCAGGGTCTTGCAGCAATTCACCTTGCAGCTTTACATGGAAGACTTGAATGTTTAAAGTTTCTGGTTGAAACTTGCAAAGTAGATGTCAACCTTGCCAGCTCAACAGGTTGGAGAGCCCTTCATCTGGCCATCAACAGTCGAACTGGCAAGAGAGGAATCCAATGTCTGCAGTACCTTCTTGATAAAGGAGCCAATCCCTCCGTGTATGTAATAAATTGTCTTTCTCTCTTTTTGTGTTGGAGTGCACTCTACTTGTCATAACATTCCTGACACTTGCTAATTTAGCTTGTAATGATAAACAATACTTGAGGAGAAGTTGGTAACCTCTTCAGTTCCCTGTTAGTATCAGTTGTCAATTAATTGAGATAGCGAGACAATTAAAAGGGCAGTCTTCTGTTTCCTTTGATCTCCTTGAATACATTATCTCGGTATTGTACGTTTGTGTTAATTGTGGACAGTTTCGATGTGTGTTTCAGCTTCAGACATTGTTGCACTGTTGGGCACATTTGTACATGATGGCACGTCACCAGTGTTTACTTTTTCGGAGTGTGATATTCAAGACTCAAGTGTTAGTGGCAATCAACATGGTTTTGTAGTAGGGGCATGGGGAGTTTTATCTTTTTCAGTATAACTTACTATCTGAAAATACCCAAGTTCATTTTCATCATTCTATATCACACATATTGCTTACAACAGTATGGAGGTCATGAATGTAAGTTATTTCTACTAAAGATGGAAGTACAGTCCCAAAGAGATTGGTACTTTTCTAGTCTGGCGCCCTACTCACGTTTTATGGTGTGTTTTAATACCATTGTATAGCATCTTATTTTCATCAGCCCTTTTTGGATAAATGATAATGAATCTACTGTTCAAGTGATACGTATGTAGTAGTTGAGTCACTGAGTGGCAGTAAGTTTTGGAGAAGCATATAATATAGGCCCACAGTTTTAGTTATATGGTCATGACCAAAGTATAAATGCAAACATGGTCAGTGAACTTTGATAACTTGTCCCTTCAAAATTTATAGAACCTACAGTAAATATACATCACTGAACCTAGAAGTAGTTATGTTCACTTGTACGTACATGTCTTAAATAATGAGGGAAAATATCCAAGACTTGAAAGGTCCTTGTTGAATAGATTGACGACATTTATGACTTGTCAGGGAATAATTTATCCAGTGTCACATTGCAATTTGCTACTGTACAGACACAGGCCAAATTGCTCCACAAATGAAGAAAATGTGTAACAATTTTTTGTATGCATAACCCTTACATTTTTACTTAAACAAAGACCTCAGAAATAACCAAAACTGCTACACAAAATTTAAACACTCAATAACACCCTGCTAATTGTTTTTTGCTTCCCACTTGAGATCTGTTGGTAATTGTGAGATTGGTAGTTCCTGTATGGTATTGTGAACCCCCAACAAACTCAAAATGTGAAGCAAGAAATTTACTAAACAAAAACCCAGTCATGTGGCACACAGATTAGACAAGAAGAGAATGTCTAGAAAATGTCAAACCTGAATTCATTCATCATCATAGAGAAAAAAAAAGGATGTATGCCCTCGCACCTGAGAATTAAATAAGCGAGGAAAGGTTGAGAGTATAATATTATTTCATATTATTTAACAATTGTTGAGATTTGTATTATAAGACTGTCAGAGCATGTTTTGATGCTGCACCTTAACATTGAAATATTTCAGTATAAATGCACATTTCCCAATCATGTATGAGGCAATAGTCAATTAAGATAACATATTTTCTTGTTTTAGATATAATGATGACATGCTCACACCAAGTCATCAAGCTGCCATTGAAGGCTCAGCAAAGTGTTTGGAAGCATTAATAGAAGCTGGTGCTGATATCAATTTACCTGATAGTAAAGGACATATACCTCTTGATTACACTAAAATCTGGGGACATCGAATATGTGCAAGGTAGGCCTACAGGTGGACTTATAAAACTGTAGAGACTTTCCTTCAATCCCTTGAGTAACTTTCAATCGATCAAAACTTTCCAGATATCACATATGGTTTTCATAAAATACAATAGACTAGATAAGATCAACATAATCATCTCACAGGCACAATGTATGGTCTGCATATAGAAGAGATACCTAGAGGTAAGAGTTAAAATGTAGTTTTGGTAATCATGCTTTTAGACATCAAAGTATACATGTTTATTGTGACACCTGTGTCACCTATGATTTCTAGATGGACCTATATTTGCAGCTTGCACTTCTCAAGTGAAAAAGAGAAAAGTGAAAGGAACAAGTTGGCATCTGCATAGTATATCCACAAACATTTGTTTTGATTCAAACATGTATAAAGTTTAAGTATAAGCATAAAACATGTTTTCCTCAAATGCATTGACTGCTGCACTGATGTTGTGAGCTCTCCAGGATTTAAGTATGTTCACATTTCTTATCCTTAAAACTGCAATATGTCAGTCATTATAACTTTCTGTCAGGGACTTTAACTGCCATGTGTGTCAGTGTCCTAAAATGTACCTGGTGGGTCAACGTTTCTTGGAAATATTTACTCATATTCACTGCAAAATGCAGATGGTGGCCATCCCAACTTACATTTGAACACACATGGGTTACAACAGGTTAATAAAGGATTTTATGAAATTATGGAGCAAGTACGATCTTGGAGGAGGGATGAATAACTTGGAAACAGGAATAACCGTAAACAGGAGGTGATTAATGAAACTTGAGGAGACAGAAAATCCATGATGCCTCATACAACATTACAATAGGGCCTCCTAGTCTCCTTTCTTTTATTGTTTTGCTTTCTGTTGGCCCCACTTGTACTGTTACTGTTTAAATATGGTTTTGTGGTTCTCAGTCTCTCTGTTAAATGTGTTGGCTGTAAGCAATATTCAATCTATTACTGATTTCTTTGTTGGCATCATCTGTTCTATCTTTGTTGGTTTGTAGGATGCTAGCCTCACAGGGATGGAGGAAAGATAAAGAAATTCAAGCCCAGCAAATGAAAGAAGCTGACTTTCAGAGTAAACTGAAGGAGGAAGAGAAACAGTTACAGGAAGAAGCCAGAGAAGCTGAAAAGAAGTTTTTTGGTAGTATATCCTTTTCAAACTGGTTGGGTAGCAAAGGCTTAACACTAAAACCAACTGGCCCTGAAACAAACTGTGAGGGTCTCCATATGGAGAGAAGTCATTCTCGCAGTCTGCATTCTAGGACACTACCAAAAGCAAACAGCAAAGTGAACCTACCTCAGATGGAGTTGAATAGGATGATACCATCAGCAATCAAAGGTAACCAACCAACAGTTGGAAAATGCTCATCTAAAAGTGGAAAGGTAAAGGAGGAAGTTCAACAGCATCAACCTGCAATCAAAGTAACTTCGTCAGCAACAAAAAGAATTGAATCTGATGATTTTTCTGAACTACCCCAGTATATGATAGATCGTCTTTGGCTGGAAAGGATGTCCAAGCATGATCGTCCATTGACCTTTAAATGCAAGAATATTATAGATGCCCAGCATAAAAAACTCTATGATGAAAGTCAGAAACTAGTCACAGAAACATATGCACACCTGTCAGACTGCATTGACTCAAAGCTGTTTCCTCAACCAACATTAGACTCCTAGAGTAGTGAAAATGGTCACCATTGGTCTGATAATGACATAGACAGAATGACAAATGCATTTAGGAGTTGGTCCAACCCTGACAGGTTTCCAGCAATAAAGGGAAATGAGCATAAATATGCATTTGAAGCTCTGAAGCAAAATTAAGAAATGTGATAATCTGGAAAGTGAAGCAGGAGTAGAAGGTGAGAAACACAGAAATGGATCAGACATTTCGAACAGACACAGTGCAGTGGGGGTATTTTATATTACATCAAAGAGATGCCCTGTAGTGGGTCTTCCATGAAACCATGCAAGGCTGCCAACATTGGAGAAAAATTGGGAGTGAGATTACACAGAGCCAAAGCCAAGCAAGTGGGTGTGGAAGGAAACCCTCCTCACCACATTTTTTTGTTTTTCAAAGTGAAATTGTGTTAAGTGGTGCATACTTTGTGGGCATTCAAGCATTTCATTAAAGACGTTATTATTAAAGACATCTTCTTTTTTAGAGTGCAGGCATGTAACTTAAGTAGTTACTAATACTCTTATTGGCTGACAGACTGAAACATGAGATGATTGCTTTGATTGTGAGTTAATATCTAACGGAGATGTTTGCCAGCATGAACAGGCTAGATGTTTTTCATGAAGGCAGGCATGTAACTTTTTTTTTCATTTGCAGAGTTCACTTTATTGTTTTAATGACCCCTCTCATTTTAACTGGAAAATGTTTTCTGGAAGTTATTACTTAAAAAGCAAAGCATAGTAGTAAATTAGAAAGTACAAAATATGAAATGTGTGATACTGTTCAGTTGAGTTTCACCTTCCCTTCAGTCTCATTAGTACACCTAGCTGATTCAAAATGTCATTGACTGTGATACCTCTTTCATGTCTGGGCTTGTGCTCCACCGAGATATACAAGGTTGGGTTTCCATCAACGCAAATATGAGAGATGCCAAGGTGTGATTGAGTGACTGAGAATGAGATAGCAGAAAGATAATTGCAAGCATGACGTCCCTTTGTCCTTGGTCCACTGACTGCCTCATGACTCTGCAAGTGTCAGAGCTTCCAGAAATTCTTTGATGCAATCTGAGCCTGAATTGGTGGCCTTTTCTGCTAGATTTGATGAATGAAAGCTTAGGAAAAATGTTTGTTCAGTCCTATTGAGGCAAAACACCAATTCAACACTTCTCTCATTGATTTCACGTTTGCTTACAATTATTCCAGACATAAATTTTAGGCTTCTTCTAATGGTTTCTGTAATTACCATATTAATATTGTTGGTTTGCAGTGTAGCATTGATTCTGGATACTTGCTGGAATCATGGTCATTCCACCCAGTTAACCTTACATAATATTGACATTGGTTTCCATTAAACTTTGTATGGAATAATTTAAAGAACCCTCAGTTCTTGTCTCTGTATATGTTTTGTCTCACTAATCCCCCATTATTTTCTCTACAAATATACAGTAGCTAAGGTAGTAGTATGAATAGTGGCGCGTGTGAGCTGTGATCCTGAGATTTGTGTCTCATGTTGGAGGCATGAGATTTGGCCACTCTGCCATATGTGAGGTCTGGCATGGTTTGGCTTATTGTTACTGATGTTATACTCCCATGCAAAAGTGATATGACAATAATGACTTGAACAATGGTTGATATCAGTAAGATCACAGTTTTTGACAAAAGGAGGCATACTGTAGCCTTCACTTTTTCAGCATTTCATAAAAAACTTGGTAGAGTTGCATAATTTATTCAAAATTATTTGTTTGTATTAAGATTTAGGTATTAACATTTTTTTTTTGTGACAAATAATTATTCGCATGAGAAGTGGGTGAGGTGTGACAGTTTCATGCTCAGTGCATGAGTGTTGGTAGCCCTGTTTGTTTTAAGAGACACACTCTGCTTGGGAATATTCCATATTACTTTAAAGAGATGCACTGCATGGGTATTCCATATTGCATCACTTGGGTATTCCATATAGCATCACTTGGTATTCTGTATGTAATCACCCCTCAACTAGTGATTAGTTTCATCAATTGTCCAATTCTTGTTACTCCAACATGATCCATGAAATGTCCCAGTTGAAATAAAGGTGAAATATTTTAGAAAACACAGAGATGTGAAGATACATTAAAGATCTATATGCTGCGTCTTATTGCTGTCAGCCTAAACATGAAAGTGACACTTTTTCAGTGATCTGTCAAATTTTCTTAATATGCTATTACACCTTGTCTTTCACAATCATCTACTAGAAATAAGTTTCTCCAACAGTAGAGGTGGAATAAAAGTGCCAGAAGTCTGGGCCATTGAAACTCTCTTAGCAGCTACAACGTCCTTCCTCTCTCTCTACCAACAGACACACACACCAAAAAATAAAGTCACAACTTTAAATTGCATTTCAGTTCAATGATATCAATGATATCAAATTTTGTATTGTGAGATTTGATATCCACAGTTCCACACATAGTGTGAATTGGCATGCCTTACACTTTCTTCTTTCTTTCTTCTTTCTTTCTTGAACATTTATTTGAGTCATTCTCACAGAGCAAAATATATAATATATATATTTATAGTATATAAATATATATACAAATGATATAATAAAAATTTAATGAAAAAAAAGAGAGACTGAAAATGACTCAGGAGAAACTTAAAAGAAGATGTGAAGAGCTTGTAGTATGAGTCCTCCTTAAAAGAAAAGACTAAGAACAGAAAACAGTATGAAGGAGAACAAAGAAAAAGACTTATTACAAATTATGATTGTAAATGAAATACTTTTTTAACAATCTCTTAAATGAAAATTAAATATTAGGTGGTAGGGAGTTCCAAGTATTGGGGCCTGTAAAACGAATGGTTTGTAAGGATGAGGTTAACCTGACAAAGAGGAATGGAAAGGGAGTTGCTGATATGTGTAGGATGTGAGTGAGTTTTGTGTCTAAATGTAAAAAAATGAACTGAAAATGTTTGGAAGAGTATTGTTAAGCCAAGAAAATACAAAGATTCCAACCTGGCATGGCGTCAATCCTGGGGAGGGGGGTAGGGGGACACATCCCCTCCACATTTTGATAGGAGGGGACATAATATCAAATGTCCTCCCCCCCCCACACACACACACATATTTCGTAAAGAAATGTTTTGGCTTA
The DNA here is from genome assembly GCA_021234535.1 of Stichopus chloronotus. Classification (NCBI taxonomy): domain Eukaryota; kingdom Metazoa; phylum Echinodermata; class Holothuroidea; order Aspidochirotida; family Stichopodidae; genus Stichopus; species Stichopus chloronotus. The sequence goes on along the minus strand of CM037841.1, from coordinate 16,406,419 downwards.
CTTTTTGAATGGTAGAGGTACATTGTAACAAATATTGCCCACAGTTTTGGTGAGTGACTTATGTAATTGCTGGGTGCGTGACCATGCAGTTTAGGTTTTCATGTACCAAGGTTAGACTCAACTACACACCCCAAATGCCAACATCCGCACTCTTCGCGCGCAGCGGTTTCTTCGCCGTGTTAATGGACAAAAGAAGGTAGAGGTAGGGGATGCACGTTTCCCCTCCCCGCCCCCCATAAGTACACCAACAAAATTTCAAGTTACCCCATAGAAGAAAACCTAGGTAAAAATTCTGTTTGTGAAGTGTCTTTGAATGAATTGTCGATATACACTCATATACACGTCGCGATCGGGGAAGGCCCCCTCTCAACAAAAAAAAATTCAGAGCCACGATTGTCGGAAAATCTGAAATACCAGTAAGAATTTTTCACATTTTCAGTCTAGCACGTTTTATGACGTAAAAAGATGCCAAATATTGTACCAGATTGTGAGGTTTCCTGGTAATTGAAAAAATTCTCATTAAATCTGAAATTTCTTTTGAACCTCTCATATTTCAGTCTAGGAGTGAGAATAGAAAGGCTGACATACCAGCTGGAATTTTTCATATCCCAATCTAGGACATTTTATTACTTCAAAAGAAGCCAAGTGTTGCACTAGATTGCACCGAAGTTTGGGGGTGGGGATACTTCTTCCCTTGCAATCCTCTCACAGATCTAAACCAACCATCACTCTTCTCATGCTTCCCCATCTATCAAAATACAATTGAATGGCAACTTTTTCAATGTGGCTGTCATTTTCAAAAATTACCGGTACAAGAATGAGTTATACTTTGTCATGCAATCATTGACGGTTGTTGCAAACTAACAAACACCTGTAAGGAGAGTAAAAATTGTTGGAGTAACTTTTCTGAAATCACAAGTTTTGGGGGAAGGAATGACTGCAATAGATGCAAAATATTGCACCAGAGTTTAAGGTCACTTACTAGTTGAAAATTTCTCAAAAGGAAAAATCCTGTTAACGTTACAAAGTAAAAACTATTGAATGAATTTTTCAGAAAATTACGATCACGCATATATTTCCTAAATAAGAGCAATCCAAATTAGTACTAGTTTTGAAAAGAATGATTTTTTTCTCATTAAGTGAAAATTTCAAACATGAGAGTCCTATTTCAAGACTGAGTACATGAAGCCCAGATTACCCGCGAAGTGCCGTTTCCGAATATGTGGGGTGGGGGGTTTAAAGCGAAAAAAATTCTTTTACGCTCCGCGCCAAGATGGTGGCGCTCTGCCTTGTTACACATGCCCTCAGGCTAGGTCCCTCGACCCCTCCTGAAAACCGGAAAACCCTGGATAGGCGCTTCATATGTGATAGTGATGACGTATAAGCAAAATATGTCCCCCCAATCATTAGACCCTCGGTGGTGTTATAGCAATTTCTATTTACATTCTATTCACATTTAGCTCGCTATGGTACTTTCTGTTTACATTCTATTCACATACATCTTCTGCCTAACCGACGATTTTTTTTTTTTTGGAAATTTCTCTGAGGTTCTTGAACCACGCTCCATGAGACGTTTCTGGAAATTTCTCTATGTGTATTTTTCATAGATGCGCTAACTCAGTGTAACCCTCCGCTAAGATAGTAATTAGTAACAAACGCATTCGGGCAAAAATTCCACCCCCTCCCCCCCCCCTAAAAAGACAAATTTCCAGGAGTCAGTACGCTATCCACTCAGCCCCAAATATTTGCAAGGTACTCAAAGAAAATGAAAGAGGATGCGTAATCCGTTATGATTCTTGTATCACCTCAATCCCCACCTGATATATATTTACCGTACCATTTTTCGTAGATATTTTTTTACATGAATTGAAAGATTGCAGATATGATATCAGTTTTTTTTCCCGAAATTTCGCTGAGGGTTTTGAACCACTCTCCATGAGACGTTTTCTGGCTAAATATGCATTTTTCATTGATACCTTGACTCATTGTAGCTCTCTACGTACATAGTAATCCCACTCATTAATGATAACAATCACACTGGGGCAAAAAAAAAAAAAATCCAAGTCCCAACGCCTATGTGTGCTCAGCCCCAAATATTTGTAAAGTATCCAAAGAAATGAAAGAGGATGCGTAATTCATTATGATTCTTGTATAACCTCAACCCCCTTCTAATATGTAGCCTATCTACGGTGCCACTTTTGATTCCTTGCCAAAGGCAGAAGGAATCTATGCGATGGTGATGTCGTCTGTGTATGCGTGCGTGTGTGTGTGCGTGTGTAGGTGTGTGTGACCCCCTGCTTGTAAACACGATATCTCAAAAAGGGTAACCATGACGGATCTAATACTTGGTGAGTAGGATGTTCACAGTGAGTAGATGATCCCTATTGTTTTTGGTGGAGGTCAAAAGTCATTCAAGGTCACCAGAGGTCAAAATGTGAAAACCTTGTAAACACAATATCCCAAGAACGGTAACTGTGACTGATGTCATACTTGGGTGTGTGGGTTGGTCATATTAAGTAGATGATCCCTATTGTTTGTGGTCAAAGGTCATTTGAGGTCACCAGAGGTCGAAATGTAAAAACCTTGTAAACACAATATCTCAAGGAAGGGTAACTGTGACTGATGTCATACTTGGCGTGTGGATTGTATATAGTAAGTAAAATACTCCTTTCAATTTTGATAGAGGTCAAAGGTCATTTGAGGTCACCAGAGGTCAAACCGTGAGAACCTTGTAAATACGTTACCTCCAGAAGGGTGATGTTGACTGATGTCATACTTGATGTGTGGGTTGGCCATACTGGGTAGGCGATCCTTATTGCTTTTGGTGGACGTCAAATGTCATTAGGTCACCAAAAAAAAAGGTCATATTGGATTAAAGGCTAATTAACGTGGTGTTTCAAGAACAATAACTGTAGTTGATCTCATACTTGCCATGTGGATAATTCATGTTTGTTATAATATAACGATGTCGCAAGGAATCACAAAGCCTTTTGGCTTTCTGGTTTTTTTACATGAATTGAAGAATTGTAGACATGATATCCCTATTTCAAGGCTGTGTATATGCAGCTTAGGACGGTCGGGAAATGCCATTTCCGCTCTCTGGGAGGTTTGAAAAGCTCAATGTTTTTGTACGATCCTCGCCAAGTGGTGTGGCGCTCCACTTAGATAGATCTGTCACACATGCCCTCAGGCCAGCCTCAGTCTCCCTCCCCCCGTTAAAACCCCTGGACACGACCCCCTGATTTGTCCTTTTATAGACTTTGACCATATATGTGCCTTCAATTACTAGACCCTGACGGCCCCCACCTAACAATCATCAAATCTATCAATGTCTGACCAGTTTCAATACCACTCGAAGATACAGAATCCTTCGAAGATACAGAACCGTTCATCCAAATACTTACAATTACGCAAATACCTCATAGCTTGCTGGCTTTTTCTTCTGATCGGGTTAATGGACGTTACCCCAGGGGAATACCTATTGGACCTGCCCAATACACCCAAAGCCATCAAAAAGTGCAGTGGGTAGACCGGGGGCAGCTTGTCAATTTGTCAACACATGTCCCCCCCCCCCCCCCATTTTAATTTGGATTGACGCCCCTGCAACAAGGTAACGATAAATATCGAAAACAGAAGAAACGTTTAGTTCTGCAAAGTAGGCAGAAGAGGTTGCAAAAGGACAGTAATTAGGAATCAGACTAAGGGCTCCCTTTTGGAGGATATAAAGAGGGGTAACTCCTTGCTGTATACGAACCACCCCTAAGAAGATTTCAATAAGATGAACTTGGATTGATCAGGGTATTATACAATGAAACAAGTGTCTCGTGAGGTAATTCACAACGTAGAAGGGCAATGACACCAACATTCTTAGAAATTTTCTTAGAAATAAAATTATATGATCTGTCCACGTGAGTGCTTGTCAATGTGAATACCGAGAAAGTTAACGGAGTTACTAAAAGGAATCCCCCCCCCCCCTACAGAAATTAACAGAATGTATAGAATGGTCGGGCAATCTATTAGGGGTACAAAAGAGAATTGAAGCAGTTCTTTTGATATTGTGCAAGAACTTATTTACACAAAACCATTCATAAACCTTGTAGAGTTCATTATTGTATGAATCAGAGTCTTAACATCAGTATGAGCAAAACATATTAGTGTCATCAGCGTATAAAATAAACTGGACTTTGTCACTTGCGTTGAATAAAACGTTTATGTAAATTATAAAAAGAAGAGGCCCAAGAATTGAGCCTTGTGGAACTCCGCAGTTAACTGGGAGGTGACCTGAGTTTTTATTCCGAATGACGCCCAACTGTTTTGTATCAGACAAATAATTTCTAGACTAATTGAGTGAATTTCCCCGAATTCCGCAGTAATTAAGGTTTTTTTCAGCATACTTTCGTGATGGAGGCAGTCAAATATCTTGGCTGAGAGGTCAAGAAAAGTACCACAAATAAATATTTTATTTTCGAATGCATCAGTCAACATGTTAGTAAAATGTTAGAGGGCATTTGACGTAGAACGCCCGGGGAGAAAACCAAACTGAAATCATAGAATATATCATATCTCACTACAAACCTACACAAGCGATCGAACATTAATTTTTTTGAGTATTTTAAAGAGGCAAGGGAGCACTGAAACAGGTCGGTAGTTGCTCATTCTTATAAGCTGAATAACACTAGCACTTTTTAAAGCCTAGGGAACAATACTGTTGTATAGATATTCTACGCCACCATACTCATAGGTCATACAAAGTTCAGTTTCCGGTGTTTACCAGAGTTTATTAATCTTTTCTTTATTTCCCTCAGACAGGCAGATTAGACAATGTAAAACATTAAAAACAGAAAACTCAGACACTACATCGTGGAAAGATTTCGTAATGCTTATCTGATTGGTAGATCACGTCAACGATTTGCATACCATTATGTATACAGTCGTTTGCTTCTGATTGGTCAACGTTATCATGTCGACCTTGTGACCATCTCACCCGGGAAGCCACGAGGACAGCGTCAGCCACGGGGGCCCGCACTGGTAAATCAAACGTCGAACTGTCAACATCGTTGTTTCTCTGTAAATATGTAGCAATGTGTCATCGTATCTATCCGTTCCTCGTTCTTCCTGTCATCGTCATGTAACCCTGTTATCGATTGCAATCATCATCAATCTAATTTTCATCAATTTTTTTTGTGCAAGTCGAATCATCAAACTAATCGAACTCTAATCAACAAAAGCAAATTGATCTCTCTCTCTCTGGATTCTTCTGTCCCGACCTCTCTCTCTACTGTAACGGGAACTTTCTGTGTTGTTAACAACTGAAACATCCGTCACTGAGGCAGTCAAACCACGACTGTAAAACCCTTTAAACCCCCATAATACGACAATACCCTGATCGAAGGATAAATTGAAAACATAAACTAAATGATCACAGACTAGGTGAATAACAGTTTTCACAACCTTCGCCGGTATTTTGTCAGATGCAGGTGCTGGATGTTTTAGTTCATGAATAACGCCAAGTGTTTCTTCGCGATTGGTTAAGCTGAGATATAAAGAGTTTGTATTGAGAGATTTCAGATATTGATCAAAAGACGTCGAATACACTTGAGGAATACTGTTCTGAGTTTTGAAACAAACGTTGGTGAAGAACTCGTTGAACACGTTACCAATGTTGACAGGGTCAAGAATGTTCACACCGTTGTGATTAATTTTATCAATTGAGCTACTTCTGTTCTTACCATGCATGATAGAATTGATGCATCTCCATGTTTTTTTAACAGGCTATCGTTTCTACAGTTTGCGAACGTTTCATTAAAATATAACTTTTAGGCGTACCTTACGACAAAAGTCAAACGATTACGAAAAGTCTTGCATGCTTCAAACTTATTGTTGGTTCTGTTATTAGCATATACTTTCTAAACAATTTTGTTTGGTCTCACAAGAGTTTGCGATTGCAGATGTGATTCATCTTTGCCTAGGCTTATTGGAATTACATTTACGGTTTAATGACTTAGGAAAACAAGTTTCAAAATGTAAAAATGTTTCAAAATGTGTTGAACGCACCCTCGGCATTAACTTGATTACACACGTTCTGCCTCAAGTTTGAGATGATGGTATTAAAATATGCGAAATTACGTTGAATAAATTTCCTGCAATATGGTGGAGTATTTTCAGAGGGAGTACCAGGTAAAGATGAAATATCAATGAGACAAAAACTTGAAAGTGATCAGAAATTGCTAACAAAATCCCCGGGGTACAGTGCTGATGAACATCGGCTAACATTGTATAAATAGGCGTAAGTGACGTTGAAGTAGCGGTAACTCTCGTGGGTAGTGCGTGCATAGAGTCAAAGTAGTATGAATTGACAAGATTTAAAACCATATTAGCATTATCTTCGTTGGGTATAATAGACTACAATAAAAACTAGAAGAACTGCATTTGCTTGCAAATGCTAATTATTGTAGTGTGTGTTATATGAACTTAAGGCTGGAATATGAGTTGAAAATTTGTCTGTGAAAGTCAAATTCCACAAAACATGCTATACCCACTACAGAATAACGTTTGTTTTAACCCTATTTTTGCAGAGATGATTATTCATATCAATTCCCAAGTGGTCTGTTTGATTTCAAGTAAGTGATTAACTGTTTCGTTTCCTTGGAGAGTCTGAATTTTGTAGGGTCAACAAAAATGTCAAGACAATTTTTATATTCAAATATCTGGAAGACAAGTGCGTAATTCTCTTCCAGATTTTGTGACGTGTGATCTTTCCACTACATTCTCTTCTCTGAAACACCGAAGAAGAACAAAGGTAGATGACCCGACTACCAGTGCAACTCATATTCCAGCTTTAAGAAAAATACATTTGCGAAAAAGTGCCAAATTAGCCAGCTGAACATGGTACTGATGGCATGTCAATTTACACATAGCTTATAACACGACGAACTGGTGGCTAAAACATGATGACATAATCGCTTCGAGTGCCGTCGACGTTGTTATTGTACCAATGGATAAATGGTCACAGTAGGATATTGTGGAAGTTACAACACACACACTGGATAATTTCACTGTATGCAGTTATTGACTGTTTAATTGTGTGACCATCAAAAGGTTTGTAACACAACTTTGCATGCCACCATGTTGGCAAAAAATGGATATTGTTGTTTATTATGTTAGGCCAACTACATGCTGGAACTATTGTAAAAACGAAGTATAGGAAGTTACAATACATATCATAACTGACACTGAATTGCATTTCCTTTAATATGGTGAAGTGTAAGATGGTTAATATTGTTTTTCATTAAAATTAAACCAATTACTCCTATGCTAGAATATCTCTTAAAAAAGCATTGGACTATCGCAAATAAGAAATCCCTGTGTCTGCAGTTCTTTCCAACAAGACTTTAATTTCCCTTCAAATGATCGAAGTAATTTCAACTTGAAAAATGGAAAAAACAACTCTGCGTAATCCAATCACATCTCATGTCTTTTCTTGAGCACATCTCAGCTTCAAATTTTCAATTTCACCACATTCCAAACTGTTAAATACAAATCTGCTCACATATTTCCATTCAGCTACTCATGTACTCTAGAGTAATGCATGTACAATTTAAAAACAGTCACATTTCATTATTGCAATTACGTGTTAAAGATTCATTTCTTGTCACATATGGTTGTCTTTCTTTGAGCAAATGCTTGAAGGGCAGGAGTGATGCAAGGACAGCCTGCCACGCTTCATCTTCATTTAAAACTGCATTAAGGAGGCCAACATTTGTTGTGACTGATTCACCAATTGCCAGCAGAAGATGGACACCACTCTCTTTTTCAAAGTACTGTAGGCAACCACTTCTGTCATTTATCAGTCGGTGGTTCAGTTTTCTGTAGAAGAATGTAGAAAGAGGTACACAAAATCATTTTATGGAGCTCCAGCAATTGTAAGATTGTCTGCAGTATGAAGAGCAGCATTACCAAGTATGTGAGCTGCATATTTCATGATCAAGGTTTCGTTGGGTCACATCTTAAAATGCAATCAGGGGAACTCCTTCACATGTGGTAGGTACCATGCGGTAGGTGGGCATCCTAATATCCTTGTGGGATCGTGGAGAAGAGAGAACGTGGTCTAAACTGGTGCTGGAACATCTACTGCTGTAGTACCACAAAAATGTGCCTTAACGGTATAGTACTGTATCTCTCCATTAGTAGGATCTTGATGTTGTTATTCTCCACAACACCCAAACAAAATAGTAAATAAAGTTCTGATACAGATATTTTGTAATTACATAACTTTGTTTCATAGCATGCTAATTTCCACAAGATTATGACCGTCGCCAAAACAATAAATGACATTGCAAAGTACATAATCGAAACAATATGTATATGTTTTCTTTCCAGTCAAAAAGTGGCAATTATCTGCTGCTTTCCCACATGAGATTTGCAATGTTGTAATGGAATCAACATGAGCACAGTGTTTTATTGCGCTGTTAAAAATGTAAATTGTAAAATGTAAATTTACCCAAAATAAAACAAAGCAGTACAAAAGGAACACAGAAATGTTCTGGTAATTAGTTTCCAGACAATTTCTGTATTTCTTACTTATTTCTTTGATTTATTTACTGTAAGTTTACAGACATTTTTTACAGTGTGGAGTCAATGAGAAGACACACAGCATTACCAAAGATGCATTTTTGCATTAAAATGTGGAAGATTGGGTTAGTTCTACACTGTTAAAAATAATTGTAAAGTTACAATTATTTTATGTCCCTACACAGAAGAATTGTTGCACTTACACACAACAGGCATATTGCGTGAATGTTTCACAATTTCAGTTCAGAAACAGACGTTCTCTGTACACAAACAAACTTAAGAAAACAGTATGCACTGTTAAAGTTAATTGTAAAATCACATTAACTTTATGTAATTTCAGAAGGAAATTGTTGTACTTCTACAAAAGATCTATTTTTCATGTCATGTCCGGCAACTTCAGTTAAAAAACAGAAATTTTCTGTTCAATAACAAATTAAAAAAAGAATGTGTATTAATTTCAGAAAAATTGTACATTTACAATAACTTTTTGTCCAATTACAGGTGAATTTTTGTACAATTACAATTCATGAACGTTTATTTAATTGTAATTGAATATCCGTTCAAAAGACATTTGCTTTCTGTGGAGCAACAAACTTGCAGCCGAAGCATACGTTACCAGCAATGGTTGTAAATTTACAGCAACTTTATGTCAAAGAAAAAGAAAAAAAAACAACTGACCGTCCATAAACGGAACGTTGGTGTTTGCAGAATTTTAATGAAATTTTTGTTCAAAACAAAACTTGTTATTAAGACACAAACTTGTTAAAGGAACATTTTTTTTACAAATGAAATTGTAAAATTACAATAGTTGTATGTCGTAGAAGACAGTTGGTTCTGTAGATACGCAACACTATAACCCTGTCTAAAATCAGGTAAACACGAAATTGCTACCGAGTTATTGGTTGGAGAAGTTTTGTGAAATTATAATAGTTTTATGTCCCGTAAGAAACCGTGTGTTTACCCATATTATTGTAAACCTTAGAGAAAAAAAAAATAGCAAAGTGTAGGACGGTTAGTGAGGTCACGTTTAATTTTATTATCCTCCATGCATCAGTTTCATGCATCATACGGCATGTGAGAAATATTTATTGTGGATTTGGTTTTTCTGAAAGAAAATGACAACCATAATCACAGAATCATTGGAGAAAACTGATCTTGCCCCATACAAAAGTTTTCAATAGACTTCTATAGAAATGTCTATAGAGCTCTATAGAATCAACGATTTGCTACAGAAATGTTTGAATTCATTCCTCTATAGAACTTTGAACTTTCTCTAGAGTTCTATAGAATTTACAACTTTCTATACAATAGTTTCTATAAGGAACAAACTCTATAAAATATTGCGCTCTCTATAGAAATTCAGTAGCACACAATACACTTGACCCTTATATATAACCTTTAGGTATAAGCCTATCAGAAACTTCCATGATTTGGATGGAGTAGAAAAGGTTGACAAGTTTTCTGATCGATGACGGCGCGGATCCAGGTGTGGCATGCCCTCCCCCGCTCACTTCCTTTTTTCGATGACCAATAATTTATTTTGACCAAGTTTGTTTTTTTTTCAAATACTCCGAAAGTGACCAAATAGATATATGGAAAGTATCCTCCCCAAATGCTGAGAAATCGCATCTACAATTGAAACTCAAACCCCCCTTGGCCGACGGTGTATGCCCCCCCCCCCTCTTTTCTCACAATCTATATATATTTTTTTTAATATATTTTAAGTTTCAGCAATGTTGCTGACTATTATGTTTCAAATAGCACCAAAATATCGACCAGAATGTCTTCGGTAAAAGTCTCATTCAAAATTTGGACGAGGCGCAATCCCATTATAGGTACAGGAAATGAATAATTTTCTTAAGCATCAGTGAGTAAGCTATTGAAAGAAAAAAAAACTTTCTAAGGAAGCTGTATAGTACTCAATAGTGTCATGTTGTGGAATCGTCTAAAGTTTAAAGCAATATTGTATGCATCTAGGCTAGGCGTTCTAGCCTTAGTGTTTTGGTACATTTTGATCATTGTGGTTGTAGTTGTATAAAGGTAGAATAATCCCAGCTAGCAGAATATCTGGGACCCATCTGGGCTTCATCCGGACAAGATGATGTCCATATGTATCCACATATGTCCCAGATAAGTGTCATGTGGGCTATATAGGCTACGCTGGCATCATATTACCCACATGGGACCCAGATGGGCTTCAGTTGCAGTAGTAGTTGTAATAAGGCAGAATAGTGTATTAGGGGCAAATATCTAAGGCAATACAGTATATTGTCCACCCTATTCACATTAAAATTAGTTCGTTTACATTTGTTAAAACATAGTTGGGTGTGGTTATAGCATACTTAAGTAGAATGTATTTACACATTAAAAAACAATTTTGATAATTTTCATTCACATTAGTATAGTATGTTTTTCACCTTGAGCAGTATACTTTTAGCACTTTATTCTTGTGAAATTATATTTACGGCTCATCAATATAACGTCAAGCTCCCTGCTTCCATTTGCAATTCTTTAAGATTTTATTTTGAAATGCCCTCAGCTTGTTAAGATTGGTAGCAACTTATTATTTGTTTCAATCTTGAATGCATACTGCTACATCCCGGTTTTGTCAAGCTGTCACTAAAATTGTATTCCACTGATTTCACATCTGTTTTTAAAGCTGGAAACCTGAGTTCCCATGTGGTCAAATTTGCTGATGACATAACTGTCACTGGCCTTACATCTGACAAGTCCAACTATGCGTCTCAAGGAGACTCCTTTGTACCTTACTGGTGGCACTGCCCAACGTCTAGCAAACCATGCAAGGAATTAAGAGGAAGAGAACAACAGTGAAAACACTGTGTATCAAAGGATACAACAGAGAGCAACTGACTTTTTGATTCCTTGGACTCCCATATACCTAACCTGTGTTTGGAAATTCTGAGAAAGCAAGATAACAGCTACAGTATAAACTGAAACCATATGAAGTCAATCAGTACACTCTGATTAATATTTACTGCGCTATTGTTCAGAATATATACTCAAGTTGTCAATAACTGTCTGGTTCAACCGTGTGACACAATCAGGTGTCAGAAAGTTATCTGTCACATTCAAATATTTCGAAAGGATTATCGGAGCTGACCTTACTTCTCTAGAGTCGATAACTCTCGAAGAACAGAAATGATTATTTCGGATGCAGAGCGTCTTGTGTAGCCATCTCTTGTCATGTCATCGCACATTACTATGGAGGAAAAACATTTTACTTCCAGCTTCTTCCCAGTTGCCATCAAACTGCACAACCCTGGTTTGTAGCTTTGCGTCATAGCAACCTTTTTTTCTTTTGCTCTATTAAATTGTCATCCTTATACATATCACATTTTTATATGTATTAATTTTGTTTGTTGTTTATCTGCATTTATTTTATACATTTACAGAACTTTCAGTTTCCGTTTACTACGTTTAATTATTAATTCCTTGCCGAAGATCGAATTCTGTGTAATGGTGTGTGTCAGTGGGTATATTTATGTTTGTGTCGCCTTGGCTATGTCCAAATGAGAGGAAGGTGCTTCAATTTCAGAGTTGGTGTGTAAGTAGGCAATGGCTGCCTACTTACACACCAACTCTGAAATTGTCCCAATCGTTTTTTTGTTTTTTTTCTTAGAGAAGTCAAAACCACTATAGGTCATTTGAATTCCCAAGGGATGTAAATGAACAGCATTTTAAGCAAGAACTCTTAAATGAATGTTTGCTGGAACTTTTTACTGGGACTGTAAAAAATCCTATATACCCTCAAATAATCATATAGATCTCTTTAGAGATTCTATAGAAAAGCATATAGACACCCCTTTTCTATATAGTTTCTATAGAGATTCTTTAGAGTTTCCCCAGTTTCTGTAGAGTTTCTACAGAGTTTCTATAAAGTTTTATAGAGCTGTTCTAAGGAAACTCTATAGGATTCTGTAGAGTGCGCTGTAGAATTTTCTATTAGATTCTATAGAAACTCTTATATAGTTTCTATAGAATTTCTATACCTAACTTACATGCTTTCTATAGAAACTATACAAGATTTTCTATAGAAATTCCTATAGACACCCACTTTTGTATAGAGTTCTGTAGAGTTTCTTTAGAGTTTCTTTAGAGTGGTTCCAGAAAAACTCTATATAGTTTCTATTTATGGACTTTTCGTTATAGATTTCTATAGAAACTTTTGTATGGGTGAAGTGCTTGCATCGAGAAAGTGTCTAATGAAAGCTAATGACTTGTATTCATTCATTCCATACAAAACTTAAAAACTGAGCTTGCAAGTGGTAGTTCCTCCCATCCTATCTTTTCTTATGTGTAATGCACATTGTAATTTGCTTGCATTGGAAACTGATTTCTAAACATGATTGTTATATTCATTCATTCCATACAAAACTAACTGAGCTTGCAAGTGGTAGTTCCTCCCATCCTATCTTTTCTTACATTGTGTGTAATGCACATTGTAATTTGCTTGCATTGGAAACTAATTTCTGAACATGATTGTTTAACATAATTTCATTTTTAGTTGCATTTATTCATGCATTTTACGGTGTCCAAACATTGTTCAATTACTTGTTGTGCAAGATTAACCTAGCAAACTTCATATCTACAGAATGAGAGAATTTGAGAATGAGATTGTTTCCAACCTGCCAGGAAAATAGTCTTACTACTTAAATACTCTGCCCATTTAGAACAGTTAGGAAGTCATGTATTCAGGTTAAATGGTGTGGGAAAAAAATATGGCTGTTGAGACAGCAACTCTTTTGAAACAGTTTAGTACACAATTTGATAAGCAGAATCTGTGTATCTATGCAGGTGCACAGCTTCATCGCACTAATTAGTACATTGTACACCCTTAGTGTGTACCACAAGGTCATTGCCAAACGGAGTGAACTTTTTAGGGTACCAGTTATGGCTGTCATATTACAGCTTACCCCTGTATACCAACCGCAGTGTTGCCCACACAGTTGTATGAGTACCTTATGGTATTGTAGCAGGAAACCCTGTTTATGGACAGCAATATTTCTGTAAATAAACAGGCATGTGTAGTAAAAGAAAGAGAACCTGTACGTAAACGACCATGATTTTGTTCCAGAACAGCAGAAAACTGTTAACTTGCCATCTAGTATTATTGCAGCATGTACAACAGATACGTGTATAAAGACGACAATATTTTGTCTACATGAAGAAGGAAGCTATTAATATATGGACAAGCTATGGTAACTGCACAAACGTTTCTGTACAAGCACAACGAGAAAACTGGACACATACAACGTAAACCCCATATAAGAACTGAATATTTGCTGTATACAAAGTCGTTACAAGTGTCAAAATACAGACTTGTGCGGTTGCAGTACAACTTGCCCTGTATCTTAACAGGACAGTTTCTGTAGATATACATGAACTATCTTGTAATGTACTGTGCAGTTCTGTAAAAATACAGTATGGTCCTATACTTGAATTGAAGCATCCTGTACATAAACATGTGCTTGTTGTTCTTGTATGAAACCCAGTTGACAGCAACTTTGTTGTACACAAACAGAAATTTTTTAACATTGCAGTTCTGTAAAAATACAGGGTGGCTCTGTACATATACCCGTGCTTGCTGTTCATGTATGAAACCCAATTGACAGCAGATTTTCTGTACACGAACACAGATTTTTTAACAGTGTAAATGTGACAAAGGTTTTGTTTTAGGCCTAATAGCAATAACATGATAAAGAGAAAGATATTTATGCCAGGAGCACCTTAATATTTCATTCAGAGTTTCGTATTCATAACAAGTAGGCCTACATTTACCAATATTATTGATAACAGGTATGGAAACATCGGAGGTAAATGAGTTGAATACATCTGTGTCGTTTTCGTGGGTTAAAGTGCGTTTAGTAGAATTGCAGTAGACACAGCAAAGATTTTCTGTTGTGTAGAGAGAAGTGTGCGAACATATTGTATTCCAGGTGATTGACATAGAACAAGTTTGACAATTACCAGTGGATAAAGGTTCCTGTAATGACTTCAAACGCAAACAGCAAAGATGATCTATAATATTAGTTACAACCACAATGTACAATCACAAGCATACACTTAACATACGCACAGCAGAGACCAATAAAATCTAATAGAGTGGGCCTATCCAGGGAGGTGCTAGAGAAGGAGATATAGCAGAAGTTTCTTCATTTGAAGTAGCCTAGTTTCAGCCGTAATCGTCTCTTTTGTTCACCTCTTGAAGATTCAATGGGATTAATGGGTACTAGGAACTTAACGTAAAAGGTCTATGTTGTCTACCCCGTTGTAAACTACCTATCGAAAAATTCTGTCTATAGCTATAGCATTGCCAGTGGTTATTCTTGAAAATCAGTTTTCAACTTCCGACGCGGTCCGACGCCTATCGCAGTGGAAAAAATTGATGTTGTGTAACTTATTGAACATGGATACACCCTCTGCAAACTTGTGAAAATCAGTGAAAATCGATAAAATGCAACAGTAAAATATAGTCTTATGATCGTTTTCGTCATTTGCATATGCCAAACGTCTTTGTCTTATTCTTATATACCAGTCTGTCTTAATTCCAAAGAGATAGCCAGTCGTTTCGATTTTTGAGACAGTGGTTTTGAGTTGATTGTCGGCAACGAACCTCGCATCAAAGCTTTTTGCTACACAATCCTTTTCAAAGATTACAAGCAGGTGTGAATGAAGATTACTTGGATGTCCCTAGAAGTAAGATACATCACAAAAATGTAAAACGGCACTCAAAGCTGTTCTCATACCTTTATGAATTGAAAGTTATCACGCTAGAGAAAATCTAACAGGATTAGCATAACTTAAACGTCCTGTTGTATCTCCTTCTTTAGCACCTCCCTGGCCTATCATAGTAGAAAAAGATCATTCTTCCCACAAACAATAAGTTTAAAATATTAACTGCTGGCTTGAAAAGATGACAGATAGTTTTTTTTTCACTTTGGTATGTCAGCAATTAGTTTCAGCAAATTTGACCAAAATTGACAGATATCATCCCTAACAGCACAATGATAGGAATATAGGTTTTCTCTGTGAAATTTCAACACAGAGGTCTACATTATCTGTCCATATTTGCCTTATCCTGTGTACAGTTTAGTTCCTGTAGTAAATTTATGTAATTTGAGTTTATGTTGTTTCAGTTTAATATGACACTGGTTGACTTCAAAAGAATGTTAACCTCAACAAACCAGAAGGCAAGAATGCATGAGGTTTCGATAATTCATGATCCCGTAAGACTAGTGTTTACCAGAAATGGCTGTTGTAGGCTACATGTTCTGCACAACTGCTGTATGATAAAGACAAGTCATGATGCTTTCAGCACAGATACTACTTTTGTTCACACCGCTGAGGTTGTCATGCCTTGTTTATCAAGCTTAATTAAACATGGGATAATAATTCTCAATTGACAAAGAGTGCATAACCCTGTCTGAAATTCTGAATGTTTGGCCAACTGTGCGAACAGGACTTATTGTTGCTTTGCCTCATCTGGTCAAATTCAATTTGGACACGACAAATTTCAAAGATTGACTGGAACTCCACACATGGATCTGTGAGGAAAAGATCAAGTTGATAAGATATCAATTTAAGCAGATGCTGTCTGGGTGAAATCTTTCCAGTGAAAATCTGCCAGTTGATGGAAACTTGCTCTTAGCATCAGTGAAGTTCGCGGTATGCATTCTGCTTGCTGTAGCTGTAGAGTCCCCAGAACTTAATCACTGGTGACCCCAGATGGTCCCCAACTCAACTAAAATCAACGGATGTCATGTACAATTAAACATACCATGTATGAACTACTGTGTCTATGCTTCCTATCTTGGGGTATATGGTCTTTAGATGATTTCCACTTTTTAAAGTCTTGCACAGTGACGACAACAAATAATAGGATTCCAACAATATGCTACATCATCAACCTAAATATGAAAGTTAAAGTTTCTTTTTTTAACATATCATGATAATAAGATTTGACCTCTAATGATCATTGACATACACCAAAACTAATGGGTTCAGTCTGTCTAATATGGACTACCAACACACCAAGGATGTGAATTATCACTGCTACCCTTCTTGAAATACATTGGTTACGTCTGGTGATCTCAGATGTCCTAAACCACGTCCACCAAAACGAGTAAGGTTCTTCTATTTGTTATGCATCCACATCCCAAGTACAACAAAGGTTTCCATGATTCTTGTCTCGAGATGTTAACAGTTTTTAGTGTTTGACCACTGTTGACCTCAGATGATCTTTGACCTCCACCAAAAACCAACAAGGTCCTTCTACTTGATATAAGACATTCAAATGCTAAATGTTAAAAGTTTAATGAATCCTATCTTGAAATATTGTGATAACAAAGTTTTCAGGTTTTGACCTCTGGTGACCACAGCTGACTGTTGACCTCCACAAAAACATGGTACTTCTACTTGATATAACACATTCACATGCTTAGTATAAAAAGTTTCTGTGATTCGTATCTTGAGACATCGTGTTCAAAACCTTTTCAGTGTTTGACCTCTGATAACCTTTGACCTCCCCAAATAAGATTAGGGTTATTGTTCTTCATAAACATGCTAAGTATCACTAATTTAAATGATTCCTACACTGAAATATCATCACAATTTACAGCTTTCATTGCTTGACCTCTGGTGACCTCAAGAAGACCCTTGACCTCCATAAAAACAATGGCTTCTTGTTTTAACACATTCACATGACTGGTATCACAAGTTTAAGTGATCCCTATCTAGAGATACCATGTTCACAAAGCTTTCAGTGTTTGACTTCTCGTGAAATCAGTCGACCTTTGACCACTATAAACAATACGATTCTTTCATTTGATAAGGGGTATCTACACAGCAAGTATGAGAACTCTCAGAATTACCTTTCTCAAGATATCAGTAAACATCGCACCTCACACATGCACTATACACACAATCATGACCGCAAAGGTTTCTCTTTTCATCGAAACGAAACAGATAGGGGTTTTGTTCACCTTAAACCTAGAAAACTGTATAAGTACAGTTGAAGCCTGTCCGATAATTAATGTCCAATAAAAAATATTACAAAGGTTAGATATTTACAATCTTGTAAATACAAATCTGATTGTGGCATTTGTAATGTGACCTCACATGACCTTTGCCGAAAGCAATAGGATTCTTGTATTCAATGTTGTACATTTCTGCACCAAATATGAATCCAGATTCATACTTCTCATGACATACCACACTTTCACAGGTTTTGCAATATGATCCCAATTGACCTTAGATGAGCTTTGATCTCTACATTTTATCCCTAGAATATCCTGCTTGGTAAAAATCATGAAGCTGCGTACTGTATGCATCCCTCTCACAGTATGTTAAAAAACTAGCGTTTTTCGCCACTTGTCGCTGGTAACCCTGACGTTGATGGGTCGTTTCGTTATGAAACGTGACCTACATAAAGAGGCAGTTAATATAACGACGACCTTTGGAAGCATTTTAAGGGTTTAAATATGTTAACACTTTGAACTGAGCCTCGAGGGGCTTTGTCCTCCTTAACCCCTCCCTGAATTTTGCCGATAAACGCCAGCGGGGACTCTATGTACTACAAGCCAAATCCTTCCCCTTTGTGTTCGGTTGTCGCGTGAGGGGCATCGATTTGCTTCTTATTCAGTGTTTACCCCAACTCAAAATCATGTTGCTGCGCCTATGTGACCTTATCTCTCCACCAAAAGAAGAGCCCTCTTGAACTTCAACAATACACCTAACAAACCAAATATAATCTTAATCCGTTGTCTTAATCAAATCTCGTACTTACAACGTCACTGCAAGTTGACATCAAATGACCTTTGAATTCCATATCAAATCATCCAAGCTTGTCACATCATTTAGGGTTGCAGTTTAATTTGAATGCAGTATCAGACATGAATTTCATAAAGGGGTGATAACAGTTGGTTTAGAACACAGCATAGTACATTAACAATTTTATAATTTCCATACACATTTCCCCGGAATTCAAGTCATTTTAAATTAAGCTTGAATCTGCATGCTGTACAAAAAAAAGAAAAAGAAAAAAAAAACGGAATGTAGCTTCGATGATCCTGTTACATGATTTTTTTCTCTGAATCTGATATAATAGCATTAGTATTTGTCACATTAAATGAAATATGAGATTTGTACAAGCTTTCATTCCTGAGATCATGTCTATAAGGCTTTCACAATTTAACCCTTGTTGACATCGAATGACCTTTGAACTCCATTAAAGACCAACTGGTTCCTTATGCTCAATGAGATACAACTGCATATTGAGATTACCGAGATTTGTCCCAGCTTCTTTTCCATGAGATGTAGTGTTTCACAAATAAGCTGCGTCGGCAGGAGCAAAGCAGATATCGGTATACCGGCTGCTCCATAGTGGTATACAGGACATTTTAGTGGAATCATGTGTTACTTGTACGTACCATAGTGTTGTCGTGTAGGAATGTACAGTACATGCACGCATATGCATGTCTGTGTAAACAGTGTCAATATATCTGCTTTAAATGAGAGAAAGTTCTGAAAAAATGTCTATTCATGTGTTTCATGTGTGTACTATACCTTTGAGTAAACGTGACATTAACATTCATTCTCGATTCTACTCGCTGCAATGGTCCTTGGTGTGCCACGGAGAGAATCATCACCCACAGCACAAGTTGCCCATGTAGGCCTATTTTCATAACAGGTACATTACAGGTACATATATGCCCTTCTGTACGCACAACCCTTCATAAACTAATGACTTACAAAACAACCTCTGTTGGCGTAATAATACTAATCTACGGTATGACAGTTACAAATTTTGTAAACAACAATGATTTTCAATGCACTATACATTAGTTTATGGCCAATTACTCAAATAAGCCTTGTGCTAACTGTTTTGGTTATTAACTCCAGAAATGTCGCAAGTGGACATAGCAAACCGGGAGATTAGAATATGAAACCGGGAGGGCGGGTGATCTGTACAAAAAAAAACAAAAAAAAAACGGGAGTCTAGCGGTAAAACCGGGAGAGTTGACAGGTTTGCCATCATCAAATGGCAGGGAAATATCCACTCTGTCACCAACTAAGATTTGATACATTCTGTAACAACCCTGAAAAAAGTATGCATTTGTTTTCTTTTTGACAAAATAGTGAGGAATCCAGATCGAAGTGACAATTTACAACAATTGACCTGAACTAATTAAGTACCCGATAGTCAGTGTCGTACACTTTTTTGGGGGTGGGGAGGGGGGTGAGGATGGAAGATATTAGGACTTTTCAAAGTAGAACATTGAGGAGTGCTGGTGAATTCATCACCCCACCCCCCTGTGGCTATGAGCTTGGTCTGAACTGCATTGAGTTGGAGTTATGAAATTGTGTTGTTTTGTCGTAATAGGCTACGAACTTTTGGGGTAAAAAATGCCATCCTGTTCCTGATGACCCAATATAAGCGCTCAGCAATATATTGGACAAAATATAGCACATTTTTAAGCGGTTTGGATCAAAATTTTCTGCAATCTTAGTCTAATCTGTTCCTCTACTGTAAGTGTAAGGCACAAAAGTTAGTAATACATGTGTTGGCTAGGCTCTATCTCAGTATGTACGTCTATATGTTAGGCTGCAGCAAAAGTCCAAAGTCACTCTAAACGAAAACATCTCGTAGAAGGAAACCTTCAAATTAAAGTGTGCGAAAATATTGCAGATTGTTAGTTTAGGGTCGTTTACACATGTCATGTGAATGTTTTGGGCCTTTTTGACCGATTGAGGTATTTTCGCTACTTCCGAAGTTCGAGCCTGCTTTCCTGAACACTGGTGCCAGTAGCCACAGTACAAAGTGTACAAGGCGTACAAAGACAACAATACAACTTGTAAGATCCAACGATGATTTTTGTGACTGAAATCTCTTATTTTAAGGGAGTCTGAAACCTTAACAACATTATCGCAGTTTGCATGAACAGAAAGTTGTCTTTGGAATGAACGTTGGTTAGGCATTCGTTCCGACCATGCTGCTTGCGTTTAGTGCTGTAGCATGCATGCACGGTATACACTGTGTGATAGCGCAGCGTGGCTGCATACTACGTATGTACGTACATCTGCAGTATGTACTCTACTTGCAAAGAAGCCATGCAACGTTGACATAACAGCCGGGCAGGCATGCGGTTTGCCCTGGAAGCGGAAGAACACTGCGCAAAAGCAAAATGTGTAGGTGCTTGGGCTTGTAGTAACGAGACGAAAACATGCATGCAATTTACTTGTCTTTTTGTTGTTCTCATGTGCTGTACCTTAAATTGTGGCAAGCACAGCAATATCGGACTTCCAACTGTTTTCCTAGGTAGGTGTACTTTATTTTGAAATATTCCTAGATCTTTTCCTCGTTTTGTTTTTATGTCTTACAAATATTTTTACTTATTTTAATGTTCCATTAATGCCAACTTTTTTTACTAAAATGCTAATTTTTGTTTGATGTGCCCGGCAAGGGGCACAGCTTTGTGTACACAACTTGAACACGTGGCTTGGAATGTCCGTAACCCCTAATCACGGACTATTCCAATTACATAATATACTGCAAGCAGTGGTTTACATTTGATTGACCAATGAAGCACAAGCTATTGTGTAAAGAAAAGAATATGATTGCAGTTCAGTTAAATACCACAGAGAATGATATAGCTAGAGTGGGGACTTCCAATACCGCTAATACTAAACGGCTGTGACACCATGGAGAGACGTCCGCCATAGATGAAGAGGGCAAAAAGTTTATGCTATGTGTGCATTGTGCGTGTGCTGTAAATTCGCGAGTGAGATATCGCGCACCTATGAATTACGAAAAACTCAACAAATTTTGCCTTTAGCTTAAATTATATTAATGTGCTGTGAAATTATAGAATGGAAGTCACAGCAACGGTAAAATAGTGAAAATTCGCTCGTAACAAAGGAGCTTTTTCGAACAACCGTGACCTCCTAACGTTTAGCCTAGCGTAGGCCCTATGCCTAAGTTAGGCCATATAGTGTATCCTAGGCTTAATGCGTGTGTTTCACTGACCTGTGTGGCCTAATATAGTGTAACCAAAGATTCAGGAAAACAATTCGTCCCACGGTGGCCGGTGGTGTGGCCACGAAAATTTTACGTTGGGGCTGGGGGAAGGGGGTACTAGCTATGTCCATCCAGGTTAGCCTAATCGGATGGTTTGGTAGGAAATAGGCAATAGATTATGCTGACAGCAATCCCAGCCAGAGACAGCCCGGCTATATTGCGGGAATGTTTTCCATGGGGGGAGGGGTCCAGCGTTTAGCACCAATATAGAAATTTCCCCACATACGATGCTAAAGAGTGAAGACTCAGTTCATTTTTTGCCACTTTTAGTCTGTACTTATTTTCCCACAAATTTTTCCCAAGATGGTATTTCCCCTGCCTCCGAAGTTACACCACTGATCCTAGGCGGTGGTGAGCATGGCACAGCGCATTTTCTCAAGAGTCTTTATTCCAGTGTGGTGGCGTTTGGGTGCACAAGGTTTCCATGACCCCCCGTACCCCTCGTATCTGTGCCACTGCATAGGCTTGCACTAAGTGTGAAAGTTGTTTTGGTCACACTGATAACAATTTCATGTAGGGTCTCTCTGAGAAAGCGCTGTACGAAAAATATATAACTAAATTTCTTACCTTCATAATAGTAAGAACAACAATCGCTTTTCTTGGTTTAAAATGTTGGTCACTGGCAGCGTATCGTCTACAGAAAATTGTCTTTCAAAGGGAAATGAATCTATTTCAAAATTGGTACGGTAAAGCTTTCCTCTGGTGATCCATAAAAATAATATTCAGCAGTCTAAATGTTATTCCACATTTTGAGAAAATGTTGGCCACATATGATGGGTATTTCACGTAATCCTCGGGCATGATAAAAAAGTGGCGTGTATCCCCTCAGATTCCCTTTATCCAGAGAAGTTACTCGAAGTTTCATCATCCAGAAAGGAGATCCCACTGCCTCTTTCGTCTGTTAGTGCAACCGTACGACAGGCAAGATTGCAGCATCTTGATAAAAAACCCGACGTCTTGCTATACGGACGTTGACCATGCGGGCATTGCTACGCTACAATATTAGTTGTTTGACCTCTTCATATAAGGCGGACCTGTCTCCATAGTGTCACAGCAATTTCGTGAAGTCCGCCCTCCAGTTTACTATATCATTCTCTGTGTTAAATACTCTCTGATCGCCTACCTGAGCGAGCGAGCGGGTATCTATAGAACGCCAAAAGGGCAAAGATTTTTGTTGTCTCCAGCTTGCAGTTTGTCTCAACTTATTTTACAGCCTCATTTGATTTTGTTTCCTTTTTGGTTTGTCTCATTCAGTTTTCTCGTCTCAGTCAATTTCGTCCACTGGTAGTTTGTCTAATTTACATTTGCTTCATTTAAGGTTGTCTCATTTAAGTTTTGCCTCATATAAGGTTGTTTTGTTTTAGTTTGCCTCATTGAAGTTCGTCTCACTGCAGTTCATGTCATTTTAGTTTAATTTTCCTGGTATACCTGGTATTGTTGGTATACTTGTTAGCAACTAATTTTGACACAATTGGTACAGATGTCAATGCCATGCCCACGTATACCAGACATATCGACGAAGCTTATTTACAAGGTTTTCACAGTTTGACTCCTTTTGATCTTAAATGACCTTTGACATCGATTAAAAATGATAGCGTTCGTGTACTCTATAAGATACACCTACATACTTTATATGACATCTGTGCAAGCTTCCCTTCTTGAGATATTGTTTACAAGGTTTTCACAATTTGACCCCTGTTGACCTCAAATGACCTTTGAAGTCCACCAGAATCAATAGGGCTGTTGTACTCAATGTGGCACACCAACACACAAAATATGACAATTGTCCAAGATTCCCTTTTTGAGATATTGTGTTTACAAATTTGGCCCCTGTTGACCTCAAAAGACCTTTAACCCCAGCAAAAATCAAGAGACCTTTTACTCAATGTGGTACACCTACGTACCAAATATGAGATTTGTTCAAGCTTCACTTCTTGAGATATCTTGTTTACAAGTTGTCACAATTTGACCCCTGCTGACCTCCACCAAACTCGATAGGAATCTTTTACTCAATTTGGTAGACCTACACACCAAATATGAGATCTGTCCAAGCTTCCCTCCTTGAGATATCTGGTTTACAGTGTTTTCACAATTTCACCCCTGTTGCCCCAAATGACCTTTGACCTCCACCAAAAACAATAGGGCTCTTCTACTCATTGTGGTACACCTACATACTAAATATGAGATCTGGCTTAAATTTTCTTCTTGAGATATTGTGTTTACGTTTTCACAATTTGACCCATTGATATCCCAAATGACCTTTGAGATCCACCAAAAACAATAGGTTTCTGCTACTCAATGAGGTACACCTACATACCAAATATCAGATTTGTCCAAGCTTCACTTGTTGAGATATTGTGTTTACAATGGTTTCACAATTTGACCCCTGTTGACCATAAATGACCTTTGACCTCCACCAAAAACAATAGATTTCTTCTTCTCAATGTGGTACACTTAAATACCAAATATTAGATCTGTCCAAGCTTCCCTTCTTGAGCTATCGTGTGTACAAGGTAGGCCATCACAGACATATATATATACACACACACACACACACATATGCATGATTACAAAGGTTACAATTATCATTGAAATCAAAATCCTCAAGAAATGACAACAATAAATGAGAAAATGAATATCATCATTAGATTTGTCAGACTTTGTAATTTTAATGTGCTAATTTAATCAGACATAACATGTCCAATGAAGTTAGATACCCCCAAAAAACACACCAGAAACTGAAAAGAAGGGTTACATTTGGCAAGAAATAATTGCATGTTTGACATTCACATGCTCATCTGCCTTCCCACTGCTAAATGCCTCTCACACAGAAATATGAGCATATAACTTGCTATAAAAGTATAAAAGATTCATAAAGTAAGAATTCAATCCAGTTGTACTGGCAGGAGCAATTCCCCTTTTAAAGTATGAATCAAAAGGATCGTGCATTTGCAAGCAGGACATCAGACTGTTAATGACTAAAATTGAAAATGTAAATATCGTTAACTCAACAAGTAGATCTACCTTGTGTGAAATATAGCTTAACTGAAAAAGCAACTCAAGCATGTTATATCTTGAAATGAATTATTAAAAACACTCAAAGAGCAGCATTATAAACACACTGATAGTTACACAGCATATATTCCTCAAAATTATTAATGACAATGTTAGATTAAGAATACACATTCAGTTAGCCACATGCGAGTGAGGACAATCTAAACAGTTATCAAAGGATTCAAAAACTGCAAGCTAGGGATGAAATAATATTATGGCAAAGACTGACCATAGTCTGGACTGAAAGAGATTTTTTATGATTCAACTGAGGTAACTTTAAGTCCACATAGCTGCTGTTTTAACATTAACTTCATAGAGTAAAATCTTCACCACAAAACTTTCAGAATCACTGTCAGAGCACTACTTAAGTTTCATTTGCAGGATTACATGCAGAAGAATGCTAATGAAGCAACACCCAATAGTCCAGTGACATAACTTCTTCCTACACAAGTATAAAATATTCCATTAACAGCATTATGTTTACTAGCCACAATAACAGCTATTTTTTCGTGACATCAGACACCGTGAAATCTGAAGAATGAAAGTTCAGTTGTAGATGCATGTTACTGGAGGACATAGAAAACATGGGAAGAGACATGTAAATAGGAATTTACAACTTTGTGTGATAAGAAAACCAGAATGCATGAATACAACATGGTTCTGGTGATGCAACTAGCATTGAAACTCATGGACTGGGTGGCAATGTAAAGCTAATCACAGGATAAACAATCTAAAAGGCAACTATGTTGACAAGAGATTTTGAAAACTATATCACACATACCAATTAGGAGGTCTGTCCATATTTCCTGCTTGAATCAGTATTTTCCACATATATTACATATTAGCCTCTCATCAGTGACCATTTTGTAATGTCCATTCTATATTGTACATTAGCGCGATATGTGCAGTATATTGTAAGTCCTCAAAAGCCAATCTACAGAGATCACCGACACTGGCTGAAGATCTGACCTATCCAAGTTTCTCTCGATTAACTTATTGCAACTGCAGGTTCCACTGTTTGATACATATTTCCCAGAAACTACCAAAAGCGTACAGATTTTGTGCTCCTTGCAGTTCTTCTCTAAAGACTCACACACAAAGCCTATACACACATACAACATACACGCAGTCATGGTACCATAGTATTGTATACCAAATAGGTCTACATTTTAAGTGTGTGTGCTGCATGTACCAAATTGCGGTCACAAAAAATTTACACAGTAATGCTAACTTAACTACTTTAAATATATAATTTTCACCTGAGGAGTTGAGACTGTGTCAATGTGGGTGCATGCGGCAAGCCCTTGTTTACCTCATCCAGGCATTTCCCTTCAGAAATTTATCCCAGTTCTGCCTCGCTTCATTAATTTTGATAGTGTCCAACCACATGTCCAAAATTTAATACATAGTTTTCAGTATTGTGACAATGATAAAGATTCACTTCACAAGTTATCCTACAAACTTCAGAGCAGTGAAATTGAGACTTCTGTAAATTATTCCACAAAAGAAGTTCAAACCAAACCCATGCATATCAATATGTATCACTTAATAAAAGAAAACTCAAAACCTATGTGGAATGACCATGACTCCAGGAGACATTTTGATCTAAAACCAATGCCACACTGGGAATGACAAATGTTGATATCATACTTACACAAATCATTTTAGAAACTCCAACTTTACGTCTGGAAGTAATTATCAGTACAAGTGGAAGACCATAAGATGGAGTAGTATGAAATTTGTTTGATTTGTCCTGATATGACAGCTAACTCATGTAATTTTCCTAACATTTGATAAGTGTATTTAGCTGAAAAGTGTACCAAATAAAGCTCACACTCCACCAGAACTTCTGGAAGCTTGAGAGTTCCTAAGACCCTCAGGGAGCCATGGACCCTGCCAAAGGGACTTTGATGAGCTGTCTTATCTTACTATTAGCCATTTACCCACCTTTGCATCTTTGTGGAAGGTAGGGTGTGTGTTCATCCAGTGCATCATTATTGATACAGCCTGTCTCTACTTCTGTGACAAAAAGGATAAACAGTGGGCAAACTCTCTTTGTGTCTCGGATGTACATCTCGTTTCCAGTGATGTCATACTTGAAGTTGAAGTAGTTGACTTGATGAGTGAGGGAAGCACAGTACAAGTCAATAGGCATTGTATAAGAGTGGAATAAGAGTAGATGTATATTTAAGAAAATACTTACCACTGCAAACTTAAAAGAACATCAGTGTTAACCCAACTTAAGCACAGAAAAAGGGCTTATGTTGGTGAAGTTTTCACACTGAGCTATAGCTTCGGAAGATTGTCAAATAAGACATTTACCTATAAAATCAGACTCTTCTTCCTATAAACAGTACAATATTTTTCATTGTGATTGTTATGTTCAAATTCAGACAAAGGAGATTGAAGATTGACTTTGCATTTTTTTTTGCATGACTTTGCATTTGAATGTAATTATAATTATGGCTCAAAACACACCTCATCTTCTTCAGTGCTAATAGCAAGTCTACAATCAAACTTTTCCAATCATGCATTTTGCAAATCAAAGTTTTTCAATCAAGGAATTCTTTCCAAAAATGTTGGCTTACTCACAAGATATTAGCACAAAAAAACCATAACATAGAGAACCATTTGGTTTGTTGACATAACGCATGGCAGAAGGAAGTGTGGCATTCAAAGATCATGGAGCTTGAATCAATCAATCAGAAAGTCCAAGGACTTAGTATTGATTCCTTGCCAATATTCAAAAGGACAACCTACACACCAATTGTGAATATCAAACACCGTTAATTTGTGATACATTACAAAGGTTTTCAAAGTATATTCTCTGCTGACCTCAAGTGCCCTTTGACCTCCATAAGCAACAGCTGAAATGATCTACACATCAAGAACTATCAATGTTTTCAGTTAAATAATACACCAACATTCACTTCTAAGTAATCTTGTTGAAAAAATTTTCAGGATTCAATCCATGGTGACCTTACATGACCTTGACCTCCATGAAATGCAACAGGAATCAACTACTCACAATATACAACCTGCACACTGACTTTGATGTTCCAGCAATATTTGCTTCTTTCTGTGCCATGCTTATAAGGTTTCTGAATAGGTCATGTGACCTTTAACCAGCATAAAAAATGACAAATCATTACTGAAAAACTTGACCTTAACTGTTCTCTGATCTCTATCAAAAAGTGAGACACTTTATTTACTCATTAAGCATTGCATTTGTCATCAGTCACAAGTTCTAGCAATGTTCACTTCCTGAAATGTCTTGCTTAAGGGGTTTTCAGAATTTTAACCTCACATGACCTTTGATCTCCTTAAAAGGACAGTGAGGATCACTTACTCACAATAGGGAGCTTTCAATCTAGCTGTATGTCCACTAGTCGACTGCTACTATTATTTATGTCATTTTAAGCCTTTACACATGCATTTGGTCTTCTCCCTTGTTCACTAGCCAAATTGAGGACACCAAAACAACAGTTTACGCATTCTCAATTTGAGTAATGGACAATATGACACACCCTCAAAAGCTCCAAATGACAAAATAATCATACTTAGCAGTTGACTATGTGGACACACAAATCGAAAGCTCCCTTATGAACTGCATACACACCAAGTTTGAAGTGCAAACTCCTTTTCTTCTTGAGCTATTATGTTTACAAGCCAAGGCCTCAAACACACCTACACACGCATATGCCATCACCATTGCATCTCTTGAGCCTTCGGCAAGGAACCAAAAACATCAACAATCCACTTTTGTTATGTAAAACACAGAAAGGTACTGCATTTAAACTTAAATTCAGTCACTTATGATATGCACAAAAAAGGACACCAATTTTTTAACACACCATCAATTCCTTTGTGAGATGGTGGGCTAACTCTCTGTGCGATGAAAAATAGATTTGATTGTTTGACTACAACAAACTCATAATCAGATTACAGCCATATTAATCAGTCATTCTACTGAGAACCAACCAACAGATAAACTATCATAAATGCAAAATGTAGAAGAAACAGTATTATAGTTTGGATGTCATGATTACTTTAATTGGTCATCTCTGAGCAAGTAGCTTGATTAAAATCAAACTATACACCTCCCACTTTTGTTCACTGTTGAATACAAAAGGTGACCCTTAGCTGCAACAACATCTCTCATGAAACTCTCACTAAAACACCATACTTGATGATCTGAATAATGTATAATGCTCCTCCTTTGTGACACTTGACCTTCATGTCAGCTAAAATACATTATATTTTATTTATGTTTCTCATTGCAATTTTTTAGCAGAAGCCACAAACATCATCACTGACAAAGGACAAAGTGCATCAATTCACAAGTGACATCAATTTATGGCTACACACGAAGATAAGCCAAAATACTTTTCATTCATAGACACATCTATGTCAGGTTTCTTGACTGAGCATAAACTTCAGCATAATAAATAAAATGCAAAACCAGATCTCTGGTGATCCATTGAAACAAAAATGCACAACTACTGTGGCCTACTATGTCCAGAAGACTTGTGGTAAAAGTAGCGTCCCATAAATCCAATTTAACTATTTCAAAACTCCACCTTGTTCATTGTCTTTTTCTTCAAAGACAAAATTAAAGGACAAAGAGAAGTTAATGACATATGTCTTGTTCTCATGTAACTCAATTTCCCTTTTGAAGAATTTCAAAATCTTTTATTACTGTGAGTTGGTAAAAGAGATTCCTTGCAATAATCAAAGACACTCAGTAGGCTGCTTCTTTTGGTTTTCTTGTTGAAATAACTTGAAACAACATCATCTGGTTCTGGAGAAGAAAAGAAAATAAGAAAGTGATAAACACAAGGATTTCTGAAAGGGCAGGCCATGCTATTCGCACTGTGACTGGGACATTTCTGAGATTGAAAAGAATCACTAGCTCACAAGAAAGAGAAATTATGTATTCTTTTGGCAGTTTCATAATTGCATTTACTGACAATTTATTACAAGCAAACAACAAAATTTGAAAGTTACATTAATTAGTTAAAATCTTGATTAATTATGCATTGTGACATACACGACAACAAAATATATTTTTCAAAATGTAAATCAAAAATTCTCTTAAAGTAATGATACAATTATGCTTATGCCACTGATGAATAGTCCAAACACTAATGTAATATTGCTAGATACAAGGCGAAAATAGTAAGTGGTTATGGTACAATGATAAGTTCCGTAAGAAGATATTCAGCATGACGTATGGGACAGGTGATGTATTTGTCCACATACAGATGTCCTGTATTGTGAAAAACTGATTTTCCTCTTTAAAGGTGTTTTTTTATTTAATACATGTTATCAGATATCTCAACACATCTACTATCATTATCAATGAAAATATGTTGGTGAGAGTAGGGACTGGGGATGGGAGGCGGAAGGGAAAACATAAGTAAAAACTCAGTCACAAACACACTACATGACTTTATGAGCATACAGCACAATTGTATACACAGTACTTTATTTACTTTGGTAAAATTACAATTAAAAAACATTCCTCATCTTTCCCCATCTCCCTCCCACTGCTGTCGCCCATACCCCAACCACCACTGTGCCTCATGTACAACTCTGCCATCAATAATCTAGAAGAAATGTATAGATGGATTCAAAGTTTCAGGGTAATTGCTCAAACAGTTCTCAAGATATGCTGGAAATACTTATTTTTGAGCAAAATTGGCATCTAAAAAATCAGCAGATATCAACATCTACCATTTAAACTAATATATCTTGAACGCTGTGTTTTCAAGTAAGTTGTTACAAAGTTTTATGGTAATCAAATAAATAATTTTACAAATATACAGGAATTCCAAATGTTGGGGCAAAATTGGCATTTTTCTAAAAAATTAGCAAACTTCACTTTATTAACTATAAAATGGTATATCTAAAATAGCATGTTATCAGGTAAGTCTTCACAAATTTTTAAGGTTATTGCTAAAACAGTTCTCAAGAGGTGGAAACAAAAAGTTTGAAGCAAAATTGGCTTTCTTCTCATAAAACTGCAACTTTCACTACATTTATCATAAAAGTGACCTATCTTGAACATGGTGTTCTCAGGTAAGTTTTTACAAAGCTCTAAGGTAGTTGCCTAAGTAATTCTAAAGATAAGAAGGAATTCTAAATTTTGGAGCAAAATTGGCACTTTTTTTTTCTAAAAAACTAGCACCCTTAACTTGATAAACTATAAAATGGTACAGTATATCTTTAAAAGTGTGTTCTCATGTAAGTGGTTACAAAGTCTCTAGGTTACAGCTCAAATAGTTCTCAAGATATGGTGGAAATGAAAATTTTGGAGCAGCATTGGCTTTTTGTCTCAAGGATCAGCAACTTTCACTACAATTACCATTGAAGTGATACTAACTGGAACAATCTGTACTTCACCATGTCCTTAAAAAGTTTTGTCTTAATCGGTCTCATCACGGTAGTTATGGAAATTTAAATTTTGATACAAACTTTTTCCCAAAAATCAGAAACTTCTACTTAATTTACTATAACGGTGATATGTCTTGAACTTTAAGTTCTCAGTGAAGTCCTCAAAAGTTTTTGAGTAATTGCTCAAATAGTTGTGAGGATATGCTGGAAATCATAATTCTGGTGCATAATGACATTTTTCATCAAAACAAAACAAAAAAAATTTGGCTCACTTTACCATAACACTAATACTTCTTGGACATTTTGCCATATGTTTAACCAAGTTTAAAATTAATCCCTCCTCTCCTTTTCAACATATGTGGAAAAACCCAAATTTGGACAGGTATGGACACACACATGCGCATACACAGGAACATGCACCTGCACAAACACATTTTCACTTACATCACCCAACAGTACCTTGAATCTATAGCCAAGGTCATTTTACCGAGGGTGCCACTGGGGTGTCACTATTCATACCTTCCAAGTGTTTCCATGGCAACCATTCTTCCATGGTTGTACAGTACGATACATAGTTCCATTAGCTCAGTGACTACAATATCTCATCTTAGCACCTTATAGGATAATAAGATAGTGGAGGATGCAAAGTGATAAAAAAAAAAACATCCAGTTCCTTAAATGCACAGTATGTTACAACTGCCAATCCTTCTTTAAAAGGATCATTTCTGAACATGGCAAACATGTCTAAAAAAAAAATGACAGCAACCAGAAATTCTGTTAAAAAATAATACAAAAACAAACAAGTAGACACATGTACTTGGACATGAACACTAACTTGAATTTTGTGTCTATTCATATAAATTGATTTCTCTCTAAATTGACCTCTGTGTACTTATCCAAAACTTGGAGTTAATATGTTAACACAAAACAACGTAAATGACAACAGCTAATTTAAAGAATGCAAACTAACCACATAAGTTTCATTTTCATACTCTCCAAGTTGAATTGCTGAAACTAGTATGCAGACACAATGAAAATGAGGAAATATCGTCAAGGTCATCAGATGAGCACTGAACAGTCTGTTAATATCGAAGCTACAGTAGACCTCAGATCAAACAGAAACCAATATAACTCTTTGACAATTACAGCCCTGTACACTACACTACATAGAAGAGACAAGTAATTAACTTGAGAGAAACAAAGACAAAAAGGTAAGGTTTTATATTGCCCACTAATAGACCTGTGTAAATTTCTTCCTTTTTTTTTGTTTATGTACACATAACTTTAGGAGCGTGATCTTATTAGTTCATTGCCTTTTAAATGCGTAGTGTGTTGGAGTCACAGTTTATATGCTTATACTTCCTAATTTCTGACCGGGTGATAATAAGCAGCTATTTGGGGAACTTTTGAAGGATTTAAACTGTACATTGTAGACAAAGTAAGCAGACGAGGTCTTTAATATCTTCAATACTATCATTATATCTTCTTTCGAGTTACATCATTCTCAGAGCAGAAGAACAGTGTGATACTGTAACAATGTCATCCCATGCCTGAGAATCTTAGGAACTCATGTGGCATTTGCTGACCATTTCTGTCTCTACAAAGATTTTACAGTTTGATTAAATTGTGACGAAAACGATTGATGTAAAGAAGCAAATGAAACTACCTGAGAAAAAAAAAAACATACTAGAAAGTGCTCCTTGACCATTGTCATTAATTTAAAGCTGTGACTCATCAAACTTTTACACAAAATTCATGAATTATTACTAATATACTCTCTCATAAGTTGAAAGGGATATTACTTTGGTGTCTCTTATTCCATTTCAGAATTAATTTCACTTCTCAGCAAAGATAAAGCTGTATAGCGTTCTGCAGATTTTATACATAAATATTGAAAGCATTTTGTTCATACCAGGCTTAATGTTAACAACCAGGTGTAACAGTTACTACTGCATATGACATGCAGTACTAAAAGAATTCAAGAATTTGTTACCCCCAGTAAGACAATGTTTGAAGAATCATGTAAGCCAATTTGATATTTGGTGAATGGTTCTAAAACAAAAAACATTACAAATTAGAAACTGCATCATAGAAACCTAATGCAGTAAGTTCTGTGCTCTTTAAATATTTTAAATATTTCAGATTATCCCTGAGCCAGCAATATAAACCAGAATGCAGAAATGCATTTTGGTTTTGATGATTTCATTATGATGATTCTTCATGGATCTTATTGTATAAGGGGATTAAGTGTAGTAAGCTTGGTTATTGTAATATTGCAGTAATTAATCATATCACTAATTGAGGTGTGCAATGACATCTGCCGACCTAAGTTGATGACTGATACTGTAGCTATCCTTCTGAACATGCACAAAGTCTACATAGTGCACAAATATATCCAAGAGCTTCCCTACATACCCAAATATCAAATTTGTGCCAGTTTCCCTTCTTGACATATCATTTTACAAGACTGTCTTAACTTAACCTCTGTTAACCTCAAATGAACTTTGACCTCCATAAAAAACATTGGGCTCATTTGTACTCCATATTAGGTACCTCTACACACCAGAAAACCATGCACATAAATAATAAGTTCCTGCCATGATTCCACGAACATAATTTTAAACAACTTGATTTCCACAAAGTGGCCTGTGTAAAAATTAATGAAATCAAAATGTATATTGAAGGCTTTGAGTTAGATATCAAATGCCAACACTGCAGCTAATCTGAGACACTAATTTACAATTTGAAGTCATGCCAACAAAAGAAGTATTCAGCATTGTTTCAACAAGATCCTTTCCCAAAGAAACATAACTATTCACAATTAATTATTGATTCTGGCAAAGCCAGTATGATTCTGTTTATCAAAATATTTGTTGGAA
This sequence comes from Stichopus chloronotus, assembly GCA_021234535.1. Lineage (NCBI taxonomy): Eukaryota > Metazoa > Echinodermata > Holothuroidea > Aspidochirotida > Stichopodidae > Stichopus > Stichopus chloronotus. The sequence goes on along the minus strand of CM037841.1, from coordinate 16,372,423 downwards.
CGTAAAAAAACAGATGGACAGATACAAGGAAAAGACTAGTCCATTTGAACAAACTTCTATTTTTCATTCATACCATGCAAGAACTATACCACCAAACCAAGTGGCATACGTCCACATACATTTACACTGTAGACAGGCTGTGCTACATTGCAAGAGGTCAGTTTGAAACCAGGAACAAAAACTGAAGGAAAACTTCAAACTGAAACTGATCATAAACACTATAGTTAGTGGCAACAAGGCACACATATGGGAAAATATATCATAGCAAAATACAAAACAACAGGGCAATTCACAGAGTTGTATGGTGTATCTCATCCCTATATCGCTGTTCCTAATCATTCGCTCTTTTACACATGCAGCAAAGTGGATCAGGAGTTTGATCAAACACACCGCGCAATACATTACACAGTACATAAGTGAACGCAGATAAGCGTGACACCAGTTAGCCATGGATGTACACCAGAATGCATTGTGATGATGATTTCATTATGGGGATTCCTTTTCATAAATCTGACAAACTACAGTGTAAGTGTAATGTCAGTGTGATGTTAGTGTAAAGATGCTTGGTTATCATAATGTAATTTATCATATCACCAATTGAGAAATACTGCACAATGACATCTGCTGACCTAAGTTGATGACTGATGCTGTAGGTATTCATCTGAACAAACACAGCTGCATAGTACAGAGATATATCCAAGAGCTTCACTACATACCAAATATCAAATCTGTGCAAGCTTCCCTTCATGCAAAATCGTGTTTTCAAGGTTGTCTTGACTTGACCCTTGTTGACCTCAAATGACATTTGACCTCCATAAAAACAATGGGCCTTTTTGTACTTCACAAGGTACCTCTACACACCAGAAAAGAGACCTCTACAAGCTAGTTTCTTGAAATACCATGTCCACAAGGTTTTCAGTATTTGATCCATGTTGTGCCAAGATGAGTTTTGACCTCCATCAAAGACAATGCACTTTTTGCACTCAATAAGGTACACCCACAAATGGAATATTAGATTTGTAAAATCTTCCCTTCTTGAGACACTGTGCATGCAATGTTGTCACTATTTGACACTGTTGATCCCAAATGACCTTTGAACTCCACAAAATACAATAGCCTTCTCCTACTTGATAAGATACACCCTCAATCCAAATATGAGATTTGTAAAAGCTTTCCTTCATGAGATATCATGTTTACAAGGTTGTCACTACTTGACCCCTGTTGACGCCAAATGACCTTTGACTTCACCAAAAACAATAGGCTTCTTGTACTCAATATGGTACATCCACATACCAAAAATGAGAGCTGTACAAGCTTTCCTTCTTGAGATATCTTGTTTACAATGTAGGCATCACAAACATAGACAAACACACACATACATATAACCGCATGATTACAAAGGTTACGACTTCATCGAAAACAAAATCGCACAAGTGATGTGTATACATGAGTAAAAGTCATGTGCCCATTAAAGTACTTTTATGTAGAAATAGCGTGTGCATAAAAGTTCATCCTTAAGAGTTCCTTTATTTCTAAGGTCATCGTGCCACCACTCTAGGCATTTTGTAATAATTTTAAAAAAATATCGTCACGGTCATTTACATTATATACCTTTTTTTTTTTGTGCTGTAAACAACTCAACTCTTCCGCTAGTGTATGCATGACAGTAGAAACATACTGCATGCGGATATTAACAAAAGCATGGACAGTGACATTTTTATCAGACATAATTGTTCAGCCCAAACATCATTGCAGAGATTGAAACATTAAGTTACACTGCATGGCAAAGCAAAGATCTAATAGGTTATGTTGACACCTTACATTAAGAGAATATACCATACGGTATTATGTGCTGTACTAACAGTCACCTTTGACCTATGATGTCACCAAAAATGTGAACACTACATATCATACTAATGTACCTAATTATCAGGTTTGAGGTTAATTAGACTTACTATCTAGAAGGAAATCGCAACACACTTTTACAAAAGATTTGAAGATTTGAGATTTGACCTTAAAAGGAAATAGGATGTTTAGAATACACCAACATGGCATATAAAGAAGATAGCTTTAATCCTTGTTAAACCGTTCAGTCTCATTTACAAAAGCTTCATCTCCTCAAAAAATTATGCATCTGATGAATAATGGAAGATGCATCATTTGAAATTTTGAAAGTTTGGGTGAACAAATTATTCTTGAGCAACAAATAAATTTTACATTTCTATCTATGAGAAACTTACTTCTTGTAAAGAAGGCCACAGACCTTCCTTACTTTGATAAATCTGTCCTTCTGTGTCCACAAACATTTGTTTTAAAATTGTGATTGCTTTTTATGAAGCAAAAGTGATTGCTTTATTTCCCTTTAAATTTTGATAGTAGACATAACTTTAGACCAGAAAAATCAGTAGATCACTCATTTACCAATATGATCTTCATTGACACTTGATCTTGGAGGAGTTGTGGGACGCAAACTTTTCAACGTCACATTTGACCTTTGACCTCTAACTTCAAAACACATATAAACATGATTTTTAGATGAAATTCTTGCATACTGGTCATATATCTGACAGACCCATGAAAACAGTCATATTGGGTTAAGAAATACAGGAAAAGTACGCTTTTCAATAATTTGAGCTTTGACCTCTGACCTTAAATTTTGATGGGAGACACAATTTCAGATCATGAGTCACCTGTCTTCCAAATTTGACCTTCATCTGCTTTGCAGTCCTGGAGGAGTTGTGAACACAAACTTTTATAACTGAAATTTTCTTGCCCAACACACACACACAGACATCTACACATGTGGTAATTTGAGTCATGACCCAACACAGTTCCAAATTACTTCTCAACCATTTTATGTCACAGCACTATGTAACTAAGGGTCATTACATCACATAGTGAAGGTTATGTCATGAATTGAAGCATATATACTACACAAAGCAAACAATTATGAGATGTAATAATTTTATTGACAGATCTCAGTAATTTGGAACTGCATCATGGAATAAATTGAATTACTACACAACTCATTGTTTGCATCATGTGCACTGTTTTCTTAGTTTATGATAATACTAACATTGAACGTCACATAGAAGTGCGGTAGCTGGTAATCTCCATTGCAGGTGGGATAATCTAGCTGGAAATTCAAAGGATACTGAACAAAAATTAGATGAAAAGCAATTTTAATTTCAACCGAACCACGATATCACTCATTTCTACATTGTTTGTTACTCTAAAACTGAGCTGAAACTATTTCACTTAGTCATTTCTTGAATCAATTAAACAATAACACTACGAACAAGTATGTCATTTAGTTACCATCCAACATATCTAATGATATCAACTATGTGCAACATGAATGATGGTAAGCCATATTCGCTTTACGCAGGTAACATTAACTGTACTGGGTCCCACACACTGGTAAAATATACATCCTGTATGTACTAAATACAGTATGTATGATGGACAACATAGGATTGGCTTTGCTGGCACAGAGCCGAATCCTTCATGGAATATTACAATATTGCAATGGCAATTTTGTTATTTCTACACATATTATCACATTCTGGTCCCTCACAACATGGTATACATGTATTAAGTTATTAAGTTGTTCAAGTTATTTTTCACTACAACGGACACTCAATAGCCACAATGGACAAAAATCAAACATAAATTCAATCCCCAAGCAAAATTATTTACATCTTTTAACTTAGCCCTGGTAAAAAATATTCTGACCTCACCTTGATAGCTTATTCAAGCTCTGGCTTGGGTTCCTACCCAAAAATAGGTAGAGCACACTGAATAGCTCAATGAAACAGTGGAGCAAGACCATGTTCTGTGTAAACTGAGGAGTGTGATTATCTCTGATGTTTTAAGCTTGACTGAAAGGTATGGCAAAGTGAGATAAAAGTATAGAGGCTGACAGCGTCATGTTGCACCTACCTCTCAATGGCGGAACTCGGTCCCCTATCACAGTTGGATATATATGTACCCTGTGTTCACATGTGATAACATGCTTGTCCTAATGGATCATTGTGGATTTCCTTGATCAGATTATACTCGAGTTCCCATGTGATGACGTTCTCTTGACCTGATGACAAGCTCATGATCAACTTATCATCAAGATGGCTTCTATCATGTTTGTTTAAAAAACATCTAGCGATAATGGGGGTCTTAGTAATGTAGTACTTGCCTGGTTGCCTACCTGTTTCACAAAATCCTTGTTTCTGTTCTATACCACAGGCGTTCGTAGCATCATATTTATCTATGTATACTATACACTATATAAATATATATTGTTATAGTGTATACAATGCTTTGAATGCTGGTGTTCTAAACTGCGACAGTACCCTAGTACATTAGATAAATCAGTTGTAAATTCTTTCTCTGAAAGTGAATGTCAAAGTTCATCAGCTAATTTTCATTATGAACGTGCTCAGCCACTTGCAAGCAAAAGGCAAAAAAATAGTCCTTGCTACAATACAAACACCACTATAGGTCTCAGCACACCTACGTTTCCATCAATGTCTATTTAAACAGACTGCAACGGTGCACTACCTTAAAGAAATATCATGTATACATACTTTGTCACAGATTTTTACAAGGCTTACACAAAAATTTTTCGGGTCAATAATCACATACTTTGTCATTTTCTCACAGAAGTTTACTCTGACGTTACTTCCATATATGCTACAGGGCATGTTGAAACAAAACTCAACCATGTACGACAATTCGCTGACTAAGTTGCACCATACATAGCAAGTACACCTACAACGACACCTCCCCTAGAATGACACACCCCTACTGTAGCTATTACTGAAACTGTATCACTTTCGACAACCTAACCTATTTTATTGAAAGCAGAATGACATAATTCCATAAACATAGTACGTCGCTGATGAAGCCTGTCACACTTCTGGTCCTTTGATAAGGTTTTTCCAGTCTTGTTTACAGGTTAGGCTTCATATCCTAATTTGAAATGCCACTAAAAAAAAAAACAACCCAGAATACGAGTCAAAATACCACCATGTCTCCAAGATAATCATCCACCTGCTGGACATAAGTTTGCATGATACATATACCTCATGGCTTACGCTACTCTGCTACCTGACTTTGCACACAACTTCACCTAAGCTACAATATGCCAATTTAGGTGCATAAAGGTACTTCTAACAGGAGAAATCTTGGGTTCACGTTGTGCTCGATATTAAAATGAAAAGGGACAGCGCAGAAAATTTTTTCATATCATTACATTTGTGAGGTACTGCTTTGTAGTAAAACCCCATGCACATGAGTGTTTTTGAATTTTACCATCTTCATAATAATCGATCAAATCCTTAGGTGTGTCATTCTAGGTGCAACCATGCAAATACATATGAACGGGAAAACAGAAACATGTCTAACTTGGTCTACCAACTATTTTATACATTCAACCTTCAAAAGCCATTTACTCTCTCACATCAAATTAGGCATGTTTATTTCGGGCCATCTAAAACATTGTGCAAAGGTTCACCAACTTAGGCGTAAAATCAGTGTACAGCCTATCGTTTCTTATTTAACTTGTTGGAATATGTAGAGAGTACAGGCGCATGCATGCTAGTCCAACCACTGTAGTATGTTTTGTGTATAAAAAGCATGCAAAATGTACTGACCATGGCTAGTGTATTTCCCCTCACCGCAGCTTAATTCAAGGTTCAACGCTGGATCGTGCGTTATCCGTAGGATAATATATGATGGGCAGTTTATAATGCAACTGATGCATGAGGGCACAGCAAAAGTGCATCCAGTGATAGCATTTACCCCTAAAGTGCATTAACCATAGGATAAGATTTTGATGAAAAAAAGAGGAAAATAAAAGAAAATCTGGTTTGTAGATAACTGCATATTATTGAAAATGAGCCCTGAAAAAAGGTCAACAAGATTCACAACATGTCAACAATACTCATGCACAATACACAAAGTTATTCTTAAAATAACAATCACATGCATAGCAACAACAAGCTACTGTATGTTAGTTTGCACTAGGCTCCCATTACAGTGTTTACATACCTTGTGTACTACTACTAGCGTGAATGTCATACACAGTGTTCGCATGCTGTAGTTCAGTGTTTGTGTGCCTATTCACTGTTTACAGGGCACCAACAGAGCTTTGTTGTCCTCATCAACTAACCAAATTGTTGGAATTTGCCTAGGATTGACCACCCTGATTTTTGGTAAAGACAGTTGCAGATTTTGGAACGTTACATTCAGAAAAAAGCTTAAACATCTTTGACGTTATCATGCCTAACACAATTTTGTTAATTTTCACGCATAATGTTATGGGGCTTAGGCCTACATTATTCGACTTACTGTGCATAAACGGCCCCTTTGCCTTTGATTGTGGAAGTTTTTGCAATTGCAATCTTTAGTCCTCTATCAATTTTATTCCATGAAGACTTGTTTTTGGACTTCTCAGTGAGATTGACGAAGAAGAAATGCCAATTCTGGAAGGCTTTCTAAAATCTGCTACATATATCGCTTGCGATAACTTAACGCTGACACAAATCTGTAATTTAGAGAGGTAAGACTACCGTAAGGACAACCACTGATATTATGTAATGTGTTGTTGTTAGGCCCACGTATATTTAATTAGGATTTATATTTTTAGGCATATATTTCACTTTTCAGTAGTCCCTAGGCTAGGCCTACTACAAACTTCACAGTCATGTTTTGTGGGTATCCCTACGTACCCCACATGTAAGGGACCGGGGCAGACTACAAAACACTGTCAATCTTGTTTTATTGTGTTCACCCACCAGTGATTTTACTTTAAAATTGACAGAACATTATCCATCATATAATGAATGATCACCTGACTGAAATTGGCTAATAAGAGTTGAGGATTCTTACCAATGTATGAGCTCAATGCAATGACAACACACATGCCAATATACGTGCAGGGAGTCCTGTGATATTGCCTTTCAACATACAAGTGATCAGATCTCACAAGCGTTCCCACGCATTTTCTGACTGTAATCTGATGACAAGCAAGTGATCTGATGACTTGACAGACTGTAATGATAATCACGGGAGCTTCATGATGACCTTGGGAGTGTTCACATGGATTTTTTATTACAGTTTGATGACGAGCTCTTGATCTGATCACAGCTTGATGATGAGCACATTATCACATGTGAACTCAGGGGTAATGTCTCCCATCAATGATTTTTTGGACCATTTCTTAACATACGTTCATTGTTCACAGGGCCTGAATTTAAGGAATAAATTGCATTTGACAGACTACTATTGGACAATAACAGTCGAGACTCAAAAATTTGGCAGAACAACAGATGAGGCCTAGCCATGTCCATTATTTTGTCAAATTGGAGTCAATAATAGTCTGCCAAATGTAATTTACTCCTATTCTACAATCTAAAAGTCATGGAAAAACATGATTTTTTTATGAATTTACTATGCAACAATGTCCAACCCTAGGAGACCTCCAACAAGTACAATAACTGGACACCTCTAAACCAATCAAAAGCTTAAAATTTGATGGTTTCCAGACCCCCTCACTTGTATTTATTTCTGTGGACCAACGAACAACAAAATCCCTGGCAAGATTACACACTGTATGTACAGAAGCAGGCAAGTCAAAGTTCGGTAGAAAAGTACAGCACAACCTTCATCTCTACACACAACATACAGTGAGAACACTGTGATTTGTGAACTGAATGGAGCAAGAAACACTGAGCACGTCTCAGTGAGTTGCAAAGTGGTGGAGTGAGTCAAAGACTGTCAGAAAGAAAACTCAGGTGATTTTGTTGATATGGATATGGGCACCGCGTTATAGCCTAACAACAACCCTGACAAACTGAGGATTAGCAATTTTCTTATCATCGTACGGCATGGAGAGGTTTCACTGTCAGTGATGGCTGACCTAAGTTACATTAGGCCAGGCTGAGATAGTGCTGGTATACAGTTAGTGCTGTTGGACAAGGGTATAAGCTTACACTACTGGGCCTTGTATCTTCTATTAGGCCTATCAATCATGGAGCTGTTTCCAGGTGGCTTTGAGAATAGTTTGAATGTTTATCACATTGCACTGGTTAGGCAGTCCAGGGGACCTAAGTAAGGAACGTTTGTAATATCTATAGCAGCCTAGACACTGAAATAATCTGACAGATATTGTTACGCCTAGGCACTAGATGTGCAAAAAGCTCCAGCGATTTGCATATGCTTTCCTAATAGTAGCAAGGAGACTATATTTGGCTTTACACATACCCAGTAATCTGTTGATCTCATTCGTGTGCATGACCAGCTTACAGCAATTAGGCCATCCCTTAGTGTGTGGATTATTTGTTTTCTTCAACAGTACTTTTTCGGTTCTTTTTTTTTTTTAATTTTTTCCGAGGCTTATTTGCAGTATTTTATTAGGCCTATATTCACTGTAGGTGCATGTACATTTGTTTCAGGACACATGTTTTACAGTGCAGTTATTGTCTAATCTACACTGAATGAGCATAGTTACATAGAAACAGCAAACAGTCTCAGGTAGCTCCAACTGCCAAGGTTTTTTTTGGGTTTTTTTGCATACTAATGAGAATTACTGACTGTTTGTTGAGTAACAACAGGTCATCTTTTAACCCATCACAGTGCAGGATTTCAACAATGGATTGCTAAAGGTTGCAGAATACAAATTATAAGACCATTAAGAACATGCACTCTATTTCCAAGGTATTTAAGCAACATCCATTTCATTTTACAACCAAGTGTGAAATAGAAGTTATTATCCACTCTATAGTGTCATGCCAGACAAGCCAAACAATAAGTTTATGAAGACTTTCCTACACATACTTCAAACACCTGCATCACAATGGCTTCAAAAGATACAGCCATATCCATTACACACAGCTTACAACATATATTACTGAGCAAATACCTTAATGAGTAATATCTTTTCATGGCACACTTCCTGGTTTTCATACAGCAGATCTGAAACTGTTAGTACTCTAACCACTTATTCATTGCAGAACACAAACGACAGATGATTAAGTGTGCTGATTACAGTGAAACAGCAACCAAAGATTGTATCCTTCGAAAGATTTCAAATCGGCGACAGAAAACAAAAGAAAAAGGAAATAGAGAGAGGGAATGAACAAGTTCTAATGAATTGCAAACTGCTTTCTTAAGTACTGAGAGATTGAACTTTGTGTTCTACTAATGTACAGTGCCAAACATAATAGGACTGTTACCTTGTAATCTATGTTGATTTCAAATTTCCATTAGTAAGGGGTTACACTAGTCTTCCACAATACTACACAAAACAGTCAAAGCCAATCTACACAACACATGCTGCAAGTAATGTGGTGTAATAGCAAACATTCTTAAGGTCAGTAAATATCTTCAGAGCTAAGGCCGTTACTCTTCTAAGGAATCATGAATAAATGAAACTAATCGCTGTTCAAAGAATATTTGAGCATCATATCTGTATCTATTTTATGTTTTTATGAGTTTTGTTTGCTAGGGATTTTCATTGGCCCCAAGCAAATTCATTTTACTCCATACAAAAACATCACTTATGAAGTCAGTCTCTATTCAGTGCCTTCTCAGGCAACTGCTTCTTTTTTTCCTTTTGTGGAAACAGCTTTACAGTGCAGTGTGCCAAGTTTTTGTCACAACTACTGTATCTACCCTTATTATAATCTTCATATCATAGAACTGGAATTTAAGATTGCTCATATTCTAGTATACACTCTAAGTAAACCATATTGTATACTTGCATATTTTCTAGAGTCAACATCACAGAATAAAGATATATGTACAACCATCACAAGAAAGAGCCAATCAACAACAAAAAAATGACTGAAATCATCATAACAAATACATCATATGTACAATATCTTTGATGTAGGTAAAGAGGTGCAGTAAAGCACTCTAAGAATAGGTTTTGTGAAAGACATTTGGAACTTAATGCTGCACAAATTAGTCAATGTAGTACAGCTGAGTGTGCATATTTCATTCAAGAAATTCCATATACATTTATGAGCTGTAAAAGCACACTTACATCATATACATTCATATATTCTCATTGGTAATGTACTTTTTGTGGCCAGGTAAGCAAATACCTTAAATATAATTTTGAGAACTATAATTCCACTGGCAAAGATATGGGCACTTTGCAATTTCCAGGAAGTAAGACATAGAATGTCAGAATTTGGAATCAGATGAATAATCTGTACATCCTTTGAGAAGCCATCCATTTCCTCATTCTGCAAACAGGAAGACCTTACATGATCAAATCAATACCTCCTAGTTGACACTAAGAAACATCCATCGGTAAAAATAGCAATTAGCAAGGATTGATGATAATGGTAAGGTCATAGCACTGATCTCTAAGCAGGATTTTGTACTGTCTAGAAATTAAAGTATAAACAGTTACAGAGATTTACAAAATACCCTAGTTCATGACCTGATTGATGTGCCTACTCTGTTCTTTGTTCATATTGCCCCTGGCACAAAATGTATACTTATGTTTGTCAATACTCTAACAAATTTCACTTCATCACTTGGTTCCCATACTCTTACTTCTTTCCTTCATTTCTCTTTTATCTAATGATGAATGAAAATGCAGAACTGCAGAAGCTATATCATTCACTTACTAAAAAAATTACACCCTTTAATTGGTAACACTTTCATAAATCCTATGAATCAACCAAAATGCACTGTTACCAATATGGACATCATTTCCATGTTTTGTTATCAAATATATCCCTTTAAACTACAACCCAAATTAACAGTATACCCTAGTTCAGGAGTTATAACTGGGCATGTGCGATCTATGAAGGTCAGAGGTCACATGGGTATGGAACACAATAACCAGTCATGGTACTGTGACACAGTCTCTTACACACTGCTTTGTACAGAGGGATTTTGTCAGAAATCTGTTTGCATTTTTAGATGTACTGCTGTTTTTAGATGAACTGAAGAAAGACTGATGCAGTCAATTTGGATACAGGCTGTAGCTGTCCTTGGGGAAGATTGAGTAGTGATAACATGACCAATGCAAGGAAAGGTACGGACACATTTCTAGCAACTTTACATTAGGCCTTGACCTCATTAAGAAACTAGGGCGTCTAAGTCTATAAGGATTACAGTGCAGTTCTTGTTTTTACAAAACACCAAAAGTCTTATCAGCCTAACTTTCAAAAAATGTTTGCACATCTAATTACTAGTGTCATATGTGTGTGCAGTCCAAAGTTGGCTACCCCAGCTTAAGCTAATCCTTAAACACTGATGTAGGTAACTTACTAGTGGCACCCACAGCAATATGATGTTATAGCAATCTATTCCCTATATTATCTAAATAAAAAGCTATATGGAAACACATGCATGGCAGCCAATTTTTTGCTGATTTTTTTTATTCCCATTTGTTGTCACCAGGTAACACCTCATCTCCAACATTCAAAATGCCAGTGCAGGCAGAGTATTTCTCTCTCACGCATCTAGGCCTTAGTGTCTTCGGTATGTTCATGAGAACAGTGAAAAACACAAACGCGACCAGTTCATATTCTTCTTGCCCCTTACTCTAAAGTTTCCACACCTCACAAATTACTTCAGTCTCTCAACTTTTCCCAACCAGAATTCTTTACCACCTGGAGTCTCCATTCAGCATTTTGCAGTGTAATGTTCTACAAAACTTGTCACAATGGTACAAGATGTAAGCAGAATGTATGAATGCCATCAGCCTACTACGTCAAGCAAGTGTCTGCACAGCCTGCTTCCAAGCGACATACACAGACAATACCCTCTTGACCTTTAACCTGTAATGCACTGTTGTAACTATGAACTGGCTTATTCCCACAACATGTCTGACTCATAGATGTAAGATTTTGTCTTGCCTAAATGTGTAAAAACTTTGTTGGGGTGCAAAACTAATATGACTTACAATCAACCTTTGTTGCATTTTATATACCAATATACTTCTTTGTGCAACCAAAGACTTAACCAAGTGATAAGTTGGTGTACTGTTGTTGTGTGGAAGAATGGTAATTTCTCATCAAAGCTAAACTTGTGGAGGAAATTTCTTCAAGACAGAAATGATGACATGTTAAACTAAAACGATTTAAAATATGTTATTTTTCATAAAAAAGTAAATAAACTTCTTTGCACAATCAAAGCTTTCCCAAGGTTGAAAGGAAATGATGACACAGAATACAAAAGTTTGTGAACAAAAGGAATAATTTAAAATTCTTGCCATACAAAGCTAGATTTATGCAAAAAAACTCTAAAAAAACAGAAATATAGAAAATCATTTTATTACCCAAAATCTAAACATTGAGTAACCAAAAGTGACTATTATGCAAACTATTTCAAAATGAACAACATCGAAATTTGCTGCAATGTTATCAATAATTTTATAAAACAGAAGTGTAGTGATACTGCTAATTGTAGCAGTCAGCTTGATGTTCCAATGGGACTAACATTACATCTTAAACCAAAAACAATAGCATTCTTGTATTCACTGTGGTTGATCGACACAGTGCACTACAAATTATATCAGTTCAAAACTGTTCTTGATATGTGTTTACAAACTTTTCACATTTTAACTGGCTGCTAACCTCAAATGAACCTTGACCTAATAAAAAACAACAAATTTCTTAGATGCAATGTAGTACATCAAAAACTACTTATGGGATCAGACTAAGCATACATTCTTGAAATATTGTGTCTATGAGGTTTTCACAGTTTGACCTTTGCTAAAACTTTGCCTTGCACCAAGACTCGCCTTCTTGGGATATTATTTTTAAAATGTTTTGGCCATTTGGTCTGTTGATATGCATAACAAGAGCAGCAATGACAATAAATCTCAATACCTCTGGTTGTTTAATGTTCCTTTGTAAGGGTGTTCTGAATTTTCTAGAAACAGTTTAATTGTGATTGAAGGGATTAACAATGAAAAATAGGTAAGTTTGCATCTGACTGACTGATCTGGTTGAAGCTGAAAGTCAAAGGACTTTGTGATTCCTTGCCAATATTTACAATGAACAAAGGATAAGCAACATACCAATTTTGAAGTTCACTCACCTTAACCTCCTTGAGATACCATGTCTACAAAAAATCAGTAACTGATAGTCACTGATCTTCCTTGCAAGGTCTTCAAACTCCACCACTGGTGACCTTAACTGACCTTTGACCTCCATGAAAAACAATAGGGATCATCTACTCTCAATGGCCAAACAATACACTAAGTTTGAATTCTAGCAACCCTTCCTTCTGGAGATACAATGTTCACCAGGTTTCTGTGCTATGACCTCTACTGACCTTGTGTGACCTTTGACCTCCCTAAAACCTGACAGAGATCATCTAATCATCAAGAGCAACCAAGTTGACCAATGAAACCATTGTAACACATGCAACCTCTGATATAACCAAAACTTGACAGAGATCATCCACTTATCAAGTGCTAACCATACTTTACATTTGGAGTTCATGGTCATCCTCCTTAATAGGTTTTCAGACTTCCCATCTGGTGACCTCAAATGACCTTTGACCTACCTGGAACAGAATAGTGACCATCTACTTACAATGGACTACCTACATACCAACTTTGAACTTCAAGTAACTTTCCCTCAATGAAATTCCGTGTTTACAAGGTTTTCAAGCTATGTCCTCCACTGATCTCATGTGACCTTTGACCTCATCAAAACTTGACAGAGACCATCTATTTATCAAGTGCTACTGATGGCTATCCCCACTGGTGACCTCAAATGAACTCTGACCTACCTGAAAAAGAATAGGGACCATCTACCGACTACCTACACACCAACTCTGAAGTTAGAGCAACTTTCCCTTCTTGAGATATCTTGTTTAAAAGCCAAGGCATCACACACACATGCACAAACATGCCATCACCATCGCATAGACTCTTTGCCTGCCTTCGGCAAGGAATAAAAAATTTAGACTTTGCCTTTTCAGTCATTTGCATGGGTCTGAAAGTATTAGCAGTAATTAAATAAACACCTGGCATCTGACATTCTTCTTTTGTACTTTTTGTTGAAGTTGAGAATACACACAATTGAGTTGAAAACCTCTGTCCTTTATTCAGGGAGCTGTTATTTAGATGGAGAGAGTACGGAAAATTCAGTTAATGCTAATACTTTAAGACCTCCAAACTGAGTGAAGATAAGCTGTACAATGAGCTCAAAGGTATTTCTTTTCTTTATTGGACATTTCTAGTTCAATATAATTTACCTAGCAACATCATTTAAGGCTAATCCTTTAACAAGAAGCTTGCCCAGACAAAATGCCCAGAAAAATGTTTTGATGTGTAGGTTTGTACCACCGACACTTAAAGAACAGATAGGCTACAACTTGAAATGACTGTTTAATTCAAATGAATGAGTACCTTTACCATTCCTTTAAGAGTTAGTGCATGCAAATGAGCTACAGAGGCAAAAGTCTAACTTTTGGACAAATAGCTGAGAAGTGTCCTCAAGTTTCCAGAGATGGCTAGATGTAGATTCTTTTTCATGGTTTGATATACAACCCAAACATTGAATTGTCATACACGTCACCGTGCGTTGAAAGGCCGAAAGAATTATTTATTTCCATGACGACTGGTAATGCTGTAGCACTAGGGAAAGACAAAGTGAAGCTCTGTTTCTGTAGCAGACATCAAATACCTGTTGTGTTCATTTCCTTATCCAGTAAAAGTCCTTAGACATGTCAAGAACGATACAAAGAACAGATTATGGTGTGACCTTAGCTGCACAAACCTCACTTCAAAGCATACTCTCTCCATTTAAAGTGACAGCTTCCTGCTGTACTGTTACCTCCTTCAGTTACAGCAAATCGAAGGTGGAGCTGAGAAAATTACTGCCCAGGACCCACCAATCCAAGCAAAGGATCAAAACACAATTTATGCAAGTTCCATGTGCAAAACTATGGGAGAAAACCTACCTTTTCCAAGTTTCAGGCACTTTTTGGTCAATAATTTGCAAAAAGGACTTATTGCATGTATTTTCTTCACACCTAAACTAGTAACATCTTTTGCTTACATGCAAAGAAGCATGATGGGGAAGTTTGATACAAATTGACAGTGGATCAAGACCCTGACACCACTTTAAAAGAACACCAGAATGTCCAGCTAGTATGACTATATCTCTATACATGTGATGTACTGAGATAATAAATATGAGATCAGTTCAAGTTTGCATTCTTGACATTTGGTGTTCACAAGGGTTTCATGGTTTGACGTATGCTGACGTCAGTTAACTTTGACCTCCAAATAAAAGTCCGAGCTTGCCTTCTTGTGGTACTTTGTATACAAGTTTGCAATTTGACCTGTGATGACCTCAGATGACCTTTGCTTAAAAAAATGGGATTTTTGTACTTGATGTATGCATACCATGTATGACTTCAGCCTAAGCTTTTTTGTTCAAGAGATCCATATTACAAGCAAGATGTCACATACACAAACACTTTTACATGCACACAGACATACACACATACACATTACATCATCAGTACACATGATATACGTATAACGGTATACATATATATATATATACATATATATATATGTATGCACGCATGCATGCTTGCTTGAATGTGCACTTTTAAAAGCTGCAAAATATATGCATTTTACATTAATTAAATCAATGCTACTTTCCTTGGCAAATTTATGATCTAATTAGAGGATAAGTAACGCTTAGCCAGAACAGGATTTAACCCAGAAACTAGACACAGGTTTACTGGATCATCACTGGCTGATATTTTTAGCAGTTCTCTTTGAGTCCCAGGCACTTTATATACAACTCTCCCAGTAGCTGGATCCCTTTTGAATAATGAAACTATTGAAATGCATGGTACAGATAATACCATTTACCACATAAAGTGGCTGCTGTACTACAGAACTCTAGAATTGTGCCAAATGAAAGCAAAGATCTGTCATATCCTAACTCCACATTGCTGTGTATGATATATACATCTTGTAAGACAGGCACAAAACTACATGATGTAATGGTTAGCCTTTCAAAGATATACCCTTGAAAAATTGTTTGGTTTGCCCAGCAAATCTCCTGGCCAAATTCTCCCTGAATTCAGTATTACAATGGCTCCCTCTCTTTCAACCAGATTGCACAAAGCATTGTGGTTTCAGTGACTTCATCATGAAGATTTTTTTTAAATCTGATATATGATGACTGATATGTATTATGTCTCAACATGCACAACTGCATATTACAGTGATACAACATCGACACATTACATATGAGATCTACCCAAGCTTCCCTTGAGATATTGTGTTTACAGGGTTTTCACAAGTTGACCCCTGTTGACCCCAAATGACCTTTGACCTAAACCAAACACAATAGGGTTCTTCTAGTCAATGTGATACACCTAAAAACCAACTATGAGATTTGTCCCAGTTTCCTTTCTTGAGACACCATGTTTACAAGATTTTCATGATTTGACCCCTGTTGACCCTAAATGACCTTTGACTTCCACCAGAAACAATAGGATTCTTCTGTTCAGTGTGGTTCACCTACACACTAAATATGAGATTTGTCCAAGTTTCCCTTCTTGAGATATCATGTTTACATGGTTTTCATAATTTAACCCCTGTTTACCCCAAGTGATCTTGACCTCAACCAAAAACAATAGAGTTCAGCTACTCAATGTGGTGCACCTACATACCAAACATGAGATCTGTCCAAGCTTTCCTTCTTGAGATATAGGGTTTACAAGGTAGGGTGTCATGGACATACACAAACACACACACCACACACGCTTGCATACACATACACATATGCATGATTACAAAGGTTACGATTATCATCAAAACCTAAAAAAAGCAGAACTTTAGACTAAAGAAGCTTGCAGTATTTATTTGATTTCAATTTTGAGTCAGATAGTGATTCAGAAAATGAATAAGACAAAGGGTATTTGTGTGGGGCAAGTGACTTTATAGAAGGAACCACTACAGATAAGTTACAAACACTGTTATTTGCTTGTATTTGCTTCAGTGAAAGAAGGCAAAACAGGTGATGACCTATTTTTGTGGTAAATATTTAAAGTCTAGTATTATTCCAATGCTAAGTTGAAACTTGTGAAAACTTGTGCAAAAATTCATTGTGCAGTGGGATTAAAGTCACAATATATTAACTCCACAGTTACCTGGTTAAAGAATTCTCACAAAAAATTGCAACTGGTAGGAGTCCAAAACTGATTTAGGTTGTTTGAAGAACATAATTGCCACAAAATGTGATTGTCCATGAGATGCTTTTGTTTTTGCCATCAAAGAGAGGGAGAACCCCAAAATTTCTTCACTAACAAATAATGTAACAGTACTTACTACTTGCTGGCCCTGGTGTCTGCAATGTTGGTAAGACATTATCATTGGCTGATAGTGAAACAAAGAATGCAAATGGAACCAACCACAAACAAATGGTAAAGAAAGCAAGAACCTGCAAAATATAGAAGACACAAGTGGTTTGAAAGGATGATGGTCATGTTAACATTCAAGATTCTAACTAGAGGATTCTGAATGGTGGCTTCAGTATTTTGCCAGTGGAGGTGAATGCCATTCAGGGAGAGAGATGTAAAGGAAGTTGTCCTCCTCTCTGGATCTTTTTTTCAGATAGAATATGCTAAGACAGAGAATGGTGAAATTTTTTTTCCTATTACTGAGTTGAAGTTTGCAATAACATACACTTCAAGGAATGTTAAGACATTTTCCATAGACTTTTCATTGAATTTGGTGCCAGCCTGAAATCTGGCAATTTGCTAGTCATCCAGGTCATCAAGCATCAGCACCAGCTACAGTCGGTGATCGCCAATGTCAAAAATGCTCTTAGATTATTAGCTAAATAGATGATTAGTTCTTAAAAAAAAATCAGCTACTGGATAACTTGTAACTGACGCTCAAATAAGGCATACACAATTGATAATACAAGCATTGTTGCATGTACCTCTGATACTATGTTGCAGTATCACAAAGTATACTGCAGTAGTGCATTCTTACTTGTATTAATTACAATGGTAACAGAGAGGACAATCAAAGAACTTCAATAATTTTCATGTACATGTGTCAATACTCTGACTTTCTGAACAATTCCCTTAAAGCAGTAAAATGACCATTAACTTATATCCCTACAGGGCTGCCAAACCTGGTTGAGAAGTTTCTATGATAAAATACATTGTAATCAGATTTTTAGTACTGGTAACCTTTTGTAATGAACACAGCACCCAGATTATTCCTACAGCATGCTTACCTCTGAAAAGGGATGCCACACAGTGGAAAAATATCGGAAGGCAAAGTAATGATTCACAAATACCAAAACTGAAAAGACAACAAAATGAAAATATTTTGAAAATAAATTCCATTCACTTTGCAACTTGTGAGATCATAGTATTTCATTCCTATCAGTGGTGCATTTCATACATGATGTTTGGTTGATACTCTCTATCCTAAATCTCTGTTACATATGTCCTATTGTCAAGATAAAGTAACAAGGTGTCTACTCCTTTTATTCCAGACTGCATAAAAAAGGTTATTTGGGGACAGCTTCTTCTGTCCCATGCCTTGTCTTTCAGTTTTCTTTCTCCTGTTCATTTTCTTTTTAGAAACTAACAGTGATTTGCAAGTATTTTCTTTTTTTGTTTAGCAATGAATTCAAATGCAGTCTTCACAGTCTATGTTTTGTATGTACCTGCCACTAGTTTACCACTTTGGTATACAGCAAACCCCCATAATTCCAGGGACTTTGCCTCCTGGGTCCTCACAAGGGTTTCAACCTCTTGACCTGAAAGGGCCCTATGGCAGGCCCGAGTCCCCTGCCGATTCGTTTATTGAGTACCCAAACTAGCAGGAACTCAACTAATTGTTTTTATATGTTTGTGGAAAATTGAACAGCTTTCAAACACCACAGGTGATCTAGAGGTGTGTCTTGCCAACCCTAGAGATGTGGAGGACAGTCAGTTACACCAATCACCATGTACCAGAATTTGCCAGCTAGAATTTGGGTTTGTCAAAATATATGTACCCTGGAAATATTGCAAGTTTTGCAGACACAAGTGGCTACATTCTTCACATTCATTGCCAAGTGCCTTTGTATGTAGTGTGCTAAAACATGTTCATATGACACATTTGTGAGAGAATGGTTACAGAAGCAATAGGACAGGGATTTGCAACTCTGTGGATTGCCTGCTCATTAAATGATTTTGCAATACTGTACATAATTTATTGATATCTTACTATATCAAACTGTCCTACAACCAAAAGTTCCCAAAAATCTACAAATTCCCATTCCAACCTACTGTATTCCCTTATCCAGTGAAAATTCCACCTGTCAACAACTACTGACAGGAACATACCATAATCAAGGTCTCTGCATGGTTCCAACAAAAGACAAAAGCCATATCACTCCACTGGAATACAGCACGAAACTAGAGCAACAAGGCTACAGAGGCTCATACCTGAACACTACAATGGTACCATTTACCTATAGCATGTACAAGAGAATCTGTGGAAAATCTGCATAATTTGCGGAATATCATAAACTAGAGCACAAAACTTCAGAAGATGGATCTTTGTCCATAAATTTGTGATACATTTAATGGGCACTACCAAATTACAACGCTTATAATTTCATCACTATTCAAGTATCTAAAACATATGTTATACATCTAATATTATGAAACTGTCATTTTTGTACATTTTATACCTGGTTTGTACTAGCTGTGGGCATATGTATTAGAACTAATATGGAAAAGTGGTTGCAAATTTTCCAAAACAAATTTAAATCTTTAACTACCAGCTCATTAGTGTTCATTTGCTACCAACAAGACCACCAACAACATTCCAACTTAGAAAAGATATTAGCTACTGCTAGCAGTCTTGCAATGGCTATGCATATTGTATACTGCAGTCCACAGCAACACAAGTACACTGCAGACCTTACTCACAAGAGTATGGAAGGCCAACCGACATGCGTGGTGGACTCTCTCCATTCTACTACGTCACGTAAATAACTAAATATCAAGTCCGAGTCGAAATTGAAAAGTTACAGTAAACATAATTGATTGCGGTGGCAAAATAATTGTAATCATGGCTTAGTTATGATTGCAATGAATAAAAAGAAAAAAAAATAGTGATACATTACTAAACAATTTTTTTCAGTGCTTATAACTTGCTGCTTATAACGTAAGTGATTCTACAGTAGTCAAGTTGATCCTGCTTTCCTAAATGCTCCAGCAGGGCAGCCTGAGTAAGAAGTGCATGGATTCAATGACATCCATTATGGTACACTTAGTTCTCTTGTTGATACAATCAGGAATTTGTTTTCATTACTTGCACATTATGTTCACTCAGCCACCGTCAACCTAAAGGCATTCTTGTTACACAACTGGTTGACTTTACAAACATTCAACACATATTAAGGGTATTTGCTATTTCAAGAGAGCAGTGATTTTCAATTGGTCAACAGGAAGCCTCCAACAACCAACCCCCCCTCCACTCCTATGAACACTGCTTTAAAATATGTGTTCTAAATTGTAGAGGTGTATTACAAATCAGAACAACAGATAACCCTTAGAGTTGTCTGTTAAAGTCTGTACTGTACATTCTTCTCTTTGTATCATCTTATCATTGTCTAGACATGTATACTTACAGATATGCAAAAGGAGATTGGAAAACATGTAATCACAATTGCAATCGTGATTACATTGCAATATACTTGTAATCGTAATCAATTCCTTTATTTTAGCTGTAAGTGTAATCATAATTGAAATCGTAAAATCTGAAGTAATTGTAGTCGTAATCGATTACATTCAGATGTAATTGCCCCAACCCCGAGTCTTCCTTTGTTTCATCACACAGAGGTGTGTAGGCGCTTCCCATGCATGCATAATGACACAGACTTGATCAGCAGTGTCTGCAGTGCTCAGTTAACAGAGGTACACACAGTGAATAGACAGGTTAGAGTTTAATCCACGGCGATCTAGTGGAATGAATTGGATATTACCCAAAACCTCTAGACATGACAGGAAATTGCTAAGGAATGCTACACATGCAGTGCTGCAAGGTAGTTACACATAATTTAAAGTTGATCATTGAGTAATTTAAAGTTGATCATTGAGATCATTGTGATTGATCCTTGTGATGATTAAAACTAATGCATCTTCTCTCCAAACTATCCACTACCAAACAATAACACACCTGAATTGTAAGAGACTGTTCTTTGCTTATTGAAAAAACATTTGATTACCAGTTAACTCTATCTAGTTTTCCTATGATGACACCTACCACAACTGGTTATAAATACCGGTGATGAGAGTTCAATAAAGGGGAAATCTTTCAACATCAGAGAGTAGATGCACACAGAGACAAGCCCCAAGACTGTAACTGAATAGTAAAAGTCTTCAAAGATGATTAAGCCAATGTAAACAGCTGCAACAACCTACAAACACAAAATAAAGGTAAATTATTATCACCTTTTAATTAAAGGATAGAACTTAAGTAATAAGAGGACCAAGTCACTGGACATATGTTACTTTAAGTGATGAGAGAAGAAATAGAACCATATCACCAATGGAAACAAGTAAATGGATTCCTTTAAAACTATGGAAACAGGTATAATATGCAAAACACAGCAAGTGTGCAATTCTGAGTTATGACCTAATAATATTATTCATGGGCTTAAATCTTTTATGTCGAGCATTTCAAGTCAGGCTGAAATCTTATCAATCTGATTCAAATGACAACATAAAAGCTACCAGCTATATGTTGTGTTTATTGATTCAGTGTTAATTTGTGATGAAAGTGCAATTTGTGACTATCAGATGATCCATCTCTGCCGATTTTTGTTTACTGTAATGTATTTGCTCAAGTCTGTGAAGTTTCTGGTATTGCATTTATTTAGCTTACATCCACTGTGTTTTATTCAATAACATAGTTTTCGGGTAGCCATGTCTGACAAATTGCCCATACCACTGTAGGATAACAAGCCCCTCAAATGATATTAGAGGTAAATATTATGGGTAAGTAGCACATATTATAGGTTATTCAATTCACCATCTTCACAAAATCTTCATCATCCACTCAATTGACAGCAGTGTTGCTTAATCAGCATGTAAATATTCTGTTACATGTGCAGATTCATACTTCTTCATGTGCACATGCCATATTTAACAGCTTAATATGCCAAAGATGTCATCTAAATAATACCCACAACACAATAATTGAGACCTTAAGTATTAATGTCTACACACAACAGAAATTACACAATACAGATACACAATACATACACAACTCAAACATACCACATGTAACCATTTTATGATCCTTCCAGATACAACTGTGTACTCCTCTACCAGCTCGGCTAAATAGTACAGGCCAGCCGCTGTTGGGAATTAATAAATATAGATATGCATCAAGGAGTGAAATAAAACAAATGTCAGGAAATGAATAACATTAGACTCAGCAAACAATATTTTGCAGATGCACTTGGCAGCATAGCTCTGGAATTCTGACAGTAGGTAATATACATACATGGTGATAATCTTAAAAGGAATCTCTCACAGGAAAACAAGCAATTTTTGCTGTCTTTCAAATATATCATATTGCGGTTGCACTGCTCTGACCACAGATGTTTAATTTTACTGACTGGTTGTTGGTACTAACACCGTATGGATTTCTTCATAAAACAAAAGGAATTTATTATTAAGCTCTATTTTTCAATAAAAGCACAGTAAGGAGGATTTTGCAGATATTTTTTAGGACTTGCATCTCAAGAAATGCATATTGCAACTTAAAACAACACATGTATGGTTTGATTACTTTTATACCACAAGAGGTTCTAGATACTGAATTACTGATTCACCCCAAAGAAATTTAACTACAATCTGTCATTGTGCTCAACATCAGGGCACTTTACCACACACGGTCAAAGAGCATTATAGTTCAGTTTTGCATGTTATTAGGGAGTGCTGTCTTGTTAACTTCAGTCGAAGTTTTTACCACATTTCATTTTGCAACTTTTCGTAATTACATATGAACCTTATTTCTTACTGTAGTTTTGTATGTTACCATAATTGCATTTTTTGTTTTGATTTTGTGAGTCGTGAACAAAAACAAATGAAATGTCCAGAGATACTGCAAGACATGAAAAGGAGTGGGGGGTGGGGAGAATTTGAAATTACTCATACCTTAACTCAAAAACTGATAATTGATAATGTGTTTCGGGAATAGATATTGGAATATGTCCATGGGAGCTAAAAAATAATTTCTGAATGACCTCAGTAGTTGAGGTAGGCAATTATAATGAGTGTTTTTTTAATTGTGTGTTAAGTGTGGGTCTGTATTCTTTGGTTAGCAATGCCTCTTTGATCTTAATTTCAAAGTCAGAGTTGCCAGATGCTAAAATGGTGTACAATTCACTGGTGCAACCTCTACGCTCCTTACAGCTGAGAATGCGGTCATGGATGGGTGATGTACTTGTTCAAGTGCTCCTTAATCCTAACAGACAAATGTCTTTTGGTTTTACCAATATAAGAGACATTCTTATTACACAAACCTTTAAATGAGTAAATGACATTTGCCTACAGACTAAAAGGAGTATGATCTTTCAGAGAAATGTAGTTGTCTACTTCGAATGGTTTGAACACAATACAGCATTTTATGTTAAGATCTTTATATTTACAGACTTCCTTACAATCAAGGATGCATGACTAACAAAAGAAACACTTTTGAAACATATTCAGAGATGTTATGCTTATCTGTATCTGACTTGTGATTATTTTGGCAAAGCAACTTTTTGTCTAAGAATTTCTTAACACACTCATCAAAAACACAGTTGGGATAACCATTCCTAGAAAAGATCTTTTTGAGGTTGAGAATTTCTTCATGGAATAAAGACCAATCACTACAGACAATGAAAGCACGATCTACAAAACATCTGAGTAGTTCCGGTTTCCAGATCTTAAAGAGGCTCATTGAGTTGTTTTGTGAAATTCACTCAATTTTTCCGAACCAGTCAAGTTTCCTTCACATACTAATGACAAACAGTCAAACTAAAAGGATCCTAAAGTTTTACATACGTTGGAACATTAATGAGGGAGTAACCAACGATTAAATTTGGTTTTTGAAACTTTGTGACCAGACATTTTCACATTAGTACATTCACATGCACACAATCAGAGCAACTAACAGTCAAAAATTCAAAAAAATTGACAGTTTTCATATAACTATTGGATGTGAAACTTGATTAATTATGCTGATTGTGAGTATTGTCGTGTGTTTGTATACTTCAAAATCACCACAATCTTTACTGATATCAACTCAATGAGCCCCTTTAAGGCAGGTAGCACAGCGGTTAAGAATACCGTAGTACCATCTCTGAATAAACTTGCATATTTAGAAAAGGCAACTCTGTCAGGACAATTTCACAAGTAAATTTTATGTTTTGATTTAATCTCTTATAAGCATGTCAACTTCCAGTGGCAATTTGCAAAAAAGATCTGAAGTTTCTTTGGGTTATTGTGGCCTTGAGTCCTGTTTATAGACATGATCACAAACAACACCGATTGTTTCACTTAGTGGAATATTTGTAAATAATGAGATCACATTATAGCTGACTTGTATGTAAGATAATAGTAAATTCCAACTTCTTATGATTCAAACTTTTGTATATTTTGCCCTAAGAAGAAGAAGAAAAAGTTTGCATTTCAAAATGCCTCTCAAGAACCTTGCTCAATTTCCATGCATACTACAGTAATTGACAATTTTTTTATTTGTGTACCTACAGTAGGGACTAGAGTAGGGAATGGAACCCCCAAAGATTTTGGCTTCCGTGTGCAGTACATCAAAATGGTGAAATAGGCACAGTTGCATAGGCACAATGATGATACAACCCTTACATTAGTCCTCCATTTGCATTTGCCACAAAAATGGAGAATACAAATTTGTACCGCTACAGTACTTATGCTGTACCTTCACTAAAGCTAGGGGATTTGCAGTCTTACTATTATGTAGATATTAACTAACTTTTAAGATTATGAAGTCAATAAATGTAGTACAGAACAGTGGGAGCAACATGAAGCTCTTAATTGGCTCTTCCCAGTACATGTACACTGATGTTTCGTACATAATGATACTGTATGTGATGTTTCATACATAATGATATGGCAACGTTGAACCTACTTCACTCCTCCTCATGGACACTATCATCTGCTCCTTTTGGTTATCTTCTTCACATTTTAGCACCAAGCAAACTTCCTGGCTGTCACTTTATTCTTTTTCGATCAATATTTTCCTGCGACTTGCTTTATTGCAACGTTAGACTGTGGGTCAAATATTTTATGGGACAACAACATGTGTAAGCATATGTGCAGGACACAAATACAGAAAGTTAATGCATTACATGTGAGGATCCAACATCGGGACAGTTCAGAATATCTTGGTTATTTTCCGACATCTTCTTGTTTTCTCTACTATTTTAACAACTGCGGCTGAGGGAAAAGGTATGATCTAAAATGGAGAATATTCGTTGTTACAGACAGAGTTTGACTGGCGTTGCAAAGTGGATGTAACACCGTATCTTTACCTTTAAAGACAAAAACCCATCACCCCAGACAGTTTCAATTCTCCCAACCACCTACCTCTAGTCCCTCCCTCAGCCTGTCTTAAATTCCTCCACATGTGTAATCAAAACAATGGATCCGTATGTACGCTGTGTAATACGAGCTGCTCTGCATCTTTTGAATTTGCTGTCAATCTAAGAGTACTGCAACTTAGAACCAGTTGAGAATTTTCCTTTCCTGGAGGTAAAAATATTGCTTAGGGTGATGCAATACAGTCTTTAAGGTAGCAGCTGCTTGCAACTCATGATTTCTGCAAAATGCACATGACCAGGCCTGCAGAAAATCCAGGAAGTTAACTAATAAAATAATCGTGTATGGAAATAACAGTAGCAGCATACCGCATCCTCTATTATAGGCCTTATTCTATCTACGTGGGGCCTACAGAACAAAACGTTTTGACAAGCCGATGGTGTCAGTAGCTGTAACTGTGCCTAGCCTAGGCTTAGACCAGTGTTACACTTACTGGCTGCTATACCTTAAGACAAACACAACATATCATGGTCTAGATCCACGAATATTTTTATACCACGAATTACCAAGAGCTAGTGTGATGAAGCAGACTTGCACGATAGTGGCAAACCATGACAGAAGGAAAAGAAACCACATCTCGGCTTTCCAGTCAGCTTTCTTCTTCTGATTTGTCTGACAAACTATTCTGTTCTTCAAACGTTTCTAGGCATGGATATCTTGTACTTGTAGCGTGTAGGCTGCAACACCAAACCGTAACACCTAAGTCTTAATTGTAAAAATATAGATAGACACTGTGTTGCACAGTCAAACATTGCTTTGCGGATCCGTGCAACGAATCTGACAACGGCATGTATCAAATTAGGATGATGTTCACAAGCCTATGTTCGTTCTCGACTAAACCTAATAAAAAATAAAAGCCAAAAAGGAAGTGAAAGTTTTGATGCACTAGTCTAACAGGCTTTCCCTGGCATTCCCTGTTGAATTCAGAACGTGACAGATTTATATAGTTCTGAAGTTACTTTCAGGAACCTGAATCAGTCAATGCCTACGTATACCTGAAGCGAGGATACACTACGAACAGAAAGATAATCCTCATTTGCTACAAGGTGTACTGGTCCACTAAGAAGACTTGACAGTGAACGGCCGATTTCGAAAATAATGCAATTATGATCCAGGATGCGGCAGAGGAGGGGCCCAGCAGGATGATGTGATCGCCGTCCGGAGGAAGGGAAGGGGAGGAAGGGGTCAAATTGAAGGGGTGTCCACTGTGGAAAATTTTTGCTAAGGTAGGGTGGGCTGGAGGCAAAATGGTGCTGCATTTGATGCTAGATTTGAATCGAAATATATCCCCAGAAATTCTTACTTTTTTAAGTAATGATTCTACTTTTTCATCTCTCTCGGTCACTTATTCATTTTAAAACCTTTTCTGGCTTATCGAGATATTTTTTCCACCTATCATAGTCCTTGCACCTCAGTCCACACCTCTGCTCAGCCTTCATAGTGATTTGTATAGAAGACTGATCTTGGGAAAGGGATCAAAGGGAGGGGGAAAAACCTCTGGACAATTTTTGCTAACATTGTGTGGGCTGGATGCCAAATGGTGCTACATTTGATGTCAAAATTGAATTAAATACATATTCAGGAATTCCTCTTTTACTTTTTCATCTTGCTGAGTGAAATAATCTTAAACTTCTCTGGGTACTTCAGACTTTAATTCACCCGCACAGCCCTTGCATCTCACCCCACAACTACCCATGCAGGTTTCTGTGAGAACTTGGCAACTACTTGTGCCTAAACACAAAGGAACACCGACACCTACATTCTTTTTGGGGTGGTGGGGGAGATTGTCTGAATTATGTTTGTGACTAATTAACGACATTACTAAGAGGAGCGTCACTATAAGTTGGTGTGGAATGTACAAGAAAAACCGCAGGAAACCGCACTGAGAGGGTGTACTCGAGCTTAATGTACCCTACCTTGAAATATGGATATCATGTCTGAAATTAATCAATTCTTGAATAGAAATATCAATTTAATAAATTTGGTAATGCAAATCAGTGTTTCTAAGGTGATACTAGAATCAGTAATAGATCAAACTGCGCATCCTCTTTCATTTTATTTATTTATTTGTTTTTTAATTTTTAGTTTTTGACATACAACTTTGCTGAGCACATTTGGGACATCGGTGCCAAATTGGGCGGAAGTAGAGATTGTTTGAACTAATTATGTTTGTTACTAACTAGCGGGGTAATTACTATCTAAGTGAAGCGACCATTGGTTGGCGCGGATCAAACAAGAAAATTTTGGCTTTTCAAAAGCTCCAGATGGTAGGAAACGGCCTCTCCGAGGGTGTACTTGAGCTGCTTGTACCGAACCTTGAAATAGGATATCATATCTGCAAAAATTAAATTATTTAAATGGTAATGCAAATCAGTGTTTCAAATGTGATACAAGAATCATAATTAGCTAAGCATCTTTTTTTTTTCATTTTTTTTTTCAGTTCTTTACAAATACTTTTCAAAAGATCCAGATGGCAGGAAACGGCACCTCCAGGGTGTACTTGAGCTGCATGCACCCAGCCTTAGGATAGGATCTTATGTCTGTGATATATCAATTAAAGATAAAAACGATTTATGAAAAAATCTAACAATTTGGACTGATCTTATTTAGAATACATGTCATTGCCATTTCCAGAGAAGTTAATAACTTTTACTTTCTAACGATAAGCCTTCTTTTTTTCCTCAAAAATTTTCAACTACCAGGTAACCTTAGACAAAATATGGTGCAATTGGTGTTTTGCATTTATTGTGCTAAATTTTTCCAGTTTCAGTGAAGTTCCAACAATTTTTACTCTTTGGAAAATACTTTTTTATTACTTTGCTACAAGCGATGATGATTGCATAATAAAGATAAAAGCTGCTTTTCTGTACCGATAACTTTGAAAATGACAGCCAGCTTAATGTGAAAACAGATTTTATGTAATAAAGTATTTTGATAGGTGGGGAAAACATGAGATGAGTGATGGTTGAACACGGAGAGGGTTGTAAGGGAGGAGAGGTCCCACATCCCAGTTTTAGAAATTTATCACCTACTTGGTAACCAGATGGAATCTAGTGCATATTTTGAAGTCATAATATGTGCTAGACTGAAATATGAAAAATTCCAACTGTTTTTCACATTCTCTATCGTTTTACCTAAGCCAAAATATGAAGAATTCTGCCTGGCATTTCAGAGTTAACCATAATTTTATCAATTACCAGAAAACCTTAAACACAATCTGACACAACATATGGTGTCTTTTGAAATCATAAAAAGTGCTGCACTGAGACATGAAAAATTCCAACTGGTGTGTCAGATTATCCGACTATCGTCGCTCTGAGAGATTTTGGTGGTAGAGACACCCCCAATACCTCCCAGGTCGTGACGGCCATGGTGCTCATAAGTAACCACAGAAGCTAATACTCCTGCTAAATGTCTGGAGTTGGCCTATAAGTTATACTGTGGTCCACATTAGCCATAATATTATCAGGGTGCCAAAATCTGGGTAACAGAATTAAGTAACTCTTTATAGGAGTACTAGCATTTTGAGGTCGAAAATATTGAACAAAATTTCATTGACACATCTCATAGGCCTAGTGTATTGTTTGGACAGGGCTTTGTACTGTTTTATGAAGTTGGATAAAAAATTAAACATTTTTGGAAGGGGGCGAGCCCACTCGCCGCCACCCCCCCCCCCACCCTAAGTCCAATCCCCGAAAACGTTTGGGTTAGCCTGACCCAGTTGATCCTCCTTATTTACTGCAACTTGTGTCTTCAAAGTCACATGTTGGTCTGGCTTGACTTTTTGTTGAAAATTTTTGAAGGCATGACACAAAAAGAATCATCTAGGTTACGTCTAGATTCCTGATCGAGGGCGGTATTCCTGATGTGTCTAAAGCTGCGTGTTCCTTTTTCTATCATACGGCAGCTCTGTTTGTTGTGTGTGAAATCTGTCGGCAGAGATATCGTCTTTGCGTGTAAGCTGATATTGACACACAGCCAGTCGATCTACGCAGTTTGTAGACAGGAAACTCAGTGGCAGCTCCACTGTGCAGCAACGTAAGCATTTTCTACAAACCTGTAAGTATTTTAATAAGAAAAATTTTGAGAAATCTAATGCCAAATTATACAAAGTGTTAGTAAAATTTTCTCACTCAGGTAGCACCGATGTATGTAGAACCAATGTCGCTCGTGTTGTAGAATTCTAGCCTGTCCTTTGGTTTTTGCCAGTGGGTTGTTTTCATGACATACGTGATAAGTTAGTGTGAACTTAGTGCTAATACTTTGCTACTGTCTGGCGTAAATTTGGGAATCCAGTCTTCAATGGCGGACCTATGAAGGATTTGTGATGTGGGGGGGGGGGGAGGAGGACAGGACGATGGCTGATCGCTGTCCTGGGAGTCTAAGGGGATCTCTGTTGACCTCAACTTACCTTTGACGTCCACCAAAAACAGTAAGGTTCTTGTACTAAATGAGATACACCTTCATATCAAATATGAGATCTGTCCAAGCTTACCTTCTTGAGATATGTTTACAATGCTTTTTTCCAATTTGACAAATGCTGACCTCAAATGATCTTTGACTTCCACCAAAATCAATAGCAATGTTGTACTCAATGTAATACACCGGCATACAACGGATGCAGTCTGTCTAAGCTTACCTTTTTCAAATATTGAGTCTACAATGTTTTCACATGTTGACCCTCGTTGATTTCAAGACTATTGACCTTCACCAAAGTCAATAATGTTCTTGCATTTAATGTGGTGCTCTAACGTACTAAATATGTGATTTGTCCAAGTTTTTCTTTACGAGATATTACAACGTTTTCACATTTTGACCCGTGTTGACCTCAAACCACCATTGGAATCTACTAAAAACAATAAGATTCTTGTCATAAATAAGGTACACCTACCTTACAAATAGAACTGTCTAAGTTTTTCTTGCTGAGATATCGTGTTTACAATTTTTCCACGATTTGACCCAGTTGAGCTCAAGTGACCTTTGACCTCCATTAAAATTAATAAGGATCTTGCACTTAATGTGGCACACCTAGCTACTAAGTTTGAGATTTTCCAGGGGTCAACTTGTGAAAACATTGTAAACTTGATATTTCAAGAAGGGAAACTTGGACAGAACTCTTATTTAATATGATGGTGTATTACCTTGAGTGCAAGATCCTTAATGATTTTGGCAAAGGCTAAGGATCATATGAGGTTAACAAGGGTGAAATTTAATACGGTTGCTTTTGACATAATTGTGAAGTGCAATTTAAGTTTTATCAAAGTTCTTAATCATCCTTACTTTGATTGTTTCTCTCCGCTACCCAAGTGCAAACCGGTTACATGTGAGGTAGTTGAGCCACTATAAATGAGATGCATTTTGGTGGGGCACTTGACCAGTCAACATTTCGTGTAGCAATTTGTTCTTCCTTGTAAGACGTTGGGCCTATAATAACCCCCCGCATTCCCCCCCCCCCGCATTCCCCCCCCCCCCATTACTGTGATACTATCCGTAAAGCAATTTTCGTTGCTTTTCATTACAAGACACATCTTTCAGGGGGTGTAAGGGTAAAAATTCCGACTGGCTGGGTGTTTTCTCCAACTATGTGGCGACCCTACCCCATAGTTTCAGACACTTGGGAATTCTGAGGAAGGGGGTGAAGAATTGAATGGGTGCAATCTTCACGAAACTGGTATTATCAGGTGAAACAAACAAATTATCGGCGAAACAAACAAAAGGAAAAGCTTGGAGAAGGAGTAACGAAAGGACATGGCAACACTACTTTTACTTTCTAACGATAACAGTTCTTTTATTTATTTTTGAGAAACCAGTTGGAAAAAATGCAACTAGTATTTCAAATTTTCTAAACATCAATGAGTATATACTTTAATATTAACAGTTCCAAATGACATCAGATTTATTGAGAAACCTTTCAATTACCAGGAAATCTTAGACACAATCTGGTGCAGAAGGAGCCATCTTCCTATATCATAAAATGTGCTAGAACGAGATATGAAAGTTTCCAACTGGTATTTTAGGTTTTCCGACTATCGTCTCTTTGACAGATTTTTTTTGCGGGGGGGGGGGGAGACACTTTTCTCACACTCCCTGCTTTTTAGAGGTTGGACGCCGAACAAAGCCCTGACATGCCGGCGCCTTATTTGGCGATTTTTTCCTGCATTTCTATACAAGTTTATATATGAGGTGGTGGACAAATGTAACAGAGACGAGGAATTTGACAACTGGACATTGACCCATATTTACGTTGCACTATGTACTCAGATACGGAAGTCTGTATCGAACATACTATACATAACGTTATTTTATAATTCTGAAATTAGACCCCTCCCCTTATGTCAGCCGGGGAACATCACAAAATATGGCCCCCTCGACCCTACGCTCATGTAAATGAGTGCAAACTTCAGGTTTCTTACTGGAGTCTCATATTGTGCCATTTGCAGTGAGTTTACTATTCTTGGGTAACAACGTTTGTTACCTCCATTTGTTTCTATCCTTATTCCCCTTTAAAATACATTTAGTCACGCCCTACTAGTTAGTCCACAAAAATAATCCATTTCAATTATCTTATTTATTCAACTGGAGATAACGGTTCTATCATCTGCACAAAAAGGGGCGCGCTGTATTCTGAACCGGCCGCAGCTGTACCGTATGGTCGCTCAGTACGTAATATTAAAATGTGCATGTGTCACAAATTTTAACTGGAGTGAACAAGGTATTAGGTTACCGATGCGCAAGACATTCCAAATATATTTTCTGACAATTGCCTTATTAGAAAATTAGAGTTCAGGAATTCGTTAGGTTCTGATAAAAGTTCTCTGCAGTAAATTCTCAGTAGGCAACATCAGCAATCCCATGGCAATGATGAACATCAATGCAGCTGAACTTCCGGTTAGCGACACATGTTACAAATCGCAATGATATTACTACACACATGCATAGAGCAATACTTTTAAGTTATTGCCGTGTTATGGTAATTTTAGGGGGTTTTACAGTCGTGGTATGACTGCCCCAGCGACGGATGTTTCAGTTGTTGACAACACAGAACGTTCCCGTTTTAACTTATAAAGAGAGACGTCAGAACAGGAGAAAGTCGAAAGAGAATCCGATTTAACGATCAGAGTCCCATTTATTTGATGATTGATTCGACTGGCACACACAAATTAGATAAATTAGAGTGATGATTTAAATCGATAACAGAGTTACATGACGATGCCAGGAAGAACGAGGAACGGAGAAATACGATGAGACAGGCCTACATATTTACAGAAAAGAGTGATGTTGACAGTTCGAAGGGGGAAATGACAAGTGTGGGCCCTTGTGGCTGACGCTTGGCCTCGTGGCCTCCCGGGGTAGATGGTCACGAGGTGTAGGTGACAGCCTTGACCAATCATAGAGCAAATAATTGTCTATGGCATATGCAAATGGTCGCTACCCGTGATCTACCAATCAGCTAAGTAATTACAAAATCTTTCTACGAACAGTGTCTAAGTTTTCTAAGTTTTACCTTGTCTAATCTGACTGTCTGAGAGGAATAAAGAAAATGTTAATAAACTCTGGTAAACACCGGAAGACTGAACTTTGTATGACCCATTTGAGTACGGTGGCGTAGGATGATCATCTCTATACAGCATTAGATTACACAGGTACAGTTAATGTCTCCTACCTTCATGACATTTTCCCCGTTTTGCCAGATATATTGAGTTAGTATCGCATTCCTATATATGCTAGGCAAGCTATTCATCACATAGAGCTGGATTATGTCTTACCAGTTCGATTAACTTTTCAATTTCTAAAACCAGAGTTGTAATATCTCGAGTCATTGACTCGGACTCGAGTCGACTTTAGTCGTCTTTTTTAATGATTCGACTTGGACTCTGGTCACTAGCGTAAATGACTCGACTTGGACTCGAGTCAGCGACCGGATTGACTTGACTCAATTTTTTTCGTATTTGACTCGAGTCAGAATTTCAGATCGTCGCTTTCTTTTTTACTATATAACTGTTTGCAACTTAAACCATCGTAACTTGTGAGTTAAATTACGACCCTGACTCTATGCATTGTTAAGCACCGCCCGTGTGGAACCGTATGGACACTTTACCTTACACATAGTAAGTAGAGTAGGTACAGTACACTAAAGACTAAAACTAAAAAGTATTTCACGAGTAAAAATAGTCGCAATGTGAGCACTTGTAGATGAAATGACGTCACATTAACTGTTTATTGCATGCGGATAACATCCAACTTGCCGTGACGATCGCTACATGTAGCATGGTTAACCCGGATCTGAAAACACATCAACGTCCGCATTCGCACATATCACACATGGTTATCATGTCTGCAGTTCCTCAACTCCTGTGAAGGTGAAAGTCAATCTATTGCAAGTAGTAGTACAGTAGTACATATCATGTTTTCTGAGGTTGTACAAGAATCGTAATGAATTATGCATCATCTTCTTTTATTCTTTTGATCTTTTCAGTACTTGACCAATACTTTATTTGTTGAACACACTGACTCATCCGTTGCTAAGGCCTTTATTTTGAGTGACTAATGTTTGTGACTAACTAAAGGGGTCACTATCTGAGCGGAGCGCTACATTGGTTGGCGCGAGTGCTTAAGAACATTTTGGTTTTTCAAAAAATCAGATGGCAGGAAACGGCACTTCCCGGGTAGAGTTAAATTTGCATGTACCAATCCTTGAAATGTAGTTGGCATGTCTGCAATTAAATCAATTCGTGCAAAAAGAAAAATTAATTTGTTAAAAACAGCAATCCAAATCAGTGTGTTTGAAGTGATACAAGAATCATAAGAAGCTACGCATCCGCTTTCATTTCTTTTTTTCTGTGATAAGCTACGCATCCTATTTAATTTTTTTTTTTGACGTTCTTGACAAATGTTTTTTGTTGAACACATTGTCGCACCGGCGCCTAGAAATTGGGGTGAGGCAGAGATTGTTTGAACTCATTATTTTTGTTACTACCCAGCGGAATTACTATTTAAGCGGAGCGCCACCATTAGTTGGAGGGGAACGTAAAAGAAAATGTTAGCTTTCCAAAACTTCCAGATGGTGAGAAACGGCACTTCCCAAGTGTGCTTGAAGTGCATGTATACCCAGCCTTGAAATATGAATGCCATTACTACAAGTAATCAATTCGTGCGAAAAGAAAAATAATCAATTTATTAAAAATGGTATTACCAATCAGTGTTTTTGATTTGATACAGGAATCATAAGAAGCTACGCATCCTCTTTCATCTTTTATAATAAGCTACGGATTCCCTTTTTTTGAGTTCTTGACAAGTATTTTCTCACCGACAGCTCGAAATTGGGTAGAGGCAGAGATTGTTTGAACTATGTTTGTTTTTAACTATCGGGCTTACTATCTAAGCGGAGCGCCACTATTGGTTGGAGCGGAGAGTACGAGAAAATGTCGCCTTTTCAAAACCTCCAGATGACAGGAAACGGCACACAGATTTTTATTGAGGTGGGGGGGGGGGGGTGAAACACCCCTACACCCAAGGTCGCGAAGGCCCTGTATGAGTTAGTGGGTAGTGCTTTTGAAAGTTACAATTGGTCTTTCATAATTTAAGAGGTTTGCTACCGCAACTCATAATAGCGGGGAGCTTCCTGGTTGTGCAACCATTATTAATTAGTATTTGCATACGTTATAGTTGGCTAAGTACTTAATTGTTTCTGTTGAACTGATCACAATCACATCAACTTAAAGATGCACCAGACATGTTTTCCCCTGAATTAAAAGAAGGTTTTACAGAAAAAATGCAGTTCCTATCAATGCTTACCATACACGGACTTCACTGTAGAACGACGGTCGCTAAACTGTGGAAAGCGGGACGCCTGGAAATTTGGTCAGAACGCCTCGCTTTCAATCGAAAAAAAAATAAAATGAGATAAATAAAATAAAAATAACAAATGTTCAGTTCTGCTTGAAGACACAATCGAAATTTATGACAAGCATTCACCATTTTTAGAGTTCTCAAAAGAAACTCTTAACACGTGAAAAACTTTATTTGTTGGGAACCACGTAAATAGCAAAGATAAGTATACTGATTTCTGGACGCCGGCTAGGGAAAGAGTTTGGAGACCACTGCTGTAGAACATATAATACAGTATATATGTTGTGTAATGTAGGTCAGTATTACTGCCAAATTTAGAGCTGACTCTAGTTATACCTATGATCGAAAAGTGGCAGGAAAATAAGTCCAACTAATGCTCTACGAGGAGCAAATGTTACATTACTGATGGAAAACAAAAGGCATTTTCATCAAATGTGACATCAACCAAAGAAGAAATTAGACACTTTCACTGATCGATTAAGTGTGTCTCTATTACCCAGGGTATCTTCATCAACCATCATAAGGTATTCACACATTTTAACCGTCCTCTGATTTACCGATTCGTAAGCGTCTACTAAATGTAATTGTCATATATTTAGTACATGGTATTGCATGATTAGGAAGGTGATATAGTTTACACATTCCCATATGTTATTATGGAGCTGTACTGAGTATATATTCAGCTTCTGGGGGAATAAATATGTGTGCTTGTAAAATAATTATTCGAACTATTGCATTTCTGCCGGTCTCGGTGACTCGACTCTCATTTGTTGGACTCGGTCTTACTGGGATTGGGATTTAAATGACTCAGTTTCGGTCTTGGACTCGAATCCATAGGACTCAGTCTTGGTCTTGGACTCGGATAGTGTGGTCTCGACTACGACACTATCTCGATTGTCTCTTGTCACGCCTATACTAACAACTTTTAACCAGCCTTTACTTACGTTTCCACAGTTAATTATCTCCAGCTGGAAGTTTTAACATTTCCCCTTTCGTTAATGATATCACGCTGTCATTATCAACGTTTTCCATGTTGTTACTCATAATCACGCCACCATCAAATCATTTCACGCTGCCATCAACTCATTTCACGTTGCCATCAACTCATTGTATAACCCGCCAGCTAACTTTGTCATTTATTTTTTTTTGTTTTGCGTTCCATACAGTAGCTGATTATTTTTTAAGGGAAACCTCCTCATTTGATTTTGGTGTCCCGCAAAGGATGAGACTAAAATCTACGGAACTCTAATATTGTCCAAGGTATTATCATCTGAAAGTGTTGCCTACAACTCCCTTGGCCCTTTTCTTAATATCGTCCTCAATGAAATCTGTTCTATTTAAAATTTATACTGAAAAAGTCCTATTTTCTGGGAATGTTAAGCGTCATCCAATGGTGGTGTTTCCCTAATAGCCCTGTAGTGTTAAAGTTGTTCAAAATAACCAGGCCTGGTAGTACTGGTAGTCACAAATATATTTACCACGCTAAACGCGTTTCTTCGGAGCTGTGTGTCGTAGGTAGCAGGTGGAGAACTGGTTTTATTAGGATCTATAGTTTGGTCGTAAACCGCGAGTTTTGGGCATGACATTATTTGGGGGAAATTCCCCAAATTATGACATCACAAATTTTTTTGAAAAGATCAAAAGTCATTTATTCCAATAAATATCGGCAGTTTATTTGTTGTTTACACCTAGACATATTATTTCAAAGCAAAACTGATTGAGCCTACCTTACAGTGGACAATTTAGAAACTTGGGTATAAAATCAGGCCCGTATCCGGGGGGGGGGGGGTTCAGGGGGTCCGTCCTAATCCCCCCCCCCCCCACAAGATCTGGAGTTCCGCTCAGCCTGATAGTAGGCCTACGTTAGCAACATATATTATGAAAAGTTAGGCCTATCTGATAATTATCTGGCGCATTCAGCTTAACCTTTCTTTGCATGTGTCTTCGGTACTAGTCGGTCATAACTGTCGGGTAAAATGTTCCACTTGTGATAAAATCGAGCCCCCCCCCCCACTGAAAAAGCTGCAAACGGGCCTGGAAATGAGCAAATGAGCCCTTTTTGTACAGAACTTTTCGATATACTGTGAAATTTTCATCCCACCTCTGTGTCTGAATTATATTGTTTTGTTTGTTGGTATAGCGTTTACTTCAGTTTCGTTGAAAACATTTACAAAATGATAATTGAAGTAGAAAATGTAAACAGAATATGAAAGAGAAAAGAGACTGAGGAGTGCCTATAAAAAGCATGAGGAAGCTTGTAGACATAGCCACTCCAGAAGAAAGAAATAACACTAGCAAGTGTGAGTATAAATAACATGTAAATACGAAAGAAAGAACTGAAGCCACTATATATAAGAATCACTGATAATAGGAAATAATGTAACCTTTAAGGCCTTTCTTGAATGAATAGAATGAGGTTTGTCTAGTGATGTAAAGAGGAAGTTCCAGAATTTGGCACCTAGATATCTTACACTTTGTTGAGATAATTTCATTTAAAAATAATGGGATAGAGATTATATTAGAACTTCGACTAAGATTATGGTTGGTAGCAGAACGTAGAGCAAAACAAATGTTTGTGTAAAATAAAGCGAGTACATCTTTTTTGAAGAATAAAAAGTATAGCTGAATGCTTGAAGCATGGGTACTTCCCCATATATTGCAATACGAAAGGTGAGGAAGAATAAGAGTATTATAAAGGGTAATCAAGATGTTTTTACTTAAGATAGTACGAAGATAATTAATTATTCCAACCCCCCTAGAAACTTTCTTACTGATAAAATTGATATAATCTTTCCACGAAAGATGCCGGTCAATAATGACCCCTAGAAACTTAGTAGAATTTGATAATTTGATTCTCACACCACAAAGATTAATATCATGAACGTCAATACGGAGAGGTTTACAAGAGGAGCTGAGAATAATGTTGTTTTCTTTACATTGAGAGATAATTTGTAAGCACAAACCAGTTATACTCGCATTCGAAATCCCGCTGTACAGTTTGTAGCAGAACATTAGCATCCTGGTGGGAGTAGAACAGATTGGTATCATATCAGCATACGAGATAATGTGAAGTGTGGCCTTGTGCAATTCATTAATATATATTACAAAAAGCAAAGGGATAAGAATAGACCCCTCAATTGATGGGCTCAGAGTCAGAGACAGTATCATTAACAATTACAAATTGATGTCGATTAGAAAGATAGCTTTTAAACCAATTAAGTGTAGTTCCAGAACACCATAATGATCTAGGAAACTGAAATAGCCCAAGGCATCAAAGGCTTTTGACAGGTCTAAGAAAGTTCCAGAAACATAACGATTTTTTTCAAAAGTATTGGCTTCAATATCAGTAAAATGCAACAGAGCATCGGCGGTGGAACGACCTGGCGTAAAACGAAATTGGTAATCATAAAAGGCATTGCGATTGTTGAGGAAATTATAAAATCTAGAGAACATAAGCTTTTCGAGAATTTTACAAATGTACGAAAGCACAGAGAAAGGCCTATAATTATTGACATTTTCTAGATCACCACTTTTAAAGACAGGAATTACACCTCCTGTTTTCAACAAGTTAAAAACAATTCCACTAGTAACGGACAGATTGAAAATATATGTAAGTGGCTGAAGAAGGGAGTGCTTAATAACATTGGACGAAATCCCGTCGAAACCAGAAGTTTTCACTGACATAATGATTTTTAGAGCTTCATCACAGCTCCTAGGGCTAACAAAAAATGAGTCAGCCACTGGGTTTTCTAAATAATTATGAAAATTGGTATTAGAATTTGGAATATTATTTTGAATAATAGGCCTGATATTTGTAAAGTTATCGTTGAAAACATCACTGACTTGTTTGGGATCAGAAACTAACGTATCATTAATTTTAACACTATCAAGAAGCTTTGTTGTTTAGTACCATTAGTAATCCGATTAATAGAAGCCCAAGTTCTTAATGTTATTGTTGCAGTTTTCGAATAAACGTTTATGGAAAGGCTTCTTGGCACAACGAATTAGAGTTGTAAGGCGATTGCGATACCATTTATACTCATTTAGACGCTTTTTAGTTTGACAAGAATTCAGAATATCAGCAGTCATCCAATTCTAATTGGCGTTATCATTCCTAATCACTGCACGTTTGGGTAAAAGGTAAATTACTATTGAAATAATTACAAAAGGATACTATTGAATTTATTAAGGGCTTCATCAGTCTGTTTGCAGTTATATACCGCTTGCCAAGACTCACTTTGGAGATTGTAGAGAAAATAAGTTGCTAGGTGTTACTTTTCGAAAGCTTGACGTTTTAACATAATCACTCCTGTGAATACTAAGCTCGCAGAGAGTGAAAATATGAAGTTGATTAGGAATATCATCTATTAGGATTCCAGAAGTGCATTTTTGCTTAAAGGTATTAGTAATAATTGCATCGAGGAGGGTGGCTTTGGTAGAAGTTACCCAGGTAGGTAAGGAGTGTAGCGGTCGGAAAGTATACGATTGCAAGGGACTGATAAAGAGATTATGGTCATTTACATTAACTATATTACAATTGAAATCTCCCAATAAAAAACAATCCGATTTGATGTTATTTAAGGAAATAAAGAGTAATCATATATGAATCATAGACTCTATCTACGATACCCTTGGGGCAATAAATAAGCCCATTTAAAACAGTAGAGATGATGGAAAAAATTTCAATAAAAATGGATTCCAAGATACCCTCAATAAAAATATTCAAGTCAGAGCGAAGTTTATACTTTAAACACCTCCACCGCGACCTTGTCGAGAGACCCGTTCAAAATTATAATCCTCAATATTGTAAACGAGAAAATGCATTGAATTATGAAACCAGGTCTCTGTTACACCAATTACAGAAAAAGTTGTGATTTACAGATTTAAGTGTAAGCTTGAGGGCATCGAAAGTTCTCTTTAACGACCTAGCATTGGTATGGTAAAGTGAGAAAGTGTTACTCCAGTCATTGGTCGAAATGTTTTTTAAAAAAGTTGTAATCGTAATAGCTACAAATATTGCATAAAAATAGAATTAAATAACGAAGTCTAGATGAATTGTCATTCAGAAAATTGACTTAAAAAAGGAAAAATATTTTTCATCCTAGGATCAAGGGTGACAGTCCCCGAACCATCATACCCCGTCCCCTCGGTCTGCATGTTCATTCGATTGTCACTCCTTCCCGACCCTCCCCCCACTTGCTGATTAATCCTGGCTACACAACTGTTACTAGTACTAGAAATTCCAAAGCATATACTCTGTCCCACTTACCTCCGATCATGGACTGACTCCCATGTCTGGCCTAAGGAGGGTATTGAGTACTGCGTTAAAAACAACAACAACAACAACAAACCACCCAACGGTCTTTCCCTATTTTTGTGATAATGAGTGATGGCTGTCATGGCTCAGCGGATGTCATGGTGGCTTAGTATTTGAAATAGTTCTATGACTCCATACATATTCTTTTTTTTTTCCCCTTTCGAAGTAGCTGAACGTACCTTCAGATTAATGTTGTCTACCATAATCTATAGAAAGTACTCACGTCTCCTCTTGCGATTTACTGATTTCTCAAAAATGTGCCTAACTTGTAAATGTCACAAACATCCTGATATCGTTTCTGTACTCGAATTAAACATTTTTGTCAAAAATTTAAATTCGATAGAATAGTACAGTCCAAAGATACACGGAAGTGTATTCAAAGTTTTTTGCGTTGTATTCCACAGTCTACGTTCAAGTCAAGTTGCCCGGCCTGTACGTCTGCAGGTTTCTAGCTCAGGTTACCTATTGCCGTTCCCGTATCGTACGCATGCTGCAACTTAACTTACCAATTTATTAATTTTCTTATCACTGTATCACCTTCGTAGGACAAGCCTGAACTACTAGTGGCATACGTTGACAGGTTTGCAAAATAGAACGATCTGATGAGTAAATAACCTGTTGAATTTTTGTAATGGAGAAGGTAGTGAAAACTGGTACTCTGTACAAATACCATAAGAGTGGTATTGTCCGGGTAAATTCAATTTTCTTTCATCACAATTTACAAACCAAAGACCTAACGTTAGGCCTAAATGTTTTGGGCCTAAGTTAACCGTTAGGCCTAAGTTAGTCCTCGGCTAGTTTTACTTTAAATCATGCATAGGCCTAGCCTAGGCATCTCCCGGGTTGGCTACATGATGTTGCCCCAGGTGCATTACGATATAGGCCTAGCCTGACTCGATTTGGTGCTAGGTCCTACCTAAGTTGTGTGTGCAATGATGTTTCGAGTATTATAAGCCTATGCTAGTACATTCCCTATTTTTGTGCATCCCATATTTTCGTAAAATTCGTCATAAGTGCTTCCTGTACATGGCAATGGATACCTGCAGAAGACTTTTTAGTATTGTGTTGTTCCACAACTATTTTCCTTCAAAATGACCTAGGCCTAATTTAAGGTGAATATGCTTCACTTTAAATCATGAAATGATACCTGGGCCTAACTTTAAATGTAGGAGGGTATTCCCTTAGTTTTGACATCAGGGTAGAATAGGCTTACAGTAGGTACACCAGTTCTGCAGGGTTCTAGCCAGGTTTTTTGCCAAACTGCAAAGCGATGGCCCATTGGTGGGGTGAAAGGGCCCGCCCTAGGGTCCCATGTGGGGTACAGGGGCAAAGCCCCTGGTGGATGCCCAGGGGGCGAAGCTCCTGAAAGCTGAAGCTCCTGAAAGGTTCCTAGCACA
This sequence comes from Stichopus chloronotus, assembly GCA_021234535.1. Lineage (NCBI taxonomy): Eukaryota > Metazoa > Echinodermata > Holothuroidea > Aspidochirotida > Stichopodidae > Stichopus > Stichopus chloronotus. Next base: position 16,330,210 of record CM037841.1, on the reverse strand, counting down.
TCGAAGGGGTAAAATTGTGCAGCTGAGCACAAAAAAAATATAACTGAAAACTAGTACAATATTTGAAAAATCAATCACGAAAGCTTAACGTTAGGCTATTTCCGTTGTTGCAATATACGGTACCTTTTTAAATGTGAAGAAGTGTCACTTACAAAATGTCAGAAACGAGTGAAACTTGAGCCCGACATTATGCTAAATAGACATGCAATAGGCCTAGAATGTCTTGATCATAGACCACTGTACACTGTCAACTACTACAAGCTGTGCTACCTACAAACAGCTCTGTGAGTTTGACATAAAAAATCATGGCATGTTTCCAAGAAAAGTTTTTAACTGCAAAAATGTGAACACCTGTCCCAAGATGGACATTTCTCACATTTATAATACTCAAATTTAGCCACCTGTTGCAGCTAAAATATTTGTCCCGAACTTTTTCATCCCTGATAACTGTGACCATTAACAGGCAGCAGAAATTTGTAGCAAAAAAAAAGTTTAAAATAAAAGTCGTCCCCCATATTTCAAAATGGTTTAATCGAGGCAATTTTTTTACTGCGTGTAACGTTACGTTTTCCAGAAAGGTGTTTGGTGCTACCATTGCATCTGTGTGTAGGACTGTAAACGTACAGAATGTACAAAGGTCAAGCCATGCCGCGTGAGTCTGTTGCGCCACTATGTACTGTATGTATGCTGTGTACATACATACCTACTGTATGAAAGCACTCCATCCTCATTAATTGCACAGAGAATCTTGTGCTGAGTTCGGAAAAAATTAAAAAAACACTAAAACCTATGGAGATGAAATTGTGCCAGAGTTCCGCGTGAATCATCCTTGGGCACTGGGGATCATAGGGTGCGTAGGGCAGCGGAAGTGTGCCTAAAAGCAACTGGCGATAATTTCTGGTTACTTGCGTGGTCATGGGGGATATACTGGAAATCATGGTTTAGTGGCATAGAGGTAACATGCGCTATTTGCCTATGTGAGTATTGTAAGCAATAGCCATCAACAGAGCTTCTTTTAATATTTTTTTAACAGCATTTTCCCTGTTCTCCCTCATTTATTTTGTTTCTCTGAAGATTCCCTGTTTTTTCCCGTTTTTATAAAAAAAAATGTGTCCCGACACGCAGGATTTCCCGCGAGCGTCACCGATTTCCCTTGAACCAGGTTCGAAAGGTTGGCAAGGTTTTCCAGCCCCGACTGTAACAGTATGATATTTTGGTGGGAAGACTCTAAAAGTTGTGTCATGTTTTGCATGGATCTTCAGTATATTAGTGTACACTGTAAATAAGACTGAAGCACTGTACATAAATCAGTAATTCTTATACAACCCACTAAAATGCTTTATTAAATGAAATTGCCAGGACCCTAGAATTTATTCGCCGTATAAAATACCTACTCCATAAATATCAGAATAACACCACACAGACTGGATTAGAACACTTTTGAAGATGAAGACTCAGGCTGGAAAAAGTGTAAATTTCATGGGAGGCTAATTACAATATAGTTGGATTTCCTGCCAGACCTAACATCGTGCTGTAGGTGTCATGCGACAGCGAAGTGATTGTCATACCAGCGTGGGGTCAATGGGTCCACCATAGGGCCCCTTGTGGTGTGCATGGACGATTCTGGTAGGGATCCAGGGTGCAATGCACCCGGAAACTTAGTGTCTTTAGACGTGTCCGAATCATTTGAAATCCATGCTAAATTTCAACTCTTTAAGTTGAAATATGTTACTGTATCAGGTGAAAACGCAATAGTTCGATCTGAAAAAAATCATTGATATCGCTTCAAAATCAAGACGTTCTATGAAATGTTGCACATGTCATGTAGAGTAAACTGTGTTACATACATTTTTGAAGTTGAAATGTCCCTAAAAGTTGTGAAAAGAATCACGTAAGATCGTGTGCAGCCTTCCGAAAATTTTAAGTAATGATATCCTAACGTAGTGGGTGTATATCGAATAGCCTAACCACCTTGGCAATTCATATTTCCGTATTACAGGGAACAACTGACATTTTGTAAGTTGCAGGTTTCAGTTTTTCAAGGAACATTGAATTTTTTTTTTATTGTTTTGTTCATTGATCCTAGTCACTTTAAAATGTTTAGACGAAAGGTTTGAAGGAAGCAGACTATTGGTTTCATGAAGGGTTTTGAGTATAGAAATATGTGTTCATTTTTGTACTTCTGAGGGTTGTGATATGTCTGCTAGCTGCCATTCTCCAGATAATTTGCGTATGCAAGCAGACCTAAGGCAGGCCTAAGCTTATGCTTTTTAATTGACATTGAATGCAGTAAAGGAGGTATATGTAGAATCTTCTGGAAACATTTGCCAACGTTGTTTTTTCACATATATAACCACATCTAAATATTTCAACATTAGTCAGCCTAAAGGTATCCCTAAGTTTCGTTCTTGTTGCACCCTACTGAATAAACTGAGGTGCCAACTTGGATAATTGAGTTAACTTTTGTACTTAACAATTTCAATGGCTGAGGGTGAAATGTTGAAACTGACCAGTCCCAATCAGATCCTTATTGATACATTGCTGGGATGTATTGATACTGACTGTTGATGTGACAAACAGTTCATCCTTCCCTCTGTGCAATAGCAATTACCTTTAACTCTTGTTTACTCTTTGTTTGATTGTTATTTTATGTTTTTCATGACGGTTTGGGTGGAGGGGGAATCAGCTCCAGCTCGTAGAATTAAAAAAGGTTTAAGTAAAAAATAGATAAAATAAATCATCATGTTTGTCTTGTCACCATTTGACTAATATTCACTCTTCATCTTATGAACATTTATTATAATTAACAGTAATTGCACCATCATCACACATTACTTTGCATCTTCACCATGTAACTTTGCATCATAATTGTTTTACCAGTCTTCATCAATAGATTTCCCTTTTGGGGTTCCATAGAATCACTCCTCAAACAAAAATCGACAGAAATGACAGGGACACTGTCTAGCGCTTATACAAGTATTGTTATGGAATATATTTAAATTCAGGTGATACCATTTGTGTAAGGTTTATTTTTGTACCTTAAATTAAAAAGTCACATCAAAGGGTTACATTTATTGGAAAAAACCCGCTAGTACTGTAAACAACTTTTGGGCCTAAATCTGTTAGTATCATACAACTTTTATTTCTTTTCGCTCGAGCACGTGTCATCCAATGATTAACAGTTTTGCATGAACATGTGGTTGGGATGTGGGACGTCTATGAAGGAATGAATATTCAAGTGATTTGAGAAAAAAGTCAAAACATATATTGGGAAAAAAGGGAAAGAACTAGAAGTACAGTTAGGACACAATGTTTTCAAAAAAGATATCATGAGCATAAGATTGCTCCACCTTTGGCCTTGGAGAAAAGGTGGAGATTATTTTCCAACCTGAACATCTCAATTTAAATGATAAGAATGCAATGCTTTTCTGGATGCCAAGTATCACAGATACAACCACACTCAATCAGAGGACCTATTTATGTGACAGACCTAATGCATCCAATCCCTCTTATAATCTTAATATCTTTGGGCATGTTCCAAGAGGTATATTTGTTGTATTCAAAAATAGGAGAGCCTATTCCTGGTTTTTAATCTTGACCTCACCTACCAAAGAATGGGGACGATATGGTAACACCCTGGTTTTAGAAAACATATTACAAACCAGATCAGATGGAAGAAGAGGCTGGTACTGTAATATACAGTAAATGATAATCTCCCAGTAAAAGTAATGAAGCTGTGAAATAAAACTGTCATTTTTTTCAAATATTACACAACTGTATTAACAGGAACCTCCATTTGGAACCTTTTAAATACTGTACACTGAAATGGCATACACATCAGGAACTTTTATTCACCTTGGGATAGGATAGCTTAAATTGTAAAATATATAGAGATTGTCTGAGGCTACCCTTACATAGGTTGGATCATAGGCTGGCTATCAATTCATTTCTAAAATAACCAAAGAATATCAGAGATATGAAAAGTTTATTTTATGATTACAAGTTATTTTAGAAATCAAGGCATACATAAGAAGTAAGTTAGAATTGATGGGTAGGGGAGCCAGAAATAAGCAAAATATTTTCAAGTCTGGCCCCTCTAAAGAAGTAACAATTAATATGATTACATTACCAGGCCTTGAGTTTTAGAGTTTTCAGGTGTGCTTCAAATCACACTCCTCAGGAAATTCAGGAGTGTGGTAGGTGTGCTGTTCCCATTCTCTATCAAGGTGTGCAACAAATTGCACTCCTCACAGTGATTTGAGGTGAGTGGTGGTGTGCAATCGCACTCGCATGCCTCAAAATTCAAGGCCCACATTGCTTACCTTTGACATATCTTGTGCAGTTGAGCATTGTCATCTCATGTGGCTTTCTTTACTTGATATTCCTTTAAGGGCTACTGTTTATACACAGTAACATTTTTTTCAGTGACAAACTCAAGGCAATGAACACCACTACACTGACTCACTATGGTTCCCTTTGTTCTATACATTTTATTCAATAATAATATCGAATAGCTTTATGCAATGCATTGAAATTCAAGAACAGAATAAAATACAAATAAAATGATTTCAATAAAAAGCATTTGATCATATCTACTTACTGTAATTTGCTTGTTTATTGTTACTTGATCTGCACACTCTGCACTAAAATACAATTTATAATCAAAATTGCAAATTATATGTTTATGCAGAATCTAGTGCACCCCAAGGCATCTTGATGGACTTCTAATTCTCTAACTTGCATACACCAACATACTGTGTTAATGCCTTACCTGTGTTTCTTCGGTACACCTCTTCTCTTAGACAGTATCTTAGTAAAATTATCTCTGTGACATAAGAGTCATCTGCGATACTGGATTAGTTTTACAGAAACTATGATATATACGCACATTTCCCCTGCCGCATTAATATCGGACTCCAACTTCAAGGTAGACAATGTTGCCAACTATGAAGCCACCCTTTCATTCCCAGTGTTACTATACATTTAACAATAGTGGGGTGAGTATTCCGTAATGAGTTCATCATCCTGCAGTTGAGTTCCCTGTAACAATCTAGGCCCAAGCCAAAGCCTTACTTCTACTCTAATTTCTGCCTACAAAGTAAACTCTGACAAATGCAACTTAACAAGTCTAAAAAATGCTGTAAATTAGACATAACATCCTTGGGTTCACCGGGTAACTATGGCCCCACCTACACTAGATCATTATTTTTCCAAACTGGTACATACACAAAACATTGTAGGCCTAGATTGACAATCATTTACCTTCATTGCAAAACACAGTCTAACACTTATCAAAATAATTATCAAAATCTGCTTCCATATCATTTCTACACAATATCCTTGAACAAGTTTGACATGGTTAGTCAAAAGTTTATTGAAAAAGGAAAAAAAAGTAAAGCATCATTTTTGTCTACGCACAACTGAGCTAATAAGGCACATTTGGTAATTTGCCCACTTCAAGTTTGTTCACATTTACGTCTTAACCATAAGCGAAAGAAGAAATCCAAACCTGGTACCAAAAAGCAGACAAATTTTTTAGTTTGGCATTGTAACTGATTCTGGTAATATTTTATTTTGCCAGCGATATGCAAGTTTTTATCTCACCTATGCAGAAACTGTACACCTACTGTAGTCGACTGAATGAGTACACTGGATTTTCCCCTGAAAGACCTTCAGACCACAGCCTAATGTTTCTGCTTGTAGCAGAAAGATTCAAGCATACTTAATGGGTGCAGTTCGGAGTCACGTTGTACTTTTTGAGTTAAAAATGTTGCATATCATTAAGGTGCACAAAAATATGGGAACGAACGCACTGTTGACAGGTTGATGAGACGTTAACATCATCGTTTCCAAAAAACTTTTTAGAACCAACGGAAAGTTTAACTCAAACATGGTAAGAAATGCTGTCAAAAGGTGCCAGCATGCATGTGCTTTTCCATTGCCCTCTCTCTTTGACTGAAAAAATACAGGTTACTTTCCAACTTTGTTGCGTGAAAATAGGGGCCTCCATGCTATTACTAAAGAGTTAGGGGCTAGGTCTACCGTAATGACTAACGTCAGTGTCGGTTATTCCTGACCTATATCTAAGTTAGGAGTCCTATTAAACTGACCTTCAATACCCATGAATGACTGTGATGATTACTGAATGAAAGGCTAGTTGCCTGTTGATTGAGAATCTCGGCTAGGTGAGATTGTTGTAATAGTAAGCCAAATAGCTTGTTTGATTCACTGTAGAAGAGGAATGCAAGTTCCATACTGAAAAGTTTTCTAGTTTTGGGAGGAGAAATCCTTCGCACGCATGCAGAAGTGAGAACATAAATGAACTATCTCCACAACTTAAAACTTTTATCACCATCTGCACAAATTTAACAAAATTTTATGTCATCTGCACAATCCATTACAAATTGGTATTTGGTAGTAACTATAGAATCCCCTGCCTCAGTTAAAGACACTTTTCCAAATCCTGGATACAGATTCCTAGTTGGTACAATGTTTTAGACCTATTTTCTTTTGAGAACGACACTGTGTGGTGTTTGTATCTTCTGAAAGAGCGTACTGGACAGTGGATATGTCATGTAGAGCCTTCCAAGTCGTGTTGAAAAAATTCTATGTGTTATGAACTTGTCCCAGGTTTCTTCAATCAGGAGTGCTGTTCTCGTACTCACCTCTCTTACCCTCGTCGCTCACTGGAATCCATTTTTCACTGGATTCCTAGTTGAAGTCGCAGTGGCCACCTGACTAGGAATTCATTTGCAGCTGGATTCCTAGTCATAGCGGAAGTGAGATCTTTAGCAGTTTCTTGTTTGAACAGTCACAAGGAATCCATTCTTGCATAGCTCCAAATTTTTTGGGTTTGATTTTGCATTCATAGTAGTATCTCAAAATAATAGTTTGGCCTTCCTTGTCATAGCTCTAACTTTATTTCAGGCTTGACAAATGCATGTCGAAATTGGTAGTACTGGTTGCTTGCTCTATATTCCTTGTTCTTATGTACTGGATAAGTCAAAGGTTACATAGATATTTAGAATGAGTTCAACAGTCGCTTCTATTGAAACGCTACATCCCTCCCATCTGTTGGTAGAATGATATCAGGGTGAAAGAACGAATGGCAAACTATGATAAACGTGAAACGCAGATGGGCCCAGTATAATAACAAAAACAGCAAGTCGGAACTTAAAAGTTGACTACTTGTTTTGGCTCGAAAAATTAGTGATAGGAAGAGATCATGACTTCAGAGAATATTTACTGCCCAAAGATGAGAAACGCAGTGAAACATACATTATCAATTAAACACAATATACGATAAACTAATCACAATATAACTGCAAAGATCAGTCATAAAAGAATGAAAGCTCTGTAGAGTGAATAACAAAACACATGAGTGTTCCTTAAGGTGAGCAAATATCAGTTTGACATATTCAGTTCTGGCAAATTAGATTGAGTTCGAGAGATGAGGTCGCCAGTACATCACTCTCAACGGAATCTTTACCATTCAGTTTCCTACTGTGCCCTATGCTGAGGATAGAGGTCACCAGTACTTCATCCTCGCCCAAATCTTTACTATTCGGGTTCCTTATGTAAGAACATAGTCCTTCGGTACCCGGGTGGTGACCTGATGCAACAACTGCGTTTTGGTGGATTACAATGGTTGGGTTGAATTAGAGGGTCAGGTGAATCCATGTCAATCACTATATTATGGTTACCTGTAGTGTTACTATGATCAAGTGTGACCTGCTTAAAGGGAAATATGGCATTTGTTTTAGAGAAAACATCCATATTTTTGAAACCAATGTTTGTGGATGTGGAATGATAGATTATTCAAAATAAGGAAGGACAGTAGCCTTCTTTTCAAGAAATGAGCTCCTCACAGATAGAAATTCAGTTATTGGTTACTCAACACTACTTTGTTCACCCAAGCTTTTCAAAATTCAAATGATGCATCTTCCATTACTCATCACATGCATAATGTTTTGAGAAGATGAAGCTTTGGTAGATGTTTATTGATGAGACTGAATGGTTTAACAATGATTACCACTATTTTCTAGTGTCTAGTATTCTAAACGCCCTATTTCCCTTTAAAGTAAGAAACATGTCTGGTTATCGTTTTCTCAGTTCGTGTGGCAGTTACCATGCTGCCATTTACGTCCGTAACTGTATATGGGTCAGGGTCATATGGCGATAGATCATTGGATATGACGTGGCCATCTCGCTTGACAAGCACTGTGTCTCCGACCTGGATGGTGATTGACTGAGTGTTTCTCTTTGTCTCCGCTTTGGACATACGCTGTTTGGCAATTATGTCCTGCTCTCTGGTGGTCTGCTCCTGTTGCCTGATGAGCAGACCTACAATCTTGGACTAAATACCTTGGGACACCCTGCCCCCCCCCCCCCGTTGAATGTTGGCGATAGGATTGCTGTTCAAAGGGTACATTCGCTTCTATAGCGTTACATTGGAAAGGGGCGCGGGGTTTCATGTTATCCTCTCACCTAAAATTCAGTATTATATTTGCAACATACGACAAAGTGTTCCAACAATTTTGTCCAAGATTGTCTGAGAATTTCGACGGTTTAGAGGCATACGTGGGGCACAGGAAAAATCGTCAATTTGAAATAAGTTAAACGGCAAAATGGGGGGGGGTGTGATATTCCTTGCAACAAGAAACATCAGCAGTGCATGTTTGGCGTGTTTTGGGCCTATACTGAAGTTGGTTAACTGTAATAATATTATTGTGTGAATGTTGTCAGTGTTATTACGGAGTAAAGGGAGGAATAAGTCAGTCAAATCCATGTATTTGCACTAAATGTGTTGAATAAAATGCAGTCATTGGGGAGGTAGCATCATAACTCCAATGCATCTTGTCGACCAGGAAACTACTTTGAAACATTTTGTATGATACAAATGACTTACTTTCGGCTCAAACTCTGATATTGAGACAGGTACGGAAGCAAAAAAAACAAACAAAAACAAAAAGCATCCCCCCAAAAAACAACAACTAACATGTTAGTCACTGTGGTCCGTTGAAGAAGATCGATGTATATGTGTCATTTATTCAAATTGTTTACAGTGATGACGTGGTGTCTGGTATTAAAGTAACTACGCTTAATGACTGTTATGACTGACTTGCAGGTTAATTTGGGTAAAAAGTGTACTATCATTATACAAAATAAACCCCTAAAATGCAAATTTAATAAATGTGACGTTTGTTCATATTCACATAACAGTGACATTGTGGCTCCCATTCTATTGTACCATACATGGTACACTGTAATATGTCAGTCATATTAAGCAGTTTCAACGGACTTTAGAGTACATATTTGTTGTTAGAGCTATATCATTATATTAATATACATATATATATTACCTTATGTTATATATGAATGAATGAAAAATGAGAAGTTGACAGACATTTGAGTTTATAAATGGATAATTGAGCAGTGAAAAACACTATGGTCATGCCGCGAATCGAACCCCGGCCTCCCCTTCCAAGCTGACTTAGAGCTAACAACAGCGTCCGACAGTATAGGTTAATAAAGCCCACGTTCTACCAAATGTTTTAACAGGAAAATTTAAGCAACCCGAGGGAAAATTGCGTAGATCACAAGACTGAAAATTACATATGTTACCAGCTTCATGCGATGTAAAAATTGCAGTCACAAATCTTGATTTAGCGGCCAAAAATGTAAAAAACCAGCCTTTACTAACGTTCTACCATTATTTTAATAGTAAGCTGAATCTACAGTTCTGACTTTAACACATTTTGGTAGAGCGTGGAGCTACTTCAGAATATATTATAACCTTTATTCCTACCAGCATTCTACAATTGCAGTAACACTCCTGTTGCGACGCAATGCAACAGCTGCCCATGAATGTCATTTCTAAACGCAACTATTTCTGTCCGCATACAAAACCATGAAACAATCTATCCATTCATGATCACTCCTTTCCAACAAAACATATACAAATAAACCCCCAAATTAAAATTAAACTTGGTATGTTTATAGTCGAAATTCAGAATGCTTTCATTTGAAAATCCCCAGACCCATGGGCCCCGATAACTAATTTTTATTATGCACCTTGTCCCAAAATGTTCAATTTTCAATGTTCAATGCTCCCAAAAAACTCAGACAATCTTGGACAAAATGCCTTGGGACACCCCGTGCCCCCGTTCAATGATGGCTATAGGATTGCTGTTCAAAGGGTACATTCACTTCTATAGCACAACATTGGAAAGGGGCACGGGGTTTCATGTTATCCTCTCACCTAAAATTCAGTATTATATTTGCAACATACGACAAAGTGTCCCAACAATTTTGTCCAAGATTGTAGCTGGGAGTCTGTTTCGTACATCATATTGAAAGAGCAATGAGGATGGCAGCATACCAGTGGAAGGATTGGTAGTCGCTCTGTAGTTTCGAAGGAATTCCCGAATAGCTTGGTGTCCACTCTTGTTTTCCACTCGAGTTGTCTGGTAAACTTTCTTGATGGTTCTCATGAGCCGTTCTACTATCCCGTTGGCTTGTGGCCACCTGGGCATGGTCTTATGGTGTTGAAAGCCAATGCGATCTGCAAATCTAGCAAAGTCCTCACTATTGGATGGTGGACCTTTGTCTGTACAGATTACTTTAGGAATGCCAAACATTGAAAATATGTGATCAAGTTTTGGGATAACCATTTTAGAGGATGTAGAACTTACAAACTCTATGACTGGGTATCAACTCTACTAATCAGCCACCACAAGGAGATATCCTTTATTCTGCCCTAACTCCTTGAAGTCTACACTGAGTTCTGAACATGGTGATTCAGGGAACGGTGACATGTCCAGCGGTGTCTTGGTTATCGGTGACATGCGTTGCTTGACAGGGAACGCACGTCTTGACGATCTCATCATCATATGAATCTGTTCTAGGAAACCAAACTTTTTGTCGTATCAATTGCTTTGTTCAGACTGTTCCTTGATGTCCCTCATGTGCAAGTTGCACTACGCTCTGCTGGAAGGTAGATAATACGGTTATCTTGTAGAAAAACACCGGATGGTGCAATGGTGATTTCATCTTTGACATTGCGCACTTGTTGAAGGTTGCTTTTGATGCTGACCGGGGTTTGAGCAATTTCCTTGTACCATGCATTGTGTAAATGTGCGCTTTTTCATGCACCTAGTAGCTGATCTTTTTCCACTGCTGACTGAACTTCCTCAAGCTTCACTGCTCTCGGTACCGCATTGATCAGTATGAAGTCGATATGCTCACCTGTTTCCAGATCAGAGTTTGAAGTGTACAAAGTCTGGAGAGGTAATCAGCGGGATTACCTTTTCCAGGGCGATAGGCAATTGTATGTGTACTGCTGTAGCCTTAGGATCCATTTTTCAATTTGCGCAGAGGGCTTGGAATACGCATGTTTGAATAGTGACGTTAATGGTTTATGTTCTGTGATGACAGTGAATTCGCTGCCGATGACAGTGAATTCGCTGCTGAATAGATATAAGTGAAAATGAAGCCAGCCCCATGTCACGGCAAGGGCTTTTAGTTCGGTGTGAGAATACCTCTGTTCTACTGCTGTCAGTGAGTGACTTGCTATAGCAACCAGGAACAACTTTCCTTTTCTGTCGTTGTGTTGTGTTAGCATTGCACACAATCATGCTGAGATCGCATCAATGAATAAATCGCGCATAGTATGTGGCGAGTCCCAGTTAGCTGCATACTTCTTTCTTGCTTTTAGATGCTTCCGCATGTTTAAGTGCTTCTCCTTTTGCTGGACTGGGTGACACACCATCTGAGCTGAATGTTTGTCCAAAGAACTCAATGCTATGCTTGTTGAATTCACATTTGCTCTCATTTAGCATCAGATTTTTGTCTCTAAACATACATTGTTCAAGACGACGTTGCATTTCATCCTGGTCCTTTGCATTGATCAGAATGTCGTCACTAATGTTTATGACTCCTGGGAGTCCTGCTTAAGCAGACTGTGTCAGGTTTTGAAATTGTTCAGCACCGCTGTTCACACCGAATCCAAATGCTTGAATTGGAAGAGTCCAACATGCATGGAAAAGACTGTCAGATAGCGAGAATCCTTATTAAGCTGGTCTTGGTGGTACCTGTTCTAAAGGTCTAACTTGTAGAAGATGGTACCACCATTAAGATTGGTTATGATGTCATTGTCATAGCAATGTCAACGTCAATTGTGGGAGTGACATGCCTTTCATGTTCAAGTGCTTGATTAGAGGCATGCATGTCAACACACAGGCTAATTTCATTTGCACTCCTTGGCTTGGGTACCACACGAATAGGAGATACCTATGGAGTTGGCCTATCGTGGACCGGCTCAATGACATCTAGAGACTCCAAATGCTGAAGCTCAGCTTCTACCTGCTCTGGTACATGAAACGGAATGCGGCGGTGAGGCTGCGATACTGGGACAACATCAGGTTTGACATGTAGCTTGGAGGCTGTATCAGCGAATTTGCCAATTCCTTCAAAGTGGTCACTATGTTCTTCAAGAATTTGCACCAATGTACCAAGTGTGTGAATATTATAGCAGATGCGCACAACGCCTAAGGCCTCTGCAGTGTTAATTGTTAAATCTGATGAGTGTGTCCCATACACCTTTCGCTACATAAAATTCAGAGCGCACGGCTACATCTTTGTATTTGATATCAGCTACAAATTTACCAATCAGTGTGAGAGGAACGTTGGACCCATATGCATAGAGATTGATTGTCCCGTTTTTGAGAATAGGAGCTGTATGAAACGAATTATAGGGCCACTCTTACTCATTACGTTAACGGTAGCACCAGTATCAATTACACCGGTAAGCACTGTGTCTGCTACAGTGACATGAATATTAGGCCGCTTGTCCTTCGAACCATCCGGACGTACTACAAATGTATACTCACACTGGCTGTGTTCGCAGTTTGAGATACTGTGTGAGCATCTTGTGTCACTGTCTTCGCTTGCGGCGATCTTGATTTGAGATGACCTCTGCGCACCTTTGCAAATTGATTAGACTTTTTGCATGCATTTCATATTTTGCCTGGTGCAGGACAGTTACCATCATGAGGGTACACACCACCACAGTTGGGACAAACATTGGACTGTGAGGGTTTCTTTTGAGACTGTGTATGCTTGTTGCTGTCAGATGTGTGGTTGCCTGCCCGATTACAGTGAGGTCTACCTGATTGGCAATTGCTTGGTGATTTGCCAATTGCATGAAGGGCTGATGAGTCGTTACTTATGTGATCAAGCTGCACAGATGCTGCAGGGCCAGTTTGAAGAATGCTTATAGCTTTATTAAGTGTAAGTGAGTCTGCTAGCAGTAGCTGCTGTTTTCAATGGCTTATCTGAGATGCCTATTATAACTCTACCCAAGATGAGCAATTCTTTTACTGTAGCTCACCAAATTTGCATGATTCAGCTGATAATTTCAATGCAGTGACAAACGAGTCCCCGTTTTCCCCAGCTTGTTGGCTTCTACAATTAAACACGTACCTTTCATAATATGTGGTATTCTTCTTTCCTTTGCAATGTTCTTCGAATTTTTCATAGGAGTCCATCTCTTGACATAACAAATTTGCATACTTAACCAATGTTTATTCATGGTACAGCTGTGAGATACTAATTTGTCTGTAAATTGGTCAATCCTTGACCGATTTTTTTTAATTTGCTGCTTTTTTCAATATTTTCAATGCTGAATGCACCCAGTACTCCAAAATGTCATTTTCATGTCATGCGACCGTTAAGTAGTCTGTACATTATGTACAAGGGAACATATGGAAGAAAAAAAGCTCTCAGTTGTATGATGTACTGTATTCTAAAATCAATTCATTTCTATAACAAGTCAATTAAATGGACAGATCATTAAATTGTGTTCTACAATGTTGTTGTTCCTTAAAGTTCATATTCTGTAGTTCATTGTTGTTCCTTACAGTTCATATTCTGTTCATATTCTGTTCATATTCTTTAAGAGACCAGTGCTCTGACATTTCATACCAACATCTGAAAATTGAAACAAAATGCAGAAAAAGTCCAGCCAGACTTCTTGACTGTATTTGCCATTGGCAGATCATTTATTACTACAGTGCAAATCTATGAAATAGTTGTGTTTATACCTAATTTAGAACAAGAAAGTGCAAAAAGTTTAAAGACATTACAACTACCTATCTTTCTTTAACACTTACTGAAAATTTGTATGATGCTTGTTTGCATTTTTGTGTTTTGTTTGACACAATATCCCAAAAGTACAACCTTAGACTGACCTTGTATTTGGTATGTACTTGAACCGTATAAAGACTATTCAACTTATTTGATGGAGGTTAAACGCTATTTGAGGTCAGCAGATGTCAAAATGTGAAACATTTTAAACACAGTATCTTGAGACTGAATTGGATTTATGGCATATGCCCTGTTGTTTTTGGTGGAGGTCAAAGGTCATCTGGATTTATCATATCTCAAACACAAAAACCTTGTTCACAAAGTACCTCATGAATGGAAGCCTAGGCATGTCATATTTAATGTGTTGATATATCACAAAGTACTATACAAGAATCCAGTTTTTTTTTTGTTGGAAGTCATATTTACAGTACTATAGCATAGTGGTGTAATTTGTAACTTAAATTTGGCAGAATTATAACATCATCGTGCTTGATATTGAATATGGTACCCAACCTTTTGCTGAATTGGAATGTATACTGTCTAATGCTGCAGAATGGTTTCTTCTGTCACTTTTTATCTGCCAGAACATGTAATAAAATGTTAGAAGTATTTTGCCAAGCAAAAATAAACACTGATTTTTACCTCAAGCAATACTTTACAAAATGAACATGGACAGACCCCCTGTAAGGTTGGGCAGTTTCCCGGTACCCAAGTTACTACCAGTATTCACAGTACACCAGTATTTGCAGTACCATTGACTGACCTGTTCATGGTTAGTACCAGTTATTTCCAGTCCTACGTGGTACCACCAAAGTTTTTCAATACCGGTACTGTCTCAAACAGTTAGTAAAAGATTGGTTTTTCAAATGTAACACTATTAAAATACATATCAACTTCAAAACAGATAAAAAATGAAATTCAAAACATTTTTATTTCAGTATCTCACAAAAAAACTGACTCCAAGGTTTCTGGAAGTCAATATATTCACAGCCATAAACAATTGTGGTTTACCTGGTTTACACTAAACAGTGGGCTATACAGTATCAGTGTATCAGTCCAAGTCAACACATGTCCTTTTAACAATTGTAACACATGAGTTAAAGTCAGTGCAGTCCGAGTCCAAGCCTGCAAAAGTATAAACAATATGCTCCCGACACATTGCTATGCAATCTAGGCAACATAAATACCAGCATACCAGAGCTGTACTGTGTGTTTGCTGCCAGAGCTGGCTGCAATGCAGATTGCCCAGGAAACAGCATATCAAACAGCAGATCTAAACTACAAAGAACTATGTAATTTTGATTGGCAGCGTGAACTTGAAGGTGCCTCGGAATCAGAGCCAGTCCATACACTGTTTTTTTGTTGTTGTGAACTTCTACAATGAAGTGAGGTGCTTTGATTTGAATAGTTGCCAGCTGGGCTCTAATTGATTGTACATTCATGCATTACAGCTCCTCAATGCAAAATTCTAGTCACCAGAACATACATTGAAATGATACTGTATGATATGCTATTAGCAGCAATATATGTGGACTTAATAGTTTCAGTACGAGGGAAAAATCATGTCATTTGAACGACCCCATTTATAATTGTACGCTTAATGTGAAGAAGTTATGCTATGGAAACACCTTTTCATCACTGAATTGACCAAATCTTATTGACATTTATGGGTAAGTTCTTAGGGGAATTCCTGTGATGCATCATCAGGTAACCATGAAAACAGATCCTGGCTAGGATGCCTTGCATCTACAGTAATTATGAAAGTTTTGTTCGTTTCGTTTATTTGTTTTATCACAACTTGTGCAATAAATATACTGCAATAAATGTAAGAGTTAATATACATTTAGTACAATTGTGATGGGAAGTGTACCATAAAGCCAGAATGGCTTAACAGAGTGGCGCACAGAGTGGCAACAAGTAGATATGATGATAGTTAATACTTAAGCACAAAGAAAATGAAAGAATTACAAGGCCAAGAAAATGTATCTATACATGTATATACACATACCAATTACACATATATTCTTACATATACATACTTTCACATATACATGCATACATTAAGTACACACATACATAAACATACCATAATATGTTAAATAATTAAAAGTAGATAAACAAAAAGTAGATAAAAAAATAGAGGGGTGAATGAACCAGTTGACTGACCATACCACCTGTAATCAGTAGGAAGAGATGATATCTTGAACAGTGTTCTTTTTTAAAAATGATAATGAGGGGGAATTTTTTGAGATTTCGGTGAGTGTGTTCCACAATTTTGTTGCTCAATACGAGTCCTGCCTGCCACTTGCATTATAAATGGCTATCAAAAGTAGTTGGAAGTAATGTCAATGAATCAATCTATGAACTTGTAGACATTGGCATTCACTTTGAGGCTGTCAGTCATTTTACATTGGGGTCTTTGAGGCAGGGCATAGACCGCTTGTTGAGCTCTGAAGTGGCAAACAACAGCGGAAATTTTCCCATTGGAATAGTACAGTGATTTGCTCACTTTGAGTGACGAAAATTACTGTATGATGCTCATACTGTACAGTCGTGTATGGTGAATGACCCATTGGCCTTGTATCATGGAAATTAATTGTTTGTGTGTACAAGCGTCAGTTGCAGTGAATTCTTTTGTATTTCTGTAGGGAGTTTTAACAAGACAAGTTTTCAACGATTTTATGTGAGGAAATAATTGTAAGTAAGGTACAGTAGTTAGATCACCTAATCTAACCGAATTTATTGCTGAGTGAAGTCAGTCCGCAAGTGGTATGTTGATGCATGATCGCATCGCCAAAATTTGGTTGCACATGTGACCAATTCAATTGCTGTGCATAGCACTGATCTCAACCCAGCTGAAGCTGCACAAATGAATTTTTTTTTTCCACTGTTTCATGATTTTTTTGTCAATACAGTACTTGATGACATGAATGCAAGTAACAGCATTACTACATTGTTTTTAGCTTATACCAGCATGCTGATCTGAGCTATTGCAGTCTCGCTGCATCTGCGTGGCTGTCTGTCTGTTTGTCAGTCCATCTGACCATTTATCCATCCACACATCTGTTAGTGTTGTTACAATATCATGATATTGGCAAACAATATCAATAAGAGATTTTGCTCCCAATGTTGTTTCTAAATTAACCTACTGCAAATGATATCATTGGAAACCTCTCGTTAACAAAACATCATCCTTTGGAACATGATTCTCCGCAAGCAAAGTTAGAATTGCACATCGATCATAATTGAACTGCTCAGTGAACAGTTGTTACAACAAATGAAACAAAGGAAACTGACTTATGACGAATTGGGAAGCTGTTTGTAGCCCGGTGTCGGTGTTGGCCCACAATGGTCATTGTTAGCTTATACACAGCATCTGTATAGCCTATGTATACATACTCTACAGTACACATCGCGCAACACAACTGGTATGTAGAGACCCTGTAGTAGGACTGTGTTTGAAAAAACAAACAAAATAAAAAACGTGTGAATGGACTCCATAGCTGATGTTTGGAAATGCGAGTTACTGATCTACTTGCACTTCTCTTGATCCACTGTGTGTGGAGTCAACTGCATGAAACAAGCAGCAATACATGCACTGTATATTGGAGATTTGAAGAAAGTTTGAGCTTGTTCTAAGTAGTGCTTTCTTCATGAGTTGAATAGTCTAATTTCAGTCTAAAATTTCTGTTTTGTTTCATTACTTTTCGTGTGTTTGTTTGGCTTCAAAGGTGCATTTCATTTTCCCCTTTCCTAAACATATCTTCCCTGTGTGTATAGTTGAATGATGTGAGCATGCTGAATATGAGTAGTGCATTAAGTTCTTGTACTATACTGTATTAAGTTCTATACTTGTAAGCATGTAAACTTGAGAAGAATGCCAAGGCTGAGGGGTTGAGCTCAACAGATTTTCTTTGTAGAAATTTCTGTACTTCCAGTAATATAATGAAGCCTTTACACACAATACTTATGTCATTGAAATTGCTATATTGTAATGTGTTGATGAAATCATTCTTCCTTTCCAATATTGGACAAATTTAGCTCGTGGTGAGCTTTGTCAGACTTTTCAACTCCATTTGCTATAATTTGGAAAATAGAGGAATAGAAATGTGACTTTGAACAGAAGACTCTTGAATCAATCCTGTTTTATGTTGCAGAAAGAAAACCATTGTCGTTATCGTCAGTATTGTCAATAGAAATGTTGATAATTTTATTATGACATGTCCACTGCTTGCTTTATCTGTTCTTGGTAAGCAGTGAGATACTTTAGAGTCTTGAGCGACCAGGTCAAGTCTTTACTACCATAGCATACAAGTTTGGGAAATCTTGGGAACAGCCCTAAATTGGTTTGCGGGAAACCATAGTTCGGATGGGAAACGTAGGATTCCCAACCCATGATGACAAAGCAAAAACAAAAAAAGTGAAAAAAAAAAACAAACATTGGAAAAAGAGAAAAGAAATTGAGAAGATAAAATTGTAAAAAAATATGAGCAATCAGTAAAATTTCATGACAAATTACATCGTTATACAACAAAATAAGAACATTGACATCAGTAACAGTTTTCTGACTTCCCGCTCTGCTTTACACGTGCACAAAATACCATATGTAAACTATTAAGGCTGTCCCTTCATTTCCAAGGCTTTCCTGCCATTCGCTATGTGCAGTAGTACACAAAACATTCATGAATGGCATTTCCCTGAGCCAATCAGATGTCTCTATTTTCAAGGTAGGCTGCACAAAGGTGCAGATTCAAGGGTGATCGGTCCTGCAGCTATGTGCATGAATCCATGTTACTCCATGGGTTGTACTCTTGTACATGCAGACTTGTGCAGTAGTGTATGTGCATGTCACTATCATAAGCTGTAGTCAGTACTGCTTCCCTCGTATACTGCTAATCGAACTATACAGACTACACTCATTTTACGTATATTTTTTTGATCAACCCAACCTGTGCACAGAAAGTCTTTGTAAGGATCCAAAGAAACAGAATTAAGTTTTCATCTTCATTAAGCAGAATCAGGAAAAATCGTACAGTGTAAAGGATGATACAAACATCGATTAGGACCACAAAGTTACAGTTCAGAAAGGGTGTGTTCAGAAGCTATTGGATTAGATACAGTAGTTGTGGATATGGAAATCTGAGCTCATGCAGTAAGGCTTAAAGTTTGACGAACTTGTTTAATGAAGTTTTACAGGTATTTTTGGTTAACGAAAAGGGTTAAAACTTAAAGGAGAAGGCAAGTCAGGACTTTTGACAATGTTAAATGAGAGACTAACATATGGTGAACACCACTACCAAATTTCAGTTAAATATCTTGCTTACTTTCCAAGATATTGCAATTTGAATATTCATAAAACATTATCAGGAGGCTGCCATTTTGAATTTTTGATGACATCACAAGACCACATGTGATTGAAAAGCTTTTGGTTTTCTTTATATTTCATTGTCAATAAATTTTAACAGTCATGCATAGATTCAAGTCATAGTATTACTGATTTGATTATTGCATGATACACCTCAGTAATTCAACACAAAATGTGTACAAGTGTGTTTCGGATTGATAGAAATAATAGGTAAAGAATATAAAGAAATGCATTAAAATTTTTGCTATCAGTGGTTATGTGACATCATTATTCAACTTACTCAAGTTGTTTTACATCCAGTTTAGGGAAAAATGGCAGCACCCTACTCTGAATTCCAAAAGTGTGTAACTTGGATAGGAAACAATATCTCTGAATGAAACTTTGGGAAGATGTTTGCCAAACACTTCTGCTTCATTTTGATAAACATATTCCCAGGGTTTCCTTCTCCTTTAAATCACCTCTGTATTGAATCACCTCTGTACTGATTGTAAATCACCTATCTGTCTGTCCGTTCCTCCGTCCATTCCTCTGTCCGTTCATCCGTCACTTCATTCGTCCATCTGACCGTTCGTCCACAATTGTGCAGAATGCTTTCTCCTCCTACATGCTTTCATGGATGTGTTTGACACACCCAAAGTTGTGTACGTAGTGGGTCACTTGGGGTGATCAAGAATTCTTGGCCCATTTTATGAAATTCCGCAAAATGCTTCTCCTCCTACAGATTCTACTGTAAAATGTTGATAGTTTGTCACATGGATACTTTGTTAATGATAACTTCAGGGTGTTCAGGAACTTTTAGTCCAAGGCCCCATGTAGGCCCCATGGCCCATTAAATTATGTTTGAAATGCTGCTTCTTGCACATGCTTTCATGGATTTATATTTACCTTGGCCACAATGTCCTTTTGCTGGTAGTTCAGGTGGGGTGCTGGAAAAGTTGTGAACATTCACATTTCCCCATTAGTGCTAATTCATGCTCATAGCCGGTACAAATTATACAGCAAAATTACTAAAAATCAACAGTTTTTGATTCCTTGCCGAAGGCAGAAGGAATCTATGCGATGATGATGTCATGTGTATGTGTGTGTGTGTGTATGTGTATGTGTGTGTGATGTCCTGCTTGTAAACACGATATCTAAAGAAGGGTAACCATGAATGATCTCATACTTGGTGTGTGGGTTGGTCATATTGAGTAGATGATCCCTATTGTTTTTGGTGGAGGTCAAAGGTCATTTGAGGTCACCAGAGGTCAAAATGTGAAAACCTTGTAAACACAATATCTCAAGAATGGTAACTGTGACTGATGTCATACTTGGTGTGTTAATTGGTCATATTGAGTAGATGATCCCTATTGTTTGTGGTGGAGGTTAAAGGTCATTTGAGATCACCAAAGGTCAAATGGTAAAAACCTTGTAAACACAATATCTCCAGAAGGGTAACTGTGACTGATGTCATACTTGGTGTATGGGTTGGTCATACTGAGTAGATGATCCCTATTGTTTTTGGTGGAGGTCAAAGGTCATTTGAGGTCACTAAAGGTCAAACTGTAAAAACATTGTAGACACAATATCTCCAGAAGGGTAACTGTGACTGATGTCATACTTAATGTGTGGGTTGGTCATATTGAGTAGATGATCCCTATTGTTTTTGGTGGAGGTCAAAGGTCATTTGAGGTCAACAAAGGTCAAACTGTAAAAACCTTTTAAACACAATATCTACAGAAGGGTAACTGTGACTAATGTCATACTTGATGTGTGGATTGTATATACTAAGTAAAAGACTCCTTTTGTTTGTGGTGTTTCAAGAAGAATAACTGCAGTTGATCTCAAACATGTCATGTGGATAATTCATGTTTGTTATAATATAACCATGTTGCAAGGATTCACAAAGCCTTTTGGCTTTCTGGTGTTTTTCATTTTGACATGGTCCCTTCCCTTTTCCAATCTCCACTGAGTTGCTTTTGTTGGTAAGTGATTGTGTGTGTGTGAAAAGATGAGATATCGGCAAGGAATCACTAAGTCATGTGACTTTCTGGTCTTAATTATTGGATGTAAATGGCATCATTATTTTGTAGTACCTATCAAAATTTTCACAAATTTATCAATAAAGATCAAACTCCTTCCTTGTTGGTGCTCTTGTTTCTGCATTTTGTACTGTCCTACTGTACAGATTCTCTTGCATACTGCTGATGATTTGGTAAAATGATGGTTTCGTTGGTTGATATAATGATACATACAGTAAATGGTACATTCAGGGTGTTGAGGTATAACCCTCTGCACTGCCATTGGTTCTCTGCAAGTTATCACATAAATGACATGGAAGTACTGGTACTTCTGTAATTACCGGTGCTGATGTACCTCGAATAACGGTACTGATTTTCGGGTTTTGATATCCCTAGACTGACCTCATATTTGATATGGGTAATGTCAATGCACTGTTAAAGCTGAAGTTGCTTGTGTATTAATAACTGTGTGTAGGTAGCTCTGTGATCAAAACCACAATGCAACATTCTGGTTTTGTTTGATCAGAGCACTGAATGGGTGAGCTGTAACATTGCACTCACATTGGATACATACACTGAAAGCCATGCTCCTCAGCGCATTTCCCATTTTGCAATATCTTTAATACCATTTTTCTCAATATGTATGGCATGTATTAAAAGCAGTAACATTCTTAAAAGTGCTTCTTTTGGTCCATGTGAACTTAACAAAATTATTCCTTACCTTTTCACAGAGAGGTGACAATTGGAAGAAGTGTAATGCTAAATTGGTTGAGACAGAAAATGATGGCTTACTGATACTGGAAAGTGAATCAGACAAACCAGTGACCTATTCCTTGCAGAGTTGTTCCCGAGTTTTGGAAGCTCGTAATCATTATTCAAAGGAAAATGCCATTGAACTTTTGTTCCAAAAGAAAGTGGTTCAGCTGGGCTTTGATAGTCCAGATGAGTCTATAGAATGGCAGAAACTGCTGTCAGGTTACTCTCAAGATTCTCTGTCACATATCAATTCAGCTACAGGAAACACTAAAAGCAGACTCCTTGCTGATGTTGCAAATGCTGATTCATCTTCTGCTGAAGTCATGGAGTATAATGTTGCATATGAACTAGATTCTACAAGTAAGTATTCACTAATTTACTTCACTCTTTACGTACCTGTCTCAGCATACCAGATAAGTGAGACAGGTAGGTAAGTGGTTCGTGAATAACCAAACCAGATAAGTTTTTGATTTCTAGGTGCAAAGTCCTAAAAAACTAAAAACCCAAACTACAGAAACCTAGAAAAAGTAGACACCTTAATACAGAAGGTCGGAAACATATTATGCATCCCTGATTATTGTTGTTGGCTATGTGAATGCATCCAGATTTGCTGTACATGTTTTGCTGTGTGTCCTGCTTTGTTTAACACATCTGTCTGAATATACAGTGGTTATGGTACTGCCAGTGATGATGAATGTGATCATGATAGTGGTCATGAGCACTCTTAGAGAGATTCTTCAAGTTAGCAGATATTTGTATTGAATTAAACTTGCTTAGGGTAGTATTCTATGTGAATGTTTTCAGGTGTAGTAAGATGGTGGAACAAAAAGCAAGGGTACGGTAGTTGTGGTATGGGGTAAAAAAAAAACAACCAACCCCTTCTACACAACACTGTCGATAGATAGTCTCACGGCAATTTTTTGTATACGGCATACATTAGTCCTGTCTGTAGTTTTGTGACTGACCCGTTCAACGGAACACCAGAACATCCAAAACAAAATCCAGGAATAAGATGGACCATTGTCCAAACCTTTTTATTATGTAAAATGTATAGATGATGGAAAGTTTGTTTTTACTTTTTGCTTTAATTGCTTCCATTCCCATAGGCCTCTCTAGTTCAGTAGTCTAATTATCCCTACTATTAATTAGCCTTTCTCTGTGATACAACTTGCTTTTTTTTTACCCCCAAATTGCATATGGAAATGGGGTGAAAGAGAACAGGGTCTAATGTTAACAATTACCTGTACATATGCCAACATGGTTTAATACCTCATGTAGCCTAACACACTGCATCCCCCTACTAATATGCCATATATGCCATAAACCATTATTGCTGTGATCATATTTGCATGCTTACTAGTACTGACCTCTGAAAATAGTTTTTTTTGTACATTTGCTATGTTTGAAATGGCATGAACAAAGCAGTAAATAACTGAAATGGGGAAAAAATTGTTAGTTCGTTTAATTTGCCATTAAAGTGATATTGTTTAGTCACCCTAAAGAATTTCTTTGAATGATCTTACCCGCATCGTATGAGTATGCCACAAAGCTTCAGAGTGAAGGCAGAAATATTGACAACCATTCAAGACCTATCAAGTATTTTGTTTTGGGGATGGTAATACAGTAATTTCAAAGGAACAGGTTGTCATAACAGCAATTGTAGGAAATACTGACTACAAAATTTTAACAGAGGTTGTTGACTGTGATATCCTATTGTTACTCAGTAAGGAGTCACCAAAGAAAAGCAGACAATGTCTTAGACCTGTCAAATGACAATGCCACCATGTTTGAGAGTAAGGTTCCCCTTGAGTTCACATCCAGTGGACATTACTATGTCAATCTGCAAGGGTAGGGCAAAAGGAAACACCTGCTAGGAACAATGAATCAGTTGATGAGGTGCTAGTTACTAGAACTAATAACACTGATACTGAAGAGGGTAATTTATCTTCAGTAGAAAGCCAAGAAAATGTAAACATTTCTGAGGAGCCCCAAGTGTTTAGGGATGAAAAGATGAAAAGAAATTATGTAAGTTACTCAAGCAATTTGGGCATGCTTTGGTTGAGAGAATGACCCCTCTAGTGAAAGGGGCAGGAACAAGCAAGGAAGTCTTTGATACCTGAAAGACTATCATTAAAGGTTGAAAACTATGTGCTAAATTTAAGCATCCCACAACAAAACCAGCTGTTAGCCTTGCACAATCCCACGCCTTCAATGACATGATAGCCATGGATCTCCATGAAATTTGCCCAAGTCTGTGGTACCTTCACATCATTGATCTACTTTCAAGATTCAGTACTGCTGTCATAATTACCAATAAACAGGCCTCAACTATTTGTAGCAAGCTACTGAAAACCTGGATATGTGTTCATGGAACCCCAAAAGCTGTTCTCACTGACAATGGAAGGAAATTTGACAATCAGGAACTACATAATCTGGGAGAAAATTTTTACATTGTTATTAAAGACCACGGCAGCTGAAAGTTGGTGGAGTAACGCTCTGCTAGAAAGACACAATAGAACATTAACAGACATTCTCAACAAAATGATCCAAGACGATGGTATGAGTCTTGAAACAACCTTGGCATAGTCAGTAAATACCAAAAATTCATTGGCAAATGTTCATGTCTATATGGACTCACTCCAAGCCTTCCCAGTACCCTAAGTGACAGTCTTCCAGCCCTTGAGGGAACAACTTATAGTGAAGTTGTAGCAGATCATCTTCAGTAACTTCATGCATCCCGCCAACAATTTATTGCAGCAGAATCGTCTGAGAGAATACTCAGAGAATACGTCTGAGAGAGCAGGTTAGAGTGTTGGATCATTTTGTTACCAGAGACATTGGTCACTATTAAAGACAGGAGAGCAATGAATGGAAGATCCCAGTTAGAGTTATTGGGCAAGATGGGGTAGTCGTATTTGTTTGTGATGGGGGGACTTATGTTAGGGTGCATCGGCGCCGTCTTTCAAAATTTAGGGAGTCCCTCCACTTAGAAGATAGACAAAAAGACAACCTGTGGCTGAACCCCCCTCTAAACAGTGTTCTACCCCTCTCAGCTGAACTCTGATGAGCTCATCAAGATAACAATGCTACCCATGATGAAGTGGTACAGCTCCCCAATGATGAGATTGGTAACACCTTAAATAGGGACCATAGTCAAACTGGGATTGGAATGCTTAATGTTGGACAGCATTTGAAACTTGTTGACATGGACGGGGAAGTCAATGTTGCAAGAATTCTGTCCAGGGCTAGTAAAGCATCAGGGGCTCTTGCTAATTGGTATAACAGTGAGTACACTTGGAAGTTGTCAATCACTTGACATTACCTCTGTTGATAATTTGGAAGTGCTTAACTGTGACCCTAATTTTAGTGAAAGTGAAAATGTTCTTGTTGTTGATAACATTTCTTTCCATGAAGCCTAGCTTCAGGAATTGCAAAAATGGAAAGATTGCAAAGTTTATGAAGAAGTTCCCAATATGGGGCAAAAGTGTATTTCTACCAGATGGGTATGCACATTAAAGAACACCTCTGATGGCAGCAAACAGAAAGCCAGACTTGTTGCTAGAGGGTTTGAAGATGTTGAAAGGAACAGTATTCAAAGTGACTCACCCACATGTGCTAAAGAATCATTGCGGCTACTGTTTGCTGTTTCAGCTTAAAACAAATGGGATTAAGTCAATGGACATAAAAACAGCTCTTTTCCAAAGCTCCCAATTTGAAAGAGAAGTCTTTATCAGGCCACCCAAAGAAGCAGGTCCCAAGAATTTTCTCTGGCTGAGCCTGCATAAGTGTGTTTATGGCCTGAGCAATGCCTCCCTTCGTTGTCACATGAGAGTAATTGAAGTGATGCAGTCATGCAGGGCAAACATTTCCACCTTGGACCCAGCTGTATTTTATTGGCATTACAAAGGTGAATTAATTGGATTCCTATGTAGCTAGTCATGTAGATGATTTTATTTGATCTGGGGATGGTTGCTTTAGCCATGAAATTATTCCTAAGATAAAGGATCACCTTCATGTTGGCCACAAAGAGTCAGAGTCACTCAGGTATCTAGGTTTACAGTTAAAGTCTTCCAAAGGTGGCATGCAGTTGCACCAACAAAACTAAGCCAGCTGCCTCCTCCCTTTAACCATCATTAAACAAAAAGAAAGGGAGAAAGCGAATAGGGTAACCACTAAGGAGTCTGATTCCATGAGATCTTAAAAGCCGTGTTCCCATTTGAGTGAGCGCAGTGGATCAAGATCAACCGCGCTAGATCAAACTCTAATGGGAACGCGGATCAACAACGCTCACTCAAGATCAAGATCCACCGATTTTGATGCACCCATCGGGGTAGATCAGATCGACCGTAGCTGGATCAAAGTTCGTAATGGGAACACATCGGTAGATCAAGTGACCCTGGATCTCCGGTTTATTCCTTCCCGGCACGCATTTGCTTTCCGGTGGCAAACGCGGGTAATTAGTTCTAACTTAAGCCTCGCTGGGCACGTCGATTGTAGAGCAAGTGTATACACCATAGTGCAGTAGTGTTGCGTACATGTACAGCGCACATTTTCTGCCTGTATTTCGCTACCGATTGACCGAGAAGGGGCTAAGTTACTGCAATTCTAATAATGGTACTAATTTAGAATCGGTAGCAATCGGACAAGATATCAGGTATAATTAAAAGAGCTAGTCAGCACGTTCATATGGTACAGATTTTAAAGTTGCGCCCTGATAATTTATAAGAAATTTGGTCTGTTCGTTGACTTATTTTTGGTATGTTTTGCTTTTTAAAACAATTTCTTCTTACATCTGCTCTGTCACCGATAAATTGAACCACTGACATAAAGTGTATATATACTGCCGAATGGCACTTTATTGCAACAAGTAGCAACATTCGTCAAGTGGTGAACTGCCTTTGATGTAATAAACTCTTAACTGAGATAGAAGCACAAGCAAACTTGCCAAACCAGCAATGTTTACCTCCATATTAAAAACCAAACGACGTTATTGACATGTGTTAATACCTCACGCTCCTCAGTACGTCGTGGAAGTGGGCCCAAAGTTAGTGCTAAGCTGCAAAATTATGATATGACCAATACTATGCTGCTATTGAGTGTGCATGCAGTTAGCAACACGCACACATGTACATTTTTGTGATACAGTGCTAGTGTGCGATATCCGACTTGTAAACGTTGGTGACCTTTTCGTGCTTACGCAATGTGTTCATATAACATGTTGATCCACCGCGCTCACTCAAATGGGAACGGGGTTCTGGATCAAGTTATTCGACACCACTCGATGCAATAAAACCATGATCCACCGCGCTCACTCAAATGGGAACACGGCTTAATAGCTTGGCCAACTAATGTGGCTTGCCAACCAAACTAGACCAGACATTCTTTTTGACACCTGTGCACTACAGTAAGCACCTGCCTTAAAAGATGCCAAAGTATCCCATCTTCTCGAAACTAACAAAGTGGTGCATAAAATACATTCAGAAAGGGTTACTCGTTTACACAGGCATCTTGGCTCTATAGAAAGCCAAAAACTGCTGATATTTTCAGATGCCCCTCTGGGGAATCTTTCTGATGGAGGAAGCCAGGGGGTTACATTATCTTTCTTACTGGAGGAAGCAACAGAGTTGTTTCACTTGCTTGTTAATCGAAAAGGATCAGGTGGGTTGTTGGTAGTACTCTCTCAGTGGAGACTCTAGCCAATGCCATTGACACTCATGTTTTTCTGGCCACTCTGTTTAGCGAAATAGTGTAGGGAGTTCTGAACCCTCTTCACTTGCCTATTATTGTACCTGTGTTAGCGATAATCACTCATTGTTTGAGACTGTCTATTCTACAAACCTGGTGCATGAGAAGAGACTTCGCATTGAGCTTAGCGGGATCAAAGAACTTCTAGGCAGCAAGCAGATTTCAGCTGTAAAGTGGAGCAAAGCCAAAACCCAGGTGGCTGACTGCCTCACTAAGAAGGGAGCCTCTCCTCTTGCTCTCCTGGACCTTTTGGAAAGGGGAACTCTCCAGCTTCAGCACTAACATTCTCCCTCCATTGTACATATTATGTAAATAGTTTCTGCTTTCTTTTCCTTTGGAACTTTATTTTTTTTGTTTTTGGATTAGCTAGATGATGCTGGTCCTAATCCCATGGCTCAGTATATTGAAACACACGTGACAAGAGGGTTGGAAGGTTGCAAGGAATGCGAAAGGTAACATACAGTATGTACTGAAGGTGCAATATATAGGTGTACTACAGGAATAAATACATCCCAGCTGAAAATGTACCACACTTTTACCATAGTACAGTACCACACTTTTACCACACTTTTACCATGGTAAAAGTGTGGTAAAAGTGTGGTACTGTACTATGGTATACCATGGTATTTTGGCCCTATGGACATGGTAAACCATGGTATACCACAGTAAATTCATAGTATTTTACCACACTTATACTACCATTTTACCACAAATTTACCACCCTTTACCACAGATTTACCATAGTGTTGATATTGCGTGGTGTGGTGTTTTGGCCCTATGGTCATGGTAAACTGTGGTTTACCATGGTACATTTACAGTATTTTACCACACTTTTACTACCGTTTTATCGTCAATGTGTATGCTTTACTGTGACCATACTTTTTGTACACAAAACACATGGCCCATCAACTCCCCTACCCCCTTCCCCCCCCCCTTTCTGTTTGTTCTAGCACCTTTTCATGGGGTAAAGGATGTCAAAACACACTAAAAGGTACACAAACAACTGCTTTTTGTTGTCATTTGTTTATTCACTCTTCAGAAAGCAAAAAAAGTATTGTTTCTCTTCATTATTCAATGTGTATTGAAAGTGTTTTAGTATGCATCTTGAACACCATCTCCCTCTCATATGGAATGTATTCATTGCCTCTCTACACTCCCCAGGCTCCCTCTTTCAAATCCTGTGTCCCTATCTGTCTATAAGACCATAAGTTGTTATATGTTCAATTTGGAGGGTTACAAGATAAGTCAAGGAACCGCATATCAAGTTAGAAGATATTGACACTAAGTCACTAGCATGTACCACAGAAAAACAACAAATGTACCCTGGTAAAATGATGGTAAAATTGTGGTAAATATACCATGGTACATATACCACAGATAAACCACAAATACACCCTGGTAAAATTGTGGTAAATATACCATGGTACATAAACCACAGATAAACCACAAATATACCATGGTAAAATTGTGGTAAATATACCATGGTACATGTACCGCAGGTAAACTACAAACATACCATGGTAAAATCAGGGTACAATTGTGGTAAATATACCACGGTACAATGTACCACAATGTTACCATACATTTACCATGCCTTTACCACACTTTACCACAGTTACCACACTTTTACCGTGGTATACCATGGTAAAAGTGTGGTACATTTTCAGCTGGGATGGAAGCGGCTTCGTACGTACTGCCCACTGTAAGTTTTGGAGCAAACTGATAAAACATGGTCAAGCTCAATATCTACCCAAAACAAACATTCGTGTATCTGGTATTAATGTTGTATCGATGGGAATTGGTGTTACTCCCAACTGGTTAGGAGTAGCCCTGGAAATTCCCTTTAATTTCCCAACAATTAATCAGTTGATACTTGAAATTATTCCCATTTTTTTGTGAAACTTGAAATATCAAGGGGAGTCAGAGACTAATGTGCTGTGATTACTTAACAATGTGCAGTAAAATGAAATACTACATTGCCTCATCCCATCATCGAGAGTTACTGTAGTCGAGAGTTACAGGGACCGACTTTACACAGTACTACGCCTAGGCCTACATCCTTGAGGACTGAGTTGAACTCTTCAATGGTAATCAAAGCAACTCCCTGGTCCAAGGAACGTACAGTACTGTGTTGCTAAATTCCTGTGTCTGGCCAAGGTGGGTGCACAGCCTATAGCTTATAACTAACTTCTACTGCAATAATGCTAAATCATGTGTCAATCAGAGTGTCAACTTCATGTACTTACTAAGCCAGTTTTCAGGAAGAATATCAAACCTGGGCCATTGACAGCCTAGGCCTATAGTACTAGGCCTACACTGTGCCTTTGTGGTCAGTTGCAGACTGTAATATGTAATCAAGCCTGTGGCTGATAATCACTAGAGAGTTACATGTAGCCACTTGGAAAATTTCTGTGAGTTCAAATTTGGCCTATTCAGTCTAACTATTTACAGTGGTGCTGAGGGAGTTATTTGGGTTCCTGTTGTCTTGTCTAGGTCATGTCCACTTCATGTTGGTACAGCTGATGGGCTGCCGAGCTGAGCTGGTTAGTTTCTGTACCCCGACTAGCCTTTGAGAAAGTGGCTAAAGACTTAGAGGATACACTCTTGTGCATTGGATGGGTAACGTTACTGTAAATGGTGGTCCCTGTAGTAGTTTGGGGTTTGCATTGGTAAGTGTTTGGTTCACCCCCGCCTCATCATCATCTGGACACTTATCAAAAAGAGAAGGCAAATCTCGCCAGTGTTCATTAATGATCAACATGCCTGGTCCTTGATGACTCCCAAACATACTGTGGTATTGATATTGTTACTGCAGCATGACAGTACACATTTGTGTATAAGTAGGTAACAACAGCTCAGTGATTTACTTTCGCATAATGGAGTCATTGAAGCGGTGTGCATTTTCCTCATTTTAGTATTTAAGCACAAAGTAGCTTAAAGAACCCTTTCCTTGTACTTGTATCCAATGATGGTTAATGACTCATATATGTGCATATTTCATGATATAATGGAAGATAAATTACCATTCCATTACAACCTCAAATAATGCAAACATTTGCCTTTTAATCAATAACCATCCAAGGTAGTGTACTGTACATCAGTCCAGCACAAGACCAGTGCAGTTTCCAAGAAAGTAAAAACATGCATAAAAGGAAACAAGGGAGCAACTTCTGGTGTTGTGTTTTACAAACAACATGAAAAATGACTCTAGCTAAGAAAAAAAAGAACAGAAGTAGCACAATAATGGTATGTTTTTATGTGCAAGTTTAGTAACAAAAACAGCAGAAATTTTTATCAAAAGCTTCTTTCAGCAATTCAATCAAAATTTACCAAATTTTAAAATTTGTTTCAACATTGCAAAGGTTAAAAGTTTCTTCATTCTTTTAATTGAAAATACAACATTTTGATTTCATAAAACTGATAGAAATAGGAAGAACATGATAATGTATGATCCCATGCTTACATGAAATATAGCTTCATTATTCAGAAGACTATCTGAAACAAGCTTCTGTACTTTCACATTCCATTCTGTTAGTCTCTGCAATGAATGAGAGAAGTAACGCAAGTAATGTATGTAAGTAAGGAACAGGAACAACAACACATACATTATTGACTGAGAATTCAAGACTCACTCAATTGAAACTTTACTACTAATGCTGTTCGGCTCCAACCTTTTCTGCATGTGTCTTCATAACAGGTAGTGTTCACACGAGTTACCTGAAAACCCGGGTACCCCGCCCGACACGTTACCACATCAGAGATTGTTTCTGCTATATTTAGCATGCAGACTTGTATTTTCAGCAGTTTAAGGACCTTGCATGCTGCATTCTAGTTCAAATAAGTAGTGGTGTAGTACATTTGGCCGATTGGCATTCTTAAGGACATAATCGGGTCTAAACTTTTTTTTGGATGTAATAAACCGTGGATTATCTTTGCTTTAGATTAAAACACTGCGGTTAAAATAATCTCCACACAATGAACCACAGAGTCAATAGGGGTCTTGTTATTCAAAAGTTTAGGGAAATTGTTTTTGCTTTTTTTTCCTAGGCTGTCTTGCTATACAGTTAGGTGATGCATCGTAGATTGTCAAACCAACTACACTGCAACTATGATTTCCAACACAAAGATTTTCTGGAATGATAGATCAGTTTCTTCTAGGTTCCTCAGTATAATTTGTTATAGCAAAAAAGCAAATTATTCTTCAGGTTAGTTGCAGTTATAATCAGGTTGTGAGGTTCTGTTACAATCAGTTTAAAACCTTGTGCACCTTGAATTTGTAATGTGTAAGTCTCTATCAATGCGGTCTAGCTCTATATTCAGAATCAGTGATGCTGTAGTACATATTTCCTTGTGACACATTTGAGCTTCATTCTGGATAAATGATAACATGAACTGTGAATCCTTCTGAAAATGAAGACATTGAAAATATAGTCACAGAACTCAGTTAACAACAAATTAACCTTTATTTTGTGGTTGAGGGGAAATTTCCCTCTATATGCTTATCATGTGACTTCACACTTCCTGCATTCCTGTATTTGTTTTCCATACAAACAAACTTGTTGAGACCGCTCAAACTGTTCAATGGTGTACGTGTACGTTACTGAAGTGACTGCCCTTGGCAGTGTATTGTAATTGTTTATTGCCAGACTAGAAAGATGTCAGCTGTGAAGAACCATGAAACCAGACAAAGGATATGAAGCAATGTAATTCCCTTTTTTTTCAGCTAGTTAGTAGTCACCCCTTGGAAGGAAAAGTACTAAAATCTCTAGTTTTGCCTTTTTCTACTTTTTTCCAAAGGAAAGTTTGGTGATTGGCATACTTTAGGGCTACCTGTTCAATCAGAAACCACTACGTTTCACATTGAATTTTGTTGACACATATATGTTCCACAACAATTACCAATCCGTTATTTACATTCCAGCCGTGTGATTGGTTATTATAGTATCATGTGACTGTCTGTTATATTTCAATAAGAGGCAGTATAACTCATTAGTATGCAAAACCACCAGCAACACACCTCATTAGTATGCAAAACCTTTTGCAACACACTGATTTCAGACTGGCTGGTTTCTACAGGTAGGTGACACCAATCCTTGACCTAGTCAATCAGAAATCGCATCAGCACTGGGAATCAGATAAAAGAACATCATGACAATATACTGTACATATAATAGCCAGTACAAATGAGAGGGTAGAGAAATTTGCCTATCGACACGATTTTCAAGGTCAAGAGTGTAACACAGTGACATAGAATAGATGTTTAATGTTCAGACACCCTACTGTAAGCTGTACAACCATCAAGGATCAAGAAAATGATAATGTTCAAAAAAGGCCTAACTATCCAAACCAAGCAGTTCTGAAAAGTGCACTGCATCGCCAAGTGATACTAAGGTTACTGTCGTTTAAAGTAGGTCTCACTTTACCTGTTTCTTTGGTAGGCCTACATCTCCTGTTAGTGTTACTGCTAGCAGCACTTGCAGCCGCACAAGGCACAGCATTTTGTTGTAGGGATGTCAGTGCCAGGCATAATTAGCGAAACTAACCTGTCGCCCTCCGCGTCATTTATCGCTTTATCCTCAGTTTTTCAGGGTTGCACATTTATTGCACCCATCAATGTTCACTTCAATGAAATTGCTTGAATATAGTGATGTTTTTAAAGGCTCTTTCTTCTCATAGTTGTTGATTCATATTCATTCATTCTATTTGTTTTGTACTAGGCCTAGGTACACAAGTTCATACACCTTATACAGTACTGTACTATTTAGGTTTAAATGTGTATGTGCTCAAATTATTGTTGTTTTGTATATTATACCACACTTTTTTGACTTTGACCTGCATGTTTACATACATTTATAATGTAAACTTGCGATTCTAAGTGACAAAAGTTGCCATGTTGTTGTTCATTGGTTCAGACGAATACAGTAAATCAGTTTAAGAGGTCTAGAAACTATGGAGCGCCATGTGTTTCAAAATGTTAGAAAAAATTTCAATGTGTCAGAATAAATATCAACATGTTACAGCTTAACATCACTATGCCAGCATAAAAATCAATGTGTTATAACTATATATCGATACTGTACGTCAGAGAAGAATATCAACATGTTACATTGAAATATTGGCATGTCACGAAAAACTGTTTCTATGTCTCATACTGTATGTAGAGAAAAGCTGTAAAATTTTGTTGTGTGAACATATCGGCATTGACTGAGAGTGTGCCATTTGTTTCATAATAATATTAAGATGTTACCATTCAATATCAATTTGCCAGAGAAAAATATCAACATTTTACAGTTAAATATCAATATATACCAGAGAAAACAACAGTTTACGTTTGCATAACAGCATGCCAAACAATGGTGACCACACATGGAAATGTGAAACTTCATGTTTGTCGTGAACATGTTGGTCTTTACTGCACATGCGTGGTTTGTTTCAAATATCAGTCAGACTACAGCATACATTTTACCATGAAGCTGTAAGGTTTGCACTTTGTATTACACAATGGTGCAGCAGTTGCAAAGCGCTCTGTACTGTATGTTTTATGTACTGAAGTTTGCTTGTGACAATGGAGTCTCCCAGAACCAAGTTGTGAGCAGATGTCTTATACTGTAGGCCTACAGTAGTCTAAAGAAAATATGGACAATGCAGTCAGGCAAAAGACCAAATTATAAACCTACTTAGCAGATGATTTGTGCAATCCTACTCAGAGGCAAACGCTCAACACATGTCAGATTTGTTTCGATGATTTCATTATGAGAATTATTTTCTGAACCTGACATATTTTGTTGTACGACCTCTGTTGGTCCCAAATGACCTTTGATCTCCACCAAAACCTGTAGGATTCATGTGCATAATGCGGTACATCTACATGCTAAATATGATAATTGTCCAAGCTTGCCTTCTTGAGGTCAAATGTTTACAAGGTTTTCACAATTTGACCCCTGTGGACCCCAAATGACCTTTGGCCTCCAACAAAATCAATAGGATTCTTGTAGTCATGCGGTTCATCTACATACCAAATATGACAGTTTGTCCATGCTTCTCTTTTCTTGTATACTGAATGTGGTACACCTACATATCATACATGAGATTGGTCCATTTTCGATTCTTGAAATATGGTGCTTACAAGCTATGCATCACAAACATGTATGCACACACATACAAAGGCCTACACACACATACAGGGATGTAGCTACAGTCCCATGTTTGGGGGGTGTCACGTATTTAGGGGAGTGTGAAGGTAATTTTTGACTGGCTGGGTGTTCTTTCCAACTATGTGGCAACCTCCTGCCCTCCCCATCCAATAGTTTCAGATGCTAGAAATTTCTTCTCAGGACCAGTTGAGAGATTAAAGGGGTGCAGTTTTCACTAAAACGGCATTATCAGGTGAAACAAAGAAATTACAGACAAAAATGAGAGGAAAGTTAGGGGGAGGAGCCTGATGAGTAACGGCAGGACTGGACACAATCTGGTGCAACAGTAGGCATATTGAAGGTCATAAAATGAGCTAGACTGAGATATGAAAAATTCCAACACTTTTTTTCAATTTTCCCACTTTCGGTGCTCCTATACTGAAATATGAGAAATTCAAATACATTTACAGATGTAAATATAAAGAAATTCAAATACATTTACAAATACAGATATATTTAGAAATTTTGAGTGGGACTCAGGGTTCCATTGGCCCCCAGTGGCTGAGGATTTTTCCCGAGTCACGAACAAGTGTATGAGAGCCGCCGACGCAAGCGGAGGCAGCACCTCACTCACTCTTGATCTTGAAGTCTGTCCTCAGAAGATTCTGAGTCGGACAGCAGGGATCTGGTCGGGCCCATCTCACAGTCCTGGGTGCCTCCTGGATCCTTCTGATCCAGGATGGATGACCTGTTGGCATCACTTTGAGTCCCCTGATTGTGGGGGAGGTGGCCAAGCAGACGGCCCACCTCAAGCCCAGCGATAGGGTTCCCCAACCACCACCTGCCCTAGAAGCGGAGCCAGTGGCCTCAGGCATGGCTGCTGGGCCCCCTCCCCCAGACTCTCTTGAACTCTTGCCTGCGGATGAGTTCAGGGAGGAGGACCCAGTAGTGGAGACCGTACCTACCGAGACACAGAGGAGGAGTCTCCATATGGGACTGATATCCCTCCTGGGCTTCTTGCCTCAGTTGTAGAAGTTCTAATTTTCAAACTGGACTTTGAGGCCCTGGTTGGTACCAAAGGGGGGACCCTTGGGGTCCCGACTCTTGGCTATGAACAAGCCGGTAGTCTTGGGTCTGCCAGAATTCCATGTTGATGAGCATTGCCTCAAGTGACTGAAATCCCTGGCGGACAAGCCATCATGGCCAGCTTTTCCCGCAATGCAGGAAAGGACAATGCTGGTAGCGGAAGGCGACTGGGAGGCCTTGTTCAAGCTGCCCTCTGTTGCGGACGAGACCCAAAACAAGGTGTGCGCTGAACAAGGCCTCACCTCGGGGATGTTCAGGGACCCCCAGCGTAAGAAGCAGAAGGGGGACTGGTACCAGATGGATCTTGCCCCAGGGTCGGGCTCAAGGTCTCCTCCGTGTTCCATATGGTGGCGGAGTCCCTGAGGAGGGCACACCTTTGGGTCTCGGAAGACCCTGTTCAGTATTCTAGTGTTGACATCGGTAGGCTGGTATACCTGTTGGGCCCGCTTTGCGGTTGATCTGCCATCATTTTGCGCAGGTTGCCCTCAAGTCCATCCAAGTATGCCGCGGAAACATCCTAGACGCATTTGCTTGGCCATCCACAGAGGCTAGGAGCCGGTGGCAGGCTTGACCTTTCCAGGAGGTGGATCATGGCGGCGCTTCCGGAAGCTGACGGGTTGTCGGTAGGGGCAGCGGGGAGCGTGGTGGTGACTCCCAGCCTGCTGGGGGACGCTGAGAGGAACAGCGGGGCCAACTGATTGTCCAAAGTACGGTCAACAGACCCTTGCGCAGTTCCCTCCGCAGCCCGAGGGTTGCCCACCCTACTGCCCTTCTGGCAAGGGGGGAGGGAGAAGTTGAGGAAGTTAACCGATGCCTGAGTGTCGTTCTGCCAAGACAAGTGGGTGTTAGGGGTGTCAACCTCTGGCTACCACACAGAGTTAAGTCCGCCCCACCTCCCTTCAGGGGCGGGCGGGCAACACCCACTCCCTAAAACCTTCTCCCTCAAGAAATTTTGGAGGAGGAGTTACGTGGCCTCCTCAAAAAGGAGGCCGATGTCAGAGCAACGGAAGAGGATGAACCTCTCTGCCGTCCGTCGTTTTTCATGGCCCCCAAAAAAGAACGGCACCTGGAGACCCATCCTCAACCTCAAGCCCCTGATCACCGCCTATGTCAGATCTTGGAGATTCTGGATGGAAACTCTGTCGTTCATCATCCCCACACTAAATAGGGGGATGTGAGTGGCATCTCTGGACCTGAGAAGGATGCGTACCTTCACATTCCAATCGCCTCACCGTCCCAACGGTTTCTGGCCTTCGAGTACCAAGGGGAGGGGTTCAAGTTTATGGCTCTCCCTTTGGACTCCCCATTTCCCTGCGGATCTTCACATGGGTCGCAGGGGCAGTCGTCGTGGAATTAAGATGTCACGGCGTACTGCTCTTCTCATACTTAGACAGCTGGCTCGTCAAAGTCGAGCAAAGACCAACGTTGAGGCGACAGTCATCCTTCTGCAACAATGGTTGGGTGATCAACCCAAAGAAGTCACATCCCACGCCTACCCAGACCCTGGCCTATCCGGGGGCTCTTTTGGACTTGGAGGCATGGAGATTGTTCCCCACCAAGGAGCGGATCACCTCTATCAAGTTAGTGCAATCAAAGGTGATGGGGGGCCCTTAGAGCCCCTCAGACCGAGTCCTCGGTCTACTGGCCAGCCTAGAAGACATAGTGCCCCTGTGCCGCCTGTGCATGAGACCTCTGCAATTCCATCTGCTGACACACTGGTGAGCAGTCCAGGGACCTCCAGGTCCCTGTTCCCTTGTCGCCAGCCATCCGCCCTCACCTTGTCTGGTGGACTCA
Source organism: Stichopus chloronotus (assembly GCA_021234535.1). Classification (NCBI taxonomy): domain Eukaryota; kingdom Metazoa; phylum Echinodermata; class Holothuroidea; order Aspidochirotida; family Stichopodidae; genus Stichopus; species Stichopus chloronotus. Next base: position 16,292,186 of record CM037841.1, on the reverse strand, counting down.
GGACCACAACTTCCTCCAGGATGTTCTTTTCGGGTTCACTGCACCCCCTTGTGCGTCACCACTGACGTCTCGCTCTCTGGATGGGGGGCTGGATTTTTGCAAAATCGTCAGCCTGTCGGGAGTTTGGTCAACAGAGAAAGCCGGGCTCCACATAAACGTCTTGGAGCTTGAAGCAGTCAAAAGGGCCCTTCCCTTCCAATACTTTTCATGTGTGAAACCAGCAGAGCTGTAATTGAGATAAAAAGTTTAATTACTGCTAATACTTTACGATCTACCAGTTCCAGTTCAATATCAGTCAGTTATGGAGCAACATCATTTAAGTCAACTTAATCATTAAATAATCATCTCACTCAGAACAATGCTTCGAAAAGTAGGTTTATGCCTGTCTGTGGCACCCCCAAACAAGAGATAAGAACAGTACTGTAAAGTAAAAATCAACAGCAAAATTCAAGCCTGATTTGTCTGCACTATGTCACAACCAATTGATTTCTAGCACTAGGCTTGTATTTGGAATATATTTACAAAAATAATACACTTTTCTAAATTTTGAGATATATACTTCTTGAAAATAAGAACAATAACTTGAATACAAAAGTGTTTTCATCTTTTTAAGAGACATCAGAAGGGACAGTGGAGATTTCCTTTACTGAAGTTAACTTGCATTGTTCAGTCCTTGCTGTCTGCTTTTGGTTTGTAAACACATTTTCTAAAGAAGAAAGCAAATTACAGTGCTTTAGTTGTGAGGTCTACAGCACTATACAGTACATATATGTATATGACAGCAGCCTGCTATGCAGTTTGCATACATGTTATAGTTCCTGGTTTGAACTGATAAATCGAGTATATATGAGGTCACTTCCCTTCTAAAAGGTCTTTATATTGCTATTGCAATATATGATGTGCATACAGTATATTGACAGACAACCATCAATGTATTTTGTGACTGTCAATTGTAGATTGTATATTCACATAAATAGCTTTAGCAATTATTCTCTGAAACTTTGTTGAGCTATGGTATTAGAATGCACAGTGTGCGGTATATATGTGTAAGTATGTGTACCAATAGTATACTACATAGTAGCATACCAAGTCAACTGTAAATATTGATAGTATTAGTGACAAAGTAGTGACTAAATGACACAGATCGATAACCCTCCCTCTCATGTCGCAAGGAAACTTACGTTCACCTCGTGTCTCTGACCTCATAACAAATAGCAGTAATGGCAGTCGCTACAGCTATGTATACATCCACCATGAATGTGCAGAAACCGTTGGTGACGATAGTCACAGCAGGGGTTACAGTGTAAAGTACACACACAGTGAACAGGGTTCGAAGCAGCATGTACAGACAGCACAGAGTACAAATGCTAGCAACACAGGTTGTCACGTGGCCATTTGTGCACGACAACGATCACAATTTGTCATCTCTATGGAAAGTTTCAGTTTCTTTAACAATTATGTCACCCTATAGAAAAGATGTCACCAAAGTCAAAAAACTGGATCACTGCATTTTGCAAACAGGTTTTCATTTTTCGTTGAAGATTTTCTCCTTCTAGCTACAGCATGGAGAACTTGTTCATATCGATCAAATACCCATCGGTATGTAGGGATTTGTTTGGGGCAGGCTAAAGCTTGCTGTTGAATACCGACAGGAGAGACAAACAGTGAGCTCAATAATGTCCCGAATTTACAGTGGTTAAGGTTTGCTTAGACTGAAGTGTAAGGGCCTCCGCTGCCAAGTTAAGTCTTATCTCACTCAGGAATCAGGGGCTGCTCATTTGTTTGGGGTAGTTTCAGGTTAGTGGGAGATAACAAACCTGCAATGAACTTTTCTACGGAAATTCACAGAAACAATTTTGGAGAAAGTTTGTAAAATAAGATATTTTGTTTAAAAACAGTTAAATAATGAAATTCATGGTTCACAGCTGTTTTAAGTTTCCTGAATAAACTTTACAATCACTATCAAAGACATTGTATACCTGTTACTTATAACAGTACAATACGTAGTACGCACGTGGACCCCAGCAGACCAGCTGCAGCTGGCCAAAACACCTTTTTGAATCAACCGAGCATTCCCCCTAAGCGCTAGCACTGACTACGGTATGTCTAGCCCATGAAAACAAGAGGAGGGTAAGTTAGTACGGTAACAAAAATACTTGCTACTGTAATGCCACTGTATTTCACAACTCAACAAAGTTCTCTTTCTACAGATGCAAGATTGAATCTCAAAAATTTAAGCTTCTGGGATTGAAAACTGTAGAATTTACCATGCATACTCCTTCACCTCATTTTAACCTACTCATTACTGTATGGACCATGCTCTAGCATATGGCAATTGTGTGTGTGTGTGTGTGTGTGTATCTGGTCACCGCCCTTCTGAAATTGCCACTTTTCTGGTCTTGAAGTACAGTTTTCTACGTGCATCTGCTTCCTTCTCGATCTGCCTTTTTTACATCTTTTATGTCACATGACGTCAATCTGTTGTTTTGTAGTAGCATGTCGCAAGATACTCCAACAACCGTCTCTCATTGCTACTGCATGATCCCACTCACGTTACAACGTTTTGAAATAACAAGGAATGATTGAATACAGCCTATGAGGCCAAGTAAAGAAAATTCTTCTCATCCACACTTTTCAAAAAAATTGGGGGTACAGGCCTTTTTGTTTTTAAACGCAGGAACCCATAGGGCCCGTTCTCAGCACATCACTTCTTTTTTTACATGCTTCACCACTGTATATCAATGAGTGGTATATTGTAAAGATATCGCTAAAGACCTGGAGAGATGGTTTTCATGGTCTTGACATGACATTTTCGATTAAAAATCGTACTTTTGATAGTAAAAAAAAAATCCGTGGGGGAGGAAAAAACCATGCATTCGGAGATGAGAATTTTTTTTTTTTTTTTGCTTTGGGTTAAAGGGAAATAGGGCTTTTGTTTTAAAGAAAACATCCATATTTTTTAAACCAATGGTTGTGGACCTAGAATGATAGACTATTCAAAATAAGGAAGGACAGTAGCCATCTTTTCAAGAAATAAGCTCCTCACAGGTAGAAATTCAGTTATTTGTTATTCAACAGTAATTTGTTCACCCAAACTTTTCAAAATTCAAATGATGCATCTTCCATTACTCATCATATGCATAATGTTTTGAGAAGTTGAAACTTTGGTAGATGTCTATTGATGAAACTAAATGGCTTAACAATGATAGATTGTCCTTATTGAGTAGATGATCCCTATTGTTTTTGGTGGCGGTCAAAGGTCATTTGGGGTCACCAGAGGTCAAAAGGTAAATACCTTGAAAATTTCTTGTAAACACAATATCTCCAGAAGCGTAACTGTGAGTGATCTCATACTTGGCATGTAGATTGTCCTTATTGAGTAGATGATCCCTATTGTTTTTGGTGGCGGTCAAAGGTCATTTGGGGTCACCAGAGGTCAAAAGGTAAATACCTTGAAAATTTCTTGTAAACACAATATCTCCAGAAGCGTAACTGTGAGTGATCTCATACTTGGCATGTAGATTGTCCTTATTGAGTAGATGATTTCTATTGTTTGTGGTGGAGGTCAAAGGTCATTTGGGGTCACCAGAGGTCAAAAGGTAAATACCTTGAAAATTGCTTGTAAACACGATATCTCCAGAACGATAAATGTGAAAGATCTCATAGTTAGCATGTGGATTGCCCATATTGAGTACATTATCCCAATTTTTTGGGGGGGCAAGAGGTGAAAAGTCATTTGGGGTCATGGGAGGTCAAAATGTGAAAATCTTGAATATACAATATTTAAAGAAAGGTCCTTCCAGTGAATTTTATACTTGTAATGTAGAATCCTCTTGCTGATTTGATGGTTTCTACGCATTTTTGTAGAGATGAAAATTAGTTTGGGGTTATTTGACATCAAATTGTTAAAATGAAAGCAGGTGATATTGGCATAATTAAGGATTGCTTTGCCTGCAGTTCTTATCGGTTGGCCTACTGTTTTTAATAGTGGGCCAAATAGTTTTGGCAGTAACATATCATTTGGCTTGCAGTACTTGAAGTTGGCCGCACTGTTTAGTCGAGAAATACTGTAATGCCAGGGTAGGGAGTTGCCTGGTAATAACAGGGAGATGCGCTGCTTTTTTGGCTTCTGACATACATTATTGAAAATGAACTGCACGTACTCGTTTCAGAATATATTGTGAAAACAACAAAAATATACCTAGTACCATTTCAAGAACTTCTTTTAGGACATACCAACATTGTCTCTACGATATAAACCTTAAAGAAAACATGAAGACAACATTAGATTTGGTATCAAAGATTATTATTTGGCAAACCTTATGCCACTGTCCTCATAAGGACATGTGAGCATGCATGAATTGTAAATTGGAATTGATTAATTAAATATACCATGGGTTATTAGTTTTATAAAAAGAACTAAATTACTGATCATTTGGATCAAATATACTTGATTTTGCACAAACTGTGATTGCTTAATTGAATGAATCAAATTGTAACTGACCCACCTCTTTTCAAATTGGTCACTGTTATCTGACATAATTTATCACAGTTGACTGCCAGTAGAAACCACAATGTCCAAAATATATCATACAGTCTGTTGAGCCAGGTGCTCAATGGACTTAATCATTTACTGTATAAACAGTGTCTCTGATTAGCCCTCTGAGCAAGGTTTAAAGGGGCTCATTGAGTTGATATCAGTAAAGATTGCAGTGATTTTGAAGTATACAAACACACGACAAAACTCACAATTAGCATAATTAATCAAGTTTCACATCCAATAGTTTTATGAAAACTGTCAATTTTTTCGAATTTTTGACCGTTACTTGCTCTGATTGTGTGCATTTGAATGTACTAATGTGAAAATGTCTGGTCACAAAGTTTCAAAAACCAAATTTAATCGTTGGTTACTCCCTCATTAATGTTCCAACGTATGTAAAACTTTGGGATCCTTTTAGTTTGACTGTTTGTCATTAGTATGTGAAGGAAACTTGACCGGTTTAGAAAAGTTGAGTGAATTTCACAAAACAACTCAATGAGCCTCTTTAAAGTAGTTCAGGTATTCAAAGCAAGCTTTAAACTATTGACTACTGTGTATCAAACCAGGGAAACTTGTAGTGTTTGTTGTGTCTTTAAGTAGACTAAAGGCAAAGTTACAAGTCTTGCTAGGTTCTGGTTTAATAGGGTTATCAGTTTTTGTTAATTTTCAAGGACATCATAGCCATTGGGAAGGGCATCATGCCAGAAAATCAAATACTAAAGAGCTGCCACCAATAGTCGTAACTCGCCAAAATAAAGTGCTATAATTTTGATTAAATAAACATGTTTACCTTTTTATCAAGTTATTAGACACGACAAAATACAATTTGTTCCCCTGCAGCATCATATCTGTTTGGGAGTTTTCTCATGTTTGTGGAGGTCAAACATTATTTGGGGTTACAAAAGGTCAAAACCTTGTAGACATTTTTTAAGGGTGATAAATGTTAAGGATCTCATACTTAGCTTGAGATTTGTTCATATTTAGCATGTTGATGGCCATATAGGGTAGGTGTTTCCTATTGTTTTAAGTGGAGGTGAAAAGTAATTTTGGGTCACAAGATTTCAAAAGGTTTTGACCTTACTAAGATGGTATCACAAGTAGGATAACTGTGTGGGATCTCATGCTTGTCATTTGGGCGATTCATGTTTGTCACAAGATATCATGAGGCAAGGAATCACTAAGCCTTTTGGCTTTCTAGTTTTAATTGTAAAAGAAATGTAAATCATAGTGCATTTAGTAACTTCTATCTGTCTGTCTATCAGTCTGTCTATCTGTCTGACTGTCTGTCTGTCTATCTGCCTGTCTGACTATCTGTTTGTCTGACTGTCTGTCTGTCTATCTGTCTGTCTGTTTATCTGTCTATCTATTTGTCTATATGTCTATCTATCTGTCTGTCCACAATTTGTTCCGAATGCTTTTATTCCGACATGCTTTCATGGATTTGCCTGGAACTTAGACACAATGTTTGTTGGGTGCTGGATCACTTAGGATGTTCAGGAATTGTTGGTCCAAGGTCCCATGTGGGCCCTTTGGCCCATTTTATGAAAATCTACAAAATGCTTCTTCTCCTACAGATTGTATTGTACAATGTTGTTCGTTTGTCACAATGATGCTCAGTTATTGGTCCCTTCAGGGTGTACAGGAATTGGTATTCCAAGACCCCATGTGGGCCCAGTGGCCCATTATGTGAAATTCTGTTTGAAATATTACTTTTCACACATGCATCCATGGATTTATATGGAACTTTGACACAATAATCCTTGGGTGGTGCTTCAACTGGGGTATGTCCCATTCTATGGAATTCTGCAAATTGCCTCTTTTTCTACTGTTAAAGTGCCCCTTTAAACTGTCCTACACATCTAAAGTATCCCCATCGTGCATGAATGATAATTGAGTAATTGGACAGTGTCAGTTGGTATGCTAACTGAAACTCTGTATTGCACTCAGGTACTTAAAGGGGCACTTTGAGTTGTTTCATGAACTTAAGTTAGTCTTCACAAACATATCACTTTTGTGTCAAATTTTTAGTGGCTGATCAATGTTCAACCATGGAAGTACTACCTACTTCCATGGTTCAACTAAGACTGGGCCCCATTATGAGTCACATGTAAGTGACCACTAATGAGTGAGTAGCTAATGATTTAAATTGGTTTTGGAAAACTCATGACCATTCCCTTTTCCGCATAAGTACCAATTTATATACCCACAGCCAGGACAAACCATAAAGAAAAATTAGTAAAAATTGACAGTTTTCATAATTATTGGATGTGAATAGTGATGCTAATTATAAGCATTGTTATTTGGTAGTACCCATCAAAATTTTCACAACTTTTAATTTATTGACAAAAATCAAACTTCTGCACCGTTGGGACTCCAGTTTATGAAATTCTGAAAATTGTGCAGTCCTACAGATTTTCTTGTACAGTGTTTATGATTTGGTATATAATGTATAATGGTACCTATAATTTGACATGATGATACATTAATGGTACCTTCAGGATGTAGAGGTATGAGCTTCTGCACCAATGGTGCTCTAGTTGTATTTTGTTTGTAAGTTGCTAACTAGGAAAGCTTCAAGGAAAGTAATAGCTAGTTGAATACCATCCATCACACTGTACACCAAAGAATATGAGTCACAAAATTTCGGGGAAATAAGGAAGTTTGAGTAAACTTCATAATTAATGTATATGATCTGTCTTTCCCAGGTTGCGTGCCTTTCGCATTACCTGGATCGCAGTCATGGGAATCCTGCATTGCAAAACTATTTTTTATACATGAAAAAAAAAAAAACAGAGAAACTTGAAAGCAAAAGTAAATAGAAGAGAACAATGAAAACAAATGCTGAGAATACTGTAAGATACTTTGATCATAATTACCACTGACCTGTCAATGCAATGCTGAGGATATTCACTCACTGACGTTGGCAGAATTGTGCAAACGTTTTTCGTCCTTAGACCAATCACAGAGCCTTTAAACCATCAGCAATGCCTCAGTGTCAGTGAGTCAGTCAGTCAGTTTTTTTTTTCTTTTTGAGCTTGTTTCTGTGGAAAGTATCCTGGTTTTCGGTGCTTCCGAAATTCGAAGTATCTTTTATGCCACTCCCTTTCAGATGTATTGTAAAACTACAACAGTGTAACTGCAACTCAAAAAAATGTCTCTTTTTGACTTTTTCATTACCTTAGTATTTTACAAACATGCACAGCACGTTAGAGATAAGACTCACTACTTTCCATGGGCTTTCTAATACACCTGTACAGCCCACGAGATGACCTTTGTATCAATTTTACGTCATTTACACTTACACAAAGATATAGTGGTAAAGCCGACCACCTTTACTTTTGCAATAGCTATTGGTGATTGATATAGACGTTCCAGACGGGTTGTTACCAACAACTTTACTTGGAAAGTTGCCAGCCCACGAGGTGACCTTTGTATCAACTTTACGTCATTTACGCTTACACAAAGATATAGTGGTAAAGCCGACCACCTTTACTTTTGCAATAGCTATTGGTGATAGATATAGACATTCCAGACGGGTTGTTACCAACAACTTTACTTGGAAAGTTGCCAGGATTTTCCATACCCAATGCGCAACAGAGATGTGCCTCAGCTCAGAGCTCGCATAACACTACGATTTGTGCACAATGTCGTTTAGTTAGGTATGGTGGCTAAGGATGTCACATGCAGCATGTAGTATGTATTCGTTTGCCATGCTACTGGTGAGTGGCTTAATTTTTAATGTGCACGGCAATATTAATCATATATATAACCATGTGGGCCTTGGTATATGATAATGTTGAGTTGAATATTGGACTGGAAGTTGAACTCGTTTCTCACATTGTGTAAGTGACTCTTTACCCTTCACATGTCAATAAATTTTAATAGAGCTAAACTTGCTAGACTTGAATAATAGTTTGGCCTAATTAATTTTCAAGTATTTTCCATTTTGTAATGAATGCAAATACAGTCTTCTCTCTTAAAGGGATCACGCAGTCCCCCCCCCCCGAACAGCATAAAGGAGTATACTGCCCTCAAAGAACTTTCTCTCAGACTCCACGCCCATGCAGTCAACAACATTTCCAAAGAGCAAGTGTCAGTGAATACCCCACTGCAACGTGTAAACAAGGCATGGTAACCCGAGCTGACCTTCACATGGTCAGCAGTTGCTCCCAATATGGACAGGGAGATGAGAGCGAGACTGGCCTTGGGCAAGCCACTGTAGTAGAATCTGGTATCAATGGACATACCAACTGGCCTGAACATATCAGGTATACAGTACATTATAAGCATGGAAGTCCGAGGTAGAACTTCCATGTTATAAGCATCATGACATCGAAGCTGAGGTTATTCGCTTATACACTCACTGACTAGTAGTTTGTAACTGCGACAAACTGTGTGTCAGGACCGTACACAGAGATGGACTGGTGCTGCGTGAAAGTTGTAGGAAAGTTTACAAGTTATCTCTTTTGACATATGTTAATCATCAAAATGTCAGCCCACTTATTTGAGGATGGATTTTTCAATCACTTGATATGCTTTGTTTATAACCTGGGAAATGCCGTAGTAGTCGAAATGGTGACCATGTGTGGTGCTTGTTCGTGAACACTAATTGTGTGAAGATTTTACACTATTGTGTTTTAGGCCATAGGTCTGCGATTTATTGAGTTGCCTTGCACGGCCTGCACAAACACGGCAAACGAAAAAAGAAAAAACCAAACGATTCAACCACTGGCTTAGCCAGAAGTGTGTGGGCCCAGGGGGTCTCATGTATGGACGATGTTGCGAAACAAAAGAAAAAATACGTAAATATGGAAGCTGGATGACAAACTTTCAACACCAATATAATGTTCTCTCAAATTTTACATGCAGACTTGCAGATCATATTGTTTGTCCAAATTAGGAATTATTGATCGAAAGAAAATATGGCATTTTCAGGACAAAGTACACTAAAGAAGCAAAATTTTACACTATTTTGAATCTAATCCATTTCAGACAAAAAAAAATACCCCCGCACTGTGGACATAATTGAAGAAGATTAGTCGACTACCTCCGTCAAAGATAGAAATGATTATTCGTTTTTAGAATGCCATAAAATTTTGAGCACTTGGCAGATGACCTAGTATCAAAGAAGCAAACCATAGCGCCATTTTTAACTAAGCCCTTAAGCCCATTTTTAACTAAGCCCTTAAGCCCATTTTTAACTTTGCCCCTGAAATAAGTGCCAGACATGGGAGTACAAAATTAGGCAAATATCCAAATATTTTTTTTTTCATGCCGTTTAATGTTTCCAAGGTAACATGTTTCGAGGTTTATGTTCTAACCTCCGGGACATCGAACCGTGAAAATTTCGAATCTCGGAAACACTGAATCTCGAGGAATTACAGTGACCTTCCCGGGAACATTGAACTGAGGGAATAACAAACCTTGTACTCATCGGCAACCATTGAAATAATACAAAAAAAGGGAACATCGAACCCCCGAACAATGAACACCGTGAACATTAGATGGACCCCTCCCTTTCGAGATAGTAAAATTACTCAAAATGGTAGGAAAATCCCTGCTTCAGGATGGCGGTTTAGAATGAGGCGGAGCAGTAAAGTAAACCCACCCCCCAAACACACACCAAAATTTTGGCTTTGCCCTTGAAATAAGTGCCAGACATGGGAGTACAAAATTAGGCAGGTATCCAAATATTTTTTTTTTCATGCCTCTGCCTATTCCAATGCAATTGGTGCACGGAATTGCTGCTCCCTGCTACCCAATCACCACAGCACAATCATCAGTGTAAGATCAAAACCTGAACCAGTCCCCCCTTCCGAAACAAAAAATAGATAAATAAACACTGTGTACAACATGATTAAAAGAATCACACCACTCATAGATTCATTTCACATTCTAATTTGACTGCCAAATCTATCATACTGTACATGCTGCATGAAATGCCTAGTGGCCTTGAAGTAACAAATTCATGTTGAATGAAAATTGAAACACTTCCTGTTGTTGTTGGGAACTTGGGAGTATAACTTCAAAGTCACAAAAGGCCTTGTGGGTCATACATTTACATAAATTGCTACATTTGACAGTTTACTGCCCCAATGGTTTTGCTCTAAGCAGTCAGTAAACAGCATTTCAGATTTGACAGTCAGCATCAAAAATATTCTCACAGAAAATAACAGACAATGAAAAATATACAATCATGTGTGCAGTCACTTTTTTTGTGGAATCCATGTAAATAATGATCAGTAAAAGGAAAAGAAAGGAAAGTGATGGCAACAAAGAAGAAATTCCAAATGTTATGTACTGTGCACCAGAGCTGAATGCTATTATCCACTCCCTACATTGCAACACATGTTTTTATTGCATTCCAGATTTTTCATAATGGCGAAGCAGTAAATACATTTGGGTGCTTTGCATCAGTCCATTTAAACAAGACATAAGGAAGAATGGGATGCTACTGATGCTAAATACAGATTGACAGTTATTGTCAATGTAGACTCTGGACTGTAAAGACATACCAGCTGTGAGAGAATGTGTACATGCTGGCACCGACATGCATGGAGCTTGTTTGACCACACATTTCCCCTTCCAGTTGTATGTGAAGGTAGCAGATGCTATGGATTAGGAAAGTACCAAAATTTGACTTGCAAAACCATGGAACAAGTTCCTACATACATCAGAAAGTTCTGCAGGCAGAACTAGACATTGCGGTCACATGGTCATACTGTACCATGCTATGGTGCAGGTTGGTACAAACAGAGCAGGTACCTTTCAGAAGATGGCAATTAGACAGGCCTTGCACTTGGCAGATTCTAAAATGTAACAAACAACTATATTCAATTCACATTGTAGACATATACTGTACTGTACTTACCCCTTGCTCATACTTATGCTCTAGCTCTTCCTCATTAGAATTTTGCTCTGGAGTGACATACCTTTTCTATATGAAGAGCTAGAGCATACTGTAAATATTGGCAAGGGGTAAGGGGTCATTCTCGAATACCTTTATTACACCAGAAAATTGTGGGAGATATACTGCTTAATAGTAATACTTACAGTATGCACTGATAATATACATTTGTAAAGTGCCTGTATCCATCAACAAAGATGTTCACAGCTCTGCAGATGCTATATATGCATGTTTTGTTACAACATGAGTGTGGCAGTTAGCAGTAGTACCACCAAGAGAATGCGGAATTTTTCCTTGGGCAATCAAAAAAATTGCCCCAACCCAGCTGAAGTATAGTGGCCTGGCAGATCCCTGTTTATGTGCATGTATACTGCACTCACCTTTCTCAGTCTTTCACGAGACTTAATTTTTTTTCACCCGGAGATACACTAAAACCTCAGAGCTTTTAGGGGGTTTCCCCTGAACCCCCATAGAAACTTCTCCCCTGGACCCCATGAAGAGCCCAAAGTTTTCATGTTTATTGTAAATTTAGATGAATAGCAAAACACATAAAAATTGTGTGCAATCTTGGACTTGTATGAAGTCTTATGAACCACAGTAAACCCATCTGGCCCTTGGAGTTAATTTTTCACTTGCAGTAGTATGGGGCAAAACATATGGGACAAAACATGGGGCTCTGCCCGCAGGACCCCCACCTGAACTTGAATCCTGAAACCAACCACAGGCCCTAAGTTATCATGTTGTCAATTTTGAGGAACAGCCAAATTCATTAACATCTTTTGAAATTTGTTTACTGGATGATCCATTTTGAACTGAAAGAGACAGTACCTATATAACAAGACTGGCAGTACCTGTACTTTTTTTCACCCAGAGACAGGCTTAAGTTCCTAAGAACTTCAATGGGACTTGCCCATAGATTTCACCATGGATCCTAACACAGACCACCCTCTGGACCCTACTTGCTGCAGCTTGCACTAATGCCCTACCCCTCCTCCATTCCAAAATCGTGGTGCTGCCACTGGCAATTACAGTAGTTGCAAGTCATCAGTAGTAAACAAAACAAACAATGAAAGATGATCATAAAAATGTTAGCAGGGAACTTCATCTACACATGTAGATTGTACTTCACAAGTGAAGCATACTCAAGTTCTGAAGATGTTACTGTACCTTACTACCTGAGTTTCTCCACCAAATCTTCTACAGTGTCTGAGGTCTGCTGACAGTCTGCTGCAATCTACCACATGTATTGCTGTGTAACGCAGGGTCTTGTAGTATAAGTTGTAAGTCAATGAGGCTGCCGCTGTATTTACTTCAAAGATGTTTGCTCACACCCTATAAATAGTAATTTTGATATTTTTAGCAGACTCTCCAAACAACCTTTCTTCTTATAATTTATCCTATTTTTCAAAATTTTGTTCAATATTGTACATTGAGCCAGATTACATCTTCACCCAAGTGCAAGAATTAAAACCACTTGTGATCTATTAAAGTGATTGAATGTGTACAGTAGGCAAAAAGGAAAAACATTGAAATTTCATCTCGAAAAGTTTAGTAAGGCTTTTAAATGCACCATTCAGACAATCCGGGAAAATAGATAGGTCTCAGTTGGTGAATTCTGCCATATGATTTCAAATTCTTCTAACACAACGACAAAAAGTGTAGAATACGATAATGTAGTGTTTGACAGTTTCATTCAAATCATCAGTATGCTTCTTTGAATAAGCCAATGGGAAGTATACTAGTATTAAATATTCAGTTAGTCAAAACAACTCAGGATCACTGATGTAGCAATGTTGTGATCATTTCATAGGTTATTTGCAAATGTAGTGCTTCCTTTCACCAAATACTGCAATTCCCGATACCGACCAAGGAGCTATTACTTGAGTAGTATGTTTTTGATACACCAGTGAGACTTGTACTGTTGGATATTCATTATGTAGGTGCTTATAATAAGAACCGCTAATTTTCAAGTATGATTTCTGTTTTTTACTGTTTTTATGCCAATCCTGTTGCTTTTCAAAGTAGTTACTGTCATTTTTCTTCATTGAAAAGTGTAGCTCGTCCATGAAAAACATGACAGGTACATTTAAAAATAAATTTTATCCTTATAGTTTTTCAGTACCCACATAATCACTTAAGTCTACTAGTGTTGTGCTCTTGTACAGTATCTCTTCTTTTGTTGGCGTAGTTACCATGGATAGTTACCTGATATACAGTATGTTAGTTCATCAATTACTACGAGCATCTTGACTGTGTGAACAGAGTTTAAACATCTGAAGAATCCAATACAATTCTGCAAAATCTGTTTGAAATAAGGATAACTTTTCCATGCTTCAACTGGTACCACCTGTCATTGCTGGGTCATTTTGGCGAATATGACCTTACTCCTGAAAAACAAACCATAAAAAAAAGGCATGGTGGTATTTTATTTAAAACCAGAATGTGATTTTGATTGTGATTTTGATGATGTAACTAGTGTTGCTTTTAATTTCAGGTAATGAGCAGCACCATATCTAGGTAATTGCATCATCCCCTTGCTTGATGCCATTTTCTAATGTGTCCCGTGTGCCACTGTCCATTCTGTGATGTTTTTCTCTGAAGAGTTAGTAATTATTTGTCAACTGGATAACTAGACAGCACTGAGCACATGTGAAGTTAATCTGAATACAAGCGCAAAGGGAGTGCAAGAGGTACAGTAGAGACGTTTTAATTTCTTTGACTAACAAAAACATGTAACCAAAGACATAACTAAGCAAATTAAGTTAGTCACACCTAACCCAATATGTAAAGCAAAATCATTGGGATATGACAAAAAACATCACAACAATTTGGAGATCAGTGCATTGTGTGGCTCATTGATTTCAAACACATCATGACATGTGACCTAAATGACATTTTACTCAATTTCAGGGCTGAACTTGAACTTTTAACACAACTTGCACAGTAAGGCAAGTAGCTTTCATAATTTACTTGCCCTGATAATTTTTACTTGCCCTGAAATGACAGGTAACATAATAACTACAGTGTTAACATCCCAGGTAACTTTTGGCCCAGGTAACACATGGGCCTGATATGGGTGAATCCATATGGGCCCCATATGATTTTGCACCCAAGATGCACATATTGTGCCCATATGGAACAAATTGCCCATGTGGACCCAAGAACTAACCCATATGGATTATCTGGGTTGACCCATATGGGCCCCTCACAGATCCTGGGTGCACAGACATATGGGTCCCATTATTTGTCACCATGGGGCCCATAAGGGGATCATGTTGGAATGTTACATGGGATTCCTTTGCAGTTGGATAATATGACTTATGATTCCAGTATGATTTTATGATTGCCAAGTCATGGTATACTTCAGTATCTATAGTTAAGTTCATTAAAATTTGAAGAACATACTATAATATACAATGAGAACACCTAACTCAGTTGAAGTGCCCAATGGCATGTTTTCCATGGGTTAATGTGTCTCCCAATTTTACTCAGATTTTGAAACAAGGAAACTATGCATACTGAAAAAGTGAGACAATGAAGGCAGTAGGCTATTTTTGGCTAAAGAATATCAGGGATACTTGACAATCAACCATGTACTTTGAGTGCAAGTGTTAACTTCATGTATGCAACACATATACTGCATTTGAACTGTCACTTGTCCAATTGGACAAGTTCATGTAAAAGACATCTTTCTACTCAACGTAACTTTTATTTGCCCAGAATAGTCCTTAATGTTCAGCCCAGAATGTGGTACACCAACCTGATTGATCACAAATTCAGGTACTGGTACTCTACATCTAAATATTTAAACACCAGCTATAGTATGACATCAATCAAGTCTTCCATTCTGAAGATATTGTGTCACAAGACTTTTTCAATTTGATCCAAATTGACCTTGGAGAAGATCATTTAACTTCCACCCAAATAACTACTCTACATTAGATGACTTGCATTTAGCATAGTGCACCTACATATCAAATAAGAGATCAGATCAACATTCCCTTGTTAAGATACAGTATGATGTTTACAATGATTGTGTTTATTTGACCACAGTGTGGCTCAAATGATCTTTCCTCTTTATATACCGAATACAATATTTAGGGTACTTGTCATCATTTTGGTAGGTACACATACTGTAGGCTAATGCTATTATCAACCAGAAAGTCAAAAGATTCTACACTGCATATACAAAAATCATGAGTTACCCACATGACAAAGGTAAATTACATTTTGGTCTTCTTGAAACATTATGTTTATAAGCTTTTGACTCTTAATGACCTTTCACCTCCCCTTAAAAATATAGGTGGAAAATTTGACAGAGATCATCTATTCAATATGGACAATGCACATGCAAATACTTCACAGTTACCCTTATTGAGATGTGCTTACAAAATGGTGATGTCAAATGACCTTTAACCTCCACCAAAACTGTTGGTGTACAAGCACTAAATATGAGCAATAGACATTCAAAGTATGAGGTTTCTCACAATTTATCTTTTGAGATATATGATTTTACCTCTGGTGACCTCAAATAAGCTTTGACCTCCACCAAAATCAATAGGGATCATTTATTCAGTGTGATCAACCCACACACTAAATATGAGATGAATCAAGGTTATCCTACTTGAGATATTGTGTTTACAAGATTTCTGTTTAACCTCTGGTGATGTACTGTAAAATGTCCTTTGACCTCCAACCAAAAAAAAAAGTAGGAATTATCTATCAAGTATGGCCAATTTACTCACTAAAAATCAGTCAAGGATACCCTTCTTGATATAATGTGTTTACAAGGATTTCACAGATTATTCTCTGGTGATCTCGAATGACCTTTGACCTCTATCAAATTCAATAAGGACTCTTTTTTTCAGTATGGCAAATACACATACTAAATATGACATCAGTCAATGTTACCCTTCTTCAAATATCATGTTCACCAGGTTTTCACATTTTAACCTCTGGTGACCTCAACTGACTTTCACTTCCACCAAAAACAATAGGCATCATCTGCTCCATATGGCCAATTCACACACAATGTACAAGATCAGTCAAGGTTACCATTCTGGAGATATTGTGTTTACAAGGTTTTCACAGTTTGACCTCAGGCAACCTCAAATGAACTGTGACCTCAGCCCAAAAACATAGGATTCATATATTCAGTATGGCCAACCCACACACCATCACCATAAACACAAAGAGTCAAGATGACCCTTCTGGAGATATTGTGTTCCCAAAATTTTTTTGTTTGACCTCTGTTGACCTCAAGTGACTTTTGACCTCCACCAAAACAATAAGATTCTTGAACAATGAACACCTATGGACTACTGTACTGTGAGTACCTAAATACGATATCATTTGTGGATCTATAGAAAGACATACCCATCAGCATCACCAGAGTCGTTGAATGGCCAGGATGTGGCTGATGGAGAATAGTCATTGTCTTCACTGTTTACAGAGCTGATATCATCAGGAAAAACATGGAAGTACTGTAGAAGAAACATGTTAAGATTCAACTGTAACTTCTGTAAACCTGATAATAAGAAAGCTCAGTTGCAAACTTATATGGCAGATTCTTTTGCATGTAATTTGACATGTGTGACAGAATGCATGTGTGACAGACTGTAACAGTTTATCAACCAAAGTAATTCTGAATGTTACAAAGTACAAATGAACATGGCTAAACATGCCAGTACTGTAGCAATCGACAGTGCTGCAGCTACTGTACAGTAAACAACTGTTGGTATACAAGAGAGTAAGAGAAAGCATCTTGTACAGTGAATTACCAAATTAAATGTTCTGTAAACTGATAGGAGAAAAAAAAAGTTGAGTTACTGCACTGTACAGTGCAGTTTAACACAGAGTAACATGACATTACATTTACAAATTTAAATCAAAGATGAGGTCTGTGCATGCTTCATGCTTGAACAGATATTGATTACATTTTTGCCTTGTTGTATTGTTTCTATGACCTTTACATTCATAACCATCCACTTCAAGACAATACAATCCCTGTACATTAGTTAGCAAAGTGTACTGCACCACAGATTTAGCCACTTGAGCTTCTTTTCGGGAGGTTTTAAGGTTTCATGATATACTACAGTGTGTTGTACATACACACAACTGAATTATATTTGACTTCATAAAAGTGTACTATAGTATGTCAGTTCAAGATCCCCTCATGTTAAATTTATTCCATTCTGTTGTAATTACAACATTCTCAGACAGAAATACCTTTTGACTTCAAAAAAAACCGCTGGCATCTGTACTCTGCACTTTCTGTAGGCTGTTTGATTAACTGGAACAGTAGATAATCACAGAGCTCTTGCAACTCCTTCCCCAACTTATTTGTCACATCATGCAACATGCAAGCAATAACTTATTTCAAATATGATACACTTTCACCTCATTTTCAGAATACAGTACAAGGTAACAGAGAGTGCACCCTAGTCTTCAGAGAATTCCAACATAAAGTCATTGTTCATTTTAGGATACAGTACTTCCAGTATGAGGGTCTATGGCCGTTGATACTGTACATACTGCTGTACACCTTGCCACCAGAATGGTGCTTAGACACCACTTTCATCCTATCAGAAGTCATACCCATATGCTGCACAGCCTAAGATCAGTTTGCAATCCCCCCCCCCTTCATCACTCTCACTTTCAAGAAAAAGTCTTGCATGTGTGACTTTGAGAAATTTCTGGAAAGCTTTTTTTATCTTTGGCCCCCTTTGGAAAATCATAGCATTGCCATAGTTGCCATAGTAATCAATAGTAAATGATACAATAAATGTACACAATACTACTAAACTCCTGGCAGAATGACTCCCTTTTGACATATGTGCCTATGTGTCCATTCAAGACTCGATAAATTCACAGAGTAGTGTGGACTATGGAACCTTGCAACACATGGGAACCATACAATGTACCTTCAGTAGCTGCGCTGCACAGGGTACGGTACAGTTGTACAAATAATACAATTAATGTCTGTCTGCTTCTGGATAGTCATTCAACTCAGCCTAGTTTACAGTGTGTACTGTAGTTTCCGCAACTTTCACAGAAAAGTCTAGTGTTTCTTGCCACATTGCAGTTTCCATGAAGGGTGAACGGAAGTGGGGATTCCTTTATGTTATAAAGGCATCCAAACAAACCATCATGAGTCACTTTGGCCCATGAAAAAAACTCAACCCCATTGAAAAGAATGTTAAGCAAGCTCTTACCCTTTTCTTCACAAGCTTGGAGTGTCAGAGTAAGCTACAAATATGTACAATGAATGAAGAAAAATCATACTGTACCTCTCAGTTACACCATTTTGATGAAATATCAAATTGAATAGTCAAACTTGCACCAAATTCAGACAGTTTTTGCTACCACCCTTTTATGCCCTTTAAAATTTTCAGAAGTCTTCAGAAATACATAAGTGCTATACTACTGTAGTAATTATAGCAACTTCTCAGCAGAAACACAAGTCACTGAAGGGCTAAATTGTCTCTGAAACATATGAAAGAGGAGGAGATGTCCTGTGCACCCAGTTACCTCCAACAGAGTTGTCCATAAATAGTCCTAATCCTACTACTGTAGGATATTCTGTAGGATATACAGCACTGTATGTTAGCCCATTCTGGAAAGAAATATCTAACGTTAGTCAAAAAATTTAGCCTAACATACCGTACTCAGACCTTACTTAATGGAGAAATGATACAAGGCATAGTATACTAACATCAAAAATTAAAATATTGGGTGGCACATTTTACTCTTTAGTCAGTCTAAGTATTGAAGAAAAGGGGAAATCCTACATTTACAGCCTAACGCTAAATTCCAGAATAAAGTGCCAACTTGTAGCCTAGCCTACAATTGTGTTATTTCTAAGCAGTTACCATTATTTGAGCTCTAATTCCTCTTCGGATCTCAAAGACGAAATAAAAACAAGAGGCAACATCAGTTTGCAAAACTAGAATTTAGAGAATTTTGATTGTCGATATCACACTGTAATCAGTCTTAATACGGTGTTCCGGGTAATTCAAGCACTCATGTATTTCATAAATGCTGAAGAGGAAAGTTGGTAGAATACATGTTTCCCCTAAGTTACAGCATGGGCCTGACATGGAAAGCCCAGACTGGAAAGTTTGCCTTGCGTGCGCAAGTTCTGGCCCGCGCAGCGTCCTCCTTGAATTCGGCATCTGGCCTCGCAAGAGCCTACTACTGATCTGGCCGCGCACGTGGGAGAAAGTAGTCGCGGCTGCGCATCAGAGCGGCCGCTGTTGATAGTACCGTCTTGAAATCCTTTGAATTCATTCGTAGCCTATTCGATTTTAATGGTTGCATATGCATGAACCCGCCAAAACTGTGTACAGTAAAGGTACTGCTCCTTCAGCAGCTTCGGATCATCGTTCAGTTCAACCGCGCATATTTCTGTGAAACTGAGCTTGGGCTGCTCAAGAGCTAAAAATCTGTAGTCACTTGCCCGCACGCAATGAAAACTTTCCAGTCTGGTGGAAAGCACTTTGGCTCAATTAGAGACTTCTGCTTGTCAATTTGACATTCATGAGTGACACAAAAGTAATGTTATAATGTAGCAGGCATCCATCACAGTGCAGGCAATCATGCATGGGACCTAATAAATTAATACACAGTAAAAACTGTACAATGTAGCCTAAATGGCGATGATTGTTTGTCCAGTAACTCATTTTTGAGCTGTAAGCGACATTTTTTGTTTAGCTTGAGCGTTTCACCACTTTAAACAAATTTTCACATTCCGATGATGGTACTGTAGCCAATATTTACCGAACCACGGTAACCAGGTCTTCCCAAGCTCAGGGATCCATGGCTTCGGCTGCGGAGTCCAGCATCATCCTTTGGGATGTTGAGCAGGCTTCACAGGATCCCAACCTTCTCTCAGTTCTCGTGGATGTTGATGCTCCTCAGATCGAGCTGCCATGGGACACTGAGCGAGTGTCCCACGGCAGATGAAACCCGGAACAAGGTGAGGTTGGAACAGGGTCTGGCTTTAGAGATGTTCAGGGATCCCCTGTGCAAGAGAACCGAGTAGGAATGGTATCAGGCAGACCTACAATCTTGGAAAAAGTGTTGGAACACTTTGCTGTACGTTGCGATTATTATCCTAAGTTTTAGTTAGAAGGACATCATGACACCCCATGTCCCTTTCCAGTGTTGCACTTTAGGAGTGAATGTACACTGTGAACAGTAATCCCTTAGCCAACATTGAAAGGGGGAGCAGGGTGTCCAAAGGAGTCTTGTCCAAAAATTGTGTTAGTCTTTAGCAAGCAATTTTGGAGCAAGTTGTTGTCAAAAGAAAATTTAATCAATTATGTCAGAATTGATGATTCAGCTTCATATTAAAATAATGGTAGAACATTAGTAAAGGTTGTCTTTTTTCATCTTTTTCAGCAAATTGGACATTTGTGACTACATTTTTGGTATTTCCATATTGCATGAAGGTAGTAACACTTCTAATCTAAATTTTCATAACCACATTTTGGCAAGATTTTCCTGTAAAACATTTGGTAGAACATGGGTTTCATTAACGGACATGACAGCATGTCCATTATTGTGGTTGGTCGCATTTTCTGATGATCACGTGACCACATTTCTTTCGTTCAGTTTATCGGACGACTCGCATCAAGAAACAAACCGATCTTGCGGGAAAAGATTTTTATGGCAAAGGCGACGGGTATGTGAAAAGATTGTGTGAAAAATGTCGCTAATTACGAAATGCGGTGCATTTTTCCTCAAATGCTCTAAATTTAAATATTAAGGAGGCTGATTACAATATTAAGTAGGCCTAGGTACTTTACACATGACGCAGTCATGAACGAAAGATGCTGTCCTATGTGGACTGAGTTTCTTAATCTCTTTCCAGATCTTTGGTGTTTGCTACCGTTTTAGATATATTTTCAAAATTTTATAATCAATTTATGAAATGGTAATGAAGACATCAGTATAAGTGTGAAAAAATAAGCATAATTCTTTCTGGCAATTCCCTGGAATTTCGGCATAGCGGTCTGCTAGGATGTCTCCATTCGTCGTTTGAACTGCATACAGTTTATAAATGTACAATATGTGTACAGTAGTAGCCGGGCCGCAGGTGCGAATCAGCGATCAGTAGAAAGCCAGTATGTGTACGGTCTATTGCAGACGCACCATACAAACATGTGACCAATTGCACGAATTCGTTTTCTAACGTGTTTAAGATAAATGTTCGTAATAAACAAAAAGGTCCTATGGAAGGCAAGTGCAGTCAAACCTCAAGTCCGAATTTTCGATGCAAATCTCGTATTTTACCATATGTGTAAGTTTGAGCTGAAGTCAAAACGTAAAACGGAGTACATAAACTGTACGTACACTTACAGGTTCACTTCAATCCAGGCACTTATAGGCGGCCTATTCTGAATATGAGAGCCAAAGTATTATTACAAACTTGCTGCACTCCTCTCTTGTCGGACAGGGGCGTGATGCAATCCGGGTGGGGGCAGGTGGGCAGTTGCCACCCCATTGGAAATACTCGGGGGAACAATTATACTGTTTTGCCCAGGCTTAAATAATTCAGGCAGATTTAAAATAAAAAGCAACAAGCAAAATAAAATGTAATAACATTTTATGATACAGAGGGGATTCCAGAACACGTCACTTTGAGTGTATGTGCTTGCCAATGAGAGAGTGTGTGAATGGTTGGTTGTGTGTGTGTACGTGTGCGCTTGCTTTCGTGTGGGTTGGGGTGGCTTGCTTATAGATGATTCCGTTACTGGAAACCACCCACGGTTCGACAGGATGTTGGATTTTTTAAAATATTTACCCCCCCCCCACGTCCACATACCAGTTTTACGTCCCTGTTGTCGGATTAACCAGGCAGTCTATCCTCACCCTACATAGGCAACCAGAGACATGGTCATGTCCATTGTGGTTACAGTAAGAACCACATTTTCTAGTTTAACCTATACTGTTAGGCCATGTTGCTAGATCTAAGTCAGCTTGGATGAGGCAGGGGGTCGATTCAAGGTATGACGAGAGTGTTTTTCACTGCTCAATTTTTCATTTATAACTTCAAATGTCTGTCAACTTCTCATCGCTTATTCATTCCTTGATATATAAATAAGGTAATATATTTACTAAAATAATGATGTAGCTCGAACAACAAAATGTATAATGAACTCTGAAGTCTGTTGAAACTGCTTGAAATGACTAACATGTGGATTACTGAGTATGGTACAATAGAAGGGGTGTCAAAATATCACTTATTTGAATATGAACAAGTGTCACTTCTGTTAAATTTGAACATTGTTATTTTCTTTTCCATAATGATAGCACATTTGTTTCATTCAGTTTAACCTGCAAGCTAAGCATAATATTTGTTGTGTGTACTTTACTTTGTACTAGACACCACATCATCATTGTGAACAATTGAAATAACACATATCAGTCTTCTTAAACTAACTACCATCATTTTAGTCTTTTTATCTCATGGTCCTACAGGCACTAAGATGAGATATTGTTGTCACTTGGCTAGTGGAGCTATATAGTGTACTGTGCACCCATGGGAGAACGGTTGCCATGGAAATGCCTGGAGTGGATGAGTAGTGACACCTCAGGGGTACTCCATGGTAGAGTAACCATGGGTACAGCTGGGACCTGTTGGGGAAATGAAAACATGTCTGTGCCAGTGTGTGTGCGTGTGCCTCTGCAAATTACATGTTGTTCAAGTTAATATCACTTCAATGATAAACACAGTGAAATTTGCTGATTATCGAGAAAAAAAGCTAATTTTACCAAAAATTTGGATATTAAGCATATCTTATGAAATATTTCAGCAAATACCTTAGAACTTTGGAAGGACTTAACGGAAAACACACTGTTTAAGATATGTACCAATTTATGGTTAGTCAAAGAAAATTTGCTGATTTTTGAGAAAAAATGCCCAATTTACTCCAAAATTTAGAATTCCAGCATATCATGAACATTATGTAGGCAATTACCTTAAAAAGTTGTAAAAACCTATCTGAGAACACAAAATATCAAATATATTGATCACTTTTATCGTAAATGTAGTGAAATATGCTGATATTTGACCAATTTTGCTCCAAAGGTTGGATTTCTAGCATATCTTGCGAACTACTTGAGCAATAGCCCTAACATTTTGCAAGGACTTACCTGATTTATTTATCGACCATTAGTAGAATTGTTGCAGTTGGTAGCAAAAATTTCGGCAGTCATCAAATTTTTTTGCATGATGAAGGAACAACTAAATAGTACGGGAAGATGAGTTTTTAGGAAGTTTTGTAAGTCTCAAAATGGCGTCATGGAATGAGTGTTGCAATGTTATGGTAGCCTATTAAATATTCATTTACCTTATTAAATTTGTAAAAACGTCGCGAACGTGACAGAAATCAACCAACCATTATCAACATTTTCATGCATCACCTGATTTTGACCATTATAAATCAATGAATGAAATAATTTGAGTTTTTGTACTACATATCATTTTGCGGCAAATCCCTACAACAGCACAAAAGATCAAATGGTCGGTCATCATGTACTTTAAACTTCTGTGACGTCGTTAAGGAATTTGCACCTGTTGCATCAACTGTTTAAAACCTCTGATGGGCTCTTGAATAGATGTTACTCAAACAATTTTACTATCATATCGTAGCAACAAAAGCGGGGAAAAAACTGTTTGGGACAGGCTCAAAATTTTAGAAACAAATGATACAAAGGTTATAGGTCAGCTTCCGGATCAGAGAGTTTAATAAATTTCATTTGTTATGGGATGATTCAACCTAAGAAAGAAAGCATGTAATAACAAATTGAGTGTTCAACGACCAAAATAAAAAAACCTGTGGTTCGTGGTCACCGTTCCCATTTCCCACAGACTTTTTTTACTATTTACAGTATCATAAGTTGTTTTTAACCTAGAGACAAACTTTTTTTAGACTGCTTCTTTTTTTTTTTTTCTTAACTTGGAATAATCCTTGGAAGTTTTGAAGAGAAATCTTGTCCTACATTTGTTTTTCCTTGTACAGTGAAGGTCGGAAATACCAAGTTTGCGGAGAAGCAAACTTTTCGCACAAAATTACAAGAACACTGAAGCCCCTTTGCAGATATTCTTAGATCTAACTGACAGACTTTTAATTACTGGTGCTATATATACTGAAATGCACACGTTTCTTTTCAATTTTATATTGTCATATATCATTGCCATTATTTTTTAGCAATCTGCATGTTGAGCAACAAACAGGCACAGATCCAGGATGGGGGGCATGCACTGTCAGCCAAAGATCAACGAGCGAGGACCTCATGCGCAAGGCCACAGTGAGAGGGTTTAGGCTGGGACCTTGCCTAGGAAAAATTTAATTCTAGATGCGATTTCCCAGCATCTGGGAAGAATATTTTCTATACCTCTTTGCCTCATTTTGGTAAGAAAAGATTGTTGGTCATCAAAAAAGAGGGGGCGTGCACTGGGGACACCATAACTGGATCTGTGCCTAACAATTTTGCATCCTGGTATTTATTTCTGTGAGCATGTTCATCTATTTTAATTAAAATTGAAGGTAAAAATTATTTTAGGTTCCTGCACTACACACTCAGAAAGTGAGGGTTGAGAAGACTTGAACATCACCACCATTACAGCACCATTGTAACTATGATGGTTCTCTCCCACATGCTCAATATACAGGTTGGTTAAAAAAGGAAAAAAATCTAGAAGTACAGTAATCAACACAGGGATGATTGTTTGTTACGATGCTCATGTCAGCAGCATGCTTTGATATTTGCTGAAACAAACCATGTTGAAAATATAATTTTTTTCAGTTGTTGTTTTCTTTCTTCTTTCACTTGGCTTGCACAATTAAGGCTGGCTGAATGGGGTGGGGAGAGGCTGGGAAGACTCATCACTTTTTCAGTGAGCTTATACACTGGAGCATATTTTCACTACCATGGTTCATTTTGTTTGATGTACTATTCTAAACCACCTCCCCCTGCCATCCACAAAAAGGAACTTTTTAGGAAAAAGTGCTGATGCAATTGTTTACAACAAGGCAATTATGAGCCAACAAAATT
Source organism: Stichopus chloronotus (assembly GCA_021234535.1). Taxonomy (NCBI): domain Eukaryota; kingdom Metazoa; phylum Echinodermata; class Holothuroidea; order Aspidochirotida; family Stichopodidae; genus Stichopus; species Stichopus chloronotus. The sequence goes on along the minus strand of CM037841.1, from coordinate 16,266,675 downwards.
TCTGCTACAATGACCTACAATGCCTCATATGCAAATTGTCATGTTCTCATAACTTACCCACCAGTTTTCTTTTACCCATGTAGTCTTTATTACCATCATTTCCACCTCCTGTAGTGTAGTAGTTGGTACTAGTTTCCGTATCCAATCTGCAAGGACGGTATGCTGAAGATCGATACTATGAAGTGCAGGGTCGCTACACTATGCCATTTTGAACTCAGAAAGTTATCTGAGCTCATCAGCCGCTCCACATGTGATCCACTAAACCTGTTTAAATGACTTTATGAAAAATATTGAACCCATCGACTACATCAATCAATGATAGTGAAGCACTGGTTTTGAGAAGGGTACCTTCTGCCTCATTGATCAATGTACTAGCTTTTGTCACAAGTTGACAAAAAAAATTGTTTCCAGATACCATGTAAGCTGGTATTTGACAAGTGTGCCATACAGTGTATATTTCAGTATCAAATTTCTAATAGTTGAGATCCATCTAGTTTTGGCAGAGATTAGTGGTCATGGTGCAGCAGCTCATGCCTTTGCCTGCCATGTTATGAAATGAACATGGCAGCCATTACTGGCTGATCAGGATGGGTTTAGCATGGCCCTATGCACACACAAGAATTATGAAATGTGATGTACAGTAATGGATAAGAAAGAGGTTAAGTTTTTAAAAATGGTACAATGCAATGATAAATGTGGAAAGTTACTCAGCAGTAAAGTCCCATCATCTTTGTTAAGTCTAGTTCTAGGCCTGGGCCAAATTTAGGACCAACGTCTCATGTTCATTGATGATTGAAGACCGAAGCTGAGCTTTCTAAATTCTATAATTTTTAGTTCATGCAACATGGCTACTTTAGCCTTCTGTAATGTACCTTAGCTTAACAATAGCATCTGGGTAGATACGTATGATCAAGGTAGTACTTCCATGGTATGATGGACAGCTATTGTTTGTTACACATCATTTGTCTAGGCAGCTGCTTATTTGCGTTTGCACATCCTCTGCCAGCTCTGGTAAAGTTATGCCAGGTATTATGCCTAGATTATTCCAAGTGGTAAATAATGAATGAGGTGAGGCCTAGCCTATTGAACAATAGATTAAAGGCTGTAATGCATCACTCCAGACAGTATCAATTCTCCCAACCACCTACCTCTAGTCCCTCCCTCAGCCTGTCTTACATTCCTCCACATGTGTAATCAAAACAATAGATCCCTGTGTACGCTGTGTAATACAAGATGCTCTGCATCTTTCAAATTTGCAGTCAATCTAAGAGTACTGTAACTTAGAACCAGTTGAGAATTTTCCTTTCAGGGAGGTAAAAATATAGCTTAGGGTGATGCAATACAGCCTTTAAGCCCACTAAAAAAGTGACAAAAAGCTGGGCCTAACCACAACCAGTAACAGAATACACTTTATCCAGCTGCGGCTAGGGTAACGTTACTCGTTTGGTGTAGCCAGTCATTAACATAGACCTAGCCTATTCGTCGAACAAGACCGTTTATTGCGTTACCACCGTGTCCTAGCTAGACTTATTTCTAAGGAATGGACTCGGCCTAGGCCTAACTGCCACTTAGCCTTAACAACTTAGGCCTAACGTTACGCAAAAGCAACTTAGCAAGTCTTTGCATGACACATGCGAGCAGCTTTGCTTGTTTACAAGAAACTCGAACCTAGCAGTGGCAAGTCATTCACAAAACACTGGTAGCGATGTGGTTCCTTGCACACTGGTTGAAAGCACTGCTAATGCAAACAATATGCCTATTCATTGCCGATCTTTTCAGCAAGCGCCTCTTTTAAGCCCAGCAGAGAAGCTGATAAGAATCTCTATGGGTGTGTACGCGTATAATCCCCTCTGGAATTTCCGCAAGGTTGTGTACGCGACTGCGTTCACATGTCCCCATGCACGATGTGCTGTGGAACGTACACTAAAGTACAATGGCGTGTATTCGCGTACAATCAAGTACAATCACGTATTGGAACGTAGGCTGGTCAGTTGTACGTAAGGGGTACTGTATGTGAAGTAAGTTGAAGTTAGCCAGCTCATTCAAATGGCATGAAACTATGGCTTCATCATTCACTTCGCCAGCGATTTCTACACCCCCCCAGCCCCAGCACATCCCGCCGCTGCGTCTTCCCACGGAAAGTTGCGGTCTTGCTGCAGTTTGGAGGCGAAAGGCACACGTGATGGAGGCCCTTCTGGAAGTCAGGCTTCTTCCAGCAGGGGGTGGGCATGGGCGGTGTTTTTAACCTGCTCAGGGGTGTGAGGCAAGGGAGCTTCCCGTGCTGGTGAGTGGTGACCATCCCCAGTACTGTCAGCAAATCTTGATGCAGTTCCTTTCCTGTCCCTAGGGGTGCACTCCTATGGCAGGATTAAGGGCGTCCAAAAAAGACGAACCCCCTCCTGGCCGTCCTTCTTCATGGCCTCCCAAAAAGAACCACACCCGGAAACCGATCCTCAATCTCAGGCCATTAAACATTCCCGCTCTACAGAGGGGGATGTTGGCGGTGTTATTGGACCTCAAGGATGGGTACTTGCATATACCCATAGTCCTAACCTCTCAGATAGCATTCGAGCACCAAGGGAAGCGGTGCAAGTTTGTATCTCAGAGCTCCTGTGGCGCGACGTGATGTTCTTTGCATACCTGGACGATTGGTTGATCCTCACGTATACTTGTCTCAAAGCTGAAGCCAACTTCAAGGAAATAATCACCCTTCTCGAGCAATTGGGCTGGGTGATCAATCAGGAAGAGTCGCATCCACTTCTAGATACACACTGGTCTTCCTAGGGGCACGACTCGACCTGAAGGAGGACCATTCCCTTCCAACTCAGGAAGGTGCGAGACCCTCTGTGGAGAGGTTTTACAAGTTTTGGAGGCTCCTCGGAGCCTCCACAGAAGTTGGTCCCAAGGTCTTGGGGCTGCTTGCCAGCCTGGTGGATGTCCCTGTGCTGTCTGCACATGAGACCGCTGCAGTTTCCTCTGCTCTCCTCTTGGAGATCGGCATCCAGTGACCTTCAGGTCTTTGTGCTGATGTCCCATGGGGTCCATCCTCACCTTCTGTGGTGGCTGGAGGGCACCAGTCTCGTGGAGGGAGTGTCCATCAGGACCCGCACCCCACCTTGAGCTTCACTACAGATGCCTTACTCAGTGGTTGGGGAGCTTTCTGCTAAAACATGCCCTCACATGCCTTCAGGCCTCTTCAGGCACATCCATGGCAAGTGTTCAAGGTTTTCTTTATGTTGTTCACCTTCATCGCTCAGCTTTACAAGGGGGAGCCGAGGCCTAGATTGGTGCAGTGTCAGAATAGATTTCGATTGCACTTTGAGCTAGATCAAACTTAATGCATGAGAAAGGCAAGGGATATTAAATACAGTCGTTCATGACTACCACACCAGTACATTGTGGGGATTCATATAGTATGTATGTGTATTGTTAGGTGCCTCATTATAATGAAGTTTTTTAGCTGTTGCTTACGTGTTTGTTGTAATTCCTTACCACTTTACTTGTTTTGCTTGTGGATAGATTTGAAACCAGTTTTCTCTTCTATGCCTCTTGTATTTTCTGCCTTAACACATACGATTTTGTGAGTTCCTACGTTGCCCCCATGCTCGTAAGCAAGAAGATTCCTCCTTTTGATTGGATGTTGGGCCAAAACACTTCACAGTACCTCCATACACTGTATATTTTGACATGCTGACTTCATTATTTAGTTTTTCATCCTGAGGACCTGTTTGTTCCTCCTTAATCAGGTTTAGAAGGAAGGAAGGAAGGGTTAGAAGGACACACAGTTTTTCATTGTGGTGTCTTTTCATATGTAAAACAGGAAATGGTATTTTGAGTCAATTGCAGATGGAGGAAATGCGATCTGTCGTATATTATTTCTTTAATTTACAGTACTAGTATTACTTTGATTATAAAAAAATTTCTTGAAGTGATAAGATCGTTATAACAATTGTGAATCACCATTCACATCAGAGATATATACTTTCCTGTTGCTCACAGGTATGCATTGTAAAATAATGCTTAATAAACCCTGAATAAATCGTTCGGTTGCAAGTGGCTAGTAAAGTCACTGTGTGAATACTGTACCAATACACCAGTAAGTTGCGGGGATTCTAAAGCATCTCCGGGCCACCTGCCTGGCACCAGTGGCCCTTATGCATCATGCATATTCCTCACACTGGAGTGCACACAATCCGAAAAATCAGAATTATAATTAGGTAACGACTAGCACTGCTGGGAAGTCATTGTTTGCAAACAATACTTAAATGCAGAGTACACAGTGGCGGCTCAAGCCCTGCGGTTGTATCTACACAATGGACAGGAAGCTTGAGTGCCTAGCTACTGATTTGGAAGAGAAACGCTAATACCATCCTTAACTTTCTCCTGCAAATGTTCTTGACCATGGCTACCATAATGAGCAAAAAAATAAATGTTGGAAAGTAAACTCAACCTTGTCCTCTGTAAATGTTGTGTTGTGCATCTTCTACATAAGTTTTATTTCATGGACAGGTTCATTAGTGAACAATAAAAAGTTTTACTTGTGGAACTTTAAATACAAAAGGAGAAATTCTGTTTTCTCCATTCATGCGTTCAAATTGCCTTTTAAATGATGTTAACTTTTTCACTACAGGTTAATGGTGTCTCTTATTATAGTCTATCATATTTTATTCCTACCTAGAAGTAGAATGTCGGAACAACTATCACTTATTGTTTGCGTGCATATGTAGACCAAATGCTGTATGTTATCTGTACTGTTGGCCTTTAAAGTCTATTGTCAAACAAGTGGCATGCACAACCATGACTTAAAATGTGATATCAATCCAGCCACATAATATACTACTAGGCCTATTGCAGTTAAAATTAACTCTTGATGCAGGCACACTTAATTCTTAATTGTTTTTTGTTTGTCACCATTGTCTGTAAACTAATTAACAGAAGCTAGCTGGTGTTAGCTATTGCAATGGTGTGGCATCACTCTGTTTATCTAATCTGTCTGTTCACAATTGTTCAAAATGGTTCTCTTCCATCATGCTCTCATGGATTTGTCTGAAACTTGGACACAATGTTCCATAGGCGGTGGACCATTTAGGGTGTTCAGGAATTTTTGGTCCTAGGTCCCATGTGGGCCCTTTGGCCCATTTTATGAAGTTCTACAAAATGCTTCTCCTCCTACAGATCATATTGTACAATGCTGATGGTTTGTCACAATGATGCTCAGTTATTGTTCCCTTCAGGGTGTCTAGGAAATGGTAGTCCAAGACCCATGTGGGCCCAATGGCCCATTATTTGAAATTCTGTTTGGAATGTTGCTTCTCACACATGCATCCATGGATTTACATTTAACTTGGACACAATAATCCTTGGGTGGTAGTTCATGTGGGGTGTACTAAAAAGTTTCAGTCTAAGGTCGCATGTGGACCCTATGTTCCATTTTAGGAAATTCTACAAAGTTGGTCTTCTCCCACATATTCTCTTGTGCAATGTTGATTTGTCATAATGATACTCTGCTAGTGGTTATCTTAGGCTGTTCATGAATTTTTGATTCCTTGCCGAAGGCCGAAGGAATCTATGCGATGGTGATGTCATATGTGTGTGTGCACGTGTGTGGGTGTGTGTGTGACCCTGCTTGTAAACACGATATCTAAAGAAGGGTAACCATGAATGATCTCATACTTGGTGTGTGGGTTGTTCATAGTGAGTAGATGATCCCTATTGTTTTTGGTGGAGGTCAAAGGTCATTTGAGGTCACCAGAGGTCAAAATGTGAAAACCTTGTAAACACAATATCTCAAGAATGGTAACTGTGACTGATGTCATAGAAGGTGTGTTGGTTGGTCATATTGAGTAGATGATCCCTATTGTTTGTGGTGGAGGTCAAAGGTCATTTGAGGTCACCAGAGGTCAAATGGTAAAAACCTTGTAAACACAATATCTCCAGAAGGGTAACTGTGGCTATTGCCATACTTGGTGTGTGGGTTGGTCAAATTAACTAGATGATCCCTATTGTTTTTGGTCGAGGTCAAAGGTCATTTGAGGTCATGAGAGGTCAAACTATAAAAACCTTGTAAATACAATATGTCTAGAAGGGTAACTGTGACTGATGTCATACTTGATGTGTGGGTTGGTCATATTAAGTAGATGATCCCTATTGTTTGTGGTGGAGGTCCAAGGTCATTTGAGGTCACCAAAGATCAAACTGTGAAAACCTTGTAAACACAATATCTCCAGAAGCATAACTGTGACTGATGTCATACTTAATGTGTGGGTTGGTCATATTGTGTAGATGATCCGTAATGTTTTTGGTGGAGGTCAAAGGTTATTTGAGGTCACCAAAGGTCAAACTGTAAAAACCTTGTAAACACATTATTTCTAGAAGGGTAACTGTGACTGATGTCATACGTGGTGTGTTGGTTGGTCATATTGAGTAGATGATTCTTATTGTTTTTGGTGGAGATCAAAGGTCATTTAAGGTCATGAGAGGTCAAACTGCTCTCAAACTTGTCATGTGGATAATTCATGTTTGTTATAATATAACCATGTTGCAAGGATTCACAAAGCCTTTTGGCTTTCTGGTGTTTTTCATTTTGACATGGTCCCTTCCCTTCTCCACTGAGTTGCTTTTGTTGGTAAGTGATTGTGTGTGTATGAAAAAAGTAGATATTGGCAAGGAATCACTAAGTCATTTGACTTTCTGGTTAGTCTATGGTTCCATGAGGACAGTATGGCCCATTTTATGGAATTTTGCAAATTGCTTTTCCTTCTCCCATTAAAGTGCACCTTTAAACTGTCATACACATCTCAAATATCCCTATCGTGCATGAATGATACTTGAGTAATTGGACTGTGTCAGTTGGTATGCTGACTGAAACTCTGTAGTGCCCTCAGGTATGTTGACCAGTATAAGGACTTAAAGGGGCACTTTGAGTTGTTTCATGAACTTCAGTTAGTCTTCACAAACATCACTTTTGCGTCAAGTCTCTAGTGACTGATCAATGTTCAACTGAGAGGGCCCCAGTATGAGTCACATGTAAATGACCACTAATGAGTGAGTAGCTAATGATTTAAATTGGTTTTTGAAAACTCGTGACCATTCACTTTTCCACATTAGTACCAATTCATATACCCACAGCCAGTACAAACCAATGAGAAAAATTGACAATTTTTGGTTTCAATGATAATCGTAACCTTTGTAATCATGCATATGTGTGTGTGTGTGTATGTAAGGGTGTGTGTGCGTGTGCGTGTGTGTGTATGTCCGTGACACCCTACCTTGTAAACAGGATATCTCAAGAAGGGAAGCTTGGACAGATCTCATATTTGGTATGTAGGTGTACCATATTGAGAAGAAAAACCCTATTGTTTTTGGTGGAGGTCAAAGGTCATTTGGGGTCAACAGGGGTCAAAATGTAGACACGATATCTCAAGAAAGGAAGCTTGGACAGATCTCATATTTGGTATGTAGGTGTACCATATTGAGAAGAAGAACCCTATTGTGTTTGGTGGAGGTCAAAGGTCATTTGGGGTCAACAGGGGTCAAAATGTGAAAACATTGTAAACGCGATATCTCAAGAAAGGAAGTTTGTAGTGATCTCATATTTAGTATGTAGGTGTACCATATTGAGAAGAAGAATCCTATTGTTTATGGTTGGGTTCAAAGGTCATTTGGGGTCATCAGGGGACAAGTTGTGATAACCTTGAAAACACGATATCTCAAGAAAGGAAGCTTGTAGAGATCTCATGTTTTGAATGTAGTTTTACCATGTTGAGTAGAGGAACCCTATCGTTTTTTGTGATGGTCAAAGGTCATTTGGGGTCAACAGGGGTCAAATTGTGAAAATGTGACAAATGTGACACATACTAATGCTATTATATCAGATTCAGAAAAAAATTTCTCTTAAATAGATCATCGAAACCACAATGCATTTCTGCATTCTTGTTGTAATTATTAGATGTGAATAGTGATGCTGATTATAAGCATTGTTATTTGGTAGTACCCATTAAAATTTTGACAACTTTAATTTATTGACAAAGATCAAACTTCTGCACTGTTGGAGCACCAGTTTATGAAATTCTAAAAATTGTGCATGCCCACAGATTCTCTTGTACAATGTTAATGATTTTGTGTAATGATACTCAGTGGTACCTATGATTTGACATAATGATACATAAATGGTACCTTCAGGATGTTGAGGTATGAGCCTCTGCACCAATGGTGCCTTAGTTCTTTTTTTGAGCTAGTTTCTGTGGAAAGTGACCTGGTTTTCGGTGCTTCCGAAATTCTGCGTATCTTTTATGCTACCCCTTTCAAATGTATTGTAAAGCTACAGTAGTGTAACTGCAAGATTTTGTCAAAAAGTTTCTGTGTCTCTTTGTGACTTTTACGTTACCTTAGTATTTTGCATGCACAGCATAGCATGTGAGAGATAGACTTATTGCTTTCGGTAGTTCAACGGCTTTCTAAAACACCTGCATACCCCACAAGATGACCTTTGTACCGACTTTATGGCATTTGCGCTTACACTAAGATTTAGTGGTAAAGCCAACAACTTTTACTTTTGCAACAATTATTCATGACAGATATAGACGTTACCATTCGGGGTGGGGTGCTGACCTTTCTCCCCTAAACTTTACTTGGAAAGTTGCCAGGATGTTCCATACCCAACATACAGCAGAGATATGCCTCAGCTCAGAGCTTGTATTACACTATCATTTGCACACTGTAGCCCAGTTAGGTACGGCGCATAATGATGTCGCATGCAGCATGTAGTATGTATTCGTTTGCCACGCTACTGGTGCACGGCTTTTTATTGTGCATGGCGAAATATTAGTCATATACGACCATGTGGGCCTGGGTATATGATATTGTTGGGTTGAATATTGGACTTGAAGTTAAACTTGTTTCTGACATTTTGTAAGAGACACTTTACTCTTCACATTTCAAGAAGTTTAGAGCTTAACTTGTCTAGACTTGAATAACAGTTTGGCCTGAATTGATTTTCAAATATTTTCCGTTTTGTAATGAATGCAAATACAGAGTCTTTACTCTTAAATTTAGGCAATGATTTGTACTTAGCTTCAACAATATTTTACCATTTTGATATGTAAGGATACCTCGACCTCCCAGGGACTTCATACCCCCCTTTTTCCTCATAGGGGCCAGGTTTCCACCAGCGATAAGTGTCCCATAACCACTGTGGCAGAATAGCAGAATGTATCTTGTCTATCACACTAGATTGCAGATCAGGATTTTATAGTTTTTACCAAAACATACGTTCTATGGAATACTTTTGAGATTTTTTTCCGCTGTTACTCTTTTTCTTACATACATTTGCCACTTGCGCTGTGGTGGCTGTTCTTGCTGATCCGCTAGGTAACATGAAAGTGAGACTAGACTCAGTACTCAAAACTAGTCAGTAAAACTGCCCTTTTTTTTAAATGCTTATACATTACACGGTATCATCTCTTTCGCCCAGAACTTAACAAAGTGATTGAGACAACTCTCTTTTAAGCAGATGAGATGTGGTTTAACTTCTGATTATAGTAGTGCTGGGCTTCGGTGGCATTCAGCAGGATGTGCGGCTAAGCGTATCTCATGATCAACCTGTTGCTAAGTTCATTATAAAGGGTAACAACAATCAACCCCCGTTGATCCAAACGGGTCAATGTGAGGATTCCCTAATGGATACTTCAATGGAATGAGCCTGCTCAGGTTCATTCAAGCAACACAATCTATGGAAGCAAATTGAACAGCTTGTGCTTGTACTGCACTGTACGAATTCCAAACCTCTACAATAAGTAAATATGTCAGAGGTTTTGATTTCCTTATGCATGCGCATTAGGCACATACTAAAATGATGCTGATGTTGCCAAGTCAAGTACTGTAGTGGACATGTTAGATGATGATGTCCAAGAGTTGGACACTTGATGATGAAGGAAATGATTTTGTTAGATTAAGAGCGCAGGTGCAGTTCCCCCAAGGGGAAGTTTCCCGCACTCACCCACTTTCACTCTTTTTGCCACGTCGATATTGAGGAAAAAATGAAAATCATAACATCTGTGTCTTTGACTCATCCTTGCTTTCCTCTTAACACAAATACCAAATACAGAAATCTCAGTGTTCAGGATCCAGAAATGACAGGAGGGGAGCATCATGTTCAGTATGCACAAGTAACCTTACGCTATACTGCTCATGTGGAACAAGCAGTAATAGGTAGCCTCTTCGATCCCATCTGGAAGCTGGCACCGGGTCTTTGAACTTCTAGCCAGCCTAATAGTTGTAGTGCCCCCCTATGCTGTCTTCACATGAGACCACCACTGCAGTTTCATCTGTTGTCACAGTGGCGTCTAGGGACCTACAAGTCGCTATCCCCCGCTCAGTTATCCTTGCTTCTTGTAAATATTGGCAAGGAATCACAAAGTCCTTTGACTTTCTGGTTTGAAGCAGCAGCATCAACGGTCCTTTTCTTATTGTTTGTCCACTGTCTCTGTCTAATCTGTCTAATTTATCAAACCTGTCTGTTCACAATTGTTCAAAATGCTTCTCTTCCATCATGCTCTCATGGATTTTCATGAAACTTGGACACAATGTTCCATAGTTGATGGGCCATTTGGATTGATCAACAATTTTTGGTCCAAGGTCCCATGTACAGTCTTTATGGCCCATTTTATGAAATTCTGCAAAATGTTTCTCCTCCCAGAGATTCTCTTGAACAATGATGATGGTTTTTAACAAAGTTATTCTATGAATGGTACCTTTAGGGTGTTCAGGGATTTTTTTTTTAAGGCCCCATATGGGCCCTATGGCCCATTTTACAAAATTTTGTTTGAAATGCTACTTCTCACTCGTGCTTCCATAGATTTATATTTAATTTGGTCAGAATGTTCCTTTGGTGGTAGTCCATATGTGGTTATCAAACACCTTCAGTCCAAGGTCCCATGTGGACTGTATGGTCCATTTTATGAAATCCTGCAAAGTGCTTCTTCTTTATATACTCTTGTACAATGTTGATGGTTTGTCATAATGATACTCTGTTAGTGGTTTTCTTAGAGTGTTCATGAATTTGTAGTCTATGGTTCTGTGTGGACTCTATGGCCCATATTATGAAATTTGGCAAAATGCTTCCCCTTGTACTATTAAAGTGCCCCTTTAAACTGTCACACTGCATCTCAAATATCCCTATCATTCATGAATGATATTTTGAGTAATGGGACAGTGTGCCATCCCTCTTAGTTTTGATTGTGGACATACTGTATTCATCTCCAAGCTGTGCTATGAGGCTTCCACTCGTGATTTAGGACCCTCAAGTTCTCGCCGCTATGAATGAGGAGGTAGTCTCGGGCCCACTAAAGTTCCCAATTGGTTGGAAACCTTGGCAAGTAAAGCAACCCTGATTGAATGTTCTTCTGGCTGCTACCAGAAGAACAGGAACAGAGGTTTGAGGTCAAACAAGAACCTGTTCAATTGGTGGGACAATGACTGGTCTGGTGATGGCTCTAAAAACAGATCAGGGTCTGGCAGCAGGCTCACACAGGATGACTACCCTGACGCTGACCATTGCAATCACTCCAGGTTTACTTTCTAGGCCATGCCCTAAGGGTGCCCATCCAATTCCAGAATAGCCTGCCATGAGGGGAGATTATGATCTTTTGCAGCATAACAGGCTGCCATCAAGGGCATAGGTTCATGTTGGCTGTGGGCTCCAATGGCTGTCTGATGTAATTCACCTCAGTTCCTCTGTATGGGAGAACAGGAAGTATACGCCAACAACCACTGTCCAGAAACCATTGCTCACTTTTGGTCAGCCATTCCGTTTTGCACCCGAACGTTACTAGCCTCTACTTCACTTGTGAAAGTTGTCAGGTCCCTCTCCCGATCACAAGGCTTTTCTTTGGCAGTTGCCAACCTGGCAGCAAGATCAATAAGAGAATGCACCATCTGGACTTACAATACATGAGTCCACAAATGCACGGGCAGGTGCAGCCCATGCATTTGTTCAGTATCACCTCAGGTAATCTGGGTAATCTCGTTTCATTGTGTTTTGTCATTTTGCATGGCTATGCTACACATGTATATGCACATTAGGTACATAGCAGAGGCTTTAAAGGTTACCAGTTACTTTGGCATGGTAGTGTGATGTGCAATGGTTGTGTGGAGACAGGTATAAGTTTTGGGAAAATGGAAAATAATGACAGTACCATTTCTAGGAGCTTACTTGTGGAGTTTGGGAAAGGTGATTTGCTGTGATATATGGAGTACATATATCCAAAAATTTCTTGGTACATTCCCCTCCCTGTTTAATGAGAGTTAAAAATGAAGATGATTTGATGAACTGATTTTGTGGGGTATGGGCAGCATTAGCAGGTTTGTGGCATGTTGATTATACAATTGAGCAGATTTTTATGCAGAAGGCTTGATCATTTTGAACTTCATTATGTAAATAATAAAGAAATATAATTTCACATCACCTAGCTGACCTATATAACTGACATGACAGAAATTTGAATATTACATTTCAACCTTTTATCATGGGACCAGGCCTCCTCCAGAAAAATCATTGAGGCACCTTTCTCCTGCCCCCCCCCCCCTCCAAGTTCTCCTTCCTATGATGTTGATTACTCTGCATGTGCACCAAAATAGGTGTGACATTACAGTAGGTGTTGTAGTTTGTGTTTTGTAATTTATGCTTGTTTTACTGAATTTATAGTATAGCATATATTAATTTTTAATTATAACATATTGTGGTAATGATTTATACAATAATTTATATTTCTTTAAAACCTATTGATGTTGATGCCATAACATAATTTAAAGAAGGATAGGGTATTGTGAGATACATCCTACTTAACTTTTTGCTCTTTCTCCAAATTGAGTACATGTAGAAGCATATCTATGTACCAGATTTGTGAAAAGAAATGATCTGCCAATCACAAATTTTGTTGGGGAGTGCCAGAGTCTTTACTTTGCAGGAAGAATGTTGTTGATTGAAGGCCATCAATTTCTACTTGCAGAGTCCAGGTGAACATTGATAACCTTCGACCAAACAACATTCCATGTTCAAGTTACAGTAGGAAGGCATAAAAGACTCATGAATATTATCTTGCCGGCCACAGCATAAGCAGAATTCAAATATTAACATTTTTTTCTCCCTTCTTTTTCTCTCTTCTGGGATACTCTCTGACAAAATTTGTCATTGGCAGATTATTTTTACCATAAATCTTTTAAACAGGTATGCTTCTTCCTTTAATATTTTTACTTAACAGTGTAACATGTTTGTGAGTGGATTTTATGATAAGCTATGTATATCTCAACTGTGTAACCTGTCTGCTGTGACATCACAGAATTTCAATGATGCAGTGTGGCACTGTAACATAACTTTTTTTTTTTAAAAAAATCCATTAACTTTCAATAGAACATGCTAATGCTAAAAGCTAAGTGAACATGCTAAATCCCTAATTTTAAGAAAATTCTTACAGGTAAATCCCTGAAGGCAAAGAAAAGTAAATTGATGGTGCTTCATAGATCAGAAAAGAAAATTCCATGACAAGCTGGACCATGTAATTTTTAAGTGGTGGATTGATGCAAAGCTGTCATTTCTTAATGCAGCCCCTCAGTTTAATAAACGATGAAATGTAGTACTTGTCGTTGGAATTTGCTACTCCGTCAGAAAAAACAATTAAATTCAGTTATAGTGAATTCAATATAATTCCCATTTAATTTGTTGGATGTCAATTGCTCAATGATGTTAGAGTTATATAGATCCTTTTGTTTTAGTCATCACCAGTGAGTTTTCAGGGTAAACAGATTGCATAACCAAACTGGTGATAACCTATTTACATTTGGTTTGATTATTGCATTGAGGAGGAATAAAAAAAATTGGTAATATCATAAAAACCGAAGATATTGTGAAGTATCGGAAATAATCATGAAATACTGAAAGTTTCAGTGAAGTATGGAAATGTTGGCAATAATCAAAGAGAAGTAAAGTTTGTGTGGTTAAAAGAGCATCTATAGTGTCCTTGGGTCTCCCAGGCATGTAAATATTGGGTCTATGTCAACTTACATGTATGTATTTGAAGGGTGTGAGGGAAATACTGGTAATAATCAAAGTGCGATTATTTTGTGCCCCATTGTACTGGTTGTCCTTTATTTGAATAAGGCAAAAGCTTAATCACTAGAATTATATAGATACGTCTGTTTCATCGTGTTTAGAGACATCATTTCACTATTTTTTATTCTTTCACCCTGCTATAGTTCCTCCTCTGGAAGTTACGGTCAAACCATCTCCGCTGGCCGAGAAGTTGAATTTACGAGGCAAGTTTTTCTTGGCCATTAACAATGACAAACTGACTCTCTACTCTGCTGAAAATAGGAACATTACTTTCTCTTGGGAGTACAAAACAATCCGAAAATATGGAAGAGATAAAAAGTCTTTTTCCATGGAGGTTGGTCGTAGAAGTCCAACTGGGCCTGGTGTCTTGGTCTTCAACACCGTGTATGGCAATGACATATTTCATAGAGTGCAGAAGAACACAATAGCTATTAATTCACAGCCCGCAACCACAACAGCAGCTACTGTATCCAACACTAACCAAATGCCTTCAAGAAATATTTCTGCAGAACAACCCACCACTGGAAAATCAAGGAACAGCAAAGAAATTTCAAAAAATAATTACCTTCCATCCTCTGGAAAACCATCTATGGAGACTGCTTTTTCAGAGTATTCAACAATTGAAGACCCTATGGCTGCAAGAGGCAAAAGGGCAAAGCCAGTTGCTCCAAGAAGGGCTGAAGAGCTAGAATACTGTAAAGCAAATGAAATCACTGAAGATGCCTGGAAAACGCATGGAAGAGTGGAAGAGAATGTCCATACTGAAATCTACATTGGGGTGCAAAAACCTGCAGTAAGTAAAAAGCCATCCTATAGAGCTGAAAGTGACCTTTATGGGCAAATCAGAAAGAAAACATCTTCTTCTAAGAAAGGAGCAGATCTGAAAGAAAGTGACCCTGGTGTGTATGCATCTCTTGGTCAGAGTAGTGTAGGCCAGCATCTCCACCACGTTCCTCCTCAACCTTCTCATCCTCCAGAAAATGCCTATGACCATCTAGCACGTCCAATGAGGAATCCCTCAACATCTCAGTCAGCAGTTGCTCCACAATCTGTGGCAGATAAAGTATCAGAAAACAATAGTGATTATGACCACTTGCAACGAAGTATGAACCCACCTCAAACACCTCAAGCTGGTGAGGAACTCTACAATGTGATAGAACAACGAAGAGGATCCTCAGCTGATAATATGCAGAGACTAGTAAATTTGGTAGATGATGGCACTGGATATATGACAAATGCTGGTGCAGTCCCTTCAGCACCACAAGAAAGTGAATATGATATGGCAGTCCCTCATGGTTACTCTTAGGACAGTACTGGTGCTGGATGTATGAAAAATGTTCCCAGAGACCCTCCATCACTACAAGAAATGATATGGCATCTCCTCACAGTTATTCGTAGAACAATAATTGTTTATGATGTTACAACTGTTTGTTTATTGTTCCTCCTGCGCAACAAAAATGTGAATATGAAATGGCAGTATCTCGTGGTTACTCTTAGGATAATGGGTAATTATGGTGCTGGATGTATGAATAATGTCTGTAGAGTCCCTCCAGCACCACACTTTTACACTTACAAAAATAATGCTGGTTATATGACCAATGCATATTTGCAGATGTAACACTGTAAAACATAAGTATATGGCAGTAACTTGGGATTACTATGAGGACAATTATTGATGATGAAGCTGGTCATCTGAGAAATGTTTCTGTCGTCCCTCCAGACACATAGGAAGTGAATTACAATAGCCCATATGGTTCCTAAGACAATAGTTGATGAAAGCACTGTTTTTAAATGTTGGTATAATCCTCCCACAACCACAATTAAATTAATGTAAAATGACAGCATTTCATAGTTACCAATAAGACAGTGGCCAATGATGTAACTTGCTATTGGACAGATATTTAATGTGATTTGACAATGTTTCAAAATTGTATACTTCTAAGGTAATTGTTGATGAAGTTCTGCTTATAGGATGTAGTCTGATGCAGTAGTAAAAGTCAAAGAAATACATCATGTTACAGCACCTCACTTACTCTCACCACACTGAGTGCCACACGCAGTTAGATGCACGATGGTGGTACTTGCTGCCAGTTATTTCACGAGTACCATACACCATAAGTGATGTACAGAAGTTATTGTGCTTTCATCTTCAGTAAGTAGTACAGTATGAATGTGTGATAAGTAATGACTTGGAAGCTCTCCCCATGTTCACTCATTTTTGGTTTTGATGGTTATTGTAACGTTTGTAATCAAGATGACATGTGTGTTTGTGATATCTTGTTTGTAAACATGGTATCTCAAGAATGAAATTTTGCTATGGTAGTTGGTATGTTTGTGTACTATATTGAGTGCAAGAATCCTATCATTTTGGTGGCAGTTAAGTGATCTGAGATCAGAAAGGGTTTTAGCTAGGGGTAGGTATAGTCACTCATGAGTACTCACACCAGTGAGTTGTGGAAAATCACAATATCTTCAAGAATATAAGCATGGACTGATTTTATACAACACAGTGTGGTGGCTGACCCACACGAAGAATAATACTTGGTCTTTGTCTTGTCATGTACTGTATGTTGTGTCATAGCCCAATTCATTTTGCTATGTATGAAAGGAGTGTTCTTCCAACAAAGAGCTGGACATGATGTATAAGATTTTTAGAACAAACCAGCTGATAGCTTTTTGAACTATTGTATTGTGATATGCCACAATCACTCTGTCTGTCTATCTGTCTGTCTATCTGTCTGTCTGTCCATCTGTAAGTCTATATCATGTCTTTCTACTATCGAGCTCTCAAACACTCATAGTCTCACATTGACATATACTTACCCCTTGCATCACTAATGCACTCATTTAAAGGAAATAGGGCGTTTGTTTGGCAGAAAACATTCATATTTTTAAAACCAATGTTTGTGGATGCAGAATGATAGATTACTCAAAATAAGGAAGGGCAGCGTTCTTTTTTTCATGAAATACATTCCTCAAAGATAGAAACTCAGTTATGTGTTGCTCAACACTAATTTGTTCACCCAGACTTTTCAAAATTCAAATGATGCATCTTCCAATTACTCATCACATGCATAATATTTTGAGATGAAGCTTTGGCAGGCATTTATTGATGAGACTGAATGGTTAAATAATGATTAAAGCTATTTCTTTAGTATGTCATGTTGGTGTATTGTAAATGCCCTATTTCCCTTTATCATTGCTCTAACTGCTTAAAGTAATTGTGTGTGTACTGGAAAACCAAAATTGAAGGATTATGTTTGATTCTAACGTTATCATTATTTTTCAAAGATCTACATGCAAGGTTCCACATGGAAAGTATGTCTTTCAATGAACTATAATGACAATAACTACTTTCAAAAGCAGTGGGATTGGCATAAAAACAGTGAAAAACAGAAACTGTATTTGGAAATTAGTGGTCCTTACTATAATTGCCATAATGAATATGCAACAGCACAGGATCTTACTGGTGTATCAATAACATACTACTCAAGTTGTTGCCCCCTTGGTCTTTATCAGGAATTGTAGTATTTGATGAAAGGAAGCACTGTTTTTACAAATAAGCTTCAAACTGTTCACATTATCGCGGTGTCAGTGCTCCTGAATTGTTTTGACTAACTGAATATTAAATACTAGCATCTTTCCCATTGGCATGTCCAAAGAAGCACACAGTTGATTTGAGTGAAAACTGTCGACCACTGCATTATCATTTTTTACACTTTTTGTAGTTAGGTCAGAAGAATTTGAAATCATATGGCAGAAGTAACCATGAACCTGGCACCTACTATTTTTCCCAAATTGTTTGAATCGTTAGCTAAACTTCAGACATGAAATTTCAATTTTTTTTTTTTTTGCCAGTACTTGCAATCACTTTAATGAATGCATTAAAGAAGTCAAGGGGTAAGTATAGTCACTTGTGAATACCCACACCAGTGAGATGTGGGGATTCTTCAACAAATTTTGCTAAAATTTGGACACCTTGATCCTTCATTGTGAGACTATTTCTTTCATCAGGAGGTCAAGGTCTAAGGTCATTTAGGGGTCAATGTATGCAAACGTGGGGAAATGTATCTCCAGGGAGAACCTTACATGATGTTGAAAGTTGGTGACAAGGTTCCTAGGCTAACCCTCCTTTCACAGTACACAACAATTTAGGATCCAAGGTTATGAGTCCTTAGTTTGTGAAGGAAACTTGAAAATTTGGAAAAATGAAGTGAATCTCACAAAACAACTCCAAGTGCCCCTGTAAATGTTCACTTTTTCCAGCATCATAGAGCATCTCAAATGTCGCTATGGTGCATGAATAACGATAATGAAGTAATGAGGCAATGCATGAGATTTTTTCCTAACTGTAACTATACACTGCCTATTAAAGGTACATGTGGATGTGTAGATAGAAATATTAAAGATCGAGCCACCTTGAGATGTGTTATGAAATTAAGCTGTAAAGTTTCCTTCACATAGACTCCTAGTGACAGGTTGCATAAACTTCAAATTGTCACAAATATGTTGATAAAGTGTGATTTTCTGCATTGCTGGTGCTCTAGCCTACTCTTCTATCATCTATTAATGCCCACAGAAGCTGCCTTTGTTGTGAAATACTGCTTTGAAAGTTTTGGTACAGCAGGAGCCTGAGAATTTGTCAGTCATAGCATGTGGCTATGTAGGTAGTACTCACAAAATAATGCTGTTTTCTTTTTTAACTTTTGGTGTTCTCAGAAAAGGGTTTAATGTTGCAAATCCTCTTCCACTCAACACTATAGTAATAAATGAAATTATGTAGAGTGCTAAATTTTAAAAAGTCTTCAGTGGAGCTGCACAACCCCAACAAAGAGCCAACTGGAAAAAATAAATTTTTAACCACGTCTTAAACTGCAATTGTGAAAACTTCATGAATATGTATATTTAGTAAAATATTATTTGTTTCCAAAACTATGATTCCATCATCAAACATTAGATCAGAAGTGTAGTCAACGCTGTGCATTATATTAATAACAACCAACAAACCAAATTTGCCTGGGTACTTTGTCACGACTGATTAATTTCTAGCACCAGGCTGGCACTTCAGAGTTGCTACAACTTTTTTTTTTTTTTTTTCACCTCCGTTTATTGATCATCGTTTCTAAAGTGTTTTTCAATAGCAAATATTTACATGAGCATCCAAATGTTCATACAAGTATCAAGCAACGTCCAATCGAAACGAATGCTACAACTATTTAGTAAAATCTTTTGTTGGGTTTTTCTTGAAACTAAGATCAGAGAATTGCAAAAAAAATGTGTTTATATATTTTTAAAAAAACATGAGACATGCTGGCTGAGAATTCCTGTAAAATCATTGAGCAACACTGCTGTTCTGCATCGTCAAAATCAAAACGTTTTTTCTCTTGTATGGTTTTACAGTGTATGCAGTTTACAACCAGCTACCTGTTCAGTCATGTTTTCTGGTTTATCATGCTACCTAGTTCTCCCCAAGTCCTGTTTAGACATGCTTTCTGGTGCATTTTGTGACTACATCTACCTACTATTGCTCTTCTCAGGGCATTTCCTGCACATTTCTAGCCCATGCAGTACCACAGTGCCACCCAAATTTCCCCCAGTCATGTTTCTGGTCCATCAAACTTCTGCAACTAACTAACCCAAGTCATGTTTGGTCATTTGGTGTGTTTGCTGGAGCTACCCATGCTGTGAAGTTAGGAAGATGTTGAATGGTGGTCACCTCCAATCATCTCGCCCAGATGTGACTAGTGAATACTTGGGACCTTTAATACAAGTTATTTATTATCAATAATAAAAATATCTCATAGCAAACAATCTTTAAATGCATTTAGCAATCATTGATTTTTGCATTTTCATGTGGATGCAACGTATAGGCTATTATCACACAATAGAGATGAGTTTACTATGCATGACTTTCAAAGCATGCATCAGAATAACTTCTAAATATTTGGAAGTCTTTTCCCGGAAATGGATTTACTTAGAGGGTCCAGAAAAAAACCAAATGTTGTATAGTTGTTTGCAATAATATGGTTATTTTAATATTGTGGCTCATAGCAGATGAGCAGTGTTGTCTTTTTCAGATCTACCTGTGTTCTTATTGTTACCCAAAGCCCATCTTACCGATGTAAATAGTGTATGACAACCAGCCATGTGATTGTAAGTTGCATTCTGTCATGGTGCTATGGATGTCAACAAGTTGCTTTACTTCTGCTCATGCAATGTATGAAAGAGACTCTCTGTGACAGTTCTGATATCTACATTTGTATTTATTGAGTTTTAAGAAACTAAGAGAATCAAATTACTGTGATATACAAAATAATTGTAACATAATGATGCTCAAGACTACTTTGGATCAAGCAAAACAATGCAGTACTTTTGAGCTTTCTTTCATTGTGTTTTCATTGGATTTAACTTGTGCATTATGATACCATTTGATTGGTTCAGCCTTGAATGAAGAAACTATTTTTCCATAATGTACTAAATTGTCATGGCAGCAACACTTTGTTTTGCCTTTCAACACTTGGAAAAGCCAACCATGCATGCACATGAAATACTGCACATGTAATACAAACTATTGAGATGGTTTGCAAAGACGGCACCAAAGGAGAGAAAACAACCTTTGTGAAAGCAAGTAAATAGAGTCTCTTAAGCTATGTAACGAATCAATAAAGCAGTTCTGTGTTCTATTGTTGTAATTATTCTCCCTCCCCCCCCCCCCTTGTTGAGCAGTTTAATTTCATGATAAATTTGCAAAGGAACATTACAGCAGTTGGCTGAGATTGTATCTGCTGTTGTATATTATCTTAAATAGACTAAGTGGTGATTCATGTAAACAACTTTCATTACAGGTACATTGCATCAATGGAAATATCCCAAACTTGTCATCATACAGAAATGTTGTCCTACTTAGTGCAAATATTTTGGTGTGTTATTTTTTTTATTTTCATTTCTTTTGCTCTTTGTTTTGTCATCACCTTTTATGTCTTAGAATTATAATTATCTATGTAGTGTAACTTTAAAAAGTATTAACCATATAACTGCATTGTACATTGAATTGGCTTATCATGCATATGCACTGCAGTTGAGCTCTGTACCTGTGACTGCACCAAAATACAGGAGTATGCTTACACTGAACGTATACTGTTTGTAATACCAAAAACAAGATCCGATTGACAGTTTGAAATGTTGAAAGTTTTACAAATTATTAAACTTGTGGAATCATTGTGCATGTCATCATATAAGGGTTAGTTATTTGAATGCAGTTTGTTGAATATTTTGATTCAGATAGTAAATGCTCTAAATATTTTGCATGTCTTGACAAATTATGATACTGTTGAATGCAAGAACTTTCCTAAACTTCACTGGCGCAGATGTACTTGTGTTTGAATGCATGTATTCATATTGTAGACATATCTTTGTACCTTGCTTTACTCATGCATATACATTACTCATACATATGCATTGTTTTTATTTGCTCAATGCATTCTGGTGTAAAGTTCACTCTCAGCTGCTCAGCCTTAGAGGCAGATGTAGAGCATAGAGGGTGCAGTGCAACGCTAAGTATCGTCACTTATGAATAAGCCACACCAGTGAGTTGTAGGTCAACAATGGTTCTGTCTATGTTTTTAAAAGAGGAACTCTTGATTGGTTTTCAGACTCAGAATATACAACCAACAAAGTTAAATATCCAGATTAGAGACTTGATGGTGATTGCATTTTAGCTGAGAAGGCTATTTCCTAAAAGTTAGAAAAGAGACTTTATCATTTGTCCATGGAGGAGAAATGATTTTTTAATTTCCAACATGCCTGAAGGTAATTTTCATTTAGTCACACTGAATTTAGTTTTAGATGCTTTTACATTTATGGAATGCTAATACTGTATATGGATATCTATGTGAGATGCTGTTAATACTGGAAATGTTTGTAGGATGCTAGTATATGGATGTTTATGTGAGAGCATTTCAATGTTTTTTCCCATTGCACTTTAAAAGTAACTTGATAAAGTTGCAGTTTATTTCTCTAAAATTGTAACTTCTTAGTTATAGTGTAGGAAATGTAACTACTTACAGTTTTTTTTAACTGACAAGTAACTAAATTACAACCCAAAAGTAACAAGTAACCACCCTCAACTTGAATACCTCTACGTATCAACCAGTGACAGTGGCATAACTATAACCTTGTGGGTGACAGGATAAAGATGACCCAGGTTGACTGCAGGCCACATAACTGGATGCATTTGTGGGGTTGTGGGGCAGAAGGATAAATGATGACTGGGTTGCATTGGACTTTGGTTCAAGAACATCACATAAGCTGTTGAATTGGTGAAATGCCAAAAAGAGAACATGTATCTGCAATGTGTGCTCCTGAAGGTAGGCCTATTTCCATTTCAGTTGAAAAATGGTGGGCAACTGGAGACAGTTCTATTTCACAAACTTGCACATCTTCCTATAGTAATGTTTATATCATGTGCATGGAGTTGCAACTTTTCCATGGTGTGTCATGCAGAGCGCCCTGAAAAAAGGAATTTTGAAGACATTCCAGAATTCAGTCGTGGAACTGACAAATCTGTTAATGATACTCTTAACTGATATGGAGTTTGAAGCTGTGCCTTATTAAGCAAAACTAGCCCACTGCCTTCTGTTGAGGCCAACAATCATTTGGGGTCAACTGGGGTCAAGTTGTGAAAACCTTGCAAACATTAAAGGAAGCTTGGACAGATGTCATATTTGATTTTCAGATCCACCTTATTGGGTCCAAGATGCCTATTGATTTGGTAGAGGTCAAAAATCATTTGGGATCAACATATCCACACAATATGCAATATGCCAGGTTCAAAATACTTATAATTGAATCATCGAAACCACAATGCCTTTGGGACTTTCTGGTTATTGAGTTGAATGTGAGTGGACCCCTGATGCCCCAGATTGGGTGATGTACAAACTCAGCAAATTTGTGAAAGCGTGAATGTGGGAGCGGGAAATCTTGGTCAGAGAAGGGAGTCAAGGGGTCCATCGCCTCCTGCCACTACTAGTTGTGAGCAAAGTGCTTTGTAGCAGACAATATTTTACTGTTTGCATGGCTTTCAGTTTCATCCTGCAAGTTATAACAACAACACTCATGGTCCCAAAGCTTCATGGGTGGGGTCTATGGGTCCTCCAAGGAAAAGGTTGAAATAAAGAATTGTTAGCAATGGTAGGTTCTGGTTGTATTGAAAACTGCAGGAGTCAAATACAGTTGCAGAATATTAATGTTATTATCATATTTCACAACAGAGTTTGGTCCATAACTAGGGAGAGGATGTGTGTTACTTCAGTGACAAAATGAAGTGACCCATAACTTACTTGACCACATTGCATAGGAAATGCAGGTAATGGAGTATTAGTCATTAGAACCTCAATTGTAAACCTGCAAATGCGGACAGTTATATGTACATGCTAGCTTACTAATAGCAACATTCACCTTTGTTTTCTAGCTTAGTGACTATAACACTGCCCCTTTCTCTCCTCAAAAGTCCTGCAGCGATCATCGAAATAAATGTACCATGTGTTCACCATGATGGTTTGTAACAAAGAGGTAACAGGACCAAAATGTAACACAGTTACAGTTTTGCACTGAATTGTTATTGGTTACTTGCTTCATTACATGATTTCAAATGTAACTCATTAGGTGTCTTAAGTTGTTAAATTGTAACTCTACTGTCCAAAACTGGAGCTAGTGCATATGTGTATATGAGATGCTAGTTTATGGAAATGTTAGTAAGATGCTATTATATGTATGTTTATGTAAGATTCTATTGAACTAAGTGTCAATACATCAGGCTTAGGAACTAATTACAAGGAGCATACAGTTTTGTTGCATGTGTTCATTTCTTCTTTTTTTTAACAGCTACAGCAATAATTTACTATTTGGCACAGCTGTGTCAATTTACCATTTGGTTACCATAAATGTCTGTTACATATAATGCATATAATGTAAACAGGCACCCTTAGTCGATTTATTGTAAGTGTCAAAACTGCTTTAAGGCAGAGTTCAAATTGTGAAAACCTTGTAAACATGATACCTCAAGAAGGGAACTGTGGACAATTGTCACATTTAGTGGGTAAATGTACCACATTGAGAACAAGAACCCTAGTTATTTAGGTGGAGATCAAAAATTATATGGGGTCAACAGGGGTCAAGTTGTGTAAACGTTGTAAACACAACATGTCTTGGTCAAATTGTGAAAACATTGTTAACATAATATCTCAACCAGAAAGCCAAAAGGCTTTGTGATTCCTTGCTACATGGTTATATTATAACAAACATGAATTATCCACATGACAAGTATGATATAAACTGCAGTTATTGTTCTTGACACACCACATTAATATTAAGCCTTTAAGCCAAAATGACCTTTATTTTGGAGACCTCAAATGACATTTGATGTCCACCAAAAGCAATAGGGATCACCTACCCAGTATGGCCACCCCCAACATCAAGTATGACCTCAGTCAACATTACCCTTCTGGAGTTAATGCATTAGCAAGGTTTGACCTCAGGTGACCTTAAATGACCTTTGACCACCACAAACAAAAGGAGTCTCCTACTTAGTATATACAATCTACACATCAAATATGGCATCAGTCAAGGTTACACTCCTGGAGATAGTTTACACATTTTAACAGTTTGACCTCTGTTGACCTCCAGTGACCTTTGACCCCCACCAAAAACAATAGGGATCATCTACTTAATATGACCAACCCATACATCAAGTATGACATCAATTACAGTCACCGTTCTTGAGATATCGTGTTTACGATGTTTTCACATTTTGACCTCTGGTGACCTCAAATGACCTTTGACCTCCACCAAAAACAATAGGGATCATCTACTTAATTTGACCTACCCACACACTAAGTGTAAGGTCAGTCATGGTTACCCTTCTTCAAGCAAAGTCACATACACACATACATACACACCCATACATACACGCGTACATACACACACACACATACATACATACATACATACATACATACATACATACATACAGCTTTGTTTTCCATTCATTGGACCTCATTGTGCTTTCTTTTGTTTTTCTTCCTCAACCCTAACCTTAACAATAGACTGTCTATTGTTACTCTTGAGAGGACCAGAGAAATCTATTGAATTTTCTACAAAGGACCTAAAATCTATTGTTTCGGTCCTCGATCCCACCCGAAAACAAGGGCATACATACATGCACACACACAACATCTCATAGATTCCTTTTGCTTCTGCAAAGAATCAAAAAGGGAAGCTCAGGCAATTCTCACATTTAGAGTGTAGGTGTATAAGATTGAGTGCAAGGGCCCTATTCAGTTTGGTGGAGGTCAAAATTTATTTGGGGTCAAATTGTGGAAACATTGTAAACATGATATCTCAAGAAGGGAAGCTTGGACAAATGTCATCTTTTTACATAGGTGCACCACATTAAGTACTGGAACCCTATTGTTTTTTATGGCGATCAAAGGTCATTTGGGGTCAAGAGGGTCAGATTGTGAAAACATTGGTAGTATGCTATTTCAAGAATGGATACATGAAGAGATGCTATATTTAGTGTGTTGATGCACCACATGGAATATAGTACATATATTGTTTTAGTGGAGGTCAAAGGTTATTTAGGGTCAACACAGGCCAAATTGTAAAAAACCTTACAAACATGATATTTCAAAGAGGGAAGCTTGCACTAATCTCATATTTGGTCTGCAGATGTAGCAGTGTACCTTTTTGGTTCCTTGCTTCAACAATCAAACCTATGCAGTCAGGTTGACTTGTGTGTGTGTGACACTTGCTTGGGTATGCTCTAACTCAACAGGGGAAAGTCAGATGAAAGTCAAACTTGGTATGTAGGTCCACCATGTTTAGAATTTGTGTTCTGTTGTTTTTGGTGCAAGTCAAAGGTCATCTGGGGGCAAAACTTTGTGTTTCTGTGACACTTGCTAAGGTACACTCTCACTCAATGGGGAAAGTCAGATGAAAGTCAAACTTGGTATTTAGGTCTGCCATATTGAGAAGGTGTGCCCTAATTTGTATTTGATGGAGGTCAAAGGTCATCTGGGATAGTGAGGGGAAAACCCAAAAAAACATTTTAACAGGATATAGTTATAAAGCTTGGACAGAGGTTTTACTTGGTATATGGATGTATTGTGGTAGTGGTGCCTTTGTGGAGTTGAAGATTTTCAGGTCCAAGCTCCAAATGGGCCATATGAACCATTTTATGAAATCAGGCAAAATGACTATTCTCCTACAGATTAAATGGTATTAAGTTGAAATGGTGTCACATTACTACTATGGTAGTGGTTCCATCAGATTCTTCATGATTATCGGTCTCATGTGGACCATGTTATGAAATCATACAAAATGTTTCTTTCCTGCATATTTTGCTGTAAGATTTGTTATGTTTGTCAAATTAGTGTTGTGGTAGTGGGTGTTCAGCCAGGGCATTTTTTAAGAAATTTTTAATGGGGGGCCATTTGAAAAATGGGACCATCTAAACGGAGCCACTATAAGTCACCAAGTATTTTATGAAGATTTTTTTTTTTCTTCGAAAAATGCTCTCCAGATTGCCAACATGAGTTTCCCAAGTAAACTTGATCAAATCGTTCTTATTTTTTCATCTTTTTTTTTCTCAAATTTCTCCGTCGATCGAAAGCTTTACGGTGTAGGAACCTATAGGGTACCTAGCCCATCCCTAGGCGTCTTAGTCCGCGGAAATGTGCTAACATTAACGTTAGTTTTTTGGTCGCTTTGTGCTTCCCGTTCTGGGTCAGCGATCTCGTCACTGACGTAATTGGTAAAAAGACACACTGCTCGCAGTGGCGTAACAATGTGACTTCTGGCCCCTGGGTCCAGCAAAGGAAGGGTACCTGGCTGCTGCAGAGAAGCGCATATCACGCGCGAAGTCCCAAGGCGTGGGAGCAGGTCCAAGCTCTGGGGTTCCTCCAAGCTCTCTGGTGCAATCTAGGCCGCATATGGAACATTTCGTGGTGATTTTATCGGCTGAGATTTGGGGGACAATCTGTGTTGATAGACACATTTTTGGTCCGCCTTGTCTGTCATACTAAAGTGGGAACAAAAAACTGTTGCAAAGCTAGAATACATTAGAAGATTGAAAGGACAATAAGAACAAATGACCAACGTCCAATTAACATAAAGGTGTATATTTGCCAGCACTGATATTTCCACCCGTGGTGTAAATCCTCTGCCATATGGACAAATGGTATCCAACTTCCTTAGAACTCGGAAAGACTGGAGCTTGAGTTTACTGAGCCTGTTCTTCTTGCCAGCAAACATATCGATTAGTCCATCTATAGGCCTACACTGGCAAGTGACCATGCCTCCTCGCTTTCGATGGAAAAGACAGCCAGCGAATCCAGCCGATCTTTAGAAATGGTTGCACGTAGATATGTTTGATAACCTTCAACTTGGAGAATGGTCTGGGCAAAATATCAGCAAATCGGTGGAAAATATACCAAATTCGATTTACTGTCTGATACGGAAACATATATCCGCATACAATCCTTAAGCGTCGGTGATTTGGCCGATAGCTCTGGAAAACATCAGCCAAAGGGTTTCAAAATATGCCAAATTTGGCCAGTTATCGGCTAATGTCATGTGACAACCCTCACCGAGAGCGAATCAGTAAAATCTAATTCTATGGCGCGAATTCGTTGAAATTGGAGGCGGTATTTCGCTATAACATGAACCAGCGTAGTTCATCAAGTTTCAGTGTGTACCTCGGGCGCCTGAGTCAGTTGTGCGGAAAAGATTTGCAGTTGCAGGATATATGACTTATGACGAACGTGTTCACGCACAGAAAAATATGTCCATTGACTCGTTTACAGTTTCATTTCAAACGAAAACGTGACGCTTCAAAGAAACCAAAATGCCTCTCTTCAAAGAAGAAAGAAATACCTCTCTTCTAAAGTTCTCCACGTCAGTGCAGCGGGGCTCCCTTTGTTCGGGGCCCCTGGGTTTGCCCCGACCTAGCCCATATGCGTTATGCCGCTGACTGCTCGCACGCTATATACATCGCACACGGGCATATACACAGTAATATCCAAGAAAAGGATGTACGGTGAGATCCTAGGCCTAGCTTCAGGAAACTAGGCCTAGGTATACACTGTTAAAAATGTTACAGAAATGTTGTACATATATAGGATTTTTTTACAGTGTACTCTAAGCTAGTCACTGAGTGAAGTAGTTTGTACTTTCCCCCTGTCTGCCTAAATTTGTTTTATCACGTGAAAACAAAAATTTCCAGAAAAAAAGGGACCATACTGGGGGGAATGATCTAAGTGGAGGGGCCGAGTATGGGGAATATGGGACCCCCCATATGTATGTTAAAAAATTCCCTGATATTTTCCTACCATTGATGGCGACATGTAAGAATAATCATTATTAAAGATGACGTGGTAAAATTTACTTTAGTCGAGGTAAAACCTTTCAACTTCAAGTATTTTTATTGCTGTAGCTATTTTTCTTAGTCCAGAGGGCTACAGGGAACGTGTCTGTGGAACAACCAGATGTGTAATTAAAGCAGTGATTTCATGAAACTTCAAGTTATTGCTGCTACGGGTATATATCAAGTAGTGCTACAAGAAGTAAGGAACATTGCAGTGAGTGGAATCGGGGATGAACGTTGATGCAACATTTACTAAAGACAGAGTACACACATGAAACTGAACACATTAATAGTCTTTTTTTTTTCGATTGGAAATTTTGGAGGAGAAACAGCGGGCAGAACAGGAGTTTGTTGCATGCACCGGTGGTGAATCATTTCCAACTTTTTAAAAACAAAAGTGAAAATGACGTACTTTTAAATAGTAGAATTGATATACTTTAAGTAGTAGAATTGACATAATTTTAAATAGCAATATCACCGAATATCGGTTTGCATTCCCAATGGCTTTACTTTGCATTGAAAAACTACACTTTTTCGGGATTTAATCATTTTGTTTTTTATTCAGCGCTAGGGTTGGAAAAAGTAGAGAAACATCGTTTCCAGCATCCATGACATCATTAATATCCAAAATTTTTAGTGACAGTTCGGGGAGGCTTGTTGCAAATGCGTCCTGCGTGAAATAAATATTCCGACCGTTCTGCTGTGGATTCCACTCCTAGCTGCATACGCATATCAGGGAACTGTCTAAATAACAGCTCCATGCTCTAGTACTGCGTATGAGCAGCAGGCACATATATGGAAACCAATTGAAACCTCGAAGCAACGATTCTACACCTTTATGAACATCTTTTTTCAATTGTGTCATGTCATAAAACATGACACTTATGAAGCCCGGCAATTTCCCCCCCCCCCCCCTCACTTTAGGCCGACCAGTTCTCCCAACTCCAGCATCTTATCTTCCCGACCTCCTCTCTTCGTTTTTTGTTTTTTGCTCTTATTTCTTTTTCAACATCATCCATCGCATCCCAAAAATTTCTGGGGGAGGGCGGCGTTCTTCCCCCTGCCCTCCACTGGCTACGACCACTGCCAACACATGGTGGAGAAGGGTGCTGAGAGCCTGTCTATGCGCCTCGCCACATTCCTAGCTATGTCCCTCAGCTTGCAACTATTTGTGTGATGTTGCATCATACTTATTTACGATGACGGAATTTTGTCTCCTTACAAAATTTTGCTGTGATTTTCACCGTGATTTTTTTCTCCATATACCCATGTAGCGATCTACTCACAACTTAGTTTAGTTACTGCCATACGATTGTGTAGGTTTGAGCTACTGCACTATTGGTGTTCTAGTTTTGTGAGGGGTTGGTCATTTTTTTTTTAACCTTTCCTGTTTGTAGACCTACAAGCCCAACCTCCATTTCTTAGTTTTGTACTAATTCTTTCTTTTTCGAGGATTCCAATGTGAATAATGGTTTCTAGTTGGAAAATATAGTAAGGCAGACAGAGAGCTAATATTCACTGAGGAAAAGTCAAACAGTTTTATTTCTTAAGCCAGGCACCTCTGAAAAAGTCAAAACTGAAAAATCTATATAGTCTTAAAAAATCTTACCTGCTCACTATGCCATTGCACAGAGACCGCAAATTTTGATAAGGAATTGTTGGAAAGTAATACGTCTACTCGTATAAAATATTAATGCTATATAGGTGTGAAACAGTCTTCCACTAGTCAGAGGGGACTGCTGACAGAATGTTCGCTAAAGTGTTTATGCTATTCACTACCCACCACACTTCTGCCACCCCACTGCCCCAGCATGGTAAAACTGGCTACGATCTAATATCTGTTGGTCAGTTATGGAATCTCCTCTAAGACCACAGAGAATATATAGTGATCTAGAGAGCGGACTTCACGAAATTGCTGTGACACTATGGAAACACGTCCGCCATATATGAAGTAGACTTTGCAAAGTTTTTCTCGGCGAATGAATTCTCCTCCTTTGATACATTCCTCACAATTTGAGCTGCAGCCTACTTATACCCAATCGAGGATATGTACACATCTGGTAATAGCGTTTCCCTGTGATCGCCGTCCGCGAGGGCAGCTATCAGTGGGGGAGTAAACACTCTTCCGGAAGAGCAGTACAGTGTGGGTGTTCAGAGGTGGCAGAACCAAGATTTACCGAAACTTTCCAGCCCAGGCAGACTCTGCAGAGTCTATATATGAAGAGGTTAAAAAACTAATATTGTCGTAGCAATGCCCGCAAGGTCAACGGCCGTATGGAACGCCGTTTTAACATTTATTTAGGAATTTCAGATATCTCGAATTAATTTTAGATATCTCAAATTTTATTTCAGATATCTCAAATTTTATTTCAGATATCTCGAAATGAATTTTAGATATCTTGAAATAATTGCAGATATCTTGAAATAATTGCAGATATCTTGAAATAATTGCAGATATCTCGAAATAACCACGAATTTCAGATATCTAAAATTCTAATTCAGATATCTCGAATTCAGTTTTGTTCCATACGGCCGTATAGCAAGACGTCGGGTATTTTATCAAGATGCCGCAATCTTGCCTGTCGTACGGTTGTACTAACAGACGAAAGAAAGGCAGTGGGATCTCCTTTCATATGTAAGTAAATTACCGAGGTCATAAATATTAGGCTAAATGAAAAAATATATCATTTCACGATAGCCTAACTTAGGCCCTGGCCTACGTTATGTGTTAATCCATCAAAGCTATTGAAGTTTTTTTCTTTTACAGATTAAGGAAACCTGAATGACTGCATCACAACTTTCATAATTATATATTGAAAAGTATGATCCTTGTTGTGGCCTATGCAGATAGTCTTGAATTACAACTAGTCAACAATACTTCAATTTTTCATGGATCTTATAAAACCGAAGAACTTATATAAAGATCTCTATATCGTGGAAGTATGCACCTATTTATTATTTCGTGACCCCCTGTAACCTTACTTCTTCTGCAAGAAGTAAAGCAAATGAAGTGAAACCGTAGAAGCGGCAAGTCTATTACATGGAAATTATGTGCTCAATGTTTTGTCGATAACTGACGAGGCATAATTATTCAGCTTTGAGCCTTTGACTTACTTAAAGTCGTTATTTACTATGGATCAAATAAAGCCATTTTCACACGGATTAATATCTGAGGGAAGTAAGATATTAAGTGCACAATCGCTTTCTTAAAACATGTGTCACTTAATAGCCTAATTGTGGATGTTATTTCTGGATGATGAAACTTCGAGGAACTTCTCTGGATGAAGGGAATCTGAAGGGATGCACGTCACTTTTTTATCATGCCCGAGGATTACGTGAAATACCCATCATATGTGGCCAACATTTTCGCAAAATGTGGAGTAACATTTAGACTGCTAAATATTATTTTTATGGATCACCAGAGGAAAGCTTTACCGTACCAATTTTGAAATAGATTCATTTCCCTTTGAAAGACAATTTTCTGTGGACGATACGCTGCCAGTGACCAACATTTTAAACCAAGAAGAGCGATTGTTGTTCTTACTATTATGAAGGTAAGAAATCTGGTTATATACTTTTTGTATAGCGCTTTCTCTGAGAGACCCTCCAAGAAATTATTATCAGTGTGACCAAAACAATTTTCACACTTAGTTCAAGCCTAGGCAGTGGCACAGATACAAGGGGTACAGGGGGTCATGGAAACCTTGTGCACCCAGACGCCACCACACTGGAATAAAGGCTCTTGAGAAAATGCACTGTGCCATGCTCACCACCGCTAGGATCAGTGGTGTAACTTTTGGAGGGCAAGGGAAATAACACCTTGAGGAAAAGTTTTAGGAAAATAAGTACAGACTAAAAGTGGCAAAAAATGAAAGTCTTCACCCTTTAGCATCGTGTATGGGGAAAGTTTTATATTGCTGCTAAACGCTGACCCCTCCCCCCCCCCCCCCATGGAAAACATTCTCGCAATATAGCCGTGCTATGTCACTGGCTGGGATTGCTGTCGGCATAATCTATAGCCTATTTTCTACCAAACCATCCGATTAGGCTAACCTGGATGGACATAGTACCCCCTTCTCCCAGCCCCAACGAAAATTTTCGTGGCTACACCATCGACCACCGTGGTGCGAATTGTTTTCCTGAACCTTTGGTTACACTATATTAGGCCACACAGGTCAGTGAAACACACGCATTGAGCCTAGGATACACTATATGGCCTAATTAGGCATAGGGCCTAGGCTAGGCTAAACGTTAGGAGGTCACGGTTGTTCGAAAAAGCTCTTTTGTTACTAGCGAATTTTCACTATTTTACCGTTGCTGTGACTTCCATTCTATAATTTCACAGCACATTAATATCATTTAAGCTAAAGGCAAAATTTGTTGACTTTTTCGTAATTCATAGGTGCGCGATATCTAACTCGCGAATTTACAGCACACACACAATGCACACATAGCATAAACTTTTTGCCCTCTTCATATATGGCGGACCTCTCTCCATGGTGTCACAGCCGTTTAGTATTAGCGGTATTGGAAGTCGGCCCTCTTGCTTACTATATCATTCTCTGTGTCTAAGACCTGTTTCCTCACATTTTGAAAACCGCGCCATATTGACCGGTGTCACTTGATGATCTAGTGTCACTAAGGGGCGTTGCCATATTCCGAAAATGGTGGGGGGGGGGGGGGTAAATGAGTTACAGATAGAGGGGAACTACCATGTTGAGGGGAGAGCACGTGGGGTTGAGCACCTACGCGAGTAATGTGGTAGGTATATGTATA
The DNA here is from genome assembly GCA_021234535.1 of Stichopus chloronotus. Classification (NCBI taxonomy): domain Eukaryota; kingdom Metazoa; phylum Echinodermata; class Holothuroidea; order Aspidochirotida; family Stichopodidae; genus Stichopus; species Stichopus chloronotus. Next base: position 16,233,370 of record CM037841.1, on the reverse strand, counting down.
TCTTACGAAGCGCGCGAAGAAAGTGGGTCTCAGTGGAAGGGAAAATGATTTCGTGACTACCAACTTTCTATTTTTAGAAAATTAGCACCTCAACCCACCCCTTACAGCATTCTATGTCTTAAACTCAGTTTCCGATGGTCGCAAAACAAAAGCCCTATCTCTCTGAAAGTGGAGGAGACTAGTCCCTATTCACATGTGTGGTGCCGCCAGTGGTGTCACAAATGGCAAATTTTATTGTCATTTTTAGAATCAGTTGGAATCGCCCCTGTAGCCATTGCCGCCACTGCATCAGACCATCGTATCTCTTGTCTTTTTCATGTGATAAAATCGAGCTCACTTACAACCTATCAGCAGATTTATTGTGTGCCTAGTGGACAACCGCAGGTAATGATGGTAGTCGAATTCAGAGGAGATTTACTATGCAGCAGTGATCAATCCTCCACTAAAACGCTAACCTTGAATTGTAAGAACTTTTGGTAATATATTTGATCACGGATTTACCCGCCCCGAAAAACAATCAGTGCAAAGAATGTGACTACAATACGTGTTCCTGTCTGCGTGACACTCACCTATTCTAAAAAAGTTTGCCTGGCCTAAAAATTGGTAAGTCTCTTTGCAGTGGCAGCACCAAAGAGGATGATGGGCCAAATGCCCCTACCCCCTCAGTCAGAATCTTGACCCAGTTGAATCTTTACCTACTCGGCTGAAGTGTTGTGGCCTGTATCTATTCTTTTGTAATATTGCATTCACCGTTCTGTTTTAAGAGGTCCTGAGACTTAAGTTTTTATTGGCCCTCTATCACCCACCACCCCCTCCCCCCCCCCCCCCCATTCCATTCTAATATCCTTCTTGCCGCCACTGATCTTTTGGTGTTGCAAAATACTTATCTCTTCACATTTCCTGAACGATTCACCTATACGAAGTTTTCACTCCACATGCTAGTATCCCTCCTTTCATAAACAAATAGTAGATGATGCGTTCCACTATGATATTTACGGTGTGAAATTCCCCTCTTTTGTAATGCTGCCCTTGTGATGGGCATGGGCGTCAATCCTGGGGGACACGTTCTCCCACATTTTGATAGAAGGTGACATATTATCAAATCCCCCTCACATTTTGTAAAAAAAAAATTTTGCTCACTTTTTGAATGGTAGGGGGACATTGTAACAAATATCGCCCACGGTTTTGGTGTGTGACTGATGTAATCGTTGGCTGCTTGACCATGCAGCTTAGGTGTTCATGTACCACGGTTACACTCATCCACACATACCAAGTGCCAACATCTGCGCGCTTCGCGCGCAGTGATTTCCTTCCCGTGTTATGTCATTGGACAAAAGAAGGTAAGGGAATGACGCACGTTAAATCCCATAAATACACCAACAAAATTTTAATTTACCCGAAAAGAGAACCTTGGCAAAAATACTGTCTGTGAACGTGTTTTGAATGAATTGTCGATGTACACCCAGAGGCGTCGCGACCGGGGAAGGTCCCCCCTCCAAAAAAAAAACACAGTCAGAGCCACGATAGTCGGAAAAACTAAAAAATCTAGTTAGAAATTTTCATCAATTTTCTGCAAAATGTTGAATTGATTACTTGTGATAAGTAAGCAATTCATCAATTCTCTGCAAATTGTTGCATTGATGATATTTCGTAAATGCTTAACTCATTATTTCTCTGCAAAATGTTGAATTGTGATTACTTGTGATAAGTGAGTAAATTATCAATTTTCTGCAAAATGTTGAATTAATTACTTGTGGTAAGTGAGTAATTCATCAATTGTCTGCAAATTGTTGAATTGATTACTTGTGATAAGTGAGTAATTAATTAATTTTCTGCAAAATGTTGAATGGATGAGATTTTGCAAATTGAGAATTCATCAATTTTCTGCAAATTGTTGAATTGATTACTTGTGGTAAGTGACTAAATAATCAATATTCTGTAAATTGTTGAATTGATGGCATTTGGTAAATGCGTTATTCATTATTTTCCTGCAAAATGTTGAATTGGTGAAATAAAAGGAAGTTTGCATTTCATCATTTAATTGCAAAATGTTACGATAATACGTGAATATTTCATCATTTTGTTGCAAAATGTTAAGATAATGTAGTGATTAAATTGGTAATTTGACGGCACCTTAACGTTTTAATAGTAAAGCAGAAAATTGATTAATTGTTCACTTAAAAAGAAGTGATCAAATCAACATTTTGCAGAAAATTGTTGAATTGACAGGATGTAATTAGTTGTCATTTAAACATTTTGCAGAAAATTGTGTAATTGTTCATTAAGAAAAGAAGTGAGCAAGTCAACATTTCGCAGAAAATTGTCAAGTTGACCATATACAATAAGTTGTCATTTGGACATTTTGCAGAAAATTGTTGCATTGCTCACTTAAGAAAAAAGTGAACATTTTGCAGCAAATTGTTAAAATGACAAGATATGAAAAATTTTCATTTGAACAATTTGCAGAAAATCGTTTGAGTGTTCAAATAACATAACTAAACAATTGATCAATTTTCCGTTTTTTGATGCTGTATTTTCTCGTTATCTAGACATTTTGCAGAAAATTGTCAACTTATGGAGCAAAGATATTTTCATCTGGACGGCACTTTTAAGCTTACGTAAAGGAGTCTATGCGATGGTGATAGCGGTGTGTGACGCCTTGGCATGTAAACTCAATATCTCAAGAACGGAAAGTTGCTTGAACTTCAAATTATGTTCGTAGGTAGTCCATTAAGAGTAGATGGTTCCGATTCCTTTTCAGGTAGGTCAAAGGGCATTTGAGGTCACCAGCAGGGATAGTCTGAAAACCTATTAATGAGGATAGATCAGCAACTGGAAGTTGCTGGAACTGCAAACTTAAACTATTAGTGGCACTTGATAAGTAGATGATCTCTGTCAAGTTATGATGAGGTCAAGGTCACATGATGTCAGTGGAGGACATAGCTTGAAAAAGGTTGTAAACACCTTATCTCAGTGAGGGAAAGTTTCTTGAACTTCAAAGTTGGTATGTAGGTAGTCCATTGTGAGTAGATGGTCCCTATTCTTTTCAGGTAGGTCAAAGGTCATGTGAGGTCACCAAAGGAGAAACTCTGAAAACCTATCAAGTAAGGTATCTCAGTTGCTGAAATTGTTGGAACTTCAATCCCTTAAACTTGGTTGCTCTTGATAATTAGATGATCTCTGTCAGGTTTTAGGGAGGTCAAAAGTCATGCAAGGTCATAGTTTTGAAACCTTGTAAACACTGTATCCCCAGAAGGAAAAGTTGCTGGAACTTCAAATTTAGTGTACAGTTTGGCCATTGTGAGTAGACGATCCCTATTGATTTTCATGGAGGTCAAAGGTCATTTGAGGTGACCAGCGGTGGAGTTTGAGGACCTTTTAAGGAAGATATCATATGAGTGTCTGATTTGTTTTAGACTTGGTATCTCCAGGAGCGTAAGGTGAGTGAACTTCAAAATTGGTACGTTTTGGTTATCCTTTCTTCATCATAAATATTGACAAGGAATCATAAAGTCCTTTGAGTGTCTGGTTTTTTTTACGTTGTAAAATCAGAGCTACATCGGTACTGTCTGATAGGTTTGACTAATCTTAAATTAGTCTGTAAATACGGCATCGTGACTAGCGCTACGTCAAATTCATAATCGGTCAACTACTGATTAATATGTTCATATTCAAGCTATACACAGTCAATCTGTCGGTGGTCACAAACTAGTCACTTGGTAGTCTGACAAACTAGTAAGCCTGTCATTAGTCAGTAAATTGGTCTGTTATATCAGTCCAGAATGTTCGAACAATGAACTGGTCTTCAGTGGCAGACTAGCAATTGCACCACCCTCACTAAGTTCATTGTGTCAGTAGGACTAATTTAGGTCTTTTTCATAGATATGTGGTTTTGAAGACCAAAGATTTTTTTTTTTTTTTGGTGGGGCGGGGGCGCTTTTGGTGAAGTATTGTCCAAACTTTCCAAAAGTTAGCCTATGTCTATATTTTGCAGTGGCAGAGTCTTCTCCCCTGTTATTTCTAATTAGAAGTTTTTGTTTAAAATCATCCCGTTGCTCGATGACGTCCGTATCATTACAGAGATGGAGACTGACGAAGTACTTCCCGTTAAATGATAACTTTTAGATTTAAAAGTGACTATATGGCCTTCAGCATCAAAGGAAAAAGTCTTCGTTATCCCAACCACACTATTGTACCGTGGCCCTGACGGGACATTCGAGATTTCGATGTTTCGACTTTTTCGTTTGGATGTTTCTAGATTTGGATGTTTCTATATTTCGACTTTTTCGTTTCTCCTTCGGGGCAGTCCATGGACTCTCGGTATTCGTTTCAACTGCCGTAAAGAAAATGAAATACCATGAATAACCAGAAGGAATGTCACAATCTCCTTGTAAGTGAACCCGTGACAAAAATAAACCCAAATTAACCCGTCTCTCCGGGCATTCGGAAAACTTATGTCAGGTATCATTTTTTTTTAACCTTTTTCAGTTTATCTCATGATATACTTTGCTGTGTGTGGTACAATATTACCATGCGTTTATTTTATAGACAATGCATGTCTATCGTGCCATGATTAACGTGCGCAAAAAGTCGAAACATAGAAACATCGAAATCTCAAAACATTGAAACGAAACAGTCGAAACTTAGAATATCGAAACGATAATGTCAAAACATCGAAACAGACAACCACCCGATAGACCATGATGTCAGTAAAGATAATATGCTCTTTGAATAGTTTTGTTTCGTTTGCTACTTTTATATTATTTTATTTGTTTTGGGGTTTTGTTGACGTGACTATTTCTTCTGTTGCATGCATTTAAGCTAAATATTTGTTAATTCTCTTGGTTGAAAAAGATTGAATTTTGGTAATGGCCAAGACTTAATTTAAATTTGGGGAGGAATGTAATATAGTTACTTTGATTCATAGTAAATCCTCAGTGATATCCGTCGACTGACCCAGATGTTATCCTCAATACATAGGCCGCCCCTGGTTTTGGTCAAACACACCGGTCTTGACACTCATGACAGATTATTGATGAATATGGGTGTTTATGATGCTTGTTCCCATGTATATAAGCTAATGTATTTTATGGCAGTTCACAGAGTTGGTCAGTAGCATCGAAATAAGCAAGTAGTCCTCTTCACAGAGTGTGTCTGTGTCATCCTTCTCTTTTATGGATATTGCATACAGCATTGGATTTCGCTATGGAATTAGTAGCAAAAATGATAACCAATACAACACAGAAAACTTTACGCTATAGTCAGGGTGGTGTCTCTACTGACAAATTGTACTGACCAGGATAAAATTAGACAGTGGATTAGTAGACGATGACAAATTAGTCAGTGGATTAGTCCGTTTGAAACCGACTGTAGATCACTGACTAATCCACAGGCTAATTACATCGTAGTTAGTATAGAGGCACCATCCTGACTAGTTCAAGTTTTCTATGAATGAGCCTTTCATTTTGAAAGTGCATTGCGGTTTCGATGATCCGATTAAGAACATTTTTGCGGAATCTGATATAATAGCATTAGTGTATATACTGTGTCACATTGAGCTACGTATGCTTTATATGAAGTATGAGATCTGCACAAGCTTCCTTTCTTGAGATCATACCTCCATGTTCACAATTTGACGCTTGTTGACATGGAATGACCTTCTACCTCCATTAAAGACTAACGTTCTTGTGCTAAATGAGATACAACTACACATTAAATACGACATCTGTCCAAGCTTCCCTTCATGAGATACGATGTTTACAAGAATTCCACACTGTAACCCTGTTGACCGCAATTGACCTTTGACCTTCAGTAAAGAAAATGAAATTTTTTGTAAATTCAATGAGATAAACCTCCAATCTAATTGGGAGATCTGCCCATGATTTCCTTCTTGAAATATTTTGCTGAAGTATATATTTTATATATTTTCACAATTTGACCCCTGTTGACCTTAAATGACCTGTGACCTCCACCAAAATCAACAGGAATCTGGTAATCAATGTGACACACTCACATACCAAATGTGAAATTTGTGCAAGCTTCTTGCAATATACTGTTTAAAAGTAAGCTGTGTTGGTAGGAGCACTACGCATATATCAGTATACATGGTTGCCCCATACGTAAATGGCAGGAAAATATCCGCTTCATCACTTTAACTCTGCAATCAATTAAGACCTGATACATTCTGTAACAACCCTGAAAAAGTATGCATTTGTTTTCTTTTTATCAAAATAGTGAGGAATCGAGATACACTGAGTGTCAATATGCAACCATTAACTTGAAGAAATTAAGTGCCAAGCACATGGGGGGGGGGGGGGAGTGGGTGAGGGATGATGATGATGGAAGATATTAGGAAGTTAACATTTATATAAAAGAGCGGGTAAATTATTTACCCATCCCCTGTGGCTATAAGCCAATATGATTGAGCAGGGCTTGGTCTCAAATGCATTGAGTTGGAGTTATAAAAATGTGCCAGTGGAAGTTGGTCGTAACACTGTTATATATGGTGAAATTTTCTCCACTCTTTTTTAAGTTTAATGTGCAAAGTTTTAGTGTAAAATATGCTATCCTGTTCCTGATGACCCAGTATAAGCTTAGCAATATATCAGGCAACATAAAGCACATTTTCAAACAGTTTGGGTCAAAATTTACGTGAAAATCTTAGTCTAGTCTGTTCCTGTACAGTAAGTGTAGGGCATCAGTAATACATTTGTTGGCTAGGATCTATCTCAGTATTACGTATATATGTTAGGCTACAGCAAAAGTCCCAAGTCATTCTGAACGAAAATATCTCGTAGAAGGAAATCTTCGAATTAAAATTTGCGAAAATGATGCGGATTGCTAGTTTGGGGTGTTATACACATGCCATGCAAATGTTTTTGGCAGTTTTGACCGATTGAGATATTTTTTTTTATACTTTCGACATCGTATCTTGCTTTAACATGTGATAGTATCTACAGCACCAAGTGTATACAGACAACTAAACAGCGGCGGAGATCCAACTATGGCTTTTTGTGACTGAAATCTCTTACTTTAGCGAGTCTAAAACCTTAACAACATCCACAGTTTGCATCAAAAGAAAGTTGGCTTTGAAATAAACGTTGGGTAAGCATTCGTTCCGACCAGGGAGTTGCTATTTGACAATTTTAACTCCCTGTTCCGGCCGTACTGCTCTGCATACGCGATGCACTGTACATGTACGTATGTCGGCTACTTACATGGGCAGTATGTACTTGGGACGAATCTATCATTCTATGCAACGTTAACCAAACAGACAGACAGGTTGTGCAACTGACTCAGTATAGGGCTGATGGTATACAGAGATGGGCTCAAAACTGTAGGTGAAAACCTTATTGCTATTTTTTTCCCCCGCTTATACAACTGAGGTTTCTCTTTGGCAGGAATTGCGGGGAAAATCTTACTCCGTGTTTCGTCAAATGGAATGTTTTCCAATTTGTAGTAACGAAATGGAAACATGCATGCAGTGCACTCCTCTTTTTACTTCTGACGTATTTAATATGGTGAGAAGTACAGCCATATCGGCCTTTCAACTGTTTTTCTAGGTAGGTGTACGGTACTTCGAATACTCCTCGATCTCGCACTTTGCTTTTGTTTTTATGTCTGACATACATTACTACTTATTTTGATGTTCCATTGTCACTAATTTTTTTTTTCTTTTTACTAAAATGCTAATTTGTGTTCATGTGCCCTGCAAGGTGCACAGCTTTTGCGTACACAACTTGAAGAGGTTGTCTTGGAATTTCCGTATCCCCCAATCACGGACTATTCCAATTACGTACAGTTCAGTTACATACTCTCTGATCGACTAACTTGAGAAGCGAGGGGGTATCAATTGGTTTCTTCACGCGACTTTACTTTTTACGACGTATTATCCATTTTTCCGGGTACACCTGGTATGTTTGGTATGCTTGTTAGCTGCTAATTTTGATACTGTAGGTGTCAATGCCATGCCCACATATACCACACAGTTTATTTACAAGGTTTTCACACTTTGACCCTTGTTGACCTCAAATGACCGTTGACCGCCATTTAAAAAAAATAGCGTTCTTGTACTCTATAAGATACAAGTACATATTTCATATGACATCTGTCCAAGCTTCCCTTCTTGAGATATTGTGTTTACAAGGTTTTCACTACCTGACCCCTGTTGACCTCAAATGACCTTTGACCTCCACCAGAATCAATACGGATGTTTTACTCAATGTGGTACACCAACGCACTAAATATGACATTTGTCCAAGCTTCCATTCTTGAAATATTGTATTCACGAGATTTTCACAATTTGACCCCTGTTGACCCCAAATAGCCTTTGACCTCCACCAGAAACAATAGGGTTCTTCTACTCAATGTGGTACACCTACTTACCAAGTATGAGATTTGTCCAAGCTTTGCTTCTTGAGATATCGTGTTTACAAGGTTTTCACAATTTGACCCCTGCTGACCCCAAATGACCTTTGACCTCCACCAAAAATGATAGGGTTCTTCTTCTCAATATAGTACACCTACATACCAAATATGAGATCTGTCCAAGCTTTCCTTCTTGAGATATCGTGTTTACAAGGTAGGGCGTCACGGACATACATACACACATACATACACACACACATATGCATCATTACAAAGGTTACGATTATCATCGAAAACAAAACTAAGGTCCTCTGGGACTTCGAAATCAGGACTGACTGAGTAATAATGGCTCGTAGACCAGACCTGGTAGTCATAGACAAAGAAACACAGTAAGGACTGATAATTGATGTGGCAATACCCAACGACTCAAACATAGTCAAGAAGGAAAGCGAAAAACTCGACAAGTACTAAAACTTCGAAACTAGAACTACAGAGACTGTGGAACATCAAAGCAAGGGTAATCCCCGTGGTAATCGGTGGACTCGGAGCAAACACCAACCACCTAGAGAGACACCAACAACACATCCCTGGTAAACACAAAGTGCAACAACTCACAAAGATAGCACTAATAGGCACTGCCCACATCCTCAGAAGGATACTCGATCTCCCAGAGTCCGGGTAGGACTAATGTCAATAGGCCTAATATCATCTGTTCAATCAAGTTGTCCATCGATCGTAGATAAATCGTGAAAAAGTGTTGAAACAATTCACAAATCAAGTAAGAAATTATCAGTTATTCTTCCCAAGGCTTGTCTTTGCAATGACGGCAGTGGAATAATGCTCCAATATATTAACCCTATAACAGTTTCCCTCTTATCAATAATTGTTTGTCTTATAAGTCTCTGTTTTGAAGTGCACTTTTCGAAGTGAAGGAAAATTATTTCCTTCGGTTTGTAATAGCAACACCACCAGGTCGATATTGAACCTTTCTTTTGGCTTGTTTCTGGCAGACTGCGAAGGGCGAGGCAATGTATCTGTGAGTTGTCATGGATGTACTATGTGCGTCATACGTACAAAGGATAGCCCCTTTTGTTGGAGGAAGGGGAAGGGGGAGCGTATTTCGCACCAGTTTGAATGCAGATCTTTTATCCGGGGGCATGTACTCAATATCAGATGTGCTTTAAATGGGCGAAAACAGTGCCACCTTTTGAACGCTCTTGCGTGCTTTTTGCACCAATGCTTAGGCGATTGGCTGAAGCAAGGCTTTTAAGTAAAATAGAAATACTGCTAACCATTGCACGTAGCTGTGTAGAGCGACTTGGAACAAGGAGTAGGCCTAACTGGTACTACATGGTACCTTACGTGCAGGAAAATGGACCAATGACGTTTAATATTAAGTTCATTAAGTTTTCGGTTCTGTGAAAGGAATGTTTGAATATCGTTGGAAGGCTCTTCGGGGCCGCAGCCACATAGATGCAGCAGCCATAAAGGCGCTACGTAGGCTTATTCTTTGCATGCCCCTGATATCAGATCAGCGTTGGTGAAAAAGCAAATAAGAGCCGTCGAAAGGTGGCACTGTTTTTGCACATTTTAAGCACACATTGAGTACATGCCCCCGGATAAAAGATCTACATTTCTTAAGTATTCAGATTGGTGCAAAATACACTTAAGACTTCCCCCGACCCAAAAAGGGGCTATCCTCAACTTGTTTGAACAGACGGTATTAGGCCTATTTGTAAGACATTTTAGAGGGCTGTAGCTTCTTTGCTCTTTAACCTGTTATGTAACCTTTCTGGCTGGTTGTGGTTTCATTCGTATTTGGCTGTGTTTGAGAAGTACGCCACTCTTATGCGCACGAACGTGCGGAACTGTGTGAACTGTCCACAGGGTAATGGGATGTTAACTTCATCTTCCGTTTTGGATCAACTGAAAGTTTCAGCTTCGAACAACTTGGTACCGTAAGAACCAGAATGTGAGGCATTCACACTCGCGAATATGGACCGAATTGCAGGTCTAAACGGGACTGTGGCATCACTCAAGTAATGCACTGCGATTTACTGCTTATGATCAGCGAGTACTAGTAGTCTAGGGTCGTAAAAGGAGCACCAATATCCCACTAACTTACGATTGAAAAGCGTACAAGGCCATGCACGCAATTCAGTCTACGACTAGGAACACTACGAGTTCGTACGCTAACTTAGACTCTAGTCGTGTTAACCTAGCCTAGCAGTTACAACTTTTGCTACACTTGGCTAGGTTCCAGTAAACTTCCACCCTATCAATCTTTGCGACCCTGCTTGGTGGAACCCACAGTGGACACAGACAGTAGTCGATGCTCATGTGTGCAACACGGCAGTGCGACACACACGAGCAGATTATGAAGATAAATATGCAAAGTTTGACAGAACAGCTCGACGCGTTACCACCTGTTATCTTCCTTTTTATTGAGGTATAAAACAAACGAGTTTTTTATCAAGCAGTATATTACCCTCCTGAGTTGACATATTTACAACCGAATTTCTATACTTCATCCATCTATCAGAAAAAATAGAAGCCAAAGTCTACTAAAATGTATTTCAAACATTTCAGAATACAGACAGTGAACGGTTTAGATTTTCATATGGAACAGCCGTTCACAAAACGGTGGAAAGGGTGTTATTCATATTTTACAGTCGTTTTGTTGTGCAAACCCTCAGAAACGTTTGTGTTTACAACGTAGTAGGCTATAAACTGTTCTACAAAGAATAACGTAATTCTTATACATATGTTCCATTTTCTTTTTAAGCAATTTTATAGGTCGAATTGAAAGCAATTTTCAGTCATCCAATGGAAAGACTGCCAAGAGGCTGAAACACGACTGCTGTACTTTGCTATTCGCTCGTAAATACTGTCAAAATATGTTAAGGTACATGTACATACTTCAGACTAAATCCTATTTTAAACTGAGGAAAACAGGTTGTTTCTCAATTTTGTTGCACAGAGATAGGGGCTTCCCTGCTTTATGTACGACTGTAAATTATATTGGGTGAAGGTGGGCTTACTATCAACGCATGGAAAATGTCATTTTTACCATACATAATCGCTCAATCAAAAACATGGCTGCACAGGTTGGAATACTATCACATTCATGCAAAAGCAAATATGTAAAAAATTGACGTTGATACCATGCGTTACCAGTTGACCACTGTATTATTTGTTATAATAATCGTGACCTTCGACCTTAATATATGACGTTATTGGTCGGTTGGACACTACATCTAATACTCGCACACCTACCCATCCAGTTTGAATTTTATCGGACTTACCGTCTAGGACACACTTTTTCAGAGCATTGTTGCTGAGTTGACACTTAACCTCCTGACTAAAAAAGTCATGTACCGTCTTCCTTATGTATATGGTAGTTTCATACCTCTAGGGCATCCACATACAGACAAATGCAAAAACGTGTTTTTAGTTTTCATGACCTGTGACCCTTGATGTTTGACCTATGACATTATCGGTTACGCGAGCACTACACCCCACACGCGAGCACCTGATCAAATTTTAGGCTCTTCCGACTTACCGTGTAGGAGTAGATTGTGAAAAATTTCTTTGTGCACAAACACACACACACACGTTTTGACCCCTCATTCTCTCTCCCAAACGGTGATCTCATCCATGTCATTTGTATACCATGAGGTGAATTAAGTGAATTACCATTTAAAAGACATTTTTGGCCACGTGACCTGCTCGAAGGAGAGAATATCTTCTCACTGTATACTACGTTTAGTGATGAGATACTGACAGAAATCGATACAATCAATTGTAGACGGAAACTAGGCCTAATGGCAACATCAAACAATACCAAATATTGGTGGCAAAGTTCTGCCAGTGTATATCGGTCTTCAATTTTAATCAAGAGTGAGACTTGGTTTAGTATCACAAACAGGGCCCTAGCTAAAGGGTCACTTACTTTAGACCGATGTGAAGTTTATAAATTCCGACTGGCTGGGTGTTTTTCCCAACAATGTGGTGACACCACCCCGATAGTTCAGACACCGGGAATACCTTTTCAGAGTGTAAAGAATTAAAAGGGGTGCATTCTTCCCCACAGCATTATCATACGAAGCAAAACAATTTGTCGACGAAACAAACCAAAGAAAAAGCCTGGGGAACGGGAGGGGGTGGTAACCCGCATGACCATCTAAGCGGAGCTCTGTTTTTCTTTTGAGAACTTGAGAACACATTGGCACATCAGTGACTATATATATATATATATATATATATATATATATATATATATATATATATATATATATATATATATATATATATATATATATATATATATATATATATATATAAATATAAAATTATGGATAACAGCTGTAACGAAGGCATAGTAGAGTGCTCAATACAACGTAGGGTAGAGCAATGTAGAAATAATTACGATGAGCCCGGTTAACAGTTATTCATATTTATTTCCACTACTTTAAGTTTCACGGGCGGAGCCCGATCTTCATGCGGGTAACATTACAACTGAAATGAAAAGTGAGGAGGCAGGTAGGAACTTACGGAAAACATATGTTACACATGCTTCAGGTCATTTGATGTCACCACAAGTCAAAACCTTGAAAACACTTTATGTAACTCAAGGAGGGTAACTGTGAGGGGTTTCATAGAGTGTGCATTTAATAGATGATTTCTATCGAGTTTTGCACCTATTGTTTTAAAGACTGTATTGCATCGTCCTAAGCTATATTTTTACCTCCCTGAAAGGAAAATTCTCAACTGGTTCTAAGTTACAGTACTCTTAGATTGCCAGCAAATTCGAAAGATGCAGAGCAGCTCGTATTACACAGCGCACACAGGGATCCATTGTTTTGATTACACATGTGGAGGAATGTAAGACAGGCTGAGGGAGGGACTAGAGGTAGGTGGTTGGGAGAATTGAAACTGTCTGGGGTGATGCATTACAGCCTTTAAGAGAAGATAAAAGGTCATTTTTGGTCAAAAGCTGGTTAACATGATGTGTCAAGAAGAATAAACTGTAATTGATCTCATACTTGTCATGTGGGTAATTCATGTGTGGTATAATATAACAATACGCAAGGAATCACTAAGCCTTTTGGCTTTCTGGTTCAAGAGAAGTTCTAGTTCGAGTACAGTTCTAACAACTTTTACTCTCTGACGATTAGTATTTTATTGCTTTGCTGCAACAGTCAATAATTGCTCAATACAGTAAAAAGCTCGTTCTTGTGTCCATAACTTTTAAATGACAGCCAACTTCATGAGAAAAATAATGTTATGCAATAAATTGTTTTGATAGGTGGGGAAAGTATCAGATGAATGATGGTTGGCCTGGGAGAGGGTTGCAAGGGACGAGGTGTCCCCCAGTCCATGTGAAAAAATTTTCACCGATTAGGTAACCTTACATGCAATCTAGTGCAATATTTGGCGTCTTTTGAAGTCATGCGCTAGACTGGCATATGAAAAATTCCAACTGGTATTTTAGAGTTACGGAGAAATTTTTGAATTACTTTAGACACAATCTGGTGCAATATTTGGCAGTGCAATACTTCAAGTTGGCATCTTCCTACCGTCATAAAATGTACATCTGCATGGAAAATTTCAACTGGTATTTAAGATTTTTCGACTATCATTCACTGTAAGAAATCGCTGTAAATTGTACAGTATAATACTGTTTTCGCCTACAGTAACGTACTGTTTGTTTAGTCTACAGTAATTTACTGTAATCTGGAATATTTTTCTTCCTCACGAGCCGTGACTCCACTGAGTGGCTGGGTTACAGTAAATTACTGTAGTTTGGTCCGACTCCCACAATGCAATGCGGTAATTTTTGGACCGACAGATCGCGCGTCGTTCTGACAACACGGCGGTAACTCAAATAACCAGGATTCGTGTTGCAGTTTCAGCTGGAATTCGCTTGGTTCGCAGTGTTTTAAATTGGTATTTATAAACAGTTGTAAGAATACTGGTATTTGAATCTTTTTTAATAATATTGAGCAATACATTGACTGGCATTCTCTGTAAATATATGGTTCAAAACTACAAACAGCGACGGTCAGCCTACTTAGGCCTACACCTAACGCGTTATAATGGTCTAACGTTAAATAGTGTAGAAGCTATGCTACTGACACTGTACTAATGTACCAGTAGTAGTAACGTTGGTACTAGTAATACGTTAGACTACTGTAGTACTTGTGCACAACACTAACGTTATAGCAACACAAAGCTGTTGGTAATTACATCAGTACTCTTTCATTAACAACTGACAGTGTCAACGTCAACAGTGCTCGAACTTAAGTTATTGACTAGAGCCAATCTTATGCCAAGTTAGGTCTAGCCTTAGAACTTAGAAGACAGAAGTCCTATAATATTATTGTGCAGTGTGTAGCCCCCCCAAAAAAAAAAAAAAAAAAATTCCAAGAGAACATTCACAAGAAGTCAAACATTTTCACTAAATATCTACCCTCCGGCTGTTTGGTTGGTTGTTTATTCAGTGACACCAGCCAAGGGCCTAGCATAAGCTAGGTAATTTCTGAGTCATTTTTGTATCACTGTTGCTAGGTTTGTCCAGACTAGGCCTTAGTTACCCTTCTAAACAAATGTATCACGGCCATGCGCCCCAAAAATGTGTGTAACTAGAGTAGGCCAAGGCTTTATTATACTCTCAAACTTGTATAGACCTAGGCTAAAAACATATATCACTAACTTGGCCTAGGCATAACGTTAGACCTTAGCTAGCATTCAAAATAGGGATTACATTATCAGATAAACAAAAATAAGTAATTCGCCCTCACCGCCTCATACTCTGAAAAACCCAGGGGAAACCCTGCACTGTTCATGGAAAAACTGGAAGATAGGATCTGTGAACATAAGTTTTCTTTTTCTATAGAGGCTAGATGCAATATTTCTAAAAATCTTTTCATTTTTCTATCCTTATACAGGTAGCTCACTTTTAACTGGGTCAAAATTTCTTTTCACTTTGGATGGCCATATCGTGAGTGAGAGGTGTGGATCTTTTGTTAAAGGCCTCGCTCTCCTGTTTGCCAGTTTCTACGTATGCAGCATGGAATATCAAGTAGAAGCTGCGACAACCCTGGGGTTTGTGCAGCGGTGCGTATTTTATTCTTACTGTGTGCAATAATGCAAACAGCCAAACAAAAAGCTTCTGCAACTTCAGATTACCACTGTGGATGTAATGTGCCATAACTGAATTTGATGAATGGTGATCTATCATTTAAATTTTTTCAGTAAATCCATCTTTGTATAAGTACTCAACACAAATAGAGAATGTCAAGTTGATTGGTTAGCTCTGGAGTCTGGACTAATGCTTGTTTGAAGTTCAGATAAACACTGGCCATGAAAATAAAGGGAGATCATAGAGTGGACACCAGCTTATGCTGGGAATAGGCTAAACGGAGGAATTTAGAGAAGTTTTTAACCTAAAGTAAAATCCTAAAAACCAATCGATGATTACTTAACCATGTTGATGGAAAACCAAATTTTAAGGAGTTCAAGTCATCAGCAACTGACAACAGCAAAATGAACAATTGTGAGGTCATGAAATCTGCATTGGGTTGTGGAATAAGGGGTTTATAATTGGTACAGTCCTAAGCAAAAGAATGAATACTATTGAAGGTAGATCAAGCAAATCATGAATGAAAATGAGAGTGTTACAGAAAACATTTGAAAAAAAATATCTTTGTAGGTTAAAGAGACTTGCCAGAGACAAAATTCAATAAGTTACAAAATGCAGAATTTTTTTTCTCTCTTTAGAGGCGAAAACTGCATCTCAACAGCTTGTATTGTTTGGAAGATATTTATTTTCAAAGAAATGCAATTTTTACTCACAATGAAGTGCATTATGGGAAATCTGTGATGTCACTGTGGCACATTAATTTGACATTGAAGTGAATTTCTTTATTGGTGCGACTATACAGTAGGGAATACTTAGCAACATTGTTATGCCCTACATATGGTGTAGATTTGTGCTAAATCTGCATGGAAACATGCATATTCAAATATTCTAATGGTATCAAATTTCAAGGACAAACAGGAGTACAGGACATTAAATTATATAAAAAGAAAAAAGGAATTTGAGGCATTCTGCCCACTTCACATAACATTCTGTGACCTTGATGAGAACTAGAGGTATTTTTTGACAAAAATAAGTACTCTTTAATATGAGATATCTCGAGTTAGGAAGGTAGTATTGCTATGGGATTTAAAGGGCGTGAACTGGAATGTTTTTCTCTTCTACATAAGACCCTTGTGAAATGCCACTGGAAGCTGCCTTTAAAAGGTAAGGAGTTACACAATAGTGTATTACAGTATCTGTATGGTTTTTAAATGGGAGACCATTTAAATCTGTCTGATCATCTCATCCAACTCACAAAGAAAGTATCTTGTCAGTCTGTATTTTTCAGTCTTGAATTGTTCTATACCAAACGAACCAAAACATCTCCATTACATGTCTATAACTAAACCCATTAGTGAAGGATGATCTAGTGTGATTGTTGGCATATCAAAATCAGGAACTGTGGGGTTTACAGTAGCTCAGTGGATCGGAGATGCTTTGCACCAGCGAGGCCTGTGTTTGATTCAACTTCCAGCTTTTCCAGAAGTGGCTGTATTTGCAGTGGTGAAAGGCCTTGCTGTGATGTTGAGCAGTGATCTTGTGAAGTTTCTAGGGGGTGGATCATAATGGGGTGTTAAAATAAGTCTGCCGTGTGGCTGCAAACAGTTACGTTGTACCAACTAATGGCTTCAACTCCTCTGGGCATTGAGAAAGTGGTCTGGAGTTCACTAATGTTCTTTGGATAGGGTTGTTGAATGGCTGTCATTAAAGCAGGATGGGATTGGTTTCTTCTCTGCCACTTCATCATCTAAGCACTAGTCGAAAGCTCACATGATTAAACTTGGGCAGGGGCTCTCGATATAAGCCTTTTGAGGCTCCCTGAGGCGGTAGCATTCAAATAAAATAAAATTAAACACAATTGTTTCATCATGGATAAACGATTATTCTTATCTAGAATATATTTCACTTTCTTGTTCTATCATTCTCAGGTGCTTTGTGTGTATTAATCCAGAAAATGGTACCAAATGCACTAAAAAGAAAAGGATCAACAAGAAGTCTGGTAAAGAGGTCCAGCGGAAGAACGAGTGTGTCAATTCACGCGTCACCACATTTGTGAAAGATCTGGCTGACTTTGAATGGATAAGTAGTTGAGCTGTTATCATGGTTCTAATGGTGATCAAACAAGTTTTGTTGATATCTCCCAAGTCTTTGAGTCCAGGTCATCCTCCCTGCATACCTTTATGCACAACTTTCTTCAAATGATCAGATGTATGGTATCACACCAGTTTGATGTAGACTTTGCTGTGTGTTAATTGTAGACAACTTCATGCTAGACCAACCTTAGCTTACTGTTAGAAAATTCTTAAAAACAAATAAAAACCTTGCAAAATAGCACCTGAGTCTTACAAAGGAGTGTGGAATAAAAGTGATAAAACTACCACACCATACGGTACCTATAAACTTTGGTGGTAAGGTAATTACTTTATAAACCAATCAAACTAATCTTCTGTTCATCACTTTAATACTTTAATCATTTTGATATAATATATACAAATTTCTACAATTGCCCAGTGTAGGGAATCTTTAGATGGACTGAGTAGAATGATTACCTTTAGGTAAAGGACTATATCTGGTATGTTCAGTGAAATTTTCATTAACTGTAGTAATAAGAAGGACAACAAAAGTAAGATCATTTTAAGCATAACTAACTTGAAGCATAATTAACTTGAATTGCTTTGTATATTACTTTAATTCTTGCTAAAGAGAAATGACATTGGTCTTTGGAAACACACATGTTTAGGATAGCAAAGGAATAAATATGCATTCATGTGTGGCTGGGTATAATGGTTGTTCACACATTCCTACTACCTCTGGTACGGTGAATTTGTTGACTATGACACTAATGTGCATCACTTCCAGGAATGTCAGTCAATAGTGGCTCTGGGGCAGGGTATTTTACCAAACCTCTTCGAATAGAGTGAGGTATTTGATGGAAGGTGTTAATGTACACATATTCTTAACTCACATGGAGACAAATGACTCATATTGTAAAGTCTTCCAATTGATCAATGTTTGTTTTCATTCAGCTAGGAAACAAATTTTTGTAATTGTATTTTTATTTGTTTTATTTGTATTCTTTGCAAGTGATGTGACATTCCACATCTTGTTTTATGGTTGCTGCATGATAGTGTTGTCATTTAACTTGATTTGATGCTCCGTGAAAAAATTAACAAATTAGAACAACTTCCAATAGGTAGTAAAAGTGTAAGAACGTTGCCGACTATTAATTGCTTAGAATGTAGGATTTGCATAAATGATAATTTTTGGTCATGTGCTGTAGGGAATAGACGGCAGGAAAAACAATCCAGTGACCCTAACTAACTAAAAGATAATGGAATACACAGTTTATTCAACTATATCTCTATCAAATCCTTTCTGCAAGCCTCTGCAGTTAATTTGGTGCTCACACCAATAGTACTGATTAAATATAGAGGATGTGCTCACACTTCTCCATTCTTATTAAGAGTAAAGTTGATGACATTGTTCCTGTTCTGACCAAAGTTATGAACATGTCTTTTCATTTTCAGCAGCCGTTAGTAAGGCGACCTCCACGCACAAAATAACTAAGAAAAATAATAGGAAGATCCAAGTGCCAATCCCACCTTGAATAGCCAGAGACTGAAAGATAAATGTTTAACAGCATGCCACCAGCTAAGGTTGAACATCCACTTCCATTAACCAAACTGATAATGGGGTATTAATATCATGTCACACCCCAGAAAAACATCACTTAGTGGCACATATATATATATGTACACAACATCTTTCATCACACGGCTTCTTACCATTGTTTACCTCTGTAGCTGAAGAACTGTAGACTAATAGCAAATTTAACATTTCAAATTTACTTAAGTTTGCATCTGTTGGTCAACAACTTAGGAAAAATGAACCGTCATCTCCAGAATACAAGTTATTGAAAGGGTCACAGTGCTGTTATCACTAAAGTTTATTCAAATATTCTGGTGTTAATGTATGATTTTGTGAGTAATGCACAGTTTAAGTGCTGCCTTTCACAGTGTTGACTGTAGTAATTTGCAAGGTTCATTTTACAACAAATTAAATATAGATAACTTTCAGATGGGACCTGTGTCCATTGTATGAGGTAAAGGCTTCTCCTTTCCAGGCCATCAGGCACATTGTGTTGAACTCTGGTTTCCTTGCAGATAAGTCTAGGCATCAGTCCAACATAGAAAGCTCCTACCTGAAGCTAGAACCGGTTTGCATTGGGTGGGGTGGAGCAAACTGAGTTAAAATGATTGTGCTCAGTTACACAATGCGATAGTAATAATATGTATTTTGCATATATTTAGGTCTATTTGCAGGTATAGGATGCATATTTAAGCTTTCAATTAGGCTTACTTATCAATAAAATCATTTGCAGTTATATGCTTTATGTATGTTTTCTGGCAGTTTGAGCACATGTTCTAATGAAGTGTATTTTTTTATTCCTTTTCAGAGGCAAAGGAAATTTTTTCAGTTGTGATGCTGTGTGTGATGCTGCTCATAAACACAGTATTGTACGGAGGGTAATAGTGAGTTACCTCATACTTGGCTTGTAGATGACCCATATAAAGTAGATGATCCCTCTTGTTTTTGGTGGGGTCAAAGTTTATTTGGGGTTTACAGGTCAAAGTTAAAAAACTTGTAAACACAATATCTCAAGAAGTGTAAAGTGAGTGTTCTCATACTCTTCATGTCAATAACCCATTTTGAATGGATAATCCATAGTGTTTTTGTGGGTCAAAGGTGATTTGGAGGCACCAGAGGTAAAGATCAAAAACTTTGTATACCCAATATCCCAAGAAGAGAAACTAATGAATCACACATTTCTTATATCAAGCAGAAATGATGGTTTTATCTTTTAGTAGTTGGAATCTATAATGTCCAAAATTACATGCAAGAAAGCTGCAACTTAAACATGTTAATATGATACAAAATATGTATCCCATGTGAAAAGTAGATGCTCATCCAAATGGTGTAGCCACTTGGTACTTGGTATGACCCTTACTATAGAAGACATGGCAGAAGCAATGACCCATGTGACTAATTGTTTGGTATGCACTGTCTACAAGATATCTGCTTGGCTTTTTGTATTGTATTGATAATACACTTTGTTAAGATTAGAGATTAGGCTGTAGGAAAACTGCAGATCATCCCAGAAAAGTTCTTTTAAACCTGTTTATCAACCCACTGCTTCTGGTGCATGAGATATCTTCCACAATATAATTACTGTAATTTCTGGTTTCTATTTAAAAAATGAAAATGATCTCTTTCGGGCTCAAGCATTACCTGTGGCAGTCTGAAATAATGAATAGATAACTGAGATTCTGGGATTCAAACTGCCGACCTCAGAAATATCCATTTAAGATTTCCAGGCATGGATAAGTTATTTCCTTGATATGAATACCACCACAAATATATATATATATATATATGTATGACAATGGTTACTGTTAGTTTGTTTATCTTATTCTATTTACTTTTAAAACAGTTTTAAGTGAGAAACATATCAATAAAGAAAATTTAAGAAAGGACATTTTCAAGCTTTATCGTTTTTTTCAAGAGCATGTTTCCATGTTTTGTTTTCATTAACAGCAAGAGTGAGATTGAAATATTGACCCTGGTAGCCCAATTAATTTATTTATTTTAAACATAGCTGGTCAGAAGACTGGTCCAACTCATTATCAACAGCTGGCACTTTTCAGTCTTCAGGAGACAGAACTTTTCTTTACAGGACGTCAACTGAAAATGGGAGCTTACCTTGCTTGGCAGATGCAAATCCTACCCAATTTTTCCCTGATCTAGCCCTGATCTAGCCCTGATCTAGTCCTAGTATGTGGGACACTCAACGAGATTGCAATAGGTACCATTTGATAGCCTCTGGTATAGCCGATACGGGAATTGAACTCACGAGCTGCCATCCCTGACAATCATGCAATTGAATTGTTAATCTGCAATGATAATTCCTCAATGACAATGTTTTCAATCGATTCAGACTGTAGGAAAATTACAGTATTTTACTGTTTTACTTTTAAATTTTACAGTATGGAGCCATTTCATGCTTACAGTAGTATTTATCAATCACAGTAAATTACTGTATCCATGTTTACAGCAACTGATATTACTACTGTAAATTTTACAGTAGTATACTGTAGGTAAATTTTACAGTAGTGAAGGTATTTACTGTAAAATCTACAGTACACTACTGGCAACTCTGCTGCCAGTAATTTACTGTAAAAATTACAGGAAATTGTTTACAGTGTTGCTTCTACACTTTAATTTGAAAATTTCAACTGGTATTTCAAATTAATTGAGAAATTCTTCAGTTACCAGGTAATCTTAGCCACAATCTGGTGAAGTAGTAGGCATTTTCTACGTCATAAAATGTGCTAGATTGAGTATGAAAAATTCCAACTGATATTTCAGAATTTGTTTTATTACCAGGTAACCGTAGACACAGTAGGCCACTTCCTATGTCATAAAATGTGCGAGACTGAGATATGATTAATTCCAATTGATATTTCAGATTTTCCTCATCACTATCATCGCTCTAACAGATTTTAAGCCCCCCCCCCCCCCCATGGTCGTGACAGCCATGATCCTCAATCAGAGAAGTACGTACGTGAGAATCATGAAAATTAAGTATTTGAAAATTTGGGGACAGTACAACATTATTACGTAACAAACGACACAGAAACCGATTGCTTTGTGGGAAACCCCCTTGGAAATATATGCGCTTGTCGCATGCACCCGTAGTGAAGAAGATTCAACGTCGGAAAATGACGTACTTTAAGGTCGTGAAATTTACGTACTTTAAAGTAGTAATATGATAGGATATTGGTTATTTCAGGATATAATGATTTTTTTTCCTTGTGAGGTTTCCTTTCTAGACGGTGGGATAAAACGTCCTTCACTGAACAGCACAGCGTCTACGTTCAATGCGTAACGTCCATCCTTTCTATCCTGGTCAGAAAGCGAACTTGTCAAACCTTCATCAGAACGTGAGAAACCTGAAGAACTCAATCAGAACGTGACGGATCTTGAGGCCAGGGATGTACTGGCATCCTCGGTAGCCCATGCAGGGTTGAACTACAATGCGTCAAGTTGGAACCTCAGCGCCAGCTTGAACTCAACCGCGACCCCACCCGATGCTTCGTAAAATGGCCTAGCGTTCACGGGTACACTCCATTTGGACAAATATGACTGCCATACGGTAGTGTAAAGGCATGCATCATTAGGAGACTGATTACCTTCTAGAAATGTCCGTCAGGATGCTGAAACCGGTAACAACTACATTCTAGGCGAACTTTGAATAACCTTAGCTCCCACAGTATGACTCACACAATTATCGTGCAAGACTACTCGTACATTAATGCTGCTGGTCATGGGTGTGGAATAAATCATGCCTGCGTGAATTGTAGGCTTATATTGATGCCATGACCTTTTCCCTGAGTTATATTGCAGAATCATGAAATTTCCGGACCCTCAGCCTGGAAACCTCGGCGTTCATTAGCGTTACAGTAAATGAAACCTTTTGTTCTTTTGCACAGACGCGTATTCTTTGCCTTCCCGTACAAAGAAAAAGAATGTCTGATGGATAGACTTTCCATCAAGATGAAAGATTACACTTTGATATTGGCTAACTAACAATAATGCGATTATGAAGGTTTCTGAGAAATTGATCACAGACTTTTAAACATTAAACCGCTATTACAAACTTCCACAGTTTATACATGTAAATATAAAATGGCTCCGGTGACATATTACCATGGCAACCGCCTCAGGTCACCATCGTCTCAGGATACTTCTCAGTGAAGACAGTAGCAAAATCCTCGGGAAAAACAAACCTAGAAAAGAAATGTGAATAACTTCCATTTCATACACAGGCTGGCTAGGCTTAACAAACAGAGCAGCTTTGAGTTGAGTTTGAGTTTCTTCATTCACGCATGTATATATATACAAATGATTTAATTACATAGGTGACTTGTTTCGTAATTATTAAGTACTACATACACATACATGAAAGGGACGTCATAAGCTCTGAGAGAGCTTGAGGTGACGTCCAACAGAAAATAAACAAAGTTATACTAATTGGGAATGAAGATCAGGTCACGTAAGAACAACAAAACTTTACAATAGCTATTTACAACAAAAAGTGTAAATGAAAGAAATAAATGACTAAGAATAAGAAAAGAACGGTAGGAGTAGGAAGAAAAAAGGGGGAGGAGGAAGGTGGGTGGATGTAGGAAAATCAAAGGGAAAAGGGATAAAGAGGGTTCTCTACATCACTTGTAATAAATCAGTATTGCATAGTAGATTTATCCAAGATAAGACTCTTAATTTGTCTCTTAAACCTATTCTTTGTGGGGACATACCTATGTTCCGACATCTCTATGTTTCGACAGCCCTGTATTCCGACATCTCTATGTTTCGACAGCCCTGTATTCCGACATCTCTATGTTTCGACAGCCCTGCATTCCGACGTCTCTATGTTCCGACAACCCTATATTTCGACGTTTCAATATTCCGACAACTCTATGTTTCGACGTCTCTATATTCCGACAAAAGTTTACTTTGGCGCCGAGGAAAAAGTACATTGGCGCCAAAACGTACTTGGGCGCCGGAAAAGTACTTTGGCGCTGACGAAAATGTACATTGGCGCCGAGAAAAAACCCGAAGTACAATTTTTGATCGTCGCCAAAGACTATTTTCTACCGACGCCAAAGTACACGTTGTTTTCGGCGTCAAAGTACACTTTTAGGGCGTCAAGGTACATTCTTTACCGGGCCAATGTACTATGAATCGCTTCCAAAGTACACTTTAATCGGCGCCATAATACATTTTTTGGATCGGCGCCAATGTTCATTTTAACGGCGTCGAAGTGGAATTTTTGGGCGGCGCCAATGTACACTCTTCATCGGCGCCAAAGCGCTATTGTACATTTGGCGCCGAAGTACACTTCTTATCCGCCCCAAAGTAGGTCATTTGTCGAAGCACAGAGATGTCGGAAAATAGAGTTGTCGGTATATAGAGATGTCGAAATATAGATACGTAAATGAAGTCTCTATATTCCGACGTTTCTATGTTCCGACAAGAAATGTACTTTGGTGCTGATTTGTCGGAACATAGAGATTTCGGAACATAGAGATGTCGTAACATAGAGATGTAACCATTTTTCGTAAGGCACATTCAAATATCCATAGGTAAAGTATTCCAAAGGTCGGGGGCAGTGTGTCTAATAGATCGATGGGCGAGAGCTGTTTTGGTGTTTTCTAGATGAACATTTGAAGAAATTCAGGTGGGATAATTGTGGATGGCAGAGTTGATGCGAAACATGTGTAACAGGTTGGCGGGTAGTTATAAAAAGAGCAATTTGGAGGTAATGAATATCATGTAAAGTAAGCGTGCGTAGCTCATAAAATAATGGATTCGAATGTGCCCGATAATCTGAGTTCGTGCTCCAAATCCGGACAGCTTTTTTCTGGAGAAGAAGCAAGGAGTTAATTTTAGATTTTTGACAAGCCCAAACAATATTGCAGTATGAAGTGTAGGGTAGTATAATCGAATTATAAACAGTAATCAAAGTTCGTCGTGGAATATAAGAACTTACTTTATACAATGCACCAACTCCACGTGATACAGACGTAATAACGTTAGCTATATGAGAATTCCAGTTCAATTCCTCATCGACAGTAATACCTAAGAATTTAGTACCTACTTTTTGATCAATTTTCATATTGTCAATAAAAATATTAAAGGAAGGGTTAGTGTCAATTGACCTTTGATTCTTGAAGAGCATACAGTTCGTTTTATTCACATTTAATAATAGCCTGTTACTTCTGAACCATGTGGAGACCTTGGGTAACTCCGAATTCATAGTTTAAATAAGATGCTCAAAATTATGGTGAGATAAGAATACATTCGTATCGTCAGCAAATAAGATGAAATGAAGTAATGAAGATGAGTTACAAATATCATTGATATATATGAGAAATAACAAGGGTCCAAGGATAGAACCTTGGGGGACACCACATCTGATCAGTGAAGCATTAGAGTTTACATTATTAGAAGTAGTGTACTGTTTTCTGTCGGAAAGGTAATTTTCAAACCATAAGAGAGGAATTCCTCTAATACCATAAAAGTTTAATTTGTTTAGTAAGATATGATGGTCAAGAGTATCGAAAGCTTTGCTAAGATCCATAAAAACGCCAAGTACATGTTCTTTCTTGGATAATGAAATTGAAATCTTATCACAAAGCTCAACAAGAGCAGTATCTGTTGATTTGTGTTTTGAAAGCCATATTGACATGGAAAGAGTAAGTTGTTTTGCATTAAGAAAGAATACAGTCTATTATATACAACTCTTTCGAGGATTTTGGAGAAGCTAGAGAGGATAGATATGGGACGATAATTGCTTATCAGAGAGGCATCGTCCTTTTTATAAATGGGTATCACTTTGGCAAGTTTCATTTTAGTAGGGAAAGTACCAGTACTTAGTGACAAGTTGATGATGTGTGTAATAGGGGAGACGATGTACACAATTATTTTCTTCAAAAGATTATTGCTGATTTCGTCATGACTGGTTGAGTCACTAGATTTAAGTGAGTTTACTACCTGAATTATTTCAAATGGTGTAGATGGAGTAAAATATAAGGAAGACAAAAATCATGTCTGTCAAAATTTACCAGAAGAACTGAAAACATTCCCGTTTCTTAGGATAGATGAGAGACACAATGATTACTTCAAAAATGCAATAATAAATCAGATTGAAAACTTAGAAAAAAAAACATGAGATAATTGAACGTTGTTTAACTCGTGACCCTTGCCCATAAGTATGGTTACATGCATTCGTCTAGGGATGCAGTCACGTATTGAAAGACTTGAATGAGGATGTGGACCAGACGGAAAGAGCCTTTTCTTTGAATTTTGGAGGGTGGTGTTGACACTGTGGGGACTAGGAAGCAAGGATGAGTTGCATGGAAGAATCTTCATTTGGTTTAAACCATGCGTACACGAGGGAGTGGGGGAGCATTTCTTCCTTGATAATTTGTTGAAACATTTGTCTGCCTTCAATTAGTCATAGAATGATGTAATATATACACTTCGCACAGAATGTTTCATATATTATATATTTATGCATATTTATATATATTATGCATAGCATTGTCTAAGTATGTATAAATTCCCTTTTTTATAACTCATTAACAAGGTTATTCTATCCCCTACCCCACATTTCGTAGTCGGTCCACCTCATCGGGTCGCTGTGTCTCGTGGAGGATACCCTGAACTGCCTTGGTGGTGGTATGTATTCAATCAGTGGTATATAGCAATGATACTTCCATATTAACCAGGGACAGAAAAGTTTTAAGGTCGCCAGATCGCCACTATCGGCCACAGGCTTGTCGACACTGCAAGGGCACGCTGAACAGTTGATGGTGACAGGGTCAATGATGGTGTTAACCAATCAAAAACTTAGAAACCCATATGCACATCAACCAGAATACAAGCTACCCACAACTGATCAATCCCGTAAATATTGCGACAAACGTTCCTGTGTCAGTGTATGCTCCACCCAATCTAATATTTTTTTTTTCCGAAATCGCTGGCGGGTGGAAAAAAAAAGAAAAAAGTTAATAAATTGGCGTAAACACCGGAGGTTGGCCTCTGTTTGCCTTACTGAGATACGGATGTTTGTAATGACCCTGCTATACACAGCATTGCGCCAAACAGAAAAGCGGGATTTCCCTCAAAATGCAATGAGAAAATATGTTCAACATACGGATTGTTATCCCTGCCTCAACGTAACAACTGAACATAAACAAGTAGAACGAATACTATATTCAATCATATGAAAAATCAAGAAATCTTTCTTTTGCCCAAACAACACACAAACACCACCCCAGGAGGCACTCCGAAATGGAAAAAATATTTACCTTTGTGACCGAGGAATTTCGGCAGGACTATCTAAGCTGACCGCCACATAGATAAGGGTGGTGTGTCCGAGAAAATTCTTGGCTTTACAAGCCTCCAAGATGGCAGGACACGGCACTTACTCGGTTGTTCTAAGCAGTATGTACGCAGCTTTGAAATGTGAATCTCATGTCTGCAATTTCTCAATAAGTTCAGAAACCGATAGTAATTCGTATCACATGGGTTGAGCTGATACAAGAATTATAAAAACTTATACACCATTTTTCATTTTCTTGGAACATTTGGCAAACGTTTGAAAGGAGATCACCCCACTTATTTGTTTTCGACGATGATTTAATTAGGAGATAGATACCCTTAAAGGATGGAAGCTGGATGACAAGGATGTTCAGTTCAAGGAAATATGTCCCCTCGTAGATTTTCAAACATTCTTTACTGAAAACTTTAGGCTCACGTTGAAATATTAATATATTACAACTCTGCCATAACAGTAATAATGACAACCAAACATGTTTATTGTATGATCTTGTCGTGTTAGAAGTGTTGACCCAAACACTGTTTCACACGATGCTTTCTGATATTACATAGTTCAAAAACATTGATACCATTTCCGCCATTGTATTTCAGTTTGGAACACAGTTACATGTTGCTAGGCATGTTCATAAGATATAACTAATTGCATTCCTAACCTTCTGTGGTTGGCAAAATTACCTCTTCATATTCTGGTATGGGGATCACAGTTTATTTTATATTAAGGGCAAAAGTGAAGGGTAATACTTTCTCCCAACCTGCTCTTAAAAGTGTGTGTGTGTGGGGGGGGGGGGGGGCGGGGGAGATTCCCTCCCCCGTGTTCCCAAATCTGTATAGGCCTTGTGGATAGGAGCGTACTTGTCAACTTGATAGGAATGTCCATATTATAGGTAGATAAGGAAATCGCTTATCACGACTGTCCAATCACAAAACGTATTATAATTATTCATAAAAAATATCTAGTTTGCTGAAGTAAGTGTTCCAAAGAAGAACGTTATTATCTGACGTTTTGTATGCATACATAGACTACATATAAGTACATTTTTTTAACTGAATAAGTTTCAAATAGGTATCCCATACTCACAGTCCCTCTTCTACATTTTTACTGTACTTTAATTAACAAGAAAGATCGCACTACAGTCGGCTCTGCGACATAGGCCTACAACACGTTAGACATTTTGATACTTTATACGTGTATACGTCTTTCTGGTTTATATGAATAAAGCTATCTTATACGATATCTATTACTTTCATTCAGCACCAACTCTCCGATTTATTTCTTTAGTCAAGAAAGGTAAAAGACTCTATTCTAATCCAAATATCTACTCAAAGTTCTCATACTCATTTTTTCTCTCATTTTGTCTTTATTTTGTCATTATAATCAATAACTTCGGTGAAGGAAGTGATAGTCTTAATGTTTTGATAGTCTTAATGATAGTCTTAAATTATGTCTATCATGATCATACGCTACTGTAGCATCGTCAGTCATGTGCCTATGACAGTACAGACCTTATTGAAGAATTCTTTTAAAAAATCTT
This sequence comes from Stichopus chloronotus, assembly GCA_021234535.1. Taxonomy (NCBI): domain Eukaryota; kingdom Metazoa; phylum Echinodermata; class Holothuroidea; order Aspidochirotida; family Stichopodidae; genus Stichopus; species Stichopus chloronotus. The sequence goes on along the minus strand of CM037841.1, from coordinate 16,204,363 downwards.
TTAAAGCAAATAGAATATTCAATGTAACGTATATGAACGACGACGTCTTCGGTAATGTCCAAAATACTTAAAATGAGATAAAAACTTAAAATTATGACAAATGATAAGTTTATTTAAGGACGGCATAGGGAAAAGAACATCCAGTCCTATATGTGGCACCATCAGTAAACATCAATATATTGATTTGTTCTTGTTTCATAAGCAAACGTACCAGACACTATGATACATGTGACTTGATTGAGACTGTTTTTTATCATACTTTAGGAGATCAACTTGAACGCTGAGAAATTAGAACTGGAAACAGGTAATGTGTTAAGTATGATCGACAGTGTCATTAATTCGTCATTGTGTGATAGACCCACCTTATCTTGCTAATTCGACAAGATACAGAAGTTTCAGTGAAAACGGACTTGTAATTATAAATGTATCATCCATAACAATGAATCTGCAATTAGGGTCCCCAGTTCCTGGGCCCCAAAGGACCCTCTATCAGGAGGTCCAGTGTACAAGGGTTTACACAGGGTCACTGCTAACTATCTTGATTTAGTATATTTGAATGGCAATTTACACATTGTCTCCAGCTAACAAATAAGTTGTAAGGTTGAAATAAATCAAATATTCTCAACATAGGGATCAAAATTCTTTGTAACTTCATGCTGTGGATCATACAGTATTACGTGAAAAAAAGACTCGTATATTATATTGTTCAGTCCTGCGTGAGTTTCTCAGTGAAAGGGTCCTGCCCTATCCAAAGGGGTACCATTTTTCTGTACCTACATCAGTGAAGCAGTGAAACCTTCCCCCCCCCCCCCGACCTTCCTGTTGGTCGGAACTCACTGCTCAACATGGCAAGTGATATGATTTACATCACAGGAATGCACTACTATTTGTATGGTCACATCTGTATCACGACACAGTACGACATTAGCTGTGAATGAACTTCAGACAACCTCTTGTTAGAGACATGGTACGACATTTGTATACCAATGCAGTTTAGATTATGACATGACATAACATTGATCAATAAGTAATTCAAGAGCACCATATATTATCATCAAAGATAACTATCTTTGGAGTACGATCTGTCCAGATAAATCGAACTTGTCTCGTTTTGAAAGGAAAGTGAACGACACGGACGGTGTGGCAGGTAATACCGTCCGTGACTGCGGGACACTCTTTCCTATGGAGTACCTGTCCAAGTTAAGGAATATGTGTCCTACAGACACTTTCTCCAGCTTTTTATGTCACAAGAGATTGTGTCCTAGATCTAGAAGATCACCTAGCGTTCTTGCCCGCACAGAGAACGTGTAGTACTCACGCACCAGTTGGCTGCATTTGTTACACCAAGGGTATGTACATACCCACAGCAGCTTGAAAGGTTACAGCGGTTAAAAAAATGCCAAGAGGGAAAACTGAACCAACGATATGTTATCATTTTGTTTTTGTCAAGGCAATGGCCATTAACCTTGATGAATGAGCTAATAAAGAATACTAAAGCGGGAGAGGGGAAACCTGGCGATTTAAGCCAAACGATGGAGCCTTGGCGAGTGTGAGTGGTGTTTCAATCGTCACCACGGGAGAACTGATTGGCTAAAAGATCGTGTACAAAGAGATCAGACAATGAAACTGCGTCAAGACCGGTGTGGCAGTGAATGTTGTCTGTTGTGTGTAGGACGGATTTTCCATCCGAACAGACGCAATTGTTTAAAGAAGAAATTACAATTCTTAATCTTTTCTCTGTGTGACTCGTAATTCATTACAAGGTATAACAATTAGAATCAGTGCAAATGTATAGCTGAGCCAGCTTACAAAGCATCTAGGAATATGTGGGATAATAAGGCGGGCGTTAATTAACATTACAAATATTACCACAAACTTCAATATTTTAATTCAGCATGGTTGGGAAACACCGCATAAAGACATGTGTAATGCATTATCATCTAGTTACGCAGTGGCTGGTTAATCTCAAATTTAAAAGGAAATGACGTATAGTATTGTTAATGCCTCGGTCACACTACGAAAAAACGCCTCTGCGACTGTACTGCAACTCATGGAATTGCAAATGGCATGCAACTGCTTGCAACTAGTGCCGTCTACAATCGGGGCGGGAGTGTGACGCAGATAGTACTGCAACTTGGCTGCGTTGTATTGCGTTGTCCTGCGATGTACTGCGAATGGTCTGCAAACCAGAACGTGCAACTATTTGCAAAACGTTCTGCGCTGTGTCGCGTCGATCGGTGAACGACGGCGAAAGCGCGCAACACGGTCGGAGCCTGAGCTGCGACGAGGCATGCAACGTATGCAGACTGTTCGACGATCTGCTGTGATCGTTTTGCGATGTACTGCTACTATAGGTGAATGGTTGCAGTCAGACATACCCACAAGTGTCTAAACACCGCACCGCTGCTGGAAGCAACCGCTTGTCATTTAGGACCGGGTGGTCTCAGATCCATCCCACCAGCTCATCCTTTTCGGTTTCAGTGAACTCCCGAAAGTTCTGTTTTGTCGAACCCAACATTTCAACATCCTCTTCAGTGATAGAATCACCCCTAATGGCTGTCTCTTCTGTGTTTTCCGCCACAGAACTGGGGTAGTCTCGACGCTGTCCTGGGATGTCACGTAGGTTGGGGGACTGGTTTGTATCGAGAGTAGGGGGTGTAGTGGGAGGAGGCTGACTTTGGGAGGCATTGATGATTTCTGGCGTCTCCGTTGCAGGGGGAACAATAGTCATATGGCCGTTGTCGGACCCTCTGGTTTTCTTCCCTTGTTTTGGTTGTTTTGGCGGCATCATGGATTATTTCAACGAACAACAGTGCAACTAGAAACACGTGTGGTGGCTGATGTATGAATAGTTGAAATCCGTGTGTGCAGTCGCCGTGCTGCGTCGCGCTGCAAACGTGTTGAGACTTGTTTGCAGCCGGTTTCAATCAGGCGCGGTAGAGAATACGTTGAGGGGAAAAGGGCGAATACTAGTTTGCAGTAGCTGCTGCGTCGTGTTGCGCATGTTCCTAGTACGTTCGCAGCACATTCGCATGCAGACGGCGCTTGGGCCAGTTTTAGGGAGACCTGTTAAAGATGTTCTCCGTGCTGCGCTTGTTGGAGAATGTTCGCAGTACAGCGCCGTACGATGCAGCATGGCGCCGCACAGTATGAGACTGTTGCCGTCTGTCGTATAGTTTAGACGCAGATCGTGTTTGGAATGTTCGGCGATAAGCACAGTAGATAGCAGCATTGTTGCAGCACTTCGTCGAACAGACTACAACCAGTTGCAAGGTATTTCTAGTTGCAAGCAGTTGCTTCATGTGCTCCGGTGCGCACCGGAGCACATGAAGCAACTAGCGACTCGTCTGCAACCCATGAAACTAGTCCCAAACTCAATGCAACTCGACGCAGTCCGTGCGGAGATGTAGCAAACATTTTCAAAATGACCCAGTTGCAAGCAGTCACAGTACGCGATTTGCTATAGTGTGACCGAGGCATTACCATTCTCCTACGGTGGTCGATAAGACGAATGGGTATGTGTCCTGAAAGTGATCATAAAGAGCTAAGTTATGCAGTGATCCACTGACGTATTTGTATGATTAGCTGCAGACAATTAATACCACTAAATTTTACCAGTATATGAAGACAAGTAAGATATATAAACGATTTATACTTGTTTGGGCACTCAGCAAATACAGTGTGTACTTTAATTCGTTGGACATTTTTTTTTTTTTTTCTAGTGGATTTTATTTTCATTGATGCATCACTATCGAAACCAAACATAGCATAGTGAAATCAATTATCTCTAACGAGAATGTTGGTTGCATGCTCAGTTTGGCAAGCTATGAAGGTTCCACTTTGCTTATCTTAGTTTCCAACAATTCAATTTTTTTTACACAAGCTTAGTGTTAACTCCGTTAGTGCTAACGATGTCCTCCAAATGTTATTATATGTAATCATATCGGCTACCAAAAATGACCTTTACACATTCTGTAATGTACGTGCTCTAATGACAGCAATAAGTTTTACATTACAATTCTTTTAACATTTCACACATAAATCAATCAACACATAGACTAATTTAGTCCCTTAAAAAGTCATAGAAATCTGCTTTGTGGTCAAATTATATGTTATTTAAAAATAAGATTTCTTCCTAGTCAGTAGTCAGTTGAGAATAATGTTCCTTAATACAAAGAGAGTTATGATTATAGGTGGCATCAATGATGTGCATTGGTTGTAAAGGAAGTCACGTGATACAGGTTTTGCACGGACTATTTTATAAAATTATTTAAATCTTAACATTGTCCATTAACTTTACTTTAGCCTCAGCTGCTACTATTAATTGGTAACTTTACAGCAATTCCCGGATCGTGAATCAATGTCCTATGATTTTCAAAAGTTCACGAAAGAACTGGCTGTACTCTTACAGTTGTAAAAACTATGGAAACTACCACGTCGTGGCGTTATTTGTCCAAATGTAGCCTAAGTTTCAGAAGAAATGGCTTGCATTAGAGGATTGTTTTCGCAAGGAAGTGCCACACATTCGCCACAGGTTCCGTTTTCGCTAAATTTTAAATACTAAGCTCCCCTCCCCCCCCCCCCAAAAAAGAGAGTTCTTCTATCTACCGTAATTAACAATTTTATTATTAACATTTCTCCGAAAACAGACATGGCGTAGATATCGTTTTCCAGACTTCTATCAAATAGGTGAGAAGATGGAAGATTAACCGTGAAGCAGGTCCGTATCCGGGAGAGGGTGGGGGTTTAGCCTATGATAGTACGCCTTCGTTAGCGACGTATATAATGAGTTTAAAATTGTTGGTCATAATTTTCGGGTAAACTATTCCACGTGTAATAAAATCGACCCCCTCTGAAAAGCTGCATACTCGCCTAGATAAAGGCATTTTTTCTATAAGCAGCCGATTCTTCTGTGATTATGGATATAAGTGTAATTTATTGAATCCTTCGATGCATTTTCAAAACAAAACTACTTTCAACCTTTGCGATCCGTGGCCTACGTTAGCAACGTATATAATGAGTTTCAAATAATTGGTCATAATTTTCGTGTAAAATGTTCCACGTGTAATAAAATCCAACCCCCACTGAAAAAGCTGCATGCGGGCCTAGATAAAGGCATTTTTTTTTTATCTATAAGCAGCAGATTCTTCTGTGATTTTCAAAGCAAAACTACCTTCAACCTTTGCAATCCGTAGAAAAGCATTTCACAGTCAGATATAAAATGTTTAAGAAATAACACCTTCAGATAAAGATTGATGTAGTATCTCCACTTTACCCCCCCCCCCCACCTGTGAGCCATTTGCATTTTTCAGTCAGTAGCTGTGAATTAACGAATTAAGTCGATGCAGTCTTGGTATATATATATATATATATATATATATATATATATATATATATATATATATATATATATATATATATATATATATATTTTTTATAAATGTTATAGCCACATATTGTTTTTTTTCTAAATGTTATAGCCACAGCTTCTGTAGCCTACAGTCGAAGAATATCACTTCCACCAGGGAACTGCTACTTGAACAAGTGCAGCTCCGTGCTCCCATGCACGATAATAGAAACAGTATAAATAAAACTTATCATTAAAAACATTTTGTTAACGGATAGTCCATCAGTGAATCAATGCTTAAAGGGGGAATCAGGGTTTATTTTCACAATTTATTCCACTACAATTCCCCATCGGTATCGTGCAATGTGTTATAACTAACAAATATGATCAAGATTATCGCAAAACATGTGGACAATTTGGAGAAACGAGTCAAATTCGCAAAAAAAGTCGGCGAAGAACTCCGAAAGTCTGTAACATCCATATTCATTGATCAAATATGAATATTCAATACTATCGCCTTTTCAAGGTATATGAGGAGGTGGGGCTTCCTATTTAGTACCGTAAACAAAACATCAAACGAACAGTTTCAAACGTAGCCTACGCGTGCTGTATGTATCGTCAACTATCATTAAACTCTTGTTTACTTAGCATTGCGCAATGCACGAACAGCATAGGAACCGTAAACATTCGGTTATGTTTATTCATATAACGTCATCTAGTCTTACGCTGTGGTTGGTCATCGTATAGAGGAGGCTGTCTTTTCTTGTACATGAACGTTTATTTTTTGTACCCGACAAATATTAAGAGTTCTCATTCAACAGTAATTAACGCAATAATTACCGTTTCTTCTACCTTCAAACACCTCCCCAACGTCTCTATACTTCGGTGAACAATCAGTTTAGAAAGAAAAATCAAACAAAGGTGAATTTTCTCAGTCAAACCCTGATTTACCCTTTAAGAAATCAAATTGTCTTGTATCCAAACCAGAGTATATTTATGGATATCGATGGAGGTAATTGCATCACTTGTCAATTTGACCTGTTCATGCATAACTTGAGACACATATCTTCTTGGCATTATGGAAGCCGTTGAATTTGCACTACAAACTTTAAAAAAGTCATCAATTGTGCCATAAATTAATATAATATCGAATGCATCTCACTGTTGCTCTTCGCGTTACTGTTTGATATAGCTACTCGTCCACCATATTAAGACCAATGTTTTCGTGTGAATCCTTCAGATAGAAGACCTTCTTCCACGAGGGATGCGCAAATTAATTGCACACCCCCCCCCCCCCCGCCTCAAAAAAAAATGGATTCTTAGTTGAAGGGGTGAAAGCTGGAAAGCAAAGGAATTACCATCTGTCACGTTAACTGTAATCAAAGGAAAAACTAAAGTAGTTTGTGACGTCACTTCTTAAGACGGCGGCGTGTGAAGAGAGAGGAAAAGGGAAATGTAAGTTTTGTTCTTCCATGTTTTAATTATCATAGCAATTAATACACAGATCTTAGCCAGTGGAGGTGGCTTTTGCTTCAATTTGGTGCGGTGTTATTTTAGTTAATACAGGTGGTGTAGGGCGAAAGAGGAACTGGGGTTAAATCTTCTTTCTATGCATACAGTGGCCATGTGTAAATGTGTGTATGTCATTGAGATCATTACACACTTCAAGCAGTAAAGCTAGAGGCTCAGAGACATGTTGCTATGCTGATGTTTGTATCACAATGTCTTTCACCACCGTATATTTTGCACCGAACGTGTACGCAAACAAAAATTACTATAGATACGGACAAATTTTCCTCTTTTAGATTGTCCGGACGGACAGGAAATACAATGGACACAATTCCACCCGACATAAACGTCCTACGTGACACATTCTCCGTAAATCTCCTGTCCACCCGGCTGGTAAAAATTCATTTGCCTGAATATTGTAATGCTAAGTAGTAGCCATGTAAAATGAAGCAGTAGACATGTTACTATTTCATTTTACAAGGCTACTTCTTCGTTTTACATGACTACTGTTTCATTTCACATCGCTGCTACTTCATTGTACGCCGCTACCACTTAAAATCACGCCGATAACGACTGGTTTCGCCCTTTTGCAGCACTTTCGCAGCAAAACCTCATTCTTGTGAAGCCCCATGCATTTATTCTCTTTTTCAGAATATAATCATCACCCTCTGAGATGTGACATTCAATCACCACAAATAACACTGAAAGGGTATTGTAAGACATGAAAAAGTTAGTTTTGAAGTACTTTATTATTATGATGATCTATTTGCTATACTATTGCACTTGAGGACAATTAGTGACAATTCTGTGAAAGACTATCGATTGTTCAACATAAATTGTAGTCAGTGAAGTATGCTCGATACAAGGTTTAAACAGGAATATCTACTCCCTTGTGTAAAATAATAAATTTAACAAGAGATAAATTAGAATGCAACTCTTTCAGAGACAACTGAGTATGATTAATCATGCTGTATATCAGTGATCAACTGGTTATGAAGGTTATTGGTCCTGAATGGTACCCACACGCTTCAGACTGATTACCAAAGAATTTGTAGTCGCCTTTAGCTGTAATGGTACTAGTAATCTCGTGAACTAGCACTTACATCTGGTACTAGTACTTATGGACAGGTAGGCCTACTCATAATCGCACGCATGATCTGGTGTCTGCACTCATACGTATGACCTGGTAACCATAAACGTACTCAGGACCTGATACACTGTTTAAAATTAGTGTAAGTTTACAGATTTTTTGGTTACTTAATGTTTCTGTATTTTACTTTCAACATACATTTTCTCTATCTCTATAGACCATTCGTATTACCAAAATAAGGAAATGTTGTTTTGTTTAAGATACATATTTTTTGTTTGGTTGAAAAAGCGTTTTTGTCTGTTTTTTTTTTCAACCAAAATTCACTGCTCTGTGAAAGAGTATATGTAAATTTGCTGACATTTCAACAGTATTTTGTGATTTCCTCAATTCATATAAATATACTGTCATTTAACAAACATTCACATTGTCTTTGAACTAAAATAGAAACAATTTCAAACAAACAAAAATGAAATAACCCGAAAAATGTCAGTCTGAAAACGTATCATTCTGCCAAGTTTCATTTTGTAACAAAGTTGTCTGCAAGTTCATTTCCCTGTTTTAAAGTATTTGGATTTTTATTTATTACAAAAAGCATCGAACTGATGTTATGTCACATTCAGAATATAAAAGCAAATTGTAAGGCCTAAGTTCAGAGCACTTATAATTGGTACTGATGTCAATTGTGCACTTGATGGGAGCAAATAGAAACGTTTCACAAAGTAACTGTAAAGAGTCTGTATTTAACCACTTCATGACGCAAAGTTCACTTTACATAAATGGGTGAAGCTTATTTTATAAGCACTTGTCCTATCAAAGAGATTGCTGTTGCTTCGAATAATGTCTTTTTGGAGTTTTTCTTTCATTAGAAATTGATAACTTTATTATTAATCTTCTCTGAAAATATTTATAGTCAATGTATATGTATTCTTTGTAATATTTATTTTGTAAACAATTATTACATTGTACAAAACTGTGACTTTCCAATTATAAAATCCACACAGATTTGCAGTCCAAGCAACAAAGCATTCTCAGTGTGGTTTGGGCGAAAACGACTTGGTATAGATACATTACGTTGAAATGCTAATACCTAATATACTTTATTGACAAGCTTATATTAGATTTTGTTGATTCAGTAGATTTTGGAAAAACTAATTTACGTGCAAAAGCTGTTAAAAATACCCTTTATGTTATTTCATGTTTACAGGTTAGCTGTAAACAATAACATTTTTTGAGAAAAATTTACCACAGAAACTTGCAAATTTCAGAAATGTTATTAACAGTGTACCTGTACTCATATTTATGACCTTGTACCCGTAATTGTACTCATGACCGAGTAACTTGTACCCGTATTCGTGTCAAGGTACTCGTGCCCGTACTCATGGCCTTGTACTCAGTATATCACAATACTATCCTTTGTGCAGTTGGTGCATAGTAATTGAAGAGGACTAGAATCGCAGTACACATTTATTATTTGTATCAAATACGCTTTTGACTGACTGGCAACCATAACAGGCCGTTGCATGTCACTAACGTAACCAGTAACTGCGGGGAAAAATATTTTTGTCTTATAGCCTAACTGACAGCAGTGAATTGCTGTGAAACATAGTATGTTAAACCTAAATGATAGGATAGATTTGTTGATCCTTTTAGTAGATATACGACAGATCATACCTAAATTTCTTTGCCATTAACCTTCATTTACACACAATCTTTTCATTCCCAAGTAGAACCTGGGCGCTTTACAACACCTTCACTGCCATTGAACGTCTTATAATTTCTTCTGTAAATAAGGAACTCCACGTTTGATATACAGGCTAATCGACTGCATGTATAACTATACAGGATGAATTATGCCACAAAATGTAAATAAATGATCATCAAGTTTAAACCCGAAAAGTGACTTTACCTCAGAAAGAAGTTCTTTATTTGCATAGGTGTAGGAACAGTGGGACAGGGGCGATCCACCCTCCTCTACTTTCATTAGCGGGGCGAAATTATATTTTCGCCCCCTTTTTTCCAGTCCAGGAATTTGCGGTTTTTAGAAATTTGGGGCGTGTAAAGCCAAAATTGGTTACTCTGCGCCATAAGATGGTTAGCGGAGATATGACTATACCCGATTTGGATGAAGAACGTTCAAAAAGTTATGTAAAATGTATGTCACAACTACTTATCCTCCTTTAAAAAGGTGACAGTTCACACACTACATATAGGCATGGATAATGGTGGGGGCCACGAGTGGACACGTACCCCCTCACTTTTTTTGCAAATGGAGGACATCTCCCAAAAGTCCCCTCCACTTTTTCAAAATGATGAATCCTAAACCTGCGATGACTGGTTAAAATACAGAATTTTGAGCACACGTCTTCCTTCCTTCGTCAACTTGAGAAAGCAAGGGTTGATGCAGATGAAATAGAAAATGATTTTCAGGCATAACTACATAACGGACAAACAAAAGATTTACTTGTCAATGTATACACATTGATAGCCCAGAAGACTGCTCTCAGTCTCCCTTAAAACGCTTTTAAGCTAAACATTCTATAGGTTGATTATAACATTTAACAGAGAGCTGTACCTGCTGTATTGGTTTAAAGTTTATTGATAAGCAGTACAAAGAGATGGACGTGCACTGGAGGACAGAATAAAAGACAGACAGCAGTAAACACGGGCAAGAAAAAAAGGGGGAATTGTCCACCACACTTTATTTGTAACTGGTGAACTATTTGAATACCATCTATGCTCACTAGAACACCATGAAATACCTGCTGGTCATGCGAGATGTTCTTTTCTTATTCACTGACTACTCTCACGTGCCAGTTGACTGTCGTAATACTTCTGTGGTGACCTAGACTTCTTAACCCTGTCAGTAGACAATCCGACAGAAGCACAGCTGTGACGATGATAAGTCTACTGTTTATCAATATTAGCTTTGTGGTTTCACCGTCATCAAGTTTAACAATCAGGCAAATTTTTGACGTGCTTGAAAACTTTTGTTCTATGAACAAATCCAATCTGTCCCAAACCAAGAGGCAGACGTGCCGTTGTACAAGCTCGCGTCAATATGCATTGACGTGCAATAACGTGGTTGGGTTTTTTCAGGAATTTCACCACAGTCAAACCATGCTCTGATTTCACATTTAATATTTTTTTTATAGTACACCCAGTGCGATCGAGAAGACAAAACAATTATAGTGAAAAGAAAAATATGTTAGTGGTCTTTGCATCTGCGGTTTAATCTTCCATGCAATGAGATATGATATGGGGGTATCCGGATGTGTCATTACTCTAAATCAATCATTTTAAGCAATTCGCTCACACGTCTAACTCTGGGAAGCAATGACAACACCACTGTAATGTCATGAACTACTTTTTATGTAACAGTGTTTATGTTACGTTCAATTAGAAGTTCTAACAGATCGGCTCACGGGGCCAATGTCGGCCCTTTCTTATGCTCTGCACGGTATCACGACTTTTTGGAGATTTTGTAACTATGTTATTTGTTTGGGGTGGACAACAAGTTTCTTGCAACTTGGGAATCAATGACTCTGAATGAAACTAAGTATCGTTTCCATTTCTCGTGAATGACTTCATAATGAAGAAGTACTAATTTTCATAAGAAGCCCGATTGCTAACTTAGCACCTGAAGTCTTAACTTGGATGAAATTGTGGCGCATGGTGTTATAGGTTTAGGTGGGTGAGTTGTGGTTAAGAACATTGCACGTAGTTTCTAACAAAAGACGATAAATGATTATTTCTATTTTTCCCTTTGTTCGTTTAGATAAAGCTGTAGCTGGTCATCAAAGATCAGTTGTGTATGCCTCTATTGATAGATTCCAGGTTATACATATATTACAGGATATTTTGAACACATACTGCCATTACCCTCTTCGGGTTGTAATTAAATCTGTATGGCAAACTTCTGAATACCTTTTTGGAAGATATGGTAACCATAACGTATCATACATTGCATAGAAAATGGTGATTCTATTAGATATCACAACACTCACATGTCATCGTGATCACATCGGATTACCTCGGTCAATCCGTTTGGGGCCCAGCTTCTTGAATTCTTCCTTTAGGTGAACATGTGATCTGAAAAACGTCGTGCCAATTTTCATGGATTTCCTTCTGCTCATATTCATACCTAATGAAGCAAAATTAATTTTGCTGACATTTAGCAATTATAATTTTGAGAGGAAAAATATTTTGCAAATATTTAGATTTTTCACAGTATAAATTTAAGTCATTCATCTTTGGTCTCACTGTACGACTAATGTTTAAAAACTAGAAATGTCAATGCCTTGATGTTTTGTTGGCATATCTTATACTGTAAAGTGAGCCACATGAGTACTTCACAAGTACCATGAATCCCAAGAATGGTGTTAATTTGAATCATTGCAAATACAGTTCGTCCTATAAAAAACTTAATCACATGGAATCGATAAACTGATAAGTCCTTGTCGATAAGTGACTTGAGACTTCCTAATCAGACACCAAGTAAGAAACTATAATTTGGGCCCCCACTATGATAAACCGATTGTTGAGAGTGACTTTCAGACGAAAACAAAAATATTTTGAGAATGATGGATGTTATTTGATTCCTGATATAGTGGATCCCTCAATATTCCTTGCGAGGAGACATTGTGCACGTAACATGTTATTTTGCAATGTACCGCCTGGTGAGATTTCTCTGTCATAATTTGACATGTTTCATACAGCTGTATTTCACAGAACAATAAAATGTGAAACATCGACACATGTTTCATTGTGCGTATATGTTTAGTGCACAGGTTACATCAGAAAGGTGTTATCAGCTGGAGATCCATCGAAAACTTGAATGTCGGCTGCCCATCCAATAAGATTGAGCTTACAGCGGGGAGTAAATCCTTTAATGACGGATTACTGGTGCCACATATATTTCTACCTATCGAGTATCCGTTACTCATCATGGTGACCAGAAGGGGGGGGGGGGAAGGTGGACACTGGCATGTGTTCGTTACACATACATGAGTCACAGTTAAGTCAGGGACTATTTGTCTATCTATCTATCTATCTATCTGTCTATCTGTCTATCTGTCTATCTGTCTATCTGTCTATCTGTCTATCTGTCTATCTGTCTATCTGTCTATCTGTCTATCTATCTATCTATCTATCTATCTTATCTATCTATCTATCTATCTATCTATCTATCTATCTATCTATCTATCTATCTATCTATCTATCTATCTATCTATCTATCTATCTATCTATCTATCTATCTATCTATCTATCTATCTATCTATCTATCTCTATATCTATATCTATATATATATATATATATAGTAACCGGTGTAGTGAACATGAAAACCCCAATGGTATGCTTTAACGCTCTTGGCAGCTTGGTCCTAGACAAATTATAACTATTACAACGTCATTACCATATCGGGGGTGTTTCTGAGCATAACAGAATTTCGACTGAATTCTGTTTACAAATGAATGTCGTCAGGTTAAAGAAAGAATAATTCATGAACAACAATTATTGCAAGGATACTTTTTGTTCACCCCCCGTGACTTGAGGCTTCAGTTTTATGTAGCATAATTTATACTAATTTTATTTTTACAGGTGAGTCTGTTTTTGTAGTTGATGTTTTGCTAACGTTGACCCCCACTAAGACGCTATTCAAATAAATAATGGTATCGTTATGACAAAAAAAATATACATATAAAAGACAATTTCAGGAGAGAAATGAACTGTGATAGAAACGAGCTGAGTCAGAAGCTCGGTCAACATGCAGATAACGACAACGGATGTTGGTATGTTGTACGTTTCCACTAAATAAATACGGAACGCTGTAGTTTCTTATACTATAGGATGTGTATTCGGTGATCTTCTTGCCAATATATCTTTGATGCATACCATTACAAATGCAATGCAAATCTGTATCTCTGACGTCACTTTCTCTCTTGATTATTTTATTGTTGCTCATTGTCGGTAGTAGATGGAATAACTGATTTGGGTATAGATAGTGCCAATGATCGTTTCTCGCACTGAGCCGTTAACCCTATCGGTCAAGTCATGACAGCAAACTTGTTTACAAGGTCTGCTACAAACGAGATCTTAGTACTTAGCGTACAAAGTCAACCCACCTCTCTACAGTGAAATATGTTATCTGTCCTGAACTTATCATCCTGCCTTCTTTAAAATGAAGGGTGTTTACATACACTGAAATGAATACAGCAAAGGTAGCAAAGTTTATTTACTTTCTTATCCACGTACTTATAAAAGATTGTACTTTTGAGTTCTCTAATATTGAACAAGTAGCGGATCCAATTTGTGTGATTTTTTTAATAGCCCCTTTTCCCCTGGTTTTGTTATTGGGCTATAATAGTCTATCCCCTTTGAACTCCCAATTAATTAAATCTGAAGAATAAGTACCAATTTTCTCAGGTTGAAAATTTTGGATTATATAAAACTGCCAATGTGCATTTTCAGATCACAGCCCAGAAGAGTGACAAAACCGAAGAGTCACAGCACAACAGAATGGAGGCGTCAAATTGCATGCACGGTATTTGTATGTACCACCAGCTGCCTTTATAGCACAGTCGTGTCCTTCCTACCTCGTACTCGTAGCGTGGGCAGTAGTAAAAGAACACGTGACGAGAGAAATTATGAGATGAGCTTCTATTTCTTTGATTCTCGCCTCAATTTATTGTAGGTGATTCCTGATTTAAGTATGACGTTTTACGTGCCTACATTACCGCACGGAATCTATGACGAGACTAACTCAAAGAAGTTCCACGAGGCAGACTTGTTTGGACTTCCAACCAATCACAACCAGCGATTTCCCCACATGTACCAACCACCCAATCATTCCCTCTATTATACATCCTATTCTGTTCTTGGAAATTCGTGTTCAGATACATAAAGTCAATTTGAATATATTAATCAATCATAAGGGTCAGGGGTCGTCACTGTGCATGCACTGTGAACATGACACAACACACACTAAGACTGTGTTTTGTGCTTACACGGCCACGCTGTAGCCTACAGAGAAAAGGATTCTGAAGCACTACAGCAATGAACCAAATCCATTCCTTATCGGGAATTTGTTATGCATGGAACGAGCCAACCAGAGCCAAACAGAGCCAAGCCATATAAGGTTGGAATAGCAAATAGCAACAGTTCCAAACAATGTGCTCCTAACAGAAGGATCCACCAGGGATGCCAAGCAGTAACTTTCATAATTAGAGAGAACAAAAACGCAAAAAGACGTGACAGGAAAGAAACTGAACTTCTGTTACTCCAAAATTTTATTAAAAACAAACGTTTCGGTCGTTCGACCTTCTTCAGTGTGGAGCAAAGGGTTTAAGGGTTAAACCCTTTGGCCTCAACAAAAGAAATGAACTGCACTCTCAAAAACGCATCAACTTTAGCTCTTAATCTTCTTTGCCCTTTGTAACTTAAGCTCATTTTTCCTCTTTACCTCTTGTAATCTGTCTTTATCTTGTTCAAGTTCAAGTTCAGTAACTTTCTGACATTTTTGCTTCGACAGTCATTGTACTTCAAGCTCCACACTGAAGAAGGTCGAACGACCGAAACGTTTGTTTTTAATAAAATTTTGGAGTAACAGAAGTTCAGTTTCTTTCCTGTCACGTCTTTTTGCGTTTTTATTCTCTCTCTCACTATATATATATATAAATGCACGAAAACATGACTTACGTATGAGAAAAGTTTCACACTTTCTTACCCTAAGAAATATTTGAGAAATGCGTAGAGGGCATGTTATTTTCCCCATTGTCCCAAAATAATCTCCAAGGGGTAATTTGCCATCCCCCCTTGCCCACCCATCGCAGCCAACATATCTGGTCCGCGTTTACGACAGAGATAACATCAGTGGCAAACGGCACAGAGGAAGAGCGGACAACAAGCAACCGTCCTACAGTAGGGTGTGACTATCCAGTACTGGTCTTTTTATATAATGGCACAAATGTAACAAAGACCGTTTTCTCAAATTTGTGTTCGTACCATGAACCTGCACACAGTGTGTGTTATTTAATGCGAGCCTATTGTTACAATAGTCAACATATGGTGCAACTTAATGATTTGTATACATGAACAATTCATGATGGATATCACCTTCAAAATCATCGATTTTGAACATATCTTACAATGCCATAACTACAACACCATCCATCTTTTGACCTAGAAATGCCGATTTAAGTGAGCTGAAAGAACGTTTACTTTGGTATAAATACAATATGATGCATAATGTAATGAATAATTAGCCTATTGTTAATCCCAACATGACGCAGACTGATTATGGAATGACATACAGGTGAATCAATCGTATTACTTTTAGCTCACTGAGTACGCTCACTGAATATTTGGAAAACCTGCAGTAAACATAATGCTAGTGATTACATGTATCGGCAGGCGCATACACTTCCATAGACTCTTTGACGAATTGTTCTTCGCGAAAGACTAAATTGAATTTACATTACATAATTTCAATTTTAAATTTACAATAAGTGCTGGTAAACAACATCTAGCTATGACGTAACATTCATAGACTATCGGCATAACGTTCAAATTCTAAATTGAATGTCTTAATTTGTGTTATGTTATGAAATGCAGAACTTTGCAAAGTGCAATACAACGTTGAAAAGGGTATCCTTCCTGGAGACAAATTTCAAGTGACTTTGAGATTCATTGCCAATATGCCTGAAAAACTAAAGGAAATACCCAATTTTGAAGTTTAAAGAAGTATACCCCACTTGTAATACTGTGACTACAACGATATTACTCTATATTGTTCTATTACTCTATCTTACCCTATATGCCTCTACCGACCTCATATGACATTGGACCTCCATAAAAATGACAGAGATCATCTGCTCATCAAGATCTACCAATATCAAACGTTTGAAGCTCATGGAAACGCCTTGTTGGATTGAGGAAATCGTTGGAACGTAAGCGCTGGTTTCTTGCCTCTCCGATTAGTACAGCCTGTAGCTAAGTACTATTTGTCTTCTGGCCGCTAACACAATGAAAATATCATAATAATCACCACGCAGGGTAACTGACACCACACGGCCTGGTACTACTTACACGAAAAACTCATTTCTTAGGGTAAGAAAGTGTGAAACATTTCTCATGCATAAGTCATATTTTCGTGCATGCAACTATATATTTCCCCAGATTTCGTGTGCCACAACAGCATGAACCATGCCCGTCTCAGTAGTGTTCCACGGACTCTCCCCCTCGCTGCAGAAGCGTGAGAGTTCACGTGCAGGTATGATCAGTCCAATGTAGTGGGATTAAGCAACAGTGGAGCTTTTACGGAGGTAGTTCCATGATACAACTAACAGAAATGTTAGTTGTATCTTGCTCTTTGTGACGGGAAACTAAAATGTGATATGCCCACCTACCCCCCCCCCCCCTCTAAAAAGTGCAGGTAGGAAGATTTTTTTCATTACGAATGTCAATGGGACAGAAGGATGACACTTCAAAGGAACGCTACCTCAACACTAGAGAATTGAACAGCCAGGCACATTGATTCCCAGTGGGATTGTGGACATATGTTGCACCCCCTGGTTGCACTGATCCTCTCAGTCACACGTAGAAACTACGAGATACGTGCATCGAAAGTGATGTTAATAAACTTCCTATTGAAACACAACACGCACCTTGTAGACTAGACATGTAGTATGTACAATATCGGAACTGCCCAGGTGGTAACGAAACATCGCCAAAGAAAACTCACACACGTCCAGTGATGCCTGCAATGAGGTCAAATCTGTAACTTTAGTAGTAATTCTAGGTCTGTATACTTCGGCAGCAACGATTCTGACGGTGAAGATACTTCTGCTAGCTCTTCACTTGTTCGTGCCCACTAATAATTCGAACAAGTAGAAGGAGTGAAAGCGAAAGAGACATGAGATCGCGCTGTCGTCCGTCGTTTACGTAGTGTACATGCGAAATCAGTACGTGCAACTAGCACACAGTAGTAGTAGTAGTAGTAGTTTTGTTGTTTTTTTGTGTGTGTGTGTGTATGTGTGTGCGTGTGTGTGCGTGTGTGTGTGTGTGTGACAGAGGGGACAGAAGTGGGAAAACAGGGGTTTGGTTCAATAGGTCTACCAATTTTTGTCAGTACTGTGAACGGACATTATCTCATTCGTTAAAGTCTAAAACTAAATATTCCACCACACAAGATGAAAAATTGAGATCATTACTAAAAGACATATGAATCTCTGGATACTGGGTCAGATCTAACAACAAATGTAGCACCATTTTTCATCTAGTCCACCATACATAAGTAGGAATGCCCTCCCCTTAAAATCTTCCTGAGAGTGACTATCAGTCATGAGTTCCATCATATCAGAAAGTCATGCCAATTTACAGGTGCAAAACCAGCTCACGTTCCTCCCATGATGTCGTTCCCGTCTTTCAAAATCAAGTCGACACGCATGTGACCTTGAAAAGTTTTGAGGAAATGCTCAAACCTTTGAATCCCCTCCCCTGGAAAATATGCTTTCAACACCATTGATTGCTTAATCTGGCAGGCATCTAGGGACTTCTTTTTTGTAAGTTTCTTCGGTGCACATCGATTTCGGGTGCCTACCAACAGCTGGCAATACAGCAATATTGTTGGAAGACGATCATCCATCCTGGAGACCTGGTCGGCCTAGAGTAGCTGGTACAAAAGCAGTAAGAACTCAACAATAACTTCCTTGTTCCCAGACTTCAGTGTTTGTGATGAAGTCACTCCTGTTTAATGTCGAAAATTGTTCGCAGACAGGGATGGCAATTAGAACCGCTCAAGAGTATACAAGTGGTATCGATAAGTTACCCATGGCTTTGTATCCTCAAGTGAGTCCTAATAAAGTTTTAAGTTAGTTGCTCAAGTTGTTCTCAGGGTATGTAGAATGCCTAAGTTTAAGAGCAAAATTGGTTTTTGGTCCCACAAAATCAGCTGTTCACTCATTTTACCATAAACCTGATATAGCTTAGATATTGTGTTCTCAGGTAATTCATACAATGTTTAAAGTCAATATTGCTGGTTTACAAGATATGCTGGAAATTTTGTAGCAAAATTGACTTTTTCCCTGAAAAGGTCAGCACTTTTTACTCAATTTGCTAAAAGTCTCATAGGCCTACAGCTTGGACATTTTCATCATGACTGTACACCCTCATCATGTTTCCACTTAATCACTTCTATATTTTTCAACGTATGCTGGAAAACCGAAAATTGGACAGGCGCGGTTTCTACCTAACTGAATAGTAGATTCTGACTGGCGGCTGTGGTGTTTTGTCAGTGTAGTGGGGTAAGATCTGAGACGGGGCAATATGCCTCAGAATTTTTTTAATTTTTTTTTTAAACGCTGAGATTGCAAATGGTACAATCTTTTTTTGCTTTATTTTGAGCTAAGTATGTGTTAAGAAATGGCTTGTGGAAGTGTGGGTCAGTGTTTTATATTGCAATAATATTTTGTTACCATGTTCTTTCAGACATTTTCCATTGATTTTTCTCCGAATAGTGTGTCGGCCCGTATAGTCTGGTGATTTGCCTTTTATCCCGGTCGAAAAGCGTCTGTGCCGTCCACAACCGGCCGGCGTGGGTAGATCCCGGTATTTGACCGTAAAAAAACATACTGAAAGATGGTACTGTCGACGAATAGAAAATGACATTATTACAAGACGTGAACACTTAGCCTTGGTAGGACACCTACCAAGCAAATCTGAACTTCATGGAGATCGTGATGCTTTTTACCGATTTGACCTTTATCCTCGTGATCGTTGACTTTTTTATCCTGATGAATATATATTGAAAATAAGTCGTGTTGACTGCTCAATAAGTATGATATTTTCAAAGCTTTACAATTTTTTAATATGCAGATAATGCTGATAATTGATGTTTCGTTTTCGCTAAACTTTGACCTATGAGGTCATCGGTCGGGCGGATACTATATACCATCCCCTGACACCCACTATCTAGTTTGAAATTTTTCCACTCACCGTCTAGGAGATCGTCACACGTATTTGTGTTGTGAACAAACACTCACCTTCACCCTCACACACACACATTTAGACACTGGCCTGACCCCAAGCGGTGATCTCAACTCACGTCATTTGCTTGCCATGAGGTACCCCCTGATAAAGCTCACTGATCCACCTAGTTCCAGTTAAGTACCGCAAGGGATGTAAGGTGGGATAGAGATGAAGTACCATTTTTTTATTCCTTACTGAATCAGGCAGGGAATCTATACGGTAATGTTGGCGCATGTGTGGGTGCGTGCATGTGGGACGCCTGGGCGTGAAAACACGAAATCTCTCAAAAGGAAAGATGCCTGAATTTCAAAGTTGGTGTGTAGGTAGACCAATGTGAGTAGATGAACCCAATTGTTTTCATGGACGTCAAAGGTCATTTGAGGTCACCAGAGGTTAGTCTGAAAACCTATTAAGAAATATATCTCAGAAACTGAATGTTGCTAGAACTTCAAACCAACGTTAGTGTGTTTATAGTCCATTGTACAAGTAGATAATCCCTATCATGCTTCAGGTCACTAGAGGTATGGAAATCAATAAAGGAATCTCTGAATGTTGCTAGATCTTCACAATCTTTTTAAATTGGGAAACCTTGAGGAGCAGATTAGCTATCATTTCTTATGGAGTTCAAAAGTCATGTAAAGTCAGTAGAGACCATAGTCTGTAAGCTTGTAGACATGGTATCCCACAAAGAGTACGGTGTTTGAACTTCAGTATTGGTATGTATTGTCCTTTGTTTTACATGAATATTGGGAAGGAATCTCAAAGTCATTCGACTCCTAGTTCTCTAAGAGCAGCTCGATGGAGTACAATATCTCCTCCCTGGATATTGCAGAGGTTCCTGACGTGGCGTCATTGCGTTTCTGTTTGACATACTGGGCAGTTACTGCCCATGGGCAAAAGCTGTGTCATCGATACGCTCGCTTGGCCCTAATACTTATAACGGCCTGCATATAACGGCCCGCATATAACTTCACACTAACATAGTGAAGCACCTCATTGAGGCAGTTCGAGGAAAAGCATGGAGATTCGCGGAATCCCTCCCTGGGAAAATCCCTGGGATTTATAAGTCACTTAACTTACCCTTGCTCACGTAGGCTACGTTAATTGAGCAGTGATGCCATTAGCTGTTAACTTATCATAGAGTACCTTTAAAGGTACTCTAACTTATCACATGCCAGGACACCCTCATCATGGGGGTATTTGTATTTAGGGCGGAAACATCCATGGTGACCAGGATGACTCCTTTGCCAGTTCCTGGAATAGCATAATGTTTGTTGAGAAAATGGGTGCTATTTTGAATATAGCTGGGTATGGTAAAGAGAAGAAGTTGTAAAAATTGATCCACATAGGAGGAAATGTATTCCGTTAGCATACCTATGCCAGAAACAAACAATTTACCGGGGACATGAATATGTTTTTGACGGGTGATTTCGAACACCTCGTGATCTTTGAGATCGGCAATATGAGGTATGTTGTTCTTTATTGACAGGTGCTTTAGGTTTGTGGATTTTAGTAGGGCGTAAAAGTTACCGGGCTTAATGGCGTCAGCATAGAATATATTGAGTAGAGAAGAAAGTTTTCTGTGAAACTTGGTGGTAGGGTCACGGTCACAGTCCAGCGGTTTGTGGAAGCGGACGTCTGATAGTTACTGGCTATGAGTTACTCATAGTCAGTACTGTTATAAGCAGCTTTCAAATTCGTGCTGAATATCTTTGTCGCGCAAAATAGAATCTCCTATGTAAATTTCTGTGCCAGTTTTAACTT
Organism: Stichopus chloronotus; assembly: GCA_021234535.1. Classification (NCBI taxonomy): domain Eukaryota; kingdom Metazoa; phylum Echinodermata; class Holothuroidea; order Aspidochirotida; family Stichopodidae; genus Stichopus; species Stichopus chloronotus. The sequence goes on along the minus strand of CM037841.1, from coordinate 16,182,628 downwards.
CATTGTTCGCTAAAAATTATGAAGACAAAAACGTCATTTGATTAAGACATTTGGAATGAATACGAGCAAGAAGTTTTCGATTTATTTTTACTTCCCTTTATTGTTAACATTTACGAAACCTTCGTGCTAGTATGCGTAGCGGCTGTCAATGTTCAACAGCGGTATTAACACTAGGATCAATCACATATCTTTGATAGCTTGTCCACACGTGCGATACAAGAGCGACGACGAACTTTCACGGTCAGTTTTGTACACAGAAATCTTTCAAACCATCACCATTACCCCCTTTCGCTCAGGCATGCAAAAGCAGCTCAGATACACCGACTAAACTCGAAAAATCATATGTCATGCACAATCTGTCTATTTGCAGGGCTTTCTTTCCAAAATCGTAGTTTTCGGGGATGACTACAAGCTACGTCGTTGCTGCAGTAAAAAACATTGAGTAAAATGCCACACAGAGTGCCCTCTTCAGGCGCACCAGGCGCAACTAGCTAAATTCTCTCAACAAACAAATGTGGTAGAAAAGCAACACCGGTATATCCTAACAATGTGCATAGTCTTCTTAGCAGTACTTACGGTTGCGTAGATCTTACTATGGCGGGATTTTGGACGGGTTTAAACGTAAGTACACAGTAACTTTTTCATAATAATTTTTTTAAACGTTTTCATTCACACGGATTAAAAATCTTTGTTTCATTGTTTTTCAAATGATATCAAACTTAAAAGAATTTAACCACCCAGCTCATCCCGAAAACAGTGATTAATTTAGCCTAGTTTCAGAAGCTTTAAATTTTATATGTCTGTATTGTCACTAGCTTTCGTATCGCATCCGTCGAGAAGGCTGCTTTTTTCTAAAATTTTGCAATGGTGAAAGAACCACATTACTCCAGTCAAACGAAACAAGGTTGTTAAGTCTTTCAAATCGTTTCGGCATTGAACTTTTAACTGAAAACCACTCAGCTCATTCCGAAAGTGTGATGTTTTTCGGAAGATCCGATAGCGGGTTTGTGAAAAAATAACATCATACATGTTTACGATGAAGATGGATGTGTTTCAGTAACATAGACAGTGATTGGCTGAGCATCTTGAATGGCGCATGTAGTTGTTCCTTGAAATTTCTACCAAGATATTTTGCATCGTCAAGATACACTAATATTTTGCTGAAATGCATACCACACAAAACCTGTTCCATAAGACGCTGAAAAGTAGATGGTGCGTTCTTAAGACCCATAGGTATCACCTTAAACTGATAAAGACAAATTCCAGTATTAAAAGGGGTCTTTTCCTTACTTTGGGGATCCATCTCAATTCAGTGCCAGTATCCGCTTGAGAGATCGAATATGAAAAATTATTTAGAACCGACAAGTGAATCTAATACATCATCGATTGTGGGCAGTGGATGTGAATCTCGAATAGTTACTTGAGAAAGTTTTCTATAGTCTACACAGAATCTGAAGGGAGAATGTTTTTTTTTCCTGACCATGACTACTGGGGCAGACCAAGGACGAATCTAATTCTGTTGGTACTTCGGAAGAGGTTAATGTAGATAAAGTATCTTGCTCATGACCAATATCACATTCTTCTGGGCTAAGATTTCATAATCACCATCATACCCAGATATTGATTTAAAGTAACCTAGGCCCGTTTCTTTCCCAATTGAAACTTCATGATTGTTCTAGTTGAAAACACAAATACAAATTAACCCGTCTTCAACCCTTGAAAGCCTTGTGGCTACACCAACACCTAGTTCCTGATTACTCAAAGGCTCACAAAGTCCACAATGACCATCCAGTACCACAAACAATTTGGGAGTTTGAACTTGAGTCATGATGACACTTTCAAATTTTGCTGAAATGGTATGTGAGACATGGGTAATCACGCTAGAAAATATAGGAACACTGGAAAGTAACGTCACAAACGGATATCTTTCGCCATACATAATGAAATAACCACAGAATGCTTTACAGTGAAATCCCATCCGATAAAACTCTGTTAATATTTCTTTCAATATGAACCTCATGAGAAATCTTTTGAGCCCCAAATATTAAAGTACAGTCGATACTTTCTACTTTATCAAGGGCTTCACCGGTGACATACGTTGTCATTCCAATGGAGCTTTGAATTGGGTGTCTTGACAGTAAACTTACAACCTCAAATCATTTTTGTCAACCTTTCCACTAAGTGTTCCACACTTTCTCTTAAGTCAGTTAGAACGTTTGTGGTGCCAGCTTTAGACATTTTTCTTTTCCGTCGGAAGTGATTTGTTTACTTATATAGGACTAAAAAAAAGCGTTTACATGCGATTGACTCACTATGCATTTTCTACCCTCGATACAGTATCAACAGCTCGATAGTTCAGTGGCACCCAATTGTGTATTTTAACTTTCAAATAATAGTCTACTTGCAATGAACCTTATAAAAGTTTCACCTTGTTTTGCTATTTCTACTCTGGAAAAGTCTCGTTAACCAACCTGGCATTTTCAGCTCTGTATATCTCTAAAGGCTCCCCTATGAGTCTAGGTTTGGCATTGATGTATGTTTGAAAGGTAGAAATAGATTCCTGTTTCGTAAATACTTGTATCATTAATGTCTTAACCCTATATCGTAATTTCACTGAGGGTCTAAACTATAACAATAATTAAATGTCGCCAGACCAAGTCTACTAGGGAGTGCGCTTGCTATGTTATCTGTATTTCCTTGGCTGTCAATGCCACTTCAAGAGGTCGACATTAGGAAACATCTTCCGAACCACTTCCATGAAATGGGTGGTAATTTAAGTTTTACATTGTAATTGTTTAAAGGGTCGTCCCTATCCTTCGGCATAGTAAATATACTAAAGCTTAAAAGGATGGTCTAGCCACAAATATAGCTTTGATATGTGAAAGAGTAAGTAAATCTGACCATTTAAGTGAAACTTCCATTCAATTCCCATGTGTGGTTCAAGAAATATGAGCAGTTGAAGTTGCCACATTTGTTACTGACAGTTAACATGAAGCAAGCAGGAGTGACGTCATCTCCCCACATTCATGAAGTATTTTATGTTTTTCTATAAAATATACACCAAATTTAATACTTCAATATATTGGGATATCGTAATGTGAATGCAGGAGGGGTATGAGTGTTTTGTGACCTTCACGTAACCAGTTTGTAGGCTGACCACCTACTGATTTCAAGGTCAAAATAATAAATTTAAAAACGAATAAAACAAAAGACTCTTTAGCAATGTGAAGAGATGATGTCACTCCTGTTTGCTTCAAGTTCCCAGTTGGTAGCAAGTTGGGTAACTTCAACTGATAAAATTGTGAAAACCATGCATGGGAACTGAATGGAAGTTTTACTGTAAGGGTCAGATTTACTCACTCTTAAACATATCAAAGCTAAATTTCTGGTTGGACTATCCTTTTAAGAATATGTCCGGAATTATAGGGGTACGATATCGAAACAAAAATGAACTTAAAAAGAATGAACATAAAAACATCACAATTGGCGAGGTGCGGAAAATTCCTCCCCCTTCCAGCTCTGCCCAACTCCGTCAACTTATCCCTCTCTCCCCTCTTTTTTTTTCTGCTTTACTTTTCAACATCATCCATCGCGTTCCCAAAATTTCTGTGAGTTCCCCCTCCCCGCTGGCTACGCCAATGCGGTGAGGTAATGACTGAAAAGACATACAACCTGTGGAGATTCGAATTCAGTGTTCTGAGGTCCTATGGTAAGGCTTGGGTTGACAAGTTCTTGATGGAGATGGTTTTGTTTGATCTATGACAAGTAGATTGAGTTATTTGGTATGAATTTACTTCACAGAGATGAGAGAATCAAGTTTCTTGTTCTTAAAGGGAAATAGGGCGTTTAGAATACACCAACATGACGTACTAAAGAAAATAGCGGTAATCATTGTTAAACCATTCAGTCTCATCAATAAACATCTACCAAAGCTTCATCTCCTCAAAACATTATGCATGTGATGAGTAACGGAAGATGCATCATTTCAATTTTGAAAAGTTTGGGTGAACTAATTGAGCAACAAATAACTGAATTTCTATCTGTTAGGAGCTTAGTTCTTAAAGAGAAGGCTACTGTCCTTCCTTATTTTGAATAATCTATCATTCTGCATCCACAAACATTGGTTTCAAAAATATGGATGTCTTCTCTAAAACAAACGCCCTATTTCCCTTTACGTGTGAAACTCTCTGTAAAACAACTTACTTAAAGGGAAATAGGGCGTTTGTTTTACAGAAAACATCCATATTTTTAAAACCAATGTTTGTGGATGCAGAATGATAGATTATTCAAAATAAGGAAGGACAGTAGTCTTTTTTCCAAGAAATAAGTTTCTCACAGATAGAAACTCAGTTATTTGTTGCTCAACACTAATTTGTTCACCCAAACTTTTCAAAATTCAAATGATGCATCTTCTGTTACTCATCACATGCATAACGTTTTGAGGAGATAAAGCCTTGGCAGACGTTCATTGATGAAACTGAATGGCTTAATAATGACTGAAGGCTATTTCTTTAGAATGTCATGTTGGTGTATTCTAAACGCCCTATTTCCCTTTAAATGGTACTCGACCAAAGTCCCGATCTCCTCTCCCTGAATCCTTTTTTTTTTTTTTTGCCAAGTTCGTCGAGACAGGCAGTCTATAATGTGGTGTTTCGCATAAGCATCCGTGGGAGATAAATTCCATCATTTGGTATACGGTGGTCTTCAAGATGGATGAAAAGCGTTGCTTGTACTTTGGTGAGAAATAGTGTCGATGACTGGGTTTCGTAGAGTCAGCTCGTGTGAGATAAGGTCCAGTTTCTTATATTTGGTGAGAAAGTAGATGAAAAATCTCGTTTTAACCAATATACATAAGGTTCTCTCACAGTTTCAAACTTCACGCTGAGTTTTCGGTATCAAGGTCACACAGAGACCGTGATCGTTAGCATGAGTTGGGAGCAGTGATAAAGAAGCCCCCCCCCCGAAAAAAATAATACTTTCATTTCCAACTTACAGCGATAACTTCCAACAAAACATTTCGAGCGTCTACAACACAGCTCTTCATCAGTTGCACTAGAAAAATACAATAGTAAACAGCTAGAACTTAGCAGTTAAGCCTACGGATAGTTACTCCTGCATTCACTTTGATAGTTTCCGTTAAGGGCACACGAAAATCTATATAGTCTACAGTCAGCTTATCAGATATCGAATTATTTGTTCTAGTGACCGTGTTTTTCTAGGTAAGACAGCTGAGCTTATGGGCTTTTTTCTCAAAGAGGATACCTTCACCGTTTATTATGTTCTCATTTTCAAATTGTTGTTGTTACGTGGACACAACCTTCTTTCATACCCTTATTGTTACATACAACCCTTCCCTACTTCCTCTTCAAAGATATAAAAAATCCTGGGAAATTCAAAAAAAAAACTCTTTCACGATACCCCAATGATTGCCCAAAGGCAACCATACATAAGGTTAACACTAGTTCGGACATCTCTGTCTTTGCCTGATAGTGATTCTATCCATGGTTACATCACCTGTTAAAAGCCCAGTCGTCAGATATACGCTCACATTCCGACCCCTCTCCTAGCATCTTAAACCAGGTCTCAAATATTACTTTGAGGCCTGGAAGGCTTAACTCCGACTCACACAATCTGGTTTATTTACTCTGTTGTAAATGTCCCCAGATCCTTTACATCGGCAAGACTCGGTTTCATAACCACAAAATTACTATACGCCAAAAAAATATGGTTTCCGATTGCTACATATATATATATATATCGCAAATTTTCAGAAACCAAACTGAATCGTTAACTACTCATTCATTAATGAACCGTGAACCTCTTAGTTTGACCATTTGCCATCAAGAATGGAACTGGACAGGGTTCGGAAAATAGTGAATTTCCCTACACAATGAGCCCCTTTAAAACTCAATGAGCCCCTTTAAGGGCCAGTGTATGTTTGTATGGCCAACATGAAGTAGGCTTTACTTGCGTAAGCTTTCGAATGACTGTCTACTATTTTATGACCTTATCACCAACTTTCCTCGAAAAGTAACAAATTGTGTGATATTCTTTCATTGGTGAAAATGCATAATTCCGTGATCCTGTATTCAAGGAATATGTCACAACTGGAAGAATGGTAGCGAACAAAGTTGGTACTCGAAAGGTTAGGGAGACTAAGCATTTTGTTTACACTAGCGTAAGATAAGTAAGTTTTTAAAAGCTCTACTAACACTACAGCAAAAAAAAATACTTTGACCGTCTTGTTTAACTCTTGCTTAATTAAACGAAGTAAGCACGCGTGGTAGAGTTTGGTTTGTCGAGATAGCTCTGCTGAAGGGTTGAAGAACAAAGTTAATAGCTTGAGTGAGTAATCTGAAATAACACAAAGAATAGTAGTGGAAGTCAAACACATAATTAATATTTAAATAAGCGGATCTTGGGCTCAATTTGTAAGGAAATAGCAGACGTAGACAGCACTGTGAACTTTGGAAACTAACCATGTCAACAATCACCCATGAATATATCGATGTATTTGACAACACCAATTCAAGAATTCAGTAGACCGATTAATTTGAATAATAGATGAAAGGAACAAAGCAAATACAGGCCGGTATGGGGTGGTTGTCTGAGTTCAAGACACCCCCTACTACTATGGATGCTATTTAGTTAAGTATATGATGAGACGTTTCGTGTTTTATTATGTCCCAGATTACGTTTAAACGCAGAGAGGAAGCATGGATCCAGACTCCTTGATAACTTTCCCCCTTCAGTCAGGGTCATTGCGATCTCGGAAGTGTATCAAGATGGGCGGCATCACTCAGCACTATACTGAAAAATCCGAGTAACATTAATTATGTAACAGTCCATACCAATACTCGCCGACATCAAATAATGTATTGACATTTTATTTCAGTGACTGATATTGGATCGTGTTATATATTTAAGATGGCTGCCTGGTTAATGGGATTTTTCTATGTCCCTTTACTAAGAAACCAATTGAAACAAACTCGTTTGTTTTATTACTTTTGTGAAACTCCCAACATGAGCGTATGAGGGTTCCTTTTTGGGGATACAATGTACTAAAACTGTTCAAAAACTTGCTTTCATATATTGAAAATTTAACGACAGAAGCGGTAACACAAAACGTAAAAGAGGCCCAGTGGTTTCACTGAAAAAATGTGAACCACATATATATACTATACATATTTCTACCGGTGCTGAATTAAATACGACACATATTTGTGATTGCCGTGCTATAATATGGCAAGAGAGAATATATTTGATTAACAAGTCATACAGGTGGAGATTATTCAGTTCTTTGAACCATTTACAGGAAACCAAAACATAACCAAATGGGAGGACTTTAAATTGGTAATACAAAAAAAATAATAATAATAAAACACTGCTAAAACTTATCTTACTGAATTTTTTTTTAAGTTCACAGCCGCGCCATAGTTCACTAGGTGAAGAATACCGAATTTGTGTACAAGCAAGATGCTATTTGTCAAGTGCCTATACGTTCCTAGAGTGCAAACATTGGCACGTGTGCATTTTATTTGAATACCATCATTTAACTTTTGTCAGTGCCTGGCACAAGTATGGATTTGTGGTCGGTATTTTTGTTTCATGTCTGTGCAGTAATCCAATATGATGATGACGATGTTTATACTAAGATAAATCCTTTTTGGTTTCGATGAAGTCGTAAACTTTTTGGTTAGGATTGTTCGTGGGTGTATGTGTATACGTTTTGTGACGCCTTGCTTGTAAACACGATATCCCAAGAAGGGAAGCTTGGAAAAAACTGATATTTGGTATGTAGATGCACCGCACCAAGTTCAAACACCCTATTCTTTTTTGATGGGGATCAAAGGTCATTTGAGATCAACAGTGGTCAAATTTTGAAAACTTTGTAAACACGATATCTCAAGTAGAGAAGATTGGACATGTTTCTTATTTGGTATGTAGATGTGCCATACTAAGTACAAAATCCTACTTTTTTGTAGGGGTCAAAGGTCATTTTGGGGTTAACACGGGCTAATTGTGAAAACATACGAGATCTCAAGACGGGAAGTTTGGACATATACCATATTTGCTATGTAGCTTTACCACATCAAGTGTAAGGTACCTATTGTTTTCAGCGGAGGTCAAAGGTCATTTGGGGTCAACAGCGGTAACTCAGTTGTATACCTTGTAAACATAATTTTTCAAGAATGGAAGCTTGGACATATGCTATATTTAGTATATGCACCATATTGAGTACAAAAACCCTATTGTTTTGGTGTTCATCAAAGGTCATTTTGTGAGTACAAAACCTCGAGTATGAGCACGAGTACTAAGTCAAGAGTACAAGCACGAGTTCGAGTACATAGTGTTGAATACGAGTACCTGGTTTTCAAATCCTGGGAGTACGAGTACGATTACAATTTCACGAATAGGAGTACAATCTCATGAGAACGACTAGGCCTATGAGTATAATTTCTTGAGAGGGAGTATAAGTGCAAGTCCATGAGTTGAGCTACATTCTTATGAGTACAAGTATGAGAAACCGTATATCAAAATGAACATTTTTTTTCTCTCAATACATTGATTTTGAGAGGGGAGCATGATTGCAACAAGCAAAGTCAAATAGTTCTCCTAAAGAGTGTAATCCAAAACTAGGTAACATTTGAACACAGTTTTGAAATGTGGTAAAGTAAGTCCATTATGGCTGAATATGGTAGCTAAATTTTCAAAGTTTCACACCCAGAAAGGAAAGTGTGAAAAATGGAATTTAACCTTTAAAATTGCTGGGACCCAATGTCGCACGTGATTGACGGACACGTTTGATTCAAAGAAAAAATCCAGTTACATTTTATTCTAAAGATGGTATGTGACCATGAAAAGAGCAGAATGGGAGGGTGCATATAAATGTACTCACTAATTCTCGAAATAAAAATGAAATTTACTTCTAAGAGAAAGGAAGAAGGGTGAATCACAGTTTTGGTGTTAAAGATGTGTCTGTGCAACACACAAAAGTCAGAAAAGTTTTTATTGGAAAAATATCAGCTAAAAGTTTCTTAAAAGTATACCAATGACAACTGTAATCATGTATACAATGAAAATACGCAAAAGTTTGTCAAATGAATTTAAAAGAAAATATCAACTTTTAAATCGTGAGGGACTAATATCGCCCACTCCTTATGCCATAGAATTCTGTTGAAATTCCGTCACTCACGTCCCTCAAGAACAGTGGAAAACGTTACAATTTTTTCTGGAGAAAAGTCTTGCTTGGATTACCTTCAACAACACCGAAATGGATTAACGTAAACTTCCTAAAATGAAACTATGATCACCGCGCTGATTTAAAATTTCAGTCAGATGACCATTTATTATCCTATGTATAATGCACGGTTAATTTTAGAGTAAAATCACTTGTGAAAGACCACGATTCAACCGAAGATGTTCAGTGGTTTTGTAGTCTGCTCCCTTACATATCGAAAAGTCGCGATCATAAACCTCGCGAAGGCCTCTCAGTGTGTGGGCGCAAGGTGTATCCTAACCGGTTGCGTTTAATGTAGTATTCCGTGGTTGTGTTTTAAAATCTGGCTGAACAAGATTTGTGATGTTCATACTATTACACAACCATTGAATACTGGTTGATAGAATACATGCCTTACTTTCGTCGTAAATTATCAATTTATGAGAATGATTCTTATGGGGAAAAAAGCGCTTTTCATCCAAAATTTACATAAATTACAGGAGTAATACTTGTAGTGACAAATATATTTACAGAGCTAAACGCGTCTCTTGAAGGTCTGTGTCATAGGTAGCAGGTGAAAAAGAACTGGTTTTATCAGGATCAATAGTTCTGTCGTAAACCGCGTGAATTTGGGCATGAAGTGGCCCATTATTTTGGGGTCACCCCCCCAAATTATTACGTCACAAAATGTTGAAAACTCAAAAGTATTTCGAGTACATATCGGCAGTTCATGGGCTGTTTGCACCTAGACATACCATTTCGAAGAAAAACTGATTGACCTGATTGGGAACAATTTAGACATTTGGGTATAAAATGAGCAAACGATGGCTTTACGCACAAAACTTTTCAATATTCATGTATACTCAAAGCATTGCGAAAAGTGAATAACATACGATTTCAAGATCGTAGATATAGGCCTACCCAAGGGGCTACTAAAAAGTTAAATATAGGCCTAAAAAATCATAGAAATCATAACTACACGTAGGTCTATCAACACAGTGATAATGTCAGTGGACAATTCTTCTTACGGTAATTTCACCGCTCTAAATTTCAGAAGTGTGTCCCGCGAAAGCGTTATTCAGCAGATTCGGCCTACTGAAATTAGCATTTCTCCTCCGTCGATTTTAAGGAGGAAGTTCAAAAACGAGTCCTTGTTGAATGAAACTTGAAGAGAACTGTAATCGTAAAACTCGCGGAGTCAAAGGCAAGGGGACGTACATGCACAGTAAGTCAAATAACGTAGGCCTAAGACCCATAACGTTATGCAAGTCAACGAAATTAACGTTATGCTGCTGTAACTGTTGTTTGGGCTGAGAGTGAGGCATCAAATATGTCCACGTTTTTCTCTGAATGTAACGTTCCAAAAATCTGCAACTGTCTAAAGCAAAAATCAGTCTAGTCGATCCGAGGCAAATTCCAACAACTTGATTACTTGATGAGGAAAACAAAGGTCATGTAAGTGCTCCGTTGTTAACAGTGAATAGGCACACATACACTGAACCACAGCATGCCGGTAGCATGCGCACACTATATATAGTAAAGCGCGCTAGTAGTTCACAAGGTATATACTGAGCTGAATGCAAACTAAAATGTATTAGCATATTGTTGCTTTACTGGTTTTTCTTTTCTTGACTGATAGCTAATCCATAAACAGTAACAGCAATAATTAGCAATCATAATTTGTATAAATGTTATAATCACACTTGTATTTTGGTTGATTGCAAAATGCATTAAGTGAGGCAATTATATGAATTAGCCTAATTAGGGATAAGTTTTAAAATTCTGTAATATCCTACGTGTACTTTTACTTTTCAGTTACTCACGATGACCACCACCTCCACACACACACACAGACACACCCCACCCGTCACTTTTTCAAGGCTGTTTCACCGATGATTGTGGGCAGCCTCAAAGGTTAAGTAAGCACTGACCCAAATTGTTGGAGGTGGTGAAACATGAAAATGACAATTTGGAGTATTGGCTCTATTAATCATTGAAAATGTTGAAAATAGCCACAAAGTCCATTACAATCCATCAAACATTGACAGTTTACAGGCAAGTTATTCCTGTCTTACACCTGGATCATGAATAAACAGTGGCTAAGTATGCAAATTTGTGACGTCAAGAGACGGACTCCTATGACATGTCTTATGTTATTCTATGTTTGCTTAAGCTTTATTTGGAGGACAACTGGAAATTTTATTTGGACTGAGGACTTTGTTTTGGAAGTATATAGTTTCTTCTTTAAAAATATTGATATCACTTGCTAAAAGGAAACCCTGATAATAAGTAATTAAAAAAAAATTAGGTAGGCCTAACAAACAAAACATATCGAAGTTCAGCAACAGTCCACATGATCATGTCTGTATTTTTATCAAACCTTGAAAGACATATCTCAGAAACTGTGATACATATAAACACACTTCCAATGGATTGTCTTTTAAGTCTTCCATTCTGCTACTTCTACACTTTCTGTTAATCTGTCTATCTGTGGACATTTTACAAGCTTTCTCCTCCTACATGCTTTCTTGTATTTGTTTGAAACTTAGACCCAATGTTCCTTGGGTGGTGGACCATTTGCGGTGTTCAGGAATTTTGGTCAAAGGTCCTACATGGGCCCTTTGGCCCACTTTATGAAATGCTGTAAAATGCTTCTCCTTCTACAGATTCTCTTGTACAATGTTGATAGTTTGTCACGATGATACTCTGCTGATGGTACCTTCAGGGTGTTCAGGAATTTTTAGTCCATGGCCCCATGTGGGCCCCGTGGTTCAATGTATGAAATTATGTTTGAAATACTGTTTCTTGCACATGCTTTCGTGGATTTACCTTTTCCTTTGCCACAATCTTTCTTGGGTGGTTCTTCAAGTGGGATGTTCAAAAACTTTCAGTCCAAGGTCTCATGTGGGCCCTATGGTCCATTTTAGAAATTCCTGTAAAGTGCTTTTTTCTGCTACAGATTCTTCTGCACAATGTTGATGGTTTGTCATAATGATACTCTGGTGGTGGTTATCCTATGGCGTTCATGAATTTGTAGTATATGGTTTCTTTTGTGCCCTATGGTCTATTTTATGAAATTATGAACGGTGATTCTAACCATACTTTTGAAAACGCCCCTTACAATTGGTAACCAACCGAACAATGCAGCGTTAGATTACATTGTCTTGGCTGGTACATTATTTCTGAAAATCAGTTGTACACAGTCACCGACAACGTGAGAAAGTTTTCTCATGGAATTGCCAAGAAAAGTGGGGGGCCGACAAGCCCTTTTCTAGTGGGGTTACGTAAAAATATTCCATTCACAAGTCATAAGAACCTGTTGGGTCGGGCCACCTACATCGCATACACACACCGTGTCTCGTACTAGTTCACGCACCACGGTTTATTCGGGTGAACAGCCCGACAGATACGGAAAATCGTCTACTTAATGCTCTGCTTCTAACAAATTGTGTTTTGTCCGTAGATAACAAGTCCCTCCCCCTTTCTATCTCTATCCTTAGTCGGTGAAATTTAGTACTTTTGGCGATTTCTTCTTAATATCAGAGAGATTTTATCCCCAGTGGCGGCGCCAGAATGTCAGACTCGGGGGGCAAACTGAGGGCAGAGGAAAATGTTGGGGGGCAAAGATTTTCGCGCGCAGCGCGAAACCGAGCGCCAAGCGCGAGGCCTTGCGGGTGATGTCCAAGGGCCCGCCTTAGGGCCCCTGGTGGGGTCCAGGGGCAACGCCCCGGTTGGGATCCAAGGGGCGAAGCCCCAGGAAGCTCTGAGGTTTTAGCATATCTCTGGGTGGAAAATTAAGTCCCAAGAGAGGTATATTATTTATTTTTATATTATTCATTTTTTCGGTTGACCGTACTCCAAGGTTCCCAACTTTTTTCTTTGGGGGTACTATTTCACATTTACGCGGTGCCATCGAGTACACACACACATACACATACACCCACCCACACACACACACACACACAAAGGCTACATACACTTCCATTCCATTCCTATATTTAGGAAAACAACGACATTCCTATATTTAGGAAAACAACCACCTACCCGCCCTTCCATTATGCTGGACGGAAACATTCCAGAGAATATTGGTCTGGCCAGGCTGACCTACTGCTGAAGTGCCTACGGGCATGAAATGAAAACTGGCAGCCTATGTAACATAAATCAGGCATTTATCAATCATGGTTCCCCGGAAGCTGTTTTTATTCAGTCCAATGTCAATACATAGTTTTGTGATTAAATTAATTTTGGATGAGTACAAGATCTGATTGGGAAGGGTGAGAGCAACGGGGGGGGGGGCAAGGAAACAATCTGGGGGAAAATGCCCCCTCATGTCCCCCCCCCCCCCCCCGTAGCGCCGTCACTGTTTATCCCAGACATTTGTCAATAGCTACGCGTTGTAATTATGTACAGTACTGTTTAAAGGGGATATCAGGGTTTAACTGAGAAAATTCACATTTAGTTGATTTTTCTTCTAAACTGATTGTTCACCGAAATAGAGAGACGTTGGAGAGGTGTTTGAAGGTAGAAGAAACGGTAATTATTGCGTTAATTACTGTTGAATGAGAACTCTTAATATTTGCCTGGTACAAAAAATAAACGGTCATGTACAAGACAAGACAGCCTCCTCTACACGATGACCAATCACAGCGTAAAACTGAGATGACGTTATATGAATAAACATAACCGAATGTTTACGGTTCCCATGCTGTTCGTGCATTGCGCAATGCTAAGTAAACAAGAGTTTAGCGATAGTTGATGATACGTACAGCACACGTAGGCTACGTATGAAATATAGATCACGTCTATTACTTTCAATTACGGAAGCTAAAGAAAATATAACATAAAAAATAGGGAAAAATGATCAATGTTTCGTTATGGTACTTAACCAATCAGACAATTTTCTTCAAATTGTTCAAATCACAATTTATCATATCGTTTCATTTCAACAATTTACTGCAAAATGTCTACTTGTTCACTTTTTCTCCTATGTGAGCAATTCAACAATTTTCTGCAAAATTTCCAAATGACAAATTATAATATCTTACCAACTCAACAATTCTCTGGAAAATGTTGATTTGTTCACTTCTTTTCTGAATGAGCAATTGAACAATTTTCTGCAAAATGTGTAAATGACAACTAATTACATCCTGCCAGTTCGAAACTTTTCCGCAAAATTTGACTGACTTGATCACTAAGTTTTAAGTGAGCAACTAAACCGTTTTCTACAGAATGTTAACTTCTTCATATCTAATTTTAGTGTACAATTAATCATTTTCATTTTGTCATATGTTCAAATGATAACTTATCCCATCCTGTAATTTGTATTTGTGGTTTAGTAAGTGAACAAGTGGACATTTCGTTGATTGATAAAATGTCAAAATGTAATAAGTTTTCATTCGAACAGTTTCCAGAAAATTGTTCAATTGTTAATGTTAATTGTTAATTTACCGGATGTGATAAGTTGCTATACGAACAGATTTCAAAAAAGGTTGAATTATTAAAATAACACAACTGAACAATTGATCATTTTTCTGTTTTTAGTAGATATTATTTCGTTATGTATTCTGGACATTTTTCTGGACATTGTCCATTGGACCAAGATATTATTATCCTGAAGGCACTTTTAAGCTTCTGTACTCAAATTCATTTATGAGGAAATACCAAATATGAAAGGCTTGACAGCCTAGCCCCTCCTTTAACTTCATCGGTTGCATAATTTTACCGAATGTCAACCAACCCCCCCCCCCCCCACCTCATCTTAGTTTACGTGCATAACAACACCAGACTAAGGTTGCAGGAATGTACATAGGCGCGCACGTCCTTTATCCTCCATTACCTAAATGTGTAAATAAATTAATTTTGCTCAGAAACGACATAATACCATATCCGTAACGTCATAACGTCAAAGGAACCTGCACGCAACAATACACCGCAGGGCTTACAGATCCGGAAAGTTAAGTTAGCGATACAACTTCTTGGTATTATATACGACAAACACGTTTGCACTTCTCAGAAGGTCAACGTTTGAGTGATGAATTTCGAACAATACCGTACTAGATATTCTTAGAAAAAAATTATTTCGAATAATCTACACATGGCAAAGTAGGGCCTAATAAATCCTAGTTGTGTCTGAGCCAATTGGGATTCAAATGTTAAATCCGTAGTCATATACAGAACATAAAAACGTCATCACATATTCAGAGTCTCACTTAATTCACTTCAGACAACTCTTTAAGTATGTAGTTTGTTATTTCTTTTACTTCAATAATGTGATAAATTGCTTTAGCTTATAAACGTAGGAAAATAGCTCTTCAATAATGAACAGAATTAATGGAGTGCTTTGTTACGGTTTAGCAAAATCGATCGAATAATATCAACTCTCCTGTTCCGATCACACGTATACTATTCTTAAGTAATTAACTACAACACAACAATTCCATGAATTTAATGGCTTTTCGAGACTAATACCTTTAACAGCGTACTTAACAAACTCCACCTGTTACTTTTAACTCTACGCCTTAATTCCTCACAGTACCCCATAACCTTAACTTCTAACATTCAACAATCCGGCGACACGAAGAAATTATCAGTCTTCATTACTGAGTCTAGGTTAAGCATTAACTAATTATACCAAAACATTTGTAGCCATTGCAAAGCGTTTACCTACATAGAGAAGGAAGAAGACTCCATTTTGCGTATTCATCCTAGTCTTGTGTTAAAACAATGGTACCGTACTTTTCTTCCAGTGTGCAGTTCTAAAACTCAAACATAGAGCGCACCCCGTTGGCGATATCCGACTGTTCACCATCAGTGAAAAAAAAAAAAAAAACAATCAGAGGCTATACAGCTCAAAGCAGAGCTGTACACAGCACTCTGGTTGTACATCGGCGTAGCGCTATGTGCGTTGTGAGGAAGCTTGGGAAAAAATGCAGTCTTGACGAAGACTATACTCATCCCATAAATGCACTCCAACTGTCAAACAAAAATATGGAAGGACTCCACTCTACCCGACCACTACAAACCGGCATATCACCACTACTCCAAATGGCATTACGACTGAGCAAGTTATTTGCTCTATGTACTGACATGCAACAACCTGTTTAACCACCTGCATTGCTTCACTTTAGACTTGTTTCATAACCCACTCCTCTGTCACAAAGTTATCCCAATCAACAATGAAGTGTAGAGCCAATATGGTGCAGGCCCCACCCTTAGATAACCATGTTTACTTGTACGTGGGGAATTCGTGGGAAATGTGATTCTCTACATACTGACTTTTTGATGAGACCAATGTAGAAAAATAACTACTGTACACTGAGAAGTATAATCACATTTCGCTGATGCGGGTAGTTCGGTTGAGCCTCACACCTTGTCAAAATAATGTTTTCTAGCTTTTTGAAAATTTGAAGGATTTTACAACATCAGGACAAAATGCACTCAGACATAGTGGTCCAATATTCATCTTACATGAGGAACCCACTCATCTAAAGGACCGGACACTCTAATGGGCAAATGTGGCGACCCATCCAATCGTCTGCCTTTATTTGATACTCATGTCAAATAGTCATTCTATAAACATTTATCTAACATATCGATAGGCAGTTTCATGAAAAGTGTACATATTCCATTGATGATTTAATAAATTTTCAGCATATTGGGCCACGGGATTAGGGGCCACGGGAGTATGTGGTTTCTCCATTCACATGCATAAGACCATGAAACCCATGGACATACTATGTAGTATCCACAAAGTGTGTTAGCTGCATGGGGTCAAAAACAGAAATTTTAATTTTTCCCGTCAGTGAGTCTGCAATGACAAGCCCCGCACTTAATGATGAAGATTCAAAACTGATTCAGCTTCTTAGATCCGGGTCTCTTTCACAAGTTAAGATACATTTTAGGTTGCTATCAGTCAACATGTCTGTCTAACATCACGGACAAAAACAAAATCAAACAACCACCATTCCACATCCTATGACCAACAAATACGTACGTGAGGACAAACGTGAAAAGATGCTCGTTTCTTGAATATTACTCATCTACAGACAATTTTGCGTATTTTACTTGTCTGTTCTACCACTTCAGTACGTGCCTCCTACGTTTGATGAACAACTTATCTCATTGGTCGATTCGTTTTGTACCTGTGAGCGGTATTTATTATATGCCTATAAGTACCTTGACCATACTAAAAGTCAATGAGTTGCAGTCAGATCAAAGGGAGACTAATTTCCAACCCAGAATCATTTCCAAATTTTGTTGTATTTTACATCGATCAACGTACAGCATGAAAGAGTACGCAGAAATATTACTTGCCTGAAATTGTTTCGGAAGCCTTTAAGTGGACTGCACGGTGTGGACAGCTACGCAAAGCGTCTAATCCAGTGAAATACAGGCACTGAATTTTGAATTAGTCTTAGTTACGTACAAGGTTGAACATACACAAAAAGGGAGAGGTGTAACCAATCTTCTCGTACCAAGGAATTGACTTCATTTCCATAGCAAAATGGATACACACATACCTGTAAGTACTATTCAGTTATTTGTTTATTCATAGTGTTGTCTAAAAACGAGGTGTCATTTTTTTGGAAGGATTGACTGGGAAAATGTCATATAATTTATCTGATTCTTCCAATCTCCCTCTGAAATAAAACATTTTTATTTGCAGATCAAAGATAGCCTTGGAAGGTAACGGAAGGCAACGAAGTAGCACAATATAGTATTCCTCGGTCTATTTCTGTTGTCCTTCTGACATACAGAACTGTAGAAAAGGATAAACCATCAATCAGTATACTGCTGATAATAATTCGTATTTTTTTTCTCTGGTTTATGATCTTCATAGGCCAACCGGGTAATAAATTTCCGGATGATTTTGTCCTTTCGATATTGAACAAGAGAACCTCGCTCACAACGTTCTAAGTCCTATGTGTGT
Organism: Stichopus chloronotus; assembly: GCA_021234535.1. Lineage (NCBI taxonomy): Eukaryota > Metazoa > Echinodermata > Holothuroidea > Aspidochirotida > Stichopodidae > Stichopus > Stichopus chloronotus. Next base: position 16,164,479 of record CM037841.1, on the reverse strand, counting down.
AATACGCTAACTTCATTTAGGCTACCTGCTGTGGTTTCTTTTTAATGCATGTCGAGATATATTACAGCATTTATTGTCTTTTATTGGGACTACTGTATTCACCATTGACAGTTGTTCAATCTGCAAAGACGGATTTGTGTATTACTGCACATGTGCTGTAGCCTGAGGGTTTTGATGTGGGCAAGAAGACTGCTCTTAGAAAGAAAATTGACAAATTAGATAATGTCAGGCTGTTTGATGGCAAAGGAATGAAAAGCTGAATTAATATCCAAAGGAGAGAAGTTATTGTGTTTTATTAAAAAATTCCAATGATAACTGAAAAGAGATAAGTATACAGCAAGCCTCCCCATGGAATTTCCTGCAGTATGTATATGCTAAAGGAAACTGGATTCACTTTGATTTAATTTCCTGATTCAGGACTAAGCCTTTACATTCATGATCATTAGATCATTACATTTTAATGTTGTAATGGCAATAATTAAACCGCAAAGGCGCATCACAAGAGATTGTTCTTTTCATTGCAGCACTCCCCCCCCCCCCCCCCCATTATGTACGTATCAGCAACATGACGTGTAGTTATATATCTTGTAGTGCAGCTTATGGGATTAATTAAGTCAAATTAATCAATCGTTAATGTGTCCATTATTTCCATATTTACGTCCAGACAGTGTTAAAGGGAATAAAATGAAAAGAAATGAGAAGGAGAATATGCTTGGTTATTTAACTTTACTTAACTCCCACTTTACACTATGGATGCATTAATTGTAACCGTTGTCAGTTCGTCTTTATATTGTTTGCATGTATTTTTTTCACCCTGTGTAATAACCTCAACCCAATATTACATGTTCCACTCTGAAGTAGTTTCCTGTTTGGTGAACCAAAGGTGTGTAAACAGTTTGTTTTACCTAGCGATGTATCGAAATCTCCTTATATACACTTCACATTCATGTGACCTTCATACTGAGAAATCAATGTAGCCTACCTGGTTCAAGTCAATAGATCACCGTTATGACAGGAACCTTCATGAAGTCACATGACGAAAATAGGTCAAGGTTAAAGACAAATTCAGGTGACAAACGTTTAAGTTTGGTCTGGTAGCAGAAATACCTTTGTGAGGTGTTGGAATGTATTATCTTTCCGTGGAATAACATTCAGTGCAGAAGGTAGATCATTGGAATATTTATACAGCATGCCTGTGGCCAAATGGATCAGTCGAATGTTCCCTGTAAGTACATGCGTCAATTAAAAGAACCTTTCTGAAATTTCAACAATTCGCTGAAGAAAAATTCCGGAATGTCTACCATTTATTTTTTGCCCCAAATATAGTATGATATTTAATATAAATGAAGAAAAACAAGGTTCCAATACCTAGTTGTAAGCATGCACTGAGGCTATGATAGGATTAATAAACGTCCGACTGCGGCTGATCATTACAAAAGTTTCTGTCAAGTTATGACTAAAGGTTTGAACAAGAATAAACAATGAGTCCACCATAACGGGAATGCCGGTGGACCAATCTGCTTACATGTCGCACAGGTAGTAGGAGTATGTAAGTTGGCATGTCTGTTAAATAAAACGTAAAGTAGTTCGTACAAAATGCCAAATAAGAACGCATAAGGTAAATAAAGTAACTTCCCTATTTTGTCTGTGCGTGGGTGTGTATGTGAGTGTGAGTGTGTGTAACGTTAAGTGGTATTTTTTCAATAAGTAATTATTGTATTTAGTTACATGTATCTTGTGTTCTCTTTTAACGCTCTACAATATGCAGTGTGCCCACTCCTACTCACACTTCATTGTATATGGTTATTCAATGTTTTTATACCGTTTAAGAAACAGTAGGCTATAGCGCAATATTTTAAGAAGCAAAAACCATGACGAGGATGATAACGAGGAGTATGGAGAGGGAGTGATGTCATGGTAACGTAATCAATTTAACCAGTTCAGAATTACACAGTATGTGGTTTTATTGAAACTTACCACCGTCAGACTTATATGGAAGTTATTCTAAAGCAAACACCATGACAAAGTTTAAAATGAATAAAGAAAAAAAAAACGCATATACAACAGAAGAGAAGGACACTAATGAAACTGAAACCCTTCTCTTATGCGCTTACAATTACATCACGTGCCTCTTTGGCATTATATCTTCCTCCAAATGGTAAATATAGGTCTGTGAACGTCATTTCGTTTTGCTGTTCTTCCGCTATTGTAAAACACTATATTAAAACTGTCACATTACTCTGGCATCACACTGTCCCTCGGACACCAATGAAGCTACTAACTGCTCATAGCTATGATGTAAAATTGTTTATTTTCTTTTTGTCTATCTTAATAATTACTTACTGCGGTTCGATGCATGTGGGATTATTGACTTCAGTGAGTGCCTACCCAGTGTCAAAGTTCACAAGGCAAGCAATAAATAACATTAGCACATACAACATAACACTGTTTACGCTTTCATGTATGCAACATGATTACAAAGATCTGTAATGTCACAATAATCAATAGTTTTACGTTCCTCAATATTATAGATACATTTTTCGCTATACTTGATTTACTATGTAACTGCCATTATGAATGATGACGTCACACACATACATGCGGACTGGGGCAGAAGAAGTAACCTCGCAGTGTGTTTCAGATGGTGCTACGTGCGATTTGACCACGGTTCTCTAAGCTCATCAACTAACTGATCTGACCTATTACCTTCAACATTGTTGTTCACAGCGATAAAGTCACAATATCTTTTGAAATCACTTTTTTAGTCGAGCAAAAATGTTTATTTGTCAACTTTTAAGTTAGTAAACATTTAGGGTTACAATGGATGTTATAGCATTTCAATTGGGACTGATACTAGTGATTCAAATAACATGAACATGGATCAATATTGATTGCGTGATACCTGCTGCATACATGCTAGCTACATACAAGTTGCACTAACCACTTACTGCTTGAAGTCATCCACGAGATCTTAACTTTTATAGCAATGTTAGGCCTAATTTGTGTTCAGAGGTGCTAGTTTGATTGCTAGTATTTGGTAATTCTTGTTTTGATAGCCGATTGACCGGACATAGCACGTTTCTCTGCAATACTAGGCTATATGCAATACTGATGCATTAAATCACGTGATCGGCGTGATTGTTCGGATACTCGATACACAACACGACTGTGATATACAAATTTCAAAACAGGGGAATAGAGGGCGGGCGTCGAATGGAATGCGGGCACAACCAACCTTTGAATTTAGAATATATACATTGTATAGGTTCGTACACTATCGTTTTTACGATACTGTGTGAAAAAAGAATAGGCCTTGATTTCAGCTCTTAATGTTGTCACTGTGTATCTCACCGTGGAGGTCTTTCGACTTATTTTCATTTTTGCCCCCTACGTTATGTAACTTTTTCATTTTTGGTAATCAAAGTACATACCTCACTACATAATACACGCGGTCTATTCTGAACACAAAAGCACCAAAACAATAAATTTGGAAGACAGAAAATTACCAATTCTCACACCGTCACTTTTGTTGTCAGTGTTTTTGTGAGCAATGGATATCCATATTGAACACATAGAACATGTTTCGTGATGGTCGCATAATGCCATCTATAAGGATATATGTCATTACTCATTCGCACTGCTTTGTAGTTACGGAATGTAACTAATAATAACTTAGATGTGATTTAGAAATATAACAATTTCATATTTTTTCTGGCTACTGGGGTACTGAAGAAATGAATTTTCAAAGTACGGAAAGAAGGTCGGATAAGAGAGGTCACGGTTAGGTAGATTAGAAATTCCTCTATGAATAAAGAGACGGCACCAACTTTTGACACTCTTTGACACCATATAACACCGATGCCTATAAATGATTCGAGTCATAAAAGGTAGTATTAAAATAATCTTACAACGTTAATTTATTAACGTGTGCAATACAATGATGAGAGTTACATGAAAAAAAAAAAAACAATAAGTGGATGTATAGCTAACAGATGACATCAACGTCACATGCTATTAAATGGACATGTCTTCCTCATCTGTAGACATATACCACAAACACACTGAGATGAGGTAGAAAAGAAGGGGAATATACGGTAGCTTTATGTGGATGACTATGGTCACACAGGCTAAATCCCTCCTTTTCATAGGATTATCCCCTCCTTACAACACCATTAACTAATGTACCACAAAGACAGGGATGATTGAAATTCACAGAACACTGAAGGAATGAAATTACCCATATTAGACGAATGGAAAACATTCATTATTTGTATCATTAAACAAGAGGATATGGCTTATTACACACGTTTCAATGTACTACCTTACCCTTAACCCTTACCATGGGTTAGTGTGTACTAAAACACGAGCACTGCCGTAGATAGGGAGGGCACTGTTCATCAGGTAAAAAAAGTTAAAAATATATATAAAAACGGCAAAGAAGTGCAAAAAACAGTATTTGCGTTATGGTTGCCAGAAGCCATTGTACCAGGTTTGAAAACTCGGCCGAGGCCCCCTCCTCTGAATTCATTCCCCTAGGATGATAATGGAGTGCATTTTTCATGGTCTTACGTTGCCGAGATGAGTATAATATCATATATATCCTGCCAACTTGCACTACAGGATGCGCGGAAAACATGTAGGCCTACGTAGGTAAGATTGTTGAATACTATCTAATTTTACGAACAGATACATAATCCAGATTTGTTAATGGAAATACTATGGTAGACATGAACATCATTACTTTGATTCCTCTGCTACAGTAAGTGTAAACCGATTAGAAGGTAACTTGAGCCCTATTGCAAGCACACGCTGGAAAATGGGTGCACTTTGGTGGGGTACACCCTGTTATCGTCGAGCACGTTGACTAGCAGAATATTTCGAAAAAATTTAAATGTTTCCAATGTAACCTCAGATGTATGGGAAGTGTCTCTTCTTTAAGCGGTATATTTTTTTTATCAAACATCGTCTGTACACAACACACCAACGGATGATGGCGCTCCGGTTACAGGTAGTCTCCCATCTAGCTCAAATACTAGGTGCTTAAATGTAGTAGAGGCATAGAGCTGTATTTCCGTATCACACGGTAACTTTTTTAAAGGCTAAGACTTATCCTCCCAGACAGTTCTTATTCTTTCAACTACTTACATCTAGCCTCTCTCATAGCCTGTCTAAAACTCCTCTTTTTTGCGAACATAATGGTGCCAGATATCCCGGGGAGTGTACAAAACTACATATGTAATCAAAACACTCCGCCCATGTATATGCTGCGTCATGTGAGTTAATCTGAGCTTTTCGACTTGGCCATCAATCGAAATGCAGAACAAATTGAGAACTGTCCTTTAACTTATCCGACATAACTTCCTCATTCATGTCCAAGCCACAGCCTCCTAGAAAACACGTCTCACATCGAATTTTTTACCCCATTCAAGCAACTTTGGTGAGGGCCACTAGTTCTGAAGACTTGAGTGGAAAATGCAAAAAAATAAATAAATAAAAATAATATAAGGAGAACAGTTTTCCATTCAACAAAATACTTACCGCGCAATTTACAGAATCTTACTTGCGGAGTGTGGGAACCTCGATATCCAACGACTATCTATAGGGGGTTTTTATCCATTATTTTTTTCTGTACGCTAGGCGCCAACCGCTTAGATAGCCTTGCTACAATTCCCCACCCCACCACTTTCTCTAATTTCAGCCCCATACCTCTCCGACATGTCTGGATCCTATCAACGCATCTGAAATGAATTACCATTTTTCATAAATTGATCTTTTTTCTCATAAATTGAGAAATCGCAGACATATGATTCTTATTTCAAGGCTGGGTACATGTAGCTTTGAACACCCGAGAGGTGCGGTTTCCCGTCATCGGGAAGGAAGGGGGGATTGTAAAGCCAACATTTTTCCTTCCATCCCCGCCAACCAAAAGTGGCGCTCCGCTTAGATGGCATAAACGTGGTACCTTAATTAATTAAGGAGTTCCATGTACTTGGCTCCTCCACAAAATTCTCTTGAATAAAATTTATCAAGTTGAATATGAACCTGCAAAGTACCATTTCATGCAATCTGGCAAGGATTAAAAAAAAAATCTTTTTTTTTTCTTTTTTTTTTGCAGTGATCCGCTTAGATAGTGAGAAAGTTATTCTCTTTATCAAGTGTTTCTGCCCCTATAAAATCCTTAAGAGTTAAATGTGAATGTGAATCTCATATTACAGCTGGACTCTTGGTGACTTTCGATCTTTATGCTTCTTCGACTGGTCGATCGTTCACGTTTGGACTTCCCTGATACGCCAATGCCCTCGAGCCTCAGAGTCGTGATAATAGTGCCGAAGCATGGCATGGCAAAGCATGGCAAAGCATGGCAAAGCATGGCATATACACACCAATTTATCAATTAGACATAGAGGAATTAATGAAGTGTTAAATAGCAAACATTATTACAATTACAATGCTAATAAAAAGTAATCAAAACACACAAAAAATAGCAAAAAAATAACCTCATTTTAGGAATGTGACTTGCATCACTTCGCGAACTTATCAGAATAATATACTGTGCCATAATATTTTATCGCTTCATGCAACTGTTGTCATTGATGACGTAACTGTAGTCTACGTAGTTACTTGTAAGGGTCGAGTCCTCTCCTTACAGTTGATATAACGTTTTGCGCTGAGAGAGACATGTGAAAAAAAAGAAACAAAACAATTACATTAGGTCAAAATGTACTAAAATCTAGCATTCCAAGAAAGTATATTTTAGAGGTTGGAAAATAAATCCTATTCATTCAACTCCCACCTTTATGGCTTATTCCATTGCTGAGATATAAGATGTTGAAAGATCTTCACTTCGTTTGAAATATTCGTGATGTCCTTCTCACATTACTTGCTTTTGTTTCCTTTTGAAATTAAAATGTTTATACTGACTTGGAAAGTTAACTGTTTTCTTGCACAGCATTTTGTATAGTCAAGTCACCTCATAGCAGTAAGATTGATCACATTTCGTGAAAAGGTGCAATGGCTTTCGAAATAAAAAGAAAGGTTCAAAGGTTCAGTTTATTTTCTCCATATTCTCTGAAGAGGTGTATGAGAAACTAAATAATAAAAACATACAACATTATGACAAGGATATAACAAGAGACTAAAGATGGAAAGGCGGCGTAAAAAAAAAAACGACATTGAAACCCATTTGGTGCAAACAATACTGGCACCAATATTCATATGAACAAAAAATCAATTAAACAAAAGTTTATGAAACTATTTCCTTATTTCCCAACAGAAGTTACTCAGGTTTCTTAAAACTTCGTTATTAGTAGACTGGAAAAGCAATTCCTAAAAAGTCTTAGTTAAAAAATAAAATCTTCAGATATGCCCTACGTTCCTATAAAAAGAAGGGACATTCAAAAATGTAATGAAACTCAATACCGATCTGAGTAGTTCAAGAATGATATCTCAAATAAATTGCGCAATCTACTTTGTCTGTAGGATTTACGCAGCACGTAAAACTAGAACGGTTTCCTCAGTGATTAGTTCTAAACATGTTTTGGGAGGGACTAGAAGTGAGAATTGGAACAGTAAGGGACGATGAGTCACTGACTTTTAAAGGTTCACTTTAATTAGTTTTGTTAAGCTGACAGGGAATGGGGTACAAAACCAGAGGAATGGATGAGAAGGAATTGCTCTAATAATACTGAGACTCTATTTAGTGGACAAAGTGATTGTAAAAGATGATATCCAACGATAGGATGCATTATCAAAATCCAGTCAGATGCATAATACCATGAAGTTAATGTATGCCCAATGTATGCCCAATCTATGCCATTGTAATGCCCAATGTATGCCCAATCTATGCCCAATCTATGTCCAATCTATGCCCAATCTATGTCCAATCTATGTCCAATCTATGTCCAATCTATGTCCAATCTATGTCCAGTCTATGTCCAGTCTATGTCCAATCTATGTCTAATCTATGTCCAATCTATGTCCAATCTATGCCCAATCTATGTCCAATCTATGCCCAATCTATGTCCAATCTATGTCCAATCTATGTCCAATCTATGTCCAATCTATGTCCAGTCTATGTCCAGTCTATGTCCAATCTATGTCTAATCTATGTCCAATCTATGTCCAATCTATGTCCAATCTATGTCCAATGTTATTGCATAACATACTTCACCTAAGTCATTGATGAAAAATAGAATTTGCAACATGCATTTACACAACATAGATATACACACCGATTTAAAATACACACTGACATATCGATCGACTACAAACCTGTCTACCGATCTAATATATGCGGATTCAGAACATGATACTAAAACAAATATTCTGCATTCCCTCTACCCAGTTGAGGAGTTCACTAGATCTTTCATTGACATAATTTTATTCAAAGATCACCATATAGCAATGATGTCACAATTAATCAGACCATTTTCGTGGCTAGTTACGAATACATTATTGCAAAATGATCAACAAGTAACACGTGATTATACCAAAAAGTCACAAATGGATGTGTCGGCTTTTGTCTTTGAAGTCTCACGGTTTATTAAAATTTTAATCATTTTTTCCCTTAAATTTAGTAATGATCCTGATTAAATTTGTCAGTACGTTCATTTTTATTGAGGATTGCTACATGCAATTGCATGAAGATGTCAAGAAGTGTTTTAATAGCCTGTTGTACTGATATTCGAGGCACTATTGAAAGGTCAATGCAGAACTAAATTAGGCAGTTACTTAGCACGTCACTTTCACCTGTAAATGCCACGAAGATAAGATAGTCATAGTGAATGGCTGGCAATATCGATCTCTACTAAAATCAGTCCCAGCGTTGGCAAGTCTGAACTTTACTTAAGTCTCAAAAATCCAATTTTAGGATTGCAGTTATGTCGCAAGAAAGATTTGAGCCTTTTAAAGTTTGTTAAAGAATATAACTCAGGAATAGATACCAGCAGCCACGGGAAGGAAGTTACGATATTTGAGTAAATTATTACCAGGTGTAAAAAAGTACAGAGAAAGAAGTGATTGCCCCAAAAAATGCTAGAGCATTATACAAACTGGTCACGTGAAATTGGACAAGACGTATGTCGTGCAGTTCAGTGACATAGCGTCCGTAAAAATGTTTCAATCATCAGTGTAAGATCTCTAAAAAGAAAGAAAAATGAACATCGAAATCACATTATTAGAGACTGATGATCGATGTAAGGCCTATGATGTATCGTTGTAGGGATCAATAACATCAAGATAAGACTGGAAGAAAATGACCTGTGTTGTGGCAACATATATATATGATGTTAATGTTAATCTGCAAAGATTGGATAATGGCAACAACGGGGAAGGTTAAGACGATCACTGGGGGTACTAGTTAACCATATCACAAAATACATGAATTAGGGTGTTTCCTAGACACTTTATTACATCACTATGTACGGATAACTGCTCTTCAATTGATTGCAAAACAATAGATTATACTTCAAAGGAAATTGAAAAAGAAATGGCTCTACAGGATTTACTATTGATCTACCCATCGGCCAAGCAGTCACTTAGTCATGCAGTGACTTAATCATTTACAGCATGATCAATATAAGGCAAAGTAATATACTGTATTAACTGGGCAGGATGTTGCTCAAAAAAAAATCAATATGTTCTTGATTAGAATAGAGCCTACGATATGTTTCGAATTACATGAATTTTTCATCTTAGGTTTCTAAATTGCGTTGCTTATAAAATAATCATCGCTTTGGCCGAGTGGATAAAGGTGCATTGTGACAATTGTTTGGGGGTCGACCTCCGGCCGGGTCACTGAAAGGTGAGTTTTTCTGCCACGAGTAAACTAGGGTTGTCCCGTCTGAACTGACCTCGAGAACGAAGGAAAGCAAATTTGATCCAAAATTAGTCTCCAAAGATATATACCGTAAGTCATCGCATGTGTAAGGCTTCCTTCACATTTAAAGGTCTGAACTATTATCAGTTACATATTTACATATATATATACATATATATCTGTTTGTTGACCCTCCAGTCATGATATGCCCCGATGCGGGAATTTGTGAATGTTACAAATAGGGGTAAGCCACGCCATCGTTTGTAAACTGCAAGTTCGTTAATCCCTTTGAAAACCTTATCGATAGAAATTAGTTTTCTAACTTTGGTCATATAGGTTAAAACGAGGAGAAAAAACAGAAGACGCATGAAGCCATTCGTACGCAACTTTGACATTTACAACGATCAGCTTTGATGTAATTACAATATTTAACAGTTGCAGTTTCGAACGCTGTGCAAATATTCCCGAAAGGCGTAGAATGACTGAAAACGCAAAGAATTGGCACGGAAAGTAGGATTAATTACCAGAGTTTTGCCTCGCGGAACGCCGCTGACTTCATATTGAAAACGACGCGCGTTAATTTGTGCTAAATTTGCTGTCGATTGCCAAATATAATCTGATCTTTAGGGCGTGGGAGTATTGTTTGGCTGCGCAAAGAGAGGCTGCGTGCATCAACAACAGGTGCGGATCAGAGATTAAGAGATCATTCAAACAAGTGAACTTGTCATGATGTTAACAAAGATTAAAAGTTGAGAGATTCAACGGCACCTTCAAGATTGCAGGAAAATGAACTCATTTTTACCTGAAACTCTTTAATGTTAACCAAGCACTTCAATCCATTATATGTAAGATGGATGGTATGCCTTTCTAGCTTGATGCCACTCGGTCATAACTTACGCAAATTACCAAACACTACAATACCGATACCACTCATGTCACATGACGTAACAATATACACTTTATGGTGGTACGTACCTGTCTTGTGTACACTTTGACTATATCGTCGGTAATATCTTAAAAATCAATCATGCCTCACAAACGCAGATACACATAAAGCAATGACATACATTGTTGTGAAATAATTGTCTGATTATTTTATTTTGTAGGTTATTACATTCTTAATGCCTCTCATTCTATCAAGTTGGAGAACAGTAGACGGCGTGCCACTGACGTCACAACGAAATACTAACCACAAACCAATTGAATTCAACGTAGAAGAAGCATTACATCCAACTCCAAGTCTAAGACAATTTCAAACGTTTCTATTTAAACAACTTTTAGAAGACAGAAATTCAGGTAAGTTGCAAACTTTTTCTCTTGCATTATTTAGCCCTATGATATATATTCTTCTTACATCACAAGAAGAAAATCTTTGATGCTGTTAGGCTAAAAATACAATTTTTCATCTCCTGTTATTTTCCTAACTAAAAAAGGTTATCCAACATTCACAAAGTTATCAAAAAAGGAACACAGATGAAACAGATTAGACATTTATGATGTTTAATTGTAGATGTCATGCTAAGAAATCACAAAGATTTCATACGTAACAAAGCTCTTTTCTCATAATTGACTCTTGAAGTATTTTAACGAGCGATTGTGGCTCTATATGTACACCAAATACATGACTGATCAGTAAAATGTCTTCTTCTCTTTATTTAACAGATTTGAATAACACTTGATAGGTTGATATTTGAATTTTAAGAGACCGGTGTACCCGTTATCAGAGATGAAATCTTCATAATCCCATCATGCAGAATTCGTTGGATTGCTATAGTCACAGTTATTAGCTTAATGGTAGTAAGAACGGACATTATACTCAGAGATATTTTGTAAGATATAAGTGATAACCAGCAGGAATATCTAAAGACAAAGAGAAATGTATGCACTGCATTGACTGGCTTTTCATCAGCACACAAACTTCCTTTGTAAAATCACGATATAATAAGATTATTATCCAAATTATATACCTGTATAACAATTTAATAATACGCAGGTATAGTTATATCGTTCCACCTTTCTTTGAACAATTCATGTTAACAAAGGATCACACAACTTTGATTTAGGTTCTTCGCACTAAAATGATAGCGTGTGTAATGAAAAATCAGACGGATGAGATAAAGTTTGATGATAACTTTTTCTTTATTTTTAAGTGTACAAGCTAGGTTGCATATGGACGGACGACGTCTTTCAATGAACAAAATTGGCAGTAACTACTTTGAAAAGCAACATGATTCTGTACAAAAACAAATCATGTTTGAAAATTAACGGATTTTAGTATTAGCTGTAAGAGCAACATAATGAAAATGCAACAGTGACACTGGTGTACTAGTGTATGAAAAAAGTGCTACTCAAGTCGTCGCTTCTTGGTCGGTATCCCGAAATTGTAGTCTCTGGTAAAATGAAGCACCGTACTTACAAATAACCTAAAAACTGATCACATCATTGCCGAGTTAGTGATCCAGGTTGTTTGACTAACTGAATATTCAACACTAATATACTTCCCATTGGCTTGTTCAAAGAAGTACACCGTTGATTTGAATGAAAACTGTCAACCGCTACATTATTGCATTTTACATTTTTGTCGTTACGTTGCAGGAATTTTAAATCGTATGGCAGAATTAACCCCCTGACACCTATTTATTTTCCCAGATTGTTTGAATGGTGCAATCAAAAGCCTTACCAAACTTTTGAACCTGAAATTTCCAGTTTTCTCTCCTATCCTGTAATAACTTTTTCAGTTCCTGCCGGAAGTATGTCAGGCAATAAAAGTCCTCTCCTTGTTAGTCGGTTGCAACTCTACATGGTTGATAGCTAATAATATTTACATTTCTGAAATAGTTGTTTAAGCTATGTGACTGAGTAATACAGCATATGAGCTTTACCTGAAAAGTCCATCCTTAAGCTATGCCTATATTCAAGTGGTCTTGTATTTTGTTTCTGCATATGCAAACAAAGGAAAGGCATCATTTGAAATATGTTGTAAAAACTGACAAGTTTTGGATGAAACTCTCGCCATTTTATCCCGTAATTACATTGTCTTTGTGGATCATACATATCTTATTTCAGCGTTTTGGACTTGTTGATGTCTGCGACATTGATGTATTAATGCCTGAATGAACAACGTTCATATAACACTGTCATTTGATGTAACACATCATGTTTAAACTTACAAAATATATAACAGCATAGTCACTCGTCATATAATAAACGTACACGTTACATACTTTCTAATTTGCATGGAATTTGTGAGATGGATCTTACTCGTTTTAACAACTAGAATAAAACTCAAAGTACCTGCGATACTCGTGTTACCTGCATGACACTCGTGTCATATCTCACGGTAACGGTGTGGAAAGTTTTTCAGTAAACATATAGCGATAATGTGAAAAACCTTTAAACTAAGATGTTAATAAACTTAAGTAAGGTATATTGTTTATCACACACTGTAGTTTAGATATTGAATAATATCACAACATTTTTCTCTCTTATAAGATAAGTTTATCGTTTTTATTCTATTCCGTAATGCTGTGTTTTTACCGTGTTACAATATATGAAATTTTTTCAGTCAGAAATTATGAAAAATCAATTTATACTGATTTGTGCTCTCTAGAGACAAGGAATCAGCTCGAGAGTTCTCAAAACATACTTTAAAGATCTTGTCAGATGCAAGGTTTGTGTGGACGTTTTATGGGGTATCATCAAAGAAAAGAGCAGAATTGTTCAAAAAATAGAAAAAACAAAGATGAGATAAGCAGTCAAAAATGCTTGAAATTAGTTATTTTCGTATATTGTTATATCAGATGCTATAGTGACAGTGCAACAGTTACTAAAACATAATGCTTGTTATGGATTATCACAGTCATCATCATCGTCATTCATCACCATCATCATTTTATCTTCATCACCACCATCATCAGTATCGTCATCCTTATTATCATAATCGTCGCCTTTATGATAATCATCATCATCGTTAACGTCATCATCATCATTGTTACATACAAAATATAAATTCAATTTTGAATGTGAGTCAAGAATTTGACGTTTTGTACGTTACTGTGTATTGTTTTACATGCATATACTATCCCTTTAACTAATCATAATCTCTTTCATCGTTATCGCAAAACCAAAAGAGTTTAAATGCGCTTCGACTGAGAGGATCGTCAGAGAGATATTAAATTTAAAATAAATATACGACTTCCGGTGGCTTAAGTAAGATGCTCAGTTATATAACCAAATTTCTGCCGAATAAAACAAATTTGCAAACAGTGATATTTTATGGCAGTGAATTTTCAAGAAATCTCAAAGCATCCACCCATTTATTGTCACCCGAAAATTAAGACTTATTTCTTCAGTAACTGCCATTTCGGTATTCACGGGAAATTATACTTCACATCTATATTTACATTATTTTGTGTTTTGTTATTAAACGACGGACCTGTCAGAAGATATGGCAGCAATAATGACACACAAACTGGTTGATAAACCCGTATTAGAATAAATTACGAAAGATATTAAACTGAATGAGTCAAGAGCTTCATAAAGACGGATGTTGATGATAAATCTAGAGCCACATACTTCACAACAATGAAGAGATTGCACAGAATTAGCATGCATTTTTATCTCGGTACATGTCATTTGATATATGTTACCTATGCTCCTCAGATATTTGTCAGTTTTATTGCCAACGAAAGTGTTATATGAAAGAAAAGTAGACAGTAAAGTAAACTTGTCTCGACTCTTTTCTTCACTTCTACGATAGATTAAAGTCTTACGTAACATTTAGCATGCAGGATGAACATATCCCTAGTTTACTGGTGTAATATGCAGAGTGCCAAACTGAAAACTTATTTAGAAATAACAAAGTTATCCTTTGAACAATTGTTGCGTTACATCTGTGCTCAATTGTTGAAATTTTACATCCATACTAAGACTACTATACAAAACAAAACCCATCTTGAGTTGAAATGTCTTTTAATTTGTCCAATGTATAGGTGAAAATTACGTTTTAGGTACCTGCGATCAATGTGAGGATGACAACCCAGCATAACCTTGACATCTCTGAGGGCGTAAATCTAAGTAATCTTGTGACCAGAGTTTGGGATTAACATTTGACTACATGGCACTGAACCGGTCCCTGTTTCGGTATGACGTATAACCTTTAAATAGGTCTATATAAAGTGATGGGATCGAGGATCGATAAAGGTGCTGTTCAGTTTATGTGGGCGTAATGCAACAAAGACCAAAATGTGAAGTTAATACTTTGGAAAAGTGACTGCTTAACCTTCAAGTGACAGCTCAACAGTTGTTGGTCTAGATTGGTATTTTGGTATTCAGTTCATCTGTATGACACTTGTGTGAGCATCATATCAACACACTGGTATACTCTTGATTAAACACTCTGATGAATACATGTATGCTGTGCTTTGTGAGTGTGAATTTCGTATTTATTGTGCACTTAAAGGGGAAATCATGCAGGCTTTAACTACGAAAATTCACCTTTAGTTGATTTTTCTTTCTGAACTGATTGTTCACCGAAATATAGAGACGTTGGGGGAGGTGTTTGAAGGTAGAAGAAACCGTAATTATTGCGTTAATTCCTGTTGAATGAGAACTCTTAATATTTGTCGGGTACAAAAAATAAACGTTCATGTACAAGACAAGACTTGTGCTTGTACTTCTCGAAATTGTCCACATGTTTTGAGATAATCTTGATCATATTTGTTAGTTATAGTACTCATTGTACGATACCGTTGGGGAATTGTAGTGAAATAAATTGTGAAAATAAACCCTGATTAAGTAGCACATAATACTTTTTTTTTAGTATCTCTCTTGACATTCATAAAATGTTTAAAACGTGAATGTTCTAGGTTTGGTGTCCCCCAAGTGTATAGAGATGTTTTTAGCCATGAAGTAATTCAAGGAATAAACTGTAAACGACAATTACCTCTTTCTTCCAGACAGTGAGCAATTACATGTAGTACAGTAGTGGCTATGAGACGCTATGGGTACGCTAAAATAAGTCTATAGATCACAGGGGGTCCAGGATTTTTGTTTGGGATGCTCTTGATGTACGCATTACGGGAACATGTCTTACGTCTGTCGGATTTGTATAAAAATAGTGCTCTCAATGGTGTACGAAATTTCTATACCAAAATCATGATGATAAGACCAACAGCGACATGTCTGTGATACACTGATAATAAAATGCTTCTTCAATACATCGGTCTGATCTTGCTGCATGGTCCCTAAAGCTAAACATTAAACTTTGGTAATTCACACCACTCGATGAGTTAATACATCCTTCACAATTTTACGAATTTAAAACAAATTGGGACATTAGCCGTTAACGGAAACTCTATGACCGTTTGGTATAATAGTCCAAGATTTCTGCTGTAATATGTAATAAATGTGGTTGAAACAGAGCACTGTCACTGAAAAACAGATTTTTTGCATTCCTCTCTTCCATATTTAGGTGTTCAAATTTATCTATATATATTTAAATAACGTAATATATTCTCCTTTTCATATTTTCAGAGAGAGTTTCAGACGTAGAGAGTTTACAGCCTAATGATAAGGTGAGAATATTGAATCGCGCTTTGAATCTCTACATTTTTCAGTCCAATGGCTCTGTTGTAGTTCGAAAATGATAATGTTTACAAGCATCTTTATAATGTAGACCTAGCATGACTGACTAAGCATGTCACCCACAGTTATTACTGATACACATAATTGTTTTGAAAGTAAAAATGTTTTAGTTTTGTGTCGTTGCTCTTGCTTTACACTGAAATATACTTTGCTGATGATAAACATCGTTAGTTGCAAAATGAATGTGTGGGCGAAGTATATATAGGCCTGATATAGCCTGGAGATGTTTAGCGACTTAGTGTGAGGTTCAACTCCCTCTGTATCTAAACCAGAGAAACCAATATTGAAGGGTTTAAATAGCAGCGGTGACCTTCTATTGAAAAGTTAAATTCTTTGCATACAACAAGTTGTATGCATCATATTTTACTCTTAAAAAGCTAAGCTCAAGTTAACGACCATAAAATCAAACGCCTGTCGGAAACTGAAGCAGCCATTTTATCAAAGAAGTGAAAGGAAAACTAAATCTGTTTGCTTAATTTAGAAGAAAAAACATCTTGGTGAGAGTTTCTTATTTTTCAGTATGTTGTCACCACTAAGGAAACACCCATGCCTATATAAGTGTTCGGATTGGTTGAAGCAAATAACGGACCTACGTACTGAACTCAAGCAGTGAGTTCTTGAACCACGGCGTTATTACAGAGCACCTTCGTTGAACTATTAAGCAGGACAATAATACAAGCTGCTTGCATGACGTGTTTCATTTACAACCTAAAAGAAATGTCTGGAAGACTGATTTATATACCACTAGAAATATCATAGAAATTACATGAGTTTGTCATAAAAAGCTTCATTTTGTTATACACAGAGGTAAACGAAGGTATTATCTGATACTGAGGAGCTTCCAATCCTTTAATCCTATGTATGGAGTTTATTATGTCTTTCCATTAGCATTCTGGGAAGCTACATTTTGCTTTACTGATTTATAACAGTATATTATTGGACCCTACAACTCACAACTCAAGTCAAAAACATTTCTTTTTTTTCTTTTTCAGAAAAACGAAATCTTCCACCAGTACAGTACTAATGCATTATCATCGTCATCATTGTCGTCATCCACTTCTTCATTACCGTCGTCATACTCACAAAACACAGAAACCCTTAGGCAAATATTGAGATCACTGAAACCAAACGAGCAACGTCGACCACTTTTTGACAATGATGTAAGTTTGTTGATTACAACAGTTCAGATTCTTGTCTCATGAAAATGCAGGTTATATTGCGACTGAAGACTACAGCACTGTTACAGTCTTTAACTGAGTTAGACTCTTGTTCCTTGCTTTCTCCAAAACCACATGCGATATTCAAATGTAGATAAAAGCATGTGGAGGATATATATATATTATATATATATATTCATTTTCGGTTGAGGGGGCAATTGCTGGGCGTTCTCTAATTGCATTTTCTTAGCAGGGAGTTGTTGGTGTTTTGGGTCTTAAGCATTGACTATGACTATATATGACTAGCCTTTAATAGCCTGTGAACATATCAATCGGAGACTAAATGATTTCTTTTACAGTATGGGTGTTACAACCTCAATTTCAAGGCGCACCAGACTCACTATGTCAAGTGTGCAAATTTTGCCTGGAGAAAAAGTGTGGTGGTTCTGGATCTAACAGAAACAATAGTCCAAGGGCCCTATATAGTGTATTATTTTAACTCAACTGAAGTCATTTAGTCTTAATCAAGGTTAATCCACAATTTATCACTTCCCCCAAAAGGTTTTGGACCCGTTTTGTTCCTAAGAATGCTGATCAGCCAAAATTACTCGACTACCATAGTACTAATCTAATTCCTCAACATTGCAAAGTAAACTATGTGCAAAAAAAAGAAAGCGTTTGAATTATTTCATAAAATGGTCCATATACCGTCCATATGTATGGGACAAATTCTTCGTAACAACCGGAAGGAATCACTAACATATTACTAACAAGACACAATTTCATACCATACAATCTGGAGGAGAAGAGGTATTTTGCATGATTTCTTAAAAGGGCCCATATCGCCGATTTGGACCTTGGGACCCCAAAATCTACTACTATGCAATTTGCGGGAAAATAACCATCTGGCATACTTGCAAAACGTTGGACCCTTTAGACCACTTCATGGCCCACATGTGACCTTTGATGGCCAAATTACTTACTGATGGCTCATACCCTAAGGATCGTTTCCACAACTTTAAAAATGCTTCAAATATTGTTTGAGAGAGAGAGTAATTGATACCATTTTAAACGAATAGATAGAAAACTCATCACAGTAGTTTACACCATGTACATGGTGTGAACAAAGATGTTTAGCTAAACCTACAGTAAAAATAATTTAAACTAGATCAGTACGTATGTAGTCAAACAAATTCAATGACTACATTGATGGCCCATATAAGCATCTGCAGCATTAATATCTGGTGGAATCAGCTGGGTGACAAAACTGACAGTACCTACAGTACGTCACTGAATATCAACCATTTGCTGTGCACTGTCATTACACAGTACTATATGGCAATTGCTGAAGACTGTGTACGACGGCCCAATATTGCCATAATATTACTGTTTAGGGCAACAAGAAGCCCCCTTTGCCTCTAGCTTGACTTCCATCGCAACAAATCTAAATCTTATTCTCACCATAATGCATAAACATTCCAAGTATAAACTTTGCCCAAGCTTTCTAACTAGATATATTTCATTCAAAAAGCTTTCAGAGTTTCCGCCAGGGCCCCCAGATGACCTCTGACCTCCACCAAAAACGCTAGAACACACGTTCTCAACATGGCAAACCTACATACGTACACACGCACCCACGCATGTACACACCCACACACACCCTGACTGCATAAACTCCTGTGCTGACGCAAGGAACCAAAAACTGCAGTTCCTGTCAATGCACGACATATAAATGTAGAAAATGTAATGCAGTAGGTTAAGGAAATAACTACCAATGAGGCCTAATGCTGGCTTTATTTATATTTGCTACTTGCATAGTTATACCTACCTACCCATCTACCTACCTACCTACCTACCTACCTACCTACCTACCTACCCGAAACTGATCAGTTCACACAATGAAAAAGTCACATGATGCACCAAAAGGAGAAACTTTTGCACATTGTTATTACCATCTGCTACTGTTTTGAACATTACCCACCCACTGTATGGAGTGTTAAATTTTCTCCACAATACAATTAACTATTGTAATGTTTGAGGCGCCATAATTTGTGTTTTGTACAGAGACAGAAATGTTTCCATCAAATGTGACAGAAATCACCAAAGTAAACGCTCACACTACGTGGTTTAGTGCGTGTTTGTTATAGCAACCACCATGATGCATTAACACTTCTAAAAGCCTTTTGACATATGCATCAACCTAGTGAACGTATTTTGATACATGATTTGGAATTATATGTTATATAGGCTATAGTCAGGGAGCTGGTATGGCGTAGAAACCTGAAGACATTCCTGTTTGTTGATGCAGATTTTTACTGTAAAGCGGATGTGAAAGCAATATTTACCGTATGCTTGTAATATTGTTATTGGAATAATTGCATCTGATAGGTGACTCAACTCCGATTGAGATTTGTTGTATTCGGTCTTGATTAGGACTCGCCTGATTTAGTCTTTGTCTTGTACTCGAATCCACAGTTTTAGGTATTGGTCTTGGACTCGGTCGCAGTGTGATATCGACTACAAGACTAATTTATAGATCACTTTATTAGGTCCATTAACGCTGTATCTTGGAGGAATGAAAGTATTTTCGATGAAAATCACGGTCTTTATTTTAAATTCACCGAAACCTCAATATTTCAAACTTACCACTTGGAAATCATCCCATTATTTGGTACTGTAAAGTAAACACAGGGAAACTGTAATCAAGTTAGTTTTGACTGAAATGTTTGTAATCTTTGGAAGGAAGTGTGTTTATTCTGAGATGTCAAAGTCAGAGTGGAGTCATATTTTACCATCTTTATATCTACTATAAGGTATTGCCATTTTATGAAATTGCCCGTGCATCCTGAAACCTATTGTCCGTTTCCACCTCCCAAATTATTTAGAGGAGCATTCAACCTTGAAAACCCGAATCAGTGTTTTGCTTTTGTATTTCATCTTTTTAGTATTTATCATGATAGGATATTGCTACTGATTAAGGTTGCGAGGGAAACAAAAGTGACCGAAAATTGCATCTGATTTGACGTTTAAGTTGAATGTATTAACTAATTTGTTTTTAAAGTTAAAGGTAAAGAACACGTCTCTATATTTTACCTGCTCCGTGTCTGTCAGTTTGGAGTCTTCTTCTACTTCGCTGTGAATAACATTATTCCACTATATGAGAGTCAATATTACTCAACCCTTGATGTCATGATTTCTCTTCACACTCACAGTTTTTTCCAACTTTTTATAGGTAGGTTCACATTGTAAGTTGATATTGGAATAATTTTCCATGGCCTTTATCAGAGAGATGCTAAATTTCACAATCCTTATCACGATGAAGACGTCAGTTATTACTTGACATGTTTGTATACTGTCAAGAATGTTGCAATAAGTAACTGTAGACTAGATGACATGCACACAGGGAACTTATACCTTTTCTTTCTTTTGTTTGTTATTTCCTCAAATTCCAGATTTTGTCTACAATGAAATTTGAACATGATGTAATTCATGCAATATTACATAACAGAAGTCATCCAGTAGATATCCCACATCACGTTAAACAAGCTGTCAAAGACTCATTCTTGATATCAGAGGAACCAGTCCAAATAAGGTCCAGTCGTTCAAAACGAGGTAAGTAGAAATGTTAAAGATACGTTTATGGATATCTTCAGGTTTACCAAATCTTCTAATAAACAGCGACAAAAATAATTATGAAAAAATTAACTAATGCAAAGTTTCAAACGTATCGGCGGAAGATACATTTTTCTCTTTACTCATTAAAGCAGTAAAGAAGACCGTGATACTATTAAAGTGAGAACAAAAGCATAAGCCGTCATCATGATATGATATTTGAGTCTCCAATATCAGAAGTAGTTTGAGTTAATGTTTCTGTTGTCAACGTGTGACAAGTCAATTGGCCTTGGCAACGAATCCCCAAATTAGTGAACTATAGATAAACTATACACACAGACCTACATCTATCATAACTTAATTTCTAAAACAATATAACAATGGTCATATACATTTTTACATCTTTAAAGTGACTATAATTCTAGTCGTTTCTAAGATTACATTTACAAACTACTTAAATTTCAACTGGCAAATTAGACTGGATTTACATTGTTGGTTCCAGCAACGTCTTATGTAGTAAATGATCAGTAGGTAATTGATTAGTTAGTAATTGTTAGTTATTCTTTGTTACTAATTGTGTCTCTATCAAGTTATATATGCAAACGTGATTACTGATATATTTACTCTGACGAGTTATATCTAAAGTCATGAATGAAAATCAAAAGTTACCGGTACGTTTTTTCCTTAGTCTAAAAAACACTCATGAGTGCCTTACATCTATTTAGCTTCAAACTTGAACCATCAACTTCTGATACTAAAACTGTTATATGATTCAATATCATAAACGTAAAACTGTCAGATATATTTATTTCACTCATTGCAATCCTTCAATAATTAGTAGCTAAAATTGTGCTATATATGCTTTAGTAAGAGAACGATTACGCAAAAAGATATCAGCCTTCATAATGCTTCACTGTTTTTCATTTAAGTGTGAATGATTTATGACACAAACTCCGCAAAAAATTCGTTCTTGTTAAAAATAAATAAACATAACAGCAAATGTATCCAAATTACTTTCGTATTTCTTTTCACTTCCAACGATTTAATGAATTTTTTACAAATTACCTCCAGCGACTTTTCAAGCTAGATATTAGTTTGATGTTTGAACAAGTTAATCGCAAGTGGTTGGAAATTGAGAACTTAACGGCCTCCTCAAGTCAAATCTTAGCGAACAGAAAAGAACAAAAGACGATTTATAGGTGCTATAAATATTACTAGTCAAGTCTCATCACAGATGTCCAGCATCAAGATTTGTTGGTCTAAAGGATATGAAGAATAATGCAAAGAACTGCACTTACATCAGCCATTTGTTCATAAACTTACCTGACGCCAAGCAATCAGACAGTGCAACTATGAAAACAAAAAAAAACGTTTTTTTTTTTGCAGCATAGCAACTTTTGAAAGTTTACAACATCCACAAGGAGTTTAAAGTTTGTTGGACAAATTTATTGTTAATAGATTGAACATTAACTTATGGTCAAGTGATGCGACATTTGTGATTACTGTCATTGTCAGATTGTGATACTGGGCTTCCTGAATGCAATCAATATCTAAGATGACAAAATGTAAAAGTCAAAACATATTTAACTGTAAAAGAATGACCTATCCACCATGCATCTTTTAATCAAATATTTACTAACTTGATACTTACAGAGTAGACATGAATGTTTAGTCAAATGAATAGCAGAATATTCTTGACACAAAAATGTTATCGGACCAATCGCTTACATGATTCCGAATCAGTGGTATTAATTTGTTTCTTTTATTGTATCAAGTTTTGAGTCTCGTCTGGTAGTGCATGGGTAGTTGGTGCTGTGTGAGCCCGGGCATTAATCCAGTTGACTGCCGAATGCATTAGCTAGTTGAACATAGGGCAACGATTACGATCATAATTCGGACGAATGGGGATGCGATATACAGGTCTACCCATATTTACAATACTGTGCACCAACTAATCACATTGTCATTCAAAAGTACCCGGCTAAGGTATGATAACAAATATTTCACCAAAGTCAGATGAGAAAAATTACTAAATTGAAATTATGGAGATATATTCAATTCCATTCGGCTATCAAATATGTACAGTTTTCCATCTATATCCATACCCCGTGCACAAAAATGTTCTATCACCAAAACCCCAGGACGCTGATTAGTTATCAGGTCTATCATATCAGGAGCTGCAACCTCCCGGCTCAGACCAGACTACGCTTCTCTATTATGTACGGTATTCGTGACCGGACAACTCCCCAGACGATTTCCAACCAAAAGATTTCCAAAAGGGGAGAATTCCTTGTCGGACAACCACCCTCCCCCATGACAATCCCTTCAGGAAAAGGGACAGTGTTAAGGAAGAGTTAGCCCCATTGGCGAAGCTGAAGGCGTCAGGAGGGAAATTCCACCTAAACATGAAAACATTGGAACTATGGCACCTGTGATACCACTAGCGGTGCGGTAGTTGGACAGTTGGGAATGGGGACTAGTACTATTCACTTTTCAGAGAGGTAGACTAATTGTTTTATAATCACCAGAAACAGATTTGCGGTGGACGGGTTGAGGCGCTCATTTTCTAAATTTGGAAAGTTTGTACATAAAAAGCATTTTCCCTTGCGAGAGGACCCTTTTTTTCGCGCGCTCTGTAATATATGTATATACTTACCACATTACTCGCATACTTGTCCAGCCATACGAACATCACCAGTAGTGTCCCTTCTGTCTGTAGCTCACTTTACCACCTATTCACTTTTCGGAACCTGGCGACGCCCCTATCTGACACCAAAATATCAAGTTTCTACGCTCCACTATGTAGTTTTCAGAAGTTGGGGAAATGAGGTCTTAGAGAGAATTCCATAAACCCTGAGGGCTGACCATGGGCGTCAATCCTGGGGGACAAAGGGGACACGTCCCCAACTTTTTGATAGGAGGGGGACGTAATATCAAATGTCCACCCCCACATTTTATAAAGAGAAATGTTTTGGCTCACTTTTTGAATGGTAGGGGGACATTATAACAAATATTGCCCACAGTTTTGGTGAGTGACTGATGTAATCGCTGGCTGGGTGACCATGCAGCTTAGGTGTTCATGTACCAAGGTTAGACTCAACTACACACCCCAAATGCCAACATCCGCACTCTTCGCGCGCAGTGGTTTCTTCGCCGTGTTAATGGACAAAAGAAGGTAGAGGTAGGGGATGCACGTTCCCCCCCCCCCCCCCATAAGTACACCAACAAAATTTCAAGTTACCCCATAGAAGAAACCCTAGGTAAAAATTCTGTTCTGGAACGTGTGTTTGAATGAATTGTCGATGTACACTGAGAGGCGTCGCGACCGGGAAAGGTCTCCCCCTCCCCATAAGCAGAAGCCACAATAGTCGGAAAATCTAAAAACAGCCAGTTAGAATTTTTCATATTCAGTCTAGCACATTTTATGAAGTTTGTTTCAGATTGTGAGGTTACCTGGTAATTGAAACAAATTTTCGTTAGATCTGAAATTTTATATGAACTTCTTATATTTCAGTTTAGGAGTGAGGAAAGTCAGCAAGTCTGACATACCAGTTGGAACTTTTCATATCTCAATAAGCTCATTTTATGACTTCAAAAGAAGCCAAGTCTTGCACTAAATTGCATCTAAGTTTGGGGTGGGACCACTTCTTCCCTTAAAACCCTCTCACAGATCTAGACCAACCATCATCTTCTCATGCTTGCCCATCTATCAAAATACTATTGCATGGCATCTTTTTCAATGTGACTGTCATTTTTAAAAGTTACCGGTACAAGAACGAGAACTACTTTGTCATCCAATCATTGACGGTCATAACAAACTAACAAACACCTGTAATGGGAGTAAAAATATATTGGAACAACTTTTCTGAAACCATAGTTTCTCCGGGAAAAAATGACTGCAATAGATGCAAAATACGGCACCAGATTTTGTTTAAAGTCACCTGCTAGTTGAAAAAAAACCTGTTAATGTTAGAAAGTAGAAACTTTTGAATGAACTTTCAGAAAATTACGATAGCATAAATATTCTAGATAAGAGCAATCCAAATTAGTACTAGTTTTAAAGAGATTTATGTTTTTCTTATTAATTGAGAAATAGCAGACATGAGAGCCCTATTTGAAGGCTCGTTACATGAAGCCCAGATCAATCAGGAAGTACCGTTTGTGACTATCGGGGGGGGGGGGGGGAGGTTGTAAAGCCCAAATGTTTCAGCTTACATGTTAATCCCACTCGTTAAATCGTAACAAACACATCCGGGCAAAAATACCCCAACCAAGAAGAAAAAATTTCCAAGAGTCCCTACTCCTCTGTGTTCAACCCAAAATATATGCAAAGCACTCAAAGAAAATTAAAGATGCGTAATTCATTGTGATTCTTGTATCACCTCAACCCCCATGTGGTATGTATTTACCGTTTTTCATAGGTTGATTTTTTTTACATGAATTGAAGAATTGCAGATATGGCATCCCTATTTCAAGGTTGGGTATATGTAGCTTAGGACTGTCGGGAAATGCCATATCCGACCGTCTGGGAGGTTTGAAAAGTCCAAAATTTCCTTGTACGCTCCGCGCCAACTAATGTGGCGCTCCGCTTAGATAGTCCTGTCACACATGCCCTCAGGCCAGCTTCCGTCCGTGGTTAAAACCCCTGGACACGCGCCCCTGAATTGTCCTTTTGTAGACTTTGACAGTACATGCGCCTTCAATCACTGGACCCTGGCGGCCCCGCCTGTCGATCATCAAATTGATCATTTGTCTTAACATAGGCCTATGCAATGTCTGACCAATTTTTGCCCTTTCAGTACCATTCGAAGATACAGAATCCTTCGAAGATACAGAATCCTTCATTCAAATACCCACAATTTTGAAAAGACCTCACAGCTTCGTGGGTTTTTTTTTTCTCTGATCACGTTAATAGAGGTTACCTAGACCCCAGGGGAAACCCTATTGGACTTATCCAATATACCCATCAAAAAGTGCAGTGCAGTGCTGAGGCAGCTTTAATCATTTAAACCTGTCAGTCAAATTACACATGTTCCCCCCTCCCCCACACATTTGAATTTAGATTGACGCCCCTGGGGCTGACTTACAGAAATTCGATTGTAGCCAGTTTCGCCAAGCCGGGGCGCCGGGTCAGTGAGGCGGATCCAGAATGGTGTCGGTTAGTGGTAGTACAACACTTGTACACCGAACATAACGTCAACAATCCCCTCTTGCTGATGGAGCTAGGACTGCTTCAAACTTGGCTTGGAATAAGCAATTATGACTTTTCAACAATTCTGTATCAACATTTTCAGTGGTTGTGCTAGGGTGACCGGGCCCATAGATTTCTCAGATTTGGCTTTTTTCCAGAGGCGGTTAGCTTGAGAAAAAAGCTGTTTTATGCTCTTCGTCAAACAAAAGACCATGTTTGGCACCAAAGGAAATTCTTCTTGAATTCTTCTTGGTGGAATCGTCGAAGAAAAATCTGCTCGTAGTGCCGATGTTATGCTTCAGATCTCGAACTGGACGGTTAGATGACTTCTCTGGAATTCAAAGATTTGCTGCAGAAAAAAAACACGAAAGAGTGAGAGATACTAACTAACAGAACAAAGAGATACAAAGATATGGACGACCTCAACTTTAGTCTACATTCCTGAACATCGTACCCGAATATCCGTATCCGGTGTCAGCCTGTGCTTGTGCTCCGCAATCCCGGATCTATGTTATTGGATCATGACCTTGTCAACATTTTTGCTGCGACAGACTGGACAGAATCGGAAAGGGGGTTGGGTGTTTTTTGTGAGTCTGCGAACAGGGTCATTAAAAATGGTTATGAGTCACCAAAAAATGAGATTAACATAAACTGTCATTAACCTTTTTTTATCACAAAGCACGTCTCCAAGTGTTCAGGCCGAACTTAAATTTTTTAAAAGGTTAACGAGTGAACGGGATGAACGCAAATTAATAGGTGAAAATATTCTGGATATAAGCAATTCTATACATCACTTTCCTTTCATGAATTGGTAGTTTCCTCATTGACTGAGAAATTGCAGACACGAGATCCGCATTTCAATTCTGGGTAAATGGCAGCCTAGGACGCCCGGGAAGAGTTGTGTCCGGCCATTTCGGCGATTAGTAAAGCCAAATTTTCTTGCACGATGGTGGCGCTCCGCTTAGAAAATCCCGCTTGGTCTTGTTCCTCGGGCCCGCCACTACCACCTGCTGAAAATCCTGGACAGACACCAGATCACCCCAGATGTGGTCTACTTTATTTCACCAAGCAAAATGAGAAAAAATTAAATAATTTCTTTAAGAAAGTGGAATTTCTAAAAATTCATTTCAATGTATAGGCATCAAACTTAAGCAAAATTTGCATCACGTCCAACATATATAAGCAAAATTTTCCAAACGATGAGGGTATAAGGCCCCTCCCCAGTTCGAGGACGGTGATCGGTCATCAATTCCATTAAATCACCACACAGACCAGCTAATGCCCCCCCCCCCCTTCACTGATGTCGACCGTTGTATTTCACTCTTTGAACTATAGTACATACCCCACCACCACATACATACCTTCACACAGTCCACAACAATATACGAATTATCTCCTGGCTTAAATCACGCCGATCCCATAAGTCGTAGTTTAGACAGCGCAAGTGAGATTTGATTAAGTTCAAATGTTGTGGATATGAGTTTGTGTTGTATTGTGTGGGTGTTCTTTTCTTGTTGGTGCGGGCTTATTCGATTGTCCAACCATCGCAATTGCACTTTTGTAAGCATTGCCTAAACAATTAACAGAAATATGTGCAAATCCAGATGTTGAGACCAAAAACTGAAGTTCAGTATTAGGAATAATCTCTCCATCGAGTGATATAAAGACCAAAATCATGATTAATTATGTAAATATATTATTATATAAATTGCAACAGCATCACTCACTGCATTATTCGACGTTGCAATTAGTTAATAGAACATTTGTATCAAGATTAACAATTTAAATGTAGTCATTTCGTACTTTGAACATTTAGCCTTAACGTTTGTTTGTTAATTGTTATCAAACTAGTAAAAATGTAGTTTGTATTAAATGCCGCTAGTGTATCTCACGTATAGATCTCGAAGTAAAGGCTACATGACGATATCGCCAATAAGTAACCTTCACATAATCTTTTCTGCAGGTAGTCAGTCTCAAGAGATATTCTGTCAAAACAGAGGGTCAATGGTCAACGGTTATTTAAAATTATGCAAAACGTGTCACGTGGTCACGCATTTCCGTGACAATTACTACCCCAGAAATGTAAACGAAGTGGTGTGCGGAAACAACAGTGGCGAATCAGAGAAGACGTGTTTATCAGGTAATAATTTATTGGATTAGCCAACTGCCTTACGTGTGTGGTTCCCCTCATCCAACAAATCCGAGAAATATTGGTACCATATTTTCGTCTTTTCGCACCATTAATACATGGTAGCATAATAATAATTCATGAATTGTTGGCAGATGTTAATGGAAAGGTCGAAGTAGAATTAGTTGTTTAAATGTGAATGCATGCTATTCTTGTTGGGAGATAAATGACACCATAAATTCTCGTTCTTTTTCTTTCTTTTCTGTTGCGGAAACCACATAGTTGACTAAATTGAGTAACCTGTACCGTTTCGTTCTTTAAAATCATCATTTCAAATAAATTGTAGATAAATTATCATCTATTTTGTGTGAGTCCTCAAAATAGTTTGATCATGTAAAAACAGTCTGTCGGATGACAGGTTCTTCCTCCCGCATCCTAGGCACAAACAACTTTACGCACTCCCATGCCCACTTTCGTTTGATTAGTAACTGGCGCTATTGCAACTCGGACACATGCGCCCTTGACAAATTATATTTCTTCATCTCGCAATCCAAAGTACAGTAGTGTATATTGAGCTTAATTTATCACCGTCCGTGCCATGGTTAGTACCAGTTAACTTTGAGCATTGCAAACAAAACGGAAAGCAAAAATCGATCGAAGTCTATCGATTTCAGCGACACTTTTTAGCCGCTATTTAGGCAGTTTAAGAAGAGTGTATGATTGTGACGTCATTAAACGTAATAATTTGATATCGCTGACGTGCTGCAGCTCTGATAAAATGTGAATTATTTATGGTAAGCGTATGTTCATATGTTTATGATGACAACGGTTTTTACAAATTACAACGGTCTTAACTTCTGTACCCTATGGTTTTTTCATCAGGTCGAGGAAGATGTGGAGAGCGAAGGTTACAAATCACGAGATATCGACAAAATCGTGGGAGGATAGAAACCCAACGAAATTCAATAAGAGTGGGATGTGAGTGTGAGCTAGATCCGTACTCAAATATCGCTACCCTTGCATGACCTTACTGACCTGGCTGACGTCATCCTCGATATTGGAAGTCATGACGCATGAATCTGATGTCACAGCGCCGCAGTTTTCACATGGCTTATCTCACTTGCCGATATCCTCTTTCAATGCAATATAATTTATGATTTTAGTTTCATCTTTTCATTATTTTGTCGCGTTTGGGTGGACACATTAAGTTTGAAGCATTCCTGACTGGAACTCGATAAAAAAAAATCCCACGTCTACACTTGACTAAATCGTCTTCAATATATATATTTATATACGATATGCTATAATTGTACATACATAGGCCTATATGCATATCATGTTATATATGTACACATAAATATATGTGTATCGACTGTTGACTGCCGACCATGGCGAACAGGTAACAAGCAAAGGCTTCATTTTCGAAGCAACATCGTAGACCAGCTCTTTAACTGACTATATGACTAATGTG
The DNA here is from genome assembly GCA_021234535.1 of Stichopus chloronotus. Lineage (NCBI taxonomy): Eukaryota > Metazoa > Echinodermata > Holothuroidea > Aspidochirotida > Stichopodidae > Stichopus > Stichopus chloronotus. The sequence continues at coordinate 16,134,458 of CM037841.1, read as the reverse complement.
CTATACCATTCGGAAAGTTGTACTTACTTTTGTGGTATTCTCTCAGACGCAATTGTTAGCCCTTCAGTCCTATGATTGCACGACAACTGGTAAAATTCGCAACCATGGTAACTTTATTTAATCATATTAGATGGAACTAACGTGATCTAAGATTGTATCCAGACATGATTAAAGCTGCTGGGTTGGAGAAATCTTCGTTCTTTTTTGGATCTTAATTGAAGGTCAATTTTACAAAAGTATCTTAACAATCAACTCCACAAGAAAAAAAATCGAAGTATAACGCTGTCTAATTTTTGACCTACGAAAGTATAGTGGTCATGTTTTCCTGTGGTTGTCAGCCTTGGGTTCAGATTGACTCCTCTGCCACAAAACGTCTACTGAATGTGCTTCATATGTCTGTAGTTTCCCCGGGAAAAAACGAACTGAACTAAAGCTGATAAAGCCAACCCAGCAATGTAATTTAAGCTAGTAAAGAAGAATTTTTAGCTCCACAAAGTACTAAATGAGTTCCACATCACAAGAAAGTAGAGAATATTTAAAGCTAAAACAGTGCATAAATTGTTTTAAATTTGTCCATGAAATTCCATATATAGTACAGAAAACAAAATCAGCAGTCAGTACTTATACATGATTCCACGAAGTTCTCAAATAAACCAATAAATTAACAATGTTGCAAATAATCAAAATAAGAAGAAAAATAAACAAAATAAGAATTTTGAACAACATATAAATAAAAAGTAATCACAAAGTTAATTCTTTAACAACCGTGTGAAATTGTTTGATAATGAATAATTCTCAGTTGTGACGTTATCAATATAATCAATGGAATTTTCTAAAATCAAAGAAAAAAGACAGAAAGTAAAATGGGAAGGTGTAAGAATAGGTGAAGGAGTGTTACTGAACTGATGAGAGGAAATATTCGCACAAGTACAACGACCACCTTTATTTTACATTCCTACAATTATAGATAATGACCTGGTTAACCATCGGGTGTTAGACCACATACGGTACCAACGAGCCGTAGGTGGTCCGAATGCCTATAATTTCTGGTTTTAGGGCTTTTCTTTTATAATTCTTACAGTTTATTATAACTTTTATACATATTTAAATTTGAAATTTCAAATATCGTGGATTTTTTTCACAGTATATTTGAAATGACCGTGATCGTGAGGTTCGGGGTTTAAATAGTCTGAATTTATGTCTGATCAAAGCAGAGACGACAAGGAATCAAGCGTGGGTGTAACTAGCCCAATATGGTTTCATTTGCTTATACGTATGCCCACGTATACACATCACTATGTCTTCAACAAAGAATTTAGTCTTTTTTCTAGAATCACTCAGAAACTGAACAAAGTCGGTGCTTGGAAACTTTCCGATATGAAATGATGCGTTTAGGGTAATCTCGTGGGAAAGCCGTGGGAAGTATTTAATAAACAAAGTAGTATTATTAGCGTTTCGAAAGAAGATACATCAAAATGATGTTGTTATGAGGACCAGTTACAGTCTTTTTAGTGAGATATATATTGAGCTACCAGGACTCATCTACAATTAAACTATTTCTTTCGAATTCTGTTACCTTGATGTTTGAAACACCAATGCTCTCTACAAAGATAACTTGTCACAGTACAATTACAGAACACTTTAATACTGTCAATGTAAACATCAGTGAATTATGGAAAGCAAAAAATAGCACTGATGTCAGATTTCTGTCGAACTTGGGAAGAGTTTCTACTTTTGATATACATGTGTGCTAACCAGTCTTTCCGTTACAGTTTTTGTGTGTAATATTTTGTAAATATATTAAAGATAAGGTATTCATACGTACACACTGAATTCATAACAATACTTAACTTATTTATAAATGACGTTTATGTTTTCTTCAGCTGTCGATCCTGAAAGAAGTTTCAGGAACTTCATCAGTGAGTTTTTACTGAAACTTTACTTTAAAAGAGAGGTTACAACATTTTATGATGTTTAGGATTCCATGAGAGAGATAAGGAGGGGCAGATAAAGAGTGGGTTTAGTCTGTTCTATCATCCTAGTCACAAAATCTGTGTTAATTTGTCACTAAAAGAAGGAGGGAACAAAATTGCAATCATGCTAATTGTTACCACATGAAGTTATTTACACCACGGTATACTAACATGGTTTACACGTATTCAAATGTTTAAGCTTATTTTCACTACTTCCTTTTACTATACTTAGCCTACCCTTTCCCCTGTTCCTTTTATTTATTCTATATATTCGTTACACCTTATAAATAACACCCCACTAAACGACTGACACTTTAATAGTTTGATGAACTGTAAAGAAACATTTCGTCGTTTCTATGAACAAAAATTCTAAAGTGGTAAACAGTAGGAATAACTGCACCTTTCTTATATTTTATAATGAAAAATATAGGAACTGAGATTATACTGTGTATATTTATTGTTTTCATAACTACAAGTCGTTGGAATAGTTACACATACCAGGAATGAGTGAACTTGATATTTCATTTTGTGATTATATATGTAACAGTATGTTCGTGTAAGGGGAAGGAGGTTGGGGTGACAGGACGCTTTCAAGGACGCTTAACCCCGATGAATCTTTAATATAATCAGTACCGGTATTTTGTTTAAGGATTAGCTTGTGTAAACATTTCTTGATTCGCTTTTATTTTCAGAATTGACCATCTGTTAATTTACTAAGCTGTTGTCTTTTCAGAGGATAAAATAAGAACATATTTATTGCAACAAAATACGTTTTCTTGCATTTCTCTATTTTAAAAGGCATTCAATCTGAACTAGAGTACAAGTTGTAACTTCAATTCCTGTTCTTATGTTTCTTCACAAACAATCCTCGAAGATCTTTTAACGTTGCCGATTCTTTGTTCTTTTTCTTATTCCTTGGTACGAGGATTTTCAGAACTCTAATGCACATCGTAATAAACTATCCATCCAACTAAAAAAAGAAGTAAACAAACTTCGACTAAAACTTGAAAGAGCTTCTGAAAACGAGTAGCCTTTTATGCTAGTACGTAGGATGGTGTTTCATAAATTCTCTGTTATGAAGCACCATGGAGTCGAAAAGTTTGGATTTTCGTTCTGGATAATTTTCCCATCAGATGTTGTCCACAAACACGTTAAGTTGACCAATCAACAGTGAGGCATGTATTTCCATCTAGTCCTTCTAGTTAACTTTTTTTTTTTCAGTGAAGCTTTTTATTTACTTTCGATGCAGCAAGTAGGTGTGTATTTGCCGTAATGGCTTCAATATCCAACTATTGCGTGTGACCTACTTTACACAGAGTTAACGTTCCCAAGTTCCGAATGTGACCTATTTAAACAAAAAATGAAACGTGGGTTGTGTATATATTGGCCTCTGCAGGCATATATAAATCACTGTGTTTACGGCAGTACCTGCGTTATGAACTATGACAGTTGAAAACCTAAACAAATATCACTTTGCCACTACATTCAATGGATGTTCTCTATATGCCACCTATAGTCCTATCGTAACTTACTTATACTTGCTACTCACACAGCTTTATATAAAAGCATCGTGAATTCAAATTTCGAAACCAGTGTCTTATACGCTACACACATCAGTGAGACAAAACGAAGGGGGTACAAATATGTAAGTGAATGTACTGGAAGAACTTAGATCGTTTCTTCAAGAGTAAAGAAATATCTCTTTCAAATTGCGAGTTATGTAAGATGAATAGGAGAGTGTATCGGAATTAAACAAGAGCCCAAAGGCACTTTGGTTCCTTGCGTGAAGATGCTTTAACTTGAAAGGGAAATAGGTCATTTAGAATATATCAACATGGCATACAAAGAAAAACTTAAGTCTTTGTTCAACCATTTACTCTCATCAATAAACATCTACAAAAGCTTCATCCCTCAAAACGTTATGCATATGATGAGTAACGGGAGATGCATTATTTGAATTTTGAAAAGTTTGTGTGAACAAATTCTTGAGCAACAAATAACTGAATTTCTATATATGAGAAACTTATTTCTTGAAAAGAAGGTTACGTCCTTCCTTATTGTGAATAGTATAGCCTCTATGGCCATAAACATTGGTTTTATTGACCTTATTTCCCTTTAAACCAAGCCTCAGATAAGCAGGTCAGAAATTGCAGGGAAGTGATAAAAATCAAGGTTATCTAGCAGTCTTCCTATCGTATATCAAAGTTTACTGATACCATAGAGTATTTTTTTTTTTTGGAGGAGGGGGGCAATGATCAATTGAGATCAACCAGGCCCTGATGATGGGGATGAAAATTCCCATTTACTGAAAGTACAGTACAGTAGCTTTGTGTGTGTACCTTCTATGCAGCGGCAATGGCACAACAACTTACATACCTGTGCATACATCCTGAGTATGTATTCATGACAACCTGTGCTGCTGCACTGACTTTCATTTCTTTTCACTAAAATGTCACTAACTTGACTTGGGAGCATCGTGGGAGGGGAGTGTAATTGGATGTTTGGTTTGTCCTGACAAAACCTATCCACACATCACAGAAAGGTCACAAAGGTCCAATGATGTCAAGTGGTGTCAAGTACGGTCTTCATATGCACTTCACATAGACGAACGAAATTTTCCATTAGACCACCCCTTGAAATGTTTCGTTGGAGAGATATCAATAACACATCACTTTCTGACCTTTTGACCCTTTTTGTATTAATGACATTAATGTTACTGTATTTTCTCCACCTACTAATCTATCTTTTCCTGAAATTGTGTCACCATTTGAACAATAGACATCAAATGACAACACTCAGAAATTCACTTTTTTGCCTCTGGTCATCCCAAATGACCTTTGACCTCAACCAAAAACAATAGGGCACATCAACTCAATATCATACATGTACGTACACATCAACTTTGAAAAAAATCACCTCTCGGTTTTTATGCTATCGTGTAACATACCTCGCATTCTTATTCGTCACACACACACACCCGCACACACACAGCTTTGTTTTCCATTCATTCCGAGGACCTCATTGTGCTTTCTTTTTTTGTTTCTTCCTCAACCCTAACCTTCACAATAGACTGTCTATTGTTAATCTTGAGAGGATCGGAGAAATCTATTGAAGTTTCTACAGAGGACCTAAAATCTATTGTTTCGGTCCTCGATCCCACCCGAAAACAAGGGCACACGCACATACACACACACTCCACAGTGACTGTACAGGTTTCTTTGCTACCGCAAGGAACCAAAAATGCCTGTCAACTCATGCGTAATCAAAGGTAAATATTGTCTCTAATATTTTAGCAGTTAAAGTTTGGAAGGTACTACATAAACAAATAAAGAACTTAGGGACAGCTTGCCACCATTCTTCCTCCCTCACCCATACCTACTGGCAGAACATCATGTGGAAAGCTATACAATCACTGTGATATATGAATCAAGAACCACGCTCCAGTGTTTGGTAATGTCGAGATGTGTGGAATAATCAATGCTACCACACATACAGTTTCATTGGCCTATCACAGCATGTATTACCATTTAGTTATCGATTAAAACGTTTCTGTTTTATCCCACACGGCACCATAGTATAATATACATTGCCATTACTGTTTAGTACTACTTACTGTTAAGTATCACAAAACTGTTCAATTCCATAACGATTTTATCACCAAATATCTACTTACTCTTAACTCACTTTATCCATTGAAGTAAAGTCATATAAGTAAAAAATAGTAAAATCTTCGGATTTCTGAAAGCACATAAAGATTTCTAAGGGAGGTGAATAAAATTGGGTGTCATCATAAATTGTTGTGTATATTTTAATTAACTCGACTCCAGCAGCCGTGTTACTTTCACTTACCTTTATATGACAGTACTTTAAGTGACAAACAGTTTCTGTCCTGTTTTTATCTCTTCATTGCAAATTAAATGATACCACATTGGCACTACATAAAAATTGTTGGATAACAAATTCCAAAACGCTTTCCTTGGTAACCTCTTCTACAAAGGCAGATTATACTCGACGCTAGACGTGGCTTAGTTTTCGCTAAATATAGACACCATGTAGACGGATCACTTAATCCAAAGGATATAAGGGTGATTATTGTAATTCATGTAACTCCTACTCAAAAATAATAAATATGAGATGGTAAGGTTAAATATGAGGCTGTGCTAGTTGTTTTTACCTATTATGTACTATGTATATATATATATACATTATAGATATATTCTAGATAAGAACAATCTAAATTAGCACTAGTTTTGAATAGCATGATGTGTTTCTTATTAATTGAGAAATTTGCAGACAAGGCTGGGTACATGAAGCCCAGATCATCGGGGAAGTGCCGTTTCCGACCATCTGGGGGGTTTGTAATGCCCAAAATTTTCCAGGTAACTCATTGTAGCCCTGCGCTTAGATAGTAATCCGCTCATTAATTAAGTAACAAACACATTCGGGCAAAAATCCCCCCCCCCCCCACACACACACACGTTTGCACACAAAAGAAAAAAATCCAGAATTCCCTACGTCGGTATGCTCAGCTCCAAATATTTGCAAAGTACTCAAAGAAAATGAAAGATAATGGGTATGGAATATGGAACGCCAAAAGGGCAATGAATTTAGTTATCTCATCGAAGTTTGTCTCAACTTGTTTCGTTGTCTCATTTGATTTTGTCTCCTTTTTTGGCTTGTCTCATTCAATTGTGTCGTCTCACTTAATTTTGTCTCCTTGTAGATTGTCTGATGTACGTTTCCTTCATTTAAGGTTGTCTCATTAAAGTTTGCCTCATATTAGGTCGTCTCGTTTTAGTTTGCTTCATTTAAGTTCGATCGTCTCCCAACAGTTCGTCTCACGGCAGTTCGTCTCACAGCAGTTCGTCTCCCAACAGTTCGTCTCAGGGCAGTTTGCCTCACAGCAGTTCGTCTCACAGCAGTCCCCCTCAGCCGAGTTTGCCTCGTGTCCAGTTTGCCTGAGCAAAGTTCGTCTAACGCCAGTTTGTCTCAAATTGGAGGCGCTATTCGTCAATTAAAATTTAAATCTAAGATAATTGATGACAAAATAGACACGTGGCGAGAATCTTGACATTTTCCGTTTGAAGTATAGTTAGTACGTGTACGTGATATACACTGGACTCGACTAGACTTGGTTGTGACAGTATGTAGGTAAGCCGGCCTAGTACTTTCTCGTAAGATCTGGTGTAAAATGACGGAAGAAAGTCAACTAGCTCGGCTTGTCAGTCTCGGCTATACTAACACAACTATAGCTGAGGTGATGGGAGTGTCACTCAGAATAGTGAAGAAAAAAAATGTTCTTAATCAAGGCAAAATAGGGGGTAAAATATGATGCTACACACCTCCATGGCTTTTTCTTAAATGTACTGTATGACATTATGTGATTTTTGTCTCTGTAATGATGGGGCAGAATTTTTGTGTGGAAAACCCTACCTATGTATGGCAATTCCCGGGTTGTGGATTCTTTCACCACTTACACAGACATTATTTATAGGCTACATTCTATTTTGTGTTCTGCATGCTTTTCAATTAATCTTGGTAAACTTTCTTAAACTTTCCTGCCGTGACTTTTTGTGCATAAATAAGAAAACAAACTGATAAGAGAAGCAGAACAAGGAATTTAAGTTTAAGCAAAGAAAAGAATACATGGACCGGCTTAGGTGAGTGTTGAATAGGCAAGCATTTGTGGTACAGTTTAATAGCTGAGAGCACAGAAGATTAGGTTTCACAGTCACCATTTTACCCCTGTAGGGAGCCTGAGGAATTGGAGGCCAGCGATGATGTCTATTGCCTATGATTGCCCATAATTGTCCATGAACTGGAAAGATGTTATCATAATGAAGGTTGGTTCGAGTGGAAAACAAATCTTGCCCCACTGGGGACAGAATCACACTATGGGCAGAAGGCAAGTACAGTACCAAATAAAGTGCATCCCTAAAACATCAATTCAACATAATTCTCCAGCAGACTATTCATATATGTCATAATATTTTAATGGCTATTTGTCAAAAATATCTTCATATTATGACTCTCAAACAGTGCGCCATCTCTTTCATAAATGTGAGATGCCACAGTAGTCCAATAAGTCACACTAACTTGTGCTATGTGTCACACCAATCAATTGATGACCATCACATAAAGGTTCATGTCAATGAAGGACACTATACTGTATGCTAATTCTGTGCTCAATTGCTATTATAGCAAGTGCAGAGGGAAGTCTTATTGGAAAAAAATTGAGATCGTGTGGATGAATTGAAAATAGTTATTTTTCGTGGTCCCAAAATGTCACATAAGTCATGTGCATGCTTTTTGTCCCATGTAAAGAAATGCAGTACCGTACAGCAATAATTAATGGACATGACAGCATGTCCATTATTGTGGTTGGTCGCATTTTCTGATGATCACGTGACCACATTTCTTTCGTTCAGTTTATCGGACGACTCCCTTCATGACACAAACCGATCTTTTGGGAAAAGATTTTTGCAGCAAAGGAGACGGGTATGTGACAAGATTGTGTGAAAAATGTCGCTAATTACGAAATGCGGTACATTTTTCCTCAAATGCTCTAAATTTAAATATTAAGTAGGCTAATTACAATATTAAGTAGGCTAATACGCCTAGGCGCTAGGCCTGGTACTTTACACATGACGCAGTCATGAACGAAAGATGCTGTCCTATTTGGACTGGGTCTCTTACTCTCTTTCCAGATCGTTGGTGTTTGCTACTGTTTTATACATATTTTCAAAATCAATTTTTTAGAACCTCCTGGTTACCAAATTAATTTTATAATCGATTTATGAAATGGTTATGAAGACATCTGTATAAATGTGAAAAAATAAGTGTAATTCTTTCTGGCAATTCCCTTGAATTTCGGCATAGCGGTATGCTACGATGTCTCCGTTCGTCGTTTGAACTGCATACAGTTTACGGATGTACAATATGTGTACAGTAGCAGCCGGGCCGCGGATCAGCGATCAGTAGAAAGCCAGTATATATACGTTCTATTGCAGTCACTGTACTAACCGATGTGATCAATTGTACGAATTAGTTTTCTAACGTGTTTAAGGTAAATGTTCGTAATAAACAAAAGGAATTTCTAACGTCCTACGGGAGGCAAAGTGCAATAAAACCTCAAGTCCGAATTTTTGATGCCAATCTCGTATTTTACAATAGGCCTATGTATAAGTTTGAGCTGAAGTCAAAACGTAAAACGGAGTACATTAACTGTACGTACATTTGCAGGTTCACTTCATTTCAGACACTTAGGCCCTATATTCTGAATATGAGAGCCAAAGTCTTATTAAAAACTTGATGCACTCCTCTCTTGTCGGACAGGGGCGTGCTGCAATCCGAGGTGGGGGCTGGTGGGCAGTTGTCACCCCATTGGAAATACTCATGGGAACAATTATACAGTTTTGCCCAGGCTTCAATAATTCACTTAGATTTAAAACAAAAAAACAAGCAAAATAAACAAAATATAGTAACATTTTACCATATGGAGGGGTTCCAGGACACGTCACTTCGAGTGTATGTGCTTGCCAATGCATGAATTGAGAGAGTGTATGTGTGGTTGTGTGTGTGTAGGCCTCTTAGGGTGGATTGCTTATAGATGATTCCGGTCCTGGAAACGACCCAGGGTTCGACAGGATGTTGGATTTTTGAAAATATTTACTCCCCCCCCCCCCCCCCCCCGTCCACATGCCAGTTCTACGTCCCTGTTGTCGGATTAACCAGGCAGTCTATCCTCACCCTACATAGACAACCGGAGACTTGTACATGGTCATGTCCATCGTGGTTACGGTATGTAACCACATTTTCTAGTTTTCCTTGGCTAATGGTATACTGTAATATTAAGGGAATATTTCTGTGCATATTAAAATTAAGAGAACTCAAGAATGTTTTGCGGTTTTTGAATGTCATGAGCAAATTCCTTCTGAAATTCGTACAAATGTCCCATAAGTTACAGTAACATTTACCACTCATAACATAATTTTGATGAAAGTTATCCCACATCTCATCTGACAATTCTTTTTAAGCGGGAATCCATTTTCAAAGCTTACTTTTGTTATAAATTTAGAATATACCAATAAAATAAAATTAATGAATCAGGCACTATTTAGCAGCTTGAAAGTTGCTATGTCTGATGTGACCTTTGTTACTTTACTTTCATTTTAAAGACAGCAGATAATATCCATTACAATAACCAATGTGAAAGTCAGTATTTAAGAAATTAAGAGTCGAACTGTAGCCACAAGAAAAAAATTCTGACACTGTGCAACATTCCATGCCATCTATTTTGTATTATCTTCAAACTTTGAAAAGTCATATCGCAAAACCAGCGATAGCTAAACACAATTCCGATGGATTTTCATTCAGGATTTCACACTCTGAATGAAGCACAACTTTTAATGAGCCGAACTGTTGGGAGACGGACTGCAGTGAGACAAACTGCAGTGAGGCAAACTGCAGTGAGACGAACTGCCCTGAGACGAACAGCTATGAGGCAAATTGCAGTGAGACGGACTGCAGTGAGACGGACTGCAGTGAGGCAAACTGCCCTGAGACGAACTGTTGGGAGAAGAACTTTATGGGGCAAACTAAAACGAGACGACCTAACATGAGGCAAACTTTAATGAGACAACCTTAAATGAAGCAAAAGTACATCAGACAATCTACAAGGAGACAAAATTAAGTGAGACGACACAATTGAATGAAACAAACCAAAAAGGAGACAAAATCAAATGAGACAACGAAATAAGTTGAGACAAACTACGATGAGACAACAAAATTCATTGCCCTTTTGGCGTTCCATATTCTTGTAGCTCCGCTCTTGTAGACCCCTGCTGCGGCAGCTTTGATCATTCAAGCCTGTCAGTCCACTTACACATGTCCCCCCGCATTTCAATCTGGATTGACGCCTCTGGACTGAGCTTGTCTTGGTCAAGACTTTTGAGAATCTTCCCCTTGATTCCCATATTCCCACAGCGCCTGTTGTTAGCACTACTCTTGTGTACGGCCCCTTCTGCAGTGACGTCGACCGTTTTCCAGTCGGAGAAAGGATGTTCCTTAGAACGACGTCCATTCTACGTCGGATTTACCCCTTCAGGCTGACAACTACCAGTCCTTGATCCGACCGACTGAACCGAAACTCGACGTCCAACCGATCGCACGGCTACATGTTTACAGGGTTAGACCTTTCAGTATCATCGCCTTCGCAACAGATTTCAGATGTTGGTATGTACCGTACGGCCTACAAACCTAAACGAATATAGACAGAGATGACGCAGGCATGATTGCACCTAGGAATGACACACCTAAGGATTTAATCAATGATTATGAAGTTGGTAGAAATCCAAACACTTATTAGATGGGGTTTTAGTACAAGCAGTAGGCTACCTCCCAAATGTAATGATATGAAAAGATTTTTTGTACTGTCTATTCTCATTTCAAAAATTGAGCACAACTTCGATAGCAACTTGAGACTTCTGCTCAGCTGTTAGAAGTATTTTTTATGCATCTTAATTGAACCGTTGTAACTTTGGTGGAGTAGTAAGCAACGTCAAATGACACAGTAGCATAGATATGAGGTACATGTTTTGTGTAAATGCAGCTAGCTGGAACATCATTATTTTAGAGACCTGGTGTTATTTCGAGGTGAATTTTGGGTTGTTTTGTTGAAGTGACATTTCAAATTAGGATACGAAGCCTAGCCTGTGGCAACGGTAGAAAAACCTCATCAAAGAACCACAAGTGTCGCAGAATAGGCTACACCAGCAACAGAGTTTTATGGCATTATGTCACCCTGCTTCAATAAAATAGGTAAGGTTGTCTGAAGTAATACAGTTTCAGTAAAAGCGAAGGGAATGTGTCTCGAGTCATTCTAGTCAGCGTTGCCAGTTTGGAGTTTCTGCTGCCAAAAAGGAGAATTTGACGTGTTTTGGGGAAATATTGGCGATACCATATTGGAAGGAAACGCCAAACTACGATTTGGTGTTTTTCTGGCGTTTCCGTTACTGAAGCACTTTTTTCTCCATTTTGTATCAGTTTCAATGAGAAATTAGACCAATATTAGCTTGTAGTGTCATGCCTCCATTGGCTTTCCGTAGTTTTTGCGGACGTCGGTAAACTAATGTGATTGGTGCATAGAGGTTGGTTCGCTCTCGCCTACCAAAAACTTTTCAGTGAAAGTTTGATACTGCTCAGCTACTTGAGTAATCTTCGTATCATTTGATAATCCACGCGTTTTTTCAGTTCATCTTTTGTTATTACATCCGTTACCAGTTTCAAGAACTTTAATGCATAGCATTTAGTTTATTCAAGGTTCACCAAACAGTACATTTTTACTTAGTTTCCGGTGGATCAACTTAACGCTACCCTACGCAGCATTCATTAACTCGAACATTATAAGCTTAGGGCCTATCTGTATTAGACCGAGTTCCTAGAGCCTGTGGTCGATCACTGAGCGATGCAGCTTTTTCAATGAGGGGGTTCGATTTTATCACAAGTGGAACATTTTACCCGACAATTATGACCAACAAATTAAAACTCATTGTATACGTTGCTAACGTAGGCCTACTATCATAGGCTGAGCGGAACTACAGATCTTGTGAGGGGGTTCGTCCGAAACCCCCGAACCCCTGCATACGGGCCTGATTTTTACTTCGACTTGAACGAAGTTCAGTCGAAGTAATGTAATCCCCAGAGCAGTTTGTGCAGTCATGCGTACCGATTAGTGCGCTCGATTTCTCGGCCGTTACGGAAGCTACGGAGCTGAAATCTGGTGGACGGGTGGACCGTGTACGGCGGCGTGCGTCCGTAAAATTTGGCGGGAATCGGCGATTTAGTTTTCTCGCTAGCGATCATTCTCCATTTTTTCGCCAAAAAGCCTACTCCTCTAGGGATTTCGGAGTTACCTCTTGAAATTTTGCACACTGTTAGAAGGGTCTTTCGTGCACAAAAGTTGTACTTTTTTTAAGCGAAATTCGGTAAAATGGCGTTTTTATGGACCGGTTGGCGTCCGAAATGGACCCTTTCGGAAAATGGCCAATTTCTCCCGAATAAGGTAAAAAATCGAAATATTAACTAATCTCATTTTGATTTTACACTTGTTGTAAAGGTCGTCCGTGAATTTGGTGAGAATTGATTGCGAAACCGTGGAGAAAATGCGAAATGAAATTTGCCTGTTTGTGTCCAACATCAGGGGTTTCTATTATTTTCGATCTCCTCGCCAAGCGTGGTTTGGTATAGGCAGCGTGGATTAGTCCTGCTTGGTGGCTGTGATGTACGGTAGCTTTGTGTGCCATAATTTTCTTACGGTAGTCAACGTGTAATACGCAAGCCGGGTGTCTTTGATGCAGAGCATGCAGTCTACTTGTTTGTCATGCCTAGGTCAGTGGAAACCATTAAAGATAATGGTTGACGAAGGAGTATTTTCGTTGATACTAACAACGAAACCAGCCCGTATAAAGAGTTAAGTTTAAATTTTACATGAATTAATTTAATTTTTTCCAGTATTATATACATGGTTACGTATTTTGGTCTTGATGGTTGATTATAATTAATGACAATTTTCCATGAAATATATGATACACCCTTTATCACCATTTGGTATAAACTAATAGCAAATATGAATATGCAAAAGCTGTTGTTGACTGCTAAACTTGAAGGGGGTATTTTGTACTCACTTTCACAAGAATAAAAAAGTATGGCTTCGAAACGTTTCAAATTAAAACTTTCAGATATTGCCATTATTCTTTATTCTTACTGTGATCTTGTATTATGTCTCGATGATGACTGCCTTCAGAAAATCAGCTTATTTTAAGAAACTGATGCAAAACAGGGAGTGTACCCCCCTACTTTTTATGGTATAGCTTAACCAAAGGTGAATGATATTGCTTTGGGGAATATGTATTATTGTTGGCATGGCCTTCATTATCGAAGGCTGCATCAAGATGATACAATTGATAGGTAGAAAAACAGTAAAATGACCAGCAAACAGAAGAACAATAGTAACCCACCCCCCATTCACAACTCCTCGTACCATTATGGACATTGCCCTTTCAACTTTTAATCTAGCGTTACTAACTTGTATGCCGTCTTTAGTCGAAGTTTGCGTCATTGACGCTCTAGTTCCAAACTGAACTAAATTGTTTATTCAGTGCTCGCCTCGCCGTATATCGCTAAACCTGTATTCAGTAGTCCAGTCATTATTGTAGTGTGCCGCACTACAATCTTGTCATTACTGGTCGACCAGCAATTTCTTTTGTTGAGCCTTGTATGGCTCATAACGCCTCACCTGCGCGTGATGTAACTTAGTTCATACAAATATGCTGCGCGACCGTTTAGTAATAGCAGTAAGTGCGAGCTATGGCCGTCTTCAAACCAAAATCTAGTAAGGAAAAGCAAATACCACGACTACAAGAACGATTTAAGGAGTTAAAGTGATTAGAGAGCCCTGCGGATAAATTTCCAGAAAACGTGATGAAATGTGGTTCGGCCTTTTCCCAATGAGGTGATAAACGTGGAGTGTCAATGTTGTTTTCAAATTGGTGTGCAATACTGCGCCATTGTTTTTAAATACGATGTCACAGAATCGTGTGCTGCTTCACTTCTTCCAAGTGGTTACGACATGACGTCTTTCGACAGAATCATGTACTGCTCTCATGTTCTATTTCAGTGGTGGAGCAGAAAGACAGGTTTGACATATATACAGCTAGTACTAGAGAGCTCGTTAAAACTCAGAGCAGTACAGGCTTGTAAGACATACGGTATATAGCAACGATAAGCGTCGGCAACTTTACAACATTATGAGAGAGATCCAATGGAATTTTTGTTTCGTCCAACGTGATATAAAAAAAAAGAATGGATTGGGAAAGGGGTCGACAGGAAACGGCACTGCATTCCCCCAAAAATGCTAACTCCTATGAGGAGTGGATCCACAGAGACTGGCTTAATTACTCCCAACAACAAGGACTTAGCCTACCACGCACTACAATTCTGGGTATTTGTAGGCAAATGCAGTTCTAGTTCCTTGTGACAACCCCGTTTGGAGTATTGTGGACAGCGCCATCATTTCTTGGGGAAATTCCCTGATAATTTTGTAAACGCCACATACTTGTGGAACTGTTATTTTGTACACAGTCTAGTTGGCGAATAAACGCCACACTACAGGTTCGTCTTTGATTGGAGGCACACGAAAACAGCTTGAGGTAAGTTACGTTACTTTTACTTAGGCTTGGTTACAATGATCCTTGGGTTATGAGCCCTTTGAATGTACAAAATGTGGGTGTGAGAGTTCACATGTGGGTCATCGGTGGCCCAAAGTGCCCAGTGTTTGAAGGTACAGAAATTGCTTCTTACCAGATTTACATAAGTTGAGGTTTTCACATTGCTACAGTGGTTGTGACACGCTAGGGGTGTTCAACATTTTGGGGTCCAAGGTCTCAATGGACCATGTGGACCTTTTATGGAATCATGCAAAATGCAGACCTCTACAGATTTTATGGTACTAATTCAGGTTGTGTCATATAACTGCTTTAATGGTAGTGGTACATCCAGGTTGTTCAGGAATATTGGGTTCAGGGTCTGAAATGGACCGTTTTATATGGCATTGGTATTCTACAGATTTTATGGTGAAGGATGTGTCACTGTAATAAGAAATTGGTCTTGGTGAGGCTGGTTAACGATGACTCAGATAGATGAAGGAGAGTAGGATGTTGTTTGAACTAATATAATTCTAAACTCGTTGATCAGAGAGTAGCTAGGAATGGAATGCATCCCCCAGCAGCTATAACTGTTTCTCCAAGCACATCAGGAGTAACCATGGCTTCATGGGAAGCAGGTGCTAGTCTGGTTTTAGTATACTTGGCACTCCCATTGGCCGAGAGACGTTCTTCCCCAGTTTCAGGTAAAACAGTCAAGGGGAAGGGTCCAGATCTCCTATTGCAAAGAGAACTGCCATGAAAGATGTGACATAACTTGATGCAACCCCAGTGATTTAAGAGCTGGTTAGGTACCGGATGTGATGCCTCTAGGCTCTGAAAAGGTCACGGGTTCCCTGGAGGGTAACCCTGAAGTAACCGCCTGCATCGTGTTTGTGGGCCAGGGCTGCTGGGAGACAACGGATGTTTAACAGCTTTAGTTTGCCAGCCTTCTCTTCTAGAGCCTGCAGCCTGTTAGGACTCCGTTGAATTAAAGTCATGGTGCCTGAGAATGTTGGCTCTTTTGGGCAATCGGCCTTGAGAGATTGCCGAGCAGATACTGAGGTTGTTTCTTATACATTCAATCAAGTTCCTCATAGAAACCAATATTCTGAAAACCGTCCTCCCAAGTCTTCTATATCCTTGAGATTCATTTGACCGCCTGGCAGTTGAAGTTAACCTCTTCTTGCCACTTCAGCTTCTGTCCTTGTTTGTGAGGTTCTGGGTCTGGAACTGATGTCTGGTGCCTTTGCCAGCGCAGGTCTGTTCCAGACCCAAGAGCGGGGTCTGTTGGACTGACTTTCCTCAGGGGCTGCCTGAGTTCGGTGGCTGTTGGGGCCGGCGTTAGGAAGTCCCCTCTTTTTAACCAAGATGTCCTTTAAGGCAAGATGTCTGGACCATCTCTTCCACACACTGGGAAGATTTTCTGCGGGTTCTGCCCATCTCGTCAGTGCCAATGATGAGGGCTTTGTTACAAAACTAACCTGAGGGAGGGTGAGCTGTTGCTCCCCATTGTAATGAGGACAGCAACAAGACAGTAATGAGTCGCGCTCCATTGCATGTACCGCCTGGCCTCCCCACGCCCATGAACAGTTGTATGCAGGATTATGAGACCACGAACTAAGCCTATTCCAAACATGAATGCACACTGTCCACAGTGATTTTTACACAAAGAATTTCACCCAATTGGTTTCCCGGACGAATACGAAAGTCCAATAGAAATTGCAAAGTGCAAGTTTGATCCTTTTGCCAGTGTAGTAGAAGCTTACTTCACATAAAATCCCAGTTTGACCTGCCTAATTGGCTTTCAAAATCTCATTTTGTGCAAGCTGCAATAGAATTGCTTTCGAAAATCAATTACCTCTTTTCACCATAATGTATGCAAAATAAATTCAGAAAAATGTGTCCTGTGTCTTCGTTTTTATTGTTCATTTACTCTTACTTTTGATAGGACTTTCAGGACACATTCGTTCGTGGAATATGGGTAAAGCTGCTTAAAGGCTATAATGATAGTGTAGGCCTACGCATGCAGGGTTTGAAAAAAAAAGTTGGGATGCCAGGAGACTCATTCCACAGAAATGTTGCATCTCGCGGGAAACCTGTGTGACAGTGAAAGAAAAAATGTGATCGTACAAAAAAAAAGAAACGGAAGTATTACTTCTACTCTATAAAAATTTGGCAAATGCCTAAATAATCCAAAAATCCCTTTTATAACTTGGGAAAATGTTTTTCACCTGCTGTTAATTCCTTTGACGATCATTCAGAAGTCTATCAGAATGTCACGCCAGTCAGTCTTATGTAGATACTTCCATATACAGGCAAAGCGCCTGTAACAGCTCATGTACATCAGAAATATGCAACGTTAACATGACAGGTGTGCGGTTGGCCTGGAGGCAGGAGAGCACTGCACAGAATCAGAGTGTATATTTGGATGGGCTCAAAACTGTGGGTGAAAGCCCTATTTAGCCATTTGTATTTCTTTTGTTCTGACTTTAATTGATGGTATTTTTCTTTTTTGCAAGAATTACAAGGAAAAGTGTAACTTTCCTTTTCTACCAACAAGTTTGTTTCCAATTTGTGGTAACAAGATGAAATGTACTTGTAATCCACTTATCTTTTTGTTCTCATTTACCTTGTCTGGCAGGAAGCACATATATGGTCATATCTGCCTTTCAACTGTTTATCTGGGTGTACGATATTTTGGAATGTTCCTCGTCCTCTCGCTTACTTTTTGTGTTTACGTCTTATAAATATTGTGACTTAATTTTAATCTTTCATTGTCTACACCTTTTCTTCTTACTAAAATGCTAACTTGCGAGCGATATACCCAGTGAAGTATACAGCTTTTGTGTACACAACTTGAAACATGTGGCTTGGAATTTTCTGTAGCCCCCAATCACAGACTATATCCATACCAAAGAGGCCGCAGCAGAGAAAGGTGACATGTCAAAAGTCTAAGCATTGGCGGCCGCATTTTCACTGTGGCAATCCCGCGGCTGTTTGGACAAAAACCGCTGCTGCCCGGGCTAAAAAGGTCGCTTTCACTCCTTATAGAATCATGTGAAGTGAACTAAACCGTCCCGGCCGTCTCCCAACTTTTCTCACTGACACTTACCTGGCAGCAGTAATAGTAGAAGTAATATACTATGTACGTTAGTACTACTATCACGTAGGTACTGAACAGATCCTGCATGTGTAATTCTGCAGTAGGCATGCACTAATTTAACAAAAATAGATGTTAAAAACTTCATGATTGGATCAACGTTAACCAGCCAATCAGAACTCTCGACACGCTCAATGCAACTTTTGTGTGTGTAGAAATTCCAAAAATCCTCACACACATGTTATTCAATGGACTTCCCCCATTGAGTTTGTGTTGTGATCATGCAAGTCTCGTTGAATGTTGCTACGGCAGCGAAGCAACAATGTTTGGATGCAAATATTTTATACTACTGATTTGTTTTTATAAAACTTCATGATTGGATCGACGTTAACCAGCCAATCAGAACTCTCGACAGGCTCAATGCAACTTTTGTGTGTGTAGAAATTCCAGAAATCCTCACACAGGCCTGTGTGTTTAGTCTTCCTTTTAGTAAACTTCTTTATCCAGGTTTTTTTTTTTAATCAGCCATATTTGCATGTAATTAATAAAAGTGAATATAAAGTTGCAAAGGAATTTTACACTTTAGTAATTCATTGGTAAGTTAATTTAAACAAGAGCATCAACAATGGTAACTTTCAGATCAGGAATATAGTGCACTTGTAGAATCGAAGGATACAAGTACATCAGCAGCGAAGGGTTACAGCAGTGGTGTAGACAGCTAAATTAGATCGCTTTTTTTTTATTTGAAACTTTACATAAAAATTTTAATTCATCTGATCGTTCTCCAACAGCTCATTCTAATCCATGTTTTTGTTTTGTTTCAAAGTTTGTGTGCTATGAGCCATGCGGAAACCCATCCTGATGAGCCATTAAGGGCTGCTTTGTTTATTTCCACATAGTAGGCAAGGTTATGAGCTGCTGCACCATAACCACTAACCTTTCTGCTGTGTATGATTCAATGAACATACCTGAACAATGCCACATACCCCCATCAACAATATCATGGCACCCTTAAGGGGAGAGTTGGCGCTCCACTCCCTTCTACAATAGCACCACAATGGACACAGGTTGGGTCAAGTCCGGGGTATGGTATGGTGGGGCTACTCCATGAATCTTTACAATAATTTATCTAGGAACCATTCCATTCCATTTATCTAGGAACCATTAACTGACATCCATGTACCAATAGTCCATTTTCAATAGTACATAGTTGGGTCAAAGCCACAGTCGGGAAAATGGCAGCACACTCAAATTAATGTTTGCAACCCTCACATCGTTGTATTTATTTTATGTTATTTATCGCACATATCTTAATGTGTGCAACGTTCCTGAAGAAATAAAAAGAATGCTGGCTAGAATGCAAAGAGTAATAATATTACCACCACACCTGCTAGCCTGTTTTTCTTCTCAGTTCAGACAAATCACAACCATCGTCTATCACAGCACGAACTGAAAATGGAAAAAGCCTTCCTCGAAATAGCAATTAAGTACTTCAATTCAGCTATTTTACAACATCCTACCGTACATTAAACATAGGATGTAGGCTCACAACTGTTGTTTAATCGAACGTGATAATTTTAAGCCTGCGTATGTGCGTATGCATACTTGTATTATTCCGTGGCAGATGCAGAGCTCTGTATGTATGGGAAATGGCGGTAAAGTTCCCCGGCTGTTCCTGCTGCATGGTGCCCTTGTTGCAAACCAGTACCATATGTACATGTACCATGAGGTAAAAAAATCTCACTGTTAAAACGCGGAAACTCACAAGTTACAATGCGGAACAAAGAAAAATACGGCTTACAGCGAAAACGCTGAGATCTAACAACCCTGACTATAGTGTGACACTTGTGTATGGATCTTTGATTTACAAAGTCCACGTAGGTAAGAATGTCAGTCTGGACATAACAGACACTGGCAGTTTCAGAGGTCTTGTAGAATCCAAAGAATTTGCCTTTGTGATCATCTATGGATAGAATCTGGTAACTGAACCTAAGCTCAGAGATTATCCATCGGAGTGTGATTGTAATTTTTAAACCACAGATCAGTTAAGACAAATTACCACTATTGTTTACAAACAACAGCTTCACCTCTCTGCTGGTAACTCAGCACTCATTACTTCATGAAGGTTCCGTGACGATGTGCACTGAAGCATGTGGGATATGCAAGCTACATAATGAGCAGTAGTGTGGAACTGTGCAGCTCTTTGGTTCCCACTGGTTAGATATGTGATGAAGCTGGAAGTGATCCTATATCTATTTGAAACCTGTGCATTTTTTGTGAGGAGACATGTAAGTGAGTCTTTTGTAAACAACCAAACCAGGTGAGTTTTGGAATGTTCATAGTAAAAAATGAGCCATATGGGCTGTTATTGTACAAAATAATGCAAAATGCTCCTTTTCCTCCATAATTTACATTACTGTACATCTGCACAAGGAACCACCATGCCCTTGAGCTCTTGTTTTACCTCTGGTGATCCCTAATTACCTTTGACCTCCACTAGAACTGTAGGGTACATCTAACCTATAGTACAGTATACACACCAAGCTTGAGAAAAATTGATCATTTAGTTTTAGCATATACCTCACATTCCAATGTTAGGAGCAATTCGGTCTTGGGCCCATGCTGACCCCACATGCACTTTGACTTCCACCAACATTAATGACACACATCTACTAAACATCATGCAAAGATACACCAAGTTGGAAAAAAATTGAGCACTTGGTTCAATTAAGTTGTGCGATAAATACCTTGCAATCCAATGTGTCACATACACACTCACACATCCATATGCCAAACTGACTGTATAGGTTCCTTTACTGACACAATTAAGAAGTAACCAAAAAGAAAATTCCACTTGTTGATTCCTTGCCGCAGGCAAAAGGAATCTATGCAGTCCTGATGTCGTGTATGTGTGTGTGTGTGTGTGTGTGTGACGCTTCTTGTAAATACTATACCTCAAGAAGGGTAACCTGACTGATCTCATACTTGCTGTGTGTGTTGGTCATAGTAAGTAGAAGATCCCTATTGTTTTTGGTGGAGGTCAAAGGTCATTTGAGGTCACCAGAAGGCAAAATTTGAAAACCTTGTTAACATATCTCAAGAACAGTAACTGTGACTGATGTCATACTTGATGTGTGGGTTGGTCATATTGAGTAGATGATCCCTATTGTTTTTGGTCGAGGTCAAAGGTCATTTGAGGTCACCAGAGGTCAAAATGTGAAAAGCTTGTAAACACATTATCTCCAGAAGGGTAACTGTGACTGATGTCATACTTGGTGTGTGGGTTGGTCATAGTAGGTAGATGATCTCTATTCTTTTTGGTCGAGGTCAAAGGTCATTTGAGGTCACCAGCAGTCAAACTGAAAAAAACTTGTAAACACAATATCTCCAGAAGGGTAACTGTGACTGATGTCATACTTAGTGTGTGGGTTGTTTATATTAAGCAGATGATACCTATTGTTTTTGGTGAAGGTCAAAGGTCATTTGAGGTCACCAGAGGTCAAAATGTAAAAACCTTCTAAACACAGTACCTCCAGAACAGTAATTGTGACTGACATCATACGTGGGTGTGTGGGTTGGTCATATTGAGTAGATGATCCGTATTGTTTTTTGTGGAGATCAAAGGTCATTTGAGGTCACCAGAGGTCAAACTGTAAAAACCTCGTTAACACAATATCTCCAGAAGAGTAACTAGAACTGATGTCATACTTAGTGTGTGGGTTGTTCATATTGCGTAGATGATTCTTTTTTGTTTTTGGTCCAGGTCAAAGGTCATTTGAGGTCATCAGGGGTCAAATCGTGAAAACCATTTAGACACAGTATCTCCAGAAGGGTAACTGTGACTGATGTCATACTTGTTATGTGGATTGTATATAGTCAGTAGAATACTCCCTTTGATTTTGGTGGAAGTCAAAGGTCATTTGAGGTCACCAAAGGTCAAATTGTGAAAACCTTGTAAACGCAATATCTCCAAGAGGGTAACTGTAACTGATGTCATATTTAGTGTGTTGGTTGGTCATACTGATTAGATGATCCCTATCATCTTTGGTGAGGGGCAAAGGTCATTTGAGGTCAACAGAGGTCAAACTGTAATAACCTTGAAAACACAATATCTCCAGAAGGGTAACCATGACTGATGTAATAGTTGGTCTGTGTGTTGGTAGTAATGAGATCTCTAGTCTTTTGGTCGAGGTCAAGGGTCATTTGAGGTCATCAGAGGTCAAACTGTAAAAATGTGTAAACACAATATCTCCAGGAGTCTAACCTTGACTGATGTCTTACGTGATGTGTAGATTGTATATACTAAGTAGAAGACTCCTTTTGTTTGTGGTGGGGGTCAAAGGTTGTTTGAGGTCACCCAAGTTCAAACCTTGCTAACACATTAACTCCAGAAGGGTAGTGTTGACTGATGTCATACTTGCTGTGTGGGTTGGCTATACTGGGTAGGTGATCATCATTGCTTTTGGTGGACGTCTAATGTCACGGTCATTTCAGGTCACCAAAATAAAGGTCATTTTGAGTTAAAGGCTTATGGTGTGTCAAAACCAATAACTGCAGTTGATCTTATACTTGTCATCTGGATAATTCATGTTTGTTATAATATAACCATGTTGCAAGGAATCACAAAGCCTTTTGGCTTTCTGGTTTTATGTTTTGCTGTTAAATATTGCTTTGTGTTTTTTTCAGGTTCGTCTGTGGCAGTGTAACACGAAATTGTTGTAGGTGGTTTTATCTACTCAAAAATCAACATCTGTTTGGTCTCGAGTGGTCTGAACAGGAAGGTTTCTCAGTTTCAGGTGGTTTTGGTCATGTTCAAACTAAGAATTAGGTAATCCAGACATCAAAAAGCCAGACCAATATTCGCCTTTAGTGTAGAAGCACATTGCATATAAGAGACCTTTTGTTGTGATGTTCAAACATTAATTAGGTCAAGTGGGATTACATTCTGAAAAGTCTGTGAGCAAAATCATTTCTACCACATTCTGTAAGGTCATATGTGTATGTGATACAAATTGTACAGTATGTTTAAGTGTGATACATTAGTAGCCACTTTAGCTCCTGTGTGACTTCACACATCAATGAAACCACATTGCATTTTGGCTGGTACTATCTAAGTGCACTGCTACGTACATTGATTTGTGCTATGTGCAGTGATTTGGTAAGTTCGCAAATCCACTTTAAAAGAATATTGAAAGATTTATTGATGAGGTCATGTCATGTCAATTGTCTTCACTATATTCTCAGGACGAGTTTCATTTGTCGGTGTGTGCATCATCAAGTTTAAATGTTTGGAAATACTTCCTCATATTTCTTTGATTAAATTTGCAGATTGTCAGTGATGGATGCCAGAGATAAATGGAGACTGCGTCGTAACAGAGTAGAACTTCTTGACATTGATACAGATGAAGCTTGTCCTTACTTAGTTCAAGATGGAATCTTAACACCAGATGATGTTGAACGTATCAAGTGTCAGACTACTTCAAAAGTTAGTGTCAACTCTTCATTTCAGATCTCCTGAGAAGTACAGTGGATAAAATGAAATCTTTTGTCAAAGTAGAGTTCAAGTTGGACTTAGAGGAGCCTCTTGTTTTGTTTACTTTGTATAATAAATGCTATACCGGAACTAGTTGAGGTTCAGACAGACAAAGTGAGGTATGCAATGTTGGATTTAGTAGTGGGATGCATGGAGAGTCATTTATAACCTTGATTAGATTAATTCTGGTAGCTGTATGTATATGCCTTGAATATAGCATTTCCTGTAAATTTGTCGTGTCATTGCAATGGATACCTTCAACTTTGCAACCGCAACAAGGCGATTTTTGGTTCTTTGCATCAGCAAAGGAACTAGGCAGTCAGGGGGGTTGGTATGTGAGTGGGTGTGCGTATGCGTGTCTGCTAATACACGGGTAAGCTCTAACTCAATAAAGGAAAGTTGGATGAGAGTCAAACTTTGTATGTATAGTAGGTATGCCATATTGAGAGTGTGTGCTCTGTTGTTTTTGGTGGAGGCCAAATGTCATCTGGAGGCACTGGGGGTAGGAACTCTGAAAAACTTTTTAACTTAGTATGTCAAGGTAGAAAGCTTGGAGAGGTTTTATACTTGGTGCATGAATGCATTATAGTGAAAAATTGATTTGCTTTGATGGAGTTCATACAAGAGGTAAAGGACAGGGGTCCAATTTTAACCCTGAACAATGATATCATGGCACTCTTAGGCTACCATACCACTTTTACATGTAACTCCCAATTTGCAGCATTGTGTATGTAGGGCCTCTGATTTTCCGTGTTTCAAAATGGAAAGTCCGTTTTCCACTTCTCAAATCCCGTGTTTTTCAACTTTCCCCCTTCTGTGACTTTCCTTTTCAAACATAAATGGCAATTGTGTGAGAATTGCTCTGCATGTGTACAAAAGCGCACTGAGATATAGAATCCATATGCACAGTGAAGCATTAGGATGAAAACTACATCAGTGTAGCAAAGGTTTGATTGAAAGAAATCATTCTATATTGCTTCACAACATAAATGCTTCACAAAATGTTGCATATTTCATGTAAACTAAATTTTATTACATGCATTTTTGGTTTCTATGATAATTGTAAACTTTGTAATCATGCATAGGTGTGTGTATGTGTGTGTGTATGCATGTATGTATGTTTGTGATGCCCTATCTTGTAAACATGATATCAATATAATATATTATATTCAAAACTAATGATTACTTTTTGATTCCTTGCCGAAGGCAGAGGAATCTATGCGAATGGTGATGTCGTGTGTGTGTGTGTGTATGTATGTATGTGCGTGTGTGACGCCTGCTTGTAAACACGATATCTCAAGAAGCGTAACTCTGAGTGATCTCATACTTGGTGTGTAGATTGCCCTTATTGAGTAGATGATCCCTATTGTTTTTGGTGGAGGTCAAAGGTCATTTGGGGTCACTAGAGGTCAAAAGGTAAATACCTTGAAAATTGCTTGTAAACACGATATCTCCAGAATCGTAACTCTGAGTGATCTCATACTTGGCATGAAGGTTGCCCTTATTGAGTCGATGATCCCTATCGTTTTTGGTGGAGGTCAAAGGTCATTTGGGGTCAACATGGGTCAGATTGTGAAAACCTTGTAAACATGATATCTCAAGAAAGGAAGCTTGTAGAAATCTCATGTCTAGTATGTAGTTGTACCATGTTGAGTAGAGGAACCCTATTGTTTTCAGTGGAGGTCAAAGGTCATTTGGGGTCAACAGGGGTCAAATTGTGAAAACCATGTAAACACGATATCTCAAGAAGAGAAGCTTGAGCAGATGTCATACGAAGTGTGTAGGTGTATCTTATTGAGTGCAAGGGTCACCAGAGGTCAGAAGGTAAATACCTTGAAAATTGCTTGTAAACACGATATCTCCAGAACAATAAATGTGAGAGATCTCATAGTTAGCGTGTGGTTTGCCCATATCGAGTAGATGATCCCTATTTTTTTTTGGCAGAGGTGAAAGGTCATTTGGGGTCATGGGAGGTCAAAATGTGCAAAACTTGAATCTACAATATTTAAAGAACTTCTAGTGAATTTTATACTTGTAATGTAGAATCCTGTTGTTGATTTCAGAACTTCTTTTAGGACATACCAACATAGTCTCTTTGATAACCATAAAGAAAAGATGAAGACAACATTAAATTTGGTATCAAAGATTATTATTGGCAAACCTACCACTGTCCTCATAAGGACATGTGAGCATTCATGAATTGTAAATTGGAATTGAGTAAATATACCACGGGTTATTAGCTTTATAAAAAGAACTAAATTACTGATCATTTGGATCAAATACCCTTGAGCGTGCATGAACTGTGATTGCTTAATTGAATGAATCAAATTGTAACTGACCCACCTCTGTTCAAATTGGTCTCTGTTATCTGACATAATTTATCACAGTTGACTGCCAGTAGAAACCACAATGTCCAGAATAAATCATACAGTCTGTTGAGCCAGGTGCTTAATGGACTTAACCATTTACTTTATAAACAGTGTCTCTGTTTAGCCCTTAAAGGGAAATAGGGCGTTTGTTTTACAGAAAACAACCATATTTTTAAACCATTATTTGTGGACATAGACTGATAGATTATTCAAAATACTGAATTACAGTAGCCTTATTTTCAAGGAATAAGATTCTCACAGATCAGAAATTTAGTTATTTGTTGCTCAACAATTATTTGTTCACCCAAACTTTTTAAAATTCAAATGATGCATCCGTTACTTATCACATGCATAATGTTTTGAGGAGATGAAGCTTTGACAGATATTTATTGATGAGACTGAATGGTTTAACAATGTTGAAGCGAATTTCTTTGTACGCCATGTTGGTGTATTCTAAACGCCCTATTTCACTTTACACTAGTTCAGGTAAGCTTTGAACAAATGACTACTGTGTTTCAAACCAGGGATACTTGTACTGTGTGTTGTGTCTTTAAGTAGACTAAAGGCAAAATTGCAAGTCATGCTAGATTCTGGTTTAATAGGGTTATCAATTTTTGCTAATTTTCAAGGACCTCATAGCCATTGGGAAGGGCATCACGCCAAAAAATCAAATACGGAAGAGCTGCCACCAATAGCTGTAACTCGACAAAATAAAGTGCTATAATTTTGATTAAATAAACATGTTTACCTTTTTATCAAGTTATTAGACACGACAAAATATAATTTGTTCCCCTGCAGCATCTTATCCGTTTGGGAGTTTTCTCATGTTTGTGTAGGTCAAAGGTTATTTGGGGTGACAAAAGGTCAAAACCTTGTATACATGATATTTTAAGGGTGATAAATGTGAGGGATGTTATACTTAAATTATTAATTGTTCATATTTAGCATGTTGATGGCCATATAGGGTAGGTGATCCCTATTGTTGTAAGTGGAGGTGAAAGGTCATTTTGAGTCACGAGATTTCAAAAGGTTTTGACCTTACTAAGATGGTATCTCAAGTAGGATAACTGTGTGGGATCTCATGCTTGTCGTGTGGGCGATTCATGTTTGTTACAATATACTGTATATCGTGAGGCAAGGAATCACTAAGCCTTTTGGCTTTCTAGTTCAGGGTTGTTACAGAGTGTATCGGATCTTACAGTAATTGATGACACAGTTAAAGTGATAAAGCGGATATTTTCCTGCCATTGATGGTGACATGTAAGAATAATCATTTTTAAAGATGACATGGAAAATTTACTTTAGCTGAGGTAAAATCATTTAACTTCAGCATTTTTATTGCTGTAGCTATTTTTCCTAGTCCAGAGGGCTGTGTGTGGTTAGCAACAATTAACATAGACATCCGTGTACAGGGAACATTTCTGTGCAACAACCAGATGGAATGTGTAATTAATGCAGTAAGCAGTGATTTCATGAAATTTCAAGTTACTGCTGCTACGGATATATACCAAGTAGTGCTATAGGAAGAAGGGAACATTGCAGCGAGTACAATCGGGGATGAACGCTAATGTAACATTTACTCCAAGGTACTCCAAAACTTATTCTCATTTAAAGATCTTGGAGAAATTGACACTGTTTACACAGACATTTGCGTGCATTGTACATTCCTAGATTATAGGTGTATCTCATTGAGTATACAAAAATTCCATTGACTTTGGTGAAGGTCAAAGTTCATTTGTGTTTAACAGGGTCACCGTATGAAATCTTGTAAACATCTTATCTCAAGAAGGGAATTAAAGCTAGGACAGATGTCATATTCAATAGGTGTACTTCATTGAGCACAAGACCCAATTGGCCTTTAATGGAGGTAAAAGGTCATTCAAAGTCAACAAGGGTTAAATTGTGAACATGTAGATATGATCTCAAGAGAGGAATCTTGTGTAGATCTAATATTTCATATAAAACATACGTAGCTTAATGTGACACATACTAATGCGATTATATCAGATTCAGAAAAAAATTCTCTTAATCATATCATCGAAACCACAATGCATTTCTGCACTCTGGTTAATGTTACAATGTACAGACAGGTCTCGTTTGAAAAATACAAAGATTGCCCAAAGCCTTCCGAAAATTTACAGTAATTATATATCCTAACGTAGTTAAATGTGTAGGGAAAGGCCTAACCATCTTGGAGACTACGTGCATATTTCATCGCCAGTGAAACAGCCGGCTATTTGTAAGTTAAAGAATTCATGTTTAATATTTAATAAACAGTCAAATGTATGCTACTGTTTTGCAGTCCCAGAGGCTAAACATTTTGAGATTTAAGATTGAATTTGTAGAAAGACGGCTTCATTGAGGCAACAGTAGCATTAAAGTTAGCAATTAACTTACCCTTCTTCTGAGGGCTAGACATATTTATAATATCTTGAACGATGTTTGATGCAGTTCTTGAAACTTGGGGACAATGATCCTTGGGGTATGAGCCCTTTGTGAGTTAGTCTGCTGCACTGTTAGCTGTGTTTGTTTTATTAGTCTAAAAGAAATTACTACTTCATCCCAGCTGAAAATGTACCACACTTTTACCATGGTATACCAAGGTAAAAGTGTGGTAACTGTGGTAAAGTGTGGTAAAGGCATGGTAAATGTATGGTAACATTGTGGTACATTGTACCGTGGTATATTTACCACAATTGTACCCTGATTTTACCATGGTATGTTTGTAGTTTATCTGCGGTACATGTACCATGGTATATTTACCACAATTTTACCATGGTATATTTGTGGTTTATCTGTGGTTTATGTACCATGGTATATTTACCACAATTTTACCAGGGTATATTTGTGGTTTATCTGTGGTATATGTACCATGGTATATTTACCACAATTTTACCATCATTTTACCAGGGTACATTTGTTGTTTTTCTGTGGTACATGCTAGTGACTTAGTGTCGATATCTTCTAACTTGATATGCGGTTCCTTGACTTATCTTGTAACCCTCCAAATTGAACATATAACAACTTATGGTCTTATAGACAGATAGGGACACAGGATTTGAAAGAGGGAGCCTGGGGAGTGTAGAGAGGCAATGAATACATTCCATATGAGAGGGAGATGGTGTTCAAGATGCATACTAAAACACTTTCAATACACATTGAATAATGAAGAGAAACAATACTTTTTTTGCTTTCTGAAGAGTGAATAACCAAATGACAACAAAAAGCAGTTGTTTGTGTACCTTTTAGTGTGTTTTGACATCCTTTACCCCATGAAAAGGTGCTAGAACAAACAGAAAGGGGGGGGGAAGGGGGTAGGGGAGTTGATGGGCCATGTGTTTTGTGTACAAAAAGTATGGTCACAGTAAAGCATACACATTGACGATAAAACGGTAGTAAAAGTGTGGTAAAATACTGTAAATGTACCATGGTAAACCACAGTTTACCATGTCCATAGGGCCAAAATACCATGGTATACCATAGTACAGTACCACACTTTTACCACACTTTTACCATGGTAAAAGTGTGGTACTGTACTATGGTAAAAGTGTGGTACATTTTCAGCTGGGATTATTCACAAATCCCACTCTCATAGTATAGAACTTCGGCCTACGTGGCATACCTACTGGTATACAATAGTCTGCCAACTTTTTATGTGATCTCATTTACAGCCACCGTTCTGCCGCAACAAAAATCAAAATATGTGAACATTCTTTAAAACATCACTAAGAGGCGCAGTCTATTTCTCATCAATTTGTCAACAATTACACTACTGAAAGGAAGTTAGCACATATACGTTATGCATAGCATGCAAGCAATCAATCAATAGTAGGCAATGTAGGTCAAACCGTTCCTAGGCCCTACCTAGGACCAACATCACAATTCCCAATGGCAATACTTATGTTTACGTGTAACCTGCATTCCTTGAAACGATATGACCTATATATAAGCCACAGAAAGTGGTGCATTATGTCGCAAGGACATCACAAAATTTCGAACGTTGCCTTGTTAGTGGAATTGATGTCAGAATCAGAGGAAAAAGATACTTTTGTAGGCCTTGATCTACAATCATGGACAATATACTTTGGGACACCCTACTCTCCCTTTCAATGTTGGCCATAGGATTACTGTTCAAAGTGTATATTCACTCCTATAGCTCCACATTGGAAAGGGGCGTGGGGTTTCATGTTATTCTCTCACCTAAAATTTAGTACTATATTTGCAACGTACGACAATGTGTCCCAACACTGTTGTCCAAGATTGTGGGTCTGAGTGATGTTGGCCTGTCTCCTGACTGTGTGTTTTCCATCATGATGTGTAATGTTTCAAGTTGTATCCATAACTGTGAAAAATTTGATAGAGTACCACAGTTCTGTCTCTGGTGCGTGAAAGCAATACTTAGCTAGTCTTAACATTAGTCTACAGTAGCAACTGTTACTGTGCTTGATATGTTAGAATATCTAAAATCCTAGATGTTAAGCCTACACTAGACTAAACTGTCACGAGTGTTACAGTTTGAACATTGTGACGTTAGAACCCTAAGCCCATATTGCAAAATCACCAAGAAATAGGCCAGCTGTGGGCCTTGTTCAACATTCAATTACTGTAGCCTAATTAGCAGGCCTTCAAGTCAAAGGCTCTAGTATGGTGGGGTTCTTGAGAAATGATAAGAAATGCCAGAGATTTGTACTTCCCACAGTGACTGAATTATATATCTTGTGTAGTGGCAAATTTATGTGGACATTCAGAATTCACATCAGCTGCAAGACCAAAGGCTGGCAATTACAGAAGGACGGTGGCCAGATACACACACACACACACAAAATTGCCAGATGCTAGACCATGGTAAATACGATAATGCATACAATAGGTCATATGAGGTGAGTACGTTGCAATCGAATTCCCAAAGTTTTGGGGAAACCATGCAAAAACACTCTCCCTTTGCAGATTGTATGTAATGCTGTTGAATGTTGGTCACATTAGTACTATTGGAGTGGTTCCATCTGGATGCAGTGTCTGAAATGTGCCATAGGGACACTTTATAACATCATGAAATTTGTTGCTTTTTGTGCAGATTTTATGTTACAAAAGTGGAAGGTCTGTCACATTAGCACTAGGGTACCTGTGAGATGTTCAGGATATGAGGGTTCGTTGGCCATTGTACAAAATAATGTTAAATGCCCCTTTTCCTATTTACATACTGTTCATCTGCACAAGGAACCACAGTGCCCTTGGGGCCTTGCTTGATGACACATTGTATTTTAGGTTTCAGTGATAATTGTAACCTTTGTAATCACACAATGGTGTGTTTCTGTACAAGAACGTGCCATTGCATTGTAATACTTTCCAAGAACATGAACAAAAGAATATGTCAGGTCCTAGGAGGAGTTTCTATAGATTTCTCAAGTACACAGAACTCAGAGAAAAACAATAATAAGGAGGGTTTTAATTAAGGTCACAAGTCGCAGAGATCACTGTCAATTACATCATAATGGCCGCACCTTCATATACAAGCATAGTGTTAGAAACTCTGTTGGATGGCAAGTTTGAACATATCATGTTGCCCATGAGCAGTTCATTTCAAAACATCAAAATATGAATGAAAATGGTTTGAAATGGCTTAACGTAGTCAGAAGACATGTTCCTTGATTGCAGTTCCCCCTTAAGACTGGAAGCTTGTACAGATCTTGTATGTGATAAAGGTAGCTTGTGACATATCGAATGTTTTCATCAAATCCTTAATTGGAGTCAAGGTAATTTTTAGCTCAAACCAGCTCATAGATTTGTTTTGAGCTGCAATATTTTGAAATGCTATTTTCTCCTAAATGCATTGCAAAATTGTCCACAAATTGCTCAGAAGGATAATTGCTATGTGCAGGTTACATATTTCTAGACCAATTTTAGTTGAATAATAATTTTGACACCTTTTTGAACAATTTTGTGCCACCCTTCTATTTTTACCTTGCTCATAAAATCAGTTTACTGCATATTTTCTGTGAACTGCTCTCCCTTTAGAACTGTCTGTGTAAAAGAGGTGAGGCTGTTTAAGTTGAAGGGAGATGTTTGATGCATATTTCTGCTGTGCATGCACTGCACTCCCGGTGACAGATCTATTGGGTTGAGGTTGGGGTTTAAACCCACTACGTTTCTGTGAACTTTTTTCAAAAGAGTTTTTTTTTCTGGGTATATTTTATTGGGCCATAGTAGGCTATTGTCTTTGAACTCTCAAATTTACATCATTCCAAACTGACCTGTCTCCATCTAACTAATGCACATCCCTCTACCGTGCTAGCATAACTACTGGTAACCTTTGACCCCGCCTTTACCTTCACCCTAACCCGTAATGGACTAGCTCCTCCTTCCCTAACTACCACCCAAAAGTGCTAGTTGGCTCTCCACTGCTCTCGGAATTTTGTGAAAATTTCACCATCTTTGTTTTTCCTAAGGACATCTACTTTCATGAATTTCATCCTTAACATCCCCAGACGCTTCTGGACCACGATTCGTCGTTACGTATCCTTTATTTATCGGGTTTTAGTGGGTCTTTTGCCTTCGCGTGCCTTTCGTTTAGTTCTTGCCAAAAATCTTGTATTGGTAGCAGTTGCATGAAATAGCTGTTAGGTCCTCCCTTCCCTCCATCCCCCCTCTCATGTTCCCACAGAACGCGGAGGATCCCTCCCTAACTCTCTTTCACTTATACTTGTTGTGCATTTTTAGATCCAACCACAGTTTTCAGCCATTCCTACCCAATTTCCCTAGGAATCATTTTTAGCTTGGTATCGCTTTTTGTTATGTCATTAACTGTTTGTCCTAAGTGTACGCCATTGTTCCTACGTAGTACACCTATTATTCATAGGGCTTTCCTCCCCCATATTTTGGGGAAAATCTCAATTCTCAAATTGCATTTCACACCTTTTATGCCCATCGTTCTCATATCCTTGCGGTTATATAATTAGGGTGTTTGTTACGCAATCCTGTTACTATATTACGTAAGCAGTGTTCGTTTTAAGTATCGCTGCCTTCCTTTAATGGTAAGTCTCAGAAATGGCAGCTAAACAACAACATCTCCTGATGAAGGGTGGAAACTTTTCACTCTTCCATCCAGTTTGGCACTGGGACTCCCATGAACTGTGACGGCCCTGCAACAGGAAGGAACCTTGCCTAGTGTATATCGAGTTTACACAGGAACAAAGGGTAGAAATCGACACCTGGCTACAGAACTGAAAAAAAAATCACAATTGAGACTGGACCAGATCCCCAGACCTCAAACCAGCAACAGAAGACACCTCCCATCATCCCCGTACCCCCAGTTGAGTCCGGGGCTGGGGATTCTCCTACCTTGGCTCTAATCTAAGAAGCGCTCTGGTCCCCAACCGGATACCGCACAGAATGGAGACGGCCACGAATGTGACTCCTTGGAGGCATCGGCTGAAGTGCAGCCTGTCGAAACGGTTGCCATCCAACTATCTCCACAAAACCAGGAGCCATACTGCAGCTGATTTCAACATGGCTGGAATGAGGCTACAGCTCCAGAATTGGGGACTCCTTGGACCCCACAGGAGGATCTGATATCGGCACCGACACCCACGGAAACCAAGAATCAGAACAGATTCCAGGATCGGCATACTTTGAACAGGAAACCAGACCGGGTAACACCATAGGAGTCACTCTAATTCCCAGTCCACACGACCTGGATCCCATTGAGCCCTTTCACCGCCTTCAGACATCCCCCCTGAGGACTCGGACCAGGGGTACAGAAGGAAATCCAGGAGACGCCATTCTCCCCTTAGGGATGCAGACCCACAAGACCTTAACTGGCTCATGGAACATCTTTTGGACCTGCTGAGACCCCTCCTGAAGAAAGCAACTGGCTCACCAGCTCCCCCTCGGAACATAGAACCCGAAGGGAACCTCCAGAATCACGGTACCAATTGGAACCGGACCGGGACACTCTAGACTGCCGTGCCTCGGATGAATTCTCAGACTTGGAGAGCCGTGCATCCAAATTTAGAGATGACATGCGTCAGGTGTCAATCACTGATTCATTCGAAGACTCCAGCACCGAGGAAGATGACCCAGTTGCAAGAGGAGCAACCCTCCCACCAGGACTGGTCGCATCGGCAATACAGGTCATCAAGACTCACCTCGAATTCCAAAACCAGGCCAAGGAGACCCCAGTTCCGGAGAGTGCTTCAAAACTTACTCAAGCCAATCCCTCATCCTCCTCTCCGGCCCAGATCATGCCTGTGGATGTAGCCTGTTTTGAGAGGTTTGAGGCAATGGACACCAGAAGAAGATAGTCTGCTTACACGGCCAAACAAGAGAAATCCGTTCGGGTCGCAGATGATAAGGCCCTCTTCAAAGCCCCCACTCTATCAGAGGATGTCAAAGAGAGGCTAAGGGTAGAACAGGGCCCTGTCTCCAGTATCTTCAAGGACTGAAACCAGAGGGAACTAGAGGATACCCTTTTTGATATTGACACGGCCTCCAGATCGGGCCTCAAATTTTCCTCGGTCTTCATGCTGGTCGCCGAATGCCTTGTGAAGTTCCACCAACAACTCCCCGGGTGTTCACCAACGAGTCCCAGATGTCACGACGGGAGGTAGGCCACCTTTTGCTACTCCTGGGCCCCCTAGCCAGACTTGTGTTTGACCAGTTTCTAAGATTTCTATCAGGACGATTATGTCTAGAAGAAGTTCTCTCCACCATCCATTGGCCCTCTGCCGCAACCAGGGACGAGATGCAGAAACTCCCCATGACGGCAGACGACCTTTTCGGCAGTCAGTACAGCTCGCAACTACAGGAAGAAGTCTTGAGAAGGGAAACCCTTGTTAAGACAACTTTCAAACGGGACCCACCCAAAGAGAAAAGGTCCAAGGTTACTTACCAATCGGGCAGTTAAAACTACAACCGCTTCAGATCCTACATGGGCAAGGGTTCCTACAACAAGAGCTCCAACCGTTCCGGCCATTCCAAGGGTCAGGGTTCAAAGGCCCCCAAGAACTGGTCGAACCTGAGTGGATACGACAAGTTGGGCCGAAGCTCTGGAGGTGGATACTCCAACGATCGCTCCGGATCACCCAACAAGAGTTCCTAGGACGATTGCAATGACTCAGACCATGCCAACCAGCCCAAGTCGATGTTCCAAGCCCGGCCCTAGGGATGCCCACCCCATCCCGGTCTACCCGGAGGTGGGGGGAGACTAAGATCCTTTGCGTCCATGAACGAGTACTTTCATAACTAGTTGTATTAACGAAACTTACCCTACCATTAAATTTACCTCTGAGTTCTCCGATACTGAAATTCCCTCTCTAGACGTACTAGTTGGATTACGTAACAATAATTTGGTCACCACACTATACTGTAAGCCCACTGATACCCATACTTATCTCAACTTTGAGAGCTCCCACCCTAGTAGCCTTAAGAAGGCTATTGTTTACTCCTAATGTGTAAGAATTAAACGCATCTGTTCTTTGGAACCCGAGTATGACAAACATATTGCTAAACTTGCTGGACATTTTCTCTCTAATGGGTATCCTTTTTCCATTATCAAAAAGGGCATTTTAGAGCTTCTGCTCTATGCTGTGACGATATTTTACGGAAACAACCCAAAGTTGCTAATTCTCGTATTCCTTTGGTTGTGGATTATTACAGTAGAACAGACAAACTGCTCAAAGTGCTATGTCAAGATTTCGAAATTTTCAAGTCCAACGCTTCCATCCGTGATCTGTTTAAAGACCCCCCTCTCATGTCCTGTGGACAACCCCCAACCTGAAATCCTTGCTTACATCTTCCAGACTCCCCAGTAGGCTTGACACTGGCAACAAGAAATGTGGTAAACCAAGATGTCAGGTATGTAATTTTTTAATTACTGACCCCTGTTTCACCCCTCCTGGTACCAATTTCTGCATTCGGCCCGGTCATTACAATTGTGATACCTCTAACGTGATATATTTGATATATGTTGCAATATCTGTGAAAATGGTAAATATGTCGGTCAAATGGGTTCGAAATTTAGATACAGATTCAATAACTACAAAAAGACAGTCAAAGATAGAACTATTATTCACCCCGTGGCCAAGCATTTCAATAAAAATAACCACAACCTATCCAATCTGAAGTGTATCCTCCTAGGCTCTAAGTACCTAACACTCAACCAAATCCACAACCAATTAGCGACTTTGGGTTTTTCGTGTAAAAGATCGTCACAGCATAGAGCAGAAGCTCTCAAAATGCCTTTTTTGATAATGGAAATAGGATACCCATTAGAGAGAAAATGTCCAGCAAGTTTAGCAATATGTTTGTCATACTCGGGTTGCAAAGAACAGATGCGTTTAATTTTTACGCATTGGGAGTAAACAATAGCCTTCTTAAGGCTACTAGGGTGGGAGCTCTCAAAGTTGAGATAAGTATGGGTATCGGTGGGCTCTGTGCCAACCAACCCAAGTCGATGTTCCAAGCCCGGCCCTAGGGGTGCCCACCCTATCCCGGTCTACCCGGAGGTGGGGGGAGACTAAGATCCTTTGCGGCCCAATGGGCCCTTATCGACACGGATCGTTGGGTGTTGGAAATGATGATGGGGAATTTCACTGACGGTGAAGAAAGTGCTCAGGGTGCCCTAGGTGTCTGTGACACGTGGTTACAGTACACTTTGCAGTAAACTATTTTAAACCCCTTATATGCTTGCCCTGTGTTTAAGACTTTATTGAAAATAACGCCTGTTGGTGATGAGATATGCAACTCCATGGATTGCCCTCTTGTTACCCACTTTCCTGGGTTTACCCAGGTAAAACCTTTTACTTCAAACAAGAGAGTTCTGACTTTGTTTTTTTGGTTTCGATGAAAGAGAAACCTATGCATTCACGATGGCGTGTATGTATGTGTGTGTGTGCGTGCGGGTGTGTGGATGTGTGTGTGACACTTAGCTTGTTAACACGATATCTGAAGAAGGGAAGGTCTGAATGTTTTCAAACTTGGTACATGGATGCCCCATAGTGATAGGAAGAACCCTATTATTTTTGGTGGGGGTCAAAGGTCATTTGGGGTCACCAGGGCTCAAACTCTGAAAACCTTGTTAACACAATATCTTGAGATAGGTAACTTGGATTAATGTCATACTTTATGTGTAGATGCATTATCATCAGAGGAAGAACCCTATTGTTTTTGGTGGGGTCAAAGGTCATTTGAGGTCAACGGGGTGAGACCCTGAAAACTTCATGAACACGATATCTTGAGATAGGAAACTTGGATGAATGTCACAGTGGGTATGTAGATGTGTTATTGTCAGAGGAAGAAACCTATCGTTTTTGGTGGGGGTCAAAGGTCATTTGAGGTCACTGGAGGTCAGACCCCAAAAACATTGTTAACACAATATCTTGAGATGGGAAACTTTGATGCATGTCATACTTGGTGTGTAGATGCAGTTGGGTCAAAGGAAAAGGAAAAATGGAATCCTTTTCTGTGGGGGTCGAAGGCCATCAGAGGTCATAACATGCAAAAAAACATGTAAACACACTATTTACAAAGGGGAGATGATTTCACTATTTACAAAGGGGAGACAATTTCACACTTTAAAGTTCTAGTTAGATGGAGTATATAAATATCATTATTGGTTTTGGTTTTGATGTGGGCCAAAGGTCATCTGAGGTCGTCTGAGTACAAAATGTTAGGACCTTTGCTGGTGTTGTTTCACTTTTCTGTCTTTTCCTATGGGTAGAAGGTATTTGAGCTCCCTTCCAAGCAAAGGCTGGCAATGCTTGCACATTTAGGAAGTTCCAATTTGAAAACTTTTATCTGTCAGTCAGGTTATAAAGTGCACAGTAGTTGCTGTACTAATTTTACAAGTCTTTGACTTATAATGAT
The DNA here is from genome assembly GCA_021234535.1 of Stichopus chloronotus. NCBI lineage: Eukaryota > Metazoa > Echinodermata > Holothuroidea > Aspidochirotida > Stichopodidae > Stichopus > Stichopus chloronotus. The sequence goes on along the minus strand of CM037841.1, from coordinate 16,096,419 downwards.
AAAACTTCATCTATGCATCTTCAGCTGGCATTACGCTGGTTTCTGATAAAATATGTCTGAAAACATCTGTAAAGTATCTGAAAGCCCAATTTGGTTGATTAAGTTCAGCAGGTAACATGCACCCTTAAGTTTCTACAGTATTTAGTCCACGAATCAGCAGTACAGTATTTGGTATCATGCTTCTTTTATTTATTGTTCTTGTTTTGACAGTTAAAAGTGCTCACTTATATAGTTCCCAAAGCCAAGTTGACAGGTCTGCTTTCTCAGAGGAATCACTATCTGAAATATAGCTCTCCTTCTGTCATCAAACAATGTGGAATAGATTTGTTTTCTGAAGTGGAGTGGAGTTTACATCAAAGATTTCTTTGAGGGAAAAGTCTTATTGTACAATAGAGATATTATTTGGTCATGTGATGGGGTACATGGCGGAACTTATGTAGTTTATATCATTAGCAATCGTTTCAACTGTCATATGAGTATATCTCTTGTTCCTGGAAAATTCGTACTGTACCTAGGGCACCACTGTGCATGCTAGAGAATTCTTGGCCTCCAGTGTTATCTTACATTACATGTGTGCAGTAGGTATTGGAAAATGATGTACAGTATCAATGGCTTCATCTGGCAGCCTGTGGTTACTACAGTATATTGCATGTATTAGTGGCAAGGAATCACTAAGCCTCTTGACTTTCTTGTTAACTGAAAAAGTTGCATATTTTAACCAATCAGATTCTTTGTCTCATAGCATTTCAGTAGGTTGCACTTTTCTTCAACAAATCAAAAAGCGCGTACTGTAATACAGGATGTAAACATTGATTTGTCAACATAAAAGCAGAGCTCCTGGAGGAAGATGAAGTGTTTTGCCCATATTTGTGGGATTCATGGCGATATTAGACCAATTCTAGCGAGATGCGTGGTTGATATGTATCTATTCAGTTAGTTTGTGGAAAGATTCAGAAGGAAATCAGGCGAAGATACTAAAATATTTCATTAACAAGTTTGCCGAAGTTATCGATAGTACAACACTAACGATTAACGTTAATACGTATGTTAGGCCTGACACAGTACAGTGTTGAAGATATCCTAACCATACCACAGACCAGAGGGTGTCACAGATTAGATTGTGCCATTGATAGATATCTTACTTTGTAGATGGATTTATTGATCAAAGGAAGAACCGAATTGTTTTAAAGGGGTCACCTGTGGTCGAGCCCCGAAAATCACTTTAACACAATATCTTCAAGTAGGAAACTTTGCTGAATGTCATACTTCAAATGTAGATGTATTTTCATCACAGGAGGCAACCTTACTGTTTTCAGTGGGGGTCAATGTCATCTGAGTAACTAGAGTCAAAACCTCATTAACATGATGTCTTTTGATAAATAAAGCAGAAATGAAACAGAAATACCTTGTTAACATAATATTTTGAGACAGGAACCTTGGTGTGAAAAGCCAAAATGTCTTGTACACTCTGTGATAACCAATGGTCACGCTCCACTCAGTCTTGCCGTTACTCAGCCCCCCTTACATATTTTTGGTTTGTTCTGCTGAACTTGAAAGTGCCTTGGATGCCCAGGGCTCTCGTGGGAGTGGCTTGTGTCGCCTGGCAGGAACCCTCCCCGAACCAGGATAGTATGCCTTGGTCTGTTAGATCTAGAAGCCCTGTTCGATTCGATTCTGTCAACTCGGACCAAGGATACAATCAGACTTCCCAGTCCCGATTATTCAGTCCTGGGGGGTGGGTTCTGTACCCATCAGACCTGAACTGGATGGTCCAGTTCACAAGTTTACTAGGTTCGCTGATTGCTGGTTGGGTAGCCAAGGAGATGGCTCACCTCTGGCCCTGAATCAGTTTACCTGTCCTAGCTAAGGTCCCAGTGACAGAAAATGCTGCGTCGTTCAAGTTTCCAGCTGCAACAGCAGCCGCCCAGCCCTCACCTTGTCCCACTACTGTGGTTTCCCATGCTAAGTCGCAAAGGGTGCTGGACTTAGCCCCTTCTGGAGCTACTTCAACATCAAGGAAGGGGCCAGAAGGGCTAGGCAGTTTTCTCAACTGACTCGGGGTCATGGCAGGGTGTTTTTGCGGGCTGGTGACTGTCCCAAGTATGGTCAGCAGGCCCAGCGCAAATCCCTTCATGGCCCTAGGGGTGCCCATCCTTCTGAGCTTCTGGCAGCATGGGGAGATTTAGGAATTTACCAGCATCTGGGAGTCGTTCTGTCAAGACGGATGGATATTCAAAGTGGTATCGTAGGTCCCAAGGATACCACATTGAGTTTACAGCCCTGCAAAAATTTGCTCCACTAGGAGATTCTGGAAAGGAGCTCAACAACCTTCTCAAAAAGGAGGCCATTGGAAGGGTGACTGAAGAGGATGAACCCCTCTTCTGGTCATCCTTCTTTATGGCACCAAAAAAAGAAAGGCAGCTGGAGGCCAATCCTGAATCTCAAGCCACTGAACACCAACAAGAGGTACAAATACAACTCTTCGCTTTAGTCTCTCCACATCCTCAAGGATATTCACCCAGGTTGCAGGAGAGGTTGTCAACCATCATGGAGTTTCGGCATCACTGTGCTGCACTTTGCATACCTGGATTACTGGGTAATCCTCAGGGATACCCTTCCTCTAGCAGAAGCCAACATCTAGGCGCCAATTTCCCTTCTCGAGCAATCGAGCTGGATCATCAATTGGGACAAGTCATATCCCACCCCTTTGTAGGCACTGGTCTATTTAGACTTCCTATTTCAATACATTTTGTTGTTGCATAATCGCTATTTGTTTACTCTGTTATTTAGTTAAGAGTTCTTGTATGAGGTTTTTGATGTTTTCTTCTTTAAGAACAAGTTTCACTTGTTGCTTTTACGTGCTTTACTAGCCTCATTCCCTGTTTTCTGTCCAATTTAATTCACATATTTGTGTAGTTTTCCCTTACGTTACCCCCCCCCCCCTTCCGTTCTTTTGTCGTAGCTTAAGGGTATCGTTTGTCTTTGTATTGGCACCTCTCGAGCAGGTAGTCTCGGGTCCGACAGAATTCCGATGAGCACTGTCTCAAGTGGCTGGAATTTTGGTGGACAAGCCATACTGGTCTGCCTTTGCTGCCATGCCACCACTCTTCGGGGCAGGCAACACCCACTCCGGAAGACCCACTCCATTGCAAAATTTTGAAGGAGAAGTTGCACAGTTTCCTCCAGATGGAGGCCATGGTCAGGGCAATGGAAGAGTACAAACCCCTCTTTTGTTTATCGCTTTTCATGGCTCCAAAAAAGAATGGCACCTGGAGGCCCATCCACAACTTGAGGCCTCTGAACACCACCTACAAACAGCTGAGGAAATTTTGGTTGGAAACTCCAGCTTTCATCATCCCCACTCTCAAGAGGAGAATGTGGGCAGCGTCAATGGACCTGAAGGGTGCATACCTTCACATCCCAATCACCTCAATGTCTTAACGATTCCTAGCATTCAAGTACCAGGGGGAGAGTGTCAAGAACACTTCTCTCCACCTCCCTGCGGGTTTTCACCAGCGATGCAGTAGCAGTCGTTGCAGAGCTAAGGCACCCGTGTGTTCTGCTCTTTGCATATTTGGGCGCAAGCAGAGGCTAACGTGGAGGCAACGATCACCCTTCTTCAACAGACTGGTTGGGTGATCAATTGGAAGAAGTCGCATCCCACCCCTACCTAGGCTCTGGTCAATCTGTGGGCACATTTGGACATGGAGGTGGGGGGTAGCTTTTCCCACCAGGGAGAGGATTGCCTCCCTCAAGCTCATGCTGACCCAAGTGCCAGGGGTTCCTTCGAGCCCTTCAGGCACTTGGCTCCTTGAGTCCTAGGTCTACTAGCCAACCTAGTAGACGTAGTGCTCCTGCGTCGCCTGCGCATGAGACGCTGACAATGCGAAGCTTCTGGTTTTCTGTACCCGGAGGCTTGAGCAGTTGATCCTCTGTCCTTCCCCTGGGACGCGCTGGATGCTTACCTGTTTGCCCCATTCGTGATCATCCACTGGGTCCTGGGTCCAGAGCATTCAGGACCTGGGTGCTGTTGGTTCTCCCATCCCCCTCCCTGGCGCTTACCAGCTCAGAGCTACTGCTATTGTTCAATCACAAAATAGTCATCAGATTTGGCAGAGGTGCGGTTTTAGGTTGACAAGTTTAATTTGCCAAAGGAAGTTTTGTTTGCTTGTCGTAACTGCCGAATACATACCCCAACCCAGCTCAAAATAGAAGCATCACCTATCAATAAGAAATTTTCAAAACCCTTTCCAAAAAAAATAAAAAACTGAAGGATGCCACAGGGAAGTCTGTACAACAAACAGTCAATAACAAGCAAATCTCACTAAAATTTCCCCAACATATTTGTACACAATCCACACAGTGCAGTTTTCTTTTTCTTTCTAGCTAAAGCCTTGCATTTTCAAAACTTTTTTTAGCTCATACTAGCATGCTGGTGTGAGCTTATGCGATCACACTGCGTCACTCTACCCTTCCAGCTGTCCACAATTCTTCAAAGTGCTTCTTTTGCTACATGCTTTCATGGATTTGTTTGAAACTTACACACAATGTTCCTTGCATGGTGGGCCATTTGGGGTGTTCAGGAATTTGGACCCAAGTTCCCATGTGGGCCCTTTGGTCCATTTTATGAAATTCTGCAAAATGATTCTTCTACAGATTCCCTTGTGCAATGTTGATGTTTTGTCATAATGATACTCCATTAGTGGTGCCTTCAGGGTATTCAGGAATTTTTGGTCCAAGATCCCATGTGGGCCCTTTGGCCCATTTTATGAAATTCTGGAAAATGCTTCTCCTTCTACAGATTCTCTTTTACAATGGTGGTGGTTTGCTATAATGATACTCCAATAGTGGTATCTTCAGTTTTATGGTTTCAGTGGTATCTTCACTTTCATGGATTTTGTTTGAAATTTACACACAATGTTCCTTGGGTGGTGGATCATGTGCTGTGTTCATGAATTTTGGGCCTAGGGTCATATGTGGGCCCTTTGGCCCATTTTGTGAAATTGGCCAAGTGCTACTACTACAGGTCCTCTTGTAGAGTGTTGATGGGTTGTCATAATAATATTCCATTAGTGGTGCCTTTCAGGGTGTTTAGGAATTTTGGGTCTAAGATCCAATCTGTGCCCTTTTGCCCATTATATGAAATTCTGCAAAATGCTTCCCCAACAGATTCTCTTGTACAATGGTGATGGTTTGCCATAATCATACCCCATTGATGATGCCCTCAGGGTGTTCAGGAATATTGGGTCCATGATACCATGTGGGCCCTCTGGCTCATTTTGTGAAAGTGTGTAAAATGCTTCTCCTCCTAAAGATTCTCTTGTACAGAGCTGATAGTTTGTCATAATGATACTTCATCAGTGGTGCCTTCAGGATCTTTAGGAATTTTTGGGTATATGATCCCATGTGGGCCATTTGGCTCATTTTGTGAAATCTTGCAAACTGCTTTTCCTTCTACAGATTCTCTTGTGCAATGGAGATGGTTCTTCATTTGATACTCCATTAGTGATGCCCTCAGTGTGGTCAGGACTTTTGAGTACAAAGTCCTATGTGGGCCCTTTGGCCCATTTCATGAAATTCTGCAAAATGCTTTTCCTCGGACAGATTCTCTTGTACAATGTTGATGGTTTGTCACAATGATAGTCTAATAGTGGTACCTTCAGGGTGTTTAGGAATTTTGGGTGCAAGGTCTCATGTGGGCCCTATGGCCCATTTTATGAAATTCTGCAAAAATGCTTTTCCTCCCACAGATTCTCTTGTACAATGTTGATGGTTTGTCGTAACAGTAGTCTGTCAGTGGTACCTTCACAGTATTCAGTGATTTGGGGTGTTCTAGGATTTCACGTAACCTACAGATACTTGGTTGAAGGTATGAGCTTCTGCACCATTGGTGCTCTAGTTTTTCCTTCTTGCTGTCAACACAGACGTTGTTAGAGTAATGAATTTGAATATTTATTTTTAGCAATAGTTGTAGCCTACCTGATTAAAACGGCTGTGTTACAATAGCTAAAGTAGCCCTGGCCTATACTGTTATTATTTTCCTCTCATATTACCGTGATCGGAACGTTGACCATATCACTTTAAAATGACTTTTGAAAACAACATTAAGGACTAAAATTATTTCAGGGATTGTTCAAAATCTGAGATAATGTATGCAACGTTTTGGACTTTCAGAAGTATGACATTTCAGCCCCAAAAACCTTCATTTGATCTTACAAACTGCATTGCTCTCTAGGTCTAGAATGCATGAACCGTATCCTCATCCAATTTACTTAGGAACAAGATCGCTCGTTGAAACAGCATTGAAAATGCCAGAGTCTGTCAGGATTGCCAAAAACATTTACCTGGCTGTACAAAAGACCTTAATCTATCAATCTGCACTAGATTCACAAACTTTTATTCAAAGACTTCCTTTTGTGTATTTTTCTTGCTGCTTGGGGCTTTTGCTGTTGCCTTTAGAACATAAATGTATACATTAAGAGCCTAGCCTATACATGTCTTTACTGAAGAGCTGTCTACAATCTTGGACAAAATTGTTGGGACACTTTACCGTACGTTGCAAATATAATACTGAATTTTAGGTGAGAGGATAACATGAAACCCTGCGCCCCTTTCCAATGTTGCGCTATAGAAGTGAATGTTCCCTTTGAACAGCAATCCTATAGCCAACATTGAACAGGGGCGTGGGGTGTCCCAAGGTATTTTGTCCAAGATTGTAGATCTAAGATTTTCCAACAATTTTTCATCCAAAGTGTTCTTAAATGTTTTGTATGATGTCTTATATAGGAATTAACTTGTAATGAGTCATTGTCAATACAATGACATTGATAAAACTTTGAAGGCCTGCAATCAACTTCAGAAATATTTGAAAGTTATTTACCATATATAACAGTGTTATGACAAACAGATACAAATTCATGACCCCAGGTCTACCTGAACCTGATAAGACTAAAACTAATCTCACCCATATATTTGCTTGTACACATATAAATAGGAGGATGGGTGAAAGAGTTCACATGCACTGATAGAAAGTGCTATTTCAATCCCCCCCCCCACCCTTCTCCATCAGTTCCACTATTTTCCTGCAATTTTTCATCTATAGTGTGAAAATGGTGTGGATAGTAGACAGTAAAAAACACTTCTACCACCAGCTATTGAAAACAGTAGGTCCCTTTCTTTTTTGCTACCCTCCCCACTCCCCTAAAATGATCAAAGTATTCTTAGGGACCTTGCCACCCCCTGCTGCAAAAAAATTAAAATTACTGCAATTGAACCCTGGATTACTAGCTTTAACTTGGAGTTCTATATTTAAGTGTGTCAGTAGTTAAGTGTGTGTTAGGATTTGTTCTTGACATTATCGCATTAGTGACATTTGAGTAAAAACTGTCGTTTATGTGGCCTTGGATTTTGGCCATTATCGTGGTAATAGATATATTGTATAACTGCTTACCTCACCCTCTTCTCCAGTAAATAACAAAGCCAATATATTGTTAACAAAGGAAACTGTACCAGCTAACCAGTAAAATAAAATGTAACTTGGTGTAAATGCTGAAAATGGGCTAGTTATCTGGCATTTGAGTTGATTGGGTGGGGCGACCACCTCTGACAGTGTGAAAGCTCTGCCATTACACATACATAGCTGCTCTCGGCCTGAATGAACCTTTTTCTAGCTCAATGAGCTAATTAAATCATGGAAAAAAATAACAAAAAAGTGCATGTCATGCAACTTTTTTACTTTTGTGCAATAAACTTTACATTCGACATCAAGAAACCAACTATTGTAAGATGATGTGAAACATGGCAAATATGATACACCGTGGAACCCCAGCAGCTCAGCTGCAACCATCAAAACACCTGTTCGTTGCCAATGCCTGAAATACTTTACATATCGCCCATTAATTTAACGTCTAAAATTCATTGATAGTCAGGAATAGTCAGGGTCAGTGATCAAGTTCCACCTAGTAAATCAAAATGCCTGATCTGACAAACCGAGTAGGCACGTGAATAGAAAGCAGTTGATCTTTTCGGCATTATCGCCACGGAAACACCCTGAGACTCATGGTGAAGCTGATACATGGTGGCCTCCTTTCGCAGCACATGAACACAAACAGAACAAAGCCATCTTTCTTCAACTTACAACTGGAATCTGTTTCAATACACTAGGATCAGTAGGCAAACCAATAAAATATCTTTTATTTTTTTTCTTCAACTAAATTGTTCCAGAAATAACAAATATTTGATCTTTCACTTTGAATACACGAGCAATTCCCGACGTGGTTAGGCTATTAGCTACACACGTAACATGTTTAGGTTATGACTATTTTACATTTTCGTGAGGGCTTGCACGTTTTTTTATGTTTCTTTAATAGGATACACTTTTGTACATTCAAACTTCAAAAATGTATAAAATATAGTTCACATTACATGACTATGTTTCTTTTCATGGAGCATTCACGTTTTCGAGCAAAACCCATGATTCTGTTTGATCGACCCATAGCTATCCTTTGTATCGCTGACTGCAGCACTTTTACAGCACTAGACAACAACAGAGATAGACAACAGCAAGGGTGAGTTTGGAAATCTTCTCTTGCTAGTTTTTGAGTCTCAGACAGCTTGCTCTTCAAATTTTCATGGGAATCAGGTTGCTTGGGGGCTTAAATTGAGCGTTTGAAGACTTTACACTTTTGGTAATTGCACCAGTAGTTCTGTGACCACACCTTCCTTCACATCAGCTTTGACCCAAGTTTTTACCAAGTAATAATGGGAACTGAGCTTGTTTGATTGTGTTTGTAAGGAATTAACTGTGATCAACTCTATCTGTGCATGCGATTGTCAAAACTCTCTTGTCAGGGGAGAAAGTGTGAGCATTTAGGCATGACTCAGTTATCTGCTGGTTGCTGTGCTCATTGTGATGGGTTGCAGCAGCTCAAACCCTGTTTGGCGGCAATCGAGAGTGTGAGCCAGCACTTACTCCTCCATATACTGGTGGACCTTCCGGTAGAGCTGCCACCCTTGGCCAATCTTGTCTCCTAGGACGGGGGGTGGTGCTGTATCTGAAGGTCCAGGACCTTCACCTGACCTCATGGCAGCTGTCAGGTATTCCTTCGGAGCACAGGGAATTCGTGACTAACATTGCCGCCATGACCACTTCTCCGACCAAGGTGGTCGAGGTCTCCAAGTTCTTGACGGCACTGATTGAAGAGGGCAAACAGGTGAACACTATCAAGAACTACTGTTCGGCCATCACTGCCGTCCATAGGAGCTTCCCCAGTGGGATGACTGTGGGATCGAACGGGGTCCTATCCCAGCTGCTCGAGGGGATGGCGAACTCTAGGCATGTTGTGCACCAGCTGGCGCTTTCGTTGTCTCTCAGTGGGGTTTGCATGCTCTAGCAGTGGTGCCGTACAAACCCCTGCATGCCTGCCCCTGGAGCATTTGCAAAACCTGATTGTGTCTGCAAGACAAAAGGAGCTGTCTTCAGGCTCTTTCCGTCAAGTCTGACCATTTGAGGTTCGAGAACCATGGGATTTGCATGGTTCCTGACCCCTCATGTCTGACCCATTCACTTGCTTTCATGCCGGGCGACATCTTTATCTCCAAGATTAACTTGACGTCCTCTATGAGAGAAGATAGGGAATGGTGTCTGGTCATTGGTTTGAAATGGTAACCTCCACTGAACAAAGGACCTCTTTGCGTCCCAACCACTTTTTGTTCATCCTCGCAGGCGGCACACTGCCGCCCCTCGGGATACCATTTTACACTGTCTGACTAACGTCATTGCACCGCACTCACATGGACAGGTTAGGGCTCATGAGGTCCGGGGGCAAGCAATAAGAGATCCTCCGAAGGGCTGCCTGGAAGACTCCTACCACCTTTGTCGCTTGTTACCTCTCGGGACACTCTACGTGCTGAAGAGACATTTTGCTAGGTCGTCGTCTCTGCGCCCCAGTGAACTCCCAACGGTGTCTCCCTACTAGCAAGGTGCCATTCTAATTCATTACTCTAAGTAAGGGTATGTATATGTCTACAATGTACATTCCCCACAATTCACTGTTGTGGGTATTCAGGAGTGACTATACTTACCCCTTACTGCTGCCCACCCCCCACCCCACGAAAATTGGGCAGCAACTTTTCGTTTTTCATGTATATATGTATATAGTCCCTGCCAATGGTGCTCAGAGAGGCGAGTTTGTTCTGGGGTGGGGTTTTGTTGCTTCTACATGCACACACACACACACACACACAAAAGGAATCATATGAGAGCTCAGGCACACTCTTTTTCAGGCTCTCTGGCTCCTGGGTGCCTTCAGGACCTTGGTTTCTCCTTCTATGCCTCAGTAAGTGGTCAAGTTTTATTTTCGTTCATTCACTTGCTTGCGCTCAAGCCTGTTGAGGCAGAACTAGGGCATTGAGGGCGCTGTGCAAGAATATTTTGGAGCATGCGTCTAAACTAGTTGTCTAACTATGCATCAGTGTAAGCAAGGGGTAAGTATAATCACTCATGAATACCCACACCCGTGAGTTGTGGGGAATCTTAGAAGGGAAGCTTTTACAGATCTCATTTTTTGGCTTCGATGAAATTGCAATCTTTGTAATCACGTGGCAGTGTATGTGGTGTGCGTGTGTATATGTGTTTGTGATGCCTACCTTGTAAACATGATATGTCAAGAAGTGAAGCTTTCACAGATCTTATATTTAGTACATAGGTGTACCACCTTGAGTACAAGGTCCCTATTGTTTTTCTTGGAGGTCAAAGGTCATTTGAGGTCAATGGGGTCAAATTGTGAAAACTTTATAAACAGAATATCTCACAAAGGGAGCTTAGACAGTTCTCATATTTAGTACATAGATGTACCACATTGAGTACAAGGTCCCTATTTGTTCTTGGTTGAGGTCAAAGTTCATTTGGAATCAACAGAGGTCAAAGTTTGAAAACCTAAACATGATATGTCAAGAGTGGAAGCTTGGACAAATGTTATATGTAATTTCTTGGTGTACCACATTGGGTATATGTGATCCCTATTGATTTTGGTGGAGGTCAAAGATCATTTCTAGTCAACAGGGGTCAAATCGTGAAAACCTTGTAAACACAATATCTCAATATCTGGATAAATGTAGTATGTAGGGGTACCACATTGAGTCTAACGTCCCTATTGACTTTGGTTGAGACCAAAGGTCATTTTAAGGTAACCAGGGGTTAAATTGGGAAAAACATTGTAAACACAATATCTCAAGAATGGAATCTTGGACAGATCTCATATTTGGTGTGAAGGTGAACCACATTGAGTAGAACCAAAGTATTTGTGGAGATCAAAGGTTATTTGGGGTCAACAGAGGTCAAATTGTGAAACATTGTAAACTTGATATCTCAGGAAGGGAAGGTTGGACAGATCTCATATTTGGTATGTAGGTATACCATGTTGAGTAGAAGAACCCTGTCATTTTAGTGGAGGTCAAAGGTCATTTGGAGTCAACACTGGTCAAATTGTGAAAACCATGTAAACATGATATCTCAAGGAAGGAAGGTTGGACAGATCTCATATTTGGTAAATAGGTGTACCACATTAAGTACAGTAGAAGAACTCTTGTGTCTTGGTGTAGGTCAAAGGTCATTTGGGGTCAACAGGGCTCAAATTGTGAAAAACTTATAAAAACGATATTTCAAGAAGGGAAACTTGGACAGGTCTCATAAATAATGTGTTGGCATATACATCAAATTGAGTTGAAGAACACTATTGATATTGGAGTTCAAAGGTCATTTGGTGTCAAGAGGAGTCAAAATGTGAAAAAGTTGTAAGCACGATATCTTGAGGAAACCCTGGACAGATCTCATATGTTATGTGTAGGTGTTACATCACTGTAATATGCAGTTGTGCATATTGAGACATGATACATATTAATCATCATATATCAGATTCATAAAAATCCTCATACTGAAGTCATCAAAACCACAATGCATTTGTGCATTCTGGTTAAAGTATAAGATGACTGCTGCTGACAGTAAACAAAGGTTCAATGCTTTAGTTTCAAAATGAGCAATCACATAATACACACTTCCTGGAGGAGATGTTACAAAGAAAGGTTGTCTAGAAAGGACAACTTTGTGATTTAGACTAGTTGCATTTTTATTTTGTAATTGTAGCTATGTAGTTCACTAATTAGTTATATACATCTCAAAATTAACTAGTTAAAGAGACCACAAGAGGCCTAAGTGCTGGAACTAGTTACATTACATTTTCAAAGGTGTAATTTGTGACTGTAACATGTTATTTTTCCTTTAGATATTAACTGTAATGGCTGTACTGTCACTGGAACAACCCTGCTCACTGACCAACATAAAAATATCAGGTAATAAATCAAAGTGACCTCTCTTTGCAGGATCAGACAGAAGCATTATTAAATATGATTGAAGGAAAAGGAACACAAGCCTATGCAGCTGTGAAAGATACATTATCAAAACTTAATCGGGATGACCTGGTCCAGAAGCTAGCTGAGACTGATATGACCAAACTGCCTGCCAAACTAAAAAAGGAACTTGAAGGTATGTGTGTTTGTGTAATAATCCCTAGAACTGTGACTGAAAATATCATTTGTATTACTCTTTGCAATTCTTAAGGAAAATTGCAGCTCATCAAAGAATAGAGAGATGATGTCACGATAAAATGTCTAGTGGGTAATTATTTTTACATGGTGTCAGGTGTATAAGATTTTTCCCTTTACACATAAACCAAATAGAATGAGCTGATTTGGTTCACTTTTTTGGGGGGAGGCAGATTTACAACTTTCTATACCTTATAGTTCTTGGAATGGATTGTACTCAAAATCTTCAATAATTTTTTTAAAAAATGGTAAAATTACGAGAGACACAAACTTAAGCAGGAAGTGACCTCAAAGTGACACAAATTCACTCCTTATTGGTTTCTCTGAAAAGAGAAACTATGTGGTCATGACTATTTGTAGGTGTGTCTTGTAACACTTTGTCTATCTGTCTAATCTGTCAAACCTGTCTAATCTATCCACAATTGTTCACAATGCTTCTCCTCCATGAAGGACCTTGAAGGAAGCGCTGTCACGCTGGATTGTTGCGTTAAACCAGTCTCATGACGTAAGCTACATGGGCAGCATGGTGTAATGTTGTGTAGTATAAAACTTACATACTGCCACCACTTTTTATATCTTTGATAATATACTTATTAAATAACTGGATTTAACAGAATAAGATAGAGATAATACAACATCACACGCCTTGGATTTCTTCTCTTGTCTCATCTTTGATCTAATCTATAAACGCCACTTACTTCCATCAAAACACCGGAGATCACATTGGCGACGAAGATGGGATCCCAGTCGCAATCAAATCCGACAACCATTTCATGGTCAGGAGTTTCTTGACTACGCCAAACACATGGGATTCCACAACCGTAAAATCATGCCCCTCTGGTCAAAAGCCAATGCAGAAACTGAAAGGTTAATGAAAACCCTTGAAAAAGCAATTCGTACTGCAGTCATTGAAGGAAAACCCTGGAAACAGGAACTGTACTCTTTCCTCAGGAATTACAGAGCGACCCCCCATAGTACAACAAACAAATCCCCCTCAGAACTCCTATTTGGTCGTACAATGGGAACCAAGCTACCCAAAGTTCAAAGGCCCACTCCGATTGACCAGTCCCTTCACACGAGAGACACGCAAGCTAAGCAAAAAATGAAAGACCATGCAGATAGGAAATCGTACACAAAAACGTCCACAATTAAAGTCGGAGATCATGTATTGCTACGTGAAAGGAAACACAACAAGCTTTCCTCCCCCTTTAACAGCAACCCCTACCTCGTAATTGAAGTTAAAGGATCTATGATCTCAGCTAAAAGGGGAGACCATGCCGTGACTAGAAATTCGTCATTCTTCAAGCACATTAAGCTGACAACCTTAGACCCAGACGATGACAATGAAGACACACCACTATCTCCTAGTCCCCAACAAGAGCCCCCATGTACTGACCAAGCACCAACTGAACCTCAACCTCCAGTAATCCCACCACAACGACCCCCTAGACATCACAGACAACCTCCACAGTATTACAATCATTAATAATACTGTTGTGCATTGTATATACATGTTAAATGTTCTATCTACTTCAACGTTATTTTTTTCATTGTACTTTACTTGTATCAATACGGTCTAGATCTCTTTCACTTTATCAGTTAGAATTTTGTACACTAAACTCTCCGTATGATTTCTTCAGATTTCTACCAACTTTGCTGCATCCTCTTCTCCACATTAATTGACCATAACCACCTGTCCATCTTTCTACCAGCCAAAGTTTATCTTAGGGTCATTATTAAACAATAAGCTACATGAGTGCAAACCACTGATATTGACCCGATCTTTGACCAATACTATTTTAATGTCTCATTTTGGATCGAAAATATTTTAATATCTCTGTTTGTGTATTCTCAGTCTGACCTGGACACTTACAAAAACAAAACACCAAAGAACTCACAGGGAAAGTAGGAAACTGTAAAAATTCACCGAACAGTTATTTCAGAAGAGTATAACAGATAGCCTACAAAGTGTTCTAAACAAGATAATCTTTTGTGATTCACGTACTGCCGTGATGTAAGTTAAAGGGACATTCACCTTCTAAAAGGCAAGGAAAAGATGTAATGTTGTGTATTATAAAACTTACATACTGCCACCACTTTTTATATCTTTGATAATATAAATATTAAATAACTGGATTGAACAGAATAAGATAGAGAAAGTACGACATCACACGCCTTGGATCTCTTCTCTTGTCTCATCTTTGATCTAATCTATAAACGCCACTTACTTCCATCTTCGCCTATAGGTGGTGCTTGGTAAGCACTCATTCATGTCTTTTTCTTGTCACCCTTCACCCTCATCACTTTGCTTCCACTCTGGGCTCCTACAGTCTGGGAATAATGGAAGGGTGGTAACCAGTTACACACACACAAAATTGCCAGATGCTAGACCATGATCTATACGGTAATGTATATGTTATGTGAGGTGGGTAAGTCGCTAGTGAATTTCCAAACCAGGAAGTTTTGGGGATTTTTGACTCAATGAACTAAACACAAGATAAAACTGCCAATTACTAAATTTTCCGCGGGACATCTGGGTGGCACTACTTTGTCGTGGGGAAGCAAGTGCCCCCTCATTACGCCATCAGTCGTAGGTACAAATACCTGTTGTATGTAGGAACACTTGGTTTCATTTCCTGTTTCATCTTAGCTCTTTCTCTACTTATTTTAACATCCTCAGAGCCAAGTAAATTTTGCACTGTGGTAGGCTTGGATGAGCTACATATACTTAAATAGGAAATTTGATACTTTTGTCTGGTAAGTTAGACAACGCACTAGTGGGTTGGTTTTCAACTTGGATGATAACATCAATTTGAGCTTCAGCCATTTCAATTACTATTTGGATTTTGATTTTCTCTAACTCTGCTCTGTGTCTGACCCCGGCATCTGTGTACTTTAATTTTGCCTGCGGAGCTGCTGCTGCTTGTGCAACACCGTCAACCTTGATGTTAGATGTAGGGCCTACTGGTCAATCTAGATGGTCTCACTGTCACCTGGTCAAGCACCATATCGTTGTGCAGGCCTCCCATAATTACGTGTTATTGCAATATGCTTGATTCTGGTGACAAAAATTGTCGATAGACTAGCTCTCCCTCTTGCTGAATAATTTGCTTGATGTTTAGCCAGTATTTCTTCTGGTTTGAACTACTTCATGCTAGCTTGTAGTGCTGTATTAAAGTAGGCGATGCATGCAAGGGTATCAAATTTTTCTTGCACTTCTGTGCAGGCCATGTGTAACAGTACTGCACATTTCTGCCTGTCGTCACGTAGCCCGCATGCGGTTAAAAGTGAAATGATTTACTCCATGTTATCCATCTGTCTGCTACTCGGGCCCCTCTGCATTGACGGATTGCGGGAGTGGTAAGTTTACGATTCTTCTTGCCATTGTTATGTCCCTAAAATTTCAACAGCACTCAAGATGCTAGTTGAATGGTAAGGAGGTATATTGGTTCTCTGTCAGAAAGCCATATAAATATATTCCAACAGTTTCCTTCAATCAACTAATATAAATGATATAACTAATCCACTGCCCATGTCTCCAACCAATCACTTGTCATCTCAGTACCCTACTGTACAGCAACATGGTAACAGGGGCCCACATGGCAGGCCTGAGGTTGTGGCGCATCTCTGGTTGAAAACTTAGAGAAAGGCAAGGACTCATTGCTCTAGACAGTTTCAATTCTGCTGACTACTTAGTCTAGTCCCTCCCACAGCTTGTCTAAAATCCCTCCACATGTGTATTTAAAACAGTGGGACCCTATGTATGCTGTGCAAAATTAGCTACTCTGCATCTTTTAACTTTACAGTTTTAAAATCAAAGACCAAAACCAGTTGAGAATTTTGCTATCCACCAGCCAAAAATATAGCTTGGGGTGATGAGTTACTGCCATTAAGTCTCAGGATTTCTGAACACAGAATGGTCAATGCAGTGTGTAGGGATAGACCAGGGAGGTGCTAGAGAAGGAAATACAACGGGAGGGTTAAGTTATGCTAATCCTGTTAGATTTTCCCTGGCGTGATAACTTTCAATTCATAAAGGGATGAGAACAGCTTAGAGTGCCGTTTTGCTTTTGTGTGATGTATCTTACTTCTGGGGACATCCAAGTAATCTTCATTCACACCTGCTTGTAATCTTTGTAAAGGATTGCGTAGCAAAAAGCTTTGATGAGAGTTGCGTTGCCGACAATTAACTCAAAACCACTGTCTCAAAAATCGAAACAACTGGCTATCTTTTTGGAATCAAGACAGACTGGTATATAAAATTAAGACATAGACCTTTGCCATATGCAAATGATGAAAACGATCATAAGACTATATTTTACTGTTGCATTTATCCATTTTCACTGATTTTCGCAAGTTTGCAGAGGGTGTATCCATGTTCAATAAATTACACAACATCAACTTTTTCCACTGCAAGAGGCGTTGGACCTCGTCGGAAGTTGAAAACTGATTTTCAAGAATAAGGACGGGCAATGCTATACCTATAGACAAAATTTGTCGATAGGTAATTTACAACAGAGTAGACAACATAGACCTTTTACGTTAAGTTCCTAGTACCCTTATATCCCATTGAATCTTCAAGAGGTGAACAAAAGAGGCAATTACGACAGAAACTAGGCTACTTCAAAAGAAGAAACTTCTGTTGTATCTCCTTCTCTAGCACCTCCCTGGATAGACTTATAGGCCTCTACACTTCAGCTGAGTTTGGGAGAAGCAACTGGGGAAAATGGTTTCACTGATTTGACTGTGGGAATCCCCCCTAAATCCCCCCTAGATACTCCCCCTACCAGTGATGGTACTGTCCAAGACTAGCAGTGATCTATTGAAATCAATATTAAAAAGCAAGCAAAACTTTATTAGAATGTTTGATTGTCATACAGGCTGAAAGACATACCATACTACCATCACATTCTCTGCACTGCTCATGTGTTTGGGTTGGCAATCTATATACCGTATTCAGATACACTCTATCGCCAAAAGACATGCAAGACATGGATAGAGTTTTGCTGGACTGAATCCAACTAATGTCATTACCTGTGAAACTGTCTCATGTCTTTCTCTGTTTTTGTACAGTAGTACATGTGAGAGCAAAAAGCTAATTTTAAAAAAGGACAAATTCAGACATTTGAAGGGGGGTCCAGATGTCAGCAACCCTCCTCTGTGTCCAACGCTGGCTTTATATGCAAAGCCCGAATTTATGATAGAGGAGGTAGTCAGCTGGCTAAGTAGTAGCTGGTAAAATGGGAGTGATACAACAAAACTAAATAAACAGACAGGACCGGCTGTTATCAATTGTATTATAATTACTTTATGTGATCCAACTGGAAGAATTAAATTTTTGGTTCCTTGCGTCACCAAAGAAACCTATACAGTCATGTTTGTGTGTGCGTGCACATGTGTGTGTGTGTGCATCTGTGACTCTTGCTTAGGTACGCCCTAATTAAATAGGGGAAAGCCATGTAATATATTCCAACAGTTCTCTTCAATCAACTGTCAGCAAAGGAACCTATGCAGTCAGGTTGGCATGCGTGTGTATGTGTATCTGTGACTCTTGCTTAGGTACGCTCTAATTCTATAGGGGAAAGTTAGGTGAAAGTCAAACTTGGTATGTAGGTTTGCCATATTGAGAAGGTGTGCTCTATTGTTTTTGGTGGAGGTCAAAGGTCATCTGGGGACATTGGGGGCAGAATTCTCTGTTTCTGTCACTTGCTTGGGTACACTCTAGCTCAATAGGGGAAAGTCAGACGAAAGTTAAACTTGGTATGTGGGTTTGCCATATTGAGAAGGTGTGCCCTATCATTTTTGGTGGATGTCAAGGTCATCTGGGGGAACTGGGGGCAAAAGTCTGTTTTGCTTGGGTATGCTGTAACTCAGTAGGGGAGAGTCAGATGAAAGTCAGACTTGGTATGTAGGTTTGCCATATTGAGAAGATGTGGCCCTATTGTTTTTGGTGGAGGTCAAAGGCCATCTGGGAGAACTGGGGACAAATCTCTGAAAACCTTGTCATGCTTTGGATGCTTGGATGTTCCATCAGTCCCCCTCCAGCGAATCATGGAAGTGCTGCTTGAGTTGGCAATTTCATGATCAAATGAAGAAGCAGCAGTGCTGTTGGAAGCACTGTAGGTGGTCACACCAGAAAACTTTTATCTGGATCAGTTTACATCCTTGTGCTTCAGTGCTGATATGTGCATTCATGTAAATGTCTTTCAATTAGTGAAGTGGGCAGGACACAATGAAAGAAAATAAGTCAGTTGGTGTTCTTACCAGTGGGAACTATACTCCAGGAGTTCCCTTTAGGGCATATGCTGTCAGAGTTGGGTGGACTTTAAAGGGGCGTAGATGTGATAACCCTCATTGCAATTTGCCGAACCCCTTCTGTAGGGCCTTAAATGAAAGATCCACAGCTGTTTGTGCTTTGTTAAAATGAATGGAATATTGCTGTATATTGCAGGAATCATCATCTTCAATGCATTGCATTAATTGAAATTGCTTTTTTGATATTTATGAACCCAGGCACATCATTTTACAGTATGTATATTTCAGGTACAAGGAACCATAGTGCCCTTGGGCTGAAATCATGCAAACTACTTCTTCTCCTACAGATTGTATGTAACACTGTTGATGGTTGGTCACATTAGTGCTATGGAATTGGTTCCATGTGGGTGCATGTTTGGGGTTCAGTGTCTGAAATGGGCCATTTTGTAAAAGCATGAAATATGTTTCTTTCTCTACAGATTTTATGGTACAAAAGTGAGAGTTCATGGTCAGAAATGGGCCATTTGGGCCATTGTACAAAATAATGCAGAACGCTCCCTTTTACTTCATAATTTACATTATATACTCTCCATCTGTGCAAGGAACAACAGTGTCCTTGGGCTCTTGTCAAGGTCATGTTGTGTACCTATATCTTGCTTAATTGCCCGGTGCCCTACATGCATTCTACATTGGACCCTTGTGTACCATAGATAAAGGCTATAGGGTATCCAATTATCTTGGTTCATTTTTAAAACTCAATTTCATTTTTAAGTTTGTCTTGAACATATTCGAGATACAATGGAAAAGGAGAAAACTGAAGTATAATACTTATAAATTGTTTTCCCCTCCATAAATTATTTACACAATAAATAGAAAAGCGGTTAGATAACAAAGAGAACAAGTTATCATTACCACCAAAAGAAGACACTAGAGAACCTAAGGAAAGAAAAAGAAGAAATCAGTAAAAGGAGGAGAAAAAATGTATTAGGCTAGAACACTCTTTTAGAAATCATCTACATAACCAAAGAAAGGAGACAGAAGTTAATTGTGAAAATTTTGTGATGACAATAACTTTTGCTTATACCTTATTTTTAAAATGGAAAGGGTTTTACATTGTTTAATACTGTCATCAAGTGAATTCCATAGTTTGACTCCTGAGGTAGAAATATACAATTGTTTTTTCTTTGTTCTTACATAATTTTGTTTAAAGTTGTTCTTTTGTCTTGTGTTATATCTGTCATCAGATGCTAAGGAGAAAAAGTTTTGAAGGGTCTTAGGTAATAACATATGGTATGCCTTAAACATAAATACTCCATTGCTGAAATCTATAATATGCAATAATGTTAGGGCTTGTAACTTATGCCCTTGATTGCAAAGAAGGTATAGCTTTTATTCAGTACTGATAATGGTCAATAAGATGGTTTGTTGGAGCTTGAGATCTGTTTTAGTGTCCTAATAAACCCAGAATGCAAATAATAAAAAATCTCTTAAAATAATTTGCATAACACTTCAACCTATTTGTGTCTTACAAGAAATTTGGTAAAATACAGGCACTATGCGTACGCCTGTGTTAAAGGACGTTGGCACATATTCAAGCTAATGTTTCCCACTAATATCGAAGCAAGGTTGCTTTTCTATCCTTTTACACAGTAAACACAGTAAGTCAATGGCACTATCTTGCACTGGAACTGAACAAAAACACATGTTTAATTAAGGCTCATTGACTTTGTACTCCAAGAAACATCAAATAAGAAATTACACGACAGGAGGGAATATTAATATGTAAATTCCCATTGTCAAAGTAGTACTTTGCAAATGTGGACAAATAGAAATGATCTGGTACAGGTAATTAGGGTCTCGCAGAATATACCACATATGAAAAGGGGTTTTAGCATTATCTCAGCTTATAAATGTTTTCAGGAGGCAGGCACCATTTGTGATTGATGTTGGTGGATAAGTTTACCACACAAAGTAATAGATGCACTATACTACATTACACCTGTCAATGTCTGGAGCCCGACAACTTTCTGGTGACAATTAGGAAGCCGAACACGGGGATGAGTAGCCCCCGGCACATGGCGCAGTATGGCCAATCAACACTCAAAGTATGACATCAGTCAAGGTTATCTATCTGGAGATACTGTTTTTACAAATTTTTCACAGTTTTGACATCAAACCTAACCTCAAACAACATTGACTTCCACTAAAAACAATAGGGATCATCTACTTTGCATGTCCAACCAACATTCCACCTCTACGATCAGGAAAGTTTACCTTTCTGGAAGTATTCTTTTTACAATGTTTTCTGAGTTTGGCCTCTGGTGACCTTTGACCTCCCCCAGAAACAATGAGAATCATTTACTAAGTATGACCAACTGACACACCGTGTATGAGATCAGTCAGCTTACGCCTCTGGAGACATCATGTTCACAAGGTTTTCACAGTTTGACCTATGATGACCTCAAATGACCTTTGACCTCCACTGCAAACAATAGGGGTCATCTGCTCAGTATGACCAACCCACACATTAAGTATGCGGCCAGTGAGGATTACACTTCTTGAGATACTGTGTTTACAAGGTTTTCACATTTTGACCTCTGGTGATCTCAAATGACCTTTGACTTCCACCAAAACCAATAGGAATCATCTACTCAGTATGACCAACCCACACACCAAGTATGAGGTCGGTCCTGGTTTCCGTAGATTGCGATATCGTGTTTACAACAAAGCGTCACATACACTCACATACATACCCCAGACATTACCATTGCATAGATTCCTTCAGCCTTTGGCAAGGAATCAAAAATTCAATTGTTAAATGTGTGTCTGGAGTGAGGTTGAATATGGCCATTTCTTTCACACTTTCTCATTGGGAGTGCTATTCATAATTCATTTTGTGTCACTGTACGACAGTCCTGTTTTGTTATAAATTTCCCCTTTTCAACTCCTCTCACCTGCCATAAAAATAGCACAATGGTAATGTAAACAGAAATCTTAACTTCATAGGATCTGATTCAAGAAATGAGAAACAGTGCTACTTCAGATGTTAGTGATTGGTGGCAAGCAATATGTATTTCTGGTCATGATTGTCAATAATTTTTCCTTTTGTTCATGTTTCCAATTATAGAGAAAGCTGGCGATTCTCCTGATAAAGGCAACATGATTAAAACTAATTTTGTTCGGAACCAGAAGAGGGCAGTTTCCGTTGAAGATGAGTGCTCCACTCACCAGAGTAATCAAGCTAGACAACAAAAAACTTTACATCAGCGAACAAAGATTATCGTGACAGGAGATAACAATTTTGTAAGCCATAATAGTGCAATTACTGTCAACAATTACAATGAAAAGGAAGAATCAAAATGATGAATTTTTCATGGCTATATTGTCCATATTGTATAAATAATGCATCACAAAATCAGCAAATAATCAACAAGAGAGGATTGGAAGATACTGCTCAATCAGGAAAATGAGACTGAGGAAATAACAGGAACAGACATCTTGGTAATTTTAATTTCTGTAATGATGATACATGAGGGATGAGGCTGTTATGTACTTGGGGCCTGTTCCACAAAGAGTTTGGCACAATTTCAAGTTTGATTTATCATGTGGCAAGCCTATAAGTGATCAAACTTAAGAACAATCTTATTTCTTTGTGGAAAAGGGCCCTGGTGTGTAAAAAGTTGTTAAGCATACACCTCAATTATAACGCAGTAAGTAGTTTATAGCACCTTGGATAATCTTGATCCGGCTAGCTGATTATCCTTTAAAGATTGTGTGATATGAAAATGACACATAGGAGTATTGGGTGCATTAAGCATTGGAAATGTTGAAAATAGCCACAAATTCCATCTAAATCCGTCAAAGATTGACATATTTTCAGGCAAATTACTGTCTCACAGATATGTCATGAATAAGCATTAGCTAAGTATGCAAATTTATGACGTCAAGAGATGGACCATGATTTGTCTTTCGTTAATCGTTTGTTTATGTAACCTGTATTTGAAGGTCATGTCACAATTTTTTATGCCCAAAGGGTTTTATTTTGGAAGTACGTATTTTTGATTCCTTGCCGAAGGAATCTATGCGATGGTGATGTCGTATGTGTGTGCGTGTGTGTGTGACGCTGCTTGTAAACACGATATCTAAAGAAGGGTAACCATGAATGATCTCATACTTGGTGTGTGGGCTGGTCATAGTGAGCAGATGATCCCTATTGTTTTTGGTGGAGGTCAAAGGTCATTTGAGGTCACCAGAGGTCAAAATGTGAAAACCTTGTAAACACAATATCTCAAGAATGGTAACTGTGACTGATGTCATACAAGGTGTGTTGGTTGGTCATATTGAGTAGATGATTCCCATTGTTTGTGGTGGAGGTCAAAGGTCATTTGAGGTCACCAGAGGTCAAATGGTAAAAACCTTGTAAACACAATATCTCCAGAAGCATAACTGTGGCTGATGTCATACTTGGTGTGTTGGTTGCTCATATAAAGTAGATGATCCGTATTGTTTTTGGTTGAGGTCAAAGGTCATTTGAGGTCACCAGAGGTCAAACTGTAAAAACCTTGTAAATACAATATCTCTAGAAGGGTAACTGTGACTGATGTCATACTTGATGCGTGGGTTGGTCATATTGAGTAGATGATCCCTATTGTTTGTGGTGGAGGTTAAAGGTCATTTGAGGTCACCAAAGATCAAACTGTGAAAACCTTGTAAACACAATATCTCCAGAAGCATAACTGTGACTGATGTCATACTTAATGTGTGGGTTGGTCATATTGTGTAGATGATCCCTATTGTTTTTGGTGGAAGTCAAAGGTTATTTGAGGTCACCAAAGGTCAAACTGTGAAAACCTTGTAAACACATTATCTCTAGAAGGGTAACCGTGACTGATGTAATACGTGGTGTGTTGGCTGGTCATATTGAGTAGATGATTCTTATTGTTTTTGGTGGAGATCAAAGGTCATTTGAGGTCATGAGAGGTCAAACTGCTCTCAAACTTGTCATGTGGATAATTCATGTTTGTTATAATATAACCATGTTGCAAGGATTCACAAAGCCTTTTGGCTTTCTGGTGTTTTTCATTTTAACATGGTCCCTTCCCTTCTCCACTGAGTTGCTTTTGTTGGTAAGTGATTGTGTGTGTATGAAAAAAGTAGATATCGGCAAGGAATCACTAAGTCATTTGACTTTCTGGTTTTTTCTTCAAAAATATTGCTTTCATTTACCATTGTGAAACTCAGTAATTAAGAAATTAAGAGGCAAAGTATATAGGGTTAGCCAAAGAGAAATTGACACTGTGCATTTTGCATTTTTTTCAAACTTTGAAAAGTCATAAAATGGTAATGATATAAATAAAATTCCATTTCCAACATATTTTCACTTAGGATTTTACTTTGCTACTTTTGCATGAAGGGTGCTCTTTTTTATAAGCATGTCACATGACCTTTAAGAAATATCCTGCAAACTGTTGAAAGGGTTGATCTATGTATGAATTGGCCCAGGAAACTAATATAAACTTGTTAGATAAGGATTTGTTTAAAGGAGGTGGATCTCTTAACCTTCCCAGCAGGTGTTGGTATGTACAGCCGTTTAACGTAGGCCTACAATCCTAAACACCTGCGAATGCTGAGAGATTTGTCTCATCTACAATCCAAGGTCTCTATGTTTATGAGTCTTTTGTAACATCTAATGACTGGCTCAAAAGAGCATGAATAATCATAGCATAAGGAAAAGAAGTATACTGAGTGGAATTGATTATGTCAGCATACATGAATTTTATTGCTTCCAGTCAGTATGCACATTTACTAAAAATCCAAGCAATAGTTTGCAGACATTGGTACTACGAATACAGTCAGAGCTGATGCATGAGTAATACACATCAGTTGTGCAGGCTATGGATTTCTCTGCATGGGTACTGAGAGTATGTGCCATGCACTTCAAGCAAAGTAAGATTAAGTCTTTTCAGGTAAAGTCTTGTACACGACAACGATTTTGGTGTACCAATTTGCAACTTGGAATGGATGATTCTATTAGCAACAGTATATGTATTTCATGATTACACTAGTTTGGAAAACATTGTTGGTCTGTAACATGAATTTCTAACATCATTGATCTATTGTAACCCACACAAGGAACACAACCTGATCAAGGTTTTTGGTTCCCAACAAGACAGTCTATAGAGTCATGCTTGTTGACAGGCAAAAACTTAAGCATATAGAAACCTTAGTGAACTTTTCTTATCTCTCTTAAATTAAACACACAACTGGCCAAAAATAGCCCCTATTCTAAGTCTTAGACTGCCATAACTTTGCCGTTTGTCAACGTGTCATTTGCAAGAGCAAAGTGTTTTCTTGATGTGTGTCAACTTTTTGTCTTCATTTGAATAAATTTAGGGCCATAATGATGACCCCAGAAATTCTGAATACTGCACTCCTCACATAAATGCTGGAGAATTTTCTGCCACCTTCTTACTTCCCCACACCTGTCAGGCATGCAGGAGTTACGTTACAACATTTGCCCCTATGGAATATAAGGGCTTGGGAAATTTCTTTTCCAATAACGTTAAAATCTTTTTGATTGGTTGAAAAAAGACCTGTAATTTAAAAGAACCATTAGCTGAGACTGTACTACAATCTTACTGGGTATTACCAATTGACGAGTCTCATATCCCACTCCATACAAACAGCATGTAGCTGACCAAACAGGACCACGGTTGCTGATATTTGGTCAGTAAGATGGCATAGTTGTGTCGTAAATGTGAACTAAATCGTTTTCTTTTCATATACAGTAATTTTGACACTACAAAGATACTGAGTATTGCATGAATTCTTGTGTGATTTCGTTCTAAATTTAAAGAGAAACTGTGAATTATTTTCTGGTGAGCTCTTTGCAGAAATTTCAGAGTCTCAGGACAGAGGACCGTACTACTCTTGTCATAGGAGTGTTATTTTAGGCAAGGGTTGAAAAGACTTCATGATGAAATTACTTAATGATATGTACAGTGCATTCGTCATTATCCTAAGGAGTTATCAATTTATGGATAGACAAGGCAGGGAAGAACATTTTCTGTCAAAACTTTCTGTTTTGTTCTGTGTGTCTTTATGAAGTTGTTACTATTTAATTATTGTAAGATATGTGATACTTCAAATACTAGAAGCTCCAAGAAATGAATTTACATTTCGGTATATTATTCTTTGCTGTTATGTAATGAAAATATTAGTAGTATTTACAGTTACATTATTGTAAATGCCTAGTCAAATTTTTTATATGCATAGTATGTAATGACTTCTTAGTTGAACCTAGAGCCTGCTAATATGTCACAGCCTTAATGGTTCTTGGTAGAGAGATGTATGATAAGTTTATTGAAATTTTGTCTCATCAATATGCGTTTCATCCAGAGATTACATGAGAGCTTTCTGCAGAGTAATCCTCAATCCACAGCGCGTACTTTCTCACCTTATATACCCTATGCATTACCGTATTGACCATGTTCTAGCATCCGGCAATTTTGTGTATGTGTGTGTGTGCGTGTGTGTATGTGTGTATCTGGCCACCACCCTTCCCTAATTGCCAGCCTTTTGGTCTGCCAGCGAAGTTTTCCGCAGCTGTTCGCATCTGCCTTAATCTGCCCTCTGGTTCTTAACTTTCAGGATTTTATTGAAATCCAAGTGATCCTTGTCCTTTTCCACCAGTCTAGGGTCTTTTTGGATGAGTTTTCTTTTCGTGTTTTTTTTCAGCATGCTGGTGTGTGTTTTTGTGATCATGCAGCCTCACTCTATCTGTCTGTCCACAATTTGTTCCAAATGCTTTTTTTCCCACATGCTTTCATGGATTTGTGTGAAACTTAGACACAATGTTTGTTGGGTGTTGGACCATTTAGGGTGTTCAGGAATTTTTGTCCCAAAGTCCCATGTGGGCCCTTTGGCCCATTTTATGGAAATCTGCAAAATGCTTCTCCTCCTACAGATTATATTGTACAATGTTTATGGTTCGTCACAATGCTGCTCAGTTAGTGGTCCCTTCAGGGTGTTCAGGGATTGGTAGTCCAAGACCCCATGTGGGCCCAATGGCCCATTAGGTGAAATTCTGTTTGAAATGTTGCTTCTCACACATGCATCCATGGATTTATATTTAACTTAGACACAATAATCCTTGGGTGGTAGTTCATATGGGGTGTACAAAAAAGTTTCAGTTCAAGGTCCCATGTGGACCCTTTGGTCCATTTAAGGAAGTTCTACAAAGTTGTTCTTCTCCTACATTTTCTCTTGTGCAATATTGATGGTTCGTCATAATGATACTCTGCTAGTGGTTATCTTAGGGTTCATGAATTTGTAGTTTATGGTTCCATGAGGACCATATGGCCCATTTTATGGAATTTTGCTTCTTCTACTGTTAAACTGCCCCTTTAAACTGTCATTCACATCTCAAGTATCCGTATTGTGCATAAATAATAATTGAGTAATGGGACAGTGTCAGCTGGTATTCTAACTGAAACTCTGTATTGCCCTCAGGTATGATGACCAGTATATGAACATAAAGGGGCACGTTCAGTTGTTTCATGAACTTTAGTTAGTCTTCAAAAACGTATCAATTTTGTGTCAAGTTTCTAGTGACTGGTCAATGTTCAACTACGAGGGTCCCATTATTAGTCACATGTAAATGACCTCTAATGAGTGAGTAGTTAATGATTTAAATTGGTTTTGGAAAACTTGTGACTTTTACACATTAGTGCCAATTCATATACCCACAGCCAGTACAAACCATGTAGAAAATTAGTAAAAAATTCACAGTTTTTGGTTTTGATGAAAAGAGAAACCTATGCGGTCATGATTGCATGAGGGTGTGCATGTGTGTGTGTTTGTGACGCTTAACTCATTATCGCGATATTTCAAGAAGGGAATGTTGGAAATTTCCCAAACTTGGAACATAGATATTAGAGAACCCCATATTGAGAGGAAGAACCCTATTGTTTTTGGTGGAGGCCAAAGGTCATCTGAGGTCACCAGAGGTCAAACTCTCAAAATCTTGTTATCACGATATCACAAGAAGGGAAACTCTGAGTTCTCAAACTTAGTACAGATATGCGCCATGTTGGGAGGAAGAACCCTATTCTTTTTGGTGGAGGTCAAAGGTCATCCGAGGTCACCAGAGGTCAAACACTGAAAATCTTGTTATCACGATATCTCAAGGAGGGAAACTGACAGTTCTCAAAATTATTACATAGAGGCCCCATATTGAGAGGAAGAACTCCAAACCGAAGAGGAAAAACCCTGTTGCTTTTGGTGGAGATCAGAGGTCACCAGAGGTCAAATACTGAAAATTTTGCTGACACAATATCTCAAGAAGGGAAACTGACAGTTCTCAAACTTAGTACATAGATGCCCATGTTAAGATGAAGAACCTCATTGTTTTTGGTGGGGTCAAATGTCATCTGAGGTCACCAGAGGCCAAACACTAAAAATCTTGTTAACACAATATCTCAAGATAGGAATAATGGATACTTCCCATACTTATTATGTCAGTTGGTCATATAAAGTACAAGAACACTATTGTTTTTGGTGGACGTCAAATGTCATCTGAGGTCACCAGAGATCAAACACTTGAAAAATTTTATTAACATTTATCTTAAGATAAGAACCATGGAAACTTTTGTTATGTAGTGTGTCAATGTGTTGCATTAAATGGAAGAACCCTAATGTTTTTTGTGGAGGTCAAAGGTCACTCTGGGTCAAAGGAGGTCAAATTGTTAAATATTATGCACATGATATTGTAAGAACAGAAGCATCTACAGAACTGATATGGAGTTTGAAGCTATGCCTTATTGAGCAAATCTAGCCTACTGCTTTCTGTTGAGGCCAACAATCATTTGAGGCCAACTGGGGTCAAGTTGTGAAAACCTTGTAAACATTAAAGGAAGCTTGGACAGATTTGATTTTCAGATCCACCTTATTGGATGCAAGATGCCTATTGATTTTAAAGGTGAAAAATCATTTGGGATCAACATATCCACACAATATGCAATATGCCAGATTCAAAATACTCATAATTGAATCATCGAAACCACAATGCCTTTTGGCGTTCTGGTTATAATTATTGGATGTGAATAGTAATGCTCAATTATAAGCATTGTTATTTGGTAGTACCCATCAAAAATAAAAACCCATCAAAAGGTCAAACTTTTGCACTGTTGGGGCTCTAGTTTATGAAATTCTGAAAATTGTGCAGTCCTACAGATTCTCTTGTACAGTGTTGATGATTTGGTATAATGAATATTCAGTGGTACCTATGATTTGACATAATAATACATATATGGTACCATCAGGATGCTTTTTGATTCCTTGGTGGGATTCAAAGGTCCTTTGATGTCACCAGAGGTCAAAATGTGAAAAACTTGTAAGCAGGATATCTCAAGAACAGTATCTGTGACTGATGTCATACTTCATGTGTGGGTTGGTCATATTCAGTAGATGATCCCTAGTGTTTTTGGTCGAGATCAAAGGTCATTTGAGGTAACCAGAGGTCAAAATGTGAAAACATTGTAAACACGATATGTCAAAAACAGTAACTGTTACTGATGTCATACTTGGTGTGTGGGTTGGTCATAGTAAGTAAATGATCCCTATTGTTTTTGGTGGAGGTCAAAGGTCATTTGAGGTCACCAGAGGTCAAAATCTGAAAACCTTGTAAACACAATATCTCAAGAACGTTAACTGTGACTGATCATATTGGTGGGTGGGTCGGTCATAGTGAGTAGATGATCCCTATTGTTTTGGTGGAGGTCAAAGGTCATTTGAGGTCACCAGAGGTCAAACTGTGAAAACCTTGTAAACACGATATCTCCAGAAGGGTAACTGTGACTGATCATACTTGGTGTGTTGGTTGGTCATATTGAGTAGATGATCCCTACTGTTTTTGGTGGAGGTCAAAGGTCATTTGAGGTCACCAGAGGTCAAACTGTGAAAACCTTGTAAACACTATATTTTCAGAAGGGTAACTTGACTTATGTCATATGTAGTGTGTGGGTTGGTCATATTGAATGGATAACCCCTATTGCTTTTTATGGAGGTCAAAGATCATTTGAGGTCACCAGAGGTCAAACTGTAAAAACCTTGTAAACACGATATCAGCAGAAGGGTAAGTGTGACTTATGCCATACGTTGTGTGTGGGTTGGTCATATTGAGTAGATGATCCCTATTGATTTTGGTGGAGGTCAAACTGTAAAACCTTGTAAACACAATATCTCCAGAAGGGTAACCATGACTGATATAATACTTGGTGTGTGGGTTGGTAATAATGAACAGAAGATCTCTATTTTTTTGGTCGAGGTCAAGGGTCATTTGAAGTCACCAGAGGTCAACCTCTAAAATGTGTAAACACAATATCTCTAGGAGTTTTTACTCATGTCATACTTGATGTATGGACTGTATATACTAAGTAGAAGACTCCTTTTGTTTTTGGTGGCGGTCAAAGGTCGTTTGAGGTCACCCGAGGTCAAAAATTGCTAACACATTATCTCCAGAAGGGTAATGTTGACTGATATCACACTTGCTGTGTGGGTTGGCCATAGTGCTTAGGTGATCGCTATTGCGTTTGGTGGACGTCAAATGTCATTTGAGGTCTCCAAAATAAAGGTCATTTGGGTAAAAGGCTTATTAATGTGGTGTTTCAAGAACAATAACTGCAGTTGATCTCATACTTGTCATGTGGATAATTCGTGTTTGTTATAATATAACCATGTCGCAAGGAATCACAAAGCCTTTTGGCTTTCTGGTTTTAATTTTCGGTCTAGCGAACCTTCAGTCTCGTGGTGAGCCCTTTCTAGTTTTCGGTCTCGCGCACCTTCAGTCTTGTTAACCCTTATTGACTTTCGGTCTAGCAAACCTACGGTCTTGTGGTGAGCCATTTTTGGTTTTCGGTCTCGTGAATCTTCGGTCTCGTGAATCCTGGGGTGTCCCCATTCTCGTACCAGCATCCTTTTCTGGAACTGCATGTTATGTCAAATTTACAAATGAGGCCTCGTGGAAATCAAGATATGTATAAAAAAGATAATCTCAGATGGTCATTGAGCATCTGTCGCGTTCGAGTGTGTTATCTTACCAATCTGCTGCCAGACCGCTAAGGTGGTTAAAAGGTTGAGATACTTGTTGCTACGTTTAGTAATTTATACAACGGTGTTGGATAAAACTTTGGATGGATTCTACTTTGGTTCCACAGAATTAGTCCTAGAGTTTTCTTGTACGCTCCGCGCCAACCAATAGTGGCGTTTCGCTTAGTCCTGCCGCTACTCACCCCCCCCCCCTTCTCCAAGCTATTTCTTTCCTTTATTTCGCCGATAATTTGTTTGTTTCTCCTGATAATGTCCTTTTCGTGAAGACTGTACTCCTTTATCTCTTCACACCCATCGAGAAAAAAGGCATTCCTAGTGTCTGAAATCATCGGAGTGGGGTCGTCACGTAGTTTAAAAAAAAACAGCTAGTCGGAACCTTCACACCATCCTTAACCATCCTTCCACTTTCTTTACGTAATCAATCACATGCCTACCCTACTCTACTTAATTTTTAAGGACACAACAGTGATGACCTGTTTTCGTTTAGAGGTTTTTGTTTTGGAAGTTTCTGTACTCGTTGAGTGAAGTCTGTTGTCGACCTAGTGATGCCGTCATTTTCTGTTACAAACGCAGTTCAGAGTATCGCAATTTTTTCAATCCTTCAAAAATAAATTAAATTTTTAGCGCATTTCCCTCCCTTCAAACCGTGCCTCAGTGTTTTTCTCGTTCTAAATATTTACATTTATATCAACTACGGGAGCAGTGCCCAACAGTAAATGTTGTGCACACAAGATTTTCACTATTTGACCTCTGGTGACCCCAGATGACCTTTGACCTCCATCAAAAACAATAGGGTTCTTCCTCTCAATATGGCAAACCTACATACTAACTATCAACAGCGTCCAACATTCCTATCTGGAGATATTGTGCACACAAGATTTTCACTATTGTAATCTGGCTATTCGTGGACAAGTATAGATTTTGGTGGTTTCTATGCAGCGCCTGTTCAGGTTTGCCATGGAAATTTTAATTTGGTGAAATAATTCTGGGCGATTCGTGCACATTCGTCAGTGTCTACACTCCTACTTATCACCATCTGTAACATATTATTAATACATTAAACTATTCCAATTCAACATTTTACCCAAAACAGACACAGGGCTACAGTTCCAAACATATGTTAACATGCGATCTTTCAATTCAACCTGTAGCATGGTCTCTGCATCCTGTAGCAGTGAAATTCTACAACAAAAAAAAAGGATTGCTGTAGTCACCACTCTCATTTATGACATTCGAGTGATATTTGCACTCAGGTCCAATCCCTTTCATAATGAGAGGAAAAAGCCTATTGTTTTTGGTGGAGGTCAAAGGTCATCAGGGGTCACCAGAGGTCAAATAGTGAAAATCGTGTGTGCACAATATCTCCAGATAGGAATGTTGGATGCTGTTGATAGTTGGTTTGTTGGTTTGCCATATTGAGAGGAAGAACCCTATTGTTTTTGGTAGAGGTCAAAGGTCATCTGGGGTCACCAGAGGTCAAATAGTGAAAACCTTATGTGCGCAATATCTCCAGTTAGGTATGATGGATGCTGTTGAAACTTGGTATGTAGATTTATCATATTGAGAGAAAGAACCCTATTGATTTTAGTAGAGGTCAAAGGTCATCTGGGGTCACCAGAAGTCAAATAGTGAAAATCTTGTGTGCACAATATCTCCAGATAGGAATGTTGGACGCTGTTGATAGTTAGCATGTAGGTTTGCCATATTGAGAGGAAGAACCCTATTGTTTTCTATGGAGGTCAAAGGTCATCTGGGGTCACCAGAGGTCAAATAGTGAAAATCTTGTGTGCACAATATCTCCAGGTAGGAATGTTGGACGCTGTTGATAGTTAGTATGCAGGTTTGCCATATTGAGAGGAAAAACCCTATTGTTTTTGGTGGAGGTCAAAGGTCATCTGGGGTCACTAGAGGTCAAATAGTGAAAATTTCGTGCATGCAATACCTCCAGGTAGGATTCATCATTGGTGTGTAAGTTTCGCATATTGAGAGGGAAAACCCTGTTGTTTTTTGCAGAGGTCAAAGGTCATCTGGGGTCACCAGAGATCAAATAGTTAAAACCTTGTGCACATGATATCTCCAGATGGAAGTGATGGATACTCTTGTGCTAAATGCAAGGCATTTTAACATATGGTATGAAACCTCCTCTTCTTGAACTATGACAGGCACAAGGTTTCCAGTGTTTTCCCAGCGTTTCACCTCAGGTGATGACCTCAAATCTTTGCACCAAAAATAAATCCTTGATTCTTAGCATTACAGTTATATTTGAGAAACAAGCTTAATAAAGAAACTGTAATGAGTACATCGAAACTACAATGCATTTTTGCATTCTGGTTTATTTTATCGTATTTTTTAGCTTCTCTTTGTGTGGTCAAAATCAAGGTTGATTTCTTAAGGGAATGAAAAAAAAACAACTCATGCATACATATTGTGTAATATGAGCTACTTTTTTTCTTAATTTTGTAACACAAATGTCATTCAGATGAAGAGCAGTCAACAAATGTCAGATTTGCCAACCTCCAACTTGTAAAACTCATACTTGGAGTGAACTAAATTTCTCTTCAAGCCAAATTGCGTCTCCTACATTTTTCCAAAAACAATTCTATAAGTGGAAATCCACTCCCTAGGACCCTTCCCAGGACAGAGTGTCGAAACAACGTTCGGTCCTACCTCCCACTACCTAATGATAAGTCTTACCTACTTCTGTGAAGGATACACAAAAATTAAATCATGAAGCAGTTTGAAATCAAAATTATTTTTTCACAAGTGTACTTAACAGTAAACATTTTCTCAATCGTTAAGTTGTAAACATGAGACTTCAAACTCTGGAATGTTTAAAGTGAACTAATACCAGGAAGTGCCGTTTCTACAATTTGGGAGGCCTTTGTCGCAATTTTCTGTTTGCTCCACGACAACCCTAACGTTTAATTTATCTTTGATATCCCGGGACGTAACTTCTTGAAGCAGCTGGATAAGTTCAAAACACGGTAGTATATATCTCATTACTTTACTACGTAATTAAACAGGTCAGACTATATTTAGATTTCTTTTTCGCATGCATATATCTCATCTGATTGTGTACCTTCATTTCCTTTAAGGCCGTTTCCGTTTCTATAACGATTTTGTTTGCTTACGTCGACTATTTGTGATTTATGTCTAATGAATTCGTTTGTGTATTATCATTTTGTTTGTGCCTGATGAATTCGTTTGTGTGCCTAATGAATTCGTTCGTCTTGTGTAATGTTTTCGTTTGTGTTTATTGACTTGGTTTGTGTCTATAATGTTTCGTTTGTGTCAAATAATTTGTTTGTGTCTAATGTTTCGTTTGTGTCTAATGTTTCGTTTGTGTGTAATAAAATCGTTTGTGTCAAATAATTTGGTTGTATCTAATGTCTTCGCTTTGCGTGTAATGATTTCGTTGTGTCTTTTTTTTTTTCGTTTGTGTCCGATCATTTGGTTGTGTCTAATGGTTCGCTTAATGATTTGGTTGTGTTTAATGTTTTCGTTTGTGTGTAATGATTTGGTTTGTGTCTAATGTTTCGAATGTGTCTCATAATTTCGTTGTGTCCAATGGTTTGTTTACATCTACTGCTGCAGTGTGTCTACCGTTTCGTTGGTAAAACAGGGTATAATATTTGTACAACCGGCGTTCCATACAATCTTAGCAATGTGCCGTAGCACTGTGGTAGCATACCCCTATTAATTTCCCCATTGACTTACACTTACACACTAAATCGCAAAAGTAATGTGGTCTCTAAAGCTTTGTAAAAGTTTTCAACAGATATAAGCTACCACTCTTTAGAAAGCTGACACATTGGCCATTCATGGCTTTTTCAATTTTCCGTACCTTAGGTGGATAGGTTTTCTGCTAAAGGCCGTCCAAGTTACCATACCTTTTCACTGGGGCAAATCACACATCGCCTCGAGTGATACTGCTCCGCCACCCAAAAGTCCATAACTTTTTCATAATTGCTTCAATTGGAACCATTTTCGCACCTTGTATACCTCAACTCGCCTTCTTCAATATTCAATTCACAAAAGAACCCATTTCAAAGGAAGAAGTACCAAAAAAGTTGCCCATATGTCCCTGATGGGGACTTTCACCAACACAGGTGAACAAAATGCGGAGGGATCTCCAACTTCTATATAGGGTATGCTACTCTGTGTACTTTCAATAACGTAGGCCTATATTTTGTACACTGAAGCTTTCACGCATGGACATATGACTCAGCCTGTCGAAATGTATCCCGTAGGTAATTATCTCATCCCTGTATATGTAGTATACTGAGAGGAGATATTGTACTAATTAACGATGAGACTTTGGATCGGGGTTAACGCAAGCGATGCACTTGGTTGGTTGCATTAACCCCCGAGAGTATTATTCTACATTCTACATTATTCTACAGTTAGTACACAGGTCTAAAGTTGTCCAAAGTTGACCTTGTTCATACATGCATTCTTTTCTACAAGAAGGGCGAAGAAGAATGAGGTTTGGTTCTTAAATAGCCGCATTTTTATTGAAAAGAAACCCCGCCGAGAAAAGGTACACAAATTCACAACATGTCAACAATGTTCGTGCGCAAAACACAAAGTAACCCTTAAACAAAAAGCATGACAGTAACAATTGACGTAACAACAATGTATGCTTTACTTAGTTTGCTCTTAAGTGTACTAGTACTAATGTGAGCATGCCGCGGTTCAGTGTACTTGTATTCATTGTGTGGGTTTATCCTACTGATAGACCGATTTTGGTTAAAGACAGTTACATATTTATTGAGTATACATTTCGAGAATGCTTGGACATGTTTGATGTCTCACTCTCAGCTCTAACAGCAGCAGGAAGACTTGCTGTGTGCGGACCATGGCCTGATTTGCCATATGACTGAAAATTTTTATGTTACATTTTCTAACTAACGTTAGGGCCTGAGCCTGAATACATCATTTGTACTTTGGGGTTCTCTGTCCCTGAGAATATTAATCTGGCGGAGTGGCGGTTGTATGGAGACCCTTCAAGATGGCAGTGGATTGCAGTCCTTAGTCGTCTACGATTTTATTCCATAAGGAATTGTTTTTCGGACCTCTAAGGACTTTCGGTAGAATCGACACAGGAGTAGAGCCTTTTTTAACATACATATACTAGGGGGCCATGCCCCCCGTCCCATACTCGGCCCCTCCACTTAGCCCCCCCCCCCCCACAGTATGGTCCCTTTTTTCTTGAAATTTTTGTTTTCACGCGTGAAAACAAATTTATGCAGACAGGGGAAAGTACAAACTACTTCACTCGGTGACTAGCTTAGAGTACACTGTAAAAATTTCTTTATATGGACAACATGTCTGTAACATTTTTAACAGTGTATACCTAGACCTAGTTTCCTGAAACTAGGCCTAGGATCTCGCCGTACATACTTTTCCAGGATATTACTGTGAATATGCACGTGTGCGATGCATAGCGTGTGAGCAGTCAGCGGAGTTACACCTATGGGCTCGGGCGGGGCAAACCCAGGGGCCCCCCGAACAAGGGGGCCCCACTGCATTGATGTACAGAACTTAGAAGAGGGGTATTTTTTTTTATTTTTTGAAGCGGCACATTTTCGTTGGAAAAGAAACTATAAACGAGTAAATGGACATATTTTTCTGTGCGTGCATAAATCATATGCCCCTGCAACTGCAAATCTTTTCCGCAGGACTGACTTAGGCGCCTGAGGTACACACTGGAACTTGAAAAGCTACGGCGGTACATATTATAGTGAAATACTGCCTCTAATTTCAGTGAATTCGCTCCATAGAAGTAGATCTAATTGATTCGCTCTCGGTGAGGGTTGCCAAATGACATTAGCCGATAACTGGTCAAATTTGGCATATTTTGAATCCCTTTTGCTGATGTTTTCCATAGCTATCAGCCAAATCGCCGACGCCTAGGAATTGTATGTGGATATGTGTTTCCGTATCAGACTTTAAATCGAAGTTGGCATATTTTCCACCGTTTTGCTGATATTTTGCCCAGATCATTCTCCAAGTTGAAGCTAATCAAAACATACATACGTTCAACCATTTCTCAAGATTGGCTGGATTCGCTGGCTGTCCTTTCCATCGAGAGCGAGGAGGCATGGTCACTTGATATAGATGGACTATTCGATATGATTGCTGGCAAGAAGACCGGGCTCGGCAAATTCAAGCTCTGGCCTTTCCGAGTTCTAGGAAAGTTGGATACCATTTGTCCATATGGCACAGGATTTACACCACGGGTGGAAATATCAGTGCTGCGAAATATATACCTTTATGTTAACTGGACTTTGGTCATTTGTTCTTATTGTCCTTTCAATCTTTTAATGTATTCTAGCATTGCAACTTTTTTTTGTTCCCACTTCAGTATGACAGACAAGGCGGACCAAAAATATGTCTATAAACACAGAATGCCCATAAAATCTCAGCCGATAAAGTCACCACGAAATGTTACATATACGACTGAGATTGCACCAGAGAGCTTATAGAACCCCAGAGCTTTCAGGGCCTTAATGCGGGCCCTGGACTCACGCCTTTGGGACTACGCGCTCCGCGCTCGTGAAGTGTGCTTCGCAGCAGCCACGAGCCCTTCCTGCATTGGACCCAGGGGCCACCAGATTCATCGTTACGCCACTGCGAGCAGTGTGTCTTTTTACCTATTATGTCAGTGACGAGATTGCTGACCTAGTACGGGAAGCACAAGGCGACCAAAACACTAACGTAAACGTTAGCAGATTTCCGCGGACTGAGAAGCCTATAGGGATGGGCTAGGGAGCCTGTAGGTTCTTACACCGTATAAATTTCGATCGACGGAGAAATTTGAGAAAAAAAGATAAAGAAATAAGGATGAATTTACTTATAAGGTATGAGAAACTAATTTTTGGCAATCTGGAGAGCATTTAGTAAAACAATCTTCATAAAATACTTGGTGACTTATGGTGGTTCCGTTTAGATGGTCCCTTTTTTCAAATGGCTCCCCCCCCCCTCCCACCAAAAATTTAATTAAAAAGGTCCTGCACAGAAGGAAATTTAAGCTAATTCCGGTAGGCTTTCAAAACTGTCCAAAATGTGCTGAATCAGCTTTCGCGCTACACAACTCTGAAATTTAGAAAGGTAAGATTACTATCAGAGGAATTACCACTGATACTATCACTGTGTTGTTGTATCGTAGATTAACATTTTACTTTTCAGTAGGCTCTGGCCGTACAGTAGGTGTACTATGGCTGTTTGTGCGTGAGCCGAGATAAAAGATCGCCTATCACTGACAAAATAAAATGTTGCCGGAATCAGTTGAAATGCCAAACTGAAAAATTCGTCTGCTTTTTTAATACCAGGTTAGGAATTCCTTCGCTTATGGTTAAGACCCAAATCTTAGCGAACGTGGAAGTAGGCAAACCGCCAATTGAACGGATAACGCTCAGTTCTGCGTAGACCCAAATGACGTTTAACTTTTTTCGTTTTCAACAAACTTTTGACTAATCAAGTCACTTTTGTTCAATATTATTGTGTAGAAATGACAGCAGATTTTTAAAATTATTTTGATGAGTGTTTCATTATTTTTTTTTTTTTTTTTGGTAAATGATGGTCAATCTATTCTCACAATGTTTTGTGTGTATAAGTAATATACCGGTTTGGCGAAATGATGATCTAGTGTGGGTAGGGCCAGTTACCCGGTCAACCCAAGGATGTAATGGCAAATACACAGCATTTTAAGACTTGTTAAGTTGTATTTGTCAAAGTTTGCTTTGTAGGCATAAATTAGAGTAGCAGTTAGGCCTTTGCCAGGGCCTACATTGTTACAGAGAACTCAACTTGAGCTGCGGGGTGTTGGCCTCATTACGGGATACTTACCCCACTACTTTTAAATGTGCAGTAATCCCCACCTGGGAATAAAAGAGAGGCTTCACGTTTGGCAACATTATTTACCTTGAAGTTGGAGTTATCTGTGAGGTTGGGTGAACCGATGTTAACGTCAGGCAGAGAACATGTGCGTATAAATCATAGTTTGTGTAAAAATATGTAATCCAGTATGTATAGTATCGTGGCCCTGAAGGGACATTTCGATATTTCGAATTTCGTTTCGATATTTCCATATTTCGACTTTTTCGTTTCGATATTTCGACTTTTTCGTTTCGATATTTCGACTTTTTCGTTTCGATATTTCAACTTTTTCGTTTCGATATTTCCATATTTCGACTTTTTTCGTTTCGATGTTTCGACATTTCGACATTTCCATATTTCGACTTTTTCGTTTCGATATTTCGATGTTTCGACATTTCGATATTTCCATATTTCGACTTTTTCGTTTCGATATTTCGATGTTTCGACATTTCGATATTTCCATATTTCGACTTTTTCGTTTCAAGGAGTTGAAAGACCCGTGCTATAGGCCTGCGCAGCTTAGTTAACTGCACATCATATTGCGGTCTTTGCCCATGCCCACTGTATTACTGTGTTCTGTGTACATTGGGTCAAACCAAAGAATTCGATCTAGTTCTTTGGGTCAAACCAACTCATGCAGTACATTAGGCCAACTGCTTCTCACTTGGCAACATGGCACAGGATAACGCCACAGAAGGCCAAACGGAAAACCACCATCGTAAAGTAAGAATGAATGATGATGCGCATTAAACGCCAATTAAATGTCGGGCAAACGCAGGCCAGGGGCCGCATACTCCCCATAGCCTAGCTTTGGCTACTGGGTGCCACTGTAAACAGCAACAGCTGTACAATATAAGCCTACCAAGCCATATGTATGCCTTGTCCATCGAAACGAAAAAGTCGAAATATGGAAATATCGAAATGTCGAAACATCGAAATATCGAAACGAAAAAAGTCGAAATATGGAAACATCGAAACGAAAAAGTCGAAATATCGAAACGAAAAAGTCGAAATATCGAAATGTCCCTTCAGGGCCACGATAGTATAGAAGACTCTTGTGTCACGGAGATATTTTTACTTTGATACTGTCTCGAAGAGGTGTACCGCAGATTCACAGCTAAGGCATTAACGCTGTACATTGATAAATGTAAGTTCAAGAACAAAAGTCCATCAAAATACCTCGGGGTGCACTAGATTCTGCATAAACATATAGCTTGCAAATTTTGATTAAAAAAAAAATTGTACTTTACTGCATAATTTGCAGATCAAGTAGCAAGATCAAGCAAATCTCATAGAAGAGAAATGATCAATTGTTTTTTATGAAATCATTTTATTTGTATTTTGTTTATGTTCTTGAATTTCAATGGATTGCTCAAAGCTAATCAATATCCTTACCAGATTTAATGCATAGAACAAAGGAACCACAATGAGTCAGTGTAGTGGTGTACTTTGAGTTGTTCATTGCCTTGAGTTTGTTACTCCTCCTAAAATAAATGTTAGCTATATAAACAGTAGCCTTTAAAGAAATGTCTTCAAGTAAAGAAAGCCCAGCATGAGATGACAATGCTCAACTGCACAAGATATGTCAAAGGTAAGTAATGCATTCATATCACTTGTTATTTCTTTAAAGGGTCCAGACTTGAAAACGTCCCTACCCATGAAGCTTACTTTTCTTTTGCATGCCTTGATTTCCACAATAACTTGTAATCATATAATATACTTATTACATTTGTAATTTTATATATCTGTGATATTCTTTGGTAATGGTAGAAATTAACTGATATCCAACCTATGTACAGTGAGGGTGGCCTTAAGCAGCCCCTATATATTTTACAATATGTTTAGCAATCCTATCCCAAGATGAATAAAAGATCCTGATGTGTATTCCATTTCAATATTTGAAAGTTTCTAAATGGACGTTCATGTTAATACAGTTCTATAATATTTCAAAACATGACTATTTCACAGCTTCATGACTTTTATTTCTGGGAGATTGTTTGAACTGTATGTGACAGTACCGGCCTCCTCGTCTGTCTGATCTGGTTTGCAATATGTTTTCTAAATACAGGGTGTTACCATATCCCATCCCATTTCTTTGGTGGGTGAGGTCACGATTGAAATAGGCTCTCCTGTTTCAGAATACAGCAACTATACATCTTGGAATATGTATAAAGATATTAAGATACGAGGAAGTGGATGCACTAGGTCAGTGGTTCTTAACCTTTTTCTTTGCAGTTCCCCCCTTGCCAATCAGCCGATCGGGCTTTTCCCCCTGGAAAGATATATCAGAAAAACATGATTTCCAGTGAGTATAATTTTCGTAGTTAGGAAAAAAGACCACAAAGGCACTATTCGAGTATCACATATCTGATACAAACAGAATAATAATCGAATCTAATGACACCAGGAATGCGATGATAACTTAAACGGTTAGGATGTTACGATTTTTCAAAAGGTACCCCGAAATTGGGGTCAAAAAGGTCAAATTTTGCCCTTTTTTCATGAATATTTTCCAAATTCTAAAAGGAATTAGGCAGCAAGCCCCTGCAAAAAATTCCCCCCTGGAACCCCCAAAGGAACTTTCCCCCGGTTTAAACCCACTGCACTAGGTCTTTCACATTTATAAATAGGTCCTCTGATTCAGTGTGGTTGTATCTGTGATACTTGGCATCTGGAAAAGCATTGCATCCTTATCATTTAAATTGCCATGTTCAGGTTGGAAAATGATCTTCAGAGCCAAAGGTGGAGCAATCTCATGGTATCCCTTTGACAACACTGTGTCCTAACTGTACTATACTTCTTTTCATTTTTTCCCAGTGTATCCTATGAGTATTTTCTCAAATCACTTGAATATTCCTACATATATACGTCCACATCCCACAGACACGTATATGCAAAACTGTTATCCTTGGATGACATGTACTCTAGAAAAAAGAAATAATGTTTTATGATAGTAAAAGATTTAGGTCAAAAAGTTGTTAACAGTGGGTCTTTTCCAACAAATATAACCGTTTGAAGTGACTTTCTAATTTAAGGTACAAAAACAAACCTTATACAGAAATGGTATCACATGGATTTGAATATATTCCATAACAACACTTGTTACCGCTTTTCTGTCCGTTTTATTTGAGGAGTGAGTTTATGGAACCCCAAAAGGGCTAATCTGTTGATGAAAACTGGTAAAACAATTACGGTGCAAAAAAGCATGCAAAGTAATATTTGATGAATGGTGCAATTACAGTGAATAAAAATTCAAATGGTGAAGACTGAAGACTAATCAAATGGAAAACAAGACAAACATAATGAATTTCTTTTATCTTTTTTTTTTCTTAAACTTTCTTTAATTCTCTGGGCTGGAGCTGATCCC
Source organism: Stichopus chloronotus (assembly GCA_021234535.1). Classification (NCBI taxonomy): domain Eukaryota; kingdom Metazoa; phylum Echinodermata; class Holothuroidea; order Aspidochirotida; family Stichopodidae; genus Stichopus; species Stichopus chloronotus. The sequence continues at coordinate 16,054,208 of CM037841.1, read as the reverse complement.
CCCCCCAAAAAAAAACGATCATGAGAAACGTACAATGACGATCAAACAGAGTGAACAAGAGGCAATGGAAGGTTATTACATCCAGTAAAGGATGAACTGTTTGTCACATCCCCGATCAGTACATTAATACATCCCAGCAAGGTATCATTAATGATCTGATTGGAACAGGTCAGTTTCAACATTTCAAAAGGTTTCTCTCACCGTCAGCCATGGAAATTCTTTAGTATAAAGTTAACTCCATTACCTCAGTGTTGCTAGCTTACATAACGCCTAGCTCAGCTAGGTGAATAAAGATGTCTACGCAGAACAAGGCAGAAGGCTTCAGGGTTTTTGAAAACGAAAATAACACTTTCAGGGATATCGTTCGATAAAGCAGTTATTTGATGGTGGAAATAACACACTCAAATTTGCACGTGCTAATCAAACTTTTGCAACTACGTAGTTGTTAGGACCGAGAAACAATGGAAATTGATGTGCTGATTCTATGAAAGTTACTGTCCATAGCAGTTGTTCACAATTTTTTTTTTTCGTTTTGAATTCGTTGTCACTGATCAGCGGAATCTTGCGTGAGCACAATTTTTCCAATGAAGTACTGCAAGTAATTTCCTTTGTGTATACTAAAGGCTAGTGAATATATTCGTGTATTCGGAATTTTGAACAGAAATTGGTAAATGGACACGCAGAACTACCCCATCTCAGAACCCGCACACCTACTTTAGGTCTCGTTAGATCTATGAACGTCAAATCGAACATTATTTCACTATTACTAGTAATGGTATGATCCATTGTTCTGTGTAAGATGTAGCAAATTAAAAAAAAACACTGTCAATCTACGGTTTTGTTGTATTCTTCCGCCTGATTGACTGTGGTTTACACTTGTGGTTTATCAGCGAATAACCCCACGGTCACCTGACTGAAATGGGCCCCAGGAGTTGAGGATTCTTCCCAAGTATGTAGACACGTAAATGGTAAGCCACCTTACACCCCTTGTAGTATTCAACCGAAACTTGGTGGGTCAGTAGTCCTTATGTGGGGTACCTTATGGTATACACATGACATGGATCTTGATTACCCACTGCGGTTACTTGAAACGGGGATTTATAATGTGTGTCGTGTGCGTGTGTATGTGTGTGGGCAACAAAAAGTGTGTCACGATTTCCTCCTAGACGGTAGGTCGGTTGACCCGCAAACTTGGTGGGTAGGTGGCCGGGTAGGAGGTGTAGTGTCTGACAGATGACGTCAAAGGTCACTGGTCATGAAAACCAAAAACACATTTTTATCATTATTTCAATTTTCGAATATCCTATAGTTATGAAACTACTATATATAGGAATTACACAGTACCTAGGACTTTTAAAAAAAGTATTGATGAGGTCACCAAGTCCAAGGTCACGTGATTAAAGGTCAAATCGGCAAAAATGCTCTAAAAAGTGTGTCACGGTCTCCTCCTCGGGGAATAAAGTTCAAACTCTGTGGATATTTGTCCGGGTATGTCCTGTAGAGTTTCGTCATGTGACGTCACAACCTAGTGTTTTTTTTTTTAGCGTCGAAAGGACTGGCTGTATGTAGCAGACTAGACTGCATACTAACCGTTGGCACACCATACTTTTACGTCTACGTACGTGTGCACATTAGCACTGTACCCTTTAGTGGTAGTGTAGTTGTATGTACCAGGTCAAAGTTTACAATGTTACCACACGAGGGAAGTAGTTCGAAATTATTGTGCCAAAGGCTGCTGTAATCGTGAGAATACTTATCTAAACTACACTTCTATAGGATTCCAGAAGGCACAGCAACGACCATAGTTAGGACCTAAGGTGGATGTCTGCAATCGATCGCAAATATTGGACTTCAAAATTAGCCTAACGTTAGTTTGGGCTAGGGCCTGCATGTGTAACGTTAGTGGCAGTGCTTTCTTTAGGTTACAGTAGTATCAGCAAATTTGGCGTTATGAGCTAAGGTAGGCCTAGGCTAAGTTAGTATTTTTACCAGTATTTTTACGAATGCAGGATCCTGCGTCCTAGATGCAAGTTTTCGCCCTGGGACGCAAATTCCTCCAACTACTTGCGTCCAAGGGACGCAACTTTGTAATCCTAACGTTAAATATCTTCCTTCAGAGATTGCTATTTTTGTCTTCATCCAATGGACGCAAGTCAACATTAAGCGTCATTAAACCCCGTCCCCCATCCCTGAAGAACGAAAAGAATGGTCACTTCCGCTCCGTCAACACTGAGTTTGTGCTACCAAACTAACGAGCATCCTACCTTTAGAGTCTTAATTGATTTTATACATAGCAAACTAGAAATCATGACAATCAAAAACTGCAGTGAACAGCATGCATGCACTTAATCATTATTTCATCTGCATGCTATTGCTTCCACTACCATGGCATCAAGGTATAGCAAACTACTGTGCATGATATTACTGTTTCGGTAGTTTTGCAACAAATTCCTGCAAAGTGAGTCTGGAATTCCTTTGTGTGAATGTACTTCAGTGTAGGCCCATGCCTGGTTCCAATGATCTAGGCCTAATTCTTGTACCACAGAGAGCTGAGTTCATGAGGGGGTAGCCTGAATGTCTTACCTGTACAATCAATTACAGTATTCATTTTTACAGAATTGGTGGTTTGGAAACTTTTTTCAGTTATCTGAAGCAATTTTTCCAGTAAAAAACTGGAGCAGTAAGAAAAGTAATTTAAATCAGTGATTATGTAAAAAAAGTCATTTGATTTAAATCAGTGATTTTAATCAACGTGATTTAAATCAAACAACCGTGTTTCCCATGCCTTCTTTAGGGAGGACAGTTTCTTTTCTGACCCTTTCTCAGAAAACTAAAGAAATCCACTGTATCATACTACTTCAATTCAGCTGGATAAAAGGTCAAGCTCTGGGGATTTATGTAGTCTTGGGACAAGGCAGATGGGCTTAAATTGCAAAACAGCAGCAAGTGAAAATTTGACAAAAGTGTGCGAGCTGAATTGCACTTTTCATTCATCAACCAACTTGACTGAAAATCACAATTCAAGAAATCAAACTGCCTACAACAAAACTGAAAGATTAAGCTTTGATGAATCTCCATTGGATGATGACAACAATGGAAACACCATGCCAATGAAAATATTACAACAGAATATAAAATACTAAAGGATTTAATACTGATGTAGCCCCTCTACATTTGAGTATGAGAACAGAAACAAGTCTAGTTGGTAATAAAAATCAATCTTCTGTCATAATTGTCATATTTACAATCACATACAATTAACAACGTAAATACTTTTAAAGTATGTCATTCCTCTGAAAAACAGTTGAATGTTGTTTCACCATAGTGTTGTATAGAGATGGTCATTCTACCCCACCGTACGCAACAGGTCGTACAAAGTTCAGTCTTCCAGTGTTTACCCCAGATTTATTAACCTTTTCTTTATTCTCCATCTCTGTATTTCTTGTCAACGTCATGTTATTTTCCCTCTTAATTTCAATCATCATCGTTAATTTAATTCTCATTGATTTCTGCGTGCCAGTCGAATTACTGAATCAATATATGGAACTCTGATCAAATCAAAGGTGGAATCTCTCTCTGGACTTTCTTCTGTTGTGGCGTCTCTCTCATGTACTGTAATTTGTAACCCTTGGTGCCTGGAACTTTTCTGTGTTGCTAACAAACATCTTAATCGTCGCTGGAACAGTCATACTACGACTCCCTGCTACAACCAAGCTTATCTCACAATAGGTACATGTGACACGTTCATATTTTCATGGCGTTTCAGTTGGGCTCTATGTTACTTCGTTATGCTAGATACTGCTCATATGCCTATCTCATTTACATTTTCACGTTCAATTTATATATTTATTTATTATATATTTATTTATTATATTTTCACGTTCAATATTTTCACGTTCAATTTATATTTTCACGTTCAAAACTACAATGTACAATTTTTTTTATGTAGTGATTTCAAGATTCAATTAACTTAGGCTTAACAGTTTAACATAGCCACATCTAAAAAGAGACATAATCCCCGCATGTAGAATTACAACTTTCCAAAGCGACTAACTGCCAATAAATCATACATGTAAAAACATTTCTGGAATCAACTCAGGCCATCCAGCATGAGGAGTGCATTCAAGAAGTCAACATTGCATGCCAACACAATGGAGGGCTTACAGTATGCTCCACAGTGAATGACATTAGGCATCCTAAATTAGAGTATGATTCCTCCCTCTTATTTGTCCTCCCTCCTATTTGTCCTCCCTCCTCTTTGGAGACCTGGGTTGTTAGTCTTTCCTTTAATTGAATGAACCTCAAGATTGCTCCACCTCTCCAGTGGCGGCACCATGACTTTAAAAGGGGGGAGGGCAAATGGAGGGCAAAAGAAAATGTTGGGGGGAAAAGAAATTTTCGCGCCAAGCGCGAGACTTACCGGGTGGGGTCCAGGGGCCTGCCTTAGGGCCCCTGGTGGAGTCCAGGGCCAAAGCCAGGGGGGCAGCCCGGAAGGGAAAAGATATATACACATGTATCTGTTACACTTTAAACAAACAGTGCAACCTCTTACACACTCCAATGCCCATGAGAGCTTGCTCTGCAGTGAAAAGTTTCAGTGACAGGAAGTTAAAGTATGTGACTTGCATAGTTTTACAGAGAGCTCTCAGGCTGGTTTTCATTACTTTGAAAAGTTTGGGAATGATTCAAACAGGGAGGAAAATTATTTGTGAATTATTTTGCCTTGAAAACTCCTGAAAGGACACTATACTTCAGGAGCTGAGTGTGGGGCAACTGGGGGCAAAGGCTCTGACTGGGGGCATCCCCCCCCCCCTTGGTGCCTCCCCTGCTGACCTCTCATTACATAAAAAGCATCTGACATCATCAATCAACCTTACTTGATGTGGAAGAGAAACTTGTACAAACTACCATCCCACCTTTCACAGCCTAAAATGCCATTCTTTACTACAATGTGCTAAATAAGAGAACTTGTACATTTAACTGCTAAAACTATATTTTGACCCTATTCAATACAGAAAAAAAATTGCGTCTTCCATTGTTTTAAAACAGTTGCTCAATAAGTATAACAAGCTCGCCCTTTGTCTTACAATAAAAAATGAGGCCCCTGCATCTGCTGAAAGTGCGATTAGCCAAGACTTCAGCAATTCACAAAACTTAGTATCCATGACAGATGGCTAAACTTTAACGTTTGTACCATTCTGTATCTCTTCAACTCTTTGTGTGGAACATGTAGTACCCAGCAGTTACAAAGAGCTCATTCCCCACTTTCAGTCATATTGAGACTTTGAGTGTCTTTGATGCATCTTCATGTCCTTGAGTACTGTAGAATTCTAAATACCTGTACTCTCTACTCCAGATGCTGAAATGAGAAATTTACAGTACATCTTTCTCTGTATGATGAGTAAGTTCAATTAAGATAGCTTCTTGGAGATTCTGCAGCTTTACATTGTATCACAACTAACGAAATTTTCGCGCCAAGCGCGAGACTTACCGGGTGGGGTCCAGGGGCCTGCCTTAGGGCCCCTGGTGGAGTCCAGGGCCAAAGCCAGGGGGGCAGCCCGGAAGGGAAAAGATATATACACATGTATCTGTTACACTTTAAACAAACAGTGCAACCTCTTACACACTCCAATGCCCATGAGAGCTTGCTCTGCAGTGAAAAGTTTCAGTGACAGGAAGTTAAAGTATGTGACTTGCATAGTTTTACAGAGAGCTCTCAGGCTGGTTTTCATTACTTTGAAAAGTTTGGGAATGATTCAAACAGGGAGGAAAATTATTTGTGAATTATTTTGCCTTGAAAACTCCTGAAAGGACACTATACTTCAGGAGCTGAGTGTGGGGCAACTGGGGGCAAAGGCTCTGACTGGGGGCATCCCCCCCCCCTTGGTGCCTCCCCTGCTGACCTCTCATTACATAGAAAGCATCTGACATCATCAATCAACCTTACTTGATGTGGAAGAGAAACTTGTACAAACTACCATCCCACCTTTCACAGCCTAAAATGCCATTCTTTACTACAATGTGCTAAATAAGAGAACTTGTACATTTAACTGCTAAAACTATATTTTGACCCTATTCAATACAGAAAAAAAATTGCGTCTTCCATTGTTTTAAAACAGTTGCTCAATAAGTATAACAAGCTCGCCCTTTGTCTTACAATAAAAGATGAGGCCCCTGCATCTGCTGAAAGTGCGATTAGCCAAGACTTCAGCAATTCACAAAACTTAGTATCCATGACAGATGGCTAAACTTTAACGTTTATACCATTCTGTATCTCTTCAACTCTTTGTGTGGAACATGTAGTACCCAGCAGTTACAAAGAAGCTCATTCCCCACTTTCAGTCATATTGAGACTTTGAGTGTCTTTGATGCATCTTCATGTCCTTGAGTACTGTAGAATTCTAAATACCTGTACTCTCTACTCCAGATGCTGAAATGAGAAATTTACAGTACATCTTTCTCTGTATGATGAGTAAGTTCAATTAAGATAGCTTCTTGGAGATTCTGCAGCTTTACATTGTATCACAACTAACGAAACTTACTTTAGTACTTTTCAGTCGCTCAGGACGTCAACCTGTCTTCAACTACGCGAGCAACTAATATCTGCTACAATTGCTTGCTCAATTCATGCAAAAAAAAAAGAAGAAAACAAGAAGGCAGTACACGGAGTTGGTATCTCATCGCTAACATGCATTGATTTCAATAAATTCTTAAACGGAGGGCCTGCACATGGGGATTTCTAATAATTTACTGCAACCACATGTCACAGAGAACTGGTAACAGAGTGCTCGCTGTAGTTAATTCCGTTCACTGGTTCTAAATTAGAGCAAAATATTCTTCAAACATAAAATGGTGGTAAGCAGAACCGAACATGAAATGGTAATATTCGCATCTACTATAAGGTATTGTAGCAAGCTTAAGCATAGCCTGGTGCCGCTACTTAGGCTCAGGTAACGATAAAAATAACGGCTCAAAAGTATCTGTGCATATTATGCTACATAACACAATTATTACATTCGGTTACACTTCTTCCATATGGTAGCATACCCCTATTAATTTTCCCATTGACTTACACACTAAATCGCAAAAGTAACGTGGTCTCTAAAGCCTTGTAGAAGTTTTCAACAGATATAAGCTACCACTCGTTACAAAGCTGACACATTGGCCATTCATGGCTTTTCCAATTTTCCGTACCTTAGCTGGTTAGATTTTCCGCTAGAGGCTGTCGACGTTTTCACACCTTGTCACTGGGACCAAATCACACATCGCCTCCAACAATGATGCTCCACCACCTAAGATTCCATAACTTTTCTATAATTGTTTCAATTTCCTCCATTTTCACAACATGTATACTTTAACTCGCCTACTTCAACATTCAATCCACAAAAGGACCCATATTAAAGGATAAAATACCAAAAAAGTTGCCCAAATGTCCCTAATAGGGACTTTCACCGACGGCGAACAAAATGCGGAGGGATCTCCAACTTCTATATAGGGTATGCTACCATATAGATTAGGCTTAGTAGTTAGAGATAGGGGCAGGATATAAGGGTATCCCTCTATGGGTTATTTGCACATTAGTCTCCTATTTACCTGATGTGCACGTCCTGTTTCTGCTAAAATTATGGTTTCCTTAAAAATAACATTCTCATAATTGGCAGGAATGTTCAAATACATTACCCACAGGGGCCAGTTCTGCTAACATTGTTTTGGCTTAAGTTAAAAGGGGGTATCTATTAACCCGGATGCCGGCTCTATTTTTTCCTAGCAAACAATCATCAAATTTCACTGATTTACTATAAGAATGGTATACTGTATCTTCATTATTGTTTTCATAGAAAGGGCCTTGCACAATTTTCTGTACAAGGCTCAATAATCTCTCATGATATTGTGGAAATAAAAATTTTGCTGCAAAATTGGCTCCTAAAAAATCTGCAGATTTCACTGGATTTAGCATAGGCTATAACAGTAATATTATGATGAACAATATGTTTTCAGGTAAGCCCTTTGAAAGCTTAAGATTAATTGATCCAATAGTTCTCAAGGTATGATGGAAATACAAATTTTGGGGCACTCTTGGCTTTTGTTTTTTTTTTTTAAAAAATCAGCAAATTTCACTCTCGTTACTACAGAAGTGATATACCTTCAATATTACATTCTCAGGGAAGTCCTTGCAAAAGTTGGCATTAAATGCTCAAATGCATCTCAAGATATGCTGAAAATACCCATTTTGTGGCGAAAATGGCTTTTTCTCCCTAAAAATCAGCAAATTACAATACAACCAATACATCTTTGATGTTTTGGCATCATGTACAACCTTATTAAGTTTAAACTTAATTGCTCGTGTACTTTGCAAGGTATTCTGGAAAAACCATTATTTGGACAGGTGTCTCACCCCCCCCCCCCCTCCCCACACACACCCATAAATGTCAGAGCAACGATAGTCAGAAAATCTGAAATACCAGATGGAATTTTTCATATCTTATTCTAAATTTTACGACCTAAAAAGATACCAAATATTGCATGCAACAGATTGTGTCTATGGTTACCTGGAAATTGAAAAATTCCTCAATAGATCTGAAATATCATTTGAACTTCACAATTTTAAGTCTAGGAGCGACGAAAGTCGGAAAATCTGAAACAACAGTTGGAATTTTTCATATCTCAATCTAATTTTACGACAAAAAGTTGCCAAATATTGCATGCACCACATTATGTCTACGGTTATCAGGAAATTGAAATCTTTCACAATAAATCTGGAATAAATCTTAAATACGATTTGAACTTCTCATATTTTAGTCTAGGGACGACGATAATTAGAAAATCTGAAGTACCAGTTGGAATTTTTCATATCTCAGTCTAGTACACTTTATGACTTGTGAAGCAAAAAATTTTCTGTTACGCTCCGCACCAACCAATGGTGGTGCGTCTCTTAGTCCTGCCGGCACGGTGAGCGCAAAAGTGCCACGCTCTCAGACTGAAAACCCTGGACATGCCCCCCCCCCCCCTCCATATGCTACACCAATGACATAGGCTTAGGCAATACTTCCCATCCCCACTCATTAGACGCTGACGATGATAATTTGAGTTTATATTCTTTTCACCTTTTGCCTCAGGTGTCTCTCACAAGTCACTTTTTAGTACCCTTGATGGTCGGTTGCTTAAAAAAAAATCCAAGAGGGAAAACCGAGTCAGCTATATGTTATCAGTTTCTATAATAAGTAATAGTGGCAGCTGGGGTTAAAGTGATTGCGTGTGTACTGAAAAACCAAAAAAGATAAGATTATGTTTGATCTTAACTTTTTCTTTACTTTTAAATGTACACGCGAGGTTGTACATGAACGGACTATGTCTTTCAATGAAGGAAAATGACAGTAACTACTTCGAAGAGCAACGGGATTGGCATAAAAACAGTAAAACACAGAAATCATATTTGAAAATTAACGGTTCTTTCTATAACCGCCTACGTAATGAATATGCAACAGTACTGGTCTCACTAGTGTATCAAAAACATATACCTCAAGTCGTCGCTCCTTGGTAGTTATCGGGAATTGTAGTATTTGGTGAAAGGAAACACTGTATTTACAAATAACCGACGAACTGAACACAACCTTGCCCGTGGCTTAAGTGATCCTGAGTTGGTAACTGAATATTCAATACCAGCATACTTCCCATTGGCTTGTTCAAAGAAGCACACCGTTGATTTGAATGAAAACTGTCAACCACTACATTATCGTATTGCGGGTGGGTCCAGGGGCCCGCCTTAGGGCCCTTGGTGGTGTCCAGCTCTGAGGTTTTAGCATATCTCTGGGTGGAAAATTAAGTCCCAAGAGAGGTATATTATTTATTTTTATATTATTTATTTTTGTGGTCGACCGTACTCCAAGGTTCCCAACTTTTTTCTTTGGGAGTACCATTTCACATTTACGCGGTGCCACCGAGTATACACACACACATAAGCTACATACACTTCCATTCCAGTCACTGTTTTCTATAAAAATGTGCAGTACTTACAATTATTCTTTGACAGTTCAATTCTCCCCGTAGCCACAGTTGAAGTGGCTACGGGCATGATATGAAAACTGGCAGCCTGTGTAACATAAATTAGGCATTTAATCAATCATCGTACCCCGGAAGCTGTTCTTATTCAGTCCAATGCCAATACATAGTTTTGTGATTAAATTAATTTTGGATGAGTACAAGATCTGATTGGGAAGGGTGAGAGCAACTGGGGGGGGGGGGGAAACTGGGGACAAGGAAACAATCTGGGGGCAAACCCCCTCAGCCCCCCCCCCCCCCCGGAGCGCCGCCACTGCAACACACTCACACAGGTTCGAATCTTCAATTTACCCTTCTACTTTTAATATCTTCCGGTAGCTCATTCATCAAGTTTAATGGCCATTGCCTTGATGTGTACAAACTGATAACATATAGCTGACTCAGTTTTCCCTCTCGACTTTTTGAGCCATCGGACCATCAAGTGAACTAAAAAGTGATTTGTTGGAGACATCCGCGGCAAACAGTATCAGATGTTTAAACGCTGTAACATTTCCAGCTGGTGTGGGTATGTACTGTTTTTACAACTCACATACGGTTAGTATAACAGCTGCATGAGTACGGCACGTCCGTTGTGTGAGCAAAAACACTAGGTGATCTTCTAGATGTAGGACACAATCTACTGTGACATGTAAGGTTGGAAAAGTGTCTGCAGGTCATATATTCCTTAACATGGACAGATACGCCTTAGGAAAACGTGTCCCACCGGTACGGACTGTATTTCCTGCCACACTAGCACAAATCAGTCACTGATATTTCTTCCTTACCAGGTCTTCAAACTTCCTCTGCTAGTGACCTCAAATGACTTTTGACCTCCGTAAAAACAATAGGGATTATCTACTCACAATGGACAACCTATACAGTAAGTTCGAAGTTCCAGCAACTTTTCCTTCAGGAGATAGCATTTACAAGGTGTCTAAACTATTACCTCTACTGACATTGTGTGACCTTTCACCTCCTTGAAACACGGCAAAGATCATCTACTAATCAAGAGCAGCCAAGGTGAAGAGTTAGAAGTTCCAGCAACTTTTGACAGCTGCGATAGCGTACTTAATAGATTTTCTGCGTTTCTCTTCTGGTGACCTCAAATGACCTTTGCCTTACCTGGAAAAGAAATGCCCCTGTATTCCATAAAGTCTCCCCTAGACCCTCACAAAAGGTCCCTGGACCCCATATCTGATTTCTTCTTCTAAGTGCTTGAATTACCACCTGGAGTAACTACACTAAGGAACACCACCTCACTTTTTTCAACCTTACCACTTGCTGCTGTTTCATTTGTGCCATAATGAAAATTCTGTGGAATTTTAGCAGTGTTTGAGAATGAGTTTTATTGTTTCTTCTACATTTGTTCACACTTACAATCAGCCAAACCCATAGTATCGTATCATCTACAGCCTATCACAATAATAATTTTTATATCATCCAACAATATTATACACTGTACTGTAATTGAACCATACTATAAATATCTGAAATTGTTGTTCTAACATTGTGATATATGTACAGAAATGTGTGCAAACCTAAGCATGAAAATATGGTAGTCATAGTAGATTAATAGGTCATGGACGGTTTTTCAGATTGTATAAAACTGATTGTGCAGATGGAATAGAAGTCTGAGGTGGTCATGTAAGATGTTTAAAACCTATAATTGTGTCATATCTGCTTTTTTTTTCTTCTCTGGCACTCATCTTCTTGAGCGTGAAAGTAACATTCAGAACTCAGATATATAGGCTACATTCCATTCTCCTACAAAGTATTTAATAGTTAGCACTGGTCCATATAGTGTTATGTAAATACACTGTTAAGAAGCTCAAATAGGAAGAATTGTGAACTTTGATGCAGTACAGGAAATTGGCAGTAAGCAACTTATTTTCAACCAACAATAGTTCAATTCTGTCACCAATTCTCTATACTTAGTCTTTCTAAGCTAGACCTGGATTAAGTTCATTAATGATTAAACTGGGGCACATCAACAGTACACCCGCCACAAATAACTAGATTTAAGGTCCAAGTTTACCAAAATTGCAAGAAAACTTTCAGAAGTTGGCATTTCCCTTAAATTTTCTGGAAGTAACAGCAGGGTGATACATGGGGTCTCAACCTAACCTTTATTGAACTTGACATCAGAGAATTTTGTCATTCAGTCATCACACATGGGCCGCGCCATAACATTAATTTTTGTGTGTGTGTTTCCAGAGACTTAACACAAACTCTCTGTTTACAAAGTTTTAGAGTCTCATGGAATCTCATGCTTTTTTAAACTTGCTGACAAAACAGATATGGATAAGTATAAACTAGAGCACAAATGGTGCAGAAGCTTATATCTTCAAACAAGTTTCTGTACCTTATGTGAAATCCTGGAACACCCAAAATCACTGAGCACCATGTAGACAGAGTATCATTATGACAAACCATAAAAATAGTACAAGAGAATATGTAGGAGAAGCATTTTGCAGAATTTCATAAAATGAGACAAAGGGCCCACATGGGACCTTGCAACCGAAATTCCTGAAAACCCTGTGGCACCACTAATGGAGTATCGTTATGACAAACCATTAACATTGTACAAAACGGGCCAAAGGGCCCACATGGGACCCTAGGCCCAAACTTCCTGAACATCCCATATGATCCACCACCCAAGGAACATTGTGTCCAAGTTTCAAGGAAATCCATGAAAGCATGTACAGTAGGAGGAGAAGCGTTTTGAACAATTGTGGGCAGACAGATAGACAGATAGATAGACAAATAGATAGACAGACACAGATAGACAGACAGGTAGACAGACAGACAAACAGATAGGCTAAAGTGACACCGCATTATCACATAACCTCGCACCAGCATAGCATGCTGGTATGAGCTAAAAATGAGTTTATTAATCTGAAATCAATGAAAGTGTATGGATTTATATTACAACATGAGAAGTACCTTTGTGATTTGAACTAGAAAACACCTAGCCTTGTACAATGCACACCAGCAAAGCAAGACTATTTGACACAACAATCAACCTGTACTTAGTGCTGTAAATATCTGAAAGTGGAAGGGCATGTTCATTGGTGAAGTTCCCAGGGCACCAATTACTAGACAACTAGCTACAGCTGCAACTCCATATTTATAACCTTAGTGCAGGAATGCTGCTGTAGCTCACGTGTTAAACTGCAGCAAAAGCTTTCTCACCATAATATCATGCATTACAAGAGTACGTTAAATTGTTTATTTAAATATGAATGTTGAGTAGGACGACTACATTACATTCCTCAGAGTGCAAAACATTCCTGTAAAATAGAGCCGTCGTAATGCAATACTTAAAATTATCCATCATTTGTTATCTTCAAACTATTATTGAAATATGATCAAAAGGACTCACCATTCCTGCATAAGTAATAGTACTTTGTTCAGAACTACAATCTTGGACAAAATACCTTGGGACACCTTGCTCAATGTTGGCTGTAGGATTGATGTTTAAAGTGTACATTCACTCCTATAGCGCAACATTGGAACAGGGCGCGAGGTTTCATGTTATCGTCTCACCTAAAATTCAGTGTTAGGTTTGCAACGTACGACAAAGTGTCCCAACAACTTTGTCCAAGATTGTAGTAAATATTCATGTGTTCATGAAGATAGAAACAACTGTAAACTATGCTCTCCTCAGACTGTGGGCCCAAAGTCCAAATTCCTGTCCTATCTCAAGTTCTTCAGTTCATCTCTGGGGACGACATGAAACACACTCATTTTGAACGTACTGGGTACCTGATTAAACCAGAAGGTCAAAGGACTTTGTAATTCCTTGCAACTATGTATGAAAAGCAAAGGACAAGCAACAGACCAATTTTACATTCAAAGTACCTTTTTTGAGGTACCACGTGTACAAGGTTTTCACACGATCACTCTGCTGACCTCACATAACCTTTGACCAACATAAAAAGAGACAGAGATCAGGTCTACTCATCATGGAATGTCAGTGTTAATAGAATTTAAACTTATCCTCTAGTGACCTCAAATGACACTTTGACCTATCTGGAAAAAAAATAGGGTTCATCTCATAACGATGGACTACCAACTTATCAACTTTTATGTTCAAGCAACTGTCTCTCATTGAGATGCCATGTTTACAAGGTTTTCAAACTATGACCTCTCCTGAGTCCATGTGACCTTGACCTCCCCCAAACTTAACACAGATCAACTACTCATCAAGAGCTACTGTACCAATAGTTAAAGTTTGAAGTTCCAGCAACACTCAGTCAGTGAGATTTCCTGCTTACAGGTTTTCAAACTTTCTCCTCTTGTGACCTTAAATGACCTTTGACCTTCTTGAATGAGAAGAAGGCAAGGGCACTTCAGTTCCTTGCACAAAGATGCTTTAACCTTAAACCCAGCCTGGATACGGTCTGAGATTGCAGGACAGTGGTAAAATCAATGTCTTTTAGCAGCCTTTGTATCATATATCAAAGTTTGCTGATGCCATAGACTTTTTTTCTTTTTTTATTTCTGGAGGAAGAGGGCATGATCAACTGAGATCAACCAGGTCCTGATGATGTGGATGGAAGAATTACTCCATTCCCATTTACTATAAGTACAAAGCAGTAGTTTTATGTGTGTATCTTCTATACAGAAGCAATGGCACAACAAATAACTGTGCATATATACACTGAGTCTGCATTCAGCACAACCTGTGCTGAAAAAAAAAAGTCAAATAAAGTCAGGTGGGGTCAAATGTGGTCATCATTGGGGTGCTTTGGACTTTAAACCCGGCTGGAATTCCAACCGGATTTAAGGATTTTTCCAAATCCGGCATCTTGCCGGAATATTCTTAAATCCGGCCAGATTTGGCAGATTTATTGGTAAGCTGTGCCATGGCAACCAAATTTAGCACAAGTCAATTAGGTATCATCAAATGCATACAACAACATTGCAGTGTGCTATTTAATATTATTTATTAAATGATAAGGTTTTACTACTGGTCACAAACTTTCAACATGCTGAAGGGCTTTGTCACCCTCACCCCCTCTTTAACAGCTCATAGGCATATATAATGTTACTCATAAGTAGGACTCTTGTGTTTTACATGGTTGAAAGCATCAATGATTAAAACCAAAGCATATCAAATTGAAGCAGAGCTTGAAAGATATTGGAGAATACCATACAGTATCATGAATGTGGAGAAAAGGGGAGAGCACGGTTAGTTGTAATGTTGTCAGAAAAATTCTCATACCCTCCCTTCCTTGACTGCTAAAATCAGCTCTTCACAAATCAAGGATTCAAAACTGCTGAAATATAATACCAATAATTGATATATCAAGTTCAGAAAATTTCACATTAAATAGCATAGTCTTGTATGAATCTTGGCCAACTAAACTTCCTGAGATACTTTGTATTAATCAAATTGCCAATCAGCAAATTCCTGACCCCTACACTGTCATCAGCAAGGTTCTTTCACATCGCATATACCACTTTTTTTACACTGAAAATTACCTAACTAAAATTATACCTGTATCAATCGAACATCAGTAAGTGTTCTATTAAATTGATCCTTGTCAAAGTGATGCACAGTACATTCAATGTTGAAGGATCAGCTACGACCATATTTTCTATTTCTAGCCCCTAGAACTTTAGAGAATATATCAATGTAAAAATAAGAAAATATTGAGCTGTTTATAAATGGACAATTTGTCACCCCCCTCCAAAAAAAGCATCTCATTTCTCATTTACACTAATAACCTGTTGGTGTAAACATTTTGTCAGCTTGCCATATAGACATGCCACTGTTCAATTACAAAACCCAAGATAGATGAATTCCACTTCAATCTCCATTTCATTTCTGTGTGGCGAAATTACCAATGTAGCAAGAGCATTACAGAGTTGATTCTACTACCGATAAAAATGGAAAAAACATTGCTCGCATAGAAATTAAATTAGACATCACCACACCTACTAGGTTCCAGTTTTTTCACTTGACTTAATGAAGTTCGGCCAATCCGAATGGAATATGCAAAAATCCGGCAAATCCAGTTCCAGCCGGATTTTCAAATTCCAAATCCAGTGCACCCCTAGTCATAATATGCACTTCACACAAGTGAACAAAATTTTCTATTACACCATTCCCTTAAAATGTTTTGTTGGAGAGAATGAGAGATACCAATAAAACATCACTTTCCCCCCTTTTGACCATTTTATATAAATGAGATTAATGTTACTATATTTTCTCCTACCAATTTATCTATCGTAAAATTATGTCACCATTTGAACAATGGACACCAAGTTACAACAACTCAAAGAAATTAACTTTTTGCCTATGGTGATCCCAAATGACCTTTGACCTCTACCAAAACAATATGGCACAGCTACTCAATATCATACACATAGACACCAACTTTGAAAAACATTCACCACTCAGTCATTGAGTTATTGCATAAAACACCTCGCATTCTTATCCGTCACATACACTCACACCCATGCACCACTCTGACTGCATAGGTTCCTTTGCTACCACAAGGAACCAAAAAAAAAAAGGATCATCTATTCACAATGGGCTACCTACACAACAAAATCAAAGTTCAAGCAACTTTCCTTTCTTGAGATATCATATTTACAAACCAAGGCATCACATGTAAACATGCTCATACACACACACATGACCACAAAGGTATCTCTTTTCACTGAAACCAATATAATGCAGAACCACAGTAACTAAATATGACTTATAACTTAGGCATTTACTGCTACTTTTAGAGTCAGATTAAGGTGTCATGTACAAAAAGGATTCACAAGTACAAATTTTCCTTATAAAAGTAATCAATTTCCACCTAATTTAGACTGCTTAAATTCAGATTGGATAAAGCTCATTTTGACAAAGAAAATACAGATAAAATATGCAGAAGTGAAGAAACAGAAGACCTTTTAAAAACTTTTAACAACTTGACTTTGTCCAAGCACATACAATATCACTACAAGTGATAGTGCATAGTCCGTGTTTGGCACACACTGTACATATCAATAGGCTAGATTATTTACCACAATGCATCAGTTATAATTATTTATTTCAAATTGTGAGTCATTGATGACTTTGTTATTGTCTCCATTTACGGTGATTGTTGTAGATTTCATTCTGTCTTGTGTTGGTGTGTCTTCAGTGTCTGCTGTATTCTCTGCCTCTATAGTTTCTGAAAAAAATAAAAATTTATTCAATGGTCATGCTCTCTCTTTTATATTTCATACAGGATCTGAGATAGTGAATTAGTTTAATACTCAATTGATCTTTGAAGATAAGCATTTAATCCTACCCACCAATAGGAACCAGAATGCAGAAATGCATTGTGGTTTCGGTGATTCGATGAAGAGAATTTTTCTAGGAGTCTGCTGTAACAGCATTAGTATGTGTCACATTAAGCTATGTTTGCTCTATATGAAATATGAGATCTCCCCAAGTTTCCTTTCTTGAGACCATCGATCTACATGTTCACAATTTGGCTCTTGTTGACATCGAATGAACTTTCACCTCCATTAAAGACCAACTGTTTCTAGTGCTCAATGAGATATGCCTTACCTAAAGACACAGCCTTCAAATACCATTCACATAGCCTTCAAATCAACATTCGAATGTTAATTAAATGACTGCATGCCAAAAATGTAAGAACTTGAAACTAAACAAGTGCACAACCTTCAAAAAAGCCTTCAAATGCTATATAGTCTTCCAGTAACCTTCCCCACAGCCGAACTATGCAAATGAGTTCGGAATGAAAGGTTATAATGAAGGCTATTGAATGCTATACTGAATGAAACTGTGGAATGCTATACTGAATTCACATTCAGTATAATGAAGAATATTACAAACCATAAACAAAGCTGACCTCAGATGACATTTGACCTCCACCAAAAACAATAGGTGTCTTCCTCTCAATATGGGTCATCTATGTACTAAGTTTGAGAACTGTCAGAGTTTCCCTTCTTGGGATATCGTGATAACAAGATTTTCAGTTTTTTACCTCTGGTGACCTCAGATGACCTTTGACCTCCATAAAAACAAAAGCAATCTTCCTCTCAATATGGTGCATCTATGTACCAAGTTTGAGAACTGTCAGAATTTCTTTTCTTGAAATATCATGATAACAAGATTTTCAGTGTTTGACCTCTGGTGACCTCAGATGACCTTTGACCTCCACCAAAAACAATAGGATTCTTCCTCTCAATATGGGGCATCTATGTACCAAGTTTGGGAAATTTCCAACTTTCCCTTCTTGACATATTGCAATAAAAAGCTGGGCGTCACAAACACACACACACGCATACAGCTTTGTTTTCCATTCATTCCGAGAACCTCATTGTGCTTTCTTTTGTTTTTTCTTCCTCAACCCTAACTTTAACAATAGACTGTCTATTGTTAATCTTGAGAGGACCGGAGAAATCTATTGAATTTTCTACAGAGGACCTAAACTCTATTGTCTCGGTCCTCGATTCCACCCAAAAACAAAGGCAAGTACACACACACGCAATCATGACTGCATACTAGGTTTCTCTTTTCATCGAAACCAAAAATGTGTTCAGTTTCATGTGTGTACTCTGTCTTTGAGTAAACGTTATCTTAACGTTCATCCCCGATTCTGCTCGCGACAATGTTCTCTACTTCATACAGGACTATACACTTGGTACACCTATAGCAGCAGTAACTTGAAATTTCATGAAATCACTGCTTACTGCATAAATTATACACATGCCATCTGGTTCCTGTTTCTCGTTCCCTGTGTACGCTCAATGCCCTATGTTAAGTTGTTAACCACACACAGCCCTCTCAAGTAAGAAAAATTGCTACAGTAATAAAAATGCTGAAGTTAAATGGCTTTACCTCTGCTCAAGTAAATTTTACCATGGCATCTTTAATAATGACTATCATCAAATGGCAGGAAAATATCCACTTTATCACTTCAACTCTGCCATCAATGAAGACCTGATACACAGCTCTGTAACATCCCTGAAAAGTATGCAATTGTTTTCTTTTTAACAAAAAAGTGAAGAATCCTGATCCAAGTGACAATATGCAACCAATAACTTGAAGAAATTAAGTGGTCAGTGCTGAACACATGGGGGAGGATGAAAGATACAGTAATAGGGCGTTTAAAGTAGAACATTAAGGAGTGCCGGTAAATTCTTTTACCCATCCCCATACATTTTTTAAGTTGAATGTACGAAGTTTTAGTGAAAATATGCCATCCTGTTCCTGATGACCCAATATAAGCTTAGCAATATATTAGTCACTATATAGCACATTTTCAAACAGTTTGGATCAAAATTTGCTTGATAATCTTAGTCTAGTCTGTTCCTCTACTGTAAGTGTAGGGCACAACAGTGATACATGTGTTGGCTAGGCTCTATCTCAGTATGTACCGATATATGTTAGGCTACAGAAAAAGTCCCAAGTCACTCTGAACGAAAATAATCTCTTAAGAGGAAACATTCACATTCAAGGTTGCGAAAATATTGCCCATTGCTAGTTTGGGGTCTTTTGAAGATGTCATGTAAATGTTTTTGGTAGTTTTGACAGATTGAGAAATTTCTTTTATACTTTAGACATTCGATCTTGCTTTCCTAAACAGGTAATAGTGACTACAGTAAAAAGTGTGCATAAACAACAATACAACTTGTGAGATCCAACGATGGTTTTTGTGACTGAAATCTCTTACTTTAGGGAGTCTAAAACCTTAACAATATTATCGCAGTTTGCATCAACAGAAAGTTGTCTTTGGAATAAACGTTGATTAGGTATATGTTCCGACCAAAGCACTTTTATGGCTTCTAGCCCCGAGTGCAGCTAGCTAGCTGCATACAAATGTAATTACAAGTGCAGTATGTACTACCAATCTATGCAACGTTAACATAACAGACAGGTACAGTGTGCAAGTTCGCCCTCACAGCAGAGGATCGTCACACTGCACAGACTCGATCAGTATACCTGGATGGACTCAAAACTGTAGGCGAAAGCCTTATTTAGCTAATTTTCCTTTTCCCGCTTACATGACAGAGGTTACTTTCTAGTGAGAATTAAGGGGAAAAGATTAATTCATGTTTTTATCAACACGCATGTTTTCCAACTTGTAGTAACAAAATGAAAACATGCATGCAATTCACTCCTCTTTTGTTATTCTCACGTACCTTATACAGTAGCAAGTTCAAACATATCAGCCTTTCAACTGTTATTCTAGCTAGGTGTATGGTATTTTGGAATACAACTCGTTCTAGCCCTTTGCTTTTATTTTTATGTCTTACAAACATTTTTACTTGTTTTGGTGTTCCATTGTCACCAAGTTTCTGTCTTTTTTACTAAAATGCTAATTTGTGTTTGATGTGCCCTGCAAGGTGCACAGCTTGCACAACTCGAAGCACATACGTGTCTTGGAATTTTCTGTAACCCCCAGTCATGGGACTATTCCAATTACATACTTCTGACTATAGGGTGTATACTGCAACAAGTGGTGTACATGTGATTGGCCAATGAAGCACAAGCCATTGTGTGAAGGTAAGAATATCATTGCAGTTCAGTTAGTACTCTTTGATCAACTACCTGAAGAGCGAGCAGGTATCAACTGGTTTCTCCACACAACTTTACTTTTTACTACATATTATCCATTTTTGGGGGTATGCCTGGTATGTTTGGTGTAATTGTTAGCTGTTAATTTTGATATCACTGCTGTAGGTTTCAATGTCATGCCCATGTATACCAGGTATATATCGACACAGCTTATTTACAAGGTTTTCACAGTTTGACACTCGTTGACCTCAAATGACTGTTGACCTCCATTGAAAACAATAGCATTCTTGTACTCTGTAAGATACATCTACGTACTTCATATCACATCTATCCAAGCTTCGCTTCTTGAGATATTGTGTTTACCAGGTGTTCACAATTTGCCCCTGTTGACCTCAAATGACCTTTGACCTCAACCAAAATCAACAAAGATGTTGTACTCAAAGTAGTGCACCAAATATGACATTTGTCCAAGATTCCCTTCTTGCGATATTGTTTACAAGGTTTTCACAATTTGACCTCTGTTGACCCCACATGACCTTTAACCTCAATCAAAAATAACAGGGTTCTTCTATGCAATGTGGTACACCTACATACCAATAATGAGATTTATCTAAGTTTTGCTTCTCAAGGTATTATATGTACAATGTTTTCACAATTTGACCCCTGTTGACCCCAAATGACCTTTTACCTCCACCAAAAACAATAGGGTCTTTCTAATCAATGTGGTTCACCTACACACCAATTATGCGATTTGTCTAAACTTTGCTCCTTGAGATATCGTGTTTACAATGTTTTCACAATTTGACCCCTGTTGATCCTCGAATGACCTTTGACCTCCACCAAAAACAGCACTTATTCAGAGCTTTGTTTTCCTCATCAAGTAATCAAATAGTTGGAATTTGCCTAAGATTGACTTCACTGATTTTTTGTAAAGACAGTTGCAGATTTTCGAGTGTTACATTCAGAGAAAATCTTGAACATGTTTGATGCCTCACACAATTTTGTTAACCTTCATGCATTATGGCACTTAGGCTTATGTTATTTGACTTGCTGTGCATGAACAGCCTTTTGCCTTTGACTCTGGGAATTTTATGATTGCAGTCCTTAGTCTTCTATACGATTTTATTCCATAAGGACTTGTTTGTTGAACTTCTCCGTAAAATTGACGAAAAAGGAATGCTAATTCTGGAAGCTTGGCTTTATCACATCTGATGAATATATATGCTTTTGATAACGCTCACACACTTCTCTCTAAGTTTGACTGGAGAGGTAAGATTACCATGTCAGGAGAACCAATGATATTATCACTGTACTGTTGTAACGCCTATGTCTATTTATTTATGATGTATATTTTTTGGCCTCAATTTCACTTTTCAGTAGCCCCTACAATCTTGGACAAAATACCTTGGGACACCCCGTGCCCCCGTTCAATGTTGGCTATAGGATTGCTGTTCAAAGGGTACATTCACTTCTCTAGCGCAACATTGGAAAGGGGCACGGGGTTTCATGTTATCCTCTCACCTAAATTCTGTATTTGCAATGTATGACAAAGTGTCCGAACAATTTTGTCCAAGATTGTAGGTTAGGCCTAGTACAAACTTCACAGTCATGTTTAGAGTGTAGGACTACCCATACAGTGTGTGAATGGCCGTGCTGGTGCAGACTACAGTACAAAACACTGTCGATCTACAGTTTTATTGTGTTCATCTGCTGGTGATTAAATGTGTATTATCCATTGGATAGTAAATGGTCACCTGACTGAAATCACCCAATAAGAATTGAGGATTCTTAACAAGTATGTATGAATAAACACTAATTAATGCTGCAGTTTAATGCTGTAATGACCTAACATCTCACCATCAATTTTTTTGTCAAACAGCTTCAAAATTAAGAATTCCTCATTAAGTTCTTGAAGGCATGATGTAAAATTTTCCACTTCTTCCTCCATCCATTTTCTGTTTATAAGCAAATCCGCAAATTGTCTCTGGCTTGCCTGTCCACAAAATGAAAATTATGGAAAACATCACTTTGGACATCACTTTCAGTTTAAATTCCAGTTCAATAGCAACTGCTTGAACCAGAACTCAAATAACTTTGAGATTACTGTACTTGCCAACATACATGAAAAACAAAGGAAAACATGTACTGTACCAATTTTAAAATTGAAATGCTCTGCTTTTCCTGAGAAAACATTTCTACAAGGTTGCAACTTATGATCTCTACCAACCTCACATGACCTTTGACATTCATAAAAAATGACAGAGATTATCTGCTTTTTAAGAGCTACCAATGCTAACAGTTTGAACATCCAGTAACCTACAGTAGCAGAGATATATTCTTTATAGGTTTTCATACATTAACCTCTAGTGACTTTGAATGACCTTTGACTATGAAAAATGATAAAAATTATCTACTGCAAACTATGACCTCTACTGACCTCATGTGACCTTTGAAATCCATAAAAAATGGACAGAGGTCATCTTCTCATTAAGAACTACCACTGGTAACAGTCTGAAGGTCCAGCAACATTCAGTTGTTGAGATATCTTTCTTAATAGGCTTTCATACTTTTAACCTCTAGTGGGCTCAAATGAAGTTTGACCTTGAATAACAATAGGGATCACCTACTTGCAATCATCCACCTATGCACTGCATCTGTGGTTTAAGAAACTTACAGTTGTTAAGGTATCTTAACTAGCAGGTTTCATGGTGATCTCAAATGACATTTCATCAACATTAAACAAGAAAATCAAAGGACTTTGTGAGTCCTTACCCAATCATCATGGAGAACACAAGACAACAGTGACTGTCCAATGTTCCCACACCCCATGTTCCAACACCCCTATGTTCAAACACAGTTATATTCTGACAGCAGTGACTGAGTAAGACCCTGGGTGTCCGAACATAGGGGTGTCTGAATATACATAACTGTAGGGCTGTAACTCAAGACAACAAATACCAATTTTGAAATTCAAACACCTTATCCTTTTACAGAGGGGCGTGCTACACTAAGGTCTTTTGACCACTGTGAGTATTAAGCAGTTTTGTATGTTTTCACAATTCGACCTCTGATGACCTCAATGATATTTGACCTCCACCAAAATCAACAGGAATCGTCTTCTCACTGTGACCAACTGACAAAGTATGAAATTTGTCAAGATTATGCTTCTTGAGCTACCCTGTTTTCAGTTTGACATCTGTTGAAATTTTACCTTCACAAAAAACAATAGAGGTTATCTTCTTATTATGACCAACCCACAAAGTATGACACTAGTCAAGACTACCCTTCTTGAGATATTGTGTTTACAAGGTTTTCACAATTTGACCTATGGTGATGTCAAACAACCTTTTGACCTTATCCTAAACAAAAGGGATCATCTACTTAAATATGACCAACCCACACACCAAGTACGGCACTAGTCAAGGGTGCTTCTTTAGATATAGTGTTTATATAGTGTTTACAAGGGTGTCACAATTTGGACCTTTGGTGACCACAAATGCCCTTTGTCCTCCAACAAAAAACAATAGTGATCATCTACTTAATATGACCAACCTCACACCAAGAATGGCATTAAACATGGATATTCTTCTTAAGATACCGTGTTTACAAGCAAGGCATCACTTAAACACACGACATCACCATTGCATGGATTCCCTTTACTCTCGACAAGGAATAAAAAACAATATGGAGCATCTGCTAACAATGGACAACCCTAAACAGTTGCAGAAGTCCCAGCATTTTACTTAATGAGATACCATGTTTACAAGGTTTTCAAACTATGACCTAATATGACCTTTCACCACCATAAAAATGGCACAGATCATCAAACAATCAAGACTTACCGATGTGAACAGTTTGAATTTGTAGCAAGATTTGTCAATTGTTAAGATATAAGTGCTGTCAGTACTGAACTAGAGCTAAACTAGTGCTAAACATTTAAACAGTCGGAATAAACGTTTGTATACCATTAAAACATTCTCAAAATATATCATTTTGGCGTACAGCTTACTAACTTTTACTTCCCGGTTTCTCTTTTATACGATGGTTATTCCGATATGCGAAGATCATACACATGGTTTTCTCAATGGTTACATCCGAAAATAACTGCTTAATAAATCCATCCAAATATGTATCCTAAATGCCCCATCAACATTCAGTCTTTACTAAAATGCAAATCCCAAAACTCTTCTGGTTTGGTTATTTACTTCACTTCTCACTTACCTGTCTCAACACAACAACTGCACTCCTATCTACCGTGCTAAGAGCACTGGTAACCTTTAACACCGCCCTTGGCGCCCTCCAGACTAATACCGGACTAGCACCTCCTTCCCATGAGGCCATGGTCAATCCTGATATGCTAGAACTACCCCCGTGCAGGAGAGGGGGACGCAGCCCCCCCCCCAACTCCCACTGGCACCCCTTTGCCATAACGTTCATTGTCACAAACATATATGAGAGCGTGAGCCCCTGTGAACGCACACACTCCGTTTTGTCAGTTCTAGTGTAAGAACATGAACATAACATGAACCTGAACATGAACAAAAACCTATGTTACGGCATAAAATCTAGCATTGCAGTATGTAACATCGTTAAGATGAGAAGCAATAAATTTAAAAGAGTGCCATTAGGCCATCTCACCGTAACAAGAGACGACCACAGGGTCAGTGTCGACAACAGAGCGGATGAGACACTGTCACCTAAGTCTGGCGACCAACCCACCGTCATGTTGTGTCCCGCCCCCCAGAGGAGGGAGGAGAGAAGTGAGACAGGTAAGTGAGGTCGTTCGTAAATAACCAAACCAGAAGAGTTTTGGAATATTTACTTCACTTCTCACTTACCTGTCTCAACACAACAACTGCACTGAGTAGCGCTGTTACAATGGTGGGAGGCCCAAGGGGCGGGACCTACCCCCAGGAACTCCCAACACCGCACGTCCGAATGCCAACTCAGTCACCAGACTGTCCGCCAGGTAGCATTTCACAAACGTCGTAGGGGTCTTCCATGCCCCTGTCTTCATGATAGCTTGTATGGGTATACCCGCGAACAAGGCCGAAGAGGTCGCCTGACCTCTAACGTCGTGGGCTCTGGCTTTCCCCCTGGCCATGTGGGGGGTGATGACCTCCACCAGCCACCTTGAGATCGTGTCCTTTTATACCGGTGTGTACGGCTCCCTCGGGAGGATGAAGAGCCTCTGAGACTTTCTCAAGGCTTCGGTTCTCTTCAAGTACTACTTCAAAGCTCTTACGGGACACCAGAACTTGTCCTCTGCGACGGAAGAGCTCGTCTTTAGCTCTGGAATAAAGATGTCCCCCGGTATGAAGTCCAGTGTCTGGTTCTTTGGGACAAAGGAGGGGTCCGGAATTAAACGCACTCCGTGATTCTTGAACCTGCAGTGGTTTGGGTTGATTGTTAGAGCCTGTAGACAACTTCTACGGCGAGCAGAAGCCGCCGCCACCAGGAATAGCGTCTTCTTCGTGAGAAGTGGAAGGGTGGCCTTGTGAATGGGCTCGAAGGGGGGTTGAACTAACGAATGTAAGACTTCCGACAGCCCCCAGCAAGGGGCCAAGCGTCTTGTCGCTGGTCGAACCTTGGCCATGCCCCTAAGGAGTTGGGTGATCACCCTGTTCTTACCCACAGTGGAGCCATCTTCAAACTCTTGTGGACTGCCGCGAGTGCGGATCTGTAGTTCTGTATCGTAGAGACTTGTTTGCCATCATCAAACAATGTCCGCAGGAAGGTGCAAACCTCCGTCACAGGGGCTTTGGTACAAGAGGAGCCCCACTCTTGGGCCCAGTCCCGGAACCTTTGCAATCTGGAATCGTAAGTGCGAAGGGTTGAGGTTCTCCTTGACTTTGCGGCCAAGACCGCCACGTCTTCCGAAAAGCCTGCCTCTCTGAGGGACTCCCCGATAATCTCCAGGCAAGAAGTTGGAGACCTTTGATTTGTTTGGGGTCTTGCCCCCATTCCGCTGTTTGGATTTGTCTGGGAGCAGAACCGGGATGTCTACTAACAGTCTGAGGAGCTCCTGAAACCACGGGCATCTGGGCCAGAATGGTGCTATGAGCGTGACTCTGCAATTCGACTGAGCGATCTTGGTCAGGGTCTTGTGAATTAGACACAGGGGGGGAACGCGAACGTGTCTACCCCCTCCCACGAGAAGGATAGAGCGTCTGTCACCGCCGCTTCCAGATGGAAGGTCCTCGTGCAAAATGAGCTCAGCTTCGCATTCCCTTTCCTTGCGGACAGGTCAATGTGAAGGACGTCCCCACGTTCGAAAGAGGTCGTTGCACGTCCCCTCGGATAGGGACCACTCGTTCGGGTTGGATACTCCCCTGGGCAGAGCATCTGCTAGGACGTTGTCTTCTTTGGCTACGTGTGAGGCTCTGACTCTTATATTCCTGGACTCCGCCCACAGGAGAAGGTCTGAGACCGCCTTGTTGAGGGAGGGGGAGTGTCTTCCCCCCATCTGTTCATGTAGGCCACCATCGAGTTGTCAGAAAAGATTGTCACCTGATGGTTGCGCAGAAAATCCTGGAAGGCTTTCAACCCCTTTTCCGCTGCTTTCAGCTCAAACAGATTGATGTGGAGGGGTTTCTCGGTCTGGAGTCACTCCCCCGCCACTGTCCTGACCTGCCAGTGGGCCCCCCAGCCCATGGTCAAGGCATCGGTGGTCATGGATGTAAGCGGGCGCTTCAGGCTGAAGGAGCGCCCTTCCGCCCCTACGTCGGTCTGTAGCCACCAGCTGAGGTGTTCCAACATGTTTTCCTCCAGCGGGACCTGGGTTTTCATGTCTCCCCTTTCTGGAATGTAAAAGCGTATGAGATGGATCTGTAAGGGTCTCATCAGAAGACGGCAAAACTCTACAACGTCTCCGAGACTGGCCATCAAACGTAGGGCCCTTAGCCAGACGACGGCCTTTGAGTGACCCTCTCTCAGTATGGACCCTACCACTTTGGTCACGGCCTCGATCCTGGTTGGTGAGGGGAGAGCCATCCCCCTTCGGAAGTCGAGGATCACTCCTAAGAACGGCACGACCTGCGATGGAGTTAAGTCTGACTTTGTCAGGTTGACCACCCAACCAAGCCGGTCCAGGGTGTCTAGAGTAAGCTGAACATTTCTTTTGGTCTGGGCCTCCGAGTCTCCCAGGATCAGCCAGTCGTCCAGGTAAGCGAATAGAGGGACCCCTTGGGTCCGGAGAAATGCTACCGTGGCTCCTGCTACCCTTGTGAAGACTCTCGGTGATGTCAATAGACCGAAAGGTAGCGCTCTGAACACGTAGTCTGTTCCTTTGTACCCGAACGCCAGAAACCTGAGTGTGTGGGGTGTATCGGTACGTGTAGCTAGGCGTCTTTGAGATCGATGCTCGATGTCCAGGCCCCCTTTCTTAATGTTGGCAGGATCATCGCCAAGGTTTCCATGCGAAAGTGTTTGGGGCGGACAAACTTTTGGTTTAGAGGCTTTAGGTTTAGAATGGGCCGCCAGGACCCGTCTTTTTTGGCTGTTAGGAAGAAAGACAAGCGGAAGAGGGGTCCCTCCCTCCCAACGGCGGTACAATTGCTCTCTTGGCCAAGAGAGCCGCAATCTCCAATTCTAAGGCCTCTTTCTGCTGAACGTCCTTGGGGACAGTCGTCAACTTCCCTCTGCCCCCAGCAGGCGGGGGCGAGGTGAACTCGATTTGGTAGCCCTCTGAAATTGTTCGGACTACCCAGGGGTCCGCCCCAATAGTTGCCCATTGCTTGGCAAAGATCATGAGTCTCCCCCCACCTCGGGTGGAACTGAGATGAGGTGGGCACCCCTAGGGCTGGGTGGCGGGCATCGATCTGCTGATGGGTTGGCCGCCGTCAGTCCTGGTCGAGGTCGAGGATCCACGGCCCTTGCCAAGGTCTGGAGTTGTAGCCTCTGCTCTTGCCTCAGCCTCTGTTTCCCCCTCTTGATTGGTTTCTTTGGCCGCCTCTGTTGGACCTGGGGGCTTTGTTCCCTCTTCCTTTGCCTCGGCCTCGGTTAGACGGCTGGAGTCGGAAGTCGGACTTGGCTAACGTCTCCCATCTGGATACCTCCTCCTGAAGTCCAGACTGGAATTGGCCAGCAAAGAGGTCCGGCCCCCTGAAGTGCAGGGATAGCATCCTGTTTCGATTTGAGGGAAGGCCACTTGATAGATGCTACAACGTTCTCTCTCCTAGAGGCTATAGACTTGACCACGACCCTAGCGAACTGGTCGTAAGTAAGCCTGGCGTGGGAGCAGAAAAGGAGGAGCAGTTGACTTACGTCTTTTCTCGGGACCTGGTGTTCGTCCTGCGGTAGCTGTTGGTGGTGACACATCAGTAGTTCTGCCATAAGCATAAAGATCGAGGCGTACTTCATCCCGACCCTGGAGCTTGGTCGAGGTCCCATAGGACCTCCTCGACCCTCTTTTGGTTGGCATCTTTGAATGTGCCGGAGGTAGTGCCCTGCTCCATTCTTAGTCTTTCCCTTGCTTCCTGCGAGATGGTGAGGGTGCAAAAGAGGTCTCTCCAATCCTAGTCGGAGACTTTCAGGGACCGGTCCTGTTTTAGTGGGTATGCCGACCACTTTTTAGCTGCCGCCAGTGCGTCGAAATGGTCGAGGCAAGTGGAGTCAACTGGGATGGAGGGAAGTCGGCGTGCTACCGGTTCGCCTGTGGCCGTGAGCTTGGAAGCCCCTCTGGCATTGGGTTGGAGTCCGTCTTCTGGAGTCTCAAAACCCAGGTGCTCCCGGAAGATATCTGCTACCTTCGTCGCTAGGTCTGGAGAGATCGAGGGGCCAGCACCGAGGGCGTCTCCTGTAGAAGATTCGGGGATGGCGCTCCCATCGAGAGTATCGTTGTCCTCCTCGAGGTTCTCTCTATCGTCGAGACCCGTCGAGAGCGCTAATGAGGCCTGGCATTACAGAAAATCCTCCTCATGCCAGCAGTCCTCCCTCTGGGAACCACTCGTGGCTGGAGTCCGAGGGTTCGGATCCGGGGTTCGGGCCGCTGGAGGAGCCGGTACCGGAGTTCGGTTGGACATCCCCCAAACTGACAGGTCCGATGGGTCCGTGTCCAGTGTTCAGCGCGGAGGCAAAGATCTTGCTGCCTCTCTCTGGATCGGAGGGGCTAGAAGGCCAGTGAGCTTGGCCAGCCAGGCGGGCTCTTCGTCCTCTCTTGACGATCTCCTCTTTCTTCTGACCCTGTGTCTCTCTTCTGACTCGGAGTCGGAACTTATGGCCACTCTCCTTCTTCTGGCCCTCATTGGAGATCTCGAGCATGATCTCGACCGGGATCAGGAACGTGACCCGGAGGAACTCCCGGTCCGGTGACGACCCTGTCTCGTGGGTGCCGTGCGGTCGCTCCTGGTCGATCTGGCCAAGTCCGATACTGGGGCCGGACTAGGTTCTGTTGAACCGGGGCCGTGCTTCCTACTGGACACTGGCTTTCTCTTCGAGGCAGGAAGGCTCTTCTTCTTGGTTCCTTTGGTCGGCATGGGTCCGGACAACGCCGGTACCAACAGCGGAGTTGACACCCGCTCTGAGCGCTCTGACTCCGGTGGAGGAATGTTTCCCACCGCTCTCTCTTGGTTATTGCTTACCTCGGGGTCGGTCTGCGGCTCTGGTAATACTTCTGGATCCGGTGCGGGAAGCTGATCCAATTGTGCTTGCAGTTTACTCCTCTGGCCTGCTAACCATGTTTCCAACTCTGCCCACTGAGTGGGGGTGAAATCAATACAGATAGTGCACGGGTCCTTTCGTGAGCATGATCTGCACTTTGGGGACTGCTGGTGCTCGTCCCAGAGTCTTCCCGGTCTGAACATGGAACATGAAAGGCAACAGGGAACCGCACTGGAAGCCATACTGGGAAAACCTCGTTAAGGAAAGAACCCGAGCTCAACTTTGACGAATCGTTAGATGCACCGGAATCAGTGAGATATGCTAATTAGTAAAACACGTACAAACGAACAGAAAACCGAAAAAGAGTACGTGAAACACGATAAAGTACATG
Source organism: Stichopus chloronotus (assembly GCA_021234535.1). Taxonomy (NCBI): domain Eukaryota; kingdom Metazoa; phylum Echinodermata; class Holothuroidea; order Aspidochirotida; family Stichopodidae; genus Stichopus; species Stichopus chloronotus. The sequence continues at coordinate 16,023,645 of CM037841.1, read as the reverse complement.
CAACAGAAGTACAAAAATAGCACACGAATATAACACGCACGTAACACATACATACGAGAACACATGCGTATCAACAACAAAACCTCCTGGTATAAGTGGGAAGGCTAGAATGTCTCTAAAAAGGCTGGGCAAAAAGGCTCAGCGAAGAGAAAGGTTTAGAATTAGTAATAAAAGCCTCCCGGTATCAGTGGGAAGGCTTAGACTGTAAGGAATTATCGAAACTAGGTGGGATTACAACAGGAAGGTAATTTCACACAACTGCACCCTACACACTAAAAGGGCGCAAAGAAACACATAACCAGGCCTAAACAAACATGGGAGATTTACTCGAAGAAGTAAAGGATACTTAGCGAAAACGATGCAAAACTTGTGCAAACACTGGTCTAACACCCAATGGCAAGCCAAGGAACACCAGATGGAGTTGAGCAAGAACGATATTCAAGGATAAAAAATGAACGAGAACTCCACACTCCTAGCACATAGGATGGCAGAATGGGAAGGAGGCGCTAGTCCGGTATTAGTCCGGAGGGCGCCAAGGGCGGTGTTAAAGGTTACCAGTACTCTTAGCACGGTAGATGGGAGTGCAGTTGTTGGGTTGAGACAGGTAAGTGAGGAGTAAAGTAAATAATAAATTACTACTTTCGTAAATCAATGCCCGTATTACTTTCTGATGATCAATATTTTGCAAGTTATGTAAAAAAGAAAACATCGTTAGCAAATGTTTCAGAAGTTCTACATATACCAACTTTACTACCTTCAATTAAAAAAACATAATCTGAGGCCTGTCTACATGCCCCATCTGCAAAGTGATAGCGAGCATACCACAACCCACAGAAATACAAATTTGTCCATTTCTATGATCAAAAAACTTCAAGAGGCCAACATTCTGCTACTTCAAACATTTAATCTGAACATTGCAAGTGACTGGGATCAATGAACAAAACAAAAAGTATTATTTTAATGTTTCTTGAAAATAATCTGAAATCAACATTTTACAAAAAGTCGTTTGTTATGGAAATATGAGTCGCTGAGATGGTTAGGCTAGTCGCAATACACCCACTACATTAGTACATCATTCCTAACAAACGAAAGGCAGTACATGATCTTATCGATTTCTTTTCACAAGAATTTGTGGGACATTTCAACTTCCAAAATGTATCCAACACTGTTTGCTTTACATGACATGTGCAACATTTCATGGAATATTTCATTCATGAAGCAATATGGATGATTTTTGGATATACACCCAGTTCTACTGCAAGACTGACCCTCAAAGACACTTGGCAAAGCCCCTACGTTTAATTGTGACAGCACTACCTTCCTTTAAAAGGTTTTTATACTTCAAGCTCCGGCGACCTCAAATGACCAGTCAACTTTCCCTTCTTAAGATAACATGGTTGCAAATCGAGGCATCACATATGCACATGCACACACACACCCACACACACCCACACACAAGCCATCACGACCTCATATAGATTCATAGCCTGCCTTCTTCGAGGAATCAAAAAGTCATAGGGATTACTATCACATATTTGAATGTTACTTAGCTGGAATATGAGTTGAAAACCGAATGTTATGCTGGAATATGAGTTGAAGACTTGTCATACTTTGCCACTGAAAATCAAAAATGTTATAGCCACTACAAAAAAACCATTGGTTAAAACCATTTTTGCCTTCATGAATATTCATATCCATTCCCATTGGTCCAGCCAATTCTCATATGACATCATACATGTTTACCCTTTATTAAGATGTACCTACCATAAACATTACGATATATCTGGCTATCACATCATGTTCTTTCATGTAGAAAAGGTCCTTTTGAAAGATGATTTAGCACATTATAGAACTTCTGTGAGGACTAGTCAATGGTTACTTTTTGATACTTTCAAGTAACAGTGATAGATGGCTAGGCTTTCTTGGAGAGTCTGAATTTTGAAGGGCCATTAAAAATGTTGAGACAATTTTCATATTCAAATATTTGGTAAATGAATGCATAGTTTTTGGTCATATTCTGTAGCAGGTGATCTTTTTCCCTACTTTCTCTACTCTGAAACACTGAGGAAGAACAAAGGTACAGGTGGATGACCAGGTGATTGCCAGTACAACTAATATTCCAGCTTTAATAAAGAATGTGTCTAAGAAAAGCAATGGACAAAACATGAGAAAGTGATTGGAAAATATCGATAAATATTCACAAATGAATGTTTAATGTCTCTTAAATTCATGCACTGAAATGAAAAGCTAAATTGTTCACAGATCACTATCGAGATCTCCATTCTGAGTGAATTTCATCTCAATTAAACCAATAGAAGCAAATCACTTTTGACTAAAAGGTCTGGCCAAGTCAACACACTTTCACAAATTAACATCAATACAGTTGAACTGAGGGTAATTTAAATCTTAAAATGAGTAAACATCTCAAGTTTGTGTACCTAAAGCGGTATCTCATACTCATTCAAAATGTACAGTATGTCTCATTACCCTGAATCAAATTTGAGTGGTATCAATGGATTAGATATATCATGTTTTTAATGTTGTCAGAGTATTTCACACACAAATTATGGCATATCATGCATTCCTGAGTAACCAGAAATGAAAGAAGCAGTACATATTGCTTTCAAAATGTTACCTTTAATCCAGAGTGTTTCCTGGTCTGATGCAGCAGTTCTTGATCTGCAGGTTCAATGATCCCACTTGCTATTAGCAATGAGCTAAGATTCATTGGCAAATTTTCCTCCAAAACTGTCCTTTTATGGCGAAGAATGGTTTGGAAACTGGGCTCAGTATGAAGTCTATCTGCCATGGTCTAAATATTATCTGAATAATTCCTACACCATTTAACTAAGGAGAATAAACAAGAATTGAAAAATAATAGATTAATTTACTTTGTTAATTATTGTGTACATTGAATGTCCAAGTACTGAATTTACATTTGTCAGTACTTTTCAACTAATTAAATGCAAATTTTATGAATGTAAACTCAGAATTCTTCCAAAGTCAACACTGATGTAAGGCATTAAAATGAATTAACCTATTCACATTTGAATTGTGCACTGTAGTTGACAGGGTTCAGCAAAATGTATGCTTAAATGGATGCAGTAAAAACATTCCAGAAGGTCCAGACCAATGGTAGGAGCATTAAGAACTAACACTGAGCTTTGTCACAATTAATATACCATACAGCTAAAAGGAGTGGATGCTGTGAATTCTTTGGTTGCTCCTAGTGTCTCTGCTATCAAGCCTCTGAAGTTGGATATTAGTACCATTGTATGCAGTTTCTCTGAAGTGTTTGGTATGTATAGTGGAAGTTTTCCACGGTTTTCCACTAGAAACTCACCAAAACGTCTTTGTTTGGGAATCAACAAGCCACATACCTCATAAAACCTATGCATTACCGTATTGACTATATGGTCTAGCCTCTGGCAACTGTGTGTGTTTGTATCCAGTCACCATCCTCGCTGTTAATCCAAGCATTTTGTTTACCAAAGTAGGATGTACTGTTTGAAGGAATAAAAATATCCTTTACGGTTGATCTTCCATCATTTCCTGTCATTGATACTGTAACGTTCGCTGAGACGATCAGGAGGTTAGAAATGAGACCAGGACTACCAGCAGATTGTTTCTGACTTCGCTACTTTTATTCATGTTCTAGTTCTACAACGTCATGTTTACACTGTACAAAGAGAGGTCTTTCTCTATGGAACGCAAAAAGGGCAAATTAATGTGATGAAGACGTACTTTGATGTGATGACGACGTAAATTGATGTGAAGAAGAAGCAAATTGATTTGATGAAGACGTAAATTTATGTGATGACGACCTATTTTGATGTGATGAAGAAGCAAATTGATGTGATGAAGACCTACTTTGATTTGATGACAGCTTTTGCAGTGATGAGGGCGTACTTTGATATGATGAAGACGTAAATGTATTTGATGAGCTATTTTTATGTGATGAAGACCTAAATATATTTGATGAGCTACTTTGATGCAACAACGCAATTTCATGCAAGGCACGGCGGCGCTCTTCATTAATGACCACTGGAGTTGTTCATTTATTAGCCTCATGGCTTACCTATATGTCGTGAAATACGAACAGTCTGTGCCTCTGCTCAAACTACCAATACGATCATGGCTGACGTAAACAGAGATGAGGAAAGGGAAACTTTGAAAAGTTTATCGGAAAGTGGACTAAAAATCCCAGATATAGCAGCTACAATGGGACTGTCGGAACGAAAAGTGAAGACCCTTCGCAAGAAGTGTGGGTTAAGAAAAGGGACTTTTTAACCGACCTTAGTGGTAAGGTCTAGAGGTTGTGACTTGTATCGTAAGCTTGATTGGTTTATGGCTAGTGACACAGTACAACAGCATATTACTCGACAATATTTATTCTGTGTACAGACAAGTCAGGTTTCTCGATTAGTACTGTGAACAATCGATCAATCGACAAGAGCGTATATAGTTTCGTTATCTGAAAAGGCAACTTGAACGGTGTCCCTCCCCAGATGGACGGATTTCTTGACCAAACTGAACAAACAACTGTTTGCAAACTGTGCTGTTTGTAATTGGTTTAATATGGTACATACCTACCGGAAACATATTTGGTTGGGCATAAATGTACGGTACTCGGTAGGCTTCTTTTAGATTTCTTTTAGATCACGCATGATCTTACATTTTTTTTTTCCTTCTTGACGAATTTGGAATTTCTGCCAAGAAAATTTGTGCATTCCTAAAACGTATCCTAAAATGTACCATCTCCCCTATTTTTACCTCTTTAGAAAACATCTTTTTGGGCTTAATCACGCAAGTTTTGCTACTCAATTTATTTTAAATTCATTGGTTTTGCTAATACAGCAGGGATCAACAATAAGGCCTATGCCCATAGTATAGGCTAGGTAATGCACTTGGATGAAATGGCTAGTCAAATGTTAGATTTCTATTTGGTGCCTGTGCTTTGGGACAAATACCAATTTAACGCAGCATGGTATCATCAAAAGTAATAGCGAGTATGCTAACATGTTGTAAAAACTTATCTTTCAACTTGCAATAGGTTAGTATCACATTACTTCCTTTGAACTATGACAAACAAATGTATCCTTTGATGTACATTGACCCTTGTTAGTAATGTAACAAGTCATCTTTCATTTTTTTTGTCCAGCAACACTATTTCTGCAAATTCTGAAATTCCAGGATATGTGTACTTGGCATAAAAGTGACAGTGACAGCAGTTTAGAAGCAAGCATCATGTTGTGGTACCTCCTGTAAACTCAACAGGGAGTTTTTCATTAGTCTACCATCACAATAAAGAGGTCTTAGTGATTCAAGGGCATACATGTCTATGATACCTGAGAAGACGAGAGGATGACCACTATGATACAGACGGTAGCATGACTTTACCGTACCAGTAACATTCCAGAAAGCTCAATGTTGGCTGATGAAGTGTGTTAATCAAATACAGAAATGTGTCAGTGACTTTCCAAATTCTGCACATAGCTGCATTTGGTCTAACATATGACTTAGTACTCAACGTACTGTAGTAAACGGAACAACACCACAACTAGCTGCTCACAGTTCTGGCTCATCTGCAGAGCATTGATCAGAAGATGTGTACTACATGCTCAACTGCAGTTGGAATCAGTTACATTGGAAGGTCAGTTAAGGTGTTCCTGGTGGATGTCCTATTCAGAACCCATATGTAATGATACAGATGAAATGCATTTTAAAAGTTATTGCATTTTGACATCATAATATTGGTTAAAAGTATGTAAATTGATCGTTGCGTGATTTCTAATGGGAAACGTGTGCTTGTTTTAAAAGTGATTAAAACAGGGTTTTGAAAGTAAAGAAATAACAATTGGACATTATGATTCTGAACCTCAGACGGTTAACACAATTTGGTCCAGGCTACGACCGGTGTTGTTGAAATGCTGTGGGATGATAACTTCAGTACAGTTCGATCTGACTTACGGTAAAATTTAAAAACGCTTGTTCGGCTGGTGATTTCTCAACGTGTTGGCGTGTCCGTTCCAGATCCAGGCAGTTCATCTTCGAGGGAGTTGATATTTACAAACTTTTACATCATACCCTCTCTCCCTTTTTCATAGTCTATCCATAAACAATGCAACAACAGTTTATGGCCATTTGTTGGTAAGTATAGGTGCACTGGAAGGGGGAGTGTTTACCTCAAAAACGTAACATTTTCTGCAAGAACTGTTTTTATGTCTTAAGTTTTTCTTTAGTTTTGATTTATGAAACAAAATTTATTTGGTATTTTAGGCATTGAGACAGAGCTGCATGTGGTAACATTATCAAATGAATGATTTTTTAACTTTACAGTTCATATTGTTTTGAGTTCCTTGGAGAGATTCTCTTCAAGAAAGATGAGACTTGGTTATTTTCACAGTATTTAATCTTGGTTCTCACTTTTTCTTTGTAAAATGGATGTCCATTTTACATACATGCTATTGTAATCTGTTTTAAGCTGACATTAAAATACTGTACATACAGTGAAATGTAGGTATTACAGTGAAAATATAACTAATCAGCTGATAATAGGACATACAAAACTGAAGGGAAAAATTTCAATAGAAGGACCAATGTTGTGAAAAAGAGAAAAACAATCTTTTATGTTTACCACTCATTACATTGCCCAGTGAAAATAAATGGTACCATTGCAATATTAAGACAATTGGTGGCTTTTGACTTAATCACAAAGCAGATTGTACAGTAAGCCAGTACAGTACATCTTTCCAATTGAGTTGCTATTTGGACACCACGTGCTGTTTGCCTAGTTTACATGTTAAGGTGATACACATGAAAATAATAGCAGGCTACTTTATTCTTCTTTGTGGAAGTTAGAGTCAGTTTCTGTGAACTCTTTGTATAATATGAAACATGTACACTTGAAAGCATCATAGAACAAAGTTTTGCAAGAAATATGCCACTACCTTTGCAGTCTGCTTCATTATATTTTGTCCAAGACCAAAGCTCACTCTCATTCATTAATAATTTATCATAAATTTATCATAATTTATCATTAAAATTAATCATAAATTTTAAAAAAATTCAGTTTGGATACAATATAAACTGATTCTACGATTTCCTGCATTGACACTGTAATATCTCCCTGCATTGACACTGTAATATCTCCTTTCTGCATGATACATTTCATCATGAACAGCACAATCTCAATGTTTGCATTATAGCTGCTTTGCTTTGCAGGTGAGGTGTCCAGAATTCCTGAATACAACAACAAGGTAACTCTTCATACCCCTGCTGATGTACAAGATGATAGAGAACGGATAATGACAAGTCATACAGTACCGACAATCAACTGCAATGTGCCTCCATGATGATAGTGTAAATGCAAAGGAAAATGACTCAGTTGCAAAGAGAGCTTACAAAGCTAAGAAGAGAGATGAGACTAATTGACAAAAGAAATAGCCATTTACTACAAAATCTCACAAAGGTGTTTGGTCCTGATCAACTCAAAGCTCTAGGCCAGCTTTCCAATCGTGGATCAAAATGGTGCCTTTCAACCATCCAACAAGCTCTGAAATTGAGATTTGCATGTGACCCTAAAAGCTATGACTTACTCCTAAAACAACAATACCCTTTATTTTGCCGTCACTATGCACACTACTGTACATAGAAAGATGAAAGTTGTGTCATTTGAATATAGAATTTTGACAGTAAGTTTTTGAAAATCTGAAGATGAATGTCAGTGAAATGGGAGAACAAGAACTGGAACACTGCCTCACCCTGGATGAAATGTCTGTTACATCTACTGTCAAATATGATAGCAACAGTGGTAGGGTGCAGTACTTGGGAATGTTACCCTACAAGGTCCTACTGATAGTTGAAAATAATCACAATCTCTCAGTTTTTTGAAGGCCACCCATGAAGGAAACTACCAGGAGAATGACAATCAATTCCTTGCTGAGTTTGGTGATGGCCAGCACCAAGCTACTCAAGAACAAGTCCCTGAGGTAGATTTTAACCACAATGTCCCAAATGGAAGATATTGCGGGAGATAAGCTGAACAGCCCCTACTACCTTGTAGGTTACTGCATCACACAACTTGTTAAAAACAGTCAACGGGATAGACCAACTGAGCTTTCTGCATGGCTAACAAACTTGAAGGAATACAAGGATGGATGTCTGGCACATTCCACTGAAGGTGTTTTGCAATTTCTCCTTTCAGCAGAGAAGATTTTCAGAAACAACAGTGCAGTTTAGGTAACTGCCATTGTTAACTGCATTGTTATGGGGTCCCAGACATCAAGTTTCCAAAGTGTCACAACATAAAAGCTAAACTGCTTCCCAGGTTCCTTGATGTTGGTTTGCACACTCTTTGCAAGATGATGAGAGCTGAAAGAAAAAAGAAGTTGACAATTCAAAATCAGGGGGAGAGCTAGAGAGCAAAAGTGTTGCAATGAGACACATAGTCCAAAATCAAGAATAACTGTGACCTACAATGATACAATTCCTCCAAATACAGCCTTAGCCAAATTAATCTAGATGTACAGTATATTAAAGTACTGAACAAAATAGTTTCCTTCACTGTCTGTGCCAAGAGGGCAAATCATTGCTACTGTAGTTCAGGTTAGAGGTCTTTTAAACTGATAATTAAACCAAATCTGCACACATGTATTGCCTGAATGATACGGTTCTGTCAAATGTGTACTTTCAGTATTTCCAGTAAGAAATCATGCATGGATTACAAATGTACAGAGGATCGTCACTTGACACCATGACACCGTAATAGGCCTAGTTTAACCCCCACAGCCCTTTTGGATATCAAACTTGTGAAAGAGCACAATCTCTGCTACACACACTAATACACTATCAATCAAAGCATAAACTGTTTGCTCCTTTTCAAAAAATGCCTTTACTAACCTATGAGTACAGAGTCTTTGTGAGAGATTGCTTGTAGGTACATCTGCATGTGAGCCTGAGTGAACGTAGACTCTGCAGAGTCTGCTTGGGCTGGAAAGTTTCTGTAAATCTTGGTTCTGCCACCTCTGAACACCCACACTGTACTGCTCTTCCGGAAGAGTGTTTACTCCCCCTACTGATAGCTGCCGTCGCAGACTCTGGACACTCGTTTTAATTATGCACACAACTTTTAAGTAACACCATTGCTTTTCGCTACCGAATACGGTAGAAGCCAATCACGGCCATCGTGAGAAATGATGGGAGTGATGATGGGGAAAGGACATACGACTGATTAGTTACGTAACTATCATGGCAATATTCTACTCTCCTCCAACTGTTTGAGGCCTCTCTTAGCGATATCCTATTTCTGCCGTAGGCAAATCTGGTGATACGGTGAAAGTTAGCCTAGGTACCATTATTTTCTCTCATTGTTCGATCGCTGCTACTGGCTCATTTCATGAGACCAACGCGTAGTATTTTAATATGTATTAACCCTAACGTCAAACGTCACTATTCATTTGTACATAATTATATCGAGTGTCCAAAGTCTTTCCGGCGGACGGCGATCTGCACAGGGAAACGCTATTACTAGATAAGCACATATCCTCGGTTGGGTATAAGTAGGCTGCAGCACAAATTGTGAGGAATGTATCAAATGAGGAGAATTCATTTGCCGAGAAAGACTTTGCAAAGTCTAGAGTGAACGCTACATGGTTTGTATGTAAATGATCACATACAAACCATGTTCTCTCAGATAGTAATATCTTTATTCGCTCACTGGATATTACGTAAACGCTATACCAAGTAGTATATGGACTTCTGAGATCAATATTTCTTTTGAAGAATTCCAAAAATAAATCTGTGTAGCTGTACTTTGACTTCATTCCTATCACATAAAATATTATGATTGGGAAAAATTCTGTAATTGAATCTTAAGATGTACTGTATGTAATATGGTATCGTACTTACTGTGTAATTCATGTTTGCAGACACGTCGTCTGTTAAGAATTTAGCAATTATATAATGTGCTATTAATTTGATCAGTGTGTAAGAAGCATAAAAGAAGAATAAAGTATTATGAATACATCTACAGATCATTGAGAGCGTATCTTAACACCTGTTTTTAACATGACAATGTTTAGCTGAGCAGAATGATACACCATGCTAGTGTCAGTAGGCTTAGTCTGTACAGGTACTTATGTACTCCTGTTTGGCAACTTGTAAAGTCACCCTACTGTACTGTACATAACAAAGTTTTTGAACTATGATATATTCTGCAGACAAGATTGTTAGTGCTTAGAAGAATGAAGGTTCCAAGTGAAATGGGATTTTGGTTATATAAAAAAGATAATTTTCAATAGTGAAAAGGCAATTCCATAGAAAAATTGTTCTACTGTATCAAATGCAAACAAGTCATAGACCTATTTGGTGGTTTGCATGTCTTGTATAGCCTAGAAGTGTGTAGAAAAGTTTAAGTATCTTGATGTTTATGTTTAATGCAGCACCCCTTGGGTATTCAAAAAGGTCTACTTTGAAATGACACATAAAGGGTACTGTACTTTAACTCCAGTCTGCCTTCTGTGCAGTCAGAACTGAAGATCTCCTGTGTGAAGTTGGCATTTTCTTCATGTTTCCTAACTTTTTTTTATTGTGCATAACTTCAGCATGGGCCTGACAAGGAATGTACTTTAGCTTGAACTGAAGCAAGTAAGAAAGTTCAGTAGAGTTTGGCCTGAAGTTCCAGCTGAAAGTTTTTATTGTGTTGGAATCAGAAAGGATACACTATTTATTTCCAGATAGTGCTAATTTAAATGTATACTTCAAAGTCATGATACTGCTTTGGCTCCTACTGCAAACATTTAATTTGATATGGTAACTGCTAGATATGAGGAAGTTTCCTTTTCAAAGAAATTACATCTTGTACTGTAGACCTATCTGACACATTCTATGTCAACTACTGTAAGAGACACAGTATCAATTGTGGAGACTATATGTACTATAAACATAATGTATTAATACTAACTTGGAACTGCATTTTAAATCAAAAGCAGAGTTGTAACCAAATCACACTTTTTCTGGCAAGTCAACTACACTCATTTTAGCAACTGGAGTCAAGTCTCAAATCAAGTGTTATAAATTTCAATGGGGGAAAAATCAGCCAGACCTATTCCAGTCAGGTAATTTTTCAAGTTGTGACTTGAATCATGCCTTGATTACAACTCTGATTAGGAGCAAAAGGAACTACAGTACTGTACCATGTAACAAAACTTATTTTAATAAAGCAATAGAAATTACAAGCTTATATTACATATGCCACTCCACATGAAATAAAATATGACTTTATGTTGATCATTAAAAATCCAGATTGATTGTTCATGTGTAATTTTTTACATTCTCTAGAATCTGTGACAGCCATTGAAACAAGGAAGACATTTTTCATTCGCTTTGATCAGATGCAGAACTGATGTGTAACTTCTATTGCTCACAAAGATGTAGAGCGATGGTAATATTCAAAATGGGGCTGCAACCCATAATACTGTTAGATCATCTGAAAATAGTTCAAGTCACTAAAAATAACAGGGTGGAAATAAGAGATGGACAAGACTTCCAGGAACCTGCAGCAATTGGGTAACAATTTTCCAGGGAACAATTTCCTTGGTTACTGTAAATCTCAATATACAGTAATGCAGCCATCCATGGCACAGTCCTGTACATTGTCACTCACTTTCCATAACAGATTTACCAAGATGACTGAGTTAGATATTGGGCTGAACAGGCTTACAGGCATAAAAAATAGAATCCATCACTATATTACCATACTGCAGAAGAATACTGTTCACTGCACAAGTACCAATTTTAGCAACACATCTGTCCGGTGATATTTTGAGAACTTTCATTTTACCTTCCCCATTGCCAAAGTTCTCTTCCAGCATTCCATTGATTCTATGGAGATACCAAATAGATTCTAACTTCAGGTTCACTATCCGCTGGTCCAAAAATGTCAGTTTCCCCTAGATGCAGGCACTGTATAGTACATACACCAAACTTCGCGCACTGCCAAACTTCGCGCACCCCTAAAACAATAAGCCCGAAAATGAAACAACTAAGCAGCTTGACAACATTTTGACTACCATACTGTACCCTGAAATGACTTAAAAGTAAGCCGAGACACCGTTTGTTTAATCGCCCTTGTCTGGTTAGTCAACGGTACTGCATTTGCACAGGAGAGTTGGGCTAGGCCTAAAGCATCCTATTTGCAGTTGCCGACTAATGTTACATATTTCCAAATCATCACTTTGACCCCTCAGTGGAACCATTTGTCATATCTCCCCAGGTGTGCAATACTTTAAGTTCTTATGCTAAGTACTTTTCTATTGTGTTGTGTCTGTAAGTAGGTTTGTATTACTATCAATCTTTGCAGTCTTTACGTTTCCTCAGTTGTGAATAGATGCGTTTACGGTTACTCTCTGTGAATTCTGTGTACTGTGTTCTTGTTCTTCGTGTTACATATGTGCCACACCCTGATGGCCGCACCATGTTATAACACCGTTCATGACCGTTTTTGTTGCTAGCTTGTTCATGTGTAATTGCTGTAGGTTTACACATGAGATTTGTTTAAAAGGGCACTCTTCGTGTAATGATGTTCATGCTAATGTTAGTGGGTGCGCGAAGTTTGGCAGGTTGACATCGTATCATTAACTCAAGTTAATGTTGGGTAAAATAACAGATTTCGACTTACAATTCCTACCAGATTCGGTCAAGCTACTAGCATATGGAACTTGAGACTTGCTAAAACAAGATTATTAGATTCATAGGGATTTTGAATTTCCAGCAGTTAGAAAATTCTAACATTTTACTTTAGATGCTCAAAGTTTTATACATTCATGCTACTGTAGAAATGGAATTGTGTTAATATTCTAAAGGGACTGCAATTAAGCAGGGAGTGGAATTTATCCACTCCATATCAATCACACAGTATCGTGCATTTGTGAAGGTGACTGATTTCCAGTCTAACCATGTTACTGTAAATTTAGAATGACTATAGCAAAATGGTTTATAGAATTAAGGTGAGGCTCAAGTTTAGCCTTAGGCCTCTACGGAAATTCTGTACAGCTTACAGTAACTCTAGATTCGCATCATACCCATGTGACTGCAAGCTTGAGCTAGAAAGAACAACAGAGCAGCTTGCCTATTCAGTGTTATCATTGCCATACCTTACATTAAATTAATTTGAATATTACAGCCCTGGCCTACTGCAGGCCATACAGTAGCTTACGCCTGTACTCTGTAGTAATACCCTTTACCGGCATCACTACAATTTCTCTGTAGTGTAATATTAATAAACTCCATTTGTGGTAGGGAGGAGTGACTAAAAGAAGCGGATTATACAGCCCCTTTCAGTGACCAGGTCGTTGAGTTCATTCACATTCATCACGAGTTAGGCCCTAAGTCAAGTGACACTGTGTTAGTGATACTCCTGTAAGTGTAACTTGTATAGGCCTACTGTGAAGTCGTGCGACCTACTGTATGTAAAAGTACCAAATACGCAATACTTACACTTTTCTTCAAACGATCACGAATAGACACCTTTCTTCCTCCAGATGTACTCCTCTGCGTTTATCTAATTACCGCAAGCCAAAGATTGCGCTTCCTTGGTCCTCCCTTGGCTTTCACGACCTGAAAATTAAAATGCTGGTTGACTACAGTACAGTTCATTCATCGAAGACTAACACAAAACGTATGGATAATGCATCGTCGCGGAACTGATAGCATATTCCAAGTGGTCATTAATGAAGAGCGTCGCCGTGCCTTGCATGAAATTGCGTTGTTGCATCAAAGTAGCTCATCAAATACATTTACGTCATCATCACATCAATTTACGTCTTCATCACATCAAAGTATGTCGTCATCAAATCAAAGTAGGTCTTCATCACATCAATTTACGTCTTCATCACATCAAAGTAGGTCGTCATCAAATCAAAGTAGGTCTTCATCACATCAATTTACGTCTTCATCACATCAAAATAGGTCGTCATCACATTAATTTGCTTCTCCATCACATCAAAATAGGTCGTCTTCACATAAATTTACGTCTTCATCAAATCAATTTGCTTCTTCTTCACATCAATTTACGTCGTCATCACATCAAAGTACGTCTTCATCACATTAATTTGCCCTTTTTGCGTTCCATATTTCTCAAGCTCTGCCTCCGTTGACTGGCCAACTTACTTCTGCAGACTCTCCTCTCACTGACCAACTTACTTCTGCGGACTCCTTTTATATACTGCAGTGCTTATCATTCTCTACAAATATCTACATACCTCACGTGCTGCATTGACCTCACGAGGTAAATTCTCCTCACGAGGTAAATTGACCTCACGAGGTAAATTGACCTCACGAGGTAAATTGTCCTCACGAGGTAAATTGACCTCATGAGGCAAATTGACCTCACGACGTACATATGCCTAGCATCTTACACACACTTGACTAGGCAGAGGCTGCATAGAATGATTCATGCATAACACACAGGTGAAGACAATTAACATTAGTATACTAGGCATCATAACTGTGTAAGGGCTATTCCCGTAACACTGCCCCCTCCTTTACAGAGCTCGACCCGAGATCCTACAAATGAACATGTTGAACACCCTAGATTATAACACTCAAACCAAGAAAGTATAAATTACACTATGTACAGTGTGTCTCCACGGGAGATCTTTTACTCCTACCCACATGCCTAATTAACAGAACTTCTTTCCTTATTCGGTGAACACTTACACACACTAAATTTGTAAGGGCTTTAGTGTTCCTAACTTGGACCTGAAGGGTAAGTCTTACCTGTCACCTGTGTAGGTACAATCATTCAAACAGCCAAAAGTAATGAAAAATGAGTTGCCACTTTGCACACCGAAACACTTGCTCCAAATTAGCCCTTTTTCTTTTTTTCCTTTTTTTTTAGGGACAGGAAAAATTAACCACTTCTTTTCCAAATAACATCCTTGTAACAGCTTGTTTGCTGTTCAGAATTTCAGTAGATAAATAGGAGAGGCAAACTATATACTTATGACATTCTTCTGTATAGCAATTTACATGTAAAGTTAAGCCACATTTGTGAGAGTCGATGACAGTAGGCTGAACAGAGTCCAAAAGAAAACAGGCAATGGGAGCTGATAGAGTCCATGCCCCCACTAGGCAAAACACTTCACAATAAAATCTCAGATCATCACGTTAAAATGTTCTTACATCTTAGAGAAAATGGTAAAAAGTATCAGCTGATCCATCTTGCTGTGAATATTAATTGGATGACGAGAGTCCACTTTTTCTACTTCTGCCAACTATTTCTATACAGAACCCACTAACACTAGCATTCACATAATTAATTAATCGCGGAGTAGTACAAGGCTGTCCCCGGTCACCTCCTTCCATCGCCAGTTGGGTTGGTTCAGCTACATCAGGTTTGGTGGGCAGATCCAGGCGACTATTTGGCAGTGTATGACCTTGCCCAAGGGCCTTCACCATGCCACATAGCCAGGTAGACATCTCACCTCCACTAGAAGTTACATGGTTGAGTAGGAAGTTTAAGCACACTGGATAAGCTGACAGCAGGGTTTAAAGATAGATTGCTCTCCTTTCAGAATGTTGCTCTCTGAGAACTTGCTTGCAGTACCTCAGAATTTTTTTAGGTTGTTAGTACTTCTTTCCAGTAAATCCAGAGGGTCAGTATCGAGGTCAACTCTTGTTTCTGTTGCCTTGGTTGTTCCCTGATTTCTACCATTAATTTTATCAACACTGATTGTTTGGCAGGATACTTTGTCTATTGGTTCACATGTTGCAGGAATGGTTCTCTTGTAAAGTGTTGTTGGGGTATTTGACAAATTGAATACTCTGATTGGAATGACTGTCTTTGAAGCATCTACCACAGCTCTGGCAACCAACACCTCATGCTTTAGTGGCAAGCTTGGCAACATCTCCACCATGGCTGAACCATGTGACCTCTTTATCAACAAACCTACTACAATTGCTTCACTATTAGAGGGCACCGCAACGTTGTCTGCTAACTTGACTCTGAGACAGGAGTACTCATCTATCTCCTGGCTAGCCCCCATTAGCTCCCTAAACGTCACTTCCCCCTTTCTTTCATCTATCTGGCAATCGTAGTGTCTAAGTAGGTCTGTTCCCAAGATTCCTTCTGCTTCAATCTCAGCCACCCAAACTTCATACTCAATCTGCCTGCCCCCAATACTTAAAGAAAAGTTTCCACAGCCCATACAGGTTAGGGTTTGTCCACTAGCCACTGCTACAGTTGCTGAAGGCTCCTGTAATTCTGGTCTGAAGTCTTCAGGAATTTTGTTGTAGATATCCGACCTCATAATTGTGATGTCTGAACCAGAGTCTATAACAAAATTAATTGCAACATTCTTCACATAGCCCTTGACTGTTATCTCTCTGCTGCTTATTCCACTTTTCGCCGACTTAACAGAGGGGCCCTGCTGTCTTCCTGCCGGTTTCAGGCCCTCAAACTCGACAGGTTGGAGTTTTCCTGGACTTTGGAATCTGCATTAGTGTTAGACTGAGGTTGGGACTGGGGCTGAGAAGGGTGATTGGTATCTGGTTTTTATCTTCTTTCCCTGGGCAATTTCGGGCTATATGCCCCAATGTACCACAGCTGAAACATCGTCTTGAAGCATGATAATTTGGGGCACCGTTACTCCTGTTGTTATTTGGCGGGTGGTTGGACTTGTTCACTGGATCTTTAATTTGCTCCTTCAGCTTGGCGTGTGACTGGCGCATTCTGATTGCTCTCCCCGAGGAAATCATAGTCCTGTAGGTATATTTCTGCAGCTGGAAAGGGGTTGGTACTTTGTGGACCTGCTTCTTGTGTGTTATCGCCTTGGAACGGATTGGATGATGTAGATCCCAGTGGTGAAAGATATTCGTCTAAAAGTAGCCATTCGCTTGCAGCTGAATTGTTCCACATCTTGCTTGGTTCTTGTCAATATTTTGTTCACCAGTCATTTCAATGGCGTGGGTTCGAATCCCACCGCTGCCACCAGTTGTAACGTTCGCCAAGACGACCAGGAGGTTAGAAATGAGACCAGGACTACCAGCAGATTGTTTCTGACTTCGCTACTTTTATTCATGTTCTAGCTCTACAACGTCATGTTTACACTGTACAAAGAGAGGTCTTTCTCAAGCTCTGCCTCTGTTGACTGGCCAACTTACTTCTGCAGACTCTCCTCTCACTGACCAACTTACTTCTGCGGACTCCTTTTATATACTGCAGTGCTTATCATTCTCTACAAATATCTACATACCTCACGTGCTGCATTGACCTCACGAGGTAAATTCTCCTCACGAGGTAAATTGACCTCACGAGGTAAATTGTCCTCACGAGGTAAATTGTCCTCACGAGGTAAATTGACCTCATGAGGCAAATTGACCTCACGACGTACATATGCCTAGCATCTTACACACACTTGACTAGGCAGAGGCTGTATAGAATGATTTATGCATAACACACAGGTGAAGACAATTTACATTAGTATACTAGGCATCATAACTGTGTATGGGCTATTCCCGTAACAATACCAATGTGGATAATAACATGCTACGCCAGGTTTCTTTCATTAAAAAATTCATTAACTAGAGTGTTAAGTATGGTAGAAAGAAGAGCGATTTAGTTTTTTCGGCTAAAAGTTAGCGGAACTGGACCCTGTGATAAATGAGAGGCACTTCCATGTGAACACTGCTACAATGAAACCCCTATGCAAACACATTTCCTTTAGAAACTAGGCTATACGTGGACAAATATACCCCTGTATATGAGTTTTTATAACTGTCTGCAACTATGAGAAGTATAACCAGTCCTTTGGTGTACTTTGAAAATGCAGGAATAACAGCACATCCTACCTGCTTTAATTAATAATGGTGATCTAAGGCTGGAAAGCTAGGTCCCCCAACACCAGTCATTCCTAAAACAAGAGTCAAGTAAATGTTGATGCATGATGGCTATCCTCCCATCCCTTGTTATGAGCAACAAAGCTTTGTGGGAACTGTATTAAAACATTAAAAAAACCAGAAAGCCAGGACATTGTGGTTTCGATGATTCAATTACAGTATGAGTATTTTGAATCTGGCATATTGCATGTTGTGAGGATATGTTGATCCCCAATGAGTTTTTACCTCTAACAAAATCAATAGGCATCTTCCACCAAATAAGGTGCACCTGAAAATCAAATATGACATCTGTCCAAGCTTCCTTGAAAGTTTACAAGGTTTTCACAACTTGACTCCAGTTCACCTCAAATTATTGTTGGCCTCAGTGGAAAACAGTAAGCTAGTTTGGCTGAATAAGGCACAGCTTCAAACTCCATACAAGTTCTGTAGATGCTTCCCTTCTCGCAATATTATGTTCATAATATTTTAACAATTTGAACTCCTTTGACCCAGGGTGACCTTTGACCTCCACCAAAAACAATAGGCTTCTTCTATTTAATGTAAAACATTGACAAACTACATACCAAAAGTTTCCATGGTTCCTACCTTGAGATATTATGTTAACATTTCAGTATTGATCTCTGGTGACCTCAGATGACATTTGGCCTCCACCAAAAACAATAGGGTTCTTCCACTTGATATGAATGATTGACACACTAAGTATGGGAGGTATCCATCATTTCTACCTTGAGATGTTGTGTTAAGAACATTTTCAGTGTTTGACCTCTGATGACCTTTGACCTCCATCAAAAACACGAGGCCTCTTTCCCTTAATATGGTGCATCTATGTACCAAGTTTGAGAACTGTCAGAGTTTCCCTTCTTGAGATATCATGATAACAAGATTTTCAGTGTTTGACCTCTGGTGACCTCAGATGACCTTTGACCTCCATAACTAGAAAGCCAAAAGGCTTAGTGATTCCTTGCCTCATGATATATATTGTAACAAACATGAATCGCCCACATGACAAGCATGAGATCCCACACAGTTATCCTACTTGAGATACCATCTTAGTAAGGTCAAAACCTTTTGAAATCTCGTGACCCAAAATGACCTTTCACCTCCACTTAAAACAATAGGGATCACCTACCCTATATGGCCATCAACATGCTAAATATGAACAATTCACAAACTAAGTATAAGATCCCTCCTATTTATCACCCTTAAAATATCATGCATACAAGGTTTTGACCTTTTGTCACCCCAAATAACCTTTGACCTACACAAACATGAGAAAACTCCCAAACGGATATGATGCTGCAGGGGAACAAATTATATTTTGTCGTGTCTAATAACTTGATAAAAAGGTAAACATGTTTATTTAATCAAAATTATAGCACTTTATTTTGTCGAGTTACAGCTATTGGTGGCAGCTCTTTCATATTTGATTTTTTGGCATGATGCCCTTCCCAATGGCTATGAGGTCCTTGAAAATTAGCAAAAACTGATATTCCTATTAAACAAGAATCTAGCATGACTTGCAATTTTGCCTTTAGTCTACTTAAAGACACAACACACAGTACAAGTTTCCCTGGTTTGATACACAGTAGTCATTTGTTTAAAGCTTACCTGAACTACTGTAAAGTGAAATAGGGTGTTTAGAATACACCAACATGGCATACAAAGAAATTTGCCTTAACCATTGTTAAACCATTCAGTCTGATCAATAAATATCTGTCAAAACTTCATCTCCTAAAAACATTATGCATGTGATGAGTAACGGATGCATCATTTGAATTTTAAAAAGTTTGGGTGAACAAATTATTGTTGAGCAACAAATAGCTAAATTTCTGATCTGTGAGAATCTTATTCCTTGAAAATAAGACTACTGTAATTCGTTATTTTTGAATAATCTATCATTCTATGTCCACAAATAATGGTTTTAAAAATATGGTTGTTTTCTGTAAAACAAACGCCCTATTTCCCTTTAAGGGCTAAACAGAGACACTGTTTATACAGTAAATGGTTAAGTCCATTGAGCACCTGGCTCAACAGACTGTATGATTTATTCTGGACATTGTAGTTTCTACTGGCAGTCAACTGTGATAAATTATGTCAGATAACAGTGACCAATTTGAACAGAGGGGGGTCAGTTACAATTTGATTCATTCAATTAAGCAATCACAGTTCATGCACGCTCAAGGGTATTTGATCCAAATGATCAGTAATTTAGTTCTTTTTATAAAGCTAATAACCCGTGGTATATTTAATCAATTCCAATTTACAATTCATGCATGCTCACATGTCCTTATGAGGATAGTGGCAAAAGGTTTGCAAAATAATAATCTTTGATACCAAATTTAATGTTGTCTTCATCTTTTCTTTATGATTATCGAAGAGACTATGTTGGTATGTCCTAAAAGAAGTTCTCAAATCAACAAGAGGATTCTACATTACAAGTATAAAATTCACTAGAAGGACCGTTCTTTAAATATTGTAGATTCAAGTTTTTCACATTTTGACCTCCCATGACCCCAAATGACCTTTCACCTCTGCCAAAAAAAATAAGGATCATCTACTCGATATGGGCAATCCACACGCTAACTATGAGATCTCTCACATTTACCGTTCTCGAGATATCGTGTTTACAAGCAATTTTCAAGGTATTTACCTTCTGACCTCTGGTGACCCTTGTACTCAATAAGATACACCTACCCACTTCATATGACATCTGCTCAAGCTTCTCTTCTTGAGATATCGTGTTTACATGGTTTTCACAATTTGACCCCTGTTGACCCCAAATGACCTTTGACCTCCACTGAAAACGATAGGGTTCCTTACTCAACATGGTGCAACTACATACTAAACATGAGATTTCTACAAGCTTCCTTTCTTGAGATATCGTGCTTACAAGGTTTTCACAATTTGACCCCTGTTGACCCCAAATGACCTTTGACCTCCACAAAAAACAATAGGGATCATCTACTCAATAAGGGCAACCTTCATGCCAAGTATGAGATCACTCAGAGTTACTCTTCTGGAGATATCGTGTTTACAAGCAATTTTCAAGGTATTTACCTTTTGACCTCTAGTGACCCCAAATGACCTTTGACCTCCACCAAAAACAATAGGGATCATCTACTCAATATGGGCAATCTACATGCCAAGTATGAGTTCACTCAGAGTTACGCTTCCTGAGATATCGTGTTTACAAGCAGGCGTCACACACGCACATACATACATACATACACACACACACACACGACATCACCATCGCACAGATTCCTCTGCCTTCGGCAAGGAATCAAAAACAAAAGCAATCTTCCTCTCAATATGGTGCATCTATGTACCAAGTTTGAGAACAGTCTGACTTTCTTTTCTTGAAATATCATGATAACAAGATTTTCAGTGTTTGACCTCTGGTGACCTCAGATGACCTTTGACCTCCATAAAAAACAAAAGCAATCTTCCTCTTAATATGGGGCATCTATGTACCAAGTTTGAGAACTGTCACAGTTTCCCATCTTGAGATATTGTGATAACAACATTTTCAGTGTTTGACCTCTGGTGACTTCAGATGACCTTTGACCTCCTCAAAAACAAAAGGGTTCTTCCTCTCACTATGTTATATCTACAGTACTATGTATGAAGTTCATTCAACTTCCTTAACTTGAGATACTGTGTTAACAAGGTTTTCAGTGTCTGACCCCTGGTGACCCCAGCTGACCTTAGAACCCCACCAAAGACAATAGGGTTCTTCTTCTTCATATGGGGCATCTGTGTACCAAGTTTGAGAAATGTTAGACTTTCCCTTCTGGAGATATCGTGTTTAACGAGAAGTGTCACAATCACACATACATACACACACACGCACACACACGCACGCACATACATACACACATACATACACACGCCATCATGAATGCATAGGTTTCTCTTATCATCGAAACCAAAAACATTCAGCTCATTCTGGTACCCATGGAGTAACAAGGATCTGAAAAGACTATCCCTTTTTTGGAAAACTCTCGGTCAATCAGCTGGAAAAGTACTTATCCAAGAGCCAGTTGTTTAGTGCCAGTTGTTGATGTCAGTGTTCTTAAACTTTTGTGAATTACTGATGTGGAATTGTGTTGAAAACTTCATTGCTGAAACCCAATTACCACATGACACTGGCTTTTGTGATACAGAAATTTTGCAAGGTCCTCAAGTCTAGTGAGCTACATATTCTATAATCTACCTTCAAGAAACCTATGATGACATGAACAAGAGAATTACCTATGTGATTCTCATCATGATTTGCAATGTGCTCAAGGTTGCAGGTACAGTAAGAAGTTGAAAATCACTGGACAATAATTGGCTGGATTTGCTCTAGCACCTTTTTGCAAATTGTCACTATATTTGCCCCAAACTGTGGGATTCTCAGTAAAATCATTAGCAAGTCGGCAGTTGTTTTATCTACCCTGATTAATCTTTCTTTTAATTAAAATATTCTTTTCATTGATACAACTTACTGTACATGAGTTATTAAAGTAAGCAAATTCCATCATTTTACCAAGCTGTCCAATGGCCAAGTAATATTTTCACTTTTATTTATATTTTTGTTCAGACCTTTAAACAAATTTCGTCAAAGAAAGTAGAAGGGTGAAGGTGTTTGTTCAAATCCTGTCATATCGTGAGCTTTCAATACAAAGACATGTAGTTCAAAGCAGAACATCAGACTACTTATTTTTTCTTTCAGTTCTATGCAACCAAGAAATAAATGTTCACCTAGTACTTGTCATTCCATCTTTTCATGATTTAGTATTATACTCTAAAGAGTAAATAGATTGTAACATGTATGCTTCTGCACCATAGTAATTCTGTCAAATTTTGAAACATCTAATGACAAGTGCCACTCTGGTTCCTTGCACAGATGGAGAGCATATAATGTTAAATATGAAGTAAAAGGGAGCATATTGCATTATTTTGTACGATAGCCTATATGGTCCATTTCTGACCATGAACTCTCACTTTTGTAACATAAAATCTGTAGAGAGAGAAACATATTTCATGCTTCTATAAAATGGCCCATTTCAGACATTGGACCCCAAACATGACAAACATGCACCCACATGGAATCACTTCCATAGCACTAATGTGACCAACCATCAACAGTGTTACATACAATCTGTAAGAGAAGAAGTATTTAGCATGCTTTCACAACAGCCTAGGGGCACTATGGTTCCTTGTACTTGGAATATACATACTGTAAAATGATGTGCCTGAGTTCATAAATACCAAAGAAGCCATTTCAATTAATGCAATGAATTGAAGATGTTGATTTAGAACTGCAATATACAGCAATATCCCATTC
Source organism: Stichopus chloronotus (assembly GCA_021234535.1). Classification (NCBI taxonomy): domain Eukaryota; kingdom Metazoa; phylum Echinodermata; class Holothuroidea; order Aspidochirotida; family Stichopodidae; genus Stichopus; species Stichopus chloronotus. The sequence continues at coordinate 16,000,415 of CM037841.1, read as the reverse complement.
ATTTTACAAAACACAAACAGCTGTGTATCTCTGCAAATTGCAATAAGGCTTATCACATCTTTGCCCCTTTAAAGTCCATCAAACTGACAACATGCCTGGAGGGGACTCCTGGGGTCTAGTTTAAACTGGTAAGAACACCAACTGACTTATTTTCTTTCATTGTGTTCTGCCCTCTTCACTAATTGAAAAGACACTTACATGAATGAACACATTAGCACTCAGGCATGAGGAGGTAAACTGATCCAGCCAAAACTTGTCTGGTGTGACCACCTACAGTACTGCAAACAGCACACTGCTGCTTACTCATTTGATCAAGAAACCGCTAACTCAAGCAATACTTCCATGATGCACTGGAGGGGGACTGATGGAACATATGAGCATCCATAACATAACAAGGTTTTCAGACTTATGCCCCCAGTTCCCCCAGATGACCTTTGACCTCCACCAAAAACAATAGGGCACACCTTCTCAATATGGCAAACCTACATAGCAAGTTTGACTTTCATCTGACTTTCCCCTATTGAGTTAGAGCATACCCAAGCAAAACAGACTTTTGCCCCCAGTTCCCCCAGATGACCTTTGACCTCCACCAAAAACAATAGGGCACACCATCTCAATGTGGCAAACCTACATACCAAGTTTGACTTTCATCTGACTTTCCCCTATTGAGTTACAGCATACCCAAGCAAAACAGACTTCTACCGCCAGATGACTTTTGACCTCCACCAAAAACGATAGGGCACACCTTCTCAATAAAGCGAACCTACATACCAAGTTTGACTTTTATCTGACTTTCCCCTATTGAGTTAGAGCGTACCTAAGCAAGTGTTACAGATGCACACACACACACGCCAACCTGACTGCATAGGTTCCTTTGCTGACACAAGGAACCAAAAACCACTGTTTTAGCTATAGCATGGTGGGCACTAGAATAAATGACACACATAAAAGAATAAAAAAGACAATGCTTACAACTATTCTCATAAAATACATAACCAGAGTCCATAGACTTGAGGTTTTGATGATGATTAAATACCTGTGATCTTTGACCTCTTTTAAAAAAAAAGTAGGCTTCATATACGTAATATGGGAAAACTACATAGTTAGGATACGAAGTAGCCATGATGCCTATCTTGAGATACTGTATAGAAAGGTTTTCAGTGTTTGACCTCAAAGGACCTTCAATAACTCTTCACCTCTCCCAAAAATAAAAGGGTTTGTCTATTTGAAATAATGCATTCACAATGTTAAGTATCAACAGTTTCCATGATTTGTGTCTTGAGATACAGCATTATCAAACTTTTCAACATTTGACCACTGGTGACCTCAAATGACCTCCACCCATACAATTATATCTGTCAAAGTTCCCCTTATTGGTGATATCATGTTTAGAATGCTTTTACTATTTGACCCTGCTGATTCAAAATAACTCTTGACTTCCACAAGAAACAACAGGGTTTTTCTATTGATATAACCCACTCACATGCTGATTTTCAAAAATTTCCATGATTCCTATCTAGAGTATCATGTTAACAATGTTGTTAGTATTTGACCTCTGCAGACCTCACATGAACTTCATGATTGCAATCTTAAGATGCTGTGTTAAGCAAGTTTTCAGTGTTTTGACCTCCGGTGGTCTCAGATAATCTTTGACCTTCAAAAAAAAACCATAGGGTTCTTCTACTTGATATGGGATGTACATACAAAGTATGAAAGCTCTCAGTATATTATCTAAATTTCTCAAGATATCGTGATAACAACATAAGCATGCATACACCAGGCATAGTGTAATTGTAATCAGAATCATACTTGATTACGAATGATCACATATATTTTAAGCAATTGCAATCTATTACTTTGGGAAAATTGAAAAGAAATTGTAATCATAATGAATTACAGTACAACGCTAAAGTAATTGTAATCATGGGTTAATTAGTAGTAACTTTATACAATGCAAAAGAACCAAAAGGTTATTCCACAATTTTTTCAGTGCTTTTTACTTTGCCTGGAGTGACTATAGAGCTTTCATTGGATGATTGTAAGAAATACAGAGAATTCAATGATCTCCATTGATTGTTTGTACAATCACGGATACAGTATATTTTTATTACTTAGCGCTCACTATAACCCGAGACCTCTGGTAAAATATTGTATGCGCGAAAATAATGTGGGACACACAGAAAGAAAGGCCTGTGAGTTTAGAGGATCTGCACAATTTTTGTTTGTTTTTTTGTTTCAAAGGGAATGTTAACATCGCTTTTGAAACTAGTTAACTCTCTTTGTTTGGCTCATCAGCGAAATTCTGTTGGTGACCTTATCAAAGTCCCACCCGTGTACACTTTCCTCAGCCTGTACGGCAAATCATTCATGTGAGCCAGTTTACAAATGCCCATCTGCAGTATCATTAGATACTGTATTATAAGTATTATCAGATTACAGATTACATCATTGCACTACATACAAAGTGATGTGACAAGCTCTGCAGCATACAGTATAAACACCACGCTCTACAAATTCAGCCTGAAACATCTGCCAATCATCATTTAATTGCTAAATAGTAGCTTGTTTGCAAGATTGTTGTCGGTGATCGGACAAAAGTTCTGATTGTTCTGTGAACTGTACTGCAGCAACCAGACAGTACAGCTGTCAGTAGTAAAATATTTCCTTGCCTGGGGTATTATATGAAGCAGGGACCTATTGTAATGTTTTCCACAATCAGTTAACAGTTTGAGACACACCAGCATAAAATGTGTGATATCTTTGCTAAAAGTAACTGTGTGAATTGCCGTAAGTACTTGCTTATATTGTAAACATTATGATGTGTACAGCACAAACTAGGATTATCCACTATCATCTGTCCCAGTAAAATGCCTTCTTAATGATTAAAATGAAAACTAAACATTCGCAAATGAAGCAAAATAAAACGTTGCTTACAAGATAAACATTGCATGCATGGAAATTTAGTTGCTGGTCATATGTCCTGGGCAATTGCCTGCATAAACACCCCTGCCTTGGAAACAAAAATACTTCCCAAGGTGAGTATCAAAATGCTCTCCTTAGATTACCATTACATGCTGGGCAATAAATAGCCCACCTTGTGAAACAGATTGCTTAATTGTGTTAAAATACAACGCTAACATCAGAATATATGAAGATAAGTATATAAAAAAAAGATTTTTCCGCCATAACTATTTGGCATCTTACTATTTGGCATCTTACGTAGCAATCACCGTGACCATAAGGCTGACGGCAGTATATCAGTAAATGACCAGGCAGGCAGTTGCTTTCTGTCATAGTTACTCCCTGGTATGTAAAAGTTTGACCTGAATACATTTATCAAAATGTTAACAGTTTCAATTTAAAATGATTTAAAAGAAGAGGGCAGAAAGAAGTTCTTTTGGTTATAGTATTTTTTTATTAACTTGTAATAATGTATGCAAAGTTTTCAACTCCAAAAGTAATAGATTTCAGTGCCAAAAAACATCATAAATCTCTGAAGTTGTATTGTTCTATGCATATCTTTTGTACTGTGTTAAAGGTGGTGTGACATGAAAATGACACTTTGGAGTTTTGGATGCATGAAGCATTCAATTTCAAACCATTGAAAAATACAGTAGCCACAAATTCCATACAAATCTGTCAAAAATTGACAAATTTACAGGCAACTATAGTGTCTCACAGCTGTGTCATAAATAAACATTGGCTAAGTATGCAAATTTTTGACGTCAAGAGATGGAGTACGATACCTGTTTGTCTTCATGTTAATCCTTTGTTTATGTAACCTTTATTTCAAGGACATTTCAGAATTTAATATTCCAAAAGGGTTTTATTTTGGAAGTATACATGTATATTTTCCTTCAAAAATATCAATATCACTTACCAATGTGAAACTAAGTAATAAAGTAATTAAGAGGGAAAAAAGGGTAAACAAAAGAAAAATGGACACTGTGCAACACTCCATATGTCATGTTTTGCATTTTTTTCAAACTTTAAACTCCCCTTAATTTGCATTTGTAGGTTATTTGTGCGTTGTTTGTAACACTAGACTTTTGAGAACAGTAATTAATCTTTACAGTGTTCCCTACAGAAGCAAGGGGGGGGGGGGCAGTCACACATGAGCGATCACTATCAAGCAGTGGTTGGAGAGGGGTTCAACCTCACCTCAAAAGAATTTCTAATTATTGAGATGCAAAGTGGTGTCAATTAGAGATTACAGTTGCTCTATTTTAAAATGGCAGAAGCCTATTGTTTACTCTTTGCAGCCAAGCCAGGTCCTTGTGTTAGTAGAGCTGTACAGGTATCACCATTCTATTTCGTTGCCAGGTCAGCCCTAATCATCCATTGGAGAACACGCATGTAATTTTATGTGCGCAATTGTTTAATGGGTGTATTGCAAATCACAAAAATGATGACCTAAAAAGTTGTCTGTAATATCGTACTCTGTGTTCTTTTTTTGATTCCTTGCCGAAGGCAGGCAAAGAATCTATGCGATGGTGATGACGTTTGTGTGTACAGTATGTGTGCAAAAGAAATTGTGTACCTCCTACATGTACAGTAGATGGTAAGTCGGATAAACTTCAAACTTCATGGGTAGGTGCCTGGGTATATGGTATAGTGTCCACCAAACTGATGACATCAAAAGTCAAGGGTCATAAAAACATCTCTGTGTGAATGTTCAAAAACTACCAAGTATGGAAAGTAGACAATACAGGAAACATTTTCAAAATATTGATGACATAACAAGTTCAACTGTCACATGGTTAAATGTAAAATCAGCAAGTAATCAGAAAAAGTATGCTACAATCTCCTCTTACATGGCAAGTAATATAAATTTCAAACTTGGTGGGTATACTGCAGATGCCTAGGTTTGTGATATAGTGCCAACCAACTGATGACATCATAGGTCAAGAGTCACATATCATGAAAACAGCAAACACATTTTCAAGTATTAACTCTATGTTTGAATGCCCTAGTTTTAAAAAATTACCAAATGTGAACAGTAGACAATACAGAAATTTTTAACTCATCCCCCTATAGGGGCTAAGATGAGATTTTGTAGTCACTTTGCTAGAGGAGCTAGTACATATTGTACTGTACATTCATTGCAAAACGGTTGCCATGGAAACAGGTGGAGAGGGTGAGTTGCGACACACCAGGGGTACCCCATGGTAAAAAGACCATGGGTTCAGCCAAGTCCTTTTGAGTGATATAAATGAAAATGTGTCCTTGTCAATGCATGTGTGTGTGTGTGGGTTTGTTTAGGGCACCGAACAGGAACACACACAGGAACTTCAAGCTTGCAACCGGGGTTACGTGGAAAAATGGGGATATCCCCATCTCTGGATATTTTAACATAATGAAAATTGAAGTATCAGATATGCACCCTAAACTTTATAAGTGAATCTAACTTTTTCCCCAATAACCTATTGTACGGATCTATACCTGTGTATAGGGGTGTATGTGTGTAAAAAATTATACACACAATCCTGTCTCTGGCGTGAATCGGGGATGCATGCAAGACTAAATACCACTAACTGTGGACATCATCTGCAAAGTGGGAATATCCCCGTTTACGTGAGGAAAAGTTCATGTACCCGATCAGCGCCCTAAACGGGTATGTGTGTGCGTGTGTGTCCAAAATACCTTGAGAAATATATGAGCATGCTTATAAACTTGGTCACGTTGTACATAATGGCAAAATATCCAGGGTGTCGCTGATTTTTGAGGAACAAAGTCAATTTTGCAGCATAGTTGGGATTTCCAGCATACTGTATCTTGAGAACTACTTGAGAAATAGCCCTTAGACTTTGTAAGGCTTTGCCTGATAACACAGAAAAAGCCATATTTTGCTCTGAAATTTGGAATGAAGCAAAAAAGTATACCTTAAGACTTTGCAAGGACTGACCTGACAACACAATACCCTGGTGACTGTAATAATGCAATAGAGTCATACAGAGGTTTTGGACTTCCATGTTTATTACTTCAACATAGTATACAATACAAGAAAAACATCAAAGGTCAGGTGTGTGCCAAGGAAGCGACCAAGTGGTAATGACCAGTGGCTTAATTCCTGCTGCAGCTGCATACCTATTGTACACATGCAGGTGTTCAGATGTAATGCAGCATAATATTGCATAATAATACATAACATTGCACACATGGAGTAAAGAAGTTACATAACATTACAGTGTCCTACTGTAACCTAGGCCTAATCGGCCCTTACATTAATAGCATATTGTGACTATAGCTACTTCAGTGTACCCTTAAGGTTTACCAGGGACATCTGTCCATGCTCCTGCACCTCACTGGGACTGTACTGATGGTGATTGGATATTGATCTTAGAAGTAACTTACCTTTAAGCCAAAACCTATCCTAACACGAACAACAACCGTGTGACTGGCCATTCCTTCAACTATATTTTTTAAGCAAACAGTAATTTTAGCAGACCCAGGTCCTGTGGTAAATGAATGGGTCAACATCCATGCCAATAGCCTAGGCAATGCTTGAATTAATGTTGACTAATGACATGTAATGTAAGTTAAAGGCTGTATTGCATCACCCGGCCTAAGCTATATTTTTACCTCCCTGAAAGGAAAATTCTCAACTGGTTCTAAGTTACAGTACTCTTAGATTGCCAGCAAATTCGAAAGATGCTGAGCAGCTCGTATTACACAGCATACACAGGGATCCATTGTTTTGATTACACATGTGGAGGAATGTAAGACAGGCTGAGGGAGGGACTAGAGGTAGGTGGTTGGGAGAATTGAAACTGTCTGGGGTCATGCATTACAGCCTTTAAGTTTAACAATGAGTTTAGCACAAATAGCAGTAGGCCTACAGCTGTAATGATCGATGTGCTTGATCAATGTTGACATGTATGCAAAAGGCCTGCCGACAAAGTTTCCATTGCTATTACTACATAGCCTTATCCTTGCAGTAGGCCTTACGTTAATCTAAGAAATCAGCTTACTAATGCTAAGGATAAGTAATGTAACTTACCCCAAGCTGTGTTCGTGTACCGCCAATCAAAGACGAACCTGTAGTGTGGCGCTTACTCGCCAATTGTGTACAAAGTAACAGTTCCACGAGATTATTCGTTTATTCGCCGTTCATATGCAAAATTATATAGATCAGGGAATTTCCCCAATAGAAAATGGCGCTTTTCACAATTACTCCAAATGAATTATCTTAGATTACTCCCAATGAGGTTGGCACGCGGAGTGACTGGAATACTGCCATACAGCAGGCTTCCTCGATTAAATTTTTTGAAGCAACACATTACAAAATGTTACTGATATAATGCGCCACTGATCGCCGTCCTGGGGGAGTGGTATAAAGGGAGGGGTCCTCTCCCCTTTTGAAAATTTTCCCATTTCAGAAGGGGCTTAGATGCAAAATGGTGCAAAGTTTGTTCAATTTCCCCGGCCAAAATTTGTCCAAAACTTGTGGGAACTTTGCATCAGAGAAAGAAACAAAGAAAGATTCTCCACCTACCTAGTGGCTGAAATGACATTTAGATGATCTGGCAAGCCTTGAAAAATCCGGAACAAATGTAGTTGTAGATATTGTCATTATGTCCTGCAGGTGGTGGTGAGACAGTCGTGTTCGAAACTTTTTCTTTGATAAAGTTCATGTTGCTAAAGGAACTTTCGCAGATATAGGAGGATCCGAATATCACCAACACTTTCAAATACAACGATTTCAGATCACTGCAAGTTTGAGGAACACTTATCCAGAAATCGTAGGTTAGCAAGTGGTGCGCATGCAGAAGGCCTAGATTTGGAATTTATTTTAAACATCACCTGTCTGTCTTGCGGTAACGGTGAGTCGACAAGGAACTGACTGTAATGAATGTGAACAGTGACGGTGATCTTACTTTCTTGTGAGAATAAATAGGATGTTGCTACATCCTTGTCGGTATGTGAAGTCTGTCTGTGGGAAGTACTAGATATATTTACCTATTTTTGAGACAGAATAATCCTTGTCAGAAAAGTTATAAAAAGTTAAATTTTTCAGTATTCTCCCAGTCTTTTGCGTCAATCAAAACCACGTCGCGCGCCACAAGTGGCGCGCGCCGCTTCTTGAGGAATACAGGCTTAGCGCTATCGCGAGGAGAGCACTGGATAAACAATTTAGTTCAGTTTAGAAAAATTAACCTCCGAAGTTATAGCTGGTGTAAAACTAATAGTAACAATCCACGGGCTAGTATGAGCTGTAGGGCATTTAAAGTGAATAAGTTGTATTCTATCACGCAGTGGTCGACCACAGGCTCTAGAAACTCGTTCTAATACAGATAGGCCCTAAGGTAATAATGTTCGAGTTCATGAATGCTGCGTAGGGTAGCGTTAAGTTGATCCGCTGGAGACTAGGTTGCGGTGCTCCAGAGAGGATGGGTGTCTCTAAAACGAAGACCTCTAAAACGAAGACCGAAGACCTCTAAAACGAAGACCGAAGACCAAAACCCGTTCAAATGACGAGCAACTAAACAAAGAGACATACACTGTTCTGCCAAACTGCCAAACGCAGAGTCAATAAACGTATCCCGTTTCTGGGAGAGTCTTCGTTTTCCGGTCTTCCTTTTAGAGATTTGCAATATTACTAAAATCTATAAAACGAAGATCGAAAAACGAAGACCCTATCGATATGTCAACCAAAGCATTATTTAACCGACTTCTATTATCGACGGCGCTCAAATAAGTATTTTTCTTGCAGTTTAATTAAGTTTAACCCATCTTGATGTTAATACCAGCAAGGAAATACATCAAGCCTAAGTTCGTTGGTAAAATGAATTGCTAACTTTAAATACAATACACGTCCCGACCCGTTTATCAAACTAAAGGCTCAAAACTGTACGTGAACAAAGATTTTAACCCTATTTTCTATGCGTTATGTTTATTTCTTGTTTTAGATACGGATCTTCGTTTTCCGGTCTTCCTTTTAGAGATTTGCAATATTACTAAAATCTATAAAACGAAGACCGAAAAACGAAGACCTTATCCATATATCAACCAAAGCATTCTTTAACCGACTTCCATTATCGGCGGCGCTCAAATAAGTATTTTTCTTGCAGTTTAATTAAGTTTAACCTATCTTAATGTTCATACCAGCAAGGGAATACATCAAGCCGTTTGTTCGTAAAATGGATTGCTAACTTCAAATACAATACACCGTACATCCCGACCCGTTTATGAAATTTAAGGTTCAAAAATGTGCGTGAACAAAGATTTCAACCCAATCTTCTATGCGTTATGTTTATTTCTTGTTTTAGATACGGGTCTTCGTTTTCTGGTCTTCCTTTTAGAGATTTGCAATATTACTAAAATCTATAAAACGAAGACCGAAAAACGAAGACCTTATCGATATATCAACCAAAGCATTCTTTAACCGACTTCCATTATCGGCGGCGCTCAAATAAGTATTTTTCTTGCAGTTTAATTAAGTTTAACCTATCTTAATGTTCATACCAGCAAGGGAATACATCAAGCCGTTTGTTCGTAAAATGGATTCTTAACTTCGAAGCAATACAATGTAAATCCCGACCCGTTTATCAAATTTAACACTCAAAACTGTACGTGAACAAAGATTTTAACCCTATTTTCTATGCGTTATGTTTATTTCTTGTTTTAGATACGGGTCTTCGTTTTCCGGTCTTCCTTTTAGAGATTTGCAATATTACTAAAATCTATAAAACGAAGACCGAAAAACGAAGACCTTATCGATATGTCCTGGACCTCGGCATGGCGGGCCCCTGAACCCCACCCATTGTGGGTTTCGTGTGCACAGTTTCACATTCGACGCGTACACTACATGCATGTTGCCCCCCACCCCCACACACACTCACCCCCAAACAGAGGTGTGCACCCCTGCCTCTAAGCGTATTAAGAAATGTGCTTCCTGAAAAGAAGAAGCATTTCAGCCTTGGATTTCCAAATATTGAATCTATGAAAAAATGGAACGCCTGCTAAAGTGTAAAAACCGCCACATTCGATCATTCCAACATTTAAAAACTGTAGGCCCTAAGTAGATTGCAGAAACAGTACAACAAATGTATTGTTTATGGTAGAGATCCATCGTATGACCCCGTGTTTTCTTGGAATCAGCCTTCCAGTTGAATGGAGGGCAATCCTCCACTGAGCTCTATTGAGGAAACCTTCATGCTTTGATTTTTGCGTCGTTTTCACTATTCTTGCAAGCCTGTAACAACCATTTTAACGAGTTCATGGTCTTCGAGGCCTTCGTAAACGATGTAAGTATAACATACAACACATAGAATGTGTGTCTTGGTAGTTCAAAATCTGAAACCTCGGAAAAACACCCACGTGCCCACGTGAACCGATATCGAGCTCCATATAAAATAGGCTACTGTGTTGCTCCGTATATAAAAGGCAACACATCAAATAGGCTAGGCCTAATTGTTTTAGCCTAGGCGGATGGCCTAGATTAATCTAATTGTTTTCATTAATAGCAGGCTTTATCCCATCGAGGGATATTTTCACTGTTTAGGGTTATAAGGTTAGAAGACTAGTAACGTTAGGCATACAAACATAAGCACAAGGTGTTCTTAGCCGGGGGGGGGGGGGGTTGAAGACTTTTTTTTCGGATCACTTTCCCGAGGGCCTGCTTTAAGCATGGGTACTGCGGGACTCACGTCCCCTACAGAAACGGGCTTCCACAAAATGACATTTTGTGGGGTTTTATGGCAGCTGGGGGGGGGGGGGCTAGATGGTAGTCCAAACCGGTCAGAGGTATACGAAACGGAGGGAGTCCCACATTGTCGGGTTTCCTCATTCTGGCTGTCTAGAATAATTAGGCCTACAGGGTCACAATTACCGGTACCGTATATTCGTGGGCGTCCGCAGGCATTGTCAAGTACTTGCCCCCCCCCCCTCCTGGAAAATCAAAAATTTGAGAACACGTATAAAAAATAAAGAAAAACCCGAACAAAATGTGTTTTCACTGCTTAGGCTATATGCGGTGAGTAGGCTTTAGAAATGGCATTTACAGCGATCTGGGAGGCATTGCAGGCCAAAATTTTCTTGTGCTTCGAGCCAACTTGTGGTGGCGCGGAGCTTTTGCCCACCCCTAGAAATTTTTTACCACTGAATTTTTTTCTGTGGACGCCCATGCGTATATTGATCGATATATCAATGGACATAGGCCTACCGATCCGTCCGGACAATACAAGGGCGCTCAGGCAGCTTGAACAACGAATGATGGCCAGTGTTTTTTCATTACATAAATGTATTTTAAGGGCAAAAGTTGTAGATCCAGACTTATTTTGAAACAACTGCTTGGCCTAATTCTCACTAATTCCTTTATATTTCTCTTCCAAGTATTTTTCATTATATTTCATGACTTAGTCTAATATTGCATACCCAAGATAAAGCAAAGAGTTACTCCTCACAAACTTTACAGTTCAGAGAGAAAAATGAGGTAACATGATTCTCAAGAGCCATTCATGAATTAGGGTATAGGCTACTGCGGTAATACTACACTAGGCCTATTTCAATTTGTGGTGACTTTTCCCTTAAAGCTGTAATATTCAAAAGCGGAAAGGAAGAGGGGTGAGGGAAATTATTGTTCTTTACTAGAATTAACAAACTAAAAGAAATCGCTGATGCCAGTGGGAATGGACCTACACCTAACTAGGTCAATAGATATAGGCCTATCGATATCGATGCAGTCATCATCAAGCAGAATAGGCTAGCCTATGTCACTCCAGTAGCAGGGCAGGAATTGCGAGGTGGGGGGAGGCAGACTGCGAACTTTGGTAATCCCCCCGACTGACTGGCATGGAGAGAACGTCTATCTGGCTAGATGCAAAATCGTTCCTCCTTATGACAGGGGCGTAACCAGTTTTGTTTTGTTTTTTTTTGTCAAGTGTAGGGGCAAAGCCCATAGACAGACTCCCAGCGCTCAGCGCCATCAAGAGTTGACACGAAGCGCCGTGAAGAAATTTTGGCTAATACCTCCCAGATTGCTGAAGATGGTACTTCCAAAGCCTCCTTACCGCACATGAATAGGAAAACACTATAGCCATATAGTAAAATATTAACATTATACCTTACCAAAAGTATGCTCAAGGGAAGAGGGCTATATATGCTTCACGCCACTATCTAATGACAAATATGAAGGTAGTTATCGTTATAGAAACAGGATTTACAGTTTCATCAGGAACTGCTATTATATAGTTTAACGGTTAACATTTGCAAAAGTCGAGAGCCTGGGGCCGCAAGGTTTGATCATTTTGCTGTATGGGGGAGGGTCTAAGGGGAGGGGTGAGGGCTGAGATGCAAAATGGTGCTATATTTGAAACATTTTGAAGCATATTAAAACACGTCTGACGGCCAATTGGGAAGGGAGAGCTGTTGTTGCTCGCTACACTCGTCCAGACTGCTTCCGATTTCTCCCGACCATCTGATTTTCTTCCGACTACTGACAGAGGTGGGAGGCATAGTCCTCCTGCGCCCACCATTGCACACACTACTGTGTCACACCGAAGTCTGAGGTTGTTGTTGTGGTGCAACAATTTGCGAATGATGCGTTAGAGCATGAGACAGACGTGACTTTATTTCGACAATCTGCAATGCAAATAGACCTATAAACGTGAAGTTGGTAATCTATCATCAGGGGTTAACGTTGTGATTTGGTCACAGTGTAGAGGAAGCTGTCTTCTTTTGCAAAGAAACATTTTTTTACCCGAAAAATATTAATTAATTCTTATTCAACGGTAATAAACACAATAATTAAAGTTTCTCCTCACCTGAAGGTCCTTCTCAATGTCTTTATATTCTGGTAAATAGTCTAGAAAGGAAATTGATGTGCTGGAATTACAAAAGGTTAATTTTCTCTATCAAACTCCGATTGTCCCTTTGAAGAAAATTCTGTAGATTACCTTTTGAGATCACTTGTGGGGCCAGGGAAGAGAGATTTCCGGCGTTCTTAGGTGCTATTTTTTTTTAGAAAACATTTGATGGTACTATCACCGTCAACTGATGCTTTGGTTGATATATCGATAGGGTCTTCGTTTCTCGGTCTTCGTTTTATAGATTTTAGTAACATTGCAAATCTCTAAAAGGAAGACCGGAAAACGAAGACCCGTATCTAAAACAGGAAATAAACATAACGCATAGAAGATTGGGTTGAAATCTTTGTTCACGTACCGTTTTGAGCCTTAAATTTGATAAACGGGTCGGGATGTACGGTGTATTGTATTTGAAGTTAGCAATCCATTTTACGAACAACGGCTTGATGTATTCCCTTGCTGTTATGAACATTAAGATAGGTTAAACTTAATTAAACTGCAAGAAAAATACTTACAGTATTTGAGCGCCGCCGATAATGGAAGTCGGTTAAATAATGCTTTGGTTGATATATCGATAGGGTCTTCGTTTTTCGGTCTTCGTTTTATAGATTTTAGTAATATTGCAAATCTCTAAAAGGAAGACCGGAAAACGAAGACCCGTATCTAAAACAAGAAATAAACATAACGCATAGAAAATAGGGTTAAAATCTTTGTTCACGTACAGTTTTGAACCTTAAATTTGATAAACGGGTCGGGATTTACATTGTATTGCTTCGAAGTTAAGAATCCACTTTACTAACGAACTTCAGCTTGATGTATTCCCTTGCTGGTATTAACATCAAGATGGGCTAAACTTAATTAAACTGCAAGAAAAATACTTATTTGAGCGCCGCCGATAATGGAAGTCGGTTAAATAATGCTTTGGTTGATACATCGATAGGGTCTTCGTTTTTCGGTCTTCGTTTTATAGATTTTAGTAATATTGCAAATCTCTAAAAGGAAGACCGGAAAACGAAGACTCTCCCAGAAACGGGATACGTTTATTGACTCTGTGTTTGGCAGTTTGGCAGAACAGTGTATGTCTCTTTGTTTAGTTGCTCGTCATTTGAACGGGTTTTTGGTCTTCGGTCTTCGTTTTAGAGGTCTTCGTTTTATAGACACCCGTAAAATATACTGTTTTGTGAATCTTGAATACACGGAACACTACGCAATAAAGCTTCAGAAACTAGTAACGGACGTAACAACGAAAGATGAACTTGAAAAAATACGCGTGAATTATCAAACAATACAATATTTCCCATGTAGCTGAGCAGCATCAAACTTTCTCTGAAAAGTTTTTGGTAGGCGAGAGCGCCCCAATCACATTAAGTTTACTGCAGTCAGAGAAACTTTGGAAAGCCAATGGACGCATGAACGCTACAGGCCTACTCTAGGGTTAGGTGTGTAATCAGAGTCGGTCTGACTTTATGGTTCACCGTTTTATGTTCTTCTTGACAATACATAGATAATTTCATGCGATCGTCTCTGTGTGTCAGTTGGCATTAAATTCTTCAAATTTCAGTGAGATCGGAGCATGGGAAATAAGTTGTAGTTATCAAGCTCATTTAGCTGGTCCGACAGATAGTTCAGACGAAATATTATAAATGACACTGACCAGTGCTTGCCATCACAGGGCGTCCTAGCGTTAAGTATAAACTATTACCTACCCCTACATACCGTATATAGGGGTAGGTAATAGTGTATACATATATAGGGTAAGGTAATAGTTTATACTTAACGCTAGGAGGACCTGTGAATTTAACTACTAACGTTAGGCCTATATCAGTAAAGCACTTAGCGATGAGCTCCGCAACTCCATGGATTGAAGCGGCTTCCGGTATGTCGTCTGCAACCACAGAAATAAATTCTGTGTCTGCAACCAATTTAACACTCAGGCTGCACCCAAAACCATAAACGTTAGTCAACGAAGTGCCATATCAATTTGTCTTTATGAACCTTTAATTAGATTTAAAAAATAAATTTTCTTCAGTAAAATATGCTTTCGATTGTAGGCAAAAGCGTCAAATTGAATATAGGAAAAACTCGCTCAGTTTAATTAAAAGAAAAAGTAGTTTCACGAAACTGCTGTTGTGCGCTGAGCAGGCTAGTAGAGGCTAAAGCGCTTACACACGTTATTCTTAACTTGTGACAGAGACTTAGACTTTTTTACAGAATTTGTACAAAAATCCACATAAGAAATTCACATTGGGTTATCCTGAGTAAGATTGGAAAGGTCCTCTCCAAATGTGTCATTATTGGAAAGCAAGGCACCCTGCTGGATTCTCAGATCTGTTAGAAATTGTTGAAGCTGCAGCTTGCCTTTTGCACAGTGAAGAAAGACAAATGTTATGCCCTTGCTTTCTTCGCTTTGCGTTGCGCTGGTCAAGACCCGATTAAGATAAACTCTGACTAACGAGCATGTGGCAAGGTCTTCTAAATAATTTATCAATTGGACAGATGATACTATTTAGTTTAAGATCTTCGAACTGATCTGGGAGCAGGAGATTACGTGTTTTGACAGGGAAGAACTATTGCACGTGTAGGAGACCTGGTAACAAGAACAAAATGCACCAATGCGCAGTAGGCGAAGAGTGGATTCTCGAGGCGTTCGTAGATCTCGTAACTAGAAGAGAATTTTACTGACGACACTGTCGGGGTAGGTTGAGTAAGATAACTACAATGGGCCATTACTGGCACAGAAAGAAAAAGTAATAAACCACTGTACTAGAGAAAAAGAATTAAACTACGGTACCACAGAGAAAAAAAAACTAATCTGCCATACCAGATTAAATAATCTGTCATAACAGATTAAATAATTTGTCATAACAGATTATATAATCTGTGATATTACAGATTAAATAATCTGTCATAACAGATTATTTAATGTCGCAACAGATGATTTTTTTCAAATATTAACATTATTTCACATGCGTGAACGCTTAAAACAGCGTCCAGATTAAGCAAATGAAATCTTACCCCCAAATCCAGCTGGTACGCTTATGAGTATAGGCTACAATAAAGGAATGACAGCAACTAGTGCAACATGTGTGCATGGTAGTAATCTAGCGTCGCTGAAGGTAGCTGCAAGGTAGATGTGTAAAAAGTTTTCCTATGTTGAATAACTAGAAGGTAACCGTAAAATGGCAATAGTTTCTTAAGAATTCTTAATAATTAAATAATTCTTAATAATTTAAATAATCTGTTACGACAAATTAAATAATCTGTTACGACAGATTAAATAATCTGTTAAGACAGATTGTTTAGTCTGCAATGAGAGATTATTTTATCTGTTCCGACAGACTATTTAATCTGTTATGACAGATAGAATAATCTGTTATGACCGATTATTTAATCTGCTACGACAGATTACTGTGGTCTAAATTTTATTTAATCTGTTATGACAGATGATTTAATCTGTTGTGACAGATTAGTATTTTTTGTCTCCGTGGTACAGTAGTTTTTTTTTTCTCTGTGGTACAGTGCTTTAATTTTCTTTCTGTGTGGTACAGTGGTTTATTTTTCATTCCGGTGGCACTAATGGGTCATCTTAGATAACAGTAGCTGGAAGCAACTGAAAGAGAGAATGTGCAACATCAAGTCAGCATCTGATTTACTAACATTTGGACGTTATAATGGAATTCACAAGTGGCAGGCACCTGCGGAAAAAGTGTATTATTTTGTTAATAGAGCTGCCCTAAACACTAGGTTTCCGACCGCGAGTGAAAAGTTAGTGGTAGTGGAAAATCCACGTACCTCAACATTTAAACTACTGTTAAAGAATTAACAATGTCGCAATCGGGGGTAGTTGGTGATTTTGATTTTCTTTTACTCTATGGTAGAGTATTTTAAACATATATTACATTGTACGAAACGTTTGCACATGAAATAACCCATGCAACAGCAGTCTTGATAGTTACGGCTCAAATGCTCGTAAAGGGATTACTACAGGAAGGTAGGTAAGAAAATGATTAAGTCATTAAATAAAAAGTGTTCTGCCGCCTCGTTAAAAGACATTGTAAGTCTCCGACTAAATTATAATAGTTTAAACCTTTGAACAATCAAAGGGAAATCACGACAGATTTGATGTGTAGGTGCACCACATTGAGTATAAAATGCAGATTGCTATGTGTGCTAGACGAAAGTCGCGTGAGGTCAATATAGGTCAAACTCAGTAAACTTTGTAAACACGATATTTAAGAAGGGATGCATGGACATTTGTTGTATTTCATGGGTGGATATACCTCGTTAAGTACAATACCCTATTGTGTTTGATAGAGGTCAAATGTAATTTGTGGTCAACAGTTGCAGGATAGTGAAAACCTTGTGAACATCATATTCCAAAGAGGAAAGCCGGCAATGGGCTCTCATATCTTATGTAGATGCAGTGGTGTATCGACCACAAGTAACTATCATGTTTGGTGGGGATCATCTTTGAAAAGAAGAGTCGATTTTTCAATATTCACAGGACATGCATGTGGACATCTATACTACTATGTAGTATGCAGTTGTGCATGTTGAGATATATGATAATGTGCCTATCAGTTATCAACGTAGGGCAGCAGATGGCATTGTTTGCAATGTAGTTGTTAGATCTTAAGTGGTGAAATCATAAGTTGATGTAATATCACAAAAGAAAAACGAAACATATCGCCGTATGCGATATGTCATATTATGAAGTCATCAAAACCACACTACAGTTATGTGTTCGGGATTTTCTCCGTGCGGGGTTTAGAACCTTTACCTTTGTAAACTATATCTTTGACAGGTAAGTGGCAAATCTGAAAAAAATGCAAAATAGGCAACAATAAATCGGGATGCTCCGATGATACCCTCCAAGAGAATTAGTAACACGTTTTTACACGAGAACCCATCATATTTGGAGTGTGAAAATACAACCTTCGACCATACAACGTACCCAAGGTAAAACCAGAATACACAAATACATCATGGTTTCGATGAAATCATCATTAGGAATTATCTCATTAATGTTGCTTCTTGAGATATTGTGTTTACAAGGTTTCACAATTTACATCTGTTGACTCTAAATGACCTTTGACCTTCAACAAAACGTTAGGCTTTTTGGGCTTCATAAGGTACACCCACTTACCAGTATGACATGCATGTGCAAGTGTAACCTAGTGAGATATTGTGCTTACAAAGATAATCTGACCCTTCTGTCCGGCAAATGACATTAGACCCCCACCAAAAACAATGGGGCACTTGTACTCAATAAGGCTCACCCAAAAGATTTGCAAAAGCTTCCCATATTAGATATTGTGTTTGCACGGTTTTCACTATTTGACCCTATTGAAGCATTAATGATATTTGACCTTCATCCCAAAACAGTTTTCTTGTCCTTCATTAGGCACACCTACATGGCAAGTATGAGACATGTAGAAGTTTTCCCCCGTTGAATATTGTGTTTACAAGGTTTTTAATATATTAGCCCTGTGAACCCTGAAGGATCTTTGACCTTAAGCAAAGCAATAGGCTTCTTGCACTTAATATGGTGCACCAACAAATCAAATATGAGATCTATCTCAGCTTCCCTTCTTGAAGCTTCCCTTCTTAAAATAATATGTGTACAAAGTTTTCAGTAGTTGATCCCTGTTGATCCCAAATGACCTTTGATCTCTCACTAAAATAATAAACTTCTTGTCCTCGATAAGGTTTACTTATATACTGAACGTGACATCTGTACAAGTTTCCTTTCTTGAGATATGATGTTCACAAGGTTTTCAATATTTGACCCCTGTTGACCCCCAAATGACCTTTGACGTCACACTAAAACAATAGGCTTCTTTTCCTCAATAAGGTTTACCTACATACTAAGTATAAGATCTGTACAAGTTTCCTTTCCTGAGATTTCGTGTTTACGAGGTTTTCACTATTTGACCCATGTTGAACCAAATGAGCTTTGACCGCCACCAAAAACAATAGGCTTTTGGTACACTTAATATGATACATATTGAGTGTACATTTATTGTGTAATATGTGAAATATATGAATAATACATATACCATACATAAGATCTGTACATGTTACCCTTCTTGAGTTATCGTGCTTACAATGTTTTTACTATTTGACCCTTATTGACCCCAAATAACTTTCATCTCCACCAAAACCTATGGTCCTTTTTATACTTGATATGTTACTCTCACATGCTAAACATGAGATATGTACATGATTCCTTTATGAGATATTATGTTTACAAGGTTTTCACTTTTTGAAATCTGTTGACCCCAAATGACCTTTGACCTCCACCAAAAACAATCAACTTCATCCCCTTAATAAGGCTCACAAGCAAGCCAAATATGAGATCTGCACATGCTTCCCACTTTGAGATACCTTATTTACAATGTAGCTGTCACAAATATACATACATACACACACATAGATACACTTCATGATTACACGGGTTACGATTTTATCGAAACCAAAAGTGAGACTGAAGTAGCAATGAGTAATCAGTATTTTTCATTTTAGTTTCTATATATTCTACTAAACAAACTTTTTTCACTCGTAATTTCAAGGCAAATCATACAGTAAACATAAAAGGTTTACCGTCGTGAAATTACCTTTCAGTAAAACAACTGACATGTTAATGATCCTTTTTATTTGAATATTACACAAAACTTCACAGAACATTCTATTCAATGTAAATAACTGAACTTAAAATTAACTTTCCATAATGAATTGTAAATAATTGGCGATAACTGACATATAAACCAGAATGCATAAATATATTGTGGTTTCGATGAATTCATCATGAGGAATTATTTTCCTGAATCTTACTTCCTGAGATACTGTGTTTACAATGTTTTCACTACTTGACCCAGTTGACCATAAACGACCTTTGACCTCCAACAAAACGTTGGGCTACTCGTGCTTCATAAAGTACACCCACTTATCAATATGCCATTTATGTGCCAGTTTAATCTAGTGAGATATTGTGCTTAGAAAATTTTAACTATCTGACCCCACTGACCACAAATGACCTTTGACCTTCACAAAACAATGGTCTTCTTGTGTTCACGATGGCTCACTCACACACTAAATATGAGATTTGAAAAGCATCCCATATTGAGATATCGTGTTTACAAGGTTTCCACGTTTTGACCCTGTTAACCCATAAATGACCTTTGATCTCCACCAGACACAACAAACTTCATCTACTTAATAAGGTACATCAGCCTACTAAATATGATATTTGTAGACGTTTTCCGTCTTAGGATATTGTGTTTACAAGATTTTAATTGCTTGAGCCCTGTGGATGGGGCATGACCTTTAACCTTCACCAAAAACAATCGGCTTCTTGCACTTAATATGGTACGCCAACAAACCATATGTGAGATCTATCCAAGCTTCTCTTCTTGAGATATAATGTTGTTTACAGGGTTTTCAATATTTGACCCCTGTTGACCATCAAATGACATTTTGACATTTGGCCTCGCACTAAAACAATAGGCTTCTTGTCCAAACTAAGGCTCCATTACATACTAGATATAAGGCTGTAGGCTCCTTTTACTCATTGTACGATTCACCCACACACCAAATATGAGATCTGTAAATGTTTCTTTCTTGGCATATCGTGCTTACAAGGTAGCCAGTGGCGGCGCTACGGGGGGGGGGGGGGCATGAGGGGGCATTTGCCCCCAGATTTTTTCCTTCCCCCAGTTGCTCTCACCCTTCCTAATCAGATCTTGTACTCATTCAAAATTAATTTAATCACAAATCTATGTATTAGCATTGGACTGAATAAGAACAGCTTCCGGGGAACCATGATTGATAAATGACTAATTTATGTTACACAGGCTGCCAGTTTAATATCATGCCCATAGCCACTTCAACAGTAGGCCAGCCTGGTCAGACCAATTTTCTCTGGAATGTTTACCGTCCAGCATAAGGGAAGGGCGGGTAGGTGGTTGTTTTCCTAAATATAGGAATGTCGTTGTTTTCCTAAATAAAGGAATGGAATGGAAGTGTATGAAGCCTATGTGTGTGTGTGGGTGTGTGTATGTACTCGGTGGCACCGCTTAAATTTGAAATAGTACCCCCAAAGAAAAAAGTTGGGAACCTTGGAGTACGGTCAACCGAAAAAATGAATAATATAAAAAATAAATAATATACCTCTCTTGGGACTTAATTTTCCACCCTGCAGAGATATGCTTAAACATCAGAGCTTCCGGGGACTTCGCCCCCTGGACCCCAACCGGGGCTTTGCCCCTGGACCCCACCCGCAAGGCCTCGCGATTCGCGCTCGGTTTCGCGCTGCGCTCGAAAATCTTTGCCCCCACCCCAACATTTTCTTCTGCCCTCAGTTTGCCCCCAAGTCTGACATTCTGGCGCCGCCACTGAAGGTAGCCGTCACACAACATACTTACATACATACATACATACATACATACATACATACATACATACATACATACATACATACACACGTACATACATACATACATGCACCACATGATTACACTGTTACGGTTTCATCGAAACAGAAAGTGATATTGTAGTAGCAATGAAGCAATGAATGATCAGTATATATATATATAGATATATGTGAAAATCCACGTATGCTCCCTTTGATATAAATATAAATATGTTGACAAATATGACAATTTTGAAGCACAAAAATTTTTACAAGAAAAGGTGTATATTTCGGACACGCCTGTGTCCTTCTTCAGCACAAACTAATATTGAAAACAATTTTCGAAAAACAACAGACTGCACACGCCCATGTGCAGCGCGCCCTCTAACAACGCAACAATATACAATCAGTGTGTCACGCGTCCCAATTTAGTGTGTGTTACTTATCATTATCACCCCGCCCCACCCCAAACAGAGGGAAAATCACTTAACAAACCAAGGTCTTTATTTAGACCATTGGAATGAGTGGATAATTTAATTATCCACTTACTCTCCGCTCTTAACCTTTTTATCACCGAAGAGTAGCCGTTACCTAGTAAAATGCATTTCAAGTTGGAAAGTGAATGATTATGTTCGCCGCTGTAACGCTTGAGTACAGGGTAGCCCAAAGACCCATCCTGTATTGTTTTTTTGTGATTATTAAACCTTAGTCTAAATTTATTGCCTGTCTGGCCAACATAGTTATCTTTATTACATATGTTGCAGCATAACAAGTAGACTACATTAGGAGTATCACAATCAAGGGGAGGGGGCCGAAGGTTATATGTAGTGCCAGGAGGGGTGAAAGTTTTATCAGTGACAATGAAACGACAAACTTGACATCTGGGTTTGCCACACTTTTTGTTACCTGTGTTTCTAGTGGTGGGAAGAATGGAGGATGTAAGAAGGGACTTCAGGTTAGGTGGCTGTCGTCTAGCAGTTAACGGAGGATCATTGAAAGATCTGAGATTGAGTTATCTGATTGAAGGATACTGAAATCCGAACGAATACATTGATGTAGACCCTCGGTTTTAGATGAATAATCAAAGACAAGAGGAATTCGACAGTTTTTTACTTTGGGCTTGTAGGACAGTAGTTTGTTCCTACGGTGAATGGAAGCCTTGTTTATCCCCTCCCTGATAACATGTAGAGGGTAGTCACAATCAAGTAAGAATTCTGTCAGATTGCTGACATGCTTATCATATTCATTCTCCGTGGAGCAGATGCGTTTAATCCTAATACATTGGGAGTATACGATTGATCTTTTTAAACTAATATGGTGGGAACTGCTAAAATCAAGGAAACCATGTGTGTCAGTAGGTTTGCAATAAAGAGTAGTTGATAGGGTTCCATTGTGTAACTTAACCAGTACGTCAAGAAAAGGAATTTCCTTGTCAGAACAGTCAAAAGTGAATTTGATGGAATGGTGAAAAGAATTACAATAAGATATAAAGGAATGTAAAGCAGGTTTGCCGTGAGGCCAAATGAAAAAGATATCATCAATATATCTATAGTAATGTAACGGTTGTATAGGGTACCCAGCCAGCATCCTATCTTCAAGATCGGCCATGAAAATAACTGAATAACTGGGAGCCATTCTGGTGCCCATTGCAGTTCCACATATTTGAAGATAATGTTGCCCGTTAAATTCAAAATGATATTTTCCAACCAATCACGGACGGTAATCTGAAACACTCCCTCTCTTTCAGTTCGGAATGAAGTTTGTTAACTCCCCCCCCCCCCCTCCTCTTTCCACTCATAACTTGCGGGGTGACTGAGATCATAGTAAATCTTGTTAAGGTATTACACTCTTTACTTGCATTCCTGAGATGGGAAAGATGGGAGGGAGATAGAGAGAAAGTAGAATAGTTTAATATTGATGACAAACAGGACTAACAGAAACGACAAACAAACAAAACTGTAACTGTCATGTAGAAATTTTAATAGAGTTATTAAAAAAAGTTAAAAGGTGATTTACTTTTAATCAAAAACAAAAAAACTTAGTCTTTAATTGCTAAGCTCTTTCCTAATTCTTAACATTATCATTCTTAAAATATTCACTTGTTTAAGTAATGCACGATACACATAATAATATATTTCCCACAGTTCGTATGATGAAATATTTATTTTCAATACACAACGTTGACTCAGACATTTTGTACTGAAAGTATTTTCATAGTCCAATGTTTTAATATCATCCTCCAGAAACGTTCTTCATCTGACGCCATAACGCACTAATCATGCTCTTATTGGCTTGGATGATCTATATTGCAACCGTCACATAAATCAGCACATTCTGTCTTCACAAATGACCTTCTTTGCTATCCATCGCAATATCTTTGCGTGTTATGTTGCCTGGACCTCATCCACTACAATATTGTCATTCTCAACGAACAGTCTCTTCGGTTGACATCCCGGATGACGCCTCTGAATATGTTGGGAAACTTGGGGGCTTTGTGCTGAGATACTTTACACCGAAAGCTGATTTCAATGTGAGGAAAACCTGCAGGTGCATTTATTCCGGAACAGTAGGAAATCTGACCCCTTGACCTCGAAAAATTTCAAGCGGGAATGACGTCCACTTTTTGAATTTGCCACTGCTGTACATGTGTACGAATCGACAACATAATACACAGATTTCATCGAAATATGCCCAGTTTTAAGTATAGCTGTATATGGTATATATACTTCGAACGTTGCAGTTTACGAGGACGAAAAAGCCATGTTTGGGCAGTGCAAACTACATAGCCTAATTTCGCGAACAACTTTGAGGCTTAAATATGAGACTTACGGACATGGTTTGAAAATTGGTCCAAACTGTGCAAAACATGAGTGAAAAAAGAAAACATGCAGGGAGATGTTACAGAAATTTGTTTTTTACATAATGCAACCGTCAAGAGACAAAATCAATGACTAATACGGTTAGTCTTAGATGAAACTTACCCCTATTCCGTAAAGCGCTAAGACAAAGTGATTGTCATTGAAATAGTGTACACAATATAATACTCGCGGACCAAACCAAAATATACTGTAGGGGGTTAACTTAAAAAATGTTTATTACAAGGCAAGTACTTTTATGACAGAATAATTTTGATAAATTTTCATTGCACGTAAAATATTTCATATCCTTCATTTGCACTAAACAACTTTGAAAAGACTTAGTCAATGGATAACACAGTCAGTGTTTAATGAAACACAAATCCAACTACCCATAATCCGAATTGGGTGCACACAACTAATACACTTGCAATTTCGGTCTTCAATAATGGAAAACACATTAAAATACGAATTTGGCTTTATATTGTTAAGAATAAGGATATACCGATATGCCTGGGGTATGGGACCTAAGTTTAGCTTATCCTTACAACTGAAGCCCATAGTACAAATTATATTCATGGGGGAGAGGTGGACCTTTAGATCTATTTATGATAATTTTACCCTCCCCCCTCCCATAATATATACCCCTTCACAAGAAACTACAATAGTTACTGTATTATTACAGAACACATCTAGGAGTGTTGATATTGTTGTTTTACTAAGTAGTCTCATCTAAACAGTCACACTCCTACAAACTGAAACACATATCATGCGTGGGAGTCGGCCACAGCTTTTTACCCTACATTCTCTCTGTGCAATCAAGGTTGCAAAGTTAAAATATTTAAGTGAACATCAATCACAAATTACAAGACAAGTCAAATCAATATTTCTTGATTTCTAAGTTTTATTAAATCCTTCTTTGGTACAGACTGACAACACAATTGATAACTTTGACATCAATGAAAGAAAACTTAATATGGACGGCAAGTTAGTATGACATACAAAAATCCATACATAACATTAACAAATGTATACAACATTGTTGAAATTGTCAACATATTTTCATTCTGAAAGCTGTTAATTGGCACACTAAACAAAAGAAATGCAAGGCAAGTGCTGTTTGTAATAACACATGCACAAGGACACACAAAATGACATGAAAGAGAAAAATTGGGAACACATGTGATTGGTAAAAGTGATCTATACATCTACAATACAATGTACCTCCAACTTAAACATCATAAGAAAGCATACAACTCTTACAAAAATGTGAAGTACTTTGAACAGCTTAATAGAGGTGGTGAAATCACTATACACATCAACATCCACTACACATGCAATGTATTAACCATAGATGGCATAAAGCTGAAGAAACTAATTAACTGATACAACCAGGGAGATATACTTAAAAACTTGCATACTGTATGAAAAGGACTGATACATATGCATGGATGAAAAACAATAACACCATTATTCATGAAGCATATTGTGATAAGAATCACATATTGTTCTCCACCACTTGCATGAAATGGCAGACGAATGCATTTTGCAAATAAATCTTTTTCCATATTGTATGATCAGGTATCAATTCACCCTGTCACTTCTTCTTTCTTCTTTTAATTGAGAGATATGGTGACACATCTGAACTTCTGAAGACATTAATTCACAAGCGTGCCGTGTGGTCAAACTCTCAATGACATAGCAATGAATTCCATCAGCTTATGATTACTTAGGGAAGCCTCAACAAACACCTAAGGAGGCTGTTCCAGTCCCAAACAGTATTGGGGACAAACTGAAGTTATAGCAATTGGCAGTAATGCAAAACATGGATAGTACTATACCAGTCAGACAAGTATTTGTTAAGAGACCAAGATCTTCTAAAAGAGCAGTCATTGGCACAACTTCCCTGGAGTAGTCATTTGCTATAAACCTTGCAATACGTTGTTGCAAACCTTCCAATCTTTCAGTAAGAATTGTCTGCTGTGGGTCCCAGACAGAAAAGCATATTCCAACGAGGACCTAATCAACTACCAGTACTGGTACCTTCATACTTTATAGGCAGTCAACTGAAGTTCTTTGGAATACAATGCAAGATAGTTGAAAGACACTCCTTGTAATAACTGCAATTGCAACAGGGCCTAGGCTGGCCAATCCACAGCTTAACCTAAGGAAGGAAAAAGAAAATAAAAATTAAGACTCATTGCAAGAGCAAACCCAAGACATGTTAGGCACATAGTACCATAGTACATAGTGCCATAGTACTCTTCTAAAAAGGCCTCATAAAGGAATACGAAATTTGTGTAGGTTTAGAATATCAGTTTTCATTTGTATTGCCTTTTTTTGTCCAAATTGTTCCAAATCAGTGAATGTCGTAATGTTCATAGGCATAGGCTACCGTTCATACAAAATCTTCTGCTACAGATTTTTATTTGCGCAGCCGTTTGATAATTTTGGGCAGCGAAAAGTCATGTAGGCTATTGTCAAGCCAGATAGGCTTCAAATGTTACAGCAAGTCGTAATTACCAACGTGAGTCTAGTCACTAAGTTATTTATCTACTACTACTACTTGGCCTACAGTACTATTAACGTTACGTTAGCCAGCTTTTAATTCGTACGTACTGTATATATGGTGTTTAAAAATTCGCGCAACCTATAATAGCACTTTACATATGGAGCGAAGAGTCCTACACGTAAGGCGGTTCCAAAATCAGTGATGCTAAATATGTGCCATTTACTTCAAAATCTACGGGTGAAAATTAAAAAGTTTCACATGAATTAACGTTTAATGTGTTCTAAACACTAAAATGTAATCAACTGCCACATATACAGTTTAATACGCAAACGTCCGAGATGAGAAAAATGCCTCTCGGTTTCTACATGTTGCTTACCATTTTGTTCAACCCCTCTCTGAAATTTCTGATTATATGATCCCTGAGGAAAAGCACCTGCATAGTTTGACAACGAATACCTTTAATACGGTTCTGGTTAACGGTTCCGACCATTTTTTCTCATTTTTTTACTGAATATTCATAGAATGACGACATTTTAAGGGATCCTCTCAGTTCATATTTCACACAGTGATGGTTTTGACGGCAGCGATATGTGACTTCCGGTGTTGCTCGCAATATTGTGAAAATTGCGCAATAAACGGTCAAATCGAGGAGGAGACCTCCTACTGGGAAGTTCCATAAAATAACGACTGAGTTGGGTGACAGGGCCAGGGAGTTGGTTATTGTTACAAATTGCATACGAGGACGAATGTTCAGTGCAAACTTACTTGAAAGAAAACCCTGTAAAGGTATTCAGTAATTTCATGTTGTATTTAATTGTAGCCGTCAATTGCAGTATCATAACGAATAAAGGAAGGTTGACTACGTCATAAGCGTTAACATTCATAGTAGTTGAACACGAGTTTTAGCAATCGCTAGGTACAATGATAGTCAATGGTTATGGCAAAACTGTGTGTACTGGCCTTGTGAAATTTTCTGGTAGTAAATTTCTATATTCCGCTATAGATTATCTCGCCTATATACCAATATCAATTTCTTTGCACTACTGACGGAGCTTACTCGGACGACCAGCCGGCGACATTGGTATACTTTCTTAAACTGGGTTGTAGATCTGAGTAGACGGGTCCGAAGTGGGTGCATGCTTCGTTACCAGAAATCTACTACATTTACAAAGCTGAACATGAGTCAGAAGAACATTACTTGATCAACCCTCTAGAATGGTGGGAGATGATTTCTCCAGCATTTCTGCTCCTGAGGGGGTAAAATTCCAAAGATAGTTTCGGTTGTGAACGGATAACCAGAAAAAAGTATAATTTGAGCTGGAAACACAGAGATTTACTGATTTATGAATTATTCAAACTGAGCGCTACTAAAGTGAAAATGACGTTTCTCCTGACAGAGCTTCAGATTCTGCTATGAAGAGCCAGTCGTCCAGGTAAGCAAAGATCTTAACCACCGTGGTTTGCAATCCCAGAAAACACCGTGAAATGTGTTATTAACTGACGGGTATTATTCTGGAAATGCCTTCGATCTGCCGCCTCAACTGAGTGGGGGAACCATATGAAGTCTTAATGTATTGAGACATGCGGGAAAATATCCTTTGTAACAACACCAGCTGCTCAGTAGACCTTCTTTAAAGTTGGCCGGGCGATGGTCACTGTCCCCAACCTGAGAAGTTCCGATGGCTTAGACACCTTGAATTAGATCATGCACACACAAGATCGTTACCCACAATCTGCTTTCTTTGGCTCTGTTTGGTACTCCGAAGAAAGGGTGCCCCGCCTGTTTAGCAGGACGGTTGTGCAGGACCTTGCGACGACAGTCCTTTAGAACTGGGATATGGTTGTCTCCTGTCTTTGATTTATTAACAATTTCAGTAGTGCTAACTAGCAGTGGGTCTGCCCAAATACGCACCTATTGCTAGCCACAGAACATGAACCTCTCCCACCTCGGGAACCTCCAAGACGAGATAGACACCCATCAGGAGGGGCCTTACACAGGTCAGGTAGTGTTTTCTGTTGTAATGTAAGGAAGACACGTTAGGCCAGAGGCCTATCCACAGTAGAGAGGACAACGAACTCACGTACGTCTGTACGTTATAACTGTATAATTACTTCTCCTCAATTACATACGTAAGTTACCGATACAGAGTGATGTATTATGGGTAGACTGGAATGTGGATTTATTCTTAGATCATGAATATTCATAAGGATCGGATATGACATCTCCCCTTTTGTTTTATTTCTAAACCTTCCCTGTAGACATCGTGAACCAACGGGAGCAGAAAAGTAATGAAACTTTAATTTAGTATTTAGAATTAATGTGATAAGTGATACTGATTATACAGGATGAAAAGAAGGTAAATAAACTTGAAACTGAACTTTTAAACTAGCGTCTTTAGTCTTAATTAGTCTCTTGTCTTTTTGTATGACAACATCTCTCTCTCTCCCCTAACTGAAAGTCCATCTAAACTACTCTAACACGTAATCCTGTCTGAGCCAATACGGTAGCGTCCTAGTTCTAACAGGACGTCTTTCCTGGTTGGATGGTGGTTCAGGTGGGTGATGTTGAACTGGCTCAGCAAAACCAACACTAAAATCTGTGGGTACTGGCTTGGTGGTCCACATGATTGTGTGGGAATTAGCCTGTTAACGTGCCATTTTCTACCATCACTTGTCACATAAGTAAAGTCAGATATCTTTTGTACTATCTGGATAGGATCAGTGTACTTACTGTCCCCCTTGAAACGTGCTGTTTTCTCTATTCTGACATAATCCCCAACTTGAAATTCAACCAATTTGACATGGTTTCTATTGTTATAATACTCCTTGTAATATGCTTGCTTTGTGGAAACTCGATCTTTAACCGTGTCTAAATCTGTCGGTGAATTAACAGTTGTTGTCGGCGGTGAGGGTAATTTGTCAATCCCTACAGTATTGAGTTTCGTTCGCATTTCATGACCATGCAATAGTAGTGAAGGTGAACAACCTGTCGTGGCATGTGGAGTAGCACGATATGCGGCTAAGAACTCCAAGGTAGCCATTTTCCTTGCTTTACTTGTATTAAGCCAAGTCTGAACTGAATTCTTTAACACTCCATTAAACCTTTCCACTGCCCCATTACTCTGAGGATGATATAAAGAACATTTGTAATGATGACTACCTCTTGAACTTAGGAATAATTCAAATTCTGTGCTTGTAAATTGTACACCATTGTCAGTGACTATTTCACATAGAAGCCTTCCCTGCTGAAAATGGTTTTCAAAAAGTTAATAACTGAACTTGTGTTAATAGATGAAGTGAAACAAACCTCCGGCCATTTACTGTGGTAATCCAGAAGGGTAATTGCATAACGACAATCCGGAGTTGCTCTTTCAAAAGGACCGACTATGTCCATAGCTAACTTCTGCCACGGTCGAGATGGTAACTCAACCGGTTGTATTGGAGCTTTGCTCTGTTTTACTGACTTATCATTAAACTGGCAAACAACACAATCTTTAATAAGCTCTTCTACCTGCTTATCTAGTAACGGCCACCAATATAGTTGTCTAAGTAACTGCTTTGTGCGTGTCATACCTTGATGCGACTCATGAGCTAACTGTAAGAATGTCTGAGTAAGGCTCTCTGGTACTACTATCTTATCTTGACGCATGACAATGTCATCGCAAATGCATAACTCATCTTTGAACCTGGCAAATGGTTTAGCCTTGTCATCCAATTTGTTAAAGGATGGCCAACTGGTCGAAATGTAACGTTTCAGAACCGGGAGGGTCGGATCATGTGCAACTTCTCTTTTCAAATGTTCTAAAGTAACCAACTGTACTTGTGCCGCTAAGGCTACATTACATATGACTTGATCATCAGAATCACACTCTGCTGAACTAGCTGTCATAGGAACTCTTGACAATGCATCTGGCACTGTATTATTTACACCTTGTTTGTACTGAACCTCAAAATTATACTCTATCAGTCGATATGACCATCTGGCTAGCCTTAAGGACTGTCTATCTGGACCTTTGGAGAAAAGAGTGACTAGTGCTCTTTGATCTGTTCGAAGCAAAAACTTACGTCCTAACAAATATGTGTTCCATCGTTCGCACGCCCAGATACACGCTAATGCTTCTTTTTCTATGATTGCATACTTGCGTTCAGCATCTGACAGTGTCCTGGAAATACACTCTACTGTTACTTCCTTACCATGTTTGAATTGAGTCAGAGTGGCCCCTAACCCATAATCTGAAGCATCACATGTTACAATAACTGGTAAAGTAGGGTCAAAACCTGATAAAATGTTACCCTTACTTAAAGCTTGTTTCAGTGATTCGAAACTCTCTTGTGCATCTGAAGACCAGGTGAACTGGGCCTGTTTCCCAATCCTTCTCATGGGCTCCAACATTGTTGCTAGATTTGGGATATACCTCGAAAAGTATCCCGCAAGACCTAACAGTGACTTAAGGGACTTATGATCCTTAGGGACTGAAGCCTGAGTGATTGCCTTGTACTTGTCCCCCATTTGTATACCATTGGCATTAATTGTATGACCCAGAAAATGAATTTCCTTTTGAGAAAATTTGCACTTGGTAAGATTCAATTTCACATTGTACTTTGTCAGTCCACTGAGAACTTCTGCCAAATTTGCATCATGTTCTTCTGTGGTAGCTCCCCATATCACCAAATCATCTAAGTAGCACTGTACCCCTTTAAGACCGGCTAAAATAGTAGTCATCATTCTCTGAAAAGTAGATGGCGCTGAAGAAAGACCAAAACATAGTCTCCTGTACTGAAAGACCCCCTCATGGGTGATGAATGCTGTAAGTGGCCGTGAATCGGGGTGTAACTCTAACTGGTGATACGCATGCATTAAATCAAGACAAGAAAAAACCTTAGCACCCCGCAGCTCACTTAACATCTCATCTATCTTTGGAAGTGGAAACTTATCTTGTACCACTGCTTTGTTTACCTCCCTTAAATCGACACATAGCCTTATTTCTCCATTACTCTTCCACGAAACTACAATGGGTGAGAGCCATTCTGATGTATCCACTTTTTCAATGATACCGTGTTCTTGCAATTTTGATAATTCTGCTGAAACCTTTGCTCTAATAGAAAAAGGTAACCTCCTCATTTTTTGTTGAACTGGAGAGACACTTTCTTTGACTTTAACCTTATGCACAAACCCTTTAATAGGTGTATTTGCCTGACTAGAGAAATCTTGTGAAGCGGACTCCTCATTACATCTAACAGTATGATCAACCGTACTAGGATCCCGAATAATATTACAAGATAGGGTAGAACCCTGAATATTAAGGGGTAATGCCTGTATCATATCTCGTCCTAATAGATTTGAACCCTTATCTACTACCAAAACATTACCAATAGCTGCTCTGTCCTCATATCGTACAAGTGCCCTGAAAGAGCCCAGAATGTTTAATTCCTGGGAAGTGTAAGATGATAGCTTCTCTTCTGGTGGCGGTGTAAGTGCTTCGCGAAGGAAATGTTGATCAAAGGAATCCTGAGAAATGATAGTGAAACCGGAACCAGTGTCTATCTGCATATGGATGGGTATTTCATTCACTTCGATGTTGCAATACATAGGTCTCGGAGTAGAACTAGTAGGAGAACCCACAGCTGGCGAATTCGACTCGTTCCTCTCAGATTGGACAGTTAGTACCTGTACGTCACTTGAGTCTGTCTGACCCCCGAGTACTTCTGAATTAGAACTAACATGGCCTCCCTGCAACTGTATTGAATCGATCTGTTGAACCTTACCTACTGTAGTGGCTGTACTCGTACGCTTGAAGTTAGTGTTGCGACCGCGAGACTGAGTGCCTTCAGGTGGGCCCTTATCTGTCGACGGTAAACCACTGTGACAAACCCTAGCAAAGTGACCTGTCTTCTGGCATGTACGGCAATGCTGACCAATGGCAGGACATGAAGGGTGATTAGCAAGATGGCGACTGGATCCACACCGAAAGCATTGTCTGGTACGTACGTTTTTAGGAGAGTATGGGGGCAACTATACAGATCGAATAAGGAAATCAGAAGTGTACTCACCAAAAACAAATCTAAAGTCCGTTTATAAACACTCGCTCTGGCTAAATCCGTGGTCAATATATTCCGGTCCTGGTCGATATTCCAAATTGTAAAAATACGAGTAAAATATATAAATCGGCGAATTAATTAAGTGATGCTGTAAAGAACTTTTCGCTTTCCTGTCGCGAACCACGTGGCTTTGCTAAGGAAGTTGAAAGAGTTCTCCGGGAAGTATATAAAGTGAAATTGGGGTAAAAATATGAAGATGAATATGCGAGGATTATTGGTGTCAATAATCGGGTATTTAATTAAAATTCGCTACTCTCACTAGAGACGGAGGCTCGTGCCTAATCGTTGAGAAGTAGGACGCAGAGTGATAAGAGTTCTTTGTTCATCTCCTCGTGTCAAGTAAGAGGTTTCGGCTGATGCATAATTAGTCATCCGCCGAAACAAAGGGATGTTCATACAAAACTTGGCAAGAAAACTTTTCTGAGAATTTGGAATAATTTGTTTGCCAAGTGGACACCGGAAGTGAGGGCAGGCTTCCAATCTATGACTTCTGGATGAAGCCGCTACACGTTGTTGTCCCATGATGGCGGTGGCTGCTTACCCGTATTAGCTGCATGTGAACGAGGTTTCTGAAACTTTGCAGGTCTTTGATGAGAATGCCTCACATAATTCACTGAAGTAGCGTTAGCGCTCTGAGTAAAACCATACTCCTGATGGTGGGCTGTCGATGTACCTGCTGCCAAGGTAGATGAATCTCGGATCACGGTTTCAATTCTTCGAGCAAGTTCAATTGCTTTCTCTAGCGTCAAATCTTTCTCAATTAATAATCGGTCTCGAATTTGCTTGGAATTGGTTTTCTCAATTAACTGGTCACGAATCATTTCATCATGTTTATCGCCAAAGTCATATGACTTGGCCAGGTCTCGAAGGGCCGAAAGAAAAGTATCTGTGGACTCACCTCTGTTTTGAGCTCTTCGTCTGAACTTATAACGTTCGGACATAACATTAGCTTTGTGTGAAAATCTGTCCTCCAAAATGTTGAGTGCATGCTCGTAGACTGTACGTCCTGATGGAGGTGTTGCATCGTGGTTTGGCAACGTCGAAAATATGCGCTGCCCCTCGGCTCCCAGACAGTGAAGTAGAATTGCCCGTTTACGCAGTGCAGAAAATTCCTCCCCATCAATCGCTAGAATGTATACTTGAAATGACTGGAGCCACTGCTTCCAGAGTATAGCAGGTTCGCCCGGATCAGCAAGAAAAGGAATGGGTTGCAATAAATTACACGATGCCATTACGAAGAGTATTTTCCTATTCCATATTCGTCGTCATGTTGTAATGTAAGGAAGACACGTTACGCCAGAGGCCTATCCACAGTAGAGAGGACAACGAACTCACGTACGTCTGTACGTT
This sequence comes from Stichopus chloronotus, assembly GCA_021234535.1. NCBI lineage: Eukaryota > Metazoa > Echinodermata > Holothuroidea > Aspidochirotida > Stichopodidae > Stichopus > Stichopus chloronotus. The sequence goes on along the minus strand of CM037841.1, from coordinate 15,966,383 downwards.
ATAACTGTATAATTACTTCTCCTCAATTACATACGTAAGTTACCGATACAGAGTGATGTATTATGGGTAGACTGGAATGTGGATTTATTCTTAGATCATGAATATTCATAAGGATCGGATATGACATTTTCTTTATTGGTTTCTCTAAATTCATTGTTCGGGAGCTGTTGGTGATGCCTCTTTACCAGTTTGGCCACACTCATGATATGAGTGTTTATGACTGGTCCTAGTCAAATGTGATATCTTGTGCTTCGTTTGGTTGGCGTCCCTAGAGATACGGTATGTGGTACTTTATTCAGTTGTGAGACGCTTTCGGGTTCCCTGGAGGGTGGTTGAAGTAACAATTCCCAGCCCTGATGGGAAACCTTTAGGGCCGGGTCGTATCCAATTGAGGCGAGAACGCCACCTATTTCTTCGCCAGGATGGAACAAACAACCCGCGTGGGATTCATGGAGATCGTTGGGAGATGACGGACCATTTGTTCAACCGCTTTAGTCAGACAGTCTGCTCCTCTGGAGCCGATCTGTGGAATTCCGATGAATGTTGCCTAAGTATTGGCTCTTTTTGGCTCACCCAGACCCAGGGTGACTGCAGCCGGTCGTCTCCTATTGTCAAGTCCTCAAAGAAAGCAAACTGTTCTGAAGGCCGTGTTTTGCCAAGTCCATTCTATCCTTGAGATTCATTTGGGAACTTTGTAATCTGAAGATATCCTCTTCGGGCCACTTTATCTCTTCTCTTTGTTTATTAGACTCTGGACCCCTAAAAAAGATGTCCGGTGCCAGTGCCAATGCAGGATTTGTCCAGATCCGAGTGCCAAGTCCATTGGAATGGCCTTCCCTCGGGGTCGGTGTCGCCGACTGGGTCTAGTGGTTGTTGGGGCCGGTGTTAGAATGTTTCCTCTTTCTACCCGTGGTGTCTATAAATGAAGATGGCCAGACTAAAAAAAAACTTCAAATAAGTATCTACTATCCCCTAAAAATATCTCCTAACCCCATCTACGAATCATGACACCTAACCCAATAGTCTAATCCTATACATCATTCCCACGCAACCAGTACTACAGTTGACACTACAGTATTTAGCCCATGAGTAAGTGCTCATTCATGGCTATAATTGTCTGTTGTGTGTGTTGTCACAGATTATCCATTCGAGCCAATTCAACTTGTGCATCTTTAGAATTGTTCCATTATCATTTACCTGTATCGAATGAAAAAACAAACGAATTGAAAGCGCAAGATAAATGTCAGGGGATTTTGTATTACAACATATATATCGTAGGTAATAAATTTCTCAAAACTAAAAATCCTGACAATCCATGTAATCAGTAAAAGCATACTAGCTCTGCACTGAAAAGCACACCCGTCAGGATTTCTGAGCACGAACTCATTGGTTGGCAATTCGCGACTCGACAACTAAACTGACCGGTAGCATTGTTATGTTAGGACCTGCGTGCATAGAGAAACTATTTGAGGCCTTAGTGAGGACTTCTGCTATACCCAGAGTGGTCATGTCAAGTAGGGTTGGGCGGTATTCCGGTACCCAAATCAGTACCGGTATTCGCAGTACTGGTACCTGCAATACCCGAGGGAATATTTTTGTGCGAGTACTGGTACTAGTACTTTTGAATATTTCGCAGTACCGGAAAAATTATCGGTCCAACAATCAACAAAAATTTGTTTTTGGAATGTAGCGTTAATACTTACAAATCAACATCAAAACGGACAAAAAATAAGTCCTAGATCCATTTTAAAACTTTTCATTTCAATATCTCACAAAAACAAAGCTCAAGACTTGTGAAAGTAAATGTATTCATCTCCGATACTGATCGTGGTTAACCTGGTACACAGTACACTGTGGCAGTTACTGTCTTGTGGCTAATAAAGCAGCTATTTTCCATTACGTTAGTCAGGCTCGGCCTACACATATTGCCTATTTTGTTTACACTAACTTACTGCAAACAAAGAGTATAGCATCTGTGTGTCATACTAAACGAAAGTGAACTAAAGAAGAATAACTGAGCTATTATCAAGTGGAAACAGAAATAAGTTACATTTAGGTAACATTCCAGCAGAGTTTTTTTCCTGGGGGCTTATCTTTGTGTATTTCTTTAGCCTCCAATAATTATCTGCGCATTAAATGGCCCATTCAATTACTCCAGCGGGTCTGTGACGTTGATGTCACAGTTCGATCACCGCTGGGCAATGCTTTTGTCATGTGTTTTTATCTCTCTCTATTGTTAAACGTATTGGTTTAAAAACCTTTGGATAAACGGTAATTCTTTCGTTAAGATTGTAAATAGTAACATTGCAATTGAACTTTAACTTATTCCTTTCTTTAAATACTTGTATTGTATAACTATGTAAATTTGGTTGAGAACCAATAAACAGAGGAAACAACCTCAAAAAAAAAAACCTTTGCTCAAGTTCCTACGTAGTCGCAAACCCCTTCCCTATTTTGCTGATTATAAGTGATTCTGTATCAATTAATAACGATAATGGAGCAACAAAAAAAAAGATAAGTTGTTTTTTCTGCAGTCAACCTTCGTCATTTTTTTTCCTGCTGTTACAGCTATCCAATATAATCCAGTTTCATTCATTGCTCAATCGATGGTCTTATAGTGAATATAATTAGGGATGCCAGTTTGTTTGTGGGGTAAACGGCCAACTTGCAGGCCAAATCGCCTAAAAAAAAACAAGCAAGACAGATCCTACTTGAGGAAACTTGTCCCTGTATTTTTTAACAGTGTAACACTTGTCAATCTTTTTAACACACGATAATACGATATAAATCATTACATAGTCAATCTATGTTGACACAAGTGGAGAGTAAATTGTAAACTTGAAACGTCCCTCTCGGGTGACTATTAAATTGTGAAAGAGGAAATTCTTGAACTTTCTTGATAAAGCGGGTGTTTTATAGCTATTTAAATTAGGCTCCCCTCCCCCCCCCCCCAAAAAAAAAAAAAACGCCAAAATGCAGTTTGGCATTTGATTTTTACCTGCCCACAAAGTTTAAAAAGAAAGAACAACAATTTTGTCTATTTTGGTGTTTAAAATGCCAAACTGGCAAATCTTGACTACAGCAATAGGCAGGCCGGCATGGGCACACTCGGTGGAAGAAAAGATTCCCTGTGCTAATTCTGCTACGAATTGGGACAAAACGAGGACAGATTAAAATCACTGAATTAGCGCCAATAATGACAATTTCATTTACATCAGTGCATAAGTTGGACTGGGAATTTCCGCAATTTGTGATCATAAGCAACGTTCCTCGCCTTTCACCTACAGGAACTGAACGTAAGTCCTACCTGCCACCGGCATTGTAAATCCATGATTGGCTGACAAAAATCACGCCAAGTAAGGCTAACGAATCAATCTACCAACTTATACACAATATTATTCAATTTCAATTTTCAATTTCAAATTTATTGTTCATATGTCTAAAAAGTATGTACAATTCAGTAATACAGATTTTAATGTATGTATACATATGAAGGGCACTGGATCAACAGAGTAGACTGTTATCTAAGCTAGTGACCACAAAGTGAAAAAAAAACAAAAATATACAAGAATACAATAGTAAAACAACAAAGGAACAAAAAGAAGCAGAGGAGAAGAGAAGGAAGGGAGAGTAGAAAGAAGGAGAAAGAAGGAAAGGGTCCTGTAAGAGGACAGAGTCAGAATAATGGAGTCTCAGAGCAAAGTGTAGAATCAGCTTACTGATAACTATTGAGAAGTTCATGTGTAAGTTTACTTTTAAAAGACTTTAGAGACTTAGCAGATATAGCAGATTGAGGGAGCGACTGCCATGGGTTGTAGCAATAATTGTTAGGAAGCAATTTTCCAAGCACATTATTACAATGAGAAACACTATATCAGTTTCTGTTTCGAGTTGTGACAGAATAATTGGAACCATTAAAATGCCTAACAGCTTCAAAAATCGTAGTGGCCAACTTACTTTTACAATGGTTGTATACAAAGCAACACATACAGAAAAAAAATGCATGTCCTTTATCATAAGTAAATTATTATTTATATATAAGAGGTCAGTGGTAGAGAAGGAACAGGAAAGGAGCAAGAAAGGAAAGAAACAAAAGTCAAAAAAGGAAGAACGATAAACACAAAAATATACGTACAGGAACCTTTTTGGATAAGAGTATTTACTTAGAAAAACTCTTGAGTTCTTGAGTAAGAAAAAACGCTTGAGATTGATATGGAAAAAAGCACGGCTGGTGTCACAGGCGGTCAAGGTCACTTTTGTTCATACTCTCTTGGTGTGGTCAGTGCCGTTTTCATTTATGATAACTAAAATTTTGCCATCATGAGACCAGTACGCAGAACTAACTTTGGGGTGTTTCTTGCATTGCTGGAGGAGAGCTTGGTTGGCACTAGTCATGTCTTCCTTTACGACATAGTTTGTCCCTTTGAGACTTCCACGATTTCGGATGACGAGTGAGCGGGTACTGTGGCTAGTAAATTTAACTATTACTTGTCTCATGGAGGATGATGATGGTTTCCCAAGACGGTGACACCGGTCGATATCGGAAGGTTCAATCGGGATGTTCAGTTTCTCCCTAATGAATTCCAAACACTTTTGGCTTGTATCTTACGTAGGAGTTTCAGGAATACCGAAAATTCTAAGGCAGTTGCATCTGGAATATTGTTCGTATTGTTTCATTCTGTAAACGGATGCAAAAAGCCTGAAGTTCGTTGATTTTCTTTTTTAATGTGACCATCTGACTGGTGTGGTCATCTAGTTTGTTCTCCATTTGGTGAATCTTGCCTGTATTTTCTTCTACTTTTCGAAATAGGGCGTCCAATTTTCTGTCAAGTACTCTTTCAATACAGGCTTGTATCATGGCTTGAAGATATGCGTTGCTAGGTATACGCTTTCTGTAGAACTTCGCCGGATGCTAATCCCCGAGTTCTTTGGGAAGAATCAGGGAAGCTTGAAAATCAGAGAAACATCCGCACAGCCAAGCCAGCTTATAACAGCACCGATCTTGACAGTGGGCCTACACTACAGGGCGGTGTAACTGCAGTACTAATGACTGGTAGGCAGGAGGTATAGGCTACAACAGCAAGCTACTGGAGTGAGAATCACCAAATAGATCAAGAAAAACTCACAGAAAATTGACTTCAGTAGTCAGAAAATCGAAAGTCATGCATCCGTCATAGTGATTGCTATACAAATCACATGTCTGCAAGAGGTTCCGTCCGTTAAAGATAAAAAATAAGGTCATTTTATCAGCTTTTCTGAGTGACATGCACAACTGTGGGTCATGGGCTTAGCCTAAATACTATGTGACTGCTTCACTTCAAGGCTGTCAGTCATTTTACATTTGGGGTCTTAAGGGCGGGGCATGAACAACTTGCTCAGCCTGGAACTGAGGTGGCGAACAACAAGTGTGAAAGTTTCCCTTTGAAATAGTACAGAACTCACTCGCTTTGATGACAAACGTACTATGCGATGATATAGTAGTGTGCTTGTATCATGAAAATTACATTGTGTGTGTACATGTAAGTGGCAATGACAGCGAATTTGCCAAGTTTGTATTTCTGGAGAAAGTACAACGAAATAAGATAAGTTTACAACCATTTTATGTGACGAAATTAGTTGTAAGTAATGTGCAGTAATCAGATTACCTCACTTAAAGGAGAATGAAACCCTGGGGATATCTTTACAAAATATGAAGCAGAAGTGTTTGAGAAAACACTTGTCAAAGTTTCATTAAAAAATGCTCTTCCCTTCCCAAGTTATGCACTTTTGAAATCTAGAGAAGGGTGCTGCCATTTTTGTCTGTTGATTGTGAACAGACTTGAGTAAGTCGAACTATGATGTCACATAACCCCTGACAGCAGGAATTTAATGTATTTCTTTGTTTTCCTTTCTCATAATTTCCATGAATGCTTGTACACTGTACACAATTTTGCATTGAATTACTGAGATGCATCATGCAACGATCAAATTATTCATACTTCCATTTAAATAGATGCATAACTATTAAAACTATTTTGTCAATAAATCATAAAGAAAAACAAAAGCTTTTCACTAACAAGTGGTCAGGTTATAACAACACAATCTCAGCATGGCAGCATCCTGATTGATTTTTATGAACTTTCAAATGGCGATATCTTGGAAAGTAAACAACATATGCACATAAAATTTGGTGTTGGTGATCACCACATGTTTGTCTTTCATTTGACGGTGATGATTTACTGTAAAACGTTCTGACTTTCATTCTCCTTTAAGAATTTCCAGGCCGCAAATGGCGACTTGGTGTGTTGACACATGATCGCATCGGCAAAAGTTGTTGGCCAATTAGTTGCTGTATACAGTACTGCTCTCAAACCCTGCTGAAGCTGCTGTTTCATGGTTTTTTGTCAACGAATTTATGGGAAGACATGAATACAAGTTAAGTGTGTTACTACCACAGTCTAAAGGGCACAGTACCTCTTGTTTTTATCACATTGCACAAGCCTGAAACACTGAACGCTTGATTTTATCACGTCGAACACGTGGTCAGTACGGGTAGTTCTGAGTGCTGCGAATACCGGTGTGACAGGAAATAGGGTCCGTGACAGTGAAACACTGTCTCCTAAGGAATACCTGTCAACGTTAAGGATTATATGTCTGACAGACACTTTCTCCAACATATTATGATACAGTAGATTGTGTCCTAGATCTAGACGTGTAGTACTATGCACCGGTTGGCTGCAATGTTATATCAAGGGGAGGTACGGAGAGGTTAGAAAAACATTAAATATCCACACCGGCTTCGAAGGTGTATGTAATCCCTATCAAGCGCTTTACAAATTGCTTCTAGCACACTTCAGTGATTGTCCCTGCACATTTTCAACTTTCTACTACAAAGAAATATACATCTACACCTCTTTTAAGTAGAACATTTTTAAGTTATTTCTGGCAAACAAAAGCAGCTCTTTTTGTGACCTTCTTATTTGCATGTGAACGATGGAAGATACCATGAAGTTTCATGAAAGAAATTAAATGGCACATTGATAGACTGCTTGTCTGTTTCGGAAGTTACGTCATGTTAACATCTTCACCACGTCATTTGTAATGCCCTACCCTCTTGCTTTGCTGCTTTATTTGGCCATTATTTTCTGCTGACAATACATCTTTACATTTTTTGCATCTTAACATTGTTAACTTTCTGTCACAAGAAATAACTATTTTACATCAAGTTGAAGTCGAAAGTTTATCCATCCAGAATAATGTTCTCTACAAATTGAGTCCTTTCTAGTGTGCTAAATTAAGCATTTCTGGTGCAAAACATATATCATGCGAAGAGTGACTAATGCCAAGTTATGAAAGTAAGTTACGAGCAGCACGTTGACTCACCGGTTTACAATTTGTGGGCTCATCAAACATCCTACACCATGTTGAACGCTCCAAATGCTGGGAGAGGTGGACGATTGACTCTTCAGCTTGTGACGGGTCAACTTCTCCCACAATCATGATTTCAATTAGTTAAAGATTTATCACTATTTTTGATAACATTTGAGGAAATATGAAATCAATTCCTCACAGGAACATGACAAGTGGTGAAAATCTCTAATTTAACCGCAGACCAGACATTCCCCCTTTTTAGTTCGTGTTAACATTTTTGTAACGCCCGGAATCATGTTAACAATATTCAGCAAAACATGACGTGTATCAGTTTTTGATATTGAAGGTTTGAGTTCAATGCATCTAGCACCAAATGCATCATGATTCCTATAACGTTGTGTTTGGCAATTTACTATTGTGGATGGTCCCAATGAAAATATAAAAAGAATGATGCTGATTTATAAACTTTATATTCCATATTTCAAATTGCAAGACATGATTAATACATTCCTCTGGACATAATATAGAATAATAAAGTTCATTTAATCCACAAAGCGGGAGAAAACGTTTGTGAAATGGACAAGATGTGCAAGTTGTGTAACACCCGAAACAATTTTTGCCCACAAAGTATTACTTTCAAAAAGACGGAAACCAGTTTGTCTGAATGTGTTTCCAAGGTAGCGTTTTTAATTACATGTTGACTGATTTACTTCAGTTCCTCTCTGTATACAGATATCACATTGAAATTCGTATTTTTTTCTTTTTGGTTTCGGACGTTACACTGGTGTCGGACAATACACTTGCTAATGGAAAGTTAATTTCACCAATATTTAAATAACAGAACTAGACTACTACATTATATCTACTAATGATGGTTACTAATGATAGTTATACCCCATGGATTGTCCACCATTACTCAAAAAAAAAAAAATGCTACAACTGTTTATTATCCTCTCAAACTAATCGTGAATTTGTTTCGGACGTTACAAAACTGCTAAGGGAAAACAGGCAATTTTTATCATCTGATCAGCAAAAAGATTGAAAACATCACTGCAACAACAACAAAAAATTTTTCTCTTGGCCATTAAATGGAATACGGTATTTCAAGTTCTGGGCATCGTATGGATTTTAGTCGAGACAGGTATATGCAAGACCGAGAACAGAGGGTGTCGAGACCAAGAACGAGACCAGAAGCAAAACTTCGAGACCGTAACAAAAAAAAGGTCCGAGAAGGTCCGAGACCAAGACCGTGAACAAATGTATATAACATATACTAGGTAGTCAATCCATGATCAGGGGTGAGGGGGCAGAATTCATTTTGGAATTAAGAACGTTGTAGTAATAGTGGCGTAGCCCAGATTATTTAGCAAGGGCTCGCACAGACTGGCACTTCACATATTTCACGTAATCAGGAGCGCTGATGAGGTCTATAATGACCTGTTAACATAAGTGTATGATAGAACTCCACGTACTCCAAGCAAACATTTGACTCAGTGACAGAAGTTTAAATTTTGAGACTTTACTAAAATACCATTTAAATATTCTTTTGTGATTTTACAATAGGTCCCCCTTTTGACTATTAAGAATCTTTTGCTTGACTTTGTGAGCAAAACCCTGGTCATAAACATGACCTTCGTTCAACTCTCTATACACAATGCGTTCATTAGTCTAGCAAATTATTTGTGACTGACCAGGAAATACATTTCAAAACAGGCCAAATTACAGGAATGCAACTACACCTTGGTCACTGTGATTTGGCCTGTTCACTACACTACTTAATTAGTGACTAATTCCCCGAAATTGACTCGTTCAATGGTTTTTATACCTTGTTCAATACAGTATATGAAACATCCATTTTTCAGTATTACTGTACCTGAAATTCCTGAAATGTTTTTTTTTTTTCGATATCCAATTGATCTATTAGTATATATAGTAGCCGCATGGACAGGGGCTTAGCCAGGTTTTCCTTGTGAGAGGGCAAAATCGACTTATCGCATCTGCGTCACTTCTTGGCGTTAGACGTTCAATCGAACCCTGTAGTTTTTGGTGAAGATGAAAAGGCATTTGGGATAAACAGTGGTCAAATTATGGAAACCTTGTAAACACAATGACTCAAGAAGAAAAGTTTGGACAAATGTCATATGTGGTATGTAGATGTACCACATTAAGTACAACACTCTTATTGATTTTGTTGGAGGTGAAGGTCATTTGAAGTAAACAGGGATAAAATTGTGAAAAACTTGTAAACACAATATCTCAAGAAAGAAAGTTTGGGCAAATTCTCATATTCGGTATACCGCATTGAGTACAGGAGCTCTACTGATTTTGTTGGAGGTCAAAGGTCATTTGAGGTCAACAGGGGCCAAATTTTGAAAATATTGTAAAAACTACATCTCAAGAAGGGAAGCTTGGGTAGATCTCCCATTAAGAATGTATGTGTATCTCATTGAGTATACAAGAACTCCGTTGTCGTTGGTGAAGTTTAAAGGTCATATTAGGTCAACCGGCTCACAATAGGAAATTCTTGTGAACGTCATCTAAAGAAGAGAAGCTTCGACAGATGTCACATTCAGTAGTAGTTGTTTCCCATAGAGTACAAGAACCATTTGGTCTTTAATTGAGGTCAAAGGTCATTCAATGTCCCAAGGGTCAAATTGTTAAAACTTTATTGACCTTGATCTCAAGAAAAGAAGCTTGTATACAGATCTCATATTTCTTGTAAAGCATAGGTAGCCTGTGACACATGCTATTATGTCAGATTAAGAAAAAAATGCTCATAATCAAATAATTGAAAACACAATGCATTTGTGCATTCTGGTTATCTCATAAATTGAGAATTTCAATCATGATATCCCTTTTTCAAGACTGGGTACATGCAGCTTGGAACATTCAGGAAAATAATTCCGGATTCAAAATTTTTACACACAACTGTCACCGTTCACATCTATGCATTATGAATTTACAGAAAAACTGCGGCATTTAACATGTCCAACAGTGTACCGACATACACGAAAATCAGATTGACCCCCAAACGTTCAAAATACAACCTCAACATTGTCGAAATAAGATCTCAAATTTGTCAAAATATGATCTCAACATTTTCAGCGCGCCTCACGCGCTTACTAAGTCTCCTGCTCTTCTTTCATAAACATGGGCGGAAGGCAGCTCACCTCTCCCTCATCCAGTTTACAAACTTAAGGTTAAAAACATTTTGCTTCCCTATTAGAGCTTTAGAAGTGAAGATTGCTTGTGTGGCTACCTGGAAGTTGTGATTTTCCGTTTCAAGCACAACGAAAAATATCGCTAAACCACGTTGTGAATTTCAGATATAGGCCTAGCTGGAGGGTGAATTATCCTCATGGGTAACACGCATATGACAAATACGAATTACGTCCAACGTGAATTGAACACACCCATTTCACATTGGAGGAGCCATAGAAATATAGTTTATCTAATTCTTTGGGGAGCACATTCAGTTCCCTATACCCACTACAAAAGTCTTGACGCGTAGGGAAGGATATGGTATCGTAACGCAAGAACGGATTGGCCTATATATAGGCCTGTGTTTTATGATTAAAATAACCAACCGAACAGAGCAGCATTCAATCCTGTGTCTTGGTCGGAAATCAGCTGTACACAGTCATCGAGAACACGAGGTCCTTCCATGGAACTGCCAAGTGGGGCCGACAGGCGCTATTCTCATGGGGTTATTAAGCAAGTGAAAATATTCGAATCACAAGTCATATGATAAAAATTAAGGCAATTGTAAACCGCCACCATAGAGGTCCCTGACACCTACCTTCATAAAGAGACCAACTTAAATCTGTTCTCACCTATGGCGACAGACGTTAATGTAGGTCATAATGATCATGAAAGCTTTATACCAGTTACAAACCTCTTCGTAAAGATAGAGATGGAAGAAGGGGGCAATCTCGTTAACTATAGAAGAAAGCACACAGTTTGTAAAAAATAGAGAGTATTAAGTTGACGATATTGATTGATTTTTCCTGAGAGATAAAGTTTGTACACAAAGAATTTATCGTCCTCCAAATCCCAAACGAGAGTGGGTTGATTGTTTCCATAATACGCTAAATGCTCCATATACATCTTTGCCCGATATAGTTATTGTTTTTAATTCAAATTTAATCCCAAAAGTCAGTGAGAAGTAGGAGAATGTAAGTATATCATTTCAATCTCAAGCAAATTGTAATTAAACGCTGGGGTTACCGACCAGTCTTGATCAACCATCTTAAAAAGTGACGTAGCTCGGATTTTTTCCAGGGGGGATATAAAATTTCCCCTAAATGTTTTCAAGATTACATGGGTCTTGCTTGATCCAGAAAGTAAGCGTGGCATGGATGGGGACAGCAGGCAGTGGAGGCGCTAAAGGCGGGTCTGGCATTTGTCCCAGTCAGAAACTCTTCCCCAGTTGCCTCCGACCCACTTGAAGTGACCTGACAAATGCGTACATGGATATGTCTATTTCCTGTTTATATTCATAATTTGTACTTATTTTCTCGTCGTAGGAAGTCCATGAGTTTTTTCACCCATACACTCACAAAACTTAACGGTAAAATAAGAACTCCATAACTTTTAAGTAAAATTTTACACACAGTTAATGTAAGTCTTACATTGTGTATATAACAATTTTACTAAAATGTGGTACAATTTACCACAATTATGTAGAATTTTACATACACTGTTTACCTAAATTATGTAAAATAAGAACTCCATAAATTTTACATATAATTAATGTAAACAGTATATGTAAATTCTACATAATTGTGGTAAATTTTACTAGTAAAATTGTTATATACACACACTAGCGTACACGGGGGGGGGGGCCATTGGGCCATGCCCCCCTCACATTCCCCACTTTTTTTTTTAAATACTGCATATCTTGCTGAAAATATCAGAAATAAGGCTGGGTTCATGCAGCTGAAAAAAACTTGGGAAGGGCTATTTCCGGCCATTTGGGGGGTTTGTAAAACCCAACATTTTCTTGTACGCTCCGCGCCAACCGATGGTGGCGCTCCGCTTAGATAGTCTTCACAAGTTTGCACCCCCTCCCCTTGGAAGGTCTTTTAAGGTCTTCTTAAATGCTCCAGACTGAAGGAGATCTGCAGATTTAACAATTTTCCGGGGAAAAAAGCATGCCCCCCCCCCCTTGCAAAACTTTCTTGTACGCTCCGCACCAACCGATCGTGGCGCTACGCTCGGATCTTTCAATTGCAGTAATTCCGGCAGAGGCTACGGCCTCCCCCTCCACAAATTCCTGGGTACGCCACTGTATACACAATGTAAGACTGACATTAACTGTGTGTAAAATTTTACCTAAAAGTTATGGAGTTCTTATTTTACCGCTACGTTTTGTGAGTGTAGATATGCCAAAACCTTAGAGCTTCGCGGAGCCTCTTCCGATGGAACCCCAACGGACTTTGCCTCTAGACAAAGCAGACGGGATAATAATAACTTTCATATTTGAAATCTACTATCCTGGCAAAATTTTAAGTTGCCTTTAGTATGATAATTAGAGTGAGATTTGCCGACGGATTGATCCTCGGCCTTATGGTCTCATGAAGAGCAAATATTGTTTTAATTTTTTATTCATGGCCAATGTGACGTTAGGCAATGACCCTCTCCCCCCCCCCCCTCCAGCCTACGTCACTGTCTGAGCCTGTATACAAGTGTGAAATTTTGATAAGGTGTAGGCCTATCTGATGACTGATTGCCATCTTAGAGGAGACCCCATTGGAAACATTTTTATTTGGCATGGTGGGCTAGATGCAAAATTGTGTTACATTTGACGCTAGATTTAAAGTGAATATATCTGAAGAAATTCCTGTATTGATTTAAGTGTTTCATTGTTTTGCTTTGCACTGCAGGGGAGGTGTTCATTTGTAGACCTTATCTGAGTATGCCTAATTCAGATTCAAATTTCTTCATGACTGTAGATTTCCTCGAAGTAAACTGAATAAAGCTAAAGTAATATTCCTGTTGACCCTTGTAATGGAAGACATCTTCCATAGGCTACATGTAGTTTTTTGGGGCGCTTCGCTTTTTAGTTACGGTCACAAAAAGTGCCTGCCAGTGTTTGTTGGTTGTATAGTTCCACTATAAGGTCCCACAGCACTGATTATAAGAGCACCAGTGCATTCACTCTGCAGTCTTTGCGGGCTAAAGTGGGGACATTTCTGTGGAACGCAACTCAGGCATGCTTCCTGCATGACGGTCAGTGACAGAAATATCGATATAAACTTGTATTTAATATATTCTTATTATGGATATATTCTATCTTATATACATTGACTATTGTATTCTTATATGGAGTACCAAAGAAAATAAGGGAGTTAATAGAAAAGAAAAAAACTTTTGAAGAGTGCCAACTGATTATACTCAATTCATCATATGAGGACAGATCAATCTATAGATCCAGGTCCATGCCAGGTTTTAACAAAGTAAAGTTTGCAAATTTTTATCTTTATGTCGTAATTCTGAGGACGACTGTTGTTAAGTACACGTAGGTCCATGTCAATGAATTTACAATGAATTGCCTCATTTCATACGCCTTACTTCTTAAGACTTAACATTGCACGTCCCGAATCAGGTCCAGTTGTTCAGTATTTACCTTATATAAACAGGATGAAAGTCATCTTAGCACGCATGGATAAGTAATGACTCAAAACCCATTTAGAAAACATTCAGTAAAGACAGCCCAACTAAATACCAATCCAGCCCGGTTCCTGATCAATGAGTGCATAGCTCAACACACGTCCAAGAAACACCCGCCTTAAGTCATGATATTTATTTCACCTTTAGTACAAAGGTGGCTTATGTAAATAAATCAAAGAAATGTATCATTTTTTTAAATCGTTTGTGATGATAGCCCAATTGTGCACTACCTGGACCCCACATAAAACCCAATTATCCCAGCACTCATTCAGATTTATTTTTGTAGTTTTTTAGACTTATAATATTGGTAAATATATGAAATCAAAGGATGAAAAGAGAATAGCCATGGTGGGCCCCGTTTTGGTCCCAATTGGACCCCAAATAGTAATAACCAAACACAGGCCTAGCTTTAATCAAACAAAAACAAATGTAATTAATACTTTTGTTTTGCAGGTACTCTCTCCAACTCTCCACCTCACTCTCTCTCTGTGATAAAAAAAAACAACTTTGGCTTTAAAATCTTGCTTCAAAACTGAGTTTGAAGATTTCTCATTTACCTCCAAGTGGGTCCCCATAAGGCTCCTAATAAACTGCTACATTTAGGCCAACCCCAAGTAAGCCTAGCCAGCAAAGGTAAAGCCATTTGGGTCCCAGTGGGGCTTGTTTTCTGTGATAGTACTTTTAAGTGTCAAATTAAAGATTCCATACCTAAGTCTATTAGTTCTCAGTTTTATATTCTTTAAATGTTGCCATGTTCTATCTCAAATTTTCAAATCTCAAAGCTTTATTTTTGTAAATTTTAATGTCTTTTACACCTGCTCATTCCTTTAAAGTATGTAGTCTTTCTGTTTTATATTTGCGTAATTGAAAAGAGAACCTTGGGTAAGATTAGCCATGGCTACCGAACTATCCTCTTGAAACTATAGCTTGAAAATAAAAGCATTCTTTGTTTACTAGCATTTCGTATAACCCAGTAAAAGCCCTAGCTAAATGCATGTACACACAGCTGCTTCTTGTACTGTGTGCATGCGAAACAAAACACGACACGTGACAGCAAAATTATCTAACAACTGTCATCGTAGACAAACACACTCCCCAAGTGCGTAATGGAAAAATCACATCTCCGTGTATTTGATTTGTCTATCGTCCATTTCTCTACGCGTTGAAACCAATGCGATATATGACCGGTTGGGCTTGCCATAGCAAATTGTGTCCAACGCGACTTGCCATATGCGAATGGTGTCCAACGCGGCTTTCCATAGTTGCAATAGGGGGGACCTCATTTCATTGTAGACACCATACCACCATTAGATTTTATACATGCGAGGCTTTTATTAACTCATGGGAAAAGTCCCTAAAATGAGCCACTGTAATCACTTTTTCATCATGTTTTTCAGTCATCATCATTATTTTTCTTACTCAGATGTTTAAGAGCACCAATGACAGTACAGATGATGTGAAAATCAGGACAATTGGAGGACATTTAGATTGTTTTAGAAAATCGAAAGGGTCATTTTGATATTTTTGATATTTCGGTCAAGGGGGTACGTGGGAGCACCTTTCAAAACTTTCAGCCCTTTTAGCTTAAAATGTGAATGGTTGAAATTTTTAAATGTCATGCTAGGCCAGGCAATTACCAATCACATAATAGGTAGAAATCCTTGATATGACGTACCTTGCATGCACTAGAGGCCCTCGAAGGTCATTACTTTAGTCTGTAAGTCAGTTGAGAGATTAATGGCGGTATGGTACCTGTAGATCATGACAACCGCAGTTGTCGTAATATATTCTTAGATGTATAGCATACCCCCATTAATTGCCCATTGACTTACCAAATCGCAAATGTAATGTGGTCTCTAAAGCTTTAATTGTAGAAGTTTCCTACATATATACATAAGCTACCACTCTTTAGAAAACTGACACATTGGCCATTCATGGCACTTTCAATTTTCCGTACCTTAGGAAGGTTAGATTTTAGAGACTGTCCAAATTACCATACCTTGTCACTGGGGCAAATCACACATCGTCTGAGGAGACTTCTCCGCCAGATATAAGTCCATAACTTTTCCATAATTACTTTAATAAACCACTGGCACCATTTTCACACCATATACACCTCAACTCACCTACTTCGACACTGAGTCCACAAAAGAACCCATCTCAAACGATAAAATAAGAAAAAGGTTGCCAAAATGTCCCTGATCTCGACTTTCACAGGTGAACAAAATGATCTCCAACTTCTATACAGGGTATGCTAGCTAAAAAGCGTTTCTGTCTTGTACCTCGTTTTGTCGCGTCAATTAAGTCCTTCCACAGTCCTTCAACAGGAATTGAAGTGTTGTCTTCCTCCACGTCGAAGACCTTAGTTTACTATGAGATAAGCTGTCCCAGTGTTGTAGTGTGAGTACAGGGTCATGAGTACGGGTACGAGTACGGGTACAGGGTCATAAGTACGGGTACGGGTACTGGTATGGGTACAGGGTCATGAGTATGGGTACGGGTACAGAGATTTACCATGAGTACGGGTACGAGTACCAAGTCACCAGTATTGGTAGAGCTACCTGGTCATGAGTGTAAGTACAGGTGTGAGGTTCATTCACAACAATTAGCATTGAAAGTTTATTATCAGGTATCTGAAAATAATCAATACTAATTTGCCTCAGTACTGAGGAAGTTCTGTGTAATTGTGAAGAGCAGTTATTCTAGCAGTGTAAATGGAAGCTTAAGTAGCACTCGATTTTACTAAATTGGCAAGAAGGAGTGCAGTTGAGTGAGAGTACAGAGAGGAAAGGATGCCATACCTTGGTAAACTTGAAACTGATTTCTATGGCTTGAATGCATCCAGCATGGCATGAATGGAGTTTTTTCCTTTAAACAGTCATCAATGGAGATGAACAAAGGATGGTTGAAGACTGGGGAGATAACCATTAGGCTACATGCTTACTGAATCTTGGTAACAAGTGCAATTACAGAACTCATGATAAAGTGTGCAATGACCACAAGGTGTGTATTTCCTAAGCTTGATGTACCAAGGAAGTGAAGACCCCTTCTTCAAATTACAAAGGTCCAAATAAGCAGTGAGTTCAATTTACTTCTTAGGGGGAAGAGAGGAATGCTTTTGCAGAATTTTGCTAGTATGACTGAATGACTTGTCGAGTGATTATTGGTTGAAGGATCCTCATTGACTTTTAAAGTCTTTTGAATGTCAGTAGGTAAACATGTACAGTAATCTCAGGTAGATGCATTCCATAGGTTTACCTACATGTAAAAACTCCAACAGGTCTATGAGTATTGAACTATGTAAACATGAGTACAGGTCCATGAGTACGGGTACGGGTACGAGTGCAGAAATTGATACTCGAGTATGGGTACGAGTACGGGTACGAGTACTACAACACTGGCTGTCACGCATGGTCCATTCTCATCTCCCCCCACTCCAACTCAAGCACTTCATGAACAATTCAGTCTGGTAGGTAGAGATAAGAAGCGGGCTTCAATAATGGCGGACTGCCCTATATGAGTGACATCCTTTGCAAGGCAAAACACGCTGCATACGTCATTTATTTCTCTCTCTTATCTATTTCCCGCTCCATTCAGAGTTAACCGCCTAACATTAATTTAACATTAATTGTTACTTTTTCTTGACCAAGTTGAGTGGAATTATTGTTCATAGGCCCCATCGTCTTCCTCAACCCAAGGGTTTACTAATCATCAGTGGTGCAGCCACCGTGAATGAGGGGATTAAAAATCCTGCTTACGGACCTGATACTCCTTTCATAGACGTATGACAATAAGTGCCCAAAGAAAAACAAATCACTAGACCCGTCCATGAAAGTTCTCCTGTTATTCACCAAGTTGATCATTAGTCTCAAAATATTATAATAAACCGTAAAAAGTCTGACCAGTTTTGCACATTCAATACTATTCGAACAGTGACGTAGCCAGCTGGGGTGGGGTGGAAACAGTGCCCCACAGAAATTTTTGGGATGAGATGCATGATGTTAAAAATAAAGGAGAGCAAAAAGAAAAAGGAAACACCGAGCCTGAGGGGGGATGAAAAGTTTACTCAGTTGGCCGGGGAGGGGTACTGCATGGGAAAACGGCTTCACGTAAGTGTTTTTTCTTTTTTTGATGTTGGACACTAGGGCAAGCAGATTAACAACACAGTTGAAACAAGGTGTTCACAAAGGTGTGAATCTAGAAGTCTGTTGCTTATACAAAGTATAGGAGTATGCGGCTAGGGGATGGATTCCCCAGCAGAACGTTTACATTTATTTTATTCCACACACGAAGCACTGGCAATGAAGTCAATTAAAGCCTTTGATGTATGTAATGTCATAGACAATGAAAACAACGTTTCTCTTTTTTTTTCTCAACCCTAACGCTAACTAAAAAAATGCAAAGTAGACCTATTGCTTGTCAATGTCAACTAAGGCTATTTCCAAGAAGAACCAATATTCCTTCATATCACTGTTTAAGAGTAGTTTAATTCTGCTACTTAAAAGTTCGTCAATTCCACTACTTAAAGTATGTCATTTTTACTTTTTAATAAAGTTGACAATGTTTCACTACGGGGGCAAGCAACAAGCTAATGTTTTACACTGGCGTCTCCCCTTAAAGAATCCCGCGTCGCTTCGTTAGATAATGTTCAACAGCCTACCTCATTAATTGAGATATTATATCTCCATTTCAAGGGAGGGAGGGAGGAGAGAGGGAGGCTCCTCGATCATCCCTTATAACCCTCCCCAGGAGTGGCAGTCAACAATAGGGACGATGAGTCTGTCCCCCCTCCCCTCACAAAAAAAAAACTTGCCGGCGCACCGTATTCGGAGATACATAATACTTCTGCCCAAAGCCTACAATCTGCAAATATCCTAGAGCTTACGGGTTTTTTTTTTTCTGTCATGGGCGTTATAATTAATGTACTTTACCTCAGACGCCATGGAAAACCTTTACCGGTGGTACCTGTCTATAATATGTTCCGTCCAAGCCATTAAAGGTGTAGTGCACAGCTCCCTGCAAGGGCAGCTTTGATCATTCAAACCTGTAAGTAAGTCACATGTCCACCACACATATTTCAACCCCGGATTGACTCCCCTGAACTAGACATAGCCTATGTCAGATCTCAATGGCAAGACCCCCTACATTAAAAAGGTCCTTGCGAGTTGTAACACCATCGGTTCCAAAGATGTGATGGGAAATTTTAAAAAATCAAATGAAAACAACTTTCTGTATTTAATCGAATATCCAATACACGGTTACCACGGAGTACCAGGACGATATACATATCATACTAGTCCTGCTTCAACCAATAGCCGTAGAGCTTTGAAACTGAGGATGATTTTTGTTGAACTTAAATGAACTTGTCGGCTCCAAGCCGGCGGGACGTTAGTTTTTCGTAGAGAGTAGCTGAACGAAAAATCTCGTCCGCTACTCGACATTCCCAGCATCTTATTAACGAAGGGCTATCTTCTTCAATCTAGGATAGGCTTTCCCCTTGTTTTGTACACTCCGCGCCAACGTGTGTGGCCCTCCGCACCTGCACCCCACTTCCTCCAATTTTAGCCGCTCTACCTTGCGAAACGTCTCGATTCTGGCCTGCATGACATCACACATGGTTCATTGTGAAAACAGCCACATCAGGTGGCAAAACAACTGTACAGTCTTGTCAGTCGTCAGACTTCCGCATTCCGTTAGTTTACAGTCTTACGTTGCCTGACTGTAACAACACTACAGACGTTCCAGTGTCACAGAACGTTTGAGATTTACAGGGTACAAGTGCGACACAGTTATCATCAATTTACCGACAGCTGTCCAAATTTTAACGCTTTCATTCGGTGTTGAAAAAGGAGCACAACCGTAAATCTGCTGTGAGTTGAAGGAAACGTGTCATGATTGCGTAAATAAAGTTTTGCAATTAAATGTTAACTTGTACTGGCTAGGCCTTAGGAATAGGACTAGGCCTATGTTACTAGGAGTCAGTAAGGTTATGTATAGTATACGCGAAGTTATCCATACGCGAAACAAAAGCAAAGCTTCAGCATTGATGCGATGGTAATTGCCAAGTTGATTATAACATTAGCCCTAGGCCTACGTAAGTATGCCTTGTTGTGAACGGGATTGCCGTGTCTAACGTGGTAGCATTAAAACAGCCAAGGTGATGTGTATTTTGAGAAATCTCTGATACTGCTTATAGGGATGTCCCTATGGACATTTTGCCATTGGTCTGGCATTGGTTTTCAGATGGCAGTCTACATTTCATCAACGTCCGCTGCGTGGCTGCTTGCAGATTCATTCAATGATGATCAACTTTGGAAATGACAGCTTTTTTGCCTCGTTTGGTCTAGACCATGACAAGACTAGGTTTTCCATTGTAGGACACATTTAGAGTTGCACTTGACAATGCTAAGACTTAGAATGTTCTCTGTGTGTAGTCAGTTATTGTACTTACAAATGATAGTGTATTTGATGCTAGTTGCACTTGCTGTTGAACGTCACTGAACTTCTGTACAATGACCACTCTGCTACGTCACGACGTAATCGACTACGTCATGACAAGATTGATTTCCTATTGGCTATGTAGCTGAGCTTTATTTAGCTCTGCGCATAGATACAAGCACTGCTTGCGGGGCGTGTGCAAACACTGCGTGAACTCATATCCAATGATAGCCGATTTTCCGGAGCCCACCGGCATCAAATGTTGATGGGGTCTTGAAAACTGGGGCAGACAGCCATCTCTGGCTCATGTAAAACCCCCTTCTTTTCCGGAAAATAGGATCGATGACGTTTTTAAATCCATTGACTGTTGTGGCAGTGAAAGCCTCCCGCGGCAGATTGTTCCATTCAGTAATAATACGCTGACTGAAGAAATATTCCCTAATATCAAGTCTGCAGTGGTGCTTCTGGAATTTAAGCTGATGACCTCTTGTTTTACTAACATCCGACAATTTAAAAAAGGTAGACTGATCAACATTTTCCAGACCCTTAACTATTTTAAAAACTTCAATCAAGTCGACTCTTAGTCTACGCATTTCAAGAGAAATGAAACCAGTTCTTTCAAGTCTTTCTTCATAACTGGGGGTAGACAAATCTGGAATCAATTTTGTAGCACGATGTTGATACCTTTTAAGTGTTATCAATATCTTTCTGTAGATAAGGGCGCCATGCCTGACAACAGTATTCCAGATGTGGTCTAACAAGAGATTTATACAATTTTAGTATATTACTACTACTTTTACAATCATATGTTCTATTAATAATTTACCAAGGAACTTGTTGGCAGAGCTCACAGCCTTAGCACACTGTCTACTAGGGCTCAATGAATTATCAATAATACCACCTAAATCCTTCTCATACTCAGTGGTTTCAACTTGAGCACCACCAATAAAGTAACTGGCTTGAGCATTTGAATGACCGAGGTGAAGACACTTGCACTTCTGTACATTAAATAGCATTTGCCAATTGCAAGACCATTTATACAGTGTATCCAAGTCCTGTTGCAACTCAGTCACTTTACCCATGGAAAGAACATCAGAAAAGATCTTAATATCATCTGCAAACTTCAGTACTGAAATATTCAAACTGGCATCCAGATCAATAATATACAATATGAAAAGAATGGGACCTAACACAGATCACTGCGGTACGCCACTAGTCACTAGAAGCCAAGCGGAAAAATGACCATTTAATACAACTCTTTGTCACCTATCATCCAGCCAGTTTTCAATCCAGTCAGCCACTACTGAACCAATACCATGAGCTTTGACCTTTAAAATAAGCCGCTTACCTTTTAGCCAATCACAGAGCAGCACTAGAGGCTGTGCAGATGCCTTTACTGCATGGTCCAATCAGCGTCTGCCACACACTTGCGCATGGGCTCTTATGATTTGGGTGTTCTTTGCATGAAGCATATTTTGAACTCAGTTTAGCTGGGACCGCTCTCACATTAGGACGTAGTGACCTTAGGACTAGGAATATTTCTCTTTTCAGATTGTTTCTTACCCATATTTAGACCGTATTATCATTTTGGAGAGTTAGTAAAACATTGTGAACCTTGAAGAAACTTCTCTCTCGATCTTAAGGAACTCCTGCTTCCTGAATTCCCCGTATTCGGCACTTTATAAACTTAGCATGCTACAATGCTTCATCTGAACCTGGCCGAACTTAAAATAGGCCTTACAGCGTCTTGTATAGTCAGTGAGCGTAAGTTGTTAACTGAACATTCGATACTAGTATACTTCCTATTGGCTTGTTCAAAGAAGCACACAGTTGATTTGAATGAAAACTGTCAACCACTACATTATCGTATTCTACACTTTTTGTCGTTATGTTAGAAGAATGTGAAATCATATGGCAAAATTAACCAACTGAAACCTATTTATTTTCCCAGATTGTCTGAATGGTGTAATTAAAAGCCTTACCAAACTTTTGGAGATGAAATTTCAATGTTTTTACTTTTTGCCTACGCACGCAATCACTTTAAGTTGTACTGTACTCTCCGACGGAAGTTTGGTGTATTTGTCTTGTCGTATTCTATGTTTGGTTGTATAATGTTACATTTATTTGGGTGAAAAGATTGAAGATTGTCTTTTTAGAGAAAAGCGATAATTTACATGCGATATGTGGGACGTATATATTCATTCCCAGTTAAAATCATGTAAAGCTGCTAAAAAAATAAATTACTCCCTCAATACGCAAAGATACTTCCATTTCACAATAAAGGGCTATATGGCCGCCATATTCAGGGCAGTAATTGAATCAGGCACTCACAACGTACTGTCACTTGCAAAGGTAGGACCTTCATGGAAAAAAAAAACCACCCCTACTAAGGAAAAAGTGGTTTGAGCATGAAAAAGATTTTAGTATCTAGGTCAACTTCACTGTACAAGATAAACACGGCCAGAAGTACAAAAGCGGATTTCCTGCGAGACACAAAATTTTCCGGGAATTAGCCTCCTGCTTCCCGACTTTTTCCAGCCCTGTCATATAAACACGTGAGGCGGTAATAACGGTATTTTTTTGGCGAGGCGGTCTTAAAAAGTTGCGAGGCGGCCGCCTCCGGAATTAAGTACCAGGGGAAACCCTGCAATCAAACAACTTTTCCAACGTGTTTTTTACTTCCTGTTACAGATATAGAGAGGACCATGTGTGATTGCCAATAGATATACCTGCAAACACAAGAAGGTCTTTCTTAACTCCTCACTTGACAAATAATCATAGGTGGCATTTGTTAATAAATTTCTACCCTTTATTACGGTACCTCATTTTGATTTACGATAATGTATTCCTAGAATCTGTTTTCGTTCTTCATTAATCAGAGGAGTGCCTGAACTCCCACATCACCTTTGCAAGCATTCTGCGATGTATAGGCTACTGTTGAATGTGTATCGAAGGTATTTTTAAGCTGAGAAATGACTGCTATGGAGAAAAATGAGAGAGGGTACTAAGCATAATTGACTGAGAGTTTAAATCAATCAGCCTGTCATACCAAAAATACCGGATAACTTTTCATACCACTTGTCGCCTTTTACAAAATTTAATACCACTCCACTGAATCCTTGCATGTATTGTCAGTGCAATTTCTTTAAAAACGAAAATATGCGGCAAATGTTGAATGTTGCATTACTCACGGCAATGTATACAGTAGTACTGTTTCTCTATTATTAGCCTTACTCTTTGTTGGTTTTCCCAGCAAAGCCCAATGACTTTTCCGCTGTTTTAGGAAATTCAAAACCGCAATGAGATTATGGCTCTTCGCTCTGTCAATCGACAATGATCAAAAGTATATTGTATCACTTACGACAGTGGAAAAACTGTACATATGTTTCTTTTTTTTTTCTTGAACGCCACCAGAACGTGGTAAACAGAGGTATGGGAAATAAATCGAGTTCACTGGTGATTTAAGCAGAGTTTGCTGTTTGAGGACACAAACTTTGCCTTTGTTTAACTTCAATCGTTCTCTCCCATGTGATCCCAGTGTGGATAAAGCATCTACCTCCCGTGCCTCTTTCAGGGAAACATCTTAATCACTGCAGAAAAAAAAAAGTTAGCTTAACTGGACATTGTGGTAATATTGGGGCACTTCCGTGCTAATACTATCACAACAAAAAGACTATGCAAACGCATTTCTAAACAAGACTAGATATGGATGAATAGATCACTGTACAGCAGGTTTTATGTAGACGAGCTTGTTAAATCTGTAAGAAGTATATAAATAGTCCTTTGGTGTACTTTAGCAACCAGGAATAACGAGGCAGTTGGTAGCTCCCTTAAACAACAGCATATTCTGCTTTAACGTTTTGCGTGGACACCAACCATTGCATCCCCAAATGAAACTTTTGACGACTCCCCCATATTAGTGGATGCTAGCCAACTGTATAGTTCTTCAGTGAAATGTAATTAGATTAGCTCTCCCACATTCTGCATGGGAAAAGGGAACGTGTGCAGGCACGTAGCCATGGAAGGGCTGTGATTGGACATGACAAAACGCTTGATGTTCCACGTAGAACAGCCTCAAACTACTTCGTGGTTGTAGTCATACGTTACTTTGATACTATTGCTGCATTCTTTCGCGCCAAGAAGCCCAGCTGTTGCATAGAGCTAATACTTAATGTTTTTTACATAAATGCCGCTGATCGCAGGTAGATACACAGCAAGGCAAGTCTGCTTTATTTTTACATTGCATCGACAAAGTTTTTTGTGATCCTAGTATCTGTCTTATGTGGCTGCAAACTCAACCAATTTTCTTGAAATTAATTTTGCATAATAATCTCACGTACCACTGGATCTTACGGATTTAATTGGATTATTTCTTCCACTAAATGTAGCAAAGGTAAATTGTATTTTGAAATTTACCAAGATTTTCACCTGGTGTAAGGTGCTCTCTTAACCAAAACTTTAGATTGCTACTCTCTTGCAAAACTACTGTTCCACAAATGCAGCCTATATAACTTTTTTGCACAATTGAATCATAGCCTCCTTAATGATCATGAAAGTAAGGGAGGGGGCTTAGGCTACGAGCTGTGCTCACTATGCCACACTCTAAAATGTTTTTCATCTTGTGAAGAATACAAATCGAGGACTAATGTTATTTAAGTCGTATCATAACATCATAGGTGTACCAATTTTCCTGCTTGACATGCAAGTCTCACAAAACTGCCAGTTTTCGGCAAAGTCACCTTTCTTTCTTCATTTGCCACGCCCCCCCAATAAAAAAACACACTGTAGGTCTCCAGATGTAAAGGTGCCGCTATGAGCGACATTAAGGTATTGCTCATCAATTTATGATAGCAGCAAACAGGCAAGGCTTACAAATTAACATGTGCAGCATTGTACAGCAGAAGTCTTGTTGTTTTCCCAAACTTCGGCCACAGTCACAAAGAACTGAGTGGTGTAGACCACGGTTTACCGCGAGGCATTCTCTTGGTTACCTTTGCAGTTTTGATATTGTTCAATTTCGTTTAAGTCTCGTTTAGATTCTTTGAAATTTTGTTAACACACCATGACCAGATCAATCTAAATGTTAAGGGAAAAAAACGTTTTTCGTGGATTTTAAACGCCAAAAGACAATGTTCATTGACATTCAACTATCGTTGAAAATTTTTCAATGGGAGGTAAGGGAAATCAGTACTGTATATGTGACGAATGAAATTACAGAGAGAAAAACATACTATTCAGAATCCTTTTTGGTTTGGATGGTAAACGTAACCTTTATAGTCATGCATACGTATGTGTGAGTATGTATGTGTCTGATGCCCTTCATGTAAACACGGTAACTCAAGAAGTTACAAATGGACACATCTCCATATGGTGTGTAGTTGTATCACATTGAGTAGAAAAACTTTTGTTTTTGATGGAGGTCAAAGATCATTTGGGGACAACAGGGGTCAAATTGTGAAAACCTTCTAAACACGATATCTCAAGAAGGGAAGCTTGGACAGATGTCATATCTGGTGTATAAGTGAACCACATTGATTACAAGATCACTTTTGACTTTGGTGGAAGTCAAAGTTCGTTTCAGGTCAACATGAGTCAAATTGTGAAAATATTGTAAACATGGTATCTTTAGAAGTAAAAATTTGGTAGATTTCCCAAATTTTGTACATAGGTATACCACATTGAGTACAAGAACCAAGAACCCTATTGTTTTTGGTTGAAGTCAAAGGTCATTTGGGGTCATCAGGGCTCAAACTGTGAAAAAGCTCACAAAAACATGTCTCCAGAAAAGAAGCTTGTTTGGCTCATAGTTTATTTTGTTTGTATCCTAACTACAAAACATAACCCCAAAAGTCAAGGTTTTGTGCATTTCCTAGCTGTGGTACTTATAGGACGGTCAACACATGGGTATGGGCATCCACTGAGGCAATAGTAAACGCCATAGAAGTATTGCCATATTAGGGTTGGGTAGTACCAGTAGGATCAGGTATCGGTACTTTTACCCATCTCAGTATCAGTATTGGTACTAGTACCGGTACAATCCTCCATGCACACCTGCATTTCTAAAATGTTAATTCGGAATATATGTAAGTCAGAAATTCATCCACTCAAACATGTATCCAAAATCGCCCATCCACATTAAATCTTAAGCAAAAGTTGAAGTTAAATTATTCAACATTGTTAAACTTGGCCATATTTCTTATGCAAGCTAGATATTTCTGTGTTTTAAGAAAAGAAATGTTAACATGGTTCTAGAAGATTCTACGTTCCTCCGATCCTATGTTCAATATCAATTGGAAAAATATAACCTTAGGCCTGCAAATACAATCTGTCTGCAAAGTGACTTTGGATTGCATAAGTAGCTTGCATTTCTACAATTACTGTAAATGTTTTCTCATAAAAGCAGAGAAATCCAGAGGAACAAATTTTAGCAAAATATCGATGGACCGTGCAGTGCACATCAAGCCGTTTTGTGAGAAGTTGACGAACCCATTTACACCAGAATGACATGGGGGGGGGGGGGAGTAGCAACAAGTGGAGGCACCAACATTAGGTACATATTCATGGGGTGGAGCAGGACTGTTTTGCCTTTAATACAGCACAAGGATGCCTCCAATTGGGTTCGACTTCATAAGTGTGTGAATAGTTAACCATCTATTTAATGTTGAAGTACTGTTATTTGCGAAGATACTGCTATTTTTTTGTAATAGCGTTCACCTTTAAGCAAATTGATTCTAGACTGTTTTGGCCAAAGAAACATTTTTTGGATGCATACCAGGGATCTTTCTGATACATGTAATATTACCAGGAACAGGTGTTTTGAATTTAAGAAAGCTGAAAGTACAGTACATATAATTTCCTGTAGACCAATGTTGTATACATCGAGTCTTGAAGTTTCATGCCTGAAATAGCCTAATGTTAGTGTTTTAGCAGACATTTATTTTTAGTATGCTCAGAGAAAGGTTGTAGACTACCACAAAACAACGGTGTCTTTTAGGATTTTATAGCACTTGTTGGCAGCATCATACAACTATTTTGAGGTTAGAAATGTTAGAATTAGCAGCACATGTGAAGAATAATTTTTGTTAATTTTCCTAAAATGGCACTGGTTCTGATAAATTAAGTTAGTACCAGATGGATTTGTAAAGTCACCAGGTAGTACTGGTAATAGTAATTGAAAAGTTTAAATTGGTACCGAGTAGAACCGGTTCTGGTAACACTGATATCAACTTGAATGTACCAGAATACAGCCCAACCCTATGCCATATACTCACCAGCACTCTGTTGTGTTGAAGATTAATGCGCTAGTTGAGAGCTCTGTTATGCTGCCATTTACATGCATGCTCTGCATTGATGTGGCATGACAAACCAGCTTGTGCACATTTGTGTGATCCTAGTCGCTTAGAAATCTGGAAACGTTTGATGTACTGTAGCAGAATGTTGGCAGCATGAAAGGGTTTTGATCATAGAAAGTAGTTACATTTGTATTTCTATAGGTTGTGGTATGCTCGCTGTCACTTTGCAGATGGGGTGCGTACACAGACCTAAGCCTATATTTTTTAATTGACATTGTACATAGTAATATTTCTGTACCTACTGTAGATACTGATGAATTGATGTTTTCTCTTTTCCATAACTTGAAAAATATTGACCATGAGTAAAAAGTACGTTCAATTATTTGCAAGAGTAGTAATTTATTTCGCATTTAAGTGAAGATTGAATGTGGATGACGCATCTGGGATACATATTTGGATTGATTTATTTACCACTTTTTTGGGAAGTAGCCACTGAGAAAACCACATGTATGATCTCTGCCTATTGCAATGTAACAAGCATCGTATATAAGATAAAACCAGAAGTAAAAGTCAGCGAGCTGTACGCCAAAATGATGTATGCTGTACGCCAAAAATGATGTATGAGGAAAGGCATTCTTTTCTTAGGTCTAAGCAGAAGGATAAGGAAACTTGTTTCTCTTCTGGATCCAAATGCAGATAATGTTGTTACTGATAGTCAAGATCTTGCAAAACTTCTTAAAGACTATTTTGTGACAATTATAGTACAAGAATATTTGTCAAATCTCCCTAGTGACATTGGAAAAAATGTTTTCCCAAATTTATTTATTTTCTAGTGATCTAGTTCTGAAAGAGTTGATCTCTCTCAATATTTGTAAAGCCCCTGGCCCATATGCAATCGATCCAATTTTGTTGAGGTCATTCACCTATCATTTTTGTGTTCCACTGTCTCTGGTCTTTAATAAATTTATGGTTGAAGGTTATGTTCCTGAGAACTGGAGGTCTGCTAAAATCACCCCCATTTTTAGAAAGGGAGATAAGTCACAGCCTTGTAATTACAGGCCTGTCAATCTCACTAGTGTTGTTCTAATGTCATGGAATCTAATGTTAAAAAGTCAATGGTTAGTTTCCTCAGTAGTTATTCATTTATCAGAATGTTTCAACATTCCTTTTGTCAGAAAGGTCACGCCTCACAAATACTACCACCCAAAAGTGCTAGTTGGTCTTCATTACTGCTCTCGGATTTCTGTGAAATTTTCACTATCTCCGTTTTTCTAAGGAATTCTACCTTTGTGGATTTATTCCTTGACAACCTTAGACGCCTCTGAACCACGAATCGTTGATAAGTATCGGTATGGCCAAAGAAGTTTATTTATCGGGTTTTAGTGGATCTTTTGCCTTCGCAGGCCTTTCGTTTTGTTTGTGCCAAAAATTTTGTATTGGTAGTAGTTGTGCGAAACTGCGATTAGGTCCTTCCTCCATAAAAATACTCCACACCTACCTAGAAAAGCAGTTGCAAGTCCGATATGGCCGTACTTGCCACCATACATGATAATAACAAAAAGAGGAGTGAATTGTTTGAATGTTTCAATTTTGTTACTTCAAAATGGAAAACGTGCTTGTTGATGAAACACGGAATAACATTTTCCCCGTAATTCCTGCCAAAAATCTCAGTCATAAAAGCGGGGGAAAAAAATAGCTAAATAAGGTTTTCACAGTTTTGAGCCCATCTCCCTGTACCATCTCCCTGTCTAGTCTGTTTCGTTAACGTTGCATAGAATAATAATTCGCCGCAAGCAAAGACCGGTTACTCTTCTTATAAAGCCGTAGTACGTCCATGGGGCGAAACACCCGCCATTTTAGTAAGCAAATTAAACATCGGTGCTGATGTGATGAACTGTGTGTATGTGCGTACGATCGGGTTGCTATCGATTTCCAAGTTGTGGCAGAAGATTTCTGCTCACTGTTCAGCAATAAATTGCACGAATCGCCAAATACGTAACTTATCATTTTCAGATTCACCAATAACAAGGAGAGGTATGAAGATGCTTTATAAGCCATACCATACCATACATCAAAGCTGCTTACTAAAATGGCGGACGTTCTGCTCCATTGCATACTACGCGCAGTTTTGATCACTTTCGTGTGAGTAACAGGTCTTGTGCCTTACAGTGCTACACTGTCTTTGGTCGCAAGTACGTACTGCCAATGTAAGTGGCCGACACACACGTACACATACAGTGCATACGTATGCAAAGCAGTGTGGTCGGAACAGGAAGTTGCTATTGTCAAACAGCAACTACCTGGTCGGAACGAATGCCTACCCAACGTTTATTCTAAAGACAACTTTCTGTTGATGCAAACTGCGAGTGTTATTAAGGTTTTAGACTCCCTAAAGTAAGAGATTTCAGACGCAAAAACCATCGCTGGATCGCACACGCTGTTTTGTTGTCTGTGTACACTTTGTACTGTACTATCACAATGTTCAGGAAAACAACATTGTGTGTTGAAAATATAAAAAAATATCTCAATCAGTCAAAACTGCCAAAAATATTTGCATGGCATGTGCAAAAGACCCTAAACTAGCAATCCGCAATATTTTCGCAAACTTTGATTTGAATTTTCCTTCTTCGAGATATTTTCGTTCAGAATGACTTGGGACATTTGCTGTAGCCTAACATGTATATGTAATACTGAGGTGATGTAGAGCCTAGCCAACACATGTGTCTCAGTTGTGCCCTACACTACTGTACGGGAACAGACTAGACTAAGATTTTCAAGTAAATTTTGACCCAAGCTGTTTGAAAATGTGCTTTATGTTGCCTGATATATTGCTAAGCACATATTGGGTCATCAGGAACAGGATGGCATATTTTACACTAAAACTTTGCACATTCAACTTAAAAAAGAGTGGAGAAAAGTTTTACATATGTAACAGTGTTACGATAAACCAACACAATTTCATAACTACAACTAAATGGATTTGAGACCAAGTTCAATCATATTAGCTCAATCATATTGCCTCATAGCCACAGGGGATGGGTAAAGAATTTACCGGCACTTCTAAATGTTCTACTTAAAACTTCCTAATATCTTCCATCCCTAACCTCCCCCCTCCAATGTGTTTGGCACTTAATTTCTTCAAGTTAATGGTTGCATATTGTCACTTGTATCTGGATTTCTCACTATTTTGTTAAAAAGAAAACAAATGCATACTTTTTCAGGGTTGTTACAGAATATATCAGGTCTAATTTGATGACAGAGTTAAAGTGATAAAGTGGATATTTTCCTGCCATTTAATGATGGTGACATGTGTGGTTAGCAACTTATTAACATAGACATTGCGTGTACAGGGAACATGTCTGTGCAATAACCAGATGGTAGGCTATGTGTTAATAATGTAGTAAGCAGTGATATCATGAAATTTCAAGTTACTGCTGCTACGGGTGTACCAAGTATGCCATAGGAAGTAAGGAACATTGCAGTGAGTAGAGTCGGGATGAACGTTAATGTAACGCTTACTCAGAGCACAGGGTCACAGTGTGGAATTCTTGTAAACATATTACCTCAAGAAGGGAAGGTTGGACGGATGTCATATTCAGTATGTAGTTGTGTCTCAATTAGCACAAGAACGTTAATCTTTAATGGAGGTGTAGAAGGTCATTCCATGTCAACAAGGGTTGAATTGTGAACATGTAGATATGATCTCAAGAAAGGAAGCTTGTGTAGATGTCATATTTCATATAAAGCATACGTAGCTCAATGTGACACATACTAATGCTATTATATCAGCAGATTCCAAAAAAAATTCTCTTAATCGGATCATTGAAACCGCAGTGCATTTCTGCGTTCTGGTCTCTAAAGTGATTGCGTGTATTTGGAAGGAAAAGGAGATATTGACAAGGAATCACAAAGTCTTTTGACTTTTTGGTTCTACTAAACTAATTTTGAGAACGTTTAAACGGTACACGATTGTTCATTCTGACCATTTAAATGTTTAGCAAATTAACAGTATCTGACAGCACTAGTAACAAGATTATTGCAGAGGTTGAGTATTGCTTAAAGATACTGTATACTGTATATATTCCAAACTTTTAAAAAGTGTGAAATAAATTCTCAGTTTGTTTTCTGTCATTCATTTCAGAACGTGTTCTCTCCATGAGTAAACTACAGAACTGAAGTATGGCTCGGCAAATCTTAGATGCGCGGGTAAGGGACATTGAGAAGAGACGCTTACCCAGTAAGCATTATGTGAGTAAATACTTTCATGATGTGATGTAAAAATAGTTTTGCATGCAAGTGAACCAAGATGCTGTTGTTCAAAAAGAGGGCACAGAAATGCTTCAGATTTTAAAGGAGGCTAGGTGGTTGTGAGATGCATCTCACCTTTTAATAAAGATTTGTGGTGAAAAATCTCCTAATCACAAATTCTGTTAGAAACGTCCCAGTATAGAGAGGAAACTGTTGTGATGGTAAGGCATCCTTTTTATCTATCTCTCTGTCTGTCTGTAAGTCTAATCTAAGTCTCATCTAATCTAAGTCTAATTGAATCTAATCTATCCGTTCACAATTGCTCAAAATGCTTCTCATCCATCATGCTTTCAAGTTTGCCTGAAATTTAGACATGTTGTTCCACTGGTAGTGGATCATTAATGATATTCAAAAATTTTTGATCAGAGGTTCCATGTCGGCCTTATGGCCCATTTTATGAAATTCTGCCAAATGCTTATTCTCCTACAGATTCTCTTCTACAATGTTGATGGTTTGTCACAACAATACTCTATTAGTGGTTCATTCAGGATGTTCAGGGATTTTTAATCCAAGGAACCATATGGGCCCTACCACCTATTTATTCTTTTCAAAATGCTGTTTTTTGCACATGCTCCGATAGATTTGTAAGTAACTTCAACACAATGTTCCCTGAGTGGTAGGCAAATTTGGGATATTGCTTGGTCCAAGGTCCCATGTGGACCCTATGACCGATTTTATGAATTTCTGCAAAATGTTCCCCCCCAAAGAGTCTCTTGTAGAATGTTGATGGTTTGCCATGGTGATACCCTGTAAGTGGTCTATCTTAGGATGTACATGAATTAGTAGTCGAGGGTTGTATATGGTCCCAACAGCCCATTTTGTGAAATCCCTTCAAATGTCATACAACATCTAAAAAATATCCCTATCGTGCATGAATGATAATTGAGTAATGGGGCAATGGGTTAGACTGTCTCCTAACTGAAACGCAATTTAGTGTAAGGTCTAGACATTAAAGGGGCACTTTGATTTATTCAGTTAGTCTTCCCAAACCTGTCACCTTAGTGTCAAGTTCCACACAGTACAAGGGCTCTATTGACAGATCAGTGGTCAAGCTAATATAGTCCCCATGTTCCACATGCAATTGAACACTAATGAGCTAGTAGTTAACCCTTATCGGAATGCAGACGATATATTCCGTCATAGCGCCACCAATTTTGTGAGACCCCCTCGGAATTTTCCGCTTTATTACTCCTTTAAATCTGAGGTCAAAGTTTGATCACAAAAACCAAAATAGTGATGATACAGCATTGCTAGTGCCTAAAGCCATGTTAATACACAGTATGCTATTGTACTGTAGCCTTCATTGCGTGTTTCTTCATATCGAATGTGTTATTTTACCAGTTTTGCTGAAGTGAATTTTTGATTCCTTGCCGTAGGCAGGGGAATCTATGCAGTCCTGATGTCGTGTGTGTGTACGGGTGTGTGTACGTGTGTATGTGTGTGTGTGTGTGACGGTTGCTCGTAAACACTCTATCTCAAGAAGGGTAACTCTGAGTAATTTCATTTTTGGCATGTAGGTTGCCCATATTGAGTAGATGATCCCTATTGTTTTTGGTGTCCAAATCTTGCATATTAATGAGGTTATGGGGTAAAACATAAAAAATGTTAAAACTGCCATAGTTCCTTATCTGTGGGTCAGATTTGTTTTAAACTTGATAAGGTTGTCTGTTATTAACAGGTTCACGACCCTGTGAAATTTAATGCTTATCAATAGAGAGGGAGGGATAATTTTTCACAGCAATAATAGCCTAAACACCATTATTGTGGTTACTATAAACTACCGTACAAATTAGTTGAAAAACATATGGGCTACATTTTCTCATATTAAGTAGATGATCTCTTTTGTTTGTAGTGGAGATCAAAGGTCATTTGAAGTCACCAGAGGCTTTTTGCTCCAGATTTGAGGCTACAGTACTGCATTTGTAACTTAGTGAGTAACTTCTAGTGTGAGGAGCCTCCGATAAGTTGTCCAGAGAGATAGTCTTGGTATGGGGGGTCATGGGGTCAGATAGACAAGGTGGCATTAATTCATGCATTGGAATGTTAATGGGTTTATAAAAAAATGAAGAAAATAAAAAAAACATCCGTTCTGTCATTTATTTGGATAATATCAGTATCCAGAGGAACAGCTGGTAGCAGAACAAGGTTTCTTAACAATCAAATTGGAGTGCTTTCAATCATATTTCACAATGTCAGAAAGGATGGAGGAAGCAAAAATATTGAGAAGGAATCATAACTTAGGGTCAACTTACGAGGACTTTGAGTGTGTTAAAAGCTACTTGTAACAAGGAAGAAATTATCGCAGAGTCAATAAAGGAAAATTTGCAAAAGGCAGAGCGCCAATTTGAGGCAATGGAAGAGGTTCATGCTGATCTGGCTGGGCTGTTGTCTGATGAAGCATTTGAGCAAGCAGAAAGCTGGATGTTGGAATGCCAAAAGCATTATACTGAGGAGAGGGAGGAAGCATTGAAAAAGTTGAAGGAGGAAATTGAGTATTTACATCATTCCAAACTTACCTGTCTCCATCTAACTTATGCACGTCCCTCTACCGTGCTAGCATTACTACTGGTAACCTTTGACCCCGCCTTTACCTTCGCCCTAACCCGCAATGGACTAGCTCCTCCTTCCCTAACTACCACCCAAAAGTGCTAGTTGGTTTCCATTACTGCTGTCGGATTTTTGGTGAATTTTCACTATCTCCGTTTTTCCTGAGGATTTCTACCTTCGTGGATTTATTCCTTACCTACCTTAGACGCCTCTGAACCACGAATCGTTGATAAGTATCCTTTAATTATCGGGTTTTTGTGGGTCTTTTGCCTTCGCAGGCCTTTCGTTTTGTTCGCGCCAAAAATTTTGTATTGGTAGCAGTTGCGCGAAATTACGCTTAGGTCCTACTCCACCCCCTCCGCTTCTCGTTTTCCCTCGAAAACACGGAGGATCCCATCCCTACCTCCCACCATCTTCATTTGCCATTTTCGTTGCATTTTTCCATCATTCAGCCATCTTTTGCTGAATTTCTAGGTCCTGAACCGGAATTCCTTATTTGTTACATCATTCGGTTCGTCCTAAGTGTACACCATTGTGCATTTTCAGTACACCTCTCATAGGAACTCCCTCACACCATTTCGGGGTTTTTCCTTCTAGTCTCACATTTCGTATTCCTAAAAGGGTGTTTAACCTCACCCTTCGTATTCCTAATAAAGTATTTTGGGGAGAAGTACCCCCTTCAGTTTTGTTCCATTTGTACGTTTTATTTGTTATGCAACCATCGTGTTGCTACGTATTCAGATCTGTTTTTCCACGTAAACAATATTCGTCACATTTCACTGCCTTCCTTAACGGTAAGTTCTCAGATATGGCAGCGAAACAACAACGACTTCCTATGAAGTGTGGGAATTGCTCCCTGTTCCGCCCAGGACGACATTGGGATTTTCATGAGCTCTGCCCCAAGTGCCGACCTTGCAATAGGAAAGGGCCATGTCTAGTTTGCATTGAATTCACACAGGAACAGTGGGGAGAAATCGATGCATGGTTACAAGGTTGCCGTCAGAAACTCCAGTCAAGGTTGGACCAGATCCCACAAACTTCTAACCAACAACAGAAGACACCTCCTACCATCCCCGTACCCCCGGTCGAGTCCAGGGCAGGGGATTCTCCGACCTCGGTTTCGGCTACGGCCGGAGCAGCTCCAAAGCCGAGATCACGCTCTAAAGGGAAACAGCCGTCAAAGACCAGGCCTAAACCCAAGAAACGTTCGGGCTCCCAACCGGAACCCACCAGGAACGTGGAGAGTCACGATCATGACCCATTGGAGGCATCGGCTGGGGCGCAGCCTATAGAATTAGATGCTGACCAACTGCAGAGCCAGGACCCAGATCTCAACCGACCCCAACCCGATCAGGATGGGACAGCAGGCCACGAGCCGGAGGCTCCTCGGTCCCCACAAAAGGACCCAGAACCGACGTCGGTACCGAGAGACACTGAGATCCGGAACCGCTCCCAGGACCGACAGGCCATTAGCAGAAGACCGGAACAAGAACGACACAGGAGCCATTCAAACTCCCGGCCCTCACCCTCCGGATCACAGCGAGCACTCTGTCCACCCTCAGACATCCCCTCCGAAGATTCAGATCAGGGGTATAGAAGAGAGCCCAGAAGAGAACTTAGGAGACAAAGCTCTCCCCGGAGGGATGCAGATCGACAGGACCCCAGCTGGCTTATGGAGCACCTGTCAGGACCTGTTGAGGCCACTCTTGGAGAAGGCGACTAACACACAGGCTCTCCCTCGGAACACAGAACCCCGAAGGGAACCTCTGCAGCCGAGACACCATCTGGAACCAAACCCAGATACACTCGAGTGCCAGGCATCCGACGAATTCTCGGATCTGGAGAGCCACACATCCAGGTTTAGAGAGGAAGAACACGGAGAGTCAATCCCCGACTCCCTGGAGGACTCCCGTACCGAGGAGGACGACCCCACTACGAGAGGTGCAACCCTCCCGCCGGAACTGGTGGCGTCCGCGATCCAGGTGATCAACACCCACCTTGGATTCCAGGATCGATCCCAGGAAACCCCAGCCCCCGAGAGGACCTCAAGACTCACCAGAACCAAGCATCGTCCTCGTCAACAACACCGATCATGCCTGTAGACGTAGCCTGCTTCGAGAGGTTCGAAGCCATGGCCACCAGAAAGAGATGGTCAGCGTACCCAGCAAAACACAAGAAGTCGGTCCGGTTCGCAGAGGACAACTGGAAGGCACTGTTTAAAGCCCCTACACTATCCGAGGATGTGAAAGAGAGGCTGAGAGCAGAGCAGGGCTCTAACTCGAGCGTCTTCAAGGATCGCAACCAGAGGGAATTAGAAGACACCCTCTTCGATATCGACACAGCCACTAGATCGTGCCTCAAATTCTCCTCAGTGTTCATGCTGATTGCCGAATGCCTGATAAAATTTCACCAGCAACTACCCGAAGACGAACTCCAGATGTCGCGGCGGGAAGTGGGCCACCTCTTACTCCTCCTAGGCCCCTTAGCCAGGCTGGTGTTCGACCAATTCTCAAAGGTGGCTATCTGCATGATCATGGCCAGAAGAAGCAATGTTCTTTCCTCCATCCACTGGCCCTCCACGGCGACCAGGGATCGCATGCAGAAGCTACCCATGACTGGAGACGATCTCTTTGGAGGCCAGTTCACGACACAAATGCAGGAGGAAGTCTCGAGGAGGGAGACGCTAGTCAAGTCGACCTTCAAGCGCGACTCGTGCAAGGATAACAGACCCAAAGGTAGTTACCAGTTGGGCAACAACAATAGCAGCCACTCGAGGAACTACAAGGGCAAGAACACCTACAACAGAAACCCCAACCGTTCCGGCCGCTCCAAGGGTCGGGGCTCGAAGAATTCCAGGAACTGGTCGAACTGGCGGGGGTACGATAAGGCTGGCAGAAACTCTGGAGGCGGACACTCGAATGACCGTTCGGGATCGCGGAACATGAACTCCTACGATGACCGCAACGACCTAGACCGTGGCAGCCAGTCCAAGCCGACCTTCCAGGCACGGCCCTAGGGATGCCCACCCCATCTCGGTTTACCTGGAGGTGGGGGGAGACTAAGAACCTTTGCGGCCCAATGGACCCTTATCGACCCGGATCGGAGGGTGCTGGATGTCGTCTCCAACGGTTATCGCATCGAATTCACCTCCACTCCCCCATCCGGGGGAGGGGGAAAGAAAACCCCAACACCTTCTGATCCGGTCCAGCACTCGGCCCTCGAAGACGAGATCCGGGCACTGATTCAAAAAGGCGCGGTGACAGAAGCGACTGGAGAGGAGGGGCCCCTCCTTCGGTCAACCTTCTTCCTGACAAAGAAAAAAGATGGATCGTGGCGCCCGATCTTAAACCTAAAACCACTGAACAAAAATTTTGTCCTGCCCAAAACATTTTCGCATGGAGACGCTGAGTCTAATCATCCCCACTCTAGCAAAGGGCCAGTGGGCGGGAAGCGTCGACTTAAAGGACGCCTACCTACACATCCCTATGAACTCAAGATCCCAACGCTACCTGGCTTTCAACTACCAAGGGACGGACTTCAAGTTCACAGCTCTTCCCTTCGGACTATCCACATCCCCAAGAGTGTTCTCCAGAGTCGCGGGGGCGGTAGTTGCCGAACTAAGGAAGAGAGGGGTCAAGTTGTTCGCCTACCTAGACGACTGACTCATCCTCGGAGAGTCCCGGTCAGTAACCGAGGAAAACGTGAAGCTAACGACTCACCTACTAGAGTCCCTAGGCTGGGTGATCAACCGCACCAAGTCAAACCTGACCCCATCCCAAACGGTCCACTTTCTAGGCGTTGTCCTGGACTTTACAATGGGAATGGCAGTTCCATCGGAAACCAGAGTTCAGGATCTCCGACAGGCGGTCACGATGCTCCTCTCGCGACAAAACCTTGTCGCGGGCAACTGGCTGAGGGCCTTGGGACTCATGGCAAGCATTGTGGACGTCACAGACTATTGCAGACTTCAAATGCGACCCATCCAGGTTTATCTCCTACAAAAATACAAACCGAGGACTCACGATCTCAGCACCCTGGTCCCCATGAACCAGGGGACGAGACCACACGTCGAATGGTGGCTCCAGAACAACTCCTGGACGGAAGGGGTCCCCTTCACGACTCACCGTAGCGCCACGTCAATCATGACCGACGCATCTCTAACGGGCTGGGGAGCACACTGGAGGGATGGAGTGACCTCAGGGAGGTGGTCTACTCAGGAGTCGAACCTACACATCAACCTCCTCGAGATGGAGGCCGTGTCAAGAGGCCTCAAAGCATTCGCGGAAGACCTCAGGGGTACTACGACTACTGTCTTCTCCGACGATACCACGACCGTTGCTTATATCAACAGACAAGGGGGAACTCATTCACTCCCCCTGTGTCATGCAACTTGGGATCTTCTCCACTGGTGCCTGGAAAATGATATCGTCCTCAGAGCCTCACATATAGCCAGGAAGGAGAACTGTCTGGCAGACGCCCTGTCGAGGGGCGAACTGAATCCCAACGAGTTGGCCCTTCCGAAAGAACTATGCAATCGGATCTTCCAGGTCTTCGGTCGCCCACACATAGACCTCTTCGCGTCCCCGGAGAACACGAAACTACCAACGTTTTGCACGAGGTTCTTCCATCATCAAGCGTTCGGAACGGATGCCCTGTCGTTCCCCTGGGACAACTTGGAGGCTTACGCCTTTCCCCCGTTCTGTCTGATACCGTCGGTCCTAAACAAAGTCAAACAATCCAAAGTTCGAATGGTCCTAATAGCACCGTGGTGACCCAGGCGCCCTTGGTTCCCGGATCTACTGGCTCTTCTCATGGACCGCCTGATCATGCTCCCGGAGCCCTGGAACTTACTTACCCAGAGGAAGGGGACCATCCATCATCCCAACATGGCAAGCTTACACTTGACTGCATGGAAGTTGTCCGGTCTTGCCTACGATCGCGAGGCTTTTCGACGGCAGTTGCCAGCATGGTTTCGAAGTCACACAGAGTTTCCACTGTCAAGACTTATAATTCGAGACTGTCCCAATACACGGACTGGTGCCGTGACAGAAAAGTTGATCCAACCACAGCCCCTTTAACTATGGTCTGTGACTTTCTCAATAGTCTGTTTCAGGAGGGGAAACAGATTTCCAAAGTGACGAACTACAGATCGGTGATCGCAGCCGTCCACCTCCTCTTCCCGGACGGTACCATCCTGGGGAACAACGTCATTACTGCGAAACTAATCAGGGGAATGTTCAATAGTCGGCCCCCCTCAGTGCGACTGCCGCCACAGTGGGACATCATTGCGGTCCCTAGGAATTTGGCAGGGCCACCGTTCGAACCTATGCATGAGGCTACTGTTCCGGACCTGACATCCAAAACGCTTTTCCTCTTCGCAGACGCCGTAGTTGCCTGCATGCCCTCACAGTGAGACAGATCTCATATTTAGTATGTAGTTGTACCACATTGAGTAGAAGAACCCTATTCTTTTTGGTGGAGGTCAAAGGTCATTTGGGGTCAACAGGGGTCAAATTGTGAAAACCTTGTAAACACGATATCTCAAGAAGGGAAGATTGGAGAGATCTCATATTTAAGTATGTAGGTGTACCACATTGAGTAGAAGAATTCTATTGTTTTTGGTGGAAGTCAAAGGTCATTTGGGGTCAACAGGGGTCAAATTGTGAAAACCTTGTAAACATGATATCTCAAGAAGGGAAGCCTGGACAGATCTCATATTTGGTATGTAGATGTACCACATTGAGTAGAAGAACCCTATCATTTTTGGTGGAGGTCAAAGGTCATTTGGTGTCAACAGGGGTCAAATTGTGAAAACCTTGTAAACACGATATCTCAAGAAGGGAAGCTTGGACAGATCTCATATTTGGTATGTAGGTGTATCTTATTGAGTTCAAGAACGCTACTATTTTAATGGAGGTCAACGGTCACTTGAGGTCAACAAGGGTCAAACTGTGAAAACAAATAAACTGCGTCAATATACCTGGCATACATAGCAGGGCATTCACACCTACACTGATGGTATCAAACTTAACAGCTAACATGCATACCAAACATACCAGGTACACTTAGAAAGGTGGATAATACTTAGCAAAAAGTAAAGCCATGTGAAGGAAGCAATTGATTCCTGCTCGCTCGCTTAGGTAGTCGATCAGAGAGAACGCAACTGAACTGCAAACATATTCTAACCTTCACACATTGGCTTGTGCTTCATTGCCCAATGGATGGTTGCAATAGTACATGCTATAGTTAGAAGTATGAAATTCGAATAGTCTGTGATTAGGGGTTACAGAAAATTCCAAGACACACGCTTCAAGTTGTGTACACAAAAGCTGTGCACCTTGCAGGGCACATCAAACACAAATTAGCATTTTAGTAGAAAGATAAAAAACTTGGCGACAATGGAACATCAAAATAAGTAACAATGTTTGTAAGACATAAAAACAATCAAAAAAAATTCTCTTAAGCAGATCATCGAAACCACAATGCATTTCTGCATTCTGGTTTGGTTTCCTGTTTTCTCTTTTCTGGCATTTCCATGAGTCCAAGAATCTTGTGATCCCTGTTGTTCTCAGACAAGTTGGTTATACTGTACAGTCAATTGATGAGAACATGTTCCTCGCTATGGTCACTGGTGTCACTGGAGCACCGAGCACCATGGCAAATTTAGCTTATACAGTACTTATCTTCACAAAAGGGAACACAATGCAGAGATAAACATCAGCTAATAATTTCTAGATTGGTTGTGTTATGGATGACTTTTGTAAAAAAACTTTTCAGTTCCCTAGCTAGAAATGTTTAAAATATTTTACGCATTTCAGCTTTAAAGGAAAATATATTTTCCTGATATAGAATGCTTGAGATTGTGCAACCACATGTGTGAGAAACTCTACAGGAACTCACGGTTATGTAGGTCTAGCATGCAATGCGTTATGCTATTAATACGGTTGAGAACAAGGTATAATTGCAACCAATATGTGTGACGACAAGCTTGCAAAAATTAACCAACTAAAAGTTAGCCTATTGTCAACTCATTATTCAAGGAACTATGTGTGGTTTAGTCAGTTTGGGGTTATTTTTAGACTTTCTTGACTTTTTCTCTGCAGTGTATGCCATGGGCACAGGTTACACTACATGAATTTCAAACTTCTAAGAATACAACATGAAGAGATATTGAGGTTATCGTTACCGTGATCAACATCCATGGCAGTTCCAAGTTATGACATAGCCTACAAGATGTCTAGCGTATTGTATACACGGAAGTGATATTCTACTTTTTCGACAGTTTTTGAAACTTAAACGTATTTACATGAAATTTTAATTCACTATAGGTGTCATCAAATAAATGTTTATAGTAGTTGTTAATTGGAAAGAGGCAAACAGTCCTTGAAAATGATTACGTGAAAACAATAATGTAAAAATAAACCGATAATGTAGAAAAGTCTGTATATAAGAAAAATACTGATAATGTAAAGGAACCAAATGATGTAGCCTAAAAAAAAAATAAAAAATGAACAGTCAAAGCAATAAAAGGTTACTTTCTGACATTTTACCAGTTTACCAATAGTTTCACAAGTTGAATACGGCAGGATTTATGATGCCTTTTCGAGAAAGTTTGGAAATTCCAAACGCTGAATTTCTTTAAAGCAATGACAAATGGTAGCCTGTAAGCTATGAAGTTTTGTGAAGTGCTGAAGCATACCAGAAATTCAGGTAACCAATCCAGAGTAAATTTTTGTGAACCAGAAGCTGGTACTCTTTAAACACCACATTACTAGACACCAATGTTACAATGGTGCCAAAAGCACATGTTGCCATAGAAAAACTACGTGAACTATGTAGTTATTTAAACAATGAGCGAACAAGTGATTATTTGTAAACTACATTCAGGTTTTTTACAGAAATGTGCAAATAATAGTTTACATTTATCAATCTCAGTGGCTTAAAATAATCAAGTTTCAAGGTTCGATTTTTTTTCAATTTTCCGAGTTCTTTCCAATTTTTTTTTCAACTTTTCACAGCCCCGCTTATCTCATAGTCATCAATCGGTGCTCAAGGGTAACCCTCAGTTGTGTTGTAGTGCAATTCACATGCCTTTGTTAATCTGTGCCATCTTGGTAATTTCATGGAACTTGGCAGCTTGTAGATGAGGACAGATCTGCAGTCCGTACATTTCATTAGGACTAATTCAATGTTTATACTCATGATATACATATCTATTTTAAAGATTTTCTCCCAAATTTGTAAATTACGTGAAAACAAAAATGGGTGAATTACGGGAAACCGGTGGTCCATGACCAATAAGGTAGACCTACATTATTGTATTAATTGAATCACTCCGCCCGCCCTGCCCATCCCAGCGTCACTGTCCGGCCTACCCTCCTGCCCTTACTCAACTTCAAGTGTTGGCAAACCTTCCTCACCACGAACATGTTTAGAAATATGGAGAATTTCCGCCAGCGTTTGTGTACCCTAGCTAACGAACATGTGAAACTTGGGGGTGTATCGGCGTGGTGTCCACAACCCTAGCTGGATTTCTTGCATATCAAAGTGGCAGAAGAGTTACAGCTGTGGATGCTATAAGACTTGTCTTGCTTTTGTATTCATCACAAAAATAGAAAGTATTTTCAAGTTGTGCATTTTGTCCAGGAATGGATCGTATCCCAAACTCCTTCTGCCAGTTTGCCGATCCAGAACTACATAGGCTACTGCAGTTAGGCTTAGCAGTTTGCAAGAGCTATCCCAAATTCCAAACCTTTACCCTCGTTGAATTTCAAGACCATGTGAAATTGTCGGTAAATATCAAACTACAATTTACCTTTGACATTTGGTTGGAAGAAATCAAGTAATCCAATTAATTCCACAAAGACCCATTGCATAGGCCTGTTACACAATATTCACTGACAGTCCAGACACCGCACAGCTGCTGAGGTTGCATAGTACAAAAGTATGTGAATCGCAATTTGTAAATGCAACAAACTCCCAGTATAACTAAATCTGCCTTGCTGTATGTCTGTACTGCACTTCATGTGATTGGCAGCATTTTATTTAAAAACAAGTAGACATAGCTATTTCAACAGCTGGACTAGTTGGCGCAAACGAATGGTAATGGTTACAAAAGTCGGACATCAAATGAACTTCTGACTGCCGCTTCGAAGAACATTCCAGGGCTTCTGCAAGATGACTTGCAATATACAATCGTAGACCTGTGCTGGGTGGCCGCCTTAATTTTTCTCTGATGTATGCAGCAATGAGGAGATGCTCACTGAATGCTGTTTACGCCTTACATTAGGTTTCTTATAGTGAAGAATATGCTCAATGAAATCGTTGAAAAGTTTTAAGGACGATAAGTAGTTAGTAAACATATTGACGAGATTGCAGGATATGATGGGTTGCTGTTTTCATCAAACATGGCCGGTAAGCAATCTCAAGCATCGGACTTATAGCTACACCACGTGTGCATGACTTTCATCTTTGCACGCAGTGCGCTGATATCTGGAGTTGGCAAACATTACACCAACGTAAAGTGGCTTTCATGTGTTTATGAACTTCTGGTATGTTTATGATAACTCTCTGGTGTAGGCCATTCCAATTTTGCTAAGCGAGCAACTCAAAAACAAAGATATACTGGGTTTTTTTACCCCCCGCCCACCCCTTGTTTTATTCAAAATGATTCCTCTTCTTTTTTTCTTTTGGAGAACAAGTTTTAGCTAGCTCTTGGCAGATTACCAGGCTTCAGTCTGTGCTGGGTAGAGCCTAGGAGTTACTCGGCCTACTTTCATCAAACAAGAAATTTGCATTTTGCAAGTGACCAATTCCTTTGTTTTTACCTGTTTTGCCAGGGCTTTTAACTCTGGATATGGTCCGCCATGC
Source organism: Stichopus chloronotus (assembly GCA_021234535.1). Taxonomy (NCBI): domain Eukaryota; kingdom Metazoa; phylum Echinodermata; class Holothuroidea; order Aspidochirotida; family Stichopodidae; genus Stichopus; species Stichopus chloronotus. Next base: position 15,921,906 of record CM037841.1, on the reverse strand, counting down.
CTGTGTACTTGTAACTGATAAAAAGTAAAATATCCATCATGTACGGTAACGTTTGCATACAAAGTGAACAGGAAAAGCGTTTGTTGTTGAGCATATCTTTGAAGTGTCATTCGGAACTGCTGTAAACTTGCTGCTATCCATGCTATTACCTTGGTGTGTGGTGTTTCACAAGTTTGTCATTCTCTCCTTGGTTGCAATTTTACCTTCTTAAATTTGGTTTTCTCTTTTCTTTGGTGATTTTCAATGGAAAAAGGACAATTTCACAATTGGTGCATGGCAGAAATCATCATTCGATTTCTGATTACACTTGAGTTAAACGTCCAGAATTCATGTATTGCACATGTCTCTTATATTAGTAATATCGTAGAACAATGGATCTCCCTTAAATGGAATCACTAAAGAAGTATGTGACAAAAATATGCTACGTTATGGCATGAAAGATGCATCCTTTTTTCCCGCCTTTTCCCAGCGATGAGAGCTGTTTGAAGTAAGGTATAAAGTTATTTTCACTTACCTGCATGGATTGCACATGTCTCTTATATTAGTAATATCGTAGAACAATGGATCTCCCTTAAATGGAATCACTAAAGAAGTATGTGACAAAAATATGCTACGTTATGGCATGAAAGATGCATCCTTTTTTCCCGCCTTTTCCCAGCGATGAGAGCTGTTTGAAGTAAGGTATAAAGTTATTTTCACTTACCTGCATGGAATTTTTAAGTTGTAACATTTACTGAGATATTTTCAAAGAAAAAGTCAAGTTGAAAAAAAAGCTGTGTATTCAAAGGGCAGAATCAAAAGAACTAGAATACGCTGTATTGGTAAAATCAACCTTAAGGTGAATACGTTTAAAAAAAAATGTAACAGAGAAGACAAAAGATTGTCTAGGGGCACCTGTTTGGCAGCGAAAAAAAAATGCAAGTTGGCTTGTGGCCGATCAAATCATTGTAAATACAGGTGAAAACATTGCGCACTGTTGTTTTCCTGTCTGGTTTACTGTTATCTGTTAAACGTTTGGGTAGCACAAGCAGTTATTTAGGCTTTTAAATTTTATAATTTGTCTCTTTCTTTATTTTTCCCTTATACTGTATGTTGTTGTTTAACCCAGGGTCCCAGGGAAGAGCAACTTTATGTTGATTGGACTACCCTGGTGAAATATGATATAAATAAAAAACAAAATAAAACAGATATCGTATTAACCGAAACTGCACAGCCCTAGTACATACAGTTATGTCTATATCGATATCTTCTTTCTATTTTCTCCACAGGTTTATGTAATTCACGTCAGCTGGACAGATGGTTCCATCACTATCATCTATCGACGATACAGTAAATTTTTTGACTTCCATGTAAGTCCGGTTCTGTCTCTAGGTATCATATGATATAGAGATCCATGGTATTTATAACTATTTGTGCATATTTTTAACAAATTTGACATTAAAATTGATTCCATGCTGTTTAAGAGTGTGTAAAAAGCAGAAAGAAATTTGATTTATTTTCCTTACCTTTGAAATATTTGAAATGCACTGTGTAGCAGATGGGAGGGGATTGGAAAGAAGGAATAGGATCTAAGGGAGAGACAGTCAGATCTGCTGGTGAATGTTACGTGTGTTCATATACTAGCCACTAGAAGTTTGCCCTCCCATGATCTACAAGACATGAAGTGAAGCTCTGATGTAAGCTGTAATTTGCACACTAGTTTGAGTAGCTAATGTAGTCATTTGCAAAAAAAATCATTCTTCCAATACAAGTTTTAGCAATCAGCTAATGGAAATAAGTGAGAAAAAAATAAGTAAAACTGAAAGAGTCTACTTCACTTATGTTTTAGTAAGCTTTCAAAAATGAAGAGAAGGAGATTTTGAGAGAGGGAAAAACAAAGGTTTGGACTGTTTTGATGAACCATGGAACCAATTTTGAAAACACTTATTTTTCATGTGAAAAGTCTCTTAATGTACTTCATGTTGATAGTTGAACTGTAAACTGAAAACCACTTGACATAGGTGTCATTTCCTTTAGCAGGATATGCCAATGCAACATGTCCACCGTGTATGTAATGAAAGGAAGAGACTTCTATGCATACTACTATATGTCTTATTTTAAACTTACAGTAGAAGTGGATTTGAAGCCAACAACTATCTTTCAGTGAATCCATTTTCCAATTTTATTCAAAAATAGAGGTTTTGGTTTCAATGAAGTCATAGTCTTTGTAATCATGTGGGTGTATGTGTCTGTATGAATGTTTGCGACACCTACCTCGTAAACACGATTTGTCAGAAGGCAAGCCAGGATATGTTTAGTACTGTATGTTGCTGTCTTACATTGAGTACAAGATCTCTATTGATTTTGGTGGAGGTCAAAGGTCATTTGAGGTCAACAGGGGTCAAATTTTGAAAACCATGTGGACATGATATTTCAAAAAGGAAAGCTTGGACAGATCTCATATTTAGATTGTAGGTGTATGCCATTTGGTACAAGAACCTATCGTTTTTAATGGTGGTCAAAGGTCATTTGAGTTCTGCAAGAGTGAAGTTGTGGAAACTTTGTAATGCTGAGAAGTCTCAAGAAAGGAAGGTTGTATCTATAGATCTCACATTTCATATGAAGCATCTATAGGTAGCTTGCGACAAATCCTAAAGCCCTAATATCTGATTTAGAAAAATATCCTCATCATTGCATTATCAAAACCACAATGCATTTGTTAGTTGTGGTTTTCGATTCCAAGGAATTGTTGCGATGGTGATGGCATGTGGGTGTGTGTGTGTGCGTATATTACACCTTGGCTCGTAAATATGATATCTTAAGAAAGGAGAGGTGCTCGAACTGTGAAGTTGGTGTGTTGGTAGTCCATTGTGAGCAGATGATCCCTGTTGAATTTCATGATTTGAGGTCACCAGAGGTAAACTATTTAAGTCTATAGAAGGAGATATCTCAGCAATTGAATGTTGCTAGAACCTCAAATTGTTGTCATTGGTAGTACTTGGTGAGTAGGTGATGTCTCTCATTGGTTTTGATGAAGTTGTAACCCTTGTAATCATTTGGCGGTGTACAGTATGTGTATATCAATGTAACTAGTACTGCTATGCTAATAACACCCAACTGTGTTTGTCTTTTGGGACAAGTGAATCATGGGATGTCCAAAACGCCAAGCTTCACTCATGTATTGATGATGTTACAGGGTGGATGGATAAAAACATGCTTATGCTAAATCACGAAAAGACAGAGTTAATTGTGTATACTCCTACGTCGCAAGGTAATTCTCTTAGAGACCTGAGTATTCAAGTTGGTTCTTCTGCAATACATTCTGTTAGTTCCATCAAAAATCAAGGTATTCACCTGGATAACGCATCTGCAAAAACAAGTAGACTGTTATCAAATCATGTTATTTTCATATAATAGAAAATTAGGAAGTTAATTTCTGATGATATTTGTCGATAGTCCATGCTTTTGTCACTACACGGTTAGATTATGGCAATGCACTGTTGTCCAGCGTAATTCAGTCACAACCTGATCTTCAGTGGGTACAGAATTGTGCAGTTCATCTTTTGAACAGCCCTCGTCGATATGAGCACAACATTTTGATGCTTTATGATTTACAATTGGCTTCCTGTGCAATACAGGTCACACTTTAGGTCGTTCTTTTGTACACGTAGAATTTGAATTTTATGTAGAATATTTACGTAGAAAATTTTTCGTAGAAGGATGCTGCTACATCATGTATCAGAAAAGAACTTCATATGTACCAACCACCGAGAACTCTTTGTTCACAATCAAAATCACTAATCATAATTCCCAGAGCTCACTCTTCCACGTACAAGAACAAACAGTTATGTATGTAGTTATGTATGTGCTGTCACTCTATGGAACAGTCTGCCTGTTTATGTCAAATGGTCTTATAATATGCCTGCTTCTAAACAGTAACTGAAAAGTAAGCTTTTTTAAATCTACATTTCCTAACTTCCACCTTTAACCTTTAACTTTTGCCTAGAAGTCTCCCTCTTTGTGTGTTTGTGCATGTGTTGTGACACTTGCTTGGGTACGCTCTGACACAACGGGAGAAAGTTGGATGAAAGTCAAACTTGGTATGTAGGTCTGCCATACTGAGGTGTGCCCTATTGTTTTTAGTGGAGGTCAAATGTCATCTGGGGCACTGGGATCATACTCTGAAAACCGGATAACAGGATATCTCCTGTTATAAATCTTACTACTACGGTAGAGGTTCCTTCAGGTTGTTCAGGATTGTTGGTCTCCCATATGGGCCATATGGACCATTTTATGAAATCGTGCAAAATGTTTCTTTTCTGCATATTTTGCTCTACAATGTCAAATTAGCATTGTGGTACAAGCACCTAGGCATTAAGGATTTTTGGGTCCATGGTCCAAATGGGGCATATGTGCCCTTTTATGAAAGCTTTTTCTTCTACAGATTCTATGGTAATTCCCTGCGCTTACTCCCACCCCTCTACAATCGATGCATTACCATATTGACCATGGTCTAACATCTGGCAATTGTGTGTGTATCTGTCTACCGCCCTTCTGTAATTGCCAGCCTTTTGGTCTTGCAGTGAAGTTTTTATTGTGCATCTGCATCATTCAGTTGAAACTGTGTCACATTACTACAGTACTATGGTAGTGGGTCCATCAGGTCGTTCAGGATTATTGGTCCAATATTGGCCATATGGACCATTTTATGAAATCATATATTTCTTTTCTGCATTTTCTACTTTACAATGTGAATGGTTTTGTCAAATTAGCATTGTGGTAGTGGAACATAGGGCGTTCAGGAGTTTTGGGTCCAAGATTCATGCTAGTTTAAGAATTCATGCAAAATGCTTCTTTTTTACAGATTGTATGGTATTAAGTTGCAATTGTGTCCTAGTACTACTCTGGTAGTGGTTCCCCCCCCCCCCACATTTTTCAAGATTATTGGTCCCATATTGGGCCATTTGGAACTTTTATGAAATCATGCTTTTCTGCATATTTTGCTCTACATTGTGAAAGGCTTGTCAAGTTAGCATTGTTGTAATGGAACCCTTTGCAATGTTCAACATTGGTAGGTCCAACAATGCTGCTGAACAGGCATTATTCAACTCTTAAAATAGACTCACAATACAGTTGGTTACATGATCAATATTTGACAATATTTTCAACAAGCAAGCAATGCAAGCCACCTGAGCTAGTAGCAAACTATCAATTACCTTCCACTTCTGGAGTCAGCTAGGTAAGAGAGTGCTGAACAGCTTGCTATTTCGACATTAACTCCCTGTTTGAAAATATAAGTTAACGGAGGGGGAAGACAGCAATCTTGGACAAAATACGTTGGGACGTATGACAAAGTGTCCCAACAATTTTGTCCAAGCTTGAGGTTGCAATGTATCGATGGTCATTAATATTCCCTTTTTCAGTTGTTTAAAAAAGAAACTGAGACAAATTGAGTATTTCAGAGATTGTTTCTGCTTTAGCCAGCATTCCTTTCAGTTACAGTTTGATAAAGGACATCGCATGCTGCATTTTAGTACAGGTAAGTGGTATGGTAGTTGAGTACATTTGGCTGATCAGCATTCTTAATGACAATATAAGGACCAAACGTTTGGGACATGATACATTGTGGATTACGCTTGGTTTAAGATTAAATACAGTTAAAATAATCTCCTTGCCAGGAAGCACGGAGCCCATCGCGGTCTTGTTGATTCCTCGCATCAGCGAAGGAACCTATGCAATCAGGTTGGCATGTGAGTACACATGAAGCTGCCTTAGCGGATGCAATAGCTGGCGAGATCGATAGTCTAGTCTCAGAGTTTAGTTCTCTCTCAGGCGTGTCTCAAAACTAGCGTCGATGCCAGAAAATTCTGTCACTTTGGTTAGGTCTCTCAAATGAATACCCAGAGGCTACCCTCTCTGCTGTCAATCCTGTGATAACTTGCATCACTCAGAATTGTGAAAACCTTGTCATTTGAGGTCATTACAGCTTAAGTATGCAAACTTTGTCAGATTGAGACAACCTTGTTAACATAATATCTCAAGGAGGGAAGCTTAGACAAATATCGTATGTGGTGTATTGGTGTACCACATTAAATATGAGATCCCAATTGACTTTGTTAGAGGTCAAAGGTCATTTGAGGTCCACAGGGGTCAAAATGTGAAAACATTGTAAACACGATATCTCAAAAAGGGAAGTTTGGACAAATGTCATGTGTCGAGGGTTGGTGTACCACATTGAGTACAACATCCATAGATTTGGTGGAAGTCAAAAGTCATTTGAGGTCAAGGAGGGTCAAATTGTGAAAATATTGTAAACATGAGAACTGAAGAAGGAAAACTTGGGCAGATCTCCCATTAAGAATGAAGGTATATCTCATTAAGTATACAAGAATTTTATTGTCGTTGATGAAGGTCAAAGGTCATTTTAGGTTAAGAGGGTCACATTATGAAAATCTTGTAAGTGTCATAACTCAAGAAGGAAAGCTTTGACAGATATCATATTCAGTATGTAGTTGTATCTCATTGAGCAGAAGAACCATGTGGTCTTTAATGGAGGTCAAACATCATTTGATATCAGCAAGGGTCAAATTTTGAAAAGCTTGTAGACATATTGGTAAGAGAGGAAGCTTACACAGATTTTATACAAAGCATAGGTAGCCTTTGACACATACTAATGCTATAATGTCAGATTAAAAAAAAAAGTTCATAATTGGATCACCAAAACTGCAAGTCACTTTTACATTCTGATTTATTGAGGTCAAAGGTCATGTGAGATCTATACAAGTCATAGATTGAATACCTTGTAAAAACAGTATCTTAATAATGGAAAGTTACTGGACTTGATTTGTTGGTTGTTTATTGTCAGTAGATGGTCTCTATTGTTTTTCATGAAGGTCAAAGGTCATTTGGGGTCAATAGAGGTTAAAATCTGAAAGTAATCTAAGCAAGATGGCCCAGCAACTGGATGTTGCTGGAACTTCCAAACTCGTTGTGTAGATGGTCCACTGTGAGTAGATGTTTTCTATTGTTTTTAATGAAGGTCAACGGTCATTTCAGGTCACCACAGCTGAAAGGTGTGACATGCTTCTAGAAAAAGAGCACTCTTTATTCAGAAGTTGCAAAGTAAAACCCTGAGTGAAAATCCGTTGGTATTTTGTTTATACTTTTTACCGTTTTTGAGAAATATTTTTCAAAGTTTGAGAAAAATGCAAATCAGATGAAATGGGGTGTTGCATAGTGTCAATATTTCTTTTGTTAAGCCTATGTCTTTTAATAATAATAATAAATGCATTTATATAGCGCACACTTCTACAAAAACTATATGCAGTGGCGCTTTACAAACATCTACTTAAATAAGCAAAATTAGTGGAAGGCCATCCCAACCTTCTAATTACTCAATTACCGACTTTTTCATCAGTAAGTGATATCGATATTCTTGAAGAAGAAAACACGTGCTTCCAAAATAAAAACCTTCAGGCATAAAATTCTCAAAAATCCTTGAAATAAAGGTTACATAAACAAAGGATTAACATTAAACATATCATACAAGTCCATCTCTTGACATCTCAGATTTGCATACTTAGCCGATGTTTATTCATGATACAACTGAGAGACACTAATTTTCCTGTAAATTGGTCAATCTTTGACAGATTTTTATGGAATTTGTGTCCATTTTCAATATTTTTGGTCAGTTGAGGTCATAAGTTAACAGGTCATGGATGTTACATGAAGTGTGGAAGACAATTTCTCAAGATGGTTGTAAAACCTTTGTGTTTGTTATGTCACACATCAAACTCTGGGTAAATATGGAAAGTAAGATCTAGACTTGTAAAGGTCATGTAAGATATTCAGTTTTAGTCACTAATCTGTCATTTGTTCCCTTGCCATTCTGTTGTACAGTAGTTGTTCAACTACTGGAGAGTGGAACAGTATAAAACTTGATCAAGGTGTACCACTTCTCCTATGAAGCTATTCAGAAGTTGATACTGATCTAGTCATCTGTATTGTCTGATAATAACATGTTTTAATGGGCCCTTTTGTTGAGAGTCACTAGTTCTCTTCACAAAACTTAAATATCCATTTTTGATTCATTGCCGAAGGCAGGCAGGGAATCTATGCGATGGTGATGTCGTGTGCGTGTGCGCGTATGTGCATGTGTATGTGACGCCTTGCTTGTAAACACGATATCTCAAGATGTGTAACCATGACTGATCTCATACTGGTGTGTGGGTTGGTCATACTGAGTAGATGATCCCTATTGTTTTTGGTGGAGGTCAAAGGTCATGTGAGGTCACCAGAGGTCAAAATGTGAAAACATTGTAAACACGATATCTCAAGAACGGTAAATGTGACTGATGTCATACTTGGTGTATGGGTTGATCATATTAAGTAGATGATCCCTATTGTTTTTGGTTGAGGTCAAAGGTCATTTGAGGTCACCACAGATCAAACTGTGAAAACCTTGTAAACACAATATCTGCAGAAGGGCAACTGTGACTGATGTCATACTTAGTGTGTGGGTTTGTCACATTTAGTAGATGATCCCTATTGTTTTTGGTTGAGGTCAAAGATCATTTGAGGTCACCAGAGGTCAAAATGCAAAGACCTTGTAAACACGGTATCTCAAGAACAGTAACTGTGACTGATGTCACACTTAGTGTATTAGTTAGTCATATTGAGTAGATGATCTCTATTGTTTTTGGTTGAGGTCAAAGGTCATTTGAGGTCACTAGAGATGAAACTGTGCGAATCTTGTAAACACAATATCTCAAGAAGTGTAACTGTGACTGATGTCATACTTACAGTATTGGTTAGTCATATTGAGTAGATGATCTCTATTGTTTTTGGTTGAGGTCAAAGGTCATTTGAGGTCACCAGAGGTCAAAATGTTAAAACCTTGTGAACACAATATCTCAAGAACAGTAGCTGTGACTGATGTCATACTCACTGTGTGGCTTGGTCATATTGAGTAGATGATCCCTATTGTTTTTGGTGGAGGTCAAAGGTCATTTGAGGTCACCGGAGGTCAAAATGTGAAAGCCTTCTAAACACAATATCTCCAGAAGGGTAAGTGTAACTGATGTCATACTTGGTGTGTGGGTTGGTCATATTGAGTAGATGATCCTTATTGTTTTTGGTGGAGGTCAAAGGCCATTTGCGGTCACCAGAGGTGAAACCTTGCCAACACATTATCTCCAGAAGGGTAATGTTGACTGATGTCATACTTGATGTGTGGGTTCCCCATACTGGGTAGGTGATCCCCATTGCTTTTAGTGGATGTCAAATGTCATTTGAGGTCACCAAAATTAAGGTTTTTGTGTTAAAAGCTTATTAATGTGGTGTTTCAAGACCAGTAACTGCAGTTGATCTCATACTTGTCATGTGGATAATTCATGCTTGTTATAATATAACTATGTAGCAAGGAATCACAAAGCCTCTTGGCTTTTTGGTTCTCTCAGCCTTAGGCCTTTCCTTCCTCTCACAAAGTAGGGGGGACCAGTGCTCTCTGGTAATTGTTGACCTTCTGGTAATTGCTGACCTTCAGGTAATGTTTCCTGATGAGATTCTGCTCAATAAGCAGCAGATAATACTTGGTGACTCAGTTTTTCTGTATCTAGGTTAGTATGTGGTTGTGATGTCAGTGAAATCATATGTATATAGTTAACTCTCTTCAAAGTTTTTGAAAGATTTAAGTCACTGATTGATGATAATTAAATACTAATGTAGAATCTAGATGTGAAAACAAAAGCTGGACAGTGGACAATGATATGCAAACCTTCTACCATTGTAAGGCAGACTGTGTACTGCACTGGCAATTGCTTATACCCTTGTACCGTCTACGAATACCCTCTGGTTGTACTTCCCAACTGGTGCTAACATACATAATAGAAAGTTTCTGTCTAGCGCCTGAACATGTTCACATGGTAGAGTAAAAAAACGTGTCTGTCACTGTTTTTTACAATTATTGTGAATGGTCAAGTGTCATTTTGGCTCAGCAGTGAGCAATCTTGATATTTGCGCCTGTTAAATAAATCTAATATCTGTGTGTACTATAATGTCCCAAGTACTCTGAAATATTTTAAAGGAGTCAACTGTCTTACATCACTACATCACTATATTTTTGAGAACGTTATCGGTCACATATTAAATCAGTGCCCATTTTCAAAGGTTTTGAGCAAAGTACTGTTTAATCAGTGTTGTGACAACCAGGCGGTTGGGGAATAGGAGATCCCCACTTTTCTACACCTCACTGAAAAAATTGTTTCACTGTACCACTACGGTTAAAGTCCAATAACCTGAATCTGCCCATTTTAACACAAGAGGGAGCTTTGTGAAGAAATAAACATTTATTGTTTCCCAAATATATGGCCTTATATTCCCTAGTATTCAGGGACTTCTCCCTTGGACCCCCACGAAAGGTCCCTGGACCCCATGCCTGATCTCTTAAATATGTGCTTGAATAATAGTTAAGTGCCAACAGGTGTAACTAACCATGAAACTTGCCCCTTTTTTTCATCCTTACCCTGTGCTTCTGTGTTTAGTTTGTGTCATCTTTGAAATCTTTGAAATTTGGCGGAATTTCAGCACCAGCCTATCGTGTCTGATTGTGAAATACTTTAACATCCTTTTCTTCAAGACATGAACAAGTGATGGTCACAAAACAATTATGTAGTCATTTCCTTACAGAGCTCAAGTATTTGTGTTGTCATAGTGTCACAGTACTAATGGATGACTTTCAGGTCACATTTTCTGATAAGATGGAGTTAAGTGAGCAAGAGATAATTTGTTGAAGATAGCCAGGTTTCTGATGGTGGTGTTTACGGGTCAATTTGTACTTTAATTTACTATTAATACTACTGTATGGTTAAAGTCACATCCACTTGGGAAGAACCATTGCAGGGATTTCTCTCTGGTTTATGGATGTTGGAAGGTCATGTGAGGTCAGTGGAGATCATAATTTGTAACATTGTAGACATGTTATCTCAAAAAGTATAAGGTGTTTGAATTTCAGAATTGGTATGTATTGTCCTTTATTTTCTATACGTATTGGCAAGGAATCTCAAAGTCATTCCATCTCTGGTTGTAGAGGTCAAAGGTCATTTGATCTATTACCAGTCAAAATCCTGTAAACGCTTTATCTCAAAAAGGGTAAGTGTTCGGGATCTCATAGTTCACATGTGGATTGCAAATATGGAGTAGATGATCTTTCTTCCTCAATATAATCTCTGTGTACTCATTCTTTCTGTATGACCAGCAGAACAAAGTCCTTGAATCTTGAATGGCATGATCCATTCTTTTTAGAGCTCCTTTCATCTTCATTTCTTTCTCTGTCTGTTAAAAGATTTTTGTTAAAGTCTTTGTGGTGAACTTTTGGTCTGATTTTTGCTGTTTCCTTCTTAAACAACTCCTAAGATAGTGTGTATTGACAGATTGTGTGTTTAATCTTGTTCTCCAATGGTTTTGCTAGCAGCGTACAGAGACTGATACATCCAAGGAAGTAGTAACAGTGCATTTTTTAAATTAACTGTTCATTTCTTTCTCAATTAATTAAAATCTCCCATTGGTGCATAAGTTAAATATTTCTCTTTGCTCATATATTGGTCATTTTTTTTTGTCAGATGAGGTTATTAGCAACATTTCCAGATGAAGCTGGTGCCAAGATACCCTCAAGTAGGACCATTCCATTTTTGCCAGGTATGAAAATTTCAGAGACCTTGCCTGAGGGTCAGACAAGAAATTAATTCATTTAGTCATTAAGTTTAAATTAAGTCATTTAGAATGTTTTCATCAAAGAGGGCCAAAAGCATGTGGAATGTTTACTAACTTTTTACGTGAGAAGTTTGTTTTATGAACGTTTGTATTTTACAGTCATTTTATTTCTTTCATTTCCTTATTTCTTTCATTGCAATATTGAAAGAATACAATGATGTAATGACCTGCCAAGAAATATTCTGTTTTGTTGCTGTTATTCCTGACTTACAGTTATCTTTATTATTGCAAGATTTGCTCTATACACTGAGCTGCAGATGGCCAGTAAAGTAACCTAAGTGTAGCCACCCATGGTTTTTCTTAACACCTCTCTTTACATATGTGTGATACCTTCAATTCTAATTGTGTTTAATGCACTGGTAATGATTAGAACTTCAAACAGTACAAAGGAACTTTCTTGAGGGTTTTCTTGGTGTCAGTATTTAAATGTTGATCCACCTCTGATGAGAGACTTCATTGGTTTTAAAGACCGTGTTTGTGTCAGTCAAAGAACTTGTTTTATGGCACTGCATGACCCACTCTGTTATGTAGGGCCTACATTCTACACAACAGGCAGTATTTGCACTTCTTTCATACTTATGTACTGTGTATAAAAGGTGCTAAAGGTTTCTGATGCCCGACTTGAGGCCATGTGCAAAGTAGTGCATCACTTGTTGGGTTTAAAGTTACAGGTGACTGCAGTTATAGGTTTTCTGCATAATCAATATCATGTTTGTTGACTTGAGAAATTCATGGAGTGACAATGGGGTTGCAAAGTTCTTGAAATTTGGGGGATGATGCCATGATAGTAGCAAGATGGATGTCATGATGGAAAATTATTTGATATTAAGAGAAATTGCAAACCAAGGCAAAGGGATACCTAAGAAATGTTACTCAAGGAAAAAATAAATGAAAAATCTGAAAAGTGATTATCAAAACTTTTGGACCACAATAATAAAATCAGGGATTGGTACGAAGAACTGTGAAATTTCCTGATTAATATGAATGAATCTCTCCCTCAACCCTTCTTAGGTTGACTGAGATTTCTCCAAATTAGTTTTTTGTTTCAGTTTCCCTTTATTTTCTCATTTGATAACTTGTTTTATGGATCTGAATTCGTGTCACAAGAAAGAAATAAAGCATAAATATGACAGTGACAATAAGGTGGTATGCACTCTAAAAATAAACTGTAGTGACTGATACCTGTTCATGAACAATAAAGACCATGTAAAAATTCCTGTGAAATTATTTGAACTTGTTACTACAGTAGCACAACCCAATCACCTTGCCTCATGGCATGTTAGAAGACACTCCCACATCACTAGTTGCCTATAGTTTTGTCGTGGAGTAAACAAAGGGTAGCAAAGAGTGTCACTTGAGACCATGCCTTCTGGAGCAATATACCATAAGTTACTTCACAAACATCGAAATATCATATATGTAAACCTTTTTTAAAGGAAGTGTATTATGAATGTTGCACATTTTCTCCATTGGGTTTCCTGTTGTGATATGTGAGACACTTAGTCCTCACAAAATACATATATGTGTTAATCCTCTCTCATAATGGGTATAGTTTATATTCCTCTTGAGAAGGCATAAACATGTATATTATCATGTGATGATTGGCTGTTTGAGAATTACAGTGTATGTTACATTCAAATGTTTGAATTTTCATGACAATTAGTTTATCACAATCTGCATGTGATGCATTCAAGCGTTCATCACAATTGTTTCTTCTTATGTCAATCAAAAGTTTAATGATGCTTTAATTTCTTTCCGTGTGATCATTTTCTTTGTATGATATTTTTACTCACCTCTTGCATTTGTAACTTTTGCTGATGAATGTTTACAGGAGATGATAAACAGCAGCAGCTTTTCAATATCAGTAAAGGTACAGGTGCATGCTTGGAAGCAATGTTTATTACTAACCTTCTCTCACACTATCCCTGTCCTCATTTCTGCCAACATCTCTTCAAGAATAATTAAATGAGGTGAAAGTTCTTATGAAAAATGGAAATCAGATCATAAATTTAATGAGTGCCTATGGTCCAATTGGAGGATGAGTTGTTAGTAATCATAAAAGTATTAAAGAGAGCTCAGGTTGTGCACCTGTAGATGAAAGAGAACGTTGGGAAAAGCTGACTGCTGAAAAATAGTTGCTCACCAAGATATATCATTTTGTTATGTTTTATTAGATCAAGAACACTTTCTTAAAGGGAAATAGGGTAATTACAATGCACCAATATGATATACAAAAAAATAGTTTTAATCATTGTTAAACCATCCAGGCTCATCTTTAAACATCTGCAAAAGCTTCATCCTGTTAAAACATTATGCACAAGTTATGCCAAATTCATCATTTGAAGTTTCGAAAATTTGGGTGAACAAATTATAAATAACAGAATTTCTATCTGTTAGACACTTCATTCTTGAAAGACCACCATTTTTCCTTATTTTGAGTATTCTTTTCATTCTGTGGTTTTAAAAATATGATTTTCTTTTGTGAAACAAATGCCTTATTTCCCTTTAAATGAGAATGTTTTCCTCTTAACTGTATGTCACCACAGTCAAGGTGACAAATAAGCGTGATGCCCTCTTTTGCTTCCTCAAACCAAAGTTTTCCAAAGGCATTTATATATTCACATTAGAGTTTACATGTGTAGTACATTTGACATAGATACTGTTATACTTTACAACTGGCCACATTGATTCAATGAGACTGGAAGTTTCACAGCAATGGATGTATGAAAACCATGGAGGATCATGTTGTGTGTTCCAGAATGATGATGTGTCACAGGTTGTTGCTTAATTTATTTTTCCCTTTGTCAGTTCAGTGTTTCATGATAACAGGATGATTAGCAATTAGACAGTTACCAGATTAACCTTGAGTATTCTCATATTTTATTTGTGTTTATCTTCATTGAAAGAGAATTCTAGGCAATTAACATATCTTCTGACTTACTTAGGCCATTTCAAACCATTTTCATCCTTATTCTTGACAATTTGAAATGAGCTTCCCATGGAAACCCAAATATGTTCAAACTTCCCTCCCAACAGTTTCTATTTAACACTATATATATACAAAGGGTGCAGTCATTATTGGTTTCGATAATTATCGTAACATTTGTAATCATGCATATGTGTCTGTGTGCGTGCATGGGGGTGTGTGTGTATATGATGCCTTGGCTTGTAAACAGGATATCTCAAGAAGGGAACTGTGCTTGAACTTCAAAATTTTTGTGTTGCTAGTCCATTGTGAGTAGATGATCCTGGTCGTTTGTCATGGTCACCAGAGTTCAAACTGCAAAAACCTTTTAAACACAATATCTCCAGAAGGGTTACTATGAATAATCTCATGCTCGGTGTGTAGAGTGATCTTACTTAGTAGATGATTCCTATTGTTTTTGGACCAGGCCAAAGGTCATTTGAGGTCACCAGAGGTCAAACTGCAAAAATTTGTAAACATGGTATCTCCAGAAGGATAACTTTGACTGATCTTATTTTTGCTCTGTGGGTTGGCCATTGTACGTAGATGATCTGTACAGTTTTTGGTGGAAGTCAAAGGTCATTTGAGGTCACCAGAAGTCAGACTACAAAAGCCTTGTGAACATAATATCCCCAGAAGGGTAAACTTGACTGATCTCATACTTATTGTGTGGGTTGGTCATACTAAGTAGATGATCCCTATTGTTTTTTGTGGAGGTCAACTGTCATTTAAGATCACCAAAGGTCAAACTCACAACATTGTAAACACGATATCTGAAGAAGGATAACCTTGAGTGACTTCATACTTAGTATTTAAATTAGCCATACTGAGTAGATATTTCCTATTGTTTTTGGTGTAGGTGAAAGGTCATTTGAGGTCACCAGAGGTAAACTGAAAATATTCTAAATACAATGACTCAAGCTGGGTAACCCTGACTGATCTCATATTTAGTGTGTGGGTTAGCCATACCAACAAAATGATCCCTCTTGATTTTGATGTCACCACAAGTCAAAATCTTGTAAACACTATATATACTGTAACTCAAGAAAGGTAATTGAGGGATTTCATACTTAGCATGTGTATTGCCCATATTGCCTGATTTCTATCAATTTTTTGTCATGTGGGTAATTCATATTTGTTATAATACAGTCATACACCAAGGAATCACTACGCCTTCTGGCGTTATGATCCTTCATAATTTACATTACTGTACGTCTGTGCAAGGACCCACAGTGCCCATCGTCACGGCGTCTCTCTCTCTCTTGCTCCATCAACGCCATCCTTGACGGATTGGCACAGCCTCCATTCAAGCCACTTGATAATGCTCTGTTGGACCTCCTCACCTGCAAGGTCTTGTTTCTCATGGGGGGTGGCCTTGGCATGGCGCCGGTAATGGAGGGGTTTCATACTTAGCATGTGCATTGCCTATATTGCCTGATTTCTGAGGAGCATGTTCCACTGACGCCCATCGTCTCAGCGTCTCTCTCCCTCTTGGTCCATCAAAGCAGTCCTTGACCGATTGGCGCAACCTCTGTTCAAGCCACTTGATAATGCTCTGTTGAACCTCCTCACCTGCAAGGTTTTGTTTCTCGTGGTGGTGGCCTCGGCACGGCGCCGATAATTGAGGGATTTCATACTTAGCATGTGCGTTGCTCCTGATTTCTATCAATTTTTTGTCATGTTGGTTATTCATATTTGTTATAATACAGCCATACAGCAAGGAATCACTAAGCCTTCTGGCTTTATGGTCCTTTATAATTTACATTACTGTACATCTGTGCAAGGACCCACAGTGCCCTTGGGCTCTTGTTCAGATTAGTACTATGGTAGTCAAGTAGCTTTTGGGGTCTTAGGGGAAAAATGGAGCCCAAACTTTTTGTGATGTGATAAATTGTCGATAACTTTAGTTAAGAATAAATAATGTCGCCCCGAATGAGCGCGTTCTGGTCCATGTTCCCATGATGTTCGAGGGGCACCCTACATTGGCGGCATGGTTCCGTTAGTTACCTTTGGAGGACGTTCCTGCAGTGGCAATCAAAATTATCAAAATATTTGTTCTGGTTCCATGCATCCAAGAATGGTCTCCACACCAGTCCTGTTTGCTTAGTCATGACAGGTTTTCAGACCTTGTCAGACCTGAACTGGATGGCCCAGTTTGCAAGTTTATTAGGTTTGTTGATCACTGGGGAGGTATCCAAGCTAACTGCTCACCTCCGACACACTCAACCAGTGATCAACATGTCTCCGCATCTCCATCCATCCTAATAGAGATCACAGTGACCCAGAGTGTGGCCGCCTATTCCGATTCACTTGAACTTCTCTTTTCCAACAAGTTCGACGACGGATTTGAGGGGATGGAGGAGCAGGCAGAGGAGATTGGACTACCATCCAAAATGGGGGAGGAGGACAGTACTCCAAGATGTACTGAGCAACCCCCCTCTCTTCTGTCCTCAGTTGTGGAGATTTTACCTCCAAACTAGACTATGAAGCTCCTGTTCATAGCATGGTGGGACCTTTAGGTTCCCACTGTCAGTTACCAAGGAGGAGGTGGTTTTAGGTCCTTGAGAATTTTCCAGTGGATGAGTACCATCTCAGGCGACTGGAAGCACTGGTAGACAGGTCACCCTGAGCAGCATTTGAAAGAGAGGGCCATCCAGGTACCTGAAGGTCTCTGGGAGACCCTGTTCAGACCACCCTCTTTTTTAGAAGAAACCCAAAATAAGGTGAGATCAGAACAACATCTGTCCTCTGGGATGGATATGGAATCCATGCAGAAGAAAGCTGAGAAGGATTGTTACAATGCCAATCTGTCTGCTAGAGCTGGCTTTAAATTCCCCTCTATGTTCCTTTTGGCAGTGAAGGCCCTACGTTGTGCTGCTGCTGTGGCTTCCAGAGGGAAGTTGACACAGAAAAGCGAAGGGTACAGGCTGTGTAGGCTATTCATCTCTTCCAGAGATCCTTCCACTCTGGGGAAATGTTGGGGGGCTAGAGGCAGTGGTTCCCAGCCTAATCTGGGTCATGGCAGAGGTTTTGGCAGGACTGTTGACCATCCCAAATATGAAAACACCCAAACAGATTTCCCTGCACGGACCAAGGGGCACCCACCTACTGTACTTCTGGCGGTGGGGTCAACTGAGGAAATTAACCGACATCTGGGAGTTGTTCTGCCGTGACGGATAGGTTCTAAAAGTGGTATCTGAATCAAACCACGTTGAGTTCATGGCCAAAACAAATGTCTTCAGGGATGGGCAGTCAACACCCGCCCCAGAGTATTCGCTCCTTCAGAGGAGGATGTTGGTGGTGTTATTGGACCTGAAGGATGTGTACTAACACGTATGTAGCCCCGACATCACAATCGTTTCTATCATTCTAGTACCAAAAGGAGAGGTACAAGCTTACTGCTCTTCCCTATGTTCTTTTGACATTCCTGAGGGTGATCACCCGAGTCACACTGGCTGCGGTCACAGAGCATCGGCGCCATGGTGTGCTGCTCTTCGCACACCTGGACAATAGGTTATTTCTGGGGAGTCTTTTCCTCAAGAATAAGGCTGCATTGTGGCAACAATCTCCCTTCTTGAACAATTGGGTTGGGTCATCAATTAGTAACACATTGCATCCCACCCCTACTCAGGCACTGGTCTACGTAGCTGTATGACTGGACTTGCAGAAGGACCGTGCCTCTCTGTTCAAGTAAAGGGATGAGGCCCTCAAAGGAGCGATTTTGCAATTTGTAGAGGCTTCTCGGAGCCCTTTTGGATGTTGGCCCCAAGTCTTAGGGCTACTATAAAACCTAGTAGATGTCGTGCCTCAGTGCCCTCTGCACATGAGACTTCTGCAGTTTCATCTGTTGTCCTTTTGGAGCCTTGCATCTAGAGAACACTAGGTCCTAGTACCAATGTCCCCCAGGGTCCACTTCTGCCTATGGGGACTGGGGGATACTCACACAGATTCCTCCCAGACCTGGTGTCACAGGACAGTGTGGGGCACCGGAAGATCCAGGACCACCTGACTGCTTGGAGGCTGCCAGGAGTTTCCTAAGAGCACAGGGAATTCCTGAGACAGTTGCCTCAGTGATGTCATCAGAGACAAGACCCACACCCTCCTCACTTACAATTCTTGACTTGTCAAGTTTTGATAGTGATGTGCAGATCATGAGACTTCTGCATCTGTGGTGCAAGTCTCCAAGTTCCTGATGGACCTGTTTGATGAGGGCAAACAGGTTAATACCATCAAGAGCTGGTATTCACTGAGGGTTCTGGGATGGATCAATGGTGAGTTCAAGTGGGGTCCTCACCCGGCTACTTTGGGGGATGGCTCTCAACCAATCATGTGCCATCTCCTGCCATCTTTGTCTATTAACAGGGCCCAGAACAACTCATGCAGGTCCCATACGAGCCAGTGCAGTTTTGCCCCTGGAGTATTTGACTTGTAAGACTTTGCTTTTCATTGCTGCAGTGTCAGAGAGACTGAGAAACTGCCTCCAGGCTTTATCTGTAAAATCAGGCTACTTGAGCATCAAGAACCATGGGATTCACATTGTTCCACCTTTGCGGTTAAGACTTAGACACTCACTTTCATGCTGGTGGACATCTTCATCCTGGAAATCTCGTCATCCACCATTTATGAGGACAGACAGAGGTGTCCGATCAGGGTACGGAACTGGTATTGCCATCAGACAAAGGATATTCGTTCGTCTGGTAGACTGTTTATCCTCCCAGACATCTGCACTTCTCAGGATACCATTTCACACTGGATGACTGAGATCATTATACCAAGGGACAAGTCAGGGCTCATGAGGTTCAAGGGCAAGCAACATCAAAGGTGTTGTTTTCTGGCACACTGGTGTGCCCATTGAGGATACCCTGGAAACTTGTACATCGCTTGTTACCTCACAGATACTCTAAACACAGCATTTGGCCGTGCCATCCTTTATATCTCGCAGTGTTCTCCCATCAGGTTTCCACGTACGGTGTAACTCTAATGTATTAGTGAAGCTAGAGGTAAGTGTATGTCTACAATGTGAATTACCCACAACATACTGGTGTAGGTATTCATAAGTGACAATTCTTACTCCTTGCTGTTTTCCTCCTCCCACTCCTTGGAGGCTGTGGGACTCACTATTGTTTTTGTGTGTACAGGTGTGTACAGGGGACTCACTATTGTTTTTGTGTGTACAGGTTTTTGTGTGCACAGTTCCTCCCACCCCCCATCAGAGAAGCAAAGATTTGCTTTTTGCTGTACATATTGCATATACTTACCTTATAAAACAAAAACAAAGTAGAAATGAACTGAGAGGACTGCTTGGACTTGGCACGCCAGCTTCTTATGGGGCACAGTGGGCTTCTGGGGACACACTGCAGCATCTCATGGTATCAACACCTTCAGGACTCGCCTCTCTACCTGTTATTAGTGTTCAAGGTTTTGGTAACATTATTCACCTCACTCACCCTAAAGAGGGCGGGATAAACTGTTTACTGTGGGGTGTTAGAATTAATTTCAAGGGCATTTAGAGCAAGGCTAGATGAATGCATGAGTGAAACAAGGGGTAAGTGTAGTCACATCAGTGAGTTTGGTGGTAGTCCTCTCTTTGCCAACTTCTTGTGGTGCTCTGCTTAGATAGTCTTCCCACACCTGTGATGAAGGGTGCCACTTAGAACGTCAGCCCCAACCCCATGGATACCCGTCACTGATAAAAACTAGGGGCTGACCCTTGAGGCTAATTCCCAGTGAAAAGAGTGTGGATTAAAGAACAAGCAGAAGAGGATTCATAATTTATTAGGATTCTTGTATCATCTCAACCAATCTGATACGTATAACCATTTTTCATAGATTGATTTTTTTTTTAATTAATTGAGAAATTGTGGACATCAGATGTCCTTTGCAAGTCTGTTTAGATGCGATTTAAAACACTTGGAGAGTGCTGTTTCCGGCCATCTGGGGGCTTGTAAAGACAAAAGTTTCCTGTGCACTCCACTCCAACCAATGGTGAGACTCTGCTTAGTATTGAATGAGCCTTGTTGGACCCTCCTTTTAAAAAAGCCTAGCTCAGCACCTGCCACATGATAAATTGTAGTATAGACAGTGTTAAAGAATTCTGGTTTGTGTCCAAGCAGGGAGCTGCAATTTTGAGAGAGATTCTTCAGAATGTTTAATTTATCCTCATACTGTTAGATTCACTCCTATGTGGTTCAAGTTTCCAGTAATTGTTAATGAGCATAACTTAGATCACCATTTCACTCATGTTTTATACATCTATTTTGTTGTTGGTGTCCAAGAGACCTTTCTTTAACCATGGGTAGGTTAGATGTCGTGAATCAGACCTGGATGCTACTACTTCACAAAATCACAGAGATCATGGTCAATTCCATCATGTCTAGTGTTAGAAATTCTGTTTAGCAGTAAAGTTTGAACACAATGTGTTGTCCATGATAATGTCCTTTTAAACCATCAATAATATGAACAATAATGGTTTGAAATGGCTTAAATAAGTCAGAAGACATGTTACTGGCCCAGAATTCCCTCTTTAAGGCATGGAGCTTTTGTCATATGCAAATGATAAGAAGGGTCATAAGAATTTAATGTAACATTTTAACAATTCCCCAAACTTTCCTATATTGTATATGGTGTGCTCATTGTTATCAAGTTACACAACGTTACATAGGCATCACAGTGCATCAGAAGTTGAAAAGAAATTTTCAATAATAGCAAGTCAACTAGCTATGTTTTAACTATGCACAAAATTTTCTGTTGTAATTTACAATGTATCAGAAGAGAGAAACATTTTGTGTTTAAGTTCTAATATCCTTTCAGACCATTAATTCCGTAAGTGGTAGACTAAGCACATGTCCTTGGTAACAACTAATTTGGTGCAAAGGAAAGAGTATGTTCTTCTAAATTTCATTTCCCATTTCCTAGTTAGCATTGCCATACATCTACAGCACTATTGCCATTGCTGCACATACATCGTACATAGCACTATTACTGTCGCTGCACATCATACACTAGTGCTATACACAAATGCTACACAGTAGAAGTCATGGTCACTGTGACTTTTCCACTGCAATCTAGCCACTCCATGTATGACATCACAACAATGAAACATGTACTTTGCTCTATTGGTTTCAATGAAAGAGAACCTATGTGGTCATGATTGCGTGTGTGCATGAATGTATGTCACCAGAGGTCAGACACAGAAAACCTTCTTCAGACAATATCTCAAGATAGGAATGATGGATACTTCTCACATTGAGTGTGTGGGTAGGTCATACTGAATGAAAGAACCCTGTTATTCTTCTGGAGTCAAAAGTCATCTAAGGTCGCCAGAGGGGAAAATCTGAAAGAAATTCTTAAGCACAATATCTCAAGATAGGAATGATGGACACCATTGATACATAATATGTGATATTATATGAGTTATATCAAGTAAAAATGTATAGGTATGTAGGTGTACCTCATTGAGTAGAAGAACCCTATTGTTTTCAATGGATACGAAAGGTCATTTTATGTCAACAGGGGTCAAATTGTGAAAACTTTGTAAATTTAATATTTGAAGAAGGAAAGCTTGTGCAAAGTCGGATATGTGGTATGTAGGTGTAACTTATTGAGTACATGAAGCCTTTGAGTGCAAGAAGCCTTTTCAAATGTCATTTAGGATCAATAAGATTCAAATAGTGTAAACATGGCAGAAGGGAAAGGGAAGCCTGGACAGATATTCTATTTGACATGTAAGTGTACACTATTGTGTTAAAAAAAACTATTTTGGGGGGGGCTAGAAGTCAAAGGTCACTTGGTGTCAAATTGTGAAAATATGATGAACAGGATACCTCAAGAAGGGAAGCATGAACAGATCTGATATGGGGTATGTAGTTGTGCCTTATTGAGCAAAAGTAGCCTACTGCTTTGTGCACATGTCAACAGTCATTTTGGGTCTACTGGGGTCAAGTGAAAACGTTGCAAGCCTAAGAGAAGCTTGGACAGATCTCATATTTGATGTTCAAATGCACCTTAATGAGGGTAAAAAGCCTAATGATTTTGTTAGAGGTAAAAATCATTTGGTATCAACATATCCTCACGCTATGCAATGTTCCAAATTCAAAATACTTCATCAAAACCACAATGCCTTTTGGCTCTCTGGTTTTTAGCTCATACCACCGTGCTGGTGTGAGCTTATGCGGTCACCCGCCGTCACTCCATTCTATCTATCTGTCCACAATTATTCAAAATGCTTTTCCTCCTACATATTTTCATGGATTTTTTTGAAAATTACACATAATGTTCGTTGGGTGATGGGCCGTTTGGGGTGTTCAAGAATCGTGGGCCCAAGGTCGCATGTGGTCCCTTGGGTCCATTTCATGAAATTCTGCAAAATGCTTTCCTACAGATTCCCTTGTGCAATATTGATGTTTTGTCATAAAGATACTCAGGGTGTTCAGGGTGTTCAGGAGTTTTTGGTCCAAGGTCCCATGTGGACCCTTTGACCCATTTTATGAAATTCTGCAAAATACTCTCCTACAGATTCTTTTGTACCGTGTTGATGGTTTGTCATAACAGTACTCTGTCAGTGGTACCTTCACAGTATTCAGTGATTTGGGGTGTTCTAGGATTTCACATAACCTACAGACACTTTATTGAAAGAATGAGCTTCTGCACCTTTTTTGCTCTAGTTGGGTGTTATGAACAGGGTACATACTAGTCCTTGAAAACCTTGAAAGTCCTGGAATTTGCTTGGTCAGATGGTCCATGTTCAAGGTCTTGAAAGTCCTTGAATCCTTGAATTTGCTCTTTTTCATGACATGTCCTGACAAATTCCTGGAAAATTGTTTCCATAGTAAATAACCTAGTTTTCTACATGTGATAAAAATGCCCAAGGGTAAGGATTTTTTTAGAGTGCTAGTGACTGTAAAATCAAATCTACAGGCTGGAAAAGTCCTGGAAAATTTTCCATCAATATGTGTATGAACCATGAATGACAATGCATGAGCAGTACACACTCCAACACTGCTCACCTGTGCTGCACAGATAACTGGGAGTGGTTGCCCATAAATGTGAAAATGTCTTGAATTTTTTGAATAGAGATAGTTTACCTTAAAATGATGAAAGGTTACATGTCTTGTTTAATTTGAGAATGATATGTACTTTCTTTTAAATAGTATAAAACTGCAGAAGATATGTTTAATTTACGTGTGTAGAATCAATTGTTGCTCGCCTTTAACCCTGGTAAATTTGAAAAGGGAATTCCTCTCGAAAAGATTATAAAAGAGGTATGAACAATATTTGAACAAATGCCATTCAGTGACTTACCAAGAAAAGGTTGAAAAGGGCTGGTATCAGTGACACTATGGTAGTGTGCTTGGGCACTAAATTACATAGACTTCTCAATTCAGCAACCATACAACTGATGAGAAGCTGTTAGTTAGCCATTTCGTTCCATTTTCAAGCAATCCAATTTTCATAAAATCAGTAGCATTTTTGGTTTCGATGATAATCGTAAACTTTGTAATCATGCATGTGTGTGTGCGTGTGTGTGTATGTATGTTTGTGATGCCCTACCTTGTAAACACGATATCTCAAGAAGGGAAGCTTGGACAAATCTCATATTTGGTGTGTAGGTGTACCACATTGAGTAGAAGAACCCTATTCTTTTTGGTGGAGGTCAAAGGTCATTTGGGGTCAACAGGGGTTAAATTGTGAAAACCTTGTAAACACGATATCTCAAGAAGGGAAGCTTTGACAGATCTCATATTTCGTATGTAGGTGTACCACATTGAGTAAAAGAAGCTTATTGTTTTTGGTGGAGGTCAAAGGTCATTTGAGGTCAACAGGGGTCAAATTGTGAAAATCTTCTAAAAACGATATCTCAAGAAGGGAAGCTTGGACAGATGTCATATTTGGTATGTAGGTGTACCACATTGAGTAGAATTACCCTATTCTTTTTGGTGGAGGTCAAAGGTCATTTGGGGTCAACAGGGGTCAAATTGAAAACCTTGTAAACACGATATCTCAAGAAGAGAAGCTTGAACAGATGTCATATGAAGTGTGTAGGTGTATCTTATTGAGTACAAGAACGCTATTATTTTAATGGAGGTCAACGGTCACTTGAGGTCAACAAGGGTCAAACTGTGAAAACATTGTATATAAACTGCGTCAATATACCTGAAATACATAGCATCGCATTGACACTTACACCGACGGTATCAAACTTAGCAGCTAACATGTATACCAAACATACCAGGTACACTTAGAAAGGTGGATAATACTTAGCAAAAAGGAAAGCCGTGTGAAGGAAGCAATTGATACCTGCTCGCTCGCTCAGGTAGTCGATCAGAGAGAACGCAACTGAACTGCAAACATATTCTAACCTTCACACAATGGCTTGTGCTTCATTGCTCAATGTATGGTTGCAATATACATGCTATAGTTAGAAGTATGAAATTAGAATAGTCCGTGATTAGGGGTTACAGAAAATTCCAAGACACGCGCTTCAAGTTGTGTAAACAAAAGCTGTGCACTTTGCAGGGCACATCAAACACAAATTAGCATTTTAGTAGAAAGATAAAAAACATGGCGACAATGGAACAGCAAAATAAGTAACAATGTTTGTAAGACATAAAAGCAATAAAAACAAATTCTCTTAAGCAGATCATCGAAACCACGATGCCCTTTTGCATTCTGGTTTATGGTCTATACATGCAGTAAAAATTCCAGCAGAATTGGTTTTCCCAAGTAGCAGTCATAATATAGCTAGAACAGAGCAGGGAAATGATGAAAACCATTTCAGCAAGACAAAAGCTTGATCTGAAAATATCAGTGATGTCATTGCAAAACTTGAATGCTCCACAAAATGTTTTACTCGTCATGTAGACCACACTATGTTACAAACATTTTTAAGTTTAAATATAAAAGACAAAATAATGTACAGAAGTGTCGAGAAAAGATTAGGTAAAAACCATCCAAACTTTAAAGTAATCATATCCTATCAGTGGTGAGGTTTGTAGCAAATAGGATAACATCCTTAGCAGTTGTAATTTCATCGCTGAATCGAAAAGCCAACTGTTTGTAAATTATGCCTTACGGCTTTTTTAAGATATCATTTAAATGATGTCTTATTGTTCTGTTTATTAATCCTAGTGGCTTAAAATATTTAGATTCTGGATTTGAATTATTGAAGAAGATTACTTTATTGATTCCTTGCCGAAGGCAGAGGAATCTATGCGATGGTGATGTCGTGTGTGTGTATGTATGTGCGTGTGTGACGCCTGCTTGTAAACACGATATCTCAAGAAGCGTAACTCTGAGTGATCTCATACTTGGCATGTAGATTGCCCTTATTAAGTAGATGATCCCTATTGTTTTTGGTGGAGGTCAAAGGTCATTTGGGGTCACTAGAGGTCAAAAGGTAAATACCTTGAAAATTGCTTGTAAACACGATATCTCCAGAATCGTAACTCTGAGTGATGTCATACATGGCATGAAGGTTGCCCTTATTGAGTAGATGATCCCTATCATTTTTGGTGGAGGTCAAAGGTCATTTGGGGTCAACATGGGTCAGATTGTGAAAACCTTGTAAACATGATATCTCAAGAAAGGAAGCTTGTAGAAATCTCATGTCTAGTATGTAGTTGTACCATGTTGAGTAGAGGAACCCTATTGTTTTCAGTGGAGGTCAAAGGTCATTTGGGGTCAACAGGGGTCAAATTGTGAAAACCATGTAAACACGATATCTCCAGAAGAGAAGCTTGAGCAGATGTCATACGAAGTGTGTAGGTGTATCTTATTGAGTGCAAGGGTCACCAGAGGTCAGAAGGTAAATACCTTGAAAATTGCTTGTAAACACGATATCTCCAGAACAATAAATGTGAGAGATCTCATAGTTAGAGTGTGGTTTGCCCATATCGAGTAGATGATCCCTATTTTTTTTTGGCAGAGGTGAAAGGTCATTTGGGGTCATGGGAGGTCAAAATGTGCAAAACTTGAATCTACAATATTTAAAGAACTTCTAGTGAATTTTATACTTGTAATGTAGAATCCTGTTGTTGATTTGAGAACTTCTTTTAGGACATACCAACATAGTCTCTTTGATAACCATAAAGAAAAGATGAAGACAACATTAAATTTGGTATCAAAGATTATTATTTGGCAAACCTGACATTGTCCTCATAAGGACATGTGAGCATTCATGAATTTTAAATTGGAATTGATTAAATATACCACAGGTTATTAGCTTTATAAAAAGAACTAAATTACTGATCATTTGGATCAAATACCCTTGAGCGTGCATGAACTGTGATTGCTTAATTGAATGAATCAAATTGTAACTGACCCCACCTCTGTTCAAATTGGTCTCTGTTATCTGACATAATTTATCACAGTTGACTGCCAGTAGAAACCACAATGTCCAGAATAAATCATACAGTCTGTTGAGCCGGGTGCTTAATGGACTTAACCATTTACTTTATAAACAGTGTCTCTCTTTAGCCCTTAAAGGGAAATAGGGCATTTGTTTTACAGAAAACAACCATATTTTTAAAACCATTATTTGTGGACATAGAATGATAGATTATTCAAAATAATGAATTACAGTAGCCTTATTTTCAAGGAATAAGATTCTCACAGATCAGAAATTTAGTTATTTGTTGCTCAACAATAATTTGTTCATCCAAACTTTTTAAAATTCAAATGATGCATCCGTTACTTATCACATGCATAATGCTTGAGGAGATGAAGCTTTGACAGATATTTATTGATGAGACTGAATGGTTTAACAATGTTTGAAGCGAATTTCTTTGTACGCCATGTTGGTGTATTCTAAACGCCCTATTTCACTTTACAGTAGTTCAGGTAAGTTTTAAACAAATGACTACTGTGTATCAAACCAGGGAAACTTGCACTGTGTGTTGTGTCTTTAAGTAGACTAAAGGCAAAATTGCAAGTCATGCTAGATTCTGGTTTAAAAGGGTTATCCGTTTTTGCTAATTTTCAAGGACCTCATAGCCATTGGGAAGTGCATCACGCCAAAAAATTAAATACGGAAGAGCTGCCACCAATAGCTGTAACTCAACAAAATAAAGTGCTATAATTTTGATTAAATAAACATGTTTACCTTTTTATCAAGTTATTAGGCACGACAAAATATAATTTGTTCCCCTGCAGCATCTTATCCGTTTGGGAGTTTTCTCATGTTTGTGTAGGTCAAAGGTTATTTGGGGTGACAAAAGGTCAAAACCTTGTATACATGATATTTTAAGGGTGATAAATGTGAGGGATGTTATAGTTAAATTGTGAATTGTTCATATTTAGCATGTTGATGGCCATATAGGGTAGGTGATCCCTATTGTTGTAAGTGGAGGTGAAAGGTCATTTTGAGTCACGAGATTTCAAAAAGTTTTGACCTTACTAAGATGGTATCTCAAGTAGGATAACTGTGTGGGATCTCATACTTGTCATGTGGGCGATTCATGTTTGTTGCAATATATATCATGAGGCAAGGAATCACTAAGCCTTTTGGCTTTCTAGTTTAGGGTTGTGATATTATGCTATTGTTTGTCTGAATACATCAATTTTTCTCCCCTCAAGTAGTCAGTGCTCTTGGGAAATACTCAATTGTGTGGATGAGTATTTTGTGGGTGTCTGTCAGAGTACTATAAATATGTGCCACCTTGCGGGAAGATTCACAAAGGTGCTGTGTATAATACATGATACATCATCTTAGTTTCAGCGTAGTATCACGTTCATGATTTCAGATACATAACTTCCTGTGTGCAAATAGTTTGCTCAGGGTCTAATTCATAATGGAGAATCAGGTGTAAAAGCAAAAGCATTGATCTCGAGCAGGGGATCTGATCTGAATCAGATTCACTTGTCAAGACCAGCTTAATGTTCAGAAAGCTGTCTGTGCTATTCATCATTACAATTTCAGCAAACATGTGTTAAGGCTACAGTGTATCACATTTTACAGCATGTTTATTACAATATTCTCTTTGTTATCAGGATGTTAAGTGTCTGCAATTAGCGTTCAGAAAGCAGAAGAGCAGTCCAACCCTCGTAGGCTTTTATTTTGGGGGAAATTTTCTAGGGTTGTCGCTTTGTTTGAAGCAATTCTTTGACCATTTCTTGTGACAAATAAGAAGGAATTACCATCCAAATTGGAAGGGATTAGCAGCCTTAACCAAATTAGAGAATGCATCCCAAAGTGGTGCAACGCGTAGTGAGAATTGCATATTGCACATTAACAGACCTGTTTTACAGCACAAGTGTGAAGGTGATACTGCTTATTCCCATCACTGAACACTTATTTTTGCCTTCATTAAGCAAAGCATCTGAGTATGAGTAGACCTCATTCATGGTTTGTATGATGTCAGTGCACTATTTGTCATAACAGTGTTTTTGCTTAAATGTATCTGCTTTGAATATATAATAGGTTAGGTTATGTCATCAAAACCACAATCCATTCTTGCATTTTGGCATGGAATTTTTTTCATTTTTTGTCTCTTTACAGTGTTGTTTTCTGACACGTCATTGCACCATACCAGGTCTCAATTTTTAGTTTGTATCATAAAATAAATCTAATGTTGCTTTGCAGAGGATAAAATTTTCAGGTCATGCTATATCGATGTAATTACTACATAAGAGTGTTCCTTCTATTCTCGGACACATGACCATACACTTGCTAAGCAGGTGGATGAAGTCTGCAGAGAACACAGGCACAGTAATGTCTAAGCACCACCCTGGACCACATTGCATGACCTTCCAAGCCTGGTACATGCAACTACTGTGTGATGAAACTGAAGGTGTCATCAAACATGTCCTGCCTTCTTTGATGATGCATGTACATGTTTTGTTTGTGTCAATTTCTCAGGGGCTTGCTGCACATCTGTACCATTAGCAAATGTGCACAGTGGTGGTAGAGAATATTTAACATTTTGTAATTTTAACTATTGTGTGTTGTATTTAGGACACCATCAGATAGATACAGGGGATATAATTTGTCAATTGTTCTTTAACAATGTGCATGTTTTGGCAAAGGACAATAGAGATAGTAATACAACAGAAACATCAGAACTCTCTGTCAGCCTTCTAACATCCCCACCCATCCTTTCCACACTTTTTTTCACACTCCACAAATTTTTAGACAATCATAAATTTATATTTTACCAAGAGTACATGTTGAAGAGTCCATGCTCTTATTGTCAGTGTGTGCTGTTTCTACATAAATCTTTATCAATACATTACGTGGTAATTTAAGTTAAAGTTGAGATCACTGAATTGTCAATAGGATGTTTCTTTGGTTTACTAACAACTTCAAACCCCACCTGTTTTCATGGCTTTCTTTGCACCTTGAATGTCTTACCAGAAGTTCAATGGACTTCCCTTGTATATCATTACATAGTTACATAGAATCACAAATACGGTGTGTAATTTATCATGTCAAATTGATTTGTTATAAACAGCAACAAACTTTCTAAGTTTTTGTATCCATTGATGCATTGTTTTAGAAAAGAGATACTGGTAGTTAATATTTTAAGTTCTTAATTTCACTGTATTTTACAAAGTACAAAATTTGTATAATTTTGAAAGGAAATCAAAATGAAACTTTTAGTTCTGTGGTTTTGATGATAATCGTAAACCTTGGCATCCATGCATGTGTATGTGTGTTCTGTGATGTTTACTTTATAAACATGATATCTCAAGAAAAGAAGCTTCGATTTGCAGGGAGCTGCTATTTATATGGAGATACAACGGTAAAATTAATTCATACTGATACTTTAAAGACCCACTAAATGAAGTGACGACAAGCTGTGTAGTTGGGTCAAAGTTATTTGTTTCCTTTATTCTATGTTTCACTTCAATATCATTCACCAAGCTACATGATCATTTAAGTCAATTAATCCTTAAACAAGTAGCTCACTCAGAACAATACTTTCTAATGTAGGTTTGCAACGTCAACAGTTTAAGAGTCTTTTAGTATGTAAGTCTTATTTCATAGAGGACCAGCACACTGTTGTTTTTGGTGAAAGTCGAGTTCATTTGTGTTAATAAGGATCAAATAATAAAAACCTTGTAAATACGATATGTCATGAAGAGACACCAAGTTTGATATAGATGTTCCACGTTGTGAACAAGAATCTTTCATTTTTTTGGTGGCAGTCAAGGGTCATTTGAGGCCATACCACTCAAAGAAGGAAAAGTTTGTAAACATATCTCAAGAAGGGAAGCTGGAAGGATCTGCCATTTGATATGTGAAATGTGTGGCTTCCACATTGATTACAACAACCTTATTGTTATTGATAGAGGTCAAAAGAAGTTTATGGTCAGGAGTCAAATAGTGAAAACCTTGTGAACACGATATCTCATGAAGGGAAACTCGGACAGATTTCATAGTTAGTATGAAGGTATGTTTCATAGAGTTCCAAGACCCTTTTGTTTTTTTATATGGGTTTAAAGGTCTTGGGTTCAACAGAATCCAGTGATACCTTGTGAACGTGATATCTCAAGAAGGGATCCATGGACTGATCTGATATTTCTAGTTATATGAATCACATTGAGTGTAAGAATCCTACTTTAACATGTTGAGAGGTCATTTGAGGTCAGCAAGGGTCTTTTTCACAGTGTGTGGCTTGAGTTACGTAATGTAGTATTGTTGTCGTTCATGCAGCATTTATTAGGCCCCAATGAAAGCCTTTGCCTGTGTGTATCTCATTTTTGTCTTGGAATTCTGGCTTGAGGGCATGCTCCCCCTCTCCCGGAGTGCCTTGGCCTTGTTCTTGTGTTGTGACAGCAAGGAAACCCTGGGGTTCTGTTCCTTCACGCTGGTTTTATGCCTATACTGGTTGTGTTTGTTTGTGAGTCTCAGTGTGGGGATTCGTTCCTCGGTGCTTGCTCCTGTTTTGCCCTAGGTGCTGTCCTTGCGATGAGGATCTTCCAAGCGTCATTTGCCATTCGTGGCCCTCGGATTGTTGGGCCGCCACTGCCAAGTGGCTCCTAAAGTGCGAAGAGCAGCGGACAAGGCTGTCCCTAAGTCAAAGAAAAATAAATTCAAAGCGCGTACTCCCTCACCTCATATAATCTATGCATTACCGTATTGACCATGGTCTAGCATCTGGCAATTTGTGTGTGTGTGTGTGTATCTGGTCACCGCCCTTCCGTAATTGCCAGCCTTTTGGTCTGCCAGTGAAGCTCTTACACTGCGTTTGCATCTGTAAAATTCAACTGCCATCGTTCAGTTTTCAACATTCTCAATCGAGTTTCTAGGATTCTTCATCCTTGCCCTCTTCTTGGAGCCTGTTTTGGATGAGTATCCTTTTCCTTTCGTGTCTTTTGACATGTTTTTCGACACGTGTGTTGCGGGTCCGGGTTAGGTCTCGTACCCGCCTGTGTAGTTACGTTGTCTAGGACTGTGTTGTATTCTACTTACGTAACTGTGCTAGGCTCTGTTTTTAGCCTCCTCGTGTGTATCTTGTAATTCTTTGTGTTAGCACTCGGGGTGCGTTCCCCACTGCTTTTCCAATCCTTGTGCCACGTTGCGTAGCGTGGGGAATCCTTTCCCTTATGCAAGCTTCAGGCCTATAGTTGGTAATGTTGTACGTTGTTGATTGTACGTTTATGTACGTTACTGAATATTAGCCGGGCCCTTGGCGGGTTCAGGTTCCCGCTCGAATTAGCCTGTTATTTTGTGTAGCTCTATTTCATTTCCTTAACGTCTCCTACAGCTGGTATGGAGAGAAACCAAGACACCTGCACCTCGTGCAAAAGGTTCAGGCCGTTTACCACATGGGACTTCCACACGCAATGCCCCAGGTGTCGGCCTTGCGATGAGACTCTCTCCCTGCGCCGTTTGTCGCGTCTGGTCCGCCGATCGTTGGGCCTCCTCCGCAGATTGGTTGCGTAAGCGTGAAGAGCAGCGAGGGAAGTCCGTGGCAAAGAGCTGCAAGAAAAAGCCGCCGTCTACCTCCCAGCCGGAGCGCCGTACCCAGGAGTCGTCAGCAGATCGGAGACCCCGGGACCCGGACCCCGAGAGCCGTGGACGTAGTCGAACCCGGGAACCGAATACCGCAACCCGAACCCGGGACTCTAGCCGTAGCCAGGACACTCAGCCGAGTCCGCGCACCGGGACTCCTTCCTCTAAGACCCAGTGCGAGCGAAGAGGCCGCCCCGGAGGGGGCATAAGCCCTACACCCATCCAGGCCTCCGTGGGCGACGGCTTAAGACCTGGCTCCCGCACCGAGGCCCCCGGAGGTTCCGGGATAAGCCCTACACCACAGGCCGCAACCGGGCCTGCTAGCGCACAACCCCGCGCGCCGTCGGCAGCCGCCATGCACGGCCTAAGCCCGACCGCCCCGCCGGGTCCGGTACCCTTGGAAACGGGTCCGGCCTGGCCTCGGGAATCGGCCCCGGAGGAGTCGATGGTGGAGGACCGAGCGGTCCTTGACCTGTTCGCCTCAAGCTTGGAGTCGTTCTCGCGGCCGCCCTGAGACTTTGAGGGTTTTCCGCCGCTTCCCAGCTCTCGGTCAGCGCCTTGTAAGCGGAACCTAGATAGACGCGCCGAGTCGTCGGACTCGTCCCCGTCTTCCGACGATCGCGATTTTCGCCAGCGAAAGTGCACACCTCCACAGTCAGGCCAAGACGCTGTCCTCAGCCAAATGACGGACTTGCTAGAGCGCTTGTTGTCGGAACGAACATCCACGGCACCGCAGGGCCCGTTGGCCCCACCTTCCGTACCGGCGCGCCGTTCGGCATCGCCTTCCCGGGACGCCGACTTTTTTCGGAGCGGAGCATCTCGTGAGACGCCAGCCATGGTCACACCCCCGCGAGACCGCGGAGATCCTCTCTCGGAGGGGGAGGATGACGAACCACTCCGCGGCACGGATGTTTCAACGGAGGCGTTCGAGCGCGCCGCCACAGTTCTCAGGCGAACTCTCGGCTACGCGCCAGACCTAGCCCTGACCGCGGCAGAGGCCCCGGCATCGCGGCTTACGCTCAACGCAGCCTCCTCGAACCCAGGGGTGTCTATCCCGGTCGACGCAGAGTGCGGCCAACGATTTGAGTCCCTCGCATCAGCTCGCCAATGGTCGGCTTTCCAGCGCGATGTGGCCCGTGCATTCCATGTGGAGGAAGCAGACTTGGTGAACTTATTTTCAGCCCCGCACATCCCGGCACGGGTCCGGGACGCGGGTCCTGGACGCGCATGATAGGTTCCGGGATAGGAACGCGTGTCGTCTAGAGACCAGCCTCTACGACGTGGATAGAGCCTCCAGGGCCGGACTCAAGTATGCGTCGGCGCTGCTGCTGTTCGCGGAATTGCTCAACCGCTCGTTCACGCAGGCTCATTCCGCAGGCATTTCCCGCGCAGACACCGGCGCAGTTATCGCCCTTTTAGGCCCAGTCGCCCGTAGCGTGTTTGACCAATTTGCACGCGTGTCAATCAAGGCGACGACTACCAGGCGCGACCAGGTGTTGGATTCCCTCGACTGGTCTTCGCGCACCGCGGTGGAAGCCTTTCGGGACCTGCCCATTCTGGGAAATGACCTCTTCGGAGGCCAATTCGACGCGAAGTTACGCGAAGAGGCCGAGCGCCTAAAAGCCCTCAGAGAGGCCGACGAGTACATGGCGCGCTTGGGTAATCCCAGTAGCTCGCAACCCCGCCAGCAGGGTTCTGGCCACAATAGACGAGCAGGCCAAGGTCGGTACCGCCAGGGAAAGGGTTCCCAGCAGCGCTATCAGCCCTATTCGCGGCAGGGCCGCTCCGGCGATCTTTCTGCTGTCGGTTCCGCAGTCCCCTGCCCTGCTGTGACAGCAGCTCTTGGGCAGGATGGCGAGCCTTGTCGACCTCCTAGGCTTATGCCGCCTCCACATGCGGCCTCTGCAGAGGCACTTCCTCACATACGCGCCCACGCCGGCCCCACACCCGGACACGATGATCCCCCTACCGGTGGACCTCCGCCCATTTCTCCACTGGTGGGCGTACGGTGACAAGCT
Organism: Stichopus chloronotus; assembly: GCA_021234535.1. Lineage (NCBI taxonomy): Eukaryota > Metazoa > Echinodermata > Holothuroidea > Aspidochirotida > Stichopodidae > Stichopus > Stichopus chloronotus. The sequence continues at coordinate 15,887,222 of CM037841.1, read as the reverse complement.
AACGGCGGGCAGGCTGTTCCGCAACAACGCCCCCCTAGCAACGATAACCACCGACGCATCTTTAACAGGCTGGGGCGCGACCTGGAGCGATCAGGAGGTGGCAGCGGGGGTTTGGGGCCCGCAGGACGCGGCCCAACATATCAATGTCCTAGAAATGCAAGCGGTTACCAACGCGATCCGCCACTGGCGTTCGGCTCTGCGCGGGCACACAGTCACGGTCCGGTCGGACAACTCAACAACGGTCACGTACATCAATCGCCAGGGTGGGACGAAATCCGCGGCCCAGTTGCGCAGAGTATGGGACCTTCTGATGCTATGCCAATCCCTTCAGATCACGCTCTGGACGTCACACCTCACGGGCCAATACAATGTCGTTGCCGACGCCCTCTCTCGGGGCAATTACGACTTCGGGGCCTGGACCCTCGCACAGCGGTGGGCGGACCACATCTTCGCCCTCTACGGCCGGCCCTTCATAGACATGTTCACGTCACCGGCCGACGCGCGCCTTCCAACCTACGTGTCACGTTACGCGGCCCCGACGGTGTGGAAGGTCGACGCCCTGTCCTTCCCGTGGATCGGTCTCTCCATGTACGGCTTCCCACCATTCACACTTATCCACACAGTGCTCCGCCGGCTCCAGAGCACCCTGGCAGACATGCTGCTCATCGCGCCGTGCTGGCCGAACCAGCCATGGTTCCCCCTGCTCCTGCAACTGTTATGCGACCTGCCGTTTCTCCTCCCTCCAGTCCCGGATCTGCTGACCCAGAGGAGCGGAGCCCTTCAGCACCCGGACCTGTCCACCCTCCGGCTGGCTGCGTGGCCACTGTCCGGTCGACGCTCCAGGCCGCAGGCTTTTCTGAGGAAGCTGCAAACATTGCCGCAGCAGCCAGGCATGCCACGACGGTTTGAACTTACGATTCGCGCCTGGAGCGATACTACCAGTGGGCAGCCGATATGTCTCTCGATCCCATGGAAATGCCAGCCCCAGACCTGGCCAGCTTCTTCTGCGCCCTCGTCCGAGAGGGGAAGCAGGTCAGCACCATACGGAACTACCACTCAGCCATAGCAGCGGTGCATCGTGGATTTCCGGACGGATCGACAATAGGTACCAACGCGGCGCTTCGACAACTCTTGCGGGGCATGTTCCACCAGCGCCCCCAGGCTCGGCGGCTCCCACCGTCGTGGTCCATCAACGCGGTTCTCGACAAACTTGCCAGAGCCCCATATGAACCGCTCCATAACGCTCCGCTAGACCTGCTGACGCTCAAAACACTCTTCCTCGTGGCAGCAGCCTCGGCCCGCCGGCGGGCCTCGCTGCACGCTCTCACTCTTCAACCGGGCTTTATCCGCTTCGACCCCGCTGGGGTGCGACTACTCCCGGACCCGCAGTTTCTAGCCAAAAATCAGTCAATCTCCTTCACTCCGGGCGAGATCAAGCTCCCGAAACTCAGCACCGCCTCCTCAGTCGCGGAGGATAGATTGCGCTGCCCGGTACGCACTCTTAAGTGGTACATCGAGCGCAGAAAGAGCGTCTGCACTTCCGATCGCCTGTTCATCCTGCCGCGCCGTCCGTTCTCGCCGGCTTCGAAAGAGACACTCTCACGCTGGATAATCTCCCTGATCTGGCCAAACGCCGAGATATCGGAACGCGTTCAGGCGCATGATCTGCACGGCCACGCCGCCTCCACTGCGTGATTCCGCCGCGTGCCTCTGGAGGACATACTCGCCGCTGCAGCGTGGAAAACGCCGTCCTCCTGCGTGTCGTGTTACCTAACCAGTACGCCAACAGCCGACGAGTCCTTCGCCAGAGCGGTGCTTCGTCCTATCGCAGCGACGCGTTCGCAGCCGCCGAACCTTCCGGCCGCCGACACACCTGTGTCACAGAATGCATAGGTTATATGAGGTGAGGGAGTACGCGCTGTGAATTCCCCAAAATTTACTGGTTTGGGAATTCGCTAGCGACATACTCACCTCATATAACGGCCCACCCACCTCCCCGCTTCAGGTTTTGGTAGTCGTGGCTGCGTCAGCCCAGCTCACAGTCACGCTACGCCACGCGATGGGCGTGCTACCGCGCTTCTCGATAGCGCCTCGCAGCCGCACCTGGGGCACTACCTCAGCGGACTCCGCCCATTCCGACGCCGACGGTCGGTCCTCGTCCAGGGAATGCTAGGTAAGCAACCTTAGAGCTCATTCCTCCTTTGCCTCCTACCGTCCGGCCCCTCACTGTCATCCCAGGCTTTGTCGCCCTGGAAATTACGGAAGGGCAGTGACCAGATACACACACACACACACACAAATTGCCAGATGCTAGACCATGGTCAATACGGTAATGCATAGGTTATATGAAGTGAGTACGTCGCTAGCGAATTCTCAAATCAGTAAGTTTTGAGGAGTTGGTGGATTCCTCCCACCAGGGATCGCATCCACAGCCCGAGAACCAGCCCCAAGAGTCGCAGCTAGGATTCGAGCAGTGTCCGAAAGCTGGCTTCCGAAGCCGGTGCTTAGAATACGAGCCAGACACGAGAGCCTGCATCTGACAAACCCACCGAGATCCAGAACTGTGCCCATGAGTTGGTACTCCACTGCCACAATCAGGAAGCGAGCCGCACCAGAGAGCCGGCATCCGAAAGCCGTACCCGATCATAGGATCAGACACCTGTTGGTTCTGCCATAGGTGATGGCCTAAGACTCCACTGGTTCGAAGAGGTCGCCTTCTCTGAAGGCGTAAGTCCTTCCCTTCTTCAGGCCTTCATGGGAAATGGACTAAGTCATGGCCTCCATTCCGAGGCTCCCAGCGTCATGCGTATAAGCCCTTGACTGCAGAGAACTGCCAAGTATCTGACGCTTAGCCTCAGGCATTGTAGGCTGTAATCCTGGATGCCTAAGTCCTACCTGCATTTCAAGGTCCACTGTCCAGGTCCTGAGAGTTCTGTCACCGGTGTCGCCAATCTCCTCAGCGCAAGTGTGAATTGGTCCTTGTCCAAGTTAAAGACCTTTTGCAGTGCCTACTTTCAGATCGTGCGCCTCCCATAGGAGCGTGTTCCAGGATACTCCGGTGACTGTATCCCCATCTTGCTACTGAGGTGAAGCGGCTTCCATGCTGGAAGATGATGAACCCTCTTCGAGCCACGGACATTTCAACCGAGGCATTCAAGCGGGATGCCACAGTGCTACAGCGTACATAAGGCTATGCGCTGAATCAGGTTCCCTCCTTGTCAGAGGCGCCGGCGCCTCCCTTACGCTGAATGCGGCTGCTATGACTCCGTGTGCATCAATGCCGTAGATGCTGAATGTGGCCAGCAGTTTCAGTCTCTAACTTTGGCTCGTCAGTGGACAGCGTTCCAGCGGGACACGCAACCGGCTTTCCACATCGATGAAACAGATTGGGTTAACCTCTTTTTGGTGTTGCACATTCCCTCATGTGTTAGGGGACGGTTGCACGCAGTGGACACTTCCGATGCACGTGGTAGGTTCAAGGGTAAGACTTCTCACTGATTGGAGTCTTCCTTGTACGACGTCAACTGGGCATCTCATGTGAGCATGAAGTGTGCCTCAGTGCTTTTCCTGTTTGCTGAGATGCTTAATATGTCATTTTTACAGGCTCAGACAGTGGGCAGCCGTGGGCAGGCGCCATGATAGCCCTTTTAGGCCCAGTGGGGTAAAGTGTCTAAGAACAGTTTGCTCATATTTCGGTCAAAGCTGCTATGACGCACCACGACCAAGTCCTAGATTCCCGGGACTGGACTTAACGTACAGCTATCAATGCCTTCAGGGACCTCCCGATCTTGGTGAACTACCTTTTTCACGGGCAACTCAAACTCTAAGCACCGGGAGGAGGCTGAGTGGAGGCTCTCCGTGAGATGGATGTACACGTGTCTCTCCTAGGAAAGATGTCGGGCCACTCGTCTCAACCACAGGGTTCTTCCAGGACCTGCCATTAGGGGAAGGGCCGACACTGCCAGGGGAAGTCTGGCTCTGGGCAACGCACCTTGCAGGGAAGCAGAACATGGTGGTGGAGCCTCTCCCTGGGAACCTAAAACCCTGGGGATTGGACGTTGTCTCCTCTCATGCATGACTTCTTACGCATTGCTGACAACATGGAAGATGGATGTGCTGTCCTTCTTGTGGGCGGGTTCCTGTATGTACGCCTTCCCTCTCTCCTCCCTCGTTCACGTAATCCTTCGCAAGCTCCAGGACTCCCTTTGATCTCCTTGTTGCCTCATGCTTACTGAACCAGCCACAGTTTCCATTGCTCCAATGGCTCCTCCGCGATGTACTTTTTGATTCCTTGCCATAGGCAGGGGAATCTATGCAGTCCTGATGTCGTGTGTGTGTATGTACAGGTGGGTGTATGTGTGTATGTGTGTATGTGGCGGTTGCTCGTAAACACTCTATCTCAAGAAGGGTAACTCTGAGTAATTTCATTTTTGGCATGTTGGTTGCCCATATTGAGTAGATGATCCCTGTTGTTTTTGGTGTCCAAATCTTGCATATTAATGAGGTTATGGGGTAAAACAAAAACATTTTAAAACTGCCATAGTTCCTTATCCGTGGGTCAGATTTGTTTTAAACTTGATAAGGTTGTCTGTTAGGGGAGCCGTCCATACTCGTTTTTGCAAAGCCGCGCGGACACAGATTTGTGTGTTCATTGGAGCTTGACTCATTACCTCTATTGCCCTCCACGGCACTGCCGAGAACTTTCCGAATTATGCACAACTTCCTCTACGCTTGTATGTTATCCGATTACAGAGCACAATGGCCTAGTTTACAGCTTTGAACATCAAAGCTCTGAGACAGGTCTTTTGTTCCTTTCACCTTAGTTTGTACAGCTACAGCAGTGAACAGAAAACTCACGCTAGAAGATCGACCAGGTTTCTTCCCTCAAGTTTAAATACCTCCTTTTTGTACGTTATTCGAAATGAAATAAATTTCCGCGTGTGTGTGTGTCTTTCTTTTACTGTTCTTTCTTGATTTTTTTTCTTCTTTTAGTTCGACATAAATTGTCACGGTAAATTGAGCTTCGTTTTGAATGGTTAATTACTGTGAAAGGCAACTTCGACTGTGACCATGATGTTGCTAGAAATGAGAAAATTCCTCGCAAAATTCATCAAACAAAGTAAAAATGTATGATGATCTTCGATGTTTTAAGAAATCGTCTGTGTTTGAAAGGGGTAACTAATCAGTCGGCCTTGTGTTATCGCCACGAGGTCCTACAGATTAGGCCATTGCATTTTCCCTTCACTGGTTTTAGTAAAACAAAGCCAATTTTATCCCTATCATTAGCCATAATAATTATGAAGTTTTGCCCCCCAAAAAGGAAAAACTGTACTATGCTAAGCCTACTTATTTCTTTTTCAAAATGGAAATGCAAATCGCACTTACTGTACAGTAGTAATGTTTACAGTCGTAATGTTTACAGTAATGTTTGCATCTCCCGACGGATACCCACAGCTTTTCGTAACTGCTAATATTGACAGGCGTGCACGCTACGGGACACAGGCAAAACGCAGCGGCCTGTTGCGTCGACTTGTAAGTCGGTGGATAACTGCGTCATTGCTTTTAATTTATAAGTTCATGCCTCCCTGGTCCAACCCATCCAAAGGATAAACCAATGTGGTTTGTTAAAATATTCGACGTAAATGACCTCAGTGGTGACGTTTTCCGAAATTCGTGACGTTTTCCTAAATTACTGACGTTGAAATTAATAAATATTCATCGACAATGGACACTTCCGCATTTAACTATGATTTACACATGTCAACTTCGCCGCACCGGACATACACCTCACATTGGTACCTAACTACTTAACCGCGCCTGTATACATACTGCTAGCATCATGGGTTAGCCTAGCGCAGCCAAATGCTGCGCAATAAGTTGTTTAGTTTTCAGTTTTCACAGTTTCACTACATGTACCACTGCAATGTTCATTGGGTAATACTGCATAAAGTTGCATATAATTCACACGTGCAGCTGAATGTGTGCGTGTTTTGTTTGGGAAGGGGGTCATGGTACTACCAAATTAAGGCTTATGAAATTTCCACCTATCTTAACTTTTGCATACGGTACGGCTGCTAGCGTTAGCTGTAGTATAGGCCTAATGTTAATTCCTCTTTGTTAGGCTACAGTGTAGACCCATTAATTTCTTGATTCTTTACGTGTATAGCATTTAGAGTTAGACAGATAAATGATCGAAGGAAACTGTTTAAGTTTCAACGCAGTCAAATAACACCCTGCAACCTAGGCTAGAGTCTAAGTCATTTTACACTACCCGAGAGCTTTTGAAGCCCAGAACACATATTTTACTTTCTAAAAATTACGATAGCCTATAGTCGGAGCTTCCTCAACTCGGCGGGTTATAAAATCTCGTATTGAATTTTGTAAGCCTACGTACGTAACTATTTTGAACTAGGGCTTCATTCACGTGTGGTTTCGGAGTGGAAAGAAAATGTTTTCGTTCAAAACTTAATAAAATCATAAATATATTTTAAAAAACTTTCTGCTGTACGGAAGAATCTATTTACAAATGTCAGTGTAAAACACGCTCCAAAAATAATCGGCTTACAGGATTACCTAACACTGGTCAGACTCGAATAAGATTCTCTGGTTAATGCATATTGTGTGTGCGCTTTGTAAAGACGTTGCTGTCATTGAATAGCAATCTTGTCAGAGATCTGTTCACTGCGCGACCCGCTATTATGTGATCGTCAACAGGGCACAATAGGGGAGAAGTTGGGAGGCTCATTAAACTTCGGGGAACTTCGGAATTGAGCAAGTGACGATAGTAGGGATATTCATGGCTTGTTGGGGTAATCTCTGTCCGCGCGGAGTTGCAAAAACGAGTATGGACGCCTCCCCTTATTAACAGGTTCATGACCCTGTGAAATTTTATGCTTATCAATAGAGAGGAAGGGATAATTTTTCACTATAAAACAATGATAATAGCCTAAACACCATTATTGTGGTTATTATAAACTACCATACAAATCTACATGGGGCTAGATTGTACCAAATTACTATTGGCATTTGTTGATTCCTTCCACACAGTTAACTCAATAGGGATTGTTGTCATTGCAAAATTATTTCAGCTTTTTCAGCCTAAGGTAGCCAATCAGGACCATGTCATGTTTGAAATATCATTTTCCCAGCCTATGGAAGCCACTCAGGACCATGTCATGTTTGAAATAGTATTTTCAATATACTGTATTTGTAAGTAGAGAATAACTTTTTACTTTTCAAACACTCCCTCAGAGGCCTCCATAGGTTGTCTCAGTAACTGGGAGGTCATGGGGTCAGATAGCTGTCACCTGTGCTTCATTTATCTCTTTGATAGAACAAAGCTGACTCCTGCCCAGTCTACCACTGTCTGTCTCCTGTGTATATTAAGGCATTCCATAAATATTTACTATGAGAATAATCCGCAGTTACTGTATATATCATCAGAAATACAAGTAGCAAGATGCATTGCTGAGTCTCCAGTGTGTTTTCTCAAAATCTTACAATGGCAATGAAGATGGGATCCTTTTATTAAGGACCCTGAAAACCTTCAAGGAAGACCTTAATACTAGAAGAAAATTGATTAAATTCTGACAATTAAAATGCCCTATCCACATTTTCCTGAGTTCAGTCTCGGAGATAATTCGGATCATGCAAGTATTGGCATGCGGTGGGAGAAATGGCTACTTCGATTGGAAAACTTCTTCATTGCATTTGATATCAAGGATGAAGCTCATAAAAGGGCAATGTTACTTCATTTTGGAGGGGAAAGCGTAGCTGAAATATTTCAAACACTTAATGAAACTGGAGACTCTACAGATTATGACACAGCAAAAACCAAGCTGACGGAGTATTTTCAACTTATAAAAAATACTGAATACGCGATTTTCAAGTTTCGTCAAGCGAAGCAAGGGGAAGGGGAAACGTTGGATGTGTTTACCACCAGGCTGAGGCAATTAGCAAATTATTGTCAGTTTATGGATATAGATAAAGAAATCAAATCACAGATAATTCAAAGTTGCAGTTCGTCACAATTGCGGCGAAGAGTGTTGAAGGAACCGAACCGCAACTTAACTGAGATATTTGACTTAGGGAGAGCACTTATGATCTCGGATCAAAATGCTACAGAAATTGAAGGACCAAAAGTGGAAACAGTACAAAGTAAACTACCGAAAAACTGGGACAGCGCCAAAAAGAAATGGTACAAACAAAGCCCAGTGTTGGAAATGTGGTAGTGACTTTCTAGAAGGGTAATGTTGACTGATATCATACTGTACTTGATGTGTGGGTTGGCCATACTGGGTAGGTGATCCCTGTTGCTTTTGGTGGAGGTCAAATGTCACGGTCATGTCAGGTTACCCAAAATAAAGATCATTTTGAGTTGAAGGCTTGTGGTGTATCAAGAAAAATAAGTGCAGTTGATCTTATACTTGTCATGTGGATAATTCAACTTTGTTATAATATAACCATGTGGCAAGGAATCACAAAGCCTTTTGGCTTTCTGGTTTGTTTCTAGTGACTCAATCACTGCTCACACAGTGCTGAGACACTCTTCGGCTCTTGGACTTGACATTCCTCAGGCTAGCTGCCTGGCATCTGTCAGGGCATCTCTTCAAGCTGAGGGCTTTTCTGCAGAGGCTGCGAACCTTGCTGCTGCAGCTCAGTGTACATCCACAGCTAAAACTTACGACTCATGTCTGGGACGATACTACGCCTGGGTGTCGGAAAATGCTCTTGATCCAGTGGAGATGTCTGCCCCAGACCTACCTCGCCTTCTCTGCCTGCATGCTCCTCCAGGAGCGCAAGCAGGTGAGCACCATTCGTAATTACCAGTCTGCTATAGCAACATTTCCCTGTGACTTCACATATGGTTCCACTGTGGGGACTAGCTTGGCCCTGCGCCAGCTGCTGAGGTGTTAATTTCACTGTCTGCCACCAATGCAGTGTTCGGCGCCCTCTTGGTCTATCAACATGTTTTTAGACTAGCTCGCTCGCCCGCCCGCCTTACGAACCACTCCACAATGTGCTACTAGACCTTCTCACAAAACCCTGGTTTTAGTGGCTGCATCCTTGTCACACTGCCGAGCGTCATTGCATGCACTCACCTCCAGTCAGGGTTTAAGCGATTTGACCCAGATGGTGTGCGGTTGCTCCCGGGCCTGCACTTCCTGGCTAAGAATCAGAGCCTCATATTCTCCCCAGGGGAGATGTGACTTCCAAAGCTTAGTTCTGCCTCCTTGGTTCCAGACGACAAGCTCTGTCTGTATGGTGGATGGACATTCCTGTGGAGGACATTCTCGCTGCAGATGAGTGGAAAACGCCTTTTTTTTTGTTTCACGCTACCTTATGAACACTCCGACCTCCGACAGTGCCTTTGCCCGTGCTGTACTGCGGCCTCTGTCCGCGGGTCGTAGACCCGCCGCTGACAACCCTGTGTCAGAAAGGTTATATGAGGTGAGGAAGCAGTGCACTGTGAATTTATCAAATCTCCTTGGTTAGCCACGTACTCACCTCATGTAACGACCAGCCCACCTCCTCGCTCCAGACTCGTGAGCCTTTCCACTGAGAGCACGTCGTCAGACATGATCTCTACAGATTCTCATCTCTGGTTGAGCTTTCTCCTCTTGGCAGGTCGTGCTATGCTTGCTAGCCGGCCCCACAGCGGACAACGAGATGCTTGGGATGGTAATGACACAGTTGTTGACCCTTTGATATGTCATGCTAGGTAAGCACCTTCTCTCCTCCACTCGTTGCCTCCTTCTCAATTCGCTCATATCGTTGGCTCCTGCAGCCTGGAAATTACGGAATGGGGTTGACCAGATGCACACGCACACACAGATGCTAGACCATAGTCAATACGGTAATGCATAGGTCATATAAGGTGAGTACGTCACTAGCGAATTCCCAAACCAAGGAGTTCAGGGGATTTCGTTGTAATTTTTTATTAATATTAAAAGACATTTCCAAGGATTTGGATTTGTGTCACAATATGCCATCAATTTTACAAAACTTAGTAGGGATTTAGCTTTACAAGGATCTTGAAAGATGGGAAATTTACTTACAAAAAGTTGCTCAGTTTTCAAGGTCTCAAAAACATCCTCCCTCGACAATTACGGAGTAGCACTGGAACAAAATGTCAACTTTATTTGTGGGTCATGTTATAGATGGAAAGGTAATTGTAGACTGCGCAGTTATTACTACAAAATATACTGTTCATTAAGGAACTGCACATTGTCTTTTGAGAAACTCATGTTTGGATGTGTAAACTGTGATGACAGTCGTTCATTTTGTGCAATGGAAATTTTGGAGTTGTTTGTCGGAACAGATGAAGAAATTCAAAGGCATTACGTGGAGCAAAGGAACAAGGGAATTGTCAGATTAGAAAGATATGTTACTGAATGGATTTGTAAAGAGGTTGTTGAGAATGTGATTCACAGTAAAATTGGTTTTGAACAATAGCATTATAGTAGCTCCATGATCTTATGTTGACTTGCCATCCTGAACATTATGTTTAGGGTATTATTTGAAGAGTAAGGGTAGATATGGGGCTAAGGCATGGTGCTGTGCTGGAGAATTAAAATAATGTTCATCCAGTTCTATGAAAAGATGGGTAGAGCTGATAGTACAAAGTTTAAACGTAACGGCTAGTACTGCAATGAAATAGGTATGAAGTGATAATATATATGAGAGAAATGATAGAAATATGAATTAGATGAGTGAACAAAGCAGGGCACAGTGGGAATTGACAGGGTGTAAGATATGAAAAAGAGAGATGAATGGATAGAGAAAAGAAATGATCATAAAATATTTTGTCTGTAATGCATCTCTTTGTAACTGTTACAGGAAAGAAGGTGTTTGGTCGAAGCCATACACGAGAGGTTGCTCTGAAGAGGATGAATCAATTGGATGAATATTGCCGGGTGAGTAACAAGAGCAATAATATCCCCTCCCCACCATCATGATCATAAGACTCAGCTGTAAACATGTATTTCTCCCACAGGTATGCAGAAGAAAACCTTGTTACAACAGCTTCACCTTCAAGGTACTCTTCTCAGCTCTGTCTCAGCTCTTCTGACTATTGTCAATTGATATTATTGAAATTGAAAGTTTTGAAATGATTCATTCTGGAGATCTGGTATTACCCATGAAAACGTACCTCTCATTGAGTCTTTTGTGTTTTACAAAAGTACTAAATGTACTCTCAGCTACTGGTTGTATTTCTTCCTCTTTGTAATGCAGTTGAAACTCTCTCTCTGCCCTGTTCTGTTTTTTTTTTGGTAAATTGGATCAGATCTTTTCTACCTTGAACAAATTCTGTACCCACTGATTTGAACTCTCTTTGAACTCACTCAGGGGGTTGTTCATATTAAACAGATGATACCTATTGCTTTGGTGGAGGTCAAATGTCATTTGAGGTTACCATAGGTCAAACAGTAAAAACCTTTTAAACACAATATCTCCAGAACAGTAACTTTAAACTGATGTCATACTTGGTGTGTGGGTTGGTCATATTGACCAGATGATCCATATTGTTTTTTGTGGAGATCAAAGGTCACCAGAGGTCAAACTGTAAAAACCTTGTAAACACAATATCTCCAGAAGAGTAACTGTGACTTATGTCATACTTAGTGTGTGGGTTGTTCATATCACGTAGATGATTCCTTTTGTTTTTGGTCTAGTTCAACGGTCATTTGAAGTCATCAGAGGTCAAATTGTGAAAACCTTTTAAACACAGTATCTCCAGAAGGGTAACTGTGACTGATGTCATACTTAGCGTGTGGATTGTATATAATCAGTAGAATACTCCTTTTGATTTTGGTGGAAGTCAAAGGTCATGTGAGGTCACCAAAGGTCAAACTGTGAAAACCTTGTAAACACATTATCTCCAAGAGGGTAACTGTGACTGATGTCATACTTAGTGTGTTGCTTGGTCATACTAATTAGATGATCCCTGTCATCTTTGGTGAGGGGCAAAGGTCATTTGAGGTCACCAGAGGTCAAACTGTAAAAACATGAAAGCACAGTATCTCCAGAAGAGTAACCATGACTGATGTAATACTTGGGTGTGTGGGTTGGTAATAATGAGCAGAAGATCTCTATTGTTTTGATTGAGGTCAAGGGTCATTTGAGGTCACCAGAGGTCAAACTGTAAAAATGTGTAAACTTTTGCTTTTGGTGGACGTCAAATGTCACGGCCATTTCAGGTCACCAAAATAAAGGTCATTTTGGGTTAAAGGCTTGTGGTGTATCAAGAAAAATACCTGCAGTTGATCTTATACTTGTTATGTGGATAATTCATTGTTTGTTATAATATAACCATGTGGCAAGGAATTACAAAGCCTTTTGGCTTTCTGGTTCTTGGTCGAGGTCATTTGAGGTCACCAGGGGTGATGTCATACTTGGTGTGTGGGTTGGTCATATTGATTAAATGATCCCTATTGTTTTTGGTCAAGGTCAAAGGTCATTTGAGGTCACTTGACTTCAAATTGTAAAAACCTTGTAAACACAATTTCTCCAAAGGATACCCATGACTGATGTAATACTTGGTATGTTGGTTGTTAATAATGAGCAGAAGATCCCCATTGTTTTTAGTGGAGGTTAAAGGTCATTTGACGTCAGAGGTCAAGCTGTAAAAATGTGTCAACACAATATCCCGAGGAATCTAACCTTGGCTGACGTCATACTTAATGTGTGGATTGTATTTACTGAGTAAAAGACTCCTTTTGTTTTTGGTGGAGGTCAAAGGTCACTTGAGGTCAAACTTTGAAAACATTGCAAACACATTATCTGCAGAAGGGTGATGTTGACTGATGTAATACTTGATATGTGGATTGTAGGTGATTCCTATTGCTTTTAGTGGAAGTCAAATGTCATTTGAGGTCACCAAGAAAAAGGTCATTTGGGTGAAAGGCTTATTAAAGTGGTGTTTTAAGAACAATAACTGTAGTTGATCTCATACTTGTCATGTGGATAATTCATGTTTGTTATATTATAACCATGTTGCAAGGAATCACAAAGCCTTTGGCTTTCTGGTTACTTTATATTGTGTTTTGGATTCAATCCCATAGCAGCTAAACTTTTAGATATGATATAACATAATATGACTCTTGTTGCATATGTGGCTAAAGAAGTGTGTAGTCATAATTCATATTCACCACAGGTTGATTCTTAATGCTGCAAGCCCAACTTTTGGTTGTCAAGAAAAAGCCATACTATATTATACTGTGCAGTCAAACTAGGGACAACTGCATAGCTTAGTCTGTAAAAAAGTACAACTATAAGTTAAAATTACTTAACCACTTGTAAACAAGAAATCAGTATAGCACAGGGAAACTGTAGGACAAGGGAAATGGCATAATCTCTTAAACATTATATGTTAGAAAGTTCATGTGATGAAGAGAATTTCAGTTTCCATCTTTTTTGTTTTGTTGTCTTGAAGGTGCTGGTGAAAATGCCAGGAAAAGTATCAAACTCGGAGGATGTCATACACTTTTTTTCTCCCACACCAGAAGATATAAATCCCCCAAGTTCTCCTGAGTAAGTTGAAAGCCACATCTTAAGTGGTACTCTTTGATGGAAACAATCCATTGAAAATCACTGAACTTGATAGCTGCAAGGTGAAGAAGGGTTATGAGTTGGGAAAGAAGCAGTAAAGGTACTGTGAAATTAGTTTTGATTCCCTGCCAAAAGCCAGTCAATGATTCTTTGCGGTGGTGATTTGGTAAGTGTGTTTGGGGTTCACACACAACTCCCCCAGACAATTTCCAACCAACAACTAAAGTTGGTGTGTAGGTAGAAGATGATATAAAGATGTCAAAGGTCATTTGAGGTCACCAGCAGGCAGAATATAGACGAACTATATTTACAGTACTGCAGTAATAACATGTTGCATCAACTTGGAAAGTATGTCCTGAGTAAGTAAATGACATTGAGGGTTTTGTGTAGGTGAAAGGACACATGGGATCATCAGAGGTCATATTGTGAAAATCTTGTGAACGCTAGTGAATGCTGTTGCTTTTGAAGGTAACATGTTGGTGTTTGATCAGGACATGTAAAGATCCCAGCTGTTGTGTTTGGTAGGGGTGAAATGTCATCTGAGATCACCTGCAAGCAGACTATAAACAAATCATGTTGACTTTCTCATGAACCACATGTTGCATGTACTTCAAATGTGGAGGGTATGCACTGTCTTATAATAAAGTTGTGACCTGTTTTTGACCTGCCACCAGAGGTTAAAGTCTAAAAATTTACTGAGTAAGATATTTCAACAACTGAATGTTGCAGAAACTTCAAACAGTGGGTAGGTAGTCCATTATGATTGTATGACCCATGTTGCTTTTGTGGAGGTCAAAGTTCACTGAGGCCACCAAAGGTAAATGTCTAAAAATCTGTGAAGGGCATCTCAACAACTGAATGTTGTTGGAGCTTCAAACACTTTACATAGCTAGGTAACTCTTAACAAGTAGATGATGTCTGCCATTTCGTAATCGTAACCTTTGTAATCATGCGTATGTGTGTGTGTATGTATGCGTGTGTGCGTGGGGGTATGTGTGTATGTATGTCCATGATGCACTATCTTGTAAACACGATATCTGAAGAAGGGAAGCTTGGACAGATCCCATATTTGGTGTGTTGGTGTACTACATTAAGTAGAAGAACCCTATTGTTTTTGGTGGAGGTCAAAGGTCATTTGGGGTCAACAGGCGTCAAATTGTGGAAACCTTGTAAACACGATATCTCAAGAAGGGAAGCTTGGACATATCTCATATTAAGTATGTAGGTGTACCACATTGAGTGAAAAAGCCCTATTGTTTTTGGTGAAGGTCAAAGGTCATTTGGGGTCAACAGGGGTCAAATTGTGAAAAAAATTGTAAACGCAATATTTCAAGAGGGGAAGCTTGGACAACTGTCATATTTAGTGCGTCGGTGTACCACATTGAGAACAACATCCTTATTGATTCTGGTGGAGGTCAAAGGTCATTTGAGGTCAACAGGGGTCAAGTTGTGAAAACTTTGTAAACACAATATCTCAAGAAGGGAAGCTTGGACAGATGTCATATGAAGAATGTAGGTGTATCTTATAGAGTGCCAGAACGATCTTTCTTTTAATGGCGGTTAACGGTCACTTGAGGTCAACAAGGGTCAAAGTGTGAAAACCTTGTAAATAAACTGTTTGGATTTACCTGGTGTACGTGGGCATGGCATTGACACCTACTCCTACAGTGTCAAAATTAACAGCTTACAAGTATACCAAACATACTAGGTGTACCCAGAAAAATGGATAATACGTCGTAAAAAGTAAAGCCGTGTCAAGAAACCAATTAATACCCCCTTGCTTCTCAAGTTAGTCGATCAGAGAGCACGTAACTGAACTGTACATAATTGGAATAGTCCAAGATTGGGGGTATGGAAAATTCTAAGGCACATTCTTCAAGTTGTGTACGCAAAAGCTGTGCACCTTGCAGGGCACATCAAACACAAATTAGCATTATAGTTAAAAGAAAAAAAAAATTGGTGACAATGAAACATCAAAATAAGTAACAATGTTTGTAAGACATAAAAACAAAAGCGAAGTGCGAGACCAAGGAGTATCCCGAAATACCGTACACCTACCTAGAAAAACAGTTGAAAGGCTGATATGGCTGTACTATGCCACCATATTAGATACCTGAGAATAACAAAAAGAGGAGTGAATTGCATGCATGTTTCGATTTTGTTACTGCAAATTGGAAAACATGCGTGTTGATAGAACATGGAGTAACATTTTCCTCGTAATTTCGGCCAAAAAGAAACCTCATTGGTGTAAGCGGGGAAAAAAATAGCTAAATAAGGTTTTCACCCACAGTTTTGAGCCCATCTCGCTATACCATCTCCCTATCATCCGTCTGCACAGTTGTACAACTATCTATATCTAGTCTGTTTGTTAACGTTGCAGAGAATGATCGATTCGTCTCAAGTACATACTGCCCATCAAAGACGTAAGGCTGTAAGGCGCAAGACCGGTTACTCTACTTATAAAGTGGTAGTACGTCCGTGGGGCGAAGCACCCGCCATTTTAGTAAGCAAACTAAACATCGGTGCTGATGGGATACGATGAACTGTGTGTACGTACAAGATCGGGTTGTTATCGATTTCCACATTATGGCGTTGGGGAAGAAGAGTTTAGCTCACTGTTCTTCAATAAATTGATGAATTCACCAAAGTAAAAGACCTAACTTATCATTTTTCAGATTTCCCAATAACAAGGAGAGGTATGAAGATGCTTTGTAAGCCACACCATACCATACAATACCTCAAAGTTCCTTACTAAAATGGCGGATGCTCTGCTCCAATTGCATACTACGCGCAGTTGTGTACGATTTCGTGTGAGTAACCGGTCTTGCGCCTTACAGCGCTATACAGTCTTCGCTGCCCTTGTAGCTAGCTAGCTGCGACACAGCGTCACAGTAAATCCTGTATGCAAAGCAGTATAGTGTGGCCCGAACAGGGAGTTGCTATTGTCAAATAGCAACTCCCTGGTTGGAACGAATGCCTATACCCAACATTTATTTCAAAGACAACTTTCTGTTGATGAAAACTGCGAGTGTTGGTAAGGCTTTAGACTCCCTAAAGTAAGAGTTTTCACTCACAAAAACCATGTTGGATCTCACACGCTGTTTTGCTGTCTGTGTACACTTGGTACTGTAGTTACTCTCATATGTTCAGGATAACAAGATCGAATTTCGAAACTGTATAAAAAAAATATCTCAATAGGTCAAAACTGCTAAAACCATTTGCATGGCATGTGCAAAAGACCCCAAACTAGCAATCTGCATCATTTTCGCAAACTTAAATCCAAAGGTTTCTTTCTACGAGATATTTTCGTTCAGAGTGACTTGAACATTTGCTGTAGCCTAACATATATATGTAATACTGAGATAGAGCCTAGCCACCACATCTATTACTGGTGCCCTACACTTACTGTACAGAAACAGATAAGACTAAGGTTTTCAAGTAAATTTTGACCCAAACTGTTTGAAAATGTGCTTTATCTTGCCTGATATAGTGCTAAGCTTATATTGGGTCATCAGGAATAGGATGGCATATTTTACACCTGTGAAAGTGGGGGTGGGCGCTGGTTCACTATCTAACGCAACAGTACGACCAAGAAACTGGTGAGAAAACTTTAGGTTATGCCCTGAAGTATACATGTCTTATGCATGTTCTTGTTAGAAGCATTTTCACCTTTTAGGTGAAGTAACCTTACTTTTGATGTAGTATAGCGACAAGAATGGTTCTTATGACCAAACTAAAGTGAAAGTGGGGGTGGGCGCTGGTTCACTATCTAACGCAACAGTACGACCAAGAAACTGGTGAGAAAACTTTAGGTTATGCCCTGAAGTATACATGTCTTATGCATGTTCTTGTTAGAAGCATTTTCACCTTTTAGGTGAAGTAACCTTACTTTTGATGTAGTATAGCGACAAAAATGGTTCTTATGACCAAACTAGACCGGTTTCTGCTCTCAAATTATAGATTAGGAGCGTCATCAGTAGTAAGCCTTTCCAAATATTTTACATTTGTGGCTGGGGTGTCTTAGTTCTCTTATTGCATGTATATAGTGCATTAGAAAGAGTTTATGCTCATAATGCAGCTATCAATGCTTTCAAGAGATCTTCGTGAGAACCTTGGCTATCGAACGATTCATCATTACTATGGAACCTTGATTTAACAAGGAGATCTTTCAGATTTTGTGCTCTTTTAAAAGCAAGAATCGGTTCGTTTAGAAACAACTTGGATAATTCGGGATGACCCGAAATTAAGTGCCAGTGTTTCAAGAGAGCCTTTTTCAGGTGCTGGGTTTTGATATGGGGTGTGTAGATCACTTTGAAGACCAGTGGTGGAACCTTTTGTTTTGGTTTGGGGGTGAGGTATTGCACACGGTTATTAAAATTGATGCCTATTGTGGCTGTGGCAAATTCCTCTTCCTTGTAATTTCTTAGAAGAAGTTTCTCTTTGAAATTTTCTCTTTTTTCGATGAAGTCGGTCTCATTATTGCAGAGACGGGAAAAACGCAATACCTCGCCTTTGATAAAGCCTTTAAAGGTGGCAAGCGGGTGTGCGGAATTCCTATCCAGATACTGGAAGGTTTCAGTGGGTTTGGTATAGATTTTAGTATCTAGTATCCCGACTGAGTGGAATCTAGGACCTTTAAAGATTCTGAGATCTAGGTATGTGACTTCAGTATTGGAAACTTCTGTGGTGAATTTTAGGAAAGGATGAATTTTATTCATCTCACCAACCAGTCTCTCAAGATCTGTGGGTGTTCCATCGTAGAGTAAAAGAATGTCATCTCTGTAGCGAAGCCATTTTACGATTTTAGGATCAGTCGGGATAATCTGCTTTTCAAGTCTATGCATGACAATGTCACAGATTTCCGGAGAGGCTTGGCTACCCATAGCGCAACCAATCTTTTGGAGATAAAAGTTTTTATTGAACTCAAAACAATTCCTTTTAAGGATAAGTTCAATCAAATTGCGCAGAGACAGAGAAGAAATTTTGTTTATTCCATACATGTCTTTGTCCGCCTTTTCAAAGGCCTCTTGACAGCACTCTAGCGCCTCCTCTTGGGGAGTGTTGGTATACATGGCGACAACATCAAGTGTTGCTAGGAGTATCGTTTTTGGTAACGGGGTTGCTTCCAGAACTTTTAGAATGTGATTGGTATCTTTCACATAAGTATCTTGTTTTAGTACAATGGGAAGCAAAAAATAATCCACAAATTCAGAGATTTTCTCCGTGGGAGATCCGTTGCCACTGATTATAGGTCGACCAGCAAATTTTGAGTTAGCTGGGGGTGCCTTATGAATTTTTGGCAGAACGTATATAACTGGTGTACGGATCTTGTGGTTGTATGGTGACAGGTACTCCATTGTTGCCAAGTCTATCTCTTTTTGAGAGAGCATGTCTAATAGTAGTTCCTGGACTAGACCTTTGGTTTCAAACATAATGTCATTTTCCAACTTTTCATAGTGATGACTTGAGAGTTGCCTTTCAATTTCGGCTTGGTAGTCATCATGACCAAGGATGGCAATGCCTCTCCCTTTATCAAAGGGTTTAATAACAATCGAGCGGTCGTTCTTTAAGGCATTTAGTGCGAACAGCTCCGATTTGTTAGTGTTGCCTTTTACGTTTTGAATTGGAACACTAGCTATTTCTGCTTGTGTTGCCTCTAGGTAGTCCTCAAGGTTTTTACTAAAGGTCATGTTAGGTGACCAATTAGACGGAAGATGGAACTTGCTGCAGCCCTTTTGCTTTTTGTTTTGCATAAGGAAGCGAATTCTCATTTTTCTCTTTAGGTCTTTAAATGACTTGAGGAGATCGCTTCGTTTAGGCTTAGCAGGTGTAGGGATATACTTTAATCCTTTACCCAATGCAATTATCTCTATGTTTGACATTTGTCTGTCTGAGAGATTAATTACGAAGTTTTTAAAGTTTTCTGCTTCTTTACGAAGTCTCAGGGCTTTGGAAAGACCAAAATTGGTTTTATATAACCTATGTGTATCAATATATTTTTGTTTGCTTCTGTTAGCTTTACATGATCGGACAAACTTTCGATTCTTAGTGATCGAAGAGAGAGGGGAGAAGAAAGAACTTTGCATGTTTTATAGAGGCGTAGACCTGCTCTTTCTAGAAGAGTTGATGGCCCTAAAAAGAGCCGTTGAAATCGAGTCTGTCTCGGTGATCTACTTCCTCTTATATGGTTGTTGTCTGTTTTTTGCCTTTTGATGGCAAACAGGTTTTCTCCGGTATTCCTCTTTCTTGGCTGATGTGGTTAGCAGGATTGTCAGCAAACGGGTGGCCTCTATGGCATCGGTTGTTGACTCCAGGTCCTTTGTTGCTCTTGATTCCTTTTCAAGGAACCTCTCTCTTTGCCTTTTTGCCTGGCGGGATAACTCGTCTCTCCAAGCTCTACGGAGTTTACTGCTTGCTCTTTGGAGAGTAGAGTTCCAGGAACTCGTAAACTCCGAGTAGTTCAGTAGCCCCGGGAGTCTGGGTGGGTCTCTGTGGACCTTGAGTTTGTTGCTAACGATTACCTCGTTATCAACACGAGAGAGCTCTTTGGTGAGTGAGATGACTTTGGCCTGGATTTCCTTGAGAGCGTCTGCGTGTTTTTTCACCTTCTTGTAAGTGCTCTGTTCTAACTGTACCCTGTTCGCCTTTTTTGGCTGTGGAGATTTTTGCCCGCATGGAATGTCGACTTCTGAGAAAGAAGAGTCTGAGTCTTTATTGACTGGAGATGCAGGAATAGCTGGTATCAGGCTAGAATCCATTGCTGAATGGATTGTAGTTTGGTCATAAGAACCATTCTTGTCGCTATACTACATCAAAAGTAAGGTTACTTCACCTAAAAGGTGAAAATGCTTCTAACAAGAACATGCATAAGACATGTATACTTCAGGGCATAACCTAAAGTTTTCTCACCAGTTTCTTGGTCGTACTGTTGCGTTAGATAGTGAACCAGCGCCCACCCCCACTTTCACTTTTAACTTTGCACATTCAACTTAAAAAAGAGTGGAGAAAAGTTCACTATACATAACAGTGTTACGACAAACCAACACAATTAACTTCATAACTCCAACTCAATGCATTTGAGACCAAGCTCAATCATATTGGCTTATAGCCACAGGGGATGGGGAAAGAATTTACCGACACTTCTAAATGTTCTACTTAAAACTTACTAATATCTTCCATCCTCATCCCTCACCCACCCCCCTCCCCTCAATGTGTTTGGCACTTAACTTCTTCAAGTTAATGGTTGCATATTGTCACTCAGTGTATCTGGATTCCTCACTATTTTGTTAAAAAGAAAACAAATGCATACTTTTGCACGGTTGTTACAGAATGTATCAGGTCTTAATTGATTGCAGAGTTAAAGTGATAAAGCGGATATTTTCCTGCCATTTGATGATGGTGACGTGTAAAGATAATCCTAGATAAGATAGTCAACAGGGTTACAGTGTGGAATTCTTGTAAACATATTATCTCAAGAAGGGAAGCAATGGACAGATATCATATTCAATGTGTAGTTGTATATCTCATTTAGCACAAGAATGTAAGTCTCTAATGATGGAGGTAGAAGGTCATTCCATGTCAACAAGGGTCAAATTGTGAACTTGTAGATATGATCTCAAGAAAGGAAGCTTGTGCAGATCTCATATTTCATATGAAGCATACGTAGCTCAATGTGACACATACTAATGCCCAAAAAATTCTCTTAATCAGATCATCGAAACCTCAATGCATTTCTGCATTCAGGTTGATTCCTTGCCAAAGGCAGAATTTATGCAGTGACGATGTGTGTATGTATATGTTTCACTCCCTGTAAACACAATAATATCTCAAGAATCGTAACCATGACTGATCTCATACTTGGTATGAGGGTCATACTGAGTAGATGAACCCTATTGTTTTTATTGGAGGTCAAAGGTCATTTGAGGTCAGCAGAGGTAAAATTATGAAAACCTTGTAAAGATGATATCTCAAGAAGGGTAAGCTACACTGACCTCATACTTGATGTGTGGGTTGGTCATACTGACTAGTTGATCCCTGTTGTTTTTGGTGGAGGTCAAAGGTCATTTAGGTCGATCACCAGAGGTTAAATTATGAAAAGCTTGTAAGTATGATATCTCAAGAAGGGTAACCTGCACTGACCTCATACTTGGTGTATGGGTGGGTCATACTGAATAGATAATCTCTATGTGTTTTTGGTGGCAGTCAAAGATGATATGAGTTCATCAGAAGTCAAACTGTGAAAACTTTGTAATCACTGTATCTCCAGAAACGTAAGTGTGACTGACGTCATACTTAGCGTGTAGGTTGTTCATTCTGAGTAGATGATCCATATTGTTTTTGGTGAAGGTCAAAGGTCATTTGAGGTCACCAGAGGTCAAACTGTGGAAACCTTGTAAACAGAGTATCTCCAGAATGGTAAGTGTGACTGACCTTATACTTGGTGTGGTTTAGAAGGATAGGATAAGAGGTATGTAGAACATTCGTGAAGCATTTCTTAAGATTGTTTTCTCTATAAGTTGAAAAATGTTGACCATGAGTAAAAAGTGTGGGCAGACTATGCAAAAAGAGTTATTTCTTTTACCAGTTGCAAAAGATTGAAGCTTGAGTATTTGGGATACATGTTTGAATGGATGTATTAACTAGTTACTGTCAAGCATAATAATTCAGAATCAGAAAGCCACATACTGTTCTATAAGTGAGTAAGCTCCATTATTTATTGATCAGTAGTACAGCTGCACTGGTGACAGCCAGTTAGTTGAATTATTGCTGACAATAGCAG
Source organism: Stichopus chloronotus (assembly GCA_021234535.1). Taxonomy (NCBI): domain Eukaryota; kingdom Metazoa; phylum Echinodermata; class Holothuroidea; order Aspidochirotida; family Stichopodidae; genus Stichopus; species Stichopus chloronotus. The sequence goes on along the minus strand of CM037841.1, from coordinate 15,864,892 downwards.
TGTTAGTTCAGCAAACAGAGTGAAACTGTGGGCATTTCCAGTGACTTTTGCAAGAGGGTGCACTCAGTGCATCAGTGGAATAAATGATCATCCATCCTCTCCCACCGACTAGAAGGTAAAAACCTAGAACAACTGTAATTGATCTTATACATGTCATGTGGGAAATTCATTTTTTTTTTAACTTAACCATATGGCAAGGAATCACAAAGTGTTTTGGCTTTCTGGATGGTTCCTTGCATCAGCAAAGGAAGGTATGCAACCAGCTTGGTGTGTCTGTCTGTGTCTGTGACACTTGCTATGGTATGCTCCAACTCAATAGGGGAAAGTCAAATGAAAGTCAAACTTGGTATGTATGTTTTCCATATTGAGAAGGTGTCCCGTATTGTTTTTGGTGGAAGTCAAAGATCATCTCGGAACACTGGGGCAGAACTCTGTGTTTCTGTGACACATGCTTGGGTACACTCTAACTCAACGGGGGAAAGTTGAATGAAAGTTACACTTGCACGATGTGAATTTAAGGAATTTTTATTGGTAGTCCGAAGGACTGCCTAGCTGTGGACAATTCGGTAGTCCTTCATCATTATTAGTCATCTTACTCAAAACAAAAGGAAAAAAAACAGCAAAACAGTGAAGATATCACACAGTATATATACTAACATATCACCCACTCCAGGTAATAAATAACATAGGCTCCCATATAGGTGAATCCATGGGGCCCATGTGATTTTGCACCCAAGATCTGTGAGGGGCATCTTGCATGATGTTGAAACTTGGGAGTGAAGGAAATTTTTAAAGCCCAGCTTGGCCTTGAAGGACTATTATTTTATAATGCAAAGTGACTGCAGAAGTTTGGAGAAAGCAGCTAGTGGCTTAATTATTACAACTTCTTATATTGGTGACCAACTTACCAAACTTGGATCAAATTTGGTACCTTTTTTTGGTTTCAATGATAATCATAACCTTTGTCGTCATGCATATGTGTGTACCTATGTGTGTGTGTTAAGTTACGTTGATATTTAAAAAATTTGATATCGATATATCGATTTGAAAATATCGATATTTCCAGCATATAGGTTTTTTCTGCAAAATTTTGCGAAACTGGTACATTCACAATAAGCCAGACATATGGGCCATAAACGTCAGTGCTGCACAAGTACAGTGACTAAATCAGTCACAAATGCGACCCAAATATTTGCCGATGCGACCATCTGTCACATGTTTGCATACCACTTGCCGTTTGGGACCTTAGAAATTCACTGATCAGTTCAGTGAAATAAGTTCATTCATAATAAATTCTAAGGTCAGGTTCTCAAGTTTCTCGCATAAACTTTACAATAGATATATCAAAGAAACTATCCTAACACTTTGTAAGCATAATACGAAAGTCGACCCAAGCAGACCAGCTGCAGCTGGCTAAAACACTTGATTGAATCAACTGAGCATTCCCCATGCGCTCTAGCACTGACTATGGTATGCCTAGCCCTCAAAAACTCAAGGAGGGTAAGTTACTAACATTAATGCTACTGTTGCCTCAACAAAGCTGTCTTTCTACAGATTCAATCTTGACTCTCAATATTTTCAACCGCAGGGACTGAAAAACAGAATATATTTGACTGATTATTAAACAATATGAATTCTTTAACTTGCAAATAGTCAGGCAATGAAATGTGCATGTAATCTCTGAGGTGGTTAGGCTATTCCCTAAACATCTAACTTTGTTAGGATATAATTACTGTGACTTTTCGGAAGGCTTTGGGCAATCTTTTGTATTTTTTCAAATAAGACCTTTCTGTACATTTTTACTTTAAAAAAGCATGTAGTAAAGTTTGATTTACATGAATATGCAACATTTTGTGCATTATTCAAATTTTGAAGCAATATGGAATGATTTCTTTTGATCGAACCTTCGTTACGCTGATGTTGTTTCATCCTAATGCTACACTGTGCATATGGATTCTATATCTCTGTTCGCTTATGTACACATGCCAAGCAATTCTCACACAAGCAACTGTCAATTGCCATTTATGTTTGAAAGTTGAAAACGGAAAAACACGGAATTTTCCATTTCAAAACGCGAAAAATCTGGGGTTCTATATAGGGGTCCATTCAACGTAGCGAGCAAATCACTGTGCTGTATGTGTCAAAGGAGAATTTTCAGCTGATGTTCACCGGGTTAGATCTGAACGAGCTGTCTATGCCCCGCCCCTAAGATGCCAATGTAGAATGACTGACTGGCGTGGAGTAAATGGGAGTTCATAGGATTCGTTTACCTTTTCCCGCGACTTTTGACAAGTTTATAATGTATGCGAGTGGCAGGCAGACCTTACTTTCATAATTTGATTCAAGGCACGCTATAGTCAGGATGTAAATGGAAACTCCGCCTACCTTCACCATTTACAGAGATTGCATTGACATTTGAGAAGCCGCAGTGGCTGCACATGCCAAGTAAAGAGCCTCTGACTGCGAGGAGCGGGAAGCTGTATACATGGTAACTTAATGCTACAGCCACCTTACCAATGTTCAGTATTACAGTAGTACCGCAAGTAGATGGTACGAACAGAGTTAGGTTAGAGAGTTAGAGAATAAGTCATGCTGAAGTAAAAAAAGGAATACTGTATGTCTAGGCTTTCTTTGAACAGGGATTCATTGGTGTTCAATAGCACAGCTAGTTGTTTTTGACAAAGGAGTTCGCTGATCTTGCAGAAAGATACGCAAGCAAAAAGACTCAATTATTTATTTTTTGCTGCTGTTGCAATCTCGTACGCTGGCACTTAAAATAAATATCAGTGTGTACGTACTATATGTATGGTTTTTTTTATTCCTTGCCGAAGGCAGAGGAATCTATGCGATGGTGATGTCGTGTGTGTGTGTGTATGTATGTGCGTATGTGCGTGTGTGACGCCTGCTTGTAAACACGATATCTCAAGAAGCGTAACTCTGAGTGATCTCATACTTGGCATGTAGATTGCCCATATTGAGTAGATGATCCCTATTGTTTTTGGTGGAGGTCAAAGGTCATTTGGGGTCACTAGAGGTCAAAAAGTAAATACCTTGAAAATTGCTTGTAAACACGATATCTCCAGAATCGTAACTCTGAGTGATCTCATACTTGGCATGAAGGTTGCCCTTATTGAGTAGATGATCCCTAGTGTTTTTGGTGGAGGTCAAAGGTCATTTGGGGTCAACAGGGGTCAAATTTTGAAAACCATGTAAACACGATATCTCAAGAAGAGAAGCTTGAGCAGATGTCATATGAAGTGGGTAGGTGTATCTTATTGAGTACAAGGGTCACCAGAGGTCAAAAGGTAAATACCTTGAAAATTGCTTGTAAACACGATATCTCCAGAACAGTTAATGTGAGAGATCTCATAGTTAGCGTGTGGATTGCCCATATCGAGTAGATGATCCTTATTTTTTTTGGCAGAGGTGAAAGGTCATTTGGGGTCATGGGAGGTCAAAATGTGAAAAACTTGAATCTACAATATTTAAAGAACGGTCCTTCTAGTGAATTTTATACTTGTAATGTAGAATCCTCTTGTTGATTTGAGAACTTCTTTTAGGACATACCAACATAGTCTCTTCAATAACCATAAAGAAAAGATGAAAACAACATTAAATTTGGTATCAAAGATTATTATTTTGCAAACCTTTTGCCACTATCCTCATAAGGACATGTGAGCATGCATGAATTGTAAATTGGAATTGATTAAATATACCACGGGTTATTAGCTTTATAAAAAGAACTAAATTACTGATCATTTGGATCAAATACCCTTGAGCGTGCATGAACTGTGATTGCTTAATTGAATGAATCAAATTGTAACTGACCCCCCTCTGTTCAAATTGGTCACTGTTATCTGACATAATTTATCACAGTTGACTGCCAGTAGAAACCACAATGTCCAGAATAAATCATACAGTCTGTTGAGCCAGGTGCTCAATGGACTTAACCATTTACTGTATAAACAGTGTCTCTGTTTAGCCCTTAAAGGGAAATAGGGCGTTTGTTGTACAGAAAACTACCATATTTTTAAAACCATTATTTGTGGACATAGAGTGATAGATTATTCAAAATAACGAATTACAGTAGCCTTATTTTCAAGGAATAAGATTCTCACAGATCAGAAATTTAGTTATTTGTTGCTCAACAATAATTTTGTTCACCCAAACTTTTTAAAATTCAAATGATGCATCCGTTACTCATCACATGCATAATGTTGTGAGGAGATGAAGCTTTGACAGATATTTATTGATGAGACTGAATGGTTTAACAATGGTTAAGGCGAATTTCTTTGTATGCCATGTTGGTGTATTCTAAACGCCCTATTTCACTTTACAGTAGTTCAGGTAAGCTTTAAACAAGTGACTACTGTGTATCAAACCAGGGAAACTTGTACTGTGTGTTGTGTCTTTAAGTAGACTAAAGGCAAAATTGCAAGTCATGCTAGATTCTTGTTTAATAGGAATATCAGTTTTTGCTAATTTTCAAGGACCTCATAGCCATTGGGAAGGGCATCATGCCAAAAAATCAAATATGAAAGAGCTGCCACCAATAGCTGTAACTCGACAAAATAAAGTGCTATAATTTTGATTAAATAAACATGTTTACCTTTTTATCAAGTTATTAGACACGACAAAATATAATTTGTTCCCCTGCAGCATGATATCCGTTTGGGAGTTTTCTCATGTTTGTGTAGGTCAAAGGTTATTTGGGGTGACAAAAGGTCAAAACCTTGTATGCATGATATTTTAAGGGTGATAAATAAGAGGGATCTTATACTTAGTTTGTGAATTGTTCATATTTACCATGTTGATGGCCATATAGGGTAGGTGATCCCTATTGTTTTAAGTGGAGGTGAAAGGTCATTTTGGGTCACGAGATTTCAAAAGGTTTTGACCTTACTAAGATGGTATCTCAAGTAGGATAACTGTGTGGGATCTCATGCTTGTCGTGTGGGCGATTCATGTTTGTTACAATATATATCATGAGGCAAGGAATCACTAAGCCTTTTGGCTTTCTAGTTTTACTATGTATTGATGTTATCTATATATGGGTATTAGCAAAAATCAATATCAATAATATCAGTATCACATTCAATACCGGATATATGGATAATATTGATATATCGACGGACCTGTGTGTGTGTGTGCGTGTGTGTGTGTGTGCATCTGTGACACTTGCTTAGGTACGCTCTAACTCAACAGGGGGAAGTCAGATGAAAGTCAAACTTGGTATATAGGTTTGCCACATTGAAAAGTTGCTGTATTGTTTTTGGTGGAGGTCAATGGTCATCTAGGGACACTGGGGGGTAAAACACTCTGTTTCTGTAACAATTGCTAACTCAATAGGGGAAAGTCAGATGAAGGTCAAACTTGATATGTAGATTCACCATATTCAGAAGGTGTGCCGTATCGTTTTTTGTTGAGGTCAAAGGTCATCTCGGAGAACTAGTGGGAAAAGTCTGAAAACCATTTTAACGCAATATTTCAAGTTGTAAAGTTTAGACAAAGTGTATACTTGGTATATGGATGCATTATGGAATTGGTGCCTTCAGGGCGTTCAATATTTTTGGGTCCAAATGGGCCGTATGGGCCATTTTAATAAATCTTGCAAAATGCCTCTTCTCATACAGATTGTATGACATTAAGCTGAACTTGTGTCATGTCCCTACTATGTTAGGGGTTTCTTCTGGTTGTTCAAATAATTGGTCCTATATGGACCATTTAATGAAATAATGCAAAATGTTTGTTTGCTGCATGTATTGTGTTTTACAATGTGGAAGGATTGTCAAATTAACATTGTGGTAGTGAAGCCTTTCTTAGTGTTCAACATTTGTCGGTCCAACTTCAGGTTAGACCATATTGGCCATACGTTAATACATTGTGGAAAACGATTAGTTTTGTATGTTACAGTGTTGAGGGTTTTTCAGATTAGTATTCGAGTACCTTTGTTGTCGAGTACTTTTGTTAAGACTAAATGATTACAGTTGATTTACAATAATCTTCACACAAGGAACCATAGTGCCCTTGGGCTCTTGTTTTTTTTATTCTATCCCAGCTACCATTGTTTTTAACCCCTTTTGACTATTTGTTTATGTTGGAAATGAACATGTTATTCATGCAGTGATTTTATATGTGTACTAGAATTTATTTATTATAAACATAGCAAACACACACATAGCATTATTTGATACTATTTTATGTAGGTGACACCAAACTTTGCCAATTAAACTTTATGGATTGTTCATGCATCAAATATACTTCTGGGCACACTTCAGCTGTGTAGATGATGTTTTTCTTGTCTAGCCCAAAGAAACACTGAATAAACTGAATTGTAGATTCTTGATCTTCATACATTTTGTATGTTATATTTAATACATATTTGATGCGTACATTTTTTTCCTTTTACAGACCAGGCAAAGGACCCTCACCTGCAGGTAGTGTTGCCCAGTACATGATTATCATTTATAGGTGGTGGGGATGTTATTCAGGTCAATTGTTACCTTGGATATGTTGACCTACTCCTTCCCTTTGAAGCAATGTTTGTTGAAACAGACTTAAGGCATGAAAATCTTTAGGAAGTATCCGTAGACTTAAAATTTTACATCAATCTGTTAGGAACCAGCAAACGCTAGAATTTGGTGACAGTTTATATCTAATGTGAACTCTTCAAAATTGGCAGGCAATATGTGTCGTTGAATGGTGTGGTGATACTGTATCAGTTTAAAGTCAGCTGTCACGTTTTTGAGGAAAACATGATACTGTCTAGTATTTTAGTTTGAAAACAACCCCTAATTTCACAATGAAGTAGAATGGTAGTGAAGTGCCTTTGTCTGATCAGCACTCTGAGGAATATAATGGGGCCCAAACTTTTTTTGGATGTGATAAATGGTAGATTAACCTTGATTAACCCTCAGTTAAAATTATCTTCATGAAAGGAACCATAGTGCCCTGTATTTCTACCAAATTATAATTGAAAGTTTGACTTTGGATAATTGCAAACTTCTCCCATTGTCATTTCCAAAAAAGGTTACAGAATTCTACACAGCGAGTTTCAGTTTTTTTTCCACACATGTACTATCACCGGAATTAATGTCTATTACAATCTTACCTTTGCAATTTCTTTCATTTGCAAGAAATTGATGAGATATCAGACCCAATTCAAGCTGAACAATACAGAGTGATTGCCGACTACAAGAAGCAACAGAAGAATGAGGTGGACCTGGTTTCTGGAGATATTGTTGAAGTCTTTGAAAAGAACGAAAATGGTTAGTTCTTTTAACATGTTAGTGTGAGGTGCAGGGATAGGTAACATTCTTCAACTGGAATAAAACCTTGTCACCAGTGAAACCTAGTGATTTCAAATTTAAAGTGAGTTCCAAGGGACAGTTTGTGTACCTAAAAAGTTTTGAAGTTTGTTAATCAGTAGGAAATATATTTTGATATTGTCGTGTAATAATGGAATCCTTGCATTCTGGATCGCTGACTGGTCCCATCCCACACAGCACACAATCACTGCCTGTTATGCACTCCTCATAATACATATGTATGAATGCAGTGAAGCACAGAAGTGCTGGTAAAGTTAATGAGCCTGGCGCTTGCCAGTTGTGCACTACCACTATTATTTAATCACAAAAGTAGTCATCGGATTTGGCAGAGGTATGGTTTTAGGTTAACAATAGGTTAATTTGTCAATGGAAGACTTGGTTGCTCTTAGTAGTAATTGCTAAGTTAATACACAAACAAGGTTAGCACAAAATAGAAACATTACATAACACTAGGAACTTTTTCACAATCCTTTCCCACAAAAGGAATAGAAAAATGCCTCATGGCAGTCAGTGAAACAAACAGTCAACAACAAGCAAATCTTGAGCACCAATATTCTCCCCAACAATGCACACACTCCACACAACAAATGCTATCTTTTTCCTTCTATGATAAGCCTTGACTTTGGTTCCTTGCATCAGCAAATGAACCTATGCAGTCATGTTGGTATTTATGCATGTATGTGTGTATGTGCATCTATGACACTTGCTTAGGTATGCTCTAACTCAATAGGGGAAAGTCAGATGAAGTCAAACTTGGTATGTAGGTTCACCATATTTATTTATTTATTTATTTATTTATTTATTTATTTATTTATTTATTAACATTTGAAAGGAGGGTAAGACTCGGTTAGCAAAGAATGCTAATCTCCCCCGAGGCCCTCGTGTAAAATGACATGAAAGTACAGAGAAAAAATACAAAAGAGTAAAACAATGAAAACAAGGTAAAATGTACAAGCAAGAGAATACATAAACACATGGACCAGAATAAAGCAGAAATATAAAACAAAATAAAGGAGTAAATTAAATGTGAATAGAAAGTTGAAGAATGAAACACAGATGAGTAACACAGATAAGAACGTAAATTTTTAAAACAGGATTAAAGAATTAAACAGTTAACATGTGATAACAAATTAAAACCATTTGATTCACTGAAATCATGAGACTACGTAGTAGATATGTGGCTGTGAAGTTGACTTTTAAAAACATTCAGAGATTTAACATTTCTTAGCTCCATGGGCAGTTCATTCCATTCTTTAGCGGCTAAATATGAAAACTTTTTCCTGTGATGGTCAGTTTTTCCGCCGGAAAGATATAATTTATTTTCTGTAGTTGATCGTAAAGAATGAGAATGGACATTTCTATTAAAAGTAAACATTTCTTCCATGTATGAAGGAGCAAGTTCATTAAGCGATTTATAAACCATTACCAGTCTCTTCTTACGGATTCGCATGTCAAGGCCGTCCATGTTTAATGCATTAAACATATCATGTGACCTTTGATCGTAACCAGCATTTAAAATGATTCTTGCAGCTGTTTTTTGTAATCGTATAAGTCTTTGTAGATCACTTTCACTACATGTACCCCATACGATACTACAATAGTCTAAAATTGGTAAAATATAGCCATTATAAAACATAAAACTGGTTTCTAAATCAATAAAAGGTTGAATTCGCTTTAGCAAAGCTATCCTCTGGCTTACCGTTTTAGAGATAAAATCAATTTGCATTTTCCATGTTAAGTTACTATCAATTCTGACCCCTAGTAACTTTCCACAATCTACATTAAGCAAAGTGGTGCCTGCAATCTTAACATGAAGTGTATTATCATTTCCAAGTGTAGCAATCCTCTGTCTTGACCCTATGAGCATCGTTTTGGTTTTGTCTGCATTCAGGACCATTTTATTTGCTTGGCACCAGTGGTGAATATGAGTTGCATCTTCCTTTAACTTTTTATTCAGGTCCTGTACATTAGTGCCATGCAAATAAAATGTTGTATCATCAGCATACATGTGCGCAGAACAGTGAAGAAGACTTAAGTCCATGTCGTTGATAAATATTAAAAATAATAACGACCCAAGAATTGATCCCTGTGGAACTCCTGAGATCACATTCATTGGAGAAGAGGAAACTTTATTTACAAAGGTACATTGCATTCTACCAGTAAGATATGTCTTAAACCATCTAGTTGTATCTTCGGACAATCCATATAAGGACAACTTTTGTACTAATATGTTGTGATCAACTGGATCGAAGGCTTTACGGAGGTCAACAAACACTGATCCTATTAGGTAACCATTATCTATGGCATCCATCCATTCATCAATAATCTTTATAAGAGCTGTCTCACATGAGTATTTTTCCCTAAAGCGAGATTGAATACTTCGCAGTAATTTGAATTTTGTAAGATACGCAGTTAAAGCCTCATGAACATGCCTTTCAAGAATCTTTGACAAAACTGGTAGGACCGATATAGGTCTATAATTTGAGACATCAAGCTTAGAGTCACTTTTGTGGATTTGGATAACTTTCGCTTTCTTCCATTCTGTAGGGAATGTGTTACTTTGAATGCTTCTGTTCAGGATGTGAGTTAAGCTACTTGCGAACTCTTCTGCGGCCAATTTTAAGACGTGAGAGCTAACACCATCAAGACCAGTAGCTTTACGAGAATCAACAGACTTCAATGACTTAAGTACATAGTCAGTGGATATAAGTGGAATATCAAACTTAACTCCAGTCGGTAATCTAGAAGTAACATAAGTTTTTACTCTCTCCAAATACGAAGAATCGTTAGTTTTACATGCATGAACATATTGGGAAGAAATAGAAGTGAAGAATTTATTAAAAGTGTTAGCAATTTCAAAAGGATCTGATATTTCTTGTTCATTCATAATTAACATATGGGGTGTGTGTTTGTTCTTTTGCTGAGGGTCGTTAGACTGTACATTTCTAAGAATTTCCCAGATAGCCTTAGAATTTCCTTTGTTAAAATTTAATTCCTCCTTGAAATATTGTTGCTTGGCTTTTCTTATAAGTGAGGTAACCTTATTTCTCCAAAACCGATAAAGATGTTGTTCATTTCTTTTTGATTTATCTCTCATTTTGATTGCTTCCTGAATATCCTTATTAAACCAGCGGGGCTGTAAGTCCCTTTTTACCCTTTTATTCTCTTTGGAGCGTGCTTGTCTAAGACATTTTGTAACTTTGAGTTCCATGTGACAAGGGCCTTGTTTGGGTTGTCTTCTTCCAGCACTTGATTCAACTTACATTTCCTCAGATCTTTAATAAATGCTGAGACATCAAATTTCTTAAAATCCCGATATTCAATCGTTTTGTGACCTGTCACATTTGATTGCTTCTGGTTAGAATAACACAACCAAGTAAAAAATATTGGGTAGTGATCACTTATCTTAACATGTGGTACATGTAAATTTTGAATTTGGTTTTCATTACTGGTGTATACATGATCAATTAAAGCAGCAGTACTACTCGTCTCCCTCGTGGGCTTATCTACCATTTGCTTCAGAGCAAAACACTCTATGTCTTGCTTCCATCTTACATTTGACTCACTTAAAAGGTTTATATTAAAATCTCCAACCACTATAATATTTGAGTACAAAGCATACGGTGTACTAAACATTTCGTGAAAGTTGTCAAACCATGTCACTTTAGAATCAGGAGGACGATAAAGTACACAGAAGAGAAGATTTTTGGTGTGTGGTAGCTTGATTTCGAGCCATAGTATAGTGTATCCTGGAATGCTAACTTCGCAATCATTAAATGTTTCGTTCAAAAAAGTTTCGTTGATTGCAAAAAACACTAAAAACAGTATCTTGGTTATTCATTACATACTGGAGCTGATCAAGTTTTGGATAAAGGTGATTGGTATTGATAAACCCAAGACGAATATGATTAAAACTTTTATTACTTTTGTCGATAGGCTTTGTTTGTACACGAGGAGAAATTTCGACACGAGAACTTCCATGGCCAGCGCCCTATCGTTGTCTGCAAAACCGTGACTTGTGGCCAGGTCGTCGGCAGTTGTCACAAACGAGTGGTTGGGGGTGACGGCTGGTTGATTTGTTGTGATTCCGTTCACCACATTTGTAACAGCCCCTTACGTAATCACCGACTGTATGCTTATTCCACCGTGACGAGTCGCTGTAGGTGTTATAGCATCTTATATTGAGAAGGTGTGCCCTATTGTTATCTCATCACCCTATAGGGGCTAGATGAGATATTGTAGTCACTTGGCTAGTGTAACTATATATTGTACGGTGCACCCATGAGAGAATGGTTGCCATGGAAACACTTATAGTGGATGAGTAGCGACACCCCAGGGGTACCCCATGGTACAGTGACCATGGGTACAAGAGGGTCCTGGTGGGTCGTATAAATGAAAACATGTCTGTGCCAATGTGTGTGCGTGTGTACGTGGATGTGTGTGTTTGTGTGTGCGTCCAGACCTGTCCAAATTGTGGTTTTTGGTTTCAATGATAAGAAAAACCTATGCATTCATGATGGGGTGTGTATGTATGTATGTGTGCATGCGTATGCGCATGTGCGGGTGTATGTATGTATGTTTGTGACACTTCTCGTTAACACGATATCTCCAGAAGGGAAAGTCTGACGTTTCTCAAACTTGGTACACAGATGCCCCATATGAAGAGGAAGAACCCTATTGTTTTTGGTGGGGTTCAAAGGTCAGTTGGGGTCAACAGGGGTCAGACACTGAAAACCTTGTTAACACAATATCTCAAGTTAGGGAAGTTAGGGAAGTTGAATGAACTTCATGCATAGTGTGTAGATGTAGTGAAAGGAAGATCGCTATTGTTTTTTATGGAGGTCAAAGGTCATCTGAGGTCACCAGAGGTCAAACACTGAAAATTTTTGTTATCATGATATTTCAAGAAGGGAAACTCTAACAGTTCTCAAACATGGTACATAGATGCACCATATTGAGAGAAAGATCGCTATTGTTTTTGGTGGAGGTAAAAGGTCATCTGAGGTCACCAGAGGTCAAACACTGAAAATTTTGTTATCATGATATCTCAAGAAGGGAAACTCTAACAGTTCTCAAACATGGTACATAGATGCACCATATTGAGAGACAGATCCCTATTGTTTTTGGTGGAGGTAAAAGGTCATCTGAGGTCACCAGAGGTCAAACACTGAAAATCTTTTTATCATAATATTTCAAGAAAAGAAAGTCTGACAGTTCTCAAACTAGGTACATAGATGCGCCATATTGAGCAGAAGATTGCTTTTGTTTTTTATGGAGGTCAAAGGTCATCTGAGGTCACCAGAGGTCAATACTGAAAATCTTAACATAATATCTCAAGGTAGGAAAGAAGGTAGGCAAGAAGGGAAACGCTGACAGTTCTCAAACTTGGTGCATAGATGCGCCATATTGAGGGAAAGAGCCCTCTTGTTTTTGATGGAGGTCAAAGGTCATCAGAGGTCAAACACTGAAAATGTTCTTAACACAACATCTCAAGGTAGAAATGATGGATACCTCCCATACTTAGTGTGTCAATCGGTCATATCAAGTGGAAGAACCCTATTGTTTTTGGTGGAGGCCAAATGTCATCTGAGGTCACCAGAGATCAGTACTGAAAATCTTAACATAATATCTCAAGGTAGGAATCATGGAAACTTTTGGTATGTAGTTTGTCAATGTTTTACATTAAATAGAAGAGGGCTATTGTTTTTGGTGGATGTCAAAGGTCACCCTGGGTCAAAGGAGGTCAAATTGATAAAATATTATGAACATGATATTGCGAGAAGGGAAGCATCTACAGAACTTATATGGAGTTTGAAGCTGTGGCTTATTGAGCAAAACTAGCTTACTGTTTTCCACTGAGGCCAACAATAATGTTATGAGGTCAACTGGAGTCAAGTTGTGAAAACCTTGTACACATTCAAGGAAGCTTGGACAGATGTCATATTTGATTTTCAGATGCACCTTATTTGGTGCAATTGATTTTGTTAGAGGTAAAAACTCATTTGGGATCAACATATCCTCACAACATGCAATATGCCAGATTCAAAATACTCATACTTTAACTGAATCATGGAAACCACAATGCCTCCTGGCATTCTGGTTTCAGAATAGTTTGGGAAGCAAATGAGGGATTAAGTTGAAACTTGGTAAGGTTGTGCATGATGCCAATATGTGCAAGATGTATTAGTTGTAAATTTGCTGATTTTTGGTTTCGATGATAATTGTAACCTTTGTAATCATGCATATGTGTGTGTGTATGTATGTGTGCGTGTGTATGTGTCTGTGACGCCCTACCTTGTAAACACGATATCTCAAGAAGGGAAGCTTGGACAGATCTCATATTTGGTATGTAGGTGAACCATATTGAGAAGAAGAACCCTATTGTTTTTGGTGGAGGTCAAAGGTCATTTGGGGTCAACAGGGGTCAAATTGTGAAAAGCTTGTAAACACCATATCTCAAGAAGGGAAGCATGGACATATCTCATATTCAGTATGTAGGTGTACCACATTGAGTAGATGAACCCTATTGCTTTTTGATGGAGGTCAAAGGTCGTTTAGGGTCAACAGGGGTCAAATTGTGAAAACCTTGTAGACACGATATCTCAAGAAGCAAAGCCTGGACAAATCTCATACATGGTACGTAGGTGTACCACATTGAGTAGAAGAACCCTATTGTTTTTGGTGGAGGTCAAAGGTCATTTGGGGTCAACAGGGGTCAAATTGTGAAAACCTTGTAAACAATATTTCAAGAAGGGAAGCTTGGACAAATGTCATATTTAGTGCGTTGATGTACCACATTCAGTACAACATCGGTATTGATTCTGGTGGAGGTCAAAGGTCTTTTGAGGTCAACAGGGGTCAGGTTGTGAAAACCTTGTAAACACAATATCTCAAGAAGGGAAGCTTGGACAGATGTCACATGACGTATGTAGGCGTTTCTTATAGAATACAAGAACGCTATGTTTTTAATGACGGTCAAGGGTCATTTGAGGTCAACAAGGGTCAAAGTGTGAAAACCTTGTTAATAAACTGGGACGATTTACTGGTATACGTGGGCATGGCATTGACACCTGCACTTACAATAACAAAATTAACAGCTAACAATTGTACCAAACATGGCAGGTGTACCCGGAAAAATGGATAATATGTCGTAAAAGTAAAGCTGTGTGAAGAAACCAATTGATACCCCCTCGCTTCTCAAGTTAGTCAATCAGAGAGTATGTAACTGAACTGTGCGTAATTGGAATAGTCCATGAATGGGGGTTACGGAAAATTCCAAGACAACCTCTTCAAGTTGTGTACGCAAAAGCTGTGCACCTTGAAGGGCACATGAACACAGATTAGCATTTTAGTAAAAATAAAAAAACTTGGTGACAATGGAACATCAAAATAAGTAGCAATGTTTGTCAGACATAAAAACAAAAGCAAAGTGCGAGACCGAGGAGTATCCAAAGTACCGTACACCTACCTAGAAAAACAGTTGAAAGGCCGATATGGCTACTTCCCACCATGTTAGATACGTCAGAATAACAAAAAGAGTAGTGAATTGCATGCATGTCTCCATTTCGTTACTACGAATTGGAAAATATTCGTGTTGATGAAACACGGAGTAACATTTTCCCCGTAATTCGCGCCAAAAAGAAAGCTCAGTTTTATAAGTGGGGGAAAAAAATAGCTAAATGATGTTTTCACCCACAGTTTTGAGCCCATCTGCGTATACCATCTCCCTGTACTGCAGTCAGTTGCACACCTGTCTGTTTCGTTAATGTTGCATAGAATGATAGATTCATCCCAAGTACATACTGCCCATGTAAGTAGCCGACACACGTACACATACAGTACATCGCGTACGCAAGGCAGTACGGCCGGAACAGGGAGTTGCTATTGTCAAATAGCAACTCCCTGGTCGGAACGAATGCTTACCCAACGTAAATTTCAAAGACAACTTTCTGTTGATGCAAACTGCAAGTGTTATTAAGGTTTTAGACTCCCTAGAGTAAGAGATTTCAGTCACAAAAACTACCGTTGGATCACACACACTGTTCAGTTGTCTGTGTACACTTTGTATTGTAGTTACTATCAATCGGTCAAAACTGCCAAAAACATTTGCATGGCGTGTGCATAACACCCCAAACTAGCAATCCGCATCATTTTTGCAAATTTTAATTCGAAGGTTTCCTTCTACGAGATATTTTCGTTCAGGGTGACTTGGGACTTTTGCTGTAGCCTAACATATATATGTAATACTGAGATAGATCCTAGCCAACACATGTATCACTGGTGCCCTACACTTACTGTACAGGAACAGACTAGACTAAGATTTTCAAGTAAATTTTGATCCAAAACTGTTTGAAAACGTGCTTTGTGTTGCCTGATATATTGCTAAGCTTATTTTGGGTCATCAGGACCAGGATGGCATAGTTTGCACTAAAACTTTGCACATTAAACTTAAAAAAGAGTGGAGAAAATTTCACCATATATAACAGTGTTACGACAAACCAACACATTTTCATAACTCCAACTCAATGCATTTGAGACCAAGCTCTGCTCAATCGTATTGGCTTATAGCCACAGGGGATGGGTAAATAATTTACCAGCACTTCTAAATGTAAACTTCCTAATATCTTCCATCCTCATCCCTCACCCACCCTCCCCCCACCCACCCAATGTGTTTGGCACTTAATTTCTTCAAGTTAATGGTTGCATATTGACACTCAGTGTATCTCGATTCCTAACAATTTTGAAAAGAAATGCATACTTTTTCAAAGTTGTTACAGAATGTATCAGGTCTTAATTGATTGCAGAGTTAAAGTGATGAAGCTGATATTTTCCTGCCATTTAGGTATGGAGCAGCCATATATACTGATATATGCGTAGTGCTCCTACCGACACAGCTTACTTGTAAACAGTTTATTGCAAGAAGCTTGGACAAACTTTACATTTGGTTTGTATGGGCAGATCTCCTAATTAGACTGTAGGTTTATCTCATTGAATTTACAAAAATTTTCATTTTCTCTAGTGAAGGTCAAAGGTCATTTGCGGTCAACAGGGTCACAGTGTGGAATTCTTGTAAACACATGAAGGGAAGCTTGGACAGATGTAGTATTCAATGTGTAGTTGTATCTCATTTAGCACAAGAACGTTAGTCTTTAATAGAGGTAGAAGATTATTCCATGTCAGCAAGCATCAAATTGTTAACATGGAGGTATGATCTCAAGAAAGGAAGCTTGTGCAGATCTCATATACTTCATATAAAGCATACGTAGCTCAATGTGACACATACTAATGCTATTATATCAGATTCCGCAAAAATATTCTTAATCGGATCATCGAAACTGCAATGCATTTCTGCATTCTGGTTGATTCCTTGCCGAAGGCGGAAGGAATCTATGCGATGGTGATGTCGTGTGTGTGTGCGTGTGTGTGTGTGCGTGTTCGTGTATGTGACGCCTTGCTTGTAAACACAATATCTCAAGAAGTGTAACCATGACTGATTTCGTACTTGGTGTGTGGCTTGGATACACTTAGTAGATGATCGCTATTGTTTTTGGTTAAGGTCAAAAGTCATTTGAGGTCACCAGAAGTCAAATTGTGAAAACCTTTTAAACACGATATCTCAAGAATGGTAACTGTGACTTATGTCATACTTGGTGTGTATGTTGGTCCCACTGAGTAGATGATCTCTATTGTTTTTGGTTGAGGTCAAAGGTCATTTGAGGTCACCAGCGGTCAAAATGCAAAAGCCTTGTAAACACGATATCTCCAGAAGCATAACTGTAACTGATGTCATACTTGGTGTATGGGTTGTTCATATTAAGTGGATGATCCCTCTTGTTTTTGGTTGAGGTCAAAGGTCATTTGAGGTCACCAGAGATCAAACTGTGAAAACCTTGTAAACACGATATCTCCAGTAGCGTAACTGTGACTGATGTCATACTTGGTGTGTGGGTTGGTCACATTGAGTAGATGACTCTTATTTTTCTTGGTTGAGGTCAAAGGTCATTTGAGGTCACCAGAAGTCAAATTGTGAAAACCTTTTAAACACGCTATCTCAAGAATGGTAACTGTGACTTACATCATACTTGGTGTGTATGTTGATCCCATTGAGTAGATGATCCCTATAGTTTTTGGTTGAGGTCAAAGGTCATTTGAGGTCACTAGCGGTCAAAATGCAAAAACCTTGTAAACACGATATCTCCAGAAGCATAACTGTAACTGATGTCATACTAAGTGTATGGGTTGTTCATATTAAGTGGATGATCCCTTTTGTTTTTGGTTGAGGTCAAAGGTCATTTGAGGTCACCAGAGATCAAACTGTGAAAACCTTGTAAACACGATATCTCCAGTAGCGTAACTGTGACTGATGTCATACTTGGTGTGTGGGTTGGTCACATTGAGTAGATGATTCTTATTTTTCTTGGTTGAGGTCAAAGGTTGTTTGAGGTCACCAGAGGTCAAAATGCAAAAACCTCGTAAACACGATATCTCAAGAACGATAAATGTGACTGATGTCATACTTGGTGTATGGGTTGTTCATATTAAGTGGATGATCCCTCTTGTTTTTGGTTGAGGTCAAAGGTCATTTGAGGTCACCAGAGATCAAACTGTGAAAACCTTGTAAACACGATATCTCCAGTAGCGTAACTGTGACTGATGTCATACTTGGTGTGTGGGTTGGTCACATTGAGTAGATGACTCTTATTTTTCTTGGTTGAGGTCAAAGGTCATTTGAGGTCACCAGAAGTCAAATTGTGAAAACCTTTTAAACACGCTATCTCAAGAATGGTAACTGTGACTTACATCATACTTGGTGTGTATGTTGATCCCATTGAGTAGATGATCCCTATTGTTTTTGGTTGAGGTCAAAGGTCATTTGAGGTCACTAGCGGTCAAAATGCAAAAACCTTGTAAACACGATATCTCCAGAAGCATAACTGTAACTGATGTCATACTAACTGTATGGGTTGTTCATATTAAGTGGATGATCCCTTTTGTTTTTGGTTGAGGTCAAAGGTCATTTGAGGTCACCAGAGATCAAACTGTGAAAACCTTGTAAACACGATATCTCCAGTAGCGTAACTGTGACTGATGTCATACTTGGTGTGTGGGTTGGTCACATTGAGTAGATGATTCTTATTTTTCTTGGTTGAGGTCAAAGGTTGTTTGAGGTCACCAGAGGTCAAAATGCAAAAACCTCGTAAACACGATATCTCAAGAACGATAAATGTGACTGATGTCATACTTGGTGTATGGGTTGGTCATATTAAGTAGATGATCCTTTTGTTTTTGGTTAAGGTCAAAGGTCATTTGAGGTCACCAGAGATCAAACTGTGAAAACCTCGTAAACACGATATCTCAAGTAGGGTAACTGTCATTATCTTTTACTTCGTGTGTGGATTGGTCACAATAAGTAAGTGATCCGTATTGTTTTTGGTTGAGGTCAAAGGTCATTATGTGACTGATGTCATACTTACTGTGTGGGTTGGTCATATTGAGTAGGTGATCTCTACTGTTTTTGGTGGAGGTCAAAGGTCATTTGAGGTCACCAGAGATCAAACTGTGAAAACCTTGTAAACACGATATCTCCAGAAGCGTAACTGTGACTGATGTCATACTTCGTTTGTGGGTTGGTCACACTGAGTAGATGATCTGTATTGTTCTTGGTTGAGGTCAAAGGTCATTTGAGGTTTCCAGAGGTCAAAATGTGAAAACCTCGTAAACACGATATCTCAAGAATGGTATGTGTGATTGATGTCATACTTGGTGTATGGGTTGGTCATATTAAGTAGATGATCCCTGTAGTTTTGGTGGAGGTCAAAGGTCATTTGAGGTCACCCGAGGTCAAACTGAAAAACCTTGCAAACACATTATCTCAAGAAGGGTAATGATGACTGATGTCATACTTGATATGTGGGTTGGCCATACTGGGTAGGTGATTCCTATTGCTTTTGGTGGAAGTTAAATGTCATCTGAGGTCACCAAAAATAGGTCATTTGGGGTAAAAGGCTCATTAATGTGGTGTTTCAAGGACAATAACTGTAGTTGATCTCATACTTGTCATGTGGGTAATTCATGTTTGTTATAATATAACCATATGGCAAGGAATCACAAAGCCTTTTGGCTTTCTGGTTGAGGAAAGAAGTCAATTTTTGCCCCAAATTTGCTATTTTCTAGCATATCTTGAGAAGTATTTGAGCATTTAATGCAAAATTTTGCAAAAACTTACCTGTGAATGAAAAGGAATTTCAAGGAATATCACTTTTGTTGTAAAGAGAGTGAAATTTGTTGACTTTTGAGAAAAAAGGCCAATTTTGCCCCAAATTTGTATTTCCAGCATATCTTGAGAACTATTAGATCAATTAACTTACAATTTTGTAAGTACTTACCAGAGAACACATTGTTCAACATAATGTTACCGTAATGGTAAATCGGGTCAAATTTGCTGAGTTTTGAGAAAAAAAGCCAATTTTGCCCCAAAATTGCTATTTCCAGCATATCTTGAGAAGTATTTGAGCATTTAATGCAAAACTTTTGCAAAAATTTACCTTAGAATGAAATATTCAAGGTTTATGACTTTTGCAGTAAAGAGAGTGAAATTTGCTGATTTTTTGAGAAAAAAGCCAATTTTGCCCCAAAATTTGTATATCCAGCATATCTTGAGAACTATTTACACCAATTTACTTAAAGTTTTGTCAGTACTTAGCAATAAAATATTACAAATTCTCCTGTGCAGGCCCTGTATTGAAATCAGTGTGCATGTTGGCGATGAGATACGCAACTACGTGGATTGCCCTCTTGTTTTTGGTGGAGGTCAAAGGTCATCTAAGGATCAGTTTACATCCTTGTGCTTGAGTGCTGATGTATGCATTCATGTAAATGTCTGTCAGTGAGGTGGGCAGGACACAATGAAAGAAAGTCAGTTGGTGTTCTTAACAATGGAAACTAGACCCCAGGAGTCCCTCCAGGGCATATGCTGTCAAAGTTGGGCAGACTTTAAAGGGGCATGGATGTGATAAACCTTTGATAAGCCTTACAGCTATTTGTGCTTTGTAAAATGAATGGGATATTGCTGTATATTGCAGGAGTCAGCATCTTCAATTCATTGCATTAATTGAAATGGCTTTTTAGCTCATACCCTTGGGTGGTAGTTCATGTTGGGCGCACAAAAAAGTTTCAGTCTAAGGTCCCATGTGGACCCTACAGTCCATTTTAGGAATTCTACAAAGTTGTTCTTCTCCTACATATTCTCTTGTGCAATGTTGATGGTTTGTCATAATGATACTCTGCTAGTGGTTTTCTTAGGGTGTTCATGAACTTGTAGTCTATGGTTCCATGAGGACCGTATGGCCCATTTTATGGAATTCTGCAAATTGCTTCTCCTTCTCCCATTAAAGTGCCCCTTTAAACTGTCATACACATTTCATCCCTATCGTGCATGAATGATAATTGAGTAATGGGACAATGTCAGCTGGTATGCTAACTGAAACTCTGTATTACCCTCAGGTATGTTGACCAGTATATGGACTTAAAGGGGCACTTTGAGTTGTTTTATGAACTTCAGTTAGTCTTCACACACATATCACTTTTGTGTCAAGTTTCTAGTGACTGACCAGTGTTCAACTAAGAGGGCCCCATTATGAGTTACATGTAAATGACCACTAATGAGTGAGTAGCTAATGATTTGAATTGGATTTGGATAACTTGTGACCATTAACTTTTCCACATTAGTACCAATTCACATACCCACAGCCAGTACAAACCAATAAGAAAAATTAGTAAAAAATGACAGTTTTCATAATTAGTGGATGTGAATAGTGATGCTGATTGCAAGCATTGTTATTAGGTAATATCCATTAAAATTTTTGCAACTTTAATTTATGGACAAAGATCAAACTTCTACACTGTGGGAGCACCAGTTTATGAAATTCTGAAAATTGTACAGTCCTACAGATTCTCTTGTACAATGTTGATGATTTGGTATAATGATACTCAGTGGTACCTATGATTTGGCATAATGATACATAAATGGTACCCTCAGGATGTTGAGGTATGAGCCTCTGTACCAATGGTGCTCTAGTTTATATTTATGGACTCATTCATATCATTTACAGTATGTACATATATTTCAAGTACAAGGAACCATAGTGCCCTTGGGCTGTTGTGAAATTATGCAAAATACTTCTTCTCTTACAGATTGTATGTAACACTGTTTATGGTTGGTCACACTAGTGCTATGGGAGTGGTTCCATGTGGGTGCATGTTTGTTATGTTTGGGGTGCAATGTCTGAAATGGGCAATTTCATAATAGCATGGAATATGTTTCTTTCTCTACAGATTTAATGTCACAAAAGTAAGAGTTCATGGTCAGAAATGGGCCATATGGGCAAAATAATGCAATATGCCCCCTTTCACTTCATAATTTGCATTGTATACTCTCGATCTGTGCAAGGAACCATAGTGCCCTTGAGCTCTTGTTTAACTTCCATCAACAGAGACGATGTTCCAGTAAGGCAATTTGAACATTTTATTGGCTCTTTGTGTCAGCCAAGGAACCTATGCAATCAAGTCGGTGTTTGTGTGTTCGTGTGTGCGTGATGCCATTGGAATGTATGGTATGTGGCATGATAACATGGTAATCGAGTGCTCAATTTTTCTCGTAAACTTGGTGTGTACATGTGTCATATTGAGTAGATGGGCCCTATCATTTTTTTTGCCCATATCTTCCATGTTAGTGAGTGAGCATTGTTTAATGTCACAATTTGGATGCAAGGTGTGTTACTTGATAACTCAATATTTGAGAACTCAATTTTTCTCAAACATGGTTTGTACATGTATTATACTGAGTAGATGTGCCCTGTTGTTTTCGTGCCTCTATCATGCATATTAATGAGAGGGTTGGACTTTTCCTGATATAGCAATATCTTCACAGTGCCTTTTGTGATTTGCTTCCAATGTGGCAGGGAGGTGTTGTTAGATATTAGGTACATGACCATGGCATTTTTATTTTTAATGTCATTTATTAGTACTTATGGCAAAGGGTGCGGTTTTTTGCTTATGAGTACAGAAAATTTAGAATTTTTGCATTCTGTGGGCAATAGAGTTTTGGTTACTGAAATTCCTTTGCTCCATTTTTTGCCATAGATGATTATATGGTCCATCAGTCCCCCTCCAGCAAATCATAGAAGTACTGATGATTTAGTTTCATGATCAAATGAAGAGGCACCAGTGCTACACTGTAGGTGGTCATAACAGATATGTCTGGCTGGAGGATCAGTTTATGTCCGTGTGCTTCAGTGGTGATGTGTGCATTGATGTAAATGGCTTTTAATTAGTAAGGAGGGCAACAAACAATAAAACAAGTCAGTTGGTTTTCCTACCAGTAGAAAGTAGACTCTAGCAGCCTCCTTTGGGGCATGCTGTCAGTGTTGGATGGTGGACTTTACAGGGGGCATAGATGTGATAAGCCTTATTGAAATTTTCAGAATCCCATCTTTTGGGGTTCAAATGAAAGATTCATATTGTAGATGTTTGTGCTTTGTAAAATGAATGGGATGACTGAAGTTTACATTACCACTTGGAACAAACAAATACTGTTAGGTTAACACATTGCATAGCCCACTGTTTTTCTGTATTTGTAGTCTGAACCACTATTGCCTTATATCATAAGACTGAACATCTTCAATAAATTGCATTAATTGAAAATGGCTTCTTTGATATGATAGTTCAGCGTATCATTTTGCAGTTATGTATGTTTCAGGTACAAGGAACTATAGTGGGCTCTTGTTTTTAACAATGGTTGTACCTTGTTGAAATCGCTGTGTGACAATAGCTGCTATAGGCTGACTATTCTGTCATTACTCCTAATGCCTCTCAAAAATTACCTCGATTGAAACATTGATTGTATCACTTTAAAATGACTTGAGAAAATAAGTTTAAGTACTGAAATTCAGATATAGTTTTCAAAATCTGTGATAATGTATGCAAAGTTTTGGACTTCCAGAAGTATGACATTTCAGTCCCTAAAACTGTGGTTCCATCATACAAACTGCATTGCTCTCTGCATTATACATGTTTTACTGCATCCTAGTCCAATTCATGCAGGAACAAGATCATTTGTGGAAACAGTATCAACAATACTGGAGTGTGTCATTAATGCCAAAAACATTTACTTTGCATGTGCAAAAGACACTAAACTAACAATGCACAATATAGTCACAGATTTTTATTTGAAGGTTCCCTCCTTTTAGGTATTTTTCTCTATAGCCACTTGGGGATTTTGCTGTTGCATAACGTGTCTACTTAAAGAGCTTAACCAATACATGTCTTCACTGGAGAGCTATAAGGTCTAAGATTCTCAAACAATTTTTCATCCAAAGTATTCATAAATATTTTGTATGTCATCTGATATAGGAATTAGCTTATAATGATTCATTATCAATACAATGGCATTGCCAAAACTTTGTAGGCCTATATTAAACTTAAGAAATATTTGAAAGGTTTGCCATATATAAAAGTGTTATGACAAACCGATACAAATGCAGGACTCGAAGTCTACCCAAACCTGATGAGATTGAAACTAATTTCAGTCATGTGCTTGCTTGTATCCATAGGGGGATGGATGAAAGAGTTCACATGCACTCCTTGAAAGTATTTTTTTAAATTTTTAGCCTCCCCCCACCCTCTTCTATCAAATCCCCTACTTTCCTGCTGTTTTTCATCAATGATGCAAACATGGTGTGGACAATAGACATTAACGCACTACCACCTCAAGTTCTTGGAAAGTCTAGGTTCCAATTTTTTCACAACCCCTCCAAACAGTGATCAAAGTATTCTCAGAGACCTTCCCACCCTTTGCTCGCCATAAAAAAAGGAAATGAAAATTATTTCCATTAACCCCTGGAATTACAATCTGTAACTTCATGTCTATAGTTAAGTGTGTGTTATGATTTATCCTGCAACCATCAAATCACTTGTTTGTTGCCGATGCCCAAAATTGTTGGCATGTCACAAATAAATGTTTAGCAGTAAAGTTTGTGGGTAGTCTGGAAATAGGTCAGTGTTCAAGTTCCATGTAATAATCAAAGTGCCCTCTTTGACAAATGCGCAGGAATGTGGATAGCAACAAGAGAGTACATGAAGCTTTTTTGCAATGAAAACACAACGAGAGTCACGTTGAAGCTGATACATGGCAGCCCCCTTTGGTAGCACATGAACACAATCAGGACGAAGTCATCTTTTTTTAAATTTACACCTTGAATCTAACTGTTTTTAGAGGCTAGGATCAATTGGGGAAACAAACAAGGTATCTTCCATTTTTTTTTTTCTTTAAATAAACTGTCCCTCAAATAACAAATATTTGACTTTTCATTTTGAAGAAACAGCAATTCTGGAGGTGGTTAGGCTTTTAGCTACACACCTGACACATTAGGATATGATTATTTTAAATTTCCAGGAGGGCTTACACGATCTTTTGTGTTTCTCTTCACAAGACACTTTTGTAAATTCAAACTTAAAAAATGTCTAAAGTACAGGTGACATAAACATTTGTCACATCATCAAACATCCTTTCGGCCACGATCAGGAATGCCAGTCAGTGGAAAGTAACCTCTAAGTGACATAACATTTACATGTCATTCATGTTTGTTCTTTTGGTTCATAATGTCTGTAATTTTGTTGACATTGTTTTACACTAGGCTGGTGGTTTGTGAGTGTTCAGGACAGTCAAGGATGGGCTCCAGGAACTTTCCTTGCCAAGGCCGATGGAAAGGAAGAAGAAGAATCAATATCCGGAAATAGTGAGTTGTAATAACAAACTGTGTACAGAGATGACTTTGTTTCATCAAAATTGTCTCCTGTCATCATAGCTATGGGGGATGTTTCACACTCACTTCAAATAGCATGTTGTGTTTTGTGAATATCTTTTTATTTTTATGTTGCATATGAATGACTTCAATTGCCAAATTTGAAATTCCATCAAGCCAGTGGAAAGGCCTTCCAAATATGTCCCAATTTGCCAGTTAGTATCATTCTCTAGATGCATTCTCTTCATACCTCTTATGTAGGTTTGTCATATTGAGAGGAAGAACCCTTTTGTTTTTGGTGGAGGTCAAAGGTCACCTGGGGTCACAAGAGGTCAAATAGTGGAAACCTCATTCACGCAATATCTCCAGGTAGGAATGATGGATACTCTTCATACTTGGTATGTAGGTTTGTCATATTAAGAGGAAGAAGCCTATTGTTTTTGTTGGAGGTCTAAGATGTATACATCTCATCACGAGCAACCCCGTTTTTGCAACAGCACCCCCCTCTTTGCAAAATTAAATGTCTTAACATTGTATAATCTTAACAGTTATAGTATTGCAATTTTCCTCTATAGTTGGTGAAATAATAATTGTCCTTCAATTTTCAAACATTATTTTAAATGTCATGTGGCTGTTAATTCCTACCAAACTCACTCGTCACACAAAATGTGCACTCCTTTTTGATTCCTTGCCGAAGGCAGAAGGAATCTATGCGATGGTGATGTCCTGTGAGTGTGTCTGCTGTGTGTATGGATGTGTGTGTATGTGTGTATGTGACACTTCTTGTAAACACGATATCTCAAGAAGGGTAATCATGACTGATGTCATACTTGGTGTGTGGGTTGGTCATATTGAGTAGATGATCCCTATTGTTTTTGGTGGAGGTCAAAGATCATTTGGGGTCACCAGAGGTGAAAATGTGAAAACCTTGTAGACACGATATCTCAAGAACGGTAACTGTGACTGATGTCATACTTAGTGTGTGGGTTGTTCATATTGAGTAGATGATCCCTATTGTTTTTAGTGGAGGTCAAAGGTCATTTGAGGTCACCAGAGGTCAAAATGTGAAAACCTTGTAAATACAATATCTCAAGAACGGTAACTGTGACTGATGTCATACTTAGTGTGTGGGTTGTTCATATTGAGTAGATGATCCCTATTGTTTTTAGTGGAGGTCAAAGGTCATTTGAGGTCACCAGAGGTCAAAATGTGAAAACCTTGTAAACACGGTATCTCAAGAACGGTAACTGTGTCTGATGTCATACATAGTGTGTGGGTTAGTCATATTGAGTAGATGATCCCTATTGTTTTTAGTGGCGGTCAAAGGTCATTTGAGGTCAACGGAGGTCAAACTGGAAAAACCTTTTAAACATAATATCTCCAGAAGGGTAACTGTGACTGATGTCATACTTGGTGTGTTTGTTGGTCGTATTGAGTAAATGATCCCTATTGTTTTTAGTGGAGGTCAAAGGTCATTTGAGGTCACCAGAGGTCAAAATGTGAAAACCTTGCAAACACGATATCTCAAGAACGGTAACTGTGTCTGATGTCATACCTGCTGTGTGGGTTAGTCATATTGAGTAGATGATCCCTATTGCTTTTGGTGGTGGTCAAAGGTCATTTGAGGTCACCAGAGGTCAAACTGGAAAAACCTTGTAAACACAATATCTCCAGAAGGGTAACTGTGACTGATGTCATACTTACTGTGTGGGTTGATCATATTAAGTAGATGATCCCTATTGCTTTTCGTGGAGGTCAAAGGTCATTTGAGGTCACCAGAGGTCAAAATGTGAAAACCTTGTAAACACGATATCTCAAGAACGGTAACTGTGTCTTATATTATACATGGTGTGTGGGTTAGACATATTGAGTAGATGATCCCTATTGTTTTTGGTGGAGGTCAAAGGTCATTTGGGGTCACCAGAGGTGAAAATGTGAAAACCTTGTAGACACGATATCTCAAGAACGGTAACTGTGACTGATGTCATACTTAGTGTGTGGGTTGTTCATATTGAGTAGATGATCCCTATTGTTTTTAGTGGAGGTCAAAGGTCATTTGAGGTCACCAGAGGTCAAAATGTGAAAACCTTGTAAATACGATATCTCAAGAACGGTAACTGTGACTGATGTCATACTTAGTGTGGGTTGTTCATATTCAGTAGATGATCCCTATTGTTTTTAGTGGAGGTCAAAGGTCATTTGAGGTCACCAGAGGTCAAATGTGAAAACCTTGTAAACACGATATCTCAAGAACGGTAACTGTGTCTGATGTCATACGTAGTGTGTGGGTTGACATATTGAGTAGATGATCCCTATTGTTTTGTGGCGGTCAAAGGTCATTTGAGGTCAACGGAGGTCAAACTGGAAAAACCTTTTAAACAATATCTCCAGAAGGTAACTGTGACTGATGTCATACTTAGTGTGTGGGTTGTTCATATTGAGTAGATGATCCCTATTGTTTTTAGTGGAGGTCAAAGGTCATTTGAGGTCACCAGAGGTCAAAATGTGAAAACCTTGTAAACACGATATCTCAAGAACGAACGGTAACTGTTGACTGATGTCATACTTCGTGTGTGGGTTGTTCATATTGAGTAGATGATCCCTATTGTTTTTAGTGGAGGTCAAGGTCATTTGAGGTCACCAGAGGTCAAAATGTGAAAAACCTTGCAAACACGATATCTCAAGAACGGTAACTGTGTCTGATGTCATACTGCTGTGTGGGTTAGTCATATTGAGTAGATGATCCCTATTGCTTTTTGTGGCGGTCAAAGGTCATTTGGGTCACCAGAGGTCAAACTGGAAAAACCTTGTTAAACAAATATCTCCAGAAGGGTAACTGTGACTGATGTCATACTTACTGTGTGGGTTGATCATATTCAGTAAATGATCCCTATTGCTTTTTGTGGAGGTCAAAGGTCATTTGAGGTCACCAGAGGTCAAAATGTGAAAACCTTGCAAACACGATATCTCAAGAACGGTAACTGTGTCTGATATTATACATGGTGTGGTGTTATATTGAGTAGATGATCCCTATTGTTTTTGGTGGAGGTCAAAGGTCATTTGGGTCACCAGAGGTCAAAATGTGAAAACCTTGTAACACGATATCTCAAGAACGGTAACTGTGACTGATGTCATACTTAGTGTGTGGGTTGTCATATTGAGTAGATGATCCCTATTGTTTTTAGTGGAGGTCAAAGGTCATTTGAGGTCACCAGAGGTCAAAATGTGAAAACCTTGTAAATACGATATCTCAAGAACGGTAACTGTGACTGATGTCATACTTAGTGTGTGGGTTGTCATATTAGTAGATGATCCCTATTGTTTTTAGTGGAGGTCAAAGGTCATTTGAGGTCACCAGAGGTCAAAATGTGAAAACCTTGTAACACGATATCTCAGAACGGTAACTGTGTCTGATGTCATACTTAGTGTGGGTTGTTCATATTGAGTAGATGATCCCTATTGTTTTTAGTGGAGGTCAAAGGTCATTTGAGGTCACCAGAGGTCAAAATGTGAAAACCTTGTAAATATGATATCTCAAGAACGGTAACTGTGACTGATGTCATACTTAGTGTGTGGGTTGTTCATATTGAGTAGATGATCCCTATTGTTTTTAGTGTAGGTCAAAGGTCATTTGAGGTCACCAGAGGTCAAAATGTGAAAACCTTGTAAATACGATATCTCAAGAACGGTAACTGTGACTGATGTCATACTTAGTGTGTGGGTTGTTCATATTGAGTAGATGATCCCTATTGTTTTTAGTGGAGGTCAAAGGTCATTTGAGGTCACCAGAGGTCAAAATGTGAAAACCTTGTAAATACGATATCTCAAGAACGGTAACTGTGACTGATGTCATACTTAGTGTGTGGGTTGATCATATTGAGTAGATGATCCCTATTGTTTTTAGTGGAGGTCAAAGGTCATTTGAGGTCACCAGAGGTCAAACTGGAAAAACCTTGTAAACACAATATCTCCAGAAGGGTAACTGTGACTGATGTCATACTTACTGTGTGGGTTGATCATATTCAGTAGATGATCCCTATTGCTTTTTGTGGAGGTCAAAGGTTGTTTGAGGTCACCAGAGGTCAAAATGTGAAAACCTTGTAAACACGATGTCTCAAGAACGGTAACTGTGTCTGATATTATACCTGGTGTGTGGGTTAGACATATTGAGTAGATGATCACTATTGTTTTTGGTGGAGGTCAAAGGTCATTTGGGGTCACCAGAGGTGAAAATGTGAAAACCTTGTAAACACGATGTCTCAAGAACGGTAACTGTGTCTGATATTATACCTGGTGTGTGGGTTAGACATATTGAGTAGATGATCACTATTGTTTTTGGTGGCGGTCAAAGGTCATTTGAGGTCAATGGAGGTCAAACTGGAAAAACCTTGTAAACACAGTATCTGCAGAAGAGTAACTGTGACTGATGTCATACTTACTGTGTGGGTTGGTCATATTAAGTAGATGATCGCTATTGCTTTTGGTGGAGGTCAAAGGTCATTTGAGGTCACCAGAGGTCAAAATGTGAAAACCTTGTAAACATGATATCTCAAGAACGGTAACTGTGACTGATGCCATACTTGGTGTGGTTGTTGGTCATATTGAGTAGATGATCCCTATTGTTTTTGGTGGAGATAAAGGTCACTTGAGGTCACCCTGAGTCAAACTGTAAACACATTGTAAACACAGTATCTCTAGAAGGGTAAGTGTGACTGATGTCATACTTGGTGTGTGGGTTAGTCATATTGAGTAGATGACTCCTATTGTTTTTGTGGAGGTCAAAGGTCGTTTGAGGTCCCCGGAGGTGAAAATTTTCTAGCACATTATCTCCAGAAGAGTAATGTTGACTGATGTCATACTTGATGTGTAGGTTCCCCATACTGGGTAGGTGATCCCTATTGCATTTAGTGGATGTCAAATGTCATTTGAGGTCTCCAAAATAAAGGTTATTTGGGTTAAAGGCTTATTAATGTGGTGTTTCAAGACCAGCAACTGCAGTTGATCTCATTTGTCATGTGAATAATTCATGCTTGTTATAATATAACCATGTGGCAAGGAATCACAAAGCCTTTTGGCTTTCTGGTTTTAGTCTAAAATCATTCCAAATCACCATTAGCTACAGAGGTGTAAATATTTGGAATTTCCTCCCAGATAACGTGCAACACAGCAAATGCTTGAGCACTTTTAAAGAAAAGCAAACCATTTAGTTTGTAAACAGGATTAATTTCACCTGTTACTCATTTTTCTTTGTTTTTCCTTGTTTTTTTTCTTTCTTTTCCTTGCTGCCTGTTCTCTTTTCCCTTTGTTTTTGTATATGGATTTAGCTTGGTTCTTTTTCAGGGGTGATTACCCAGACAAGCTTTCAAAAGCTTCTTGTAGTCACTCCTCAGTCTCTTTAACTACATATTTCATTGTAATGTTTCTTTACATCTATTCATATTGAGACTGAAATAAAGTTACAGTCACACAGGTCATTGGGATCATTAGAGGTTGAACACTGAAAACCTTGTGCACACAATGGTCACAGTATGGAATTCTTGTAAACATCCTAGCTCAAGAAGGGAAGCTAGGACCGTTGTCATATTCAATATTTAGTTGTATCTCACTGAGCACAAGAACCACTTGGTCTTTAATGTAGGTAAAAGTTCATTCAATGTCAGCAAGGGTCAGATTGTGAACATGTAGATATGATCTCAAGAAAGGAAGCTTGTGCAGGTCTCATATTTCATATAAAGCATACATAGCTTAATGTGACACATACTAGTGCTACGACATCAGATTCAGAAAAAATTCTCTTAAACAGATCATCAAAACCACAATGCATTTCTGCATTTTGGTTTTCAAAACTTGTTCTCATTTAAAGATCATGGAGAAATTGACACTGTTTGCACAGACATGTGCATGCACTGTACATTCCTACATGACAACACTGTGGTACGTACAAGTAACACAGTAAATAGTGATTCCATGAAAATATCTGGTATACCAGGTATTACCAGGTATGGAGCAGCCAGTATACTGATGTATACTTTTGCTCCTACCGATGCAGCTTACTTGTGAACATTATATCTTACATTTGGTATGTAAGTGTATCACATTGATTTCAAGATTCCTGTTGATTTTGGTGGAGGTCAAAGGTCATTTGAGGTCAATGAGTCAAAGTGAAAATATTGTAAGCATAATATTTCGAGAAGGAAACCTTGGGCAGATCTCCCTATTAGATTGTAGGTGTGTCTCATTGAGTATATGAAATTTCCATAGTCTTTAGTGACAGTCAAAGCTAGTCATTTGCGGTCAACAGTGTCACAGTATGGAATTCTTGTAAACATCTTGTCTCAAGAGGGGAAGCTTGGACAGATGTCATATTCAATATGTAGTATAATTAAAAACATAACCTTCGTTTATGGTTTGTAATATTCTTCATTGTATTGAATGTGACAGTTGGTCTTTAATGGAGGTAAAAGATCATTTGATGTCAACAAGAGCCAAATTGTGAACATGTAGATATGATCTCAAGAAAGGAAACTTGTGCAGATCACATATTTCATATAAAGCATACATAGCTTAATGTGACACATACTTATGCTATTACAGCATATT
Source organism: Stichopus chloronotus (assembly GCA_021234535.1). Taxonomy (NCBI): domain Eukaryota; kingdom Metazoa; phylum Echinodermata; class Holothuroidea; order Aspidochirotida; family Stichopodidae; genus Stichopus; species Stichopus chloronotus. The sequence continues at coordinate 15,833,163 of CM037841.1, read as the reverse complement.
CCTAGAATGATTGGAGTATAATGGACCCATAGGGAATCCTATGTCACAGTTAGTACTTTCTACATGAACATAATGTGGGTTATTTTATTAGTAGTTTCTTTCTATTTTAAGATTTGTTTGAATGTATCAATTGCCATTAATCATTTCATGAGTAGTTAGTATGGTGTTTCCCGAGGCTGACCTTCAGGAACATCACAAGGTCTTTAGACAAATTATCCAACTGTCGTGTGGTTTTATTCATCAACTAGTCATCATTGATAAAGTGATGTTTGCTGCAAAATATAGATTTCTTCCCAATTAGCCTAGGAATGTGAGGTTTGAGCATGATCAGCCAGATCCTTAGTTTGTAAATCATGATTCCTGGCTGTTACCATCAGCACTTGGCCACATGTGGTTTTTGCACAAGCTTCCATTGCCTTCCATAGGTGCACATACTCTCAAATTATTTCTTATCACTGTTACATTAGGTTAGTATGAAATTATTGCATTTGGTCATAGTATACAAGTAAATTACAGAATGTGCTAACATTTGTCCACTTTTGTTTAATTGATTTTTCTCTGTTCTTCAGATGAAAAGTATATCACTAACAACAGATATGAAGCTGATCAGGAGGATGAACTTAGCTTTGAGACTGGAGCAGTGGTTACTGTTGTCAAGAAAAGTTTAGACGGCTGGTGGCAAGTAATGTAAGAATTAATTTGTATTTCATGTTTGTGCACTGTTTATCAATGAATGAGACTCAAATGTTTACTTTCTCCCCTATGCCTACATGTGTTATACAGCAATGATCATGTTTTTTCTTTTGATGAAAGAGATACCTATGTGGTCATAATTGCATGTGTGCGGGTGTGTGTGTGTATGTATGTTTCTGATGCCTTTCCTTGGAAACACGATATCTCAAGAAGGGATGCTTGGACGGATATCATATTGGGTATGTAGGTATACCACATTGAGTAAAAAACCATACTGCTTTTGGTGGAGGTCAAAGGTCAGTTGGGGTCAACAGGGGTCAAATTGTGAAAACCTTGTAAACACGATATCTCAAGAAGGGAAGCTTGCACAGATCTCTTATTTGGTGTGTAGGTGTATCATGTTGAGTAGAAGAACCCTATTTTTTTTTTGTTTAGATCGAAGGTCACCTGTAGTCAACAGGTCTGAAATTGTGAAAACTTTGTCATCACAAATATTCCAAGAAGGGAAGCTTGGACAGATTTCATATTTGGTATGTAGGTGTACCACATTGAGCACAACACCCCTGTTGATTCTGGTGGAGGTCAAAGGTCAAGAGAGGTCAATTTGTGAAAACATTGTAAACACGACGTCTCAAGAAGGGAAACTTGGACAGATGTCATATGAAGTGTGTATCTTATAGAGCACAAGAACGCCACTGTTTTAATGGAGGTCAATGGTCACTTGAGGTCAACAAGGGTCAAACTGTGAAAACATTGTAAATAAGCTGTGGCTATATACCTGGCATACATAGCATGGCATTGATGCCTACACCGATGGTATCAAACTTAACAGCTAACATGTATAACAAACATACCAGGTACACTTGGAAAGATGGATAATACTTAGTAAAAAGTAAAGCCGTGTGAAGGAACCAATTGATACCAGCTCGCTCGCTTGCTCAGATAGCCAATCAGAAAGAACGCAACTAAACTGCAAACATATTTTTACCTTCACACAATGGCTTGTGCTTTATCGGCCAATGGATGGTTGCAGTATATAAACGCTATAGTTAGAAGGTATGAAATTGGAATAGTCCGTGATTGGGGGTTACGGAAAATTCCAAGACGCATGCTTCAAGTTGTGTACACAAAAGCTGTGCACCTGGCAGGGCACATCAAACACAAATTAGCATTTTAGTAATAAGATAAAAAAAACAATGGAACATCAAAATAAGTAACAATGTTTGTAAGACATAAAAACAAAAGCAAAACCAGAGAACGAGGAACATTCCAAAATATCGTACACCTACCTAGAAAAACAGTTGAAAGGCCGATATGGCGGTACTTGGCACCATATAAGGTAGATGAAAACAACAAAAAGAGGAGTGAATTCCATTCATGTTTTCATTTCGTCACTGCCAGATGAAAAACATGCGTGTTGGTAAAACAATGAAGTAACATTTTCCCCGTAATTCTCACCAAAAAGAAACCTCAGCCATATAGGCAGGGGAAAAGAAATTTGGCAAAATAAGGCTTTCACCTACACTTTTGAGCCCATCTACCTTTACATCCTGAGTCTGCACAATATGTTCCTGTGAGGGCAAAAGTTGCACAGCTGCCTGGCTATTATGTTAACATTGCATAGATTCGTTGCAAGTACACTACTGCATATGAACTATGTACATGTTCGGAACGAATGCTCTACCAATGCTTATTCCAAAGAAAACTTTCTTTTGATGCAAACAGCGATAATGTTGTTAAGGTTTTAGACTCCCTGAAGTAAAAGATTTCAGTCACAAAAACCATCGTTTGATCTCACCAGTTGTATTGTTGTCTGTGTACACTTTGTATGGTACTGTAGTTAAGTAGGATCGAACGTCGAAAGTATCAAATTCCTCAATCGGTCAAAACTACCAAAAACATTTACATGTCATGTGGAAAAGACCCAAAACTAGCAATCCACATCATTTTTGCAAACTTTGCTTCGAAGGTTTCCTCCAAGGAGATACTTTCATCCAGATTGACTTGGGACTTTCTCTGTAGCCTAACATATAAACATACACACTGTGATAGAGCCTAGCCAAAACATGTATTTCTAACTGTTGTGCCTCACACTTACAGTAGAGGAACAGACTAGACTAAAATTTTCAAGTAAATTTTGATCCAAACTGAAATGTGCATTATGTTGTCCAGTATATTGCTAAGCTTATATTGGGTCATCAGGAACAGGATGGTATATTTTACACTAAAACTTTGTACATTCAACTTAAAAATAGTGTAGTTAACAACAATTAATATATAGACATCCGTGTACAGGGAACGTGCCTGTGCGACAACCAGATGGATTGTGTAAGGGGAGGCGTCCATACTCGTTTTTGCAAATCCGCGCGGACAGAGATTACCCCAACAATCCATGAATATGCCTACTATCGTCACTTGCTCAATTCCGAAGTTCCCCGAAGTTTAATGAGCCTCCCAACTTCTCCCCTATTGTGCCGTGTTGACGATCACATAATAGCGGGTCTCGCGGTGAACAGATCTCAGACAAGATTGCTATTCAATGACAGCAACGTCTTTACAAAGCGCACACACAATATGCATTAACCAGAGAATCTTTTTCGAGTCTGACTAGTGTTAGGTAATCCTATAAGCCGATTATTTTTGGAGCGTGTTTTACACTGACATTTGTAAATAGATTCTTCCGTACAGCAGAAAGTTTTTTAAAATATATTTATGATTTGATTAAGTTTTGAACGAAAACATTTTCTTTCCACTCCGAAACCACACGTGAATGAAGCCCTAGTTCAAAATAGTTACGTACGTAGGCTTATGCTGCAATCCGTTAGGCTTTCGCAGCAGCATTAGCCAAGTTGTTGATGAAGAGCCTTGTTATATATAGGCCATGTGCGACGGCAATTCGTGAAAATATAACTACAAATTAACTAGAAGTGTAGCCTGTACCAGGCCTATACGCGGAAGTGATATGCTACTCAGTTTCGATAAAGATGTGCAGGGTCATGTGTAACTGGCCGGTGGAAATGTAAGTTTCAATGGGGCTGTGGCAAAATCTCAGGTGTTAGGCCTACAAAATTTTATCTTGCTCACCACCAACTTTTGTCATATAGGCCTGTATGAAATCGGTATGCGGCAGAGTAATGGCCGTTGCAGCATCATTATCTTTTGTAGAGGCTGAACTACAGTACCGTTGTTGAGTCTATGTTACCCAAGCCCTCCATTATTACAAGAGTTATGGTACCCATAAGATTTGAACCATTTAGAAAAATTCCAAGCAAATATATGACATCGGAAATGTGGTGTGAGTGTATTTCGCGGAACAGGTATATATTTTTCTAACTCGGTCAGATGAACTCCGACAAACTCAGAAATTGCACAGAGTCAAAGGTCATACACAAAATGCTTTTAGAGATTCCCTTATCGAAAGTACAAAGTCCGTATCTCGTTCCGTTTTTGAGTTATGATCGATTTTGTGTTTTAAAATGTATTAACTTAATGTCAATCTAGAAAAATGACATTAGACTTTACTGTGTACATTTTTTTCATCAAATAAATGTTATATTACAGTCAAATAAATGTTTGCTGTAGTTGTTAACGAAAAATGTGCAAAGATTACATGAAGATGATAATTTAAAAATGTAAAAGAAACATATCATAAATTAACCAATAATCTAAAACAGGATATAGGCTTAATGCAAGAAATACCGATGATGTAAAAATATCCGACCGATAATGAAAAAAAAAAAAAATTATACTGTAAAAACACTTTGAAACGATCGTAAAAAATACAGATAATGTCAAAAATTCTTTGTTCATAAACGTCAAAGCAAGAGAAGGACAGTACAGAACCTTTTTCACAGTAGACTACAAACTGCTAGACTATCACATTTATGAAGGCAGAATTTATGTAGAGTTTCGCAAAAAGCTCGGAAATTTTCAGCACAACAGCACAAAATTTCACACAAATTTCCCTCCATGTACACAAATGATCCCAGGAAGGAGAATTAAATGTGAAATAATTACACTAATAGTTTCATGGTTTACAGATAAAGAATAATTTTCAAAAAAGAAAAAAGGATGTTTAGGGGTGGATGTTGATACTAACTTTCAAGTTGGAGAACAGGCAGGGAGGGGCAGAGTGTGAGGGCCTTAATTTAGGACTTCATAGGGCCTTCAATGTAGCCACTGGAAGGCAGGTTTATTTTTAAACAAGGAATAAGTGAGTCGATGCATTTCAACAATGTTATTTTATTTACTTTTTGAGACAAGAAAACGAAAGGTGTTGCTCAGTGTTAATGGGTAGACACATCGAGAAGTTTGTCAAATAAAGAAACGAAAACAGAATTTACCTCTCTGTTTTATGTGTCCGTACCGACTGGTATTGTGTATGCTGTTTACTTTGTCCGAATTCGTAAACGTGTGAATGAAATCGTAACTGAGAAAACTAATTGCATAAAGTAATGGTGGATTGGGGGACCCCAAGCTTTGAGTCACTATATCAGAAACCTGCACATCCTACAGAAGATAAACTGGAATGACGTCACTGTAACTTCTCACACACTAAGCAGATTAAATCGAACAATAATGCATTCGACATTTGCCGTATATAATGCACGTACAGCGCGAGAATTTGTTCGTTAATATCTAACTACATCTATGGGAAAAATAGAAAGGCTGCCTAGGCTTAGCTTACAAAATTCAATATGAGATTTTATAACCCGCTGAGTTGAGGAAGCTCCGACTATGGGCTATCGTAATTTTTAGAAAGTATGTGTTCTGGGCTTCAAAAGCTCTCGGGTAGTATAAAACGACTCTAGCCTAGGTTGCAGGGTGTTATTTGACTGCGTTGAAACTTAAACAGTTTCCTTCGATCATTTATCTAACTCTAAATGCTACACACATAAAGAATCAAGAAATTAATGGGTCTACACTGTAGCCTAACAAAGAGGAATTAACATTAGGCCTATACTACAGCTAACGCCAGCAGCCGTACCATATGCAAAAGTTAACGTAGGTCTAACTTTCATAAGCCTTAATTTGGTAGTACCATGTCCCCCTTTCCAAATAAAACATGCACACATTCAGCTGCACGTGTAAATTATATGCAACTTTATGCAGTATTACCCAGTGAACATTGCAGTGGTACATGTAGTGAAACTGTGAAAACTGAAAACTAAACAACTTATTGCGAAGCATTTGGCTGCGCTAGCCTAACCCATGATGCTAGCAGTATGTATACAGGCGCGGTTAAGTAGTTAGGTACCAATGTGAGGTGTACGTACGGTGCGGCGATGTTGACATGTGTAAATCATAGTTAAATGCGGAAGTGTCCATCGTCGATGAATATTTATTAATTTCAACATCAGTAATTTAGGAAAACGTCACGAATTTCGGAAAACGTCACCACTGAGGTCATTTACGTGGAATATTTTAACAAACCACATTGGTTTATCCTTTGGATGGGTTGGACCAGGGAGGCAACAACCCCCTGGTTGAACGTATAAATTAAAAGCAATGACGCAGTTATCCACCGACTTACAAGTCGACGCAACAGGCTGCTGCGTTTTGCCTGTGTCCCGTAGCGTGCATGCCTGTCAATATTCGCAGTTACTGAAAAGATGTGGGTATCCGTCGGGAGATGCAAACGTTACTGTAAACATTACTACTGTAAACATTACTACTGTAAACATTACTACTGTACAGTAAGTGCGATTTGCATTTCCATTTTGAAAAAGAAATAAGTAGGCCTAGCAAAGTACAGTTTTTCTTTTTTGGGGGGGGCAAAACTTCATAATTATTATGGCTAATGATAGGGATAAAATTGGCTTTGTTTTACTAAAACCAGTGAAGGGGAAATGCAATGGCCTAATCTGTAGGACCTCGTGGCGATAACACAAGGCCGACTGATTAGTTACCCCTTTCAAACGCAGACGATTTCTTAAAACATCGAAGATCATCATACATTTTTACTTTGTTTGCATGAATTTTGCGAGGAATTTTCTCATTTCTAGCAACATCATGGTCACAGTCAAAGTTGCCTTTCACAGAAATTAACCATTAAAAACGAAGCTCAATTTACCGCGACAATTTATGTCGAACTAAAAGAAAAAAAAACAAGATAGAACAGTAAAAGAAAGACACACACACGCGGAAATTTATTTCATTTCGAATAACGTACAAAAAGGAGGTATTTAAACTTGAGGGAAGAAACCTGGTCGATCTTCTAGCGTGAGTTTTCTGTTCACTGCTGTAGCTGTGCAAACTAAGGTGAAAGGAACAAAAGACATGTCTCGGAGCTTGGATGTTCAAAGCTGTATACTAGGCCATTGTGCTCTGTAATCGGATTAGATACAAGTGTTGAGGAAGTTGTACATAATTCGGAAAGTTCTCGGCAGTGCCGTGGAGGGCAATAGAGGTAATGAGTCAAGCTCCAATGAACACACAAATCTGTGTCCGCGCGGCTTTGCAAAAACGAGCATGGATGGCTTCCCTAAGTAGTAAGCAGTGATTTCATGAAATTTTAAGTTTGTTAATGTAACGTTTACTCAAAGGCAGGGTACACACGTGAAACTGAACACATTCATAAGACATTTTTTTCAAAACTTATTCTCATTTAAGGATCTCAGCAAAATTGACACTGTTAACACAGACATTTGCATGCACTGTAGATTCCTAGATTGTATCTCATTGAGTATACAAAAATTCCTTTGTCTTTGGTGAAGGTCAAAGGTCATTTGCAGTCAACAGGGTCACAGTATGGAATTCTTGTAAACATCCTTTCTCAAGAAGGGATGCTATAGGACAGATGTCATATTCAATATTTAGTTGTATCTCATTGAGCACAAGAACCACGTGGTCTTTACTGGAGGTAAAAGGTCATTCAATGTCAACAACGGTCAAATTGTGAACATGGAGATATGATCTCAAGAAGGGAAGCTTGTGTAGATCTCATATTTCATATAAAGCACGTAGCTTAATGTGACACATACTAATGCTATTCGGATTAAGAAAAACTATTCTCTTAAACAGATCATCAAAACCACAATGCATTTCTGCTTTCTCATTAACTTTAGCCAAAACATCTTAAACAGAACTGGCCCCTGTGGTAAATGTCTTCCAACATCCCTGCCAATTACAGGAACATTATTTTTAAGTCAAACAATAATTTTAGCAGAACCAGGTCCTGCACAGGTAAATAGGAGACTAATGTGCAAATCACCCAGGGAGGGATGCTCTTATATCCTGCCCCTAACTCTAACTACTAAGCCTAACCTATATGGAATAACCCAATGTTTGAGTTGTGTTATGTTGCGTAATATGCACAGATACCTTAGAGCCGTACGTTATTGTTATCGTTACTTGAGCCTAGTGGCACCAGGCTCTAGGCTTGAGTTTGCTACGTTACAGTAGATATCAGTATTGAGATATTATGTTTGGTTTATCTGCTTACCACCATTTTATGCTTGAAGAATATATGGCTTTAATTCGCAATCAATGCCCAGAACTAGGTCTCTGTGAGATGTGGTTGCAGTAAATTATTACAAATTCCCATGTACAGGCCCTGTGTTGAAATCAGTGCATGTTAGCGATGAGATACGCAACTCCATGAATTGCCTTCTTGTTTCCTTTGTAATTACCTACGTTTTGTTGTTATTCAGAATTGCGCCATCCATGTGGTTTGTAGACTTTAGTTAGTACTTCATATGCTACTTTTGTTGTTAATTTTAAAAAAAGTTTACTGTTCAACTTGATTCAGAAGAATGATTAACTGCTGAAAATATAAATTTCATAACTCAGCATGCAGATGGCTAAAAAAGAAAGTAATGTTTATGAATCATAAAGTATCTGAAAACAACCAAGATGATACAGTCAGCAGAATTGGTGGGGTAGGGAGTAACTTCATCTTGCCACTTCGCACATTTTTCTCCACATCTGATAGTTAAGCCCTTGGCTTAACAGGAAGACAATTTAGACAACTTCAAACTTAAATAATGGAGGATGCTTATGGTATTCTTTCTCAGATCTCAGAAGATATGCTTTATTGCACACTTTAAAATTCCCAACATGGGCTAGGCCTAGGCTTACCTTAACAAGAAGTCATGCAACAAAATGTTGTGATGTGATTCATGAATTTTTCATAGAACAGAATTTGCATGGACTGGTTCTGAAGAAGTTCAAGAGTCATTTAATACTTAGTAACTAGGCCGTGGCTTTGTATGCACAGGAGCCACAGTTATCATTAGACTATACCTAGGCCACATCACTGTATCATCACCTGGCGTGTTATATTGTAGTAGTACTGTACTAGTGGGTCTACACTTACATTTGCAACAGAAGTAGTAGTAGTAAGGCTAGTCAAGGCTATAAAATATTTCAACTAAGTTTGCTATTTCCATAAATCTGAATACTTTGTGTTTGGTCCCTTTGACCCGATAACGGATTACATCTCAAAAATACTTTCAAATCTTGCAGTGAGAAATCATGGAAAAAATAACATTTCAAATAAATTGTTATCAATTTTTTAAATACTGTGCCTATTATTACCTAGCGCTGTGCTGCTGGGCTGTAACATTATAAACAAATGTGTTGAAGTTAGCAAACAAGATACAGCATGTTGTAAAGTAGCAAATTTTAACCAGTGATTGCTTACATGCTAAACACACAACTCATTTTTACTGAGATATCCCTTTCTATTCAGTTTTCATATTTTTCTTTTTTAAACTTTCTTTCACTGGTAAAAACAAGGATACAGAAGGACCTCCCAAAGACTCTGCAAAATTTTCATAAAACTTCTTTTTTTTAAGTTGCGTGATCACTGACTGTTCTCTTCAGTGCAGGTTGGCATACTTCAATGTACATTCACAATGCCCACTGATAGACGAGGTGCTCGATAAATTTGGGGAGCAGAGCTTGGAGGATTTAATCCAGCATTTGTTACGTGTATAATCCTAGCAACACAGTATTCCCGTGGAGGTAGCTAAATTACCACAGTAGTCTTGAGGATAAGGTTTTGACATGGTGCCTAAACCTTTTGTTGATATGTGTCTTTGCCGCTAAATCAGTACATGATTTGAAGACAACTATCCATGTAATACTCCTTTTCTGTGATTCTTTCTTTTACTCTTAGATATCTTGATAAAACTGGATGGGTACCAGCAACATTCCTTCAACCATATAAAGGTCCTGATTTAGTCCATAGTCCACCGACAGAGGTCATTGGCAATGTAATGACCATTAGCAACCTATCTTTGACTAATAGTCCTCAAACTGGAAGGACTAACAGGTTCCAAGCAAAGGGCGGCAGAGGTAAGAATCAAAATTGATGTAATAAACAGCACTTATTAACCAAGGAGTAAATACTACAGATTGAGTGACAATAGCATTGTTTGGCTTCACAGGTCACATCCTTGTGCCATGTGTGATGTAGCAAACACTGGCATGTGAATTTATATATTTTTCTGGTGTCATTCAAGTAGTATCTAACTTTCATATGTCTGTCATCCCCAACTGCCATTAATATCCAAATGCTCTTTGAAGCACAAGTCCAGACAATAAAACGAAACAAAACACCACAGATTCCTTGGAAAACATGTGTATATTTATATAAGTACACAAATGATTATAATGAAAATACTACATGTTTCAGAAGGTCAACTTCTATCACCAGGTTACTGAACTATAGGACAAATAAGGTGAAATAAGCGACTATATATATATATAGTCAAATCACTATAGCAGTAAAAGTGCTGAATACCAAAGAAGAGCTAATATACATATTAATACACGGTTTACTAGTGGTTTATTACTACTCCGAGTTTCACGCAAGTGTTTATAGCACGGCGATCATCAGGCAACTAACTACAACCTCTTCGAGGGTCTATTACTTGTCCTTTACACGGTCAATTGGCTTGGGTTTAATACCGTGGCGACATTTTGAGATGAGCTCTGATCTCCTATTGATGTTTTGGTTTCTGGAACGGAGGATTTCGATTTTTTTCCTCTGAGCATAGATTACATATGCGTGATCCCCGCTTCCCTGTATTAGACTTGCGGAGGATATGCCAGGTTATTGTATGGTTGATCTGATTTCTTTTCAGTTTCCATATGTGTTTGGATAATTGTGTTTCTTTTTCGTATCTCTGGTTTCTGAAGGATTTAGTGTGGTTATTGTACCTGGTTTTGAAAGGGCCTCCTGCTAGGCCTATGTATGATGTTTTGGTATTGTTTGTAGTTGCTGTTGCCATGTAGACAATATCGCTGGCCAGGCAATTTCCACGTAATGGGCAACTGTTCTTTTGTCTACAATTACAGGTTTTATCAGGGGGGCTCTGGTTTGATTCTTTCAGGATTTTTGCATTACGAGATTTGATGATTTGTTGCATGTTTTTCATGCAACTGTAACTGATTTTCGTTGAAGATTTTGTAGAGTGAACTGCCTGGAGGGAAATGTTTGTTTACCAACTTGAGAAACAAGGCACCTGCATTAATTTTGAGACTTTTACTATAGGGGGGATTGGACCAAATGATTTTTCTTGAACGATATTTGTTACGTCTTGGCGGATTACTTTGTTTTGGGTTTCAGGGTATTTGAGTTTATGGGGTAGCCAACTGATTTGAGCGCTTCGTTGTATAAGGTGGCAGCCTTAGTAGAGATATCCTTGTTAGATGATAGCGAATAGAGCCTATCCTCAGTAACCTGTGGGATATTGGGGGTGGTTTGATAGGTGGTTAATATACATAGGTTTGTCATTGGGCTGTCTGTATGTAAGGTTGATGGGTGCCGGTGGTTAAATTCAGGGTTACGTCAAGGAAATCTATCACCTTAAGGTTTGCTCCAACAGTAATATTCAGTCCAAAAGATTCGAAAATTTTGGTTAGAGTCTTTCGTTTTCGGTTGGCCTCGCTGCCAGAGCAGAACGTCATTACTGCTAGACTGTTGTCCCTGTAAGCCCCACACTGTCAACTTCTAGTTCCCGTTCCAGCCAGTGGAGTAGGGGGAGTCCTACCAGTTCTCAAACTTCGGCGCCGTCTGCTGCCCCCATGGAAAAGGTCAAACTGGTTGCGTGCGTCCTTTTTTGCCCAGATCTTTCCCTTGTTGTCGTATAGGACGGTTCTGAGCGAGTGCATGATTGTGTCTAGTTCTGTTTCTGTGATATGCTTGAAGCTTCTGCCCCATGTTAAACACTTGGTTAAGAGTTCCTCTGTTATGGATGACTAAAAATCAACGATGTCGAAGGTTAGGTAGGTGAGCTTGGTCTCGTCTCTCAGATTATTAAACCATTCTAATACCTGAACTGGTGTTTCGCCATTGTAATACTTTGGTTTTTTACCTTATTTCGTTGTTGATGTGATCCAACATTACTTTGCTCACACGGCCCATTTCCGTCTTTGTGGGGTCTATCAGTCTGCACTTGATGTTGGTTTTTCCTTGTGCTCCTTAATTGTTACGAAAGCGGGTTCTGTATTGTTTTGTTGATTCTATTGGTTATTTGTAGTTTTTCTGCCAATGAGTCAATTTCTGCATCTATATCATTGATGGTGGAAGGGGTTGTGACTCTTTATTTCTGGGTAATGTTGTTGGTTAACAGTTTGTCGTAGCCCGTGGGGTTCATGCTGTAGATATTCCTGGTTTTATCAGCCTCGACATCTATGTCAGTGGAAGCGGTGATTTTCGCCACATCTCTTTTGAGGGAAGATTGTAATGAATCGTTCACTTGCCTGAATTGGATCTTCTCAGCCATTTCCTTCATGTCCCATTCGAAACTGGCCATGTCCTCAATTGTAGGTGGCATCCTTTTCGATTTGAACCCATAGTTTCTATAGTCAGTTTCCAGGTCGTCCGTATTGCTTGTGTCCTCGTCGGAATCATTATTGAGGAAGAAGAAGGCTTTCCATCGCATCCGTTCTATCAGAGCTTTTTTCTTTTCTAACAGTCGCTTTGTGTATTCCCTGTTTGATGGGATGGGAATGTTCTTAACTGAATACTATATGGAGAATAGACCCACATTCGAAGTGGTAGGCATGTATACGGCTAATAATGATGAAGAATGCACAACCAAAGTTTCCAGGTGCTGCATATAATATGGTAGAATCGCTATAGCTACATACACTTGCGTGAAACTCGGAGTAGCAATGAACTACTAGTTAACCATATATTAATATGTATATTAGCTCTACTTCGGTATTGAGCACTTTTACTGTTATGTACTATATTATACATATATATATATATATATATTTATATTATATATATAAAAGAGTATCAGGACAATGCAATTTGTGCCTGGATGAGAAAGTAGAGATACTGAAGCTCAGTGGATCAAACACGCTAAATAAGAGAACAGAAAAGATAAGCTAATGTGGACATGGAGAAAAACTAGACCACAGAGTGAAAAAAAGTTGAGCGTCTCTACATTCCTGCCACTTGCCTGATGAATGCAGTGAGGCATGAAAAACCATGTAGCAACCATTCCATAGTGTATAGAAATAATATTGTTATTAGGCTCTGTCTTTCCGACATTGAGCACTTAATACCTGCATTAACATCATTTTGTCTTGATAACATTTTGCACGATGCAAACATTGACCTTGCAGAGAGAAAGGGTAGCATTTGCAAGCAAATTTTGCTCATGACTGTTTATCACAACTCTGAAGGGAGAATCTCATGTAGAAAGCGGATACTGGATATTACATTGAATGAAAAAGTGAAAAAGTTTCAAAGTAATAAGAAAGGAAGTAAAAACACAAAGAATCACCTGCTGGAAGGATGACATTTCATTATCACTCCATATGTAATGTCTCTTTGTATTATCCCTTTAGTTTTAAATAATGTCAGTAGTTTAATTTAGTCCATAGCATTTTACCCTTTGTAATCTTTCAACACACTTTCAATGGTTCGTTTCATCATTTCAACAGTACCATGTCTTCACATGGTGAACTCAAAAACAATTGACCGTCATTAATTAAGAAAAGGTTAAGAAAAGGTTATTTTGTTGATGACTCTTGTGGTTAAACAAATTCTGAGGCAACTAAACTTCTGCTTATGGTAATAAAACAATTCTTCATTTAAGTTCATTACATGCAGTTGGATGTAGTTTCTGTGGATGCTTTTGTCAACCCCTGCTACTACCCCTAGCTACTGCACCTTCACTCCTTTAACTCCCTAGTAGCATTCAAGTTGTCATCCTGTATTGTATTCTCTTCCTCTTTATTTATTTTTGTAGACAATAATGCAGAAAGAAAAGGTAAGAGCACAGCAGTTTGTTAGTGTTTGTTTTTGCAAACCCCCTGTTCACATGAATGTACCACTCAAAGTGCTTTGCTGTTGTCCATTGCTATATTTTGGAGACATTTTATACTTTTTTATGTCATTGCACTATAGGGGCTAAACTGAGATACTGTAATCTCTCGGTTAGTGGAGCTATATATTGTGCTGTACACCCACAGGAGAACGGTTGCCATTGGAACAGTGGATAAGTAGCGACACCCCAGGGGTACCCCATGGTAGAGTGACTACGGGTATAGCCGGGACCTGTTGGATGGTATAAATGAAAACATGTCCGTGCAGATGTGTGTGTGTGTATTCCTCATCTGTTTAAAGTATGGTTTTTCCAGAATACGTTGAAAAGTATATGAACAAGTAAGTTTACACATGTTGCAAAATGTTCAAGATGTATTGGTTGTGTGGTAAATTGAGTCAAATTTGCTGGTTTTTCAGGAAAAAAAGCAATTTTGCCCCGAACTTGGTATTTGCAGCATATCTTGAGAAGTTTTTGAGCATCTAATGCAAGATTTTGCAAGTACTTACCTGAGAATGTAATATTCAAGGTATATCACTTTTACAATAAAAAGAGTGAAAATTTGCTGATTATTTAGAATAAGACCAATTTTGCCGCAAAATTGTGATTTCCAACATATTTTGAGAACTATTAAACCAAACTTAAAAACTCTGTAAGGACTTAGGTGAGAACACATTGTTCAACATAATATTACTGTTGTGGTAAATCAAGTGAATTTTGCTAATCTTTTTAGAAAAAAAAAAAATCAATTTTGCCCCAAAATTTGAGAACTATATGGCCAATTATCTTTGAACTTTGTAAGGTTTTACCTAAGAGCACATTGTTGAACATAATACTACTGTAATGGTTAATTCAGAGAAATATGCTAATTTTTAGAAAAAAGCCAGTTTTACCCCGAAATTTGGATTTCCATCTCATTTCGAGAGCTATTTGAGTATAAACACAAATTTTGCAAGGACTTACCTATGAACATAAAAATCAAGATATATCACTTTTATAGCAAATTGAATAAAATTTGATGCTTTTTGAGTAAAAAGCCAGTTTTGCACCAAAATCTGGATTTCCAGCATATCTTGAGAACTATTAGACCAACTTACTTGACAACATAATGTTCAAGATATATTACTTTCATGGGGAAGTTGGGTGAAATTTGAGAAAACAAGCCTACTTGGGGCCAAAATTTCCATTTCCACAGTATCTTGAAAACCTTTTGAACCATAAACTTAAAACTTTGTAAGAACTTACCAGAGAACACATTCTTCAAGACATATCAATCTTATGCTAGACTACTTGAAATTTGTTGATTTTCAGGAAAAAGTCCAACTGTGCTATGAAAATATATTCATTGAATTTACATAGCCATGTAACCCTGATCTCTAATCGTGGCACTAATAGCCTTATGAGTGGGACCAGGAATAGACTTTTTAAGTCAAATAATTTTATCTGATTGGCCAGGCCATATCCAAAATAAACAGAACATCTCTGCCAATAACCACAATGCTTCCAATTTGGTGTTTGATATTGGCACAGCATCCTTGCAAAGTGCATCTGTACCCCAACACCTCACTGTATCCCCAATGAATGCCTATTTGCAATGCCAAAGGACCCTAAACTATCCTCTAATCTAAAGGTCTGATATCAGTAACTCAAGTAGCTTACTTGTGAACTGAGTAGCCATGTGACTCCTGTTTGATATTTAGCCAGGCATTTTCAGCTTGGACACTGTATGTCACAGTATCACTGTCAGTGCTCCTACTTCCCACTTTGTTGTTGTTGTTGTTGTTGTTGTGGTTGTGGTTGTTGTTGTTGTTATTCTAACCTGGCTTTACACTAACAGTCGCCTGGCCCTGCTGACTAAATTTTAAAGCCAGTGGTGCCTATTGACCCAGTTGCCAGTGGAATAACACAGTACCAAATGCTCTTTCACCCAGATGCCGACATAAAAACAATGTTTCTTCTAGATCTCTGTTGCATTATTCCCCATGCGTAGGCTCTGTGTTTAAGACTTCATTGAAATCAATGCATGATGGCGATGAGATGCAAAAGTTCCTGGATTCCCCTCATGTTAGTTCATATCTTTGCCAGTGTGCACATGAATCTCCATACTTTTGTGACATTCTGTGCATATAACAGTTTGAAGAAAGTGTTTGTTAAGCAATATTGTGCTATTTTGTTGCATTCAGTTGCTGGTGTAATTGTGTTCCTACTTTGTGACATTCTCTTCCAAATATGTAGATACTGTAGTGGCTTGTATTGCCGTATTTTGCTGTTCTTGGTAGTTTAACACATAAACGCTTATAGTCCAGTCGATATAAGATTTGAACATTAACAGATTGACAAACACATTAGTAAATTGGTAGCATAAACTCATTTTTGGTTTTGATGATAATCATGACCTTTGCAGTCATGCGTATGTGGGTGTGTGCGTATGGGATGTGTATGTGCGCAAAAGAAAACTTCAATTTTAAAAGTTTGCGTCCGCAACTCCTCCTTGACCGCAAAGCCGATGAGGGTTAAAGTTGGTAGAGAGGTGAACCATGGTCTCCAGTTGTGTCTCACATCAGTATCTGAGGTCAGAGGTAAAAGGTGAAATAAGTACAAATTTTATTTTTGCTGTATTTCTTAATCCAAAATGGCTAGTTACATTGAATCTTCAAATATATGGCCAGTATACAAGATTTTATCTAAAAATCACATTTGTATGTGTTTTGAGGTCAAAGGTCAAATTCAGGGGTCAAAGGTCAAATTTGACACCAAAAAGTTTGCATCTGCAACTCATCCTCGTAGATCATAAAGCCAATGAGGGTCAAAGTTGGTAGATAGGTGACCCATGGTCAGAACTTGTGTCTCCTGTCAAATTTAAGGTCAAAGGTGAAATTAGTGAAAAATTTATCTTTGGGGTATCTTAATCCAAAATGGCTATTTACATGGGACCTTGAAATATATGGCCAGTATACAAGATTTTATCGAAAAATCATGTTTGTATGTGTTTTGAGGTCAAAGGTCAAGTTCAGGGGTCAAATGTCAAATTTGACACCAAAAAGTTTGCATCTGCAAGTCATCCTCCTAGATCATGAAGCCGATGAGGGTCAAAGTTGGTAGATAGGTGACCCATGGTCTGAACTTGTGTCTCCTGTCAAATGTAAGGTTGAAGGTCAAATTAGTGAAAAATTTATTTTTGCAATATCTTAATCCAAAATGGCTAGTTACATGGGACCTTCAAATATATGGCCAGTATACACGATTTTATCTAAAAAACATGTTTGTATGTGTTTTGAGATCAAAGGTCAAGCTCAGGGGTCAAAAGTTAAATTTGGAACCTGAAAAGTTTGCGTCCACAACTCAATCCTCCGAGACTGGAAAGCTGATGAGGGTCAAAGTTGGTAGATAGGTGACCCATGGTCTAAAGTTGTAACTCCCATCAAAATTTAAGGTCAGAGGACAAAGTCAAGTAAGTGAAAATTTTATGCTTCCTGCATTTCTTTATCCAAACTTCCTATTTACATAAGACCTTCAAATAGATGACCGGTGCACTAGATTTTACCTAAAAGTCATGTTTTTTTTGTGTCTTAAGGTCAATGATCAAGTTCAGGAGTCAAAGGTCAGATTTGACACCAAACAGTTTGCTTTACAATTCCTCCTAGCATGCAAAGCCAATGAAGATTAAAGTTGGAGATAGGTGACCCATGATCTATATTGTATCTGCCATCAAGATTTAAGGTCAAAAATCAAAGGTCAAATCTCTTATCGTCAAAATGCTTTGAAAAAGTGTGTCACAATTTCCTTCCAGAAAGTAAGTCTAATGAACTTCAAACTTGGTCGTTAGGTGCCTGATTATGATAATGCAACATTATTTATTATATCTTTGCTGTTCCATACAATGTGAACTAATATTTCAACCATGCTTGGACTGAGGTATTGTTTGGAATAAAGTGTCATTTTCCATGCTTTTGTAGTACTCCTACTCAGTATGTATTTACTTGTTACATGCCCTGGCCAAGGAATTAAATGGTTTACAGTATATTTTGGCGAGAAAAGAAATTGAGTTACGCAAACGATTGTGATGTGTTCCTTAGAAATATTACATAATGCCCAGAGTAGGGGCGTGCTGATTTGAGAAATAAAGGATATGGAAGGATTACTTTGATGCACACATGATCTGCATGAGAATATGTACTTTGACGCGAACGTGACTTCTACATTCACATTCAAGTCACCGGTTTGCTATGGCTATTTGCTATGCTGTGAGTCACAATCTGCAGGTTTTCTTAGACAAAACTTTTGCCATCATATGTACTGTTTTGAGAAATTTTTGTATTGTTAGTCATATGAGGTTTGATGTGATAGCCAAAGAAGTTGCTGTAATTAAAATACTTGAAAAAGCAGCTCACTGAAGATGTAAAAATTTACGAAGTGCATACAGACTAAGGTCAGGTGACACGATACTGTGAAGTCCAGTACACTGGATAGTAAGTATTACAATAGGCACATTGGCCTGCCCCTAATTACACCATCTCAGGCAAGCATTGAAATGAACTGACAATAAATCTGTTAAGACCTTGCAATCAATTCACTGTAAGTCTCAATAATTGCTAAGTTCTTGAGACTCAATCACAATTCTAGTTACAAAAAAATGTAAGAAAGGTGTCATGTGCTCACTATAACAACCAATTCTTGTAAGACCTACATGTGTAGCCTAAACATTGCACACTTGTTTCAGAATTAAATTTCCAAATTTCATATTTGAACTAGCATGCAAAGATGGTTGATATCAATGTTGTTTAAGCCTTATTAACTTATGGTATGTGCTGTGATCCTCTTTCTGTTATTTACCCTGGAAAATTCCTATATATGTGTATTTCCAAGGTAGGCCTACCATTAGGATAGTCTAGGTGCACCATGAGTGACTGATACTCCACTGTAACATTATGGTCCCATTAAGACAATGAGCCTCAATTTTATTTTGGCCCTATTAACTTCTAGTGTGTTGTGATCCTCTTCCTGCTATTTACGAAGCAAAAGATCTAAATAAGTGCATTTGCAAGGCAGGCCTCACGTTAGGCTAGGTACACCATGAACGTTACTCTAGTGTAGGTTAAGGTTTAGGAAAATAAACTTCGCATTCATTTAGGTATCAAAGTTTATATGTACACATGCTTGTAAGCACCATGAGTATTAATTTCTCATTAAACGTGTCTAAAATTCCACCAAGGAATAACTTTTCCCTGCCATTCTCTGGCAGTGAAGTTGCAAATATTTTTTTGATTTCCAAAACAGATATTTCTATTGGTTTTGATGATAAAAGAGGCCTGTGTGGTCATGATGGTGTGTGTATGCGTGGGTGTGTGTGGAGTGTATGTGTGTTTGAGACACTTAGCTTGTGCACACGATATCTCCAGGAAGGAATGAAGGATGCTCTTCCTACTAGATGTGTAGGTTTGTCATATTGAGAGGAAGGACTGTGATGTTTTTGGAGATCAAAGGTCATCTGCCGTCACTAGAGGTCAAATACTGAAAAAATCGTGCATGCTATGGATACTCTTCATACTTGGTATGTAGGTTTATCATATTGAGAGGATGGAACCTATCGCTTTTGGTGGACGTCAGAGGTCATCTGGGGTCACCAGAGGTCAAATACTGAATACCTTGTACACATGATATTTCCAGATAGGAATGATGGATACTCTTCATACTTGGTACTCTGTGTAGGTTTGCTGTATTGAGTGGACAAACTCTATTGATTTTTGTTTAGATCAAAGGTCATCTGTAGTCGACAGGTCAGAAAATGTGAAAACTTTGTCAACACAAATATGTCAAGAAGGGAAGCTTAGACAGATCTCATAGTATGTAGGTGTACCACATTGAGCTAGAAGGACCCTATTATTTTTGGTGGAGGTTCAAGGTCATTTGGGATCAACAGGGGTCAAATTGTGAAAACCTTCTGCTAATGTTATCTCAAGAAGAGAAGCTTTGACAGATGACATATTCATTATGTAGGTGCATCTCATTGAGCGGTCAATGGGGGTTTAAATTTGAAAACTATATAGACATGGTCTCAATCATTCATATAAAGCATAGGTAGCTTAGGGACACATTCTAATGCTATAATGTCATCATCAGAAAAAACATGCTCATAATTGGATCATCAAAACCACAATGCATTTGTGCATTCTGGTTCATTAAGTGCATCTTCATTTCTCAGCAACATGAAATCACTGCTTTTACTTTATCTTTGTAACATATATGTATTGTTTTAATAGTGACTGCACAATTATAATAGAATCCTCATGATCCAGAATTTGAGCTTTCAATTAACATAATAAATAAATCATTCCATTCCCACAAAATTAACATATTTCTCATGAATTTTAGCATGCTTGATTAATGTGCAGCTGTCACAAAAATTAATATTAAGTGTTGGCTTGGACAGACTATAAACATGTTTACACCCCTTACAAATGCCTTGCAAATACAACTCTGTTTGCAAGCATGGAGCAAAACTTTCGAGTTTGCAGAGGTATCTGTGATTTTGGATTTAGCTGCCATTTTGCCATTTGGGTTGAGAAGACAGTTCTTGATTGTAGCCTCAACTTTTAGCTTGGACTTAACACTGTTACTAGACCAAAGAAACTAAGAACCCTATTGTTGCATTTTGTTCAAGGTAGAGCTGTTTTTGTCGCATATTGGGGACTATTAAGTACAATGTTTGTCAAACCAATGTGTTTTTTATAATTTGCTTCCATTATTTTGGTGGTAGTCACTGCTTGTAGACTCAGCTTTTCATTCATCTCTGCTTTCTAAATCAATGTAAAGTACTGCAGTAGTTTACGTTTGGTTCCTTCTAACATATGTTTAATGGCTGCATCTTGTTACTCTTTTTGACACTACAAGGCAGTTTGAATGAAACATATTAATTATTGTGTTTCTATGTTCTGATTGGCATTCAAGTTTCATTTTGTAGCAATGAGAATTCAATGGGTTGAATGAACTATTGTTATTATTGAAATTACAGCTCACATTTTTACTATGTTTGGATTAATTATTTGCTTTATCATCTGTTGCTTTCACATTGTGGTCTTTGAAAAGTGCAGATGCTTTGTCCATGCTGTGTCT
This sequence comes from Stichopus chloronotus, assembly GCA_021234535.1. Classification (NCBI taxonomy): domain Eukaryota; kingdom Metazoa; phylum Echinodermata; class Holothuroidea; order Aspidochirotida; family Stichopodidae; genus Stichopus; species Stichopus chloronotus. Next base: position 15,812,065 of record CM037841.1, on the reverse strand, counting down.
TGATGCTGTTGCATATGATAAATAATTGACTTCAACATTGCATGTTGCTTGTAAGTGTGCTTGCCAGTAATTACAGTATTTTGTTTCTGCCTGGTGTGAATTTTGTATAGAAATCAATAGCAAAGTCATCTCTGCCGCCTTAGTTTCTCTTCCATTACACCCCAATCCTATCTGATATAAGGGGGCACACCACCATTAGCTGTTCCATTGACTTACACACTAAATTACTTCTGTTTCCTACCCCCCACAGCCTTGTCAAAGTTCACAACCCCCATAAGCTACCCCTCACATGAAAGCCAATAAGTTGGCCTATCATGGCACAACAAATTTACCATAGCATGACCGTTTAGATTTTGAGATACAAGGGGAAGAAATTTAGAGGGTGTACACCTGGTCATATTAATCCGCAAAGTGACGGAAATCAACCCTTTTCCACACCAATTATTGAAACAGCCTAAATCACCTCCGATCCATCTAAATTTGCCGTCACTCAGGCATTGACATCTCCCCTTTCATATCCATAAAAAATCTGCCACAACTGATCATCTTAACATGAAAAATTTACACCTAGAATGGACCTAAAATTGACGGTGTACTCCCGGTACTACTTTTCTCAGGAAGGCCGTACCTCTAATAGTGGTGTGCCCCCATAAGTCAGATTCTCACATGCCTCTTTTCATTCAAATTCAGCAGTAAGAAGTTTGCTGTGTTGTCCTGAAGGGAAGAAGTCCCTGTCATTTTGTTCCATTAGGAATCTAGGGTCCAACAAATGAAAGTGATCCTTGCATTTAAATCAATCTGCTGCCGTGAATGAGATATTTCCTCTAATATCAGATTGTAGATGATATCCTCGCTGTGACTTTTGTTGTTGTTCTTTTGTACATGCTGTTAATTTTGCCATTACTGTTATGCTGCACCATCTGCAAACTGAAAAACCTGTCCTGTACCTGTCTTGGCAGGATCTTTTGACTTGGTTATCAGAGCATGTGTCATCCTCTCCCACCTTGCCCTTGTGTGCAGTGGTCCATGTCTCATCTCGAACATTACATTGAGTTTAGTAAGTAGGCCAACAATTTGTTGATAAGCAAGTTGTGGTCTATAGTACCTTAAGAGCTTGTTTGCTCAAGTGATTAAATTAGAGGTAAGTCTGGGACAGGTAGACGAAGCTGCAGAGATGCTTCATATTGCTAATGGGCTCTCTGACAACCTGTAGTACTACTTTGACATGGTAGAGTTCAGATCAATAGTGTCTACCATTGTCATTTTAAATGTCATCATGAAGTCAGTGAATATAGTATTTTTGCCCTCATGATTTTCTTTTTTTTTGTGGGGGAGTGTTTCTAAAAATAAGAATCACCATGATAGTGCTTTTTTTATTGTGCCGTCACTCCCCCCCCCCCCCAAAAAAAATCAAAGAAACAAGTGCCTTTGCTGATTACCACATGTGTATGGTACTTGATAGATTTACAGTATTTCCCTATTATTAGCTCAGACCAGCATGCTGGTGTGAGCTTTTGTTATCATGCAGTGTCTATCTATCTGTACACACTTGTTCAAAATGCTTCTCCTCCCACATGCTTTCATGGATTTGTTTGAAACTCAGACATAATGTTTCCTAGGTGGTGGGCTATTTGAGGTGTTCAGGAATTTTTGGTCCAAGATCCCATGTGGACCCTGTGGCCCATTTTATGAATTTCTACAAAATGCTTCTCCTCCTACAGATACTCTTGCACAGTGTTGATGGTTTGTCATAATAATACTCTGGTAGTGGTACCTTCAGGGTGTTCAGGAATTTTTGGTCCAAGGTCCCATGTGGGCCCAATAACCCATTATGTGAAATTCTGTTTGAAATGTTGTTTCTCACACATGCATCCATGGATTTGTATTTATCTTGGATGCAATAATCTCTGGGTGGTGCTTCATCTGGGGTGTACAAAAAAGTTTCAGTCCAAGGTCCCATGTGGGCCCTTTGGCCCATTTTATGAAATTCTACAAAATGCTTCTTCTCCTCCAGATTATATTGTACAATGTCGATTATTTGTCACAATGATGCTCAGTTATTGGTCCCTTCAGTGTGTTCAGGAATTGGTAGTCCAAGACCCCCATGTGGGCCCAATGGGCCATTTTATGGAATTCTGCAAATTACCTCTTCTTCTACTGTTAAAGTGCCCCTTTCAAACTGTCATACACATCTCAAATATGCCTATCGTGCATGAATGATGATTGAGTAATTGGACAGTGTCAGTTGCTACCCTAACTGAAACTCTGTATTGCCCTCAGGTATGTTGACCAGCATTTGGACTTAAAGTTTATGAAATTCTGAAAATTGTAAAGTCCTACAGATTCTCTTGTACAGTGTTGATGATTTGGTGTAATGATACTCAGTGGTACCTATGATTTGACATAGTGATACAAAAATTGTACCTTCAGGATGTTGAGGTATGAGCTTCTGCACCAATTGATGCTCTGGTGTAATATTGTCAGCCAAAAGGTCAAAGTTTGCTGTATACTGTACACTATATAACCATTTTATGCTGATTAGAGTGTACAGATGCATCCCACCTCATTTAGTATCCCTACATTAGGGTTGATCTGGAAAAAAATGCCCAGAAGCTGAATTCAACAGGGTATGGTAGGCATGGGTGTAAATGTTCCTCCCAAAAAGTAAGGATGTGTAAGGCAGGGGTTGGGAACTCTATTTTGCAGGGGACTATGAGAACATGGGTCCATTGATCCAAAATTATACCCAAAGTATGTCATGTGTAATATCAAAGTAAGGGAAATTTAATTTAACTCTGCCTGTGATTGTTATTTTGTTACTTCATCAACTTGTAAAATGTTATAACTGATTGAAGGCAATAATTATGATGGTAAACAGGCATATCCAAGTTAGGCAGTGCTTGTAACGAATAGAAACCCTTCAAGGTAGTGTGACATGCATCAAGAAAACAGGTGGCTTTTTTCAAAAGTTGCAGGGTGACATCCTGAATGATAATCCCTTGAAGTTGCATTTCTCTCTTTTATGGTTTGGGATGAAAATGCAAATGTGATGTGGAGTGTTGTACAATGTCACTATTTCTTGGCCTGTATATTCTATCTCATAATTACTTTATGTTTTCACATTGGTAAGTAGTAATATCAATATTTGTGAAGAAAATACAAACGTAAAAAATAAAACCGTCAAGGCATAAAAAATTCTCAATTGTCCTTCAAATAGTTAAGTAAATAGAGGATAACATAAGATATAACATGTGAATCGCTATCTTGACATCATAAATTGGCATATGTAGCCAATGCTTATCAGGTATAATACAGGACTTTGCCCATAAAATTGTCAATTTTCAATGAATTTTGATGGAATTAGTGGCTATTTTCAATATTTGTAATGGTTAATACAGTCAATATTCCAAAATGTAATTTTTATGTCACACAACCTTTTCTTAAAACTTATACTCAGTATAACACATGTAATGTTAAAACAAGATTTTGTAAATGTATAACAGTTTTCGCATTACAACATCATTGATGTCTCAATAGCACAATTTCTTGATTAGAAAACCAGTACTTCTTGCAGCTTATAACTTTCAGTACAATTGCAAGCTCCTCAACAATGCAAAATAAATGCATGTGTTGAATTATTCTGGTTCTTCTTTAGCACTGCCAAATTCTTTTAAATCTGCAAAATCCAGTGTACATTGTCCACATCACACTCCCCAAGCAGATATACAAGAAGTGGTATCTTCCACACAGCCACACTTCATGGTTGGACATTGCCTCTCTCCATTGCAGTTTTAAGGTAGGGGTTCATGTGGTGCAATTTTCTGAAAATTCAGCCTGAAGTATTTTTTAAGTTTTCGGAAAGAAGGTCTTTTCATTTTTCAGACAAAGGTCATTTCATCTTCAAAAAGTGCTCACCCCAAAACCAGGCCTCCCAGAGTAGCATAAAATTTTAAAATTCATAAAATATGTTGAAAATGGACATGCAGCATAAAATGGCTTAAAATCTAGGGCAAATCATGAAATATTTTGATTAAAGGTATTGCTTACATCTCTCTTGTCAAATTATCCATAATGCCCTGGAATGTCTTGTATGTTCATGTTTTCCATGTGGCTCACAAGTTTGCTACATCTTATGGTAGCATACCCCTACTGATTGCCCCATTGACTTACACACTAAATGGCAAAAGTAATGTGGTCTCTCAGGCCTTGCAGAAGTTTCCAACACATTTAAGTTGCCACACTTTGGAAAGCTTACACATTGGGCCATTCATGGCACTTTTATTTTTGTACATAGGTGGTTAAGGTATTGTTTGTACCTTAGGTGGTTGGATTTTCTGCTAGAGGCCGTCAAAGTTAGCATACGTTGTCACTGGGGCAAATCACAATTTGCTTTGAATGATACTGCTCTGCCGGCAATCCATAACTTTTCTATGATTGCTTCAATTGGCACCATTTTGACACCACGTATAGCTCAACTCACCTACTTCAATATTCAATCTACAGAAGAACCCATCGCAAAGGATTAATTACGGAAAAAGGTGTCCAAATGTCCATTGTAGGGAGTTTCACCCACGGCGAACAAAATGCGGAGAAATCCATTCTCCCAACTTCTATAAAGTGTATGCTACCTTAAGTCGTCTATTGTGTGTGTATTAACAATGCACCAAACTCACTGTCAATGTTTAGGCAACAGTACACAAGCCCCGAGCAGATTTCAAATGAAACCAGTGTTCTTCTGGTGTTGTATGTGAATGTTACATAATATCAACTCATGGCCTACATTTAATTTCTAAAACAGTGTAGCATCCTTCCTCCTTCCCTAGTCTAACTCCAGCCTCTGAAAGAAGTATCAGATATGCCACCTATCTTTAATCACTGCAGATACGGTTCCTGTAATGTATTTAGCTCAAAAACCATTATGCTAGTGCCATGATTTAGCAGTAAATACATTTACACACCATCAATTTTCCACCTAGAGGCTTGGTCATGTCTGTAAGTGGCATTTTAATAGTAGCACCTATGTATAAAAGCAAACAAGTAGTACACACTGATTTGATGAACATGGTCTCGGCACTCTTTATGTGTTTTAATCTTAACTTGGTCAGGCAAATTCATAGTTGATCTGTTTAGCATAGTTACTGCTTGCTCCCTATGTTTGGCATGAGGTAAAAGTCCCCCTGATTCCATAGTTTTAGTTTAGTTCCTCCAGTTCTGTTCTGTGCCACCAATCTGGGAGGTTGGGATATGGGGAAGGACTTGTTCCTCCCAAACGTATTTTAACAAAAAAAATAAATTCACTCAGAAACTGATTGTAAACTTCATTTATTTGTAGGTGTGGGGTGAGGTGTTACATAAACAGACAAAAGGATTTGGAAATGCTGTTCCCGGTGATCTGGGCTGTGTTTTCGACCAAAAAAGTTACTTGTGTGCTGTGGCAACTGATGGTGGTGCTGTAAGCTACTTACCTAGTAGATACATGTGACCATAAGACCTTTTGTGTGCACCTTCTTAAATTTTTTTGAGGCTAATTTTTGGTCATGGAAGGAGCAAACACTAGTTAAAAGTTGAAATATTCTATGTAAAAGCAATCTAAATTACTACAATTTTTCATAGATATTTTTCTCATTCAGTGAAAAATTGCAGACAAGGATCCCTTTTCATGGATGGGTATATGCAGTGTAGGACACCCAGAAATTGTCATTTAGGACCAAAAATGTCATTGAATGAAAAAGTCATTTTCATGAGATGGCGCAAAATCCTTTTGACCTATTCAGAATTTCCAAAAAATTAGACTGTTTTTCTTCCATCTACACACACACTTTTTTTTACAAGGAAATAGAGCTTAATCTGAGCTTTCAGAGGGTACTAGGCAAATTTTGGGATTCACTTGCAGAACAATGTCGACAGTAGCTTGAAATGTGACAACCTGGAAGTAAGTCAATAGTGGCATAAATAAGCCTAGAATTTATGGACAAATAGCATAAATTAATCAGTTTTCTCCAAACATGCTATAGGACCACCCCCATGAACTACATGTACTGCAGGCTATACCATGGTTTCATTTTTGTTGTGAAAGGTGTTTTATGTTGCAATCAAAAGAATTTTATCATTGACACACTCTAATTGTAACATTACATGTATTATATTAATTAAAGCACTACATAGCTTGAATATGCCTCAAGTTCCCCACTGTCTACATATCCTTCCTTTTTCCTTTTTTTTTTTTTTTGTGAGTATTGACACCAATACCTACCATAATAAGTCAAAATCATCTTCTTTGCGGATTTTTTTTTCCAAAATATCAAAACAAATAATATAGCTAAGTTTGGGATACTAATTAGCTGGTTAACTCTTTCATGCTTGACTGTGCCTGTGCTCACTGTTGGTCAAACATACCAGAGCTACTTTTTCCTGTGAACACACTACTTGTGCAGGTCTTTTCAGATATTTTCTACGTGCTGCCCACCCATCAGTTGTGGCCAAATTATTAGTACTTTGAACAGAGAAAAGCTCCATCCCATTACAGAGGGGATGCATTTTGTGTTTAACTGGCTTCAGATGACTTTGGAATGTGAGGTATTTGGTGCGATAACTCAATAATCGAGCTCTAAATTTTTCTCAAACTTTGGGTGGATGTGTATCATTTTGAGTAGATGTGCCCTCTTGTTTTTGGTGCCCATATCTTGCATATTAATGAGTGGACGGACTTAATGTAAAATTCATGATATGGCAATATCTTTGTTGTGTCTTGTCCTATTTGCTTCAAATGCAGTAGGAAGGTATTGTTAGATATTAGGTACATGACCATGGCAGTTTTATTTTCACTGTCTTAAAGCAATTTTGGCTTCAGTTTGTGTAAGTGTGTTTAGAAAATTTCAAATTTTTGTACATACTTCGGGCAATTGACTTTTGGTTACACAGTGAAATCCCTTGGTTCCACTTTTATGCTATGGATGCTGATACGTTCCTCCAGTCTCCCTCCAGCAAATCAAGAAAGCACTGCTTGAGGTAGTAGTTTCATGATGAAAGGAAGCAGCAGTGCTGTGAGAAGTACTGTAAATGGTCACGTCAGACAAGTTTTGGCTGATCACTGTACATCCTTGTGCTTCAGTGCTGATGTGTGCATTGCTGTAAATGGCTTTTAATTAGTAAGGTGGGCAAGACAATGAAAGAAAATAAGGCAGTTGGTGTTCTTAACAGTGGAAATTAGACTCCAGGAGTTCCCTCAACACATATGCTGTCTGTGTTCGGTGGACTGTAAAGGGGTATCAATGTGATAAGCCCTATTGCAATTTGCAGAACCACTTCTTTAGGGCTTTAAATGAAAGATTCACAGCTGCTTATGCTTTGTAAAATGAATGGGATGTTGCTGTAAATTGTAGGAATCAACATCTTCATTTCATTGCATAAGTTAAAATGGCTTTTTTATTGTAATGGTGCGGTGTCACTCTATCTATCTATCTATCTGTTCGCAATTGTTCAAAATGCTTCTCCTCCATCATGCTTTCATGGATTTGTCTGAAACTTGAACACAATGTTTCTTGAGTGTTAGACCATTAAAGTTGTTCATGAATTTTTGGTCCAAGGTCCCATGTGGGCCCTTGGCCCATTTTATGAAATTCTACAAAATGCTTCTCCTACAGATTATATTGTACAATGTTGATGGTTTGTCACAATGATGCTCAGTTATTGGTCCCTTCAGGGTGTTCAGGAATTGGTAGTCCAAGACCCCATGTGGGCCCAATGGCCCATTATTTGCAATTCTGTTTGAAATGTTGCTTCTCACACATGCATCCATGGATTTGTATTTAACTTGGACAAAATAATCCTTGGTGGTAGTTCGTGTGGGGTGTACAAAAAATGTTTCAGTCTAAGGTCCCATGTGGACCCTATGGTCCATTTTAGGGAATTCTACAAAGTTGTTCTTCTCCTACATATTCTCTCGTGCAATGTGGATGGTTTGTCATAATGATACTCTGCTAGTGGTTATCTTAGGGTGTTCATGAATTTGTAGTCTCTAGTTCCATCAGGACCATATGGCCCATTTTATGGAATTCTACAAATTGCTTCTCCTTCTACCATTAAAGTGCCCCTTTAAACTGTCATATGCATCTCAAATATCCCTATTGTGCATGAATGATAATTGAGTAATTGAACAGTGTAAGTTGGTAGCTAACTGAAAGTCTGTAGTGCCCTCAGGTATGTTGACCACTACATGGACTTAAAGGGGCACTTTGAGTAGTTTCATGAACTTCATGTAACGTAAATGGCCTTTACAAGCCTCCGTAGAGAAAGCATCTGATAGAACTGCTCAAAATCCTGAGTTAAATGTTATTATTGCTTAATTAAAAGTTAATTAAGAGACTTGGGTAGAACAAAATAACTTAACTGTTGTAAAAACACATACCGGACACGTGTGCATGGTTTTCATGAAAATATTATTGTTTTTATTGGTAAATACTTAAAGAGATTGTGTTCAAACTTATGCTCAATGACATGATCGAATTCATATACTATTTTGAACAGTGATTAAAGATATTTTACAGCTCCGCCCAGGGTGTTCAAGGGAAACAGAGGTTGCTTGTGTGCTGAGTATTCTTTTGTAGCACCTTGTTCTCTGTGTTATGAATCTGGTTGCATAATAATTGATCCACTACCTACCATTGTGGGAATCTCCGGAGTGGATGAAGCTTATCAGGCCTCAGAAACACTACATTCAGTGAGTCTTCACAAATATATGACTTTTGTGTCAAGTTTCTAGTGACTGATCAATGTTCAACTAAGATTGCCCCATTATGAATCACATGTAAATGACCAGTAATGAGTGAGTAGCTAATGATTTAAATTGGTTTTGGAAAACTTGTGAGCATTTACTTTTCCACATTAATACCAATTCATATACCTACAACCAGTACAAACTAATAAAAAAAATTAGTAACAATTGACAGTTTTCATAATTATTGGATGTGAATAGTGATGTGTATTATAAGCATTGTTATTTGGTAGCACCCATCAAAATTTTCACAACTTTTATTTATTGAAAAAGAGCTAACTTCTGTGCTGTTGGGACTCTAGTTTATGAAATTCTGAAAACTGTGCAGTCCTACAGATTCTTTTGTACAATGTTGGTAATTTGGTATAATGATACTCAGTGGTACCTATGATTTGACATAATGATACATAAATGGTACCTTCAGGATGTTGAGGTATGAGCATCTGCACCAATGGTGCTCGAGTTGATATTTATGAACTCCAGCATATTGTTTTAGAGTATGTATATTCCATGTACAAGGAACCATACTGCCCCTGGGCTGTTGTGAATTCATGCAAAATACTTCTTCTCTTACAGATTATATTCAACACTGTTAATGGTTGGTCACATTAGTGCTATGGAAGTGGTTCCATGTGGGTACATGTTTGTCATGTTTAGGGTCCATTGTTCTAACTTGGGCCATATGGGTCATTTTATAAAATTATGAAATATATTTTGTGAGTGTTAGTGCTTTTATAGGTAACTTGGGTACCCAAATGGCATTGTATTACCTGACTCCAAAACCTCTACCGATTCATTCATAAATTGAAAAACGATACAACCTCTGTGTCAGATTGTCAAATTTCCTTACCATACACAGCAAATATCTCAAAATGGAATTTTCTTCTTTTTCTCAAGGAAAATAGGTGGTCCAATTTATGAGAAGGCATAAGCAAGTATGTAGTGTACTAGTAAAATTCCACAACACAAAGGTGATGTACAGTACGGTGGAAACACAAATGTTGACAATAAAGCCACCATTTTGGTTGGATACCCTGGTACCCAACAGGTATGGGGAAAAGTTACCCGATGCCTAGTTTTGAGAATCAATGAAATGACTAGTGAGTGTAGTAAGCTCTCTCAAGGCTTTTACTTTTACCTTGCACAGCTCAATGGTTCGAGGTGCTTGCACTTGGATGCAAGTTCGTATCTTTTTGTTGAGGAGGTTCATCTTTTGAGTTTGATCAGTGATTATGGCAACTTTTTCTTCAAGGCAAAGGTTGCATTGTGAGTTGCATCTTTCTTCATTGAGTATTGGCCAAACACGACACCAGCCAGTGTTTCAACGTCAGCATGGGAAGCTACAATGGGGCGAAAGCATACAAACTCGTCTGCGTATACGTCTTAGCTAATCTCAACCAGAAATTCCCTAATGAAAAAAGTGGTCTATACCGTGATGACAGCCTTGCAGTCTTTGACACAAATTTGGGAAGAGAAGCAGACATTTTGAGGAAAAAGTTCATACAAGCATTCAAATCTTTCGGGCTCAAAATTACCATCACATCTAATTTAAAAGTTGTAGACTACCTTGATATCACCATGGACTTAATCACAGGAACACACCCTCCACACAGGAAACCAGGCGATAATGTAGTCTACATCAATGTTAATGCAAACTACCCCCCAAACATTATCAAAAGGATACCTGAAATGATTAACAAAAGACTTTCAGAACTATATATTATCTAACAAACTTGTATCTGACAACACAATACCCAGGCACCCATACCCAAGCACATTCTCTAGCAGCCTTGAATACAAGCAACACCTCCAAGCCAACCATGAGGAAAAACCGCCACAGAAATATCTCTTTCAGCCCCCCCCCCCCCCATTAAGTAAGAATGTAAGTTCTAATGTAGGTAAAACCTTCCTGAGGCTAATATCCAACCATTTCCCAGCAACACATTAGCTGCGTAAAATCTTCAATCGGAACTATGTGAAAGTCAGCTACAGCTGTATCAACAATGTGAAAACAATCATCAACTCCCATAACAACAGAATATTTAGGACACAAAACACCAACTCCCTGCAAAAAAATGCAACTGCAGATTGCCAAGCAATTGCCCCCTCAACGGGAAATGCTTAACAGTCTATTGTTTTCAAGGTGAAGCATGATGCAGGTGAGCACACCTACATAGGCTTATGTGGAGGTCAATTTGAGACCAGATTCAACATTCATTCCAACTTATTCCGAAATGAATCATACCAAAACGAAACGGAACTTTCTAAATTCATCTAGACACTCCAAAAGCAAAAGAGAGAATATTCAATAGAATGGTCAACACTCAAGCAGGCCAAGACTCACAAAAGATGCAATAGACTATGCAACCATGCCTTGAAGAAAAAGTTGCCATAATCACTGCCCAAACTCAAACAACAAACCACCTCATCAAAAGAACAGAACTTAAGTCCAAGTGCAGGCATTTTGAACCATTGAGCCGTGTCATTGAGCATCTGGTGTGTATGTGACTTGCATACATTACACAAGTGTAGTTGTTTATAAGCTTATCATTTGCCGCATTGCGACATGTGCTGACTAGTTCAGTCAGATTTAGTGAGGTCATCGTTAGATGGCAGTTAATAATATACTCCATTGTGTGAGTTTTTGTTTAGTGTATGTTTAAAGTAATTGCGTGTGTACTGAAAAACCAAAAAGATAAGATTACATTTGATCGTAACTTTTTCGTTATTTTTAAATGTACAGGCGAGGTTGTGCATGAACGGACTATATCTTTCAATGAAGGAAAATGCCAGTAACTACTTCGAAAAGCAACGGGATTGGCATAAAAACAGTGAAAAACATAAATCATATTTGAAAATTAACCATAATTCTTACAATTAGGGCCTACATAATGAATATGCAACAGTACAGGTCTCACTAGTGTGTCAAAAACATACCACTCAAGTCGTCACTCCTTGATCGATATCAGGAATTGTAGTATTTGGTGAAAGGAAGCACTGCATTTACAAATAATCTGCAAACTGAACACAACATTGCGGAGTCAATGATTCTGTTTGTTTTGACTTACTGAATATTCAGTACTAGTGTACTTCTCACTGGCTTGTTCAAAGAAGCACACTATTGATTTGAATGAAAACTGTCAACCACTACATTATCGTATTCTACACTTTTTTGTCATTTTGTTAGAAGAATTTGAAATCATATGGCAGAATTTACCAACTGGAACCTATTTATTTTCCCAGATTGTCTGAATGGTGTAATTAAAGGCCTTACCAAACTTTTGGAGTGGAAATTTCAATGTTTTTACTTTTTGCCTATGCACACAATCACTTTAATATACAGATGGAGTAAAGGGAGGGAGATGAACAGTTGAATTTTGTTCTGATTTACTGCCAAGCATCTGAGATAAATCTAGTTTGTCTAAGTTGCCACTTGTAGCGAAACAGAAGGAACATCTCCAGAAATAGGAGATTCAGTATAGACTGTCAGTACTGTACAGTTATCCCACTTTGATGTCATTGTCATTCTCTTTCTCTATGGTGCATTCGGTGTAAAGTTTGTGTTTGCTTTTTATTGTCTTGTTTTGTTTCCTTTGGTGATTTAAAACATTACCTAGATGTGTAGTGTTTCCAACCACCTGGATTTTACTGCTTCCAATTCAGCCATGTACTCACAAGATATTTAATTGGAAAAAAGTCTTTGTTCACTTCAATGTTAGCTAGACTGAAAAGAAAAAACAGAAGTGAGAAGAGATCTGAGCAACCATCTTGTCTACTTTGGGATATTTCCTCTTCCCATTAATAAATTATTGTGCAACATGCTAGCAAGGGATTTAGTGATCAGTGGTAGTGATAGAATTGCTTTGCTTTGTAGTAATTGGATTCTTTGTAATTGCTCTGAACATTTTTATTTTTTTTAATTCACCATCCATGCTATCTTAGGAAAACCACCAAGACCCCCTCCTCCTGCTGGTAAGTTATGAGCTGATCAGCCACAATATGTAATTGTTCATGTTTGGTTTTGTTTTGTAACATTGATTTTGTGTCCCTGATCATGCTCATTTCGCTTAATATGGTGAGTAGTTGATGGTCAGCCCCTTTCCGTCTCATCAGCTCATTCATCTCAGCAGTTTTGTCACTCGTTCAAGCTTCTTGTACTTTCCTGTTGTACAGTTTAATATTGTTGCTACTGAATCAAGTGTCTTCCAAGTGTCCTTAAAACTAAAACCATATTTTGTGTTCATATCAAGGAATTTGTCATATTTTGGTACTGTCTGGTTGATAGCTCTATAAAAATAAACTGTCAAAATATTTACAATAAAGAACAAAGGTGTTTCATTTAGTTCTGTGGAGAGTTGTTGATATTTGGCAACTACTTGTAACTGCTATTGATTTTATTTTCTGGATGTGAAAAGGAGAAAAATATTTGAGACCATAAAATTAATCGCAAAAGTCAAATGTTCAATGTTTGCCACATCACTGTAATTTCTGCTTTTTGGTCTTCTGTAAATGTGGTGAAAATCCAATTCATTGATCTAGATTATCATTTCAATGCAGTCTGATGGTAAGCTTCCTAGGCAAAAGTTCTGTACAAAGGTTGTGTATCCCATCAACACCTGTATTTCTGACTCTCGTTATAGTCCAGTACCTTCTTGTCATGGATTTCTTTCTGATGTTTTGATACATCACTTTCATTGAAATTTAGTAAGTGCTTACAAAGTAAACTTTAACAAACTAATCATGCTGCATGATTGCATATCAGCAAATCTTAAGTTGTTCAATGCTTTTTCTATTTGTATAAATTTGTTAAAACAAAAGACTACCATAACTTGTTGTATAGGACTGGCATTTACATGACAATGGTATCCTAAATAAAATGCCCTCTTCTGCCTTCAGTTTTGTGCATGAAAAGCAAAAAAAATCAAACTGCTTATGTTCTTCTTTAAGATGATTCATTCTCTGTGTGATACACCTTCTTTCATATCCAGTTGGCTTCATATGACTGTACTTTGAACCATTAGAATCACTTCTTCAGTTTTACAACTATGATGGTATAAAAGCAGTCACATGTTGGAACTGTGAAAGACAAAATACTTTCAATTGTACCAACAATAGTAGTGCTTATGACAGCTCTTGAGATGACACATAATGCAGTGAAGAGTGCCCATGACACATCTTAAATAGCTTCCTGGTATTCTTTCCTGGTATTCTTTCCTGGTATTCTTTCCTGGTATTCTTTCAAGGTAGTTTGAGGTAGGTTGCAGTAAGGACCACTCCTGTAAGGTAGGATGTCCATTTTGATTAAATACCATACACTGTGTCCTCTGAATTGTTTACCACTTGATTCACACTGTTGGTGTTTTTGCAAAGACGGTTCTTCAAACTGAAAGCTTCTCCGCCATTGTTATATCTGGTTGTATAAACCTGTATTAATAGTTTCAACTCTAGAGGCTTATTCTCTCAGGTGTTGTGAGGTTTGATACGGCTAGAAGAAAGTGTAGTGCAAGTTGATGAGAGCATGTGTATTTGGAATTTGTAGTGTCTCAGTCAGTCTTGCAGGATTTAATCTCAATGTTGTACCACCTGTAACGATACATCGTACAGTGTTAGTATAGCAACATTGCTGCCTTGTGCTTGAACTTTCCATCTTCACTATCAATTACTTCATTTTGTACAGCAATCTAGGGGGGAGCTAGTGTAGCAACTTAATCGATTTTGCATTACATACAAATTTGTAAACGTTTTGACAATATGATGAAAACTGCACAAATAATTTTATGTTCGTGACTGAATTGACTTCATGACAAAAATGTGCCGAGAACTTGACAAGCAACTAAAACACTGAGGAAATGATCATGTTAGGATCACCAGTTTAGTGATTGACTGAAACGAACACACATATTCGCCACCTTCATTCTACTAATTGTAGGTTGTTTTTGTTGTGTTGGTGCCCCTCGTGGTTTAGTGCAAGCCTCTGCTGTCAGGAACATACAAAGAACAAAGGGAAAGAACAAAGGAGGAATGGGTCCCTCAGTAGGTTGCTAAAAAGACAACTAGTGTCAAGCAAATATGGACATAAATGGCACTGAACATGACCATTAATTGCGCAATAAATGTAAGCTCCATTTAGAGTTTTGGTTTCGGTTGTCAGTGCTGGAGTGAAAGGTAGTGACAGTATAATCTGGATGGTGCAATTTAGAAGGTGATATTGTACATCTAATTCCTTCCTTTGAATCTCCCTAGTTGTCACAGAAGACATCTTCTTTGTTAGCTCACACACCAAGTGTGTGAGGTATTAGAATGAGGCTGATGTGGTCAACTTTTTTCAAAAGCCTTCTCTTTCTTCATTTTTTGAGATATTTGTCAGAAATTTTTTCAGTGTGCTTTTTGGGATAGACATATTTTTTTCCACCTAATTACATTTTGACTGGCTTAATTTATAGGTGAGTTGCAATGTAATTTTTGAAGGAAAATTGGATTTTTGGTTGCTCTTTTGCACACGGCACTCTAAGCTGAGGGGGTTTAGTTGGAGAGCTATTCTGTGGTCACTCTAGTAAACAATAATAAAATTTTACGGTTGGACTGGCCAGCCTATCTGCCCTGTGGGTCATCAAGTCCAACTGAACTATCACCTATCGATATTACATTCCGATACTAGTAAATTGACGTGTAAATTATGTTAGTGAAGCATGTGGCTGAGTGATCATTGTAACCTACAAACCATGTACATTCTAATTTTAAAACCTTCGCAAAAATCTAGTCCAGGGCACATTTCAATTTAGACCCAGCCAAAGCCAGCTCTGACAGCATCTAAACATTGTCCATTGCATCCTTACATATCACACAGCCTAAAGGAGATTTAACCTTCTCTGCAGACCATAGCTGGTACACCTAATACCATTTTTCAACATCACATGTCGAAATTAATATACTACACTGGCATATGATAATGTTGTAGGCTTGATAGTGTGTCAACTAGATGCTTTTTGCATGTAACATTTTGTCACCTTTCAAGTACTGTACTTTCATTTTGGAATGCCACAAACAAAGATTAGCTCTACTTAGTTCAGTGACTGCCCTAAGTTTCGACACCCCTTTGTTCCGACACCCTTATATTTCGATATGTACACTTAAATTACGACAGCAGCAGCTGATCAATGCGTCATTACTATGCCAAGCATTATAGCTGGGACACAAAATGGTGCCTGATGTAATGAATGTGTTGTAACATTGAGTGTCAGAACATGGGGTGTGGGAACAAAAGTTGTCAGAACATAGGGCATAGGGCTAAACCCTCAGTTCAATTGAGTGAGCTACAGCGGGATTGCTGCGCTAGTTCACCACTTACAGGCTTTTAATAGGCTTAAAGGGTATTAGGAACTAAACATCAAAGTGTTCATGTCGTCTACTCCTTCGTCACGTACATCGGAAAAGGTTCATCCATAGCTATAACAATGCTAGTCGCTGTTCTTCAAAATTAGTTTTACCTTTTTTGCACGTTCTGGCGTTTATCATTGTCATGGGTATGTCCTCAGTTCCCTTCAAAACTAAGTGTCAAATCGAGATTTTGCGTGAAGTTAACAAAAGAAATGACTAATGTACCAAAAATTTCTGGAGGTTTATTTTCTTACTTATATTTACAAGACTCTGCCGTCCTTTCTTTTGTCCTTCCCTCTCTCTCTCTTTCTCTGATTTTTCCTCTTCCCGCTCTTTCTTCAACTGTAACACATATACATAAGTTCTTTCAAAGTAATTTTCTTGGCAATAAACAATTGTTCTCTGAGTTCTCTATACATCCTAACTCCATTTTCTTACTTCAGTGCCAAATTAACATTTGTTTTAAATACTCTCCTAAATTCAGTTCTTTTTGTTCATTGTTCTTGAAATTAGAGTTCTTTCCTTCTAAATTTGTTCGTTTTTTTGTTTCCAACCTGGATACAGTGGCCTACGTCCCCTGCGTTTTACCATTCTACCCAGTGGAGTGTGGGTTTATAGCCCTTCTATACGTAGGCAACTATAATTCAAGAGAGAAACCCGAAAATTTGTAAGTGCCAATTTTCCCAACGACATACCCATATTTTGGTCTATTTCCTTCCTTTAACACCCCGATTTAGATAAAAATTTTACTTAGGGTTAAATATGGTTGATTTTGCCTTAGAGGACAGACTGTCTCCATCATCTTGGCTTGATAGCGATGGAAACCACAGTGACCCTCCTAAACGAGGTGCAGAGGACTCTCACATATTAAACACTAAAGTAAAATTCTTGGATACATAAGGTTAGAATGGATATGGTAAGGTCGACAACACGGTAATCTCCTGTATATTACACATCACATGGTTCTGCATGCCATGTCGGCTTACACCATTTCTAAAATTCTTTAGTGTAATAAAACCCTTCCTGGTGTATTTGTAGTAGAGAGCATTTAGTAAGGTATTTACAAAATGCAAACTTAAATGAATAATGAGCTTCACTGCCATGACAATCATAATAGACCACTTCCTGGATGTGTAACTTGATGAACATGGGTCTTTGTCACTTCTCACTTAACCTCCTATTTACATCTGTATTCCCCTAATTGCCCACTATTAACTCGTTGGCAAACTTTATCTTGGTATGCACCCCAACTGGGGGCGCTTCTCCTCTACTTGTTCCAATCCTCTTCTATTTGCCCTTCTTCAAGTTTGGAACTTTAAACGTTTGGCTAACAAAATTCAAGAGTTTCTTAATCGTTCTGGGATCGTTTGCAGCATTCCTTCCTTTCATCCACCCATTTTTCGCCGGTTTTAGACACCTAGGGAAGTTTTTGGATATGTATCTTCTTTTGTTACGGGATTTTTAAATGTAGAAAGTTTGCTTCTCCTTGTGGATTTGTCTCTATGGGTTTAATGTGTAGCACTTGGTTAGGCTTGTGGCCTACTGTATACTTAGTGTTGTATGTTGTTACATGTATTGTGCTCTGTCATCAGGAGGCCCGATCACTATTTTCATGTTCACTATGTTTAAGGTTCCGATGTTTTTAGTGTAAGAATATTGTCCTTGACCCTTCCTGAGGCTCAGTGTCTATTTTAAAGGGGTCTCGGAGACCCCTGAAACCCCAGGGGACACTTCAGCAAAGAAGTCCAAACTGTCCCTAAACCATCCCTCCAAGGATGTGAAGGCCAGTCTTCCTGTTGATACCGAATGCGTGGACCAGTTCAAGGCCACAGCGGAAGCAAGGAGGTGGACCCCTTTTCCTTGAAAGGAGTGTAGTGCCTTCCGGCTCGATGAGGAGGAGTGCAAGGACTTTTTGATTGCTCCCTGGATCCCAGTGGTTGCAGTAGAAAAATGCCTGAGCCATGGATAGCAAAGCCAACTAGTCAGTCTGCTTCCAGGAAGGCAGAGAAAGCTTTTATGGAATGGATAATGCAGCCAGGGCTGCTGTGAAGTTCTCTTCAGCATTACTACTGATTGCAGAAATGCTAACGAAGTCCTTTCGTCAGGTTGGAGGGGAAGAAGTGTCCCCCAAGGATACCATCATTCTGGTTAATTTGTTGGGTCCGCTCTCTAGGTTAACTTTTGACCAGTTTCCTAGAGTGGCAGTTCGCTCGGTTCAGGAAAGAAGGGACTTGTTAATGGATGTCCTGTTCTGGCCAACACAGGATATCAAGTGCAGGTCCCTGGATTTTTGGGGGACAGTTTGAGGAACAGCTACAAACAGAGGTGAAACGGCAGAAAGACCTGATGAAAGCAGATTTACGTACACCTTGTAGCTCTCTCAGCAGATGTAGATCCCCAGGCCACATGAGACGGACACGCCCCTGGGCTAGGCCTTCCTCCAGCCCCCTCCCTTTGGTTCTGCCTTGGCACGCTAGCCTGACAACCCAAGATCATCTATTACAAGAGGTACAAGGAGGCCATTCTAATCTGACAGTCGTCAGATGCCCAGAGAGACACAGTGCGGTGGTTCTCGGGGGGGGGTCAAGTTTCAGCACCCCTGCCATGGGGGATGACTAACCAATTCTACCAAAACTGGGAGGGACTACAATCTTGGACAAAATACCTTGGGACACCCTGCGCCGCTGTGCAATGTTGGTTATAGGATTGCTTTTCAAAGGTTACATTCACAGAATTTCGACAGGCCAGAAGCATGCGCAGGGTACAAGAAAAAGCATCAACTTGAAATAAGTTAAATGGCAAAATGGCGGGTGATATTCCTTGCAACAAGGAACATCAGCGGTGCATGTTCGGCATGTTTGGGGCCTATATTGAAGTTGGTTTACTGTAATAATATTATTGTGTGAATGTTGGCAATGTTATTATGGAGCAAAGGGAGGAATAAGTCAGTCATATCCATGTATTTGCACTAAATGTGCTAAATAAAATGCAGTCATTGAGAAGGTAACATCATATTAAGTCCAATGCATCTTGTCGACCAGGAAACTACTTTAAAACATTTTGAATGATACAGATGACGTATTAGGCTCAAACTCTGATGTTGAAACAGATACCAAAGGAACAAAAAAAAAGGGAACAAAAACAGTTGAAGAAGATCGATGTACATGTGTTATTTATTCAAATTGTTCACAGTGATGACGTGGTGTCTGGTATTACAGTAACTACGCTTAATGACTGTTATGCCTGACTTGCAGGTTAATCTGAGTAAAAAAGTGTACTATCATTATACAGAAGAAACCCCCAAAATGCAAATTTAATAGATGTGACGTTTGTACATATTCATATAGCAGTGAATTGTACCGTACATGGTGCACTATAATATGTTAGTCATTTCAAGCAGTTTCAACGGACTTCAGAGTACATTTTTGTTGTTAGAGCTATATCATTATATAAATGTATATATTACCTTATGTTATATATTAATGAATGGAAAATGAGAAGTTGACAGACATTTGAGTTTATAAATGGATAATTGAGCAGTGTAAAACATTATGGTCATGCTGTGAATCGAATCCCGGTCTCTCCATCCAAGCTGACTTAGACCTAACAACACCGTCCGACAATACAGGTTAATGAAACCTACGTTCTACCAAATGTTTTGACAGGAAAATTTAAGCAACCCATGGGAAAATTGTGTAGATTACAAGACTGAAGGTTACATATGTTACAAGCTTCATGCAATGTAAAATTTGTAGTCACAATTCTTGATCTAGTGGCAGAAAATGTAAAAAAAACAGCCTTTTCTAACGTTCTATTATGCATTTTGGTAGAACGTGGAGCTACTTCAGAATATGTTGTAACTGGGATTCCTACCAGCATTCTACAATTGCAGTAACACTCTTCTTGCAACGCAATGCAACAGCTGCCCATCGATGTTATTTCTAAACGCAGCTATATCTGCCCGCATACAAAACCATGAAACAATCTATTCGTTCATGATCACGCATTTTCAACAAAACATATACAAATAAACTCCCAAATTAAAATTAAACTTGTTATGTTCATAGTCAAAATTCAGAATACTTTAATTTGTAAATCCTCAGAAAAAATCAGTCAGGGTGACGAATTTGGTGCTTACCCTGCTTCAGCAGCTGGGTTGGGTAATCAATAAATTCAAGTCAGGTCTCCAACCAAGTCAGGAGAAATTTACCTGGGAGCCTTCCTGAACTTCAAGGCAGGGGAGGCACAACCATCTCAGGACAAGGTGACTGCGTTAATGTCCCTAGTAGCCTCCTCATTCAAGAAGAAGACTCTGCAAGCCTGGGAATGGTTACAACTTTCGTGTCTCATGGCAAGTCTCGTGGATGTACATACTCCATTATTGTCAATTATACATGGGGCCAATACAGGTTCACCTGCTCCGCCATTTCCGGCCATGTCGGGATGCCATGTTGTAGAGAGTACCGCTGCCTCCAAATGTGAAGTAGCACCTGGCAAGGTGGAGGTGGCCACACAATGTGGCAAAGGGGATTTTATTCCACCAGAACAAGCAGCAAATAGCCTTCACCACACATGCATCACTGGAGGGCAGGGGGGCTGTTTGGGGAGCTCTCGCGACAGCAGATCTGCGGTCCCAGGAGGAGCTGCACTGGCACATCAACCTCCTGGAACTGAACTGGACATCTTCAAAACAGTCTGGACATGGGCCCCGCTCTTTCGAGACCACCTGATTACTGTCTCCTCTTACAACACAATTGCAGTGGGGTACGTAAACAGGCAAGGAGGGACGAGGTCATCCCCCTGTGTAAGGCCTTTGGACCTGCTCCATCTTTGTAGTCAGTGACACATTGTTCTTCCGGCCACTCACCTGGTGGGTTGCAATAGTGTAATGGCAGACGCCCTGTTTAGGGGCTTCCTCGACAACAACCAGTGGAGTTTGAGTCAGGTTTGGGCATACCTTGTGTTCAGTATGTACAGCAGACCTTCAGTGGACCTGTTCGCCACCAAGGACAATGCCCAATTTAATACCAATGTTCTGTTCCAGAAGGTTCGACGTGATGGCCTGGACAACAGACGCTTTGTCGGTCTTGTGGGACAATCTGTATGGATACACTTTCCCACCATTTTGCCTAATCAACCATGTACTTCTCAAACTACAGAGCTGCAAGGGAGATCTAGTTGCACCTCATTCGCCAAACCAGCCGTGGTTTTGTCTGTTACTGTCAATGCTAGTGTATCTGCTGTTCAGGTTCCCCTTAGCCAAACGACTTCTGACACAGAAGAGGGGCAAAGTGTGACATCACAACCTAGAAGCTCTCCCCCTCTCAGCTTCGGAATTTTCCACAAACGCCTCCAAGAGGCAGGCCTTCCTGCAGAAGCTGCTCGAATTGCAGCCAACTCTTGCAGAGTGTCCACAGTTGCCACTTACTACTCCCAACTGGAGAAGCACAAGAAGTGGGCACAGGATCACTCTTTGGATCCCCTGGATACACAGTAGACCAGGTCACTGACCAGGAGTTTCTAAAGTCTCTTTATCTTGAGGGCAGGCAAGTTAGCCCGATACGGAACTATAGATCCGCCCTTATTGCAGTTTATAAGGGGTTTCCAGATGGCACCTCCGTAGGTTCTTACCCAGTTGTAGGTCAGCTATTAAGAGGTAGGTTCAACAAGTGCCCACCAAAGAAAGAACTGGCCCCATCAGTGGTCCATCCCGGTCCATCAATGACGTACTTGCATGGTTGTCCAGAGCTCCTTACGAGCCAATGCAGAATGCTCCCCTGGAACATCTGACTTAAAAAAAGACCCTCTTCTTGGTTGCGGCAGCATTAGTCAGAAGACGTAGCGAGCTTCATACTCTGACGGTAAGATGAGGTTATATCAGGTTTGACCCGGCAGTGGCCTGCCTTCTCCCAGATCCGAAGTTCCTCCCAAAGAATCAGTCTCCATCTTTTGTTCCGGATGAGATTTTCCTGCCATCCATTGCGGCCACCTCCTCCTTTAGGGAAGACCGTCTAGACTGTGCAGTCCGGGCCCTGAAGTGGTTTATGGGGAAAACTAAGGCTGTTAGGACCTCAGAAAGACTCTTCCTGATACCCAGATCTCCTTTCCAGGGGGCATGTAAGGGTACCATTTCAAAGTGGCTGTTGAATCTCTCCCCATGCCTCCCGAGAGGACCAAGTGAGGGCCCATGACATGAGGGTTCACACCACTTCCAGTGCATCGTTGTGAGGCATCCCGTTGGATGAGATTATGAAGGCTGCTGCTTGGAAGTCTCCATCCACCTTTGTGACGACTTATCTGACTGATGTCATCTCGTCTGAGGAAACTTTCGCAGGATCTGTTCGGCACGTTCCATTAAGAAAAAAAAATAGCTTAATAAGGCTTTCACCCACAGTTTTGAGCCCATCTCCCTATACCTACTGTGTCTACGCAGTTGCACACCTGTCTAGTCTGTTTCGTTAACATTGCATAGATTCGTCGCAAGTACATAGTACATACTGCCCATGTAATTACATACGTAACTAGCGGACACACATACCATAAGAGGAATCTCCCATTAGCTACTTAAAAAAAGTGCAGCAGAGTTTATCCATGGTTAAAAAAATAGTCAACCACAAGGTCTGTGGACTCAGAGGCTGTGCTGTAATAACCCTATAGCTGAGAAGCATCAAAGCATGTGATACTGTCCAGCATTATTGAAATGTGTGCCTCTTATCTGATCACCGTGTTTGCACAGGAATAACCATGGTCAGGGAGAGATAACAAACTAATCAGTGCACTGGAGCAGAAGATTTGTCTTCCCCGACCTGCTTCTGGCAGGTCGAGGAAGACTAGCTAATGGGAAATCCCTCTAATGACAGTGTACGTAGCATATGCATGCTTTAACTTAAAGCAAATCACTATGGTCAGAACGAATGCCTAACCAACGTTTATTCCAAAGACAATTCGTGTTGATGCAAACTGCGAGATTTCAGTCACAAAAACCATCGTTGGATCTCACAAGCTGTTTTGTTGTCCATGTACACTTTGTACTGTAGTTAGTATCACATGTTCAGGGAAACAGGATCGAACGTCGAAAGTATAAAAAAATATCTCAATCGGTCAAAACTACCAAAAACATTTGCATGACATGTGCAAAAGACCCCAAACTAGCAATCCGCACTATTTCTGCAAACTTTAATTGGAAGGTTTCCTTCTACGAGATATTTTTGTACAGAGTGATGTGGGATTTTTGCTGTAGCGTAACATATGTACGTAATACTGACATAGCGCCTAGCCAACACATGTATTACTGTTGTGCCCTACACTTACTATCGAGGAAGGAACAGACTAGACTAAGATTTTCAAGTAAATTGTGACTCAAAACTGTTTGAACATGTGCTTTATGTTGTCTGATATATTGCTAAGCTTATATTGGGTCATCAGGAACAGGATGGCAGATTTTACACTAAAACATTGCACATTCAACTTAAAAAATGTGTGGAGAAAAGTTTACCCTATATAACAGTGTTACGACAAACCAACACAATTTCATAACTCCAACTCAGTGCAGTTGAGACCAAGCTCAATCATATTGGCCCTTAGCCACAGGGAATGGGTAAAAGAATTTACCGCACTCCTGAATGTTCTACATAAACCGTCCTAATATCGTCCATCCCCATCCCCTACCCCCCATGTGTTTGGCACTTAATTTTTTAACTTAATTGATGGCAGAGTTACAGTGATAAAGTGGATATTTTCCTGCCATGTTATGATGGTGACATGTAAGAATAATCGTTATTAAAGATGCTATGGTAAAACTTACTTAAGCCGAGGTAAAGCCATTTAACTTCAGCATTTTTATTGCTGCAGCAATTTTGCTTACTCAAGAGGGCTGTGTGTGGTTAACAACTTAACACAGACATTGCGTGTACAGGGAACATGTCTGTGCGACTACCAGATGGAATGAATGTGTAATTAATGTATTAAGCAGTGATTGTATGAAATTTCTAATTACTGCTGCTAAGGGTGTGTGGGCTTCACAAATAATAGTTAGGAAAGAAGCTCGAGACTCATCCACAGAAGTCGCTACCATTGCGCCCAGGGCTGAGGTCTTGGTGTGCTTGGTCTGCTCTCCCTCACTCCTTCCGTTTAGTTTATAAAATGCTACTATGCTACTGTGCTAATAGTATGAATGAAACGTAATTTCGCCTGTCACTAGCGCGTGCACGTGCACATAAAATATATGTAGAACTTTCTACACCGCAGTCCAGCCTGAGTGGCTGTATTAAAACTGCCGCCCAAAAACCAGTACAGCATGCGCCTATGAAGTTCTCGTCCTCTTCTCTAAAGGATGTGTGCTGCTCTGGCATACGCAAACAACATGCTACAATAACTAACAATGTCCACTCAAATTCCGCGGATACAAAGTATTTACATATGGTCATGTGGACAGAACTGCAGCCGACTATGACAAGATACAAACACAATAGCGCCACTACAGGTGTACCAAGTATACAATTGTATAGGAAGTAAAGAACATTGCAGTGAGTAGAGTCGGGGATGAACGTTGATGTAACGCTTACTCAAAGGCAGAGTCTACACATGAAACTGGACACATTTTTTCAAAACCTTATCTCATTTAAAGAAGATCTTGGAGAAACTGACACTGTTTACACAGACATATGCATGCTCTGTACATTCCTACATGACACTACTGTGTTATACCATAGATTAGTATAATTACACCAAAAGAGTCTGCTTTTTAAGTAAGTTGTTAGTGTATGAAGGCTGTGCATACAATAGGGCGTACATATACCTGCAATGTGCGTTAAAAAAGGCCTACATGGGCAACTTGTGCTATCCATGTGGGTGATGATTCTGTCCATAGCACTGATTTTTGTTGAAAATTACCAATCTCCCTATTTTTTTACTAATCTCCTGATTTCTTGGCTCTGGAAAATGTGAATCTCCCTAATTTTTGGTGAGACAAGTTGGCAGGTCTCCAAAGTAGTGTACCAAAACATCAATTAATAAAAACATCAGTTCATAGCCTGTTGTACGTACAGTAGTGTTACCATGCATTAGCAGGGGTTTTTTGTTTTTTGTTTGGAAAAGAAATCTGTTGTTAAATTACTCATTCAGAACTAGCACGCTTAGATTGCTTGCAAAAGTGAGACAATATTTGCTGTTGTGATATTCTGTATGAGTTGTGTATACTGCTGCTACCTTACAAAACATATTGCGTAGTTACATAGGTGATAGGATATTAAAAGAGAGCAACCAGAGATAGGTTTTATGTCTCTTGCTCAAGCCAAAAGCCAAGCACTTCAGAACAGCATAAATGGTAACTATGGTAACACTATGCTTGAATCTTGTCAGTGCACAAACACAATAAAAAGTGAATCCCAAAGAGATATTAAATTTAAGAAACTAAATTCCCCTTTCAAATTGAAAGTGACTTCTGCAAAGGACAGAATTTAAGCAATGAGATTAGAACCTCCTTGACTCAAATTGTATTTTATTTTGTTACAGCTAGTTACACTAACATCTTTATTGATCATATATCATCAGTTTATTTTAGCTATTATTTCCTTTCTTTTGTTTAAAGGTTCTCATGACACTGTAAGAAAACTAGTCTGCAAAGAAAAGAAAGTTGAATATAATATGGCTAAACATCTTGGTAATAAATGTCTGCATGAAGTTAAACATCAGAGGCTAGAGGGGAAATTAAAGAATGCATGTATGAACTCATTCTGCCAAAACAAGATCAAATAAATTGTAATGAGAATACCAAGTGAAATGTAGCATTTGTAGGCTGAAAGCCGAAAGGCAAAAGTTGAAGCTGGCCACCAAACATGTGTCACATAAATGATGACTCATTACTTTCTTGTCTAAATATTGTTTGTAAAAACTCAAACTTGAAACATGAGCGTATGGTCAAATCTGATGCAAGAAATGCAGTTTATTTAGCCCTTCCTTAAGGTCATTTTAATATGATCTCATGCATGTCCTTTGATTAGGATTATACTTCATTTTTAGAGTATAGTCATCATTTTTTTTGTTAATCAGTTTATTCTCTTTTATGTCAAATTACATCGTGTGATCTCAAAGGTCATCAGCAAATTAATGACTATGGTGTTTGAACTTGTTAACAACTTGCCCATTTCTGTCTTTCTGGAGCAGCTTGTATGTCTCATACACCAACTTCGTTAGAACTTGTACTGACATAAATTAGTGCATCAGTTTAAAGTGTATTTTGTAAGAAAGATGAGTTAGGCAGTGGTACTGAACACAACAGTGGACTTTAAAGTTCATGTCCATGAATAAACACACCAAATGGTTAAAAATATCAAAACATCTCTGTTGAGAATTGCAGGTGGTCTACAATCACACTTATTCACAATCTGAAAAATCTGGTCTGGTAAATGATACTGTGTGAGTGATATGTTTGGGATGTCCAGAAATTCTTTATTTGTGATACTCTGTGGGGCTCTGTGACCTATTTTATGAAATTCTGTGAACTTGTTTTCTTCCTTTAGAATCTCTTGTACAATGCTGTTGATTTGTCATAATGATATTCTTTTAGTGGTACTTTCAGGGTGTTCAGGAATTTTGGTCCCAACACCTAAAGTGGACCCTAGGTTCCATCTTGTGAAATGTTGCAGAAGCTCCACACTTTCGTCCAATTAATGTTAAACTGAGTTGACAGCCTGCAATAATAATACAAAGGTAGTGATCTGTTTACGGTTTGTGCAAGTTTTGGTCCAAGGTCCCACAGGGGTGCTGTGTCCCAGTTCATGTTATTCTGCAAGAAGCATTTCCTCCTACAAATTCCCCTGTACAATGTTGATAGTTCACAGTAAGGATACTTAGTGGTACGTATAGGGTGTTCAGTAATTTTGGGTATGAGGCCCAAGATGAGCCTTAGGGTCCAGTGTGTTATGTGCATACCAACATAGTTGGTGAGAGCTATTGTGATTGCAGGGACATAGGGCATCCGTCCTATCTGTCAGGACAGACAAGCATGGGGTGATCTCATATATGCTGCTAAAGGTGTGCACAGTCCACCTATACCAAGGACCAAACAAGACCACCTGAAACTGAAGTCATTTTGGATGGGATCACTGAACTCAGACCAATGGATTGGTGGTCTAACTGCTCATGAAACTGACATCTCTTTGGTGGTCCTGGTTGGTCTAAGCATTTTAGACCTAAACCAAAATAATAATAATGTAAATTTTTGGTTCGATGAAAAAAGAAACCTGTGCAGTCATGATTGTTGGTGTGCGTGTATGTGTGCATGTGGATGGTGATGCCCAGATTGTTATCACAATATCTCAAGAGAGGAAACTCTGACAGTTCTCAAACTTGATACATAGATGCCCCATATTTAGAGGAAGAACCCCACAGCTTTTGGTGGAGGTCAAAGGTGATTTGAGGTCACCAGAAATCAAACACTGAAGATCTTGTTGGCACAATATCTCAAGATAGGAATGATGAAAACTTCCTATACTTTGTATGTGGGTTGGTCATATCAAGTAAAAGAACCCTATTGTTTTTGATGGAGGTCAAAAGTCGTCTGAGCTAGATCACCAGAGGTCAAACAACTGCAAATCTTGTTTGTAAACACTATCTCAAGATGGCAATGATGGATATTTCTCATACTTAACATGTGGGTTGGTCAAATCAAGAGGAAGAACCCTATTGTTTTTAAGGTCATCTAAGGTTCACCAGAGGTCAAACACTGAAAATCTCGTTAATGCAATATCTCAAGGTATGAATGATGGATACCTATCATACTTAGTATGTTTGTTGGTCATATTGAGACTAACAACATATTGTTTTTGGTGGAGGTCAAAAGTCATCTGAGGTCACCAGAGGGCAAACACTGAAAATCTTGCTAACACAATTTCAATTGCTAACACAATTAAGTAGAAGAGGCCTTTTGTTTTTGGTGAAAATCAAAGGTCACCAGAGGTCAGACACTGAAAATCTTGTTGACACAATATCTCAAAGTAGGAAACATGTTCACTACTTAGCATGACAATGCATTACATCAAGTAAAACAATCTGCATTATTATTGGTAAGGTCATCTGAGGTCTGAATCATGGAAACTATTAATACATAGCACCATATTGCATAATGCACCAAGTAAAAAATCCCTGTTGTTTTTGGTGGTGGTTAAAGGTCATTTCGTGTCATTAGGGGTCAAACAGTTTAAACACAATGTCTCAAGAAGGTAACCTTGGCTGGATTTTCGTGATTTGCTGGATTTGACATGTAATTGTACCCTATTTGAGTACAAAAAGTTTTGATTTGCTCTCACTCAAAGGTTAAGTTATGTATTCCATTTGTGAATCTTCACATAATAACTCTTGCTGAAGTAATTTTGCAGCAGTGAGAATTGAATTGAAGTGCAAACATACGATGGTTAAAATTGCCATTTATGATGCATACTTCCCACAGTCGAGTTTCCTCATTGATGTCTTATAAATAGTCAGCTGGGAAAGAGGACAGGATAAGGGGTTAGGAAATGGGGGCAAGAAAAGGGGTTATATAAAACATTTAGTTCAAGTGCATGTGGCATATAGAGGATGTTGAAGTGATGGAATTATCCACTCTCTGAAGTGTGATTTTGAGTGTTATTGCATCTGACTC
This sequence comes from Stichopus chloronotus, assembly GCA_021234535.1. Taxonomy (NCBI): domain Eukaryota; kingdom Metazoa; phylum Echinodermata; class Holothuroidea; order Aspidochirotida; family Stichopodidae; genus Stichopus; species Stichopus chloronotus. The sequence goes on along the minus strand of CM037841.1, from coordinate 15,783,275 downwards.
AGTATCAAAAATTATCAATATCAGTATCAAAATTGTCACCCTCTGTCTTTTTCATTATACTTTCATCGTTGATCCCTAAACTTTATTTTAAAGTCATTTAGTGCAAGCTAGTCTGTATTCTTTAATCCTGCTTCTTATTGGTGCACTTTGACTTACATTTGATCCTTGAAGTTTCTCATTTGATTAGTCATTAAAGGGGAATTCTGGGCAATAACATGTCTTCTGACTTATTTAAGCAATTTCAAACCATTTTTGTTCATATTCTTGGCGTTTGCAATGATCTTTCCATAGACAACACGATATGTACAAACTTCCTGCCCAACAGTTTCTAACACTATGATAGAAACAAAGGGTGCCGCCATTATTATGTTATTGACCATGATCTCTGTGATTTGTGACATAGTCGACGCCCAGCTCTGATTCAGTACAACAAAGCTGATTGTCCTACATAATGAGTACTTAGATGATTTATTGTCCCGTCTTTGGAAAGGATTACTTCTGAATCCTCCGTACGTATTACAGATCATGTTTTCCAGTTTTCCTTATCTTTAAGCTGTTGTTCCCAACGGTGCAACGTGGTCTTTTATAAGAAATTCCTCTTCTTATTTGTTCAATTGAGCCATTCAATCTCATGACAGCCTCAGTATGTTCTTTTCTAGTTACTTAGGGCAATCATGTTGATCATCATTAATCAGAGCCTGGCGTCAGCACATATCGCAGTGATCACAGTCAATTACATTATAATGGCCCCGTGTAAAAGGATCGAGGAAGGTAACGTTAGCTTGAATGCTTGAAAATGTACTTTGAAACCTAAGAATAGTGCTGTTATCATTACCAACTTTCTCCAAAGACACAACTAGGCTGAAGTGTCATTCAAAGAAAATATTTGTAAGAGATTTTTAGCTCATACCAGCATGCTGGTGTGAGCTTTTGTTATCATGCAGCGTCTATCTGTCCACACTTGTTCAAAATTCTCCTCCTCCCACATGCTTTTATGGATTTGTTTGAAACTGGGACATAATGTTCCCTAGGTGGTGGGCTATTTGGGTTGTTCAGGAATTTTTGGTCCAAGGTCCCATGTGGGCCCTGTGGCCCATTTTATGAAATTCTACAAAATGCTTCTCCTCCTACAGATACTCTTGTGCAGTGTTGATGGGTTGTCATAATAATACTCTGTTAGTGGTACCTTCGGGGTGTTCAGGAATTTTTGGTCCAAGGTTTCATGTGGGCCCAATGACCCATTATGTGAAACTCTGTTTGAAATGTTGTTTCTCACACATGCATCCATGGATTTATATTTAAGTTGGACACAATAATCCCTGGGTGGTGCTTCATCTGGGGTGTACAAAAAAGTTTCAGTCTAAGGTCCCATGTGGACCCTATGGTCCATTTTATGAAATTCTACAAAATGCTTCTCCTACAGATTATATTGTACAATGTTGATGGTCTGTCACAATGATGCTCAGTTATTGGTCCCTTCAGGGTGTTCAGGAATTGGTAGTCCAATGGCCCATTTTATGGAATTCTGCAAATTACCCATTTTTCTACTGTTTAAGTGCCCCTTCAAACTGTCATGCACATCCCAAATATCCCTATCATGCATGAATGAATGATAATTGAGTAATTGGACAGTGTCAGTTGCTGTGCTAACTGAAAGTCTGTATTGCTCTCAGGTATGTTGACCAGTATTTGGACTTAAAGGGGTTTTTTGAGTTGTTTCATGAACTTCAGTTAGTCTGAAAGATCAAACTTCTGCACTGTTGGGGCTCTAGTTTATGAAATTCTGAAAATTGTGCAGTCCTACAGTTTTTCTTGTACAGTGTTGATGATTTGGTATAATGATACTCAGTGGTATCTATAATTTGACATAATGATACATAAATGGTACCTTCAGGATGTTGAGGTATGAGCTTCTGCACCAATTGGTGCTCTAGTTTATTCCTTGCATCCTGGGTGTGTTAGGACTCTATTTCTCAACTAAACTATCGTATGGATCTCAAGTTCCAACAGTGAACAACATTGAATGTAAGAACTCTACCATTTCTTGTGAAGGTCAAATGCAATGGGAGGTCAGCAGAGGGTAAATTGTGAAAACAGACACTGTTTCAACAATTGAAACTTGAACTCACTTCATACATGTCATTGTTGAAGGACAACAGTTAAAAAGATGACTAAGTTTTTTTTGGTTGTTTTAAAAATCATTTGAAGTCAGCAGATGGCCCAGCTGTTTAATCCTTTTAGATACTGTTTCTTAACATAGAATCTCTCCAAAATGTCACCTGAGTATGTTGATGGATCACATTAATAGAAGAACCCTATCTAGGATAGACAGACATTATATTTTGTATGTTCTCTGTCATGTTGCTATGTACTATTTATCATAGCCCAATCCCTTTTACTTCTGCATTCATTACTGTGTGCAGCAAGGCTGGGCTGCATCATCAAAACCACAGTGCATTTTTGAATTCTGGTGTACTTTAAAGTGATTGCATGTGTACTGAAAAACCAAAAAGATAAGATTATGTTTGATCTTAACTTTTTCTTTATTTTTAAATATACACGCGAGGTTGTACATGAACGGACTATGTCTTTCAATGAAGGAACATGGCAGTAACTACTTCGAAAAGCAACGGGATTGGCATAAAACAGTAAAAAACAGAAATCATATTTGGAAATTAACGGTTCTTACTGTAACCGCCTACATAATGAATATCCAACAGTACAGGTCTCACTAGTGTATCAAAAACATACTACTCAAGTCATCGCTCCTTGGTAGGTATCGGGAATTGTAGTATTTGGTGAAAGGAAACACTGTATTTACAAATAACCCATGAACTGAACACAACCTTGCCCGCGGCATCAGTGATCCTGAGTTGGTAACTGAATATTTAATACTAGTTTACTTCCCATTGGCTTGCTCAAAAAGCACGCCGTTGATCTGAATGAAAATTGTCGACCACTCCATTATCGTATTCTACACTTTTTGTCGTTATGTTAGGAAAATTTGAAATCATATGGCAAAATTAACCAACTGAAACTTATTTATTCTCCCAGATTGTCTGAATGGTGTAATTAAAAGCCTTGCCAAAATTTTGGAGATGAAATTTCAATGTTTAAACTTTTTGCCTACGCACGCAGTCACTTTAAAATAAGTAGGAGAGGAAGGGAAGAAAGGAGTTGACTTCCCAAAATATCTAATATATGTAGCCAATTAACTACAAACAAAGAGAGCATTGTACAGAAAGTTGAGTTATCTCTGAAAAAAAAATACATCAGTCACTTTTTCTTTTTAATTTTTATGAAATTGGGCAAGAATAGAAATCACAGAAATGTGTTTCACAAGTACTGTCAGTTGAGTGTGGCCAAAACATGTTTGGGATGGTATTATGTATGAAATCTGTAGTGCAAAAATACGTCAATACAACAAACTTCTCCATGGTTTTGGAAATGGTCAGCAAAATCTGAAATATTTGAGTGTGCTGTGAAAGATAGCATAAATGTCAGAGTAATTTTTTTAAACGTTGTTTTCCTTCCTGTCTGTGTGATATTCTTCTGTCATTATAACAACTGAGTCATACAATGGTATACTAGAAACATCTATTGGTAGATGAATCTGACAACACTTACTGTCATTTTTGCAAAGAGCTTAACATTTTTTATGAAGATGCCTTTCAGTTGTTTGTTTCTTTTTATCTCTTATCCAGGTATGAATAGAAGGTTCAATACAGAGGCTAAACCCACACCTCCTAGAAGGAGCACTGTCAAGGTAGTGTATGTAGTACAGCTGAAACTAGAATCAATTGTAGAGAACCACAGAATTATCTGGGAAATTATAGTGAAACACAAGAAAACCTATAGCATGTGATAGTGACTTGGTGTGTGCGTGATACTAGAGCCTAGTTTAGACACATTTTAACAAAAACATTGCTCACCACCATGGTGAGAAAAATCAGTACAGGTATCTGCAGCCCATCAGTACCTGTAGTTACCGAATTACCAGTACTGCCCTTGTATTCAAAGAGATGAAAACAAGAATGCAGTGACTTGTACTCCTGTTCAAGTAAATGTATTGACAAAAATCACAAAATCGAAAAAAAAAAATTTTTGATTTGTGCCGCTTCAGTGGGGTTTGAGGACAACGCTGTACACTGCAACTCAATCAAATTATTTTCCAATGCGATCACATGTCAACATACCACTCACCATTTGTGGCCTAGAAATTCAATGACATGTTGCCACTCAGCAATAAATTCCTAAGTCAGGTGAGCTGATTACTGCACATTGCTAACAAATTATTTTGCCACATAAAATCGTTGAAAAGTTTTTTTTGTTGAAACTTTCCTCAGAAGTACAAACTCACTGCTTCTGCCACTTCCGCACACAAGTAACATAATTTTCATTATACAAGCTCTAAGGGTCATTCAACACACACACTGCTTTACATGCATCACATAGTACATTCTTCTCCTGGAGCAAGCAAAATACTGCACTATTTCAGTGGCAAAATTTCAGCTGTTTTTTGCCACCCCCGAGCTGAGGAATCTATGTCCTCCCCTAAAGACCCCAATGCAAAAAGACTGACAGCCTTGAAGTGAACGATATTGTGTTCATAGATCGATAGTTGACCCTACCTCCTACCATTTTCGACAGCCAATCATAAGTTTATGATGCAAGTGGCAGGCAGGACTTACTTTCATAATTAGATGCAAGGTGCGCTAGCCAGGATCTGCTTTTTTCATTGCTGATGATGCATTGCGGGAATTCCAACTTCTGCATTTTTGTGAACATGCAGGCTTGGCATTATAATACCTGCCCAGACAGTAAGTACATTTATCATCTCAAATTATCACAGAATAAAAAAAATTAAAACTAAAAACTCTTTCTTGGAAGTGATAGTAACTCAATAGGATCCACCTGAAAGTCACATAATTTTAGGCCTACATGCAATCTGGGCATTGAGGTCCATGAGGTTTTAATATAAGATCACACAAACTAATTCCAGCCATACAATGCAAATGGAATAAAAATTTACTGTTTGTAAGAGGTTTCATGTCCTATTATATCTCACTTACTACAATGCACTTTGCGGTAAAAGTGGACTTCTTTTTTATCTGTTAGTATTTTGCAATGAGTTTTGAATTGTGATAAAAGCACCCCTTAGACCACATCTTACTTAAAAACATTTTTCAGGAGGGAAAAAGTTCACCTTTGTGACCATATTATTCACATCTTTTTATCGTGTGTGAGTTTCTTTTAATCATGAATTGAAAAAAGTTGCAAAATGTTTTGATCAGCTGTACCATGGCCCGCAATGTTCATAGCACATGTGCACTTGGTCACATTTGCTAGTCAATTGAAAGTTCTTATACAGTTGCCTTGAAGATGCTAAACTTCCTTCAACATGTGGGCTTTGTCACAAATCTAGCGTTAAGGACTCAGAGGGTGAGCCATTGCTACCCATTGTAAGCAACCAGACAGTAATGAGTCATGCCCCACTGCACACATCTCCAGACCCCCTTGAGCCCAAAACAGTTGTATGCACAGGACCACAAAATTTAGTCTTCCAAATGTGACTGCAGACTGCCCAAAGTGATTTTTACACTAAAGAGTTCCACACATTGAGTTTCCTGGATGAATACAAATAGTCCTGTACAAATTGCAAAATGCAAGTTCAAGTAATTCATACACTTGTCATATACTATTATTACACTGGCACTGCATAGTAAAATCCCATTAAGGCCTGCCTACTTGACATCACATGGCTTTGAAAATCTCATTTTAAAGCTTCACTACAATAGCTCTCAAAAATCCTCTCTATTCACCATAATGCCAGCAAGATAAATTTAGAAAAATGTATCCCTGTGTCTACATTTTGTTGTTCATTTACTTTTACTTTCATGAGCACTTTCAGAGCATGTTCAGTTGTGGAATATGAGTAAAGCTACTATAGACTATGCATAGAGTGTATGCTAGGCCAGGCCCACATTTGCATGGCTGGGAAAAGATGGAAAGCCAGGAGACTCCTTCCCAGGCAATGTTGCATCTTGTGGGAAATCCATGGGACACTGAAAGAGAGTATGATCTTACAAAAACAAAAGAAAAGGGCAGTATTACTTTCGCCCTATGAAAATTCTGCATAGGCCCAATTAGTCTAAAATCAATTTAACAACTGCCAAAAATTTCTTACCAGTTGTGAAGATCATTCAGAAAGTCACAACCATTAAAGTCTTACACGCATACTTCCATATGCAGGCAAAGAGCCTGTAACAGTTTGCACCTGCAACAGAACTATGTGATGTTAACATGACAGCTGTACAGCTTGGCCTGCAGTGGCGGTGCTACGGGGGGCATGAGGGGGCATTTGCCCCTCCAGATTGTTTCCTTGCCCCCCCAGTTGCTCTCACCCTTCTCAATCAGATCTTGTACTCATCCAAAATTAATCACAAAACTATGTATTGGCATTGGACTGAATGAGAACAGCTTACGGGAACCATGATTGATTAATGCCTAATTTATGTTACACAGGCTGCCAGTTTTCATATCATGCCCGTAGGCACTTCAACAGAAGGCCAGCCTGGTCAGACCGATTTTCTCTGGAATGTTTACCGTCCAGCATAAGGGAAGGGCGGTTAGGTGGTTTTTTTCCTAAATATTGGAATGTCGTTGTTTTCCTAAATATAGGAATGGAATGGAAGTGTATGTAGCCTATGTTTGTGTGCGTGTGTGTGTATGTGTGTACTCAGTGGTACCGCGTAAATGTGAAATGGTACTCCCAAAGAAAAAAGTTGGGAACCTTGGAGTACGGTCAACCGAAAATAAATAATATACCTCTCTTGGGGCTTAATTTTCCACCCAGAGATATGCTAAAACCTCAGAACTTCAGGGGGCTTCCCTCCTGGACCCCCATGGGGGCTTTGCCCCTGGACCCCACCAGGGACCCTAAGACGGGCCCCTGTACCACACTAGCAAGGCCTCACGCTTCGCGCTAGGTTTCGCGCTGCGCGCGACAATTTGCCCCCCCAACATTTTCCTCTGCCCTCAGTTTGCCCCCCAAGTCTGACATCCTGGCGCCGCCACTGTTGGCCTGGAAGCAGAAGAACACCATGCAGAATCAGAATGTATATGTGGAAATTGCTCAAAACTTTAGGCCAAAACCTTATTTAGCTATATATTTTTCTCCCAGCTTTAATCAGTTTTTTGGGAGTGCAAGAATTACGGGAAAAGTGTGACTTTACTTTTCTACCAACAAGTTTGTTTCTAATTTGTAGTAACACCCTCACCCTCTCGCTTAGTTTTTGTGTGTACCTTTGTAAATATTGTGACTAAATTTTATATTTTCAATGTCACCAATTTTTTCTTCTTTCTTCTTACTAAAATGCTAACTTGTGTGCGATATGCCTCCAAAGTACTCAGCTTTTGTGTACACAACTTGTAATTTTCAGTAACCCCCAATCACGGACTATTCGATACCCAGATACTGGTATATTAACGCAGCTTGCAAAGTCCACAGCAGTGTAGGGAGTTACATTAACCAAAACGTGTGAACTTGTGAACTGAGCATTAGCAACTTAACAGACACCAAGATACGTGAATCACGTTGGAATTTAATGTGGCATACAATGTGAGCAACATGTGCAGTGCATACTCTGAAGAATCCAGACCGTTCACACGTTTAATAAAATATATCTTTTTGGCATACTGCTCTCTGACTTTTACTTAATGCCTGTTTTGACACTATGGTAGAGACCATGCACATAGTTTTCTAAATGGTCATGTCCAAAAGTAACTTGTAAATAAATCATTTTGAATTATCCTACAAATATTTGGTCATCACTTGTCAGTCTCAGTTCAGCAAAATGTTTGCAGACTCATGTGGGTGGGCATTGACACTTAAATGGTCTTACACAGGTACTTTTAGATTATCAAAGTATATACCGCAAGCAAAACAAATTATTCATTCTTTCCTTTTGTTTTGTTCTATTTTCTGTAAGTGAACATTCTCAAAAACATTCAAGGCTGAAGGTGAATATATGAACATGTGATGACTTGGAAATAGCGAAAAAGCATTAACGTATAACTGATTGTTGTAAAATAATACATTTTCAATTCTATCTACCTTCCCCTCATTCTGTTTAACATTTCAAATTATCAATGTTTGTATAGGCCTTCCATAAGCACAGTGTAATAAAGGTAGTTCAACATTGCTTTCAACTCATATTTTCATTTACAATAGAGAAAACTTTCACCTGTGTATAAATTATGTGATAGACTGAAAAAAAGGAAGAAGAAGAAAAAAATGTATTGTTGATTGATATAAAATACATTATCATTTCAATTGGGCCGCCTCTCCCCCATCCTCCAGCACTGCAATTCATCTGTCTCGATGTATTAAATGTAACAGTTGTTCAATTTGTAACACAGATTATTTGACTGAGGTATCTGCATTAGTTACTCCACCCTCCTATCATAAGACTAAGTGTTAGCGGGCTTCAAATACTGTGAATGTGTCTCTCACCTACTGGAGGGTGTACATGAGAAACGCATTAATGTTGAGTACACAAGAATGTATATGCTGGAACAGGCTGTCTAAAGGAATGACAAGTTACTGTAGTGCTATAAATTTATTATCTCATCGCCCTATAGGGGCTAGATGAGAGATTGTAGTCACTTGTCTAGTGGAGCTGTATATTGTACTGTGCACCCATGGGAGAATGGTTGCCATGGAAACGCTTGGAGTGGATGAGTAGCGACACCCCAGGGGTACCCCATGAGTGACCATGGGTACAGAAGGGTTCTGTTAGGGTGGTATAAAGGAAAACGTGTCCGTGCCAATATGTGTGTGCAGGTGTGTGTGCGTCCGGACCTGACCAAATTGTGGTTTTTCCAGAATATTTTGAAAAGCATATGAGCGATTAAGTTGAAACTTGGTAAGGTTGTGCATGATGCCAATATGTGCAAGATGTATTAGTTGTATGGTAAATCCAGTCAAGTTTGCTGATTTTTGAGAAAAAAGTCTATTTTGCCCCAAAATTGCTATTTCCAGCATATCTTGAGAAGTATTTGAGCATTTAATGCAAAATTTTGCAAAAACTTACCTGAGAATGAAAAATTTCAAGGTATATCACTTTTGTAGTGAAGAGAGTGAAATTTGCCAATCTTTGAGAAAAAAAGCCAATTTTGCCCCAAAATTTGTATTTCCAGCATATCTTGAGAACTTCTAGATCAATTAACTTACAGTTTTGTAAGTACTTACCTGAGAACACATTGTTCAACATAATATTACTGTAATGGTAAATCAAGTCAAATTAGCTGATTCTTGAGAAAAAAAAAACCAATTTTGCCCCAAAATTGCTATTTCCAGCATATCTTGAGAAGTATTCGAGCGTTTAATGCAAAATTTTGCAGAAACTTACATGAGAATGAAATATTCCAGGTATATCACTGTTGTAGTGAAGAGAGTGAAATTTGCTGATTTTTTAGAAAAAAAAGCCAATTTTGCCCCAAAATTTGTATTTCCAGCGTATCTTGAGAACTATTAAACCAATTAACTTCAGGTTTTGTAAGTTCTTAGCAAGAAACTTATACAAATTCCCATGTGCAGGCCCTGTATTGAAATCAAGTGTGCATGTTGGCGATGAGATATGCAACTCCATGGATTGCCCTCTTGTTTACATGTTAAACATAGTGAAAGGTAAATTAAAAGTTGCAAAAGGATACACTTGTGGTTGAAGTCATTTAATCAAAGTTAAGTCTTAAGAAAACTGGGTCATCAAATAGAATCTCCAGGGGGCACGTCCTCCACCACGGTTGTGAGGGAATCCCATTGGCACACTCATCCCCGTCACACTCTGCCATCCATCAGACCTTTGAAGCACCACATGGCAAAATGAGGAGGGTACATCGAAGAGACAAGGGTGTCAACCCAACCGCCAGTACCAAAATCTTTTCAATAGAAATGTAACCTTTTTATAAGAGATTATGTCTCCCACATCTAGATGGCTAAGGGCTGTCAAGTGAGTGGCCTTATTATTAAACACTACCGTTAAATTATGGAACATTCTATTAATATGAAGTGTCAGGTTTGCTAAACAACATCACCTATAATACTCATTTACTCTTCATACAGTAACTCACAAAGAAAGAGCAGGGTCATCAATGCTGTATATCAGAAGATGTGATTCAAACATTGCAAACTACAATCTTGGACAAAATACCTTTGGACACCCCGCTCCCCCTTTCAGTGTTGGCTATAAGACTACAGTTCAAAGTGTACATTCACTCCTAAAGCGCAACATTGGAAAGTATTATATTTGCAACATACGACAAAGTGTCCCAACAATTTTGTTCAAGGATGTCCGAGAATTTCGACAGGCCAGAAGCATGTGTTATGACCATGAAAAAGCGTCAATTTGAAATAAGTTAAACATATTGCTTGCTACCAGAAACATCACCAGTGCATTTTTCTCATGTTTGGGACCTTATTTTGAAGTTGGTTTACTGTAATAATATTATTGTGTGAATGCTGTCAATGTTATTAGGAAATAAAGGGAGGACTAAGTCTGTCAAATCCATAAAGAGCTTTGCACCACATTTGCTAAATAAAATCCAGTCATTGAAGAAGTAACATCATAACGCCAATGCATCTCAAGACATTTTGAAGAATACGAATGACATACTTTCGGCTCAAACTCTGATATTGAAACAGGCACCAAAGAACAAAAAAAAAAAAAACACTAAAATGTTGGTAGACAGTTTAAGAAGAGGGATGTATATGTGTTATTGAATTGTTCATAGTGATGACGTGGTGTCTGGTATTAAACTAACTACACATAATAATGACTATTATGCTTAACTTGCATGTTAATCTGAGTGAAAAAATGTGCTATCATCATGCAAAAGGAAACCCAAAAATACAAATTAAGTAGATGCTCAGCAGACCGTGGGAAAATTGCACAGATTGCAAGAGTGTAGCTGAACATGAAGTTGAATCAACAGTTCTGACTTTTGCGTATTTTGGTAGGATGTGGATCTATTTCAATTCACAGCGCGTACTCCCTCACCTCATATAACCTATGCATTACCGTATTGATCATGGGCTAGCATCTGGCAATTTGTGTGTGTGTGTGTGTATCTGGTCACCGCCCTTCCGTAATTGCCAGCCTTTTGGTCTGCCAGTGAAGTTTTTGCACTGCATTTGCATCTGCGAAATTCTGTTGCTTCGTCAAGTTTTCAACCTTTTCGATCGATATACTAGGATTCCTCATCCTTGCCATCATCTTTGAGCCTGTTTTGGATGAGTATCCTTTTTATTTCGTGTCTTTTGGCACGTTTTTCGACACATGTGTGTTGGGTCTTGGCTAGGCCTGGTACCCACCAGTGTAGTTACGTTAGTGGTATCCTTGTACTGTATCATATATACGTAACTGTGCTAGGCTCCATTTTTAGCCTCCTCGTGGGTATCTCGTAACTCCTTTGTGATAGCACTCGGGGTTTGTTCCCCACTGCTTTTCCAATTTCTTGTGCCACGTCGTCTAGCGTGGGGAATCCTTTCCCTTAGCGCACACTTCACGCCTACAGTTTCCTTTTCTTACGAACGTTCAGGTTCGGTTCAGGCCTCCTTTGGGTTTGGGTTCCCGCTCGAACTAGCCTGTTACGTGTTTTTGTGTGCTTGCATATTCGTTTCCTTAGCCTCTCCTCTTCAGCTAGTATAGAGAGAAACCAGGATACCTGCACTTCGTGCAAAAGGTTTAGACCTTTTTCTACGTGGGACTTCCACGCGCAATGCCCCAGGTGTCGGCCTTGTGACGAAACTCTGCCCTGCGCCGTATGCCGCGCGTGGCCCGCCGACCGTTGGGCCTCCTCCGCAGAATGGCTACGCAAGCGAGAGGAACAGTGAGAGAAGTCCGCGGCAAAGAGTCGTAAGAAAAAGCCGTCTTCCGGCCAGCCTGCAGCACCCCAGCCGGAGCGCCGTACCCAGGAGTCGTCAACGGATTGGAGACCCGGAATCCGGATTCCGAGAGCCGTGGCCGTACCCAAACCCGCGAGCCGAACACCACGAACCGTACCCGGGGTTCCAGCCATAGCCACGACGTCCAACCGAGTCCACACTCTGGGACTCCTTCCGCTCGGGCCGCCATAGCAGATGGCGTAAGACCCAGTATGAGTGAAGAGGCCTGCCCCCGAAGGGGGCATAAGCCCTACCGCTTCCCAGTCCGCCGTAGGCGACGGCATAAGACCTGGATCCCGTACCGAGGCCCCCGGAGCTGCCGGGATAAGAACTCTCCTGCAGGTCACCCCCGGGCCTGTGAGCGCGCAGCCCCCCACACCGTCGGCCACCGTCGGACACGGCCTACGTCCCACTGACCCGCCGGGACCGCCTGGCCCCAGGAATCGGCCCCCGAGGAACCAATGGCGGAAGACCGAGCGGTCTTAGACCTTTTTGCCTCCAGCTCGGAGTCCTTCTCGCGGCAGCCCCGAGATTTCAAAGGATTCCCGCCGCTCTCCACCTTGCGGCCAGCGCCTCGAAAGCGGGCTCTCCATAGGCACGCCGAGTCGTCGGACTCCTCGCTGCCTCTGACGACCGCGATTTCCGCCGCCGAAAGCGTACGCCAACTCAGAGCGGCCAAGACACAGTCCTCGGACAAATGAAGGACCTCACAGAGCGCTTGCTATCCGAGCGATCGTCCACGGCTCCGCAGGGCCTGTCGGCCCCGACATCTGATCCAGCGTGCCGTTCGGCTTCGCCCTCACGGGACGCCGATCTAGTTTTCTGTAGTGGAGCGTCTCGCGAAACGCCAGCGACGATTACGCCCCGCGTTACCGGGCAGAACCCCTCTCGGATGGGGAGGATGACGAGCCTCTTCGCGGTACAGACATCTCCACAGAGGCGTTCAAGCGTGCCGCCACAGTCCTTATAAGAACGTTAGGCTACGCGCCAGACCCAGCCCCGGCTGCGGCAGAGGCCCTGGCATCGCGGATCACATTGAACACAGCGTCGTCGAACCAGCGAGCGTCTATACCAGTCGGTGTGGAATGCGGCCAACGCTTCAAATCCCTCGCATCAGCTCACCAATGGTCTGCCTTCCAACGGGATGCGGCCCGCGCCTTCCATGTCGAGGAAGCGGACTGGGTTAATTTATTTTCCTCCCCGCACATTCCCGCACGAGTCCCGGAACGGCTGCACGCGGCAGGGACCTTGGACGCACGCGATAGGTTCCGGGATAGGAACGCGTGCCGTCTTGAATCCAGCCTTTATGATGTGGACAGGGCGTCCAGAGTTGGGTTAAAGTACGAGTCGGCGCTCTTACCTTTTGCTGAGCTGCTCAACCGGTCGTTTACGCAGGCCCACTCAGCGGGTATTTCCCACGCGGATACCGGCACGGTTATTGCCTTGTTAGGTCCAGTCGCCCGTAGCGTGTTTGACCAGTTCGCACGTGTCTCGATTAAGGCCACGACTACCAGGCGCGACCAGGTTTTGGACTCGTTGGATTGGTCCTCGCATACCTTGGTAGAGGCTTTCCATGATTTGCCTATCCTCGGAAACGACCTCTTCGGAGGTCAATTTGATACAAAGTTGCGCGAGGCCAAGCGCCTGAAGGCTCTCCGGGAGGCGGATGAGCACATGCCGCGCCTAGGAAACCCCAGCAGCTCGCAACCCCGCCAGCAGAATTCAGGGCGAAACCGGCGAGCAGGCCAAGGGCGATACCGCCAGGGAAAAGGTTCCCAGCAGCAGCACTATCAACCCTATTCGTGGCAAGGCGGCTCGGGCAGCTGTGATAGCCGTTCAGACAATCGCCAACAGCAGTCGAACCAGGGTAACTACCGCTCGCGCAACAGGGGTGGCCGCTCCAAGCGGCCCTAGGGATGCCCACCCCACCGTTATGCAGAAGCCGGTGGGGGGGCGGTTGCAGTACTTTCTACAGGCTTGGCGCAACATCGCGCCCGACCCTTGGGTGCTCGGGGTCATAGCTGAGGGCTACCGAATGGAGTTCACCGCCCCTCCACCAGTCATCTGGCCTCGTCCGGCCAACACCTATTCCGGACGAACAGGCCAAAAGGGTCGTTCTCAAGCAAGAGCTAGAGGACCTTCTTGCCAAAGGCGCAGTTGTGCAAGTGAAGGCGGAGAACGACCTTCTTGTCCATTCGACATTCTTTCTAACACCAAAGAAGAACGGCACGTGGAGACCAATATTGAACCTAAAGCCGCTCAACAAGCGCTACGTCAGACCCCGGGGGTTCCGGATGGAGACCTTGGCAACCATCCTCCTCCTCCTGCGTGAAGGGATGTGGGCAACGTCTATCGATCTCAAAGACGCCTACCTACACATCCCAATCCACCAGGCATTGGGGCGCTTCCTTGCCTTTCGCTACCGGAACGTCGATTATCACTTCGTGGCCCTACCGTTCGGCCTTTCAACCGCCCCGCGGGTCTTCACTCGGGTCACCCACGCAGTACTCGCCCACCTGCGCTGGGCGGGGATCACGGTTTTCGCGTATCTCGACGACTGGCTCGTGTTGGGGTCGTCAGAAGTGGACGCTCGCGCAAACACAAACCTTGTACTCAACACCTTACACGATCTCGGGTGGATCGTAAACAAGGAGAAGTCGGCCCTAATCCCGCCGCAATCTATTGTCTACCTCGGCGCACGCCTCGACCTCTCCTCCGGGATGGCGTTCCCGACGGAGGAGCAAGTATCGGACCTCCGGGAGGGAGCGATCCGACTGCTGTCTGCTCCGCAGTCCCCTGCCCTGCTGTGGCAGCAGCTACTGGGCAGGATGGCGAGCCTAGTCGATCTCCTAGGCTTATGCCGCCTTCACATGCAGCCCCTGCAACGGCATTTCCTGGCGTTAGCGCCCATGCCAGACCCGCACCCGGGCACAATGATACCTCTACCAGCGGACCTCCGTCCATTCCTTCAGTGGTGGGCATACGGGGACAGGCTCACGGCGGGCAGGCCGTTTCGCAACAACGCTCCCCTAGCGACAATCACCACTGACGCTTCACTAACGGGCTGGGGCGCGACCTGGAACGATCGGGTGGCAGCGGGGGTTTGGGGTCCACAGGACGCGGCCCAACATATCAACGTCCTCGAAACGCAAGCGGTGACCAACGCGATTCGTCACTGGCGCTCAGCCCTAGAGGGGCATACAGTCACAGTACGGTCAGACAACTCGACCTGCCGT
This sequence comes from Stichopus chloronotus, assembly GCA_021234535.1. Classification (NCBI taxonomy): domain Eukaryota; kingdom Metazoa; phylum Echinodermata; class Holothuroidea; order Aspidochirotida; family Stichopodidae; genus Stichopus; species Stichopus chloronotus. The sequence continues at coordinate 15,768,092 of CM037841.1, read as the reverse complement.
CGCCTATATCAACCGCCAGGGCGGCACCAAGTCCGCGGCCCAGCTGCGCAAGGTCTGGGACCTTCTGATGTTGTGCCAATCCCTTCGGATTACACTCCGGGCGTCGCACCTCTCGGGCCAGTCCAACTTCATCGCCGATGCCCTCTCTCGGGGCAACTACGACTCTGGGGCCTGGACCCTCGCGCAGCGGTGAGCGGACCACATTTTCACCCTCTACAGTCGGCCATTCGTAGACATGTTCGCGTCACCAGCCGACGCGCGCCTGCCAACTTATGTGTCACGTTACGCAACACCCACGTCGTGGAAGGTCGACGCCCTCTCCTTCCCGTGGACAGGCCTCTCTATGTACGGCTTCCCGCCGTTCGCCCACATCCACACAGTGCTCCGCCGGCTCCAGAGCACCCCGGTGGACATGCTGCTCATCACGCCAAGCTGGCTGAACTAAATGTGGTTCCTCCGGCTCCTGTGCGACCTCCAGCTCCTCTTTCCGCCCGTCCCGGACCTGCTGACACAGAGGAGCAGGGCCCTACGGCACCCGGACCTATCAACACTCTGGCTGGCTGCATGGCCTCTGTCCAGTTGTCCCTTCAAGTGGCGGGCTTTTCTGCGGAGGCTGCAAACATTGCCGCGGCAGCCAGACGTGCCACGACGGTTCACACTTACGATTCGCGTCTGGAGCGGTACTACAAGTGGGTGGCTGACAATTCTCTCGATCCCATGGAAATGTCAGCCCCGGATCTGGCCAGCTTCCTCTGCGCCCTCTTCCGAGAGGGGAAACAGGTCAGTACCATCCGAAACTATCGCTCGGCCATGACAGCTCCTGCGCTATGACAGCTCCTGCGGGGCATGTTTCACCAACCCCCCCCCAGTGCAACGCCTAACACCGTCCTGGTCAATCAACGCGGTCCTCGATAAGCTGGCCAGGGCCCCATACAAGCCGTTCCATAATGCCCCGCTCGATCTCCTCACGCTTAAGACCCTATTTCTCGTGGCGGCGGCCTCGGCCCGGTGCCCAGCCTCGCTACACGCACTGACTCTCCAACCGAGCTTTATCCGCTTCGATCCCGCCGGGGTCCGCCTGCTTCTGGACCTGCAGTTCCTAGCGAAGAGTCAGTTGCTCTCGTTCACGCCGGGCAAGATCAAACTTCCAAAGCTCAGCACCACCTCCTCAGTCACGGAGGACAAACTGCGCTGTCCGGTACGTGCTCTTAAATGGTACATCAAGCGCACAAAGAGCGTCCGCACATTGGACCGCCTGTTCATCCTGCCGCGCCACCCATTCACACCGGCCTCGAAAGAGATGCTTTCTCGCTGGTTAGTCTCCTTGATCCGGCCCCACAACGAAACATCGGAACGCGTTGGGGTGCACGATCTGCGCGGACATGCCACCTCCACCGCGTGGTTTCGGCGCGTAACCCTGGAGGACATACTTGCCGCGGCAGCATGGAGAACTCTGTCCTCCTTCGTATCATGCTATTTGACAAGCACGCCTACGGCCGACAAATCTTCCGCCAGGGCGGTACTTCGGCCTATCGCGGATACGCGGTCGCAGCCGCCGAACCTTCCCGCCACCGACACACCTGTGTCACAAAATGCAAAGGTTATATGAGGTGAGGGAGTACACGCTGTGAATTCCCCAAAACTTACTGGTTTGGGAATTCGCTAGCAACGTACTCACCTCATATAACGACCCACCCGCCTCCCCGCTTCAGATTTTCAGTAGTCGTGGCCGCAAAAGTATAACGCACGCTACGGGCGCACGGCCGCGCTTATCGATAGCGACTAGCAGGCCACACCTAGGGCACTACTTCGAGGGACTTCGCCCCTTCCGACGCCAACGGTCGGTCTTCGTCCACAGAGTGTTAGGTAAGCATCGCTAGGGTTCAATTCTCCTCTGCCTCCTACCGATCGGCACTTCACTGTCATCCCAGGCTTTGTCAACCTGGAAATTACGGAAGGGCGGTGACCAGATACACACACACACAAATTGCCAGATGCTAGACCATGGTCAGTACAGTAATGCATAGGTTATATGAGGTGAGTACGTCGCCAGCGAATTCCCAAACCAGTAAGTTTTGGGGATTATATCTTATAACTGGGTTTCCTACCATCATTCTACAATGGCAGTGACACTCCTCTTGCAAGGCAATGCAACAGCTGCCCATCGATGTTATTTCTAAACTCAACCATGAAACAGTCTATTCATTCATGACAACTTGTTTTCCAACAAACATATACAAATAAACCCCCAAATAAAAATAAAACTTCTTACGTTCATAGTAAAAATTCAGAATACTTTAATTTGAAAATCCTTAAGACCCATAGGCCTTGATAACTAATTTTTTTTTTTGCACCTTGTCCAAAAATGTACAGTTTTCTTTCAACAGTTTGCTCCAAAATTGCTGGCAAAAAACTCAGACAGTCTTGGACAAAATACCTTGGGACACCACGCTCCCCCGTTCAATGTTGGCTACAGGATTACTGTTCAAAGTGTACATTCACTTCTATAGCGCAACGTTGGAAAGGTGCCCGGGTTTCATGTTATCCTCTCACCTAAAATTCAGTATTATATTTGTAAAGTATAGCAAAGTGTCCCACAATTTTGTCCAAGATTGTAGCTACAGCCTCTGCTTGTTTCGCTGACAAAATTGAAACCTAGCGTCGGCTATTAGCAGCATTGGGGAGGGAGGGGTTTGCAGTTTCAAGTTGTGGATTGTGCAACTTGAAAATATTTTTCATTTTTGTGACAAATGCAAATGGAGGATTAACGTTACTGTTAGTCTTATATGTACCTATTTCACTCTTTTGATATGCAAAGAACCTGAAATCATCGAGGGGTTTGCTCTCTGGACGGCCACAAGGGGTTGTACATTATAAAAAAAATGTTTATTTGTTTTGAGATGGTACCTGTAGCGATTATTTTCGGCAGTTCCAAGGAGTATTCAACAATACCATGGTACTCACACAAACAGATCAGCTGCAGGTACTCTTTATACTAATGCTGGGAATACCAGTAGTTACTTAAGTACGGGTATCCAGCTCAACTCTACACCACTGTGCAGAAAGGAAAACTCCCTGATTTTACCATGCATGATTGGAAACCGTAACAATGGAATTTCATAATTTGTGGAGCAAACGGTTGATCAGGTCCCCACAAGCACCATGACTTTTCTGTTGTGTTGTTTATGTTGTAATGAGAATCAGATCTGGAGATTGGCGTCTCCTTTTCAGTGAGGATCAGACCCTGTCATTCTTGGCTCATCTTGTAGTATATGAGTCCATAGGAGATCTGATTCAGCTGTCCATTGCACATTCCATCATTTCTTTACCAAACTGCAGTGCACATACAATGTACAGCATACAATTTCATTTTACTCCATGTGAAAGTGGAGGACAGTGGAAATATAAAGGGAGTTGCCCCTGGTACTTTTGAAATGAGAGGCACAAACCATTTCCAACTATTCACTTATTCTGCTCATTGAACTACATCATCTCACCTCATACCTGTCCACAGGATGACCAAACATGTTTTGTGCACTCTCCACACATGCATTGAAATTTCTTGATGTACTACGTGCATAACATCTTCACTATTGAACTTGTGATGTCATTGTGATGTGTCTATTTAAGAAAGTCTCACATTTCCAGTCGCTGCCAATTTTCATTGAACCTGTTGCTACCCATTGTAATGCACACAGCAACCAGCAAATCATACTGAGTCACACATCAATGCGTACCTTCCTCCGCATCCGTCCGAGAGTCTGTGGACAGTTGTATACCCATATTCAATGTGACCCAGGTGTAAAAGTGAAAAACTCAAAAGAGAGTTCACAAAGAAACACTCACTTCTTTACAAGATTAACAAAAAGGGTTGAAGCAGATTTCAAGAATGGTTTTATTCATGGAGCTACCTTATGCATTTTACAATATCGATCTTTGGTGTAAAATTGCAGAGGCCTGTATGGGTTTAAATAAGAGTATTTTGTTTTTATGTCAATTGTTAATGAGTATGCAGTTTGTAGTCGTAAAAAATGTATCACTGCTCTTAAGCTATCACGCATTCAATAGAAGCAAGTTCTTGTTTTGTTTTTTTTCTTTGTTTTTGATTCCATTTTCTTTTCTTTTTTTAGCAACCAGAATCCTGTAAAAGTAAAAAGTAACAGTGGTTAGTCCCAACTTAGCTTCCCTGTCTGCTTCAGTCATTGAACAATGCAGTGCATAATCACTTCAACCAGCGTAATAAAAGTGACGATCAAAAACAATCATTGATGTGAATTAAAAACTTGTGTGCTCCACAAAAGATATTGCAATGTGATGCAAACTATGTCACATTCATTTTTGAAGGTTGAATGTACCTAAGTGTCTCATGAAAAGAAGTAGAAAAAATTGGGTAATCTGAACATTTTAAAGGTTTTGTGACATGAAAATGACATTTTGGAATATTGACTGTATTATTCATTAAAAATGTTGAAACCAGCCATAAATTTCATCACAATCCATTGAATATTGAATATTTTACCCTCAAATTCCTGTTGTATACCTTCATCATGAATAAACATTGGCAAAGTATGCAAATTTATGATGTCAAGATAGGGACTCACATGGTATGCCTTATGGTATGTTTTGCTTACTTAATATTAATATTTCAAGGACAATTGAGAATGTTTTATACCTGCAGGTTTTGTTTTGGAAAGCTTTCTTTATTCTTCTGTGGAAATATTGATGTTACTTACCACAATGAAACCCAGTAAGTAAGAGATAATATTGAGGGCTAACAGAAGAAATACCAACACTGTGTAACTATCCATGTCATTATATTCATATTTTCATCAAATTTGTAAAGGTTATATCTCAAAATAGTAATGGAAACTCAATTCTTCCAGATTTTCATTCAGGGTCTCATTCTGCAACTTTTGAATACAGCCATCTCTTTTGTAGATGCAGGTCACACAACCGTTAAATAACAATAACCTAACATGTGAGCTGTATAGTAAATAGCCTTATCACCTAGGCGATTGCATGTTTCATCTTCTCGTGAAAGGCCAAGTATTTTTTTTAATTCCAGAACAGGTTCTTTTTTAGACAGCTAGTGATAATTTATTGCTTTGCTTATCAATCCTAGTGGCTTTAAATAAGGTTTGAATTCATGGCAAGATGACTTCCTAAATGCCCGTTGTGTAATTCGTGTACTGCAGCTGTATGTGAGTAGACATATTTTCATTGTTAAAGTATTGTATGTAGCCTCTGCTTTCTTTGCCTACTTAAAGTGCGCTTTTCAGAGCAGGCCTTCTATTGATTTTTTCCATCTTGATAATTTTCTGTAATTTTAGCAGCAATTTACTGACTGACCCAGTTCCAGACTACCAACATTTATCACTCAGGCTAACATTTAGTACCATATAAAAGTTCTTCATAAAAATATGATTCATGACAATAATAACATTGATTATACAAGAATATGCACAAGTAATAGTCTGCCCTACAAGCAGTTTGCAAGTTTGCAATATGTAGCAAGCGGAAGGCCATGATGCACAGAAAGTGTGCTATCAAACCGCCTCATATGACGTGAGGGTTTCACGAAGGCACCTCAACCATAATGTTTCCCTGCCATCAGTTGCTTGGATTCCATTTCATAGTAAAACTCAAGTACCTCATTCGTTTCATTCATTGATTTGTAGTGATGGAAATGAGTGATACCTGTAAAAACTTGATCATAGTTGGTCAATTTATGTGATGTTTGCAGTGTATGTACAATTTTGTTGATTTTAGTGAATATTCAAATGGCTACATATGTATTGCAAAACTCAGTTAATGATGTCATTTTGAGACTTAAATACTTCCTCAAAGATCATCTTCCAGTACTATTTAGTTGTTTCTTAGTCATGCATTGCTTACACAAGTGTTTTCAAGTAATTTATTTAGCAGTCATTAGTATAATTCTTGAATTGGAATCAAAATATAGCCATCAATCAACCTGTTCAAAGCGGCTTGTGCTGCTGTGCAAAGCTTGCTGTGTCCTGTAGGTACAAAGTAGGCTATTATAAACATATTTTAATTAAGGGATTGATCGAAACATCTTTTGTACTGTGAAAAAGGACATGAAAAACTGAAAAAGGACAAGATCACTTAACTTTTTTTTAATGGAGAGTTATGTATTACAACATCAGGTTGATCAAACGCAACATTGCAATTATGACAAATCATTGAGTATCACATTTTTAACGACATCTGGCATTCTGTTGGACACATGTTCAGTAATAAAAGGAATACTCGTTTGCTGACTGTACAAAAAGGTTGAAGAAAACATGATCAATATGAAATAACAAAATGTTGCAAGAGTAAACTGACAGTCCATCAATTTATTCAGCAGTTACTACAAAGTCAGTTCTTTTGACATATTATCCTTTTGTTAATTAAAAACCACACCTTCCCCAAATCCAGCAACTGCTGCTTTTGTGTACAAACAATAGCAAGCAGTATCTGTTCCATGGTAAGAGCTCATGCAATATGCAGTGCTTCCATGCATCAGTTAATTCATACATATGCACTATTGGGGATACATAATAAGTCGTGATAATGTACTGTATGAAACTGGAATTGGTGGCAATTGAAAACGTGAGGCATTCCTTATAAACACAATTTTAGCATGAGTGTAAGTTAGATATCACAAAAGTTTCTGGAGATTACCCATGACAATTAAGTCTACAGTTAGTAAGATAGACTTATCAACTACTTTACTCCTCCTTCAGCTTCTGTTAGGACTTGCAAAGAAATTGGAGTTGAGGAGTGAGAAATGGAGATGTCAATAATAGAATGATATCAAAAGATTGAGAAAATAATTGAAATTTCTTCAATATTTTCCTCATTAGTGTGTTCAAACATGAAAAATGTGTTGTTGTTTTTTCAGCCCTTTTCTAGTCTTGAAAAACCCAAGATGCCACAAAACTTTTCCAAAAGTTTGAGGATAGACTTGCATAAGGTATTTTGTGAAATGAACCAGCATGTTTGCAAGTCTCTCATTTATGTATGCTTTTATGCATGTACTACAAACCAAGGTTGTTTTCATACCTTTTGCCTACCTTATTTGTGTACTACATCAACTGCAAAAATGTTCTTTGAGCTTTACTCATTTGAATATTTTGATTTTCTTCATTTCTTGAAGTTATTTCTCTACTTGTTTTGTTTCAATCTCTCTCTCTGTACCTTTTTACTTTGTTTAACCTCTACAGCGCATCCTTGTATCATAAATGTAATGAAATGAGTCTGAGACTGAGTCTGCCTGTTGACAGTGCAAAGTGTGATCAATAATTTTGCAGTTGCTAATAGTGCAATATCCATATGGGCAATGCATGGTTTGCTTGATAACTTACACCAGGATTTAAGTCTACCATACTGCATTTATATTGATTAGTGCAGTGTTATGTATTGATCAGTTGAAAATTAAAAATCCTAGGTACTCAATGGACCATAGATCAGTTACAAAAGGTGTGAAGAACTTGATTATCATGACAAAGTAAATAAATCTATACAACAGTTCCAGGGCTGTATTACTATCTGCCTGATCATATTGATTCCTGACATGGATCAGTGAACCCTGAGTGGCACTGTGACTGGTAGGTGTCTTATTTAATGATTAAGTGCCATATGTGTATCCATCGGAGTCAATTCTGGGGGACAGGGAGACACATCCCCCCCCCCACATTTTGATAAGAGGGGGACATTATATCAAATGTCCCCCCACATTTCATAAAGAGAAATGTTTTAGCTCACTTTTTGAATGGTAGTGGGACATTTTGGCAAGTATCGCCCACAGTTTATTTCCATAAGTTTGGGGGTGGGGACACCTCTTCCCTTACAATCGTCTCACAGATCTAAACCAACCATCACTCTTCTCATCTTTCCCCTTCTATCAAAATACTATTGTATGGCATCTTATTCAATGTGGCTGTCATTTTCAAAAGTTATTGGTACAAGAAGGAGTTCTACTTTGTCATGCACTAATTGACGGTTGTAGCAAACTAATAAACACCTGTCATGAGAGTAAATATTATAGGTATAACTTTTCAGAAACCATAATTTCTCCGAAAAAAAAAGACTGCAATAGGTGCAAAATATTGCACCAGATTTTGTTGAAGGTCACCTGCTACTTGAAAATTTTTCACAAAGAAAAAACCTGTTATTGTTAGAAAGTAAAAATTGTTGAATGAACTTTTCAGAAAATTACAATAGCATAAATATTCTAGATAAGAGCAATCCAAATTGGTACTAGTTTTGAATAAAATGATGTTTTATTAATTGAGAAATTGTAGACATGAGCACCCTCTTTCAAGGCTGGGTACATGAAGCCCAGATCACCCAGCAAGTGCCGTTTTCGACCATCTGGGGGTTTTCTAAAACCCAAATTTTTCAGGTGCGCCAACCGATGGTGGCACCTCACTTAGATAATCCTGCCCAAAGTGCACACAAAAGTTGTATCTCAACCCCATCTGATATGTATTTGCAGAACCATTTTCATAGATTGCTCTTTTTGTTTTTACATGAATTGAGGAATTGCAGGTATGATATCCCTGTTTCAAGGTTGGGAATATGCAGCTTAATATGGTCGGGAAATGCTACTTCCTGCCATCTGGAAGGTTTGAAAAGCCCAAAATTTTCTTGTACTCTCCGCGCAAGCTGATGGTGGCGCTCCGCTTAAATAGTCCTGTCACACATGCCCTCAGGCCAGGTCTCCACCCCTCCTGCAAACCCTGGACAGATGCTTCATATGTGATATCGATGACGTAAGTAAAGGAAAAAAAGGCCTCCAATCATCAGACCCTGGGCGGTGCTATGGTAATTTTTGTAATTTTTGCTATGGTAACTTTTTGCCCTCAGGCCAGCCTCCACCCCCGGATAAAGCCCCTGGACACACGCCCCCTGAATTGACTTTTTATAGACTTTGACAATATGCATGCCTTCAATTACTAGAGCCTGGCAGTCCCGCCTGTCAAGGTTCCTGGCTTTTTCTTCTGATCACGTTAATGGACGTTACCCCAGACCGCTAGGAAAACCTATTGAACCTGTCCAATATACCAAAAGTCATCAAAAAGTGCAGTGCGTAAACCCCTGCTGGGGCCTCTTTAGTCATTCAAACCTGTCAGCCCACTTACACATGTCACCCTCCTCCACATTTCAATTTGGATTTACACCCCTGTGTGTATCCATTGCTTGCATCCTACAGTATATCTGCAGCCAAACAGTTTTGGTTAAAGTCTTTTGCTGTGTGCCACAATATCTGGAGCAGAAATCTAGCAGCATGAATTTAAAAGTGCTAGTCCAGTTTGAGATGTTGTGTTTGCTTTTGTATAAACCCTATAAGAGATGGATTTGGATTCCAATTTTTTTTAGGGGACTGCAAAAATAAAGCTGAATATAATGCAGAATGATATAAGTGAGCATGTGTGCATTGAGCATGTGTGCATTTTGCATTTGTACTTGGAACATGCATTTTTGGTTTCAATGATAATCCTAACCTTTGTAATTATGCATACGTGTGTGAGTGCGTGTGTGTGTATATTCTTCGCCATATCTTAGACGGATTTCATATTTAATCCTTAGGTGTACCGCCTTGATTAAAAAGAACGGTAATGTTTTTGGTGGTCAAAGGTCAATTGGGGTCAACAGGTCTCAAACTGTGAAAATCTTGTATACAGGGTATCTCAAGATGGGAAGCTTGGACAGATCTCATATTAAGCATGTAGGTGTGACACATTAATTAGAAGAACCTTATAGTTTTTGGTAGTAGAGGTCAAAGGTCATTTGGAGTCAACTGTGGTCAAACTGTGAAAACCTGGTAGACTTGATATCTCAAGAAGGGAAGCTTGGAAAGATCTCTATTAAGAATGTTGGTTTTTCAACATTGAGTAGAAGAAGGTGGAGGTCAAAGGTCATTTGGGGTCAACAGGGGTTAAACTGTGAAAACCTTGTAAAAATGATATCTCAAGAAGGGAAGCTTGGACAGATCTCATGGTAAGAATGTAGGTGTGCAACATTGAGTAGAAGGACCCTATTGTTTTAATTGGAGGTCAAAGGTCATTTGGGGCCAACAGTGGTCAAACTGAAAACCTTGTACACACATTATCTCATAAAGGGAAGCTTGGACAGTTCTCGTATTTAGTATGGAGGTGTACCACATTGAGCAGAAGAGCAATATTGTTTTTAGTGGTGGCCAAAGGTCATTTGGGGTCAACAGGTGTCAAATTTGAAACTTGTAAAGACAACATCTCAAGAAGGGAAGCTTGGACAGATCTCTTATTTGGTGTATTTGGTATGTAGGCATAGCACATTAAGTAGAAGAATGCTATTGTTTTTGTGGAGGTCAAAGGTCATTTGGGGTCAAACTGTGAAAACTTTGTAGACATGATATCGCAAGAAGAGAAGCTTGGACATATCTCATATAAAGTTGTAGCTGTGCCACATTGAGTAGAAGAACCCTTTTGGGGTTTTTTTGGAGGTCAAAGGTTATTTGGGGTCACAGGGATCAAATTGTGGAAATCTTGTAGATGCAATTTCTCAAGAAGGAAGCTTGAACAGTTCTCATATCTAGTATGGACATGTACCACATTGAGTAGAAACACCCTTTGGACTTTGGTGGAGTTCAAAGGTCATTTGGAACCAGTGCTTAAAATTGTGACAATGCAGAAAACATGATATCTCAAGGAGGGAAGAATCTCATATGTTATGTGTAGGTGTTGCATCGCCTTAACTGTAGTATGGACTAGTACATGTTGAGATGTATATCAGTCATCATAAATCAGATTCATAAAAATCCTCATTATGAAATCATTTTAACCACAATGCATTTGTGCATTCTGTTTGATTATTTGCCAAAGGCAGGCAAGGAATCTATACCATGATGGTGTGTGTGTGGATACATATGTGTGTGTATGTGTTAGTGCTGTCATGACATTTAAACAAATAGCTATTTAAACGGAGCCCAATTCTGCTAAATGTCATACAAATTGTCTGCATGAACTTACTCAAAAGATTCAAGTTCCTTACACTGCAACTTTAGCCATTCAATTGTTGTGATTAACCACCTTTTAACTGCATTAAGGCACGGAATGCACTGGTTTTCAACCGCCAGCCACCATGTCAGCCTTGATAGTCAGCCCCGATACAAGATGTGAGGAGTTCGTTCCTTTAGCTAGACAACGTAGCTAATCCCCTAATTTTTGCTGTGATTCTTGGATGTAGTCCGTATAAATAATAAAAACCACCACCAGCTCTAGCTTTTAATCAATGCTACGGACACTGATTTTCAGCAGAAACAATTCGTTTTTCAACGCTTCGGTTCCCACTTATTTCTGTTTTCAAACTGGACGACATAAAATGCTGCAGCATGTTTGAGGTAATGAAATATTTGCTTTTGTTGTTTCTTTTCACATAACTTGGAAAATATTGTTCATGAGAAAAAAATTGGGCATTTATTTACAAGAGTAGTAATTTCTTATACTTTTTGTAAAGACTGAAAGTGGATGGAGCATTTGGGATACCTGTTTGCATGGATTTATTTACAAGTTGTTTTCAGACAATCATTTCAATAACCACCTGTGTAATATCTACTGTAATTAAAACAAGCATTGTATGTGTAAAATACACCAGGAAGTAAGTCAGAGAGCAATATGCAAAGATGATATATTTTGAAAACATATAAACGATGTATGAATGTTCATTTTGACCGTTTTAAATGTTCTCAATATGGAAAAGTTGCTGGAAGTTACAACTTGTTTTGTTGGTCGACTATTGTAAGTAGTCATTCTGAATTGTTTTTCAAGTAGGTCAACGATCATTTGAGGTCATCAGAGGTTAGAGGCTGAAAACGTATTGAAGAAGATAACAGAATGTTTCTTGAACTCCATATTTAGTGTGTAGGTATTCCATTGTAAATAGATGATTCTATTGTTTTTTTTGTGAAGGTCATTTGAGGTCAGCAGAGGTTGAAGCTACAAAGGTCATTTAATGTCAAAAAGGGTAAAAGGTTCACATTGTAAAAACCTCATTCCAACACCCCTATGTTTCGACACCCATGTGTTCCAACGCCCCTGTGCTCCGCCGCCCCTGTGTTCCGCTGCCCCTGTTTTTCGACACATGTTGCTACCCATCCATTACATAAGACACCATTTGGGGGCACGGCTATGATGCTCAGTGTAGTTAGGATGCATTGATCAAATTATGCCAGGGCCTAATGACACATGGCTATATGACTTTAGTGTTTGAAGTGTCAGTAAACAGCATTAAATATCGCATATAATACCATATGTGATATGTTAATATGAAAATAGTGAGTGCTAATGGTCAGAGAGAGCTCATATACCATTGGCTCTGGGGCCAAACACTGCTCCTTGTACTTGGGACACAGTGGGTCTTACTAAGTTGTTGCTGTCGGAATATAAGTGTGTAGGAACATAGGGGTGTCTGAACAAAGGGGCGTCAAAACATATGGCAGTCACCATCAAACTTAATTTTGTGATCAACAGGGTTCAAATTTTGAAAACATTGTAAACACAATATGAGAAGAAGAGAAGCTTTGACACAAGTCATTTGGTGTGTAGACATACCACATTGAGTGCAAGGACCAAGAACCTTATTATTTTTAGGGGTCAAAGTCACTTACGATCAGCAGGGGTCAAATTGTGAAAATGTTGTAAATCCATATCTCAAGACTTCGTAGAAGCTTGAACAAATCTCTTATTTACTATGAAGGTGTAGCACATTGAGTGCAAGTATTTGATTGTTTCTTTTGGAAGCCAAAGGTCATTTGGGGTCAACAGAGGGTCCAATAGTGAAAACTTTATAAATATAAAATTTCAAGAAGAGAAGCATTGGACAGGGCCCATACTTGGTGTGTTTTCATCCTGATTACAAACAATAGCCCACTCTACTATTTTAATATATTTCCTATATACCAGTACTATCGTTAACATAGGATGGTTGATAGGTTGGTGTAAACATCCACCCAGGCAATAATACATGGTACCACTCATACCAGTTAATGGTTATACACTCAGTAGCATGCTGCTGCATTGCAGCTTGCTAACTGGCGTCTTTGTTATTCTCAGTCATTCACATGCATGCTGTATTAATTGATATAGATACAGTTGGTACACATACCACAAGGCCTAAGAAGTAATGAACATTTATAGGATATCCTGTGCATGTTTAGTGCATGTAAATCTACATAGCACTTTCATGTGATGACATGACGTGGGCCTTCTTTCTTATCCACTTTTTTTAACTTACAAAACTTGAGACTGTTTACCAGCTGCAAGTATTTTAATTTAAACCCCTATTTTACTTTGTGGAATGTACACAGCTTTCAGAATCATAGTAGCAGCATACGTTAAATATGCCTCACTGACACCTACTGTCAGGCCACTTTGTGTGAACATGTAGTGAACATGATGATGCTCTTCACCAGAGCTCTCTACAGTATGTCTTTGGCTCTGATACATGTACACTCTAGCCATCAATGCTACAGTAGACATCGTCACATTGTTAAAAATGTAATGTTAGTCACTGTCTGGATTGTCTGGTTGTAACTTGAACCATTGTATCATCTTCCAGTGTATGTGTGTTGGACTGGACATCCAAAATGATTCATTTATTGATTCCTTGTGTTAGCGTGTGTGGGTGTGTGCATGCGTGTATGTGTGTGCGTGTGCATGCGTGTGTGGGTTTGTTTAGGGCGCCAAACGGGGAACACACACAGGAACTTCACGCTTGCAACCGGGGTTACGCCGAAAACCGGGATATCCCCGTTTCTGGATATTTTAACATAATGCAAATTGGATATTCAGATATGCGCCCTCAACTTCACAGGTCAATCCAACTTTTTCCCCAATTACCTATTTTATGGAACTATACCTGTGGATAAGGGTGTATGTGTGTAAAACATTATACACACAATCCCGTTTCTGGCGTGAATCGGGGATACATGCAAGACTAAATACCAGTAACTGGGGACATCATATGCAAAGTGGGGATATCCCCGTTTACGTGAGGAAAAGTTCATGTCCCCGAAAGGCGCCCTAAACAGGTATGTGTGTGTGTGTGTCTGTGACGCAGCTTGGGTACGCTCTAACTCAATATGGGCAAGTTGGATAAAACTTATACTTGGTGTACAGGTCCGTCATAGTGCGTAAAAGTGCCCTATTGTTTTTGGTGTCCAAATCTTGCATATTAATGAGGTTATGGGGTCAAACATTTTTGGGCCCCAATTTTTGGGTCCCCAGTTTTGATGACTCAACTTTTCACTTGCCCTAATTTCTTTGCAAGGAACCACAGTGCCCATTGGGCTCTTGTTCATTGATTCAAACAGCATGAATCTCACCTCTGGCATATAGATGGAGGGGTACTATGAAAGTGTAATTTGGACTCATCTGGTAAAGCACAGGCCTATCGTCCGATGATGGACGTGTTATGTGTCATGTCATATACAAAGATATGGATATCATGGATGAATCAAATTGGACATGCATAATGTATAAAGACTTGGAGTTTCCAGCTGCTGGATATGCAATTTTTATATGAATCAGATAATCTTGTTAGTGGTTTACATACAAGTACCCAATCCTTACCTTAAAATTTGTTATTTAAAGGAACACCTGCTTGAGTTAGTGACATGTTTAAACCTGCCAAATTTGTTGCACCTCATGGCATTAGCCTTTCATTCATTGCAGGGGAAATTTTCTTCCAAGTAAATCCTATAGCCTATGTTTGAAATGTGCAACAATTACCTGTGAACAAATTAGTAACAAAAATGGCCATGAAGGAGCACATTCAGTGGTCAAAATCATGAATTATAAATCTGTAATTTTTAGAGTGAAATATCAAATAAGACAAGTCACATCTCCTTTGCCAATACAAAATTTAATTTAACCAATCAGGCAAGGATGAGGCAATAAACAAGTCTTTCAGCTTTCTTTATGTCATTACAAGGTATAATAGTCACAAAGCTCTATCAAGGACATTGCATTTTCTGGCTTATTTCAAGGTGCGTGAAAGTTTGGCAGTGCATGAAATTTGGTGCATGTACTGCAGTATATTGTTTATCAAAGCCTGATTTCCTTTTGCTTATGTCATTTATCAGGAAGGCTGGGCTTCATCATCAAAAGCACATGGAGTGAATTCTAGTGTAGTCCTTGCCAAAAGGAAAAGGAATTAATGTGACTTGGTGATGGTGATGTTGTGTGTGTGCATTTAAGTGACACTTGCTTGTAAACCAGTCCATCCACAACCACCAAGTCAATTAGATCCTGTGACCCATTCTCTGACATTCTTGCCTCCTTGAAAGTCTCAATGAATGACTTTCGTGGAACTGAAATGATAAGAGATGGTCAAATTTTTGTTGAACATTGCAAATCAGGCTTTCTCATTCCTGTTTAATATACAAAGATAGGTGGACACTTTGATCTTTAAAAACAAATACAATCAAGGAGAGGCCATTATTTCCCACTAGCCATTGTTTCGTTTGACATAAATAGTTCTAACTTGTACGTGTGTGTATATAGGGCCACAACTGATTAGTTAAGATTCGCTGAGTTCCTGACTCATTAGCTCACACCAGCTTGCTGATGTGAGCTGGTGTAATGGTGCGACGTCACTCTATATTGTTCACAATTATTCAAAATGCTTCTCCTCTGTCATGCTTTCATGCATTTGCAAACTCAGACACTATCTTCTATAGGTGGTGGACCCTTAGGGGTCTTCAAAAATGTTTGGTCCTAGGTCCGATGTTGGTCCTATGGCCCATTTTATGAAATTCCGCAAAAAGCATCTCCCACAGATTCTCTTGTATAATGTTGATGGTTTGTCACAATGATACTCTATTAGTGGTAATCTTCAGGTGTGCATGAATTTGTAGTCCAAGGTTCTTTGTTGCCATTTTATGAAATCCTGCAAAAGTTTTCTACTTCAAAAGTGCCCATTTGAATGTCATACAACATCTCAAATATCCAGATTAATAATCAAAATGGTAAACAAACCCAAGAAGAGTGGAAGGTACAAATTAGAGTGAATGGGAAACTAGTTGATTCCAAAACTGATATCGGTGCAGATGCAAACGTTATTTCATACCAGCTCTATCGGAAACTTTGCAAAAATAAAACAGCATTGAGGTCATCTAGGATTGACCTGACAACGAACAGTGGTGAATCACTTCCTGTGAATGGAATGTGTACATTCTCATGGTAGCACAAGTCTGTTGAGACTAAGACAGACTTCCTGGTAGTCAATTTGCCTAAAAAGAAACCTGTCTTAGGAGCAGACACCTGTGCGGATATGCAGCTTATCAAAAGAGTGTTCATGCCACAAGTAACCATGATTGAACATATATATGATCAATGGATAGATCAGTACCAAGATGTTTTCAAGGGACTTGGATGTTTGCCAGGAAAACACAAGATCCCGATTGATCCAGATGCCACACCAGTTGTTCATGCTGCTTGAAAAGTACCAGCAACATTTCATAAAAAGTTGAAAACTAAGTTAGAGAGAATGGAGGGAGAATGGAGGTAGATCAACCAACATCATGGGCTAATGCTATAGTATGGTTGAGAAGGTAGATGGGTCAATTTGAGTTTGCTTACATCCCAAAGTTTTAAACAGAGTTGTACAACATTCTTACTACCAGCTTCCAGCTGCAAATGAAATAATGACCAGGTTAACAGACGCACAGTATTTCAGTTACTTAGATGCCTCCTCAGGATTTTGGCAGTGTCCCCTAGATGAAGAGAGCTCAGACGTTTGTACATTTAAGATGCTATATGGATGTTATTAATATTTACGATTGCCATTTGGTATTTCTTCAGCACCGGAAGTTTTTCACAGAGTGGTAAAAGAGTTATTTGAAGGTATTGAAGGGTAGAGTCCTGTACAGATGATATTTTAATCTGGTGTCTCACAAAAGCTGAACATGATCAGCGTTTGAGATACGTTCTCCAAAGGGCTAGACAAAATAATTTGAAGTTCAATCTCTAGAAATGCAGATTTGCACAGAAAGAAATCAGGTATCTGGGACATGTTTTCTCAAGTGATGGATTAAAACCTGATGAGACTAAGATACAAGAAGTATCAAACATGAAAGAACCTCAGAACAAAAAAGAGGTTGAGAGATTCACTGGCATGATTACTTACCCTGCAAAGGTCTACAAGGTCATGGTTAGATCTACAAACTTTAAATCGAGCATTATTTCACGATGACTAGTAATAGTGTTAGCCATTGTTTTGTGTAAGATATAGCAGACTAAAAAAGCACCACTGTCAATTTACGCTTTTATTATATTCGTCTGCCAGTGATTGACCATGGTTTATCCACTTGGTTTATCACTGGATCACCCACGATCACCTGACTGAAATGGGCCACTGTTTGATGCATTTTCTTGAAACTTGGGGACAATGATCCTTGGGTTATGAGCCCTTTGTGAGTGTACAAAATGTGGGTGTGAGAGGTTTCATGTGGGCTAGGGGCCCAAAAGGCCCCCAAGTACGCTAATTGCTTTTCATCAGACTTTACAATTAAGTTAAGGTTGTATCACATTGCTGCTATGGTTGTGGTGCCTTAGCGGTGTTCAACATTTTTGGCTCCAAGGTCTAAATGGACCATATGTGGACCATTTTATGAAATCATGCAAAATGATAATTTCTACAGATTGTATGGTACTATTAAAGTTAAAGCTATGTCACATAACTCCTATGGAAGTGGTACATTCAGGTTGTTGAGGACTATTGGGTCCAAATAGACCAGCATCCCAGAGCATTTTGATCAAACGAACAAGGTACCAATGTTTGACCACACCAACATCCATTATGTGAAGACCCTTATGCAGATATGGGTGTCTGCCTGGGTCCCCCTGCTGCATGTGACCCCTGTGGGACCTAAAAAGAGGCCAAAAAATACATTCAATCAAACATTGAAGGTACCACTGGAAACCAATTTAAAGTAAATAGGTACATCTTACAGAGTATACAATGGCCCCCCTTCCAGACAGATTGTCTGCTGCATAGAGCCCGGCAGACGTCCTAGAAGGGCCACAAAATGTAGGGCTTGATCAAACATTGGAGATACCACATGAAACAAATTGGGAATAATTCACAACATCACACAGTGTACAGAATGGGCCATGCAAGACAAATTGACTGCTACAAAGGGCCTGCCAGACAGCCCCTAAGCATGACCCATGGGCCCAATATAGTACAAGTAACCTGCAGTAAAGACTGAAAATACCACCTGGAAGCAATTTTTAATTATATAATGCATCATTCAGAGTTCAAAAATACTCATGCCAGACAAACTGTCTGCTGCATAGGGCCCGGCAGACATCTTAGATGGGCCCAAAAAGTTGGGCTCGATCAAACATTGAAGGTACCACATGAAACCAATTGCAAATGAATAATAACATCACACAGTCTTCAGAAATGTTAATGCCAGACAAATTTACTGCTGCAAAGGGTCTGCCAGACAGCCCCTAAGCATAACCCATGGGCCCAATATAGTACAAATGACCTGGGATAAAGATTGAAAATACCACCTGGAACCAAGTTTTAATAATCTAGTGTATCCCGCAGAGTTCAGAAATACTCATGCCAGTCAAACTATCTGCTGCATGGGTCCAGCATATGGTAGATGGGTCCCCAAGGTTGGGCTAGATAGAACGTCAGGAGGTACCATATGGAACATATTGCTAAAGGATATTGATATACCACTGTGTGCAGAATGTCCCATGAAAGACAAATTGTCTGCTGCAAAGGGCCTGCCAGACACTGAGAGTTCAGAAAAACTCATCATCTGTGCTACGTAGACGCCGGCAGACATCCTAGATAGGCCCTTGTTACCAATGTTTGACCACCCCAGCATCCGCTACTTAAAAGCCCTTATGCAGATATGACAGTGCAGGAGTCCCCCCTTGCTGCATGTGGAGCCTGTGGGACTGAAAATGACGCCAAAAAATACATTCAATCAAACATTGAGGGTATTATCGGAAAACATTTTACATAAAGTAAATAGGTACATCTTACAGAGTACAAAATGGCCCCTGCCAGACAGATTGTCTGCTGCATTGGGCCCGGCAGACATCCAAGAAGGGCCACAAAATGTAGGGCTTGATCAAACATTGGAGGTACCACATGAAACAAATTGCAAATGAATATTGACATCCCACAGTGTACAGAATGGGCCATGCAAGACAAATTTGCTGCTGCAAATCAAATGGCTTGCCAGACAGCCCATAAGCATAACCTATAGGCTCAATATAGTACAACTTGACTTGGCTTAAAATATTGAAAATACTTCTTGGAACCAATTTTTCACTATCACGTGTATCCTGCACAGTTCAGAAATACCCATGTCAGACAGATTACGGTATCTGCTGCAATGGTCCTGACAGATGGCCCCTATAAGTGTGACAAGTCTCTGTATGCCCTTAACTAGGGAAATACTAAATGGATACTTGCAAGTATATATAATACTGATGAACATTGACAGCAGACTTGTCTGGCAAGAGAGTTTGTGTATGTAGTGGATTACACCAGAAAGAAATACAAAATTAGATTCAATTGATATGTATGCTTTTAACCTTTACTGTTAGTCTATTATAAAATAGACTTAGTGAGCACAGACGGTTGTTGGCAAGCTATGTGCAGCAAATAATTTGCCTCACATAGAGGTATTCTGAGCTTCCTGGGTTGTGGCTATCTATTAGGAAATGGTTTTATGTCATTTGTTGCAATTCACTTGCATGAGGCTGATGTCCTCAAGTTTTTTTCAAAAGCCTTCGCTTTCTTCATTTTTTGAGATATTTGTCTGAAATTTTTTCAGTGTGTTTTTTGGTATAGACGTATTTATTCCACCTAATTACATTTCAACTGCCTTAATTTATAGGTGAGTTGCAGTGTAATTTTTGGGGGAAATTTGGATTTTTGGTTGCTTTTTTGAACATGGCACTCTAACTGAACGGGTTTAGCTAGAGAGCTATTCTGTGGTCACTCCAGTGAACAATGATCAAATTTTACGGTTGGGCTGGCCAGCCTAGCTGTCCTGTGGGTCATCAAGTACAACTGAACTATAACCTATCGATATCGCATTCCTATGCTAGTAAATTGACATGCAAATTAAGTTAGTGAAGCATGTGGTTAAGTGATCATTGTAAACTCTTAAAGGGAAATAAAGCGTTTGTTTCACAAGAAACAGTCATACTTATAAAACTAATTTCTGTGGACATAGAATGATAGATCATTGAAAATAAGAATGGACAGTAGCCTTCTTTTCAAGGTGTAAGTTTCTCACAGATAGAAATTCAGTTATTAGTTGCTCAACAATAATTTGTTCACTCGAACTTTTTAAAATTCAAATGATGCATCTTCCTTTACTCATCACCCGCATTATGTTTTGAAGATACGAAGCTTTTGCAGATGTTTTAATGATGAGACTGAATGGTTTAACAAAGATTAAAACTATTTTCTCTTTATGCCATGTCGGTGTAGTCTAAATGCCCTATTTCCCTTTGAAACAGGTTGATAAACAGAGTTGATTTGTTGCATCATCAACACTGCAGTGTCCATTGACTTGGATTATCTTAAATACTGCCCATAGTAAAAATTGAACATGAACAGAGAACAGTAATAAAAAAAGCGTACAACAGACAAACCATGTACATTCTAATTTTACAACCATTGCAAAAATCTAGTCCAGCGCACATTTCAATTTAGATCCAGCCAAAACCAGCTCTGACAGGATCTAAACATTATCCATTGCCTCCTTACATATCACACAGCCTAAAGTAGATTTAACCTTCTCTACAGACCATAGGTGGTACACCTAATACCATTTTTCAACATCACATGTCGAAATTAATATACTACACTAGCATATGATAATGTTGTAGGCTTGATAGTGTGTCAACTAGATGCTTTTTGCATGTAACATTTTGTCACCTTCCTTCACTGAAATGTTTTACTGAAGTTAAAGACTGGATGTAGTTTCATGAAAGGGATGTTGGCACTTTTGATGTTGTATTGTATAGTAAGTTCCTTGGTGCACACACAAAGGAGTATGCTTATTGCATATCCATTGAATGTACCCTGGACTGTGCAACAGCATAAGAGTATGTACCATCATTCTAAAATTATTTATGGCAAGAATGATTTACAGTTAACAAAAGTCTACTCTTTGAAGGAGAGCAGATGCATATCATCCCCTCAGCTATAGATGCCATTTCCAGTGACTGACGTGTTCGTGAGAAGTCAGTACCTGTGCCACCTAAGCAAAAGTAAACCATCATCTTCCTTGAAATATAGCATGAATACTCTCATACCAATAACAAAACGGACAAAAGTCGGTCTGAAATACAATTCAGACATTCATTTCAATAGATCACAAAAGAAGATAACTCTTCTGAAACATAGCATTGATCACATAAACAATCATGGTTAGCCTTTTAGCCTAGCCTGGTACACAGTGCAGTCTGTAACAGCATTTCAACAGCTAACCCAATTTAAGGCAGTTTGTTCACTGAAAAGTTGCAATAGACTCTGCCCACATTCGGAATTGTTCTAGGCACAATGTAGGTAACAAAAATAACAAAGGAGTATAATGTTACCATACATGTATGGTCCAGATGAGATATTGAAACTGAATAATGACGTTAGCTTATCAAATTGCTTTATAATTACCAATAGGCAAGATTTTTTATTTTGATGATAATTGTATCCTTTATAATAATGAATATGTCTGTGCATGTGTGTGTTTGTCATGACATGATAGTTGAAGAAGGGAACTTTGACAGTTCTAATATTTGGTATGAAGGTGTATCACATTCATCAGGGGAACCCCTTTGTTTTTGGTGGAGGCCAAAGGTCATTTGCAGTCAACAGGGATCAAATTGTGAAAACCTTGTAAACATGATATCTCAAGAAGAGAAGCTTGGACAGATCTCATATTTAGTATGTAGGTGTACATCATTGAGTAGGGGGACTGTGTTGTTTTTGGTGGCGGTCCAAGGTTGTTTGGGATCAAAAGTGGTCAAACTAAAAACCTTGAAACACAATATCTCAAGAGGGGAAGGCTTGGACAGATCTCATATTTGATATTACATCATTGATGCTCTTGTTTTACACCCTTTACACTCTTGTTTTACACTCTTGTCCTTCTATGTATTTCTAATCCAAGCTTTGCCTAGTTCCAAAAGCTTTTTCAGATCCATTCCCTTTTAAAATTTCCAGTTTTGTTCTTTGTAAGTATCATGTGTAGTAATAATTTGGAAAAAAAAATAACAGGGCATACAGCTTCTGAGTGATTGCATTAACAGTCTTTAATCTCAGACATTGGTTTAAATGTTACCCAAGTCATACCTAAAATAAAAATTCCAAATCAAGTGATTTATATCATGGGTAGTTCATAACACATGTCTTTGGATTTTGACATTTTACTCTAGCATTGACTTTTATTATGACTGTTGTTGAAAGTGCTTTAGCAGTCATTCTATTAGATGCTTGTGCAGACGTTTAACATTCTGAGCAAAGTTAATTTAAATTTCACCATACAACAATTTATTACAGTATTTACATATGATTAGTAGAATTTTTCATGCCTCTGCAATTCTGCCAGTGTTAAATTTTTTGTTTCTCTGTATTAAACATTGTATAACTATATTAGTATTTGTAATTATGATCAAAGTTATATCAATCTTTTTTTTCAGAAATCAATTAGAAATACAGTTCAGAGAGAAAGAAAGAAATCTGAGTACAAAACATCAGCTGCTTTTGATGGGAGCTCATCTTCTGATGATTGTGTTAGTTTCAAAGCAAACCAAACTGTAGAGGTAGGTAATGTGTTAAAAGACAACAGCGAGGATAGTGTGAAAAAACAGTGCTGTAACATTTTTGCTGGTTTGAAGACCCTAACTATAATTTTCTTCATATTTGGTGGATGGTGTTCAGGCTTGTTGCTGTACCATAAGGGGAGTCTAAGGCCCTGCAAAATGCGACTGTAAACGGCTAATGAAGTTGCCATGCTGAAAAAGGTTGAGGTTACCTTCTTTGAAGAAGAAAAGAAGTAGTGTTGTATCAACTACGATAAGTAAATATTCAGATAAATTCATCTGATGGTAATTGTATAGAAAGTCTTCTCAAATTCAAGTGGAATAGTGGACACCTGTGTATCTATCTATCCATTTGTCTATCTGTCTGTCTATCTGTTCACAATTTTTCAAAATGCTTCTCCTCCATCATGCTTTCATGCATTTACATGAAACTTGGACACAATGTTCTGCAGTTGGTGGACCATTTGGGGTGTCCAAAAATTTAAGGTCCAAGGTCCCATGTGGGTCCTATGGCCCTTTTTATGAAATTCTGCCAAATGCTTCTCTTCCTACAGAGTGTGTGTACATATGTCCATGACGCCCTACCTTGTAAACACGATATCTCAAGAAGGGAAGCTTGGACAGATCTCATGTTTGATATGAAGGGGTACCATATTGAGAAGAAGAACCCTATTGTTTTTGGTGGAGGTCAAAGGTCATTTGGGGTCAATAGGGGTCAAATTGTGAAAACATTGTAAACACAATATCTCAAGAAGGGAAGCTTGGACAGATCTCATATGTAGTGTGTAGGTGTACCATATTGAGAAGAAGAACCCTATTATTTTTGGTGGAGGTCAAAGGTCATTTGGGGTCAATAGGGGTCAAACTGAAAACATTGTAAACACAGTATCTCAAGAAGGGAAGCTTGGACATATCTCATATTCAGTATGTAGGTGTACTACATTGAGTAGACGAACCCTATTGTTTTTGGTGTAGGTCAAAGGTCATTTGGGGTCAACAGAGGTCAAATTGTGAAAACCTTGTAAACACAATATCTCAAGAAGGGAAGCTTGGACAGATCTCATGTTTAATATGTAGGTGTACCACATCAAGTAGAAGAACCCTATTGTTTTTGGTGGAGGTCAAAGGTCATTTGGGGTCAACAGGGGTCAAATTGTGAAAATCTCGTAAACACAATATCTCAAGAAGCAAAGCTTGGACAAATCTCATGTTTAATATGTAGGTGTATCACATCAAGTAGAAGAACCCTATTGTTTTTGGTGGAGGTCAAAGGTCATTTGGGGTCAACAGGGGTCAAATTGTGAAAATATAAGAACAATATTTCAAGAAGGAAACCTTGAACAGATCTCCCAATTAGATCGTAGGTTTATCTCATTGAATTTATAAAAATTTTCATTTTCTTTAGTGAAGGTCAAAGGTCATTTGTGGTCAACAGGGTCACAGTGTAGAATTCTTATAAAGATATTATCTCAAGAAGGGAAGCTTGGACAGATGTCATATTCAGTGTGTAGTTGTATCTCATTTAGCACAAGAATGTTAGTCTTTAATGGAGGTAGAAGGTCATTCCATGTCAGCAAACGTCAAATTGTGAACATGTAGATACGATCTCAAGAAAGGAAGCTTTGTGCAGATCTCATATAAAGCAAATGTAGCTCAATGTGACACATACTAATGCTATTATATCAGATTGCGCAAAAAATTCTCTTAATCGGATCATCGAAACCGCAGTGCATTTCTGCATTCTGGTTCCACATTAGTTCTAATTCATATGCCCACTGCTAGTACAAACCAAGTAGAAAATGTACAAAAATTGACAGTGTCATAATTATTGGATGTCAAACTTGAATAGTGATGCAATTATGTAGTAGTGCCCATTAAATGTATCACAAATTTATTGACAAAGATCCAGTTTATGCACTGTTTATGTCTAGTTTATGACTTGACTGTATATATGCTGTCCTACAGATTCTCTTGTAAATTTAATGTTGTTAATCCAGTATAATGAAACTGCTAGTGGTTACTATTACATAATATAGAAATAGTACTGATATATACCCCCAGGGTGTTCAGGTATGAGCCTCTGCACCATTGGTGCTTTAGTCGACCCTAATGATCCTTGAGTGATAGGCGAATTTGGGGTATTCAAAACTGTTACCTATACCGACCATGTCTGTGTCCACAATTGTTTAAAAACTTTCAACTGCTCATTGTTAGCTCATCCAATTGAGCTATTGTTTTGGCAAGGTGTCTGTCTGTCAGTCTGTTTGTCTGTTCATCCTCAACATTGGTCAATGCGCTGCTGTGTGCACTTTCTTTGAGTGTTCCTTGGGAAAGTTGATGAGATGACAACACATATCAAAGGCTTTGTAGTGATGGTAACAGGAAGTAGATCAAAGGTCATTTGGGGTAATAGGGGTCAAAGAGTTTAATCACAAAAAAGCTTTCAACTGCTTGTGGTTACATCTGAATCTTGGCAAGAATGCCCAGCAGGTGACAGGTCATCAGAGTTGTACTTTTTACTGACAGTTAAAGGTGGGTGACAAGAGGTCAAATGTTGAAACTGGTGGCCTTTTGGCTTCTTTTGGGCAAATTTTGTTTCTACAATATTTCTACAAACAATGTTGCACATTGTTTGTACAACATATCCACTGATGCAGTCTTTGATTGCAGTATAAACAATAGCTATTTGGGTCATTGGAATGTACATACAAAAATGACAATGCACCAGTGTCGCTAGTGACTTTGTTCAAAAACTTACAAGAGATGGTACGAAAAAAGCGCCAAGCACATATACACTGATCACCTTCCGTAGCTAGGTCATCATACTTCACAACTCAACAGTAGCCGATATCATTTCAACATAGAGACAACTGTTTCTGCAGGGTCCCTGTGTTTATATTCCTTTGGTCAGAGCCCTGAGTGAAATCAACTGAAGTTGGTCAAAGTTGGAAATTACGGCACAGTCAATATGCTCTTACTGTGTAGATTTTCCTGACATACAGCTAACTCAATTGAGATGTACCATTGACACACACTGTAGTACGGTCACTGACCAGACCTTTTTGAGAAGTACCATCTAATAGCTATCACACAAACATTCGTCTAGAAAGATGTTTGCAAGTTGCAAAAAGATAACATTATATACGTGGTATGGAGTTCTGTGGGGCCTCCGTTGTAATCCTGCTACTTGCTAGTGCACTAGCACATCCAAGACTTACAAAGCAATGTACGGATAAACTCTGACAAGTGTCAACATCCCTTTTAAGATAGGCAAAGGCCTAGGCTTTTTTTGCAGGGTTAGGCAGCCTTCCAGCCATCTTGTTCCTCACAAATAGCCCCAAGCAAATGGTATGCAGGCCAATTTTCGAGTATGGATTACAAAATGCGAATCCATACACATTTGAATCCTAGCATTTGCATTTCCAAATGAAGACTTAACGAAATATGTAGGCCTAACACTAAGCCACCAGTCTTACAGAAAAGTTACGCCTAACCGTCAGACCTACACTACAGTGATAGGCTTTTGCGTGTGCTTGCTTCTTGCTTTCCTCAATCGAATTTAATTGTGATTGGCTAAAAGTTTGGTGTGCCAATGCTCTCAAAATTATCTCGATGATCAAAATCAATTTAAAAATTAAAAGAGCATGGAAATAATTTTACATAGGATCTAGTGAAATTGTGACAAATGTATACAAAGTTTTAGAATTAGGACTCCCGAAAGTCAGAGATTCCAGTCCCAAAAAACATGTTTCGATCTCACAACTAGTACTCTCAACCTCATGTTGAAAACAAGATCAGCCTAGCAAGTTTCAAATGGTCCAAAGTGGTCAAAATTTTCCTGTTTTACTGTAGCCTCAAATACTAACTTAGGCCCAACTGTTCAGTAAAGCAAGATCAATCATCAAAAATATCAAAATAAAAAAAACAGTCAGTCAAGGATGTCACAAGAAAAAAACAGTCCGTCATGGATGTCAAAAACATTAACATTGCTATGTGCAGCAGAAGATCCTTAAGTAACAATATGCAATACATGCACAGACTTTAATTGGAAGGTTTGTCCCTACAAGGAATTTTCCTTTGCCATGAAGTGGAACTTTGCCTAACATGAAATGTATATACTTGTAGTAGAGCCTAACCAGCATGTGTTCCAAACATTTTACTGTAGAAGAACAATGTCTAAGCCTCTAAGAGTTTTGAATGATTTTTTATTTAAAGTGTGTATTAATGTTTTATTTGTTGTCCTATTGATAAGTGTAAATGTGGGTCATTATGACATGGCTGGAATTAACCGACGGCCACGGCGGCCATGGCCGTCAGATTTTTCGTGATGACCGGGTGCCCTGAAAAATCGCATATAGTTCACGGCCACGATGGCCATCGTGCCCAAATCCCTTGGCAGTCATGCCCTCCCAGGCTGGAAGTACAATATTCTGGGAATACAATATCAGGGAATAAATTTTCCCCACTTAGAAATAATTTCATCCTGACAAAAAATTCTGCCGTGTGCTACATCACAATTATTGGAAATGCGACATTGTCTAGTGTCGGTCCCGACTGGAGGCTGTCACGTTGACACATTCGCTGGCTTCATAAACTACGCAACTCACACAATATTGTCAATGGCATTATGCAACTTTACCTAACCGGTACAAAAGTGATCCACGTACGCTTTGCGGGGACCACGTGTGCAGTGAAAATGATTACATTATGTACAGCCCTATATGTGGCGTGAGATGTCTCATATCATTTTGTTTGGGAGGATTATGAATCAGGCTCCGACAAATCAATCGCCTGTCCGATTGCCCGAGGCAACCAAATTTTAATCGGGCTGCGAAGTTTCGTGAAGCCCTGAAGCATACCAGAAATTCAGGCAATGAATACAGAGTATTTGTACTATTTGTGAGGGGAGGGTAGGGATGGAACAGGGCTCTAGTCAAAGCCAGCCCATCGTTGTCAATGTGACTGGTTCGTGAATCGAATGTTTATAATGGGAAGTTAGAGGTATTTGTGTGGCATTTTCATGGAGAAAGGGGTGGTGGTTAAAATGGGTAGTAAAGGAAAATCACCATGTGAAGAGGCCAAGGGGTGGCGGTTGATAGTAACACATATGATCGTTTTTAACCTTGAGAACAGGCAGGGAGTGGGGTTCAGAGCGGATGGGGGATACCATACTGTGAGGACTTCAACTATTCCCTTATGTGCAAAGAAAATAATGATTTTAGGTTATTTTCCAACTACTCCGTTTGAGTCAGGAGTTTGTGTTGGGTAATCGTAAGTTTTATGTGGTAAAATACTTTCCAAATATTTCATGAATGTATAAAATTTTTGTAACAATAACCCAGCCACCCTGTTTTATTATGAAGCATTTGCGGCATACAAATATATTAGAAAACAACTAGAAGAGTTTTCAACACTTAGGATAGAAAAATGTTTAAAAATCTTAGGCTTGTTGCGCTTAAGTGTGTAGGCTTGGCTCTTAGTGTGTACGTATTTGTAAGGCAACAGGGAAAGTCCCAAACAATCATGTAGAAAAGCATTAGGGCCTATATAAGCACCCTTCCACTGACAGTTTATGAATATATTGCCGATTGCTAACTTAAGGTCTTTAACACATGCCAGGAAACTTGAAAGCAGCTTCCTTCGTTTATCTGCTTAACCACAAATTCTGCGCTAATGCAGAATCAAGAAATGCGTCTATACTGTAGCCTGACTATGTGCATGAACGTTAGGCCTACACTATATGAAACGAGTGGCAGTCGCATGCAAAAGTTAGCCTAGGTCAAACATCTCCTAAGTTTCGTGGGCCTCGCTTGTTGGTGGATAATCTGAATTGGTAGAACATTAAGCCTACTATCACACTCTTCTCAAACAAAACACACACATATTATTTAGCTTACATGTGTAAATTCATGCAACTTTGCGCAGTATTAGTGCAATAGTAATGAAATTGTGAAAAGTAAATAACTTATTGCGCAGTTACGGCAATCCCTAACCTATGGTAACCTATGCCGCTATATATATGTACGTGTGATTCGATCGAGTATACGTCGTATGTCAAACAATTACACGCATTTCTGCTGTACTACTGCTAGCTACGGTAGCTAGCTATGTCTAAGTGCACGCACGCCAGTACGTAGGGCCGGGCCAGCCAGGGTACGTACGGGTTCTGTGTTGTGTACGTAAAAAATAAGGAAGTGTCCACTGTCAATGAATATTTATTATATAATTATGAAACGTCACAAATTTGGGGAAAAGGTCACAAATTTCGGAAAGACGTTACCATTTTGGTTGTTACGTCGTGCCCTGCCATACGGAAACATTTGGCCTTGGTGCCCTACCTGATGGCCTTGGTGCCCTCCAAAATTCATGAATGACTGAGGCCAAATGGCCGTGCCCTCCTTCAACCTTAATTCCAGCCCTGTTATGAACAGGATAACTTATCTTATATCAAAAGTTTGTACATTTAACTTAAATAACTTGAAAAGTATTTTATATAGCCCTAGCGATGTTAGGAGAAATCATTTCAAACTCCTTACTCTCATCCAATGGACATGAGATAAATCTCAACCATGATATTGTTGCCCATAGCCATAGTGGAAGAGGTAAAAGAATTCACAGGCACTCCTAAAAAGTTCTAGGCCTATTTTAAATTTCCTGCTTTCTCCTTTCCTCCCTTATCAAGCCTATTCCTTTGGCCATTACCTGCCCACTTGGATTCATAATCTTTGCATATCATCAGTTGGACCAAGACTCCTAAAAAATGCAGCATTTTTGGTTTCGATGATAATCGTAACCTTTGTAATCATGCATATATGTGTGTGTGTACGTGTGTGTGTTTGTGTGTGTATGTATGTCCGTGATGCCCTACCTTGTAAACACGATATGTCAAGAAGGGAAGCTTGGACAGATCCCATATTTTTTATGTAAGTGTACCACATTGAGTAGAAGAACCCTATTGTTTTTGGTGGAGGTCAAACAGGGGTCAAATTGTGAAAACCTTGTAAACATGATATCTCAAGAAGGGAAGCTTGGACATATTTCATATTTAGTATGTAGATGTACCACATTGAGTGGAAGACCTCTATTGTTTTTGGTGGAGGTCAAAGGTCATTTGGTACCAACAGGGGTCAAATTGTGAAAACCTTGTAAATATGATATCTCAAGAAGCAAAGCTTGGACAAATCTCCTACTTGGTACGTAGGTGTACCTCATTTAGTAGAAGAACCCTATTGTTTTTGGTGTAGGTCAAGGTCATTTGGGTTCAACAGGGGTCAAAATGTGAAAACCTTGTAAAAGCGATATTTCAAAAGGGGCAGCTTGGACAAATGTCATATTTAATGCGATAGTGTACCACATTGAGTATGAAATCCTTGTTGATTCTGGTGGAGGTCAAAGGTCATTTGAGGTCAACAGGGGTCAAGTTGTGAAAGTTTTGTAAACAATATCTCAAGAAGGGAAGCTTGGACAGATGTGATATGAAGTATGTAGGTATATCTTATGGAGTAAAAGAACATTTTTTTAATGGCAGTTAACGGTCTCTTGAGGTCAACAAGGGTCAAAGTGTGAAAACCTTGTAAATAAACTGTAAATAAGCGTTGTAAATAAACCTTGTAAATAAACACCTAATCCTACAGTATCAAAATTAACAGCTAACAAGTATACCAAACATACCAGGTGTACCCGGAAAAATGGATAATACGTTGTAAACAGTAAAGTCGTGTGAAGAAACCAATTGATACCCCCTCGCTTCTCAAGTTAGTCGATCAGAGAGTACGTTACTGAGTTGTATGTAATTGGAATAGTCCGACATTGGGGGTGACGGAAAATTCCAAGGCACATTCTTCAAGTTGTGTACGCAAAAGCTGTGCACCTTGCAGGGCACATCAAACACAAATTAGCATTTTAGTAAAAAGAAAAAAAATTGGTGACAATAAAACATTAAAATAAGTAGCAATATTTGTGAGACATAAAAACAAAAGCAAAGTGCGAGACCGAGGACTATTCCAAAATACCATACACCTACCTAGAAAAACAGTTGAATGGCCGTACTTGCCACGATATTAAATCCATGAGAATAACAAAAAGAGGAGTGAATTGCATGCATGTTTCCATTTTGTTACTACAATTTGGAAAACATGCGTGTTGATGAGACATGGAGTAACATTTTCCTCGTAATTTCCGCCAAAAGGAAACCTCGGTCGTGTAAGCGTAAACTAGCTAAACAAGGTTTCACCCACAGTTTTGAGCCAATCTCCCTATTCCATCTCCCTATCATCCGTCTGCACAGTTGTACAACTGTCTAGTCTGTTTCGTTAACGTTGCAAAGAATGATAGATTTGTCTCAAGTACTTACTGCCTATGTGACTAGCCACAACATAGTACATCGCGTATGCAAAGCAGCACAGCCGCAAAAGGGAGTTGCCTACCCAACGTTTATTCCAAAGACAACTTTCTGTTGGTGCAAACTGCGAGTGTTGTTAAGGTTTTAGACTCCCTAAAGTAACAGTTTTCACTCACAAAAACCATTGTGAGATCTCACACGCTGTTTTGTTGTCTGTGTACACTTGGTACTGTAGTTACTCTCACATGTTCAGGATAACAAGATCGAATTTTGAAAGTATAAAAAAATATCTCAATCGGTCAAAACTGCTAAAAACATTTGCGTGGCATGTGCAAAAGACCTGAAACTAGCAATCCGCATCATTTTCGCAAACTTCAATTCGAAGGTTTCCTTCTACGAGATATTTTCATTCAGAAGGACTTGGGACTTTGCTGCAGCCTAACATATATATGTAATAATGAGATAGAGCCTAGCCAACACATTTATTACTGGTGCCCTACACTTACTGTACAAGAACAGACTAGACTAAGATTTTCAAGTAAATTTTGACCCAAATTGTTTGAAAATGTCCTTTATCTTGCTTGATATATTGCTAAGCTTATATTGGGTCATCAGGAACAGGATGGCATGTTAATTTACACCAAGACTTTGCACATTCAACTTAAAAAAAGAGTGGAGAAAAGTTTACCATGTATAACAGTGTTATGACAAACCAACTCAAACTTTCAAATGCATTTGAGACCAAACTCAATCATATTGGCTTATAGCCACAGGGGATGGGTAAAGAATTTACCGGCACTTCTAAATGTTCTACTTAAAACTTCCTAATATCTTCCATCCTCATCCCTCCCCCATGTGTTTGGCACTTAATTTCTTCAAATTAATGGTTGCATATTGTCACTAAGTGTATCTGGATTCCTCACTATTTTGTTTAAAAGAAAACAAATGCATACTTTTTCATGGTTGTTACAGAATGTATCAGGTCTTACATTCTTAATTGATGGCAGAGTTAAAGTGATAAAGCGGATATTTTCCTGCCATTTGATGATGGTGACATTTAAAAATAATCATTGTTAAAGATGCATGTGGTAAAACTTACTTTAGTCGAGGTAAAGCCATTTCACTTCAGCATTTTTATTGCTGCAGCAATTTTTCTTAATACTCAAGAGGGCTGTGTGTGGTTAGCAACTTAACATAGACATTGCATGTACAGGGAACATGTCTGTGTCAACAACCAGATAGTGTGTGTAATTAATAAGCAGTGATTTCATGAAATTTACTGCTTCTACAGGTGTACCAAGTATGCTATAGGAAGTAAGGAACATTGCAGTGAGTATAGAGTCAGGATGAAGGTCAAAGGTCATTTGCGTTCAACAGGGTCACAGTGTGGAATTCTTGTAAACATACTATCTCAAGAAGGGAAGCTTGGACAGATATCATATTCAATGTGTAGTTGTATCTCATTTAGCACAAGAACGTTAGTCTTTAATGGAGGTAGAAGGTCATTCCATGTCTACAAGGTTCAAATTGTAAACATGTAGATATGATTTCAAGAAAGGAAGCTTGTTCAGATCTCATATTTCATATAAAGCATACCTAGCTCAATGTGACACATGCTATTATATCAGATTCTGCAAAAAATTCTTTTTATCGGATCATCGAAACCGCAATGCATTTCTGCATCCTGGTTTATTCCTTGCCAAAGGCAGGCAAGGAATCTGTATGCAGTCATAACAGCATGTGTACGCGTGCCCTTGTTTTCAGGTGGGATCGAGGACTGAAACAATAGAGTTTAGGTCCTCTGTAGAAAATTCGATAGATTTCTCCGGCCCTCTCAAGATTAACAATAGACAGTCTATTGTTAAGGTTAGGGTTGAGGAAGAAAAACAGAAGAAAGCACAATGAGGTCCTCGGAATGAATGGAAAACAAAGTTGTGTGTGCGTGTGTGTGCATGTGTGGGTGGATGTGCATATGTGATGCCTTGACTTGTAAACACATTATCGCAAGATGGGAAAGGTGCCCAAACTTCAAAGTTGGTGTGTAGGTAGTCCATTGTAAGTAGATAATCCCTATTGTTTTTCATGAAGGTAAAACGTCATTTCAGGTCACCAGAACTTAAGGTATTAAAACCTACTAAGGGAGATATCTCAGGAACTTCATACTAATCACATTGGTAGCCATTGATAAGTAGATAATTTTCTGTCATTTTTACGGAAATCAAAGGTCATGTGAGGTCAGTAGAGGTCATAGTTTTAAAATCTCATAGACGTAGTATCTCAATAAGGAAAAGTTGCTTGAGCTTCACACTTGATACGTTGGTTGTCCATTGTAAGTATCTCCATTGTAAGTATCTCCATTGTATTTCATGGAGGTCAAAGGTCATTTGAGGTCACCAGAGATTAACGTTTGAAAATTTATTAATTTAGATATCTTAGCAATTGAATGTTAATGGAACTTCATGCCACAATTAAACATTGGTAACTCTTGATGAGTAGATGACTGCTGTCATTTGTTATGGAGGTCACTGAAGGTCATATTTTGAAAAACTTGTAAACACAGTATCAATTAGGGAAACTTGGGAAAATAGGAGGTAGTTGTGGATGTATCTATTGACACATTACAGAAGGGGCATTTCGAGTTGTATATATATATGAATATGGGTGTAGCCACAGTGAGGTAAGAGCGCTCAATGCAGAATTGCAGAGCAATATTAATAATAATTTTAATTGCTGGCTGTATTTAATCTTTAATCTTATTGTGTCGTACAGACACAATAAGATTAAATACAGCCAGCAAGGAACTTGAACTTTGAAACACAAATACAACTCTCATGTAGAATACCCAGACAGACACAGCCATCTGAAGAGTGCAGTAGCACGAAACCTTGGTAGTGGCTTAAGATCAGTGACTATATCACTAAATTATTATTATTATTATTATTATATATATATATATATATATATATACTGTAGAAGCAAAAATGTCAGAAAGTTACTGAACTTGAACTTGAACAAGATAAAGACAGATTACAAGAGGTAAAGAGGAAAAATGAGCTTAAGTTACAAAGGGCAAAGAAGATTAAGAGCTAAAGTTGATGCGTTTTTGAGAGTGTAGTTCATTTCTTTTGTTGAGGCCAAAGGGTTTAAGAGTTTGTAATTGTGCTGTCCAGTAGATTTCACGTCTGAGGAGATTTCTATTGGTATTGCTAGTACTTTGGATTTGTTCGAATGGGGTAAAAACGAAATCGGATAAGCTGTGAGGGGAACTGTTGAAGTGAATAGCCACCTCACATGTCTTTTTGTTAGTAAGCATGGCAGATTTGTGATTTCGGAAACGGACTTTGAATGCAGTAGAAGTTGAGCCGGTATATTGCATGTTACATTTATGACAAGTAACTAGGTAAATAACATTACATGAAGTACAAGTAATATTTTCTTTGATCATATATGAATTACCGGTAGTGCAACTTGAGAATGAAGAACATGTGCTGGAAAAGTTTTTGCAGAGATCACATTTCTTAGTACAAGTAAAATACCCTTTGGTGATGGTATGCTGTGTAGAGGGAAGGGGTCGCATTTTTGAAGGGGCGAGAATCTCCTTGAGATTCTTCGTTCTACGATAAGAGGAAATGATAGAATTTTGGGGGAAGAGGTCTTTGACCTGGGTACAATTTCTTAACAAGGGAAAGTGTTTGTGTAGAATTTTGGAGATATCAGGAAGATGTGGATTAAAATCCAAGACAAGGGGGTATTTCCGTTGAATGTTCTTTTTGGAAGGGCGGAGTAGGGATGCACGACTGGTCAAGCTTGCTTTATAAAAGCTTTTTTCAATAATATGGGAGGGGTAACCTTGTCGTAATAAGTACGATTTGTATTCTGTACTCTACACAGCATACCATCACCAAAGGGTATTTTACTTGTACTAAGAAATGTGATCTCTGCAAAAACTTTTCCAGCACATGTTCTTCATTCTCAAGTTGCACTACCGGTAATTCATATATGATCAAAGAAAATATTACTTGTACTTCATGTAATGTTATTTACCTAGTTACTTGTCATAAATGTAACATGCAATATACCGGCTCAACTTCTACTGCATTCAAAGTCCGTTTCCGAAATCACAAATCTGCCATGCTTACTAACAAAAAGACATGTGAGGTGGCTATTCACTTCAACAGTTCCCCTCACAGCTTATCCGATTTCGTTTTTACCCCATTCGAACAAATCCAAAGTACTAGCAATACCAATAGAAATCTCCTCAGACGTGAAATCTACTGGACAGCACAATTACAAACTCTTAAACCCTTTGGCCTCAACAAAAGAAATGAACTACACTCTCAAAAACGCATCAACTTTAGCTCTTAATCTTCTTTGCCCTTTGTAACTTAAGCTCATTTTTCCTCTTTACCTCTTGTAATCTGTCTTTATCTTGTTCAAGTTCAAGTTCAGTAACTTTCTGACATTTTTGCTTCTACAGTCATTGTACTTCAAACTCCACACTGAAGAAGGTCGAACGACCGAAACGTTTGTTTTTAATAAAATTTTGGAGTAACAGAAGTTCAGTTTCTTTCCTGTCACGTCTTTTTGCGTTTTTATTCTCTCTATATATATATATATATATATATATATATATATAAATAATATGTGAAAATCCATGTATGCTCCATTTGATATAAATATAAATATGTTAACAAATATGACAATCTTGAAGCACAAAAAATTTAACAAGAAATGGTGTATATTTCGGACACACCTGTGATATCTTTTTCATTTGGCCCCACGGCAAACCTGCTTTACATTCCTTTATATCGTATTGTAATTCTTTTCACCATTCCATCAAATTCACTTTTGACTGTTCTGACAAGGAAATTCCTTTTCTTGACGTACTGGTTAAGTTACACAATGGAACCCTGTCAACTACTCTTTATTGCAAACCTACTGACACACATGGTTTCCTTGATTTTAGCAGTTCCCACCATATTAGTTTAAAAAGATCAATCGTATACTCCCAGTGTATTAGGATTAAACGCATCTGCTCTACGGAGAATGAATATGATAAGCATGTCAGCAATCTGACAGAATTCTTACTTGATTGTGACTACCCTCTACATGTTATCAGGGAGGGGATAAACAAAGCTTCCATTCACCGTAGGAACAAACTACTGTCCTACAAGCCCAAAGTAAAAAACTGTCGAATTCCTCTTGTCTTTGATTATTCATCTAAAACCGAGGGTCTACATAAATGTATTTGTTCGGATTTCAGTATCCTTCAGTCAGATAACTCAATCTCAGATCTTTTTAATGATCCTCTATTAACTGCTAGACTGACAGCCACCTAACTTCAAGTCCCTTCTTACATCCTCCATGCTTCCCACCACTAGAAACACAGGTAACAAAAAGTGTGGCAAACCCAGATGTCAAGATTGTCGTTTCATTGTCACTGATGAAACTTTCACCCCTCCTGGCACTACATATAACATTCGGCCCCCTCCCCTTGATTGTGATACTCCTAATGTAGTCTACTTATCATGCTGCAACATATGTAATAAAGGTAACTATGTTGGCCAGACAGGCAATAAATTTAGACTAAGATTTAATAATCACAAAAAAACAATACAGGATGGGTCTTTGGGCTACCCTGTACCCAAGCATTACAGCGGCGAACATAATCATTCACTTTCCAACCTGAAATGTATTTTGCTGGGTAACGGCTACTCTTCAGTGACAAAAAGGTTAAGAGTGGAGAGCAAGTGGATAATTAAATTATCCACTCATTCCAATGGTCTAAGTAAAGACCTTGGGTTGTTAAGTGATTTTCCCTCTGTTTGGGGTGGGGCGGGGTGATAATGATAAGTAACACACACTAAATTGGGACGCGTAACGCACTGATTGTATATTGTTGCGTTGTTAGAGCGCGCTGCACATGGGCGTGTGCAAGTCTGTTGTTTTGAAAATTGTTTTCAATAGTAGTTTGTGCTGAAGAAGGACACAGGCGTGTCCGAAATATACACCTTTTCTTGTTGATTCCTTGCCGAAGGCAGAGGAATCTATGCGATGGTGATGTCGTGTGTGTGTGTGTGTGTGTATGTATGTATGTATGTGCGTGTGTGACGCATGCTTGTAAACACGATATCTCAAGAAGCATAACTCTGAGTGATCTCATACTTGGCATGTAGATTGCCCTTATTGAGTAGATGATCCCTATTGTTTTTGGTGGAGGTCAAAGGTCATTTAGGGTCACTAGAGGTCAAAAGGTAAATACCTTGAAAATTGCTTGTAAACACGATATCTCGAGAATCGTAACTCTGAGTGATCTCATACTTGGCATGAAGGTTGCCCTAATTGAGTAGATGATCCCTATCGTTTTTGGTGGAGGTCAAAGGTCATTTGGGGTCAACATGGGTCAGATTGTGAAAACCTTGTAAACATGATATCTCAAGAAAGGAAGCTTGTAGAAATCTCATGTCTAGTATGTAGTTGCACCATTTTTGAGTAGAGGAACCCTATTGTTTTCAGTGGAGGTCAAAGGTCATTTGGGGTCAACAGGGGTCAAATTGTGAAAACCATGTAAACACGGTATCTCAAGAAGAGAAGCTTGAGCAGATGTCATACAAAGTGTGTAGGTGTATCTTATTGAGTGCAAGGGTCACCAGAGGTCAGAAGGTAAATACCTTGAAAATTGCTTGTAAACACGATATCTCCAGAACAATAAATGTGAGAGATCTCATAGTTAGCGTGTGGTTTGCCCATACAGAGTAGATGGTCCCTATTTTTTTTTGGCAGAGGTGAAAGGTCATTTGGGGTCATGGGAGGTCAAAATGTGCAAAACTTGAATCTACAATATTTAAAGAACTTCTAGTGAATTTTATACTTGTAATGTAGAATCCTGTTGTTGATTTGAGAACTTCTTTTAGGACATACCAACATAGTCTCTTTGATAACCATAAAGAAAAGATGAAGACAACATTAAATTTGGTATCAAAGATTATTATTTGGCAAACCTGACACTGTCCTCATAAGGACATGTGAGCATTCATGAATTGTAAATTGGAATTGATTAAATATACCACGGGTTATTAGCTTTATAAAAAGAACTAAATTACTGATCATTTGGATCAAATACCCTTGAGCGTGCATGAACTTTGATTGCTTAATTGAATGAATCAAATTGTAACTGACCCACCTCTGTTCAAATTGGTCTCTGTTATCTGACATAATTTATCACAGTTGACTGCCAGTAGAAGCCACAATGTCCAGAATAAATCATACAGTCTGTTGAGCCAGGTGCTTAATGGACTTAACCATTTACTTTATAAACAGTGTCTCTGTTTAGCCCTTAAAGGGAAATAGGGCGTTTGTTTTACAGAAAACAACCATATTTTTAAAACCATTATCTGTGGACATAGAATGATAGATTATTCAAAATAATGAATTACAGTAGCCTTATTTTCAAGGAATAAGATTCTCACAGATCAGAAATTTAGTTATTTATTGCTCAACAATAATTTGTTCACCCAAACTTTTTAAAATTCAAATGATGCATCCGTTACTTATCACATGCATAATGTTTTGAGGAGATGAAGCTTTGACAGATATTTATTGATGAGACTGAATGGTTTAACAATGGTTGAAGCGAATTTCTTTGTACGCCATGTTGGTGTATTCTAAACGCCCTATTTCACTTTACACTAGTTCAGGTAAGCTTTGAACAAATGACTACTGTGTTTCAAACCAGGGATACTTGTACTGTGTGTTGTGTCTTTAAGTAGACTAAAGGCAAAATTGCAAGTCATGGCAGATTCTGGTTTAATAAATAGGGTTATCCGTTTTTGCTAATTTTCAAGGACCTCATAGTCATTGGGAAGGGCATCACGCCAAAAAAATCAAATACGGAAGAGCTGCCACCAATAGCTGTAACTCGACAAAATAAAGTGCTATAATTTTGATTAAATAAACATGTTTGCCTTTTTATCAAGTTATTAGACACGACAAAATATAATTTGTTCCCCTGCAGCATCTTATCCGTTTGGGAGTTTTCTCATGTTTGTGTAGGTCAAAGGTTATTTGGGGTGACAAAAGGTCAAAACCTTGTATACATGATATTTTAAGGGTGATAAATGTGAGGGGTGTTATACTTAAATTGTGAATTGTTCATATTTAGCATGTTGATGGCCATATAGTGTAGGTGATCCCTATTGTTGTAAGTGGAGGTGAAAGGTCATTTTGAGTCACAAGATTTCAAAAGGTTTTGACCTTACTAAGATGGTATCTCAAGTAGGATAACTGTGTGGGATCTCATGCTTGTCGTGTGGGCGATTCATGTTTGTTACAATATATATCATGAGGCAAGGAATCACTAAGCCTTTTGGCTTTCTAGTTAAATTTTTTGTGCTTCAAAATTGTCATATTTGTTAACATATATATTTTGCACACAGCCGATACAATCAAACCAAGGAGAACAATTTTTTAAAAAAATTGACCATTTTGTGTGTAAGCACCCTTTAATGTTATGACAAGTTCATCAAAAAGTTAAAAGGTTTGAGCTACTGCACCATTGGTACTCTGTTTATTTTCAGTTTCATATCCTGACATTATAAGTGAAGATTATTGAAAACACCACATTAATAATTTTATCCCTCAATTTTTAAAGTCTACTGTATTTATTGTATTGTGTACACAGTGTTTGCATTTTTGATCACTACTTCATGGCTATAAAGTTATTTTTTAATAACTTAAAGTCAGTGCTCTAAGCTCTTCCATATTTCTATTGCATGTCAATCATTACTGCTACAGGAGAGTACAATAAACAAAAATAGAGAAGAGACAGTTACTATCATCAGATTTCACTATTTTATAGATAGTATGCAATCTGTGTATATATAAACCTGCCAAGATTGTACAGACTGTGAGGTAGAAATTATGACAGCTTTTTTTTTCGTTTATGATTCTCAAAGGCCAAAGGGAAGCATTGTAGGTGATAGTGACAAGGTTTGTACATGTGTGATAATTGGAACTTAAAAAACATGATACATGAGAAATTTGTCTCGCATTATACTTGATACATACTGAAAGTAGCAGTGGGTGCATACATTATCCCAGTTGGTTTATATGAATGATGAATTTCACTTTACTCTCAGTAGTAGACAATGGGGCAAGAGGCATAAATCGCTTTAGTTTTTGGATCCGCGTATCGGCAAAGGAACCTATGCAGTCAGGTTGGCATGTATGTGTGTAGGTGTCTGTGTCTTTCTGTCTGTGACACTTGCTTGTGTGTGCTCTAACTATAGGGGAAAACCAGATGAAAGTCAACTTGGTGTGTAGGTTTGCTATGTTGAGGTGTACCTTATTGTTTTGGTGGCATTTAAAGGTCATTTGGGAATACTGGTGGCAAATCTCTGTGTGTCTGTGACGCTCACTTGCTTACTCTCTACCTCATTTGAGGAAAGAAGTCAGATGAAAGTTAAACTTGATCTAGGTTCGCTGTATGGAGAATATGTGCCCTATTGTTTTGGTGGAGGTCAAAGGTCACTTGGAGGCAAAATTGAAAATGTTCTTAACATGATATTTCAAGGCATAAAGTTTGAACAAATTTCTTTCTTGGTATATGGATGCATTATGGTAGTGGTGCCTTCAGGGTGTTCAAGATTTGGGCCTAGGCTCCATATGGGCCATTTTAAGAAATCATGCAAAATGCCTCTTCTCCTACAGCCCTCTGCCATTTAAACCCATTAAATGCAGTTACCCCCTTTGCTTTACAAGCTCTTCCCACCTTTATAATTTCTCTAATTGTCCAACTAACCAACATACACCTCCTAACCTAAAG
Organism: Stichopus chloronotus; assembly: GCA_021234535.1. Classification (NCBI taxonomy): domain Eukaryota; kingdom Metazoa; phylum Echinodermata; class Holothuroidea; order Aspidochirotida; family Stichopodidae; genus Stichopus; species Stichopus chloronotus. The sequence continues at coordinate 15,727,072 of CM037841.1, read as the reverse complement.
TTCCCCTGTTTTCTATTCTATAATCCCGTATTATATCCCTGTATCATCCCTCTATTATCCCTGTATTTGCTGTATCTGAGTTCAAAGTTCATTTGAGGTCACCATAAGTCAAAATGTGAAACCTTCCTTAAATGATATCTCAGGATGAGTAACCGTGGCTAATCTCTATTTGGGTATGTTTCTTGTACTGAGTAGATGATCTTTACTGTTTTTGGTGGAGGTCGAAGTTCATTTGCGGTCACCAGAGTTCAAACCTTGTTTACACGATATCTCAAGAAGGATTACCTTGACTAATCTCATATGTGGTATGTGGGTTGGTCATATCAATTAAATGCTCCTTATTGTTTTTGGTGGAGATCAAGGTTCATTTGAAGTCACCATAGGTCAAACTGTGAAAACCTTGTTTACATGATATCTCAAGATGGGTAACCTTGACTGACCTCATACTTCTGTGTGGGTTGAGCATGCTGGGTAGATGATCCCTATTGTTTTTTTGTGGAGGTCGAAGGTCATTTGAGGCAACCAGAGGTTAAACTGAAAACCTTATTTACAGGATATCTCAAGAAGAATAACCTTGACTGATATCATACTTGGTGTGTGAGTTGGACATACAAAGTAAACTATAAATTTGAATTTGCATGGCAAATTCGACGTAGCCACGGTCGGCGAGAGACAGACTTGAAATGAAAACTGAAGTTGGGTAAATCGCTCTAATGATGCTTGCCGATAATTCTTAGTATAATCTAGGAAACAGCTATAATCAGCCCACTATCCACTTCAGGTGGAGATGTCAAACATCGTAGAGGACATTGATAACTTCCAAAAGCAATCAAGTGATAAATTATGTGAGCGAAGTCATTTTTGTTACCCCGCGTCCAATGTTTTGTGGGGAAAAAAATTGCCCCGTTATGATTTTGTGGCGATTTTGAAAGTCCTAAACTACTCAGGATATTGCCATATGCTTCATTGTTATAATCTAATATATGATTTAAGGTCAAATTTGTTTGTGCGGTATCAATTAGCACTTGACCTATTTATGACTATTAACGACCTTTCGCCATGATTATAACCGCAAACCAATCAAATTAAAAGTCACATGAACAGTCAAACTTTACAATCAGATGTTCAAGACCAAGCCCCTAATTAACAAAAGACAAGATAACGTGCATAAAAATGTTATTACTAAGTGATTCTCATATTAATTTAGACCTTTATAACTATAATTGAGTTTTTTAACTAGCATCTGTGGGTAGCAGAAACCATTCTTGCATACCTTTTTCAAGTACACTATGTAAACATAAGGGGAAAAAAGTGGTCCATTCCAGCAAGACAGGCAAGAGTGCAATAAAACTTTATGACATAACCCACTTGGTCTACTGACTTAGGCCCTAGATTTTTTTTCGTGCACTTGGTTAGGCCTAGCAGTTGACCAGGTAACATCATTCTTGTTATATTATTTTCAAGGTTGCTGTATGTTTAGGCATTACCGGGGTACTTTTTGAAAATTATGATCTTACAGAAAAAAAAGTCTGAAAATGGAAGTGGTGGATGGTTGACCTCCTTCTCCCTAACCAATAGGCAGACATGATCGCACTCACCACTTACATATATGGTATATGAGATTATTTTTATTTTCTCAGTTTGAAAGTTTTTTTGCCCTGTTCTATGCTTTAATGTCTCACTGCTCTACCACAGATGTCAATTTCCCTTGTAGATTTAGTGAAGTTGTCTTGTGTTATCTTCTATGAAAGTTAAGCCTACTTTGCATAGGCCTACTCATGCATTTAATTTGCAAGAATGAAGTAGCATAAAATAGATATAGCAGATATACCAGCACACATGTACAGGTTTAGAAAGAAATAGAAAATGAGGTAATTTTTTTTTAAATTCTTCTCTCACTTTCTGGTTGATGTTCAGTAGGCTAATCAAACACAAACTCAGCTATAACGTCTAGGATTAGCAGGATGCGTAGGATCTATTTACTTCGCTTATGAATTAGGCCTGTGAATCAGACAAAAGCAGTTTAAGTTAAGAAAAATTCATTGGAACACATCCAAAAATATTTGAGGTCTCAATAAACAGTGGTTTTGATAATCCTAGGTGAACTTTCAACGACATCTCTGCGAAAAGTTGCATCCGCGCGGTGACCGATAAAGCTATTTTATACTGATTTTAATACATGTACGTATATTCACTACACGTACTGTATTAACGTTGTGCTTTCGCACGAAATGCACAGTGTAAGCAAGGAGGTCCTACAGAACCTCCTTGGTGTAAGTACGGAGAAATTTTTCGCAGTTTCTTTGGTCGCGAGCTTGGCCATATCCCGCTAGCTTCCATAAGCTGTGGTAAATCTGCTACAATTGAATAGGGGTGGGGCTTAATGCTCCAAATTGGATTTTTTACTACGAAAACAAGGGTACAACCCCTTGACTGAGAGAAAATAAACATGTATTTATTGATATTTTGTGTGGAGGTCAAACATCATGTGGTGTCAATAGAGTACATAGTTTGAAAACCTTGTAATCATGGTATTTCAAGAAATGAAAGGTGCTTGAACTTTAAAGATGGTGCGTCACTAGTCCATTGTGAGTAGATAATCCTTTTTATTTTTCTTGGAGATCAAAGGTCATTTGAGGAAACCAGTGCTGAAGGTATGAAAACCTGTCAAGGGAGATATCTCAGCAACCAAACGTTACATGACCTTCAAGCTATTATCATTGGTAGCACTAAATATGTAATTTTGTGGAGGTCAAAGGTCATGTGAGGTCAGAAGTTGTAAAACCATGGAAACACAGTATCTCAATTAGGGAAAGGTTCTTGAACTGTAATGGTGGTATGTTGGTAGTCTGCTGTGAGTCGATGATTCCTATCGATTTTCATGGAGGTTAAAGGTCATTTGAAGTCACCAGAGGTTAAAGTATGAAAACCTATTAATGAAGAAATCTCAGCAACTAAATGTAACTAGCACTCCAAACTGTCAACATTGGCAGCACCTAATGACTAGATGATCTCTGTTATTTCAATTGCCCCATAGGAGACTGAAAAAATCGTCCGCTACTGTTTTCATATTTAGTCAAATGTTTGAATTGTAAAGTTAAGGATCTTAGAGACTTGAATTTACAACAAAAACTGACATTTGACTTGCATTCTTTTGTTTTTTTTTTTTGTTTTTTTTTTTGTTCCTTGCAGCAGCAAAGAAACCTATGCAATCAGTTTGGCAGATGTGTGCATGTGTGGGTGTGTGTGTGCATGTGTATGAGGGTGCCCTTGTTTGCGGGTGGGATCGAGGACCGAAAGAATAGATTTAGGTCCTCTATAGAAAATTCAGTAGATTTCTCCCGTCCTCTCAAGATTAACAATAGACAGTCTATTGTTAAATTTAGGGTTGAGGAAGAAAAAACAAAAGAAAGCACAATGAGGTCCTCGGAATGAATGGAAAACAAAGTTGGGTGTGTGTGTGTGCATCTGTGACACTTGCTCATATGGAAGTCAAACTTGGTATGAAGGTTTGCCATATTTGAGAAGGTGTGCCCTATTGTTTTGGAGGTCAAAGGTCATCTGGGGACACTGTTGGGAAAAACTTAAACTTTGTTTCTGTGACACTTGCTTGGGTATGCGGAAAGCAAATGAAAGTCAAACTTGGTATGTAGGTTCACCATCTTGAGAAAGTGTGCCCTATTGTTTTTGGTGGAGGTCAAAGCTTTTTAACATGATATTTCAAGTTTTAAAGTTTAGACAAAGTTTACACTTGGTATATGGATGCATTATGGAAGTGATGCCTTCAGGGCATTCAAGATTTTGGGGTCCAAGGTCCAAATGGACCATATGAGCCATTTTAATAAACCTTGCAAAATGCCTCTCCTCCTACTGATTGTATGGCATTAAGTTGAACTTGTGTCATGTTCCTGCTATGTTAGTGGTTCCTTCTGGTTGTTCAAATAATTGATACCATATGGACCATATGAACCATTTAAAGAAAAAATGCAAAATGTTTCTTTTCTGCATGCATTGTGTTTTGAATGTGGAAGGATTGTCACATTGTGGTAGTGGAACCTTTCTCAGTGTTCAACATTTGGGGGTCCAACTTCAGGTGTGGCCATAAATTATTACGTTGTGCAAAGCCATTTGTTTTACATGTTACAGTGTTGAGGGTTTTTTAGATTAGTATTCAAGTACCTTTGGCTGATCATCATTCTTACAGAAAAACTGAGGCCCACACTTTTGTGGGACGTGATGAATTGTGGATTAACCTCTGTTAAGACTAAATGATGACAGTTGACGTACAATAATCTTCACTCAAGGAACGATAGTGCCCTTGGGTTGTTGCTTTTTTTTATATGGTCCCTTCCCTTTTCCACTAGTTGCTTTTGTTTAAAGTGATTGTGTGCATTTGGATAAAAAGAAGATATTGGCAAGAAATTACAGTCATTTGACTCTCTGGTTCAAATTAGTACTATGGTTGTCAAGTAATTTTGGCTCAATCAGTACTCTTGACCACAAAATGATGCCCAAACTTTTTGGGACATTGTAAATTGCGGATTAACCTTGGTTAAAGACTATATGACTGCAGTTGAGTTGAATATTCTTCACACAAGGAACCAGCTTGGGCTCTTGTTCAGTTTTGTGGTCCCCCAAGAGCGCAACACAATTTCATTATGAAAGTGTTCTCCATACGACACTCTTACAGAAATCAAAATGTTCCGGCATAATTTTTGCACTCTACTATTTCCTTAAAATAAGACATAACACCACCACAATGTGATACACCTTACTGTTTTGTGTAGACTGTGGAAATTTAATGGAAATATATTAAACCTACCAAAAAATGTGTGAAGTCTTTATAAAGAACTAAAATAGCATTAAACATTCCACTGGAATGAAGTTTTATTTGCAAGAGTGTCCAGGATGAAAGTCTGATCATGGTAAGTTTTATTCCGAACAAAAATAGCGAAAACATTCTGTCATTCAGTGAAAATTCACTCTTAATCAATGAAATCACTAAATTCACAGCGTGTACTCCCTCACCTCATAAAAACAATTATGGAAGGGCGTTGGCCAGATACACGCACACACACATACAAAATTGCCAGATGCTAGACCGTGGTCAATACAGTAATGCATAGGTTATATGAGGTGAGTACGCTGCTAGCGAATTCCCAAATTAAGAAGTTTGGGGGATTTTGGAGTACATTTCACTGTCAGAGTTCAGTTTCACTCTGAATCAAGTGAACAAGGTTTTACGGGTTTCAATGAAAAGAGAAACCCTATGCAGTCATGATTGTGTGTGTGTTCATGTGTGTGTGTTTGTGATGCTTAGCTTGTGATCATGATATCTAGAAAAGTGAAACTCTGACAGTTTGTAAACTTATTACATAGGTGCCCTATATTAAGAGGAAAATCCCTTTCTTTTTTGGTGGGGGTAAAGGTTATCTGAGGTTACCAGAGGTCAAACACTGAAAATCTCGTTAACAGTATATGTCAACATAAGAATGGTGGCAACTTTTGATATTTCGCTGTGGATATGTTATATCAAGTAGAAAAAACCTATCATTTTTGATGGGGCAAAGGTCATTTAAGGTCATTAACGTTCAAACACTGAAAATCCTGTTAACATAATGTTTCAAGATAAGAATCATGGAAACTCCTAATATGTAGGATGTGCATGTGTTATATCAAATGAAAGAACCCTATTGCTTTTGTAGAGGTCAAAGTTCATCTAAGGTCCTCAGAGATCCAAAACTAAAAACCTTGTTGGCACATGATAGGAATCATGGAAACTTTGATACTTACAAGTAGAAAACCTTGTTGACTTTTGTTGGTCGTCAAAGATCACCAAGTCAAACACTGAAACCTTTGTTAACATGATATCTCAAGATAGGAATCCTGAAAGCTTTTGATACTTAGCATGATAATGCATTACATCAAGTAAAAGAACCCTAGTTTATTGGCAGAGCTCAAAGGTTATCTGAGGCCAGCAGAGGTCAAACATGAAAAAAAATTTAACACAATATCTCAAGATAGGATCATGGGAACTTTGATACTTAGTATGTGAATGTCTTACATGAAGTTTTTGGTGGAGCAGAAAGGTAATTTTAGGTCAGCTAGGGTCAAATTGTGAAAACCTTGTAAATACGATATTTAAAGAAGGGAAGCCTAGATGTGTTTTTTGCATTGTTTTTTAAGTAGGTCAATTTTCTTTTGGAGTCAGCAGGAGTGTGAAAACCACGTAAACATGGTATTTCAAGAGGTTCCCCCCTGGACAGATTTCCCTACTTGGCAATGTATGTGTAGCATGTACCATATTGAAAGCAAAAGCTTGTTATTCTGGTGGAGATCAAAGGTCACTTAGGGTTAAGGGGTATCAAATTGTTGAAATATCGTGAACTTGATGTCTCAAGAAGGAAAGCCTGGACAGATCTAATATGTGTGTACCTCTATGCCTTATTGAGCAAGCAGCCTACTGCCTTCTGCGGAGGTCAGTGATCATTTGAGGTCAACAAGGGTGAAGTTGTGGAAACCTTATTAATACAATATTTCAGGAGGAGAAGCTTGGATCACATATTTGATTTGCAAATGTACCTTACTGAATGCAAGAAGCCTGAAGAAGGTTATGTTACAGGTCCAAAATCATTTGCAGTCAACATATCCTCATCTTATGCAATGAGTCAGATTCAAAATACTTATAACTGAATCATCAAAACCTCAATGCCTGTGGGCTTTCTGATTGTCATCCCAGTTGATACAGCAACCTATGATTATACATTTGAAACAACACAAAAACTATATCAACCCAGTATTTCAAATGTTTAAAACTCTTTTATTCAGACAAAAATCATTCAAAGTTAAAACACTTTTGAGTCTTTTATAGTACAGTGTGACAAACAATAATTTTTAAGGATTTCTGATGACATCAACATGAAGGCTTTTATCTTAGAGGTCAAAAATTATTTGTAGTCAACATATCCCCACTTTATGCAATCTGCTAGAGCAAAATACTCATGATTAAATCATCAAAACCACATTGCTTGTGGGTTTTCTGGATTGAGTAACCTGTAAATTGAAATTCTGGGCTTTTAGCACACAATATGGCGAGGATGTTGACTTGTTACATGGACAGCTACGTAGTACTACTCAGGAGATAGAAGAGGCTCTTCAAGTAGCCATGGAAAAATGACGCATTTGACAAAAGTTAACACAGATAACTGTGGTGTACAAAACCAACTGCATCACATTCAATCATGTGTAAAGCATCTACCAGAACTGAACATATTCAATTATTTTTGGTTCCACGCATCTGCTAAGCAACCTATGCAGTCAGGTTGGCGTGTGTGCATATATATGTGTGTGTCTGTGACACTTTCTGTAGGTACGCTTTTACTCAATAGCGGAAAGTTGTATGAAAGCCAAACTTTTTATGTTTGCCATATTGAGAAGGTGTGCCCTATTGTTGGTGTAAGTCAAAGGTCGTCTGGAGGAAACTCAGTTTCTGTGACACTTGCTAAGGTACACTTTAACTTAACAGGGAAAAGTCGGATGAAAGTCAAACTTGGTATGTAGATCTGCCACATTGAGAAGGTGTGCCCTAGTGTTTTTGGTGGAGGTCAAAGGTCATCTGGGGCAAAACTCTGAAAACCATTTCAACAGGATATCTTAAATTATAAAGCTTGGACAAAGGTTGTACTTGGTTTATGTGTGCATTGTTCTTGTGGTGCCTTTTGGGTACTAAAGAGTTTGAGGTCCAAATGGGCCTTATGGACCATTTTATGAAGTTATGCTAAAATGCCTCTTCTCCTACAGATTGTTTGGTATTAAGTTGAAATTGTGTCACATTACTTCTATGGTAGTGGTTCCTTTAGCCTAGGTTGTTCAGGATTTTTGGGGCCATATGGACCATTTTATTAAATCATGCAAAATGTTCCTTTTCTGCATATTTTGTTTGGCAATGTGAAATGTTTGTCAAATTAGCATTGTGGTAGTGGAACCCTGGATGTTCAGGATTTTCAGATACAAGGTCCAAATGGATGAAAGATGGAAGCAAAGGTCATTTGAGGTCAAGAAGGGTCAAACTGTAAAAACCTTGTAAACACAATATCTCAAGAAGGGAAGCTTGGACAAATGTCATATGTGGTATGCAAGTGAACCACTTTGATTACAAGATCATTTTTGAGGTTGGTGGAGGTCAACAGAGGTCAAACTGTGAAAATATTATCAACAATATCTCAAGAAGGAAAACTTCTACAGATCTACCCTTAAGAATCAAGGTGTATCTTATTGAGTATACAAGAATTACATTGTCTTTGGTGGAGGTCAAAGTCATTTGAGGTCAACAGGGCCACATTATGAACTTTTTGTAAATGTCATATTTCAAGAAGAGAAGCTTTGACAGATGTCATATTCAGTATGTAATTGTATCTCATTGAATACAGGAACCATTTGGTCTTTACTGGAGGTCAAAGATCATTCGATGTCAGCAAGGGTCAAATTGTGAAAACCTTGTAGACATGATCTCATGAAAGGAAGTTTGTACAGCTCTCATATTTATTAGAAAGCAAAGGTAGCCTTTGACACATACTAACTCATAAACAAAAATGCTCATAATTGGATCATCAAAATCACAATGCATTTTTGCATTCTGGTTTGTCCACGTCAAAGGTCATCTGGGGCACATGGTAGGAAACAGAAAACCTTTTAGCATGATATCTCAAGTTTTCAAGCTGGGACAAAGGTTATACTTGGTATATGGATGCATTGTTCTAGTGTTGCCTTTCAGGTGTTAAAGATTTTGACGTCCAAATGGGCCATATAGGCCCTTTTATGGAATCATGCAAAAGCTTCTTGAACAGATTGTATGATGGTCAGTTGAAATTGTGTCACTTAAATGCTATAGTAGTGGCTCCTTCAGTTTGTCCAGAATTATTAGTCCCATTTGGGGCCACATGGACCAGTTGATCAGATCATGGTTTTCTGCATATTTTGCTTTGCAATGTGAAATCTTTGTCAAATTAGCATTGTGGTAGTGGAACCTGGAGTGTTCAAGATTTTGTGGTCCAAGTTCCAAGTGGGCCATATGGGCCATTTTATTACATCTTTTCCTGTAGATTGTATGATATTAAGTTAAAATTATGTCACATTACTCCTATGGTGGTAGTTCCTTCAGGTTGGTCAGGATAATTAGTCCTACTTGGGCCATATGGAGCATTTAATGAAATCATGCAAAATGTTCCTTTTTCTGCATATTTTGCTTTACCATGTGAATGGTTTGTCAAATTAGCATGGTGGTAGTGGAATTAGCATTTTGCAGTTTTCAACATTTGCAGGTCCAGCTTCAAAATGGGCTGTAGAGGGCTGTACTGCCATTCATTTGTTTTCATTGTTTGTAGCATGCTGCCAAATTGGTATCATTCAATATATTGAAATAGGTAATTTGTCTCACACTATAGTTTGTTTATCAATATTCAGATGCATTGTTTATATTTGGAATCCAGCAAGCCACCTGTGTTCCTGTCAATCACCTCCTGCCTTTGGGGTCAGTCAGGTCAAAGAGTGCTAGTCAGCTTGCTATTTAGACATTAACTCGTTGTTCGGAAATGTAGTTCAACAGAGGGGGAAGACAGGTTCCAATTGGTGGTCATAAACATTCCTTCTTGGTTGCGTTGAGATTATTTCTGCAATAGCAAGTATCCCTCTTTTGCAGCAGTTTGGTGAAGGACATTGCATGTTGCCTTCTAGTCCAGATAAATACTATGGTACTGATTTGACTGATCAGCATTCTTAAGGACAAAATGGAAACCATAACTTTTTGGAATGTGATAAATTGTGGATTATTCATGGTTAAGACTAAAGGACTGCAGTTAAAACAATCATGCAAGGAACTGCAGATCCCATCAGGGTCTTATTATTACAATCTTAAAAAGCTTTTAAGTGTTAGCCCAGAGCAACACATAATTTGTCAAGAGTATTGACGAACATATTCAAGCCAGATCTCAACATGTTACATGGTTGGACAAAGAAAAGCTGCTGCAGTAATATTTGAAAAATTAACACTCAATACATTACAACAAAGCCAAATTTAATCAGTTAAATACAGTTAATAGTGATTTCAATTGAATGTGACTTAGAGACCATCAATGAAAAATCTCAATCAAGTGTGAAGCATGTATGTTGTTCCATGTTAACTGTGTTATAGCACAGTATATGAAGGAAGGTTAGATGAGAATTAATGAACTTCTTTTTTTTTTTTTGATGCTCATCAATTTAAGCTTAATGTTTAGTGTCACAGAATGCAAACAAATGTGTACTGTACCCGTGAAGATTTGTTTCATATTTGCTTTAACTTTGATTAGATATACTTTCTCATTCGGACACCTGTCAAAATACAAAATGTAAAGTAATTCTTCAGATTAAATTGTTATGCTCAACAATTACTGTAGACTTAATACCAATGGGTACCTTAGACTTGTTAGGCTAAATGGTAACAGATCTGTTCTGAACTGCTGTATTGAACTTGGTATTAGGCATATGTAATGACACTCAAAGGAAACTGAAGGCTTCACAAAGGACTGAAGAACTGTTATGTTTGATCAAAAATGTTCTCAGTTAATGTTACACCATGGAACCTATTACAGATGGAGAACAAGCAGAGCAAAGTCCCTTTGTAGCACCATGGTTGCCGACATTCCTTTCTTAATTTTTGCAGTATTGTTTGCAAACAATGACAAGGTGCCATCAGTGCTAGTTGGTCAGCTATTTAACCTTTCTGGGCTCTTCTGGATTGTGTACACTCACATGTGAGTAATCGGCGGCACTGTGATGATGATGGATGATCGGCAGAGAAAGATGTGAGGCTTCTGTTAGGGATGACATTGGAAATGCAAATAAATGAGAACTGTTAAAAAGTGAAAATGTACGCACAAGTACGCGGTTTTCGCCTTTTTTAGACTGTAGTGAAGACTAAACGCTAACTGCTCGTAACCATCCTAATTTTAGAAAACTTGCAGAAAATGCCAAGAGATCACTCTGAAAAATTTCATGAATGTTCCACTTCTCAACAAGTTGGTTCTGGAGAATTTCATATAACTTCCTACTCAATACTCTGACTTTTACTGGAGTTTTTTTTTAAAAGATATGTAGTTGGATAACAGCACATAATATCTTAAGGCTATAATAAACTTTAAACAACTGTGCAGCTGCCCTTAGCGCGTTTGGTGAATATTCATTGGCTAGTCTTGCTTTTCTCCAGTCGTTTCATTCAATGACTTTTCACACTTTCGCATCAACATCAGCAGCCATGATCATACTTCAAAGGGAATTCCTTATAGATAAGGGTAATAAAATGAGAGGATTTTTAAAGGGATAAGTAAAGAGAGGAAAGGGGTGTAAATGATGCAATGACCACTCATGCTTATCTCCTTAATCCCGCGGCTTGCTTGTTCACCATCTGTAATAGCTCCTCGGTTATACATAGTTGCAAGTTGGAGTAAAACCATAAGTGCAAACATCGGAAGAGATGGCGTAGGATCATTGACTGAGCACAGTGTCCACTTGAAAAGTTTGATGATGATAACAGTTCCATGTTATTGGCAATGGAGACAGGATGCTAGCAATGATAAAATACTGTAGGCTATGACATTAGCAAATGAAATGTGAGAGTCTGGTACTTACCCTTTCAACCTGATGGGTCACCAATACTTAAGAAGTACAACTTAACTATACCATGGAGCTACTGCTAATTGAGAACAAGCAGAGTGAAGTTCCTTGTAAGGTCATGGTTGCGGACAGTCCTTTCCTAATGAGCCATGAGTTTGTGGTATTGTTTGCAAACAATGACAACTGTGCCATCAGTGCTAGTGGGTCAGCTATTTAACCTCTGTGGTCTTTTCTGGATTGTGTGGATTCGACTGTGAGGAATCCACTGCCCTCATGTCAAGAAATTCCCCTTACAGACTTTGACAGAAATTGTGCACCCATGCATGTAATATTTATTCTTTTGAGTAGTGCCCATTAAATGTATCACAAAGTTATTGACAGAGATCCAACTTCTGCACTGTTTGTGCTCTGGTTTGATGATATTCTTCAAATTATGCAGTCCTACAGGATTCTCTTCTATATGCAATGTGTTGGTGGTTCAATATGATGATACCTCTGGTGGTTCCTATGATTATGATGTGATTATACTAATATGTAAATAGTACCCTCAGGGTGTTCAGGTAAGAGCCTCTGCACAATTGGTGCTCTAGTGTCTTTTTGTCAATGTTAATACCTCAAACTGATATGTAGAAAACTGTTTAGTCTAGATATGTATTTCAGTTTCTTATTGATTCAGAAAATTCTGTGGAAGAGATTCATCAAAATGGAAGCTGTTTCAGTGAAAGTTAGGTTACCATTGTTTAAGTGGATAAATATCACTTGATATAGTTTATCATCTCCCATAGACTAGTAAGTGGCATTACTCGTATGAGTATTTCGTTGTGTATATTTGTCTATAACAACCATGATCTTTAGGGAATGTTACTGCTACTCATTGGTTGCCTTGTCATTTACAATATTAAATGCAAGAGCCATTTATGCTGATAGTCAGTTGTCAAGGGTCACCACAAATGAAAACCATTACTGCTGCTGAGACATTGAGAGATTATAGGGTACCATAATCCATGGTCTTTTGAGAGCAATACATTTGGAAGGTTTGAATAGTTACTTATTACTTGACTATCAAGTTAAAATGCTCTGTAAAGAGTGTGCTCTGTTGTGGGAGAAGTAATGTCAACAAAAATTCCGACTTGTGAAAACCTTTACGGCATTTCCCTCAGAATGTGCATTATTTAAAGTCATGTTTACAGTCACAGCACAATTCATCATTTAATCTCGCTATTATGATTGTACATTAGTCACTGGGAATTAGCTTCAGTATGGTACCGGTATTTTTTTCACAGGTCATTCATAAATATGAGGAATGGTGGTTTATCAAGGTGGAGGGCCGTGAAGGTTGGGCTCCAGCTTCGTTCATACAGGCCCATGATACATCACCATCATCATCAGTAGCAACAAAAGTTGAATATTCATCGCCACCAACAGATACTAGTAAACTGGCAAATATTGACCCTCATAGAGCAGGATCCAACATCAGCACTGATTCAGAAACTGGTGCTCCACGAGGACCAGAGTCTAATAAATATCATCATGACATCGGAAAAAAGTTTGGTGCATTTAAACCCTACAGACCAGACCCACCCAAAGTCAATGACAGGCTCCGTAATGGTAGCCAGAGCAACCCTCCTCCCCCCACTTCTGTTCCTCCAGCTAATGCAAGTCAACGGGTAAGCAGTAATGTCTCAGACATCATACAGAATCTTCAAACAGGGAATAAACCACCATCAGTCAAACCAAAACCTCCAAAGGACAATGCTAATTCTATCTCACAACTCCGATCACAATTGGAAAAGAGTCTGGGAAACACTGCTGTCCAGGTGTCACCACCCACTCTGCCACCTGCCTCTCAAACATCTGGAATGCGATATCGAACTCTTGCCTCTTTTGATGATGAAGATGGATTAAGTTTTGAAGAAGGTGTAGAGGTAGAAGTCATCCAAAAGGATGAAAGCGGTTGGTGGAATGTTCGCATAGGATCAGATGAAGGGTGGGCACCTTCTACATATCTTGAGCAAATGTCTTGACCTCGTCCAATCTACGTGAGTGACTTACATCTCTATGGTATGCATTTCTGTAGTCTTTTTATTAGTGAAGTCATAAGCTCTGGCTACTTTTGCTATTATAGTACAGTCTTCAACATTTTGTTTATAGTATGAGAACATAAGGGGAAGAAGTAGCAAGCATAAGAAGATGACACCTAACATGTGTTGTTCTTCAATTTGCCTTCTGTGAGTACCCATGGATTCACTCTGCAAATAACTCTATGAATACAGTATGGAAAACAGTCTGAAATTTATTGGTCATTCAATCAAACTGAGCATGTTACAGCTGATTGAACAACCTTCTTAGTGTTTCATTCTTCTATCACAATTCATTTCAAATGTCCACATAACAGGAATAAGATAACTACTACAGTAGGTCCTATGTGCAGTCACTGAAACTTCTTAGCTGCTTAACACCAGCGTTCAATGTAGCTTTAAAACACTCAGAAAAATTATTTTGAAGATCTAGGCCCTGTTTGGATGCTAGGTGTAGCTTACACAAATTCTTAAGTTCGGTATGAGAGTAGCTCTTTGTTTAGAAGTGCCTCTGGTGTCAGCGCACTCAGTCATGGTTGTATGATATGCTACTGAATGAAGTGGTGATAAAATTTTTGTGATGCTGGCATGATCCAGGCCATTGTTTATGACAGCAGTCAGAGATGAAAACTGGTAGTCTTTAAAAAGACCTTGTAATATAAAATATTGATATACTTAAATAGATGGCTTAGTATTGTATCTTGTGGTTTTAAGAACATGCTTGGTTGAGTTTCTCTCTAGCTGTGACATGTATAATACACGTATAAGTCTGGTCATCTACTATTATCTCCTTTAATGTCTAAGTATTGTAAAGTTTTTGCATTGTTGTAAAGTGCTTGTGTGGGCCTCTCATCAAATTAATGGTGTTACAATTACCTCTTCTTTGATCCACCTGTTTTCACTGGGCTCTTTTCATACAGTACACATTTATTGGTGCTCTTACATCAATTTTTATATTTGCTTTTTTTATATGTGTGCATTTTTTATGAGTGTTCTTTTTGTTTTTATCATAATAATTTGAATTAGATCCAAACAGGCCATTGTCTCCCCCTTATCACCTCTGATTAATTAGATTTCTTTTGTGTGAGCCATAACTTTCCATGATGTTCTAAACCAAAAATATTTTAAAGATTGGTCTTGATGTCTTTTACTTCCTTGTTGTATTCGTTTTTTGTTTTTTGAATACCCACATGCCCACTATTCAAAGAGGTTAACTGACAAAGAGCTACATTTCATTTTAGTACCTTGTCCTACACTACCATACTCTGTAAGTTTGTGGTCTTTATCATTAGAAGCAGTGAAAATATCAAATACTTTCTGCAGCATGAAGTGATTTATACCATTTTTATTAGCTCATACCAGCATGCTGGTGTGAGCTATTGCAATCATGCAGCATCACTGTAGCTGTCTATCTATCTGTCTGTCTATTTGCCTATCTGTCTAATCTATCTTATCTGTCCATGATTGTTCGAAACACTTCTCCTTCTGCATGATTTCATGGATTCGTCTGAAAATTAGACAAATGTTCATTGGGTGGTGAACCATTTAGGGTGTTCAGAAAGTTGTGGTCCAAGGTCCCGTGTGGACAATTTGGCTCATTTTATGACATTGTACAAAATGCTTTTCCTCCTATCAATTTTATTGTACAGTGTTGATGGTTTGTGAAAATGATGCTCTGTTAATGGTCCCTTCAGGGATTTTTTGTCCAAGACCCAATTTGGGCCCAGTGGCCTGTTATATGAAATTCTGTGTGAAATGCTGCATCTCACACATGCTTCCATGGATTTATATTTAACTTGGACACATTGTTCCTTGGGTGGTAGCTCATATGGGGTGTTCAAAAAACAGTATCAGAACAGTATATGGACATTTATGGCTCACTTTGAGTTTTTTTTATGAACTTCTGTTAGTCTTCACAAACCTGTCAATTTTGTGTCAAGTTTCTAGAGACAGATTATGAGTCACATGTAAATGACCACTAATGAGGGAGTAGTTAATGAATCCAATTGGTTTTGGAAAACTTGTGACCATTCACTTTTCCACATTAGTATTAATTCATGTACCCACAGCCAGTACAAATCATGGGGAAAAATGTGAATAGTGATGCTAATTATCAGCATTGTTGTTTGGTAGTACCCATCAAAATTTTCACATTTAATATGTTGGCACAGATCAAATTTCTGCTCTGTTGGTGCTCTAGTTTAAGAAATTCTGAAAATTGTGTAGTCCTACAGATTCTCTTATATAATGTTAATGATTTGGTATAATGATACTCAGTCAGTGGTTCCTATGAATTGACATTTTGATACATAAATGGTACTTTCAGGGTGTTGAGGTATGAGCTCCTGCACCATTGGGGCTCTAGTTGGTTCCTTGCATAAGCAAAGGAAGGTATACAGTCAGATTGGCATGTGTATGTGTGTAAGGGTGTGTCTGTCTGTGGCACTTGCTTGGGTATGCTTCAATTCAATATGTGAAAGTCGGATGAAAGTCACACTTGGTTTGTATGTTTGCCATGTTGAGAAGTTGTGCCTTATTGTTTTTGGTGGAGGTCAAAGGTTGTCTGGGGACACTGGGGGCAGAACTCTGTGTTTCTGAGACACTTGCTTGGGTATTTAATAGGGGAAAGTTGGATGAAAGTCAAACTTGGTATGTAGGTTTGCCATATTAAGAAGGTGTTGTTTTTGGTAGAGGTCAAATGTCATCACTGGATGGGGGAAGAAACTCTGAGAACATTTTAAATTGATATCTCAAGTTGTAAGTTTGAACAAAGTTTATACTTGGTATATGGATTTATTATTCTAGTGGTCCCTTCAGGGTCTTTCAAGCATTTTGGGGTCCAAGGTCCATATGGCCCATTTTGAGAAATCATGCATAATGCCTCTTCTACAGATTGTATAGCATTAAGTTGACCTTGTGTCATGTTACAACTATTTTAGTGATTTCTTCTGGTTGTTCAGAATAATTGTTCCCTTATGAACTATTCAATGAACAAAAATGCAAAATGTTTCTTTTCTGGATATATTTTGCTTCACAATGTGAAAGGATTGTCAAATTAACGTGGAGGTAGTAAAACCATTTGTAGTTTGCGGTGTTCAACATTTGTGGGTCCAAAGGTCGTCAGGGGGCAAAACTGTGTGTTTTTGTGACACTTGCTTGAGTAAGCTCTAAATCAATAGGGGAAAGGCAGATGAAGGTCTAACTTGATATGTAGGTCTGCCATGTGTGTCCTGTTGGTTTTGGTGGAGGTCAAATGTCATCTGGAGGCAATGCTCTGAAAACATTTTTAACACAATATCTCAAGTTATTGAAGTTTGGACAAAGCGTATACTTGGTATTGTGCATTATGGTTGTTTGCCTTCTTGGTGTTCAAGCATTTTGGTTTCCAAGGCCAAATAGTTATATGGGCCATTTTATGAAATCATGCAAAATGCCTCTTCTTTTACAGATCATGTGGTATTAAGATGTGTCACATTACTACTATGTTAGAGGTCCTTTCAAGTTGTTCAGGATTATTGGTCCCATATGGACCATTTGATGAAATCATATAAATCTTTGTTTTCTGCAAATTTTGCTCTTTAATGTGAAAGGTTTGTCAAATTGGCATTGAGATAGGGGAACCCTTTGCAGTGTTCAATATTCATGGGTCCAACTTCAGAAGGGGACATAAGTTATTTAAAGGGTCTACTTTTTTCAAGTATGCCAAATGGCTTTTCTCCTACAGATTGCATAGTAGTAAACTGAGGTTATGTCACCTTACTTCTGTGGTATAGTGGTTTCTTTGGGGTGTTCAAGATTTGGGATCCAAGGTCCAGATGGCCCATTTATGAAATCATGTAGGATTGATAATATGGTATTAAGTTGAAATCGTATCACAACTATGGTAGTGATTTTATGATTACATATTTTATGCTTCAAAAGTGAGGGTCCATGATCAGAAGTGGACAATTTGGGCTATTGTACAAATAGTGCAAAATGCTCCTGTTCCCTCATAATTTACATTACTGTACATCTCTGCAAGGAACCACAGTACCCTTGGGCTCTTGTAATGTTAATCAAACTAGTTCATTCAAGTTTCATATAGCCATAAGTTATGATATCTTGTTTCCACATGTTTTTTACTTCAGTATGTGATGCAAATCTGTTCTAAGAAACATTGATTTTTTGGTTCCTTGCCTTAGCAAAGGAACCTATGCAGTCAGGTTGCCATATGCATGTAAGTAAATGTGTGTGTGTGTTTATGACACTTGCTTGGGTATGCTCTAACTCAATAGGGGGAAGGTTGGATGAAAGTCAAATGTGGTATGTAGGTTTGCAATATTTAGAAGGTGTGCCCAATTGCTTTTAGTGGAGTTCAAAGGTCGTCTGGGGACACGGGGGGGGGGGGAAATCTTTGTGTGTCTGTGACACTTGCTTGGGTATGCTCTAACTCAATAAGGGAAAGTCTGACGAAAGTCAAATATGGTTTATGGGTTTGCCATGTTGAGAAGGTGTGCCCTGTTGTTTTTGGTGGAGGCCAAAGGTCATCTGTGGACTGGGGGAAAAACTGTGTCTGTGACACCTAACACAGTATCTCAAGTATAAAGTTTGGACAAAGTTTATACTTGGTATATGGATGCATTATAGTACTTGTGCCTTTAGGGTGTTAAGATTTTGGGTTCAAGGTCCAAAATGGGCCATATGGACCATTTTATGAAGTCATGCAAAATGTTTCTTTTCTGCATGTTTTGCTTGCAATGTGGAAGGTTTGTCAAATTAATATTGTGGTGGTGGAACCCTTTGCAGTTTTCATGATTTGTGGATCCAACTTAAGAATGGTTCACATGTATTATCAGTTATTACAATGGGCAAAGCCATAGTTTTTGTACAGATTAGAAGTTACAATGTTGAGGGTTTTTCAAAGTAGTATTATGGTAATCAAGTGCCTCTGAATGTATGTGCTGGTTATCCACAAGCTGTTTTGCTGTATCCATCCACTTTATGTAATTTGAAATAGTGGCTACATGATGTATTAAAGGGATTATAATGTTAAAGCTAAAGAAACATTTAAAAGTAATTAGAATATTGTTGATATTGAATAATAGAAAGTGCCTGTATCAGTGTGAGATATATATATAAGTTTATCCACATCGAGTGTATTTCATTGCATTTCATTGTCTTTCAAGTGGGTGGTGATAACAGATGTGAATATGATTCATTTTTGTAATAAATAGCCCTATTAACATCAAAACGGTGTTTCCATTGTCATTTTAATGAACTGTGATAAAGTGGTAATCAATTGCTAAAAGAATAGTATCTACAATAAACAATATCAAATATCATATGTAAAGCAGAGGAACCCAAAGTAAGTTGAAACTTTACTAGTCTGGTACATGTTAAATAAAGAAAACTAATAATTAAAGATTGTACATGGGGATGTGATGGATGATGTTGAAAAATAAAGGAGAGCAAAAAAAAAGAAGAGAGAGGAGGGAGGGGTGATAAGTTGAAGGAGTTGAGAACTGGTACTGTAGGCCTAAACTGAGGGGGAAAGGACTGGGAAACTGCCAGGCTTCACAAGTGTGATCTTTTTATAACATTAAAAGCTAAGGGGAGACAGATTAACACAACAATGGAAACAAGGTGTTCATAAAGGTGTGATATCGTTGATTCGAGGTTTCCATTACATGCGACTGTCTCTTATAGGCAGTAAACGAGTATGCAGCAAAAGGATGGAATCCGCAGCAAGCATTCAGTATTTTATTTCACATAGGAAGCATTGACAATAGCCTCCCCAAACTGTCAATTAAAACATTGGATATTAATGATGTCATGGATTTTAGAAAGAATATTTCTCTAGTTTTCCAATCCTAATGCTCAAATCAAAAAGTAAATGAATCCCCAAAAAGTATTGGTTGTCAATGCCAACTTAAGCTATTGCCAATACAAACCAAAATTCTGTCATATTGCTATTTAAAAGTACATCAGTTCTACTACTAAAAAGTATGTCAATTCTGGTACTTACAAGTATGTCACTCTCATTTGTAAAAATGGAAATGTTTCACTTAAGGTGCACGCAATAAGCTCATCATGTTTTGCCTCGGCATTTCCCCAAAAAATTCTAATGGGGTTCTGTGTTGCTTTGTTGCATTAGATAATGTTCAACTGCGTTTACCAATTTTCATTTCTATTTTCAAGCTTAAAATGGGTCATCAACCAACGAAAAAGCGGGGCCTAAAAGTATATTCAGCAACCCCCCCTTACTATTTGCCAACTGTTCCAAGAGTAAATGAAGCAGGATGAATGAGTCATTATGATTTCAGTATCATCTCAACCATCTAATATGTGTTACCATTTTTGGTTCCTTGTGCCAGGAAACTAACCCATGCAATCAGGTTGGCATGTTTGTGTGTGTGCATCTGTGACACATGTTTGGTATGCTCTAACTCAATAGGGGAAAGTCAGATGAAAGTCAAACTAGGTATGTAGGTTTGCCATATTGAGACGGTGTGCCCTATTGTTTTTGGTAGAGGTCAAAGGTCTTCTCTACAGGAACTGGGGACAACAATCTGAAAACCTTGTTATGCTATGGATGCTTATATGTTCCATCAGTCCCCTTCAATGAATCATGGAAGTACTGCTTGAGTTAGCAGTTTCATGAGCAAATGAAGAAGCAGCAGTGCTGTTGGAAGTACTGTAAGTGGTCACACTAGACAAGTTTACGTCCTCGTGCTTGAGTGCTGATGTGTGCATTCATGTAAATGTATTTCAATTTGTGAGGGTGGCAGGACACAATGAAAGAAAATAAGTCAGTTGGTGTTCTTACCCGTGGAAACTCCCCCAGGGGTTCCCGCCAGGGCATATGCTGTCAGAGTTGGGTGGACTTTAAAGGGGTATAGATGTGATAAACCTTATTGCAATTTGCAGAACCCCTTCTTTAGGGCTTTAAATGAAAGATTCACAGCTGTTTGTGCTTTGCAAAATGAATGTGATATTGCGGCATATTGCAGAAATCAACATGTTCAATTCATTGCATTAATTGAAATGGCTTATTTGATATTTATGAACTCAGGCATATCATTTTACAGTATGTATATTTCAAGTACAAGGAACCATAGTAACCACAGGAACCATAGATTTTATGTTACAGAAGTGAGAATTCATGGTCAGAAATGGACCTTATGGGCTATCGTACAAAATAATACAGTATGCTCCCTTTTACATCGTAATTTATGTTATATACTCTCCATCTGTGCAAAGAACCACAGTGCCGTTGGGCTTGTTCATAGATTGACTTTAATCTCATCAGGTCTCCTTGAGAAATTGCAGGCATCAGATACCTTGTGCAAGACTGGGTACATGCAACTTGGAACACCCAGGAAGGCTGTTTCTGGCCATCGTGGAGGGTTTGAAAAGCCAGAAATTTTCTTGCACCCTCCATGCAACTTAATGGAGGCACTCTGCTTAGATGTAGTTTGATAGCCTGATGGCATGTAACCCCTTCAAGAACAGTTTAACCTTTATTTTAGGTTTATCAGTGCAGATGTCAAAGAAAATCAATTTTGCACCATGATTGGTCAACTGAGAAGGGCAAACATGATCCTTTTTAGGCAAAAGGAGGGTTCCCCATCCCCTCAGACCTCCCCTCATACCACATAGGTCTACTGTATCTGTGGACTGATTTTAAATCCTGGCTTAAGTCTTGGTTGGGCAACACCCCTCTCCTTATACCCCTCCTCCAGGGCGATGATCAAAAATTGGGATGATGAGTCAATTTTTTCCCCACACAGAAAAAACCCACCCCTCACAAGAAACCTGGCTACGCCCTTAGCTGTATAATAATATTTCAAGTAGTACTATTTCAAGTTACTTTGTGATCCAGTATGTGACATGCTTGCACCTAGAATGATGCACCTAAAGATTTCATCAATGAGGGGTTTTTCAGTACCTCACAAATGTAATTATATGAAAAGATTTACTGTGCTGTCCCTTCTCACTTAAAATCGAGAACAAGGTGAACCCAAGATTTGTGCTGTTAGAAGTCACTTGGCGCACCTAAATTTACACATTCTGAGTGGTGGAGTCGTAAGCAAAGTCTAGTGGCAGAGGAGCATTAGACATGAGGCATATTTATCATGTAAACTTATGTCTAGCCAATAGGCAAGGGTGTACAAACCTCATGAAAGAACCTGAAGTGTGACAGGCTTCATTAGCGAGGTACTATGTTTACGAAATTACAGTATGTCGTTCTGCTTTCAATAAATAGGGTAAGTTCTCTAAATTAATACAATATCAGCAATAGCCAGGTGGTGTGTCATTACAGGGGACGTCATGGTCATTCTACAATCTTGGACAAAATTGTTGGGACACTTTGTCGTATGTTGCAAATATAATACTGACTTTTAGGTGAGAGGATAACATGAAACCCCCCGCCCCTTTCCAATGTTGCGCTATAGAAGTGAATGTACCCTTTGAACAGCAATCCTATAGCCAACATTGAACGGGGGCACGTGGTGTCCCAAGGTATTTTGTCCAAAATTGTCTGAGTTTTTTGGGAGCAATTTTGGAGCGAAATTTCAAATGAAAATTGAACATTTTTGGACAAGGTGCATCATAAAAATTAGTTATCGGGGCCTATGGGTCTAGGTATTTTTAAATGAAAGTATTCTAAATTTCGACTATGAACATAACAAGTTTAATTTTAATTTGGGGGTTTATTTGTATATTTTTTGTTGAAAAGGAGTGATCATGAATGAATACATTGTTTCATGATATTGTATGCGGACAGAAATAGTTGCGTTTAGAAATAACATTGATGGGCAGCTGTTGCATTGCGTTGCAATAGGAGGGTTACTGCAATTGTAGAATGCTGGTAGGAATCCCAGTTATAATGTATTCTGAAGTAGCTCCACGTTCTACCAAAATGCGTTAAAGTCAGAACTGTAGATTCAGCTTAATATTAAAATAATGGTAGAACGTTAGTAAAGGCTGGTTTTTTACGTTTTTGGCCGCTGAATCAAGATTTGAGACTGCAATTTTTACATTGCATAAAGCTGGTAACGTAAGTAATCTCCAGTCTTGTAATCTACGCAATTTTCTCACGGGTTGCTTAAATTTTCCTGTCAAAACATTTGGTAGAATGTGGGTTTCATTAACCTATACTGTCGGACGCTGTTGTTAGGTCTAAGTCAGCTTGGATGGGGAGGCCGGGGTTCGATTCACGGCATGACCATAGTGTTTTTCACTGCCCAACTATCCATTTATAAACTCAAATGTCTCTCAACTTCTCATTTTTCATTCATTCATTCATATATAACATAATGTATATTAATATAATGATATAGCTCTAACAACAAATATGTACTTTGAAGTCCGTTGAAACTGCTTAAAATGACTGACATATTACAGTGAACCATGTACGGTACGATAGAATGGGTGCCAGAATGTCACTGTTATGTGAATATGAGCAAACGTCACATTTATTAAATTTGCATTTTAGGGGCTTATTTTGTATAATGATAGTACACTTTTTTACCCAGATTAACCTGCAAGTCAGTCATAATAGTCATCAAGCGTAGTCACTTTAGTACCAGACACCAAGTCATCACTGTGAACAATTTGAATAAATAACACATATATATCGATCTTCTTCAACGGACCACAAACATGTTAGTTTTTTGCTTTTTTTTTTATTCGGTACCTGTCTCAACATCAGAGTTTGAGCCGAAAGTACGTTATTTGTATCATACAAAATGTTTTAAAGTAGTTTCCTGGTCTACCAGATCCATCGGAGTTATGATGTTACCTTCCCAATGACTGCATTTTATTTAGCACATTCACTGCAAATACATGGATTTGACTGACTTATTCCTCCCTTTACTCCGTAGTAACATTGACAACATTCACACAATAATATTATTACAGTAAACCAACTTCAATATAGGCCCCAAACATGCAAATATGCACTGCTAATGTTTCTTGTTGCAAGGAATATCACCCCCCATTTTGCCATTTAACTTGTTTCAAATTGACAATTTTTCCTGTGCTCCGCGCATGCTTCTAAACCCTCGAAATTCTCAGACAATCTTAGACAAAATTGTTGGGACACTTTGTCATATGTTGCAAATATAATACTGACTTTTAGGTGAGAGGATAACATGAAACCCCGCGCCCCTTTCCAATGTTGCGCTATAAAAGTGAATGTACCCTTTGAACAGCAATCCTATAGCCAACATTGAATGCGGGCGCGGGGTGTCCCAAGGTATTTTGTCCAAGATTGTAGATGTACTTTCTATACTGCAGTTCACTGTGTATGCGTCGAACGGCACAAATTCCTGCATACGCGCACACATGTAGCCAGAAATCGAGTGTGCGTCCAAAGTATTCCTTAGATTCGCACGCGGGATGCTTTGAATGCACTGAAAAAGTGCAATTTGCTTCAATAACACTGAAAAAGCACTGAAAAAGTGCAATTTGCAAAGTGCAATTTGCTTTAATAACATCTTCACAGTGCCTTTGTAGCTTTATATCCGGCTATATCTAGTTTTATTAAGTCTTAATATGGCCATATAAAACCAGATACAACTTAATTCAAGTGTCATCTAGATGTTTAGCATGAATGTAGAAAACTTCACACCTCTAACCTAAAACCCTTGGAATTTCTAGCTGCTGGAAATTCAAATCCCTATATATCTACTAATCTTAATTGTTTAAGTAAGTCTGAAGTTCCTTTTTAATATAATACAACGTAATTCGGTTGGAATTGTACCTTGAAATCTGTATTTTAACCAACATTTGCTTGGAACAACTGCGATATCCTGAAACTTAGCGAACTTCACTGTGTTAGCATGATAATCATTGCATGAAGAGTATCCTTTTGAACAAATCCTCAGCGTAAACCTACAACAATTACCTGTAAACAAGCTAACAACAAAAATAGTCATGAACAAGTCCACTGAATGGTCAAAATCATGATTTGGAAAGTTGTAACATTAGTCGGCAACTGCGAATAGAATGCTTTAGGCCTGGGCCTACCTCCCTTGCGTAAGCACAGTACCTAAAGTTGACTAATCAGGCGATTAAATAAACAGTGTTCTGGCATTAGTGACTAGGTATGGTAGTCAAAACTTTGTCAAGCTGCTTAATCGATTGCATTTTCAGGCTTATTTTTCAGGGATGCCCGAAGTTTGGTCCATGTACATATATGTACAGTACCCCGTTATTGGCGCACTTAAGGAATCCATCACCAATATTTTAAATGTTGCAAACGAGCACTTATTTAGAGGAAACGTACCTGAAATGGGTTCATAATCGTGAAATACGTAATTGTGGTTAGATTCAAGAAGGTTAGGCTCACTTCAGCAACATTGCCACGGTGATAGCGAGTAATTTTTGAAGGAAGCACCAATTTTGGGGGCTCGCCAACTACGGGGTATTGTATATACATATTGATTGGTATGGACATGTAAATCCAGATAAAACTTGATACAAGAAGTGTATACAATTTTATTGTCCATTCACTCTCCGCTTTCAGCCTTTTGGTGACAGAAGAGTAACCGAGCAAAATACGTTCCAAGTTAAAAAGCGAATGATAAGGTTCACTGCTATAGTGCTTGGATACAGGATAGCCCGAAGACCCATGCTGTATTGTTTAGTGATAGTTAAGCCTCAGTCTAAATTTGCTGCTCAGGGTTGCAGTACATCTATGTATATAAGCACACAGATCAAACTCTCACACACGACGTCATCAAGTGGCGGACACCTATGTAGTCACATATGTAAGTTTTTTCTTCTCCTTTTCACAAGCATTATACAAACCCAGGCCTCCGTAATATTATGTATACTTACATTTATATGTCTATATATGTAAAACTAAAACGTTTATCTTGTGTATGTATATATTTGAATACTCCTGGATGTATAACACTAACTCACATGAATCTTGATCTCATATAAATAAACATACCTTATTGAAATGCATGAACATGTGAGCAGAATAGTACAAGTATTTGCCCTAGTTAACGTCGTTACATTTTCATAATTCCTTTCTACCTACAATGCTACCATATATAAGTTACTCGCAAATTACATGTTACTTAGTTTGGAAAGTAGAAAACGAAAATGTCTTAAGAGTTAAAAGGAGGTACCTTACCAGTTGTGTCGTGTTCGATGTCTGAAGAGGTGAGTAGCGATGCGTTGTGTTGTGGGTTGTGTTGCGTGTGAAGATGCAGTGTTGATGATTACGTGTTCATATTTATCTATGTTGATGCCATTAGGGCTTAGAGCTTTTGGTTTTTCTATCCAGAAAGATTCTCGGCGCAGGATCGTTGTATGTGACTTTCCTGGATCAATTCAATACCCGTAAGTAGTAACCCTATATTAGGTTTAATCTGTGAAAAAATTTAAAAGAAGCTGATTTCACTTGATTCTGATGAGTATGGGTGTCAACATTTACCCAAAAAAAGTGAGCTCGGGTGGGGGGCGGGAAAGTTCATTTTGGGGTCAAAGGTCATGGACCTCAAATATTAATTAAAGTATATCGTGCTTGGTCTCAAATGAAAGGAAATTTAATTTTAAGTACAGACCATGACATTTATTTCACAAACTTATGCTCACACAAAAAGTTACACATGGTTAATGATGTAGCCCTAATATGACACAGTAAAATACGTGCCCTTGGTGGCCTGAAGGTACAATGTTTGAGGAAACCCAAAAAGCATGAATATGGTGCAATGCTCAAGGAATTATCAAATAAAGTTGAAATAAATGGGAACAAAACACATGTTGATGGAGGATGGCTACATCAAGTTAAGTGGACATCTGGTGCTACTATCATGACCACTGTGGATTCATATGTCAAATACATCAAAGCCAAATTCAAGAATCCTACAGTAGTGTTTGATGGGTATGGTGGAGAGCCATCAACAAAAGATCATGAACATAAGAGGCAAATGGCAGGAAAGAAAGTTTCTCCAGATTTTAGAGTGACACCAAAATTAACTGTATGGTGTGACAGAGAAGTCTTTCTGACCAATGAGAAGAATAAAGGAGCTCTGATCTCAATCCTATCTGCAGTGATGGCTAGAAACGGTATTGGTGTGCGTCAAGCTAAAGATGATGGTGACACAGTGATTGTAAAGACTGCAATAGACATAGTCAAATGTGTGGACATACCAGTTGTTGTTGTGGCCAAGGATACTGATATACTAGTTTTGCTCTGCTATCATCATCCAAGCAACTGTTCTAATCTCTACATGCAATCAGACTTCGATCGAGTTTATGATATATCCGCTGTCAAGATTGGTAATCGGGAAGAATTTCTCTTCAAGTATGGGTGGTCAGGAAATGACACAGTCTCAAAGATACATTGACATACCAAATGTTCCCTGTACAAATTCACATTCCCTCAGAATGTCATCAATGTATTCACAAGTCTAACATCAACTAAATCAGAGATTCAGAAAGCTGGCACAGAGGTAGTGCAAATCACCTACAGCTGTGAGAACACCAACCTTCAAAAGGTAAGGTACTCAAAGTTTCAGAAACAAGCAGTAACTGGTAAAATTGATCCAGATAGGCCACCACCAACAGAAAATTCAACAGCACAGCAATCACTCTGTGTACATCTGCAAATTGCCACATGGAAGCATCTTGACTCTTCTGCCACATTGGAAGGGGGTGGGAACTGGATTTTGACAATAGGCTTAGACCGAAGATGATCACAGGTAATATTGCCCCAGACAGTCTTCTTAAAGGCATTTGCTGTAGCTGTACAGATGGAGGAAGACAATGTGAAACAATGAAGTGCAGCTGCATGAAAGCAGGCATGTTGTGTGTATCTGCATGTAGCCACTGCTCCGGACACTGCACCAATGCCTCTTTGGCTACTGAGACAGACATAGAGGAATTTAGTGACGAAGAAGTTGCAGCCTACTAATTTTCTAATGTATTTTGAAAGCTGTTTTAGAGATATGGTTACAAAGAAATGTTAAGATTTTATAACTGAAAGGATTGGTGCATCAATTATCCTTGTATATACACATGTATTTCATTATGTAACCTGTGCCTGACTGGCGAGAGGCGAGTCCTACGACCATCGAAGTAGTATGACATTCTGCTATTTATAGCTACTACTTACAATGTATCATTTATTCATTGCATACTATGCATAGGGCTATTTACAGTGTATTCAAAATGATACAATGTGCCTATATCAGATAACGTACTAATGATGCTATAGTTTAATGGATTTCTAATAGTGAATCGCTTAAAATTCTATGCTAAACAGTGCTAATGTCTTTCACTTAAACCTGGCATTTCACAGAAGCATCAAATAACAAAATTCATGCCATATAGGGGGTCATTTGAGACCAAACACGATATACTTTAATTAATATTTGAGGTCAATGACCCTTGACACCCCAAAATGCACTTTTCCCCACCCCTCACCCAGGCTCACTTTTTTTTTGGTAAATGTTGACCCGTAAACCTACTAAAATCAGATGAAATCAGCTTCTTTTAAATTTTTTCACAGATTGGCTAGAAATTGGTTTAATTTAGGGTTACTAAAGGGAAACGTTGTCTGTAGAGTTTGATGGGGAATTGAAATGTGTAGTGTATGGTAGTTGTTTGGCATTTAACATAACACAACATAACATAACAAGTTTAAGGGCAAAGGAGGGCAAAAACCCCATAAGATGCCCTGTGTTTTGTTTCATTAAAGTGGATTATTTCTGATTTTGTGTTTATCCAAATATTGTGTAAAGTGTCGTTTCTATTTTGCCGATGTATTGTTTATTGCAAGCTGTGCAGGTAATATGATTAATTATCCTTTTAGACTTGCAGATAATGTGTGATGTTATGGGAAAAGTCTGTCCTGTTGTGATGCTGGTGAATTTGTGTGTTTAATGTATTTGTGTAGTGTAGCATGCAGCGTTTTGACTTGCAGGCAAAAAGCCGTTTTGTGTGGTATGTGTGTCTTGTGGTGAGGGGTCCTTACATAAGGTTATATATACATATATTTACATGATGATATAGCTCTAACAACAAAAATGTATAATGTACTCTGAAATCCATTGAAACTGCATAAAATGACTGACATATGGTAATGCAATATGTACGGTACAATAGAATGGATGTCAAATGTCACTGTTATGTGAATATGACCAAACGCCACATCTATTTAATTTGCATTTTTGTGGTTGCTTATGCATGATGAAAGCACACTTTTTGTCACTCAGATTAACCTGCAAGACGAGCATAAAACTAAAAGTCATTATGTGCAGTTACCTTATTACCAGACACCACATCGGCACTATGAACAAGTTCAATAAATAACACATATACATCAGTTTCTTCAAGTAACTACCAACATTTTTTTATTTTTGTTTCTTTTGTTTTGGTTCTTCGGTGCCAGCTGTTTCAGTATCAGAGTTTGAGCAGAAAGTACGTCATTTGTATCATTCAAAATGTCTTAAAGTAGTTTCCTGGTTGACAAGATACATTGGAGTTATGATGTTACCATCTGAACGACTGAATTACATTTAGCACTTGTGGTGCAAAGCGCTAAATGGATTTAATTTAGTCCTCTCTCTAATAACATTGGCAACATTCCCACAATAATATTATTACAGTGAACCAACTTCATTGTAGGCCCCAAACATACCGAATATGCACTGCATGCTGATGTTTCTTGTTGCAAGGAATATCATCCCTATTTAGCCGTTTAATTTATTTCAAATTGACACTTTTTCCTGATCCCCGCGCATGCTTTTGACCTGTCGAAATTCTCAGACAATCTTGGACAAAATTGATGGGACACTTTGTCGTATGGGTATCATTCGGGTAGCACTCTA
This sequence comes from Stichopus chloronotus, assembly GCA_021234535.1. NCBI lineage: Eukaryota > Metazoa > Echinodermata > Holothuroidea > Aspidochirotida > Stichopodidae > Stichopus > Stichopus chloronotus. Next base: position 15,697,512 of record CM037841.1, on the reverse strand, counting down.
TAGAAACTTTTCTGTTCTCATTATATTACTGCACGTACATGAACTTCATACAAGGGATACAGTAGTTAAAATGGATAAAATATATCCGTTAAAAAATATAATCCTCGTAGGTACCTCACTAAATTGCTAGTTATACTTCTGAGTATAACTTTACACACATAATCAATTTCTTCTTTCCACGTCAAATCTGAATCTAACCTAACCCCCGGTAACTTCTCCTGCTGGGTGTGTTCTTCAATCATGTTGTCATCAAAATAAACGTTCAGGGAGTCTGCTTTGCAGAGGGTGTGCTTCCTCTGTTTGGTGCATATCAACACGCTTTTTGTTTTGTCCACATTTATTACCATTTTCTTAGCATTGCACCATTTACAAATATTTTTTAGATCCCCGCGGTTGACTTTACAGATAGTTCTGAGGTACACTTACCAGAAACATGAGAACTTGTGTCATCAGCATACATATCAGCTGAATAATGTCAAGTACGTAACTCGAAATCATCGATGCAGATGAGAAACAGGAGTATGGACAATTATTGACCCCTGAGGAACACCGCCTATAAATGGCAATGGGTTGCAATACGTACCATTTAAGTGGACACATTGTTTCTTGTCGGATTAATGTGACTGAAATCAATAAATAGTCCTCTCGGAACATCGATATAAGTGTGATTTCTTAAGCAAAACATTATGATTTAAAAGATGAAATGCATTTCTTAAGAATAGATTTAAGTTCACTAACATCAACGACTTTTAAGCACTAGTCCGCCATCTTTAGTAAAGCGATTTCACGTGAATGCTTTACTCGGAATCCAGACTCTAAGTGACTCTAAGCAGTTGAATTTTCTCTACTTATAAAAAGCGTAAAAAGGCTAGTGAACGAGCTATTCACGAATTTGTGAACAAACGGTAGTACAGAGATTGGTGTAGAGTTGGCTACATCTATACTAGGAAGGCTTTTATGAATAGGCACTATCGTGCTTATGCTAGGTTCCCCACCCCTGTGTTTCGTGTGTTAAATTAAGTATATGGGTAAGACTTAAAGACTACAGAAGGGACACACTCAATTTAAGAATGTAGGCAGTTATTCCATCGATACCTTTCTCGTGTCAAATGTGTTTAAATAAGTAAATTCATCATACACGTTGGGAATTTCGAAGAAACAACCATTTGGTAATTTGTATGACATCCTGTCATAATTGCAATTTTTAATCCCTGTAAAGTACTTCTCGGAGACAGAAGTGAAAAAAAGGAGTTAAAAGCATTTGCAATGTTGTTTACAATCACAGTATCTTTCCCGTCAACATGTTGGAGATTTAAGTAGTAATAAGAGGTGAGATCGCGCACCAGTGTTATGGCCTGCATATTTTGATGTCGCACCAGTGTCGGCAGGGCGTTTTGGGCGCTCAGGGCGCTCCGGTGGTTGTGGCCCAGGATTTGTGAGGAAACATATAAAGCCTGTACTTTTTGTGATCTCTACCATCATCTTAAAGACAACATCGTCGGTGGTCCTTCGACCATATTGAACAGGTTGAACAAAAACTTCAAGAGGAACCGAGTGATTTTCTCAGGCATAGATAGTCAATGGCAGGCAGATTTGGTGGACTTATTCGCTCAAGACCATGTGTTCTTAGGACAACTCCTTAAAAAGAATTATCACTGGATGCGTTCAAAACACAGCAATTAACGGTTCGTACGTGGAGAATCCATCCAATTTCAATCAGGTTGGCGCTGATTTCACAGCCATTTGTGTTTCATAGCCATTTGTGTTTTATCTTAACGCGAACACATCAAACTTAAGCAGAGAAATCTTCGTTTAGAAATGGAGTTCAAGTACCCATTGGCGAAAACAATTAACGTTAACGCATACGCAGAGCTGGACAATATCATCGAAATAGATAAAGCTTGTAACGTCGTTTACTGCAGCAGTTGAATGCTTTGAGATATGGATACCAACCAATCAGTCGCGTGCTACATTTGAAAGCGTTCACGAAACCGTGTTTTTAGGGGTTTTCCCCCGTATGTATTACGTCAACTCAAACCAAGGTTACCGTGCACCTTGGTGAGAAGCACAAACCCTAGTCGTCATACTCATTGGGAACTCATTGGGTGGCTCCTTTTACATCAAAGGATGGAAATAGGTGCTATTTTGACTCCCCCTGATTTACCATCCCCAATCCTGCTCGACATAAAATCTTTCTTGGATCAAACTGCACCCACCCGCAGTGGCGGCGCTACGGGGGGGATAAATAATAAGAAAATAAATAATATAAAAATAAATAATATACCTCTCTTGGGGCGTATTTTTCCACCCAGAGATATGCTAAAACCGCAGAGCTTCAGGGGGCTTCGCCCCCTGGACCCCACCCCCGAAAATCTTTGCCCCCCAACATTATCCTCTGCCCTCACTTTTCCCCCTCCCCAAGTCTGACATCCTGGCGCCACCACTGCCCACCCGCAATACGATGTTTGCTGGACTTATACTCGTTTGCAGTATACAATCTTTGTCCTCCTACACATGTGACGCAGTTTAAGCATACACGGACACAATCATCTCCTGGTTTACGAGACATCCTACCATCAATGATTGACTCATATACATGGATTCGCTGAAAGACATTTTCCTTGAATCGATGAACCGATTCGTGATCATTCATTCATAGATCAAAAAGCAAAACGTAGAAAAATTGTGCTGTTTAAGTCTTAAAAGATTTTTGGTGTAATCGTTGCATCAAGTTTTCATTCAATGATCATGTTTCTTCTACTTCTAATGGACAAGGACGGCACATGACAGCTTCCAGAATTCTGATTGGAAGAAACTGCCTAGGTAAGATTAAATCGACATACGACAATTTAAATTTGCACATGTTGATTTAATCTCACAAATAACAGTTTCTTCCAATCAAAGTCATATTCGCTGTCATGTGCCGTTATTGTCCATGTTTAGATCGCGAGAAACTGACAGATGCCGATTTAAATTGTCATATGTCGATTGAATCTTACATATGATAGTGTGTACCACTCAGAACTCTAGAAATTCGAATCGAATTTGAAACTAGAGAAACCTGATCAATTAGGACTCTTAAGCAAATTGATTGCATGCTTATTACCTCATATTGCTGGAGCTTCCAGGAGCTTTTCCCCCAAGACCACTTGGGCCCCGGGACCCCACTGGTCGCGCACCGAAGGTGTACTAGTGAGACTCGTATCCACGTCAGTCGGTGAGCCACAGGTTGTGCCCCCCCCCCCACCTCTAAGATCCTGCACACGCCACTGGTACTTTTTTCAATGATGTGGCAATCATTACAGCTAAAACGTTTTTTGTGTCGTAGTAATGCTGGCTCGTACCCATGTCTATGACGTACGTTCTATTTAAAGACTCTTGCTATATTAAATCCCAAATATACTAATGGCCAACTGACGAGTGGCACTATCCCCACCATAAGCAAAATCGCCCCAGTAGCTTCAGCCTATTTTCCTGTTATACAAAAGGTGGCCTGAAAAATCACAGAAAGCAAAAACAAATCAAAAAGTCGTGTCGACTGAAAGACATACAGCGAATAATAAAAAAGGCAGTTAATGCATACCCAACTTCCGCTTTGTTTGATGCAAGGGGTGAGAGTGAAGACATAAACCATAACAATTCTTCCCCAGTTTCATAAACTTTTCTGAAAAAGGGCGTTCAACATGACGTAGAATCTCTGTCCTCCATCAGAATTAGGGTTGTATCCGAGTTGACGCACCATACAGCACAAAAAGTCGCCGTGACGCGCTTCGATATCTCGTTTCACTCTTCGAAGTGTTGTTTCATATTTCGATGGTAAATTAAAGGGAAATAAAGCGATTGTTTTGCAGAAAACAACTATATCTTTAAAACCAATGTTTGTGAACAAAGAATGATAGATAATTCAAAGTAAGGAAGGACAGTAGCCTTCTTTTTAAGAAATAAGTTTCTCACAGGTAAAAATTCACTTATTTGTTGCTCAATGATGTGTTGCAACAATGATTTGTTCCTCCAAACTTTTCAAAATTCAAATGACGCATTCACTGTTACTCATCACGTGCATAATGTTTTGAGGAGATGAAGCTTTTGCAGAGGTTTATTGATGAGAATGCATGGTTCAGCAATGATTAAAGCTATTTTCTTTATACGCCATGTTGCTATATTCTAAACGAACTATTTCCCTTTAAACGATTGCTGTATGTCGAATTTATATCTGATGTAATCCTTAGAGAGAGATTTTGCTATGATCCCCTTTTATCGGTTCGTGTGAAATCTCTCGCCCTACTCAGCCCCCTTGTGCACGCTATAGTCGAATGATATGCCATCCTGGACTCATTGGCAAGTGACATTTCTAAAGGCGACCAAGCAAATGAGAAAGAAAAGTGCAGGCCTAATATGAGCCTCACATAAATACATCTTCCCCCAAAACCTGGGCCACAACACTGGAGCAGTCCCAAAACATTGGTGCTGGATCAGAATATGTCCCAAACATGGATGTAATCACATGCAGTCCCAAAATGCAGTACCATCACAGGTGTGGGCCCTATGCAGTCGCGATATGCAGTCCCGACACTCCTCATTGTATTACTACTGATTTGATTTATTTGAGAGGACTGTGCTGTATTTTAACTTGACTGTACGCTATTTAGAATTTGCCAAATTTCCTTTCTATCACTTTTTGGCTTCGATGATAATCGTAACCTTTGTAATCATGCATGTGTGTGCGTATGTGCGTGTGTATGTGTGTGTGTATGTCCGTGACGTCTTACCGTGTAAACACGATATCTCAAGAAGAAAAGCTTGGGCAGATCCCATATTTGGTATGCAGGTGTACTTCATTGAGTAGAAGAACCCTATCGTTTTTGGTGGAGGTCAAAGGTCAATGTGGTCAGCAGTGGTTACATGGTGAAAACCTTGTAAACACGATATCTCAAGGAGCAAAGCTTATTCAAATCTCAAAATTGACATGTAGTTGAACCACAACGAGCATGCCTTTTTAGTGGAGGTTAAATGTCATAGGGGTTCAACAGGGATCAAAATGTGAAAACCCTGTAAACACGATACCTCGAGAAGCAATGCTTAGACAAATCTCATAATTGGTATGTAAGTGTACCACATTGAGTAGAAGAGCCCTATTGTTTCTGGTGGAGGTCAAAGGTCATTTGGGGTCAACAGGGGTTCAATTGTGAAAACATTGTAAACACGATATCTTGAGAAGTGAAACTTAGACAAATCTCATAATTGGTATGTAGGTGTACCGCATTGCATAGAAAAACCCTTTTTTTGGTGGAGGTCAAAGGTCATTTGGGGTCAACAGGGGTCAAATTGTAAAAACCTTGTTAACACGATTTCTCAAGAAGGTAATCTTTAACAAATGTCATATTTGGTGCGTTGGTGTACCACATTGAGTGCAACATCCCTATTGATTCTGGTGGAGGTCAAAGGTCATTTGAGGTCAACAGGGGTTGTGAACACCTTGTAACCATGACTCTGTCATGTTTACGTTGCATAGATTCGTAGTACATACTGCACACATAACTACGTTCGTATTCAACTGCGCTCCGCACAGAACGACAAATCTCTATCCAACGTTTAATCCAAGACAACTTTCTGTTGATGCAAACTGCGATAATGTTGTTAAGGATTTAGACTCCCTAAAGTAAGAGATTTCAGTCACAAAAGCCACAGTTGGATCTCACAAGTTGTATTGTTGTCTGTGCACACTTTTTACTGTAGTCACTATCACCTGTTCATGAGAGCAGGATCGAACGTCGAAAGTATAAAAAAAATTATCAATTAGTCAAAATTGTCAAAAACATTTACATGACATGTGCAAAAGACCCCAAGCTAGCAATGCGCATTACTTTCGCAAACTTTAATTCGAAGGTTTCCTCTTGCGAGATATTTTCGTCCAGGGTGACTTGGAACTTTGCTGTAGCCTAACATATATAGGCTACGTACATACTGAGATAAAGCCTAGTCAACACGTGAATTACTGTTGTGCCCTACACTTACAGTGGAAGAAGAGACTAGACTAAGATTTTCACGTAAAGTTTGGTCCAAACTGTTTGAAAATGTGCTATATAGTGTCTAGTGTATTGCTAAGCTTATATTGGGTCATCAGGAACATGGCATATTTTCACTAAAACTTTGCACATTCAACTTAAAGAAAGGGTGGAGAATATTTCACTATATCACAGTGTTACGACAAACCAACACAATTTCATAACGCCAACTCTATGCATTTGAGACCATGCTCAATCGTATTGGCTCATAGCCACAGGGGATGGGTAAAAGAATTCACTGGCACTCCTTAATGTTCTATACACTCTAAACGTACTATTATCTTCCATCCTCAACCCCCCCCCCCATGTGTTCGGCACTGACCACTTAATTTCTTCAAGTTAACGGTTGCATATTGTCATTCTTCACGATTCTTCACTATTTTGTTAAAAAGAAAGCAAATGCATACTTTTCAGGAATGTTAGAGAGCTGTGTATCATTTCTGAATTGATGGCATAGTTGAAGTGATAGAGTGGATATTTTCCTGCCATTTGATGATGGTCATGATTAAAGATGCCGTGGTAAAGTTTACTTTAGCCGAGGTAAAGCCATTTAACTTCAGCATTTTTGTTGCTGTAGCAACTTCTCTTACTTAACATAACATAGACATTGCGCGTACAAGGGAAGGAGAAACAGGAACCATATGGCATGTGTATAATTTATGCGGTAAGCAGTGTGCCAAGTATATAGTCCTATATGAAGAAAGCAACATTGGAAGGGATGAATGTTAATGTTCTCAGAAGCAGAGTACACACATCAAAACTTGTTCTCATTTAAAGATCATGGAGAAATTGACACTGTTTACATAGACATGTGCATGCACTGTACATTCCTACATGACAACACTGTGGTACGTACAAGTAACACGAAAATGTCCTGTATACCAAGTATGGAGCAGTCAGTATACCGATATATACTTTTGCTCCTACCGACGCAGCTTAAGTTGTAAACAGTATATCTCACATTTGGTATGTAAGTGTATCACATTGATTGCAAGATTCCTGTTGATTTTGGTGGAGGTGAAAGGTCATTTGAAGGCAACGGTCAAATTGTGAAAATATTGTAAGCACAATGTTTCAAGGAGGAAAACTTGGGCAGATCTCCCTATAAGATTGTAGATGTATGTCATTGAGTATACGAAAATTTCCATAGTCTTTAGTGGCGGTCAAAGCTAGTCATTTGCGGTCAACAGGGTCACAGAATGGAATTCTTGTAAACATCTTATCACAAGAAGTTAAGCTTGGACAGATATCATATTCAATATGTAGTATCATTAAAAACATAATTTTCGTTTATGGTTTGTAGTATTCTTCATTATACTGAATGTGAATTCAGTATAGCATTCAACAGTTTCATTCAGTTTAGCATTCAATAGTCTTCAATATAACCTTTCATTCATAACTCATTTGCATAATTCGGCTGTGGGGAAGGTTATTGAAAGACTATATAGCATTCGAGCTCTGACACTTTTGGCATGGAGTCATTTAATTAATATTTGAATGTTGACTTAAACTCTATGTGAATGGTATTCGAAGGCTGTGCATTTAGGCAAGGAATATCTCATTGAGCACAAGAACCAGTTGGTCTTTAATGGAGGTAAAAGTTCATTCGATGTCAACAAGAGCAAGATTGTGAACATGTAGATGGATGATCTCAAGAAAGGAAACTTGTGTAGATCTCATATTTCATATAAAGCATACGTAGCTTAATGTGACACATACTAATGCTATTCCAGATTCAGAGAAAAATGTTTTTCATCGGATCATAGAAACTACAATGCATTTCTTGCATTTCGGTTTTTTCTTTGAAATAGCATTTTTAAAATAATCTATCTCAGCTTGTCAAATATGGGATGTAACTTTGCTCCTCCATAACCTATAGACACCTTGTTCTGTGATCTTTGCCTTATCTTTGTATCTTTAGTTCGTTTTTTCTTGTCCCTCTTTTCCTTTTTTTGTGGGGCATGTTGATTCACAGTATGTAGCAGCATCTACATTATTTTCAAATATAATATCACCACCCCATCTACAATTAAGTAGGCCTAGATACCGTGTAAAAGCTTCCTTGTTTATCCACGTAACATCTCTGTAAGTTATTGATGTATAGTCAGCCTTAAAATTTTCTTCTTTCCCGTACTTAAACTAAAATCAACATGAAACTGATCACTGATTCTGACGTCAGGAACGGTACATGCGGTTGTCCGAACTAACAATGTGCAATCACAACGGCTCCCGAAAAATCAGATTTTTAGAGGTTACGTGAAGGGGTTAACTTTGAAACCAGTGCAAAGCAAACAATCATTACAAAACTCCAAAACTAGGCTCTCACAAAATTCGCAACACCTGTATTATCGGGCTAACTCTTGCTCAGATGACTCTGTGTTGGTCCAACGAAAGGCAGGTGATGAATCTTTTGTTTCCATAAATCGGAAAATTGACGAAATCTCCAATCAAAAGGACATAAAAGAACGCCCTTTGGAACGACACAAAGAGAATTCGAACAGAGCCTCAACTACATATGCACGACAGTGGAACAACTGATCTAGATGAACTTTTGTAAAAACAAACTGTAGATCCACAAGGCAACGAAGGAGAAGCTTCACTTCCTGCAGGACGCCACACATAAAGCCGAATGCTATTCCAGCAGGGGATTCAACCTGCGGTTTGGGTGTATACCAGAACAACCCAACGATCCCATCATAGCTGTTCAGGACATCCTTTGCCAACTACTATGGAAAGCCGTGTTGGACAAATACACCATTATTCATCCCGGTATTAATTCGAATATATACCAGTATTAATTCCACTTTATACCGCATGGTATATATTCAAGCCAATCAGAAAGCAGGAAAATATACCGGTATATAATCGAATTTATCCTGGCATAAATTGACATTTACACCAGTATTAAATGCATTTTATACCGGTATAAAGTCGAATATATACCAGTATTAATTCGAATTTATACTTGCATTAAATATAATTTATCCCGGTATAAATTAATAAATATTGAATGTACACCGGTATTAATTCGAATATATACTGGTATTAATTCGAATATATACCAGTATTAAATCAGCCAATCAGAAAGGCCGAATATATACCGGTATTAATCGAATATATACCGATATTAATTCGAATATATACCAGTATTAAATCCGCCAATAAGAGAGGCCGAATATACACTGGGGATACAAGAATTTTTTAAAATATTGATAACGTCACGAGGTCAACAGTCATGTGGTTAAAGGTTACAACGGCAAAAATGATCTGAACAAGTTTGTCACGATCTCCTCCTAGACGATAAGTCGGATGAACTTCAAATTTGGTGGATGGATGCCTTGGTGTGAGATGTAGCGTTGGCCCGACTGACGACATCACAGGTCAAGGGCAAAGATCATGATTACTGTAACGCATAATACAGTTTTAGGTGGTGGTGGCACATGGTTTCTCACGTACAAGACATTTCGCAGTAAGTTAATGTGTATAATCTTTGTAGATTCTGCGAGAGTTAATGGCAATTGTGGACTTCAGTTTCAAAGTATAGTATGCGTAATTGATGAGACAAAACACAACTGTAATTGCTGTTATACAATAATATAACCTAAGGAGATCATTTTTGATCAGGTACAACGCGTTGCTAAATATGCAGTATTGTCTCTCTGGGATCAAACGGGAACAGATGTAGCAGGATGAAAGGCTGTCTTTCAAGAATTCAGGGACTTACCTGTGTAACATGACGTTACAAGGGTTGTTTGACGGGGGAGGGGTCAACAGACTCAAAGTGAGCCCCAGAGGTTTTGCTAGGATTTTTTTCTATCCGCGCATGGGACATGAATGGGTGTGATACAGTGTAGTAAGGAAATACAATATGCCTCTGCTGAAGTAGCGCACGGCCAGAAGTTTGGACTTAGGGGTCGACTGAGAATTTGGAAGACTACCTCAGCAGAGTGTCACAATCAGTTGGTGTGGAGCGTATTTGATATTAACTCTAGATCGTTGGAAATCGCCTTTCCCTCCTCGTAAAGCCTTAGTAAGTCCCTGAAATTAAACAGTCAATATTTTCATTGACGGAAACCCCTATTTCTCACATTACTGAACGTGACAGTAAATTTTGAATTCTGAATAGGGAAACATCATCATCAATACCTGGATACCAAAGACGCTGAAAGTACTCAACTTGCATTTTCTTTACCTTTCTTGATTTTCCCAACTTTGTCTTTATTTCTTCCCCTTTCGTCTACTTCATTTTGCGTCCCCTGGCCAATGTAGAGAACTACGTCTACCTTCTCTTCCACCTTCCATTGCCTGTGCAGTACAGTTCAATTTTCCTCATAGTCCGCAGTGTATTACATTAATGAGACAAGTTTCCTGACGAATCCACTGGGCGCATTCCTTGTCAGTAACGGACTTTGGGATAATTTATCACAATTGTAGCAAAACAAAAGATCTTAGAAAAGGTGTTGTTATTCTTGTAGTTAAGACTACCCATTCTTTGAGTGTGAGATCTTTCAGCATTAAGTTTTCATTTTCCTGGTAAAATACCTGTAAATTCTTACTTGATAACATGTTAATTCTTTACAAAAGTCAGCTTCTGGGTGTATAACCTTAAAAAAGTAAAACTTGTGACAACCATCAACTTACTCACCAGTGACTTCTAAGGGAGAATCTGACTGCTAAGTTCCAATGAATGTCAGCGAGGGACGTCTGAGTTAAGTGGCATGAATATGAAAACAAAAATGGGGAATGAAGCCCCCAACTTCTCTCTGTTACTCTTGCATGTATGTTACATAACACGTAATAAACGGTTACGATATTTCAGCAAATAATATCCATATGTACTGGTCAGCGTAACTTAGGGCAATATGGAGTTTCGGCGACATCAACTGACACTCTCCCGTAACTCAATTATTATTCATGCACGATAGGAATATTTGAGGTGTGCTATGCCAGTTTAAAGGGGCACTTTAACAGTAGAAGGAGCATTTTGCAGAATTTTATAAAATGGGCTATGGGGCCCAATAAGAACACTGACTACAAACTCATGAACACCCTAAGATAACCAACTGACAGATTATCATTACGATTAACCACCATATATGTAGGAGGAGACACTTTGAAGAATTTCATAAAATGGACCATAGGGTTCACATGGGACCATGGACTGAAAGTATTTGATAAAAACACATGGATTACCACCCAAGAAACATTGTGTCCAAGTTAAATGTAAACCTTTGGAAGCATGTGTGAGAAATAATGTTTCAAACAAAATTTGATAAAAAAGGCCATAAGGCCCACATGGTGCCTGGGACTAAAAATCGCTGAGCACCCTGAAGGTACCATTAACAGAGTATCATTATGTGAAACAACATCTCTGGGAGGAGAAACATTTTGCAGAATTTCATAAAATGGGCCAAGGACCAAAATTGTTAAACATAAAAATGGCCCATCATTTATGACACATTGCGTCCAAGTTTCATACAACTCCATGAAAGCATGACGGCGGGAAAGCATTTTGAACGATTGTGAACGGACAGATAGATGGACGGAACCCTATTACAATAGCTCACACCAGTTACCTAGTATGAGATGAAAACTAGAATTCAAGAGTACTATGAGGTTGGGAAGCTGACTTGGGGGTCACAGAAATTTATTATGCTCGTGTGATGTCACATAATTTTGAATTTTAGCCGCCTGTTGCAATACACTCTAGGGAATATGACATGTAGCCTGTACAATCAGAATGAAAAGAAAGTTGATAATAATTTGTGAATTTAAACAATGACATATGCAGGAATTGTGAGGTTAGAGAACCAGGGCGTCATATATGCGTTATTGTGCATAGCACACTCTAAGAGGTATATCTTTTGTTGTTTATACACTTCTGATATATTCCTTTCTTCACTTGTTCAACATGTAAATAAACCAGTTAAAATATACACGAAAATCGTCGTCATCTCTACACGTCGAGCAGATTGAAGGAACCCAATAATACAACACAGGGGTCATTGTCCCTAGAAGAAATGTCGTTTCAGTTTAGCATATCCCTGAGTGAAAGACTAAGTCTCAAAATAGGCCCAAGCATTGTCTGCTATCCAAAAATGGGTAAAATACAAGCGTGGGTCCAGAAGACTGCAAAGGTCTTCTGCAGAGGATTAGGTTGGGTGCACCCTGATCCTTGCAAACAAAGAGTTACTGTGGGTGCCAGACCAGTTGGGTGCATACTGTATACACGAAGTCTAAATCTAAATGAATCCAACCCCACCAAATGAAAATAGGGGCAGATTACAATACATCTTTATACCAAAAAGGTAGTACAATCGTCCATTACCAGGCCTTCGATTCTGAGGTTTGTGCGTGGGATCACACCCCAACACTCACCTCGAGTGACTGCGAGGAGTGCCTTTTTTGAACACCTAGATAGGAATGGGCTCTTAGATAAATCGATTAAAGTATATTAATGCAACAATATCTTTATTTCCTGAGATAATTTATAGTATTCCTGTATACCTGGCAAAAAAAAAACAAACTTCTCCTTTAAACCCTTCTTACAGATACATTGGGGACAGATTAAGATAAGGATGATTTGACAAACTTTTCAACAAAACTGAAAGTTAGGAAGATGCATTGTAGGTAGGGACAGGAGTTTCAGCTTTATAAAATAAAAAAAATGTATTTCGTACTACACTTTTCATGTGCAAAATGAATTTCAAAGCGGAATTTGGCGTGACATAAAACTGTGAATTCCTGTTGCATATTGGTCTATACAGACACGACGGCCTAGCAGTCTTCAAAAGCATCAACGGCAGCGAGTCAGACTGCATCGGAAAACACCTGACCAACACTTTCATTGAATTCGGACTCAAAATCACCATCGACTGCAACCTGAAATTCACCAATTTCCTCGATGTCACTTAAACCTAAATTTTTCAAAGTTTAAATTTAAATCTAAATTTCTGACGTCTGTCTACAGCATCGAATGGAGTATTGTCACGAAAACTAGCCCATACAATCTTGCAACAAAACGATGGAACCTGTGCGTAGGCGAAAAATACTTCATTCTATTGAAGCCGACACTATGCACCTTCAACAAGAGAAACGAAATAATGACAAAATGTAAACACCAAGACAAAATGTAGACGCCAAGACAAATATTTATCAAGTGCAGTGACTTATAACACACGTTGGTGTACGCAGTCTTAGTTTAGGCACTGACGAGTACATTATTTACGAAACAGTCTGTCTGCCTCATTTGCAAATTCCATCCTTATTATTAACTACCAAATTAAATTCAGTATTTTTTATAATTGCCATAAATCATGGTGCAAATTCTAAAACTTACCTGTAACAATCTAAAATTAAAATACTCTACAAGCAAGATCTTGCAAAAACTTTGTAGCACATTGGCCATACTGTACACTACTGCAGCATGGGCACATTCATGCTTGTCAGTTGTTTCAGACGTCGCTTTGCGTTCTGCTTCTTTCATGCTGAGTGTTGGGTATGTACAGTGGCAAAACTGTAGGGAAAGCAGGGGGCCCTGCGCATTTCAAAACAGCTGTAAAGACCAGCGGTGCCACTAACACTCAACAAAATGTCTAAATCCGAGCTCACTGTTTCTTTTTCAGTTATTTGATGGATATTCTGTGCAGTACATTTCGACACTACTGTACACAAAAGCATCATTAAAAGGCAAGGTACAGCAATACGTTAGAATGCATGTGGTGTTTTCAGCCATTAAATCTAGATAGCAACTTTTAGCTCTCTTAGTCCCCATATTACTGTTACTTTATCTGACTTGCCTCCTTTGAAAACATTTTGTTCCCAGAAAATTACCTCTTCTGCAACTATAGTTTCAACTGATAACGCCTTTTGCTATATACTGTGTGTTTACTGTACAGGATAAGTGCAACTAAGACAGCTCACTGAGTTACATGTCAGTTATGTACTAGGCAAACACAATGGCAGCTCAAGTGCATGATTGCATGTGAGATAAAGTGAATTGTTACTAATCAAATGAACAGAACCCACCCTGGCTGGCAAACAGCAGGTTCTTGGAAACAACCTCATTCTAATGGGGGAAAACTTGTCATGTGTAGCAAAAGAAACTATGGAATTCTGCAGTTTTACAGACCAACCTCAAGAAAAACAGGTACATAGGAATAGGTTTGTCAGATCAGCCATTATTATGGGTTCATTAAAGGCATAAAGGGGAAGATGCACCTCTCTCAGCAGTGACGTCACTAGGGCTGAACTTCCGCCTTTACCCAAATATTTAAGAACAAGACATTTGAAATCCAGCTTGAATGCATATTTCTTGCATGATGTTGCATACACTCATTGTTTTCCAACCATCTCTTAATTATGGAAAGACAACAAATTTTAACGATTTACGGTACTGAGACTTGTGTGACTACGGTACAGAATAACTAAAAGTCTTGGCTCATAGCCGGACCAGAAAGATACAGTATGACGGTAACTGAGTGTGCTTACAGAATGGCTACATAATTTAAGTTTCATGACCAACCAGTGGGGATTTGTGTTCCCTTTTCAGAAGGAGGGTAAAATCCTCTCCCCTATTTTCATTTTTAAATGTGAGTATCTTGGGGAGGACACGTTTGTGACAAAGTTTGAAATGATGTAATTAAATAGCCTTTTAAACCCTTCAAATTGCACCGTAAAGGGGCCTTGAAGCGACCATTTGCGCCCCCCCCCCCGCCCACCTGTAACTTTGGCCAAGGGCACGCCCAATTTGGACTTGGGGTTTCGGTCATTTGGCAGTAACAATCCTCCATCCTTTTGCCCGTTTCTGCTGGAATCCCTGCCAACGCAGCTATTTTATAGGTTTGAACTGATGTTGTTTTGCCTAGAGCGGTGAACAGATTCAACCGGTCTAGTCTTTCATAAAACCACCTTACTCTCATTTTGAGAACTAATCACAATCCTCTAAACGAGTAGAATTTCCCCTTGGGTTACTCAGTTTGTATCACCAGATAATGTAGTATCGTGCCCACAGTACCTTACCCACGTTAACTATGAACAATCTAGTACTGTACAGTAACTTCACAACTTTACTACTAGACTTTATATTAATGTACAGTGCGTAAATAATGATCCAATGAATCTCCATAGCTAAATGGCAAAACTGTGAAGGAAAACATGACTGAGACGACATGGTTTCAAGCAGAAACAAAAAGAAATACGTTAACCTTCTTTACTCTTAACAAAGGAATATTGTATTTTTGATGGTTTGCATTAGTTTCCCTCAATTAAATCAATTTCATGCACATAAACCTCAGATTTGTAATGGATTTTAGTTCCATGGGTGATGTCCAAAACACATGGGTGATGTGCGAAACACATATTTGGGAATACAAAGGAGTAGAACAAGTACTGGAGCAGTCACGGAAAATATGTGGAATGAGAATAAGAGGTAATATTGCTTTAAGGTAATGTGACATTTAAATTATTGAGACAATCATTTTCTCTCAGATTGTACAGACAGTTGACAGAACATTGTTTCGGACATTACTATCGTTTCGGACATCACACATGTTGAAGGAAAAATTGTTGTTGTCGTAAAATCTAAAACAAAAAGTCGAAATATTTGTCACAGGTTGCACTAACGTATTTTTATCCCTAATCTATTGTTATGGACAAAATACTGCCAGGACTCATCTACAACTTCAAGTACAAGTTATTTAATTTTGCTTCGGACATTACTAAATTGTTGACGGAATTTTTTGTAAATTTTCAAATTACTAGAAGATTACTGAAAATATGAAACTTTGTGTCAATGAAATTGTTGTGTATTGTTCAAGTTCCATTCCAGAGTGGATGAAATATATAACAACTCAGCAAAAGCTTCATGAATTCATGAGCTAGAGCCCTCAACATATAGCGTATAAATGTTGATGTGATGTCCAAAACACCAGTTTGATCTGCGATACTTCGCAACTCGGGTGAAATTTTTATCCAAACTGTTTTTAATTTTAAACTTTGAGATATAATAATCATTGATGACCACTTGATTTTTTTTTTAATTTAAACAAGGAAGTGCAGAGTTAATTAAATGTTAACTTAAAAACAGCAACATTTCCCGTCAACATTTGACTATTTGCAAAGGTGTAGAGCACGGTATGAACATCTGAGAAATTAATCTATTCTCCTGGAAGTGAACTAGGTGGACTTAATACGTGGGTATGTAAACCATATCTGAATTATCGAAACCCTGGTTGGTGCAGTGCTTCAAACATGGTTTAAGCTATTTAAGGGGCTGAACAGATCCCATATGCAAGACTTTTACGGTTTGAGCAAAGGTGACCTCAGTTGACATTTAACCCCACCAAAAACAGTAGGGATCTTGTAGTGAATACGATTGATATACGTACTAAATATATCAGTCAAAACTTGCGTTCGTGAGATTTTGAGATCTACAAGGTTTTCACATTTTAACCTTAGCTGACCTCAGGTGTCCTTTGATCTCCACACAACAGTAGGATCCCTGTACTTAATATAATACATGTATGGCGAACCTAATGTGCAATCATTCGAAAAACAGACAGTTTTACGATCGATTAAGTCAGTTTTTCGACCAATAGGCAGGGTTGATCGTAATAAACACTGTTTTTGGTTGATACATTCTGTTAATATAAAACACTTATACTTCAGTCGACAAATAATTTTTTCTTTCGCGATTCACTCTGATTTTCGGTCGAAAAGATTTTCGGACGGAAATTCCAGATTTTCGACAAACTCTGTTTATCGAGGGTTGTTTTATAAACAGGGTACTTCAAATGGTTCTTGCTATTCGAGCGAATAAAATGAATTATTCCCCTGAAATTGTGGTCCATCAGGACAGTTATTTGGGTTACCATCTTTCCCGTTTTTTAAGCGATTTTCTTGTCCCACATCATTTACAACATAGTGTTTTCTTGACATTCGTTAACTTTATTCTTTGAATTGCGTTAGGGATATGAGAATGACTCTAGTAGAAATACTGACTTCTATACATTATTTCGGTGAAAACTGGAGAATTTTCTGTCATCGTCCGACTTTCCCACCTCTGTCAGGCACGAAGGAGTTACGTCACACATTTGTCTCAACGGAGTACGAAGGCTTTTGAAATTCCTTTCCAAAGACGTAAAAATTTTTTCGATTGGTTCGAAAAGAACCAAAATCGACCAGCCTTCCTTCCATACCACTCTATACAGACAGCACGTAACCGACTAGAAGAGGGTTACTGTTGCTGAAAAGTGGTCAGTAGTCGCATATTTTCTGTCGTAAATGTAAGCCAAAACGTTCGCTTCTCATTTAAACTAATTTGTAGCACTATAAAGATAATTTGTATGAATTCTTTGATTATTTTGTTCCTTTTAACGAAAAATAATGCGGTTGTTGTACAGATACAATCATACTTTCAAAACCAATGTTTTTGGATATATGATAGGTCATTCAAAGTAAGGAACGGCAGTGGCCCACTTTTCAAGAAATAAGTTTCTCATAGACAGAAATCATTTACTTGCTGCTAAACAATAATTTGTACGACCAAGCTTTAAAAAAATCAAATGATGCATCTTGTGTAACTTTTCACTTCATTTATTTAATCCAGGAAAAATAGAAAAATTATAAAGAGAAGTTAGAAGACAAATACATAAAAAAGTAACAGTTAAAAGACAATACAAAAATACACAATGCCACCAATATATATTTATACACATATAAAAGGCTTTCAATGCATTAAATGAGAAATAGAGCCAAAGCAAACATTCTAAGTGCTTGAATTGAATGAACAATGCAGCACGATACCTAAACGAACGTCTAAAAACTTTTGTTCTGCGTATTGGCAAGATGTGTGTATTTCTTAGGTCTCTGTTATGCAGTGAGTACAGTGGGTGATTTTTGTCATTGTTATTTGCAGTTCTTACAAAATCAGCTTTGGAGCAGCATTCACGTTTGCTAAAAGAACTTTGAAATCTAAATTTAAAAAAATTGACGTGTATTTAAAAAAAATGGATAAGTCTATCTTTGTCTTTTTGTGATGCAAAATGGTATGAGACAGACACTGCGTAAATTATGTGCGGCAAAATGATGGCATTAATGACATTCTCCTCAGCATTTCTATTAAAAAGGGCACAACATAAGACACACTAGATGCCATATAATAAACTTTACTTAACACATTTGATATGTGGCAAGAAACGGTCATACATCTATATTCACACCCAAGTATTCAATTTTGGAGGTCATAGCCCCTTAGATTGCTCAATAATAATACCTCGCAATACTGACTGCATGTATTAGAGCTTCATGTTTAATATTTTTTTGTTTTCAAAGCACATTTCCTTTGATTTGGTGGGAGTAAGAATTAACTTTTACGGAAGGAAGATTGCAGCGATGCCATTAACAGAATACTGATAATTTAATTGATCAATTACAGCAGACGGCTTGAAATTTTGGGTGACACAGCAGTATCATCGGCATATTTTGTACGGAAATATTTGAATTTGTTCTCATCACATGCTTTTGAGGAGATGAAGCTTTTGTAGATGTTTATTGATGAGACTGAATGGGTTTAACAATGGTTAAAGGTATTTTTTGTACGTCATGTTGGTATTCTAAACACACTTTTTCTCTTTAAAGTTAACTGGGAGTTATTTTCTGCATGGTTAAGTCCTCTGCGGAGAATTCAGAGACAAAGTGCAAGTGATAAGCTAGGCAAGCTTTAAAGGATTTAACGATCAATTCACTAAGTGACATTTGCGTTGCACTAATTATTATTTTAATCATTTAGGCAAATTATGGAAATACAAGGCAGGGTATTTTTAAATATACCCAAAATAACTGTGTTATAGAAAGAAAGGAGTGACTTTTGTGGAGTAACGTATCATACACCATGCGTTGAACTCGAAAAAGCACAGACCAAACGTGCAAACTCTAGATGGGGTTGTCATCTTTGTATTCGACTCCCGAATGATCTACATATATCTTTGCAACGACTCAATGAGGCTCTACAAGAAATAAACTTATTGAGAGCTTAAGTGCTTCAGGGATGCAAAGTCCAAAAGGCAGTGCACTTCCCTTGACCCAGACAGTAAATAAAGAAGTGTCTCTGGTATGACGTTCATAGTTACCAGTCTGAAAGTAAAGCATTTGCACAATCATTATCATCTACTATTACCGTATATCAAAACAGCCAGTTCTTATCATATGAGATCAAATGAAAAGAGATATTGCCAATAAAGACTTTGAAATGACATTGAAACCTCTAAAGTGTCTCGGCGGCGTGCAATTATTGCTGACGTCAAAAGTCACATGCTAGCTAACTGGGAAACACTTTCTACTCTAAGCCATGTAATTGTACATTTTGGAACAAACGAGTTCTCGAAGAAAATGGACAAAAGGGAAGAAGTCATGAAAGAACTCGAAGATTTGGTCACAACCACTCAGTAAAACACGAAGATTTCAATCTCAGGGATATGCGATATATTTTCACTACAATTTGTGAGGAAAACAAACAATTAAAGGACCAAGCTTCCAAGTTAGACTGTCAATTTTATAGAGAACTTTTTTCTTTTTCTAACGGCGATGGTTAAATTGATAATAGCTTATTGACTACTGATGGCATACAATTGAGTAGGAAAAGGTTGCATAAATTACAGCAAAATTCACCTCACTTTGACCAGTTTTTCTCAAAAGCACGTTTCTACATTCGGATTCTCAAATACTGCGACGAAATACCAGGCAAAACTCAAGGTTTCAAAGGAGGGTATGTCTTCCTTTCTGCCGCCACGAGTACCACCTTGAAATCGTTGTCTTCCTCGTCCAATACACGTAGGCTTCTACAACGACATCCGTCAGGGACCCGACTATCGGAGTCACCGTGGTCAATTTACCCCTTCTAGTTCAAACAGAGGATGTTATAATCTGTTGTCATCTGACGTTATAACCCCACACCACGCAGTTGCAGGTATACGGAAAGCCATGTTGACATTTAATCAGGAATTTCAGATATCTCTAATTGGCTTCTATTGTAGATACATAAAATTGAATTTCAGATATCTGAAACTGAACTTTAGATATCGTAACTTCAATTTGAGACATCTGGAATTTAATTCAAGATATCTGAAAGTCTATTATAGATATCTTCAAATTAATTTGAGATGTCTAGAATTCAATTCGAGAAATCTGAAATTGTGTTAGAGACATCTGAATTAGAATTTAAGATACCTGAAATTGAAATTTAGATATCTAAAATTGAGTTTTAGATATCTGAAATTGAGTTTTAGATGTCTGAAATTGAATTTGAGATATCTGAAATGATTTTCAAATATCGAAATTCAACTTAAGATAACTGAAATAGAATTTTAGGTATCTGAAATTCATATTCATGAGCTATGAAAAGGCGCGAAATGGAAGGCTGTATAACTATGTGTGAAGTACTGTGACTGTGTACCGTGCAGTATGAGTCCACAGTATTATACCGTGAATTACGGTATTGGCAGAGTACAGTAATACTGGCCGCGCCAACCTGCGTATATGCAGACATGTCAGCCACTTGCACAATGTGCTTGATCGCGCCCAAGCAACCACACGTCTCCAGTATCAGATGAAATTCGAGACACGTGAGGTAGATGTTTCGAAATGCCTCACAAAGTCGTAACAACTTCCATCCTGAAGTTCAATGCACTTTACTTAAGGACTCACTTTAGTACTTAGGCAATGCTTGTCGTGACTCGCAGCTCTTGTCATGATATTGTAATTGTAGGTGATTTTAATTTTAATATGTTAGTTGGTGGTAACAAAGCAAGGAACTGTACTGTATCCCATTTCAATTGGGAGCAAGTAGTGAAGTTGCGTTGCAGTATGACGTAATATTGTTTGCGAGAGACGGACTAATGTTGACGAAGTGGCTGTTAAAACAATAAGCTATTTCAGTTTCGTCACTAATGTCATAATTGCCTCTCTTAATTGAAGCAAGATTGGTGGATCATTACGATTTTTATGTAAAATTCCATTTATATTAGCCCATGTTTTCTTTATATCATTCTTGCAGTTACCAAACTTTTAAACTTTTATAGTAAGTTGAGTAATCCAGGGATGCTTTTTCAAGATGGTTGAGAAGTTGCCAATATTCCGTTCACTGTAGTCTCTGAAAGATGCAGGCTTGTCTTGGAGATCACCATTTTTTAATACATGTAAAAAATTTGAAAAGATCGATGAGATCAGTGATTAGAATACCAGACATGTTGTAATCACTGTTTGGGAATATGTTGTCAATTAACGTCGCAGAAATGCTACTCACTACCCTGGTCTTTTTTATCGTGGGTTCAAATCCTTAAGAGGAGAGAGTGTTCAAGAAATTAGGAGAATTGCTGCTTTTTAATACATCGATATTATAGTCTCCCATAATGTAGGACTTACAGTTTCGAATCCAAATTAATTTTATTAGAAATAGTGTTGAGATGATGAACAGACTCATTGATTGAGCCTTTTGGTGGTCTGTAAATAATGCCTTTGACAACTTTCTACTTGATGGTCAAAATGGATGCTTTGATGAAAAGAGACTCTATGAAATTATTACAAATTGAGATTTCGTGACATTTTTCGAATGCTAATTCCTTGTGGACAAACAAACAGACTCCTCCCCTCTCCTATCTGTACGTTGGGTTTCTATGAGTCTATAATTATCAATACGTATATGGGGAGAGTTTGCGTCAGTTAACCATGTTTGTGTGAAGCCGATTATAGTAAAATTGTTATGAAGTAAAGAGTGTACTGATGTCATTGAAATACTTATTCAGACTTCTGCTGTTGTTCTGTAGAATGCTGAGCCCATTTTCACATTGCAAATTATTATATGAATTAATATTGCACTACACACATGACTGTGCGATGGAGTTTAAATCCTCCATAAAGCTACCTGATGAAGAGGTATCCAATAGACTATCTACAAGTTGAGAAGAGTTAATGGTCCTTAAGAAGTCACCATCGTCATTAATATGATTGGATGGCAGATACCAAAGACCATTTGCAGGTGAGTCCTTCAAAGTACTTTTCCTGGGGTTATGTTGGCTCCCTAAATTTAGCGATAAGAAAAAGAAGCAAGACACTTCACGAACGTAGGTTGGGATTTCTCAGCGGTTCCCGTTTGCCTTTCATTCATGCCGTGGTGTTTCATGTTGTTGTCTGTATACTGTGTTTTCTGGGACGACCCAGGGTCCAGTTTACAGTTCTCGGTTGATGTATGGTTCTCTGTTTTTCAACCGAGGTAATTTTTCATCTCTGTATGCTGTGGTCATCACATGTCGGACCTCTCATTTTTTTTCTTGTAGTCCTCGGGTGTTAGGCCGATTCCCTCGAGGGCTCTAGCAGTTGTTATTAATCGAAGCCCCTAGCTTCGATTCTTGGATTTACTCAGCTCGTCGTGTGAATTTTTTTCTCATTTTCACCTGCGTTGGTGCCCACGAATAGTTGCGTTATACGTTCCTGAGCACACAAGTATAATGGCATATTCAACAGGAAGGTGAACAGTGACGCAGACATTTCTATTGTTTTATTAAGTGCTAATCGCCATTTTAGCCTGCTTGCAAGACCCTTTGAATTTTAACATAGTGTGTAACACTGTACCCTATCGAAATATTACCGACTTTTACTCCGGGAAAATAGGGGATTTGATTGATTGCTTCAAGTCGTTTCCACCTACCCAGCATTCTGTTCAATGTCGCTTCAAATTGGTACTGATAGTGACATATGCGGCTAACCGCAAGCTGCCCAGTAGTAGTGATGACCACCATACTACGACCAACGATATATTAGTGCGATGATTGTGTTCCTTCTTTTCCCTTCGCTACTTGAAGAAGTATCTTCAGTTTACGGCCAGAATCCGTTGCTGGCGGAGTTTATTAGGCCTAGCATTACCTGCATTACTGCCGCTTCGGTTTTCACAGAGTTTGTAGGTTAATATATATGGAGGCATTACTTGACATTTGTGAATTCACTGTGGTGGCATTTCGTGTGCGTTCTCGGAGCCGTACATACGTGGCTCTAAGTGCGTGACGTTATACCACCTAGGCCAGGCTTGTTTGTGTTACAGTTTGTCCATCTCATTTTAGATGTACATATCTCGTAGCCTAAGCCGTACAGGTTACTGGGCGAATCTGCAACCAGGAGTGCAGCGTATATGTTCACAGTCCCAATGGGCTTCGATGCACTTGCCTGCAAGTTCAATTCTTCTAGTTTCTTTCTGCGTTTGGGGTCTGTAAAGAAACTTGGTGATGATGTGGGGTGCCTTATCGTGTTCTTTCCTCCCAATCCTGTGGGCATTTTCAATGTCAACATCAATCATTTGTAGACGTTTATGGAAAGCCGTGTTGGACAAATACACCATTATTCATCCCGGTATTAATTCGAATCTATACCAGTTTTAATTCCATTTTATACTGGTATATATTCAAGCCCAATCAGAAAGCAGGAAAATATACCGGTATATAATCGAATTTATCCTGGCATAAATTGACATTTATACCAATGTTAATGTAATTTATACCGGTATAAATTCGAATATATACCGGTATTAATTCGAATAAATACTGGTATTAATTCGAATTTATATCGGTATTAATTCGAATATATACCAGTTTAAAATCAACCAATCAGAAAGGCTGAATATATACTGGTATTAATTCGAATTTGTATCGGTATTAATTCGAATATAAACCAGTATAAAATCAACCAATCAGAAAGCCTGAATATATACTGGTATTAATTCGAATATATACCGGTATTAATCCGAATTTATACCGGTATTAATTCGAATATATACCAGTATTAAATCAACCAACCAGAGACGCTATTTACGTGGTACAGATGTAAACACTGAAGCCGTTCTTGCATGCACTGTAGTAAATACATGTTGCCCTAAATAAAACGATTCACAATTTGGCAGCAAATTATAGATAATGACTCGTCAAACAGAGAAAGAGGAGTTTTTAAATGATTTTGAGCCCGTAGAATCTCTGGAATGCCGCTGGTTGACATTTTATCATGAGTCCGTCTTCAAGGCTAGCGTTGAAATGGGCGCGAAGCTAGGGCGTTAAATGAGTATGTATGGTACACAGTCGCTTAAATTTAGCGGTCTGGTTATTGCACATACGCGAGTTCATTCAGCCTCCTTTCTGATTGGTTGATTTTATACTGGTATATATTCGAATTAATACCGATATAAATTCGAATACCAGTATATATTCGAATTAATACCGGTATAAATTCGAATTAACACCAGTATATATTCGAATTAATACCAGTATATATTTAGCCTTTCTGATTGGTTGATTTTATACTGGTATATATTCGAATTAATACCGATATAAATTCGAATACCAGTATATATTCGAATTAATACCGGGATAAATAATGGTGTATTTGTCCAACACGGCTTTCCATACGCGTAACGCGCTTTTCACGGCACTCAAATGATCCACCGTGAATGGGCGTGCGGATGTGAGGAATACTCTGACGCTTGGCACGCGGGAATACTTTTGACGCAGGTTCGATACCTAGGCACATGTGTACGCGCATGCAGGTATTTGCGCCGTTCAACAATTACGCGGTGTATTGCAGTGCTATATCATTAAGTTACTTGAATATTCAGCCCTTCTACCCACACCGAGCAATTGGAATCACTGATGAAATGTATAGCTTATCGTACTTCGGACGAATGGGGTATGCAAAACGATAGGGATGAGATCTGCAACTTCGTGGATTGCCTACTTGTTACTACTTCCAAAGTTTCATTATGATGTGCTAACTTTCATCATGATGTGCTAACTTTGCATTAGTGACTTGGTTACCATATTGTTAGGCTAACCAATACAATTAGGCTTAACGGCTAGACTACTAAAGTTAGCCACATAAGCCCCACAGATTATTTTTGTTACTGTGCTTTGAATTTTCGCAATTCGCCTAACTTACAATAGGCCTAGTAGTAGCACTTAGCCTTAGCTCTTACGTATTAATTTTGTTTTCTTTTGCTTGGACTTTGCTAGCTGCTAAGTGGAATCACACGACAAGTTCTTGGAGATAGACAGTTCTGTATCACTTGCAACTTACGTAGATACAGACATAGGCTTTGAGAAAGACCATAATTTCATGCAGATAAACATACAGTATACTTGCGTGGAAATAGACAATCATTCTTTGATACACAATCATTCTTCTTTGAAATAGAGAATTAACTTGGAAATAGACAGTAAGTTCATTGGTAGAGAGAGAGCAAATTCAACCTGCAGATAGTACAGTGTACCGGGAGATACACCATGATGCTTCTTTTAGTCAATGCTTGAAGATAGATTTTTCCCTTGGAGCTAGCTAGAATTACGTTCGTCGAAGGGAGAGTAAACTTACAGATAAACATATAATACACTTAGAGATCGACAACCGATGTCCAAGTTAATAGAGAAGACAAAAACACTTGGAAATAGACACCAACTCACATGATACGCTCTACCAAAAGCAATAAATTAGCATACACTCTGTGTAAAACAATAGTCCGAATAGGCAATCGCATATAATGGGGATATCACTACAATATCGACTGACAGTTAAATTGCATATTTGTAAGATTCAGTGTAACTGAAACCAATCTTCTGAGAGAAGATAGTCCTGTGTTACAGAGGAGTTCTATTGTACCTCACAAATCTCAGAGAAGCAAACAGTCCAACTGGTTCACCAAGCTGGTTCCTTTTATTCTTTCTTTCATAACAATGTCCACTAACATTGCATCACATTTGTATTCGTTCGATATAGTCTCAAGTTTTGTAAACCATGTTACTTTCTTTCAAACCCCTGTTGCTGGTGTTCTTACCACGTCTATGTGAAGTGGATAATTTTACACGAGTTACTTCTTTTGTATTAGTCCTTAGTATTGGATCATGAGCTAAGTAAAGCAAGTCCATCAAATGAATCTGTTGTAGGTGTTACTTATTTTGATTTACAAAGTGCTCTGTGCTCATTACTACACCATTCTTGTGGAAGTCGGTACACCGCGAAAACCATGAATAGAAAATTGTTACATATTGTGAATCCTTATCAGGCTCACTGTATGTTGGAGGATGCCTAGTGGAGTGGTACACATCCTTCTCACTTTCCAAAACTGTTTATTTCAAGTGACACCTAAAGCCTACAGGAGGCACCACAATTAATCGAGAGTAAGCTTGGTGCTTAGACTGTCCGTCTTGCAGTCTTTGGGATCAAAATCCAGGCAGAACCACTTCGAAACTTTCTAAGGATTCAAATTTGACTTGTTCAGTAAAGGTTCTTACAGTGGTACCGAAGGGGTAATTTGGATTCCTTGTCGGCTTCTGGTTGCTTGGAATAGCTTATGGGGTGCTGAACTGGGCAGGATCTCCACACGTACTCTCGACATTTGGGGAAAGTGGCTAAAGACTGGGTGACATACTCTCGTCCGTCGTATTGGGACGTTCAATGGCGGTCCCGCTGGCAAAAGCTCTGGATTACCGCTGGTCGACATCTCCCATGAGTTGAGTGCAATCGAATTAATTTCATATTCACACAGTGGGAGGCATATTCCGTCTTTCTGATTGGTTGATTTAATCGATTTAGTAACAGGATTTATTCCATTTAATACCAGGATATACTTGAATTCGTACTAGTATATATTCCACCCTTATGATTAGTTGATTTAATCCCGGTATTAATTCGATTTTGAAACAGTGCATATTCAAATTTATTCCACATTTCCGATTGGTTGATTTAGTAGCTGTACATATTCGAATCAATAGCGGTATATAGTCGAATTTATAGAGGTACATACTCGAATTAGTACCGGCATATATTCGACTCAATACCGGTATATATTCGAATTAATAACGGGAAATGTTCGAATTAATACCGGTATACATTCTGCCTTTCTGATTGATTGATTGATTTAATCCCAGTATTAATTCAATTTAATACCAGTATATACTCG
Organism: Stichopus chloronotus; assembly: GCA_021234535.1. Taxonomy (NCBI): domain Eukaryota; kingdom Metazoa; phylum Echinodermata; class Holothuroidea; order Aspidochirotida; family Stichopodidae; genus Stichopus; species Stichopus chloronotus. The sequence continues at coordinate 15,670,461 of CM037841.1, read as the reverse complement.
ACTAAATGCCAGTTTATATTCGGATTTATACCAGTTTGTGTTCCGCCTTTCTGATCAGTTGATTTAGTACATTCGACTTAATACCGGTGTATGTTCGAATTAATAATGGTGTGTTCGTCTAACACGGCTTGCATATACATACGTTGATGCACTGCTAATTACCGACGCATCTGCTCCTTTCTTCTCGTCTGCAAGAAATCGGTGGAACCTCAGCGCGGGTCAATCGCCCTCCTATTCGGACAGCCTACGGCTACGCAGTTATGGGCCATCTGCCTTCTTTGTTTGGTTTTACAATGAAAATATGAAAATATCGTAATAAGCACTACGCAGTGTTGCTGACACAATGCGGGCTGGTACTAGTCCACACGATGTTTCATTCCTTTTAGTATGGTGGCATAGCAAGAGTTGCCAAGGATGACAGCGCGTGCAAAACCTCTATACTCTAGTTGCAGTGAATTGAGTGAACACAAAGAACAGGGATTTTCAGTTCACATGACTGCGTTTACTACTGCACGTGCGAGGCAAGAATTTAGACAAGCCAAGCAATGCTGTTGTCACTCCATCTTATAATTAAAGGTTAATCAACGATGGACCATGCATTATAGGTTGGAACATACACGATCGGAGGTTAATGCAAGCGGTCTGCGTCCTCGTGCATCCATAGCATCACTAGCGTACACAGGGAGGGGGGCATTGGGCCATGTCTTGCTGAAAATATCAGAAATAAGCGGGAATTGACGTGATTAGTATCAACATAGGCCTACTATATGTATATAGGTAAACCTGAGGGAATACAGGCCCATAGCCAGGGGGGGGGTCGGAGCGTTCGAACGACCCACCCCAAGTTGAGGGAGGTCAATTTTTTCCAGCCATGTGTTTGAAGGGTCAGCTATGAAATATTTTTTTATCTTTACATATCGTTCACTTTTAGCAGAAATACCCAGGAGCATAGGCATAACCAGGGAAAGTAGGGCGAACAGGGCGACCCTGCTTGATCTCATTTGCGCTTTGTTTTCCCCGCGATATCGCTAAATAGTAATTCCCTCAATTTATGTGGCAGGCCTACCAAGGCAGGGGTGGAATGCAGGGTTGGGAGCATGTATGTCTGCATGTTAAACACCCAGGAAGGGCAGTTTTCATCTATCTGAGTGGTTTGTAGAGCCAAACGTTTCTTTGAATGTTCATCTCGGCATTGCTTCATTTTTCACAGACTAATTATTTTCTCAGTAATTGAGAAATTGTAGACATAAGATTTATATTTCAAGGCTGGGTTCATGCAGCTGAAAAAACTTGGGAAAGGCTATTTCCGGACATCTGGGGGGTTTGTAAAACACAAAATTTTCTTGTACGCTCCGCGCCAACCGATGGTGGCGCTCCGCTTAGATACTGTTCACGAGTTTGCACCCCCTCCCCTTGGAAGGTCTTTTAAGGTCTTCTTAAATGCTCCAGATTGCAGGAGATCTGCAGATTTCACAACTTTCCGGGGAAAGCATGCCCCTCCCCCCGACCCCCTAGCAAAAACCAACCGATCGTGGCGCTACGCTCGGATCTTTCAATTGCAGTAATTCCGGCAGAGGCTACGGCCTCCCCCTCCACAAATTCCTGGGTACGCCACTGCATAGCATTAACCCCCCAGAGTGTATTATCCTACAGATAATGCGCGCTCAAAAGTTGATTAACATTTTTTCATCCATATAAAACAAATTTTTGATCAAACAAGACGAAAATAAAAGAGAATTTGGTTTTTAAATAAGCGCATTTTATCAAAACGAATCCCGAGAAAAGATAAAAAGGATTCACAACAGTTTTCGGGCGCTATACACAAAATAGCGCTTTAACGAAATAACCAAGTAGACAATCCACGGAGTTGCAAATCTCATGCCTGTCGTTTTGCATACCCATTCTTTCGAAGTGCGCTGAACTGTATATTTCATCAGTGCTTCAGATCGCTCGATGTGGTGCGCTGAATATTCAAGTTACTTAATGATATATAGTACTGCAATACACCCACAGAGGTAGTATAATATAGGCTACAGATAACTTCAGTGCCAAGAAAACGGAGTCCCCGCTCTCGGAGCGACTACTCTTTATTAAAAACTTACTACCACACAACGTCAATGCACTGGCGGTCTCTCGCGACGTATTTCTAAACATATCTTTGACACTGCGCACTTACGCGACGCATAATTACTAGAATTCACTGACGAATGTCCAGCTACAAACGTCTAAAGTGCTTGTGAATGATTTTTAAGCTTGCAGTTTTCTGGATTCGGAGGACAAACGAAGCCTAAGCAAGGCCCGATACAGAAAAGACTGTTAGACTAGTCAGGCCTAGCCTATCATGTACGCTGTAGCCTGTACATTAATAGCAACATACTAGCAACTCCGGCCTGTATACATTAACAACGTCGGGCCTGAAAGGTTTAATACACATTTTAGGTGCAGACAATGCCTAGTTAGAACTGTTGGAGCCGTGAAAAACGGTACAGACAATGAGAAAATGAGAGAGCCTTGATTCCATTTAACTTTATCAGGACCTTAGCTTTGGAAGTGAAAGTACAGTAACGTTAGTTGTAATCCCCTACCAGCCATTATAACGTCGACCTGGGACCTGTCATAAGTTAACTAGTTATGCTCTTTGGTTTTGTGGGCCTAGTTAATTCAGGAGGACAGTTTTTAAAAATAGGCTAGTCAAGCCCAGTTTTTCAGTAGGATCACTCCCATTTCAATTTTGGTCCAAGGCCTGAGTTAGGCTTACTTAGGCTGTCTTACTCACTTAGGCCAGGTCCAAGGCCGGCTATAGAGTCTGTTTGGTGTTACAGTCTCATGGAGGGAATTGCTTTTCTCTGTGAGTTTGGCGATTGTGCCTAGGCTATGCGATAATCTTTCTCTGTTCTGTGCACTGGTCAAGTCTAGATAGCCTAACCTATTTTTTCTTATTTCCAGCTTCAGGACTGTGGATCAGTGTTAAACAAGTTATGATTGTCTGAATTGTTAGGATTAATAGCCTCCAATAATAAGCTAGGCTACAGCTGGTACTGTATAACAAAGCGTTATATAGAGACCTACCAAAGTTCAACTGCATTACTTCGTCGGATTTCGGCTCAACTGGTGACATTTGCATTCTTTTTGACATTATGCATAGAGTGAAATTTCATGTCTTCCATGACTTCTGAAATGATGCATGTGTTGTCACTTCCAATCATCACTGCAGATACTAACTTGGAGGAGTTGTCGTGAGCCAGTACGATTGCTGGACCCGGTTGTTTATTGGAATTAACCAAATGGACCCTCACAGACACTTAACGACGAGATAAGACCCGACAAAATTCCTTTAACTGATTTCTGATTATTATTACAGTCTCGGACAAATCAATAGGCAATTTAAAGCACAAAGAAAAATTTACAATACGTAGGAAAAGCACGACAATTACAAGCAGTTGACGCACGAAAACAAAGGAAGAAAAAGCAAGAATCGCAAGAAAAGGGGAAGAATCGCACGGAAAAGCGAAGAAAAAGCACCCCTGGGAACACCAAACACCTGTAAACAACAGAATAGACTGGTCAGTATTGTAACGTTCCCTGCATACCCTTTAACGTTAACCTAACAACAGCGACCAGTGCTATATAGTAAGCCTACGCTTCTATGCACACCCCCCCCCCCCCCAATTAGTTTCACCTTCGTGTAGAGCCTAACAGTTTCCCAATACAGCCTACACCTATGGCCCAACGGTACCTCACAAAAACTATTAGTTGCTACTACCCCAATATTTTACATCAATAACAGCCCATCACTGATCCTCGACCTATCCCTTACAAAAACATCAATATTCCTAACCCAATTTGACACTTGGAACCATTTTACTTGAAACAAAGAGTCCCCACTCACCGTCTAAGGCGACTTCACTCACAGATGCTCTCCACCCTGCATGTTATGGATACACGAGGAGAGAGAGAGCGATCTCGTGGTGCGAGGCTGCTTATAAACTGAAATGGGATCGGCAGGGTGAGATAATTCCGCTCGCACCGGACACACTAACTTTGAATTCCTCCACCCCACACCCCAACTACGTGTCCCAATGGATTCAGTTTAACTAAAACACTACTCCCAACCTACAAAACAATAACCCTGCAATGCGCTCATTATAATATCATACAAAGTAAACAATGCACTTCTTTAGTAAACATGTGGACACTGCGGTCCTGGATCACAGCATTTACTATATAGGGGTGATCGATATAGAATATCGGCATCCCGACAGAGTGAATCTGAAGCAAGATTTTGCAGGGCAGCTATCAACATTTTATCTTGAATCCTGGCATTCATAAGCATCATTCACCTTTCATCAATTCATTACCTGACAGCAGGATGTGCTGTTTGAAGGAAACAAATAGCCTTCATCATTTATTCTCCATCATTCTCTTCCATTCGATAGCAATCTGGAAAATACCATCTACGATATGTTTCTTTCAGGAGAAATTCCTTTCATTAGATTGTTAATTACGGCAGAAAGAAGAGTGATTCATTTTTTTTTTTCGGGTAAAAAGTTAGCGGAACCAGGCTTCAAGCAAATATGCGGCGTTTCCGTGCGAAAACCCCACTACGAAAACGCATTGTTTCAGGAAATTAGGCTTTATTTGGACATAGAAACCACTACACGGTAGTATGTACAGCTTTTTACAACTTTACAAAATATAGCCAGTCTTTTGGTGCACTTTTGACAAGTGCAGGAATAACAGCACATCCTGCTTTAAACAAATTTTGAGGCCTTGCCTTGTAAAGATACCAGGTACCATGATGGAAATAAGTTGAAGATTTGACAAACCCTTGGATAGTGCCTTAAATACTCTCATGAGGATCACTGGCAGCGTTTCAAGCATTCTGATGGATAATTTTTCACCCCTTTGGAATTTGTATGTATGGCATAGACAGTAACATGTCAATTGAATATTTTGTAACAGGAAGGCTATGCATGTCTATGGAAGTTTCCACACACAATAAAGTCATGGGGTGTATGACGAAACTGACGTAAATGAATGTTATGATAGGTAGTGTTATAACAGTTTAAATAAGTTGGCCGTGTCATAGTTGTAAATTGTCAGCAGTTTGTGTATGGTTGGACCTTTATTGCCCTCTCCTCTTAATAATAAAAAATAAAAATTGTTCCACACAGGCATCCTGTTTACCTGTTTTATAGTTATCTAGGCATTACTACCACCCTCCACAGTACAATCATACTTTCACAGTGTGTTTTCCCTAAAGTTCCCGTCTCCCTGGATCCATGCCCCATTAACTACATGGCATTACCCTCCCCCCCCCCAAAAAAAAAAAATAGAATTCTATCTTTAAGGACACAACAAAAATTCACTTGAACGTCTTCAGTTTTATTTACGACAAATGTTGAGATGTTGACTTCATCGATCATGTACAATGTATGCGTAGCATCATAGAAATTGCAAAGTGCAAAAAGCACTCGGCGATACTTCAGGTATAAATAGTACCGTATTTAAATTGTCACAAACCTAAAAAAATACATTCTGTGCATAAAAGAAATAGTTTACACACCATTTCAATCGATGAAACTATTAGTTCCCGTGAAATAAAGTTTTTGTTAAACTTTTTGTGGAAGATTTTGTGCTGTTTTTCTCCGCACCTATTATCATAAGTGACCAGTTTCACAATGATTTTTAAAGGAGTAGTCGGCTGCCATTTGTAAAAGTGGCGCCACTTTTCTATCACAGCGCAGTACAGCAATGATAATATATTTACCTCAGCTCAGTGAATACATCCCGTAATTGTCGAACGGCACAAATATTTACATGCGCGTACACATGTGCCTAGATATCGAGCCTGCGTCAAAAGTATTCCCGCGTGCCAAGCGTCAGAGTATTCCTTATATCCGAATGCCCATTTACTGTGGATCCATTGAGTGCCGTAAAAAGCGCGTTACGCGTGGCTTAACATTTTCTTCACAGTGCGTAAACATCTCAAGTTCTTGAACAGTTCTAGTTGTACAGTAGATCTAAATGCATACGTGGAGTGAAGGTATTAAAGTGGACCTAAAGTAAAAAATTTCAAAATTATTTTTCATAAAGCTTGAAAAAAGCATCAAAATGTTCCAACTCCCATCTTCACAGGGCATTCCTGAGCTGAGATATAAAATGTTGAAGCCAATTCACTAAATTCAAAATGGTAGATTGCGCAATAATTTGTGATGTCATTCTTGTACTACTCAAATTGCCATCTTTGTTTTACTTTGTTTCTTCGAACACCATCACACATTGTTCCAAAATGAGATCGTTATTTTATGGTTATAGAGTGACTGGGCTATAATAGCCCTCTCCTTACAACATGCTAACAAGGAAACAGTAGTTGTGTCAACGTCAAACAGACAGTTTAGTTTCAAAAGAAACAAAAGCAGGTAATGTGAGTTGTACAAGAAGGCCATCACAGGCTATTACGCAATCAATGATTCCAAATCTAGTGAATAAATTTCAACATTTTATATCTCAGCTCAGGAATGTCCAATAAAGTTGGGAGTTGGAACATTTTGATGCATTTTTCATGTTTTTTAACATGTATTTTTGACAATTTTGACTTTAGGTCCACTTTAACAACGCACGGGAAATGGCAATGCTACCAGACGTAAACATTCAACCCAGAACTAGTTACTGTTTGTATAGGTTGAAATAACGTGTCACATTCATGGAAAGGCAAACGTGTAATAGTTATGTTGACACTATGTGCTTCCACCACCTAACACTGCTTTATGGGTTACAGTTATCATGATCTTTGCCCTTGATCTGTGACGTCAACAGTCGGTAGACACTACATCTCACACCCACTTATCCACCTATCAAGATTGAAGTTCATCCGATTTATCGGCATTTTTGCGGTTGTGACATTTGACCAAGTGACCTTTGACGGTCGTGGCATCATCAATATTTTTTAAAAAAATGTGTCTCTATTGTAGGCTACAATATGTACTATCTCAAGTTCAATAGCTCCATATAGGGATGAGATAATAAACAATCGCATGCGTAGCAACAACATGCTAATGCATTTGTTTGCACTTATCAAAGCAGTGTGTACGTATGTATATCGCAAGCCCCGCTGGACATAATTCGCGTTGGTCTCAACGCGTAGAGAAATGGAAGATAGACCAATCAAATACACCAAACTGAAATTATTCCATTACGCATAGGGGAAGTGTGTTTGTCGACGAGTTGTTAGATAATCTTGCTTCCACGTGTCGTGGTTAATTTTGCAGACACACAGTGCAAGAAGTAGCTGTGTATACATGCATTTAGCTGGTGCTTTTACTGAGCTATACGAAATGTTAGTAAAGAAAGAATGCTTTTATTTATTTTCAACCTAGTTTCAAGAGGGTAGATTGACTAGCCACGGCTTATCTCACCGAGGTCCTCTATAAAATTACGCAGATATGTAACAGACAAAATGTATACCATAAAGGAATGAGCAGGTGTAAAAGACATTACAAATTACAAGAAAACAATTCAAAAATTTGAGATGGAAGATGGCAGCATTTTAAGAAAATAAAACAGAACTATAAGATTGAAAACAAAATAAGATGTATCGAATCTTTAATTAGACACTAAAAGGACTATCACATGAAACAAGCCCCATTGGGACCCAAAAGGTCAGAGTTTATTAGATACCTTATAAGGACCCAATTGGGCATAAATGAAAAATCTTCAAACTCAGTTTTGAAACAAGGTTTTAAAGTGAGAGTTCAAGTGTTGTTCTTTATCTAAGAGAGAGGGTACCTACAAAACAAAAGTAGTAAATACATTTGTTTTCCGTCTGTGCTGGGTTATTACTATTTGGGTTCCAATTGACTTCATTTATTTACCAATATAATAAGTGTAAAGAACTACGACAAAATCTGATTGAGTGCTGGTTGTAGTTTTGTTGGGTTTGAGTTGGGCTTTGCTCTATTTGGCCCCAACTGGGATCCCGTAGGTGCCCAATTGTCTGTATTGACAGTCTTCCAAAGAGAATGAGAGTCACTGTTTCGTGAGATTTTAACCTTATAAGCTGCGGTCCTACATACACCAAATAAGTACTAAACCAAAGTGGATTTTAATTGTGCCTGACTTGGATCATGTAATTTTCTAGCACAAGAGGGGTCCAGATAGTGCACAATTGGGCTATCATCACAAACTATTAAAAAATGAAGACATTTCTATGATTTACATAAATCATACGCCTACTTTTATGTAAATTGTTCGAAAGAACTAGACTAGTGTAATAAATATCATGACTAAAGGCGGATTTTTTTTCTTGGACGTGGGTTGAGCTATGCACTCCTTAGACTTAAACTTTTGTAAAGATAACATTGTTGAAAAGAAAACAGTGACAATTTATCCCAACAACAAACCATGGATCACATCGGATCTAAAGACAGTGATCAACGAGAAAAAGGCCTGTTTCAGGGAGGGCAACAAAGAACAGTTAAAAATTGTAAACCAGAAATTAAAGAGTGAAATACGGAAAGCTAAGAACAATTACAGGGACAAAATAGAATGTTTTTTCAAATCAAATGATACTAGCAAAGTTTGGAAGGGTATGAAGAGTGTTCATGGCTGGGATCAAAAGAAAACTAATGAAATTACTTTGAACAATATTAGTAGTGAAGATATGTCTCATGAATTGAACATGTTTTATGCTAGATTTGATGAAAATGATTATTCAGCGGAATTGCAGCGTGTTGCTCACAGGCTCAGTAGTATTGATAAGTCAGAAATAATTGAATTTACTCAGACTGAGGTCTCCCGTGCATTAAAGCGTATTGATTCTAGCAAAGCCTCTGGTCCCGATGGTGTAAGTGGAAAAATTCTGAGACTGTGTCATGAACAATTGTCGTATATTTATCACTATATTTTTAACATGTCACTGCGTTCTAGTCGTATTCCTGTTTCATGGAAAACTTCCGACTTGATACCTGTTCCTAAAAAACCTGCCTGTACGGTGTTGAACGACCTCAGACCTGTAGCTCTGACGTCTATTCCAATGAAAACTTTGGAACGCCTTATCCTCTCAAAATTACGCCCGTTAATTACTAGACACGAAGACCCCTTGCAGTTTGCATACAGAGAAAATCGTTCTGTAGATGATGCCATTCTGTTCTTCCTTGATTCTGTGTATAGACACCTTGATCATAACTCTGGTAACTTTGTTAGGGTTTTATTTGTAGACTTTTCATCTGCATTTAACACTATCCTCCCTCATATCTTAATCGATAAAATGTGCGACTATGGGATAAACTTTTACTTGACCAAGTGGGTATTAGACTTTCTTACTAACCGGGTACAACATGTGTTTGTTAATGGAGTATTTTCTAAAGATATTGTTACTAATGTAGGCGCTCCGCAAGGTTGTGTAATATCGCCAGTTCTCTTCAATCTCTACACATCCAACTGCCGTAGTACTCAACCAAATACACAAATTGTAAAATTTGGTGACGACACATACGTCATAGGTCTCATTGGTAGGGATGATGGTGATGAAGTAAGGTACAGAAATGAGATATCTACTTTTGCAAATTGGTGTAATGATAACAATTTAATACTGAACGTTTCTAAAACAAAAGAACTCATCGTCGACTTTCGGCTCAGTACCAGAGGCAACCCCAGCCAATGTAATTTTTTTCTTTTTTTATTGCGGTAAACATTTTATTGTAAATGCAAGGTCCATGGAAAAAGCCCAGGTAGGGCTCTCCAAGGGGTGAAGCTACCGGAAGATTTGAGGTTTTAGTATATCTCTGGGTAAAATTTAAATCTCAGAATAAGTAAAATTTTGTTTTTGGGCAAAGATGTATATGGAGCATTTAGCATATTATTGAAGCAATCGATGCACTCTGCTTTGGAATTTGAAGGACGATGAATTCTTTGTGTACAAACTTTTATCTCTAAAGAAGAAAATTGCATCAATGTCGTCTACTTAATACTCTCTTCTTCTTACAAATTGTGTTTTCGTCTATATAGATAACGAGATCCCCGCCCCTTTCTTATATCGCTTACGAAGAGCTTTATTAGTAACTGGTATTGAACTTTCGTGATCATTATGACCTACATTGACGTCTGTTGTCATAGGTGAGAAAAGTTTTAAGTTGGTCACTCTTTGAAGGTAGGTGTCAGGGACCTACATGGAGGCGCTTTACAATTGACTTATGACTTGTGAAGGTAGCATACCCCTATTAGTTTCCCCCATTGACTTACACACTAAATTGCAAAAGTAATGTGGTCTCTGAAGCCTTGTAGAAGTTTTATACATACAAGTTACCACTCTTTAGAAAGCTGACACATTGGTCTTTCATGGCTTTTTCAATTTCCCATACCTTAGGTGGTTAGATTTTCTCGAAGTTAGAAGAAGCCGTCGAAGTTAGCATACCTTGTCACTGGGGCAAATCACACATCTCATCGAATGATACTACTCCGCCAGTTCAAAGTCCATAACTTTTCCATAATTGCTTCAATTGGCACCATTTTCACACCTTGTATACCTCAACTTGCCTACTTCAATATTCAATCCTCAAAAGGACCCATCTCGAATGATAAAATACCAAAAAGTTGTCCAAATGTCCCTGATAGGGACTATCACCGTCGGTGAACAAAATGCACAGGAATCTCCAACTTCTATATAGGGATGCTACCTGAATGGAATATATTCACTTTCTTAATAACCCCACTTGGAAAAGTGCTTGTCGGTCCTACTCTTCTTGGCAATTCCATGCGAAGATTTTGTGTGTGCTCCATGACTGTGTACATATGATTTCCGGCCCAGACACACGATTGAATGGAAGGCTTTATCAAATCCCCTGAATAACGCTTTGAATAACAAAATGAGGAGAAGGGCAGAGGATAAGTCGAAGTGTGTGGAGGAGGTTGAGAGTAGGATGAAAGGAGGACGACTGCAAAATGACAATACAATGAGAAAATGAGCAAAAACTAAGAACAACTGAGACGATATTAGAAAAATGGGTTATATTGAGGACAAAATGAGAGCAAAATCATAACGTGTTACTTAAAGAGATATCTAAAACAATGATACTCATTGCGAAGAGGACTTTGTTTGTGTAGTTTTAGAAGATAAAATAAATGTGTAAACATAGATTTGGAAGCAATTAAGCAAATGAGAAAGAAAAACTAACTACCAAATGAACAAAGAGAGCAAATGGGAAGAAAATGAGCAGGAAAGGGGCAAAATGGGAAGAAAATGAGCAGGAAAAGAGCAATATGAGAAGAAAACTGAGCAGGGTAAGAGAACAAAATGAGAAACGAGATGAAAATGAGAAGGTGAGCGACAAAAGCCGCTCCAAATGTCGGAATAACACTGGTGGCGTCTCAGAATGGACTCTCAGCTCAAACTACGTCTCAACAGAGGTCCGTTTTGAGCATCTATCCACTTCTCATGTTTGATATGAATATTGCAAGAACTTTACTGTGCAACCATCAATTTCCCCCTCTAAACATACTGTTGACAGATACTCCCATATCTGAATGAGATTAGAGCAACTTTGGCTTAGAGACCTGTACAACAAAATATCCCTTCTTAACATAACGTAACCTTCTTAACACAACGGCAATGTTCCTACCATTACCATTGTTATTTCCTTTATTTGCCTTCCCTCTTATTCCTCCCACCCCCCCCCCCCATTTCTGACCAACTCTCGCAGCTTCGTTCCGCCCCCACTCTCTTTACATGGCCGCACACATTTATCGCCAAAAAAAAATCTCCATGTTGGTTCGTCACCCACTCCACCCACCAATGGCAGTGGAATTTGAGGACATCTACAGTTGTACAATTAGACAGAGACTTCAATAGAAATAGACCATGTGTCTGGACATTTGTGAAGTATTCACCCTGAGTATTTTTCCTCCACTGAAATTATCCTCTCTTAAGGTTAGTCTTTGCAATTTAGTTAATTTTGTGTTATGTTTGTGTACTGATTAGACATAGGCCTACCGGTGTCACTGTCCTTGGACGACATAAAATGATGGAGACTATATTGGCTTAAGCTTTTTTTAGCTTGATAGAACCAACAACTTTAATAACCCACTTTGGTTGTTATTGCCCACTTTGATACTTCATTTTAGACAAAATTAAATAAAGATATTGTTTCTTTCCTTGTAAAAGGAAGAGAAAGTATTTGATTGTTTTTGTTTTAAGTGAAACATTTAAGCTAACTCTGTACTATAACAATTATTGATTTCTTCTCTTTTGAAAGGTTTTAAAGCAGGATATTACTGTCGTCATACATTACGCATTAAAATGATGTGTAGGTCCATGTTTAAGGTGATATGAATCTCATCCATGATGCGTCATCAGCCATAGTTATTACCTAATATGTTTGACCCAAGTATTTTACACTCATTTGTTTTTAAAGAATTTTTTGTTGTTGCATATTTCAGATTAACAAGTATGTATAAATGTGTGTCCAAACAGCCTGGTAAGTAATCACTCTTTATGTCAATTTTTGACATTACTAATGTTCCATCCAGCAAGATGAAGCATAATCATTACTTATTCCTAAAATTACATTCAGATCAAAGTACCAGTATCAAATGTAGCATGAACCTAGCACACCTTATGTAAATAAACATTTTCCAAAGTTCACTAAGGGGAATCTTAAACCCCTTCCACAGAACGGGGATCAGTCTGCTGAAAGATAAAACCCTACTGCAAAACTAAGATAAACAAACTGCAAAATTTAGATACTAGTGCGAAATAGGCTAAAGGTCTAATCCTCACAGAATTTACTTCTCCACTGAACACACAGTCTAGTGAAAGTCGTTACACATACTTTTTGTTTTTGTTGCTGTTTTTGTTTTATTTTTTTGTCTCTAAACCACAGTTGATCTATAGATACTTTTAGATAAAATCTTGATAGGACTATTAGTTTACTGAGTGACTCTCACAGCACTGTATGAAGTAGACCTTGCATTATTCTTATAGTGATAGTCTTTTTTAATGCCAAGTGTTTGGTCACAACGTTGTAAATGAATGTGGAGTAGTCCTTTGAAATCTTTAACACAAATACACATTCTGTTGCTCCCACAAAAATATTGCATCTTATGTATGTCGTTATTGTACCTTCTATTTTGACCTTTCCAAAAATAATTAATTTTGTGAAATTATTTTAGGGTAGCATATAGCCTATTTGAATTGATGTTACTATAAATTCGGACTTTCGTCAAGTTAATAATCTAATGGTTTGAGTCAGTGGTTCTTAATAAGAGGCAATCACCTACGGGAGTTAATTTTGGTATTTCATAGGGGCAGATATTGATCGCCGATCCTATCAAGTATATTTGTAAAGAATTGAAGTACACCTACTGCCCAGTAAGTTGAGATGACGATCTTGACTGTGCACAGTACGAGGTCCATTTTAGTGTACTAATATATTTGTGTAAGTTTATCGAGAAAATTGTACAATTGCTATACGGTGGTCGTGACTTAAAATTTAACTTTATTATAAGTAAGAATGGGATAGCCCAGTGGTTTACTGCAAAAGCAATAATAGAGACTGCTCACTAGCAAATTCATCTCTCTCGCTACCAAGTACCAGACTTACCAGGAATCTCCCCTTGAAAATATTACACGGGGATTTTCATAGGAAATATTCTCGAACCCTGATTTCTTTTTTACACCATCAATTTTCTTTTTTCTTATCAAAGTCTTATCAAGTAAAATTTTATATTTATCATTTCAATTGAAAACGTTCGTGTTACTCGATACTAAAACTCAAATACTATTTTATATTTGTTCTTTGGGATATGTTTTATTTGAACAGTAGGCTAAGTGTTTTTATTATGTAGCCTGCCCATATGCACCGTATACAGTGCACATAAAGTGTTACAAGCCATACACAGATTATCAGAGTTTGATCACGATTAATCAGACTTAACTTCTTGGGCGAAAAGAGAATAGATTTTTTTTTCACTCGCTTCATCATCTTACCGGATATAATTAAAGAACTCCATAATTCAGTCCACACCATTAATCTTCCTTCCATCATAGCTGTGAGCTAGTGAATATGATTACCAAACATTTTCTAAAAACTGATACCAACTAGCTCATATATGAAACACTAGGGAGGTTCAGGTTTTCATGTTTTACCTTCAAAAAGATTTAGTAACTGTTGTTACAAATTATGAATGTGTCAAATAAATTGTGGCAATATTTACTCTGCTGACAAATTCGTCAAAAACAAACGTTGGTGGGTGCTTTAAAATGAAATAACTTAAATATCCTCCAGCCAAGTCTTACAATCGTGATCTCTTTTTAAATGTGTTCTCAGCGATCTCGATTCTTTCTTCTTTTCATTTTGAGAAAATACACGTCAAGTACTTTGTGAATTTTTCTAACACGCAGAAGCTTTTATTGCCTGTATATTGCGTATTCTCTATTGTTTTCTCTGTTCTCTCTCCTCTTTCCTCCTTATCTCTTTTGCCAATTTTTCCGAAGCCAAAATAATGGGCCGACTCTCAATTTTAATAAAAGTGGGTTTTATTGTTCTGTTTGAATAAATAGCAAGTAGGAGAGGAGACATTCATCATCTACTTCATTGGCAAGAGAAAGAACAATTAACGCTCACTCTATCTATGCAAAACTGGCCGCGATATATAATGCCTTAGTGACGTATCGAAATTGATTTTTTCCGTCAGCTAGAAGATGAAGTTGCTGAGATTGAGAATCGAGCACTCGACGTCACAACAAGTACTACAAACATTATTGCTAACCAAATCATTTTCACCTTGGTCCTTATCATTTTCTTTCTTTTAGTATTAACCTTTTTGTAATGCTGGAGTGGTATCAGTTGGAGTAAAATTGTATCGTATATGTTCCTCAAAAGAACAAACTTGGAAGGATTTGCAGTGGATTGACGAATATGGAGCTCCGATCAATTGGAGTTTATCTTTGCATCGTGAGTCAAATAGTTTATCTTCCATATTGCAAGCTTTACTTTATGTGTCTATATGGGCGTGTGACTTTAACGTTCCACTTAGAAAAAGCGATGGAAACAATTAAAGCAGTCTTCGACCGTTAATTGTGAAAAAGAGAATGCAAAATGTAGTATTCTCGTCCATGTTTTTCTCTTCATTTTTGTGCGTATTTGATTTCACACCGTGACTCCTTTTTCATGGTTAGAGTCCGCAAAACCACTGTATGTTAGGATTTTACAAACATAATGAAGATACCGTGAAACAGCGTCATTTAGTTGCCTTAAAGTTTACTTGCATATATTAAATACATGTCAATATATTTTAAATAGTGCGATTTTAAATAGTGTGATAGGTTTTTTTTTAGTAGTATGTAGTGGTAGTACCAGAACAGGCTACTAGATAAATTTCACAAGACAGGAAAATCGACGTGTTACATAAAGGTAGTCTATAATCTACCAACTGGACACTCTAAACCGACGTCTTAAGAAGGAACGATCAAACGTGGGTGCCTTACAAGGCCTCAGATGAATTTGCTAGTTTTTCCTTTATTTTTTTTCTGTATGTGCAAACCATTGTGTGTACTATTCTTATAGATTTACTTTCTTCACTTTTGCTAAATTGCAAACATCTCTATATCAAGGCTGGGTACATACAGCTTAGATCGCCCGGGAAGTGCTGATTCCGGCCTCAAGGGATTTTGCAAAGCCAAAAATGTTTTTGTACGCTCAACACCAACTGATGGTGCTGGTGTTGCTTAGATATTTCTGAGTCCCCCACCTTACCATTCCACCACGTCTACCTTTTGCGGCATTCAGAAGAAGTTTCAGGTCAGATGACCCCTTCTCGACTTTCAGTAACAAATCGACGCCTATGCCAACATCATTCACAAGGGGGCCCTGTGCGGGGGTCAATCTTGCATTTTCCTTTGGCTACTTTTCAGGCATTCCTCTTTCTCTGTCGTCCTATCTTTTTCTTTCATTTTCTTTTTACGGCTACTTTAATTTGGCTCCCAGTGGCAGTGAAGGAAAGGTCGGCTACTTCTCCATGCAGTAATTGTTCTGCAACTATTTAGAACTCATTGAAAACCGAAGTACGTCGCTTCCATTATTTCATGTTTACAGGATAACATGCTTTTATGGAGTGAGCTTCGAATGAGAAAGCTTCGAATGAGAAAGCCTGCACAAGCTGTTGCTGTCGTGCATATCCGTGTTTCCACCTCTTTGGTCGTTTACATCATATCCTTGAAGTACTATTGCAATATTATTTTCTAGCTAATTGTTAAAACTTATTGATGTGGCGAAGGTAAAGAAAGCCCCTTTGTATATTGACTAACATTTTCCCAATTTTTCCGTATTTGTCATTATTGAAGTGACGGGGATGTGAGCCGAAGAAATGGGCCCCCAAAGTACCCCCCCCCCCCTCCACGCTTGGATCGGCGGCATTAACACCAGTTTGAGTGAAGCCTTAAATTTATCAAAACTCGGCAACTATTTTATTGGCTTTTCTACATAGAATATTTACTAAAGCAAAGTAGATCTGTCGTATATTTTGTCAGGCCTGTTGGAGGAGGAATGAAAAATCCCCAGGAAATTACGAAATACATGAAACCGTTTAGGACAATCTTGACCAAACAGTTTACTCCAGATACAGATTTCATAATTTCTTAGTATTTTGCTATTACGTTGTAGAGACATACCTGGCAATAAATCACGATGGTTGCAAAAAGTCTTAAGCTTAGGTAACCTGATTCATCCCTTGACAAGTCGAATGCAATGTATGTTTAAACCTTAATATCTTATTGATTTTACACCGAGATATCATATTGATTCATGAATAAAAAATCTCGAATGATGGAAATGAATATACGAAACAAAAAACCGAAGATTTAATGCAAACTTAAAGCTTCATATAGGTGTACAATAGGAACTTACGCTTTTCAGTTTACTTCTCTGCCTGTGCATGCACCAGGTCGATAATAAAGACCAGTCACTTAGGTAACCAACAAGCCATTGATTAGCATTTCTATTTTATAAAAAGATTTAAAGCAAGTAAAAGCTTTATACAGGTGTACAATAGGAACTTACGCTTTTCAGCTTACTTCTACGCTTGTGCACGCACCAGATCGATAATAAAGACCAGTCACTTAGGTAACCAACAAGCCATTGATTAGCATTTCTACTTCATAATAGATAGATAGATAGATAGATATAGATAGATAGATAGATAGATAGATAGATAGATAGATCGATAGATCGATCGATAGCTCGATAGATAGAGATAGATATAGATCGCTCGCTCTCGCTCGCTCGATCGCTCGCTAGCTAGATCGCTCGCTGCTCGCTCGCCCGCCGCGCGCGCTCGCTCGCTCGCTCGCTCGCTCGCTCGATCGCTCGCTCGCTCGCTCGCTCGCTCGCTCGCTCGCTCGCTCGCGCGCTCGCTGCTCTCGCCGCTCTCGCTAGCTCAGACAACAGATCGCTAGCAGACAGATAGCCGATACAGATAGATAGACGACAATCGATCGACAGACAGATAGATCGACAGACTGCTAGACAGATAGATAGACAGACAGATAGACAGAACAGATAGACAGACAGACGATAGACAGACAGATACGATAGACAGACAGACAGATAGACAGACAGATAGACAGATAGACAGATAGACAGATAGACAGATAGACAGATAGACAGATAGACAGATAGACAGATAGACAGATAGACAGATAGACAGATAGACAGATAGACAGATAGACAGATAGACAGATAGACAGATAGACAGATAGACAGATAGACAGATAGACAGATAGACAGATAGACAGATAGACAGATAGACAGATAGACAGATAGACAGATAGACAGATAGACAGATAGACAGATAGACAGATAGACAGATAGACAGATAGACGGACGGATGGACGGATGGATGGATGGACGGATAGACAGAGAGATAGATAGACAGATAGATAGACAGACAGATAGATAGACAGATAGACAGACAGATAGACAGACAGATAGACAGATGGACAGATAGACAGATAGAACTTGCTAATACTTTCCTATTCGAAAGCATTTTATCTCTTCTCAAAAGCACCTGTTTAATAACAGATACTAAATATAGTAAGTAAGGCAGACAGACAATCAGAAAGAAATACGGATGGAAAGAAGGACCAACGAACAGAGAGACAAACAGAGAGACAGGCAGAGAGACAGACAGAGACATAGATAGCTGGTCCATGAAATGAATCTATAATTCGTTTACATATATAATTGTTTATTAAAGTAAGGTTGCTTACACGACATCCTCATGCAGCTGGCTGTATCAAGTAAACTATGTCAAGCTGGTAAAAAGTTGCTTCATCCTCACTTTATTCATATCATTAAAAGTAGATCGATAATAAAAAATCGACGTTGCCATGGCAATGATTAGGAGTTGGGAATTGTTATGTCTATTGCTATTGTAGGAGACAATTGTAAACTACATTTAACAGCTGATTTTTGGCGTATACCATACGATACCGTAGAAAATTTAAGTCTATCTGCCAGTATATACAACAGAAGTAAAAATTATACGTAAGTCTAAACATGTGATTCTGGTAAACAGGGAAGTTATTCTCCGTTGTTGTGCAAGTCCTTTTTCAGAGAGATAAATATGTACGTCAGCCTCAGAAAGGGTAACTCAAGCCTATATATGTTACGTAAGTGTTCGGATTGGTTGACAGTGATTTCATCTTCTTTAGAACGTAACCAACTAATAATCAGAAAGGGGCGAATTCCCTCAGTCAGAACCTTTGTCCCCAGTTGCTCCAACTCACACACACGCACTTAGCTCCAAAAGTATAGTGTCCTTTCAAGAGTTTTCAAGGCCCTGTTAATATACTGTACATATTGCAGCCACCTCTCTGTTATAAGAAAAGTGTAAAAAGTGTCAAGAGGTTGCTAATAATTAGCTTTAAAACATATTGTCGCTTTCAAACTTTTCATGTTGTCAGCTAAGAAGAGTAACAGCTAAATAAGCGTAGCTTGCATTAAAATCATTTGGAATCTTTGCTTTGGATGATGCATTATGGACTAACATACACCTATCCTGAGACTTAATTTTTTACCATACGATTTGCTAAAACCTTAGAGCTTCAACGGGGTGGGGTCCAGGGGGCAAAACCCCACTGGGACTTTGCCCCTGGACCCCACCAGGTTCCCTAAGGCGGGCCCACTGGACCCCACCCGGTAAGTCTCGCGTTTCGCATTCGATTTTCCGCCCCCCCCCCACCATTTTCTTTTGCCCTCCATTTGCCCTCCCACTTTTAAAATCCTGGTGCCTCCACTGTTTGGGGTACGCCAAAGTAATATTACTTATACTAGAAGACTTTTCATTTATGCTAACAATTTGTTTTCTGTCGGACGGGTAACTGTGAAACCAGTCCAAAGCAAAGGATAAATCTAAAAAAACACCAATACTTATCTCTTTATTATTAAACCCATCAGTGAAATACTTAACAATGTCGGCAGCCGCCATGTACGTTGAAACATTTTTACGAAAACCAAATTGATTGAAATGAATAATATTATGCTTGTCAAAAAATTTAAGTCTTTCATACATTACACTTTGTAGGACCTAAGCGATACCAGGTAGAATTAAATTGGTCTATAATTGGAGAAAAGTGATGAATCTCCGGCTTTGAATACAGGAATAACTCTAGCTTCTTTCAATCGCATGAGTACTATGCCGGTGGACGAAGAAAGATTGCAGATAAATGTGAGTGGCTTACCACAAGATTGGGACCGGCGACTTTAAATACTTTAACAGAAATACCATCTGTTCGTGCAGAGAAACTATCCTTAAAATCACCCATCATACGGGATACTTCGTCGCAAGTGTCAAATATGTATTGAGTTCAGAAAAGGGCTACTAAGAAACTTAGACAAAAGCACGTCAATGAGTGGAATGTTATTTGCTAATTTGTTACCAACGCCAGAAAAATAATAACTGAGGCAATTAGCAACTTGTACGTCATCAGTAATTTCAATACCATCTTTTAAAATTTTGAAATGTTCAATACTGGTTCTTACCAATAATCTCATTCAAAACCTTCCAACTTCCATTCATATTGTGCCTCTTATCATCAAACAGTTTTGTATAGTAAGATCTTTTACAATGTCTAAATAATAAAAGTTCGTTTATTCTTATAAGTTGTGAACTTCAGCTTATTCAAAGGAGTGCGATTTTGGAGAAAACTCTTGTAAAATTTCTTCTTAGTAGAAACAGACTTGAGTATTCCGGAAGTGATCCAAAGTTTACTAACATTACGTTTTTTGTTTTTAAATCACACAACTGGGCATGTTATGTCATAAAATTCATTGATAACATCAATAAAATAGCTGCAAGTTGCATTTACACTTGACTTGTTGTACATTTCCTGCCAATCATTATTTTATTAATTCCTTGATAAAAGCATTGTAATTGTCTTTGGAAGTATTTCTTTTGAAAGTGTAACCAACTCTGTCATTACCAAAATTAGAGTGAGATTTAGCAAATCTAATAATGGATACATGATCACTAATATCAGACACTAGATTCCCTGATCTGGTGAATAAAGAAAAGTCATTGCAGCAAATGTTGTCAATCAAAGAAGAGGTGAACTCTTTAATTCTAGTGGGCTTAGTAAAAAGAGGAGTAAAAGAATTGGAGAACATAATATCCAGAAATGCGGAAACATGTGCATTTGAATGATACTTTACAAGATCAACATTAAAAGCGCCCAAGAGAATAATTGTTTTTTATTTCGGCCAAGAATATTCACCAGAGTTGTAATCTCATCGACAAATGATATTATATTACTGTAAAGTGGTCTGTAAATAACGCCCACGATAATATTACGATTTAAGTTGACAGTTTCAATCAATAAAGATTCGAATGTGTTGTTGGATCGATTACTTAAGTCATCCCTTTCCTTAAAATAAATTTGTTTAAATACAACCATACCCCACCATCTTTCTTCTTTGTCCTATTAAATTTGATAAAAGTAGAATCTAAGATCTGCAACATATTAACGAGGGTGTTACTAGTAATCCAAGTTTCGGTAATACCGACAACGGAAAAACTAGAATGAAGCGAGTTACTAATTAATTGAGGCTACGAGCATTTATATGCAATACAGACAATGACGGCATGTCCTTATCTAAGGAGTCAGAAAGAGTATCCACATCAAAATACATACAGGGTTCAGAACTACCGTCATCATTGAACTTCATATCAGGACTAGTGGAGGTATCAAAGAAATCATAAGCATAGGTATTGTTTAACCTGGATACATAATACAGCTGGTTGCTTGATCACGACATAAATAAGAATTATACAAGACAACAAGTGATACACAAAATGAAAATTAAATCACGATAAATCCATATGAACAAACTAATATACAATAACTACATGCACATACTTAATTCACAACAAAAGATAAACAAAAGGTACGAATACAAAACAAATATATGAAAACTAAGTAATTTGACGACAGCCCGAAGAGAGAAACAAACAATCAGTCAACGTTGGGCTCATAATCTGTCCATTTTTCCAACTGCGAGCTATGAAGCAAATTAACCGTATACCTTATTGTCACATCATTCGCTGGAAGTTTGCTCCATTGCTAAAGAGAATTCATAAAGAGCTGGCCATTTCTGAAGCGGGGGCGTTTACCCTCTATGTAGACTTTGTCCATTATTGGTCGCAATCGAGCTTTGTCCTTGAAGTCCTCCTCCGTTAAATCTTCAGTAATGAAAAATGCAGTGTTTGCTAGGGATCGACGAGCAGTGGACAAAATTTCCTGCCTTTGTGGACGATGCAAGAGTTTGGTAATAATATGATAGGGTTTTCCAGAGCGTCGTTGACCAATTTGATGTGCGTTCTCGATGATAGTATTTTCTAATTTACGGTGATTACGAAGGATGTTTTGAACTTCAGTAGCAGGGTTTTCATCTTGCTTTTCGGCAAGTTCTTCCGAATCTTAGGTTATAATCTTTCGACTTTCAGCTGAGCCTCAAAA
Organism: Stichopus chloronotus; assembly: GCA_021234535.1. NCBI lineage: Eukaryota > Metazoa > Echinodermata > Holothuroidea > Aspidochirotida > Stichopodidae > Stichopus > Stichopus chloronotus. Next base: position 15,648,452 of record CM037841.1, on the reverse strand, counting down.
ACCAATCGGAACATCTCATTGTAATATTTTTTTTTTGGTCACCATGTAGTTTGTCAAGTTCACGAGATTTTTCATCTAGTCTCTGAGTTTCCTCAACAAACTTACATTGCTCAGCATTTAAGTCATCCACAGCTGTACTAAGAAACTTTGCACTTTTCTCCAGGTCTTTTCAAAAAGTCCCCCCAAAGCAGCTATTTTTCCCAGCATTTGTTCCTGGTTAATTAGCATTGAGTCCACTTTGTCGTTTAATCGCTGAGAAGCTAACTCCATAGAGCTACGTAAATCGTTCAGTGCACCATCGTGACTGCTAGCACTAAGTGAATCTCTACTGGAACGATGCCATAATATGTTAGTGGGGTATAGGAAGAAGTAGCCGTCGAGACTTGAGGAGATGTTTGGGGGCTTCTTTCGATACTTTTTTTTACTACTGTTACTTCGTTATAAAATTTTAGTCTTAAAATTACGGAAACAAATAACAAAGTTTAGAAAAGTCAACAATTTAACAATTTGCAAATACTTGATGAGATTTCAACTTGCATGATATGGATAATTGAACATTTAGCAAAATTTTGATGCAATCACAACTTGCATAAAATGGTTAATTGAACATTTTACAAAACTTTGGTGCGTTCTTGATGATGTTAACAAAAATGTGATGCAATGAAATTGCCTAGCACGATAGGTAAAATTTTCTTACATTTTTAAGAGAAACATGTCTGCAAAGTAGTAAACATGTTTAAAAAGTATTTCAAATCAGTCTCTTCAGCTTTTTGCCATCTATGGTTAATTCATTACAGACAGCACATACCTTGCATTTCTTTTGTTTAGTGTGCCCACATCTTTCAGAAATGAAAATATGCTGACAACTTCAATTGGTATATTTTACGTAGCCAAGACCGTCCATTATGCTCTTTTTCAACAACTGTGTTATGTAGGCCTACATGGTTTTTAACTTTATGTATGGATTTTCTTATGTCATGCTAAGTTTTCTTTTTATTTACTTCCTCATATCTTTTTTCATATCAAGTTTTATTTCATGCACGTCAAAGTAATCAATTGATGCCAGTCTACCAAAGAAGGATTTAGTAAAACTTTAAAGTCAAGAAGTATTGATTTCGCTTATCGTTTAATTTGTGGTAAATGTTCACTGTTTCTCTTTTAACTTTGCAACTTTGATTGCACAGAGAGGATATATGGTAAAAAGCTGTGGCTGACTTTCATGCATGATATACATTTCAGGTAGTGGGAGTGTGAGAGTGATTATATTTTGGCATTCCTCTATTCATCGTTTTGATGTGTCTACTTAGTAAAACAACGATATCAACACAGTGACTAGGCTTACAGTTACAATGCTAGTTTCTTTTGAAGTGTCAAATGTGAACTTGAGACTTGTAAATATTACACCCACAAACAACTCTGCCTGTTGACTTCCACTGGGGGGGGGGGGGTCGGGTGGGTGAGAGGATCAGTAACGTCTTGTCTAGAGTCAGTGAGAGGCTTTGTAACCTCTTGTGTATAGTTGTACTAAACAGGAGGTTTTTCAAGTAAAAGCTTTAATCTATTTATGGAGCTCTGCCTCGTGTGGATAGTATTTTTTGACTGTCATCATCAAGCAGGGTACCATTTTCCCTAGACAAGATATCAAAATAGATTGAATTTTTACTGAGTTGCAACCCAGTAGATTGAAACAGTATTTACCTATGACGGCATTACTGCTAAACAGGCATACCAGTTCCATGCTAAATGCTAGTTCATAGTCTAATCAGCTTTCAAGCTAAAGCCGCAGAACCTCAGCAGAGAATAGGTTAAATACTTGCATTAAGTGACATGATGGAAGAAATCTACCAGGGCTTGGGCATTTGATTTCCTTTTTAAGGGGGCGGGTAAAGTTATCGTAAAAAGTTGTAAAGATTTACCTCTCCCCAAAGAATATAATTTTCACTATGTGCTTCAGTTGTTAGGATAAATAAACTAAACTTAGATCCTACATCACAGGCATACATCATCGTCATTCATAAAGATCAACAGGTAGCAATATCTTTATATTAATATTATTCTGATAAATTTAATCGGTATATTCCTATCTGTAACAAAATGAAGCCAAATTCGTGTTTTAATTAGTTTCAATTGTTGAAGACCGAAAGTGCAAATTTAGTAATTGTGTCCACCCAATTCAGATTCCCGGTAGTTGGATTTGTGTTTCATCAAATACTAACTTTTTAGCCATTGATTTTGTCTTTTAAAAGTTGTTTAGGGCAAATGATTAGTACCTGAAGTATTTTACTCGCAATAAAAATGTCTTGAAATCATTCTGTCATGTAAATAGTTGCCTTATCACTACACTTTTAAAGTGAACCCCTATTGTATTTTGGTTTGCTCCGTATTAATTCGCAAGAGTGAAAGAATATCAGTTGTGTACTCCCTATTTCGATGACAATGAGTTTGTCTAAAAAGCAAATTTCTGTGACATTTCCCTGCAATTTTTTCAGCCATGTTTGGGATATTTTGGGCAAATTTTAAAACTTTGACGGTAAGTCTGATATTTAAGCCTCAAAGTTGTTCGTGAAATTAGGCAATGTAATTTGCACAATTCAAACATGACTTTTTCGTCCTCGCTAACTGCAACGTTCGAAGTATATATATGCCATGACTATTCGGATTCGGACACATGTTCAGCAGTAGCAAATTCAAAAAGTGTGACGTCATTCGTCTTGAATTTTTGGGGTCACATTTCCAACTGTTTTCAGTTAGTTGTAACATGTATCCATAGCCAGCTAACTGTGCGGTAAATACACAATCCAATTTTATCACTAAAAATCCCTGTTATTCATTCGATAATCCATTTGTTAAACCTGGATTATTGGTGGATTATCCCCCTCATAACCCAAGCCGATTAAAGTAGGTATGTCAAAATAGTTTTGATTTTCCGATAAATGTTGATAGACTTGGTTTACTGACCCAAGCAACAGGTTTGTCAACTCATACCAAGGTTTACAGTTCCATGGACTTGGAATACCAGTTGATAAACCGTGATTCCATATTTATTGCACATTAGACATTTTCATACGTCTTTGCACTGTGATAAACTATAGCAGTCGAAGGTCGCCGTTATGTTAGCTGCAGAGAAAAAATGTCTTCTGTCAATAAAAGGTCATTCCATGTTTTTTTTTTTTTTTTTTTGAACAGCGGTGATAGAACAACAAGTTTGTGTAGTAATGTAGTTTCTTGTTCAGAGCTTACCCACAAAACTGACTAACCTATACAGTATGTGATGCCCTGTACACCTATTGAGCATCTTACACGATCTCTTTCTCCTTCATTAATGCTTAGATGTTATCAAAGCAATGTCAACAAAATTCATGTATACGTTTCACTTTTGCTTGTACTTTTTTCTCCTTTTGCAGGGGATTTCCATACTGTGCGTTGTGCCTACATATAGTTACATACCAAAAGGTGAGTTAATTTTACTGAACTAGTGTTTGTTCCCAGACCTGTGATGCAATTCGTTGACACGCAGTTGGAAACAGAAAGAAAAATGTTAATGAATAGAGCTTCTGTATACATTTCAAGTAACACATGGAGCAAAAATTACATTACCTTTGCAACGTCTTCAAACTAGATTTTACTACATCACAACTGATTGATTTCTAGCACCAGGCTCGTACCTCGAATAATACTAAAATAATTCATTTTTTCGAAATCTTTGAATAAATAAGATTAAAGGAATAACTCTTCAACTTCACTCACGAAAAACCACTTCCGACCTCTATGAAGATCAGATTCCGAGTCTCCCGTCGTTTCTTTTCTTTTTTTCAACTCCTTTACTTCATTACAAGTATAAACAACTTTATAACGCATGCGACACACTCACTAATACGCGCGTGCTAACCTTCCAAGAAACTGGTTCACTCACATCATGATGTGCACTATAACGCGTGCGTATCTACCTTTGTTCCAAAGATAGCAATTTAAAACACTGGGCACGCGAATGAATGAATATGTGTACACATGCTGCGCTTGTTCATAAAGCAGACTGCTCTGAAAGTAACCTTGTGGATGTAAAAACACACAGCTACACGACAGTACTTTCAAAGAGACATGTGAAGCGATGGTGGATACTTCCTTTTCATGTGTCTATTATGAATACAAACGATCAAGAATCAGATATAAATGTTTTAAGGATTGAAGTCGCAAAGTCGTATGTGTGACCATGACATCGATAGATCAATTTTCGGAAGACTAAATGAAAACTTGTGCATACCTTACAATTGGACTATTTTGAAAATCGCATGAAATATCTTTCCTTTCCAATGTGAATCCTCTATACCTAAACAGTAACGAATAACTGTCGCTGCTGTTTACTAAATGAGCTCAATGCTCCCAAACACTCACTGCAGTGTTCGGCCACCCTTGCTCAAACAGGCCACTATTGATTGAACTACCCCGACTGTCGGTTCCATGGTACTGAAAAAAAATGTTGCCAGAATGGTAGTGGCATGGTGACAGTTGTGGTCCCATACTGGGGATGACTCACCATTGGACTGGAGTTAGGGTAGTGTCACTCAGCTCTAAAACATTGGTGATGTAACTCATGGCTGTGGTGACTGACTCGGACCATGCGTTGTTGGGAAGTTTGCCATTGATGGTTGTAAAGATAAATACCTCATTGCCCGACGGGTTGACACTCCTTCGTTTACAAACAATTGCCTTGCATCTTGTAACATTCATGACACATCAGGAGGACTTGGGTGATTGTATCCAAATCGTAATGGCTTTGGACAGATCTCGAAGGTTCATTTATCTCCTCGTCAGCATCTATTTTCACGCGACATCAATGTGGTAGTGAATGTTCTTGTTCTCTGCCTACTGAGTCTTGTGTGATCACTGTGGTAGTAAAGGGTTCCATCCCTGTCTTGGTCTACCAGAATCTGTATTTCTTTCTTTATATTATGTGGAATGTATCTGACATAGTTTTGCAAAATGTCATCTTCGGATTCATTGTCACAATTCCTCTTCTTACTCGATTTTTCTGCTCCCTCACTCTGGTGTTCCAGTTGGTTTTGTGGCCAACGTTTTGTTCCCGATCTTCACTCATCTGATATTTTAAGATAATCACACGATATCAGTGTTGTGCGCAATTCTTAACAAAGACACTTTATCCTACTTCCCAGGAGAAGCTCAAAATACTTTCAGTTGTATGTATGACTTTTGACTTTTACTAGCACCCCACCAAATTTTGTGTCCGACGATACTGTAGGCCTCCGCCATCCTGTTTTCCTTCTTTATGCATAATCGGCTTAACCGTGGAACTTGTTGTTGGCCTTTGATTTCAACTGGAAAGCCAGATCTATTGGCAATCGAGGCGTTTTTTTGAACATTAGACATTAGACAAAATGTCTTGTACTAATTCGTTTCATGGGGGAGAACAGGTGTAGGCATTAAGAACCTCGTTCAAATGTGTCTTCCAGTTGCCTTTTTGGTCTTTTCACAAGGTACATTGATAGCAGTATGCCACTGAGTCTTTCGACTTGCTCAATACTCTGTGGGTATAGTAGAGGTGGTTTGAGATTTCGCGATGCCACAGACACACTAGGCGGTATTAGTGAATTTGTTGTCGAACTCTCTCCCCTGGTCATGGAATAGCCTTCCTACCTCCTAAAGAAACTAAATATCAGCACACAGTCTCCGGTCAGCCACCGTCTTTGATGATTCTTTCTTTGTAGCGCTGGTCTGCAATGATGGGTGAAATGCGTTAAATGATCTGACATTACCAGAATGCACTCATATCCCTCTTTGCCTTTTTCTATGTTTAGTATACAAACTAGTTCAAATGGCTCTGTTGTTATTATCGGTATTTGGGGTGCCCGGCTTCTGTTTCAGACACCATCATATATTCGTTACATATTTACATAGTGCCATCGGTTTCCTTATGAGGCCAGTGGAATCTACTGGAGCTTGTTGTACCAGGGAGGTGCTGGTTGTACCATCCTTCCGGTTCACAGATGTCCGATATATTATATGCAGTTCCTAACTCATAGACTTTTTGCCTGAGGTGTTTCCGAAAGGCCAACTGGTCCGTGGTCTTTTTTTTTACGAGGACAAGATTCTAATCTAAAAGACTCTAAAATGACTCCAGTCTCTCGGTTGTTCTGCATTCCGCTGTATATCACATTGTCTGGGGAAGTCGAGGGGCGCGGAAGGAAGGAGTAATCAAAGTGCTTGTAAACCATAGATTATTCTGTCCTGTTTGTCGAAAACATGTGAAAGGGACATTCTAAAATGAGTGATTTGAACATTTTATGCCATCCTAATAAATGTCTCGATCCTAACAAAGTACTTAATAGTTCAAGACTTCTTTTTTCCGTTGACGAAGACAAAGGACTTCTACTTTTGATGGTAATAGGAGTAAATTGCCTCTTAAAACTTGATATGACATGGCCTACTTAGTAGTATCTATGGAAAAGCTAACTGCAGGGTTCCCATACAGTGAACCCGATAGTTAGGAACCATACCTAGCCTAGAGTCAGGTACGCCCTCCCTTACTTTATACCTGTTTTCTCTGTACCTATGGGAATTTGTTGAGTTGGGAGAACCACAGTAGAGCAGCGCGATCTGTTACATTTTGCCACTGTTTGACTGATGTTGTAATGTTTAGTGACGATTCTTTATCAGTATGTTACAAAATGGTAACGATGAGAACGTTATTTCTTGAAACACCGACTCCTTACTTTTGGCTTTCTCCTTTCACGTGTTTTCGGAAAACGGGATGGAAAAATCGATGGTTTACAACAATATCGATTACTCTCCATCCCACCATACCTCTCGGATTCCGTACATGACTGTGTTTTAGCCTTGTCGGCGTGAAAGACTATTTCAACGGTATGAGGTGCAACTGACAATATCCTGAGTAGTTCTTACTATTGGCTTCCTTACCTTCTACCATTGTCAACATAGCTTTTCTGAGAAGACAAAGGTACTTGCGTTGAATTAAGAATTCCGAGGTGGATACTTGAGATAGAACTGGTAGCTTGTCAACAGGCTACAGTTTGCAATGCTAAGGACATACCTTAAAGAACATATTATAAATCATCTCGAAACTGTTGTGCGGTTGGAAATTTTTCTCCGGTAAGTCCTCGAGCCATACCCAATCATTACACCCTCGGTCGATGGTAGGTTACCGCAACTGGCCCTTCCTTTGATGCATTGGTGTGCAATATAAATGGCATATCAAAATCTGGTAGACCATTACAGCTGTTTTAGTCATTAATCATGGGTTGAAGATTACTTGATGTTCCACTGGATTGGCTGGTCTACTCACTTATTTCATACCTTCATTGTCTCTTTCTGCTGTTTTTCTAGCAATTTCTTAGGTCGTCACAACAGAGCAAACAGCCTTTTTGCATAATCCCCCATATACCTCCGCTAGTGTCCCGTCATCCCCAACAGTTGCCTTTCTTCACCAACCGTAATTGCTTTCTTGGTTTTCAGAACGAGGAGGGCCTCTATATCTTTCATGTTCCTCGGTTTCCTGTTTCATTCACAACCGTCAAATTGAGTCTATTGAAATTTTGTATGGGTTAGTTACATGTAATGCTGCGCGACTCTTTAGATCTTTAGTTCCCATGCTGCTGTGGTGTATGTAACCGGTCAATGGTCAATTTTTCTCTTATATTGATAGTATGTTTTAATGGTCAAGCTTTGAAAACCAACCGCTTCCACTCGAGCCATCAAGCACGTCTTGGATCCTAGGCAGAGATTGTCGATCTGGTACAGTCTTTGTTGTTAATTCCCTGAAATCAACACATACGAAGGAACCCATTCATTTTCCCTACACAGACAACTGGTGAGGAGTAGGAAGATTCAATTTTGAAATTCACCCTCTTTGAAATGAGCCGGTCCCCGGCGTCTAGGTTCCCGGCGTCTTTGTCGGTCGGTTTGGTGTCTGACCCTGAAGTTGTCTGTGTGAAGATGCAGTTCGTTATGCCTTGGTTGGGTACCCCTACCCCTTTTCACCGAGTTGTAGAGCCTGTTCACTATCTGGAACGGTGTCGCTCCAAGCCACTACGAAAGCAATAGCCACAGCCCCGTCCAAACCCCCACCCCCTCGCTTCTCTGCGTGGAGAGCATCCCATTTAATGTCCGGACTCTTTTTTCGAACACACTTCTGATCTCCATATGAGTGTGTTATCAACAACTTGTTCAGCTGAACCTGTTGCCTCAGGTCATCATATTATCTCATAACTACAGATAGTATACAGGGAGGAGATACTGCATTTCGTTGAGCTGTTCAGTCGCCAAAATGACACTTAAGCTACCGCCCACCATACAACCCTTGTGGTATTCAATTGAAACTAATCCATTGATTTCTTATATGGGGGTACCTCATGATATGCAAATGACATGGAGGGAGATTACCGACTGGATAAGGGTGTGAAAATGGGTTACTATAGCACGTAGTGCAGTGTGTTAGGTGTATTGTATTGCGTCAACATGACCTTGATATGATCATGTCATGAAAGATGTTTACCAATAACCCCTCCCCCTCCCCTACCAAAGAAAAATGTAACAGTATAAATTTTGATACTTTCCTCACAAAGTTGCCATTCCCTTCAAATTTTTGGAAGGTAAACTGAATATCATAAAAGTGGTTTTCTTAACATTAAGAGATAATGTATTTGCACAGAACTAGTTATTTTATGTGTAAAATCGTCCTGTGGTAAGGAGAAGATAACTGACAGGACTTAAAAAAGAGTTCACATGCAGTTCAATCTAAAATGAAAAAAAAAATCATTACTTAAAAATAAACAATTCCTGATATGTTGAGTTCACATCTGGCATCAAATATACCACTCTTTTGCATTTAGTCCACCTTACATAATCAAAACCTTTCCAAGGGACCATCCAAATCTTTCCAGGGGATGGCAATCAGTCATCAGATCCGTCATATCACAATTTCACATTTATGTACGGGTTCAGACAGTGGCGCACGCGGGACGGGAGAGGGGTGGGGTGTTTTGCTGTTTTGCATTGTTGCCAAGTCTAGTAAAAAATTGAATAAGAATAGCATTGTTTTCATCAGGGGGCGGATCAGTCCGTCGGCAAATCTGACAGCCTATAGCTACTGGTAAGGATTAAGGAGAGAAATGAATCTTCAAGTTGTTACACTTTGAGCAGAAAGTATTACATTTAGGACCAAGTTTGTTACATTTTGATCAGTTGTTACAAAATTGGTCTTAACAATTCCGACCAACCCCCTACCGATTGTAGTCTAAAATCGTTTTTACCAGTACATGATTACACTAATTTATTCAGATAATTTCAGAAATTATTCACAATGAATCCATTAGTGACAATGGCCACTTGGACACGAAAGATCTAGTGGTGTCACCCTAAAAAGGATATCCAAGTGGCCCTCACCGCAGTTGAGGTAACGTTTCAGTGTTGTTATGTTAAGTTTTTCTATAGATAGTTACACTATTTTTCCCACAGATGATGACACCGGTTTCAGCTTCATCTTCTTTTTTTAATGTGACCTACTGTAATGACGAGAAAGTTGAGAATACTACCAAAGTTAATCCGGACACAAAAGACCCCAGCTGTACTACCCCAAATAGGTTGACCAGATGCCTTTTCCAGCAAAAAATAACAGGGCATTTAAAGACTTCTCAAAAAATAACGGCGACGATCGGACGTATTTATATGACGTAATTAGGTATTTGACCATTTTTATCAAACCGACAGATAGTCGTAACGATGTAGATCTACGCGTAAATTTATCCAGGAATCAACTGTCAATCAAACGTACCAGCCATGCGTAATTCTTTTCATATAACATAAACAGATAAGTAGGAAACTTCACAAAGATGACAATACTATATGAGCACGAACACGTCTGAAAAACTGTATATTTCAGACATCGATATGTCTTTTCTCAGCACTAACGATGGTAATTAAGAAAAGTTTCTTAAAACATTGGACCAGAAAGGTCTTGTCACAAACACTGCTTGCTCCAAGTCCTCAAGAGCAAACAAGTAGGCAATCCACTGAGTTGCAAATCTCATCCCGACACTGAGGTGAATATATGTATCTGGAGACAATATTGCCGTGCGGCTCTGTGATAGAATAGTGGCGTCAGATCGGTTTACATATTGGCTGCCAACTAAAATAACTGCTTTAAAATCATCGCGAAATTGGTCGTTGATGATAATAGGTGCGGAGTTTCGAAAAACGACACAAAATCTTGGACGAGAGGTTTAATAAAATAAATGGTAAATAGCGCATGCGCCTAAACGTAAAAACTGGGGGGGGGGCAGGACTAGCCTAATTTTAAAATATGGCTTCCTGAATTATCTAGGCCTACTAATTAAAAGCAAGTGTAGCAAGTCATCTTATGCTTGGCCCCAGGTCAACATTATCACGACTGATTAGGGCCTACTGCCCTAATCACTGATCAGGCCCTAGACTCGGTGCCTCAGTGTCTGTAGTGCCTGCTCATGGTTCAACTGTATTAACTAAATCTAGGTCTACACCTGAGTGAATGTGCATTAGACGTTCCCAGGCCTAGACCTGATGTTTTCAAGTACGGGCATGAGGGCCGCGTAATTCGTATGTTGCTACAAAAATATGAATGTACAGGGTACAGCATACAGGAGGCTAGGCTAGTCCTACCTAGCCTAACAGTCGCTTCACCTTAATTTGTAGGGCATTATTGTTCACTGCGTATGCGTCAAACGGCATAAACACAGGCATGGGAGTATCAATGTGCCTAGCAACCGAGTGTGCGTCAAAGTAGTCGGTTTCGCATGAGCCGTCCTCGATGTTTTTGAATGCAATGAAAAACGCGTTACGTTGTAAGTGTTTCTATTCTATCTTCACAGCGCCTAGGCATATTTCGAGTCTACTTAGATTAGACTGTACCTATATCAACGAAAACGCTTGGAAAAATGACAATGCTACCAGACATAATCACTCAGCCTCAAAAATGGTTGCATAGATTAAAATGCCGTGTCACATTCATGGGAAGACAAAGATGTAAAAGTCATGTTGAAACCATACACTGCTAACACTTAACAAACTGTATTACACGCTAGTGACAGTGACCTGTTACCTTGATCTATGATGTTATCGGTCGAGTGGACACTACATCTCAAACCCACACACTTACTCACCAAGTTTGAATTTTATCCAAGAGGAGATCGTGAGAATTTTTAGAGCATTTCGACTTTTCACACGTGAGCCTTGACTTTGTGACGCCATCAATATTGTTCACAGAATTTCTTGTATCTTCTACTTTTCGCGTATGGTAATTTTATAGCTTGTAGGATATTCACAAATAGAGATAATACGAACATGCATTTTTTCTTTTCGTCACCTGTGACCCTTGATATGTAGGACGAACACTATACTATTTATCCCCGCACCTACCCACCAACTATTTATATTTAATCACCTCGCAACGTCGTCAGTAAAAAAATGGTACTATCAATACATGCATCAATACATGTACTATCAATGTATGGTAGTTTTGTCTTTTAGGACATTCGCCCATACAGATAACGCTAAAATTTGTTTTGGTTTTTGTGGCCTGTGACCATTGACTTTTTGACCTGTGACGTCATCAGCCTGATAACAGTATATCTTTTATCCGGGCACCTACCTTCCAAGACACACTTTCTTTTGTGCCGACATACACTCGTTTGGACCCACTTTTACCCTTCTAACCTAGTGGGTAACTCTTATCCATGTCATTTGTATATCATAAGGACTACTGACCCATCAAGTTTCCGTTGAATACCAGAAGGGGTGTAAGGTGGGCTACCATTTAAGTGTCATTTTTCTGACAGTACGTCCTTATATCGGGATATGATAACAATTCTTTCCATATTGCAATAAATTTTTGCAACATGGATTATTGCAACAACGTTTTGCAACATGGACGCTTGCGCACTCACACCTCAGGTCAGCGCGCGTTCTGAATTATAATGTCTCCCCCACCCTTCAAAGAGGGAGAAATCGCTTAAAACACCGAGGTATTTATTCAAGCTACGGGAATAAGTTGACAGTTTTATTACCCATTTGCTTCCTGGTTTTGCTCTTTGACAGAAGAGTAAAGATTAGCACGGTACAAGTATTAGTAACAAGAATGTCCATTATTGTGTTCGGATGCGTTTTCTAAAGGTTACGTGATTGCATTTTTTTCCCTTCAGTTTATCGAGCGGCTATCTGCAAGAAACATACTGACATTCATGGAAAAGATTCGTACGGCAGAAGAGACTTGTTTGTGACAATATTGTCAGGAAAAGACAGTAATTACGAAATTCAGGACATTTTTCCACAAAAGTGCCACATATAAATATTAAGTAAAACAAATTTACATATCTGTCTATTTCATCATAAGCTTTGTGATTGGCTTCAAGTACAAGAGCACACCAGCAAAAACAATAACAAGGAACAGATCGAACCACCTTCTGAACAAGGGATAACCACTTTATGAAATTTTCTGTGTATATACATTTAGGAAACCAGGTGGTTCATAGCATGTATTTTCTGACAACTATTTTTTTGTCTCTTTACAGTATGTGCACAGTTATACATTGTTTTTTACAGAGTCAGATATTGAACAGTATTTGACTTTCAACTAGTTATTCATTGTATCCGTCAGGTTGTACATAGAGCATAAAACCATACTTGCAGAACTTTGCATAATTGGATTTTGTAGCAAAGCAATCTAGGGACAGAATCACAAATGTAATGTGAGTCTTGGTTGTAACCAAGCAATAAATTTTCATTCCATAGTGAATGTTATTAAAGTTTACTTAGTAATGTACTTAAAACATGGCTGGTCCATTGCTGGTGTTTAAGAAAGTGGTCGACTAGAAGGCTCGTTGCCTCTGGCAACTGAGAGAAATTACAAAGGTGGTATCTCCTTTTCACCTTCCAGAGGCATCTATGCAAAAGGGTATAGCACAGATGAAATATGCCATATATGCTCCACTTCGCAAAGTTTTGTCAGTGCCTGTTTGTAGTTCACTTATTGTGTGTGTCTTTGGTAAGTGGCATTACCATGTGTCCACAATCCACAATTCTACATGAAGCACAAAGTCATCCTTACCTGCTGCATTCTGGAGACATGCTGTTCCTCAAATGCAACAAACGTATCGTTTGAACCTGCTTAAGCTTGCACAACATTGTAGAACGTTTGATGATAAACTGAATAAATAGCAGTTTATATGCTGTTTTCTGTTGAAGGTATTTCTCATTTTCTTAAAAATGAAATCTGTTTATTGAGTTGTAAATTTTCCATAGTTCCACTGTTGTACAAGTTTGTTTCTTTGGACAAATTTCTTTGTATTGATAATGCAAATACATGATTAACTGATCCACTTCATTCTTTATTGTACCTTTGAAATTGTTTAACACTAGCTAGTAGACTAGTATAAAAGACAAATACACTGGTACCTACACAGCAGTAGACCCATAAATCATATGATATTGTAAACACTTCACGAGCATTGAAGTGACTTGTGAGAAGTGACTTGGTCTCGCCCTCGAACTGGAGGGATGGTGACTCGGTCTCAGCCTCAGATTGCGGTGACTCGATTACAATACTGCTAATATTAAGTTGATTCATTGAGCTTGGCGTGAGAGACGTTGTTCAAAGTAGGTCTGCCTGTCTACGGTTTTTGTCGATCGTCTGTTCTTAAGTTATTTGAACTCATTTCAACATTATTGTAAAGCTAAATTCTTGCAATATTGTATCAACAAAATGATTAGAAGGAAAAGTAAGTAGAGGTAGAAAGTACGTATAACTTTTTGTTCTGGCAATCTGTTGGAATTGCAAAAGAACAATTGCATAGTATCTCTGCCACTACTGAGGTGTACCCACGAACGGTATATGTGTGCTACATAAATATACACATCTGCGCAGCTGTTCGTCTACCACAGTTAGTACATGCATACTTGATATTGTACGGCTATTGTACTCTGTGATTTAGTCAGGAAGGAAATCTTCGTCGGACATTACTTGTTGACTAATTAGCAGTTTCTTTCTAATCTAAAGCGAGTAAGGTAAATTTTCACAGTTAACAGAAAGAATTTAACATAACGGTATCGTGTTAACCTCGAGCTGGGTCAAATCTCAAAGGTGGGCTTTACTGTAAGTCACATAAACCCTGTATTTACTTGCGACCATGTACACCCAAACGCCTGCGCACCAACATGGTATAATTTTGTAATTGCGAGCTTAAACTCTCATAAATCTTGGTGAAGTTAGGAACAATACATCAGGTGACGTCACTTTGATGAAGACTTTCATGTTGGATCTAAAAAAGTAAAACAAAATCAGATTTGACTTACACTTTATTAATATTAACCAGTTTTCATCATTTTGACATTTTTGCCACTTTGTCACTTTTGGTTAACTATTTTGGATAGGAATGTTGGTAAGATAGATAGGAGATGGATGAGTTTAATAATTTATGACTTAGATTCTTTTCAAGTCTCTTGTGTTTCTAGTTTTCCTGCTTGAAGTGTGTAATGTGAGAGTATCTATGTCAAACAGTAACGTGAAGAGCAACAGGGAGATGTCTGCGAGATAATATTAATTTAAGGGACAATTGGTAAATTTTTGAAAGTTTCTGGTGCCCGCCACCTGCACCCCCTCCCCATCCGTCTTCCCCTCCCCACTTTCCACTGGTGGGTTTCTACATATAGCACTATTATGTTTAAAACCAACATCCCTGGAGCAATAATTTTCTCTCATTATCATGAAGTTCATATAACTATCGTTATCCACTGAAAAATTTAAGAGCTTTTATTTTTTTCCAACTCTTTAACATTTCTTATAACTACACCGTTTGCAGCACATTCAACGGCTTCGACAACGCCAAGAAGATATGTGTCTGAACTTATGCATGAACAGATCAAATTGACATGTGATACCTTTATCGATATCCATAGGGTTTGGATATAAGACAGCTTGGCTTACATAAGCATTGATTAACCGTTAACAAATGTGTGTAATGATGTTTTATTTATACTATTTCTATTATCGTGTGAGCAGGGAGATGCTCTTGTACAAGTGCGGATTGCAGGCTACAAAATCTGTGGCTATAACATTTCAAAAAATGAAAACAACAATAATACGAACAATCGACTTATTTAATTCACAACTACTGACTTAGAAATGTAAGCGGCCCACAAGGGAGTAAAGCGGAGGTACTGCATCAGCATCCATCTCAAGGTGTTATTTTATAAACATTTTAGATCTGTCTATAAAATGCTTTGCAAGGATTGCAGAGGTTGACGGTAGTTTTTTTTTTAATGCATCGAAGGATTCAATAGATTATAGTTACATCCGTAATCATAGAAGAATGTGTTGCTTAAAGATAAAAAATGTCTTTATCTACCTTCATGCAGCTTTTTCAGTGGGGGTACCACATGTGAAACATTTTACCCGAAAATTATGACCAACAATTTAAAATTCATTATATACGTAGCTAACGTAGGCCTACTATCATAGGCTGAGCGGAACTTCAGACCTTGTGGGGGGTTTCGTCCGAACCTTCACCCTCCCCACCCCTCCTGGATACGGGCCTGCTTTATCATTAATCTTCCATCTTCTCACCTATTTGATAAAATCTTGAAAATAAAATTTACGCCATGTCTATTTTCGAAAAAATCCCATTAACGCTTGATTGGGCACTCAGCAACTACAGTGGGTGTTGTAATTCGTTGGACTAAATTTCTTTTCTATAATGAATTATATTTTCATTGATGCATCGCTTTCGAAAGCAAACATAGCTACGTGAAATAAATCATCTCTAACGAGAATGTTGGTTGCATGCTCAGTTTGGTAAGGTATAAAGGTTCCACTTTGTCTGTCTTAGTTTCCAATAATTCAAATGATTTTTGCACAAGCTTAGTATTAACTCTTTCCGTGCTAAAATGTCCTCCAAATGTTACTCATATCGCATTCCCAAATTGACCGTTACACATTCTATAATGTAGGTGCCCTAATTAATAACAGCAATACTTTTTTTACCATGCGGTAGCCACTGAAAACCACTTTGTGGTCAAATTAGATTTTATGTGAAAATGAAATTTTCAGCAGTCAGTTGACAGTAATGTTCCGTCATGCAAAGAGAGTTATGATGATAGGTGGCATCAATGATATGAAGACATTGCAAAGGACCTCACGTGATACAGGTTTTGCACAGATGACTTTATAAAATTATTCAAATCTTAACATTGTCCATTAACTTTACTTTAGCACCATTAATTGGTAACTTTTTAACAATTCCAGGCTCGAAAATCAATATGCTGTGATTTCCGCATTTTCAAAAGTTCACGAAAAACTGGTTGTACTCTTACGGTTGTAAAAAGCTATGGAAACTAGTTGTCCAAATGCATCCTAGTTTTCAAAAGAAACGGTTTGCATTAGAGGATTGCTATTCGCAGGGAAGTGTTAGACATTCACCACAGGATCCGGTTTCGCTAATTTTTATATATTTAGCCTCCTCCAATAAAAATATTCTATTTGATAAGAGGCACCCACTGTTGTGTCTGAGCAATGGATAAAGAAAAGACCAGTGGAACGTATCAGGTTAAGATTCCATGAATGGAAAATGAAAAAGTGATGTTGACTTCTAGCAATCATCAACCAGCAGAAAGATGATTAGAGGGTCTATGGAAGAGATAAAAAGAGATAAAAAATAAGAGATAAAAACTAGGTGAAGCATACCAAGATGTGATCAAAGAATGCTTAAACAAAGGTTAGGCTTTGTGAAAAAAAGAGGATGAGCCAAAGAGACCTAAGTGGTTCATTGAGCACTTTCCGGTGGTAAATTATACTATACAAATTAAGTTAGAATAGTATTTGATACTGCTAAGGATAATACCGAGTTTAACTGATGTGATAAACAATGGTCCCAAGTTACAAAACTTATAGCTCAAAAGATTTCATGCCAGGATTAACATTGAGAAATTTCTCCTAGCGCGACAGAATATTCTATTGTCTACCTTCACGGATGATAGCATGACTAGTGTGAGAGGGGAAGATACTGCAATACAGTTGTATGAAGAGCACACCGCGATATGGACAAAAGCTGGAATGGCTGCTAGAAAGTGGGTTTTAAATTCAATGAGAGTGCTTGAAGCACAGAGTTAAAGACATGAAAATCACTGACAGAGAAAGGTCCTTCAAGTTAAGGCTTAGGGCTAACATGGTTGTCTGAAAAAGATGTGTTGGTGTTTTATGGCCTTAGACAGAAGTATGGAAAATATGATTAAGAAAAATATGTTGAGTCAAATTTACAAGTCTTTTTGATCTGTTAGGATTCATATCACCTGTTATAGCCACAGGAAGATATTGCTTCAAAAATTTGATCAAGTGCAGTTCAGTGGAAAGAGGAAATATCTCCAGAGCGCGAAGTAAAGGTCAAAGCATGGGTCACAGTTTGAAACATTTTCATTTCGGTTTATTTGTCTCTTTGAAAACAAAACGATAATATTTAAATACGAAAGAAAGAATTGAAAACATTATAGAAGAATCACTGATAACTGTAAATAATGTAACTTTTAAGGGCTTTCTTGAATGAATTAAGTGAGCTTTGCTTAGTAATGTAAAGAGGTAACAAGTTCCAGGATTTGGCACTTAGATATGTTACACTTTGTTGAGATAATTTCATACAGACTGGCACAGACTGTTATCATCAGCGTATGAGATAATGCAAAGGGTATCGCGTCATTAATGTTTATTACAAAAAGCAGAGGGCCGAGAATAGACCCCTGCGGAACCCCGCAATGGAAGGCCAGGTTGAAGGCCAGAGCATATGTAACCACAGAGTCGAAGTAGAAGTCGCCTTAGAGAGGGTAGGACTGAGCCCTCTACAGAGGGGAGTCTAAAGGGGATCACAGCAAATCACAGAGAAGGCAACCTTGGCCAGGCCAGAGAGGGAGACAAGTAGCCTGGCGTTACAGTGCCTGTTATTGTTAAGAACGGCAGAGGCAGGTTAAAAGTCAATGCTCTTCTTGATGATGCCACCACATCAACATTCATTTAATCGTATCTCAGAACTAGAAGAAGGTGAACTGCCATCTATCAAAACCTTGGGTGTTTTGTCAAAAGCGACACAAAATGTTTTTGCCTTCAAGCCAAGCCCCCCCCCCCCACCAGCGGACTACTTACAAAGGGAAACATTCTTCGCAAGCTGGCCACTATTTTCGATAAATTGGGTTTTCTTTCCCTTCATCATATGCTGTGTTGCTTCAAGGGCAGCAGTGGTGGACTGGGGTGACCAAATAGACGGTAGTTTTGTAAAGAAAGCGTCAGTATTTTAATGTATAACCCCATTCAGCAGATCTAAGACTGCTTAGGTGTCTGAGACTAGATGGAGGTCAGGATATGCGTTCCATGGAAATACATACCTTTGCAGAGGCTTTCCGAGATGCGTTTGGCCCGGCAGTGTATGCCCTTACATCGTACACGAATGGGCATGCTTCATTCTGATCAGATAGTATAAATGTTCTTTGGTGGGTACAGGGATATAGTCTCATGTTTAAGCCCATTGTGTAGGAGAAATTCAGGAACCATGGAGTCCACGGCAGTGGAGATACGTGCCTTCAAATTCAAATCCGGCAGATCTTGTGTCAAGAGGAATGCCATCCAAAGAATTAGTAACCGATACATTTTGTTGGTTAGGACCATCGTATTTGAAACAAGCGGAAGCAAACTGACCGAAGAACAAAGTAGAAGAAGGTACACACGAGGAAGACAGGAAGAACAGCAGAGTATTGGTGTCAGCGTAAACAGTAAGCTCACATGCAGGCCGAGTTTCTGAGGGAGCTATGTAGCGATTGAAACCAACCCGCTACTCCGATTGGTGAAAGTTCATTAGAGTTCATGCTTGGGTTCAAAATTTCCTAAATAATTGCAAGCTCTCAGAAAGAGAGATAGAAAAACGAGTTGACACCTGAGGAGCTACGAGAATGAGAACATCGAATCATAAGCCAGGAATAACAAAAAATGTTTGCTGTGCTGTGTGTCAGCTACACAAATCATGGCTCCACTCCCTAGTATTACAGTCAAGATGCCTCTAAGGGCGTTCGCTAGAACAGCCGTCTTTTTCCCCAGGTCCATTCTTCACCAAGCAAGGTCGTGAAAGATAGCTTTAACCGAAGAGGCGATGGAGAAGAGAACAAGAATTGTTACGCCATGTGTGGCATAGGTGCTTAAAAGAATGGCTTCCATTGCTCAATCATTGCCGGAAATGGTTACTGCCCCACTGGTAGCAATCTGCAAATAGGGATGCTGTGGTTGTCGTCGATGTTGGCAGTGCTAAGGGGAAATGGCCCATGGGACGGGTAGTTGAAGTGTTCCTCGGGGGGATGGAAATGTCAGGGTTGTCAAACTCCGAGTGGGAAAGAATAGTCTCACGAGGCCTATTACAAAGGGCAATAATTAGAGACAAAATCTCAAGAATAGTTCTGTGTCTGTATGAGTAACTCAACTTTTGAGTGATGATATAGATTTGTCAAGGATCATTAAATATCGAAGGGAATCGAACTTTTGTCTTAAGTTAGCATACAAAATTAACTTTGTGAAGACATTAATACCTTATGCCTTTATCCTATAGTCAAGGCAGTTATTATCTACAAGTTTTCTTTTTTCATTTCACTCTAACCAACATCCTAACAGGTGTTCGATAATTTGAAAAGCAATTGTTGTAAACATCACTGACTTGTTTGGGATCAGTATCTAATTTATCATTAATTTTGACACGATCCATAGAAGCCATGTTGTTAGTACCAAGAGGACTGCAATTAACGGAACGCCGGGAATTCTCAATGTTATTGTTGCGAATAAATATTTATAGAAAGACTTCTTGGCACAACGATTACAGTTGTAAGGCGATTGCGTTACCGTTTTTACTCACTGAAATCACTGGCAGTGCGACGTCTTAAACATTTCTTAGACGTTTTTTAGTTTGACAAGAATTCAGAATATCAACAGTTATCCAATCCTCATTGACGTTATCGTTCCGTATCCCTGCACGTTTGGTAAAAGGGAAATTACTATTGAAATAATTACAAAAGGATACTATTGAATTTATTAAGAGCTTCATCAGTTTGTAGTTATATACCGCTTGCCAAGGAAATTATTAAGGTTGCTAGGTGTTATTTTTCGAAAGCTTGACATTTTAACATAATCACTCCTGTGATTACTGAGCTTGCAGAGAGTGAAAATAGGAAGTGATCAGATAAATCATCTATTAGGATTCCAGAAGTGCATTTTGCTGAACGGTATTAAACCCTAATCTTTTTACAATTTTGTTATGTAAATTCTAGCTGGCGTGTTTGATCAAGTTCTCGACCGGCTATAATGGATACTTGTAAAATCGAACGATTACCGACCTTGATAGGAATGAGATACGACAACTCCCTGGATTTGCCCTCTTGTTTTAATTTTCAGATCGCCACATAGAAATACTACATGGACGTATTTGCCGGAAGCTTGTTTGCCAGCATTTAGTGCAAATTAATTGGACCGACATTATACAGGGCTGGACGCTAGCTAGACCGTTTGCTTTCCGTAACTCGCAGTGTGTAATCATCTTTAGGCAAGTAGATATAGTTTCGTGTAAAGCCAGACTGGAAACTACCGAAAACTTTAAAAACTGAATGCGTTCGCTCCATCCGAAAAAAATTCCTCGTCTTTCGGTGTTTTTAAACTTCTAGTTTGTAAAAAAACCGCTAAAAAAAATCCTTACATTAAAATTTGCCACAGGTAATAGTGTAAGTAATGAAGGGCACCACTTGAGCCTCGCCCCCCCCCCCCTCGTCAGTTTTCCAAGTGACCAAGAAAGTTCATATAATACTGGATTCCTGACGACTGGATTCCTGAACTCGTCACATCTTTTAAGGACTGCTAATTGGGACGCGATTATAAAAAAGAATACTATCAGAACAGATAACTATAAATCTTATGGATTTGTTATCTGAAGTCAGGAATCTTATCTTAAGCTTCTGAGTTCTAACTTCACTAGGTTCTAACTAGTTCTAACTTAACTATGTTAGTCTAGAAGCTGGCAAATGAAAATGCTGATGGGGAAGAGTGAATGCCCTCAGGAGTATCTAAATATCTGTCTGTAATTTTGCAAGAGATGAGAGAAAAAAATTACCATAATAAGAACAGTAATACATACCAGATCCAAGAATTGCAATTCAATTTTTTAATTCCCTCTCATTTTTGCGAAGCACCTGTCACATATTATAAGTTGACTCTCACCCCTTATACACAACCATATCATGTACACCGTTCTGCTGCCACTGGCGTAAAGCAGAATGTGAGGAAATGGTTGAATTAATCGCAATCTTTCTGGCCTCATAATTTTAGGCCAAACTTTCTTTTTACACTTCCTTAGTGTAAATCCCAGGTTACAAAAAGTCTGGAGCAAATGTTTTAGTATCCCTCCTTTCCAAAAGTGGGGGAGACAAATGCTTGCTTTTTATTTTGCCAACAGCGAGCCTGTCCAAAAATCTCAGCAAATTGAAAGAATGACATTGGGTTATTTGGCCTGGAACTCTCTGGAAAATGCCATTGATCGAAATCACACTACCAATCAGCATTGCAACTTTGCTGTTTTTAATTGAAAAAAGATTAAAACAACGAAGAAATTAATTGCGTTTTACCTTGAGTCAGGACCATGGTTAACAACGATTTTCATCGTTGCTTGAGCAAATCAAGCTTCTGACGGGTTTAACATGGTTGCCAATATTATCCAGAAATAACAGTAAAAAGCAGTTGAATTTCACCCTTAGTTCACCCTTCAAGTTCAAGTTCTAATCTCAAAACATAATGCATGAGTTTCGAAAGCTGCATTTTTTCAATTTTTGAAAGTTTGGGTGAACAAATTATCCTTTAAATAACTGTAATCATTATGAGAACGTTATGTCTTGAAAAGACGGTCACCACCCTTTCCATGTTTTGAATAATCTGTTTTTCTTTCCTATTAACAAACACATTACCTCTTTATTTCTATGTTATCTGTGTATTATATCTTTCGACAGGATTTACTGACAAAAAATGTAATTTGTCTGAAGACTGCAAAGGGGACCTCAGTGCATGTGAACTTATCCAGTGTGACTGTCCTGCTGGAGATAGCACAAGATGCTCTGGTATTAATGTAATCCTTCGTTGAATGTTAAAATTAGTTATCAAATAAACATGTGTTTTGAAGTTTTAGTCGTAATATTTGCCAAAGAAAAAATTGCAACTTTTATGGCAAAAACTGATTTGTTTAAAAATTATTAAAAGAAATCACTTTTTCAGATGTTTAGCTGTTTGTAATTATGAATGTATTAGTATATAGTTGTTTAGCTGTTTGTAACTATGTATATAGTTGATATATAGTTTTAGTTGTGACAGTAACCTTGTAACACTCATCACTTGAAGTAAAAATTTATCGCTCTCTTTCTTATCACTCTCTTCTTCCTTACATAATTGTTGGAGTGTGTAGCAGTCAACTTTTATTAATTAGATAATTCCCATTACTTTTAGTTAGGTCAAACCCTTTCTTGAAATCAATTTGTGAAAGGTACAAATTTCAAAATGTTAGAACATCTCAAAATGTTTTCTCTGGATTTGGTATTGGTAGCCACTGTAAATGGTAACTTTTCTCGCAAAAAGTCAAAACAAAAAAGGTAATCGCGGTTTCAGAAATGTCAATAAGGTTTATTGCTAATGAAGAACATTTGAATTAATTCTCTGTTTAATATTTGTGATACTTTTCCACTTCTGGTTATCTGTCACATTTACCGAGTGCATTCGAGAATGCTATCAAAACTTGAATTATGGGCAAGGAAATCAATTTGTTGGTTTGCTGTAAATATTGATTATATTACTGGTCAATTCAGAAATATTTATATCCGTCATGTTTTGCATTTAATCTTTTTTCCTTCACAGAAGTGAACAGATGTTTTCCTAGTTGCACTTTGCAATGGTTGAATGCTACTTCATGTTGCGACTATGTCCCTGAACAGTTTCATTATACTTCGGTAAAGAAATGTTTAATATTTTTATTCTTGTGCATATTACGAATATTGATAGTCCTTATAATTGATGAATGTTTTATGAAATTCCCATATGTGTTCATTTGTCAGTCAATTTACACTTACTAGTTTCTTTGTGGACTTATATTTTACTTAACCACTCATAGACTTTTTCAATACGTTCATCGATGCTTGAAAGGCCAAGAAGGAAATTGTGTACAATATTTCCTACACAAATTCGCAAACAGTTGGAATGGCTTCGGCCAATTACTACGTAATTTCGTAATGTTAGCCTAACTACAGATGGTGATAAAAAGCCAATGTTTTAAGGCGCCTAATTAAAAGTTTGATGGGAGATTCACAAACCATAGTTACAATGTATGATGATAAAAGTCAAATAAACATTGCTCAAGGACATATGATCCAGTTATTGCCGAGAAGCCTGCTTAAGATCTTTTGCCATACCCAAAAGTGACCTGTTCATACGATTGCAAAGGTTTGCCAATGAACAATCATCCATTTAACACGTTCAACTTTCTGATGGTACATATAAGTAACGCGATATGGGTTTAGTCAATACTAGTATAGTGAGTCCAATGTCCTATTTTATATGCAGATCTATCGTTACATATGAAACAAAGATTGCATGAAAATCAAACATGGGTCGATCTTCAGAGAATGCCCTCTCGAATTAAATAGTGCACCTTGACTAAGTGCCCCTTTCATTCACTCTTAACAACATAAACGTTTACTGGGTATTTATATCGGTTCATGCATTCAATTGTCTGTGAATGTTGACATAATAAACATTTTATGGTGAATCTTGATAAAAGTTCTTAGTAATATTTTTTGTAATGACAATTTAAGGTTGTGGGCTTTTTAAAGGCCGTGTTTGTCAGTAGAAAAGTTCAATCAACGTAAAAACTTTCATCATGCAACCATTGAAGGTAACGCAGCAGGAATGCATCTGCATCATGTTAATAATACAATTCTCTCTGAATTTACGAGTTTGTTAATGAGTTTGAACTCATAATGGCATCGTAGTGATGGAAGATACAAATTAAGTTAGCTGTGAGTTACCATTTTAGCTTTGATGCGGTTGTTTTATCCTTTTCAGATTTTTCACGTTCTTCACATAGAGAGGTACGTGTACCACACTAAAAACTTTAAAGAATTTGTCAAGATCATGGTCTGGTCCACTCACTCTGGAACTTCTAATTGGGTAATGATATTACATTTATGGGTTTTAAATCATTGCTAAGTGCCACTTTAAGAGTGTCATTTTTACTTTGCCACAAATGATATAAAAAATTTAAAGAATTTTTTACCTTCAAATTTAACAGTTAACCCCAAGCTATTTATCAGTTCGCCCCTATTCTGAAGATGTAATGTTATTACAGTAGTGGTAATAGTATTAATTACGGGTATTACATTTCATGTTCTTGGTCTTTTGTGTTCACTGTCTTGTTCATATGCGTTTTCTCATCCTTTTTTCTCCTCTTATTTTTCACCTGATTTGTTGTTGGCATAGCGTAAGCTAGCTGGAGAATACATTCAGAGTGTGCCAGTTTAGTGTCGGAATTTCCCCATATAATCTCAAAATTTAAATTAATGATGATTTTACTTGATTGGTAAATTGACAAGTATGAGTCAGTTGGAAAAAATATTACCCAAGACAAATATGTTAGAAACAGAAAACAACTGGTCTTCAACTAGCACGGACGTTGAATGCTAAATATCTGACCCCATTTTTGCAAACTTTGCCTATACTGCACACCTGTAACAGTTTTTGCTTCAGGTTTGCCATATTGAAAGTGAGAACCCATTGTTATTTTTTAGGTCATAGGTCATCTGGAGTCAATAGGGGAAAAATTGTGAAAACATTGTAAACACAATAAGGGAAGCTTAAGAAGTGAAGCTTGGACAGATCTTATATTTAATATGTAGGTGTACTGCAGAAGTAAAAGAACCCTATTGTTTTTACTGGAGGTTGCAATGTCATCACAGTGAAGAGAAGAGTAACGGGGGTTTATATCTATGGTACACAATACTCAAGATATAATGATAACCACGAGTAAGATGTTTTATTACGTATTCTCTCTAAGAAGACGAGGTGATAAGAGACGGGGCAAGTAATAATAAGAATAATGGACCGTTCTGATGTAGCGCCCTCCACAGACGACGTCCGTCTCAGGGCGCTTTCACATTACATTACCCTGGTCATCAGTGTAACCGTACCCCCACACAAACGCAGGTAAGGCAGCAGCTCGAGATCAGCCCCAATTTGACGAGTTACTAGCACGGACGTTGCAGGTACCCAATTAGCACCTGGGTGGAAAGGAGCAATCAGGATAAAGTGCCTTGCCCAAGGACACAACGTGGCGGTCTGACCAGCACTCGAACTCGAAACCTCTGGATTCCGAGACCGAAGCTCTAACCATTCGGCCACCACGCAAAAACAGATAACTATAAGCAGTATCTAAGTTACAATATTGAGAGATAAGGACAGAGTGCAAGTTGCGTAACCACATAGATCATCACATGACTTTCTTCATCTTGTGCAAAGATTCATCAACACTTTTTTTCTCACGGTTACAATAAGAAATACTAAGATACAGTTAGATAACCTTTACATACTTTCCACCACAGTTTTCAGAGGTTGTTTATTAAACTGTACTCTTTTGTCTCCATTTTCGCCTAACTGTGGTCGGTTTCTCCTTGAGCCCTGACGTGGTACGTTTGTATGTCATATGACATATGTCTTTGTTTGAGGATAGTACCTTTTTGTTGGTCTTTGGTGCGTACGACTAACTTGTCCACGTGCCAGTAATTGTCTAGCAGTTTTGGCGAAGTCGTCATTCCGTTTAACTTGTCATTTGTGGGGACAGGTGACCAGTGGTCAATGACTGGTGATCGAAAGCTTAAGAGCGCTCAATGAACATCTGATTTGGTCTTCTTGGCTTTAGCGATGGACTTTTGACAATTTGTATTTGCCGTTTGATGAAGTCATTCGATGGGGGTTAATGCGGGCTGGAGGTCACATTTTCAAAGTACCATGTCTTTGGAAATTCCGAAAGTTGTCTACTATGATAATCTCCTTGGAATTCCATGTTCTGAAAAAGAAGCTTGATTAGATTGATGATATGTTAGGACGTTTATTTCCTTGGGATGGTGGGCACCCTGCTTGAAGTGGTGTAGAGGAGGTGCCGTTCGCGTTCTTGGCACCCAGAACAAGCGCGATCGCTAGTTTTTCATTTTTGTTCATATTTTGTCAGAAAACTGCTGCCTTAGCTCTGAGTTGGCAGTTTTGACTATGCCTTGGTAGTCATTATGTATTTGATCAAATATGTCCTTTCTCCATTTCTCAGGAATGACGATTCGTAGGCCTTTGACCAACAGTCCTCCATAGTCTATTGGTAGTTCATCTCTCTATGACAAGTACTGACTGAGGTTTTCCTCTGATTGAGGTTTTCCTTTTCTCTTCCAGGCCCATCCTTATGTATCTGATTCCTCAGTGCAGTCAGTGTTGGGTCCTCATCTGTTGCCCTTTGTAGAGCTATCAGCTTTTATCGGACAAATATGAATAGGTTGACTCTAGCTTTTTCGATCTGGTCGTTGGATGGTAATGGGTTAAGCCGCGATATTGCGTGGGTGTAGAAAGCAACAGGTCTTTTCCAGGGTTGCGCGTATGGTTAATCAGTATCCTTTTAGTGTTAGTGTATAAGCTCAATTTTGGCTTTTTTTTCGGCATCAGTTGAATTACTGTAGATTTGGAGTTTTGAAGATTTGGAGTCTTGTAGCAGCGCTTTTCGAAGACCATGTGTTGACAAGCCTACTTAGAGGACTGTATCCTTTCTTGGGTCAAAACACGAACAGCAAAGATATACCGTTGTGGGTGTCAACTCTTGTGCTTCATATAGAAGGCCAATGAATGTGATGTTCTGTTTCTTAATCTCACACTTGCTATTGTTAAAGACAATTCCTAAATCCCCTGGCGACTCACATTAGGTTAAGTAGGTTTCTGTTATGCTCTTCTGCAGATGCCTCCCAAAAAAGCGACGTCATATGCCTGCTCTAATGTGACTTTGCATTTCTCCCAGATTTGGTTCATCTTTTTTCTGGAATATGTCCTAACTAACTGAGTTCGAATGGAAGTCGTTTGAATCTGAAGCCACCATAGGGGCTGTTGAAGGCTGTCAACAGGCTGGATTGTTTATCCAATGGTATCGACCAGTAGCCGTGCTTTTGTTTGGAGAAAACTGTTGAACCTTTAAAAACAGTGCAGTCTCCCCCTATCGATGGGATCCGGTAGTGGTTCCTTTTTATGGCCTTATGTAGATCATTGGTGTAATGACGTCTAATGCTATCATCTCATCCAACTCCTTTTTGATTTCGTCTTATATGAGGACGGGACACCACCTGGAGGGGGGGGGGCGGGAGGTATATGTTCTCGTCCCCAATTATGTGTGGTATTTACCCTTAAACCTTCCTTATACCGTTGAATTTGTTAGAGTAGTCTCGTTAGGTCTTCAGTGTCACTGATTTGTGTTGTTGTCGTCATTTCAACATTGCAGTAAAACGTAATCGCTTTGAGCCTCAAGGATGATTTTAGGCCAAAATGGCCAGTTTGTGCACATTGGTAAGATAAAATTCAGTTGGTAATTTATCGTTACTTTGTAGATGGAGAATACTGCATATACCTAAGTGGGGGATGATTGTCCCACTGTATGCTGAAATACATGCATGACTAGGTTTCAGTACTCCTGGACTAGTTTTTGGGAACATTTGTCTGAATGTTCGTAAATGGCAACAAGTTTCCCCCTATACCTGTGTTAACTTACACTCGCGCATTTCTTTGCCGTATTGGGCAGATCAATATTAATGTTGGTCAACACCACTGTTCTATCAGTATTTTATTATATAAGTTTTACAGTTTTTTTTACAATTTAAGTTTCACTCAGATGGATGCTGATACAGTGAACTGTAAGCTTCCACTAGGGCTAGTCAGTGCTGAATCCAAGTAATACTTAACACGTTTATTATCTTTCTGCTCATTTTGACCGTGGCATTGCTGATTCGTTTGTTCGAGAAGTTTTTCTGACTTTGCACTATGCATTTGCTTTGGACCTACAGACATTTTGTTGACCCTGCCTTCAGAAATTTTGCATGGCATTAAAGTCGAATTTAGAAAATTTCCTACATGTGGAGATGAGTGGCTTCATGCGTATTTACAATGTCTATGGCCCTATCAAGTAACAGTGTGGTATCCTTCGCTAGAAGAATTTCTTGCACTTCGTTGATTAACTGTTCAATTAATTTCTCTGCCAGGGACTTAGGGAAATATTTACATTTCTTTGCCTGAATCTTAGGAGTTGATAAAATCATCTGTGGACTCAGTTGATTCTTTTTTTATAATGGTACAGATGGTATCGACTAGGCTTGAAGTTAGTCTTGGGTTCAAACTGTGATGAAAATCGTTCAAATGCCTTGTCTGCCTTTTCCTTATAAAGGTCCATGAATAAAGTATTTGAATACCTTCTTGTCCATGCCACAGTAGAACGAAGGTTACTGTCTCCGTCCCTGATTTCTTTTTTTTTTTTTGATACACGGCCTGAGAATAGGAGGCTCACAGTACTGCTGAAATTTTTGGAAAGCACTAGAGGCGATGCAATGAACGGAGTTTGGTCGGTACTGTTTTGCTGATATACCTATGTAAAATGGATGTCTGTGCAACGATTCTTCAAATTGTAAACATCTTAGAAAGTTACGTCAAAACCTCCACAATATTTCGTTTATTTAGCGCATGGGATTCACCAACCAACAGAAGGGTTAATGAATACACCATACTCCAGATAGATACTCAATATGACCAAGACTAAGTTTTATTAGGTGCTCTTTCTAGGGGTCCGAAGTGATAAGAGACAAGTAACAGGAATACCTAAGTAATAAAAATAAAATATAACCGAATATCTGAGTTAGTACATTAATACGGTGAGTTAAAAGACAGAGTGCAGTTGCATAACAACATAGATCATTACATTACAGAGGTCAAAGGTGATTTGGGGTCCAACATATACGGCCAAATTGTGAAAACCTTTTAAACATGATATCTCAAGAAGCTAAGTTTGCACAGTTCCCATATTTAGTATGTAGGTGTTCCACGTTCAGTCGAGGATTCTTGTTGTTTTTTGGTGGTTAAAGATTTTTGTGATTATTTGCTGTCAATAAGGGTCTAATTTTGAAAACCTTTTAATCACGTAGAAGGGATGCTTGGACTTATTTCATATTTAGTATACCTTTATATCTCATAAGTATACAAGAATTCCGCAGTCTTTGGTGAAGGTTAAAGACAGATGTCATTCGGTGTTTATTTTCATCTCTTTACTTTAACCTTCACCAAAGACACCACAGATAACAAAGTGCAACCCTCCAACCAGAATTTGGTAGATTATTATTAGATCATTTTTTACGAGAAATCTGTTACTGCGATATACAAGCACACCCGATATGGAAAAATGTTCAAAAAATTATGGAAATTATTTTGTTCCACTACAATTCTTTAGACTTTCGTTTTCGTAACGCACAGAAACTCCTGAGGATAAATCTGATAAATGTGTACAACGATTCCGGATTCTGGATTCCATCAACTCTTGCAATATCAAATTCTATGGATTACAGTGGGGTTAATTCAGTCGAAGAGGGAATACGCGTTCTTGACAGTATAGTAGAGACTGTGCCAGTGCATACCAATCTTGAAGATGGCTTGGCAGAATTTGTAAACCAATCAGGTTAGTCTGAACAACGTTGGAAAAAAAAAAAAACAGTTCGTGAAACTGTTAGGTTACAACCAATACCAGTAAGTGGTGCAAGCGCCTTTCAGTCTTCGCCGGGATAATTATACAAACTTTGAAATTTATGGTTTTAAATGTTTACTGGATTCATAACGTTACTGTACAGTGGGTTTCCTTACCGTACTGAAATTACAGACAAGAAAAAGGAAATACTGTACCAACTACTTTTAAGAGATTAATGCAGGTGTATTTTCTCTCGATTGTCTGAGTCTAATCAAATGCGTAATAATTGAAATAAATCAGGAAGAAATAACCAGGTAAACAATATTGAAACCCTTTGGGCCTGTGAATTAAATTTCTTGAAGGTATCACTAAATATATATAGGAGCGATTAAATTTAGGGTAAATTGAGTCACATTTGCTGATTTTTTTTTAGGAAAAAAGCCACAAAAAAAATAGTATTTCCAGCATATCTTGAGAAGTATTTAAACAATTGATTTTCCAAAGAACTTACCTGAGAATGTAATATTCAACGCATATCAGTTTTATTGTACAGAGTAAACTTTTGCCCCAAAATTTGTATATCCAGCAAATCTTGAGAACTATTAAACCAATTAAAGGTTTTTAAGGACTTACCTGAGAACACATTGCTCAATATAATATTTTTGTAATAGAAAATCCAATGAAATCTCGTTGCTGATTTTGGAGAGCCAATTTTGCCTCAAAATTGGGATGTACACCATATCTTGAGAGCTACAGTAATTGAGCATTATACGCCAAATTTGAAAGGCCCTTTTGAATACAATGTTGAAAATACAGTATATCACAGAAAATTGGTGAAGTTGGATGATTTTTTTTGTATAATAAATAGAGCCGGTGTCCTGGTCAATAGACAACTTTAGCCAAAACAGTGGATATCAATATTACCGTTTTATGTTTGTTTGCTCCCTATCATTAGTGTCTGAAGACTATTTGGCTCTAATTGAGAATCAGTGCCCGGAACTAACAACAGCAAGCGTCTGATCACAATCACACATGTACTGGATGGCACTAGATCATTTTATTGCATTTTATTAGTACATTGCATGAATATGTAAACACCAGTTTACCATAATGGTACATTACGACACTACAGAATGGTGCATTACAGTTTAACACTACATCTGCACCACTGCCAGCTGCCATCATGCCTGGGAGCGGCTACGGTTGCTATAGGTCCCTCCTTAAGTTTGGTTTTTCTAAGGTTACGAAATTAATACCACTAATTAAGTGTGGTTAACAATGCGTCACTTGGTCTCCCTTTTCCTTCGAATAACTATCTTTTATTTTTGCATTCTCAGACTGTTAAAGATGCTGCCACACCAGTACCACTTGATCTCCTTGTTCTCTCGAATGTTACATCTATTAAACAAGAATAATATACCTAGGATACATGATGCTATGTTGTTTTTTTTTTCTAGTTACGACATTAACACTACATATTTTAAAAAGTACTTTTAACAGTTACATCTAGAAATTCTAGCTCATGTCATCACCCTCTTTCTTAAACGACAATCACATAGCACAAATACGTAGTGCCTGTTCAGCAAAATGATACATCAAACTTTCATGACACTTTAGTACAATTTAATGATACATCTACGCCTTAAGTGCTTTAAATGAGCCCAAAATGACGCCCTCTTTCATGTGTTCTTAAGTGCCTTTTGTACCAATTTGACTACTTAAGAATTGATGATCTGTTATCAGCAGCGTGCAAAGAATGTACTTACAAAGTTTCATCTATGTACTTAATATATTATTTAAATGAAACCACGCTTATGATTGAGGGCTCCATCTCATTTTAGCCCCTACAGGACGATGAGATAACTAACTAGAGCGTCAATGACGCAAACTTCGACTAAAGACGGTATACAAGTTAGCAACAGTTTCTTAAAATTAGCTGATTTTCTGAAGGCAGTCATCATCGAGACATAATACAAGATCACATTGAAGTTTTAATTTGAAACGTTTCGAAGCCATATTTTTTTATTCTTGTGAAAGTGAGTACAAAATACCCCCTTCAAGTTTAGCAGTCAACAACAGCTTTTTGCATATTCATATTTGCTATTAGTTTATACCAAATGGTGATAAAGGGTGTATCATATATTTCATGGAAAATTGTCATTAATTACAATCAACCATTACGACCAAAATACGTAACCATGTATAATACTGGAAAAAAATTAAATTAAATTCATTTAAATTTTAAAACTAACTCTTTATAGGGGCTGGTTTCGTTGTTAGTATCAACGAAAATACTCCATCTTCAACCATTACCCTTAATGGTTTCCACTGACCTAGGCATGACAAACAATTAAGTAGACTGCATGCTCTGCATCAAAGACACCCGGCTTGCGTATTACACGTTGACTACCACGTAAGAAAATTATGGCACACAAAGCTACCGTACATCACAGCCACCAAGCAGGACTAATCCACGCTGCCATACCGAACCACGCTTGGCGAGGAAATTGAAAATAATAGAAACCCCTGATATTGGACACAAACAGGCAAATTTCATTTCGCATTTTCTCCACGGTTTCGCAATAAATTCTCACCAAATTCACGGAAGACCTTTACAACAAGTGTGAAATCTAAACGAAATTCGTTAATTTTCGAGCTTTCGCCTTATTCAAGAGAAATTGGCCATTTTCCGAAAGGGTCCATTTCGGAGCCCAACCGGTCCATAAAAACGCCATTTTACCGAATTTCGCTTAAGAAAGTACAACTTTTGTGCACAAGAGACCCTTCTAACAGTGTGCAAAATTTCAAGAGGTAACTCCGAAATCCCTAGGAGGAGTAGGCTTTTAGGTGAAAAAATGGAGAATGATCGCTAGCGAGAAAATTAAATCGCCGATCCCCACCAAATTTTACAGACGCACGCCGCCGAACACGGTCCACCCGTCCACCAAATTTCAGCTCCGTAGCTTCCGTAACGGCCGAGAAATCGCCGTCGAAAGGGCCCCGAACGCACTAATCGGTACGCATGACTGCACAAACTGCTCTGGGGATTTCATTACTTCGACTAAACTTCGTTCAAGTCGAAGTAACTAGAGCGTCAATGACGCAAACTTCGACTAAAGACTGCATACAAGTTAGTAACGCTAGATTAAGAGTTGAAAAGGCAATGTCCATAATGGTATAGGAGTTGTGAATGGGGAGGTGGGGATTATGGCAAGCCCTGTTGGACAAATACACCATTATTTATCCCGGTATTAATTCGAATATATACCAGTATTAATTCCATTCTATACTGGTATATATTCAAGCCAATCAGAAAGCAGAAAAATATAACGGTATGAAATCGAATTTATCCTGCCATAAATTGACATTTATACCAGTATTAAATGTAATTTATACCGGTATAAATTCGAATTTATACCGGTATTAATTCGAATATATACCAGTATAAAATCAACCAATCAGAAAGTCTAAATATATACTGGTATTATTTCGAATATACACCGGTATTTATTCGAATATATACCAGTATAAAATCAACCAATCAGAAAGGCTGAATATATACTGGTATTAATTTGAATATATACCGGTATTAATTCGAATTTATACCGGTATTAAATCAACCAATCAGAGACGCTATTTACGTGGTACAGATGAAAACAAGCCGTTCTTGCATGCACTGTAGTTAATACGTGTTGCCCCCACCTAAGTAAAACTATTGACAATTTTGGTAGCAAATTATAGATAATAACTCATTACACAGACAAAGAGGAGTTTTTAAATGATTTTCGTCAGGAGGTAAACGACTGCTCTCGTGTACTAACCACTCACTGGCCAGTCGAGGATGGGGACAGAAGTGTTTCAAACGAGGACTCTTCCAGTAACCTTTGCGTTTTTAGTGATGGAAACCTCTCTGCTGCCGGATATACCTGCATCGCCTGTTGTTAAGTCAGATATCTCTTTCTCAGAGGACGATATACCCTGTAGACAAAGTTCCCCTGCCAATAAAAGGCTTACAAACAGAATCCACCTAGAGGAGGGAAACTACAAGAAAGTGAGAGACCACGCTGAGACTTTAAAGGAAATTCAGTCAAAGGTCATCGCTTTAACTAATAGCATCTCACAGGTAGACGACGCTAAAAGCGCAGGCTCGTAGCCGGGGGGTCGGAGCGTTTGAACGACCCACCCCAACTTGAGGGAGGTCCATTTTTCCAGCCTTGGTTTGAAGGGTCAGCTATGAAATATTTTTTATTTTGACATATTGAGGCCGAATGCTCGTTCACTGTTACCTTTCAACTTATGTCATAAAATGTATTGAGGCCCAAACTGACCACAATATCTCATCACCACATACATATACTATGTGGGGTGATGAGATAATAAGTTCAAAAACGCGCATGCATGGTTACGTCATTGTGGCCGTGGATATCATTGAACTAGATACAACCAGGGAGCAACTCCCTGATACAATACAAAGCCCAGGACACACTGCCACGACAACCTGCGACACGACGGCGACCACCCACCGCGTCTGCTGTGGTCATGGTGGTGTGACCGGTTCCACGACTAGAGTTCAGTTGTGTCGTAAGCCGTCGCCGACAATTGTAGTCGGGTGCAGTCGGTACATGTTAAGCCCTGTTCAAACCGCCACGACTACCAAAGAGTGTCTACGCAGGCGCGTAGCCAAGGAGGGAGCGAAAGAGGCGACCGTTCCCCCCCCCGTTCCCCCCGTTCCCCCCCCCCCCCGAGGGCGAATATGCCGACCCTGCTTGATCTCATTTTAGCTTTTTTCCAGCGATATCGCTAAATAGTAATTCAGTCAATTTATGCGGTAGGACTACCAAGGCAGGGGTGGAATGCAGGGTTGGGAGCATGTATATATGCATGTAAAACACCCCGGAAGGGCCGTTTTCTACTATCTGAGTGGTTTGTAGAGCCAAACGTTTCTTTGAATGCTCATCTCGGCATTGCATCATTTTTCACAGACTAATTGTTTTCTCAGTAAATGATAAATTGTAGACATGAGATCTATATTTCAAGGCTGGGTTAGCGCAACTGAAAAGACTTGGGAAAGGCTATTTCCGGCCATCTGGGGGCTTTGTGAAACTCAAAATTTACTTGTACGCTTCACGCCAACTGATGGTGGCGCTCCGCTTAGACAGTCTTCACAAGTTCGCACCCCCTTGACATATTATTGGCTACACCCCTGTGTCTACTTTTTATGCAAATTGTCTACGACAGAAGGCCTTTTATAGTCCTCTAAAATGCTCCAGATTGCGGTAAATCTACAGGTTTCAAAAATCACAGGGGGAATCCCCCCGGACCCCTAGCAACTGCATGCTTACGGCACGCGCCAGCCAGCTTCCGTATTTGGAAAAAGGTCCCCATCTTGGAAAAAAAGACCTACCTCTCAACATGGGCTGGCTACGGGCCTGAAGCGTACCCTACCAGCTCAAGGTCCGTAGAGATCCACCTACAGGCTCCCGGGGCACTTTAACTTCTCGGAGGAGTTCATGAGTTCTTGGAACTCTATTCTTCAACGGGCAGGAGAGAGACTCTGCGGAGTTTGGAAGGAAGAGCTATCAAGCCAAGCTAAAAGGTAACGTGAGAGATTCCTCGAAGAAGAGAAGGCTGACCTGAACTCAACCTCTGACTCCGTCGAGGCCAACCGTCTCCTGACCACGCTCTTAAAAGCATCTGCCAGGAAGGAAGGGAATAAAGTCAAAGGCATCCAAATGGTATCATCCCTATAGGAAGAGGTAGAACATCACCACAATAGTCAACGGCTCTTTTAGGGCCACCAAATTGTCCAGAAAGAGCAGGTTCTGTCTTCTTGAAAACATGCAAAGTTCTCTCTCTCTTCCTTCTTCCTCTTTCACCATATCTAAGAATAATAGGAAAAAGAGGAAATTTGTCCGTTCTTTTAAAGCTAAGAAAACATAAATAAATGTCGCACCAACTACAGGGGATATGAGGCTACACGTAGCCTTCTAAAAACCCTATCACTTCATAGAGAAGCTGAAACATTTTCAAAATTCGTTCTCAACCTCTCTGACAGAAACATGTCTGATATAGAGATTATTGCACTGGGTAAAGGGCTTAAATGTATTGCCACGCCAGTAAAACGGAAACGTAGCGAGATTCTCAAGTTTATTAAAGACCTAAAGAGAAAAATGAGAATTCGCTTCATCAAGCATGATAAAAAGCAAACTGTCCATAGCAAATTCCGGCTTCCATCTACATGGTCACATCAAATGACCTTCATCAAAAATCTAGAGGACTATCTAGAAGCAACACAGGCAGAAATAGCTAGTGTTCCTATCCGAACACTAGCTATTACTGATGACGCTCCTCCACATTTGAGTATGAGAGCAGAAACCGGTCTAGTTG
The DNA here is from genome assembly GCA_021234535.1 of Stichopus chloronotus. Classification (NCBI taxonomy): domain Eukaryota; kingdom Metazoa; phylum Echinodermata; class Holothuroidea; order Aspidochirotida; family Stichopodidae; genus Stichopus; species Stichopus chloronotus. The sequence goes on along the minus strand of CM037841.1, from coordinate 15,612,222 downwards.
ATCATAAGAACCACTACTCTGTCATATCACTGTTTAAAAATATGTCAATTCTACTACTTAAAAGCATGTCATTTCAAAATGCTGGAAATGTTTCACCAAGGGTACATGCAAAAAGTTCATGTAATACCCGGGCGTTTCCCCTAAAAAAATTTCCCTTCGCTCGTTGCGTTAAATAGTGTTCAACCGTCTACCCCCATTTTTTTCACCAGTATAATTCGGCGTTTCTGATTGGTTGATTTTATACTGGTAGAAATTCGAATTAATACCGGTATATATTCGAATTAATACCAGCATATATTCGGATTTTCTGATTGGTTGATTTAATACCGGTATATATTCGAATTAATACCGGTATATATTCGAATTAATACGGGTATATATTCGAATTTATACCGGTATAAATTCCATTTAATACTGGTGTAAATGTCAATTTATGCCAGGATAAATTCGATTTTATACCGGTATATTTTCCTGCTTTCTGATTGGCTTGAACATATACCAGTATAAAATGGAATTAATACTGGTATATATTTGAATTAATACCGGGATAAATAGTGGTGTATTTGTCCAACAGGGCTTGCCATAGGGGATGGGTTACTATTCTCCTTCTGTTTGCTGGTCATTTTGCTGTTTTTCGTTTTTCATAATTATCTGGTTTTTCTGTTTAAATTTCTGTAGTTCCAAGGAGGGGGATACCTGTTTTTGGGGCCGCCAAATGTAGTTCGGAACTGGTAAATAAGCAGCTTGTTCTTAACGCTGTTTTTGTAAATCAAAATAGTCATAAGCGACGATGTGGACGATTCTCCATTCAAATCCAAATGGTGTGCAGGATACACCTTGAATATTCAATTCATTTAATTTTTCAACTTATCTACCTAGGCCTATCAGTGGTATCATCTTGATACAGCCTTCGATAAAGAAGGCTATGCCAACAATAATACATATTCCCTAAAGCAATATCATTCACCTTTGGTTAAAGGGAAATAGGGCCTTTGTTTTACAGAAAACGTCCATACTATTAACACCAATGTTTGTGACCGCAAAGTGATAGGTTATTCAAAATAAGGAAGGACAGTAGCCTTTCTTTTCAAGAAATAAATTTCTCATAGATAGAAACTCAGTTATTTGTTAGGCCACACTAATTTGTTTACCCAAACTTTTCAAAATTCAAATCATGCATCTTCTGTTACTCATCAGATTCATAGTGTTTTGAGGAGATGAAGCTTTGGTAGATGTTTATCGATGAGACTGAATGGTTTAACAATGATTACCGCTACTTCTTTTGTATGTCATGTTGGTGTATTCTAAACTCTATATTTCTCTTTAAGCTATACCATAAAAAGTAGGGGGTTACACTCCCTGTTTTGCATCAGTTTCTTACAATTAGCTGATTTTCTGAAGGCAGTCACAGTAAGAATAAAGAATAATGGCAATATCTTAAAGTTTTAATTTGAAACGTTTCGAAGTCATACTTTTTTATTCTTGTGAAAGTGAGTACAAAATACCCCCTTCAAGTTTAGCAGTCAACAACAGCTTTTGCATATTCATATTTGCTATCAGTTTACACCAAATGGTGATAAAGGGTGTATCATATATTTCATGGAAGATTGACATTAGTTACAATCAACCATTACGACCAAAATACGTAACCATGTATAATACTGGAAAAAAATTTAATTCATGTAAAACTTAAAAGTAACTCTTTATACGGGCTGCTTTCGTTGTTAGTATCAACGAAAATACTCCATCTTCAACCATTATCCTTAATGGTTTCCACTGACCTAGGCATGAAAAACAAGTAGACTGCATGCTCTGCATCAAAGACACCCGGCTTGCGTATTACACGTTGACTACCGCGAAAGAAAATTATGGCACACAAAGCTACCGTACATCACAGCCACCAAGCAGGACTAATCCACGCTGCCATACCGAACCACGCTTGGCAAGGAAATTGAAAATAATAGAAAACCATGATGTTGGACACAAACAGGCAAATTTCATTTCGCATTTCTCCACGGTTTCGTAATCAATTCTCACCAAATTCACGGAAGACCTTTACAACAAGTGTAAAATTTAAATGAAATTAGTTAATTTTCGAGTTTTCGCCTTATTCAAGAGAAATTGGCCATTTTCCGAAAGGGTCCATTTCGGAGCCCAACCGGTCCATAAAAACGCCATTGTACCGAATTTCGCTTAAGAAAGTACAACTTTTGTGCACAAGAGACCCTTCTAACAGCGTGCAAAATTTCAAAAGGTAACTCCGAAATCCCTAGGAGGAGTAGGCTTTTAGGCGAAAAAATGGAGAATGATCGCTAGCGAGACAACTAAATCGCCTATCCCCACCAAATTTTACAGACGCACGCCGCCGTACAAGTTCTACTCGTCCATCCAATTTCAGCTCCGTAGCTTCCGTAACGGCCGAGAAATCGCCGTCGAAAGGGCCCCGAACGCACTAATCGGTACGCATAACTGCACAAACTGCTCTGGGGATTACATTACTTCGACTGAACTTCGTTCAAGTCGAAGTAAAAATTGGAGTAAAACAACTGTGCCAGAAATATACAGACAGGGGGGCACAGTAGGCCTGTGGTACAGCAACTGTGACCGCTCCACGAACATGAGAAGGGCATCTGTCCTGCCCGTTGCAGTGCATTAAGATATACTGCAGTGTATTGTGCGCAAGGTTGTTCAAAGGCACACGCAATTGGTGTTAGGAAAAGGGTTTGGTCTTTTAAAAATGTCTGGTGTTAAAAGGAAGAAAAGTGCATGTTGAATGTTGTCAATTTCAAGAAGAATGGAGTGCAAAAGTTTTTTTTCTTTGCCTGATTTGCTTGGAGTGTGTCGGTGAAGGAGTACAATCTGAAATGCCACTTCGAGACGATGTATTCAGCATATCAGAGCAAGTTCTCTTCACGAAGGCAAACACGGAATAGGAAGGTGCTTCAATAGGAAGGTGCTTCTCATGCAAGTTTTGTAGTTAGTTCCATTATCGCAGAAGAAAGTATAAAACATTTACAGACAGGAAATTCGTCAAGTAGTGCCATGCATCCAGCGGGTATACTTTCTCAAAAAACAAAAACAAGAACCTCTTCTCCAACGTTAGCCATGGAACAGTGACGAGGGGAACTTAGGCTCTGGCTGCCGACAAAAGGCACTCTCTTCAAGATATTTGTAAGCGTATACCAAGTACTTTTCTTTGGCTGTGGATGAGAGGACGAATACTACACATAGCAACCTAGTAAGTTTGGTGGTACGAGGTGTATGACTTAATTTTAAAATTACTGAGAATTTAGTTCGCATGTTCCTAATGAATGACAATACAATTGGAGAATATTTTTCAGGCATTAAACATACATGTAGGATATTAAGGCTTGGAGATGGATTAATGTTTTTTAGTTACTACTGATGGAACACCAGCTACGGTAAGAGCAGCAAAAGGTACTGTAATCTCTTGCTAGAGAATGAAATGAAAGACAAGGGACTAAAAACAAAGAACTTTGTTGAACTGCATTGAATCATCCACCAGGAGATATTGGGCGATAATTTGCAACACTGAATAATGTGATGAGTGTTGGTTGTGAAGACAATTTCATTCGATCCAAGGGAATAAATCACAAGCAGTTTCAGGGGTTGCCAAGAGAAACGGGGATTTACGCTACCACTATGAAGTTCCGTTGGCTCACCCGGGGAGCGGACATGTTTGAACGAGGAATGAAATTGCACAATGTATGGAACTGAAATGAATGGAAACCCCAGAGTTGGCGATGCCAAATGGATTACACAACTTGCTTTCCTGATAGACATTACCAACCACATTTGGAACCCATCGAATTGCAGGGGTGCTCAGATTCACCACCACTACTATTTTGGCAATTTGGATTCTTCCTTTTGCGATTTCCATGTTTTCGATGTTCGTCTGACGTGCATTTATTTTTTTACAAGTAAAAAAATGTTGAATACCTTATATCAAGCAGAAAGGCAGGAAAATCTAACATCTTGCCAAAGTACAGAACACATTTGTCTAAGAATTCTTTTGTACACAAGGCTGCACTTTTTAATCAATCTTTTTTTTTCTTGCAGCACTTTTTCGGCTCTCTCAATACTGTTTGTATTTTCTTAGTATTTACTGTTTTACTCCTCTTTATAAGTATTGTAATATTTATTGTGGAGTTGAATAAATTGAAGCATACTATGTTCACATGATCGCATCGAATAAAATAAGAACTTTTCCATCGTATTCGTTCATCATCTAACGGTCCTATTGCTTCTACAAGTGATTAATATCACTGGTATATGACATTTGTGAATCACGAATTTTATGGTCAGTCACATTACACTGTTACATTACCTGATGTATATCACCTTACAAGATATACATGGATATACATCTAGACTTACTTCTCTTGCATGTAGGTTAACATCACCTCAATTTGACTACACAAAACACATTCGTAAGCTATACATTCAGACATTAAGTTGACCTTTACTACATCGAATTGACACTGTTATTTCAAAATGTTAATATTATGGACCTATAGATCAACACTTTTCAAATGAGGTCCACTTCCTGCCATATTGCAGTCTTCAGGTTGTCATCAAGCTGGACAACCTGATGAAGACACTGAGCGAAAAACGACTTATTCCATGTGAACTAAATTTAGTCATACTTAAAAATTCAAAACCTTTGTGGATATCTTTTGATGATCATATGTTGCAACTTGTGGAAGGAATAACACCAGTCAGAAATGTGGAAGGAATACCAGTCAGAAAATTATCGTAAAATTTGTGCTAGAAAATGTAGGCCACATGTGATTTAAGGTTCAAATTAGGGTGAATTAGTGTGAATACCTTATAAATTCTGGTAAATAACTGAAATAAAACAAGCTGAAATTCCAAACTTGATGTGACCTTATATGATTTTTATTTCATTTTAATGAAGTTAATGTAGTCTTTTTTGTTTACATTTAAATAGTGGAAATCTTTATAGGTGTGTGGATAGATTTGGTATGAAAATTTTTCTTTATTTGTTGACCTATATTTTGTTGAGCATGATTAATTTCTCTAAAGTATAATTTTGAAATGATTTTATAGTGTAAACAATTTTTTAATTTTATAATTCAACTTTCCTTTTCCAGGTCCTTGCAATATATCCTTGATTTGTGATGAACATGTCCGAGCAACCTGTGATTGTTATCAGTGCCAGACTCTTTCAAACAATTCCAGTTTATCATCCAGTGATCACAACTACACCAACAGTAAAGGTAACTTGAACAAGGACGACAAGAAGACAGCTATGGTACTGATTAAATCAAACCCCTTAAAATCGTATTTGTATCAACAAACAGAGTCAACAGAACAGTATGGCAGAGTAAATTGCTAACCACTAATTAAATACTTTTGATGAATTCTCAAGTTTGACCGCAATTCACAGCTTAACCAACTCAAATTTTGACACAACTGAAAATTGCGACTATTTAGCAGATGATAGACAAATGAACAGACGAATAGAAAGATAGACAGATAGAAAGATGACAGGTAGATAGACTAGCAGACAGACAGATGAATGGGAAGATGGATGGACTGATAGAATTGATGTCAGATGTAACTGGTATCTACTTCCTGATTAATTTACAGACGGCTGGTATATAACGGAGATTGGGAATAAACAGGCAGGTAAAATTGGGATCTCTTCCGAGCTTTCTGCTCTGCACAGTTATGAAAACAGCATCAACCAGTGGGAAGAAGGGACATTCGGAGGCTGGGCACCAGCAGCAAATGACACAAATATGTTTATGGCTGTGAGTAGATTGCAATCTTGTTAAACTTTCCACGGTTACAAAGAGAATGATAACAAAAAGATATTTCACTATCCACGCAGGCCATGGTTGGAACTATAGCTTTGTCAAAAGATTTTGTTGGTTGCAGCAAAAACATTGAATGTCAATGTTGGTAACGTTTGTTTCATAACGTTTGTTGGCTAATGCATGCCTCAGAGATGTTCATTTTGATTATTTCATTTTAGTGAAGAATTAGCAGTTTTACCACATTAATTAATAAAACGAATGGATAATGTTTTTCTTGTTTAAATACTGCACTTAATAGATACTCTAAATATACAGTATTTGCCTCATGTATACTATAATTACATAACCCATACTTACCTATAGTCTAATATTAAACTAACCAAAACAACATTTGCAAGTTGCAGAGTTACATCTCCGACTTATCTTGTAAATCGGTAACTCAAAAATTTTGTTTGCATGTCACCTTATGTTCGTACGATGTTACAACATAATTTGAGGTGAATTTCCAAAGATACACATTTCAAATATCTCTGTTCCCATCCATGCATTTTCTCCTTTTTTCAGTTCCATGAGTTAAAAGCAAATATTTGTGGAATAGCCATACAGGGTATGGCCGCAAGTACCTTCAGAAGTTTGGACAAATTTACTGTAAATCATGATAATACTCCTCTGAAAGATAACATGGTAAGCAACAATTGTAAACTTTTAAGAAAAAGCACTTTTAAGAAAACAGACGCTTTGCAAAGATTCCCTTTCAGCATTTTTTAAATTGCCATAAAGGCCTCTTGTAGAAAAGGACCAGTGTAGCTAAGACATGTCGAAATGTCATCTTTATGAGAGTCACGCTTTTCTCAATAACAGTGTTAATGTGCTGTCAACAGGAAAGTACCAATTAGATGGACAGGCTGATTTAAATTTCCGATTAAAAGAATGACTTCAAATCTGTTTTAAATCACTTTTCTACAAAATCAGTGTTCTCTTTTCTCAGAAGACGATGGAATGTGCATATTTGTGATAGAGCAGATTAAGTGAGCTTATGAGACAGGCTTGGACTTCTTGGTATATAATTTCAAGTTCTTGCTTCAAGTTCTTTGACTATTCTTAACTTCTTTATACTTTGTCTGTATCTTAGGAGAAGCAAGATGAAATGGTTCTTACGATTTTTTTAAAATTACAAGCATTAATTTCAGCATCCTGACATACAGTGCTACATATCAGTGACCGTTAACAGCTTTTTTTTTTCAGGAGAATGTAAACTTCAATTGAAATGAGGAATAGTGTGATGAATGCATTATATAACATGACCTATTGTCACGGAACGGCGACAGAAAAGAATGCTGATAATACGAACCCATCCAAATGGAACAATAGTGTTGCTTTAAGTTTCAATTAAAATATAATTACACTTTGAGACCTCAGGTTAAGACAAATTTAGACTACAATGTACCAGGCATTATAGGGCTAAACTGATAAGTTGTTGAGTTTATTAGAGCTTCATTAAGAGACTTTCCCTTTGAAGAGATGCTCGAACTCAGCAAAATGACAATTTTTGGACTTTTGTTATTTTGGCAGGATGTACGAAGTCGACAAAATGATAATTTCTCGAATTTTGATGAATTCATGAATCTCATCAAACGTCAACTTTCAAAATTTCTTACGGAAGCGTAAAATAGACATGGAAGCGAAAATAGGACCATTGGACCACCAAAAAGATCCTGAATAACTACAAGTTTAAGGTTTTTGTCATTTTTAGGAGTAGGGAAAAATATAAGAGATGTTCCTTTTTTTCATATCCCTTCTATGCTTCTGTAAGTAAACTCTTCGCATGCAAAACCAACCGTCCATGAGACGGTTTTGATGGTTGGAAAGCAAAGCAATGCGTCTTCGGCAAACAATTGTTTTTATTAGGACAATTCTGGGGTAATTGATATCAACATGTGAAAAGCCTGTTTAATATCATGATCCATCACTGCCTATAGTCAGATCGATTCATTGGACTATACCACATGATGCCTCATACCCCATATTTTTGCCCTCAATAGAGCCTCTGTTATTGGTCCAGTACTCAACGCTATATTTAGTGACTATTGTGTAAAATATCCTAATGTTTGATCTTACGAGGCGGTACAAGATAGATTCAACGGTTCAGAGAAAGAGAGATGCCAGAGGTGACTGATTTGAAGAGGCATTTTATTGAAAAAATTAGTCAGATGAATTCAATTGGAAAGAAGCGATGATTAAAAGTAACAGGTTATATGACGTTGATAATCAGCCTTCACGTTTAAACAGAAGAACAGAGGAGTTAACTCTGCCATAATTAAAATTACGAGTGACCAGGAAGGAAGGGTGTCCTTCGCTTCCGGAGACCAGCGTGACCAGTATCCGGCCTTTCGCTTTTTGGACGCTGTTTGTGTGCGTCAATGAGAGGGCACTCGAATGACAATTTTTTTTAAGGGGTTCGTAGGGTTATTTCAGTAATTCATTAGCATTATTCCGTAATTTATTAATGTCGGAATAAAACTAGACTTGTGACATGCTGAGGCAGCACTGGTGACTACATTTGCTGGCGACATTAGCTACGGATATAGCCATTAGTACATTTGCTGTTGGTAGTTCTTCATTTGCGGGAGCAATTTTTACCATATAATCTGTTGACGTTTCTACCTTATACAGTGGGGTGTGCTATATTAGCTGTTGATACTACATTTGCTGTGATTTTCTACACTTGCGGTTGTAACGTCTGGCATTTCATACTGGAGAGGAGGATCTTTGATAATTTGCGAAATTCAGTTCATACTTTTTTGATGAGATATTACTTTTAGTGGGCCAGATGTCCTGAATTTCATTGGTTAACATTCATACATAAAGTCATTCTAGCAGGTTGATTGGAAGAAACTGGATCTAAAATAAAATAGTGCATATGTCAATTTTGGTCATTTGTCAGTTTCTCGTAGACAATAGCGGCACATGACAGCGCACTCTGACTGGAAGAAACTGGTATACATAGTATTTCTTTTACTTTTTCCTTCTTGTATTCCATATTTTTTCTTTGTCAGCTGCCAAAAATATGCTTACGTTGTCAAAAAATTCGTTAAAAAAATTCGTGTAGGAACACGAGGGTCTACCACCACTGAGTGGCACTTTCCGGTCTTTTTTTTGTTTATAAAAAGCAGAGAGGAACAATCAAAAAAACAATTTTACCTTGGTACTTTCCAACTGATAAAATAGATTTATCGAGTTTCTCACTGAAAAGTTGATAAACCTGGTTTATCGATTTGATAAACTTGGATTTTCGAATTAGTGCGTAATTAACGTTGATAAACTTGGTTTTCAACTGAAAATCTCGCTTTTGAGATTTGATGAACTAAGTTTATCACTTCAAGGAAGATGATGAACTTGACTGATTAAACGTCAAGGATGATAAACTGGGCTTACCAAGTTGATAAACATTGTTTACCAAATTATAGGTTGATAAAACATGTCTATTGACGCCGAATGCTTTAAAATGTGTTTGTCAAATTATTCGCGGATAATAAACTTGGTTTATCGTTTAATGAAACAAAAAATAATTCGATAAACCTGTTTTATCCGCTGATAAAAACAGGTTTTGTAAAAAAAAACCTTAACGGAGTGTACAGTATTTCACTTAAAACGTAGGTTAATGAACTTAGAAGTGAAAGGCAAGGAATGATATTCCAAAGTATATGAATGGAAAGGTAGAATGAACTGAAAGCAAATTGGTCATAAGCTCAAAGTAAAAGCAAATATGAATATCAAAGAGGTTTGGGATATTAGCAAAGTAATTCTTAAGTTTATTAAATCTTGCTATTTTTTGTGGAGTTAACAATTGGGCTCAACATTATTTAACGTACAAACAATACTCACACAAACAATACTCACAGTGAAAAGTATAATTTATTTTTTTTTAATGTGTTTTTTCCGCCGAAAAAGTTGTTCAACATCTCAAAGGAAAACTTGTGGTAATACAAAAGCTCTACAGGTTCCACCGCGATATAGCCCCAACTTACCAGAAAAGGGAGCCAAAACCAAAGCTCTCTCTATTGTGGACTAAAATACCCACAGCGGTGCCACCCTGAAACGGTGGCCTAATAGTATGACCACAATTGACATAGTTACCCTTCAAACTCAGGTATTTCCATACACCAATTATTTGGACTATTTCTCATTCTAACATACCATGAACTCTTGATACCAATACAGTTACATCCAGTGTGGACCCTTAAGATCGAAGCAGTGCCACATTTTCGATGAAGGGGTTTTTTGAAGGGTGGTCAGGTGATGTGACCATTGTTGCTATTTAACACTTCAGATTTGTGACATCGTCTATGTCTAACACATGATTACTCTAACAGATTCGAACCATTCCCGACAATATTAAAAAAAACCCTTGTAACTGACCACCCAGGGGAAATACATAATATACACTCTATAATAATAGTGCTCCGGCAATTGCAGTGGACACCAAAGATATTAGCGTTGCCAACAGTGTTTACGTGAGGTGACCATATTACCACGGGAAAGCTGCAAAGTTGTAAACTGATTTTTTTTTTTTTTGATAAATGGTCACACTGCCTGATCCGGATCAGTTTGGACTTTCTTTTCAAAGCGAACCTTAAACTGACAAGGGAGTGGGAATACTACCCCACAAAATCTACTTTCTGTGACCGTCTTATCAATTTTTGTTTTGTTCATGAATGATGGCCTAAATGTATTTTTACTCAATGCGCAATTTAAACTGGCATGGCATAGACACAGTGTTACGTATGCGTTCGCGTAAAAGTACTTGATTCCTTTGAGTATTTTCCTTGATATTTATTGTATTATAGAATACAGCAAAGTCAAGTGATTTATAACCGAACAAGCCGGTGACTTAATTGCTGGTTTTTACACATATTGGCAATAAACAAGAAATAGTGATAGAGATTAAATGGATAAATACACTACATTTGCTTAAGGAAAGGTACAAGTAACTTTCATTACACTGCAGCTGTAACATGCTTGTCTTTGTTTCTATCATCAGGACAAGACCATTGTATATAAATCTGGAGTCCTTCTCCATTCTACAAGCTCACACTTTTTCCCGGAGCCTATAACCGAGGGTTGCCTTCAGATAAATATTGAAGAACCATCGGATGCTACAAGAGTTGGCTTTCGTGCAGGCTTAATAGCATGTGATTCGCAGACCCCACATTGTCAAAATCCGGATGTTTGTAAGTTTTTAGCTAACTTTTGGGAGATCTGTGATCTGGAAGGCATTGCACGGAAAATACTGAAAATAGACATTAAAAAAAAAACAGTTTTAGTTTTATTAGAAACGTGTATTTAAGGTTGAATGTTTCATTACTGATCTTCATGGTTCCTGTTTATAAAAACCAATCCAAAGAGAGCATAGCTATGCCTGTCTTTTTCCTTAGCTGTATAAGTAAACGATCAAATATAGTTATGAAGTCCATACTGAATCTATAAGTTTGCGGCTTTGTAAAAGCTTTAGTCTATGAGGTACTTCTTCGCTAAAGTGTATTTACGCCAAAACTATTGCCTGTACACTTCTTACATTATCATGATAACTGCTTAGACGTACGTTGGAGGAATTTAGCATGTAGAAGATTGATTGGAGGGATGGATGGGGAAGTTGATATCTAGATTGAAAGCACTATGTCTGCATTTCCTTTTGCCATTATGCAAAGATTATTTGTCTCTTTTTTCACATTTCAGTTTCAGGTCATTAGTCACCATATTAACTCTCATGGATAGACTGAAAATGTGGGCAGATTCTGTTTTGGAAAACGATGTGTCGAAAATGGGAAATTTTTCATTGTAGTTTGATTGGATTCCATCGTAAAAATCTTATTGAAAGTTCAGGGACAGCAGTGCCTGTGTATAAAGTGCTGATATGGGGGAAAAAGTTATAGCCAAGATCTACTAAAGAGTAAAACATACTATTTACAGTTGTTTCTATGTATTTTACTGTGTGTCTATATATTTTGCAAAACATGTTTGTTGTTAGTACAGTACATAATGAATTCTATTTCTAGTTCAGAATTGCTGTTTTCGTCGTGTCTCAATAATACTTTAATGCGTTATGCTTGAAGGAAATTGAGTTTTTGCTGGAGTTGTAATACAGTATCACATCAGTATTCTAGTTCAGGCAGTTAAAGATTAAATGCAAAGTTGAGTAGATTGAATACAAGCATATGTTGCTGACAGCGATGTCTTAACATATGACATCTTTTATTGCTTTTCAGGTGCACTTGTGGATAAAATTGTGAGTTGTATTTACTTTATGTCAGTTCTGATTCGTCTTAATTGCCATCAACATCTAACCACAATGTGATTAACTTTTTTTTTGGTTATTCTATTGTTATAACTGACTGTTATAACTGAAATGCCGTGACCGAATGAAGGCGTTGCAGCAATGAGGCTTAGCAACCAAGAGTTTCGATCTCTGGCCGGTCACATTTTTTTTTGTTGAAAGTGATTTTAAGCTTTTCTTGTGAAAAAAGATACCAAACTTCATCCAAAATTGTTAAACTGGTAATCATGTGAAATGGTGCTTCTCAATTTTGTGATTTCAAGTTTGTGATTTGGAGTATTAATAAACAGAAGAAAAGATTTGTTGCTTCTGTTTATTAATAAACCATACACTGTTTATTAACAAACCGCATGCAGGCCATTTGTGTTTTCACTAGCATTGCAGAAAGAAACTGTTACTCAAGGCCTTTAATTATATAATATACTTCTCTTCCACGTTTTTGTGAAAGTTGGCAGAAAGAGACATGCAAGTTTCAAATGATTAGATGTGACAAGTGAAAGTATATACGTACAGTGAGGAATACAACCACTTCCCAATGTGGTACTTCATTGGGCAACTTACACAGACACATATGAGTTCTAGTTCATTTAGTATTACCATAATAGTATGCTACTTTCAAGGATGTTTTTGAAAAAAAAACTTGAAAGTAATGTAGCAAGTTATTGCGTCACTGGAATGTGTTTGATAAAAGCCTTGAATACCACAACAAATAGTCACATTGGCGTATGAAAGTAATACCGTAATGCAGTGTCATATTGTATGGTGCTTGGAATTTATGTAAGTAGGCCTTGATACCCATGAGTTGTACTATCATCACCATTTAAAAGACAGTATCACTTTGATCCACATATTCTCCCATGTGACAGTTTATTGTGGTATTACTTTTATGCAAACAATGATCCAGTTTATGCTAGTGTTACTTTGATTTGTTCATTATGAAATACGTGGTACTGAAATAATGTTATATTACTTTATATATGCAAGGTGCCTTGGTGATCGATCAATAAGCAGTCTTTTTGTTGTCGTTTATACACTTTTATACTTCTCTTTAATGATGCAAACAGCAATAGAACCTCCACTCCTTCTTTTCTTCATTGGTTTGCATCATATTTATTTGAACATCTATCACATTGCACAAGCTTGATTCTCAAATTAATATAAATATCATTTCATTTCCTCCTTCTCTGATGATACCGATTATACCTCATATAGGTATATCTTATTTTGGAGTAGATCCAAAATAAGAAAGCAGATAACGATGTGGACTTTTTACATCCCGTCACATCGTGACGGGATCCAACCTTTTAATCTATTGTCTTTTGTATAACACAGGTCGACCAATTTGAAGATCAGCGTGACGATTTTGAACAAATCTCTGGGGTATGGTGAAAAATTTTTCTGTGTTATTCACGAATACTGAGTTTTTTCATCATGATGAAAATGATCAACATTATTATGCACGATCATCAGCAGTACGATCATTGTAAACATCATAATCACAAACGTCGCAAATATCAACACCATATCACCACAAATATGATCGTCATCACTATCATTAGATTCATCATCATTAACACCCTCATTGACACTCTCATCATGACAAACACATCATTACAATCACAACCAAAATTCATTATTACCATCATCATCACAGAAATCATTGTTACAATCACAAATAAAATCAACATTGAAGTCACAGCACCGTCCTTATCATTGTCATTATCATGTGTCTTCTTCAATCATAGTCATCAATTTTGTCTAATTGTATTAAAGACGAACCATTTGTGGTTATGTCAATAGTTAACCCACACATACATTTATTCACAAAAAGTCACGTTATTTTGACTTTGACAATGACTTACAAAATTTCTTCAAATTTTCTGTTGTAGAGCGTTGTCGAGGTGTTAGAAAAATATGACCGTAGCACATGCACCTGCAAATACATGTGTGACTTGTGGCGGTGCATTGTGACGTCACGATTAATGTAATTTCGCAGTGGCGTTACGATTTGCTAGCGAGAATCAAGTAAAACTACTTAATAGTGCAGTGATGTAGACAACAGGGGAGAGGGGGACTTGCCCTACCTGGAAAAACTTTTTGGAGAATTTTGGTAAAGTTTTGGGAAACTATTTCTCTCTCTTTTGTACGATAAGAAATTGTGAAAGTGTCAATATCCATTCCCAAGATTTCTCTGTTTCATGAAGCATGCCAGGGTCTCGTTCGACAGCAATGTCTCGTTTATGTTTCTGAGTTGTCAGGTAATGGAATTAAAATGTGCCTAGAAAGCCCGGCTAAATATAATTGGACCAGGATAAAAAGTATTCCGATATTTTACGTAAAATTCCGATATTTTACAATTGCACTGTATATGCACAGTATGAACTCAGGTGAGGTCTTGAAATGAATATTTCTCTTGCAAGTGCAAAGCAAAGTGGAAAAAGGTTATTACTTAAAAGATGTGAACTCCTGGAGACATGTTTGGTTGAAATCTAAAAATCCGAAAAAATCTAAAATCGCCAAATATAGTACCCTACATGATCAAAATTGTTCAAAGGAAGGTAATCAGTGATAGAATCCATCATATCACAATTGACACTTGTATACAGACTCAGACAGGCTTATGCCCCCCCCCCCCTCACCTTACATGTCATCCTTTCAAAGCCAGACCTTGTAAAAAATGTAACCTTGAATTCTTGGTCAAATTGTCACATTTTTGTCACTTCTATAAACAAATCGTAACTTTTAATTCATGCTTCCTTGTTTGAAAAACTGAATTTGAAATATCAGGATTATCTGGACCGCTGCATTTTTAAAATAAGTGTCACACAAAGCATTACGAAATTAGATGTGGTGTACTTACATTAGATGTAAGGACATATTCTGCCAACCACAAATATGTCCTGGATTCTTTCTTATAAGAGAAGCCTTGGAACAAGTTTGAAGTAGATTTCAGTCACAGCTACAGAGCTACAAAATCTGCAGCAAAGTTTTTACTTTGTTTCAAGCAGTACTCCAGGCAGCACGTCTTGTGATTAATACCTTTTTTAAATTTTGTTAGAATTGCTACATGCAATTATTATTTCAGAAATATCATTGTGATCATACCGGTATATCTATTTAACAGGTAATACATTTTAGTAAGCCCAATATATCCAGATACATCCAGTATTGGTGATATGTACATGTATAGAAACATGCACATGTTTAGGAATATAGGCTATACACGCACAGGAACATAAACATACATAGGAAAAAACACTGTAGAACGTGTTCTACAACCGATTTATGTCTCTTCCTCAAATAGTCCCAATTTCACCTTGCTGCCACTTGTGTACTATTTTTACTATTTTATTTCAATATATTTTATGCCTTAATTATCTTCATTGCTTCTTTAATAATCAATTTGCAGGATCCCGCTTCTGCCTCTGTAGTCATTTTTGAAGTGATAAATGAGATTTTGACAGGGGAAGATATACCTGAGGGAAAATTCCAACAAAAAGTGGTATTGGGAACTGTTGGTATGTCTTCTACTTTGACGTTGCTTTAGACAGTCCTGTCGTCAAGACGTTCATCTTTAATGTTTATCAATCATTTCAATTCCTCTTCACCAACTAGGTAACCTTAGATGCAATCTGGTGCAATATTTTGTGTGTTTTGAAGTCATACAATGTAGACTGAAATGTAAAAAATTTCAACTGGTATTTCAGATTTCTCGACTATCAACGCTTCAACACTTTAATATGAAAAATTCCATCTGGTTTTTATTGAAATATTTTTCAATTACCATTTAAGCCTAATATATAATTATAATATTTGGCATATATTTCCAAGTAGAATAAGATATATCAAATTCCAACTGGAAATTTCAGATTTTCAACTATTAGTTAGCACCCTTTATGGTGACATAGTTTGATACTATTCAAAGCGGAGTGGCCATCAGTCGTTGCGCATTGTAAGAGAAAATGTTTTACAACAATACTTGTGAGGTCAGACCCACCGTACTGGAGATAGCATTTTGCAAGGCCATTTTCAGGTTTCGCTAAAGGGCGAAGGGCGTCGGCCAGGTCTAATGATTTTGGGGCAAATATTGACCTGCCTCTACGACAGAGGATATCAGGTGCATGTCTAGGATTAGGTCTATCACTGGAGGTCTTGCAATTTTGCCAAGAAAGCGGCAGAACTATCTATACGGAGCGACATAATCTGTAGGCCCGTAAATATAAAGGGAAGGTCAATTGACAAACAAAAATACAACGGGATGGGAAGAAATATGGAAATGTATCAAACAAATACAGATCTCCACTGAGGAGGAAATTCAGAGTGAAAAAGGAGATAAGTACATAAGGATGGGGTATTGTATACTCGGTCCCCACGTTCCAGGAGGAGAGGTGGGCACCCCCTCCCGTTGCATATCGATTGATATGCATCATCCAATAATATGATGGTAGTTGCAGATTTTACATCAGATGAACATTTTAATTAAAATTGCTACTGAGTCGGTGTTCCTCATGAGTGAAGGTCATGTCAAGTCGCCTTATGTCAAGTCGCCCTAAGAAGGTTCACCCACTTGCCACTTGGAGCATGGCTTTGCCTATGCTAAGGAACAAGGATGATTTTTGCCTGCAATTGTGTCTTTAAAATATATGTTCTGGAACAAAACATTTTACATGTTACAGTATGTCTTTACCACATGAACTTGTGTCAGAAGACCATGGACGGGCTACAAAGCAGTAAATTCTAAGCCATTACATTATTATGGCGTTAACTTGAGTTTTTCTTCAAACCCCAAAACAATAACGATCCATGGATCTCAAAATTATGTACCCACCAAGACAGGACCATACATATCGCCTACAATTTTATGCGCAGATCAGGAAGGAGGAGGCAACAGTTAAGCGTAGACTTATTACTGTATAAAGAACTAAGATCTATTTCTTGTTAGCCACAGAATGTTCTACATACTTATATTTGTGTAGTCGACCAATTGCAATCGTTTGAGGTATTTGTCCTATCTCAAATTTCGTGTTCCAAAAGTTAGCAATGTGGTGCCCTATGCAACATAATCCCAAGGTTTTCAGTAGCCTTCATGAATGCAGTCAATCAAAACAAAATGTCTGTTAGGTTGACTCATGACACCCCAGGTTACTATGATATTATTTAAGAAATGAAACTTCCAACGGTGCTTCCTGTGTCGTTTACACCCCATTAACATTTAACACTATGTTTCAGAGGTTAATCTTGAAGGAGCAGAAAGTGATGAACTCCAGCATGAAGGATACAGTTTCAGCACGGTTGACCCCAGCAGTGATGATGAAGATTCTTCAGAGGATGATGATAACAACAATCAGAAACCAACTATAGATATTCAAATTCCAAGTAACGCATTTGATGATATTCCAGGTAAGTCATGTATATTTCTATACTTTTGTGCTATTGAAAATGGTTCCAGAACTCTTGCATAACTGGTAAATATGTATATTTAGTTCACTACTGATTTCAGGAGGATTAAAACCCCCTCTACAGTCTGATAACTATTGCTGTGAGTAGGGTAAAATTAATCTTCCCATTATCACCAATTAATCTACTCATGTCAACAGTGGAAACTCTATTACAGATTTATAATCGCAGTTATCGGCAACAATCCATTTACCGACATCAATTATGATACTCTTCAAGAGTAGTATTTATAACAATGTAGGTTATATCAGCCTGTACTATTATTTAACAGTATACCATACATATGGTAACATTGTTCTGTGGCAAATCATGTGTTAACATCAATTGTGCTGCTCAGAACCACTCAGCTATCCAACATTGATTGATTGCATTTTCAGTTGCTGTCTGTTTGCACATCACCAGATAGTTGATTTTTAAGTTATTGTTGCATTTTGGAACAATGTCATTTGTTGCTGACATGTTGGTCAGCACAATGCTGATATGAGATGTTGGTAAGCACAATGCAATAAGTTGTTTTTTGTAGTGCTGTTGGAAGTGTCCAAAAGGGAGTCACATACTGCAAAGTACATCTTTATTTATACATTAATAAGTGGTCCAACATTAAACTGTGAGGCTGCTTTTAGTACATCGATACACTTCAGGCTGTAAACTGTCTCCTCATCATGACACCGATTAATGTATGAAGAAAATTTATTGGTACAGCCCTTAAGAACGTACATCCTTCCTTTTGTAATATGTTAAGTCCTTATCCTTAACATAGTGCCTTACTTTCAACTATTTCATCCAACTATTTCATCTGTCTTCCCAGATACCATGGTTCCCTTCTTCAAATTATATCTACATAATTTTCATTGTCATTTCCAGAAAACGTAACTGTAATACTTGTGATTTCCATTGCAACTCCAAATACAACTGCAAACAATGGTACCAGACATCACGTGACAGTAGAAAATGGTTCAAGCAATAATTCTAAGTTTTTCCTCGGTAGTCCCATCATCCAGATTAACACCTACGTGAATGGATCACTGTATGATCTCACAGAATTTCATTACACAGTTGGATACAAGGTAAACATATGGGCATTGATTTTCATTTTGTTCTAGAAATTAATCATAATTTTGGCTACGCCATTATTTTTTGATCGATGATTAATATTCTAAAGAGAGCAAAATAAGATTTCAAGAGAAAAAGGGTGAATGATAGAGAATCCAGCTTTCATCCTGTCACTTTCTCTCTCTCTGTACTATAAAAGCTTCCTCTGCTATGTTCAAAGGTGAATTGAGCATTTTTTGCATTAAATCTGCTGGCATCTTTATTCTTGAAATATATATATATATATATATATATGAAGGAACAACTGAACAACACAGTTTAACTACTACGTTATTTTATGTTTCTCTTACAGAACATCACAGCAGACGGGCCAAAGTGTGCATATTTTGAGGAGAAGGAGATTGATGAGAGGTTAGCATACGTTATTCTCTTTTAGGTGCTTCTTTGCTAAGACAGAAGACATGTTACAGTGAAAGTCGACAGAGATTTGTTCAGAATCAACGAAAGATCTTTGTGAATCAAGTTTGTAGTTTAGAGGTGTCCTGTGAATGCTTTTCATTTTTAATGTTTTTAATGTTGTTCTAGAGGTTCACAATTCCTTATGTAGGAATATGTATACTTACAACCGTTTGTGAAACAAACGGTTACGTCGGTTGTTGCGTACGTCGGATTAGCCATATTCCCTCAAACTTAGATACAACAATCACATTAAATTGTATAATAGTAGAAGGTATTCTCATGATACTGTTCATAGCAAATACATCTGGCATTATCAGAATCTACATTGTTGCGAGAAATAGATGCAATTTACGCCGCTGGGAAATTTTTTTTTTATTATTATCTGTAACCCTTACACTGCTACTTTGAATACCTGCTCTGAATTTATCGCCTCCTGCTAGAAAAGCTTGTAGTAACAACAGACGATCGGCCAGAAGAAACATTTATCGGACTTACAGAGAACTTGAAGAAAAAATATGCCAACCACAAATTCACTCTCCTCAACGAATCAAAAAATGTATTTGGGGTTTGAAGGATACTGATACTGATTATTCCACTAGTTGGAAAATCCTTAAACAGGTCATATTGTACAATCCATCCTCCAACAGATGCAATTTTTGTTTCTGTAAGAATTAAATAAAACGTATCGGACTAGTGACTGTGTGTAGACACGCAAGCAAATTTCTACCGAGAAATTTCGCTACTTAGTGACGCCTAGGTAGCGACGTTTAAAAGTTCACGTGTTTCACAAAATTTTCTTTGTTACGTAGATTCGAAGTATTGACTGCCAATCCCCAAGTAAATACAACCCAATGTTTATGATTAACTGTGTATGAATTGGTCATTACTGTCATATTACATGAAGATGGCAGTAATTCGTGTGCTGTACGAAACTAACTAGTAGTAATTCACAGTAAGAATTAAAACTTTTTTCATTTACTTATGTTATATTATAAGCTCTGGTTATATTATGAGCACTCTATGGTCAGTTTGTGCAGGATATATATATTTGTATATATTTTTCATAGCAATTTTCCATATACATGTGATTTGTTGTCCGCAATTACTTCTTTTACTGTAATTGCACACACATATGTGCCAGTTGACCTTTGCTAATTTTTCCCATTTCCACGAACGCTACAGTTTTTGCTTTCACTTCGGAACTTTCCGTTCACTCAAATTCTCGGTTACTCAACATATGCGCTGTATGTGTATGAGTGTACGGAAACTGCTCTTGCCTCCCATACTTTTCTGTTATCTTCGAATCTTCACCGGTTATTAAGTGGAATAAGTTACTTGTTGAACACAAACAGTTAGAATTTTATTTGCATTTTTTTAAGACAGTTGTAGTTATTATGATTTTGGTACAACAATAGTTTTGATTAAGTTTTTTATCAATTTCTACACAAGCCAGTGTCTACAACGTTAGGAATATACCCTACAACAACCTACGTAACTTTGTCAGATTTTCGCGAAAACACTTCAAACAGACTGTCTCAGCACAACAAATGCCCACCCATTTACCTACAATGAAAGTATTAACCAAATACGAAGTGCAAGACGAGGTAAATCAAATGGATCAAAGATGTAACGATATCAGTGTATAAAGTTACCTCCACACGCCCAGCTCATCAGGATGGCAGAATGAGAAACAAGTCCGATGTAGATTGATCGACGCCAAACGTTAACGATTATCAGTGCTCTCGGGGGGGGGGGGGGCTGGGTAGACAGGAGCGCATATGTTAAGTTGAGACAGGCAAGTGAGTCATTCGTAAATAACAGGAATGAGAAAAGTTTTTTTTATTGTTACGTGATACATCAATATTATTGTAAAAGTTATATGTAAGGACCTCATTTGGAAGCATTTACTGCAACTCTAGAGACGTTATGCGCCACTGTGAATTTGTGACTCAGATCATTTTGTATGTATACAGCTTACATTTCTAATCGACATTTTGGAAAGGATATGCACCCAATGCTCCAGAAACAGTAAACCTTTTTCAGAACTTAAAAGTGTGAGTAAAATGCATGACTAAGATATGGAAACAAAATGGAAAATGACGGGTATATTGACAAACTTAATACCATATAACTTTTGAATAGAGATTGGACGTGGGTTGTGTACTTGGGAAATACGTTTTAATAGATGTATTGACTACTTATTTACGAGCGACCCCTTTAGAAAACCAAGAGTTTGTTCCCTGGCGAAATCATCTTTAGCTTTTGATGGATGTGGTTCTTTCGAATATCATAAAGATAAAATTTTCGTAACCTTATATCGTAAAGTTGCTTTGTGAGTCTGACGAAAAGCTCAAACGCCGGCTGGGCATTACAGCGTAGCTGCAACCCCTTGGTACTCTATTAGCACACACATCGCCACACAGGTGATAAACTTACGATATTTTGTTTTCATTTTTTTATAAATCATTTCCCCTCCCCCGTCAATACAATGGTGATTGCTTTTGTGGATTTTCGGGTGAGAAATTACACTTCGCTTGATATTTCTATGACACTCCATGTAGGTGTATCAAATTGGACAGAAGAATCATTTCTTTTTGGTGAGGGTCATTTGTATTCAACAAAGAACTGTGAAAACGTTGTAAACACAATATCTCAAGAAAGGGAGCTTCCACTCCAGGTGTCAAAGCCTTTTTACATGAGACCATGAAGGCCATTTGGGTCAACAAGGATCAATTTGTGACAACGATATGCGTAAGGAATCTCCAGACTTGCAGTTTGGATATATCTCTATTTAAGTACGCAGGTGTGCATGCAGGTGTACACGCATGAGTGCATGATGCCTATCAATCATCAACCTAAGTCTTGTTATATTATGATTGGTGCCATCATATATAACTAATCAAATATTACAGATTATTATTGTCATATTCAGAATGTTTGTAGTTGCATCGTCGAAAACACATGTATTTGTGCATTCTGGTTCTCATGTTATGTATATTAAAGGATGCATATACCGTAGTGATATTGAAAGAGAATAGAGATGACAATTATGGCTTTCATTTAAAAGGCATATTACATTTATTCTCCTACAGTAATACTATCAAATGGAAGTTTGAGGGTTGTGATACTGATAATGAAGAAGACATTTTATCTGCTAATTGCTCCTGCAACCACACCACCAGCTTTTCCGTCCTTTTACAGATTCATGACAAAAGTAATGACGAGTCCGTAAGTATGCTAGTGGTTAGTTAAATGCTTTAAAGATGAGTATGTTGGATTATGATGGACGCGTTACCCCATTGTATATTTAAATATGATATGATAGAAGTGATATAATTTAGACAATGTATATATATGCTACGTATGGGACCATGTGTGAAAACCATTACATGTGTTTCGATGGAGGCGTATTAATTGATACAGGTTTCAATCCTCTGATGCAAATAATGACGTTCGAGGAATTGCTAAATATAAAGGTTTTGCCTCGAGAGTGTTACTGCCACTCATCATTGAGTGGTTGGGGTGTTTGCTAAGTATTATCAAACACTTACTGATTGATCAAATTAGCAGGAACTGTCTAGATCTTTTTATTTATTTATCGTAGGTCATGTGTTACCCCATTATCATTTACCAATAGGTAAGTGGTAATTATGTCATCCCCTATACAAAGGCCTAGTATGCAGAGAGGAGATAATTGTACTTTAGTTCACCCAAAATGACATTTAAATGGTAGTTTACTTTACATCCCGAATCTAAGTGGATCAGTAGTCCTTAAATGGCGTACCTTATGGTATACAAATTATATGGATCAAAATTACCGACTGGGGGTGCAAATTCATGTCAGAATGTGTGTGTGTGTGAGTGTGTGTACAAAAAGGCTATCACAATCTCCTCCTAGACGGTAAGTCGGATGAACTTCAACTTAGTGGTAAGGTAGTGTTGACGTTGTAGGTCAAAAGTCGATGGTCATAGGCCATAGAAACGAAAAGAGCATTTTTAGCATCAATTCTGTGTTGTATTCCTATGTTATATAATTACCATATATTATATATATCCGGTTTCCTCCTTTTTGGGATCACCTGTGCCGTTAGGGTTTGAACTAGCGATCTCAGGCACCGGAAAGCTCGCCTTTACCATTCGATTATTTACCATTCGACTACAGCTGTTTCTGGAGTTGATAGGTGAATTTGGCCTTGTATGCAATCTGTCAAAGGAACATTGTATTAGGTCGGGAGCACCCTTGGTGCCTATTAATAACCTAGAATGTTTGTTATATGAGGATGCCAGCAGAGGGCCACGTACATCAACATATCTATAGATAAACATGGAGCTGATTTAGACATGTCTCTTACTGAGTATGCATTTCTTTATATTATCGAGGAGAAATGTGATATAATCATGATGACTATCAGTCATGACATTAGGTCAGAATTGTGTATAGCGGTTGTTTCATATACATTGGTGTTATGATAAATTACTGGAATGCTACAAAAAAAACAAAAAAAAAAACATGTTAGACATCCTTGTGCGTTACACTTAGTAACATCAGCTGTAAAGTTACAGGTTTGTCATTACTACACTATCGGTATTTTTTTTTTACTACATTATCGGTTGATTTGTTGTTTCGTTATCGGTTTGTTTTACACCATCGGTCAATTTTTTACTACATTATCGGTTCGTTTTACATTATCGGTTGATTTTTACATTAACGGTTGTAACAGAGATTCCATACTAGAATCTCAACAGATTTAGTTAAGGCAGTTCAGAAATATTGATAATTTTCTGTCATTTTAGAGACGTTCTATTCTGTGTAAAGATCTGACTTGTATTTGTTCAATGTTCACAGTTTCCGGTATTTATGTCTTGTCGTGAACATCTGGAGGGAGTATGTTTATTAACTGTATAGTGGTTCCCTACCATAAGTAATCTAAACTCATATGACAAATACAGGCTACTTTTTTTTCTGATGTTCCGGCACAAATCCACAGCAGACTTTCCTTGAGAGTGACAACAGAAACTTACGACGGCAGATTTTGGCTTTACCCTCTTCCGTCTCCAATACGGGCAAGGGTCGTTGATCAAGCAAATATTCTCTGCATAGAATGAATGAGTTAAAAGCGGAAGTGATTGTCTTGGAAATTGTGTGCTTGGAACTATAAAAGCAGCATTAAATTGTAAGATATCGACGGATGGAATTGCTACCTGAAGAAGACAACTATACTAACAGCTTTGAAGTTCTCAGAGTAGTTCCATCCTACATCATTGCAAATATAGCTGGATTTTGCCATACTGGTGACATTAAATTCTTGTTTACAGAACTCACAACACTAAAAGCTGAGATCTTAACATTTTGCACCTTGTTGATGGCCAGAAACAACTTTCAGTCATAGAGAACATTCCAACAACTATCTTTACAAAGTTCCCTGACCCAGCTTCAAAGTAAACTAGTGCATTCACAAAAGTTTTTGAATTCGTGAGTAGTTGGTCAAAATTTCAACATTGGTAATAAGAAGTCTTAATTGCACTTCATGTCCTTACAAGGGAAATACTACATTTAAAATATCAACATGGTACGTAGTATACACAACTATTATTTTGACATAATTCATTCTTATGAATAGAGTACAGCTACAAACTTGTTCATTTAATTCCCACGAAATACTTTCTCATTTTCATCCCCTATAAAATGATGAGAATCTATTATCGAAATATTGAATCTGTAAACATTGGCTTATTATTCTGCATCATGATGAGGTGCTCTGTTGGGTAAGCGTTAATATATTTTATATAATTTTTATTTATTTTTTATATTCATTATCCTAAAGAAATACTTTATGAAGGACAAATCTCAGTTTAGTATGTGTTTTGTCATAGTAGAATTGCCTTTGTGAGTATTTATTACATACTGTAACCAGCTACTGTGAGCTAGATTAAATCATGGAAATAGGATGAATTTCTCGTATTTAGCTTTTTTTGTACATCTTCTTTCAGCTTTGGGATCACGTTTCTTCTCTTGTGACTACAGTATGTTTGGCACTATCGATTGCTGCATTGTTGTGCGCTCTATTAATTTACTTTGTTCTCAGGTGGGTAGCAAACATTTAGTTTACTTTGTTCTGAGGACAGGAATAATGACTTAGTTCACTTTGTACTTAGGTGACTATTACATCTTAACTTTTATAACCTCGTCCTTTCAGTTCACTTTGTCTTAGGTGGCTTTTACGTATTAAGTATTATAACTTCGTCCTTTGGTTATCGACACTACCAGTTCATTTTGCTCTATATAAGTTGGTATTACATTTAAGAACTTTGTCCTTTGGTGGGAATTTCAGTTGTTGTGTTATTGGCCTACTGTGTTGATTTCACTTCTGCTTAGGTGGGTGATTACGAGGGATTAGAGTAACAATCTTCTTGTAATTTTTTGACGATCGTATTCACCAATATCTTTTAGGCTTCATGTTAAATGTGTCAACCGATGTTATACCATGCAGCAAGGGGTTGTGCGTTTGTTTTTCTACACTACCGAGGATAAAAACTTGTCAACTCATCCGTCGCCCGAGGACTTGTTTGCCGTCTGAGGACGTAAACACGCGTCCTCGGAGGAAGTTGCCTTCAAATGAGCCGTGATGACAAAATAATGGTAGTAGATACCGATTTACAATCATCCTCGGTTGCACAGTTCAATCGGATTGTGCGTAATAAAGTGTGTGCTACCATATGCCTCTTCTACACACACTTAGAGCCGTTTATGGATGGCGCCACCACACACATGCAGATTATATGCAAATTAGCACACTGGAAGATAAACGAAGATACTATTGGACATGTACGTATATCGACGTGACTACTACTAGATACTATACTACTAACTGCAGTAAGACTGGGTGGAACCAGACGTGCCTTTGGTAACATTTTAAGAATGGTTTTCCTAGGCCTTTTTTATTTCATTTGGTCAAAATAGGATACATGCTACAGATATTTAGTGGCAATTCGGAAGCATACAAAGAAGCAGTTATATACAAATGTATGAAGGAATAGTCTACTGAAAGTACGTCCTTGACGTCGTCCGTAGATAGCGTTATACTTATAGCTGTAAATAATTGCAGAGATAGAACTAACTTAACGTTACCCAATACTAGTGGGGCAAATGTTACCCTACGTAAAGTAAGAGTTGCGGTGTTTGAAGGATATGTATTGTGACTAATAAACGTTCTACAAACTTCATTCGTGTTGGGCCAAGTCAAGTTTCCAGTGTTAGAGCTGGTAATGACGATTAGGCTATAGCTTGTAATGCGACGTTAGCGCTTAGGCCTGCACTAAGTTAGGCCAGGCTATAGGCCGGGTGATCGTTCATAAATCATAATTTCGTGACTGTAATTAGCAACGGCTTAGGCCTGGCTATTTAATATTGAAAATAGCCATGTATCGAGGCTTACGTAAGCTAGACGAAGAATCTCACACATTTGGTTGAGAACAAATAGGCCTAGCCTAACCAGTTGACCGAACGTTAATCTGTTAATCTAGGCCCTAAGTCGTACAGTAAATTAAAGTACAGTAGGTGTACAGTTTCTGCGTAGGCGATACAAAAGATTTACCAATCACTGGCAAAATAAAATATTACCGGATTCAATTAAAATGCCAAACTGAAAAAATCGTCTGCTGTTTGCTACCAGGTTTGGATTTTTTCTCTCGCTTATGGTTAAGACGTAAATGTGAACGAACTTGAAGTAGGCAAGTTACCTAATGTGCGTAAATTAGCTCAGTTCAGCGTAGACCAAACTAACGTTTCATTTTTTTCGTTTTCAACCAACTTTTGACTAATCACGCCAAATTTGTGCAAGATTATTGTTTAGAAATGATATGCAAGCAGATTTTGATAATTATTTTGATGATTAATACTATATTTTTTGCAATTAAGGTAAATGATGGTCACTCTCGGCCTACAACGTTTTGTATATGTATCGGTTCGGAGAAATAATGATCTAGCGTGGATGGGGCCATAGTTACCCGGTCAACCCAAGGATGTTATGGCAAATATGCAGCATTTTAAGACTTGTTAAGCTGCATTTGTCAAAGTTTACTTTGTAGGCATAAATTAGAGTAGCAGTTAGGCCTTGCCTAGGGCCTCGATTGTTATAGGGAACTCAACTGCAGGATGTTGGCCTCATTACGGAATACTCACCCCACCACTGCTAAGTGTATAGTAACCCTGCGAATGAAAGGGTGCATGGCTTCATGGTTGACAACATTGTCTACTTTGAACTTAGGCCTAACTCACTCTGTGTGAACCAATGTTAATGTGGCAGGGGATATGTGCATATATAAAATAGTTTGTATAAAAATAAATAATCCAGTATAGCAGCTAGATGACTCATATGTGACAGAGATAATTTGACTAAGATACTGTCTCAGAGAAGAGGTGTTACCGAAGAATCACAGGTAAGTCATTAACACAGTATATTGGTATATGCAAGTTAAAGAATTAAAGGCCGTCACTCATCACCCTAAGCTATATTTTTACTTTCCGGAAAGGCATCCATTGTTTTCATAACACATGTGGAGGATTTTAAGACAGGCTGAGGGAGGGACTAGATGTCTAGTTCGGAGAATTGAAACTGTCTGGGGTGATGAGTTCTTGTCTTTAAAAGTCTATCAGAATGCCTTGGGGTGCACTAGATTTTGCATTAACATAAAATTTGCGATTTTGATCACAAATTGCATTTTAATGCAGAGTGAGAAGATCAGGTAGAAATGAACAAGCAAATTACAGTGAAAAGAAATGATCAATTGCTTTTTTATTGAAATCATTTTATTTGTATTTTATTTCTGTTCTTGAATTTCAATGCATTGCATAAAGCTGTTCCATATTCTTATCACATAAAATGTATAGAACAAAGGGAACCATAGTGAGTCCAGTGTAGTGGCATTCATTACCTTGAGTCACTGAAAAAAAATGTTACTAGTAGCCCTTAAAGCAATATCTTCAAGTAAAGCAACCAGCATGAGATGACAATGCTCAACTGCACAAGATATGTCAAAGGTAAGTAATGCAGGCTTTGAATTTTTAGCCGTGCGAGTGCGATTGCACACCACCACTCACATCAAATGACTGTGAGGAGTGCAATTTGTTACACACCTTGATAGAGAATGGGGACTATGATAAATCTATTGTAGTGTAATAAAACATCACATCTTCCACACTCCTGAATTTCCTGAGGAGTGTGATTTGAAGCACACCTGGAAAATCTAAAACTCAAGGTCTGATTAGTAATGCAATCATGTCAATTGTTACTTCTTTAAAGGGGCCAGACTTGGAAACGTTTTGCATATTTCTGGCTCCCCTACCCACCAATTCTAACTTCTTATGTATGCCTTGATTTCTAAAATAATTTGTAATCATATAATAAACTTTTTACATATGTATTTCATAGCTCTGATATTCTTTGTTTGTTTTAGAAATGAACTGATAGCCAGCCTATCATCCAACCTATGTGAGGGTGGCCTCAGACAATCTCTATATATTTTACAATTCAAGCAATCCTATCCCAAGTTGAATAAAAGTTTCTGATGTGTATGCCATTTCAATATACTTTACTGCTTAAAAAAATGCAACTGTCCTGTTCATACAATATACTTAAAGGTGAAATCAGGGTTTGACTGAGAAAATTCTCCATTAGTTGATTTTTCTTTCTAAACTGATTGTTCACCGAAATATAGAGATGTTGGGGAGGTGTTTTAAGGTAGAAGAAGCAGTAACTATTATGTTAATTACTGTAGTATGAGAACTCGTAATATTTGTCAGGCACAAAAAATAAACGTTCATGTACAAGCTGACAAGACAGCCTCCTGTATACGATTATACGGAATTTGACCTGTTTCTCATTCACTGTCATTCATAAGTCATGGTACGATACCCATTGGGAATTGTAGTGAAACAAATTGTGAAAATAAACCCTGATTTCCCCTTCAAGCAACTGACAATTTCATTGCCTCTCCACCCTTTACTAGTGGGAGGATGTTTTTTACTTTACAAAGGACTTCCCCCACCTCATCTGGTCGGCAGTATACTTTATATGTGCAAGGTATCACAACCCCACCCCCTTTCTCTGAAGGAAGAGGCCAAGGGTGAAAACTCTGGACTGGTTCCCCTGTTGCCATACATGATAACGATAAATTATTATCCAGAAATTCCCTGAAGACTGTGGCCAACCCTCGTGGGACATGTCCTATGATTAGTGGAACTGGGATCACCAGGTCTTTTATATAAAATCCCTGTGATGTTTTTTGCTTGAGCACATCTTTGTCTGTAATGTTAGGCATCCAGACAAGGACGGCATCTTTGTCATGGATGTTCCCATACTCTGGTTGGAGAATCATCTCTATGGACAATGGTGGTGCTATTTTGTACTCGTGATATCCTTTTACAACACTTTTCTCCAAGCTCACCACTAGTTCTGTCTCCCCTGTAGGAAAATAAAGTGCAATATATACGTTTTGAGTATATTCACTGGTCACTTTAAAGGATTTTTAATAATCACCCCATCCACATGTACACACAAATACAGTACTTACATCTGGACAAAAGAATTAAAAGCTGTGTAATACTCTTTTATAATCAAGCAAGATTAGACGCAAGATTTGTATCTGTAACTGGCCAGCAGAACCATTTCTTGGTTTGTCAATACTGGTGTACAGTAGCTGAATACTAGCTTCATCTTGTAGTTGAATTTGTTTAAGGACAGGTCCAGTGCAATGGTACTGCATCAATGTACAATGAGAATGCATGACTGACAAATTTTGGTCAATTATGTTAATGCGTTACCACGCAACATCATACTTACTGGCATATAAGTAAGATGTAGTATACAATATCATTGACTGTCTACTTAGCACAGTAGCCACTCAAAATGTAGGCTTCTGATACACAGACCAGATTGGATGAACAAACCTATCGCTGTACACACATTTCCGTTTGATGACATTTTCTGGTTATGATCATTTTTTAATGCAAACCTAATACAAGAAGACCAGAAGATTTGTTCAACATATGCAGTTGTGCATTTTTTTTCATGTAAAAAAAAATGTTGAAGTGTTTTAATGTCTCTCAAAGTATTTACTCTTTCTACCTAAGGGAAATTTTGCAAGAGATGAATAATTCATTTGCAATTTGTACAAAACCATTTCTTCTTTCTCAGCATTTTGTCTGTTACAATGTCAGCTGGCATGCAAGATATGTGATACCATTCATTGCATGAGTCACATCCAACCCACCCAACCCTTACACTTTCTTCATATTTTCTCCCACAGATTGGACATCTACATTCTTGAGCTTTGCTTGTTTTAAGATGGCATCCAATTTCTTTCTTTTGAAAGTGCCATAGGGTGATTTTGGTCCCTGTAATGGTGGGGCAGAATTTTTGTGTGGAGACCCCGACCTATGTATGGGAATTTCCGGGTCTGGATTCTTTCACCACTTACACAGAGACTGACTGCCTCAGGCAGAAATTACACGCTTGGGCTGGCCCAGTAACTTCGGTCAGTTACCACTGCAATCTTAGCTGGGATATTGGTTACTCCATCAACACACAAGTAGGGCTGTTTCTGGATGTTTATAGTCTACATCCTAGTTTGTGTTCTGCATGCTTTTCAATTAATCATGGTAAACTCTCTTAAAATTTCCTCACTTTCTGTGCAGAAATGAGACAACAAACTGATAAGAGAAGCAGAACAAGGAATTTAAGTAAGAGCTTAGAAGCTAAAGTTTCACACCATTTCACCCCTGTGGGGAGAAGGCTAGGGATGATGTTTATTGCCTAATTGCCCATGAACTGGAAAGATGTTATCATAGTGAAGGTTGTTGGAGTGAAAAAAAAAAATCTTGCCCCATGACTACTGGGGACAGAATCACACTATGCCTTTTTTTAGCCAGGAGTTCCTTTTGTGCTTTTGACCGGCATTTGCTGAGAAGGGTTTCTTTCATTGTATTGATTGCTGTTGGACTTGTACAGGAATATGGAAGCTCATTACAGAGGCGGCGTCTAGCTTTCTTTTCTGGTCTGACTGAAGGAAGTGTTGTTGCCTCGGCTAAGTGTGCAGATACTGCCCTCTGTGCATCTGGAGTCTGTGGTGTATGTCCCTCCTGTGGTCCATCATGTATTGTGTGTTCATCAGATTCATCTTCATCAGATTTGTCTTCTGTGAAAGTCAAGGAAGGCAGTGTCATTTCTTCTGTGATAGCAGCTCTATTCACTGGGAAAATGCCAGATGACACAAAACTCCTCCTGATGATACTTGGTCTTTCCAAATCTTCCCAGATGCTACCAATAATCCGATTAAATTCTTTTGGGTGATTGTGTCTCCAGGGTTCTGTGCTACCCTTTTTCTGAGGTGCTCCCAGTAGGACTTTTTCATGTGTCCAAACACACCAACGTCGAGTGGCTGCAAAATATGTGTAGCATTTGGAAGAAACCGATATAGATGGATGTTACTTTGTTCTGCAAGGTGGAAGAGATCATACGCAATATGTCCTTCATGAGAGTCTAGTAATAGCACCACGGGTCTTTCTTCCCCAATATTGACTAGGAAGTGGTTTTGAAACCAGTATTGGAATGCAATCTGTGTCATCCATCCTGTTTCAGTAAAGTAAGCAGCACTTTTTGGAGGTGCACCTGCAAGAGGATCCCAAGAGTTGGGTTCAGTCCCTTTGAAAAGAAAATATGGTGGAAGGAGTTTTCCATCCGCATTGGCACAAACACCTACTGTTACCTGTTTCCTCCCCTCACTAGCAGTCATTTGCGGCAGTGCTCCTTTCATGTGTTCTGATCCAAGGGCATATCTAGGTGCTTTGCCACCCATTCCAAACCCTGTCTCATCAAAGTTATATATTTGATTTGGTTTGTCTGAAAGATTCAGATCAGAAATGAAACAGTTAAATTTTCTGAACCAGTCATTAACTGCCCCTTTGGTGACCTTCGCTCGTGCCTTGTTAAGAAGCTTTGTTGGCTTAAGTTGAAGTCCTGGATTCCTTTTTAGGAAACCTCTGTACCAGCCATATGATGGTCTTCCATTTCGAAATGGAGTTTTGCGGCCTTCTTTCAGGATTATCTCTTGAACTGTGTCTCTGAGCTGTTTTGGTGTTACTGGAAATCCCCTTTTCCCCATATTAATCACCCAGGATGACAGATGCCTCTCCTCACCAAGGGTCAAATATGGTTCAGGACCATTTCTCCTATACCATTTTATTTTGCCAGTCGCTCTTCGTTGGATTTGATCATAATGCACTCCATTTTCACAAGCTGCTTTGCTGATCGTGGTATACTTTCCTGATGATAAACCTTCTAGCGCAATTCTTATTCTCTCAATTCGAGGGGCAGAGAACGTATCTAAATCATTGTCAATAATTCCTCTCTTTCGGTAGATCCTGCTGAGCAAAGCTTTTCTTCTTTTCCTGTCAATGAGCTGGCTTTGAGATGTTTGTTTCTTGTTATTAGATCTCATGTGTAATGTGTTTGGAATAGACAGATCAATGTTGCTCCACTTACTCTTTTTGTTAGATGGCCCTGCAGAATCTTCTGTTGCCTTTCTTTTTGATGGACTGTAACAAAAGAAAACAGATTCATATCATGGAACATTTTTCATGGTGCCAGTGTTAAAGGAAAGAATTTGGAGAGTTTTGCAAGGCTGTAAAAATGAACAAAATGTGTTCTGGCCATAACAATTTCATGATTACAGAAAGTGAGAATTTGAGCTTACCCCATTTTTTCCACCAGAGTGTCTGTGATCCCTTATGCCCTTTCTTTTTTTTCAAACTCGAAGTTGGTCTGCTCACCTGAAAAGTGAAGAAAAGGATAGGGCTAGCTAGCTTCAGTGCATTATTCTTTGCATCTAAATTTTCATCAAGTACTCATTAGGGGAGATCTGAGACCAAGAGTTGTCCTGAATAGAAGTTATGACCCCAGTGACACAAGAATTATTGGGAAATTTGAATGAACTTTATTTCAGTTTAATTAATTTAAGTAGTGATGGTAATGAGAAATCTTCAGAATGGGTAATCCCTTGGAAATAAATTTTGAATTCAAGGAAGAACTTTGAGGCAATGTTTATGGTGGAATCTTTAGACATTCACTTCATTCAAATTCGTAAATGATAATTTCATCCAACACATATAATCTGTCACTTTTATTGTTAAGATGGTTAGAATGTTCAATGTGGTACATCATAATGCTGAAACTTTAAAACTTGACCTCGAGTAAAATATTTCTTTGAAAATGAAAATAGCAAGACAAATACTCGTTTTTAATGATGTTGTCGAATATGCGAGGCAGGTAAGTAAACTTTCTTTAGTTTTGTATGTACCTACAGCAACCCACCGCTGGACCCCCAAAGGAAGTTTAATATACAACACAATAAGGTATTTGAAATAGTGAAATATTAAAGACAAAACTCATCACCCCAGACAGTTTCAATTCTTCCAACCACTAACGTCCAGACCTCCCACATGCACAACCTAGCCCGTCTAAAATTCATCTACATGTGTTATCAAAACAATGGATCCCCATGTGTACACTGTGTAATACGAGCTACTCTGGATCTTTTGACTTTGCTTTCAATCAAAGAGTACTGTAACTAAAAACCAGTTCAAAGTTTTGCGTTTCGGAAGCCACCAATTTAGCTTAGGGTGTTGAGTTATTGCCTTTGAAATACCTGTTTTTCTTCCAAACACTTCATTCGGGGGGCCTGATGTGCTTTTCTTTTGTCTTGCACCGGCACCTGACAGCCTGATAAGCTGAAACCACAAAAATTTCATAAGTGCGCCTTGAAATGGACTGTGCCATGCAGGTGCATGTATCTGAAAAGGTTAGCTGTGACACTTATATAATTGGTGATGAGAAGAGTCAGACCCCCAAGAAATTAAACAATTTTGGTCAAAAATAGTAAACGTGGATATTTTGTAAGATATTTGACCACTGTATAAAGGATTTATTCATTTAAATTTTGCAAATAGACCTAGCAAAATTGGTGTCACCCTAATTTACATATCTTTCAAAACAAGTGCTGGGACCGGCCGTACGTACGTACGTCTGTGCAGATATGCCCTGGATTGATAGGCTAGATCGTTCCACGCAGAAGTAGTTAGCTGAATGAAACTTTGTCCGCATAATTCAACACAAAGCCTAGGTTCTTTGGAGACAAAAATATCACGTTCAGGGATGTCTGTGAATAAAGAAATCATCGGAAGGTGAAAATAACACACTCTACTTTACACGTGCATATCAAACTTTTGCAACGATGTGGCTGATAGGATCAGGAAAGAGAAAGAGTGGAAAAATTAACGTGCTCGCACGATGTAAGTTACTGGCCCTGGCAGTTGATCACAAAATTATTTCGTTTTGGATTCGTTGTAATTCATCAGCGGAATCTTGCGTGGGCACAGTTTTTTTTCAGTGAAGTACAGCAAGTAATTTTCTTTATATACGCTAAAAGGTTAGTGAATATATCGTGATGTATTCGTGTATTCGGATTTTTGAACGGAAATTGGTAAATGAACTCGCAGAACTGATACACCTCAGAAGTGGTATACCTACTGTAGGCTAGTACTAGTTACTAACGTTAGGTATCGACTCATGCGACAGTCGATTTAGGCTAGGCCCACGAAGCTCAATAGTTGTTCGTTACGCCTAGACTAGGCCTAATGCTAGGCTAGGCCTAACTTAGTTGTTAGAGATAGATATAACGTTAGGCCTAACTAAGTGTAGCCACATGTGGCGTGACTTTACTGTGACTTTGAGATCTAGCGTAGTAGGGGTCTAGCCTAGCTAATAACATTGTATGGGACCTAAATTTCCAATAAGTCTACCTGTTAGCCCTAACGTTAGTGTTACACCAATTCACTTAAAACCATTTAACCTTGCACTGGGATTCATATGTACAGCCTCCTACTGGCAAGGCTATAGGCTACCTTACCCTCAATATCCTTTGATTACGAATATTTGTCAAAACAGAGTAGGCAACTTGAATCAATTGTGCTGCTTGATTCCTTTGGTTTTTTGGATATTGGATGCTTATTACGATGGCTTATTAATCCTGAAAGTTACAAAACTAGGTAATGTTCAGTGAACGGATGGGAATGATTTTGTAAGTAAGCTCATGTAGGCCTAACTCTGGAACTTACTTAGGATTAGGGCTCCATTCCTCTCTTTTAGTCTACTAATCAAGCAATTTTTACAGAAAACCAGCCAGCAGTGCAATCTAATGAGTTACACATAATGTAAACAACAAATGCTTCCTTAGGTACTTTTAATTGCTATGACCAAAAGGATTACAATAAGTAGGCCTAGGTGCAAATCATGAATTGCATTTATAAGCTTGCATATGCAACAATTATTCGCATAAATCCATCAAGTTTGATTTCTTGGTGGTTGCATTAATATCAACAATGAGTTAGCCAGATTGAAGAGAAATTGAAACAATTTGACATTTGGAGAACATGTCCAATGAACATTTGTAGGGCCTTTGGTATTTATACAACATATAAACAACATCATGGAAATGACAGTTGGGATATTGTATGATGCTGCACTGAGTTAATTTACTGTGTACAAAAATGAGCTCCAATAAAAT
This sequence comes from Stichopus chloronotus, assembly GCA_021234535.1. Taxonomy (NCBI): domain Eukaryota; kingdom Metazoa; phylum Echinodermata; class Holothuroidea; order Aspidochirotida; family Stichopodidae; genus Stichopus; species Stichopus chloronotus. The sequence continues at coordinate 15,576,495 of CM037841.1, read as the reverse complement.
GCATCAGGATTAGTACAATACAATATGTTGAGAAGATGATTTGATGCAATGAACAGAACTGGCCTACTTGTAGAAATTGTAGCATTAGTGTTATTTTAACTTTCACTTAATTGCAGGAACATTTTAGTCACCTTTCCGTACAATATTTTTAAAGGTCTATAAACATAACTTTGTTTCATTCCTATGCGACGGTAAATCATCTATAGTAACTGGCATGGATTAACCTCCAGTGGTGACACATAGCTTCTCTCTACTTTGCTATTTAGTGCCAGTACTATATAGATTTAAAATCACACTTTAAATAAGCAGTGTGTGATACAGCTCGATGTTGATACCCTAAAGGAAATACTACATTTTAAGCTATATATACCAGGTTCAGTTGTAGTTCTTAGATCTTTAATTTCCCTGGAATATCTGGTCAAATGTTTTTTTTTTAGTTGCCACTTTTTTCAACACATTCTATATCTCCCATCAATATATGCCTCACAAAGGTTTACATCTGCACAACTTAAAAATGTGAAAGAATGACAAATTAGAAAACAACTAGGTGTAATGTAAATTTTAACTGAATCTTTTTTTTTTTCTTTGAAAAGTAGCATGCCTTTGATACTGTATTTGGTACAATATTTGTAGGCGATTCTTACAACAAAGTTATGATTTCTTTCTCTTCAGAGAGCTGCATGATGAGGTTGAGAAGTACCAGGCCTATTCAGAGTTTAAAAATCTTAACTTCCTTCGAAGATGCAAAACAAGCATGTCGTCTACAAAAAGATTACGATCACTTTGTGGTCAGTTTTATTAATGATTTTATTGGTAAGTACAGTACAGCCTTTTAGCTACAGTACATGTATTGCATGATCTACACATCTGTTGCATAAACCTCAGTCTTACACTGCACACTTTTATGAAGTTTAAGGCACTCTGGCCGCTGGGTCACACCTGATGCTTCGAATATAGTAGGCCAAAATTTACATGGATTAATGTTATTGTGTGTAATGCAGTAGTTGATGTTCAATATCAGTTATCACTAAAGAGTTCTCTTTCATGCCTTGTAAACACTCAAAATTGTGTTGCTTGTATGCAGTTCATTGGCCACAAAAGAAAAAACTGAGGTCAAAACAAAAAACTGAGTGCTACTGCCATGCGATTGTCGTGTCATTGTTTTGAGTCAGTTTAGGGTTACGATTTTAAACTACTGTGGAACGTCGTGGGTCATTGCACATCATTATGTAATCACTTCTCCATTTTCATTTCGCTATATGATGGATTGCAAAGTACAGTATATGGATTTTTATTGATGTTTTGTTATGATAAATGTCACTTAACAAAGACGAAATTGACTTTGGATTATTGATATGTGTTTCATTCAGGGCTGATATACTTTGATCACAATGATTTCCACTGCCACACCTTAACATATTGGGAATGTAGACAAAGACACTTTAATAAAATACAGTTACTTCCATTGTAAATGTGTTATCACCAAAGACATAGAACATACAGTTGATCTAAGGAATACATCTAAAGCTTGGACTAGAGTACAGCAGTGTGTGCTGTATGTTACTTGATTTCTTATTGTTCACTTAAGATTTGGCTTATTTTTACCAAACATCATTTCTTAAATGTTCAGGGTATGGTGTCTTTACGAGAAAAGACATGGAGGAAGGAGAATTCCTGCTAGAGTACAAAGGTGAACTTGTCAGTGCGAAGGAAGGTCGATTGAGAGAAGTAAAATACCCCCCTGAAGCAGGATCTTTTCTCTTCTTCTTTCAACACAGTGGTAGTACAAAGTGGTAAGCTACAGTAGTCTCCAGTTTTCCATCTGTTTTACAGTATGTTGTTAAACATTTGTCACTACATTTGTGCCTCTTCCAGAAGATAAGTTATGAAAGACTGGTGAGTTATATAGGGAGTTGCTCTTAGAAAAATAGAAGCTCCCTGGTAAGGACAGTAACATTTTACCTATGTCTACAGCCTCTTGGTTTCCATCCTGGTTCTACAGTGTTAGAGGAATGTTGGCTGCAGGTGGCCAGTCTTCTTTTATGTTTATTTTGAATCCATTCAAATGTGGTAAATGTTGCACTCATCACCAGTACATTGGTGTCCTATAGTAAATTGGGCCAACAAGCCCTAAACAAGCCAACTCATAGTTCATTTCACATTATAAAATACTCTCAGTAATGTACTATGAAATGAATACAAACAACATAAGGACTTGTTGAAAATAATTATCTCAGAGAATTTGCATTGAGGATTGAGTGGTGTAACCAGTCGTTTAATGCAGTCAGATTGATGGTGCAGGGAAGACACGCTGTGCATATTAATGAAAGTGCAGCTGAGTATACATTCCCTTTTGTTGTTACTTTGGATGCTATTAATAGGAAATAGGGCATGAGACATGACACCCTTTCTTTGCCTACTTCCCATCAACTGATCAGTTCAGAAGTATTTCGAGGTTTGATATGGACATCAGCTGTACGATGAGTTTAGCTTGAAAGGAGAAAACAGATAACATTGACTAGATAACATTAAACCTTGTTGTCTTGGAGAATTCATTCTTGTCAACTGTAGTGCATGAGTACAAATGTTGAAATTTACTTTTATGCTGACTGTCCAACATTTTGAACACCCTTAAAATATTACAAACTGTGTGTTGAATTGTTTACTTGTGAAAATATGTTTAACATGCGTACATATGCTGGAATAGAGTCGACTCATTTTACAAAATTAATGCGGAAAATTCTAAATTGTGAGGTTAAATCCATCCACATTTTTTTAAAATCTGTTGCATCAATTTTATGATTCAGAAACCATGAACCTGTTTTGCATGCATAAGAGTATCTTGTTATGTTTGGTGCATTGCTTGCATATGTTACATTGTATTATGTAACTGCATGTCCATGATGCATCTCTGTAAGATACGTGAAGATCTGTTGAAAAACTAGGGCTTGGACTTATTCACTTCTAGCCTTCAAACTTTACAATTCTAACCTGGTCTACTTAATTCCAGCCCTACTAGACTTTTTGGAAGAATAATATCATAGACTCGGTTGATTGAGAGGGGCATACCTTAATGTATATGTTAATTGAAAGCTGTATGTCAGGAAAGGAAATTTAAGGGCTTATGGAAAAAAAATCAGTTGTATTGACATTATACTGGCAAACGCAAGTGTTCTTCCAGCATATCAAAAGTAACTGGGCAACTACTTTAAAGCACTTGGACAAATTTTTCTCACTCTGAATACGTGCCAACCTTGTTAGAATTGAATTCCATAGCAAATGTTTGTTATAGACTTTACATATAGGATTGTGGTTTCACCATATAAATCACCTGTTTTGGGCTTATTTTACAGTATCCGATGCCACAAATTGTAAAAACGGTGCCGGAAGAATGGTGAATGACTCCACAGAACCCAATGCAATCATGAAGGTCATTATTCTAGACATGAAACCACATCTTTGCCTTTTTGCAAAAAAACCAATACTGAAGGGTGAACAACTAACCTATGATTATGGTGTCGATGACCTTCCATGGAGAAAGGTTAGTAAATCACTTTGCTGTGCTAGATTATGAGAGAGGTGTTCCAAAACATAATAGGTTATTTAGTACTCTGGTTTTCAGAAAAATGAAAGAGATGTGCCTAACACCATAAGATCACCTGCATATAATTCAATGTGATTTTTAAACTTCACTGAATTTGTCCGAAGGCATTTGCAGTTAGGCAGTTTGTTTTCACTTGGAGTAAATTCTAGGTTAAGTAGTGTAATGTAATCCACAGCTCTGGAAGGCTCTCAACAGCATAGGAGGCAACACAATCTTGGTATATGTTGAGCCTTCCTGTGATAGATATTTAAAAGGATGGGCATATATCACACAGAGTAAAGAAAAGTACCCTAACTAGACCAAGGTTACATTGGGATTTATGTTTGTGTATATTGACTTTGATGCAATACGTGATGGGTCCTCAATGGGATAGTAATTTCAGGGGGCTAATAGACCAATGGGAAACCTCTGTTGTATATGAATATATGTTTTGTGTTTATAAAACCAAGGAATGTTACTTGTTGAGCACTCCTGTGATAGATATTTTAAAGGATGGGCATATATAACACACTTACAGTAAAAAAACAAAGTACCCTAACTAGACAAAGGTTCCATTGAGATTTATGTTTGTGTATATTGACATTGATGCAATATGTGATGAGTCCTCAATGGGATAATAAATTCCGGGGCAAATTTACCAATGGAAGACCTCTGTTGGATGGAAATATATGTTTTGTGTTTAGAAAGTCAAGAAATGGTATATGTTGAGCCCTCCTGTGATAGATATTTTAAAGGATGGGTATATATAACACATTTAGAGTAGAGAAACAAAGTGCTCTAAATAAACTAAGGTTGCATTGGGATGTATGTTTGTGAATATTGAAGTTGATGAAATATGAGATTGGTCCTCAATGGGATAGTAAATTCAGACGCGACTTTAACAATGGATGACTTCTTTTGTATAGGGGTGTTGTGTATATTGTGTCAGGTGATATATGTTATAATTAGGTCCTCATTTGGGTAAACTACTTTCAGGAGATGAAGATACCAATTGTTAGAGAAATGATACAAGACCTCAGATGCATAGAGATTTATGTTTGTGTCTATTGAAATTGATCCAATATGTTAATATGCCTTCAATCTAGTAAATTCAGGGGGTGAATTTGACAATAGAAGACCTCTGTTGTATGGAGATAGATGTTTTTTGTTTAGAAAGTCAAGAAATGGTATATGTTGAGCCCTCCTGTGATAGGTATTTTAAAGGATGGGCATATCTAACACAGACAGAGTAAAGAAACAAAGTACCCTAACTAGATAGACTAAGGTTACATTGGGATTTGTTTGTATATACTGACGTTGATTCAATATGTGATGGGTCCTCAATGGGATAGTAAATTCAGGGAGCAAATTTACCAATAGAAGACCTCTGTTGTATGAAAATATATGTTTTGTGTTTAGAAAGTCAAGGAATGGTATATGTTGAGCCCTCCTGTGATAGATATTTCAAAGGATGGGTATATAACACAGTTAGAGTAAAGAAACAAAGTACCCTAACTAGACTAAGGTTACTTTGGGATTTATGTTTGTATATATTGACGTTGATGCAATATGTGATGGGTCCTCAATGGGATAGTAAATTCACTGGGCTAATTTAAGAATAGAAGACCTCTGTTGTATGGAAATATATGTTTTGTGTTTAGAACGTCAAGAAATGGTGTATGTTGAGCCCTCCGGTGATAGATATTTTAAAGGATGGGTATATAACACAGTTAGAGTAAAGAAACAAAGTACCCTAACTAGACTAAGGTTACTTTGGGATTTATGTTTGTATATATTGACGTTGATGCAATATGTGATGGGTCTTCAATGGGATAGTAAATTCAGGTGGCTAATTTACCAATAGAAGACCTCTGTTGTATTGAAATATATGTTTTGTGTTTAGAAAGTCAAGAAATGACATATGATGAGTGTTCAGTGCGATGGATTTTTTATAGGGTGGAAATACAACACAGTTAAAGACAAAAACTGATCACCCCAGACAGTTTCAATTCTTAGAAGCACCGATGTCTACTCCCTCCCTCAGCCTGTCTGAAATTCCTCCACATGTCAATCAAAACAATGGATCCCTGTGTACGTTGTGTAATATGAGTGACTCAGAATCTTTCGAATTTGCTGTCAGTCAAAGAGTACTGTAACTTAGAACCAGTTGAGAATTTTGCTTTTCTGGAAGTAAATATATAGCTTAGGGTGATGTGTTACAGCCTTTAAAGTAAAGGTACAAAGTACTCTAAATATACATTTACCTGAGTTGCATAGTAATACATGTTTTGTATATTGAAGGTCGTGCAGTATGTGATTTTTGTTCAATGTAATAGTAAATTTAGAAGGTGATACATACATAGGAAAAGATGTTTTGTGTATACTGAGTCAAGTAATGTAAATAAGGTCTTCAGTTTGATACCTAAGGAGATAAATAGCAAGTGCGTGATCAAAATAATAATAAAAAAAAATACTTTATCTCAGTTGCAGAGGGATATATGTTTGTGTATATTTCAACTGCATCTACTATGTTATGAGTCATCATTTAATTAATAAATTCAAGATACGCTTTAAATATAGTAACTTGAGGGAGACCTCAATGCATAGGGGATATGTTTCTTTTTGTGTATTCACAATAGTATTGGCTATCTGTTCTTTCCTCATATAGATAAGTCAGGAAATAAAAAATAGTAGTGGAATGAGAGAGATAATGAATCACTTCAAGACCTATGTTACCCACAGGGAAATAGGATTGGTGAATATGTAGTAGTCATGTAGTATATGTTGGGTAGTCAACAGTATATTAAGATATTCTATAATATGAGTCTTTCTCCAATCTGTTGTATCATTTTCCTTTTTTTTTGTGAGAGGGGGTGGGAGTGGTTTATATTTTAGCAAGGCAGTTGCATATAGTCATTTTAATCAGCTAAATGTGCAGCCCTTGCATGGTGAAGATTTTAATCACTGCTTTCGGATCCCAAATAGCATAGCTAGGATAACATGCCTCCATTGTTGATACTTTGATTTTGTTACCACATTACTGTACTATACACACATTTGCCTTTGTTAAATTTGCTGATGATCATTTTGTTTTCCAAACAGATAAGATGTTATTTTTTCATTTTCAGATTCCAAACACACAGGATAAACCTCAGAGTGTTTCACCAGAATCAGAAGGCAGTTCTACTGATGACGCTGATAGTAACGAAGATGTAAGTTTTACTGAGCTGGATCTCTGCAATGTTCTGCCACATGTATTCATGTCTGCAGTAACATCTGTAATTCACAGAATATGAAGTATGATCCCTTTCACACAGTACTGTAGTTGGTAAGGTGTTGCACAGTATATACATTGAGTCAAGTAATATATGCTAAGTCCTCATTTGGATAACTAAAGTGATGAATTTAACAGTTGTTTGGTCAGAGGAATAACACAACAATACAAGACCTTTATTTTGTCTTTTGGGCATTCATAATAGTATTGAATATCCGTTCTTTCCCCATTGAGATAGATAAGTCAGGAAATTAAGATAGCAGGGGAATGAAAGACATTTTAGGAGAGTATGGGGGCAACTATACAGATCGAATAAGGAAATCAGAAGTGTACTCACCAAAAACAAATCTAAAGTCCGTTTATAAACACTCGCTCTGGCTAAATCCGTGGTCAATATATTCCGGTCCTGGTCGATATTCCAAATTGTAAAAATACAAGTAAAATATATAAATCGGCGAATTAATTAAGTGATGCTGTAAAGAACTTTTCGCTTTCCTGTCGCGAACCACGTGGCTTTGCTAAGGAAGTTGAAAGAGTTCTCCGGGAAGTATATAAAGTGAAATTGGGGTAAAAGTATGAAGATGAATATGCGAGGATTATTGGTGTCAATAATCTGGTATTTAATAAAAATTCGCTACTCTCACTAGAGACGGAGGCTCGTGCCTAATCGTTGAGAAGTAGGACGCAGAGTGATAAGAGTTCTTTGTTCATCTCCTCGTGTCAAGTAAGAGGTTTCGGCTGATGCATAATTAGTCATCCGCCGAAACAAAGGGATGTTCATACAAAACTTGGCAAGAAAACTTTTCTGAGAATTTGGAATAATTTGTTTGCCAAGTGGACACCGGAAGTGAGGGCAGGCTTCCAATCTATGACTTCTGGATGAAGCCGCTACAGTAGCCCCCTCGCAGATCACAAGCCGGAAAAAATTGTAAGAAAAGCTGGTGATCGAAACAAAACTACAAAACAGAAAATATAAATGTCATTAAGGATTAACAGGTAGCGGAGGTGTCCAGAAAGCGCTTAGGCCAGTGTACGCGTTGTCCTGACCTCGTCGTGCGTACAGGTGTAGTAGATGTAGTAGTAGGTGGGGAAGCTGTGGTGGTCACTGGTGGGACGTGGGAACGGTTGGAGGTATTGACAATCACATCCGAGTCGGAATGAGCAGCTTTCAACCGATCGATGGATACACTCTCATGCCGTCCGTTGACGTCAAGTTTGAAAACCTTGTCGCTTCGTTCGAGAACCTTAAAGGGACCGTTGTAAGGAGGTTGTAAAGGTTTGCGTACAGCGTCGCGTCGAAGAAAAACATGAGTACAAGTATGTAAATCGGTATTAATATGCATAGGACGATTGGTCGGAACACGAGGTGAAGTAGGAATGAGAGACGTCATAGCAGACTTCAAACGATGAACGTAACTACTGGGATCTAACAGTGTCGAGTTGTCAGGTTTATCAAAGAACTGTCCAGGGAGACGAAGGGTAGTACCATACACCAATTCCGCGGCGGAATGTCCTAAATCTTCTTTAATCGCTGAACGAATTCCTAATAAAACAAGTGGAAGATGCTCAACCCAAGCGGTAGAATCCATGTAAGCAGTCAAGGCAGCTTTCAGTTGCCTATGAAAGCGCTCCACTATGCCATTGGATTGAGGATGATAAGCGGTCGTGCGGTGTCGTCGTATCCCCAAGAGATTCGTTAATGATGTAAATAAGGACGATTCAAATTGACTGCCACGATCCGTAGTTAGGACTGTAGGCACACCATATAAAGCCACCCAGCGTTCTACCAAGGCCCGCGCAACTGTCTCAGCCCGAATATCAGCAATCGGAATAGCTTCAGGCCAGCGTGTAAAGCGATCTACACAGGTAAGAATGTATGAGTAACTAGATGATGTGGGAAGAGGACCTACAATATCGATGTGGACGTGAGAAAATCGCGCGTCCGGCGGGGGAAATACAGACAAGGGTGAATGAGTGTGACGGTGAACTTTGGATCTCTGGCAAGGCCCACAAGATTTAGCCCATGAACGCACGTCCTTGTTCAGAGACGGCCAAAAGTATCGCGCAGCAATGAGCTTGCGCGTCGCTCGCGCGCCAGGATGAGAGAGGCTGTGTAAGCAATCAAAAATAGCGCGGCGAAAGTGCTCGGGTACAAAAGGTCGTTTTGAACCTGTAGATACGTCGCAAACAATAGTATCGGAGCTATCGTGGAGCGGGACGTCTTCGAGCTTAAAAGTGCGCGGAGAAGATCGGAGCGTTTCCAATTCTCCGTCTTCGCATTGCGCTTTTGCGAGTTCGCCCAAATCTATAGACGCTGGTCGGTGGGTCGCATTGATTGTGATTCGTGAAAGGGCATCGGCAACGCAGTTGTCAATGCCTTTCACATGCCGGAAATCTGTGGTATACTGGGCCACAAAATCTAAGTGCCGAATTTCGCGCGGGGAATATTTGTCCGAAGCGGTAGCAAACGCGTATGTAAGAGGTTTATGATCGGTATATACGAAAAATTTGCGCCCTTCCACGTAATGGCGAAAATGTTTGGCAAGGTAAGCCGCGAGAAGTTCTCTACCGAATGCGCTGTAGCGAGTTTCTGCTGGTAACAGTTTCTTAGAAAAGAAAGAAACGGGTTTCCATTGATCATCTACGCGCTGGTGGAGTGCGCCGCCAACAGCGATATCCGACGCGTCAACCATGAGGCAAATAGGAGCTTCAGGCTGAGGATGCTGCAAAAGTGTTGCGTTAGCGAGCGCGTCCTTGCTATTTTGGAATGCAGCTACAGCTTCGTCGGACCATACAAGTTGAGTTGACTTCTTGACATTTCCCTGCAACATATCCGTGAGGGGTTTTAGCAGGTGCGCGCAACGCGGGATGAATCTCCTATAAAAGTTAATCATACCTAAATATTCGCGCAGCTTGCGGACACTCTCGGGTTGTGGGAAGTCTCTAATCGCCTGCACCTTAGCGTCAATCGGCTTTATGCCACGCGCGTCGATGTGATGACCTAGAAAATCTAAAGAATCAACACCGAGTAGACACTTAGCCGGGTTAACAATAACACCGAACTCTTCTAAACGTTTAAAAAGTAGTGTTAGATGCTGCATGTGTTCCTCTGCACTAGCGCTCGCGATCAGTAAATCATCTAAGTAAGCAAAACAAAAAGGGAGTCCGCGAGTGACCTCATCAATGAACCTCTGAAAGCATTGCGCCGAATTACGTAATCCGAAGGGGAGGCGAACAAATTCGAAGAGGCCGAAGCAAGTTATCACAGCTGTTTTGCAAACATCAGAAGGATTAACTTGAATCTGATGATAAGCACGAACTAGGTCTACTTTGGAGAAAATCTTTTTACCGTGCAGTGAAGCGGAGAAGTCGCGTATATGTGGGATAGGATAATTGTCATGAACAGTAATGTTGTTCAAAGCCCTATAATCACCACAAGGTCGCCAGTCACCAGCCGTTTTCTTCGGAACCATGTGCAACGGGGAAGACCAATTACTCTTAGATGGCCTAATAATGCCTAACTGAAGCATGTGTTCGAACTCCTGCTTTGCAATGGCTAGGCGATCAGGTGCCAGTCTGCGAGGTCGTGACTTCACTGGTTGCCCGTGCGTTACTATGTGATGAGTCACGTTGTGTTTCACAGGGCGCTCAAGAAAACATGGTTTGGTAATACTAGGGAATTTTGCCAAGAGTTCTGAGAAACACGAAGCGGGGTGAATAGACGAAAAGGATGGCGATAATGACGTAGTGTTAGTTCTAATACCTTCGACATACATATGAGTGTTGGGGTCAATAAGCCTGTAACGGCGGACATCAACTAGAAAACCAAAATGATGCAGAAAATCTATTCCTAAAAGAGGGGTTTCTACATCAGCTATAATGAAAATCCACTGGCAAGTGCGCCTCAAGCCTAAATTTAAAGTAAGAGAACGCAAACCAAAGGTTTTAATAGGGGATTTATTACAAGCCTGTAACGATAATCCTGTATAACCTCGCTTGCGGTCCTCGCGTCGCGGCGGGATAACACCTACTTCGGCGCCCGTATCTATCATGAATTTCTGACCAGAATTTCGATCAGAAATAAAAAACAAGCGACTTTTAGAAGTAGCGCCAGCGGAAGTCGTCGCGCCTATTCGCTGGCTTCGGAGTTTTCCGAACACGGCGCGCGGCATTTGGTAGCTTTATCTCCAAATCTCGCATGATACCAACATTTTCCATCTGGGTTTGGGTTTTCGCTCTTGGTCTTGCTATTTTCGCGCGGGCGCGGGGAGCGGGATCGGCCGCGATCGTTTCGCCCGTCTAAGCGCGCTGCGAGCTTCTGAACCTGTCGCGTCAGTTGTTCCACTTGGTCGCGCAGTCTGGTGACTTCCGAAGCGTCGTTAGGGGAAGTGGTCACCGAACTAACAGTAGGGGTAGCCACTTCGACTATCCTGTCTGCCAGCTCAGCTAATTTTCCCAACTTCACTTCATCGCCACTAGACGCAAGCACTAGTTGTACGTTAGAAGGAAGGCGCTGCAGGAATAATTGTTTAAAAATAGACTCCTCCAATTTATGCGTGCCGAGGAGTTGTTCCATATGGCGCAGCAATTGGGTGGGTTTACGGTCGCCTAAGTCTACCTCCGTCAATAATTTCTGCAGGCGTTGCTGCTCCGACAAGGCCGTGCGTTTAATAATGGCTTCCTTAAGCTTATCGTATGGGTCCTCGTCAGGGGGGCAAAGAAGTAAGTCGCGTACTTCTTGCGCTATTTCAGCAGAAAGGGACGATACTATATAGGCGTATTTTGTCTTCTGAGCTGAAATGTTCCTAGTGCTAAACTGGGCCTCAACTTGCGCAAACCAAAGTAGTGGGTCGACCGGCCAGAATGGTGGCAATTTCAGACTAACGGCTTGGATCGTTGTGGAGTCTGAAGTAATTTCAGGCATTTTGACAGTTATTGGAACGTTAGAAAGACCAGAACAAATACCGAAAAACCAAAACTATTCCTTCGATCTGTGCGTTGAATAACGTCGGGCACGTATATCACGTCGGGGTCACCAATTTAGGAGAGTATGGGGGCAACTATACAGATCGAATAAGGAAATCAGAAGTGTACTCACCAAAAACAAATCTAAAGTCCGTTTATAAACACTCGCTCTGGCTAAATCCGTGGTCAATATATTCCGGTCCTGGTCGATATTCCAAATTGTAAAAATACAAGTAAAATATATAAATCGGCCAATTAATTAAGTGATGCTGTAAAGAACTTTTCGCTTTCCTGTCGCGAACCACGTGGCTTTGCTAAGGAAGTTGAAAGAGTTCTCCGGGAAGTATATAAAGTGAAATTGGGGTAAAAATATGAAGATGAATATGCGAGGATTATTGGTGTCAATAATCTGGTATTTAATAAAAATTCGCTACTCTCACTAGAGACGGAGGCTCGTGCCTAATCGTTGAGAAGTAGGACGCAGAGTGATAAGAGTTCTTTGTTCATCTCCTCGTGTCAAGTAAGAGGTTTCGGCTGATGCATAATTAGTCATCCGCCGAAACAAAGGGATGTTCATACAAAACTTGGCAAGAAAACTTTTCTGAGAATTTGGAATAATTTGTTTGCCAAGTGGACACCGGAAGTGAGGGCAGGCTTCCAATCTATGACTTCTGGATGAAGCCGCTACAACATAATGTACCACTACAAGACCTATGTTGTCCAGAGGGAATTAGGATTGGTGAATATTTAGTAGTCATGTAATATGTGTTGGGTCCCCAACAGAATAGTAAAGTCTTCTATAATATAACTCTTTCTTCATTCGGTTGCATCATTTTATTTGGTTGGGGAGGGACGGGGTTATACTATCGGAATGCAATTGCAGATAGTCAGTTTAACCAGCTACATTTGCAGTCCAGGCCTGCTTGGTGATGATTTTAATCACTGCTTTAGGATCCCAACAGCGTAGCTAGGATAACATGCCTGCATTGTTGATTACCACATTACTGTACTATACACACATTTGCCTTTGTTAAATTTGCTGATGATCATTTTGTTTTCCAATCAGATAAGATGTTATTTTTATATTTTCAGATCCCAAACACACAGGATAAACCTCAGAATGTTGCACCGGCTTCTGGTGGTGGTTCCACTGATAAAGCTGGCAGTGACGTAAAGGTAAGTTTTACTGAGCTGGATCTCCGCAATGTTCTGCCACATGTATTCATGTCTGCAGTAATAGCTGTAATTCACAGAAGGTGTAGTATGATCCCCCTCACACAGTACTGTAGTTGGTAAGGTGTTGCGCAGTATATACATTGAGTCAAGTAATATATGCTAAGTTCTCATTTGGATAACTAAAGAGATGAATGTAAAAGTTGTTTGGTCAGAGGAATAACACAACAATACAAGACCTTTATTTTCTCATTGCATCATTCCATATGTGTTGTATATATTGGGTCAAGTCACACATGTTAAGTCCTCACTTGGATAACTAATTTTGGTAGATCAGTGGAATAATACAAAAACAAGTAATCAGTTACATAGGGATATATGTTTGTGTGTATTAATATGGATGCATGTAAGGGATGGGTCCTCAATAGGATAGTAAATTCAGAGGGCGACTTTAACAATGGATGACTTCTTTTGTATAGGAGTGGTGTGTATATTGTGTCAGGTAATATATGTTATAATTAGGTCCTCATTTGGGTAAACTATTGTCAGGAGATGAAGATAGCAACTGTTAAAGAAGTAATACAAGACCTCAGATACATAGTGATTCACGTTTGTGTCTATTGCAATTGATGTAATATGTTAATATGCCTTCAATCTAGTAAATTCAGGAGGCGAATTTACCAACAGAAGACCTCTGTTGTATGGAAATATATGTTTTGTGTTTCGAAAGTCAAGAAGTGGTATATGTTGAGCCCTCCTGTGACAGATATTTTAAATGATGGGTATATATAACACACAGTAAAGAAACAAAGTATCCTGACTAGACTAAGGTTACTTTGGGATTTATGTTTGTATATATTGACGTTGATACAATATGTGATGGGTCCTCAATGGGATAGTAAATTCAGGTGGCTAATTTACCAATAGAAGACCTCTGTTGTATGGAAATGTATGTTTTGTGTTAAGAAAGCCAAGAAATGGTATGTGTTGAGCCCTCCTGTGATAGATATTTTAAAGGATGGGCGTATATAACCCAGTTAGAGTAAAACAAAGTACCCTAACTAGACTAAGGTTACATTGGGATTTATGTTTGTATTGACGTTGATGCAACATGTGATGGGTCCTCAATGGGATAGTAAATTCAGGTGGCTAATTTACCAATAGAAGACCTCTGTTGTATGGAAATATATGTTTTGTGTTTAGAAAGCCAAGAAATGGTATATGTTGAGCAATCCTGTGCTAGATATTTCGAAGGATGGGCATATAACGCAGTTAGAGTAAAGAAACAAAGTACCCTAACTAGACTAAGGTTACTTTGGGATATATGTTTGTATATACTGACGCTGATGCAATATGTGATGGGTCCTCAATGGGATAGTAAATTCAGGGAGCAAATTTACCAATAGAAGACCTCTGTTGTATGAAAATATATGTTTTGTGTTTAGAAAGTCAAGAAATGTCATATGTTGAGCCCTCGTGTGATAGATATTTTAAATGATGGGTATATAACACAGTTAGAGTAAAGAAACAAAGTACCCTAACTAGACTAAGGTTACTTTGGGATTTATGTTTGTATCTATTGACATTGATGCAATATATGTGATGAGTCCTCAATGGGATAGTAATTTCAGGTGGCTAATTTACCAATAGAAGACCTCTGTTGTATTGAAATATATGTTTTGTGTTTAGAAAGTCAAGAAATGGTATATGTTGAGCCCTCGTGTGATAGATATTTTAAATGATGGGTATATAAGACAGTCAGAGTAAAGAAACAAAGTACCCTAACTAGACTAAGGTTACTTTGGGATTTATGTTTGTATCTATTGACATTGATGCAATATATGTGATGGGTCCTCAATGGGATAGTAATTTCAGCTGGCTAATTTACCAATAGAAGACCTCTGTTGTATTGAAATATATGTTTTGTGTTTAGAAAGTCAAGAACTGTCATATGTTGAGCCCTCCTGTGATAGATATTTTAAAGGATCAGTATATAACACAGTTAGAGTAAAGAAACAAAGTACCCTAACTAGACTAAGGTTACTTTGGGATTTATGTTTGTATATACTGACGGTGATGCAATATGTGATGGGTCCTCAATGGGATAGTAAATTCAGGGAGCAAATTTACCAATAGAAGACCTCTGTTGTATTGAAATATATGTTTTGTGTTTAGAAAGTCAAGAAATGGTGTATGTTGAGCCCTCCTGTGATAGATATTTTAAAGGATGGGCATATAACACAGTTAGAGTAAAGAAACAAAGTACCCTAAGTAGACTAAGGTTACTTTGGGATTTATGTTTGTATCTATTGACATTGATGCAATATATGTGATGGGTCCTCAATGGGATAGTAATTTCAGCTGGCTAATATACCAATAGAAGACCTCTGTTGTATTGAAATATATGTTTTGTGTTTAGAAAGTCAAGAAATGGTGTATGTTGAGCGCTCCTGTGACAGATATTTTAAATGATGGGTATATAACACAGTTAGAGTAAAGAAACAAAGTACCCTAACTAGACTAAGGTTACTTTGGGATTTATGTTTGTATATACTTACGTTGATGCAATATGTGATGGGTCCTCAATGGGATAGTAAATTCAGGGAGCAAATTTACCGATAGAAGACCTCTGTTGTATGAAAATATATGTTTTGTATTTAGAAAGTCAAGAAATGGTATATGTTGAGCCCTCCTGTGATAGATATTTTAAATGATGGGTATATAACACAGTTAGAGTAAAGAAACAAAGTACCCTAACTAGACTAAGGTTACTTTGGGATTTATGTTTGTATATATTGACGTTGATGCAATATGTGATAAGTCCTCAATGGGATAGTAAATTCACTGGGCTAATTTACCAATAAATGACCTCTGTTGTATGGAAATACATGTTTTGTGTTTAGAAAGCCAAGAAATGGTATATGTTGAGCCCTCCTGTGACAGATATTTCGAAGGATGGGCATATAACACAGTCAGAGTAAAGAAACAAAGTACCCTAACTAGACTAAGGTTACTTTGCGATTTATGTTTGTATCTATTGACGTTGATGCAATATATGTGATGGGTCCTCAATGGGATAGTAATTTCAGGTGGCTAATTTACCAATAGAAGACCTCTGTTGTATTGAAATATATGTTTTGTGTTTAGAAAGTCAAGAAATGACATATGATGAGTGTTCAGTGCGATGGATTTTTTTTACAGGGTGGAAATACAACACAGTTAAAGACAAAAACTGATCACCCCAGACAGTTTCAATTCTTAGAAGCACCGAAGTCTAGTCCCTCCCTCAGCCTGTCTGAAATTCTTCCACATGTCAATCAAAACAATGGATCCCTGTGTACGTTGTGTCATATGAGCGACTCAGTATCTTTCGAATTTGCTGTCAGTCAAAGAGTACTGTAACTTAGAACCAGTTGAGAATTTTGCTTTTCTGGAAGTAAATATATAGCTTAGGGTGATGTGTTACAGCCTTTAAAGTAAAGGTACAAAGTACTCTAAATATACATTTACCTCAGTTGCATAGTAATACATGTTTTGTATATTGAAGGTCGTGCAGTATGTGATTTTTGTTCAGTGTAATAGTAAATTTAGAAGGTGATACATACATAGGAAAAGATGTTTTGTGTATACTGAGTCAAGTAATGTAAATAAGGTCTTCAGTTTGATACCTAAGGAGATAAATAGCAAGTGCGTGATCAAAATAATAATAAAAAAAAATACTTTATCTCAGTTGCAGAGGGATATATGTTTGTGTATATTTCAACTGCATCTACTATGTTATGAGTCATCATTTAATTAATAAATTCAAGATATGCTTTAAATATAGTAACTTGAGGGAGACCTCAATGCATAGGGGATATGTTTCTTTTTGTGTATTCACAATAGTATTGGCTATCTGTTCTTTCCTCATATAGATAAGTCAGGAAATAAAAAATAGTAGTGGAATGAGAGAGATAATGAATCACTTCAAGACCTATGTTACCCACAGGGAAATAGGATTGGTGAATATGTAGTAGTCATGTAGTATATGTTGGGTAGTCAACAGTATATTAAGATATTCTATAATATGAGTCTTCCTCCAATCTTTTGTATCATTTTCCTTTTTTTTTGTGAGAGGGGGTGGGAGTGGTTTATATTTTAGCAAGGCAGTTGCATACAGTCATTTTAATCAGCTAAATTTGCAGTCCTTGCATGGTGAAGATTTTCATCACTGCTTTCGGATCCCAGACAGCATAGCTCGGATAACATGCCTGCATTGTTGATATTTTGATTTTGTTACCACATTACTGTACTATACACACATTTGCCTTTGTTAAATTTGCTGATGATTATTTTGTTTTCCAAACAGATAAGATGTTATTTTTACATTTTCAGATTCCAAACACACAGGATAAACCTCAGAGTGTTTCACCAGAATCAGAAGGCAGTTCTACTGATGACGCTGATAGTAACGAAGATGTAAGTTTTACTGAGCTGGATCTCTGCAATGTTCTGCCACATGTATTCATGTCTGCAGTAACATCTGTAATTCACAGAATATGAAGTATGATCCCTTTCACACAGTACTGTAGTTGGTAAGGTGTTGCACAGTATATACATTGAGTCAAGTAATATATGCTAAGTCCTCATTTGGATAACTAAAGAGATGAATTTAACAGTTGTTTGGTCAGAGGAATAACACAACAATACAAGACCTTTATTTTCTCTTTTGGGTATTCATAATAGTATTGAATATCTGTTCTTTCCCCATTGAGATAGATAAGTCAGGAAATTAAGATAGCAGGGGAATGAAAGACATAATGTAACACTACAAGACCTAAGTTTTCCAGAGGAAATTAGGATTGGTGAATATTTAGTAGTCATATGTGTTGGGTCCCCAACAGAATAGTAAAGTCTTCTATAATGTAACTCTTTCTTCATTCGGTTGCATCATTTTATTTGGTTGGGGAGGGACGGGGTTATACTATAGGAAGGCAGTTGCAGATAGTCAGTTTAACCAGCTACATTTGCAGTCCAGGCCTGCTTGGTGATGATTTTAATCACTGCTTTAGGATTCCAACAGCGTAGCTAGGATAACATGCCTGCATTGTTGATTACCACATTACTGTACTATACACACATTTGCCTTTGTTAAATTTGCTGATGATTATTTTGCTTTCCAATCAGATAAGATGTTATATTTATATTTTCAGATCCCAAACACACAGGATAATCCTCAGAATGTTGCACCGGCTTCTGGTGGTGGTTCCACTGATAAAGCTGGCAGTGACGTAAGGTAAGTTTTACTGAGCTGGATCTCCGCAATGTTCTGCCACATGTATTCATGTCTGCAGTAATAGCTGTAATTCACAGAAGGTGTAGTATGATCCCCCTCACACAGTACTGTAGTTGGTAAGGTGTTGCGCAGTATATACATGGAGTCAAGTAATATATGCTAAGTTCTCATTTGGATAACTAAAGAGATGAATGTAACAGTTGTTTGGTCAGAGGAATAACACAACAATACAAGACCTTTATTTTCTCATTGCATCATTCCTTTTATTTTTTTGAAGGGGGGGGGGTGTTGAGGGAGTGGTTAAAGCAAGACATATTCAGATCATCAGTTCAATGTATTTTAAGTCCTCATGTGGATAAGTAATAACATGAATATAACAGTTGTAAGATCAATAGAATAATACAATACAAGGCCTCAGTTGCATAAGGATATTTGTTTGTGTATATAAGTTGATGCAATATGTAATGGATCCTCAATGGGATAGTAAATTCAGGGACGAATTTAACAATAAAAGGCCTCTGTTGCATAGGATGTTTTTTTTTATATTGAGTCAAGGAATATACTGTACATTAGGTCCTCAGTTGGTTATATAACTAAGATGTATATAATGTATCATTTTCTCTTTGTCTTTTGGAGGGGTAGGTCGGTTATAGCAAGGCATTTGCAGATAGTTTAATCATCTACATTTGAAGTCCCTGCTTGGTGTAGATTTGAATCAGTGCTTTTGGTTGGATCCTCAACAGCATAGGATATCATACCTGCATTGTTGATATTTTTATTCCATTAGTCTAAAACACCTTGTTAATTGATGACTAATTGAAATACAAAATGGTTGAAGAAAACTGAAGTTTCTTGAGTTTTGATGGTAATCACCAAGTCCTTGTTGCAATTCAAGGACTAAAGAGTTAATGAATGCTGCAAAACTTTTTAGAAGCATTTACAATTTCAGTGAATGCAAAGCTGAATAAATTCAACGAAGTTAAGGTCAGAACATTTGTCTTGTACAAGTCTGACCTGTTTTATACACACAGTGTCCTTGGATAAATTTGCTCATGGTTGCTTTGTTTTCCAATCAGATAAGATGTTATTTTTATGTGTATATGTGTTGTATATATTGGGTCAAGTCATACATGTCAAGTCCTCACTTGGATAACTAATTTTGGTAGATCAGAGGAATAATACAATAACAAGTAATCAGTTACATAGGGATATATGTTTGTGTGTATTAATATTGATGCATGTAAGCGATGGGTCCTCAATAGGATAGTAAATTCAGAGGGCGACTTTAACAATGGATGACTTCTTTTGTATTGGAGTGTTGTGTATATTGTGTCAGGTAATATATGTTATAATGAGGTCCTCATTTGGGTAAACTATTGTCAGGAGATGAAGATAGCAACTGTTAAAGAAGTAATACAAGACCTCAGATACATAGTGATTCATGTTTGTGTCTATTGCAATTGATGTAATATGTTAATATGCCTTCAATCTAGTAAAGTCAGGGGGCGAATTTACCAATAGAAGACCTCTGTTGTATGGAAATATATGTTTTGTGTTTAGAAAGTCAAGAAGTGGTATATGTTGAGCCCTCCTGTGACAGATATTTTAAATGATGGGTATATATAACACAGTGTAAAGAAACAAAGTACCCTAACTAGACTAAGGTTACATTGGGATTTATGTTTGTATATATTGACGTTGATGCAATATGTGATGGGTCCTCAATGGGATAGTAAATTCAGGTGGCTAATTTACCAATAGAAGACCTCTGTTGTATTGAAAGATATGTTTTGTGTTTAGAAAGTCAAGAAATGGTATATGTTGAGCAGTCCTGTAATAGATATTTTAAAGGATGGGCATATATAACACAATCAGAGTTAAGAAACAAAGTACCCTGACAAGACTAAGGTTACTTTGGGATTTACGTTTGTGTATATTGACGTTGATGCAATATGTGATGGGTCCTCAATGGGATAGTAAATTCAGGTGGCTAATTTACCAATAGAAGACCTCTGTTGTATGGAAATATATGTTTTGTGTTTAGAAAGTCAAGAAATGGTATATGTTGAGCCCTCCTGTAATAGATATTTTAAAGGATGGGCATATATAACACAGTTAGAGTAAAGAAACAAAGTACCCTAACTAGACTAAGGTTACATTGGGATTTATGTTTGTATATATTGACGTTGATGCAATATGTGATGGGTCCTTAATGGGATAGTAAATTCAGGAGGCTAATTTACCAACAGAAGACCTCTGTTGTATGGAAATACATGTTGTGTGTTTAGAAAGTCAAGAAATGGTATATGTTGAGCCCTCCTGTAATAGATATTTTAAAGGAAGGGCATATATAACACAGTTAGAGTAAAGAAACAAAGTACCCTAACTAGACTAAGGTTACATTGGGATTTATGTTTGTATATATTGACGTTGATGCAATATGTGATGGGTCCTCAATGGAATAGTAAATTCAGGGGGTAATTTACCAATAGAGGACCTCTGTTGTATGGAAATATGTGTTTTGTGTTTAGAAAGTCAAGAAATGTCATATGTTGAGCCCTCCTTTGACAGATATTCTAAAGGATGGGCATATATAACACAATTAGAGTAAAGAAACAAAGTACCCTGACTAGACTAAGGTTACTTTGGGATTTATGTTTGTATATATTGACGTTGATGGAATATGTGATGGGTCCTCAATGGGATAGTAAATTCAGGGGTAAATTTACCAATAGAGGACCTCTGTTGTATGGAAATATATGTTTTGTGTTTAGAAAGTCAAGAAATGGTATATGTTGAGCCCTCCTGTAATAGATATTTTAAAGGATGGGTATATATACCACAATTAGAGTAAAGAACAAAGTACCCTAACTAGACTAAGGTTACATTGCGATTTATGTTTGTATCTATTTAAGTTGATGCAATATATGTGATGGGTCCTCAATGGGATAGTAAATTTAGGTGGCTAATTTACCAATAGAAGACCTCTGTTGTATGGAAATATATGTTTTGTGTT
Organism: Stichopus chloronotus; assembly: GCA_021234535.1. Taxonomy (NCBI): domain Eukaryota; kingdom Metazoa; phylum Echinodermata; class Holothuroidea; order Aspidochirotida; family Stichopodidae; genus Stichopus; species Stichopus chloronotus. The sequence continues at coordinate 15,555,209 of CM037841.1, read as the reverse complement.
TAGAAAGTCAAGAAATGGTATATGTTGAGCCTTCCTGTAATAGATATTTTAAAGGAAGGGCATATATAACACAGTTAGAGTAAAGAAACAAAGTACCCTTACTAGACTAAGGTTACATTGAGGTTTTTGTTTGTATTGACGTTGATGCAATATGTGAAGGGTCCTCAATGGGATAGTAAATTGAGGTGGCTAATTTACCAATAGAAGACCTCTGTTGTATGGAAATATATGTTTTGTGTTTAGAAAGCCAAGAAATGGTATATGTTGAGCCCTCCTGTAATAGATATTTTAAAGGATGGGCATATATAACTCAGTTAGAGTAAAGAAACAAAGTACCCTAACTAGACTAAGGTTACATCGGGATTTATGTTTGTATTGACGTTGATGCAATATGTGATGGGTCCTCAATGGAATAGTAAATTTAGGGAGCAAATTTACCAATAGAAGACCTCTGTTGTATGGAAATACATGTTTTGTGTTTAGACAGTCAAGAAATGTCATATGATGAGTCCTCAGTGCGATAGATTTTTTATAGGATGGAAATACAACACAGTTAAGGACAAAAACTGATCACCCCAGACACTTTTAATTCTTAGAAGCACCGATGTCTAGTCCCTCCCTCAGCCTGTCTGAAATTCCTCCACATGTCAATCAAAACAATGGATCACTGTGTACGTTGTGTCATATGAGCGACTCGGCATCTTTCGAATTTGCTGTCAGTTAAAGAGTACTGTAACTTAGAACCAGTTGAGAATTTTGCTTTTCTGGAAGTAAATATATAGCTAAGGGTGATGCGTTACAGCCTTTATAGTAAAGGAACAAAGTACTCTAAATATACATTTACCTTGGTTGCATAGTAATACATGTTTTGTATATTGCAGGTCGTGCAGTATGTGATTTTTGTTCAATGTAATAGTAAATTTAGAAGGTGATACGTGCATAGGAAAAGATGTTTTGTGTATACTGAGTCAAGTAATGTAAATAAGGTCTTCAGTTTGATACCTAAGGAGATAAATAGCAAGTGTGTGGTCAAAATAATAATAAAAAAAATACTTTATCTCAGTTGCAGAGGGATATATGTTTGTGTATATTTCAACTGCATCTACTATGTTGTGAGTGATCATTTAATTAATAAATTCAAGATATGCTTTAAATATAGTAACTTGAGGGAGACCTCAATGCATAGGGGATATGTTTCTTTTTGTGTATTCACAATAGTATTGACTGTCTGTTCTTTCCTCATATACATAAGTCAGGAAATAAAAAATAGTAGTGGAATGAGAGAGATAATGAATCACTTCAAGACCTATGTTACCCACAGGGAAATAGGATTGGTGAATATGTTGTAGTCATGTAGTATATGTTGGGTAGTCAACAGTATATTAAGATATTCTATAATATGAGTCTTTCTCCAATCTGTTGTATCATTTTCCTTTTTTTTTTTTGTGAGAGGGGGTGGGAGTGGTTTATATTTTAGCAAGGCAGTTGCATACAGTCTTTTTAATCAGCTTAATTTGCAGTCCTTGCATGGTGAAGATTTTAATCACTGCTTTCGGATCCCAAACAGCATAGCTAGGATAACATGCCTGCATTGTTGATATTTTGATTTTGTTACCACATTACTGTACTATACACACATTTGCCTTTGTTAAATTTGCTGATGATTATTTTGTTTTCCAAACAGATAAGATGTTATTTTTACATTTTCAGATTCCAAACACACAGGATAAACCTCAGAGTGTTGCACCAGAATCAAAAGGCCGTTCCACTGATGGAGATGATAGTGTCGAAGATGTAAGTTTTACTGGGCTGGATCTCTGCAATGTTCTGCCACATGTATTCATGTCTGCAGTAACATCTGTAATTCACAGAATATGAAGTATGATCCCTTTCACACAGTACTGTAGTTGGTAAGGTGTTGCACAGTATATACATTGAGTCAAGTAATATATGCTAAGCCCTCATTTGGATAACTAAAGAGATGAATTTAACAGTTGTTTGGTCAGAGGAATAACACAACAATACAAGACCTTTATTTTCTCTTTTGGGTATTCATCATAGTATTGTATATCTGTTCTTTCCCCATTGAGATAGATAAGTCAAGAAATTAAGATAGCAGGGGAATGAAAGACATAATGTAACACTACAAGACCTAAGTTTTCCAGAGGAAATTAGGATTGGTGAATATTTAGTGGTCATGTAATATGTGTTCGGTCCCCAACAGAATAGTAAAGTCTTCTATAATGTAACTCTTTCTTCATTCGGTTGCATCATTTTATTTGGTTGGGGAGGGACGGGGTTATACTATAGGAAGGCAGTTGCAGATAGTCAGTTTAACCAGCTACATTTGCAGTCCAGGCCTGCTTGGTGATGATTTTAATCACTGCTTTAGGATCCAAACAGCATAGCTAGGATAACATGCCTGCATTGTTGTTGATATTTTTATTTTGATTTTACACTTCTGTTTTATACACACATTTGACAACAGATAAGATGTTATTTTTATATTTTCAGATCCCAAACACACAGGATAAACCTCAGAGTGTTGCACCAGAATCAAAAGGCCGTTCCACTGATGGAGATGATAGTGTCGAAGATGTAAGTTTTACTGGGCTGGATCTCTGCAATGTTCTGCCACATGTATTCATGTCTGCAGAAATATCAGTAGAATAGTGATATATGTTTGTGTATATTGAAGTTGATGCAATATGTGATGGATGCTCGGTCTCGTTAATTCACACAATAGGGCTAATTTAATCATGGAAGACCTCTGTTGTATAGAAATATGTTCTTTGTTTGTAAAGACAAGAAATGTATGTTGAGTCCTAAATGTGACAGATATATTAAAGGATGAAAATATAACACTGTGAAACGAAAGGAACAAAGTACCCTTACTAGGCTTTAGTTGCATTGCGATGTATGTCTCTGTATATTAAAGTTGATGAAAAATGTGGCTGGTCCTCAATGAAAGAGAAAATTTCGTTTTCAAATTGACAATGGAAGACTTCTCCCCTATGGGAAAGCAAGTGTTGTGTATATTAAGTCAAGTAATACATGTAAGGTTCTCACTTAGAAAACTAAGGAGATGAACATAACAGTTGTTAGATCAGAGGAATAATACAACAATACAAGACATCAGTTGCTTACGGATGCTTGTGTATATTAATATTGATGCAATACGCGATGGGTCCTCCACATTTGGAGTTCCTGCTTACTACATGTTGAATCACTCTTTTTTATCTTCAACAGCATAAGATAACATGCCTGCATAATTGATGATTGAATGCAGTAAAAAACGGTTAAAAACTGAACTTTTTTTAATTACCTTTGATTAATAAATCCTCATTGCAGTTTAATGATTGGAGAATTAGTGAATACAGCAAAACTTGATAGAAACCTTTCACAATTTCAGTGAATGCAAAGCTAAATAAATTCAGCAATGATTGGTCAGGACGTTTGTTTTATACAATATATTATAGGGGAGAATTCTACAAATCTGACGTGTTTGTACATACGTTTCAGTTTGTTACATTAGATCATCATTTTCTTGTTTTCGAATAAAACAAGATGTTGTTTTCATAGTATCAGATCCCAAACACACAGGATAAACAACAGACTGTTGCAACAGCATCAGGAGGCGATTCTACGTATCTAGCTAAATTTGAAGAAAACGTAAGTTTTATTGCTGGATCTTTGCAATGTTCTGCCATGTGTATTCACATTTCCAGTAGCATCTGTAATTCATAGAAGGTGCAGAATGATCCCCTTTACACCGTACTGTAGTCGGTAAGATGTTGAATTAGGTTTGGTACAGAAGACCTTTGTTGCTAGAAATATACGTGTTGTGTTTATACACCTACATCACAGAATTTCCACTTGCTAAAGTTATTTCTCAAGAAGACCTTTTCTACATGATAGAATATGACGTGATAGCCAGATACCATAATGGTCAGGGTAGGTAGCTCTCAAGAAGTGATAAACATGTATGATATCATTGAGGACTGGCTGGTTTATGAAGTCGAGGAATGTATATTGAGTCTTCAGTATGCGATAGATAATTTAAAAGTTGAATGTGCAATCATGCGACTTAAAAAGAAGGAACAAAGTAACACTACAAGTTGCGTAGTGATATATGTTTGTGTAAATTGAAGTTGACACAATGTGATTGCTCCCAATGGGATAGTAAATTCAGGGGATGAATTAACTCCAAAAGACCTCAGTTGTATAGCAAATATGGTGTTTTGTGTACATTGAGTCAAGAATTTTATGTTGGATCGTCATTTGGATAGGTAATCAAAGAGGTCAATATAAGAAAATGTAAAGTAGACAAAATCAAAGAGTAAAATAAACTAATATAACAATAATAATGTAATAATTATGTTATATTATCTTGTAATAAACATTTTCCTGTACAAATGATGTCTTCCATTGTTAAATTGGCCCCCCTTAATTTACTATTCCACTGAGGACCAATCTCATATTTCGTCAACTTCAATATAATACACCATCGAAAATCCCAATGCAACCAAATTCTAGTTAGGGTACTTTGTTTCTTTACTCTAACTGTGTTATATATGCCCATCCTTTAAAATATCTATCACAGGAGGGCTCAACATATACCATTTCTTGACTTTTTAAACACAAAACATATATTTCCATACAACAGAGGTCTTCTATTGTTAAATTCGCCCCCTGAATTTACTATCCCATTGAGGACCCATCACATATTGCATCAACGTCAATATATACAAACATAAATCCCAAAGTAACCTTAGTCTAGTCAGGGTACTTCGTTTCTTTACTCTAACTGTGTTATGTATGCCCATCCTTTAAAATATCTATTACAGGAGGGCTCAGCATATACCATTTCTTGACTTTCTAAACACAAAACATATACTTTCATACAACAGAGGTCTTCTATTGGTAAATTTGCTCCCTGAATTTACTATCCCATTGAGGACCCATCACATATTGCATCAACGTCAATATATACAAACATAAATCCCAATGTAACCTTAGTCTAGTTAGGGTACTTTGTTTCTTTACTCTAACTGTGTTATATATGCCCTTCCTTTAAAATATCTATTACAGGAGGGCTCAACATATACCATTTCTTGACTTTCTCAACACAAAACATATATTTCCATACAACAGAGGTCTTCTATTGGTAAATTAGCCACCTGAATTTACTATCCCATTGAGGACCCATCACATATTGCATCAACGTCAATATATACAAACATAAATCCCAAAGTAACCTTAGTCTAGTTAGGGTACCTTGTTTCTTTACTCTAATTGTGTTATATATGCCCATCCTTTAGAATATCTGTCAAAGGAGGGCTCAACATACACCATTTCTTGACTTTCTAAACACAAAACACATATTTCCATACAACAGAGGTCTTCTATTGGTAAATTAGCCCCCTGAATTTACTATTCCATTGAGGACCCATCACATATTGCATCAACGTCAATATATACAAACATAAATCCCAATGTAACCTTAGTCTAGTCAAGGTACTTTGTTTCTTTACTCTAACTGTGTTATATATGCCCTTCCTTTAAAATATCTATTACAGGAGGGCTCAACATATACCATTTCTTGACTTTCTGAACACACAACATGTATTTCCATACAACACACGTCTTCTATTGGTAAATTAGCTACCTGAATTTACTATCCCATTGAGGACCCATCACATATTGCATCAACGTCAATATATACAAACATAAATCCCAATGTAACCTTAGTCTAGTTAGGGTACTTTGTTCCTTTACTCTAACTGTGTTATATACCCATCCTTTAAAATATCTATCACAGGAGGGCTCAACATATGACATTTCTTGACTTTCTAAACACAAAACATATATTTCAATACAACAGAGGTCTTCTATTGGTAAATTAGCCACCTAAATTTACTATCCCATTGAGGACCCATCACATATATTGCATCAACTTAAATAGATACAAACATAAATCGCAATGTAACCTTAGTCTAGTTAGGGTACTTTGTTCTTTACTCTAATTGTGTTATATATGCCCATCCTTTAGAATATCTATTACAGGAAGGCTCAACATATACCATTTCTTGACTTTCTAAACACAAAACATATATTTCCATACAACAGAGGTCTTCTATTGGTAAATTCGCCCCCTGAATTTACTGTCCCATTGAGGACCCATCACATATTGCATCAACGTCAATATATACAAACATAAATCCCAAAGTAACCTTAGTCTAGTCAGGGTACTTTGTTTCTTTACTCTAACTGTGTTATATATGCCCATCCTTTAAAATATCTATTACAGGAAGGCTGAACATATGACATTTCTTGACTTTCTAAACACAAAACATATTTCATACAACAGAGGTCTTCTATTGGTAAATTTACCCCTGAATTTACTATCCCATTGAGGACCCATCACATATTGCATCAAAGTCAATACAAACATAATTCCCAATGTAACCTTAGTCTAGTTAGGGTACTTTGTTTCTTTACTCTAACTGTGTTATATACTGATCCTTTAAAATATCTATCACAGGAGGGCTCAACATATGACATTTCTTGACTTTCTAAACACAAAACATGTATTTCAATACAACAGAGGTCTTCTATTGGTAAATTAGTCACCTGAAATAACTATCCCATTGAGGACCCATCACATATAATGCATCAATGTCAATAGATACAAACATAAATCCCAAAGTAACCTTAGTCTAGTTAGGGTACTTTGTTTCTTTTCTCTAACTGTGTTATATACCCATCATTTAAAATATCTATCACACAAGGGCTCAACATATACCATTTCTTGACTTTCTAAACACAAAACATATATTTTCATACAACAGAGGTCTTCTATTGGTAAATTTGCTCCCTGAATTTACTATCCCATTGAGGACCCATCACATATTGCATTAGCGTCAGTATATACAAACATAAATCCCAAAGTAACCTTAGTCTAGTTAGGGTACTTTGTTTCTTTACTCTAACTGTGTTATATTCCCATCATTTAAAATATCTATCACAGGAGCGCTCAACATATATCATTTCTTGACTTTCTAAACACAAAACATATGTTTTCATACAAGAGAGGTCTTCTATTGGTAAATTTGCCCAGTGAATTTACTATCCCATAGAGGATCCATCACATATTGCATCAACGTCAATATACACAAACATAAATCCCAATGTAAACTTAGTCTCGTTAGGGTACTTTGTTTCTTTACTCTAACTGTGTTATATGCCCATCCTTCGAAATATCTATCACAGGATTGCTCAACATATACCATTTCTTGGCTTTCTAAACACAAAACATATATTTCCATACAACAGAGGTCTTCTATTGGTAAATTAGCTCCCTGAATTTACTATCCCATTGAGGACCCATCACATATTGCATCAAAGTCAATACAAACATAAATCCCAATGTAACTTTAGTCTAGTTAGGGTACTTTGTTTTACTCTAACTGGGTTATATACTGATCCTTTAAAATATCTATCACAGGAGGGCTCAACATATACCATTTCTTGACTTTCTAAACACAAAACATATATTTCCATACAACAGAGGTCTTCTATTGGTAAATTCGCCACCTGAATTTACTATCCCATTCAGGACCCATCACATATTGCATCAACGTCAATATATACAAACATAAATCCCAATGTAACCTTAGTCTAGTTAGGGTACTTTGTTCCTTTACTCTAACTGTGTTATATACCCATCCTTTAAAATATCTATCACAGGAGGGCTCAACATATGACATTTCTTGACTTTCTAAACACAAAACATATATTTCAATACAACAGAGGTCTTCTATTGGTAAATAAGCCACCTAAATTTACTATCCCATTGAGGACCCATCAGATATATTGCATCAACTTAAATAGATACAAACATAAATCGCAATGTAACCTTAGTCTAGTTAGGGTACTTTGTTCTTTTCTCTAATTGTGTTATATATGCCCATCCTTTAGAATATCTATTACAGGAACTCTCAACATATACCATTTCTTGACTTTCTAGACACAAAACCTATATTTCCATACAACAGAGGTCTTCTATTGGTAAATTCGCCCCCTGAATTTACTGTCCCATTGAGGACCCATCACATATTGCATCAACGTCAATATATACAAACATAAATCCCAAAGTAACCTTAGTCTAGTCAGGGTACTTTGTTTCTTTACTCTAACTGTGTTATATATGCCCATCCTTTAAAATATCTATTACAGGAAGGCTGAACATATGACATTTCTTGACTTTCTAAACACAAAACATATATTTCATACAACAGAGGTCTTCTATTGGTAAATTTACCCCTGAATTTACTATCCCATTGAGGACCCATCACATATTGCATCAAAGTCAATACAAAGATAATTCCCAATGTAACCTTAGTCTAGTTAGGGTACTTTGTTTCTTTACTCTAACTGTGTTATATACTGATCCTTTAAAATATCTATCACAGGAGGGCTCAACATATGACATTTCTTGACTTTCTAAACACAAAACATGTATTTCAATACAACAGAGGTCTTCTATTGGTAAATTAGTCACCTGAAATAACTATCCCATTGAGGACCCATCACATATAATGCATCAATGTCAATAGATACAAACATAAATCCCAAAGTAACCTTAGTCTAGTTAGGGTACTTTGTTTCTTTTCTCTAACTGTGTTATATACCCATCATTTAAAATATCTATCACACAAGGGCTCAACATATACCATTTCTTGACTTTCTAAACACAAAACATATATTTTCATACAACAGAGGTCTTCTATTGGTAAATTTGCTCCCTGAATTTACTATCCCATTGAGGACCCATCACATATTGCATTAGCGTCAGTATATACAAACATAAATCCCAAAGTAACCTTAGTCTAGTTAGGGTACTTTGTTTCTTTACTCTAACTGTGTTATATTCCCATCATTTAAAATATCTATCACAGGAGCGCTCAACATATATCATTTCTTGACTTTCTAAACACAAAACATATGTTTTCATACAAGAGAGGTCTTCTATTGGTAAATTTGCCCAGTGAATTTACTATCCCATAGAGGATCCATCACATATTGCATCAATGTCAATATACACAAACATAAATCCCAATGTAACCTTAGTCTCGTTAGGGTACCTTGTTTCTTTACTCTAACTGTGTTATATGCCCATCCTTCGAAATATCTATCACAGGATTGCTCAACATATACCATTTCTTGGCTTTCTAAACACAAAACATATATTTCCATACAACAGAGGTCTTCTATTGGTAAATTAGCTCCCTGAATTTACTATCCCATTGAGGACCCATCACATATTGCATCAAAGTCAATACAAACATAAATCCCAATGTAACTTTAGTCTAGTTAGGGTACTTTGTTTTACTCTAACTGGGTTATATACTGATCCTTTAAAATATCTATCACAGGAGGGCTCAACACATACCATTTCTTGGCTTTCTTAACACAAAACATACATTTCCATACAACAGAGGTCTTCTATTGGTAAATTAGCCACCTGAATTTACTATCCCATTGAGGACCCATCACATATTGCATCAACGTCAATATATACAAACATAAATCCCAAAGTAACCTTAGTCTAGTCAGGATACTTTGTTTCTTTACACTGTGTTATATATACCCATCATTTAAAATATCTCTCACAGGAGGGCTCAACATATACCACTTCTTGACTTTCTAAACACAAAACATATATTTCCATACAACAGAGGTCTTCTATTGGTAAATTCGCTCCCTGAATTTACTAGATTGAAGGCATATCAACATATTACATCAATTGCAATAGACACAAACATGAATCACTATGTATCTGAGGTCTTGTATTACTTCTTTAACAGTTGCTATCTTCATCTCCTGACAATAGTTTACCCAAATGAGGACCTAATTATAACATATATTACCTGACACAATATACACAACACTCCTATACAAAAGAAGTCATCCATTGTTAAAGTCGCCCTCTGAATTTACTATCCTATTGAGGACCCATCGCTTACATGCATCAATATTAATACACACAAACATATATCCCTATGTAACTGATTACTTGTTATTGTATTATTCCACTGATCTACCAAAATTAGTTATCCAAGTGAGGACTTAACATGTGTGACTTGACCCAATATATACAACACATATGGAATGATGCAATGAGAAAATAAAGGTCTTGTATTGTTGTGTTATTCCTCTGACCAAACAACTGTTACATTCATCTCTTTAGTTATCCAAATGAGAACTTAGCATATATTACTTGACTCAATGTATATACTGCGCAACACCTTACCAACTACAGTACTGTGTGAGGGGGATCATACTACACCTTCTGTGAATTACAGCTATTACTGCAGACATGAATACATGTGGCAGAACATTGCAGAGATCCAGCCCAGTAAAACTTACCTTTACGTCACTGCCAGCTTTATCAGTGGAACCACCACCAGAAGCCGGTGCAACATTCTGAGGTTTATCCTGTGTGTTTGGGATCTGAAAATATAAAAATAACATCTTATCTGTTTGGAAAACAAAATGATCATCAGCAAATTTAACAAAGGCAAATGTGTGTATAGTACAGTAATGTGGTAACAAAATCAAAGTATCAACAATGGAGGCATGTTATCCTAGCTATGCTATTTGGGATCCGAAAGCAGTGATTAAAATCTTCACCATGCAAGGGCTGCACATTTAGCTGATTAAAAATGACTATATGCAACTGCCTTGCTAAAATATAAACCACTCCCACCCCCTCTCACAAAAAAAAAAAAGGAAAATGATACAACAGATTGGAGAAAGACTCATATTATAGAATATCTTAATATACTGTTGACTACCCAACATATACTACATGACTACTACATATTCACCAATCCTATTTCCCTGTGGGTAACATAGGTCTTGAAGTGATTCATTATCTCTCTCATTCCACTACTATTTTTTATTTCCTGACTTATCTATATGAGGAAAGAACAGATAGTCAATACTATTGTGAATACACAAAAAGAAGCATATCCCCTATGCATTGAGGTCTCCCTCAAGTTACTATATTTAAAGCATATCTTGAATTTATTAATTAAATGATGACTCATAACATATTAGATGCAGTTGAAATATACACAAACATATATCCCTCTGCAACTGAGATAAAGTATTTTTTTTATTATTATTTTGATCACGCACTTGCTATTTATCTCCTTAGGTATCAAACTGAAGACCTTATTTACATTACTTGACTCAGTATACACAAAACATCTTTTCCTATGTATGTATCACCTTCTAAATTTACTATTACATTGAACAAAAATCACACACTGCACGACCTTCAATATACAAAACATGTATTACTATGCAACTGAGGTAAATGTATATTTAGAGTACTTTGTACCTTTACTTTAAAGGCTGTAACACATCACCCTAAGCTATGTATTTACTTCCCGAAAAGCAAACTTCTCAACTGGTTCTAAGTTACAGTACTCTTTGACTGACAGCAAATTCGAAAGATGCTGAGTCACTCATATTACACAACGTACACAGGGATCCATTGTTTTGATTGACATGTGGAGGAATTTCAGACAGGCTGAGGGAAGGGAGTAGACGTCAGTGCTTCTAAGAATTGAAACTGTCTGGGGTGATCAGTTTTTGTCTTTAACTGTGTTGTATTTCCACCCTATAAAAAATCCATCGCACTGAACACTCATCATATGGCATTTCTTGACTTTCTAAACACAAAACATATATTTCAATACAACAGAGGTCTTCTATTGGTAAATTAGCCACCTGAATTTACTATCCCATTGAGGACCCATCACATATATTGCATCAACGTCAATATATACAAACATAAATCCCAAAGTAACCTTAGTCTAGTTAGGGTACTTTGTTTCTTTACTCTAACTGTGTTATATACCCATCATTTAAAATATCTATCACAGGAGCGCTCAACATGTACCATTTCTTGACTTTCTAAACACAAAACATATATTTTCATACAACAGAGGTCTTCTATTGGTAAATTAGCTCCCTGAATTTACTATCCCATTGAGGACCCATCACATATTGCATCAACGTCAGTATATACAAACATAAATCCCAATGTAACCTTAGTCTAGTTAGGGTACTTTGTTTCTTTACTCTAACTGTGTTATATACCCATCATTTAAAATATCTATCACAGGAGCGCTCAACATATACCATTTCTTGACTTTCTAAACACAAAACATATATTTCAATACAACAGAGGTCTTCTATTGGTAAATTAGCCACCTGAATTTACTATCCCATTGAGGACCCATCACATATATTGCATCAACGTCAATATATACAAACATAAATCCCAAAGTAACCTTAGTCTAGTTAGGGTACTTTGTTTCTTTACTCTAACTGTGTTATATACCCATCATTTAAAATATCTATCACAGGAGCGCTCAACATATACCATTTCTTGACTTTCTAAACACAAAACATATATTTTCATACAACAGAGGTCTTCTATTGGTAAATTTGCTCCCTGAATTTACTATCCCATTGAGGACCCATCACATATTGCATCAACGTCAGTATATACAAACATAAATCCCAACGTAACCTTAGTCTATCTAGTTAGGGTACTTTGTTTCTTTACTCTTGTTGTGTTATATATGCCCATCCTTTAAAATATCTATCACAGGAGGGCTCAGCATATACCATTTCTTGACTTTCTAAACACAAAACATATATTTCCATACAACAGAGGTCTTCTGTTGGTAAATTTTCCCCCTGAGTTTACAATCCCATTGAGGACTCATCACATATTGCATCAACGTCAATATACACAAACATAAATCCCAATATAACCTTAGTCTATCTAGTTAGGGTACTTTGTTTCTTTACTCTTGTTGTGTTATATATGCCCATCCTTTAAAATATCTATCACAGGAGGGCTCAACATATACCATTTCTTGACTTTCTAAACAGAAAACATATATTTCCGTACAACAGAGGTCTTCTACTGGTAAATTTGCCCCCTGAATTTACTATCCCATTGAGGACTCATCACATATTGCATCAACGTCACTATACACAAACAAATCCCAATGTAACCTTAGTCTATCTAGTTAGGGTACTTTGTTTCTTTACTCTGTCTGGAACCTTTGTCTAGTTAGGGTACTTTGTTTCTTTACTGTAAGTGTGTTATATATGCCCATCCTTTAAAATATCTATCACAGGAGTGCTCAAGAAGTAACATTCCTTGGTTTTATAAACACAAAACATATATTCATATACAACAGAGGTTTTCCATTGTTCTATTAGCCCCCTGAAATTACTATCCCATTGAGGACCCATCACGTATTGCATCAAAGTCAATATACACAAACATAAATCCCAATGTAACCTTGGTCTAGTTAGGGTACTTTTCTTTACTCTGTGTGATATATGCCCATCCTTTTAAATATCTATCACAGGAGGGCTCAACATATACCAAGATTGTGTTGCCTCCTATGCTGTTGAGAGCCTTCTAGAGCTGTGGATTACATTACACTACTTAACCTAGAATTTACTCCAAGTGAAAACAAACTGCCTAACTGCAAATGCCTTCGGACAAATTCAGTGAAGTTTAAAAATCACATTGAATTATATGCAGGTGATCTTATGGTGTTAGGCACATTTCTTTCATTTTTCTGAAAACCAGAGTACTAAATAACCTATTATGTTTTGGAACACCTCTCTCATAATCTAGCACAGCAAAGTGATTTACTAACCTTTCTCCATGGAAGGTCATCGACACGATAATCATAGGTTAGTTGTTCACCCTTCAGTATTGGTTTTTTTGCAAAAAGGCAAAGATGTGGTTTCATGTCTACAATAATGACCTTCATGATTGCATTGGGTTCTGTGGAGTCATTCACCATTCTTCCGGCACCGTTTTTACAATTTGTGGCATCGATACTGTAAAATAAGCCAAAAACAGGTGATTTATATGGTGAAACCACAATCCTATATGTAAAGTCTATAACAAACATTTGCTATGGAATTCAATTCTAACAAGGTTGGCACGTATTCAGAGTGAGAAAAATTTGTCCAAGTGCTTTAAAGTAGTTGCCCAGTTACTTTTGATATGCTGGAAGAACACTTGCGTTTGCCAGTATAATGTCAATACAACTGATTTTTTTTCCATAAGCCCTTAAATTTCCTTTCCTGACATACAGCTTTCAATTAACATATACATTAAGGTATGCCCCTCTCAATCAACCGAGTCTATGATATTATTCTTCCAAAAAAGTCTAGTAGGGCTGGAATTAAGTAGACCAGGTTAGAATTGTAAAGTTTGAAGGCTAGAAGTGAATAAGTCCAAGCCCTAGTTTTTCAACAGATCTTCACGTATCTTACAGAGATGCATCATGGACATGCAGTTACATAATACAATGTAACATATGCAAGCAATGCACCAAACATTACAAGATACTCTTATGCATGCAAAACAGGTTCATGGTTTCTTAATCATAAAATTGATGCAACACATTTTAAAAAAATGTGGATGGATTTAACCTCACAATTTAGAATTTTCCGCATTAATTTTGTAAAATGAGTCGACTCTATTCCAGCATATGTACGCATTTTAAACATATTTTCACAAGTAACCAACTCAACACACAGTTTGTAATATTTTAAGGGTGTTCAAAATGTTGGACAGTCAGCATAAAAGTAAATTTCAACATTTGTACTCATACACTACAGTTGACAAGAATGAATTCTCCAAGACAACAAGGTTTAATGTTATCTAGTCAATGTTATCTGTTTTCTCCTTTCAAGCTAAAGTCATCGTACAGCTGATGTCCATATCAAACCTCGAAATACTTCTGAACTGATCAGTTGATGGGAAGTAGGCAAAGAAAGGGTGTCATGTCTCATGCCCTATTTCCTATTAATAGCATCCAAAGTAACAACAAAAGGGAATGTATACTCAGCTGCACTTTCATTAATATGCACAGCGTGTCTTCCCTGCACCATCAATCTGACTGCATTACACGACTGGTTACACCACTCAATCCTCAATGCAAATTCTCTAAGATAATTATTTTCAACAAGTCCTTATGTTGTTTGTATTCATTTCATAGTACATTACTGAGAGTATTTTATAATGTGAAATGAACTATGAGTTGGCTTGTTTAGGGCTTGTTGGCCCAATTTACTATAGGACACCAATGTACTGGTAATGAGTGCAACATTTACCACATTTGAATGGATTCAAAATAAACATAAAAGAAGACTGGCCACCTGCAGCCAACATTCCTCTAACACTGTAGAACCAGGATGGAAACCAAGAGGCTGTAGACATAGGTAAAATGTTACTGTCCTTACCAGGGAGCTTCTATTTTTCTAAGAGCAACTCCCTATGTAACTCACCAGTCTTTCATAACTTATCTTCTGGAAGAGGCACAAATGTAGTGACAAATGTTTAACAACATACTGTAAAACAGATGGAAAACTGGAGACTACTGTAGCTTACCACTTTGTACTACCACTGTGTTGAAAGAAGAAGAGAAAAGATCCTGCTTCAGGGGGGTATTTTACTTCTCTCAATCGACCTTCCTTCGCACTGACAAGTTCACCTTTGTACTCTAGCAGGAATTCTCCTTCCTCCATGTCTTTTCTCGTAAAGACACCATACCCTGAACATTTAAAAAATGATGTTTGGTAAAAATAAGCCAAATCTTAAGTGAACAATAAGAAATCAAGTAACATACAGCACACACTGCTGTACTCTAGTCCAAGCTTTAGATGTATTCCTTAGATCAACTGTATGTTCTATGTCTTTGGTGATAACACATTTACAATGGAAGTAACTGTATTTTATTAAAGTGTCTTTGTCTACATTCCCAATATGTTAAGGTGTGGCAGTGGAAATCATTGTGATCAAAGTATATCAGCCCTGAATGAAACACATATCAATAATCCAAAGTCAATTTCGTCTTTGTTAAGTGACATTTATCATAACAAAACATCAATACAAATCCATATACTGTACTTTGCAGTCCATCATATAGCGAAATGAAAATGGAGAAGTGATTACATAATGATGTGCAATGACCCACGACGTTCCACAGTAGTTTAAAATTGTAACCCTAAACTGACTCAAAACAATGACACGACAATCACATGGCAGTAGCACTCAGTTTTTTGTTTTGACCTCAGTTTTTTCTTTTGTGGCCAATGAACTGCATACAAGCAACACAATTTTGAGTGTTTACAAGGGATGAAAGAGAACTCTTTAGTGATAACTGATATTGAACATCAACTACTGCATTACACACAATAACATTAATCCATGTAAATTTTGGCCTACTATATTCGAAGCATCAGGTGTGACCCAGCGGCCAGAGTGCCTTAAACTTCATAAAAGTGTGCAGTGTAAGACTGAGGTTTATGCAACAGATGTGTAGATCATGCAATACATGTACTGTAGCTAAAAGGCTGTACTGTACTTACCAATAAAATCATTAATAAAATTGACCACAAAGTGATCGTAATCTTTTTGTAGACGACATGCTTGTTTTGCATCTTCGAGGGAAGTTAAGATTTTTAAACTCTGAATAGGCCTGGTACTTCTCAACCTCATCATGCAGCTCTCTGAAGAGAAAGAAATCATAACTTTGTTGTAAGAATCGCCTACAAATATTGTACCAAATTCAGTATCAAAGGCATGCTACTTTTCAAAGAAAAAAAAAAGATTCAGTTAAAATTTACAGTACACCTAGTTGTTTTCTAATTTGTCATTCTTTCACATTTTTAAGTTGTGCAGATGTAAACCTTTGTGAGACATATATTGATGGGAGATATAGAATGTGTTGAAAAAAGTGGCAACTAAAAAAAAAACATTTCACCAGATATTCCAGGGAAATTAAAGATCTAAGAACTACAACTGAACCTGGTATATATAGCTTAAAATGTAGTATTTCCTTTAGGGTATCAACATCGAGCTGTATCACACACTGCTTATTTAAAGTGTGATTTTAAATCTATATAGTACTGGCACTAAATAGCAAAGTAGAGAGAAGCTATGTGTCACCACTGGAGGTTAATCCATGCCAGTTACTATAGATGATTTACTGTCGCATAGGAATGAAACAAAGTTATGTTTATAGACCTTTAAAAATATTGTACGGAAAGGTGACTAAAATGTTCCTGCAATTAAGTGAAAGTTAAAATAACACTAATGCTACAATTTCTACAAGTAGGCAAGTTCTGTTCGTTGCATCAAATCATCTTCTCAACATATTGTATTGTACTAATCCTGATGCATTTTATTGGAGCTCATTTTTGTACACAGTAAATTAACTCAGTGCAGCATCATACAATATCCCAACTGTCATTTCCATGATGTTGTTTATATGTTGTATAAATACCAAAGGCCCTACAAATGTTCATTGGACATGTTCTCCAAATGTCAAATTGTTTCAATTTCTCTTCAATCTGGCTAACTCATTGTTGATATTAATGCAACCACCAAGAAATCAAACTTGATGGATTTATGCGAATAATTGTTGCATATGCAAGCTTATAAATGCAATTCATGATTTGCACCTAGGCCTACTTATTGTAATCCTTTTGGTCATAGCAATTAAAAGTACCTAAGGAAGCATTTGTTGTTTACATTATATGGAACTCATTAGATTGCACTTACTTACAAGTAGGCCTAGGCCTAGCCCTGAACTAATTGCTGTGCTAAAAAAGTAAAACATTTTCTGCTGGCTGGTTTTCTGTAAAAATTGCTTGATTAGTAGACTAAAAGAGAGGAATGGAGCCCTAATCCTAAGTAAGTTCCAGAGTTAGGCCTACATGAGCTTACTTACAAAATCATTCCCATCTGTTCACTGACATTACCTAGTTTTGTAACTTTCAGGATTAATAAGCCATTGTAATAAGCATCCAATATCCAAAAAACCAAAGGAATCAAGCAGCACAATTGATTCAAGTTGCCTACTCTGTTTTGACAAATATTCGTAATCAAAGGATATTGAGGGTAAGGTAGCCTATAGCCTTGCCAGTAGTAGGAGGCTGTACATATGAATCCCAGTGCAAGGTTAAATGGTTTTAAGTGAATTGGTGTAACACTAACGTTAGGGCTAACAGGTAGACTTACTGGAAATTTAGGTCCCATACAATGTTATTAGCTAGGCTAGACCCCTACTACGCTAGATCTCAAAGTCACAGTAAAGTCACGCCACATGTGGCTACACTTAGTTAGGCCTAACGTTATATCTATCTCTAACAACTAAGTTAGGCCTAGCCTAGCATTAGGCCTAGTCTAGGCGTAACGAACAACTATTGAGCTTCGTGGGCCTAGCCTAAATCGACTGTCGCATAAGTCGATACCTAAGGTTAGTAACTAGTACTAGCCTACTTTAATTTACTGTACGACTTAGGGCCTAGATTAACGTTCGGTCAACTGGTTAGGCTAGGCCTATTTGTTCTCAACCAAATGTGTGAGATTCTTCGTCTAGCTTACGTAAGCCTCGATACATGGCTATTTTCAATATTAAATAGCCAGGCCTAAGCCGTTGCTAATTACAGTCACGAAATTATGATTTATGAACGATCACCCGGCCTATAGCCTGGCCTAACTTTGTGCAGGCCTAAGCGCTAACGTCGCATTACAATCTATAGCCTAATCGTCATTACCAGCTCTAACACTGGAAACTTGACTTGGCCCAACACAAATGAAGTTTGTAGAACGTTTATTAGTCACAATACATATCCTTCAAACACCGCAACTCTAACTTTACGTAGGGTAACATTTGCCCCACTAGTATTGGCTAACGTTAAGTTAGTTCTATTTCTGCAATTATTTACAGCTATAAGTATAACGCTATCTACGGACGACGTCAAGGACGTACTTTCAGTAGACTATTCCTTCATATATTTGTACATAACTGCTTCTTTGTATGCTTCCGAATTGCCACTAAATATCTGTAGCATGTATCCTATTTTGACCAAATGAAATAAAAAAGGCCTAGGAAAACCATTCTTAAAATGTTACCAAAGGGACGTCTGGTTCCACCCAGTCTTACTGCAGTTAGTAGTATAGTATCTAGTAGTAGTCGATATACGTACATGTCCAATAGTATCGTCGTTTATCTTCCAGTGTGCTAATTTGCATACAATCTGCATGTGTGTGGTGGCGCCATCCATAAACGGCTCTAAGTGTGTGTAGAAGAGGCATATGGTAGCACACACTTTATTACACACAATCCGATTGAACTGTGCAACCGAGGATGATTGTAAATCGGTATCTACTACCATTATTTTGTCATCACGGCTCATTTGAAGGCAACTTCCTCCGAGGACACGTGTTTACGTCCTCAGACGGCAAACAAGTCCTCGGGCGACGGATGAGTTGACAAGTTTTTATCCTCGGTAGTGTAGAAAAACAAACGCATGTGAGTTGTTAGGTATTGAAGGAACTAAAACTGCATTGATCTTATCTACCTTGTCTGCTAAGAAACAGATAGTGGATAATAGTAAAACAGAGGGTTTGACAGAGATTATAACACTTCGACTAGTATTTCCTTGCCTGCTGCCTACAGTCGTTGCTCTATACCAGCCAATAGAGCTCATATTCCTACCTCTGAAATGGCTAGACAGTGGTCACATTTGGAAGGCATTGCTAATGAATTGATACCCCTCTCTGATTGTGAAGTAGGTCTCCTGATAGGATGTAATTGTCCCAGAGCTCTCACTCCTAGGAAGATAATATCGTCTGAAAGTAATGGACCCTGTGCTCAACTAACCGACCTCGGTTGGGGAATTGTAGGTATAACTAATCCAGACCAGGTCAAGATAAGCGACCATGATGTGATAGAGTTTAGTCATTTTGTAGTAACTTCAGAAGTGAAAAGAGATAACACAATAGAAGAACTACCAAGAGTGCATCCTACAGATACAATATCCCTACAAGCCTAACATCCAAAGTTTCTGCTCCGTTCCTGACCGTGACGGAGAGTGAAGTGCCCCGCCAATTCTCAAAGTTGAATGCATCGAAGTCTGCAGGTCCCGACAAACTGTCAACACGTGTCCTAAAACAGTGCAATCATCAACTTGTCTATATTTTTACCTTAATTTTTAACATGTGCTATAAAACTGGAACCATCCCTCATATATGGAAACAATCATGTATTATATCAATTCCTAAGAAACCTGTTATAACAACTATGAACGATCTACGCCCTGTGGCACTGACGTCCATCGCTATGAAGACATGTGAACGCTTCATTTTACAATATCTAAAGGAAGCCACTGTTGATTTTATGGATGATCTCCAGTTTGCTTACAGGAGAGATCACGGTACTGATGATGCTACATTATATACATTGGACAATTTATACTCTCATCTCGAAGATTCTAAATTCGATACTGTTTCAGCAGGTATAATGTTTTTTGATTTTTCATCTGCCTTTAACACCATAAAACCTCATATTTTGGCAGACATTCTTCTCAAAACTGGTGTTCTCCTGTGTGCTTCAGTAAAGTGGATCCCGCATTATCTTACAAACCATACACAATTTTTTCATGTTAATCATAGTGTTAGGTCTGATATTACTCACTGTAACACTGGGGTTCCCCAGGGCACTGTTCTTGCCCCCTTCCTTTTCACTTTATACACTGCTGGTATCCGTTCTGATGACCCATGTTGTCCTCTCATCAAGTTTGCTGATGACACTGCCTTGATTGGCTTGATCAGGAATGATGATGACAGTAGTTACCAGCAGCAGGTCACTAATGTTGTTAATAACTGTGAGCAGAATCACCTTGTGTTGAATGTTAGTAAGACAAAGGAGATGATTGTTGACTTCCGTATATGGCTAATAGGACAGCACCCGAGCCAGTTATAATAAATAATAAAATGGTAGAAAGGGTGAGTCAGTACAAATACCTTGGTGTAATGTTCGACCATCAACTAAGATGGGATGCACATGTTGATTACGTATCAGAATGGTTGAAACCTAGAATGTATTGTTTACGTAAATTACGCTCTTTCAACGTTAATCAAGACATTTTGTCACTATTTTATGATTCCATTATCGGTAGTGTTTGGTCATGCTCCATCTTATCTTGGAGTGGCAATGCAACCAAATCAGCAAAGTTGATCATTGACAACTTCGTCAAGAGAGCTAGTCGGGTTGTCGGTGTGTCTCTCTCTACAGTGGATACCGTGTATGAAAATCGGGTACACAGAAAGTTAATTTCAGTATTGAAACATAATAGCCACACCATGTTCAGTAAGTTTAATGATTTGACTATTTCTCGAAGTGGTAGAATGAGACCTCCAAGAACAAACACAAACCATTATCCCTCCTCATTTTTGGGCCAGGCTATTAGAATTTTTAACTTAAATTTCACACGTTAGTCACCTGTGCCTATTGCTTGCCCCCTCACTCGCCATACATGTTTTACTCTTTTGCTGTGAACATTTGTCCATGTTCGTCATTTTTGTCCTTTTGCATACTTTGACTTACTCATTGTTTTAGTACTTTAGTTTTTATGTGTGTGTATTTTATGTGCGTCTTAGTGCTCTTATCATCTTTCATTCTTATCGTTTTATCTACAAGCATGTAATTTCCCTCGTTGGTTTGTCTGTCTGTCTGTCTATCTGTCGATCGGTCGGTCGGATCTGTCTCATCTGATCTGTCTGATCAGATCTGTCTTATCTGGTCTGTCTGATCTGATCTGTCTGATCTAATCTATCTGATCTGATCTATCTGATCTAATCTATCTGATCTAATCTATCTATCTAACCTATCTTAGCGTTCCAAGTCTTCAAGGCATCCGACAGAGGCTTGTCATCCTCCACCATCCTTTCATCGTCATCGTCATCACTTTCCTCTTTACGCTTTAGTCCTATCTTTGACATTGCATTGTTGAATTTGGTAAAATGCATCCAAGTCTTTACTGGGTCATACACGTTTTTGTCATCATCTTCATCACCGTCATCATCAAGATCACTATCACTGACGCTAGTGAAATCACCACTGTCACTTTTCTCATCGTCATCACCGTCATTCCTTCACTGTCAGGTGAGTCATCGCTCTCTCCACCGCTGTCTGAGGGCGAAGCATTTCCACGATGTAAAACGTCACTCTCACTCTCCATACCTTTTTCGCTGTCAGTGACAACCGTATCCGAACTGCTACTTGTATGTATCGTGGATTCGTGTTGGCGACAGTGGAAAAAGGCTTTTTACAAATCCTACAACGAAAAGCCATGACAGGAATGTAGTCGGTTTTCTCTCAGACAAACGAGTAGAATAAGATTCGTAAAAATACAACATCTTGTTATGTACACACCGATGATGCGTTAGGCGAACGATGACAGGAGGGGAGGGGGGGGGGTGGATTCAAGAGGAGAGAAGGCAATGTGTAAAGGAGGATGAGAGGAGAACATGTGTGGTGGAGAATGCGTAAAATGTTGCAAATACGAATAAATACGCGAAAATGAGAACCGAAGGAAAGTAAACGAGGAATATGTTTATTTTTCTCCTCAGTTTCTCGAATTTGCCACTTTGAGATGATCTGAAGTAAACTATGAACTGGACAAAGAGGAGATGTGTTGATTTTTCAGTCTATTGGGACAGTTTGAGCGCAGTTTGAGCGCAGAATGAGCATATTTCTCGTTTGCTTTCATTCGTTCTCATTTGGATGGTCGAACCAAAATCAATAATGCAATGTCAAATATGTTACGTAAAGGACTTAAGCGTAAAGAGCGGGAGACATGGGTAGAGTAAGTAAATTAAAGGAGAGGAGGGGTAAAATTTAAAAAAAAATGAAAGTTTGAACGAATAGTGTACTGGTAAACAAAAATCTTATTTAAATGTGTACACTACACTGTTAAAATGTAAATTGTAACATGTAACATAAAGTAAGTCAGTCTGTGTCAATTCACGATCCTCTAAATCTGTATAGCAAATAATACTCCAGTGTGCCAGCAAATACCGTCCGTAACCGGTGGGACACTCTTCCGACATTTAAAATCCGTCATAGTAACTCTCTGGTCTCGGTAAAATTTGAAACAATCATGTATTGGTAAGCAACATCAAATCTTACTTAAATGTGGATACTGTTAAAAATGTAAATTGTAAAATGTTAATTTGCGGGAAATAAAATAAAGAAATACAAAAGGAACATAGAAGTGTTCTGGTAATAAGTTTCCAGACAATTTCTGTAATTCTTATTAGATATTTCTTTGTTTTACGTTCTGTAAATTTACAGATATTCTTTTTACAATGTGTATGTACGTGCCGTTCATTTGTGTAAGCTACGATCACTTAAATAGACTCACATCGACACCCCTGAACGCTTACCAACAGAGGTCTTGAAAAGTTGCAGCAAAATAAAGATGATGCATAACGGGTGTTCAGCCGTCAGTCAGATCATCAAACGCAACAGCGATTTCTTCCAAATGGCTAAATTTTCCAGACATCAAAAACTACTTAGCTCCCGGTTGTAGTTACAAGCAGTTTCTAGAAGTCTTCAAATGTTGAGAAGAAAAGGGATTTTTCCCATACGATTGGATGGATGGGCTGAGATAGTTATTCAAAGACATTCGAAACGATTTATTTTGCATGTTTCCCCGAATACCATAAAGATTTGTACTATCTCTTCAAACACAATATCGTCGGTGGACCGTCCCCTATTTTTCAATGCTATCAGGAAAAGGGTTGATCTCTCGTAAGAAACGGTAAACTGTGAGAAAAGATACTAGGGTTTGACGCTAACGCACCTAATATCTGGGCTATCATGCAAGACATGCCCACGGGGATCGTCCTGCAGGGAAGAAACGGGTTTCAGGTGCGAGTTTCATAAGGCTGCAGCGGGGTGGCTGGCGTGGGAGGGTCAGGAGCGGGGTTGCCACATACGACATGGACTTAATGGTAAGGAAGTCCAGGTGGGGAAACGACAACTACCTGTCGACGGTTTTAGTGAAGATCTGGAAGATCTTTCAGTTTCACGGTTGTTACTGGCACGGACACCCTTGCCATTTAAACCTGGGCAAAACGCATACTCAAGTCAAAGAAGTACCTCTCTCTGAATTATACCGAGAAACACAAGAGATTACTGGGTATTTGGTTTCGACTATTTTAAGAAGTGGGAATGTGAGTGTTTGGCTGATCAGAAACGTCACCCTGAAATCAAATTGTTCTAGAAAGATCTTTTCCCCTACCCCATGCAGGATCAATTGCAGATGACGGGGGAATATTTTGTCTGGTGTGAAAAGTGGGGAGATTTTCGGGGTGTTAGAGTGTGATATAGAAGTACCATCTTCTCTGAGAGAGAAGTTTGCCGGAATGACTCCCATATTTAAAAAAATACCGAGATCACCTTTCAAGATATCGGAGAACACATGATTGAGTATGTCATATCACACAGACTTCAACAACAACCGCGCAACACCCTGATAGGTAGTCTATTCGAACGCAAAATATTGATCGCCACACCGCTTCTGAGGTGGAATACGGAACAGGGTCTTGTTGTCACCAAAGTTTACCAAGTAACCCAATTCGTACCAAAAGCCGTCTTTCGGCAATTCGGTGACGAGGTCAATGATGCCAGGCGAGAAGGTGATCAAGACCCCAGTAAAATTATCCTAGCTGATACCATGAAACTGATCGGAAATTCTGCTTACGGCAAAACAGTCACTAATAAAGAGAAACACGTAAATGTTCGAGTGTGTGATGACGACAATGTTTTCGAATTTTTGAATGACCCACTTTTTAGAAGTTTACCCACTTTTGACAACGGTATGTATGAAACTGATCTTCACAAACGCTTCGTCGAGTAGGATCTCCCCATTTAAACCGGTTTCTTTGTATACCAGTATGCAAAACTGAGAATGTTACAGTTCTATTATGATCTCATGCTAAATTTTGCTGACCCGGCTGATTTCGAGTATTGTGAGATGGATAGAGATTCTGCTTGTTTGGCCATTTCTGGGTCGTCTCTGGAAGATATCATTAAACCGCACATGTGCTCCCTGTATGAACAAGAAAAACATCTTTGGTTTCCCCGCACCGACACCCCTGAACACAAGAGGGACGACAAGCTCACTCCGGGTTTATTCAAAGGGGAAGGTGATGGCATCATCTCCTTAAGCAGTTAATGTTAGTACTGTTTCGGTTCGGCTAAACAGAAGGTCAGTTTTAAAGGGGTCAACAGAAATTCGGCTACCATTACGAAGGACAAGTTCTTGGATGTTATTCAACAAAAACGTTCGGTAAAAGCCACCACTAGAGGTTTTGGATGAAAGATGGTCAAATGCAAACCTACATTCAGGAAACGACTGCACTGTCATATTTATACATAAAACGTAAAGTATTCGACGATGGTGTTTCCACTACCCCCTTGACTTTGTAGGGCTAATGTATACCCTACTTGTTTGTGACCGTCTGTTAAGGTCTTCATGACGTCGGTTTGTCAGATCGACTCTCGGAGAACTTGTTTGCTCTGCTGACCAAAAGCAAAAGGATTGACAGTCAGAGAACAAAAGGATCGGAGGTGTAGTCTTTGGTGCACCATAATACTACTTACGTGGAAAAAAAAAATAAAAAGAAGCTAGCATTTTGAAAAAATAGAAACAATTGATAGTTTATGAGGGGAACTCTTTTTCTTTCTCTCCATTTGATTTTTTTAAATATTTTAATAGGCCTATTGTAATTTTTCTACTTGTTTTATTTGAATTATTTGTTTATATATTTATTTGAATCATTCATCAACTGTTTATTTACATCTTTTATTTAGTTTATATCATTTTTTAATTTTAGCTATTTTAACACTGGTTCACGTTTTAAGCTCTCATTCACGACCATGAATCCACAATTTAAGCCTACACACTCATACAACCTTGCCCGGAGAATATTGTGTATTTTTACAGTGAAAACCAGCCAGTGTATGATGAACTTGCAGAAGCGTTACATAATCGTATCCCGTTTCATAGAGGGCATTTCTCAGTCATTTGATTAATATCTGGATATGTCGAAACGAAATCTCATCATTCTCGATGGCTTAATGATCGAAATGGCTTAATGATCGAAACGGCAAAAGATGAAAGAATAAGGAAATTATTCACCAAAGGCAGCAATCACAAAAATTGCATTTTGACAAATAATGATTTAAAACTGTTCGTTATGTGGCTAATCTGATTTGACGGACAATGACTTACAGATGTCGATGTGTGGCTATTTGCATTTTGACGAATAATGATTTAACAGTTGTCATTATGTGGTTAATTTGATTTGACAAAGAATGACTTACAAATGGCGTTATGTGGCTACTTGTATTTTGAGGAATAGTTATTTAACACTGGTCGTTATGTGTGTAAATCCGATTGCCAATAACGACATATAAAAGATCGTTAAGTGGTTAATTCGATTTGCATAAAAATGTCCTTACGTCCTTAAAAATGTCCTATTTCAGTTTGTCGAATAATGACTTAAAATTGGTTGTTACGTGGCTACTTAAACTCGACGAATAATGACTTTCGACAAAGGTCGTTATGTGGCTATGTTAAAGTTGCTACAAAGTGAGTTAAATGTTGTTTGTCGTTACGTGGTACAAACTAAGTAGCCAACTAATGACTTGTGATTAATGTTCGAAATGGAAATGGCGGTGGTTATATGGCAATTTCTTGATTGCATTATTAAAAGTGATGCGTTGGTCCTTATGTGGCACTGACGAATTTGTCAATAAGGAATTACATCGACTTATGTCATTATGTGGCAATACTTTTTGTGCCACATCATGAGTTATTGCCACATTAGTTTTAGTCAAATTAATGCCCATTCTGTCGTTCCATACCTATGAACATTTGTATATTGCGACGGCACTATCATGAGTTTATTACGTGAAGTTTGACTTGGTTTACAGATATGAAGTCGGAGCTTCATTGAATGGTTTGTTTCCACTATCCATTATAAATCATATAATTTATTTTGTTTTTTATTGTATCACATATGTGTTTTTGTTGCGTTCTATGCCATATATTACATTATATGTCGTCAAATTTGTTTTTTTGGTATTATATCACACGTAATGTGTATTTTTTTTTAATTATACGATACAATGAATTATGATTTTTGATTCCTTGCCGAAGGTAGGCAAGGAATCTATGCGATGGTGATGTCATGTGTGTGTGCGTATGTGCGTGTGTATGTGACGCCTTTGCTTGTAAACACGATATCTCAAGAAGGGTAACTCTGAGGGATTTCATACTTGGCATGTGGAATGCCCATATGATATAAAAAGTCCCTATTGTTTTTGGTCAAGGTCATTTGAGGTCACCAGAAGTCAGCTTGTAAAAACCTTGTAAACATTATATCTCCAGGAGGGTAACTTGACTGATGTCATACTTGGTGTGTGGATTGTATATAAGTAAGTAGAATACTCCTTTTGATTTTAATGGAGGTCAAATGTCATTTGAGGTCACCAGTGGTCAAACTGTAAAAACCTTTTGAACACAATATCTCCAGAAGGGTAAATGTGACTGATGTCATACTTGGTATGTGGATTGGTCACATTGAGTAGGTTATCCCAATTGCTTTTGGTGGAAGTCAAATGTCATTTTAGGTCAAAACAAAGGTCATTTTGGATTAAAGGCTTATTCATGTGGTGTTTCAAGAAACATAACTGTAATTGATCTCATACTTGTCATGTGGATAATTCATGTTTGTTATAATATAACCATGTAGCAAGGAATCACAAAGCCTTTTGGCTTTCTGGTTCACATATGTCATATAATGTGTTTTTGTCCAATTATATCACATACAATGAATTATGTCATACCATTTGTTTCGTTTCTATGGTATCACAATAGATACAAAATACTGTTGATGGCCACATCGGCGAACAAAAATGTGTAAAAGAAGAAATTTGATCCATCATATCAAAGGTCTACAACGGTTATCCAACATCACGTAAAATGATCTGATATTACATCGAGACGTTGTAAAACCACTCAGTTATTATCAAAATAGAGGGAAAATATCTTCTATCTACTGATATCAGTTTTGCACCATTAAATTTCGGAAATGCGTCAGGTACTCGACAAATATAAAACTAATCAGTTCCGTCCCCATACACACGTGTATGTCAGGACTATTTATTTACGCGACACGCAAGATGGCAAGTTGGCGACCACCGGCGACTTACTCGTATATGTATAGGCTAGATGCAGTACACACAGAATGTACAGTGAAATCGCTGTATAATAAATTGTTGAGTATAGGCGATTCATGTTGTCATCTGCAAATATATCGTTTGAAAAATATCGAATTAATTCCTTAAATGAGTCGGGTACTCGCAAAGTTTGAAGACACGGTTTTAGACATGGGAAATAACAGTATCTCTTCGATTGTATTTGTTTTTAACATCGTACATAATACCAAAAAAATCTTTCATTTCCAAAGAGATGGAAGATCAAAGTATTCATCGACCTTGCTATAATGGAAAATAAAAAGCCTCATTTTGCGTTATTCAACAAACAGTTGGCCATCACTTGTCAGTCTAGTTCCCCTACGTGCCTTCTTTGAAACTTCTCAATGTAGACGACAAAGTGCGAGAATGGGTCATGTGACCTAATTAACTCGGTGGTTGCGTATAGACTGCCAGTGGCTGTTTGAAAGAGATCGAAGGCGTATAAATATTGAATGATTTCAGCGCTGTTGGTAGCAACGCGGGTGACATCATCAGCACATTGAAGAAGTCATATATATTTGTCATTACCACTAAGGATTCGAAAGCCCCGAATAATATCGCCAGAAATAATGTCTCGCATAGGGTATTTTCCGCAAGGGGAAAATAAGACTTAAAGAGATAGAGACAGAGGGCACCATTTCAGTGACACCTCGTTAATTTAGGAAAGACTAGGAAAGATTTTCGTTTATCACTAACGACTTTGAGTATTACAGTACAAAATAGATACCCTAATGTCGGTGTACGTAGAGAAGGTACAACCGTCTGCGTCGGAAAGAGAAGGCCAAAACTTCCCCTTTAAATCTTTACTTTCAAAGATAACGTCAAACACTCTATCTGTTAAGTCTTGGACAACGGTTAGACATGAACCTAGTTCAATGCCCTTTCCTTTCAAAAATTTAAACACTTGCAATTCCTTCACAGGAATCTGAGTGAATCTGAATCGACGTTTCTCGACTAAGAGTCGCCATAGCGGATTCTTAATGTTCAGTGTAAATAAGTTGTACCAGACGACCATTCGTAGGCTAGACTTGCATCAAGTCTCTCGTGATTGTCCTCTCCCAGATGAGGCTGGTAATAACATTTCCATGGTTCTCTCCTACTTTCACGGACTGCCCCTTCACAAGGAATAAACTCCCAGCTTTCTACGAGTCATTGTAATCTTGTCACACTGTGTCACAGTCACCAGCAGGCTGCCCACGAGAGACTGGTAGCTTTGCAATTAGTGACGTCATACTTTCAGCCCATGGTATTCAAGATAAATATTCAACAGTTTGCTGTATTCATGTAAAAGCTTTTAATTTGTAAACTGATAGTCTTATCACCTTTTATACACTTATAAAGGCAGTAGCGTTCATATTTGAGCCAAATTATTTTTGATTGTAGCACCGTATGCCAAGCCGTTCTACTTTTTATTCCAGATTTGATGCTATCATTAAATAATTAAAGATATCATTAAATATTTAAAGATGTCTACAATTATTTTAATGACTTTCATTGTTTTCCTTTCTCAAATAGTACATTTAGTTTTTGTAATCGGGCTATAGATCTTTGGAATTCTCTACAGGCTGACGTTCAAAACTGTGAAACCTAATTCTGCTTTAGAAATACCCTCAAACGCAACTTCATCGCAGCTTATTGATTTTTTTTTTCTGTTGTATTGGATTGTAGGGGATTGGAGGAAGGGAGGGATGTATGAGATTTTGTTTGAAGTACTGGACTGTCTTATTTTCCTTTTGCTCGTTTGCTGAGAGCGCTGTACTTGTTAACCTTACTAGAAGTTTTGAAAGCACTTCCTTTCGCAACTTCTTTGTCTTAATTGTGAAACCTAATTTCTTACCTTTATTTTGTATGTTACCATTCTTGCAATTCTGTTTTGATTTATAGATGTGTTGCGAGGACACAAATAAATGAAATGATATCTCTAAATAATGAGAGATGTCTGCAATTCTTCCCAGTTATTTGCTGATACCAAGAAATCGAATTCGTAATATCTGGAAGAAATTTTATGATATCTGTAAAAGATGCATCATATACAGATATCAAAAATTTAATTATTGATATCAGTATTTCAGTAACATATATTTTCAAATCTATTGCAGATATCAGTAACACACCATCACATGTCGTTAGTTCTGGCTTATTTAAAGATATCTTTCATTCAAATTATTGATAACATGAGAAATTACGTCACATATCGCTAATTTTGACGTATTTAAAGATATCTTTAATTCGAATTAGTGATATCATCAAATATGACGTCACATATCGTTAACTTTTGTTGTTGTAAGTTGTAACGATATCATTAAATGAGCAGTGGCGGCGCCAGAATGTCAGACTCGGGGGGGCAAACTGAGGGCAGAGGAAAATGTTGGGGGGCAAAGATTTTCGCGCGCAGCGCGAAACCTAGCGCGAAGCGCGAGGCCTTGCGGGTGGGGTCCAGGGGTACGCCTTAGGGCCGCTGGTGGGGTCCAGGGGCAACGCCTCGGTTGGGGTCCAGGGGGCGAAGCCCCCGGAAGCTGTGAGGTTTTAGCATATCTCTGGGTGGAAAATTAAGTCCCAAGAGAGGTATATTATCTATTTTTATATTATTCATTTTTTCGGTTGACCGTACTCCAAGGTTCCCAACTTTTTTTCTTTGGGGGTACTATTTCACATTTACGTGGTGCCACCGAGTACACACACACATACTCGCACACCCACCCACGCACACACATAGGCTACATACACTTCCATTCCATTCCTATATTTAGGAAAACAACGACATTCCTATATTTAGGAAAACAACCACCTACCCTCCCTTCCCTAATGCTGGACGGTAACCATTCCAGAGAAAATAGGTCTGGCCAGGCTGACCTACTGTTGAAGTGCCTACGGGCATGAAATGAAAACTGGCAGCCTGTGTAACATAAATTAGGAATTAATCAATCATGGTTCCCGGAAGCTGTTCTTATTCAGTCCAATGTCAATACATAGTTTTGTGATTAAATTAATTTTGGATGAGTACAAGATCTGATTGGGAAGGGTGAGAGCAACTGGAAAGGGGGGGGGGGAACGGGGGGGGGCAAGGAAACAAATGCCCCCTCATGCTCCCCCGTAGCGCCGCCACTGTAAATGAGTGAAATTACACATCGTATTACGATTATGGTCATTACATTTATGAGTTACACAGTAGCGATTCTGACGCATATACGATATCAACCTGAGATCACACGATAAAATGGTAACCATTATGTAAATTTGTGGGTGCCCTTCCCCTTTGGCCCATTCTTACATAAGGCCAACTCGTAGTATGAGACATTCTTATTTCTTAATCTGAAAATAGATTTCTTCTCTGCGAGTAAGTTGCAAATTTCGGATACAAAATAGATGAATACAATTGAAAATGGCCATCAATGATACTAGTGAACCTGGCGATCCAAAAGTCAACGTAATTCAGTGACATAGCCACTGTAGATATATTCTAGGATTAATATTCTAGGATATTCACACATTCAGATAATGCTAAAACGCTGTTTTGCTGTTTTTCGTTACCTGTGAGCTATGACGTCATCACTCGGATGGACACTACATAACATTCTCTGGCACCTACCAACAATGTTCGAAGTTTATTGGATTAAGTCTACAAGGAGATCTTGACACACTTTTTAGAGCGTTTTTTCATGATATGACCTTTAATCACCTGACCTTTGACCTGGTGAAGTAATCAATGTTATTAAAACTTTCATATTATCTACTTTTCATGTATGGTAATTTTGTAACTCTAGGATGTTCACACATTGACATAATGCTTAAAATGTCTTTCGTTTTCATGACCTGTGAACTTTGACCTATGACATCATCGTTCCGGCGGATATTATATGACATACACCGGCACCTACCCACTATGTTTCAAGTTTATCCGACATGCCGTCTAAGAGGAGATCGTGACACTTTCTACAGCGTTTTTGCGGGTTTGACCTTTAATCATGTGACCTTTTACGTCATAACTTTAAAAAGTGTTGTTAAAAAGTGTTGTCTACTTTCTGTATATGGTAATTTTGTAACTCGGATATTCACACATGGAGGTAATGCTAATAATGTTTTGTTCCTTTTCATGACCTGTCACCTTTCACCTCTGATGTTATCATCCAGGCAGACACTGCGCCCAATTCCCGGGAACCTACCCACCAAGTTTTGAGGTTCACCTGCATGACTGCCTACGAGATCTGACGCCTGTTCGCTTGTAATCACACACACACTTGGACTCCCCTTCTCAAAACCCCCACTCCTCCCAAACCCCAGTAGGTAATCCCAATCCATGTCATTTGTATACAATAAGGTACCTCCACACAGGGCTACTAGGCCCACAAAGTTTCAGTTGAACACTGTAAGGGGTGTTGACCCCAACTGACCTTTGACCTGCACCAACCAGAATGAAAAAATGCATTTTAGTTCTGATGATCCAATTATGAGCATTTTTTCTGAGCCTGACTATATATCATTAGGATGTGTCCCAAGCTACCTATGCTTTATATGAATTATGAGATCCGTAAAAGCTTTTCTCTAAGATCTTAATGTTTTTATAATTTGACCCATGTTGACCTCAATTCTGACCTTTAACCGCCACTAAAAACTAAATGCTTCTTGTACACAACGAGATACACCTACATACTGAATATGACATCTGTCAAAGCTTTCCTCCTTGAGAAGTTCACAAGAACTTCATAATGTGACACTGTTGGCCTTAAATGACCTTTAACCATCAACAAAGACAACAGAATTCTCCTATACTTATGAGATACACCAGTGTACTACATATGAGATCTGTCCAAGCTTCCCTTCTTAAGATAATGTGATTACAAGGGTTTCACAAATTGACCCCTGTTGACCCTTAATCGCCACCAAGAACGACAGAAATGCTCAAGTCAATGAGGTACACCTATACTTGATGAGATCTGTCCAAGCGTCACTTCTTTAGATCATTCACAATTTGACTGTTTAATCCAAATGACCTTTGACCTCTAACAAAATCAATAGGGTTCTTCTCAAAATATGGCAAACTTACATACTAAGTACGAGGAGTATCCATTATTATTACCGAAAGATATCACATGCAGAAAGTTTTCAGCATTTGACCTCTGGTGACCCCAAATGCCCTTTCACTTCTACCAAAAATAAAAGAATTCTTCCTCTCATTATGACAAACCTACATACCAAATATAGAGCGCATCCATCATTCCTTCCAAGAAATATCAGGCACACAAGGTTTTCAGTCTTTGAGCTATCGTGAACCCAGATGACCTTTGACCTTCAATTAAAAGAATTACGTTCTTCCTCTTAACATGGAAAGTCGACATACCAAGTATAAAGGGAATCCATCATTTCTACCAGGAGATACTGCGTGCACAAGGTTTTCAGTAGTTGACCTCTGGTGACCCCAGATGACCTTTGACCTCCAGATAATAGGCTTCTTCCTCTCAATAGGACAAACCTACCAAATATGAAGAGCATCCATCATTCCTAACTGAAGATATCGCGCACACAAGATAAGTGTCACAAACACATGCAGTCACGCGATTGCATAAGTTTCTGTTATTGAAACTAAAAGCGTAGACCTCTTACACTCAAGCTGCTTCACCCATATTCCAAATGTGAGTTAAGGCTAACAGTCCGTTCTGAGTCAGGGTTCTTGTACTTGTAAACCATGTACTAAATATGAGATCTGTCCAAGCTTCCTTTCTTGTTGATATCGTTTGCAAGGTAGGCATCACTAACACACATACATACACTGCCACGTGATTATTAAGTCTTGCATGTACAGTATCCCAATTCATGCCAGAAATTGGATTGTGTGTATGTTTTTTACACAGAAACAACCCTACACGCAGGTACAGATCCATAAAATAGGTAATCTTGGAAAAAGCCAGGTTAACCTATAAAGTTGATACCCCAAATTACATTAATAATAAAATATCCAGAAACGGGGATATCCTCGTTTTTCAGCATATCCCTGGTGAAAGTTCAAAGTTCTGGTGTGTGTGTCCCTGTTCAGTGCCCTTTACATACCTGCACACACACACGCATACACACAAACAGTTCTTGTACTAATTACGGTACATTTTTATACCAAGCATGAGTGGTTCAAAGTTTCCATTCTTGAGACAGTAGTTATCAAGGAAGGTGTTACAAGCACTTGCACAACATTACTATTTCATGAGTTCCGATTTTTATCAAAACTAAAAATGCCAAACACAAAAAAGATGAAGAAACATGAGACTGTTTGTGGAATAATTTTATTGACTTCTACTGTATGTAACACATCAAAGGAGTGCTTGTGATCAGAAGACCATTGTATGAGGGTACTGCCTTGTTCTCAAGCAGAATGGGTTTTTCAGGTACTTTTCGAGGAGATGCACCTTCTTGACTAAAGGAATGATCTGAGCATCCAATGCTTTCTGATCAGCCCTCCTGTCATCGCTCACCTCATATGTCTGTGGAATAAAACACATTATACAAAAAGTAGTCACAATAGCACTGAGACATCTTTCTCACTAACTCTGAAGTCATCTTTCTAAAACTTTGGTTAAATCACAAATTTAAATATATCCATAAATAATCATCCTCTAGGACTGATACACAATAAAATATGGGCGTACAATTACATATAGTCAGATGTTATTTTTCACAGGTGATGAAAGTCTTGCACATGGAGTTGGTTAGTCTATTTGCAATACATATAACCACATTAGGTTATGATTGTCGTAAACTAAAGCAAGGCTTTATACAATCTTTTTGTTCTTCCTGCAACGGATGAAATGACTGGGGCCCGTCAGCCCAATGCCCATAGAGATTTGCTTCGGCCCTTAGATTCTACAGGAAAGGGGAAATGTAACTCCACGTAAAGTTTGCAGAAAAGACCAACCAATTTTAGCTTGCGGCACACTGCAGGTATGTATTTTATAGACTTACAGGCTGCATGCATGTTTTTTAAATGTTCTTTATATTATAGGCTTCCATATATAAATTAACCATTAAGGTATTGGCCTTCGTTAGTTCAGTGGAAATCAATTGGCATTTGGTGGCATTCATCCTCTGTAACCATACATGTATTGGCATTCGCTGGCA
Organism: Stichopus chloronotus; assembly: GCA_021234535.1. Lineage (NCBI taxonomy): Eukaryota > Metazoa > Echinodermata > Holothuroidea > Aspidochirotida > Stichopodidae > Stichopus > Stichopus chloronotus. The sequence continues at coordinate 15,519,861 of CM037841.1, read as the reverse complement.
TTCCTTTTAGGTTTTTCCCTATCACTGCTTTACGTACACAGTAATGTATGTGTTGGAAATAGCGCGCTATCACTAATTTTGTGCATGTGCAATAAAAGCTGATAAAATGTGCATAGCAGGAACCACCTTCTTAATGATGAACATAGAAAGGAAGGGTGGAATTAAACTCTGCATGCAATTTCTCCAATCTCTTTTCTCTTGGTATAGCAAACTGTGTGGTACATCACAAACAATTCAAAGACATCAATATTTGTGAGAATAATGTTGACAAACTTTATTTTGGGTTGTTTAAATATTATAAAGTACTGTACATATTACAAAGTACAAGTACAGCAAAAGCAACGCACACCTGGAGCTGATCATATGACCCGTGCGATCGCCCATGTCCGACTAAGCTGATTATATGACCCGTGAGATCGCCCCCTTTCTGACTAAAATCCCTCACCCCCCTGGGAGCAAAAGTACTTCCCAAGGTGGGCAACAAATGGTTCACCTTAAGAAAATAACTGCTTGTGAAAAAAATAAAAAAACAGAATCTATGAAGTACAAAAGGTTTTCTCCACCATAAGCATTTAGCAACCTCTGTAAGGAACAAAGACGGTTTTATGTTCCACAGCAGTACTTAGTACGTCATTATTGCACATTAGGGAATCCTCACATCGATCCATTTAGATCATCTCCGGATCCGTCAAAGTGTTCTCTATAGATGCATCATGCATATTCCTCATACTAGAGTGCACACAATGCAGAAAAGTCCAAAGTTTAATTAGTTAATGACTAGCACTGCTTGGAAGTTATCATTGTGTGCAAACAATACTTAAATGCTGAGTGCACAGTGGCCTTTTCTCACAAGTTGATAAAAAGTTCCTGACACCAAATTGTGGTTATGATTGTGGAGTCATCAAAGGAAACCTGGAAAATGTCTGTCTAAAATTAAAGTATTTAACTAACTAAAACAACCATGTACTTTGTAAATCTTGACAGGGATGGCAACTGGGAAATTCTCTGAAGGCTTAGGAAAGGTGATAAAAGCTGTGTTAAGTGGAGTTTGGAGAGGGACTAGAAAATGGACTTTAAATGTTCCACAAATTGAAACAAAATGAGGGTGAAGTCTGCCTAGTAACAATCTTTGCTATTAAACATGAATCTACGTTTTGGCAAGTTTTCAATAGGAAAGAGATATGCATTATTTTCTTAATTCAAGAGACATTTACCTCTTCGGTTGTGCACATTCAGGACGTATAAGACTCCTTAAGTATCACATGCTGGGCCTTTGAACTAAGGACAGATCTTTGGAACGATACCACTTCATTTCATGACACATGACAGTGATAACAAGTCTCCCATGGGGCGATTCAAATGACAGATATCTGCTTGTCAAGTGCTAACAATGTTGACACTTTGAAGGTCTAGCTGAATTCAGTTGCTAAGATATCTTCCTTAATAGGTTTTCATACTTTAAATTCTGGGAACCTCAAATGACATTTGACCTTCATGAACACCAATAGGGATCATGTACTCACCCTTGACTACCAACACACTAACTTTGAAGTTCAAGTACCTTCCCCTTCTCCTCATAAAAAAAAGACAGACATCACCTACTAAGTAGGTGCAACCAATGATAAGAGTTAAAACTTCCAGCAACATTTAGATGCTGAGAAATCTCCCTTAAAACGTTTTTCTTACTATAAGCTCTGCTGCCCACAAATGACCTTTGACCCACTCCAAAAACAGTAGGGATCATCAACTCATGATGGACTATGAACACCAACTTTGAAGTTCCAGCACCGTTCCCTGCTTGAGACAGCCTGTCTACAGGCCAAGACATCACATACACATACAGTACATCACCATCGCATAGATTCTCTGCCTTCTGCAAGGAATTAACTATAATGGAGAAATGCATTGTGGTTTCGATGATCTGTTGCAGAGAATTTTTCTGAATCTGATATAATAGCACTAGTATGTGTCACATTAAGCTACGTATGCTTTATATGAAATATGAGATCTGCACAAGCTTCCTTTCTTGAAATCATATCTACATGTTCACAATTTGATTCTTGTTGACATTGAATGACCTTTTATCTCCATTAAAGACCAATTAGTTCTTGTGCTCAATGAGATACAACTAAATATTGAATATGACATCTGTCCTAGCTTCCCTTCCTGAGATAACATGTTTACAAGAATTCCATACTATGACCCTGTTGACCACAAATGAACTTTGACCTTCACCAAAGACAATGGAATTTTTGTATACTCAATGAGGTACACCTACAATCTAGGAATGTACAGTACACACAAATGTCTGTTTAAACAGTGTGAATGTCTGCAAGATCTTTAAATGAGAATAAGTTTTGAAAAAATGTCTATGAATGTGTTCAGTTTCACGTGTGTACTATACCTTTGAGTAAATGTTACATAACGTTCATCCCTGATTCTACTCATTGCAATGTTCCTCACTTAATATCACTACTTGGTATATATCCATAGCAGCAGTAACTTGAAATTTCATGAAATCACTGCTTACTGCATTAATTACACATTCCATCTGGTTGTCACACAGACACGGTCGCTGTACAAGGATGTCTATGGTAATTGCTGTTAACCACACACAGCCCTCTGGACTAAGAAAAATAGCTACAGCATTAAAAGTACTGAAATTAAATGGTTGTACCTCAACTAAAGTACCTTTTACCACAACATCTTTTATAATGATTATTCTTACATGTCACCACTCTCAATTGCAGGAAAATATCCACTTTATCACTGTAACTGTGTCATCCATTACTGTAAGATCTGATACACTCTGTAACAACCCTGAAAAAGTATGCATTAAGTTTCTTTTTAACAGCATAGTGAGCAATCCAGATCCAAGTGACAATAATGCAACCATTAACTTGATCAAATTAAGTGGTCAGTGCCAAACACATGAAGGGGGGGGGGGGGTTGAGGATGGAAGATATAAGGACACTTAAAGTAGAACAGTGCAGTGGAACTCTTTTACCCATCCCTTGTGGCTATGAGCCAATAGGATTGAGCTGGGTCTCAAATGCATTGAGTTGTTGAGTTATTGGTTTGTTGTAACACTGTCACATGTGGTGAAATAATTTCCACACTATTTTTAAGTTGAATGTACAAAGTTTTAGTGTAAAAAATATACCATCCTGTTCCTGATGACCCACTATACACTTAGCATGATATTATACAGCATAAAGCACATTTTCAAACAGTTTGGATCAGAATTTACTAGAAAATGTTAGTCTAGTCTGTTCCTCTACTGTATGTGTAAAGCTCAACAGTTAGAAATACATGTGTTGGCTAGGCTCTATCACAGTGTGTACTTCTATATGTAAGGCTACAGAGAAAGTCCCAAGTCAGTCTGGATGAAAATATCTCGTAGGACGAACCCTTCGAATTAAAGTTTGAGGAAATAATGCAGATTGCTAGTTTGGGGACTTTTCCACATGACAAGTGAATGTTTTTGGCAGTTTTGATCGATTGAGGAATTTGATACTTTCGACGTTTGATAATACAGTACTTTCCTGAACAATTGATGGTAGCTACAGTACAATACAAAGTGTACACAGACAACAATACAACTTGTGAGATCCAACAATGGTTTTTGTGACTGAAATCTTTAACTTCAGGGAGTCTAAAACCTTAACATTATCGCAGTTTGCATCAAAAGGAAATTGTCTTATAAATAAATGTTGGTAGAGCATTCATTCCTCGCATGTACTTAGTTACATATGCAGTAGTGTACTTAAAACGAATCTATGCAATGTTAACATAACAGCCAGGCAACTGTGCAAGTTTGCCCTCACAGAAAGATATTGTGCAGACTCAGTATAGGTGGATGGGCTCCAAACTGTAGGTGAAAGCCTTATTTAGCTAATTCTTTTTTCCTCACACTTATATGGCTGAGGTTTCTTTTTGGCGAGAATTACTGGGAAAATGTTCCTGCATTTTTTTCACCAACAGGCATGTTTTCCAACTTGTAGCGACAGAATAAAAAAATGCATGCAATTCACTCCTCTTTTTGTGGTTCTCATGTACCTTATATGGTGCCAAGTACGGCCATATCAGCCTTTTCAACTGTTTCTCTAGGTAGTTCTCTTGCTTTGCTTGTTCTCTTGCCTTGCTTTTGTCTTTATGTCTTACAAACATTGTTACTTATTTTGATGTTCCATTGTCGCCAAGTTGTCTATCTTTTTACTAAAATGCTAATTTTTTTTGTTACAAGTAGGGTGTCACAAACATACACACGCACACACGTACGCATAATTACAAAGACTACGATTATCATCGAAAATAAAAATTTGTCCAAAAAACCATTTTGAACAAAAAGAGCTGCTCTGTAAATGAAGAAATTCTTAACCAGAATACACAAATGCATTGTGAATTCAATGAATTCATTGTAAGGATTTTTATGAATCTGATATATGATGACTGATATTTATCATGTCTCAACATGCACAACTGCACATTACAGTGATGCAACACCTCCACATTACATATGAGATCTGTCCAGGCTTGCCTCCTTGGGACATCATGTTTACTATGTTTTAACAATACGACCCTTGTTGACACCAAATGAACTCTGACCTCCACCAAAAACAACAGGTTTCTGCTACTCAATGTGGTACACTTACATACTAAATATCACATCTGTCCAGGCTTCCTGTCTTGAGATGTCGAGTTAAAAAGGTAGGGTGTCATAGGCATACATATACACACACACCACATCCTTATCCCATAGATTTCTTGCCTGCCTTCCTTAAGGAATCAAAAATGAAAAAGATACATAAACCCACCTATAAGGTTCCGGTTCTATTCTTTGACTAAATCTCTCTGGAATTCTAACCAGAAGCTTTGTGTTAACCAGGCAAATCCAGTTCTGGCCAGATTTTAAATTCCAATTTGGTGCACGGCTGGAATCAAGAGTTCTTCTCAATAAGATTACGTATACGAAGCATTCATCATTCCTACCTTGAGATGTTTGACCTCTGGTGACCTCCACTCAAAACAATAGGGTTCTTCTTCTTCATGTAACACATTCACATACTATTATAAGTTTTAATAATTCCTATCTTACGACACCATTTTAAAGTTTTCAGTGTTTGACCTATGGTGACCTCAGATGACCTTTGATCCCCACCCAAACAATTCTTCCTGTCAATATGAGGCATCTACGTTACCAGTTTGAGACCTGTCATAATTTCCCTCCTTGAGATATTGTGATAATCTGAGCATCACAAACACACACATACACCCCCAGTTGACATTACACATTGTACAGTATGAGGACTTCATTACTATTGTTACAGGTAGGGTTCGAATTCAACCTGAAAGTGAAATCATCGATATCTTTGTTGCTCAAAATAGAACCCCCGTGTAAATTTCAGTGACAGTTTAAGTTCACTTTTCCCTAAAATTATGAAGATAAAAACAAGTTCCGAGTACAAGTTTTTCTTCCCTTTGCAAGTTATTATTCAGAAAAACAAAACCCTCTAAGTCAAGGAACGCCACACAAGTGCTAGCCTACGTGGCAGCGAGCTGCATGTTCAGTACTATTACCACTATCAGGACGCAATCACATATCTTGGATATCTCAATGTGGCAAACTTACTCTAGTTCTCCATGCATATACATTCTTTTCGAACTCCCCCCAAAGTCCAACAACTCTTACAGACAGAGGCCCATAGTCCTAATGTAATGAGTCCACTACCATCCCAGATCCTGTCTCAGAGAACACTAAGTTCAGAACACCTGTAAACTCATAGACAGGTGGTTACGATTTTCCAACCATATTCCTAGTTCAATTTTCTTTTGTTGTTGCTTCCTGAGGCTGAACACTAACCTTAATAATACACTCCCTATTGAAGTTTTTCAAGGACCTGAGAAATCCTCTGAGGACCTGAAATTCTTGTTCACATCCTCCATTTAGTATTACAACACAAGGGCCCCATCACGAACCCATAGGTCTCTCTTTTCATCGGAACCAACAATATGATCCAGGCAACTGATTGTCAAGTTTTTGAATCCTCACCTCTTTCTTGTCATCGAAGATGTTCTTGCTCCTTTTCCCTGTCCTCAGTTTCTTGCGCTTGAAGTAGGCATCATCCAATTTCCCAGGAATCTTGACACTGCTGATGTCCAGTTTGGTAGTGGTGGCAATCACGTACCTCTGATTCACTCGACGCATAGGAATTCCACTCACCTTCATGGGACCTTAGTAGTAAGAATTTTCAACCAGTTACTTGGTTTATAGCGTTAGAGTTTGAGATACATCCTCATAGTAAAACTTTATCTAGGTAGAAATACTTGTACTGCTTTATTATTCCACAGATCAAATGTGACTGAAATTCAACATTTAGTAATAGCGAATACAAGCATGATATTATTGATCAACTGTCCTTCTCTAATAAACTCTTGAAAAAAGTTTCACTAACAAACTGAATCATGAATGGGGAGCATTCATCATGGGCAAGACTATTTATAGTTGTCACTCTAACACACTTCATGTTATTGGATTCACTCAGAAACCAATTTAAGACTCTACATGCACTTATTGGGTAATGAATTGGCCAGGGTATTTCCTTTCAAAATTCTGTGCAAAAATTTTTGATCTCTATATATGTTTTCCCTCTCCAGTTGAATCCTTTCCCTTTCCTGATATCCATAAAATTTAATAGCCTGTTTGGGAGTCTATCTAATACCAGAATTAAAAAATGCCATGTGGTTTCAGTGATGAAGATCAGTCTTAGCACTCATATCAAAATGTAAACAACTACAGCACCAAGGGTGCAGAGGCTTATACTTGAACACCCTGAAGATACCATTTACAAATCTGTATATCATATCATAATAATAGGAACCACCGAAGTATCATTATATTAAATTCCCAACACTACATGTACAGGAAAATCTGTAGGACAGCATAATTTGCTGAATATTATGAACTAGAGCACCAGCAGTGCAGAAGTTGGATGTTTGTCAATAAATTTGTGATACGTTTGATGCACACTGCTAAATTACAATGCTTGTAATTGCATCACTATTTAAGCTGGACATCCAATAATTATGAAACTCATATTTTTCATTTTCTACCTCCACCTGGTTTGCACTAATATGTGGGCATATATATTTGTACTGTCAAAAACTGGTAGTGAATTTTTCAAAATCAAATTTAACCATTAACTACTTGCTCATTATCGTTCATTTGAATGTGTCAGATGGGGACTCCATTAGTCTGACCAATGATCTGTTACTAGCCTTATAGGAAACTTAACACAAAGTTGACAGGTTTGGGATGACCACTGAATAACTCAAAGCGCCCCTTTAATGTCTCGACCTACATGTACCTTAGACAAGATTAAGTGTGAGTTAGAAAACAATCTGACCATTGCCCCATTACTCAATCATCATTCATACATGATAGGGATAGTTGAGGTGTTGTATGACATTTAAAGGGGAACTTTTGAAGTAGGAGGAGAAAACTGGCATGATTTCATAAAATGCGCCATAGGGCCCACATAGAACCAAGGACAAGAACAAAGACCAGAAGTTCAAGTGAAATTCTGCAATCTTAGTGGAAGCCTAACATTATCATTTTCTGTAGAGATTTTTTGTTGTTGTTACGGTACCACAAAACATTGATTTTGGGTTTTTCTTTCAGCTTCTTAGAGCATACAGAGTAGTCAGTCTTTCACTGGTAATTACTTGCTTCTAGTTAGTCACTCGATCCATTATTTTTTACAAGTGCATATATTGCAAATCTTTTCTCCTTTTTTTTGTGCGAAAACTGCCCATCTGAATTCTAGAGACTTGGTCAAAACAATTATGATCTCAAAAGATTTATTGGACGAAAGGAATCTTTTTGACCCCTGGAATACCATAAACAGGCATTAAGGTTGCGTAATATATCTTTATGTATAGGTAGATGTTGTTAAACATCAAATTGAAGTGAAATATCGCAATCCTAGCGAAAGCCTCATGTTATTTTTTGTACAGCCTTTTTTTCACATGAAACCACCACAAAACAAAGATTTTCAGGTTTTTCTTTAGCTTCATAGGGTGAATAATCAAGACAAATCCAATGCAAGCATTTGTCCATTGATTATTTGTGGCCATTGCTGCTAGGAGGGTTGCTTTTCAAGAAATTCTGACTGTGTTTTCCCTTGTTACAGAAGAGAATTCTTCTGCCAAGGAATGTAACAATAAGTGCCCCAATGTCACTCATGGTTGAGATAACTAAGAGGTAATCCCGTCAATTCCCCAAAACTTACTGGTTTGGGAATTTACTAGCGACGTACTCACCTCATATAACCTATGCATTACCGTATTGACCATGGTCTAGCATCTGGCAATTTGTGTGTGTGTGTGTGTATCTGGTCACCGCCCTTCCGTAATTGCCAGCCTTTTGGTCTGCCAGTGAAGCTCTTAAACTGCATTTGCATCTGTAAAATTCAACTGCCATCGTTCAGTTTTCAACGTTCTTAGTCGAGTTTCTAGGATTCCTCATCCTTGCCCTCTTCTTGGAGCCTGTTTTGGATGAGTATCCTTTTCCTTTCGTGTCTTTTGACATGTTTTTTCGACACGTGTGTTGCGGGTCCGGGTTAGGTCTCGTACCCGCCTGTGTAGTTATGTTGTCTAGGACTGTGTGTATTCTACTTACGTAACTGCACTAGGCTCTATTTTTAGCCTCCTCGTGTGTATCTTGTAATTCTTTCTGTTAGCACTCGGGGTTCGTTCCCCACTGCTCTCCTTCCTTGTGCCACGTTGCGTAGCGTGGGGAATCCTTTCCCTTACGCAAGCTTCAGGCCTATAGTCGATAATGTTGTACGTTGTTGTGTGTACACTATGTACGTTATTGAATGTTAGTCAGGCCCTTCGGCGGGTTCAGGTTCCCGCTCGAATTAGCCTGTTTTTTGCTGTACCTCTATTTCACTTCCTTAGCGTCTCCTACAGCTAGTATGGAGAGAAACCAAGACACCTGCGCCTCGTGCAAGAGGTTCAGGCCGTTTACCACATGGGACTTCCACACGCAATGCCCCAGGTGTCGGCCTTGCGATGAGACTCTCCCCTGCGCCGTTTGCCGTGTCTGGTCCGCCGATCGTTGGGCCTCCTCCGCGGATTGGTTGCGTAAGTGCGAGGAGCAGCGAGGAAAGTCCGCGGCAAAGAGCCGCAAGAAAAAGCCGCCGTCGACCTCTCAACCGGAGCGCCGTACCTGGGAGTCGTCAGCAGATCGGAGACCCCGGGATCCGGATACCGAAAGCCGTGGACGTAGCCGAACCCGAGAACCGAATACCGCTACCCGAACCCGGGACTCTAGCCATAGCCGAGACACTCAGCCGAGTCCGCGCACCGGGACTCCTTCTGCTCGGGCCGCCATAGGAGATGGCCTAAGACCCAGTGCGAGCGAAGGGGCCGCCCCCGGAGGGGGCATAAGCCCTACACCCATCTGGGCCGCCGTGGGCGATGGCTTAAGACCTGGCTCCCGCACCGAAGCGCCCGGAGGTTCCGGGATAAGCCCTACACTGCATGGTCCCAACCGGGCCTGCTAGCGCACAACCCCGCGCGCCGTCGGCAGCCGCCTGGCACGGCCTAAGCCCGACCGCCCCGCCGGGTCCGGTACCCTTGGAAACGGGTCCGGCCTGGCCTCAGGAATTGGCCCCCGAGGGGCCGATGGCGGAGGACCGAGCGGTCCTTGACCTGTTCGCCTCAAGTTCGGAGTCGTTCTCATGGCCGCCCCGAGATTTTGAGGGTTTCCTGCCGCTTCCCAGCTTCCGGTCAGCACCTCGCAAGCGGAACCGCGATAGGCACGCCGAGTCGTCGGACTCGTCCCCGTCTTCCAACGATCGCGATTTTCGCCGTCGAAAGCGCACACCACCACAGTCAGGCCAGGACGCGGTCCTCGGCCAAGTGAAGGACTTGCTAGAGCGCCTGTTGTCGGAATGAACGTCCATGGCACCGCAGGGCCCGTCGGCCCCACCTCCTGAACCGGCGCGCCGTTCGGCATCGCCCTCCCGGGACGCCGACTTAGTTTTCCGGAGCGGAGCGTCTCGCGAAAACGCCAGCCACACCCCCCCCCGAGACCGCAGAGATCCTCCCTCGGAGGGGGAGGGGGAGGATGACGAACCACTCCGCGGCACGGATGTCTCAACGGAGGCGTTCGAGCGCACCGCCACGGTCCTCAGGCGTACCCTCGGCTACGCGCCAGACCCAGCCCCGACCGCGGCAGAGGCCCCGGCATCGCGGCTTACGCTCAACGCAGCCTCCTCGAACCCACGGGCGTCTATCCCGGTCGACGCGGAGTGCGGCCAACGATTCGAGTCCCTCGCATCAGCTCGCCAATGGTCGGCTTTCCAGCGCGATGCGGCCCGGGCATTCCATGTGGAGGAAGCAGACTGGCTGAACTTATTTTCAGCCCCGCACATCCCGGCGCGGGTCCGGGAACGGTTGCGCGCGGCAGGAACCCTGGACACGCGCGATAGGTTCCGGGATAGGAACGCGTGTCGCCTAGAGACCAGCCTCTACGACGTGGACAGAGCCTCCAGGGCCGGACTCAAGTATGCGTCGGCGCTGCTGCTGTTCGCGGAATTACTTAACCGCTCGTTCACGCAAGCGCATTCCGCGGGCATTTCCCGCGAAGACACCGGCGCGGTCATCGCCCTTTTAGGCCCGGTCGCCTGTAGCGTGTTCGACCAATTTGCACGCGTGTCAATCAAGGCCACGACTACCAGGCGCAACCAGGGGCTGGATTCCCTCGACTGGTCTTCGCGCACCGCGGTGGAAGCCTTTCGGGACCTGCCCATTCTGGGAAATGACCTCTTCGGAGGCCAATTCGACGCGAAGTTACGCGAAGAGGCCGAGCTGGCGTTCGTCTCTGCGCGGGCACACAGTCACCGTCCGGTCGGACAACTCAACAACGGTCGTGTACATCAACCGCCAGGGTGGGACGAAATCCGTGGCCCAGTTGCGCAGAGTATGGGACCTTCTGATGCTATGCCAATGACTTCAGATCACACTCCGAGCATCGCACCTCGCGGACCAATACAATGTCGTCGCCGACGCCCTCTCTCGGGGCAATTACGACTCCGGGGCATGGACCCTCGCACAGCGGTGGGCGAACCACATCTTCGCCCTCTACGGCCGGCCCTTCGTAGACATGTTCGCGTCACCGGCCGACGCGCACCTTCCGACCTACGTGTCACGTTACGCGGCCCCGACGGCGTGGAAGGTCGACGCCCTGTCCTTCCCGTGGACCGGCCTCTCCATGTACGGCTTCCCACCGTTCGCACTTATCCACATAGTGCTCCGCCGGCTCCAACGCACCGCGGCGGACATGCTGCTCATCGCGCCGTGCTGGCCAAACCAGCCATGGTTCCCCCTGCTCCTGCAGCTGTTATGCGACCTGCCGTTCCTCCTCCCCCCAGTCCCGGATCTGCTAACCCAGAGGAGCGGAGCCCTCCGGCACCCGGACCTGCCCACACTCCGGCTGGCTGCGTGGCCGCTGTCCGGTCGGCCCTCCAGGCGGCGGGCTTTTCTGAGGAAGCTGCGAACATTGCCGCGGCAGCCAGGCGTGCCACGACGGTTTGAACTTACGACTCGCGTCTGGAGCGATACTATCAGTGGGCAGCAGATATGTCTCTCGATCCCATGGAAATGCCAGCCCCAGACCTGGCCAGCTTCTTCTGCGCCCTCTTCCGAGAGGGAAAGCAGGTCAGCACCATACGGAACTACCGCTCAGCCATAGCGGCGGTGCACTGCGGATTTCCAGACGGATCGACAACAGGTACCAACGCGGCACTTCGACAACTCTTGCGGGGCATGTTCCACCAGCGCCCCCCGGCTCGGCGGCTCCCACCATCGTGGTCCATCAACGCGGTTCTGGACAAACTTGCTAGAGCCCCATATGAACCGCTCCATAACGCTCCGCTAGACCTGCTCACACTCAAAACGCTCTTCCTCGTGGCGGCAGCCTCGGCCCGCCGGCGGGCCTCGCTGCACGCTCTCACTCTTCAACCGGGCTTTATACGCTCCGACCCCGCTGGGGTGCGACTACTCCCGGACCCGCAGTTTCTGGCCAAAAATCAGTCGATCTCCTTCACTCCGGGCGAGATCAAGCTCCCGAAACTCAGCACTACCTCCTCGGTCGCGGAGGATAGGCTACGCTGCCCGGTACGCACTCTTAAGTGGTACATCGAGCGCACTAAGAGCGTACGCACTTCCGAGCGCCTGTTCATCCTGCCGCGTCGTCCGTTCTCGCCGGCTTCGAAAGAGACACTCTCACGCTGGATCACCTCCCTGATCCGGCTGCACGCCGAAATATCGGAACGCGTTCGGGCGCACGATCTGCGCGGCCACGCCGCCTCCACCGGCGTGGTTCTGCCGCGTGCCTCTGGAGGACATACTCGCCGCGGCAGCGTGGAAAACGCCGTCCTCCTTCGTGTCGTGTTACCTAACCAGTACGCCAGCAGCCGACGAGTCCTTCGCCAGAGCGGTGCTTCGGCCTATTGCGGTGACGCGGCAACGCGTTCGCAGCCGCCGAACCTTCCCGCCGCCGACACACCTGTGTCACAGAATGCATAGGTTATGTGAGGTGAGGGAGTACGCGCTGTGAATTCCCCAAAACTTACTGGTTTGGGAATTTACTAGCGACGTACTCACCTCATATAAGAGGAAATCCCGTCAATTGAAAAATTTTAAAACCTTTTTCCTCTGAGCTGGTTGACTCAAACATCAGTCAGGCTTACTGCTGGCTTTTTTCCCCCCCCTAAGTTTGAGCGATAATTTACGAAGAAACTTGCACCTTTATTGAGTGGTGTTTCTTTGGCAAATTATTGAATGCACAAATGCATTGTGGTTTCGATGATCTGATTACGAACAATTTTTTTCCAAATCTGACATTGTAGTGTAGTACTTGTCAAAGGCTACCTACGCTTTACATCAAATAAAACTGTAGAGTACAGGCCTTTAGTAATCATCTATATGCAGCAATGTAGAGAAAATTCAGTGCGAACATCGTGGAGGCTTGTCTATTGTAACACTGAGGTATCTACACCTTTCTACGCAGCAACTTTAGCTGCTAAGTTTGCGTTATTGTGAACCCGATTGCTGAGGTTGGAAGTTCAAATACCTCAAAGAGACAATGTGGTGGCTGATATGCTGCAGCAACAAAAAATACCAAACAATAGGATAAAAATCAATAATTTTCTCGTCACCGGACCCTCAACTCTTTTCAAGTTGCCAGTTCAGATCGAACAAGCCAACAACAACAAAGTAGAACGGCCATACAACCACTGTGTTAGGTGTAACATAGAGTACAGTGCAGCCTGTGGGCTGGACTACGCCTAACTGTTATACTAAAGGCCCACTGATTTTACAGACCCAGGTTCACGATCATTGACACACATACAGTAAAACCCTGTTTATCCGAACACGTCGGGACCAGACGTTGCTCGGATAACGGAAAAGTTTGGATAAACGGGGTTGCATGTTTATTGTTAATTCCCTACCCCTAGAGAAACCTGCGCTTACTAATAAAGGGAAATTAACTGTTGTTACGTTGTCTCCGTGTTATTTCTTTGGTTTCACATTAAAAAATAAATATTTGTTGAAAATTCAAAGTGTTTTTCTTAGATGGAACTTCCAAGGAGGATAAACTGAATGAGGGTAATGAATGTCCGTCTGGGTTGCGATACTTTGTTTGCCGTTAGGATAACACATAGCCTACACATGAAATCCTAAAATTCAACCAAAAGCAACAGTAGCCTACATTTTCCAAAACAAAATGCGATGAAATACTGAACATGCATTTAAAATTTTACCTCTACAAACGGTATAAACGCTTGCCAAATGGAAGAGATGTATAGTGAGAAGCATGGCACTTAAAACCCCCCACAGTCTAACCACTAGTAGCGCTACTTGCAAATTTAGGAGCGCTAGCTACAACATTGCGAGGCTACGAGCGTGGTTACTTGCGTGGCACTGTTTGAAAGGTAGGTTTATCAAAATGCCGGAATCTCGGTAGTAGAAAAATAACGTGCGAGCTTAATTTTTTAAACAGTGATTGGAATCGAACGTGGCAAGGGATAATTTGCCCAAATGTCTTGAGTACAGCTCATTTTATTTGTTTGAATCGTTTGTTGTATCGCCTTAATTGGATATTCAGGAGATCTGAAAAGTTTGATTGACTTTTATCAAAATGGCTTAATTGTTTCTGAAGACACACAGAGAATTAGCCAGGTATTTGTGAATCATGTATACATCCTCCGGCTTGGCGGTTTAAGTTGGTAGTAGAGATTAACATTTACAATAGCTGGTTTAACTACAAGAAAGATCTTCGAGGATCGAAAAAAGTTAAACAGAGAGGCAAAATGTTGTCAAATCTAGGCTGAAAGTTTCCATTGCTTGTGTACGATGCCAGTTTTGTGAAACTGAACGGCCAGTTCGGATAAACGGGGTTTCGGATAAACAGGGTTTCGGATAAGCGGGGTTTTACTGTACTTGTTTGACACAGAGACAAAAGCCTCTGATTCAAACTGCCACAAACCTTTTCACTCCAACATTCAACTAACTAAATGCAGCTCTTTCCCCAGTACATCATTTGTGCAGTTACTCGAAATGACAGCACGTGTGTAGGTGTAAAAACAAATCACAGATATTAGTTTGCAAACGTAATCCGAGTGTTTTGGTTCGTCATGCAATTTCAGTTGCAAGATATAAGGCTAGGCTATGACAAACATATGCCAACCTAATATAAAAACAGTATAAAAAACAATAGTGTTCTTTGGCTTGATATGACCGACCCACATATGAAGTATGGGAAGTATCCATCATTCCTATTCTCAGATATTGTGCTAAAAAGATTTTCAATGTTTGACCTCTGGTGACCTGAAATGACCTTTGACCTCCAACAAAAATGATAGCGTTGTTCCTCTTAATATCTGGCATCCTATGTATAAACTTCAAGACCTGCCAGTTTTTCCTTTCTTAAAATATAATGATAACAAGTATGTCATTAGTCACAGTTACCTTTCTAGAGATATCGTGTTTACAAGGTTTTCAGTTTCACCTCTGGTGGCCTCAAATGACCTTTGACCTCGACCAAAAACAATAGGGATCATCTTCTTAATATGACCAACTCACACACTAAGTACGACATCAGTCACACTTACCGTTCTTGAGATATTGTTTACAAGGTTTTCCCATTTTGAGCTCTGGTGACCTCAAATGACCTTTGACCTCCACCAAAAACAATAGGGATCATCAACACAATATGACCAACCTACATACCAAGTACAAGATTCCTCCAAATTGCCGATCTTGACATATTGTGTTTAAAGGAAAGCGTTATACACACACACACAAGCACAAACACGCACACACCCGTTTAGAGCACCGATCGGGACATGAACTTTTCCTCACGTAAAAGGGGATATCCCCACTTTGCATATGATGTCCTACTGTTTTATGGTACTGCCTAAGATTGGTACCATCAGTACTGCCACAAATGGTACCGGTACCTTGGCGATACCAGTACCCGGAGAGAGAAAAAACGTTTGATTTGTGACTCAAGAAAATACTCAGAAAACATTCTACGTTAACGTATTTGTAGTGTGCTAATTACTGCACAATACTTACAATTTATTTCATACCATAAAATCCTGGAAACTTGTTTTGTCTTGTGAAAATATTCTCTAGAAAGCGCCGATTGTGCCGGCTGATTGTATAGGCTAACAACATGATTGAAATACTACAAGGCTTATGTGACATTCAACACACACAACTGTATGTAAATCTGTACAGTAAATCTGCTGCTCGAAGCGAGCGAAGCACTGTACTATTTCAATGGGAAATTTTCAGCTGTTGGTCGCCGGCTCTGATCGAGTTGATCGAGCTACGCCCCGCCCCCAAGCTGCAACGTAGATTCTAGAATGACTGACCGTCATGAACTGAATAATATGTGATCAACAGGTCTTAAATCTTTTGTTGACCTTGATTTTCGACAGCCAATCACAAGTTTACGATGCAAGTGGCAGGCAGGACTTTATTTCATATTTAATTAGATGGAAGGCTAGCGAGAAAGGATTTTATCGTTGCTGATGCATGCCTCTCCGGAATTCCCAATCAAACATTCTTATTTTTGTGGAAGAGATTTTCAATACTAATGAGGTCAGTTCAGTGATTTATTTGCATAGCTCATACCCTCTTAACATTAAATGAATTGCGCAGAGTATAATCGATCAATTATTCATGAGATCGACTGAGATGACATTATTTTGCACCCGATGGCCTCGATCGTACTGAAACAACTGTATTACTGCCCAAGTGTATCGCTACTAATGGCATACCACTTCAGTGTATGTGCTGGCGACTACAGACTTTGTATTGACAGAATTAGAAATAACTATTTTGAAACAGTGAATGCCAGTAAACAATGCATTAGGAACTTCAAGGAAATGGAATAAGGAAGGAATAACAATTTTCTTAATAAACTGTGTATTTCAGTACCCTTCTAGAACCTAGCCAGCTTATTTTCTGTGTGAAGGGAAGACTATACTCTCAGTAATAACAAAAATATGTGAAAACTTATAAATAGCATTACAGTTTACTTGTCACTGCCATTCTCCCGACTGTTGGCTTCGGCCCGACTATGTACTATTGAAAATGGAATACTGGTACATGGATGTCAGTTAATGGTTCCTTGGACTCTTATTAGCAATATTTATGGAGTGGCTCCGCCATATGTTACCCCGGACTTGGCCCGTTATGTGTCCAGAGTGGTACTATGGTAGAAGGGATGGAACAGAGTGCCAACTCTTATCCTTTAAGGGCACCATGATGTTGCTAATGGGGTTTGTGGCAATTGTTATGCAGTTTCTTTCATCTTGTAACTAGAACCTTTTTTTTCTTCACAGAGTACGGTTCTGAAAAACTAACTAGAAAGCCAAAAGGCTTAGTGATTCCTTGCCTCATGATATATATTGTAACAAACATGAATCGCCCACATGACAAGCATGAGATCCCACACAGTTATCCTACTTGAGATACCATCTTAGTAAGGTCAAAACCTTTTGAAATCTTGTGACCCAAAATGACCTTTCACCTTCACTTAAAACAATAGGGATCACCTACCCTATATGGCCATCAACATGCTAAATATGAACAATTCACAAGCTAAGTATAAGATCCCTCACATTTATCACCCTTAAAATATCATGTATAAAAGGTTTTGACCTTTTGTCACCCCAAATAACCTTTGACCTACACAAACATGAGAAAACTCCCAAACAGATATGATGCTGCAGGGGAACAAATTATATTTTGTCATGTCTAATAACTTGATAAAAAGGTAAACATGTTTATTTAATCAAAATTATAGCACTTTATTTTGTCGAGTTACAGCTATTGGTGGGAGCTCTTTCGTATTTGATTTTTTGGCGTGATGCCCTTCCCAATGGCTATGAGGTCCTTGAAAATTAACAAAAACTGATAACCCTATAGGACCAGAATCTAGCATGACTTGCAATTTTGCCTTTAGTTTACTTAAAGACACAACACACAGTACAAGTTTCCCTGGTTTGATATACAGTAGTCATTTGTTTAAAGCTTACCTGAACTACTGTAAAGTGAAATAGGGCGTTTAGAATATGCCAACAAGGCATACAAAGAAATTTGCTTTAACCATGGTTAAACCATTCAGTCTCATCAATAAATATCTGTCAAAGCTTCATCTCCTCAAAAGATTATGCATGTGATGAGTAACGGATGCATCATTTGAATTTTAAAAAGTTTGGGTGAACAAATTATTGTTGAGCAACAAATAACTAAATTTCTGATCTGTGAGAATCTTATTCCTTGAAAATAAGGCTACTGTAATTTGTTATTTTGAATAATCTATCATTCTATGTCCACAAATAATGGTTTTAAAAATATGGTTGTTTTCTGTGAAACAAACGCCCTATTTCCCTTTAAGGGCTAAACGGAGACAATGTTTATACAGTAAATGGTTAAGTCCATTGAGCACCTGGCTCAACAGACTGTATGATTTATTCTGGACATTGTAGTTTCTACTGGCAGTCAACTGTGATAAATTATGTCAGATAACAGTGACCAATTTGAACAGAGGTGGGTCAGTTACAATTTGATTCATTCAATTAAGCAATCACAGTTCATGCACACTCAAGGGTATTTGATCCAAATGATCAGTAATCGGGTTCTTTTTATAAAGCTAATAACCCGTGGTATATTTAATCAATTCCAATTTACAATTCATGCATGCTCACAAGTCCTTATGAGGACAGTGGCATAAGGTTTGCCAAAAAATAATCTTTGATACCAAATTTAATGTTGTCTTCATCTTTTCTTTACATGGTCATCGAAGAGACTATGTTGGCATATCCTAAAAGAAGTTCTTGTGCATAAAAAAAAAACAGGAAACGATACTAGGTATATTTTTTGTTGTTTTCACAATATATTCTGAAACGTGAACATGCATTTCATTTTCATCAATATATGCCAGAAGCAAAAAAGCAGCGTACCTCCCTGTTATTACCAGGCAACTCCCTACCCTGGTAATACAGTATTTCTCGACTAAACAGTGCGGCCAACTTCAAGTGATGCAAGCCAATGATAATATGTTACTGCCAAAACTATTTGGACCACTTTTAAAAACTGTAGGCCAACCGATAAGAACTGTGGGCTAAGCGATCCTTAATTATGCCAATATTACCTACTTTCATTTTTAACAATTTGATGTCAAATAACCGCAAACTAACTTTCATATCTACAAAAGTGCGTAGGAACCATCAAATCAACAAGAGGATTCTACATTACAAGTATAAAATTCACAAGAAGGACCGTTCTTTAAATATTGTAGATTCAAGTTTTTCACATTTTGACCTCCCATGACCCCAAGTGACCTTTCACCTCGGCTAAAAAAAATAGGGATCATCTACTCAATATGGGCAATCCACACGCTAACTATGAGATCTCTCACATTTATCATTCTGGAGATATCGTGTAACGTGTTTACAAGCAATTTTCAAGATATTTACCTTTTGACCTCTGGTGACCCTTGTACTCAATAAGATACACCTACACACTTCGTATGACATCTGTTCAAGCTTCTCTTCTTGAGATATCGTGTTTACATGGTTTTCACAATTTGACCCCTGTTGACCCCAAATGACTTTAGACCTCCACTGAAAATGATAGGGTTCCTCTATTCAACATGGTACAACTAAATACTAAACATGAGATTTCTACAAGCTTCCTTTCTGGAGATATCGTGTTTACAAAATTTTCACAATTTGACCCCTGTTGACCCCAAATGACCTTTGACCTCCACTGAAAACGATAGGGTTCCTCTACTCAACATGGTACAACTACATACTAAACATGAGATTTCTACACGCTTTCTTTCTGGAGATATCGTGTTTACAAGGTTTTCACAATTTGACCCATGTTGACCCCAAATGACCTTTGACCTCCACCAAAAACAATAGGAATCATCTACTCTATAAGGGCAACCTTTCATGTCAAGTATGAGATCACTCAGAGTAACGCTTCTGGAGATATCATGTTTACAAGCAATTTTCAAGGTATTTACCTTTTGACCTCTAGTGACCCCAAATGACCTTTGACTTTCACCAAAAACAATAGGGATCATCTACTCAATAAGGGCAATCTACATGCCAAGTATGAGATCACTCAGAGTTACGCTTCTGGAGATATCGTGTTTACAAGCAGGCGTCACACATGCACATACACACACACACACGACATCACCATCACATAGATTCCTTATGCCTTTGGCAAGGAATCAAATACTACCTGGGCGCAGGATTTTGAAGCTGATTTAAGTATCGGCAAAACCAGAAACAATGCATGTATTGCCAAACAAGAGCCCCCCCCCTCCAAAAAAGAAGAAACTGCTAAGCGTGTCGGATAACGTTTCATGGAGAGTTTATAGACATACTGTAAGGTCATTGACGCCTGACGTTATTTAGAACGTTGATAACAGGAGAAAAGTACATATTCAAAATGTTTCCAAAACACACAAATGGTCTTCTCTTTTCACATGAAGTAATGTAAATCGCATCAATCCAATGAAGTTTCACAGATCTCTCTCAGTCATTAGAGGTAATTTTTCTTGAAATGGAATCTATAAATCCTGTTGTACTCACCTGGTACATGTTTCGTTCGATCGCTCGATGCTGTACTTACTTCCCAAGTCCCAGTGCGTAACTAAATATCAGCACAGTGCACACTGTGCACATATAGACCACTTATGAAGCCGTTATGTTGTAAGTTCATTTTGACGAAGCTGTAATATATGCTTTCACCTTTCAAAGATTTTTCATATAATACTGTTGTAATACTGCTTATATTCCATCATTGTTTAAAACTTTGACTAAGGGGTTACAAATAAAACACGCAAAGTCGTTTTTCAAACTTTTTTCTCTTTCAAGTTAAAATGAACATCACAAGTGTAACGTTAGGCCTAATGTTAGGCCTAACATTAGGCTTATTTTCGCGGTACTATTTGGTACCGTTGTCGGCGATACTTCGGTACCTTTTAATTGGTGGTATAGTACTGTACCAATACCGGTACTGACCAGTACTTACAAAAGTACCGGTATACCGTGCAACGTTATGATGTCCTCTGTTAGTGGTATTTAATCTTGCATGCATCCCCGCTTCAAGCCTGAAACTGGATTGTGTGTATAATTTTTTACACACACCCCTACCCACGGGTATAGATCCATAAAATAGGTAATTGGGGAAAAAGTTAAATTCACCTATAAAGTTGTGGGCGCACATCTGATACCCCAATTTGCAATATGTTAAAATATCCAGAAACGGGAATATCCCCGTTTTTTGGCGTAACCCCAGTTGCAAGCTTGAAGTTCCTGTGTGTGCGCCTAAACGGCGCCCTAAACAAACCCAAACACCCACGACATCACCATCACATACATTCCTTGAGCCTTCAGCAATGAATCAAAAGCAACATTGTGTTTAAGTTTCAAACAAATCCATGAAGCCATGTAGGAGAAGCGTTTTGAACAATTGTGGACGGACAGATGGACAGACAGATATAGTGATGCTGCGTGATTGCAATAGCTCATACCAGTATGCTTGGTATGAGCTAAACATGCAACACTCCATGGAGAATTTAAATTTTAAAGGAAGATTAAATGATTATATTTTTTTTCTGATAGAACTTTTGTAATGCTCAGATGGTTTTTGATCCTACCACTACACTGTTAATAGTGCTCAGCGATTCTATAACACCACACTTTTCCCCACACAGATGGGACATTTTGCCAGGGAAAAGAAGATCAAGAACTTGCACTTGTTGTTGATGACTAAGAGGGAAATTCACAGAAAACTGAAAGTTGAACACAGAAAAAACTGAAATTGATGGACAACAGAATTTTTTAAGCATTAAACCAGGGGCTCTTTGTATCCAGGCTGCTGGTGACATATAAATCATGTTCCCATCACACTACAATAGTTTCCTTGATATTGATTGAGACATTCATTAACTTAAAAATAGCAATACAGCATGTACTTTTCATCATTTTCTTTCATACCCACATACTCAATTCAATCATTTCAACTTGAATTTTGTGAATTCAAAATTCTGGATTTCTTTTTTTGGAGACTTTCAATGATCACAGTTACAACAGCTTAATTCACTAACTAAAGACATATGGTAATAACAAGAGGATCCCATGTGTCACATGCATATGAGCATTAGTGAGTACTTAATGAGTTAACCTGGGTTCTACAAATTTGTGACCACTTTTCACATTAATGCTGATTCATACAAACACACTTCCATTAAAAGCCAGGGTCAAACCTTTTACAAATTTGACAGTTTTCATAACTCTTGGATGTGAAACTTTGCTAATTATGGCACTGATATGCTTGTACCGTTAGAAAATCTTCACTACTTTATCAATATCAAGTGTGTGTGTCACTTTTAGTACATACCAGTCACCAGGAGAAGTCCAGAAGCAAGTTGTTTGAGAAAAATCACACGTCTGCCACGGTTCACACCAGCAAGAAGAATCAGCACTGTTCCTGGAGTGATGGAGGGTCTAAGACATCTCTTGTGTTCACTGAAAGGCTTTCTGTGTCCCTTCAGCTTTCTCCTCCCTACCTGAGTTGGGTAGTACCTTGGCTATTCAAAATGAAATTAGCAGAAAATTAAAAACAAATTAAGTCAACTTCACTGTGTTAACAGAACCCCAACAATGAATACTAAAACACCAATGTCATAACTAACTTAGAATTTCCTTCAAGATAATAGCAGCGCATGGTAAACCAGAAAGCCAAAAGGCTTTGTGATTCCTTGCCACATGGTTATATTATAACAAAGTTGAATTATCCACATGACAAATATAAGATCAACTGCAGTTATTTTTCTTGATACACCACAAGCCTTTAACCCAAAATGACCTTTATTTTGGTGACCTGAAATGACTGTGACATTTGACGTCCACCAAAAGCAACAGGGATCACCTACACAGTATGGCCAACCCACACATCAAGTATGACATCAGTCAACATTACCCTTCTGGAGTTAATGCGTTAGCAAAGTATGACCTCGGGTGACCTCAATGACCTTTGACCTCCACAACAAACAAAAGAAGTCTTCTACTTAGTATATACAATCTACACATCAAGTAAGATATCTGTGTTTACACGTTTTTACAGTTTGACCTCCGGTGACCTCAAATGACCCTTGACCTCAATCAAAACAATAGAGATCTTCTGCTCATTATTACCAACCCACACAACAAGTATTACACCAGTCATGGTTACTCTTCTGGAGATATTGTGTTTTCAAGTTTTTACAGTTTGACCTCTGGTGACCTCAAATGACCTTGTCCCTCACCAAAGATGATAGGGATCATCTAATTAGTATGATCAAGCAACACACTAAGTGTGACATCAGTCACAGTTACCCTCTTGGAGATACAGTAATGTGTTTACAAAGTTTTCACAGTTTGACCTTTGGTGACCTCACACGACCTTTGACTTCCACCAAAATCAAAAGGAGTATTCTACTGACTATATACAATTTACACACTAAGTATGACATCAGTCACAGTTACCCTTCTGGAGATACTGTGTTTAAAAGGATTTCACAATTTGACCTCTGATGACCTCAAATGACCTTTGACCTTGACCAAAAACAAGGAATCATCTACGTAATATAAACAACCCACACACTAAGTATGACGTCAGTCACAGTACCTCTTCTGGAGATATTGTGTTTACAAGGTTTTTACAGTTTGACCTCTGGTGACCTCAAATGACATTGGACCTCCACCCAAAACAATAGGTATCATCTGTTGAATATGAATAACCCATACACTTAGTTTGACATAAGTCACAGTTACCCTTCTGGAGATATTGTGTTTACAAGATTTTCACAGTTTGACCTCTGATGACCTCAAATGACCTTTGATCTCCACAAAAAACAATATGGATTATCTACTCAATATGACCAACCCACGCACCAAGTATGACATCAGTCACAGTTACTGTTCTGGAGATATTGTGTTTAAAAGGTTTTTACAGTTTGACCTCTGGTGACCTCAAATGACCTTTGATCTCCACAAAAAACAAAATGGATTATCTACTCAATATGACCAACCCACACATCAAGTATGACATCAGTCACAGTTACCGTTCTTGAGATATCATGTTTACAAAGTTTTCACATTTTGCCCTATGGTGACCTCAAATGACCTTTGACATCCACCAAAAACAATAGGGATCGTCTACTTACTATGACCAACCCACACAGCAAGTATAAGATCAGTCATGATTACTCTTCTTTAGATATAGTGTTTACAAGAAGCGTCACACACACATAACATCAGGACTGCATAGATTCCTTTTGCCTACGGCAAGGAATCAACCAGAAAGCCAAAAGGCTTTGTGATTCCTTGCTACATGGTTATATTACAACAAACATGAATTATTCACATGAAAAGTATAAGATCAACTGCAGTTATTTTTCTTGATACACCACAAGCCTTTAACCCAAACTGACCTTTATTTTGGTGACCTAAAATGAACGTGACATTTGACGTCCACCAAAAGCAATAGGGATCACCTCCTCAGGCCATACAACCCACACATCGAGTACAGTATGAGTATGACAGCAGTCAACATTATCTCTGAGCTCCAAGAAACACACAGTAATCAATGCTGCTTCTAGTCTTGCCTGTTGTTAGTTGAATCGAATAACTCAACCTTACCTCATCTGAACTCAGCTTGTCTGCCATATTTACCTCAAAATTCTTCATAAAGGACCAGAATGTTCTTAGGTCTCCATCGTATGGTGGAATTTCTGCCTTACTGTAGGTAATTCCAACGCTAATTTGAAACTCAATTTCCTCCTTTAACTTTTTCAATGCTTCCTCCCTCTCCTCAGTATAATGCTTTTGGCATTCCAACATCCAGCTTTCTGCTTGCTCAAATGCTTCATCAGACAACAGCCCAGCCAGATCAGCATGAACCTCTTCCATTGCCTCAAATTGGCGCTCTGCCTTTTGCAAATTTTCCTTTATCGACTCTGCAATAATTTCTTCCTTGTTACAAGTAGCTTTTAACACACTCAAAATCCTCATAAGTTGACCCTAAGTTATGATTCCTCCTCAATATTTGTGCTTCCTCCATCCTTTCCGACATTGTGAAATATGATTGAAAGCACTCCAATTTGATTGTTAAGAAACCTTGTTCTGCTACCAGCTGTTCCTCTGGATATTGATATTATCCAAATAAATGACAGAACAGATGTTTTTTTTATTTTCTTCATTTTTTTTATAAACCCATTAACATTCCAATGCATGAAATATAATGCTTATCTGACCCCATGACCCCCATACCAAGACTATCTCTCTGGACAACTTATCAGGCCCCTCACACTAGAAGTTACTCACTAAGTTACAAATGCAGTACTGTAGGGAGCAATCCCATTGAGTTAACTGTGTGCGACAGAATCAAAAACTGCCATTGCACAGTGTAGAGCAATATGCATTTGTACGGTAGTTTATAATAACCACAATAATGGTGTTTAGGCTATTATTATTGTTTTATAGTGAAAAATTATCCCTTCCTCTCTATTGATAAGCATTAAATTTCACAGGGTCATGAACCTGTTAATAACAGACAACCTTATCAAGTTTAAAACAATCTGACCCACGAATAAGGAACTATGACAGTTTTAACATTTTTTATGTTTTACCCCATAACCTCATTAATATGCAAGATTTGGACACCAAAAACAATAGGGATCATCTACTCAATATGGGCAACCTACATGCCAAAAATGAAATTACTCAGAGTTACCCTTCTTGAGATAGAGTGTTTACGAGCAACCATCACACACATACATACACACATACATACACACACACGACATAAGGACTGCATAGATTCTCCTGCCTACAACAAGGAATCAAAAAGTGAAAAGCTAACCACGAGGACAGTTTATGATATGAGTTAACTGGGTATGATGAGAACATTCCTTGTGTCCTAACCTTCAGGCACTGTGCTAGACATGTATACTTGTCTTGTAAGATGCCCCAAAGTGTGTCACAGAACACCCAGCCAAACAACAAAACACCCCTCTCAGATCGTTCGCTGTGTGCAGCGAATGTTTTAGCACCATTATCATCAGTTTGCTGACTCCCCTGGTACGATTATATGTCTCTGTGTCTTTCACTGAGACTTTGATCAAGAACTAGGAACCCGAGAGTGTTCTAGAACAGGCAACACTGCTTAAAATTTATCACTACAATGACTATGTTTGTAATCTAATGGCCCCCTTTACTTAGAGCCAGAAAGCCAAAAGGCTATGTGATTCCTTGTCATATGGTTATATTATAATATGAATTATCCACATGAAAAGTATAAGATAAACTTAAAAGTTGTTCTTGAAACACCATATTAATAAGCCTTTAACCCGAATTGGCCTTTTTAATGCTCTAAAAGCATACAGGTGCAAAACTTGATAGAAATCATCTGTTCAACAAGGACAATACACATGCTTAGTATGAATCCCTCACAATTAACCGTCTTGAGATAAATTGTTTAAAGATTTTGACTACTAAATACTGAACATGAGTGACAGACATGCAAAGTATGAGATCACTCAGTTTCTCTTTTTGAAATACGGTAGTCAACATGATTTTGACCCTTTGACCACTGGTGACTCCAAGTGACCTTTTATCTCCACCAAATCAGAGGGTGTCACCCACTCAATATGGGCAATCCACATGCTAAATATGAGATGCATCCAATGTTACCTTTCCCAAGATAGTGTTTACAAGGTTTCCCAGTTTGGCCTCTGGTGACCTCAAATGACCTTTATCTCCACCAAAAGACCTTTATCTCCACCAAAACAAAAGGGATCACCTACCCAGTATGGCCAACCCACACATCAAGTATGACATCAGTCGATATTACCCATCGGGAGATAATGTCTTTACAAGGTTTTACAGTGTGACCTCTGGGGACATTAAATGCCCTTTGACCTCCACCAAAAACGAAAGTCTTCTACTCAGTATACACAATCCACACATCAAGCATGAAATCACTCAAGGTTAACATCCTGAAGATATTGCATTTACAAGTTTTTATACTTTGACCTCTACTGACCAAAAATAACCTTTGACCTCCACCAGAAGCAGTAGGGATCTTCTGCTCATTATAACAACTCACAAACCAAGTATGACATCAGTCACAGTTACAATTCTGAAGATATAGTACTTAGAAGGTTTTTGCAGTTTGAGCTCTGGTGACCTCAAACAACCTTTGACCCTGACCAAAACAAAGTGGGATCACCAACTTAGTATGACCAACCCAAACACTAAGTATTATATGAGTCACAGTTACGTTTCTGGAGATAAGAGTGTTTACAACAGTTTTACAGTGACCTCAAATGACCTTTGACCTTGAACAAAATCCATAAGGGTCTCCCACTCAGTATGACCAACTCACATGGTATGACATCAGTCACAGTTACCGTTCCTGAGACATAGTGTTTATGAGGTTTTCACATTTTGACATTTGGTGACCTCAAATGACCTTTGACCTCCACCAAAAACAACACAGATCATCTACTCAGCATGACCAACCCACACACCAAGTACTGAGATCAGTCACTGGTTACCCTACTGGAGATATCATATTTACAAGAAGTGTCACATACACACACACATCATCTCATAGTTTCCTTCTGCCTTCGGCAAGGAATCAAACATAGCAGAATCCTTGCAAACTATGGTATGTCAACATCACAAAGAACCAGAAAGCCAAGAGGCTTTGTGATTCCTTGCCATTGTTTTACTTGAAGGTTGCCGTCCTAAGATACTGTGCCCCCAGAAAAATTCAGTGTGACACCCCATCTCAAGTCAAAGTACTGGTCTTTTCTGTACACAGCATACCATGTAGTGAGGCGAAACTGAATTACTACAACTACATGAAAGTAATTAAAGCAGTAAAACAGGTTTAACTACTGCACTTTTGCCTTTTTCAAGTTCCAGTGTTACAGTTTGAAACTGAAATTTCACATTATTCACAGCCATAACATGGTATATATTGATACTACAGTTACAAGTTGTACCTTTGAAGTCAGTTCATTACACCCCATCTTTCCCTTGCTTAAATATATCCAAAATATAACTACCATCTGATCATATCTTGGAGTAAAAAATCTCTCACAGGTAATCCAAATCGACATGACAAATCACAGCTCTCTGGATTGGCAGTCACTTGTTAGAGAAAAGGCCCTCTGGGATTCATAATACCTGTCTCAGTGACCTCAGACGTCAATGGTCACTTATCATGCTAAAAACAATTCTCTCTGTATGCAAAAGAATTTTATCTTGGTAAGGCAAATTAACCAGAATGCAGGAATGCATTGTGGTTTTGATGATCCGATTAAGAGAATTTTTTTCGGAATCTGATATAATAGCAATTAGTATGTGTCACATTGAGCTACGTATGCTTTATATAAAATATGAGATCTGCATAAGCTTCCTTTCTTGAGATCATATTTACATGTTCACAATTTGACCCTTGTTGACATGGAATGACCTTCTATACCTCCATTAAAGACTAACGTTCTTGTGCTAAATAAGATACAACTACACATTGAATATGACATCTGTCCAACCTTCCCTTCTTGAGATAATATGTTTACAAGAATTCCACACTGTGACTCCGTACTCTGAGTAAGCGTTACATTAACATTCATCCCGACTCTACTCACTGCAATGTTCCTTACTTCCTATGGCATACTTGGTACACCCAAAGCAGCAGTAACTTGAAATTTCATGAAATCACTGCTTACTACATTATTTACACATAGTCTACCATCTGTACATGCAATATCTATGTTAAGTTGCTAACTACACACAGCCATCTTGAGTAAGAAAAATTGCTGCAGCAATAAAAATGCTGAAGTGAAATGGCTTTACCTCGGCTAAAGTAAGTTTTTACCACAGCATCTTTAGCAATGATTATTTTTACATGTCACCATCATCAAATGGCAGGTGAATATCCACTTTATCACTTTAACTCTGTCATCAATTAAGACCTGATATATTCTGTAACAACCCTGAAAAAGTATGCATTTGTTTTCAACAAAGTAGTGAGGAATCCAGATACAAGTGACAATATGCAACCACTAACTTAAAGACATTAAGTGCCAAACACATTGGAGGAGGGGGGGGGGGGTGAGGGATGAAAGATATTAGAAATTGTGTTGGTTTGTCCTAACACTGTTATAATCTATGGTGAACTTTTCTCCACTCTTTTTTTAAGTTGAATGTGCAAAGTTTGAGTGTAAAATATGCCATTCTGTTCCTGATGACCCAATATATGCTTAGCAATATATCAGGCAACATAAAGCACATTTTCAAACAGCTTGGGTCAAAATTTACTTGGAAATCTTAGTCTTGTCTGTTCCTGTACAGTAAGTGTAGGGCACAACATAGACACGTGTTGGCTAGGCTCTACCTCAGTACTACATATATATGTTAGGTTGCAGCAAAAGTCCAAAGTCACTCTGAACGAAAATATCTCGTAGAAGGAAACATTCGAATTAAAGTTTGCGAAAATATCGCGGATTGCTAGTTTGGGGTCTTTTGCACTTGCCATGCTAATGTTTTTGGCACTTTTGACCAATTGAGATATTTTTTTTTACACTTTCCACATACGATGTTGTTTTCCTGAACATTGTGATAGTAACTACAGTACAAGAGTGTACACAGACAACAAAACAGCGTGTGAGATCCAATGACGATTTTGTGAATGAAATCTCTTACTTTAGGAATCTAAAACCTTAATAACACTCGCAGTTTGTATCAACAGAAAGTTGTCTTTGGAATAAAGGTTGGGTAGGCATTCGTTCTGATCAGGGAGTAGCTGTTTAACAACAGCAACTCCCTGTTCCGGGAATACTGCTTTGCATACGTATGCACTGTATGTGTACGTGTTCTAGCCAGTTACATGGGCAGTACATACTAGCGACCAAAGACAGTGTAGGGCCGTAAGGCGCAAGACCGGTTAATCACATGAAAGTGTTCACAACTGCACGTAGTCCGCAATGGAGCAGAGCGTCTGCTATTTTAGTAAGCAGCTTTGATGTATGGCTTGGCTTATAAAGCATCTTCATACCTCTCCTTGTTATTGCAAAATCTGAAAATGATAAGTTAGGTCTTTGGCGATTCGTGCAATTTATTGCCAACCAGTGAGCTGAACTCTTCTTCCCCAACGTCATAAAGTGGAAATCGATAAAAACCCAATCGTTTGTACATACACACAGTTCATCACATCACATCAGCGCCGATGTTTAGTTTGCTTACTAAAATGGTGGGTGCTTCGCCCGATGGACATACTACAGCTTTATAAGTAGAGTAACCGGTTTTGCACCTTACGGCACTACACTGTCTTTGCTTGCGACGAATCTATTATTCTATGCAACGTTAACGCAACCGAGTAGACAGGGAGATGGTACAGCGAGATGGCTCAAAACTGTAGGTGAAAACCTTATTTAGCTATTTTTTTCACGCTTTTACGACTGAGGTTTCTTTTTGGCAGGAATTAGTGGGAAAATGTTACTCCATGTTTCAGTAATACACATTTTCCAATTCGTTGTAACGAAATGAAAACATGCAGGCGATTCACTCCTCTTTTTGTTATTCTGATGTATCTAATATGGTGACAAATACAGCCACATCGGCCTTCCAACTGTTTTTCCAGGTAGGTGTACGGTATTTCCGAATACTCCTCAGTCTCCCACTTTGCTTTGGTTTTTATGTTTTACAAACATTGCTACTTATTTTGATGTTCCTTTGTCACCAATTTTTTTTTTCTTTTTAC
Source organism: Stichopus chloronotus (assembly GCA_021234535.1). Classification (NCBI taxonomy): domain Eukaryota; kingdom Metazoa; phylum Echinodermata; class Holothuroidea; order Aspidochirotida; family Stichopodidae; genus Stichopus; species Stichopus chloronotus. The sequence continues at coordinate 15,489,435 of CM037841.1, read as the reverse complement.
TAAAATGCTAATTTGTGTTTGATGTGCCCTGCAAGGTGCACAGCGTTTGCGTACACAACTTTAAGAATGTGTCTTGGAATTTTCCGTGACCCCCCAATGATGGACTATTCCAATTACTACAGTTCAGTTACATATTCTCTGATCGACTAACTTGAGAAGTGAGGGGGTATCAATTGATTTCTTCACATGGCTTTACTTTATATGACATATTATCCATTTTTCTCGGTACACTGGTATGTTTTGTAAACTTGTTAGTATTAATTTTGATACTGTAGGTGTAGGTGTCAATGTCATGCCCACATATACCAGGTAAATCCACACAGTTTTTTTACAAGGTTTTCACACTTTGACCCTTGTTGACTCAAGTGACCACTGACCTCCATTAAAAAAAGTAGCATTCTAGTACTCTGTAAGATACACCTACATACCTCATATGACATCTGTCCAAGCTTCCCTTCTTGAGATATTTTGTTTACAAGGCTTTCACAAATTGATCCGAGTTGACATCTAATGACCTTGGACCTCCACGAGAATCAATAAGGATGTTGTACTCAATGTGGTACACCAACGCACTAAATATGACAGTTGTCCAAGATTCCCTTCTTGAAATATTGTTTACAAGGTTTTCACAATTTGACCCTTGGTGACCCCAAATGACCTTTGACATTCACCAAAAACAAAAGAGTTCTTCTATTTAATGTGGTAAACCTACATACGAAGTATGAGATTTGTCGAAGCTTTGCTTCTTACAATATCGTGTTTACAAGGTTTTCACATTTTGACCCATGTTGATCCCAAATGACCTTTGACCTCCACCAAAAACAAAATGGTTCTTCTACTCAATGTGGTAAATCTACATATCAAGTATGAGATTTGTCCAAGCTTTGCTTCTTATGGTAAAGTGTTTACAAGGTTTTCACATTTTGACTCCAAATGACCTTTGACCTCCACCAAAAACAATAGGGCTCTTTCACTTAATGTGGTTCACCTACATACTAAATATGACATCCGTCCAAGCTCCCCTTCTTGAGATATCGTGTTTACAAGGTAGGGCGTCACGGACATACATACACACACATATCTGTTTAGGGAGCCGATTGGGGATATGACCTTTTCCTTTCGTAAATAGGGATATCCCCACTTTGTTTATGATGTCCCCAGTCAGTGGTATTTAGTCTTGCATGTATCCCCGATTCACGCCAGAAACAGGATTGTGTGTATAATTTTTTACACACATACACCCCTATACACAGGTATATATCCATAAAATAGGTAATTGGGGAAAAAGTTAGATTCACCTATAAAGTTTAGGGCGCATATCTGATCCCCAATTTGCATTACGCTAAAATATCCAGAAACGGGGATATCCCCGTTTTTCGGCGTAACCCCGGTTGGAAGTTTGAAGTTAAAGTGTGTGTCCCCATTCAGCGCCCTAAACAAACCCACACACATACATACACACACACACACACATATGCATGATCACAAAGGTTACGATTATTATTGAAACCAAAAATGAATTGCATGTCTTTTGGGAATTTTGTACTTACAAACTATCAAAACAGCTCAGGAAATAGTAATAAATTGATAATAAAAGGATTATAAAGATATGTATTGCTTTTTGTTGTGCACTGCATTAAAAGTCAAAGAATTCACATTTATAAGACCAAAAATATTCAATGAATTTTATTAAAGTGATTATGTGGGTAGGCAAAAAGCAAATGCATTGAAATTTCATCTCCAAAACTTTGGTGAGGATTTTAATGGCACCATTCAGACATTCTGGTGTATGGCTCTAAGCTACAGTACTGCAATTTTAGTGACAAGTAAAATTCAAGCAGGCCTACCTTTACAACAGTATGAAGAGTGCCAGAATTTTACCAAATTAATTTATAATCACAAATAGGCAGTACATTCATGTAAAGCAATAAGTTGTAACTCTTATAGTACCATACAGCACATGCACTGCATATTGCCTAGTTTTGAGTATTTTGGCATAATACCCATATTGTCTTTGAAAGACTGTAACTCAATTTCTATGGCATGCATAAATGTAATATTTTCAAGAATTCCAGATAATTAATTGAACAACTTGGAGGTACTAAAAAATGAAAATAATTTACGGTTCACATCTAATTAGTGGAAGCTAAGAAAGGAAAACAAAAGAAATTATGTTAATTACTTTATTACAGTCTCTCTGTAAATAAAAAGCATAAAATATGCCTAGAAGTACTTAGTGAGATAGCATACATTATATGAAAGCATGGCTTGGAAACAAATGGTCCCTTTGGAGTTCACTGTGCTCTAAAATTGTGTTTGCTTTCTCTTTAATTCTTTATCATTAATATTGTATGTTTTTATGTTTTAGGTACACTACTGAAGTTGCTCTACATGTATGAATGGAATATTGTTAAGAAATTAGAAGAAATGGTTGGACCATAATCTAACGGCAAACTTAATTGAAAAAAAATCTGGTTCATTAAATATTATTTCTGCGTAACATATTATAAAGCAAAACATAAGAAATTCATATCAATACTCAATTAACGAATCTGTACTTGACTGTCCACTCACAGAATGCATGAAAAATCTTTATCACTATTACTAATTATATCTGTGAGAATTCTGCAGGATTTCATGGTCGATTTGGCCAGTATTATCAACTGAAAATGTGCACACTTTCCCTTTCAAATTTGTTTACTTTCAAATGTTTTTCTCAGTCTTTCTCTTCTCTCTCTTTTGTAGGTATGTATTTTGGTATTTCTATGGCCTTATAAGAAGCATGTATGAAGCAGTTGGAGATCATTAGGAAATTATGAAAATGTTTTTTAATACATCTTAAATGAATGTAGATTGTTTTCCTTTCTGCCCTGTGGCCATGAAAAGTCGTAGAACTGGAACTGGTACACTACATCTCCTGTACAAATTTTTGGTAGTGGAACTGGTATAACATAATTGAGCAAAGGACAGAGCGATTTCCTGATGCAAATAAACTGAAAATAACAAGAACAGCTCAATAGATTGTCCATATATAACAATGACTAAAGCTTGCCAGTAAATTATCATTCCTCATCTTCAGAACGTGAGTCAAAGAGTTCAAACTTTTGCCATCACCATGGTCGTACTTTAGAATCAATTACAAGTAAAAACTACAACCTGAACTTTATCCCAAAAATTATCAAAGTACAATTTCTCAAGTAACTTATAATATTTGTGGTGCCAAAAATATTATTTTTAGACAGACAAATGGGGTTTATCAAATATGTAGTGGAACTGGTACATTAGATTTCCTATACACAATATTGTAGTGGAACTGGTATAAAAGCCGTGAGTAAAACAAAGTAAACATTTCACAATATACCTGTACCCATCAAGAAAATAAGAAAATAAGGATAAAAGCTCAACAAGAATGTCCATATTACAAATTGTTCAATGTCTGTTACACAGAATTACAGACATTCAATCATCTTCTGAATCTGATCGCTGAGTCAAAGATTGTCCAACATATCCTTTTGCTCTGCTGTACAACAAAAAAAAAGACTTGGACAAAAGAAAGACTAAGCATGTGGAAGAAGCAATGCTTCCACCACTTCAATGTCTGCCACTGAAAGCAATCGTAAGACACCATTTGATTACTGCAATCTACAGCCCCCATGTGTTTGTTGTAGTCAATGACTATTTAAGGAACAACAATTTTTTCCTTGGTGAGGGGATTGACCTTGCTGGTGTCCACATCCCTCAAGCTATGAGCTGTTGAAATAATTACATAAACTTTTTTGTCTTTCATTTTCAGACTATTTATTTGTCCACAATGAACAGCCATTTTGTCTCCTTTGTTTTCAATTTTGCATTGGCCACATCTGCAGGAACTCCCTATGTGTTTATGTGTGATGTTCCACAGGCCAGTGTATTTTGATTAAGTAACTGTCAGATGAATATGGGGCGCATATAAAAACTGTCCACAAACAGACAATAGCTTTGGTTCAAGTATGGTGCCATCAAAAACAAGACTAAATCATAGGTTTTACCAAATTCACTGACAGCATCATGAATTCCAGTATACACCTCAAATCGTGAACAATATCCATTACTAGAATCACACAACTCATATGCCTTTATTCTACACGGGGTTGGAAAACCTTGCTGAATTTCCCGCGAACACGGTAGAAAATCCACCAATTTCCCACTGACATTTGTGTAGGGGTGGAACCCCTGGTGGGGGGTTCAGGGCAAGTTCCCAGAAAATTGGGGTTCCTCGCACATCGAAGGGGTAAAATTGTGCAGCTGAGCACAAAAAATATAACTGAAAACTTGCCACAATATTTGAAAAATCAATCACCAAAGCTTAACGTTAGGCTATTTGCTGTTGTTGCAATTTACGATACACCTTTTTAAATGTGAAGAAGTGTCACTTACAAAATGTCAGAGACGAGTGAAACTTGAGCCTGATATGGCGCTAAATAGAGATGCAATAGGCCTAGAATGTCTTGATCATAGACCACTATACACTGTCAACAACTACAAGCTGTGCTACTTACAAACAGCTCTGCGAGTTTGCTGTAAAAATCCTGGCATGTTTCCAAGAAAAGTTTTTAACTGCAAAAATGTGAACACCTGTTCCAAAATGGACATTCATCGCATTCATAATACTCAAATTCAGCCACCTGTTGCAGCTACGACATTTGTACCGAACTTTTTCATCCCTAATAACTGAGACCATTAACAGGCAGGAGAAATTTGCAGCAAAAAAAAGTTCAAAAATAAAAGTCGTCCCCCACATTTCAAAATGGTTTAATTGAGGCAATTTTTTTACTGCGTATAACATTACTTTTCCAGAAAGGTGTTTGGCGCTACCATTGCATCTGTGTGTAGGACTACTGTAAATGTAAAGAAGGTACAAAGGTCAAGCCATGCCGCGTGGGTCTGTTGAGCTGCTATGTACTGTGTGTATGCTGTGTACATACGAACCTACTGTATGAAAGCACTCCGTTCTCATTAACTGCACGGAGAATCTTGTGCTGAGTTTGGAGAAAATAAAAAACACCAAAAAACACTGAAACCGACAAAGATGAAATTGTGCACGAGTTCCGCGCGAATCATCCTTGGGCACTGTGGTTCATAGGGGGTGTAGGACGGCTGAAGTGTTCCTAAAAGTAAACTGGCGATAATTTCTGGTTACTTGTGTGGTCGTGGGGGATATACTGGACATCGTGGTTTATTTGCATAGAGGTAACATGCGCTATTTGCCTATGTGAGTATCGTAAGCAATAGCAATCAACAAAGCTTCTTTTAATATTTGTTTAACAGCATTTTCCCTGTTCTCCCTCATTTATTTTGTTTCTCTGAAGATTTCCTGGTTTTTTTCCTGTTTTTCATAAAAAAAAAAAAATGTGTCCTGACACACAGGATTTCCCGCGAGCGTCACCGATTTCCCGCGAACCAGGTTCGACAGGTTTGCAAGGTTTTCCAACCCTGATTCTACGTTTATTTGGTTTGTCCTTGCTGTAGACTTGAAAGTGAATCTGCCCACGAAAAGGCACCATAGCTTCCTCAATTGATACATTTCGTCTCAGAATCCACTGCAGGGTGAAATCTAGCAATAATCCACTGATACGTTGTACCCAGCTTATGAAAGAGATTATAATCATCTTGATCCTTGGGGGTGTATGTATCAGTCTGTTAAACAAGAGCCCAAGGGCACTATGGTTCCTTGCACAGATGGAGAGTACACAATGTAAATTATGAAGTAAAAGGGAGCATATTGCATTAATTTGTACGATAGCCGATATGGCCCATTTCTGACCATGAACTCTCACTTTTGTAACATAAAATCTGTACAGAAAGTAACATATTTCATGCTTTTATAAAATGGCACATTTCAGACATTGGACCCCAAACGTGACAAACATGCACCCACATGGAACCACTTCCATAGCACTAATGTAACCAAACATCAACAGTGTTAGATATTACATACAATCTGTAAGAGAAGAAGTATTTTGCATGATTTCACGACAGCCAAAGGGCACTATAGTTCCTTGTAGTTAACATATACACACTGTAAAATGATATGCCTGAGTCAATAAATATACAACAAGAGGGCAACCCACAGAGTTGCATATCTCATCGCAAACATGCACATTGATTTCAATACAAGGCCTGCACATAAGAATTTGTAATAGTTTATTGTTAAGTACTTACGAAACTTGAAGTTAATTGGTTTAATAGTTCTCAAGATATGCTGGAAATAGCAATTTTGGGGCGAAATTGGCTTTTTTTCTAAAAAAGCCATTTCAATTAATGCAATGAATTGAAGATGTTGAATCCTGCAATAAACAGCAATATCCCATTCATTTTACAAACCACAAACAGCTGTAAATCTTTCACTTGAAGCCCTAAAGAAGGGGTTCTGCAAATTGCAATAAGGCTTATCACATCTATGCCCCTTTAAGTCCACCCAACTCTAACAGCATACGCTCTGGAGGGAACTCCTAGGATCTCATTTCTACTGGTAAGAACACCAGCTGACTTATTTTCTTTCATTGTGTCCTGCCCCCTCACTTATTGAAAGACATTTACATAAATGCACTCATCACCAGTCCAGCACAAGGACGTAACCTTGTCTGTTGTGACCACCTACAGTACTTCTAACAACACTGCTGCTTCATTAATCATGACACTGCTAACTCAAGCAGTACTTCTATGACTCCCGGGGGGGGGGGGAGACTGATGGAACATATAAGCATCCATAGCATAACCAACATTTTCAAACTTTTGTCTCCAGTTCCCCCAGGTGACCTTTGACCTCTACAAAAAACAATAGGGCACACCTTCTCAATATAGCAAACCTACATACCAAGTTTGACTTTCATCTGTCTTTCTCCTATTGAGTTAGAGAATAACCAACCAAAACAGACTTTTGCTCACAGTTCCCCCAGATGACCTTTGACCTCCAGCAAAAACAATAGGGCATGCTTTCTCAATATGGCGAACCTACATACCAAGTTTAACTTTCATCTGACTTTCCCCTATTGAGTTAGAGCGTATCCAAGCAAAACAGACTTTTGCCCCCAGTTCTCCCAGATGACCTTTGACCTACACCAAAAAACAATAGAGCACACCTTCTTAATATGGCAAACAGCAAACGTACATACCAAGTTTGACTTTCATCTGACTTTCCCCTACTGAGTTAGAGCGTACCAAAGCAAGTGTCACAGATGCACACACACACACACACCCATACACACACATATGCATAATTACAAAGGTTATGATAATCATCGAAACCAAAGAAAGGAATACTCATTACCTGATGAGTGGACCAATAGTCATTCATATCATTCACATAAATAAGGCCCATTGCCAAAATAATGGAGATGAAAGCTCTCATTTCTGACACAGACACATTCACCCACTGTTTTAGCTGACTGAATTTAGAATGAGTCTCTTTGGGTTTCTTCTGAAAATGTGCACCCACACACCTGTTAGTCTCTGTGGCCATTTCATTAACTAAAATATTCTTTGACGAAGTTCCCGAAGAAACCGAGGAAAGAACTGTCAGTGCTGTTGGTTTCAGCAGTAAAGCCACTCTGACCAGTAAATGGCTAGTCTCAGTCTCTCCTTACTCCCAGACAAACTCACTAGTATTGATAATATTGCTAACATTAGCGTCACTGTCGCCATTATCAGGCGTAGTGTTATCCTCTTCAGAATCGAGTCTGGGTCCATATCGTTTAAATCGAACCCCAAGAATTTTTCGTCACTCCCATCAGTCATAAATATTTCTCTAAAAATATCGTCTCCCTCGTAATCGGCAGCTAAATCATCCACTAATGGTACACCAGTCGCCATTTTTAAATGACCGAATCGACAAAAACAATGAAAAATTGACTTCGCAAAAAAATTGGTAAAATAACACATTCAATACGAGGAAACACGCAGTGACAGCTACAATACGATAGGATACGGTGTATTAACACTGTGTGTTAACTGTGCATTACAGTGTATTAACACTAAGATTTAAAAGGATTACTAAAGCAGAAACATTCCGGCAGCAGTCTCACAATATTGGTGGCGCTATGACACACTATTGCGTCAGGGGTCCGATAAGGGTTAAGCCAATTTTTAGGTGTAAGGATTAGCCTACTCTGTATCAACTGTGTAAAGTTTTAAGGTATAATTTACGACACTATTCTGCAGCTGATTTACCTAACACAGTAATGTCATAGTCTAGGTGCCTAAAGTTAGTACAACATTAGGAATAATGCTTGGAGACAGAGTATGTCGGCCTATATTATTTCATCAACTTTCACAAAACAGCTTGATACATGCTGTACATCAATATTTTGCTGCAACTTGTTTCTGAGGATTTCTCTGCTTTTAAGAGTAAACATTTACTGTAACTGTAGAAATGCAAGCTACTTACACGATCCGAAGTCACTTTGCAGACAATTTTTATTTGGAGGCCTAAGCTTATATTCAGCTTATCAAGCTTATATTGACAGACAGGATAGATGGAACAGAGAATCTGGTGAAAACATGTTAACATTTTTCTTATAGCTTAGAAAATATTGAGAGTGCATAGGAATACTTGTAAGGCCAAGTTTAACAACATGAATAATTTTCCCTCAACTTTCCCTAAAGAATGAAGATGGATGGGTGATTTTGTGTACATGTTTCAGGGGGTCAATTTATGACTTATTTTTCCAAGTTAACATTTTGGAAATGCACATGAGCACCGAGGACTGTACCGGGACTAGTTTTCGATACCAGTACTGAGACAAGTGAAAGTACCAGTAACCAGTACTGATTCTTACTGGCACTGCCCAACCCTTATGGTGTTCATCGTTAGAGGAAACTATCGGATATAAATGGGTTTACTCATTGATGCTTTCTCAACGCAAGTACGAAATACTCCTTACGTTCTTTTGTAGAGCTACTTTTCTTGTGCCGCCATTCTTCTCTCCTCCAATTTCCTTCTCAACAAACTTCTCCACTGGCTTCTTTTCTTTTTTCACCACGGGCTGGAAATAAGAAAAAAACACAACAGTAACAGTTACACTAATAACTACAACAGTTAAGTAGGAAAGTTTTTTCATCATACAAGACAGGTCAGGTAGAGACTTCTCCACAGAAATATCACAGTTCAGTATACAAAGTGTAATTTGAACTTATCTATTTTAAGAATAACATGGGTTTGGACTTCTCATAAACTTCAGAAGGTTGGTCATGAATTTGAATTATTTTGAAACCTTTTTGCAAAGATTAAAATGTTACAAGTACTAAATCTAGCAACACTACCGTCTTCCTTAGAATACAATAACACAGATGATCCCTCTTCTTTTAAGCGCCCAACACTGATATTGCAGATCTTCTCAATGTATGACACATGCCTAGAAGTGTCAAAGAGAACATGAACATGAGAGAATACATACCTTCTTTTTCAAATATTTTGCAGTGCGCCTGTACATGACAGATCGACTAAACATTGGAATGCCTCCTGTCAGCCACTTCTGCCTATTACGGGGCTTCTTAACCTTCTTTTCAGTTGTTTCCCCCATGCTTCTGGCAAAAAATGAAAAGTAATTTATGGGTCACACAATACAAAAAGTACAAGAAGCTCCTGGTAAATGCTAACTCTGACTTAATATTTATCACCACTTGAAATATTCCTTGATCTCTCTAAAAAATGACAGATTATCTACTCATCAAGGGCTACTAATGTGACCAGTATGAAGTTCCAGAAACATTCAGTTGCTGAGATCTCCTGCTTAGTAAATTTGCAGACTTTAACCTCTGGTAACCTCAAATGACATGTGACCTCTATGAAAAACAATAGGGATCATCTACTTATAACAGACAACAAACACATTGTTTCAAGTTCCAGCAATTTTCCCTTACTGAGATATTGTCTACAAGGTTTTTCAATTATGACCTCAATTGATCTCACACGACCACTTTGACCTCTGATACAAATCATTCCTTCAAGACTAAGTAATTCTACCTCGGAGCCTTGAGGGCAAGGCATAACTTGCTCGACTCTGATCAGAACTGAAACACAACAGTGAACATTTCCCATTTCCTCTTCCTTAACTGTACAAATTTCCATACAGTAGTGTGTGCTAATGCCAAATTGACTCTGTATTATGTCAATAATGTTGTTCGCGAATACAAATGGCACAGGCAGCATTTTGTCATTGTTTCTGGAAAACCTTCCAGGAAACAAAACAAGTTTTCAAGGGTTTTATGCTACATAACTTGTAAGTAATGTACAGTAATCAGTACACTGCAAGCACAGTAATGAATGTTATTTTTCCTGGAATTTTCTTGGTAAAAAATTTTTCCTCTCTAGGTACTGGTATTCCTGCGGTACTGGTACCATTTATGGCAGTGGTGACAGTACCACTTTTGGGGTGAAACATTAATCCATCATTCCCATACTGAGATATTGCATGCACACGGTATTCAGTATTTGACCTCTGGTGACCCTAGATGACCTTTGAACTACACCAAAAAACATTAGGGTTCCTCCTCTAAATATGAAAAACTGCCATACCACGTATGAAGAGCATCCGTCATTCTATCTGGAAATAACGTGTGCACAAGCTAAGTGTCAATGAGACACATATGCATACATACAGTATATACACCATCCTGACCGTGTAGGTTTCTCTTATCATGGAAACCAATAAATGATAAAAATTAAAAAAAAAATTCAAATTACTTTGCGATTCCTTGCCAATATCTTGTTTTTTCATACACACACAATTACTCACAAACAAACGACACTTTGGGAGAGGTGAAGGGACCATATCAAAATGAAAAACAAAATGCAAGAATGACAACCACATTCTGTATGATGGGTTTGATGTTACCAATTGCTAATATGAATGAGTAATGTCATTCACTCAGCACTGATGACAATTGTGGTCATGACGGATGCATGGAATACATCTCTTGGCCCAGGTAATTCCCAAGTCTGTAACACCAAATTGTGGTTACAGATCTAAATTGTGCCAGTCAATAAATAAGGCAACCTGGCATACATCTTGCCTCCCCAAGGAGTGTTGACTAAAACAATAAAATACTGTGACTAAAACAATAAAATACTGTGACTAAAACAATAAAATACTGTGACTAAAACAAAGTACTTTGTAAATCTTGACAGGGAGTTGCTGGCAACTGGGATACTCTCTGAAGGCTTAGAAAAAGTGATAAGGGCTATGTTAAGTGGTTGCTTGATGAGGGTGTAGGGGACTTCAAATGCTTCTCAAACTGAGAGAAAATAAGACCAAAGTCTAGCAGCAATCTCTGCTATTAAACATACAGTAGATCTACATTTGAGCATGTTTTCACTATTGAATTTTCTACAGAGGACCTAAAATCTATTGCTTCAGTCCTTGATCCCACCCAAAAACAAGGGCACACAACCACACATACATACATTGTACATACATACATGACATCACCATCGCAAAGATTCCTTGCCTGCCAAGGAATCAATTACATTCTCAAAGAAGTCATAACTGATTACTTGAAAATTGGAAAGTAACAAGGCAAACTAATTGCAATCATAGTTTAATCATGATTACATTAAATTCAGAATTATAAAGGAAATGCAAAAGAAATGAAAATTATTTTACAAAATTCAGTGGTGCTTATATCTGCTAAAGTGACAATAGTTAGTTTTGTGCCTTCTTTAATGATTCCGGAGAGCAGTCTGAGTAAGAAATGATCAAGTCTGTTCTTAGTGAAATCAGGGATTTTATTAGTTGCACATTTTCTCCACTCAGCTACCCTTAACCTGAACACATCCTTGTTACACAACTGGCTGACTCACCAGTATATTTAACAATAGCAATCATCATAACCAAATGCAATACATAAATTTAATAAATATTACCCTTAACTGATACAACCATTATAAGGCATTGAGCCTTAAGATAAGATTCCTAGCAGCAGTTAAAAGTTCAATCGGTGTTCTGGTGTTAGTATGGTATGTATTATTTGTATTTTTTGTAATATTAGACTTAAAATAAATCTTTACAGAGTTTTGCACTAATTTTACATACAGAGGGATAGTCAGAAATGTGAGATCCCTAATGATCAAAGGAATTGCATTCCAATGGAGGAATTCAAACTCATCTCCAGAGATTTTCAATATTAAGATGAAGATAAATGCAATCCATTACATTCAGATATAATCGCCCCCAAGTTTGTGTGTATAATCTAAAGGTGGGTTGGTATTCCAAAATAAAAATAACGATATAGCGACTGCAAAATACCAATAATATCAATATTTTTGTGGTACAGGCACACACAATAAATGTGCTTTAACTGGTAGGCTTCGTGTTTGACTTGACAATGAATGATCGATCTGTTAATGCTACTATTAGTAAAATATCAAATGTTTTAGTTTCTTATGCTGTTTTCTGTTTGCTTGCTTGTTTCAATAATAATCATAAATACTTGTCAACTCCAAGTGATTCTTCTGTCTTTTCATTTTTTTTGTTGTTGTTGTTAAGTTTTCAACTTTCCAATTTCTGTGAATGTCCATTTCAGACATAAGCAGCAGTTGTAAAATTCCATGATCTTCCATTAATCTTGCAAGAATTGCCCACATGTGTACTAATATTCATTTAATGAACAGTTTGGTGTTGGGCCAAAAACCACTTCAGCAGGGTAACAAAATTTAATCAAATGAAAATCAGTCAATATTGCTTCAAATCTTAAGTGCTTCACGAAGTGTTGCATATTTCATGTAAACCAAACTACATTACATGTATTTTGAAACTTAAAATGTATTCTACTGTCTTACAATTGTAGAAACTTAAAATTTTGAGATTTAATCTTGCATTTGTAGGAAGAGAATATCTTTGAGTTGTGATGTAGTGTGGCACTTTAGTAGCAAATATTACCTGTTGTCCCTTTTTGCATTCCCTCCTTACTAGCTTTGTTGGACTATCCCTATTTACATACGGAGCATCCGGACCTCATTAGCATACATTTCCGGGCACCATTGGAAACCATGTGGAAATGCCCTATACCTACGTACAGTGTTGTGATCTGCTACGCAACGTGCCACTTACAGACTAGGAGTTGAATGGTAAGGAACACACTTTTACCTACATTAACTAGAGGGGACCCTCTCGTCGAAAGACCACATCATCAAAAGACCCAAGAATTGACAGAGTAAGTACAAGTTTTCATTACCAACATACACTCCTGTTTTCAAGGGCCACACATACTTTACCGTAGTAAGTGCCAGTGCTCATGGGGAATGCTTGATTGATTCCAACAGGTGTTTTGTCTAGCTGCAGCTTGTCTGCTGGGGTTGATCTGAATACTATGTACTGTAGTGTTATAAGTAAGTGTCTTCGCTAATGATTGCAAAGTTTACTCAGGAAACTTCAAACGTCTGTAAACCATGTGCCATTTCATTATTTAAATTGTTTCTAATCAAAATATCTTACTTTAGAAACTTTCTCCTAAATTGGTTACAAATGGCGAATTTTCGAAGTAAAGTTTAATTCCCATTTTTGCCTGTGATCACACAAAATAAGTGGCCCTAAACCTGCCTTATTTTTTCTTCAAATTAACATGACTGAAAAAAAACCCTGGATTAGCATGCTCAATCTGACTAGGAATCATTCAAAAAATGAAAGAAAGCGCACAAACAGTGCAGAGGCTCATACCTGAACACCATGAAGGTAATATTTACATATCAGTATGTCATGGAGTATCATAATCATAGGACCCACCAGAAGTATCATAATATGAAATCACCAACATTACATGTACAAAAAAATCTGTAGGACTGCGTAATTTGCAGAATATCATAAACCAGAACACAAACAGGGCAAAAGTTGGATCTTTGTCAATAAATTTTGATACATTTGATGGGCACTACCAACTTACAATGCTTATTAATTGCATCTCTATTCATCAGTTGAACATCCAATAATTATAACACTGCCATTTTTGTACATTTTCTACCTGCTTTTTATTAGCTGTGGGCATATGAATTAGTACTAATGAGGAAAAATGGTTGCAAATTTTTCAAAACCAAAAAAGGCCTAGGCCCTATCACAAGCTATTCACTAAAGTCAAAAATTGTTCAGTGCACCTGTGCTGTGCACATCTAGGCAAAAAGGCTACATACCAGTGCCATGCTCCAGATTTTCTTGGTAGTAGATGCATAAAAGAAGTTATTTACCTAAACTATGCAGCACCTTGTCTTCAACACTGAACTAGCTAGATGCGTAGCACTTAGACCCTACATGGCTTACGAATTATGCCTATAAATCAAACAAAAGCAGTGTAAGTTGAGACAAAGACAATGCAACACATTAAACCAGAGAGCCAAAAGGCTTTGTGATTCCTTGCAACATGGTTATATTATATCAAACATGAATTACCCACATGACAAGTATGAGATCAACTACAATTATTGCACTTGAAACACTACATAAATGAGCCTTTTAACCCCAAATGACCTATTTTTGTTGTCCTCAAAATACATTTGACTTTCACCAAAAGCAATAGGGATCACCTAGCCAGTATGGCCAACCAACATATCAAGTATGACATCGGGCATCATCACCCTTCTGGAGATGTGTTTGCAAGGTTTTCAGTTTGACCTCCAAGTGACCTCAAATGACCTTTGACCTCCATCAAAGACAACAGGATTCTTCTACTAAGTATATACAATCCACACATCAAGTATGACATCAGTCAAGGTTAGATTCCTGGAGATATTGTGTTTACAGTTTGATCTCTGGTGACCTCAAGTAACCTCTGACCAAAAACAATAAAGATCATCTACTCCTTATGACCAACCTAAACATGAAGTATGACATCAGTCAGTGACCCTTCTGGAGATATTGTTTACAAGGTTTTTGCATTTTGACCTCTGGTGACCTCAAATGACCTTTGACAGCAACCAAAAACAATAGGGACCACCTACTCAGTGTGACCAACCCACATACTAAGTATGACATCAGTCACAGTTACCCAGTTTGATCTCTGGTGACCTCAAATGACCTTTGACCTCAACCAAAAACGATAGTGATCATCTACTTAATAAGACCAACCTATACACCACGTATGACATCAGTCACAGTTACCATTCTTGAGATATCGTTTTTACAAGGTTTTCGCTTTTTGACCTCTGGTGACCTCAAATGACCTTTGACCACCACCAAAAACAATAGGGATCATCTACTCAGTATGACCAACCCACACACCAAGTATGAGACCAGTCATGGTTACACTTCTTGAGATACCGGGTTTACAAGCAAGGTGTCACATACACACGCACATACGAACACACACACACACACACACATACGACATCACCATTGCACAGATTCCTTCTGCCTTCGGGAAGGAATCAAAAATCTACTGATAAGACATTATATTCAGCTTTAACTTTTCAAATCTCAATGTTGCCAAAAACATACACCAAAAGTTCAGAAAAATAAAAAAAATTGTAAATGATGTACCTTTATTGGAACGATATCGGCAAACGATATTGATGAGATTTTGCTCCTGATATCGTTTTTAAAGCAACCTAAATGATATCGTGAAAAACCTCTTGTAAACAAAATATCATTCTTTGAAACTTGATGCTTCGCAAATAAACTTAAAATTCAATATCTTTCATAACTGTATTGCTCAGTAACACTGTACAACATGTGAAACAAATGAGGCTCATTTCTGACAAATCGGTAAACTGTTTAGAGCACGGCATCAGCGTTCCCTACAACGTTCGTTGTTAGCTGTTATCTGCCTAGCCTATGTATACATACAGTACACATCGCACAACACAACTTGAACGTAGAAACCCAATAGTAGGACTGTCTTTAAAAAGAAGTGTCGGTGAACTTCATAGCTGTTGAAAACGCACGTTGACCTTGTACTTGCACTTCTACCGATCCACTGTGTGTCGAGTCAACCGCTGTACATTGAGGATTTGAAGAAAGTTTGAGCTTGTCCTGAGTAATGCTTTTTTCATGAGTTGAATAAACAAAGTGTAAAATTTCGATTTTGTTGCAATCAGGGTTGTCACCAGACCATTTTGAGAGATGGGTAATTTGTTATCGCCGTCCGGGGGGTCTAAGGGGACCTCCCCTTTGAAAAATTTTTGCTGGTTGAAGAGTGGTTAGATGTAAAATGGTGCACTCTAGATTATAAATTATGAATTTGGTACTTTGGTTTTGACCATTGCGGAAATGTGTATGCTTCCTTTGCCGTTTTGTGGTAAAAAAAAAGATCTATAACCACTCAGAAAGAAATCTAACAATTTTATTCAGTTAAGTTACGAAATTTGTTCCGGATGGTGATGCTGAAATTGACGACGAGTGCCTGGGCGGAGATTTTGAGAGCTCGGTAGCACCGCACGGCGTGGTGACAACCCTGGTTGCAATACTCTTCCTACGAATGTTTAGTTTCTAAGGTGGATTTCGTTTTCAACTGTCCTGAATGTATCGTCCACCATATACATACTTGAACAATCTGAACATCCTAAATATAATAATGCATTGAGTTCTGGACAAAGGGTGTAAACGTGACAAGAATGGTAGGGCTGAGGGAATGAGCTCAACAGCTTTCGTTTGTAGAAATTTCCGTACACAATTACTGTAAGCCTCTATATACGATACTTAATCCCTAAAATTATGTATTCATTAAATCATTCTCCCTTTCCATATTTGACAATTAGCTTGTGGTGAGCTTTGTCAGACCTTTCAACTCCATTTGTTATAATTTGGAGATACAGGAACTGTCAACTGACAAATATTCAAGTACTGATGTGTTAAATATGCATGATTTTGAACAGTAGACTCTTGATTCTTGAATCAATCCTGTTTTAAGTTTCACAAAGAAAACATTGTCATGACTGTCCATATTGTCATAATTATCCTGCTTTCAAATAGAACTTCTAATATTTTTATGATAACATGCCTACATTGTGCAGTGTTTTTGGTAATCAGTGAGATATTGTAGAATCTTTGAGCAGCAAAGTCAAATCCCTACTAACATGCATACAAGGTCGGGACATTGTCCAAACCTGGTTCACACGAAATTTGTGGTACTTGAAGGAAATCTAGAACCGCCACCAAATAATTTTAAATAAAAAGTAAAAAAAAATTGGAATAAACATTAGAAAAAGACAAAATAAATTAAGAAGATAAGACTGTAAAAAAAATCAAGGTAGGTCTCTAAAATACCTAGACCAATGGTTGGTTAGACACCAACGTAAGAACGTAGACATCAGAAACAGTTTCCTACCTTCTGACTTCCCCCTCACTCAACATATGCTTGACACCCCTTCATTCCGAAGGCTTTCCCGGACTTCCCTTTGTGCAGTAAATAAAAAGTTCATACATGGCAATCCCCTTAGCCAATCAGATATCAGTATTTTCGAGCAGATCACAGGTGCAGATGCCGCTCGGTATGTTGCACTCACAGCGCTGTGGCTTGTTGCGTGAATCACGTAACACACATAAATGCGGACTTGTGCAGTAGTGTATACCTGTACATGTAACTGTAGGCAGTACTGCTTCCCTCGTTTACTGCCAATTGGACTATGCTCTTTCTACATATTTTTTTCATCAACCACTTTACAGAGTAAAACTTTGTAAAAATCCAAAGAAAAACAACTATTTTTTTCATCTTCATCAAGCAGAATCAAGACAAATTAACAACGTAAATGATGATACAAACATCGATCGTCACCACAAACTTACAGTAGAGAAAAGGTATGTTCAGAAGCTATTGGGTTAGATAATCATGGATATGGAAATCTGGGCTCCCGCAGTAATGCTCAAACTTCGCCGAAATAATGAACATTCTGCAGGTATTTTTGGTTGACGAAAAGGTTTAACACTTAAATCACCTCCGAGTAGGATACACACCATGTCACAGTGAAATATTGTACCAAAATATCTAATACTGCGTAGGCTAGATTGTAGTATTACAATACACTGACATAATGCATATTGTGTAGCACACATATTTTCAGACCATATCGCGATATTGTTTGGCAATTTATGGAAAACTTCCCGAAAAGTGCTTGCGATATTGATGACAAAAATCTCATATCCTAACAACACTAATATGCGAGAGAGGTTTTTGAAGTCTTTCCAAAGATATATAGATCTTGTGGATGGGATGTGGTTTTGGGGTGCCGCCGAATCATTACAAATTATTTGTAAACCTGGAAGTGGTGGCCATTTTAAAGTCTGGTCCCATACATAAGCACAGTAAACAATGAACAGTGAGTCCTTTTTCTTCGTTTTCTTTTGCAATAAATTTAAACCTTTATCGAAATTACACTAAATGATGAATTACAGAGAAGCTTGTTATGATTACTATTCAACCAGAATTAAGATTTTTGCGGACGATTCAACCAAACAATGACTGATCGAAAAAAAATTCTTTCTGTATGTCGAAGTGCTAGCAGTTCCACGAGACCGACAACCTCCGCTGTACGTGTGGGACAGCGCTACTAACACAGTAACAGGTAAGTTAGGCCTAAGTTAGGCTAGGCCCTAGCCCTAAAAAATAACGTCTACTGGGATCTTTGCAGCATCTGACCAAAGAGTTACTTAACTATGAAAGGAGATGAATAAATACCGAGGCGATAATTCTACATGATTTGCTTCATAAATGAATGTCACAAATCTTCACGGCGTGAAGCCTTCATTTAACATAAAACTTGATTTGGCGACGACATTTAACATTACAAGTAACATACGACTTTGTCAATCACGTAAGGATGCAACAAATGTATCTCTAAAAGTTTGTCGACTTCAAGTGTTTAGCGAAATAGCCTTTTCAGGATGTTGCTCTTTTATGGTTGAATTAACGGGAAAGTGACATTACTAGGAAAGATTTCAGGTAATATTAGAGATATTTAAGGATGTTTCTGCTGCTTGAGTTTGCCCTTACATGTCCGGCAGCGGTCCGTGTAAAGAGAGCGATATGTATAGAACGCCAAATGGGCAAGCTTGCGTTTGTTTGAAATTAAAGACAAAAACTCATCACCTCAGACAGTTTCAATTCTCCCAACCACCTACCTCTAGTCTCTCCCTCAGCCTGTCTTAAATTCCTCCACATGTGTAATCAAAACAATGGATCCCTGTGTACTCTGTGTAATACGAGCTGCTCTGCATCTTTCGAATTTGCTTTCAATCTAAGAGTACTGTAACTTAGAACCAGTTGAGAATTTTGCTTTCCGGGAGGTAAAAATATAGCTTAGAGTGATGCAATACAGCCTTTAAGTTGTTGTTTAAAGTTATGTTGTTCCTGGCTTAAACTTACGTTGTTGTTTCAACTTACGTTGCTTTTTCATCTTACGTTGATGTTTAAACTTATGTTGTTGTTTCAACTCGCGTTATTGTTTCAACTTACCTGTTTTTTCAACTTACCTTGTTGTTTCAACGTACCTTGATGTTTAAATTACTTTGATGTTTAAACTTACGTTGTCTTAATTACGTTCTAGTCTCCCGTCACTTTGGCTGTTCAAGGAGTTAGTCACGTGTAATAAAGCTGAATATCCGATCAAGAAGCTTCAATACATCAGGCCCGTAGCCAGCCCATGTGGAGGGGTGGGTCTTTTTTCCAAGATGTGGACCTTTTTCCAAAGAAGCAGCTGGCGCGTGGCATAAGCATGCAGTTGCTAGGGGTCCGACTCATGCGCCCCCGGAAATTTTGAAATCTGCAGATCTCCTGAAATCTGGAGCATTTTAGAGGACTACAAAATACCTTTCGTCGTAGAAAATTTACATAAATAGGAGACACTTCTATGGTAGTGGTGTCGGTTTGAACAGGGCTTTAAAACGCACCGACTGCACCCGACTACAATTGAACATATTGAATCGGGCCGACGGCTTACGACACAAGTGAAGTCTAGTTGTGGAACCGGTCACACCGCCACGACTACAGCAGACGCGGTGGGTGGTCGCCGTCTTGTCGCAGATTGTCGTGGCAGTGTGTCCCGAGCTTTATATTGTATCTAGTTCAATGATATCCGCGGCTTCAATGACATAACCATGCATGCCCGTTTTTGAGCTTACTATCCCATCACCCCACATAGCATATGTACGTGGTGAAGGGATATTGTGGTTAGCTTGTTCCTGTATACATTTTATGACATAAGTGGAAAGGTTTTATCTTCCTGCTAAAAGTTAGACTTTGCAAAGTCTTCCTCGTCGAATGAATTCTCCTCCTTTGATACATTCCTCACAATTTGAGCTGCAGCCTACTTCTAGCCAACCGAGGATATGTACTCATCTAGTAATCGCGTTTCTCTGTGATCGCCGTCCGCCAGAAAGACTTTGGACACTCGATATAATTATGTACAAATGAATAGTCACGTTTGACGTTACAGTTAATACATATTAAAATACTACGCGTTGGTCTCATGAAATGAGCCAATAGCAGCGATCGAACAATGAGAGAAAATAGTGGTACCTAGGCTAACTTTCACCGTATCACCAGATTTGCCTACGGCAGAAATAGGATATTGCTAAGAGAGGCCTCAAAGAGTTGAAGGAGAGTAGAATATTGCCATGATAGTTACGTAACTAATCAGTCGTAGGTCCTTTCCCCATCATCACTCCCATCATTTCTCACGATGGCCGTCTGCGAGGGCAGCTATCAGTGGGGGGAGTAAACACTCTTCCGGAAGAGCAGTACAGTGTAGGTGTTCAGAGGTGGCGGAACCAATATTTACAGAAACTTTCCAGCCCAAGCAGACTCTGCAGAGTCAGCTAAAAGTGAACGGAAATTCGGCCTCAATATGTCAAGATAAAAAATATTTCATAAATAACCCTTCAAACACACACACACACACACAAAGTGGCTGGAAAAAATGGACCTAACTCAAGTTGGGGTGGGTCGTTCGAACTATCCGACCCCCTCCCCCTGGCTACGGGCCTGTACATAGCACCTCTACGCATGTTATACTGCACCGAATTACCACAACCTCGTCAGTCCTGCCTTGTTAATAATCAAGCCTTGGCTTGATAAACTAACCATGCATTTTATTCATACATAATTGCTTCACACTTCGTAAAAAGAAAGGAACAGAACTCAACGATGGAGAAGACACAGAATGTGTCAACAAAAAAGTTGACAACTCGCGAGAAGGGAATAGCTGCTTTAAAATCATAATCAGACTTGGCAAAATCGCAGCCGTAACTTGATATAAAACACAGCTTTAATATTCAAGTGCCAGCTGTCGTGCAGAAATACTTAGTCAAACAAATTCAAGAAAGTAATTCTCTTCGTTTATCAAACACCAGCCAAAGAGCGGCTCCAAGAAATGAAGTTGACGTGTTCCACATATTATGGCACTAGCAGAAGAATTATCTTTGTATCAGTTTATTATTTCTTCACCGTCTTAGACTTACAGCGTAATTCAAGACTCAATCCTCCCAAGTCTCGTTGGCAAGGGTCAACTGCCAGAACCATGCATACAACCATCCTAAGTAAATATGGATCCATCCCATAATTTAAGCATACCTAATAATGTCACCCCACCAAAGGACCAGTAAAATACACTGAACAAGCTTGGGACGCTTTTCTTTGGCTGAAAAGTTTGAGCTATTTACAAATCTGTAGTCACTTATAAATTATTAACTTATCAGTTTGGAACACAAACCGTCCACAACTGAGTGATACCCCTGATCTTGTAATTAAAAAAAATCTTTGAAAGATTTCTTTGCATGGTTAAGCTGTGGTAACTGTCGGGCTGTGGACTCCGCAAGGGGTTATATTTCAAAACTTAAAATGGTTGGAAAGTCTCTTTCCTACGCATACGGAGAACAAAGATCAGGATATCAACTAGCTAGTAAACTGGACTTAACTATATTCAGTAACCAAACAATTGATTAACCTCATTGAACTGGTATCTGAATTAGTAGACTTAATACACTACACCGTCAAAACTAGAGAAACCTTTTCAGAAGATTGCACTGCTGTTCACTTCCAAAGAAATGAGGTAAATATCACTTTGCAATAAATTTTTACATTTGCTTACTTTTAAAAGAATATGTAACTGTGGGTTCATGACTGGAAAATTTAAGTCATAGGCGTGCATCCGCATGCTGCAATGCTGGCAAAAGCTGAATTTCCGCCGCTAAAAAATTAACTTCCAAGATAATTCCATGTTTTGTTCGAAAGTGAATATTTACCAAATAATTATAATTTCAAATTTATGTACTTGCTTAAGCAACGTTTTACATAACGTCCATCGCAAGTCGTTCCATTGAGTTATTTATTATGTTGTTGTGTCAACCTCAGTAACTTCAATAACTTGTTCGAAAGTGAATATTTACCAAATAATTATAATTTCAAATTTATGTACTTGGTTAAGCTACGTTTCACATAACGTCCATCGCAAGTCGTTCCATTGAGTTATTTATTATGTTGTTGAGTCAACCTTGGGTAACTTCAGTAACTTGACATTATTTAAGATGATTCAATTAAAAAAAAAATCGTATAATTTCACATGTAAATAATTACCATATACAATAATAAAAATGAGAGTCACAGGGTTTCATTATTTTCAAGATGCCAATCATCAACGACTTTTCATTCTCTTGGACTTAGTAAATACCTTTCAAATTTTACACACTTGAAATTTATAGGACAAGAGTAAAACTTACAGAAAACAAAATACTAAAATATTAAGTAAGCCAACTTTCACTAGGTAATTATTTTTTATCAGTTTCCGTATTGTATGGCAGAGTGATCCGCACAGTGACCCTCAAATAAATACAAGCTATCCAATATGTGATTTTATTGCCATACATGTTAACACTGAAACGCCACTTCCGACGTCGGTCCCTATGGAGACAGGCGAGGCAAGGGAAGAAATAAAGGGGTGGACGGAGTTCGCAGAGAGACAACACGTATGTTTCTCTGTATTATAATTAATGCACTCTCTAGTGGTGATTGTAATCAATCAATGTACAGCCAGTATAATGTAATCATTCATATGACACATGAAATAAAATAATGCAAGCGTCGCAATCAGAGGGTCCTTCTCCTCCACAGGGGCGGGCGTCCAGAGAACACCCGTTGCCCGACGTCCAAGAGAGCAACCCCTTTCTCTTCCACAAGACCTGGAGTCCATGGCAGAGAGCACCCATTGACCGCAGTCCGAGACAGCAACCACTCGTTTTTTCCACGAGGGCTGACGTCCAGAGAGTACCCGTTGTCCGACTTCCGAAACAGCAACCCCTTTCTCTTTCACAGACGCTGACGTCCAGAGTGTACCCGTTATCCGACGTCCAAGACAGCAACTCCCTCCCTCTTCCACAAGCGCTGATGTCCAAAGATTACGCGCTATCCGACGTCCGAGACAGCAACCTTCCACAAGCGCTGATGTCTGGAGAGTACCCGTTGTCCAACGTCCGGAACAGCAAGTCCTCTCCTTTACAAGCAGTTGTCCTCCACAAGTGCTCGCGTCTCCGCCTTGTCCGATCAATAAACTGTGCCGCTAACGCTAAACAAATGTCTTGTGGCAAATCCTCTGTATCCCCCTATCGATAAACTGTACCCGCGAACAATACACAAACTGCCACCCTACAACCTAAACTGATAAACTGTGTGCGCTAACGATAAACAAGTGTCTAACTGCGGGTTCTATGGATAAATTGTGCCGCTAACGACATATAGACCGGTCACCTAAAATCCTATAGATAAATTATGGCTGCTAACAGTCAAATGTCTCACGATAGGTTCTTTGGCTCAACTGTATCGACTTACGGTTAACCGACGGCTGACCGCAAGTCCTGTATATAAACCGTGGCCGCTAACGATAAACAAATGTCTCATGATAGGTCCTATGAATAAACTGTGCCCAATTACTATTTACAAATGGCCGACCGCAAGTACTATGGATAAACTGTGGCCGCAATAAACAAAAGTCTAACGGCAGGTCTTACCGATAACTGCACAGCTAATGTTGAACCAAGGAGGTTCTACAAGGAACCTCCACAAGGTCCTTGTAGAACCTCCTTGGTTAAATACTGACCGACAGTCCACTAGTTAAACTGTACTCACTAATGGTAAACAAGTGTCTCACGGCAAGTCCTACTGATAGACTTTACCCGCGCTTACGATGAACGACGGTCCGACACGAATCCAGTCAAAAGCTAGACTGTAAGCGCTAACGTTGAACCAGCAGCCGTCCAGCCGAGCACGGCACACACCAATATGGAACGCCAAAAGGGAAAGAATTTTGTTGTCTTATTCTAATTTGTCTCAACTTATTTTGTTCCCTCATTTGATTTTGTTTCCTTTTTGGTTTGTCTCATTTGATTTTATTGTCTCAGTCAATTTTGTCTCCTGGGAGTTTGCGTTATTTACATTTGCTTCATGTAATCTACCTATGTAATCTATCAGGCTTCTGATATCTACCGGCCGATTGTGGACCGTCACACCTTTATCGTTTTCATTTTTTTACAGTTGGTTCACCAACAGACCACATCCTGTGTGCTCCCATAAATATCTTAAATCCTTCGTAAGATCAGTGATCTAGACAAAATTACATCCTTTTCTAAGATCGACTCATTTGAGTTCCTCTTAAAATACAAAACACATATAAATGTAAAATACAAATAAAAAATGCCATCACTGGTCTTCTCGATGTCAATCTCTCGGATCGACTTTGCGTTACAAAAGGATTGATTCCATCCCATGTCTTCCGGGCGTCGATCTCTCGGATCGACTTTGGAATGACCTGTTTGCTCTGCTGACCAAATACAAAAGGATTGCTCCTCAAAACAAAAGGATTGACAGTCAGAGAACAAAAGGATCGGGCGGTGTAGTCTTTGGTGCACCATATTACTACTCACGTAGAGTTGCTTGTACCCACTAGCGTACACGGGGGGGGGGGGGGGCAGTGGGCCATGGCCCCCCTCACATTCTCCATTTTTTTTAAATACTGCATATCTTGCTGAAAATATCAGAAAAAAGGCTGGGTTCATGCAGCTGAAAAAACTTGGGAAGGGCTATTTCCGGCCATCTGGGGGGTTTGTAAAACCCCAAATTTTCTTGTCGCTCCGCGCCAACCGATGGTGGCGCTCCGCTTAGATAGTCTTCACAATTTTGCACCCCCTCCCCTTGGAAGGTCTTTTAAGGTCTTCTTAAATGCTCCAGATTGCAGGAGATGTGCAGACTTTCACAATTTTCCGGGAAAAGCATGCCCCCCCCCCTCTAGCAAAAACTTTCTTGTACGCTCCGCACCGATCGATCGTCCCGCTAAGCTCGGATCTTTCAATTGCAGTAATTCCGGTAGAGGCTACGGCCTCCCCCTCCACAAATTTCTGGGTACGCCGCTGCTTGTACCAGTTGCTTTTCAGCGTCTACTACGCTTACTTCGATACCACGAACCGCATCACCACCATCATCATCACCTGCAACAATAACACCACGATCCTCCATTTAAGAAGAAAGAGAGACGGCTACAACAACCTTGGACTTAAGCGATGTTCCCCTGCAGATACCGCCCACAGTGCTCGAAGAATTGAGAGATAATTGAGTCTACTTGGCTATTAGAACTCATCATCAAAGAAAACTGGTTCAAGATTTATATGATTTTAGGCTAAGTGTTCAAACTCCTCTCACAACTTCTTCTCACGTGCGTCGTTCAGTAGAGGTTCTTTATCACGATCAGATTGTACATCTTAAGCTGGATCAGTCCTTTGGTTTTATTCTCTGTCATAAAATCAATGCCGGTGAATGTAGGTATTTTCACCGCAGGTTTAATAATCACAGATTGTTTGACCGGCTACTGTTGTCGCGTGACGTGTCGATCGTTTTGTGTCTCTGTTTAAACAGTTAGACGTCGAACGGTATCTGTTGAATCACAGACCAAACTCTTTCTGGGTGTTAGAGCTCATTACTAATATAACGGTGTATGCAAACACGTTACGTTCGTTTCCATTAATTCGTTGTCGCCTTAATTCGTTGATGTTTTACCTCGAAAAATTTTCAAGGATAAGTGTTAAAGACGATGGTTGTAAAAGATGTGGGGGCCGAATTCACAATATAAGGATAAATACGTCTCTTTAGATGTGTGGCTTATCATTTTAAATCCTTTAGACTTAGTTCGTAGCACACGGTCAGAGCGACAGAACTTTACCATTGATATCAAGGTAGCATACCCTATGCAGAAGTTGGAGATTCCTACGCATTTTGGTCAGTCGGTGAAAGTGCCTATCAGGGACATTTGGCTAACTCATCCTTTAAGATGGGTTCTTTGGTGGATTGAATATTGAAGTAGGCGAGCTGAGGTATACAAGGTGTGAAAACGGTGCCATTCGAGGCGATGCGTGATTGCCTCAGTGACAGGGTATGGAAACTTGGACGGCCTCTAGCAGAAAATCTAAGCACCTAAAGTACGAAAAATTGAAAAAGGCATTAATGGCCAACGTGCCAGCTTTCTAAAGAGTGGTAGCTTATATCTGTTGAAAACTTTTGCAAGGTTTTCGAGACCACATTATTTTGCGATATAGTGTGTAAGTCAATAGGGCAATTAATAGGGTATAGTACCTAAAGCAACGCGGGGAGGGCGGTCAGAAATTGTAAGAGATTTTCAAGGCTTTAGTTTTTTAGACTTAGGGAAGCTTGAAAAGTTGCTCCAGTGTCACGATATATGTGTACGTATTGAAATTTCATCAGTTACGCCAAAAGAAAATGGTAGACAAATTATCGCAGATCCCTCTGTCGCTATGAGACCACTAAGTACCTGAATTATTTTAAAGGTCACTTTTCATATATCACCCATATAGCTCACTATGCTAAGGCGTTCAGTTGTAACCGATGCCGGCAGGTTTTTTGCTCAATATTGTAATTTAACGAAACTCATACCACGTTGTAAACAGCACGTTATCCATCACTTTCCCGACGATGTGTTTGATTTTATGTTCCATAAACTGGATAAGATAGACACAGCAATCCCTTTGCATGAACGCTATTATCCATACGGAATTAATAACGATATTGCAAAGTATCTGGATAAAAGCAGCGGCTCGCAATCCGCATCGTCAAAGTTAAAATATCGGTCAACATAAATTACTCAGAATTGGCGTTTGCTCAAACGTCGAAGGGTACGAATCTCCTCAGTGTTTTTCGGAAGGTTGATCCTGCTTCGGAAGGTCATCCTGCCTCACTTGTAGACGAATTTGTCACAACTGCTTCGAAATGAGTCAGGTTGCCTTGAAACATGTGACAAGTTTCTTCTCTATCTCTGTGACTATTTCTACTCTGAAAAAATTGATTAAAGGCAAGGAAAAAGCCGCAAACAATAGCGAGGAAGTGCACGAAGATGATACTTGCTATTTACGAAATGTATTAAGACCAATATTGGGTGCTCTGTTTAATTATTGTAGGCAACTTCCTGTCATTTATTTCAATTCTGGCAAATACGACATTAATCTTATGAAAAACCTCATCCACGAGAGTCTTGAAAAGGTGATGCAAAATGAAGATGACAGCCGTTCAGCCGTCAGTCAGATCATTAAACGGAATAACGATTACATGCCTATTTCTTCTAAATGGCTAAAATTTCTAGACATCAAAAGTTACTTAGCTCCCGGGTGTAGTCACAAACAGTTTCTAGAAGCCTTCAAATATCGAGAAGAAAAGGACCTTTTCCCATACGATTGGGTGGATGGGTCGAAAAATTGGCCATGACCTTTCTCCCAATTCACGACACTTTTTTTGATCAATTAAAGGAGACTGATATTTCCGACGATGAGTATAAATATTGTCAACAAGTATGGCAGGATCGTAAGATGACATCATTCCCCGATTTTTGGTATGGTATAATAACAAAGATGTCGTCCCTTTCTTGGAAGCGCTAGATAAAATACTTCGATGTTACAAAGGAAAAGAAATCGATATGTTCAAACAGGGAATATCTGTTCCCGGTCTTATGTTGATACTTATTCAAAGACGTTCGAAACGACTTCTTTTGTCTGTTTTCAGAGTCCCACAAAGATTTGTACTGTCTCTTTAAAAAGAATGTCGTTGGCGGACCATCCAATATTTTTCATCGGTATCACGAAAAGGGTTGATTCCACATTATAAACGGTAAATTGTGTAAGAACTTATTAGGGTTTGTCGCAAACGTCCTCTACAGGCGGGCGATCATGCACCAACGGGGATCGTCTTGCGACGCAAGGAAGAATCCTTTTTCACGCCCGAGTTCACGCATAGTTTTCAAAAGGCTGCAGAGGGGTGGCTGGCGTAGGAGGATCAGTAGCGGGGCTTCCACATGCAACACAGACTTAATGGTAAGGAAGTTCGGTTGTGGAAGCGACAACTACCTGTCGACGGTTTTAGTAAAGATCTGGAACATGCGACCATCTTTCAGATTCACGGTTGTAATTGGCACGGTCACACTTGCCGTTTCAATTGAGACAAAACGCATAATTGAGTCAAGGATGTACCCCTGTATTATACTGAGAAACACAAGAGATCGCTGTTTATTTGAAATCGCTATATTTAGACTATGTTGCAAAGTAGGAATGTCAATGGTTGGATCAGAAACGTCACCCTGAAATCAAATTGTTCTTGAAAGAGCTTTTCCCGTATCCCACACAGATGTCGGAAAGAGATATTTTTTCTTGTGTAGAAAGTGGCAAGATTTTTGGGGTGGTGGAGTGTGATATTGAAATATCTCCTCTGAGAGAGGAGTTCGCCGAGATGCTTCCCATGTTTAAAAATACCGAGATCACCTTGCAAGATATTGGAGAACACATGACCGACTACGCGACTGCGCACGGTCTTTCCAACAACCGCGAAAACCCTGATAGCTAGTCTATACAAAATGTTGGTCGCTGCACCCCTCTAAATGGGTACATAGACCTCGGTCTTGTTGTCACTAAAGTTTATCAAATAGCCCAGTTTGTACCAAAAGTCTTTCGGCAATTCGGTGACAAGGTCAGTGATGCTAGGCGAGAAGGTGATCAAGATCCCAGTAAAAGCATTCTAGCCGATACCATGAAACTCATCGTAAATTCTACTTACAGTAAAACAATCACTAATAAAGAGAAACACGTAAATGTCGGAGTGTGTAATGAAGACAATGACTTCGAGTTTATCAATGACCCTCTTTTAAGAAGTTTATCCCCTTTATGTAATCATATGTATGAAATTGCTCTCCACAAACGCATCGTAGAATTAGACCTCCCCATTCAAATCGGTTTTTCGCTTACCAATATGCAAAGCTGAGAATTTTATAGTTCCATTATGATTAACGTTAATTTTGTTGACTCGACTGATTTCGAGTATTGTGAGATGGATACAGATTCTGCTTACTTGGCCATTTCTGAGTCGTCTCTGGAAGATATCATAAAACCGCACATGCGTTCCCTGTATGAACAAGAAAAACATCTTTGGTTTTCCCACACCGATACACAAGAGGTACGACAAACTGGAATGGGAAGGTATCATCTCCTTATACGGTAAATGTTATTACTGCGACGGTTCGCATAAACACATGGTCAGTTGTATTGGGCTCCAGATAAATTCGGTTACCATCATGGACAAGTTCTTGGATGTCATTTAAAATAAAAGCTAAATGCAAGCAACTTCTTCAAGATAGAAAACTGGCGACAAGGATGTAGTTGTTTTCATTCCTTGTTCCCATTAGCCTACTTGAACGATGGCAATATACGGAAATTTCGACGATAAAACTGTATGGACTACACAGATCGCTGTTACACTTTTATTGCAGCTAACGGTATCGTACAAGAAAAGCAGGAGAAGTTTTGCTTGGCTGTTTTAATAGCAAAAATATACCAAATATGGAAAAATTTATGAAGCCCAAACCTCCCAAACGGGAAAACTTACCCCGAGTTAAATACTTCCTCAAGGATCATTATTCTTAATGTTCGATGCGTCCCGCATGAAATGTCTCACAGACGAGATGAACAAGATCGCAAGTCAGAATTACCTTACCTCAGACACATCAAGTGCAGTTCCTACTGTGTATAGTACAAAGAAGGATCTATCTGCAGGGTAACAAACCAATTTGCAATGACTGTGGAGGGGCCCACCGGAGGGACGAGTGTCCCTTTAAAGACGCTACTTGTCACATGTGTTATAAGGTCGAGCATATCAAGCGAGTGTGCAGCTCTGGAGGCAAAAAGAAGCATAAAGTCAGCTCAGGCGAAGTGACAACCAGGGACAAAGATAAAATGCGACGAACCTCTAAGCGGACCAATCTAAAGTATGTGGGGGAAGTCGAAGGTGACGTGCAAAGACCGTTTCCGAGCACCGTGTCGGAGTCCGACCAATGGGACAACTCTTGTGGACAATCTATTTTAACAGACTGTAAGAGTGGTGGTAATTCATTTTATATTGTTCGTATTTCTATTGGAGGTAACAACGAAAACGTCTGCACGGAGATAGATACTGGGGCTGCAAGGTCAATGGTATTGGAGTTTATCTACAGATTACAGCTGTCCGAATATCATTTCAAGGAATGTGACTTTATGCAACGGAGCTAGTACGATTGTTCGTACTTTCGGATTAATCACAGTCCCAGTTGACTTATAAAAACATGAATCCATATATGACTAATATTATCGTAGCACAGGGTAACTGTGCTTCTTTATTCGGTAGGGATTTATTGGCTAAAGTCAAACTGAATTGGGAGGAAACATTTTCAGTTCTGCATACAATACAATGTTTAATCAGTATTTCGGGCGTCATTTACTTAGGACCGGTGTGACAGGAGCTAGTGTCGGGGTGGTTCTACAGGAAATCTACAGAGAATGTATCCGTAGGACCATTGTGTTTTGCGGAATTTTGTCCCATGTGAATAGTATTTCCTGTCCGGCCGGACACTCTAAAACAGGAAAATTTTTCTTATCTAGTCATCTGTGTCCGCGTGCACCTACGGAGCAAAATGTACCGTGGTGAAAGACATTGTGATACAAACACCAGCATAGCAACATCATATCAAGCCCAACTTCTCAGACGTTGCAAAGCACCTGTCACACTGGCACCTGTTTTCGAAAACCCCAGAAGTCTGACGTTCGAAGAGACCAGAATCTGCATTGGGAATGACAGATTAATGACTGTCAACTTGTGGCTTTGCAAACCGAAGATCCACCAACAACGGAACTGCAAACCCACAACGAAGGGCATTGCTTTGAGCAAGAACGTGTGGGATACAGTGTGTCGACACGTGAGGCAAGTCAACAAAGCCATCATCAATCTCACCGACGAGATGGCCTCTTGGAACGACGAAAGATCAAACACTTAACGTTTGCGGGAGCACAAAGTGCCGAACGTGTGAACATATTCTTGATATATACATGGATGTTGTTGTAATTTGCTCCTTTTTGTTGTATTTGCTTTATAAAACAACAAGGTGAAAGAAAAAAGCTACAAAACGTATATATCTTAAAGAGGAACTCTACGTTAATGTCTCACACGAAGCTGAGATATACCTCTAGAAGTGCCCTTGTTACCCACGGTGGTCTTCGGCGGGTGATGCTTAAAACGATGGGTGGGATCCGTCGTTTATGTTAATGCCGAGAAGGAAGGGGTCTCATGGCAGGAAAGAAAGGCATTACTGTAATGTTGGAAGAATGGTGCTCCCTGAGGGCACAGTGTCAAGAGATTAACCATGCCATCAAATCGTGCTTAGAAAAATAGCTGGACAACGTTGACAAAAGTATATATAAAGCACATCGAGACGACGCTCACCATTTTAATTCGAGTCGTCAAACGGAACGTTCCATGTTAGACTGAAGCATCCGTTCATGTGCATAGTTGCAGTTTGTTTATCGAGACTGATCAAACACCTCAACTTTTGATTGGCTCATCGCCTCAAAACATCGTTTGGTTTTACGGGGCCTACCAACAGATCTAGGACGACATACGTCAATTCAGTCCTGGAATACATTTTGTAGAGGATTTACTAGATCAAGTCGATGACTACATTGATCGACGAATCAGAGAGTGGTTAAACCGTTCACTAAAGGAAGCCATCACAAGAACTGTTCAGTGATCCTTGTACTACAAAACTTATTTCAACAAGGGAAAGAGTTGCGTACCATTAGTTTGAATGCCCATTACATCGTCTTGTTTGAGAATCCTAGCGATGGGTCTGTTGTTGATCATTTTGCTCAGGGGTTCCAGGGGTTACAAAATTTCGTCACGAGGCTTAAGAGGATTTAAATTCAAGACCCTATGGGTATTTCTTTTTCGACTTCAAACCAGACGGAGACGCACGAACAAGATTCAGAACCGAAATTATGCCGCAGAAAAGGGCAATACGATCACTGTTTACACGATCAAGAAAAGAAATCGTTGAAGTCTTTGCCTATCTCGCTACAAATCAAGTCCTCCTGCAGATGACAACTACCCCGTTTTTCAAGTAGTACGTTATGTTATTGAAAATGTCGAAAAGACCAAAGCGTGGCAAAACGTGAGTTCTAGACCAAATGCCTGATGATTGTGAGAATATGTATGACAACGTAGACTGGCTAAGTTATGCTGTACTCTATGTATTTTGTGGAGGAATTCAATTTTAAGCGATCACAGCTCGGCTATTTGCGGACAAGAAAACACCTATTCGGCAGAAGAAAGCAAAGCTGCAACAACGAGGAGGTGGTGCTTTATTACGATCGATGTGTCAAGCTGTGGTTGACAAATGGAATACGCACGAAAAATGATCTTCATACCTGCCGACGCGATGATCGGCGGTGGTAAGTGTAGGGAAGAAAAAGACACCGTTCTGAGCTTTCTGATAGACATCAGAAGCCTACGACTACCTACGACTGAAAAAAGAAACGGATTTTGACGAAGAAATTCAAGACATACTCAGTGACAAATATGCCG
The DNA here is from genome assembly GCA_021234535.1 of Stichopus chloronotus. Taxonomy (NCBI): domain Eukaryota; kingdom Metazoa; phylum Echinodermata; class Holothuroidea; order Aspidochirotida; family Stichopodidae; genus Stichopus; species Stichopus chloronotus. The sequence continues at coordinate 15,456,558 of CM037841.1, read as the reverse complement.
TCTTAGACGGATAAGCTGAAGCTTACGGACAATTAATCCAGAACAACGATTTTGGCACCATCAACAGGATGGGAGATCTCGAGTCTCAACCGCCTATGATGATGATGACGACGATGTCAGGGGTCTCTTAGTCTACGTGATCGTGGATACCTTCCAAACAAAGTATCAGCCCAAAGCTGAACGATTGATAAACGTTTTTCTTCATTGTGTTCCTCTCTATATTCATGAAGTATTATTTCATGCTTGATTACACGCAGATGATTTAAACAGAACGCAGTGCTGCAAAAATGTAGACATAGAGTGTACATAAATATTCATGTTCTGAGTCAGGAAAATATTCTCCCGATAGGGTGAAATTTCATTTTTCCGCGAAAGCGGCTATTTCCCGAATTGGTGACAGTTTCTTCCAATCATAACACAGGAACTGTCATGTGCCCTCTGTTGTCCAATACTGGCAGATACCAATTTAAATGGACATAGGCCCTATGTCGATTTAATTTTACATATGACAATTTCTTTCAATCAGAGTCCTATTGCCTGTCATGTCTCGTTATTCACCAATAAGATCGCGTGTAACTGACAGATGCCGATTTAAATTGACACATATCGATTTTCTTGTAGATATGACGATTTCATCCACTAAGATTGCGAGGAGCTGACGTATGGCGATTTTTCAACTTATGTCAATTTCAAAACTTATGGAATGCTAGGCGCACCCCTAGAGGAATGACAGCCAGGTGTGTCGGGCCTTATGTTGTATCTAGTTCAATGATATCCACGGCCACAATGACATAAACCATGCATGGACGTTTTTGAGCTTATTATCTCATTACCCTACACAGTATATGTATGTAATGATGAGATATTGTGGTCAGTTTGGGCCTGTACACATTTTATGACACAAGTGGAAAGGTTTTATCTTCCTGCGCAAAGTGAAGGGAAATTCGTCCTCAATAAGTCAAGATAAAAAATATTTCATAGTTGAACCTTCCATCACAGGGCTGGAAAAATTGACCTCCCTCAAGTTGGGGGTGGGTTGTTCGAACGCTCCGACCCCCCCCCCCCGGCTACGGGCCTGTCAAGTGTCCAACAAGTCATCCGCTCTGTTTGAATCAGCTGTCAGCCAGTGGAACAATGGAACCGCCACCCTTTCGAATGTAGTTAGGTTCTAGACTGGGGATACACTCTATGGTTGGCCTAGCGTGATATAAGTCCAGAAATTGACATACGTCGAATTAAATCGTCATATGTCGGTTTCTCGCAATCTCATTGGATGAAATCGTCATATCTACAAGGAATCGACATATGTCATTTTATATCGGCATCTGTCAGTTTCTCGTAATTCTATTGGACAAGGGCGGCACATGACAGCTCCTAGAATTCTGATTGGAAGAAACTGTCATATGTAAGATTAAATCGACATATGACAATTTAAATCGGCATCTGTCAGTTTCTCGCGATTCTATTGGACAACAGAGGGCACATGACAGTTTCTAGGGTTCTGACTGGGAGAAACTGTCATATGTAAGATTGAATCGAAATATGACAATTTAAATCGGCATCTGTCAGTTTCTCGAACTCTGAGTGGATGAAAAGCCCCACGTGTCTCTTCCCATGGCTCTGATTGGACAAAACTGTCACATGTGCGATGAAATTGTGCATATGTCAATTTAAATTGACACATGTCGAGTTTTTCGCACTCTTACGGGATGAACAATATCACCTGTTCTTTCATAGAGCTCTGATTAGACAAAATCGATAGTTGCCCATATTTTTCAAAATAAAAAATGTAAAATCTGTTAAAGCTATTTTCTTTGTATGACATGTGGGTATATACTAAACACCCTATTTCCCTTTTTTAAGAAACATGTGAAGTTTGACATCACAATCCCAGTTTCCAACCACTCAACTGCAGTTTGAAGTACTTATTGATTCTTTGTGAGACACAATTACCAATGAAATCGCAGTTGTTCATGTTTATTTTCACAAAATATGTCCAGATCATGCATCACCGTTTGGCTAACCTACATGCACGCATTCATTGTCAGATCCATAACAGATTCTTGAATTGAAGGCTGTGCACTTTCTTAACCTTTGTCTAATAACAATAACAAACGTCACTTCTAAAGAGACTATTTCATTTGAGACCAAGATGTACTAAGCCCGAGATGTCCTAGGGCCCGAGTTGTCCGTTGCCCGAGTAAACCCAGAGTCATCTATTCTCTGTAAATATGGCTGTGATTTCTCCAGCATAGGGTTCCTATATAGCCTAGGTTCTCACTACCTTTTCCATCCATGGACTATTTAGGATGTTCCATGCTTTTTTGAGGAACCCCTACTCAAAGAAAATCTTTTTTATTGACTTACTTAACTTACACATTACGTGAAACTGACGATCTTACTCAAATTATAAGAAATTTAAGTTGAATTAAAAAGAAAAATTGTTGCAAAACTATGTTACCAATGTATGTCTTTTTTTTTGGAAATATTATCTCCTCATCAAGGTATTTTTCATACATACAGGTATGAGTTCTTGTTTGGTGCAGAAAAAATGTGTGCTTGTCTAATATGGAATTAAAAAGGAGCATGGAACGAACGAAGATGTGTAAACGAAGTTTTACTTTGCTCTTGTATTTTGTCGATGTTGAAACTGAAAAGAAAACTTATGTAAGCCTTCAAGTAATGTGAGACACATGGTAATGAGTGGCATTAGGCCACTTCAGGGAGTGACGACCCTGCCCGACATGAGTCCCGGGCTCAGCTGGCTCCGGCTGTCAGTACCCAGTTAGGGCCCCTGCCAGGCTTACGGTGAAGTCAGTGGCAGCAGGCTGATGGATACTGTGGAGGGCGCTTGACAGGTTGTGTCATCGACGGTCGACTCATACGTGGCACGCGGAGGAACCTACTACAGGTCAACGGGTGGCACATCAGGCCAGTAAGTGGCTACTGCGAGGCAGCTTACACACTCCCCAGCACTGTGGCACTTCAGTGCACCTCTGGATTAGAGTGTATAAGCCCAGAGAGGCTCAGCAATGGGGGCATGACATTGTGGGTCTTCATCTACTGTGCACGGCGAGGAGAGAGTTTACAAAGTCCTGTGGCGATGGAAGAGTGAGGGGGTGGCAGGCGTGAGGTGCTGGGAGCCACTAGCATGTTTTCTGCTTGATGGTCACAGCCTGGCTGATTTGGAGCGACAGTAGCCTGGGGCAGCTGTATGGATGACCGGGCAGCCCTGTTTAGGGAGAGCACTGCCTGCCCCAATCCGGGGAAGCTCCTATAAAAGGTGGAGTAAACAAAGCTTGCTCCTTTTTAACCCTGGTTGGTTCACCGCGGCCAACGGGGCTCCATCTACAGCGGTAGGAAAATGAAAAACCAAAGATCATCCATTGGTATGTGGAACGTCCGTACCATGTTGGACAATGATTCCAGACCTGTAAAACGCTCTGCTTTGATCTGTAAGGAGCTGAATAGGTACAACATTGACATAGCAGCTCTACAAGAGACAAGAATTGAGGGCCAGGGTCAAATCCGGGAAGAAACACACACAGTCTACTGGCATGGGAAGTCTGAAGGAAGACGAGAGGCTGGAGTTGCTCTTGCTATCTCTAACAGTCTCACTGCTAAGCTGCCATCTTCCCCTAAAAGCCAGTCGGAAAGACTTATGAGTTTGCGTATTCCCTTGGCCAAAAAGAGATTTCTCACCCTAATATGTGTCTATGCACCAACCATGACCTATTCTGAAGACGACAAGGAAGCCTTCTATGATGAACTTGGCTCAGTTGTTGATACTGTTCCCAAGGCGGATAAATTGCTAATTCTGGGTGACTTCAATGCGAGGGTTGGCAGTGACCACCACACTTACGAAGGTGTGATCGGGAAGTTCGGCAAAGGCCAGATTAACTCCAACGGCGTCCTTCTGCTTAATTTCTGTGCTCAGAGGAGTCTGTGCATCACTAATACGTACATCAACCAACCTGATCACCATTATTATTCTTGGATGCACCCCAGATCTAAGCACTACCACCTGCTAGACTATGTCCTAACTCGGAAAGAACACCTGAAGGAGGTGCTTGTCGCAAGAACTATGAGAGGTGGGGAGTGTTCAACAGACCACTACCTAGTGAGAGCAAAAGTCAAGCTCCAACTGCAAGCACCAAGGAGGAAGTCATCGGCTGCCATTCCCAAAAAGCTGAATGTGATAAGACTGAATTCTGATCACTACCGGGACGTCCTCTGCCAATCTCTACAAAAACCACTAGAGGACTTGAGTGTTACACCTTTGGAGGATGTAAGTGAATCATGGTGTGTCCTGAAGGATGCCATCCTGAATGTTGCTACTGAAGTTCTTGGCCATCCGAGCAGGAAGACCCCTGACTGGTTCAATGACAACAAGGATCAAATTCAAACCCTATTAACTGAGAAACAGAAAGCCTACACCAACTATCTGAAAGACAACCCTTTGAGGAATAAACAGCTACTGACCAGTGCGAAGTCAACGCTCCAACGAGAAATACGGTCAATGAAGGATGCCTGGTGGAACAACAAGGCCAACGAGCTCCAAGCTTTCGCAGATGCAGGTGACTCTCAGGGGCTTTTCTCTGCCTTGAAGCAAGTCTATGGTCCACGAACAAACACACTCACCCCACTGAAATCAGCAGATGGAAGCTGCCTCCTGACAGACCTCTCAGACATCACAGATCGTTGGAGGGAACATTTTCACACGCTGCTCAATCAGCAAGGTGCAGCGAAGAGAGATGTTGTATCCACTCTTGTAGCTCACCGAACGAGGCATGATCTTGATGACCCAATCACTGCGGATGAAGTGAAAAGAGCTCTGAAGCAAACACGTCCTGGCCGTGCCCCTGGCCTGGATGGTATCCCCTCAGAAGTATTAAAATATGGAGGCCAACAGATTACAGACCACCTGCTTCATCAGTACAATCTCTGCTGGGACCAGGAACAACTACCACAGGACTTCAAGGATGCACTCATAGTCACTATCTACAAGAAGCAGGGTGAGAGAAGTGACTGTGGTAACCATCGTGGGATCTCCCTTCTCTCAATCGCAGGAAAGGTGTTTGCAAGGATTCTTCTGAATAGGTTGTTGCAAATATCAGAAAGTGTCCTGCCGGAGAGCCAAAGTGGTTTTAGGGCTGGAAGGTCAACATCTGACATGATATTTACACTGCGTCAGCTTCAAGAGAAGGCCATAGAACAGCATCAGCCATTGTATATTGTATTTGTTGACTTCTCCAAAGCCTTTGACACTGTTGATCGAGAAACATTATGGGAAGTGCTCAAATTGTATGGTTGCCCAGACAAGCTCACAAACATGATTCGTCAGTTTCACAACAACATGTCTGCAGTGATATCTATTGGCGGCAATACAAGTGCCCCCTTTTCAGTTGGTCACGGAGTCAAACAGGGATGTGTTCTTGCACCAACATTGTTTGCGCTATATCTCGCTGCTGTGCTGGAATATGTGGGCAGTAGAAATACAAAGGGAGTATACATCCGTACCAGATCGGACGGTGGCCTTTTCAACCTCTCCCGACTTCGTGCTGCCTCAAAGACCAAGCTGACCTGCGTGAGGGAGCTCCTCTATGCTGATGATTCTGCATTAGTAGCTACAAACCAGCAAGTTATTCAGAGGATAGTCGATCTTTTTGTAGAAGCTGCAACCTGCTTTGGACTGCGCATCAATTCCACCAAGACCAAGCTTCTATACCAACCACCACCATGTGAGCAGCAGCAGGAACAACATCACCCTGTCGTTAACTTGAATGGCAAGGCACTCAAGCAAACTAACTCCTTCATTTATCTGGGTAGCACAGTTACAGACAAGAATTCGCCTGATGCTGAAGTCAGCCGGAGAATTCAGGCAGCCAGTAAGGCTTTCGGGTCCTTTCAGCATCGACTCTGGTCACGCCATGACATTAAGCTCTCTACGAAGATAAAAGTCTACAATGCTGCAGTGTTGCCGTCATTACTTTATTCGACTGAGACGATGACGCTTTATCGTAAGCACATCAAGCAACTGACCAGAGTCCAGGTACGCCACATACGTCAGATCATGAAAATCAAGTGGCAAGACATGGTACCAGATGTAACTGTCCTGGAACAAGCAGGGACAGTAAGTGCAGAGGCGATGATTACTGCAGCACAGCTCCGTTGGACCGGCCACGTTACCCGTATGTCTGATGACCGTCTTCCAAAACAAGTGCTATTCAGCGAGTTCCAGAATGGGAAGCGCAAACGTGGTGGCCAGAAGTTGCGCTAAAAAGATGTACTGAAGCGCCACATGAAGTGTGCCGACATTAATGTAGTAAAGTGTTAATTTGTCCTACCCTTTTAAGCCTGCTTTAACACAGGAGCCATGAAACTCATCTGGCCATGCATGTGACTCCCACATGTACAGGAAGTACTTGTTGATTATTCATATGTCCAGTGTCTGGTCAGTGGAATCCTTTGTCCTGCAGACTCACCACCCTTTTTAGCCACTAGTGTAGATCCACGTAGAAATATAGGACTTTGCCCATTTGAGCTTTTCTAGCTTTTACTTATTCATTCAGGGTCAAATTGTGATATGTATCAGAAATAGGTTTGTTCTTGTTTACTCCATTGCCATGTCTAAGCATGCAGCTCTCTCCAAGGAAAGTTTAGTCATTTATTCCTACGCCAAGTGAGGTCTGGTCTCGCTGCGCTGCACCCATGTGGGCTTGCACTCCAGTTTTTGTTGTCAGCCAAGCAACATGTGGTCCGAGAGTTGTGCGTAAAGACTCTTTACTGTTTTGGGCTTCCTCCGAAGACAAATGAAGTGTATATTGGTGCCTTTTGGTGAGTTGATTATTCTAATTTGTTGTGTGTACTAAAGTTCAGCTATTGCAGTTGCAAAATCCCACTGTCGGAGACCAAAGTTTGTTCACAGCCGCCAGCTGATGCATGTGTTAGTGTAGCCTATTGAATTAGTGCAGGGCCTAGTTATGAGAGAAAGTAAACTATTTTGGGTAATGCCTGTATTTTAGCCAAGAAGTATGTATTCCAGTTAAATGGGAAATGACAGTGTTCTTATGGTATACTTTGAATTTTTTCACTGTGTATTCAATGGTATGATGGACATGTTACTCAGCTGTTGTTTCAAATCACTTGAGTATTCCCAGATCAGCTGTATTTCAGTATAATTATTCTGTTTTGCTGTAATATGTGCTGCAAGACATTTAAAATCATTTGTAATTTAATTTACATTCTACACTGGATTGGGCATGTGTCAGTGATGTATAGGCCTCAAGTGAGGTATATAGGTTAATTACTCCAACCACATGGTGAAGGCATGTATTATTGGGGGCGCTATCGCATCTTTAGAGATAGACCATGTGCTCAAGTGAGAACAAAGGGAAGCTTAGGCCATGCACAGCCTAACATGGTGACAGTGTAAGGGTCAGCCTAAGCTGTTGGCCTAACACATTAGACTATGGGCCCATGTGTATTGTTAGGGTCTACATAATTTATCAAGAGTATTGTATCTTCATCTTCATTATTTGTATTTCCATTTGTTCTTGGTATTCTGTATTTTCATTCACTTGGTATTCTTTATCTAAATTATCAACCTAATTGTATTGTCGGTACCTTTGCATATGGCAACAAGATTGGTCTAGTTCTCATTATTACAATATGATGTTTGTCAGCCAGTTCTGGAATCCCCATACAGTATTTCTGATGTTGTTTTAATAGTTATTCATGCTGTTATATAGTGTCATATTTTCGTAATGTCTCAGTTCCCATTTCATATTGTCATCCTGTAAATGGAATGGACGGACAATCTGTTGTTACATGATGTTTTTAGCATCGGTATCTACATTCTTATTCTTGTATATAGTATCGTAATTAACTGTGGTCAAGTATATCAGATTTATTTGTGATGATATGGCTGTAGCATTGCCTTTGCTAGGTACGGTATTTGTCAATCCTGTAGAGTCACAGAATTCTGTACCTATACTTTATGTATTCACATCACTTTTATTAATTCAGGGTTCGGTTGGACGGTGACATGGTACTGTTTGGTCCTCTGGTGATGCCTTTGTAACTTTTTCACTTGGGTCTGGTGAGTAACGAGTCTAAGTTGTGAAAGCAGGTGCCTTGGTAGTCACCGAATTTTGTTCTTTTTGTACTTTGTATATTTCTACCTTTATCATTTTGCCAGTTTTTATCATTTTGCTAATTTCATTGCATGTGTTGATTTAAAGCAAGTAAGCACTTTGCATAATTAAGTGATGATATGTTACGGCTCTTACTCTAATGAATAATTAGTGGCTTGTCAATCAACGTAACAGTGTCCCTTGCTATATTATAATAATCCTTTTGCTCAGGTAGTATGGGTTATCGCATTGGGTTATGAGTTGATACCGTAGTGATCATAAGTTTGTACAGCATTGCTTCATTTGTGTGACCAGAGCATTTACTGTGGGACTGTTCAGTGTGTACTGTACAGTATGTATCACTTAATTTTGATATTTTCATTATTTTCCATTTAACATTTTACAATCATTCTTCACTTTTCCGGTTTCTGTTGATGATAGCTCTCGGGTTGATGTCACTTACCCAGTGAATCCCTGATCTGTCTCCAGTCACTGATTGTATTTTATTTTGCTATGTCACTATTGTTTACTCACTGTGTGCGGATGCCTTTTGTCATAGCTTGTCCAAAATTTCCTAAACACTTTTTTTGTTGAGTTCTGTCGTCAGTACGATACTGCATGCTTTTGATTGGTTCTATTGTGATCTGCCACTAGTGATGATATTGATTATGTGTATTCATGTATGATATTGTTCGTTGTTTGTTTTGTTACAGAGGCTGTTCTTTTTTTTCCTTTTACTGGTGCCGTTTCCTTGCTTTTTACCCTTGCTGTGGCTGGGAATAAATTTGAGTTCAACTGATGAAGCGTTGTTTGTTACTGTCGTCATTTGTTTGAGGTGACCTGCTGCTACGCTCCCCATCCCTGTACCTGCATTCCTTTCATTAACACTGACACCTGGCAACAGCAGGCCGCCGGCCAAAAGGCCCACCTGGCGTGGTACCTTGCGGGAAGCTATAAGAAGAGTCGAGGAGAAGCGTGCTGCTGACTACCTGTCTGCTCATCTTTGGCGACACTCAACTCCTATTGTCAGTAACTTTACTTGTGAAAAATGTAATCAGCCATGTAGATCGAGGGCTGGTCTTGCAGCTCACCAACGAGCTTGCCAAAACAAGCCTATTTGACTTTCATTTTCTCTCCTTACGTGTCCTCATCGAAATCGATGGACTGCCGATATAATGTGAGATATTACAGCCTCACTGATCCAATTAGTTAACAGCGACGAAGTTCAAATTGAATGTGATTGGTCTGCAGTAGCGCAACTTAAGTCTCTTCTCTATAACAAAATTGCTAGCGGGGAATCAAAGGAGAATGTCTGCTGCTTTGGCTAAGGAAAAACTTAGACAAACTACGAGAACGATTACTAGTTTAGGAGTACGAGTTGTATTATTTATAATCTTATATTACACCTAAGAGCTTCAACTGATGAAGCTTCACGAATCCGCGGTTGAGAATCACTGCTATGTAGTAACCCTAATTTCTCTCTAAACAATGTATTAGGAAATAAATGGCTCTGATTTATAGGGTTCCTTTATAAAGGAACCCATGCTGATCTTCTCTACAAAGGAACCCTCAGCCTAGTTTCTCAAGGAACCCTAGTTTCTCTCAGAGCCATCTATTTGCTTACTTCAGACTTTTTAGGGTGATGAAGATACCAAATCTCAAAGACATGATCAAAGGATTGTAAAATATGGGATAAAATGTTTGTATCTTCATCTGAATTGAGTGCTGTAGAGACAGCACATTTGTTTGTAAGTCCACAGCCAACTTCTCCCACCCATAAAAATTTACTCTTCGGTGGTACTCCTACAAAAGAAATATAATTACACTCTTTTTTTTTTCTAGGCCTAGTGATGAGAGCAGATGGCCAGCTGTAAGGGGTATGATTGTGTTTCATCATTTGTGAAATGTCTGCCCAAATATTATTGACTTTACGGTCTATTTTTGTAAGGAAATTTGTCACGTCAAGTGACTTAATCCTTTGTCTTTGGTCCTTTGATTTGGTTCTAGTTATATAGCATGCATCAAATGATAATGTCCAACTGGCTGGCATGTCGAGACCATGACCAGGCGCGTAATTTGAACAAACAGCCTATGCCCCAAATTAAGCAATCTGTATTATCTTAATGATGACTGAAACATTGGAATTCTGATATTTGGTGAGCTGTTCTTTTACGATCCTTTCACAAGTTAATGACAGTGTCGACAGTCTGACTCTGAGCCTAGGCTAAAACGTTCATGCATTTGTCTATTTTCGTCCTCCTTTCTAAAAATACTAACAACTATATCACCTGGACGTAGCTGACAAAGACCATTTTTATTCCCTTTTTATTTTTTGGCCTTAGGAGTAAGGAACTCAAGGCCTGCAGTAGGTGTACAGTTTCTGGAAGGCGAGATAAAAGATAGCATATTACTGGCAAAATACAATATTACTGGAATCAGTTAAAATGCCACACTGAAAAATTCGTCTGCTTTTTAGTACCATGTTTGGATTTCGTTTTTCGCTTATGGTTGAAACGTAAATCTGAACGAACTTGAAGTGGGCAAATTACCAAATGTGCGTAATTAGCTCAGTTCTGCGTAGACAAAACTGACGTTTCACTTTTTTGGTTTTCAACAAACTTTTTACTAATCACGTCAACTTTGTTCAAGCTTATTGTTTAGAAATGATATGCAAGCACATTTTGATAATTCTTTTGATGAGTGTTACTCTATTTTTTGCAATTAAGGTAAATAATGATCACTCTAGGCCTTCAATGTTTTGTGTATGTACCGGTTCGGAGAAATAATGATCTAGCGTGGGTGGGGCCATAGTTACCCGATCAACCTAAGGATGATATGGCAAATATACAGCATTTTAAGACTTTTTAAGTTGCATTTGTCAAAGTTTACTTCGTAAGCATAAATTAGAGTAGCAGTTAGCCTTGCCTAGGGCCTATATTGTTATAGGGAACTCAACTGCTTGGCCTCATTACAGAATACTCACCCCACCACTGTTAAGTGTATTTTGATTACAAATTGTATTTTAATGCAGAGTGTGCAGATTAAGTAACAATAAACAAACAAATTACAGTGAAGGGAAATGATCAATTGCTTTTTTATTGAAATCATTTTATTTGTATTTTATTTCTGTTCTTGAATTTCAATGCATTGCATAAAGCTATTCAATATTCTTATCAGATAAAATGTATAGAACTAAGGGACCCACAGTGAGTCATTGTAGTGGTGTTCATTGCCTTGAGTTTGTCACTGAAAAAAATGTTACGGTGTACAAACAGTAGCCCTTAAAGGAATATCTTCAAGTAAAGAAAGCACCATGAGATCAGTGCTCAACTGCACAAGATATGTCAAAGGTAAGTTATGCAGGCCTTGAATTTTGATTGGTGCGAGTGCGACTGCACACCACCACTGACCTCAAATGACTGTGAGGAGTGCGATTTGTTACACACCTTGATAGAGAATGGGAACTATAATAAATCTATTGAAGTTTAATAAAACAGCACACCTACCACACTCCTAAATTTCCTGAGGAATGTGATTTAAAGCACATCTGGAAAATCTAAAACCCAAGGCCTGGTAATGCAATCATTTCAGTTGTTACTTCTTTAAAGGGGCAAGACTTGAAAACGTTTTGCATATTTCTGACTCCCCTACCCACCAGTTCTAACTTACTTCTTATGTATGCCATCATTTCTAAAATAACTTGCAATCATATAATAAACTTTTTACAGATGCATTTCATATCTCTGATATTCTTTGGTTGTTTTAGAAATGAACTGATAGCTAGTCTATCATCCAACCTATGTAAGGGTGGCCTCAGACAGTCTCCATTTATTTTACAATTCAAGCAATCCTATCACAAGATGAATAAAAGTTTCTGATGTGTGTGCCATTTCAGTGTACCATATTTAGAAGGTTCCAAATGGAAGTTCCTACCAAAACAGTTCTGTAATATTTCAAAAAAAAAATGATGAATTTATTTCACAGCCTTATGACTTTTACTGGGAGGTTATTATTTACTGTATATTACAGTAACAGCCTTTTCATCCGTCTGATCTGGTTTACAATATGTTTTCTAAAACCAGGATGTTAATACCATATCATCCCCTTTCTTTGGTAGGTCCTCTGATTTAGTGTGGTTGTATCTGTGATGATACTTGGCATCCGGAAAAGCATTGTATCCATATCATCTAAATTGCCATGTTAAGGTTGGAAAATAATCTCCACCTTTCCTCCAGAGCAGAAGGTGGAGCAATCTTCTACTCACGGTATGCTTTTTGACAACACTGTGTCCTGACTGTACTTCTAGCTCTTTCCCCTTTTTTCTCCAATGTATGTTTTCAGTATTTTCTCAAATCACTTGAATATTCATTCCTACATATACGTCCCACATACCGGCCACATGTACGTGCAAAACTGTTAATCATTGGATGACATGTGCTCTTGAGAAAAGAAATAAAATTTGTTTGATACTAGAAGATTTAGGCTCAAAAGTTGTTGACAGTACTAGTGGGTCTTTTCCAACAAATGTAACCGTCTGATGTGACTTTCTAATTTAAGGTACAAAAATAAACCTGACAGAGATGGTATCACCTGAATTTAAATATATTCCATAACAACACTTGTATGAGCACTGGTCAGTGTCCGTGTCATTTCTGTCCATTTTTATTTGAGGAGTGATTCTATGGAACCCTAAAAGGGAAGTCTATTGTTGAAGACTGGTGAAACAATTATGTTGCAAAGTTACGTGATGAAGATGCCAAGGAATATGTGATGATGGTGCAATTACTGTTAATTATATTAAAAATTCATAAGATGAGTGAACACTAGTCAAGTGGTGACAAGACAAATATGATGAATTTATTTTATCTATTTTTTACTTAAACCTTTTTCAATTCTATGACCTGGAGCTGATTCCCCCTTTCCCCAAACCCTCATGAAAAACATAAAATAATGATCAAACAAAGCGTAAAACAAGAATTAAAGGTAAATGTTATTACATAGAGGGAAGGATGAACTGTTTGTCACATCAACAGTCAGTATTAAAACATCCCAACAATGTATCATTAAGGATCTGATTGGGACTGGTCAGTTTCAACATTTCAGAAAGATTCCACTCACCCTGAGTGTTATCTTGCACGCAAGTCTTGTAATGAAGAGACAGTAACTCAGGAAAGAAGACACAAGAATCAAAGTAGTAAGTTCGCTATTACTAAGTAAGTTTAATAACCCATCCTCCTTCAACCGTACCCAGTTTGTAATTGACTCTGTCGTTCATATTCCAAGTTCATATAAAGGTCACACGTCACATCAACAAGTACCAGATAGGTCGGAAGTTTAAGATGACAGGTCAGAAGTTCAAGATGACCTTGTGGTGACCAGTTTAATATTGCCTTACAAATACAACATATAGGATGACAAGTGACAAAGTACGGAGACACTACTGGCAAAAACCATTTAATAGAAACATCAATACATCACACTCAGGCATTGAAATTGTTAAGAGTAAAACTCAATTACTGAATTTGGCACCCCAGTTTATGCAGTAGGGTGCAACAAGAACGAAACTTAGGGATACCCTTAGGCTGTCTAATGTTGGGATATTTAGATATGATGGTAGTCACGAAGGGGCAAGTCAAATTATTGGCCAAATAAGCTGTTGGCTTGGAGTTTCCGCGTATAGTCCTAGACCTCGTCTTCATCAAAGAGTGGTTGTCGCTATAAATTTACCCTTTTGGCATTCCATAGAATTTGGCTCAATACCCTTTAGCGCTAGCATGCTCTACGCACAACTAGTAAAAGGTGGATCCGCAGAACCAGGGAGTAACCTTTAGGACTTTTGAACACAAAAATATCACTGTCAGGGGTATCGGTGGATAAAGCAGTTACTTGATGGTAGAAATTACACACTCAACTTTACACGTGCATATCAAACTTTTGCAACGATGTAGCTGATAGGATCAGGAAAGAGAAAGAGTGGAAAAGTTGACGTGCTCACACTGTGTAAGTTACTATCCCTGGCAGTTGAACACAAAATTATTTCGTTTTGGATTCGTTGTAATTCATCAGCGGAGTCTTGCATGAGCACATTTTTTCACAAAACTTGCACATCTTGCGTCGATGACTGCTGTAAAGCATGACCAATGGCAAGGGCGGCTATCTAGGATGTATTTAATTCTCAAATTTTCTTGGCATCCTACGATTTAAATACACCTTTCTGTCAATTAGCATGCATTGTCATTGGAAACTACACACTGCATCTCAAAGTGACACATCGAAATTGACGTAGTGTGAACGCATCCTGTACAGACAGGCATGCGTCTTGACGTATCGGGAAGGATGCGGGGAAAAAACGTGTCGCATCCGGAACGGAACGCAACGCAACAGGAAGAAAATCTTGAGAAGTAAATACATCCTAGATAGCCCTTGCCATTGGTCGTGCTTTACAGCCGTCATCGACACAAGATGTGCAAGTTTTGTAAAATTTGATTTGATTTTATTCCTAAACACATTCAGTTTGTCACAACCTATCCGAATTTGTACAAAATTATTCAAAGTAGGTTTATCTCGATGGATTTCAGTCAGTGGCGCACCCAGGATTTCTCTCGTGGAAGTGTAGGGACATGCAAAGTTGTGAAAAAATGCCAAAAAAAAATTTAAAAAATAGGCTTTTCTACTTATTTTACTTATCTTACATTTCATTGTGATTTTAAGCTCAAACATAGAACCATTTTGCATCCATATCCCGTTAAATTGCATTTCATGAAAGAAAAACATGAAAGCAATCAAGTTGACGCATGTTTCCGTACGACAACTCTGTTTCTGAACGCACATGGACTTTGCCAAAAATTGACGCATCCGGAAGGTTGCGTCAACTTTTTTTTCCGCATCGATCGTGACGGAACGCAACACATCCTGTGTGGACAGGCCTTACCGGGGGATTATATGAGTCTTTGACTCCCTTCCCCGCCAGCCACCTGCTTAGTCAGGTAGCACACAGGTGAATACGTTTGCCTACTTACTGTGGTCACTAACACTACGACGGCACAGAATGTTAGCACGAATCAATTCTTCGTTTATAAAAGAAGGTTAGGGGTTGGCCAATCACAATGATGCTTCAAAAAGGACATCTTTGTTGTGATCTGAGAACATAAATATCCTATTGAATATACAGTGTAGAAGGTAGCAATATCATATTTTAATATTCTGTGCCACCGCCACACTCCTCTTTCTAAGAGAAAATGTGATCGAGAGCAGTGCTTCCACATCCCAAAAATGAAACTTCACATAAATATTACAATCAGGTTCCCAAATTCTTTTAGTCTGGAACTTATTTTTTGTTTTATTCATTTTATGAATAAAACCAAAAAGAATGGAAGGAAATAGAGAAATTCACTAGCAATATTACTTTGACGTGGCATACAAATGTGGAAACATTGCTCGAAGTGGAACTAAAATGGCGTCCTGTGAGGGTGTGTTATCTCTCCACCAATCAAAACTTGACCTCATTGGCCAAACTCTGTAAATAGGTGGCTCTGGTTTCTCTCAGAGCCATATATCTCTCTGTGCATGGCTCTGGCTTGGTTAGGGTTAGTTAGGGTCTCTATATTTCCAGCAGGCTAAGTAAGTTTAACTTAAGGGTACAGTAGGTTTACAGTTTCTGCGTAGGCGTGATAAAAGATCGCCTCTCACTGACAAATAAAGAAAAAGTCATTTTAATGACAAGTGCAAATATAGGTGTGAAAGTAATCTAAGAATGTAGTGTCTGAGTTACTGCCACTATGACAATAACTTGCTAATCTGGAATATACCAGTGTTTTTTTAAGGCTTTCTTTCTGAAGGGGGGGGGGGGGTGATGTGCACTTCTGACTGTACTTGTGACACCTGTTGCTACCCCATCCCCTCTGGAATGGCCTTTCATTGCACAGAAAACCTACTTCACGAAAAGAGCATGATTTTATTTTACAGTTTTTTTGATAATACTAATACCTTTTCTAACTAATACCTTTATAGATTTTCAAGCGGACTTACCTTGTATTATCTGCAAGAATACGTACAGCAGTTTCTCTGTTCATAATGAGATCAATTCCCCCCTAAGTTCTATTGATCATGACTTGAATTCTGTACAATCTAATAGCTGCAAGTATTATGATTACTACTCTCTCAAGGAATTCAACGCAAATTGGAATAGGTTTTTTAGTATTTTTCATGTTAATTACAGGTCTCTGAATAGCAATTACAATAATTTATTATCATCACTCCCCTCAATAAGTTATAATTTTTCTGTAATCGGAATAACGGAGACTTGGTTTAATGATCCAGATACTCCTTATTCTCTTTTCAATAGTCCTAGATATTACCTGAAGCATGTTTCAAGACAGGGTCGGCGTGGTGGAGTAGCTCTGTATATCAACTCAAATCACAACTATAAGTCTCGCCCTGATCTGGGTTCCTTGTGGAGGGTATTTTTGAGTCACTTGAAATCCACGCTTCTCATTCTTTAGTCATTATAGGAATTATTTATTGCCCAGCCGGTGTTAATGATAATGTATTAGAAATTGCAGCTTCGTTATTTGTATTATTGAATCGTGAAAACAAACGAACATTTTAACTGTTATCTATTAAATCCGTTCGACCACACATGCAAACAATTTATAATTTTAATTTCTTATTCATTCATACTCCTTTCGTCCACTACATAGATTACCCACTAGAGTAACAGCCAACTCGGCAACGCTTCTAGTTGTTATCTTCACAAATAGTTATGATATTTCCTCCAATTCAGACATAATCTTGGACCATTTTCCTAATTTTCTCTTGCTAATTTAAATGTTCTTGAGTCTAGTAACCCTTCTTCTGTTTACAAGAGGAATATTAACCCTTCAACCCTTGAATTGTTTTACACAGCGATTCAGAATGAAAATTGGATAGATGTTTTCAACTAAACTGCTGTAAATTTAGCTTTTGATAGGTTGAACAATATTTTTGATCATCACATAAATATATGTCTGCCCTACATAGCTCATAAGTAGTATAGTATGCACCGCAGACTCTCCTTTTGAGGTGGTGAAATGAGGTGGTGAAATGAGGTGGTGAAATGAGGTGGTGAAATGAGGTGGTGAAATGAGGTGGTGAAATGAGGTGGTGAAATGAGGTGGTGAAATGAGGTGGTGAAATGAGGTGGTGAAATGAGGTGGTGAAATGAGGTGGTGAAATGAGGTAGTGAAATGAAAAGAAAGGAGCGCCCCCTTCTTCCAGTCTGAAGGAACTTGTTGTCTCGGATATTGTAAACATGTTTTTTCATGCTCATGGAGGGTGAGGGTGTTTTGTTGCTTATTGTTTTCATTTAGCCATTCCAGCTATCAGGTAATCAGTGTAACATCCCTTTCCCATTATTCATCTCGCAATAGTATACAATTAATGGCGTGTTACGTAAATGATTATGCAAGAAGAGGGTGGGTTTAAGAACGGGAAGAGGAGGGACTAAACGTGTTGAGAAGGATACATGTAGAGGAGAATGAGAGAGAGAGAAAGAGAGAGGTGGAGAGAGGGGTGAGTGCAAAATGAATGCTATGTAGCAAATATGCGAGAAAAAGCTGAAAAATGAGAACCGAATGTAAGCAAACGTGAAAATGAGCAATCTGAGAACAAAATGAGTAAAATGAGAAAAAAAAAATGAGAAAATGAGAACACAAATACGACGACGTCCGTCCCTTCCATGATGACTCTCTGCATACATCCCTAGTTTATGGCTATTAGGTTACTATTTATGCGGTTAATACTGAAGTAGGATTGAAACATTTGTAGATGGTGTGTGTGTGGGCTTACCGTTGAGTATAATTATATAAGAGGAACTTCAGGGGGTAAATGTTCAATTTTCCGTTACCTTAGTCGTATGACATGCAGAATATATATGCAAAACAACTTGATTGCCAGACATACGGTAAGTACCCTAAAAGAAAACTTTAAAAATTGTATGTGAAATGTGGAAAGATCACCACTTACTTCCTTGGCAAACCAAAACTAACTCTGATCCAATGGACTGTATCCAAACTAAAGACTAAGTTTACAGATATTTAACTAAACAGTATACCAAAAGCATCTAAACTCCTTACAGTTTGCAGATAAATCAACGAATGTTCTGGAAGGTTAGGGCTTTTGAACCAACACCATCGCCAGGTTTTTCATACTTCGGGTGCACAGCGCTTTTCATACTTACCGAACGTCTGAAAACATGTGACGTCAGATATTTACATATTAAAAGGTAATTTTTAATGTAATTTTAAAATGTGCATTTGTTTACTATCCTTTGTTTACGTATAAGCTGATTGGTCAACGAAGCATGTGAAATCGCGGACACCGGAACCTGCCTAGCAGTGTAAAGTATAACCGCAGTATGAGCGAGTTGCTGTCAGCGTAGTATGAAAAACCTGGCGATAGTGTTGGTTCAAAAGCCCTAACCGTTCTTTGGAATGATGCAATAATAGTGAAGCTAATCTAGAAACTATGGAAAAATGCGCTAAAATGCGCTAAAACTACAGATAACTAAATTAATATCAAACGCAGTTAACTCCACACAACTATCAGTAAGTTTGCAATACAAGCGTTTAGACGAAAGCAAATAGGCTTAGGCCTAACCTATGACTAAAAGCACACATTTTATCGCCATTTTTTTTTCATGCTTATCTTTATTTTTCTGTGAAAACCACACGTTTTTCTATTATTTTCTTTTGTTTTTCGATCTGTAAGTAAGTGCGTGTACTTTCTTTTTTTAATGTGCTTCACTTTTCCCTTGGTTCGGACAGGGTTGCTAACGTCGTCGCAGTACCACGCTCCATACATATAACGTGTGCGTGTAATCTGTGATGAAGATCAACCCCAGAATAAACAGAATTTAGTTCCAAAGTGGGCGTTGTCCTCTCTCGACCAATCCAAACCCATTACCAAATTGGCCACTCTCTCTCTGACTCTGTCTCTCAGAGCCGAAAAAGGCTCTGGTTTCTCTAGCTCTGCTAAGATAATTCATGAATTAGCTCTGCTCTCAGAGCCATATAAAGAGAGCTAAGCTAATTCGTGAATTATCTTAGCAGAATTATCTTATCTTTATATAATTATGGCTCTGGTAGCTCTTAGACCTATAAAGGTACTCTAGTAGCTCTCAGAGCCGTATATAAAGATACGGCTCTCTATATACGGCTCTGGTAGCTCTACTAAGATAATTCATTTGAATTACGTAAACAGCGCCACGGTTTGTGACTGATATACGGTTCTGGCCAGCTAGTGTCAGAGCCGCATATGGCTAGGCTCTGGCTAGTGACCTGGATCGTCACACATGAGACGAGCTGGACATGACAGCAGCTAAGTCAAGTTCCGCATTCTTGAATCCAACTAGCAGTAGCACGTACCGTTAGACCGTGCAGATAGCAAATAGGTTAGGTCGGTGGTAACTGGTATAAATCTGATCAGCTGGACTTACTAACACAGTAAAACGTCGTCAGTGACATCCGAAGAGATGGCGGAGAGAGTTCGTCTAAAGGAATCAGAGCTACGGGAGAAAAATTGGAAAAGATGGGGACCTTACTTGTCTGAGAGACAATGGGGAACCGTTAGGGAAGATTACTCACCCGATGGTAGCTGGTAAGACTTTTCTTGAGCTTACGTTACGCCACAGTTACCATTTGTTCATAGCATTCGGAGTAATTGTGGAATACCCTGAAACTACGGAACATATCCTATCGAATGTTACTTGTATTATGGCTTTACATTGAAACAAAAAGGCTTCAGGGGGAAAATTTTATTTTCAGTTCAGCTTGTCTACCTCGGGCAACCGCTTAATCAAGTTTATCAAGTCTCGGCCGAATGTTACATGGAAGTATACATGGTATTGTCTATGATTGTTACACTGATTTTGGAGAGAATTATGACAATGTAGTACAACTGTGGCAAGGCATTCACTAGAAAACAGTGGGACAGATGTTTATTTAAACTTCGCCATCTGACATAAACACCTTGGAGTGTGTAACTACTGGAAATTCAAAATCCTCATGAATCCAATATTGTTTAGCAAGTCTGAAGTTTCATTTTACTATAATTTGACCCAATGTGGTAGGAATTGTACCTTGATATCTGTAACTTAACCAACATTTGCTTGAGTTAGTGACAAACCTGCCAAACTTTGCTCACGATACTAATGTTTGCATGACAAGCATTACATGAAAAGTGTCCTTTTAAACAAGTCCTGTTCATAAACCTGCGGCAATTACAAGTGAACGAGCTAGCAACAGAAAGGGTTATGAGCAAGTCAAGTGAATGGTCAAAGTCATGATTTGGAAATTTGTACCATTAGGTGGCAACTGCGAATAGGATATGCTTTAGACCTCTACTCCTCCTTTGCAAATGCAGCACAGTAAATTTGACTAATCAGGCAAGGATGATGAACTAAACAGTGTTTCAAGTCTCTGTCAAGTCATTACAAGGTATAATAGTCAAAACTTTGTCAAGCTGTAAGACCGTTGCACGTTTGGGTTTATGTTGTAGGGGTGCGTGAAGTTTGGAAGGACATGAAGTTTGGTGTATATGTACTAAACTAAGTTCATTTGTATGAAAACAATTGGGGGACATCGATATTGTACTATGTCCTGATTGTCTTACTGTGTGTAATCTGTAAGTATGGGTGTCTGAATGGGCATGCCATGTAGCAGACAAATTATTTTGTTTGGCTACTTGCCGTACAATGGCGGCCACCAAAGAGGCATTATGCAGGCAAGTGACTAAGGTGCCTGCAATTGTTCATTTTTTATTGTTTCTTAATTGAATAATTGAATAAGCTCATTGGTGTAACTAGTGGGAGGGGGGTGTGTAGGTGGCAGAGGGACCCACAAAAATTTTGGGACAAGATGGAGGATGTTGAAAAATGAGAAACCATAAAAAAAAGGAAACCAAAAAAAAAAGGAAGAGACAAGGGAGGGATGATAAGTTGACAGAGGTGGGGAGAACTGATAGACCTAAACTGAAGTGGAGGATGGGACTGGGAAACTGCTGGGCCTCACAGGTGTGATCTTTTTATGACATTGAAAATTAAGACAAAACAGATTAACAACACCATTGAAACAAGGTGTTTATAAAGACTGTGTGAAATCATTGATTTGAGGTTTCAGTTGCCCATACATGAATGTGCCTGTTGCACACAGTATATGAGTATGCAGCTAGGGGGTGGAATCAGCAGTAGTACGGTCGGCATAGGCGTACTTATTTCAGGCAGGGAGAACTGGCAAACTGTCAATTGAAATCTTGGATTCTAGAAACAATATTCCAATACTTTTCCAAACCTACTGCTGAATTAAAAACAAATATAAACATCACCCCAAAAGTTTTCTTTGTCATTTGTCAATGCCAACTAAATTAGCTACATTGCCAATACAAATCAATATTGTTGTATGTAAGTACATTAATTTAGTGTGAAGTATGTCAATTCTGCTATACTTAAAAGCACCTCATTTTCATTTTTGAAAATAAGTTAGACACGTTTCATCAGGGATGGATGCAACAAGCTCTTGTTTTGCCCTGGCGTTTCCCCCTCTCAAAAAAATTTCCAATCGTCTTCTGCATCATTTTGTTGCATTGGTTAGTGCTCATGCAGCCACCTACTTCAGTTTTCATTTTTATTGATTCCTTGCCGAAGACAGGCAAGGAATCTGTGTGATGGTGATGTCATGTGTGCGGGTGTATGTGTGTGTGTGTATGTGACAGCTTTGCTTGTTTACACGATATCTCGAGAAGGGAAAGTTGGACAGTTCTCAAACTTGGTACATAGATGCCCCATATTGAGAGGAAGAACCCTATTGTTTTTGGTGGAGGTCAAAGGTCATCTGGTGTCACGGGGGGTCAAAAACTGAAAACCTTGTTTACACGATATCTCAAGTTAGGAAGCTTGGATAGATTTCATACTTAGTATGTAGATGTGTTGTGGTGAGAGAAATTACCCTATAGCTTTTGGTGGAGGTCAAAGGTCATCTGGGGTCACCGGGGGTCAAAACTTGAAAACCTTGTTTACACGATATCTCAAGAAGGAAAAGCTGAAAAGTTCTCAAACTTGGGACGTAGATGCCCCATATTGAGAGGAAGAACCCTATTGTTTTTTTTGGAGGTCAAAGGTCATCTGGGGCCACCGGGGGTCAAAACCTGAAAACCTTGTTTACACGATATGTCAAGAAGGGAAAGTTGGACAGTACTCAAACTTGGTACATAGATGCCCCATATTGAGAGAAAGAATCCTATTGCTTTTGGTGGAGGTCAAAGGTCATTCGGGGTCACAGGGGTTAAAAACCTGAAAACCTTGTTTACACGATATTACCCTAAAATTTGTTTTCAAAAAGCAGCAAAGTCTTGCTAATTTCCTTCTGTTACAAGCTCTTCTAAAGACACTTTGAGCATAGCTATTACAAACAATAGGGAAAGCAAGTTGAAATTCTCCTTGGATTTCACAATTCACAAGAATATTACCACATAATGGAAATAGACCAATCATGAGCTAGAGTAACAGGGCATACTAACTCTGATTGGGGTGACTGCATTTTCCCTTGATTGGAAAGACAAACAACAATAAGTATCAACATGGTACCTGTGAGTTGATTGATGTTACCATCTCCCTGGCACTAATTTATCATATGGCACTTCACCGTCAAGAAAAATCATATCATTTCAGCACAAAGGAATGAGAGAATTTATCAGAACAAAAAGGGGTTCATATTTTGGGTTTAAGAAACTAAACAAAAATGCACTTGTGAGCCCTTCTTCTTACAAGTGTGAATCAAACAGATGTCAGTTTTCAAACTGCTGTGTTCAAAATGTATTTTATCAAGGCAAGGAATCACAAAGCCTTTTGGCTTTCTGGTTTTCAAGCTTACAATGGGTCAGTATCAACCAATGAAAAAAGTGGAGAAAGGTATGTTCATCATACCCCCCTCCAACAAATCAGGGCGGTTGTGACCAAAATCTGGCAGAGCGATGATAGTCGGAAAATCTGAAATACTAGTTGGAATTTTTCATATCTCAGTCTAGCACATTTTATGGTATAGAAAGATGCCTGTTATTGCACCAGATTGTTGTTTAATGTTACCTGGTAATTGAAAAATTTCTCAAGAAATCTGAAATACCATTTGGAATTTCTTATATTTAAGTGTAGAAGCATTGATAGTCTGAAAATCTGATATACCAGCTGGAACTTTTCATATCTTGGTCAAGCACATTTATAGACAATAGAAAATTGGAAAGATGCCTACGTTTGCACCAGATTGTGTCTTTAGGTTACCTGGTAATTGAAAACATTTCTAAAAATGAGATCCAAACTTGCCTGAAATGTAATGTTCCTTTGCTAAGTTGGATACATGTAGACCTATGATAGAACCGAGGGAAGATGTGGGGACTCAGTCCCCTCACCCTGAATGAAAAAGTGAGGTGCTAAATAGATCTTCAGCCCCCCATATATTGTGCAAAGTGTGCCAAGAGAAAAATGAGAGAGAATGCATGAAATCAGATAAAATTATTTTAAGTGATCTACAAGTTATTATTTTGATATCTGTAATTAATTTATGATATTTAACATATAATTTGTGGTGCTATTGTGATACTGGCACATGATGTTGTTATGAGACTTTGCTCCTGATATTGTACGTTAAGTGACCTATGCAACATCATATCTACACTTGAGGAAAAAAAATGAGGAAAAAGAAATGTTGCTTACAACAGATTTCAATTACATACTAAATACCATATGGAAACAAGAAATCAGACCGTAAGGTTGTATGAAACTTCAATGAACTAGTTTGAATTGTATGCAAATAAATTGTCATTTATCTGACTTAAGGTAAGACTTTGGCTGTGCAATGTAACCTCCGTACACAATCCATAGTTTTACACAGATATATTCCGTTGAGCTTTGGTGCAAACTTATCCCTATGATATCGTGATGTCGTTTGGCATTGAGGGAAAAAGGCTTCTGATATCGTTCTTGAAAATTTCATGTTGCAACAACACTGTTAATTTGAGATATCTAAAATGTAGACATTTTTACACAATTTGTGACTGTTAAAGCCATCATGTGGTACAGTACTTTTAATTTACTCATAATGTCTGCTCCTTCAAACTGTTTAATAATTAACACAACTGTTCACTAGGAACGTAACACATTTTGCTAGGAAATCATTTAGGAGTGTATGCCGACGGCTCCACATGCCCCTCCCATCCAGTCAATACCTTAAGTGATGCCTAATGTGTGGATAGTAAGTATAAATGTAGGTCTAAACGTTCTGGTTGCGAAAAAGAAGAGAGGTACTGTACTCCAGTGGAAAATTTTATTTTGGAGTTTGTTTTCCAGGAAACAAATAACATGATCGAACAGAATCTCCAGTAATCATGTTTTTTGATATTTGCTAAGATTTATGAGCTAAGAAATTTGAAGGTCAAACTCAAACTGGCACGTCGCAATATGATACCAGAGAGTAAATTGCCTGCAACTCCATGATGATACTTACAGCGAATGAAACCTACAAACTCTTCGAAATGTCTGGCGTTACCGGTTTGAACAGTTGAAAGTTCCTAGTATGAATATTGAATGACATAGGACATTGGCATGTCATCAGTGTTAAGTGGTCGCCAGAAGGTTCCAATTTATCACTTTCTGCCTATCTCGTACTCTGAGTCACCAGCGGATCCGAAGTCATGGTTGGATAATACAGTCTAAGAACGACACACTGAATGCATGGTGAAGGGAAAATTTAAAAAAATGCGTAAGTTAGGCTCAGCATGCCTGGCTCTGTGGATCTGAATTTTAAGTCACGGTCAGGTAGTACATTTTTAAGAAAGACATTGCCTGCATGCATGTTGCAGGGGATATTTTGTTCAGAGGAATCTTACGTCCAGCTTGCAAAGAGGGCTTATTACACTAATCACAGCCCTTGTCCTGATAACACTAATTTTCCCCTGATGAGCTGACCTGCCAACAGCTGGTCATCATCTCTTATATCCCCAAATAGCAAAGGCTTCTCACCAAACTTCACACAGACAATCACTGGCATGTATGTGTTCACATCTCTGCAAAAAAGTTTTACCAAATGTCATTAAAGAATGGTTGAATTTTCACTGAAAATTTTGACTGTAACCATGGATGATCCTTAAGCAACTGAAAATGGTTGTCCGAAGGACAACCAGCTACAAAAATTTGGTTGTCCTCCCAAAAATATGGTCGTCTTCCACAACGGACATATAAAAACAAGAAATGTGCAAAATGTGTATTTTGCTCAGTCAAGACCTTGTTTTTATTTGTCTTTCTTATACAGGTTGAAACTTTCCACAGCTAAATTATACTACTGACTTGTAACTTAAAAGTAATGCTCAGGGTTCCTCCAAAGGAAAGGGGGGGGGGGGGTTTCCAGAAGGAGGCTGGTAAAATTCCACCTTTTCACTTCGATAACAAAAAATGTCATTATCTAGAATCACTGATGCTGTAAAGTATATATCATATAGAAGAAAATCTCTGTATAATATAGTGTTTGTTTCAAATCAAAATATGATACATTACTAATCTTGAACGGTACTATCACTATTTAGAAAATTCATACCAGCTCTCCTTGCACGTGGCACATATGGCCGAATTCTTCGACTGCGATTAATCTATTTGGTACTTGCTGTGTACAGTATGTGCATGTCTGGTACAGTAAAATCAGTTGAAAGATGATCATACACTGAAGCTGTTTGTTTGGCTTTTTACGTACTGTGAATTTCAGGTTGTTTTGGCGGTTTTTTGTGAAAGAAAACAGATGTTTTGGAATGGAGTTCATGCATGTTAAATATTTTGGTTTCATCTAAGTGTTGAGTTGTAAGCATTGTGTCACAATATAAATGACCAGGGGTAAAATTTGGTCGTCCAAAGGACAACCTGAGGTAGTAACTTTGGTCGTCCTACAGAAATTTTGGTCGTCTCGGACGACCGGACGACCGCTAAATTTCATCCCTGGTAACAATGAGTCAATGGACAATGTTTTCGTGACTTCATTTACGGTGAATCTGCTGAAGGAGATCAAAGGTCACCCAAGGGTAACTTTACTGAAAAATATGATAGATATCCTGTTCAACTGATTAGGAAATCAAAGAAAATGTGTGATGCATGCATACCTCAGCATGTATCTTTTCACAGGATAAAAAAGAAGCTAGTGATTGGTTGTTCCGGATTATTTTTTATTTTATTGCTGAAAGCATGTAAGGAATCTATGCTATGGTGATGGCGTGTGTGTGTGATGCTTTGGCTTGTAAACACAATATCTCAAGAAGGGAAAGTTGCTTGAACTTCAAAGTTGGTGTGTAGGTAGACCATAGAGAGTAGATGGTCCCTAGTCTTTTTCAGGTAGGTCAAAGCTCATATCTCAGCAACTTAAAGTTGCTCGAATTTTAAACTTAAACCATGAACTTCAAACTTAAACCATTGGTAGCACTTGATGAGTATATGATATCTGTCATGTTTTGATGAGGTCAAAGGTCACATGAGGTCAGTATAAGGCATAGCTTGAAAACCTTTTATACATGGTATCTCAGTGAGAGAAAGTTACTGGACCTTCAAAGTTGGTATGTAGGTAGTCCATTGTGAGTAGATGGTCTAGTTTGCTATGTGCATCCGCTTGTTCTTTAAATACTCATTACTAGGGCCACCGATTCTCCATTCTGAATTTTTGTCTCATGTGTTCAACTTCAAGCTACCTGACTGAATATCTTAGCATATTTGTGGGTCTATAATAACTGGCTTAAGTGTTACTTTGTGTAGTGCGCATGAATATTGATGACATGTTGTGAATCTTGTTTAACCTTTCTCGGGATTCGTTTTCAATAAAAATGCGGGGATTTCAATACCAAGTTTTCTATTGCATTTGTCTTTTATCAAAATCTTGTATTGTATGTATGAACAAGGTTAATCAACTTTGTACCGTGCATTATCCATAGGATTATACACTCTCAGGGTTTAATGCTATCTCTGGATGCCCTTGGGCTGCGCCCTCGTGCATCGCTTGCATTGCAGTAACCACCGATCGTATATTATCCTATGGATAATGCATGGTCCAGCGTTTATTAACATTTAGTACATTTATTACCACATTCATTTAATCTACAGCAAGACAAACAGATGAGTTTTATCCTGTAAGAAATTCAAAATTTTTGGATGAAATGTTTTAATAAATGTGCAAATTCTTTGCTTTGGAAAAGTTTTCCTGAATTGCAATGTGATTAAGGTGCACAATGGGGCTATCATTATGGCCATATGTTTAGGTACCTGGGTTTTCCTTTTTTCTGTGTATATATTGAAGAAAAAAATGGATCAGTACATTGATATTCTTGAGGCACTTCCCCCCCCCACTGCCCATGGCCACAAACTTTTAACATTGGCTTACATATCAACTCGAAAGTGTTGGTTAAGAACAGTATCTTACACTGTATGTATTCTTTCCTTCACAATCCATACAGTGTGGGTAATTTGTATTCCAACTGAAGCCTTTCCCCTTTATGGTAATCTGTATTCCAACTGTATAGTCTATCACTTGAATTGTCACCTTTTGCATCTATTGAAAGGTCAAATTTGTTCTATGAAACAATATGCTTACCTCATCAATGTCTGTTTGCATTGCCTTGGTTATTCAAATAAAACGATATGATATTGTGTGATATCCCTTGCTTTGCATTGAAAATTGTGCATACTATCAATGAGTCTGCAGTAACCCTCCTCACATATGCATGCACAGTATTGTGCATTAAGCAGTGCAAGTGTCGACCCTTTTGGTCAAATACTGCAATATCACATACATTGTGCCTTCAGTGGATCTGCAAAAGAAATAAGTTACAAACGGTGTGACATAACCTTGTTTAATGAGTCTTTCAATCACAGTTATGCCTTTGTTGTAGATTTTATGTAACTGAATCGCTTTTCATTGTAAAGCTTTTGTAATGCATGTTTTGTTAGACATGCCACTTAATACTATAAGTTGAAATGTACAGTGAAACCCTGTTGATCTGATTCCCATATATTGGAAACCCTGTTGAACCAAACTGTCTGTCTCGCTCTCAAATGTGATATTTCATACAACTTTTGTAAAATTTCAGCCTAAAATCGATAAAACCGCTGGTACCTTTTTGATCTACTTAGACTTAATAGCAGTGTAACACAGTATTGTTTCTGTTATCTCCACTACAGATTTAACTATCACACAAGATAATCAATAAACTGTACAGTAGGGTTGAGCGGTATCCTGATACTCGAGTCAGTACCGGTATTTGCAGTACCGGAGACTGAATCTCTTTGAGCGAGTACTGCAGCCGCTATACTTTTGAATACCTCGCAGTTCTGCCGAAAAATATCGGTACAGGTACCGTCTCCAACAAAAAAACAAAAAATTGCTTTTTTCAAATGTTGTTTACATATCAACATCAAAATGGACCAAACATTAATCACAAATCCATTTTAAAACTTTTCATTTCAATATCTCAAAAAAACAAAACAAAACAAGAGGGCAATCCACAGAGTTGTGTACAGTATCTCATCGCCAACATGCACATTGATTTCAATACAGGGCCTGCACATGGGAATTTGTAATAGTTTATTGCTAAGTACTTACAAAACTTTAAGTTTATTGGTTTAATAGTTCTCAAGATATGCTGGAAATTTTGGGGCAAAATTGACTTTTTTTATAAAAAATCAGCAAATTTCACTCTCTTTACTACAGAAGTGATATACCTTGAATATTTCATTCTCATGTAAGTTTTTGCAAAATTTTATATTAAATGCTCAAATATTTCTCAAGATATGCTGGAAATAGCAATTTTGGGGCAACATTGGCTTTTTTTCTCAAAAACCAGAAAATTTGACTCGATTTACCATTACAGCAATATTGTGTGTTCTCAGGTAAGTACTTACAAAACTGTGAGTTAATTGATCTAATAGTTCTCAAGGTGTGCTGGAAATACAAATTTTGGGGCAAAATTGGCTTTTTTTTCTAAAAAATCAGCAAATTTCACTCTCTTTACTACAAAAGTGGCATACCTTGAAATTTTTCATTCTCATGTTTTTGCAAAATTTTACATTAAATGCTCGAATACTTCTCAAGATATACTGGAAACAGCAATTTTGGGGCAAAATAGACTTTTTTTTCTAAAAAATCAGCAAATTTGACTTAATTTACCATACATCCAACACATCTTGCACATATTGGCATCATGCACAACCTTACCAAGTTTCAACTAATCGCTCATATGCTTTTCAAACTATTCAATTATTATGTATTGACCCTATCTGTTCACAACTGTTGTGAATTGCTCTGTCTTGAACAAAGTTCGATACAGATTTGATTCTTTGAAGTTTTGTGTGTGTGTCTGTATGTGATGCCTTTCGTGTAAACATGATATCTCAAGAAGGGTAACCTTTACTAAAATACTTGGTGTGTGGGTAGGTCATATTGAGTAGATGACCCCTATTATTTTTTGTGAAGGTCAAAGGTCATATCATGTCACCAGAGGTCAAATTTTGATACCCTTGCGAGTACTATACAAACACTATATCTCAAGAAACACAGGGTTGACCAGTGCCATACTTGATATGTGGATTGGTCATATTTAGTAGATGTTCCCTACTATTTTGGTAGAGGTCAAAGCTCGTTTGAGATCACAAGTGGTCGAAGTGTGAAAACCTTTCAAACACTACATAATTATCATAGATAAAAAAGCATAGCCTTGATTTAATGTCATACTTGGTGTGGGTTGGTCATATTAACTTGATGTTCCCTACTATTTTTGTAGAGGTCAAAGGTCATTTGAGGTAACCAGAGGTCAAAATGTGAAAACCTTGTACACACAAGAGACAGTTAAGAAAGGTAATCTTGACTAATGTCATCCTTAGTATGTGGATTGGTTGTTGTAAATAGATGCTCCTTATCGTTTTTGGTGAAGGTCAAATGTTATTTAGGTCAACAGAGGTCAAACTTAAAATCTTGTAAACATGGTATCTTAAGAAGCATTATCTTTACTAATTTCATACTTAGTGTGTGGGTTGGTCATAGTGAGTAGATGATTCCCATTGATTTTGGTGGAGGTGATATTTCTTTTGAGGTCACCAGACATCAAATTGTGAAAACGTATAAATTTGTTTTATAGTTCACACAGTTGTCAAAAGAGCTTAGTGTAGGCATGCTCTCCCTAGAAGGATAAGGTGTTTGAACTTCAAAATTGGTATGTGTTGTCCTGTATGTGTTCTTCATGAATATTGGCAAGGAGTCACAAAGTCCTTTGACTTTCTTGTCTTAAAACTTGGTGACAATGGTCCTTGGGTTGTGAGCTCTTTATGACTGTAAACAATGTGGGTTTGAGAGGTCACATGTAGGCCATGGGTGGCCCAAAGGGCCCAATTTTTAAAAGTACACCAATTGCTTCTCAGTCACCTGGTTGCTATGCAATTAACTACGACGCTTCACACAGTTCTATTTGAAAAGTGACCTTGAAAATGCTACGGTTGCCCAGCTTACGCAATTGCGCGGTCAAATTTTCAAACGATGATATCTTCGCCCCTGTGCATTCGATCACGCTAATATTTTCACAGCACATACTCTGTACACTCCCCAACTCCCCTTCCAAATTTTGCAACCATACACAATCATCCGACAGAGATATCGATGATTTTAGCTTTTGACCACGCCTTCAAACAACCTTCAGTAAAACATGTCAGGGAACCGCATCACCACTCCGTCAATCTCCAAAGCTACTCCATGTCAATCATGACACTTGTTTCCATATACGGTTATAATCTCCCCTTGTTCGAAGACATTTTAGTGATATTTACATACTAAACAACTCCCATCACTTTCACTTGCCTTCGCAGTTGGTTGCTCTATATACAAACCACGCCAACTCTTGTTTCGTCATATGATAATAACGTGTAATGACGTCACACGATGTCGAAATCCGAACAAGTCCAAACTAGTTTACAGTATTGCATTGTGGGTAGCGTATGGCTTGCGTGTGCGCCGACGTATCAGTAGTACGTAAACAGTACGTATATGGAGTAGAAAAGAAACAGTGTAGCCCTAGCAACCAGAAAAAGATTTTAAAACTTGTCACGGAAGTGCATCACCGCACCTCTGTTATCATTTTTGTCATTTTCATGTGAAAAACTCAATTAACTTTGTGAAAGTGAAGTATGAAACCGTTCGGGATTCCCATTGCGGATATTTTCGACATTTTCTGTGACGATCACGAGGGAAAATTTTCGCGACTGTGTTGAGATGTGCAACCTTCGTTTGGACCAAATATTTGTGCGATTCATCTCTTTTGGAACAATTATATCCGGCCATACCTCTTGGATAATGCGTTCCCAATGTTCTGAGTGAGTTTTAAGAGATAATTTGCTATAAATTGTGAGATTCGGATGATTTAAAAATGTTAAATTTTTGCTCTTTCTTGGTTAGTCCCAAGGACGATCCGCTATGTGTGTTGCAGTGTTACGTAATCCAATTATCTTGATGTTAGCAACGGTGCAAAATGGGCATAGCAACCCGGTGACTGTTCTCATTAGATTTTACAATTAAGTTGACCTGCAGGTTGTATCACATTGCTACAATGGTTGTGACACCTCAGATGTGTCCAATTTTTTGGGGGGTCCAAGGTCTAAATAGACCATATTTACCATTTTATGAAAGCATGCAAAATGGAAAACTTCTGCCGATTGTATGGTGCTAAGTTGAAGTTGGTTTACATAATGACTACGGTATGGTAGTGGCACATTCAGGTTGTTCAGTAGTGTTGGGTCCAAGGTCTGACATTGTGCAAAATGCTTCTCCTACAGATTGTATGGCACAAGGTAATGATGTGTCACATATGGTAGTTCTTTCTGTATATTTGGTATGTTTCGGTCCAAGTGCCCTTGGTACTAAGTTGACATTTTGTTGCATTACTACTATTGTACATTTGATGTATTAGAAATTTATTGGTGAAATGTCCCTGTGGCCATTTTATGAAATCATTAAAAATACTTCTTCTCTTACAGATGATTGCGACACTGTTTATGGATGGTGACATTAGTACTATGGAAGTGGTTCCATCTGGGTGTTTGTCATGTTTAGGGTCCAATGTCTTAAATGGGCCATTTTATCAAATCATGAAATATGTTTCTTTTTCTACAGATTTTATATTACAAATATTACAAAAGTGGCAGTTCTGTCACATTAGCACGAGGTTACTGTAACTGTGTGATGTTCAGGATTGAGGGTTCATAGTCAGAAATGGGCCTGATGGGTAATTGTACAAGTTAATGGAAAACACTCATATTTTATATTACTGTCCTGTACATCTACACAAGGAGCCACAGTGCCCTTGGACTCTTGTTTATGACCTTGAGATGAATCATGACTACTAGTTGCCATTGGGGATGCATGTGATATTTATTATTGCATGTAGGCTATAGATGCTCATGTATGTTACATTGGTCTAACTTGATGGAAATCACATCGCTCGGAAATTTAGAAAAAAAAAAGGCGGAAACAAACAGTTTGAAATGTTTGAAAATCGCTTTTTACAGTATTCAAACACAAAGTTGGCGATCTTTATAAAGTAGCTGAACTGCTGCTGATTGATTGGTCTAAGTTAAACAACGTTCATCATCCTGATAACCCGCCTCCCTCCCCTTGATGAACCATTTCGGACAATTTCAGCCAAAAATTTTACATCAGAAATGTGTTGTGAGAGAATTTTCTGGAACTGGTGCACATCATCATAACTCAGTTGGAATTAACTCCAATTGACACAGAAATTGCACAGAATGAAGGATCATATTTAAAATTCTCTTGAAATTCCCCTAACTTCTCCTAAGTAAAGTTTTTGAGTTATGAACAATTTTGTGCCTCCTATGTCTGTAGAGTAACTGGCCAAATTGCTGGCCAAATCATCTTTAAAAACATCGAAACAAAACTAACACACACCTGCGGAATTTTGACCATGTATTTTTGATTCCTTGCCGAAGGCAGGCAAGGAATCTATGCGATGGTGATGTGTGTGTGTGTTCGTATGTGCGTGTGTATGTGACGCCTTGCTTGTAAACTCGATATCTCAAGAAGTGTAACCATGACAGGTCTCATACTTGGCATGTGGAATGCCCATATGATATAGAAGGATCCTATTGTTTTTGGTGAAGGTTAAAGGTCATTTGAGGTCACCAGAGGTCAGAATGTGAAAACACAATATCTCCAGAAGGGTAACTGTGACTGATGTCAAACGTAGTGTGTGGGTTGGACATATTGAGTAGATGGTCCCTATTGTTGTAAACAAAATATCTCCAGAATGGTAACCATGACTGATGTAATTCGTGGTGTGTGGGTTGGTAATAATGAGCAGAAGATCCCTATTGTTTTTGGTCGAGGTCAAAGGTCACTTGACGTCACCAGAGGTCAAACTGTAAAAACCTTGTAAACACGATATCTCCAGAAGGGTAACTGTGACTGATGTCATACTTAATTTGTAGATTGGTCATATTGAGTATATGATTCCTATTGTTTTCTGACAAGGTCAAAGGTCATTTGAGGTTACCAGAGGCCAAACTGTAAAAACCTTGTAAACAAAATATCTCCAGAAGAGTAACCATGACTGATGTAGTACTAGGTGCGTGGGTTGGTACTAATGAGCAGAATGTCCCTATTGTTTTTGGTCGAGGTCAAAGGTAATTTGAGGTCACCAGGGGTCAAACTGTAAAAAGCTTGTAAACACGATATCTCCAGAAGGGTAACTGTGACTGATGTCATACTTAGGTGTGTAGATTGGTCTTATTGAGTAGATGATCCCTGTTGTTTTTAGTCAAGGCCAAAAGGTCATTTGAGGTTACCAGAAGTCAACCTGTAAAAATCTTGTAAACACAATATCTCCAGGAGGGTAACTTGACTGATTTCATACTTGTTGTGTAGATTGTATATAAGTGAGTATAATACTCCTTTTGATTTTGGTCAAGGTCAAAGGTCATTTGATGTCACCAGAGGTCAAACTGTAAAAACCTTTTGAACACAAATCTCCAGAAGGGGAACTGTGACTGATGTCATACTTGGTGTGTGGATTGGTCACATTGAGTAGGTTATCCCTATTTCTTTTGGTGGAAGTCAAATGTCATTTGAGGTCACAAAAAAGGTCATTTTGGGTTAAAGGCTTATTAATGTGGTGTTTCAAGAAACAACTGTAGTTGATCTCTTACATGTTTGCTATAATATAACCATGTAGCAATAAATCACAAAGCCTTTTGGCTTTCTGGTTATACAGTGCAGTATAACACTTGTCAATGCTTTCAACACTCAATAATATGATATACATTATTCATAATATATTATTGCTACCGTAACATCCCACACGGGGGACTGACTACTAAAATCGGGGAAAAAAGTTTTGTTGAAATGTTGTAAAAAAGCGAGTGTTTTATAGTTACTTCCATTAGGACCCCCCAAATCCCCCTCCCACCAAAACCCCCCCAAATTGCAGTTGGCAGGCACTCTTAATTTTTACTGGCCCACAAAGGTAGAAGAAAAACACCAATTTTGCCTAATTTGGCATTTTAAACAACAGAACATGAAACAAAGGGGCATAACAGTAAGACCGTGTGACTCTTTCAGGGAGTGCACTCAATGGGCGAAAAAATATCCCTTGCTGATCCTGCTATGGATTGTGACAAACAGGACCACTTTTTTACATCAGTGAATTGACTATTTGTAAAGAAAGATTCATTCACATAGATGCATCAGTTGGATTGGGAATTGCTACGATGCATGATCACAAACAAGGTTCCTTGCTTTGCATCTAATTATGAATGTGAGTCCTGCCTGCCACTTGCATTATAAACTCACAACTGGCCGTCGAAAATCACGGGAAGGGAGGTCAACAAATTGATTTATGAACTTGAACACAATATCATTCACTTCAAGGGCATTCTACATTGGGGTGTTTTGGGGCAGGGTATCGACAACTTGCTCAGCTTGGAAGTGAGGTGGTGAACAACAGGTGAAAATTTCCTAATTAAATAGTAAAGTGATTCACTTGCTTTGAGTGACAAAAGTATTATACGATGTACATACAGCAGTGTGTGTTAATGACACATAGACCTTGTATCTCGAAAGTTAATTACATTGTTTGTATATGTGACAGACAGTGACAGCAAATATCTTTGTATTTCTGGAAGAAGTTTCAACAAACAGGACAACTTTTTAACGATTTTAGGTGAAGAAGTAATTTGTATTGGACACTAATCAGATCGCCTGACTTTAGAATTTATTGCTGAGTGGTGACTTGCCATTGAATTTCTTTGCCGCATATAGTGATAGGGTATATTGACACATGATGGCATCATCAAAAAGTTGGTTTCTGATTTAGTGGCTGTGTACAGTACTGCTCTCAAACCCTGCTGAAACTGCACAAACAAAACTTTTTTCCCTGCTGTTTTGTGGTTTGGCTCCTTGCATTAGTAAAGGAACCTTTGCAGTCACCGTGGCCTGTGTATGTGTGATGTATAAGAATGTGTGGTATGTTACGCAGTAACTCAATAACCAAGTGGTGAATGTTTTTCAGAGTTGGTGTGTATGTGTGTGATATTGAGTAGATGTGCCCTATTGTTTTTGATGGAGGCCAAAGGTCATTTGGGGTCACCAGAGGCCAAAAAGTGAATCTCCTGGAGGTACTGTAACCTGGTGTCCATTGTTCAAATGGCAACACAATTTCAAGGTAAGATAGATTGGTAGGTGCAGAAAATATAGTGACAATACTGTAATCTCATTAATATGAAAGGGTCAAAGTCGGAAAGTGATGTTTTGTTGATATCTCTCCAACAAAACGTTTTAGAGGGGTGGTGTAATGGAAAATCTTGTTCGTCTATGTGAAATGCATATGATGACCTCAGTTGATCCCACTTGACCTCATTTGACCTCTGTGACTCGTGTGATGTGTGGATAGTTCTTGTTGAGACATACCAAAACTCCAATTATGCTTCCCTCCCATGATGCTGCTAAGTCAAGTTATTGACCTTTTCGTCAAAACACATCAAAGTAAGTGCAGCAGCACAGGTTGTGCTGGATACAGACTCAGTGTATATGCACAGGTATGCAAGTTGTTGGCAGTCACTGTAACGTTGAAGTAGGAATTTGATCCACCCCCTCTTTGACCCCTGCAGCAATCACAGTGGACTTGTATCAGCCATATTTTGATAGCCTAATGGTCATCACTAATGACTGTATAAGCCTGGTCTCACGTACCCAGTGCAACACCGTGTTACCTCGCGCTCGAGTAATGTGAGAATGCGGATTTACTCGGGGTCGGTGTTTAAATTTCGATCCACCTCCAAACGCAGGGTTCTGTGGTTTTAAACACAGTGTTTATGGTAGTAAATCAAGATAACATGTTTTACGTCACAGATGACCCGTACTTCCAGTTCAGTGGGTGCACATCACAACAAGAGGCTAGCGGTACCGCACTTTGCGCGAAATATTTGACCTCGTTACTATGGTAGCACAACCAATTTAATTTTACTCGGGTACGTGAGAACACATGCTGGAAAACACTGTGTTAACCTGTGGTTTTGTCCTTTTGTAAACACGGGGATTCAGTGCCTGTCGCGGGGTACGTGAAACCAAGCCTTAAGAGTTATTGCAATCACCAGCCCTTTTGAAATTTGCTGTGTCTCTAGTAACAGTTACTTGAAGTCTTCACTTCACCCCTGAAATATAGTGACAGGTGAATGCCATGAAAGGTACACTTCAGCAGTGTGTGTATGGAAAGGCCAGACATAAGCTTGTGTTTTATCGTTTCCTTTGTTTTCTATATCATACATGTGAGGTTGTTGAAGGATGGTTTTATCCTGCCTTTTCCATTATCCAGACAATGTCTGGTTCTGGTGTTTTTGATTAAAATAAAGTGATGAGAATGATTAAAAATACTGTATCTGATTGCCCGAATTAGGACTTCTATTCTGTAGAATATAGTTTACATGTCATCAATGCTTGTCTGATGATCTTAATTGGCTCTGGCTTCTGAACAGATCATGAATACACTGGTGTTTTGCCGTTCATAATTGATGTATCGATTCATTGCCAACTATTCATTGTGTCAGACATTATTAGTAAAAATTCAGCTTTGGTCCTTGTTATTAATTGATTTTGTTCTCTGGGGGTCAGTCATGTCCTG
Source organism: Stichopus chloronotus (assembly GCA_021234535.1). NCBI lineage: Eukaryota > Metazoa > Echinodermata > Holothuroidea > Aspidochirotida > Stichopodidae > Stichopus > Stichopus chloronotus. The sequence continues at coordinate 15,419,200 of CM037841.1, read as the reverse complement.
TTGGATGTCAGAAGTACCTTTCATCAGTGCTGCACATGTTACAGTATCTCAATAGGTATAGTCTATACTGTATTCCAAGGTTACTTCGATCCCATGCAATTATGAGACAGAGCTATTGTACTGCCCTTCAGAGATTTGCTCCATCACCTGTTCCTGTAGAGGAACTGTCCTTCAGAGTCCCTGCACCAGCCAGCTGGCTATCTTGCTGAACATGACTGTGTTTTCCTGGTTAGCTGATGCTGAAACTGAATTTTTGCATCCTTGTCATATTCTGATCAACTTGAAAAGAGAAATAGGGCTGTTGTTCCATGAAGTTTATAGTGTTCTGTAATTATCTGTGGTAGAGATTGGCATACATGTACAGTATTAGGGTACTGCCCTAGATTGGAGTGACATAGTAATGACTGCATGAGACATACTTAGGCATACATAGAGCAGAACACTACAGTAGAGCAGTGTATTATTGACTGTTGGGACAGACTTGCATGTATTACAGTAGTGTCATATACTGAAGTTTTAGGGGTGTTTACAGTCGTGGTTTGACTACCCCAGCGACGGATGTTAAATGTTAGTTACACAGACAGTTCCTGTTACAACTTGCAAGAGAGAGAGGGAGAGACATTAAAACCGAAAAATCCAAAGAGAGAGTGAGAAATCAACTTAGATTTTGCTATCAGAGTTTCATTTTATTTGTTGATTCGACTGATACATAAATGAATGAACTAAGTTGACAATGAAGGTTAAAGATTTAGAAGAGCAGTTACATGACAATGGCAGGTGGGAGAGAGCAAGAAGGAATATGCTGACACAGGCTTACATAGTGTACAGAGAGAGAGAGAGACGTTTACACTTCGACGATTGGTTTACCAGTGGAGACCTTGTAGCCGAACTCACACTTCCTGGGGTAGGAGATCACGAAGTCTACGATGATGTTGACCAGTCAGAATGACATATAGACATGTCATTGTATGTAAATCGTTGCTACCCATGAATTGACCAATCATGTAGCATTATGGAATCTTTAAGCAAACAGTGTCTGAGTTTTGTATCTTTAATGTATTTTTTGTCCACATATACTGATGGAAGGGAATGAAGGAAAGGTTAATAAACTCTGGTAACACCGGAAACTGAACTTAGTATGACCTATGAGTATGGTAGAGTGTAGCATCCGTCATGTACAACATCCCTTTTCCCTTTTAAAATTTTGTCAACCAAAATTTTCTAAAATATGTGATTCATGTCAACATTCGCTGAAGCCGTACAATCATAACAATAGAAGTCGTGAATGCAGTATGAAATTATGTTTGAAATATGATATATGACAGTAATACACTACATGATCTGTACACTTTGGGAGAGATGAGACTGTGGATGTGAAAGTCAGAAACATCACAATCAATGATAACCAATGACAATCATGTGTAAATCAAACTTTGCAAAGAACAAGAAAAATACAAAAATTAACTGTTACACATTGTAAGTGGACACACAAGATAATAAAGTATGCAACTGAAGACAGTGGTCACACACAAGCAGATGGACCCAGAAAAAATGCAATGACCCCTAACATGGCTTTCCTATCTTACATGTGAACACACAGATCATCAGAAGCACAGTACATTTACAATTTCATGTATTTTCTCTGAGATGTTTACATTTTGTTGACGTTCATTGCATGGCCTCAGAGGGCTTCCCAGAAGAGGATCCTTTTGACAATACCTAAGGGAACCCAACAGACCCCCCTCAGTTCCCCTCACACAACGACGATGATGTTGAGGACCTATCCAAAGGTGCACACTTAACAGCTGAGGCCATCACAAAGGCCATTCATATCTTCAAGAAACATCTTGGGTTCAAGGAATCAACCCCAGAAAGAAGGAAAAGGCACAGGCTGTTCAGAGTACCACAGCAGGCTTATTCTGAGATCCAGTTAGGAGGAAGTTTAAGGATGAGATGTTCAAGATTGACCAGGCAAGTAGGGCATCTATGAAGTTTGCTTTAGTAGTCCTTCTGGTGGCTGAGATCCTAATGAGCACAAACCAGCAACTACCAGGACATGCAACTCAGGTCACCCAACAGGAGGCTGGGCAGCCACTCCTCCTTGTGAAACCCCTGGTACTTCTATTCTCTCAAAGGATCGCGGTCAAAATGATGAAGTGTCTGCGGCAGAATGTCTTAGCTACCATGAAGTGGCCTTCTCTAGACACTTAAAACTCCCTTCTGGAGCTCCCCTTGGAAGGGTCAGATTTGTTTGCAGGGTTCTTTCAATCTAAGCTAGAGGAAGAGGTTAGGAGGCATGAAGATGTTGTTGATCCTTTTCATAATCCAGCGATCGCAACAGACAGTCCAGGGATCGCAACAGGGATAGGACATGTGAGAATTTCAGGCTGTCCGACCTATCCATACCGAGCCTGGGCCCAGTCCAGGTGCGACAAAAGTGCTAGTTGTCCCTACCAGCCTCGGGATTGCAACCTTGGTGGTCAGCCCCCCAGATTGGCCTTCGGAGCCCGGCCCTAGGGGTGCCCATGCCATCATCACCAAAACTCAAGCAGTGGGGCGGGGGGAAACCTCAGCTTTTTTCTGCCCTTTGGCATGAGATCAACCTAGACCCATGGGTCCTGAACATAATTAGTTTGGCTACAGGATGGAATTTTCCTCTGTGCCACCCTTAGTCCCCACCCACAGAGTTACACAGGTCCCAAGGCATCTGGACCAGCACCAGGCCCTAGAGTCAGTGATCTGGAGTCTCTTAAGAATTGGGGCCATCAAAAAAACGTCAGGGGGAAGAACAACCTCTTCATTCGTTCCTCCTTCTTTCTTACCCCCAAAAAGAATGGGCAGTGGCGTCCCATACTCAATCTTAAGCCACTGAAAAGCCTTTAAGTGAGACCCAAAAGATTCCGAATGGAAACCTTGTTGATCGTTCTCCTGTCCTAGGGCATTTGGGCTTCGAGCGTCGATCTACAGGATGCTTACCTACACAAACCCGTACATGAGAGGGACCAGAGATACCTAACTTTTGTCTATTGAAACCATTTGTTCCAGTTGGTTGCACTCCCCTTCTGCCTTTCGACAACTCCATGGACCTTCCTGAGTCACCAGTGCGGTGGCGGAACTAAGGAGAAGAGGGATCATTCTCTTTGCATATTTAGACAACTTGTATATCTTAGGTTACTCATACAACATGGTTTTCTGCAGTTAAGAGGTAGTGGTCAACCTCCTGGCCCATTAAGGCTGGCTGATAAACCAGGAGAAGTCTTCTCTCATCCCGTCCCAAACATTTTCTGGGAGCTACTCTCAACCCGGAAGGGAGGGATCTCCTCCCCCGCTCTAGAAAGAATAGACTCTCTAGTTGCGTTAGTTCAGAAGGTAATGACACCTTGTTCTCCGGCATTAGACTGGCTGCAGGCACTAGGCATGATGGCAAGCATGGTGGACTTAGTCCCTCTGTGCAGATTGAGGATGCGTCCTATTCAGCTTCATCTACTCAGTCACTTTTGTTCGACTTCAAGGAAAATAGCCCTTTCAGTCTGATCTCACTCTTGGTTACACCTCACCTCCAGCGGTGGGCCAATCCGGAGAAATGTTCCCAGGGAGGCCCTTTTAGGAACACTGTCGACAGACGTCCATCACAATGGATGCTTTCCTCTTGGGCAGGGGAGCTTGGTGGCAGGACAGGATGACAGCGTGATGAACTTGGTCCAATGAGGAAAGCGGGAAACATAACAACGAGTTGGAACTTCTCGCAGTATCTCTGGCAGTGGAATGCCTCCATCCGCATCTATATGGTCACATGGTCACTGTCTTTACAGACAACTCCGCGGTGCTGGCTTACATAAACCACAAGGCAGGACCCATTCTCCATCCCTCTCTCTACGGAATCCGCCACTAGGACTTCAGCATCTACATCTAACTGCTTGGAAACTATCAGGGATTCCTTCGAAGCCGACGGCCTTTCAACTGTCGCTGCCTCTCTGTCATCACACTCAAGAAGATCCACCATCCGTAGGACTTCTGATTCAAGAGTCTTGAGGTTCATCAAATGGTCGCTGGATTGAGAAACAGATCCCACTATGCCTCTAGAGGAGGTTTCAGACTTCCTGACAACCCTCTTCTCGGAGGGCTTGAGGGTCGCTACAGTGCACAATAACCTGTTAGTGATAGCTGCAGTTTATAAAGTGTTTTCAGATGGGGTCTTCATAGGTTTCCCATCTCCTTCGTGGTATGAGCAACTACAAACCTGCTAAGAGGAAGCTCACCCCCTCCTGGTCCATTAATGATGTTCTTCATTCCTCTCCCAAAGGCCTCTGTTGAACCTATACAGGATTCCAGCCTGCCAGATTTAACCAAGAAAACCACTTTTCTTATAATTGCATCTTCAGCTCAAAGAAGCTGTCTCCATGTTCTAACTGTCAGACGTGGACACATTCGTTTCCAAGCACATGGTGTTCGCCTAATTCCTGATTTGGACTTCGTTCCCAAGATTCAGACTTTAGATTTTATTCCAGGAGACCTTTTTCTCCCAGAGATGATTTCTTTGTCATTCGAACAGGAAGATAGGCAGTGGTGCCCCGTCTGGTGTCTGAAGTGATATCTGAAGTGAACCAAGCACGTAAGGACCTCAGAACGCCTTTTTTGTCTTACCACGACAGCCATAATCCGCGGCCTCAAAGGACACTGTGTCCAAATGGCTAGTCCAGTTGATTACTCTGTTCGCTCAGGGCCATCAAGTGAGGGCCCATGATATCGGACGAAGGTACCCCCAAGGCTCTTTTTGCCAACATACCTCTTGGGGATGTCATGAAGGCCTCAGCATGGAAGACCCCATCAACATTTGTTTCCTACTACCTAACAGACACACTCAGTGCCGAAGCAGCCGTTGGTCATGCGGTCTTGGGTAGCTCAGTGCCCCGACCTCCATGTTTGTGATCTCCCACCATCTGGCGGTGCAACTTAGTGCATTAGTCAGTTTTAGACAGGTAAGTAGGAGTGAAGTAAATTTCACAAAACTTTGTGGTTTGGGAATTTACGAGCGACATACTTACCTGTCTACATTCCCACCATCCCTCCCCACATAGCGGTGGAGGCAGCTTCGCTTTCAGCTTGGTTTCGCTGCTTTCAATCGTTTAAGGTATGCTACAGTTGTTGGTATGATTCTTTTGTTTCTCTTATTACATGTTCAGATTTAGAAGGAAGAGGGCTATTACTTCTAGCGGGTGGTCTGAGCAGGGGTATTGCGGAAGTTCGGTGCTATTTTCTACCAGGTGCACAGGCACGGAACAGATTTTGTTAATTAGTCATAGTTTTAGACAAGTAGGCATGTTGCTCATGAATTCTGAAAGCACAAAGCTTTGTGGAATCGAATGCATTTTGATGAACATCTGTTAATTGAAATTCTTTTTGTTTCTTACTGAATGCATGCAATGGTTTCCGAGTTGTCTAAATGGATTGATGGAATTGCGAAACAAAATTCACTGCACCGACAAATCTACTTACTGCTTTAGGATTACTGGGACGTGGTGTGTTTCTGATTACATTAGATTGTAATGGTTTAAAGGGGAACTCCAGTTAAGGAAAATGTCTTCTTACTTATTTAAGCCATTTCAAACCATTTTCATTTATATTCTTGACATTTTGAAATGAACCTCTAATGGGCAACATGGTATGTTCAAGCTTCCCACCCCACATAGTTTCTAACACTATGCTCATATATGAAGGGCACGGCCATTATGATGTAATTGACTGTGATCTCTATGGCTTGTGACGTAATCGACGACCAACCATGATCAACGTGATTAACCTACATAATTAGTTGTTAGACACTGTGTATTCAATGTGGCTATCACAAGATAAGGTAATCGATAAGATCGCAATAAAACACAGAAGAAGAGGAATTTTCCATCAAAAGGCAACATTACGCAGTGTGAGCCGCTGCGAACAATACCGTGAAGATAAAGAAAACTTAAGTACTAAGTGAACCTTTTCAGAGGCAGGGGAAAAAGGCATGTAATTTCGAATTATGTAGGACAGACAGGTTGGTCGTCGACTACGTCACAAGCCTCAAAGATCACAGTCAATTACATCGTAATGGCCGCACCCTTCGTGTACATGCATGGTGTTAGAAACTCTGTTGGGTGGGAAGTTTGAACATATCATGTTGCCCATTAACAGTTCGTTTCAAAAGGTCAAGAATATGAATGAAAATGGTTTGAAATGTCTTAAATAAGTCAGAAGACATGTTCCTTGACTGGAATTCCCCTTTAAAGTAAGCATAGTCTTCATTGTCGATATGAATCAGATGTCCCATACACGTAACAGACTTACTAAACAAATGACACTTCTGACACTCCTGAGGTGGGGTTCTAAGACCATGGCTAATTACGGAAAATGGATTGTAAATGACGTTTATGTGACGCTGTATCCTGCGAACAGATTATGAGGTCGTTACGGTGTGCCACGACAAATTGCTCTGAATGAGGAATGGTCGTCAAAACGTCATTAATAAAAATAAAAAAAAAGCAGGTGACAAATTCAAACATGAGGTAATCTGTGATAAAAGTAGTGCTTAGAACCTGCAAATGGAGCAATACCTGTATATTTCTGTTACCTTTTACTCAAATGAAGACAAAGGAATGCACTCTTTTAAGTCTATTGTACTCAAAACAGTGGCTTGGGAATGACAAATTTTCGTAAATGTGTCATTCACCAATGGAAATGGACATCTTCTACTCAAGTAGCGAAAATCTGTTACAACTCTTTTCTCGTAGGAGTCTTTTTTGGGGGTAAGAAACACTGGAGATGTATATGATTGGTGTCCAATTGCTAAAATGCCAATTTTTACAAGTTTTCTCATCTCCTTTGATGCCAATTTTTGTCTCTTTCGGGCAGCTTGTAAGATCTGATAAAAGATGGCTCTTCATTGTCTAATTTGAACTTAACCGCTGAATCAGTGCATGGCGAAGTTTCACTGTATAGAGAAATTCTTCTCTAGTTTGCTCCAACATGTTGTACATTTCAGAGCTTTCTGCATCATTCAAGACACTACCATGAAAGTTTACATGTTTGTGAAAAACTTCAGATTCAGTGAGTGACACAATAGAATCAGTCGGATCTAGATGAGGATACTTATTACAATGGAGAATTGTAATAGCATGATGTGTCTGGTTGCTATCTGAACATGATGGTAACATAGTTTTAACATGCATGACATCATTATACACTGGCGTAGAAATAGACATAGAAAACACTTCAGGCAGACATTCTTGAAAAACGTTGACAATATCTTGTGTCGTGACATATACCTTTTGGACTATTTTTTTGGATAACGAACAGTGTTTTACCTTGATTTTGTCTTAAGAATAGGCGCTCAATTTTTGTGGAGTTTCAAGAGCATTGCCAATGATTTTAAACAAATCTGCATGGATATGCTGAGACATCACAATTTTTGAGTGCATTTGGCAAATGAGTTGGAACAACAACATAACTTTGTCTTGGATAGAGGACTATACTTTTAAGTGGTTTCAGAAAACATTTACGTCTATGCAAAAAAAATGAATTATCAGTGAAATCAAGACTACCTTTCAACTTTTTCAAGGAATTGCATCCCAGGATAAGATCAAGACCTGATAAGTTGTGTGCAGCAATCGCGTAAATTGAAATGGGTGACCTTGAAGCGAAGGGGAAACTTTACTGTCTCCATATGTGGGATCTCCATTGCCCAGATGAAATGCCACATGTTCAATATTTTACTTTGGGAGACGAGATAAATATTTTGATCTGACCACAGTGTCATGAGAGATAAGGCTCATGTTATAACCGCTATCTAACACAATAAGGATAGAGGCATCCCTGCATTAGCTCTTATTAGTTCTTGTCGTCCAGTCTTAGTGTTATGGCATCTTCACTGTAGTGTAGTTAAGTATCAACGGGTTTACAAGTTGGTTCACTGACTATCACGTAGCTTATGGGAAGAAGAGTTCAACAAAGATGATGACTAACCGCATCACAGTATTTTGTAAAACTTGCAACTGTCTAAGGCAGAAGTATTTGTCATACCATAATTTCAATACCATAGGTAATCTGTGATTAAAGAAGAGAGTAGTATAGCTCAGGCGAAAAGGGATTAGTGGCAGAATGAAGACAGAAGAAGATACCAGCATATTTGACTATCTAAGTCATCAATGTGAGTCTTGAAAGACAGCTTGTGGTAGATGAGAAGACCCAGGTATTTGGCAAAATCCGTTTTGTAAACCTGATTTCCTCTGACCAAGAAAGAAGCCTAACAAAACTGGTCATTACTCAGTCTTATGAAAAACAATGTAATTGCATCAGTGTTAGCTGTTGCAGCAGTTTGCCTGATGTCAAGTTTAGATCAAAGGTGATTGTGAGAAGGGTTGACTGGCCCTGGGGTACAGGGTCAATGTCCATGATATACTAGAATGTGTGTAATATGTTTTCGATGGGCACGGTCTGCTAATAGTTCTTTGGAGCAAGATCTGCTCAAATTTAGGACTTTCACGGTTGTAAACCGGCTGCAGTGTTCTGATCCAGATGAGGTTCATGCACAGAATATACGAAACAAATATCATGCGGAAGTTCAAGCATCTGTATTGTTCTGTGTCATTTGTCGCTTACCACTGAGTTCAACATAACCAACATATTAAAGGAAAGGAGGATAACAGAAGATTCTCTCAATAAGATATACAGAATAGCCTAACGTGGGTTGGATTGAGAGTTGGAGTTCCATCTTATGAAGTATTTGGAACTGGTAAATACTACATTAGCACTAAGCTTTAAAATTTGGGAGAGAAATGCCCTCCTTCCAGAAAAAGTAGGAGGGATTTTCAGAGTCGTTGGGTAAGCCTGGAACATTGTATATCATATTTGGATCTAATTTCAAACAACATTTTAGTTAAGCCTAAACCCTAGCCTAACACTCACCAGTACTGGCGTTAGCCCTTAATCTTCCTCTTCTGAGATCCGCATATGTGGACATTTCGTGGAACACTTTTGCCAACATTACGAGATATAGACCTTGAAGTGGAAAGCTGTGATGATCGATTTCCATCTACCGCCTCATTGCTTTCTTCTGTTTTGGTTCCTTGTGAAGCAAAGGAACTTATGCAGTCATGAAATGCAATTGTATCAGATTGAGTTGATGTGCCCTACTGTTGTGGTGGAGTCAAAGGTCATTTGGAATCACCAGGGGCAAAAAGAGGAATTTCTTTGAGTTTCTGTAACTTGGTGGCCATCATTCAAATGAAGACATAATTTCAGGATGAGATAGATTGGTAGGGGGAGAAAATACAGCAACATTAACATGCAAGTTGTTATGTCAATTACTTCCACATAGAAGTTACGCACACAGAACTTCTGTACTGTACTTTCTTGAAGTAATTCTTCCATTCACATCATCAGGGCCTGGTTGATCTCAATTGATCATTGCCCCTCCCCCAATAAAGAAGAAAACTGTATGGTATCCACAAACTTTGATAGTATCCACAAACTTTGATTTTCACCACTGCCCTGCAATTTCAATCTTTCTCTGAGGCTGTGTTTAAAGTTAACGGATTTTCATGCAAGGAACCAAAGTGCCCTTGGGCTCTTTTTTCCCACTTATTTTGGAAGAATTTTTCAAGTATGAACAGGGCAAAATGGCCCTGTTTATATCAACTTGAAGATGTTAGGAAGGAAAAATAATGCTGGAAAACAATGCAGGAATTTTTCTCATAAAATTGTAACTGTGCAGGATTTTAGAAACCAGGTGTGGGCACAATCGCACACCTTAGAACAAACACTTGCTCACATCAACCATGTTTTGAGATTACTAAAGCCATTTTTGATTCCTTGCCAAAGGCAGAAGGAGTATGCAATGGTGATGTCATGTGTGTGTATGTGCATGTGGGTGTGTGTATGTGCGTGGGTGTGTATGTGTGTTTGTGTGATGCCCTGCTTGTAAACACGATATCTCAAAAAGGGTAGCCTTGACGGATCTCATACTTTGCTGTGTGGGTTGGTCATAGTGAGTGGATGACCCCTATTGTTTATGGTGGGGGTCAAAGATCATTCGAGGTCACCAGAGGTCAAAATGTGAAAACCTTGTGAGCACAAGATCTCAAGAACGGTAACTGTGACTGATGTCATACTTCATGTGTGGGTTGGTGATATTGACTAGATGGTCCCTATTGTTTTTTATGGAGGTCAAAGGTCATTTGAGGTCACCAGAGGTCAAACTGGTAAAAACCTTGTAAACACGATATCTCCAGAAGGGTAACTGTGACAGATGTCATATTTAGTGTGTGGGTTGGTCATATTGAGTAGATGATCCCTGTTGACTTTGCTTCTTGTGAGAGCTTTCCTCGTCAGAAACCTTGAGTACCTTTCTTTTCTTTACTGCTAGGTTTTGTGTTGATTCTGCATTACATAAAATTTCATTTGCTCCTTGCTTTATTTTTGATTATTGTTTATTTTGATTATTTTTAGGTTTGACTATTTTCAATTATTTCTACTGTAGGTGAAATCCCTACGTTGTTGAGTAGCACAACAAACCTCGCCGTGATAGCCAATGGTGCCATTGTGCTATAGCCTGTACCTTTCATTATTACATAATTTTGTTTTTTGATGACGTAATACTTTCTTAATTTGAACGTTAAGATTTATATACATATATTACATATTTTGTTAAATAAGGCTCCTCAATACTTTTTTTGTATTGTTTTCATTTTGTTAAACAACAAGGTACAGTAAAACCCCGCTTATCCGAACCCCGTTTATCCGAAACCCCGTTTATCCGAACTGGCCGTTCGGTTTCGCAAAACTGGCATCATAGACAAGCAATGTAAACTTTCAGCCTAGATTTGACAACATTTTACCTCTCTGTTTAACTTTTTTCGATCCTCGAAGATCTTTATTGTGGTTAAACCAGCTATTGTTAATGTTTATCTCTACTACCAACTTAAACCGCCAAGCCGGAGGATGAATACATGATTCAGAAATACCCGGCTAATTCTCCGTGTGTTTTCTTTCTTTGTTGTCGGCGTAGAATCACAATAGCGTCACTAACTCCATACTGACAACAGCCTATCAAAGTGTACGAAACTTAGGCTTTTCATGCAAAGCCCCGCGCTAGCGTTAGCGCTGCCCAACAGTTGTTCTTTTTACACCTAACAATTAATGCAGTGATTGGAATTAATACGCGTGTGGAAGAATTTCAATCAGACTTAAATCTGGGTGTAATAGGTGAGAATAAAGTGAACTGATGGCCCCAGATGAGAAAGTTAACAAGCTTTAAAGCTTGAAATTCAAAACAAATAAATCCCGTCTTCGAAAATCTTGCGGCAGTATCTTTGAATTCATTCATGCATTGTGGCAAGGGAACCGATAGCCCCATTAACACTTAGGCCTAACGAGCTTGTAAAAGATAGCAAGCTTCTTAAACCTTGTTAAACTTCGGAAACGATTAAGCCATTTTGATAAAGTCCATCAAACTTTTCAAATCTCCTGATCCAATTAAGGCGATACAACAAACGATTCAAACAAATAAAATGAGCCGTAGGCCTACTCAAGACATATGGGCGAATTATCCCTAGCCACGTTTGATTCCAATCATTATTTAAAAAATGAAGCAGAGCACGTTATTTTTCTACTACCGAGACTCCGGCATTTCGATAGGCCTAGCTTTCAAACAGTATCAGGCAAATAACCGCGCTGTTACTGCTAATGTTACTGTTAATGTAGCTAGCGCCCGCCCGAATTCGCAAGTAGCGGTAATAGCGGTTAGACTGTCGGGGTTTTTAAGTAGCATGCTTCTCACCTGACATCTCCCTTCTCCATGCAAGTGTTTATACCGTTTGTAGAGGTAAAATTTATATGCATGTTCGTTATTTTAGCGCATTTTTTGAAAATGTAGGCTATTGTTGCTTTTGGTTTATAATGTTAGGATTCCGTGTGTAGGCTATGTGTTATCCTGCCGCCGAGCAAAGTATCGCAACCCAGACGGACATCCATTGCCCTCATTCAATTTATCCTCCTTGGAAGTTCAATCTAAGAAGAACACACGAAACACTTTGAATTTTCAACAAATGTTTATTTTTTAATACGAAACCAAAGAAATAACACGGAGACAACCTAACAATGGTTAATTTCACTTTATTGATAAGCACATACTTCACTTGGAGTAGCATATTAACGATAAACATGAAACCCCGTTTATCTGAACTTTTCCGTTATCCGAACGACGTCTGGTCCCGACGTGTTCGGATAAACGGGGTTTTACTGTATATATCTTTAATTTTGTGTTTTGCTTTTCATGTTTTCGCCTGTATTTAGGCGTCTTGTTGTCATTGGGACAGGCCTACGTTACACAGAGTGTACTATACACCCCCCTTTTGATTTTGGGTATGACTTTCCTTCCAGCAGATGTACGTTTCAGTATTTGCAACCAGTTTAAACCCGGGAGGGATTGAGACCTACTTTCAATGTGCCCCCTTTGCTGTTCTTGCATGTGACGTAATCCGTGCGAACGTTGGGAATATTCATCTCCAAGTTGGACCACAAGGCTCCCACTCATAGTAAGGGAGAACTCTCAGGTTCTCGCTGGTTCTCACCAGTAGGCTTTGGACGAGGAGGTCGTCTTGGGCCACTGCCGTTTCTGGTCGATAAGCATGTCTCAAACTCCTGGAAACCTTGGCGGGAAAGCAGTCCTTGTCTGCACTTCCTGCCCATAAGGAACACTCACTCAGGGTGCCACTTGTCGATTCTCTTCAGGCTGACTTCAGTTTTGGAAGAAACCCGAAACAAGGTGGTCCCAGGGTCTGGCGCTGGGGATGTTCAGAGATCCCCTGTGGAAGGTGGATTGCTATCAAGCAGACCCAGCTGCTAGAACCGGTCTTAAATTCTGGTTGGTATTCCTTCTAAGGTGGGGGGAATTCTTGAGAAAGAGCACACATTCAGCTGCCCGAGGATGATCTCCAGTTTCACTGGCAGACGTTGGGAAACTGATCCACTTCCTGGGTCTCTGTCCTGGCTTGTTGACGATCAGTTTGCAGGTGTTGTGCACAAGTCGATGCTGGTGCGCAGGGGCAACGCATTTGCATGGCCTTCCTCAGAAGCCTGGAGCAGGCTGGTGAACCAGGTGTTTGCTGGACCCGCTGAAACAGCATGAGACGATGGCCTTTACATCATTCATGGCACCAACAGCACCCACCCAGCCCCCAGCACATTCCGCTCCTGCGTCTTCCCATTGGAAGGTGCTGCACTGCCACACTAGGAAGGTGAAAGTTCAGGTTATGGAGGTCTTTCTGCAGGTTGCAGCAGGGATGGTGGGTTACAATCTTTTCTGGGTCGAGGCAAAGTGCTTCCAGAGCTGGTGACCTTGCCAGGTATGGTCAGCAGATTTCGTCGCAGTTCCCTTTTCGACCCTAGCTGGTGCACACCTTACTGCGGGACTTCCAGCAGTAGTGAGATTGAGGAAATATTCAGGTTCCTTGGAGTCATTCTGCCAAAGTGGGTGGGTGCAAAAAATGGTTACCTAAGGGTGTCACATCAAGTTCACAAATGGCCACCTCTCTTTGTGGGCGGGTGGTCGACACCCAACCCAGAAAATCCACTCCACCAGGAAATTCTGGAAAGGGAGTTACATGACCACCTCAAAAGGAAGTTACATGACCACCTCAAAAGGAAGGGTGACGTAAGAGGACGAACTCCACTCCAGTCATTCTTCTTCATGGCCTCCAAGAAAAGTGCATGTGGAGATCGTTCCTGAATCTCAGGCCATTGAATCCTGACTAGGAACTCCAAGGAAACTCCACACAAAGACCCAGGCTTTCATCTCCACTCAAAGTAGGGGGATGTGGGCTGGCATCATTCCATTACACATTCTCATTGCCCTTGCTTCTTATGGCTCTTCCCTTCAGGCTCTGGACATCCCCAAATGTGTTTATCTGGGTTTCAAGGGAAAGTTGTTACGAAGCTTTAGCTCCATGGCATATTGCTCTTTGCGTACCTGGACAATTGGCTGATCCTTGGGCACATTCGCTAACAAGCTGAAGCCAACCTTCTCGAGCACTCCTGCTGGGTGATCAACTATTTCCTGCTGAGTAATTGAACTTAAACTTAGAGAAAGTGTAAATGTCAAAGGTTATTGAATTTTGCATGTCAAAATTACCAAACAAAACATGTACTTACTGCAGTTAAACCTCGCCTTGTTGTTTTTATCCTGTTGTAGCTGGGAGTACTTTCCTCATGATCATGCCCGTAAGAGAGCGTATCGATGGGGTGAAGATGGTATCTTGGGGATAACTGACAGAGAATGCAGACTTTGTCTCTGCTTGGCTCTATGGAATGGAAAGGACGCTATCCTCAAGGAGCGCTTGTTTGGATTGACAGGTTTGCTTCTTCAGAGTCTATAAGTTTAAAGTCCGGTTCACACTTGGGCGATTCAACACGCAAGTTCAACTTTCAACTACAATTGCACACTTGAATAGCTGTTTCCATTAATGAATGCAAAATATGAACTTCAACAATGATTTTCCTCTTTCAAGAAATCCAGGATTGAGAGACATTGTGATGATATTTTATTCTGAACAACTTTAATGATCAGCTCAATTTGCATCAACTTAGTTGAAAGTTGAATTGCGTATTGAATTGCGCTAGTGTGACCCAGGCTTAATAGATATTAGAGCTGTGTTGTTAAAGACTAGTAACCTTGATTATTTACCTTAATCCACTTACACAACAATCGCTCTCACATTATGGTCTACTGTGCGAAGAGAACTGCTATTGTTTTATTCCTTGCCAAATTTAAAAGGAATCAATGCGATTGTGATCTCATGTGCATGTGCGCATGCTTATGCCCTTGTTTTCGGGTGGGATCGAGGACTGAAACAATAGATTTTAGGTCCTTTGTAGAAAATTCAATAGATTTCTCCAGTCCTCTCAAGATTAACAATAGACAGTCTATTGTTAAGATTAGGGTTGAGGAAAAAAAAAAAAAAAAGAAAGCACAGTGAGGTCCTAGGAATGAATAGAAAACAAAATTGTGTGTGTGTGCGTGTGCATCTGTGACACTTGCTTAGGTACGCTCTAACTCAATAGGGGAAAGTCAGAGGAAAGTCAAACTTGGTATGTAGGTTTGCTATATTGAGAAGGTGTGCCCTATTGTCTTTGGTGTACGTCAAAGGTCATCTGTGGAAAGTGGGACAAAAGTCTGTTTAGTTTGGGTACGCTCTAACTCAATAGGCGAAAGTCAGATGATAGTCAAACGTGTTATGTAGGTTTGCCATATTGAGAAGGTGTACCCTATTGTTTTTGGTGGAGGTCAAAGGTCATCTGTGGAAACTGGGGGGGGGGCAAAAGTCTTTTCTTGGGTACACTCTAACTCAATAGGGGAATGTTAGATGAAAGTCAAACTTGGTATGTAGTTTTGCCCTATTAAGAAGGTGTGCCCTATTGTTTTTGGTAGAAGTCAAAGGTCATCTGGGAGAACTGGGGCAAAAGTCTGAAAACCTTGTTACGCTATGAATGCTTATTTGTTCCATCAGTCTCCCATCACTGAATCATGGAAGTACTGCTTGAGTTAGCAGTTTCATGATCAAATGAAGATGCAGCAGTGCTGTTGGAAGTACTGTAGGTGGTCACACCAGACAAGTTTTGGCTGGATCAGTTTACCTCATCGTGCTTGAGTGCTAATGTGTGCATTCATGTAAATGTCTTTCAATTAGGTGGGCAGGACACAAAGAAATTAAGTCAGTTGGTGTTCTTGCCAGTGGAAACTAGATCCCAGGAATTCCCCCCAGGGCATATGCTTTCAGAGTTGGGTTAATTTTAAAGGGGCATAGATGTGATAGATGTCAGTGGTTATTACTGGCAGTACTTACAGTACAGCATCTCTTCCATTACATTCTTGAAAGCAGAGCTTGCATTACTTTGTCCTGTAGTTATACATGGTATTGAAAATCATGTTGTTGGCTAGTGAATGGAATGCCATCTTTCCTATGATAATACATACTTGTTGAGTTGGGTGTAGTACTACTTTTGGTTCCATGTGTTAGCAAGGGAACCTCTGTTGTCAAGTTGGTGTGTATATGTGTGTGATGTGTGCGTGATGCCAATGGAATGTGAGGTATGTGGCTTGATAGCTCAATTTGTTATTTCTTTGCAGAAGGCAACAGAAATCTATGTAATGGTGATGTCCAGACGATTCGTGTGTGTGTATGTATGCGTGTGTGCACATCTGTGACACTTAATTAGGTATGCTCTTACTCAATAGGGGAAAGTCAGATCAAAGTCAAACTTGGTGTGTAGGTTTGCCATATTGAGAAGGTGTGCCCTATACCTTTGACTTGATCAGTTTACGTCCTCATGCTTGAGTGCTGATGTGTGCATTCATGTAAATGTCTTGCAGTTAGTGAGGTGGGCAGGACACACTCAAAGAAAATTAGTCAGTTTGTGACTTGGTGTTCTTACCAGTGGAAACTAGACTCCAGGAGTTCCCCCCAGGTCATATGCTGTCAGAGTTGGGTTAATTTTAAAGGGGCATAGATGTGATAAGCCTTATTGCAATTTGAAGAACTGATTCTTAAGGACTTTAAATGAAAGATTCACAGCTGTTTGGGCTTTGTAAAATGAATGGGATATTGCTGTATATTGCAGGAATCAACATCTTCAATTCATTGCATTAATTGAAATGGCTTTTTTGGTTTCGTTGATAATAGTAACCTTTGTAATCATGCATATGTGTGTGTGTAAGGGTGTGTGTAAGGGTGTGTGCGTGGGTGTATGTGTGTGTGTGTGCATGTATGTCCGTGACGCCCTACCTTGTAAACACGATATCTCAAGGAGGGAAGCTTGGACAGATCTCATATTTGGTATGTAGATGTACCATATTGAGAAGAAGAATGCTATTGTTTTTGGTGGAGGTTAAAGGTCATTTGGGGTCAACAGGGGTCAAAATGTGAAAACCTTGTAAACACGATATCTCAAGAAGGGAAGCTTGGACAGATCTCATATATGCTATGTAGGCGTCCATATTAAGAAGAAGAACCCTATTGTTTTTGGTGGAGGTCAAAGGTCATTTGGGGTCAACAGGGGTAAAAATGTGAAAACCTTGTAAACACGATATCTCAAGAAGGGAAGCTTGGATAGATCTCATATTTGGTATGTAGGTGTATCATATTGAGAAGGAGAACCCTATTGTTTTTGGTGGAGGTCAAAGGTCATTTAGGGTTAAAAGGGGTCAAATTGTGAAAACCTTGAAAACACGATATCTCAAGAAAGGAAGCTTGTAGAGATCTCATGTTTTGTATGTAGTTGTACAATGTTAAGTATAGGAACCATATTGTTTTTGGTGGAGGTCAGAGGTCATTTGGGGTCAACAGGGATCAAATGGTGAAAACCTTGTAAACACGATATCTCAAGAAGGGGAGCTTGGACAAATCTCATATTTGGTATGTAGGTGTACCACATGAGGAAGAAAAACCCTCTTGTTTTTGGTGAAGGTCAAAGGTCATTTGGGGTCAACAGGGGTCAAAATGTGAAAACCTTGTAAACATGATATCTCAAGAAAGGAAGCTTGGACAGATCTCATATGTAGTGTGTAGATGTACCATTTTGATAAGAAGAATCGTATTGTTTTTGGTGAAGGTCAAAGGTCATTTAGGGTCAACATAGGTCAAATTTTGAAAACCTTGAAAACACGATATTTCAAGAAAAGAAGCTTGTAGTGATCTCATATTTAGTATGTAGGTGTACCATATTGAGAAGAAGAATCCTATTGTTTATGGTAGGGGTCAAAGGTCATTTGGGGTCATCAGGGGTCAAGTTGTGAAAACCTTGAAAACACGATATCTCAAGAAAGGAAGCTTGAAGAGATCCCATGTTTTGTATGTAGTTGTACCATGTTGAGTAGAGGAACCCTATCGTTTTTTGAGAAGATCAAAGGTCATTTGGGGTCAACAGGGGTCAAATTGTGAAAATGTGACAAATGTGACACATACTAATGCTATTATATCAGATTCAGAAAAAAATTTCTCTTAAATAGATCATGGAAACCACAATGCATTTCTGCATTCTGGTTGATATTTATGAACTCAGGCGTATCATTTTGCAGAAGGTTTATTTCAGGTTCAAGAAACGGTAGTGCCCTTGAGCTGTTGTGAAATCATTAAAAATACACATTGTATGTAAAACTGTTGATGGTTGGTCACATTAGTGCTATGGAAGTGGTTCCACGTGGGTGCATGTTTGTCATTTTTGGGGTCTAATATTTGAAATGAGCCATTTTATAAAAGCATGAAATGTGTTTCTTTCTCTACATATTTTATGTTACAAAAGTGAGGGTTCATGGTCAGAAATGGGCCATATATGGGCTATTGTACAAAATAATGCAATATGCTCCCTTTTACTTCATAATTTACACTATATACTACCATCTGTGCGAGGAACCATGGCGCCCTTGGGCTCTTGTCTTGTTCGCGAGGAATGACTTTTTGTTCTTGGCAGGTTGTCAGAAATCCAATCTTTTTATACACTTAACTCAATTACAGGATCAGTCATATTGGGAGAATAGGCTTTATGGAAACTCTATAATGGCAAT
The DNA here is from genome assembly GCA_021234535.1 of Stichopus chloronotus. Lineage (NCBI taxonomy): Eukaryota > Metazoa > Echinodermata > Holothuroidea > Aspidochirotida > Stichopodidae > Stichopus > Stichopus chloronotus. The sequence continues at coordinate 15,400,608 of CM037841.1, read as the reverse complement.
ATAGCTGCTTTATCTTTATTAACAATAAAAGTGTAGAACTGGTAACAAAATTTTATAGGTCAGGTCGAAACTCATAGGCCTAAACATTTCTGAAGTAGTTACACAAAATGAAGGATACTAAATTTTGTCAGTTTATTACAATATTACAAAAAAAAGAAGCAAAACACAAGAAAAACCCAGATGTTTATAAAGTCAAAGTTATTGCCTGTGCGCTGGCGATTTTACGAAATCAGTTACAATCACAAAATCAGTTGGCGTAGTATTTTGAAAACATGTTCTATTGTCTGTGAGGAAAACAGTACGCTGGCCAGAGACAAAGGTGTACCGTGTGTAGCGCATACCTCCCTCCACGGAAGGAGCCCAGCGTTTTATGCACTACATACTTTAGGGAGAAGAAGAAGAATGTTTATCGACAAAGTTCCAATTTCTGTACTGTTTGTGCTCTAGTTAATGATATTCTGCAAATTGTGCAGTCCTACAGGTCCTTTTGTACATGATTTGTTGGTGATTCAATATAATAATACTTCTGGTTGTTCCTATAATTATGATACGATATACTGAATACTGATATGTAAATAGTATTTTCAGGGTGCTGATTTAGGAGCCTGTGCCGCACTATTGGTGCTCTAGTTGGTACATTTCAAAGGTTATTTGAGGTCAGCAGAAGTCTACATGTGAAAACCTTGCAAACACGATTTCCTAAGAAGGGTTATATTGACTAATGATTGGTTATAGTGAGTAGATGATTCCTATTGAATTTGGTGGAGGTCAAAGGTAATTTTTAGGTCCCTAGAGGTCAAACTGTGAAACCCTTAAACAAGGATGGTAAAAGTGTAAATTTCCCAGGAGGGTAATTATAATGTAGTCAGATTTCCCGGCAAAACCTAACGTGGCGCCGTAGGCATCATTCGATCATAAAGCAATTTGCCATGCTAGGGTGGGGTCAAGGGGCTTGCCATGGAGCCCCTTATGGGATCCAGGGACGAAACCCAGGGCAAAGCTCCCAGGAACTCAGCGATTTTCGCATTTTTGGCTGAACCATTTAAAATTTGTCCCTAATGTTATTGTATCGAGTGAAAACAGGATAGTTCGATTAGAACAAAAATTAGTGATATTGTTTCTAAATCAAAATGTTCTATGAAATATTGCACATGTCATGTAGAGTAAACTGTATTACATACATCTTTGAAGTTGAAATGTCCCTAAAGTCTCATAAAAAAATCAGGTAAGATTATGTACAGCCTTCCCAAATTTTAAGTAATGACATCCTAAGGTAATGAGTGTATATCCAGTGGTTTACCCACCTTGGCAATTCATATTTACGTATTACAGGGAACAAATGGCTTTTTGTAAGTTGCAGACTTCAGTTTTTCAAGAACATTTTTTTTTGCTTTCTCTTGATCCTAGTCACTTTAAAATGTTTAGACTAAAGGTCTGAAGAAGTAGACTATTGGTTTCGTGAAGGGTTTTGATCATAGAAATATGCGTTCATATTTGTAATTTCTGTGGGTTGCGATATATCCGCTAGCTGTCCTTCTGTAGATAATTTGCGTAGGAAGGCCTAAGGCAGGCCTAAGCTTATGCTTTTTAATTGACATTGAACGTAGTAAAGGAGGTATACATAGAACCCTCTGAAAACATTTGCTAATGCTATTTTTCATATAACTTGAAAAATATTGATCATGAGTAACAAATAAGGGCATTTATTCACAGGAATAGTAACTTTCTTCAGTTTTTGGTATAGATTGAACATTGATGAAGCATTTGGGATACACAATTGAATGGATTTATTTACCTGTTATTTGCCGATGTAACTATTTAAGAAACCACATGTATGATCTCTACCATACTGTGATCGAAACAAGTATGGTATGTACAATGTTTACCCGGCAGTTCTCGTGGTAACTCGTTGCTCTTCTGTGGCCTCTTTGTAAGCTGGGTGGATATACCCTTATACCTGGGTATGGAATAGCCTGTGATTGGGGGTTACAGAAAATTCCAAGCCAAGTGCTTCAAGTTGTGTACACGAAAGCTGCGTACTCTACCAGTCATATTCCGTGCAAGTTAACATTTTAGTTAGAAGTGGGCGACAATGAAAGATTAAAATTAAGTTTCAATATTTACAAGAGGTAAAAACAAAAACAAAGCAAGGGAATGAGGAACATTGCATATAATACCATATACCTATATGGATAAACAGTTTCAAGGCAGTATGGTGGCTAATGATACATGAACTTTCATGTAAGGTAAATGAGAATAACAAAAAGGTAAGTGGACTTGATTACATGCACTTCTCCATCTTGTTACTACAAATTGGAAACGTGCTTGTTGGTAGAAAAATACAGTTACATTTTCCTGTAATTCCCGCCAAAAAGAAACCTCGTTGATCAAAGGTGGGGAAAAATGAGCTAAGTAAGACTTTTAGCTTTGAGTGTATCCGCCTATAGCCTGCATTCTGATTGTGTGCTGTGCTCTGCTTCCTAGACAACAAACACACCTGTCATGTTAAAGTTGCAAGGTTCTGATGCAAGTTCATACTGTACAGGCTCTTTGCCTGTATATATAAGTATACAAGACTGATGTATGACTGATTGGCATATGTAAGACTGATTGGCATAGCATTCTGTTTTGAAGGAAAAAACATCGGTTGAAAACATTCCGGAAGCTGTAAAAAGGATTTTTCTATTCACATCATAGACATATACTTACCCTGCATCACCCTTACTACTGCATCATTTGACCTTTGCTCAAACTGATCTCGAAGTCAATTCTAACACCGCACCCTCTAAGGCCTAGCTCGCCCTCGTTTGCCTTTCCGTCGCTCGAGTGCTGTACAACGTGTTTCAAACTGCTCGCTGTTTTTTGTCTCGTGCAAGGCAGCTGTATCGGGACAAACCTTGAGTATTCTTGTCTTTCGTTCCATGTTTTATAGTCATTCTAGCCTGATATATTTTTCTTATTTTGACTCTTGCTTCTCCAAGAAATTTAAGATTAAATATTCAGTTCCATGCAGCGTGCCTAGGACGGTTATCCTATTGTGCCGTTGCACAGTTAATCCTGTAGCCTACACTCTTTCGTTATTTTGCAATCCCCTTAAGGGCATTGCGCAATCCTCTCCTTACAATAAAAGTTACTTCGTATTTTTCTTGTAACGTTACGTTAGCCTCCTCATTTATCTTTTACTTCAATTTAATCGAGTTTGCTTGCCTTGTATTCCCCCTTAGCTCCCCTTGTATTCATTTTGTAGTGTTTTTCGGGGTGCTAAGTGTTTTTTTGGTTGAGAAGAGTGACACACCCCTTCGGACTTGGCATGTCTTCCCCAACTCCTGGCCCCCGTTGCTCTACTTGCAACCAATTCTGGCCCGGGAGGGATTGGGACTCGCACTCAGTGTGCCCCCTGTGCCGTTCTTGCACGAGATCCAATCTGTGTGAACGGGGCATGTCCTTTTCCTCTGCCCAGTGTTCCGAGATATATTCTTGGCTGCAGGGCCGGCGGGAGAGGCTTAGGGGGAGGCTGGATGTGGTTCCAGATCCCTCCGTGGTTGCTGGTCCTTCGGGAGTACAGGCTCCCGCAGGCCCAGTGACCAGACCGAAAGGTAAGTCTAAAGCCAAGTCGAAGGGGAGGAAGGTTAGGCCAGTAGTGAAGGCGGAGTCGTGCTCCGTCCCTCGGGATGTCGAACTGGCTCGGCAGCGTTCCAGCCTTCCACGGGAGTCCGTGGTTGAGGACGTTCCTCAGAACAGTACTTCCGCAGGACTCCAGGGATGCCGCGGGATCTGGGAGCTGGTTACAGGAGCTGGCTCCCCAAGATTGGGCTCCTCGGAGCCTGGATCTTGCTGGATCCCCGGGTGGCGGAGAGCGGTCTTCTTCGGGTCCGGGTGCTTCAACGCCAGCTGGTACCGGAGAGGGCTCCCAGGACTCCCAGGGTAGTGACTCACGGTCCCGCGTGGATTGTGACCCTACCTGGAGCCGGGAACGAGGTAGGACCTTGCGGTCCAGGAACCCTATTGGTTCTGGCTCTAGCGTCCGAGTTTGTTTCTGCCGACTCAAACCAGGGATACGGTCGGACTACCCAGTCCCGATCGTTCAGTCCAAGGGGGTTTCCGGACCCACCTGACCAGAGCTGGATGGCCCAGTTCGCGAGTCTTTTGGGTCTGCTGATTGCTGGAGAGGTGGCCAAACAAAGTGCTCACCTCCGTCCCTCGTCCAGTGATCAGCAGCCTCCTGCTCCGCCTTCCCTCCTAACCGAGGTTCCAGTGGCCCAAGGCACGTCCGCCGAGCCCCCACCTCCCGACTCGCTCGAACTCCTCGCTTCCGCTGAGTTCCACGACAAGCTCCAAGAGATGGAGGAGCAGGGGGAGGAGACCGTGCCGCAACCCGAAACCATGGAGGAAGATAGTACCCCAAGGGGCACTGATCTTCCCCCCTCACTCTTAGCCTCAGTTGTGGAGATTCTCTTCTCCAAGCTGGGCTACGAAGCTCCCAGGCGTAGCAAGGCGGCACCCTCAGGTTCTCGCCTGTCGGCTACGAATGAGGAGGTTTCGGGGCTGCCTGACTTTCCGGTTGACGAGCATTGTCTCAAGCGACTGCAATCGCTGGCGGGCAGGTCACCATGGGCAGCCTTCCCTGCAGCACAGGAGAGGGCTGTCAGGGTACCTGAAGGCCACTTGGAGACCCTGTTCCACCCGGTTACCAAATTGAGTTCACGGCCGTGCCGCCTCCCTTCGGGGGCGGGCGGTCGACACCCACCCCGGACAACCTGCTCCATCAAAAATCTTGGAGAAGGAACTCTGCGACGTTGGAGCAACAATCTCCCTTCTCGAACACCCAGGCTGGGTTATCAATTGGGACAAGTCGCATCCCACCCCTTCACAGGCACTGGTCTATCTAGGGGCACAACTCGACCTCAACGTGAGCCGCGCCGTCCCCGCGGGGGAGAGGCGCGAGGCCCTCAGAGAAGCTGTTTCGCAACTCCTGGAGGCTCCTTCGAGCCCCTCCGGGAGATGGCTTCGGGTCCTAGGGCTGCTAGCCAGCCTAGTAGACATTGTGCCCCTGTACTGACTGCACATGAGACCACTGCAGCTCTATCTGCTGGCCCTCTGGAGACCGGCATCCAGGGACCTTGGGTTCCGATTTCCCCCTCCGTCTGACCCCACCTCCAGTGGTGACTGGTGACAACAACCTCCTGGAGGGGGTACACTTTGGTACCCAGCGCCCCACCTTGAGCGTCACTACAGATGCGTCGCTCAGTGGTTGGGGCGCCTTCTGCGAAAACAGAACCCTCGCAGGGACTTGGTCAGCAGAGGAAGCCGAGTTCCACATAAATGTGTTAGAGCTCGAAGCCGTTGTCAGGGCCGTCAAGGTCCTATGAGATCATGCGCAGGGCACAAGCCTAACGGTCTTCTCGGACAACTCAACAGTCGTGGCCAAATCAACAGGCAGGGAGGAATGAGATCCTTCAACTCTGCCTGAAGACGTGGTCCTTCCTCCTGTGGTGTCGCCAGCACCACATTGTGGTGTGGGCGTTCCACGTGGCGGGGAAGGACAACACGCTGGCCGACACGTGGTCCAGGGGTTGAGTGAGTCAGGGGGAGTGGCCTCTGGATTGGGGTTGGGTGGACTTGCTGTTTCTGCAGTTAGGACGCCCGAACCTGGATCTATTCGCAACGGAGAACGCAAAGCTTCCCGTCTTCTGTGTCAGGACATTCCACTTGAAGGCCTGGGCAATAGACGAGCTGTCCCTGTCTGGAGACGGCCTGGACGCATACGCCTTCCCCCGTTTGCAATAATCCACCACGTCCTGCTCAAAATCCGAGCTTCCAGGACCCGCATGCTGATGGTGGCCCCACTTTGGCCCCACCAGCCATGGTTCCCACTACTCCTCCATCTGCTGGTGGATCTTCCGGTAGTGCTCCCGCCGATCCCCCGTCTGGTCTCCCAGGACAGGGTGTTGCACCCGAAAGTACAGGACCTTCACCTGACTGCCTGGAGTCTGTCCGGAATTCCCTCCGAGCACAGGGAATTCCTGAAAACGTTGCCTCCATAGTCACTTACAATTCTCGACTTGCCAAATTCCAGGGGTGGCGTGCAGACCACGAGACTACTCCATCTGAGGCGTCCGTGGTTCAAGTCTCCTCATTCTTGATGGCCCTGTTTGACGAGGGCAAACAGGTTAACACTATCAAGAACTACCGCTCGGCCATTGCGGCGATCGTGGATTCTCAAATGGGTCTACAGTGGGTTCGAACGGGGTCCTTACCCAGCTACTCCGGGGGATGGCTAACAGTAGACCAGTCGTACGGCGACTAGGGCCATCCTGGTCTATTAACGGGGTCCTGCGGGCTCTCGCCCAGGCTGATACACTCCTGCCCCCTGGAGTATTTGACTGGCAAGACTTTGTTCCTCATTGCTGCGGCATTGGCGAGACGGAGGAGCTGCCTCCAGGCTCTCTCTGTTAAGCAGGGCCACCTGCGGTTCGAGAACCATGGGGTTCGCATGGTGCCCGACCCTACTTTCGTGGCCAAGACCCAGACACTTTCTTTCGTGCCAGGCGATATCTTTGTTCCCGAGATAACCTCGGCCTCCTCGGTCCCCGAGGACAGAAAGTGGTGTCTGGTCAGAGCGCTGAAGTGGTATCTCCATCGGACGAAGGACATTCGTTCGTCCGATCGCCTTTTTGTCCTTCCCTGCAGGCCGCACTCCGTGGCCTCGAGAGATACCATTTCACGCTGGCTGACCGAGGTCATTGCGCCGCATGCACAGGGACAAGTCAGGGCTCATGAGGTCCGGGGGCAAGCGACTTCCAAGGCGTGCGTCACTTGTTACCTTACCGACACTCTTAGCGCCAAAGCGGCGTTTGGCCGTGCCGTACTCTCCTCCTAGTGACCTCCCAATGATTTCCACGGTGTCACTCTGATGCAGTAGTGTGGCAAGGGGTAAGTATATGTCTACGATGAGTGACTATACTTACCCCTTGCCACACTACTGCATCATTTGACCTTTGCTCAAACTGACCTCGAAATCAATTCTAACACCGCGCCCTCTAAGACCTAGCTCGCCCTCTTAGGACTGAGCGAGGTGCACAACGTAAGGAAAAACCTTGAAAACCTACCTGAAAGGCGGATCCACCGTCGCCACCAAGGCGTCGCCCGAGTGCTGACGCACGAGGGGGGACCATCCCCTCACTGCGCCTCCCGCGGCAACTGCGCTCATGACCCCCCCAAAACCTCAAGCTCGCCGTTCCCCACACAATACATTATTTTTGGGTTTTTTTGGGGGGAAATATATACACTATGTACAGAAAAGAAAACCCTCACTCCTCCGAGGGGAAAACCAACAAAAAGGCATGAAAAACAATAGTGGTTCCCCTGACCTCCGCGGGATGGGAGGTGGGAGGTAGCAAGGGGTAAGTACAGTCACTTGTGACTGTACTTACCTCTATATACCCCTATATATTACTTGACTATACTTGTGGGGAATTCATTGGTGGTCCTCTGCGGGAGTTTCATAGGGTGGAATAAATAGTTACGTTTTTTTTTTCTTCAATCGTTTTTTTTCTTCAATCGTATTTTTTACTGTCGCTCTGATTTCCTGCGAGACGCAAAGTTTCAGGGAAGGAGCCTCCCAGCTTCCCGACTTTTTCCAGCCCTGCCCTTAAACTTAAACACTATAAACACTTTCTCAAGAAGCATACTGTAGCCTTGACTAATTCTTTACTTATTGTATAGGTTGGTCATAATGAATAGATGATCAGTAGTGTTTTTATTGGAGGTCAAAGGTCATTCGAGGTCAACAGCGGTTAAACTGTGTAAACTTTGTAAAATGCTATCTCAAGAAGCTTAGCCTATTCTTGACCAATTTTGTCAGTGTATGGGTTGGTCGTTGTGACTAGGTGATTACTATTGAGTTTGGTGGAAGTCACCAATTTCATTTGAGGTCACCAAATTTGAAAACATTTAAAACTCCTTAGTGTAAATAGTGGTCAAAAGAGCTTAGTGTATGTATGCTTTCTTAAAAAGGATAAGGAGTTTAAATGTCAGAATTAGTTTGTACATGTTGTCCTTTGTTCTTCACGAATATTGGCAAGGAATCTACCGTTTCCTCTGTTAAGGTCTTGTCTATTTTAAACTCGTCTGCAGGTCCTCAGGGTAACCATGGTGAAGACTGTAAGGAGAATTATTATTATCTTGACTCCACACCAACCCACTCATACTTGAAGGGTCTTTACAAGTACCCTCAAGAAGCTTACCCTTATGCCAGACTGGAGGAAGAAGCAAGAAACAGGTCTGTCATAGACAGAGAGTTTGAATTGGAAGATACTGGTGAGTGTTCTTCATGTTTAGAAAGTTTTTTGAAAGGCTCAGATCATATATTTTAGTAAATTACATGCATAGTAGTTCTGCAATTAATGGTGCAAACATGGTCTGAATGGGAAATTTGCAGTTCTGTGGGAGCTCCAAGGCTGTACACCAGACACAAAATGCAAAGTTAACAAACATTAAAAAACGAGAAAAGAAGAAAATCCTAAAGAAAAAGAAATAAGACAGATGCAAAAATTCTGTAAATAATGAAAGCCAAATTAGTTTGGGGTATGTAGTACACATCAAAATAAGAACATTGACATTAGGAACACTTCACATTGCAACTGTTTCAAACTGTATCTTCAACTGCTGTAACAATAAAATATTTTCCTCTAACTGCACCTACTTGAGAAATGCACAGATTACAATATCTGTGAAAGCTGGAAAAACAGGTAAATTAACTGGAAAAACTTCAGGGATCCGTCATTGTTTGAGGAAAGTATATCAACTTGGTAACTCAATTTCCCCACCCCCTCCCAACAAAAACCTGTCTTGACCAAACTGAAAATGGTAATGGCAACATTTTTTGCTGTACATTAGTTCTTAAAATGGGGAGAAAAGCCTGGCAACCTGCCAAGAACGTTACACGAAATGTTACAATGCTAAACGTTGCTCAAAGTTTACAACAAATGAAAGAAGGAACGAGCAAGGTGGTCACAATAAAGAAACTAAGTGTGTGCTTTGTTATCAGCAAAACCGACTCACCTCTGTACAAAGTCAATGGGGAAATTTAAAGGAGATGTGCAGCATGCTGATTTTGAAGAGGTGTGCTGTACATTTTACTGTGGAGGTGAGAAGAGGAGAAAAATCCTTTTGAACTTATCAGGGTTACTACCAGTATCATTTTAAGCAGACTAAAACATCTGTCTTTGGCCTGTATAGCAATTACTCTTCTTATTGTGACGTATGACATAACACAGTCATGGGCTTGTGTGGTTGGCAGTGCGGTGTGTCAGCAGCTACCATTATGTGCATACAAATTGTCCTAGCACATCGAAGGGGTAAAATTGTGCAGCTGAGCACAAAAAATATAACTGAAAACTTGCCACAATATTTGAAAAATCAATCACGAAAGCTTAACGTTAGGCTATTTGCGTTGTTGCAGTGTACAGTACCTTTTTAAATGTGAAGAAGTGTCACTTACAAAATGTCAGAGATGAGTGAAACTTGAGCCTGATATTTCGCTAAATAGATATGCAATAGGCCTAGAATGTCTTGATCATAGACCACTATACACTGTCAACTACTACAAGCTGTACTACTTACAAACAGCTCTGCAAGTTTGCCGTAAAAATCCTGGCACGTTTCCAAGAAAAGTTTTTAACTGCAAAAATGTGACCACCTTTTCCAAAATGGACATTTATCGCAATAGTAATACTCAAATTCAGCCACCTGTTGCGGCTACGACATTTGTACCGAACTTTTTCATCCCCGATAACTGTGACCATTAACAGGCAGCAGAAATTTGCAGCAAAAAAAAGTTAAAAATAAAAGTCGTCCCCCAAAATTTAAAATGGTTTAATCGAGGCAATTTTTTTACTGCGTGTAACGTTACCTTTTCCAGAAAGGTGTTTGGCGCTACCATTGCATCTGTGTGTAGGACTGTAAACGTAAAGAAGGTACAAAGGTCAAGCCATGCCGCGTGGGTCTGTTGCGCCGCTAAGTACTGTGTGTATGCTGCGTACATACGAACCTACTGTATGAAATCACTCCGTTCTCATTGATTGCACGGAGAATCTTGTGCTGAGTTCGGAGAAAATAAAACAAAAAAAAACACTGAAACCGACAGAGATGAAATTGTGCACGAGTTCCGCGCGAATCATCCTTGGGCACTGTGGTTCATAGGGTGTGTAGGGCGGCTGAAGTGTGCCTAAAAGTAAACTGGCGATAATTTCTGGTTACTTGCGTGGTCGTGGGGGATATACTGGACAACGTGGTTTTATTTGCATAGAGTTAACATGCGCTATTTGCCTATGAGAGTATCGTAATCAATAGCGATCAACAGAGCTTCTTTTAATATTTGTTTAAGGGGCTAAGTTACTGCAATTCTGATAATGGTACTAATTTAGAATCCGTATCAATCGGACAAGGCATCAGGTATAATTAAAAGAGCTAGTGAGCACGTTCATATGGTACGGATTTTAAAGTTGCACCCTGATAATTTATAAGAAATTTGGTCTGTTCGTTGACTTATTTACGGTATGTTGCTTTTTAAAACAATGTCTCCTTACATCTGTTCTGTTACCAATAAATTGAACCACTGATATAAAGTGTTTATAAACTGCCGAATGGCAGTTTATTGCAACAAGTTGCAACGTTCGTCAAGTGTTCAACTGCCCTCGACGTAATAAACTCTTAACTGAGATAAAAGCATGAGCAAACTTGCCAAACCAGCTATGTTTACCTCCATGTTAAAAAACAAACCACGTTATTGACATGTATTAATACCTCACGCTCCTTCGGTACGTCGTGGAAGTGGGCCCAAAGTTAGTGCTAAGCTGCAAAATTATGATATGATCAATACTATGCTGCTGTTGTAGTATGCATTCAGTTAGCAACACGCGCACATGTACATTTTTGTGATACAGTGCTAGTGTGCGATATCCGACTTGTAAACTTTGGTGACCTTTTCGTGCTTACGCAATGTGTTCATATAACGTGTTGATCTACCGCGATCACTCAAATGGGAACGCGGTTCTGGATCAACTTATTCGACACCACTCGAAGCAATAAAACCATGATCCACTGCGCTCACTCAAATGGGAACACGGCTATAGGGTGTTCAGTATTTGGCAGGTATGAAACTTCATCCAATCGCAATTTGATATGAAAATTTGGAATGGTTTTTTAGCTCATACCAGCATGCTGGTGTGAGCTTTTGTTATCACACAGCGTCTATCTATCTGTCTGTCTCTCTGTCTATCTGTCTGTCTGTCTATGTGTCGGTCTTTCCATCGGTCCGTCCGTCCGTCTATCTGTCCACACTTGTTCAAAATACTTTTCCTCCCACATGCTTTCATGGATTTGTTTGAAATTTGAACATAATGTTCCCTAGGTGGTGGACTATGTGGAGTGTTCAGGAATTTTAGGTCCAAGGTTCCATGTGGGCCCTGTGGCCCATTTTATGAAATTCTATCAAATGCTTCTCCTCCTACAGATACTCTTGCACAGTGGTGATGGTTTGTCATAATAGTACTCTGTTAGTGGTACCTTCAGGGCGTTCAGGAATTTTTGGTCGAAGGTCACATGTGGGCCCAGTGACCCATTATGTGAAATTCTGTTTGAAATGTTGCTTCTCACACATGCACCCATGGATTTATATTTAACTTGGACACAATAATCCCTGGGTGGTGCTTCATCTGGCGTGTACAAAAAAGTGTCAGTCTAAGGTCCCATGTGGACCCTATGGTCCATTTTATGAAATTCTACAAGATGCTTCTCCTACAGATTATATTGTACGCTGTTGATGGTTTGTCACAATGATGTCCAGTTATTGGTCCCTTCAGGGTGTTCAGGAATTGGTAGTCCAAGACTCCCATGTGGGCCCAATGGCCCATTTTATGGAATTCTGCAAATTACCTCTTTTTCTTCTGTTAAAGTGCCCCTTTAAACTGTTGTACACATCTCAAATATCCCTATCGTGCATGAATGATAATTGAGTAATTGGACAGTGTCAGTTGCTTTGCTAACTGAAACTCTGTATTGCCCTCAGGTATGTTGACCAGTATTTGGACTTCAAGGGGCACTTTGAATTGTTTGATGAACTTCAGTTAGTCTAAAAGATCAAACTTCTGCAATGTTGGGGCTCTAGTTTATGAAATTCTGAAAATTGTGCAGTCCTACAGATTTTCTTGTACAGTGTTGATGATTTGGTATAATGATACTCTGTGGTACCTATAATTTGACATAATGATACATAAATGGTACCTTCAGGATGATGATGTATGAGCTTCTGCACCAATTGGTGCTCTAGTTTACCAATTTTTACCATAAAATAGAAAATATAAGTAACTTTAAGAAGGTTCTGTTTTTGTGTCAGTAGGAGTTACCTTCACCTCAAACAAATCCATGTCACTTACCGTTGTGTTAACCCCAGCAAAATTTACTGTGCATGCAATTTCTATGTTGCTGTATGAACTAGGTCAGGCAGTATACGCTACAAATCAGCCATTTTGTTTGAATCTTCCCATAACTCTGATTGTACTTCAATGGAGTCGAAGGTCTCCATACTTGCACATAATCCTTTTCTAGGGTGTAAGCAGTAAATGGCACCCTAAGCCATACTCACACCTTATGAATTGAATTTTATCACATGGGAGAAAATGTAATATGATTAACTTAAATTAAATTTTTTGGTTTATTCCCTTCTCTTCTTACCTCCATGCTGTTACATCAACTTTGCCATTTCACAAATAAAAGAGAAAATGTTTTGTTTTTCAGGCTCTTTTTGGTTCCTTGTATTAACAAAGGAACCTATGCGGTCACGTTGGCATGTGTATGTGTTTGTGTGTATGTGATGCCATTGGAATGTGAGGTATGTGGTGCGATAACTCAGTAATTGAGTGCTCAATTTTTCTCAAACTTGGTGTGTATGTGTATTGTATTGAGTAAAAGTGCCCCATCATTGTTGGTGCTTATATTTTGCATATTAATGAGTGAGCAGAGCCTAATGTCATGAGTGGAATGCCATGTACTGTGGTGCGATAACTCACTAACCGAGTGCTCAATTTTTTCAAACTTGGTGTTGTAAGTAAATCATATTGAGTAGATGTGTATGTTTTTGGTGCCTATATCTTGCATATCAATGAGTGGGCAGGACTTAATGTAAAATTCTTGATATGGCAATATTTTTGCAGTGCCTTGTCTGATTTTCTTCAAATGTGGTGGGAAGTTGTTAAATACTAGGTACCTTACCATGGCATTTTTATGTTCAATGTCTTTACATTTTTGGCTTCAGTTCTTGTAAGAGTGTACAGAAAATTTAGGATTTTTGTGCATGCTGTGGGCATTTGACTTTTGGTTACTGATTCCTTTGCTCCATTTTTGGTTCCTTGTGTCAGCAAAGGAACCTATGCAGTCAAGTTGGCGTGTGGGTGTGTGCGTGCGTGTTTGCGTGTGTATGTGTGCGTGTGTGGGTATCTGTGACACTTGCTTAGGTACGCTCTAACTCAACAGGGAAAAGCCCAATGAAAGTCAAACTTGGTTTGTAGGTTTGCCATATGGAGAAGGTGTGCCATATTTTTTTTGGTGGAGGTCAAAGGTCATCTGGGGAAACTGGGGGCAAAAGTCTGTTTTGCTTGGGTACGCTGTAATTCAATAGGGGAAAGTCTGATGAAAGTCAAACTTAGTATGTATGTTTGCCATATTGGGAAGGTGTACCCTATCATTTTTGGTGGAGGTCAAAGGTCATCTGGGGGAACTGGGGGCAAAAGTTTGTTTTTCTTGGGTATGCTGTACAGTAACTCAACAGGGGAAAGTCAGATGAAAGTCAAACTTGGTATGTAGGTTTGCCATATTGAGAAGGTGTGCCCTATTGTTTTTGGTGGAGGTCAAAGGTCATCTGGGAGAACTGGGGGCAAAAGTTTGAAAACCTTGTTATGCTATGGATGCTCGTATGCACCATCAGTCCCCTCCAGTGCATCATGGAAGTACTACTTGAGTTAGCAGTTTCTTGATCAAATGAAAAAGAAGCAGTGTTGTTTGCACTACTGTAGGTGGTCACACCAGACAAGTTTTGGCTGGATCAGTTTACCTCCTCGTGCCTGAGTGCTAATGTGTGCATTCATGTAAGTGTCTTTTCAATTAGTGAGGTGGGCAGGTAACAATGAGAGAAAATAAGTCAGTTAGTGTTCTTACTAGACCCCAGTATTCCCAACAGGGCATGCTATCAGTTTATTGGACTTTAATGGGGCATAGCCTTATTGCAATTTGCAGAACCCCTTCTTTAGAGATTAAAATGAAAGATTCACAGCTGTTTTTGCTTTGTAAAATGAATGGGATATTGCTGTATATTGTAAAATAATCTTCAATTTAATGCATTAACTGAAATGGCTCTTTAATCCAGTATATCATTTTACAGTATGTATATTCCAAGTACAAGGTATTATGGTGCCCATAGGCTGTCTTCATCATGCAAAACATTTCTTCTCTTACAGATTGTATGTGACACTGTTGATGGTTGGTCACATTAGTGCTATGGAGTGGTTCCAAGTGGGTGTTTGTCATGTTTGGGGTCCACTGTCTGAAGTGGGCCGTATGGGCCATTTTATAAAATCATGAAATACGTTTCTTTCTCTACAGATTTGATGTCACAAAAGTGATGGTTCATGGTCAGAAATGGGCTATATGGGCTATTGTACACAATAATGCAAAGTGCTCCTTTTGCTTCATAATTTGCCATACATTAGACAATGTACATCTGTGGAAGGAACCACAGTGCCCTTTTTCCTTTTTGATTCCTTGCCGAAGGCAGAAGGAATCTATGCGATGGTGATGTCGTGTGTGTGTGAGGGTGTGTGTTCCCGTGTTTGATGTACGGGTGTGTGTGTGTGTGTGTATGTGTGTATGTGACACTTCTTGTAAACATGATATCTCAAGAAGGGTAACCATGACTGATGTCATACTTGGTGTGTGGTTTGGTCATATTGAGTAGATGATCCCTATTGTTTTTGGTGGAGGTCAAAGGTCATTTGGGGTCACCAGAGGTCAAAATGTGAAAACCTTGTAAACACGATATCTCAAGAACGGTAACTGTGACTGATGTCATACGTGGTGTGTGGGTTGTTCATATTGGGTAGATGATCCCTATTGTTTTTAGTGGAGGTCAAAGGTCATTTGAGGTCACCAGAGGTCAAAATGTGAAAACCTTGTAAACACGATATCTCAAGAACTGTAACTGTGAGTGATGTCATACTTGGTGTGTTGGTTGTTCATATTGAGAAGAAGAACCCTATTGTTTTTGGTGGAGGTCAAAGGTCATTTGAGGTCACCAGAGGTCAAAATGTGAAAACCTTGTAAACAGGATATCTCAAGAACGGTAACTGTGTCTGATGTCATACGTGGTGTGTGAGTTGGTCATATTGAGTAGATGATCCCTATTGTTTTTAGTGGCGGTCAAAGGTCATTTGAGGTCAACGGAAGTCAAACTGGAAAAACCTTGTAAACATAATATCTCAAGAATGGTAACTGTGACTGATGTCATACTTACTGTGTGGGTTGGTCATATGAAGTAGATGATCCCTATTGTTTTTGGTGGAGGTCAAAGGTCATTTGAGGTCACCAGAGGTCAAAATGTGAAAACCTTGTAAACACGATATCTCAAGAACGGTAACTGTGTCTGATATTATACCTGGTGTGTGGGTTAGACATGTTGAGTAGATGATCCCTATTGTTTTTGGTGGCGGTCAAAGGTCATTTGAGGTCAATGGAGGTCAAACTGGAAAAACCTTGTAAACACAGTATCTGCAGAAGAGTAACTGTGACTGGTGTCATACTTACTGGGTGGGTTGATCATATTAAGTAGATGATCCCTATTGCTTTTGGTGGAGGTCAAAGGTCATTTGAGGTCACCAGAGGTCAAAATGTGAAAACCTTGTAAACATGATATCTCAAGAACGGTAACTGCGACTGATGCCATACTTGGTGTGTTTGCTGGTCATATTGAGTAGATGATCCCTATTGTTTTTGGTGGAGATAAAGGTCACTTTAGGTCACCCTGACTCAAACTGTAAACACATTGTAAACACAGTATCTCTAGAAGGGTAAGTGTGACTGATGTCATACTTGGTGTGTGGGTTAGTCATATTGAGTAGATGATCCCTATTGTTTTTGTGGAGGTCAAAGGTCGTTTGAGGTCCCCCGAGGTGAAAATTTTCTAGCACATTATCTCCAGAAGAGTAATGTTGACTGATGTCATACTTGATGTGTAGGTTCCCCATACTGGGTAGGTGATCCCTATTGCTTTTAGTGGATGTCAAATGTCATTTGAGGTCACCAAAATAAAGGTTATTTGGGTTAAAGGCTTATTAATGTGGTGTTTCAAGACCAGTAACTGCAGTTGATCTCATACTTGTCATGTGAATAATTCATGCTTGTTATAATATAACCGTGTGGCAAGGAATCACAAAGCCTTTTGGCTTTCTGGTTGAATCTATGTGCCATTTACACTTTGCTGTGTACCAGTTTGTTAAATGCAAATGAATGGTGCAATACATCCATCTTCCTGCAATTGCAGAGCTGCAATCCTTTCAGAGAACAAACATGACTTTCTGAATGGTTGTACTTAGCAACTAAATCTATTTAAACATATATACCTCAAACACACAATCCACATTCAATCTTTACCAAAGTATAATGAAGTTACTAGTTTTGGGCAAATTTTTCCAAACCTTTTACTTATGATTGATATTTTTGAACTTTATGACAAGTTAATGTTTCTGGAAGATTTTATGTTACTCCTTACCCATGTTTCATGTCAATAATGAAATACAAGCGTAGGGCTATGTATGCAAGCTGATCCTTTTGCAAAGTGACCGTTGATCGAAACGTTTCCAGATTTATTGTGTTCCCAAATGAGAGAGGTTGGTAGAAATACATTTTATTGGTTTTTGATTCCTTGCCGAAGGCACAAGGAATCTATGCGATGGTGATGTCGTGTGTGTGTGTGTGTGCGTGTGCGTGTGTGTGTGATGCTTCTTGTAAACACTATATCTCAAGGAGGGTAACCATGACTGATCTCATACTTGCTGAGTGGGTTGATCATAGTTAGTAGAAGATCCCTATTGTTTTTGGTGGAGGTCAAAGGTCATTTGAGGTCATCATAGGGCAAAATGTGAAAACCTTGTAAACATGATATCTCAAGAACAGTAACTGTGACTGATGTCATACTTGATGTGTGGGTTGGTCATATTGAGTAAATGAACCCAATTGTTTTTTGTCAAGGTCAAAGGTCATTTGAGGTCACCAGAGGTCAAAATGTGAAAACGTTGTAAACACATTACCTCCAGAAGGGTAACTGTGACTGTAATACTTGATGTGTGGGTTGGTCATAGTAAGTAGGTGATCTCTATTCTTCTTGGTCGAGGTCAAATGTCATTTGAGGTCACCAGAGGTCAAACTGTGAAAATCTTGTAAACACAATATCTCCAGAAGGGTAACTGTGACTTATGTCAAACTAAGTGTATGGGTTGTTCATATTAAACTTGAGGTCACCAGAGGTCAAACTGTTAAAACCTTTTAAACACAATATCTCCAGAACAGTAACTGTGACTGATGTCATACTTGTGTGTGGGCTGGTCATATTGAGTAGATGATCCATATTGTTTTTTGTGGAGATCAAAGGTCATTTGAGGTCACCAAAGGTCAAACTGTAAAAACCTTGTGAACACAATATCTCCAGAAGAGTAACTGTGACTGATGTCATACTTCGTGTGGGGGTTGTTCATATTACTTAGATGATTCCTGTTGTTTTTGGTCAAGGTCAAAGGTCATTTGAGGTCATCAGAGGTCAAATTGTGGAAATCTTTTAAACACAGTATCTTCAGAAGGGTAACTGTGACTGATGTCATACTTAGTGTGTGAATTGTATATAGTCAGTAGAATACCCCTTTTGATTTTGGTGGAAGTCAAAGGTCATGTGAGGTCACCAAAGGTCAAACTGTGAAAAGGTTTAAAAGACAATATCTCCGAGAAGGTAACTGTGACTGATGTCATACTTAGTGTATTGCTTGGTCATTCTAATTAGGTGACCCCTACCATCTTTGGTGAGGGGCAAAGGCCATTTGAGGTCACCAGAGGTCAAACTGTAAAAACTTGAAAACACAATATCTCCAGAAGAGTAACCATGACTGATGTAATACTTGGTGTGTGGGTTGTTAATAATGAGCAGAAGATCTCTATTGTTTTGATTGAGGTCAAGGGTCATTTGAGGTCACCAGAGGTCGAACTGTAAAAATGTGTAAACACAATATCTCTAGGAGTCTAACCTTGACTGATGTCTTACTCGATATGTAGATTGTGTATACTAAGTAAAAGACTTCTTTCGTTTGTGGTGGAGGTCAAAGGTCGTTCGAGGTCACCCGAGGTCAAACCTTGCTAACACATTAACTCCAGAAGGGTAATGTTGACTGATGTCATACTTGATGTGTTGGTTGGCCATACTGGGTAGGTGATCCCTATTGCTTTTGGTGGATGTCAAATGTCAAGGTCATTTCAGGTCACCAAAATAAAGGTCATTTTGGGGTAAAGGCTTGTGGTGTATCAAGAAAAATAACTGCAGTTGATCTTATACTTGTCATGTGGATATTTTATGTTTGTTATAATATAACCATGTAGCAAGGAATCACAAAGCCTTTTGGCTTTCTGGTGGAAATATAGGCATGTGGCATGGAATCTTAAAGTCACCTTGCTGTCTGGTTGTAAATCAGAATTTTCATCTTCTTTATTCATAGGTGTTTTCAATGAGTGCAGATATTGGGATGTGTATGCAGAATATGCTAAGAACACACCTAATGATGTACTATGCAGGATTACTGTAGCAAACAGAGGCCCAGATGCAGCTACCATCCATGTTTTACCACAGCTTTGGTTCCGCAATACTTGGATTTGGGGATGTTCTCATGAGGGGTGCACCATCAAGCCAAAACTACGTTCTCAGAAAGATGGCAGGGTTTACCTTAACCATGAAAGTCTTGGTAATATATTTTGACTATTTTCTTGTCTCGGTTGATAGTAAATATTCACAAGGTGATGAAGACAAGCTGAGCGTGTAAATATTCAAAAAGTAATTCACAAGGTATCACAGACCAAACATACTAGCTGAGGATATAAATATTGAAAAGGTAATGTAGACCAGCTGAAGTATATGTTAATAAAGGCCAGCAGAGACTATAGTACTGACAGAAACCTGTCAATTCTCACATTGACTGGTTTCAATTATGGTGGGTTGATCATTGCTACCCTTTGTAATGAACTTAGCAACAGGTTGATAAGGAGATACGCTTGGCAGCACATCCTGCAGAGTGTCACTGAGTCCCTTCCCAACTACTACATAGCGTGATTCTGTCCCCAGAAGTTAACTCAATGGAATTTTGGTCATTGGAAATTTCTGCTGTTTTAAGGGTATGGTAGCCTAGGAGGACCATTAGTGAATGTATGTCATGTTTGAAATAACATTTTCTTTATAGGTTCTCTTAGGTTGGTGTACTGATCCATCATAGTGGGTATAAGTGCCCTATTGTTTATGGTGTCTATATCCTTCATCTTACTGGGGTTATGGGGTCAAACATAAAAATCTTAAAACTGCCATAAGTACCATAATTGTGGGTGAGATTTGTTTTAAACTTGATTTGGTTGTCTGTTATTGACAGATTCACATCCCTGTGAAACTTAGTGATAGAGGGGGAAAAATTTTGTGGTTTGATTTTTTGGTCATTGGAATTGGTGCTGTTTAAGTGCTTTGGTAGCTTAGAAGACCATCAGCTGATGTACATAATGGTTGAATTTGCATTACCTTTATAGATTAAAATGGGTTGGGGAACAGTTTCAGTCACCAAGTCTAAACATGGTATAGTGAGTTGTTAGTTTAGCAGTTGGTACACAACTACAGTATGGTAACCAGTATAGTCAATGTATGTACCAACTGAATTTGCATTATCCTCAAATTTTAAAAAATTGGAAATTGCTTAATTCATTATATTTTAACATGTTTAGTTGTTTG
The DNA here is from genome assembly GCA_021234535.1 of Stichopus chloronotus. Lineage (NCBI taxonomy): Eukaryota > Metazoa > Echinodermata > Holothuroidea > Aspidochirotida > Stichopodidae > Stichopus > Stichopus chloronotus. The sequence goes on along the minus strand of CM037841.1, from coordinate 15,380,534 downwards.
TTAATTTAATGGTTATACATGGGCCCAAAATGTTTGGAACCCAGTTTGAGCTCAATTTTTGGGCCCCAATTTTTTTAATTCATTATCTAAACATGTGGTATATTTCTTAATTCAATGGGACACTGTACAGATGGGCCTACATTTTTGGACCTGATTTGGACTCCATTTTTGGGCCCCATTCTTGATAGCCCGATTTTGGGGTCCCCAGTTTTGAGGACCAAACTTTTCACTTGCCCTAATTTCTCAAGGAACCACAGTGCCCATTGGGCTCTTGTTTTTCACTCCAACTGACCTTCACTGTGATAACATCTTTCCAGTTCATGGGCAATAGGCAATAAACATCATCCCTGAGCCTGCTCCATACAGGGGTAAAATGGTGTGAAATTTTATCTTCTAAGCTCTAAGCTAACTGTAATTGTGTGCCTATTCAACACTCACTTAAGGCAGTTCATGTATTCTTTTCTTTGCTTTAACATAAATTCCTTGTTCTGCTTCTCTTATCAGTTTGTTGTCTTATTTCTGCACAGAAAGTCAGGAAAGTTTAATAATTATAAGAAAGTTTACCATGATTAATCCAAAAGCATGCAAGACACAAAATAGGATGTAGCCGATATAAACATCCTAGAAACAGACCTACTTGTGTGTTGATGGAGTAACCAATAGCCCAGCTTAGACTGCAGTGGTAATTGACCAAAGTTATTGGGGCAGCCCAAGCATGTAATAGAACCTTAGGTAGAACCTGAGGCAGTCAGTCTCTGTGTAAGTGGTGAAAGAATCCACAACCCGGAAATTCCCATACGTAGGTCGGGTTCTGCACACAAAAATTCTGCCCCACCATTACAGGGACCAAAATCACGTAATGATGTATTAAGAAGCTCAACCACATCTAATTCGCTTAAAAGAGAGCTGCACTGTTAAAAATGTAAATTGTAAAATGTAAATTTACAGTAAATAAAATAAAGAAATACAAAAGTAATCCAGAAGTGATCTGGTAATTACTTTCCAGACAATTTCTGTAATTATTTATTCTGTTATTCTATTTGTCTATCTGTCTGTCCGTCTGTCCATCCGTCTCTCCACAATTGTTCAAAATGCTCCTCCTCTTACATGCTTTTATGGATTTGTTTGAAACTTACTTGCAATGTTCCTTGGGTGGTGGACCATTTTGGGTATTCAGGAATTTTGAGTGCACGGTACCATGTGGGCCCTTAGGCCCATTTTAAGAAATTCTGGAAAATCCTTCTTCTCCCACAGATTCCCTTGTACAACATTGGTGGGTTGCCATAATGATACTCCATCAGTGGTGCCTTCAGGGTGTTCAGGAATTGTTGGTCCAAGGTACCCATGTGGGCCCTTTGGCCCATTTTGTGAAATTCTGCAAGTGTTTCTCCTCACACAGGTTCTCTTGTTCAGTGTTGATAGTTTGCAATATTATACACCATTAGGAGTGCCTTCACGGTGTTCAGGAATTTTTGGGTTCAAGGTGCTATGTGGGCCCTTTGACCCATTTTATGAAATTCTGCAAAATGCTTCTCCTCTGACAGATTCCCTTATGCAGTGTTGATCATTTGTTAAAACAATACTCTGTCAGTGTTCCTACCTGCTGTTCAGTGATTTTGGGTGTTCTATATACCCTAGAGACACTTGGTTGGAAGTATGAGCTTCTGCACCATTTGTGCTCTAATGTGTAGTAGGAATCCATAGTGATAATGCATGTAGCCACACTGTAAAGGAATCTCCCTGAAGATAAAAATAACAGGCTTTATTCCCTATTGGAAGTAATGTTAAAAGGGGTGCTCATAAATCAGCCCACTCGGGCCATATGTGTCATTGTTTTTAATACAGCTAGGTGGTGAATATTGTAAGTGGTAGAGCGGGTAGCCTTTTGCAGAGGGGAATTTCAGTTTTACAATAAAATGACTGCATATAAGCAAAACAGTTACCCATTTATACCTACATACAAATTTCAAGAAACAATTGAATGTGGCCATTGTGGTGTTAAAATAAGAAGGGATCACTTAAAGGAGCATACAAGGGTTCAGTGCCTAGGATGCTTAAAGCAAGAGAAATAATTAAGTTGAGGCTCAGAGTCACAGTTCGCTTGATGTGCTACAGGAGGAAGAAAAAAATCCAGTGGAATTGGGGAAAAAACAAAAATTCGATCAACAAGAGGGTTCTGGCAAATGACAAATTAGTGATGGGACAAAGGGTTGGGACAAACACGGATGGGACAAAAAAAAAAAATCATGCACTAATTGAAACTGATAGCAATAAGAGTAGGTCTAGTGCTAACATCAGTTCAGGGAGTAGGCCTTCCACTGGTACTGAGCTAAAGGCAGCTAATATGAGCAGCGCAGCTGGTCACCCTGATCCTGTTAATGCTGCGAAGCCTACATGCAATGCAAGTGAAGCTGGTGGGTTAAACCTATCTGCCAAATTAGATGAAGTGCTTTTGAAAATCTCCAAATTGGAAATGTAAGGAAATGATGCACCAGCTATGAAAGACTCAGAAAATGGGGATTATGCAGGAGGGTAGGAAATGGTGGGTCAAACCTTAAGAAAACAACCATACAAATTGTTGAAATTAGGAGTAGATTCTCCTATCTGATGCAAAAGTCAAGTTTGGAAATTTGAACCAGTCATGTAAATTTCTGTCAGAATTATGACCTTGCTTTTCAGATGTCACTGATCATCAAATTAAAGAATACATGAGCAACTTGTTACCTTCAACTGGGGTTAAGCCACCTATTGGCATTGTCTCTGACAAAATGACTGCTTGGAGACTTACTGGACAAATGCATGCAGCAATTTTCTTCACACCTGGCTGACTCAAGAGTCCTGTTCCACTTGGCATAACACCAATTAAGAAGTATGACTGTGAGGCTTTAGCTGATGATATAGCGAATGTCTGCAAACAGTACTCCATAGATAACGATCAACTAGCCAGCTGCTGGTCAGGTCCAAATGCTTCAATTTAGGTGTACCCAGCAAACTACGAAGACAACCTACTTCTGGATCAGAATGTTGGCTTGACATGGGGTCCTGCCCATCTTCTCCAATTTACAAAGATGCTCGCAAAGTTTTCCCATGGATAGATGAAACATGTATTGCTGCCATTTTGTCAAATTTTTCATGTGGTAAAACTTTTGAAGAGGCTGTAGATAAGGCAGAGACCTTAGGCATACACTTCAATCCCCCTCGGTGGTTCAGTGAAACATGATTCGCTGGTTTTGCCCATGGAGTGTTTGTAAACTTTGCTGATAACTACCACATGGGTCTATCAGGGCCTCAAACAGGTAAGTAATGATAAGTGCAGGCACCAGATTCGTGTAATCTTCTCCATCTATACTTTTGATAAAAATCATGTTCTTGTCTCTGGCATTGGAATAAACACACCACTACTTGAAAGAAGGTCCTGTGTCAGTACCGTAAGTATTGCCGAACCTTATGGCCATCAAGAGCAACCTTAAGCTGTCCTTAAACCAAAACTGAATCTTCTTCTTGGATAAGCCTCCTCTTTAGCAGATCACATGACCACACATATGCATCAGTGCTTCCGCCTAGAGTTTGTGAATGACATAATAAAGAAGAGAAAACTGCATCTCTTTTGCCTATTCTATAGTGTGCCAGGAGTGCTAAAAATGAAACAGAAATGATGACTTCAGAGATCAACGAACAGATGCGATACCATGGACATCAGTGACAAACTTAAAGTTCATTGGATGGACTCCACATTGCTCAAAAGTGACTGCCTCATGAAGCAAACTTAATTTGCACATTCATTTCAAAGGTGGATTGTAGCAGTTTTCAACATTTGATATGTATTGCAAATTGCATGTAAAATCTCAAAAGTTATTGATAGGGTAAATGCGATAATGCCCAAACTTACAAAATCTGAGTAATTTGCATGCTCTACGTTAGTAGTTAATGCACGAGTAAGTATTATGCATTCCCCATGCCTGAATTTATGATTATGTCTGACTCAAAGAAAATTGTGTGGGAAACTATCATAAGAGCCTGAAGACTGCTTAATTTTCTGGCCACTGGATGCATATGTCAGGGCCAGGAAGGGCCTTTTCTTGCAATTTGAGGGGCTTTATTTTTCAAAATTTTTTATGCACACTACACATGAACCCTTGGTTGCACTCCGCTTAGATAGTGAATGATGATAGTCACACAGGAAATTTTTGTTTATTTGCCGGGAAATTTGGTTTATTCCAGCTATGAGCATATTCTGCCACTGTGGAGTGTACTATCAGTGTGCTATTTTTTGGGGGTTAAAATGCTTAACACTTACATTTTGGGTTTCAATGGTAATCATAACCTTTGTAATCATGCATACATGTGTGTGGGCGTGTATGTGTGTGTATATGTTTGCGATGCCCTACCTTGTAAACACGTTATCTCTCTCCAGTTGGGAAGCTTTGACAGACCTCATATTTAATACGTAGGTGTACCAAATTGAGTAAAAGAGCCCTATTGTTTTTGATTCATTGCTGAAGGCAGGCAAGGAATCTATGCGATAGTGATTTTGGTTCGGTGTATGTGTGTGTGTGTAACAGCAAGCTTGTTGTCACTCAAGTTTTTGAAGTGCAGATACGAGATTGGTGAAAGTTGGTGTGTGAGTAGGACATATAAAGATCTCGACTGGGATTGTTTTGGGTGTAGGTCAAAGGTCAATGAGGTTACCAGCAGCTAGTACATAGACAAAGTATGTTTGCAGTATCTCAGGAAGTATGTGTTGCATGAACTTCAAAATTATAGGGTATTTACTCCCTTATGATTAAATAACATTGTGATGATTTTCATGGAGGTCAAAGATCATATGGGGGCACTAAGAGGCCATAATGTGAAAAGCTTGTGAATGTTTGTTAATGCTCTAGTTTTTGAAGGAAAGGTTCAAGAAAGATCAAAGTTGGTGTGTGGGGAGGACATATCAAAATCCCTGCTGGGATTGTTTTAGGAGCAAGTAAAAGGTCATCTGAGGTCAAAGGGGAAAGGGAAGTAACCCTGCACTTTGCAGGTGGTGTTAAGGTGCAGTACATAAAGGCCTTTGTTGGCTTTGATTTTGGTGTAAATTGAAGGTTATTTGGGTTACCAGGAGATGTGAAATGTTAACACTCAGATGGTTTCCTTTTCTCTTCTTGTGGGTCCACAAGTATTTGGCGTTACCACAATTCAGAGACCAACAATACTTTGAAATGTTTAATAAAATTCATTTAGTATTTTTGGTCTTAGAAATGTGAATTCTGTGAATTTTAATGCAGTGCACAACAAAAAGCAATACATACCTTTCTAATCCTTTTGTTATAAATTTGTTACTATTTCCTGAGCTGTTTTGATAGTTATAGGTACCAAATTCCCAAAAGACAAGCAATTGGTTTTTTGAGATAAAATTGCTTGCATACAGAGAAAAGTTTTGATTCCTTTGCCAAAGGCAGGCAAGGAATCTATGCGATGGTGGTGTCGTGTGTGTGGGGGTGTTTGTGTGTGTGCGCATGTGTATGCGTGTGCGTGTGTTATGCCTGCTTGTAAATATGATAGATGCGTAACTCTGAGTGATCTCATACTTGGCATGTGCATTGCCCTTTTTGAGTAGATGATCCCTATTGTTTTTGGTGGAGGTCAAAGTTCATTTTGGGGTCACCAGAGGTCAAAAGGTAAATACCTTGAAAATTGCTTGTAAACATGATATCTCCAGAAGCATAACTCTGAGTGATCTCATACTTTTCATGTAGATTGCCCTTATTGAGTTGATGATCTCTATTTTTTTGGTGGAGGTCAAAGGTCATTTGGGGTCACCAGAGGTCAAGAGGTAAATACCTTGAAAATTGCTTGTAAACATGATATCTCCGAAACAATGAATGTGAGAGATCTCATAGTTAGCATGTGGATTGCCCATATCGAGTAGATGATCCCTATTTTTTTGGCAGAGGTGAAAGGTCATTTTGGGGTCATGGGAGGTCAAAATGTGAAAAACTTGAATATACAATATTTAAAGAACGGTCCTTCCAGTGAATTTTATGCTTGTAACGTAGAATCCTCTTGTTGATTTGATGGTTCCTTCGCATTTTTGTAGAGATGAAAGTTAGTTTGGGGTTATTTGACATCACATTGTTAAAAATGAAAGTAGGTAATATTGGCATAATTAAGGATCGCTTGGCCTACTGTTCTTATCATTTGGCCTACAGTTTTTAATAGTGGGCCAAATAGCTTTGGCAGTAACGTATTATCATTTCGCTTGCAGCACTTGAAGTTGGCCGCACTGTTTAGTTGAGAAATACTGTAATACCAGGGTAGGGAGTTGCCTGGTAATAACAGGGAGGTGCACTGCTTTTTTGGCTTCTGGCATATATTAATGAAAATGAAATGCATGTTCACGTTTCAGAATATATTGTGAAACAACAAAAAATATACCAAGTATTGTTTCCTGTTTTTTTGATGCACAAGAACTTCTTTTAGGACATACCTATATTGTCTCTTCGATAACCTTAAAGAAAACATGAAGACAACATTAAATTTGATATCAAAGATTATTATTTGGCAAACCTTATGCCACAGTCCTCATAAGGACATGTGAGCATGCATGAAATGTAAATTGGAATTGATTAATTAAATATACCATGGGTTATTAGTTTTACAAAAAGAACTAAATTACTGATCATTTGGATCAAATACCCTTGAGCATGCATATACTGTGATTGCTTAATTGAATGAATCAAATTGTAACTGACCCACCTCTGTTTAAATTTGTCACTGTTATCTGACATAATTTATCACAGTTGACTGCCAGTAGAAACCACAATGTCCAGAATAAAGCACACAGTCTGTTGAGCCAGGTGCTCAATGGACTTGTTTACTGTATAAACAGTGTCTCTGTTTAGCCCTCTGAACAAGGCTTAAAGTATTTCAGGTAATCAAAGCAAGCTTTTAACTAATGACTACTGTGTATCAAACCAGGGAAACTTGTACTGTGTGTTGTCTTTAAAGGGAAATAGGGCGTTTAGAATACACCAACATGACATACAAAAGAAATAGCTTTAGTCATTGTTAAACCATCCAGTCTCATCAATAAACACTTGTAAGAGCTTAATCTCCTCAAAACATTTTGCATGTGATGAGTAACGGAAGATGCATCATTTGAATTTTGAAAAGTTTGGGTGAACAAATTAGTGTTGAGTAAGAAATAACTGAATTTCTATCTGTGAGAAGCTTATTTCTTGAAAAGAAGGCTACTGTCCTTCCTTATTTTGAATAATCTATCATTCTACATCCACAAATGTTGGTTTCAAAAATATGGATGTTTTCTCTAAAACAAACGCCCTATTTCCCTTTAAGTAGACTAAAGGCAAAGTTACAAGTCTTGCTAGATTCTGGTTTAATGGGTTATCAGTTTTTGTTAATTTTCAAGGACATCATAGCCATTGGGAAGGACATCAAGCCAAAAACCAAATACGAAAGAGCTGCCACCAATAGCTGTAACTCGACAAAATAAAGTGCTATAATTTTGATTAAATAAACATGTTTACCTTTTTATCAAGTTATTAGACACAACAAAATGCAATTTGTTCCCCTGCAGCATCATATCCGTTTGGGACTTTTCTCATGTTTGTGGAGGTAAAAGGTTATTTGGGGTGACGAAAGGTGAAAACCTTGTAGACATGATATTTTAAGGGTGATAAATATGAGGGATCTCATACTTAGCTTGTGAATTGTTCATATTTAGCATGTTGATGGCTGTAATGTTCTATATACCAATGGAGAACACAGACATAAGAAAAGGAAGAAAACAAGTATTTGAGAGAGACAGATCTTGGCTTTATTCTTGGCTTATCCAGAGTTGACTGACTTCTTCAGTCATGACCTCAGCTCAGATATTGGGGTATCTGAGATATAGGATGATTGATGCATCATAAAGAATTACAATAAGAAACTGACTTATTGACCTAGGCTAGAGGTGACAGACCTACAAGATGGACTAGTGCAGGTTGCTAAGGGTACTGCTTGTTTACCATAAAAACACCATGTGTCTGTAATATTTCATATTAATAATGGCAGGGGTTATACTGACAGCTTAAAGCAGTATAGCAGTACACATATCATTACATCTCCCTTTTTTTTTTAAAAAACAACAAAAACAAATAAATTGTTCATTAATCTATCTATACGAAAAAACAATTATGGTTCAGTTACAATTAGCTTATACATGATAAAATTATAGCAATATGAATGATGTTGCACTTGGCTATAACATATAGGAGTACACACACAAATACATCATAATAGTAAAGTATTACTTTAAAACATAATCTTGGCGATATCTCATAGGTAGCTGGATATGCCTCTTACTTCTGATGTTTGGTCGAACAGGGGACTGAGTGTCATCAATTTCTGAACTCTTTGATGATTCAGATTGTTTTGGGGTATGGTCCATTGGGATTTGCTCTGGGTAGGTTTCTTTAGTTTTATATCTTTTTGATTTCTTCTGTACTGGGAATCTCCTACTTGTATTATATATGACCTGGGTGTTGAAGCTTGCTTGATTACTTGGCCCTTTTTCCAACCCTTGTCTTCCGTACTCATACGTACCACATCTCCAGGGTTTAATGGTTCCCTCACCCTTGAACCTTTGTCAAAGTACGCCTTCTGCCTAAGCTGATTCTGGTCTAACTGTTTTTTGACCTCTTGTGGTTTATGGGTATGTGGTTCTAACAGGTGTGATGTTACAGGGTGAACCGATCTAGTTCTTCTACCCATTAAGAGTTGGGCTGGTGAGGGCACCCCTTCCATAGGTGTGTTTCTGTAGTCAAGAAAGCTTAAATATGGATCTTGACCAGAATCTCGTGCTTTTTTGATTCCTTGCTGTAGGCAGGGGAATCTAAGCAGTCCTGATGTCGTGTGTGGGTATGTATGTGCGGGTGTATGTGTGTGTGTGCGTGTGTGTGTGACGCTGTTCGTAAACGCTCTATCTCAAGAAGGGTAACTCTGAGTAATTTCATTTTTGGCATGCAGGTTGCCCATATTGAGTAGATGTACCCTATTGTTTTTGGTGGAGGTGAAAGGTCATTTGAGGTCACCAGAGGGCAAAATGTGAAAACCTTGTAAACACTCTATCTCAAGAAAGGTAACTCTGACTGATGTCATACTTGGTGTGTGGGTTGGTCATATTGAGTAGATGATCCCTATTGTTTTTGGTCGAGGTCAAAGGTCATTTGAGGTCACAAGAGGTGAAAATGTGTGAAAATCTTGTAAACACAATATCTCCAGAAGGGTAAGTGTGACTTATGTCAACCTACGTGTATGGATTGTTCATATTGAACAGATGATACCTATTGTTTGTGATGGAGGTCAAAGGTCATTTGAGGTCACGGGGGTCAAACTGTAAAAACCTTGTAAAGACAATATCTCCAGAACAGTAACTGTGACTGATGTCATACGTAGTGTGTGGGTTGTTCATTTTGCGCAGATGATCCGTATTGCTTTTTGTGGAGATCAAAGGTCATTTGAGGTCACCAGAGGTCAAACTGTAAAAACCTCGTAAACACAATATCTCCAGAAGAGTAACTGTGACTGATGTCATTCTTAGTGTGTGGGTCGTTCATATAACGTAGATGATTCCTTTTCTTTTTGGTCGAGGTCAAAGATTATTTGAGGTCATCAGAGGTCAAATTGTGAAAACCTTTTAAACACAGTATCTCCAGAAGGGTAACTGTGACTGATGTCATACTTAGTGTGTGGATTGAATATTGTCAGTAGAATACCCCTTTTGATTTTGGTGGAAGTCAAAGGTCATGTGACGTCACCAAAGGTCAAACTGTGAAAACCTCGCAAACACATTATCTCCGAGAGGGTAACTGTGACTGATGTCATACTTGGTGTGTGGGTTGGTCATATTGAGTATATGATCCCAATCATCTTTGGTGAGGGGCAAAGGTCATTTGAGGTCACCAGAGGTCACACTGTAAAAACTTGAAAACACGATATCTCCAGAAGAGTAACCATGACTGATGTAATACTTGGTGTGTGGGTTGGTAATAATGAGCAAAAGATCTCTATTGTTTTGGTTGAGGTCAAGGGTCATTTGAGGTCACCAGAGGTCGAACTGTAAAAATGTGTAAACACAATATCTCTAGGAGTCTAACCTTGACTGATGTTTTACTCGATGTGTAGATTGTGTATACTAAGTAAAAGACTTCTTTCGTTTGTGGTGGAGGTCAAAGGTCGTTCGAGGTCACCCGAGGTCAAACCTTGCTAACACATTAACTCCAGAAGGGTAATGTTGACTGATGTCATACTTGATGTGTTGGTTGGCCATACTGGGTAGGTGATCCCTATTGCTTGTGGTGGATGTCAAATGTCACGGTCATTTCAGGTCACCAAAATAAAGGTCATTTTGGGGTAAAGGCTTGTGGTGTATCAAGAAAAATAACTGCAGTTGATCTTATACTTGTCATGTGGATATTTTATGTTTGTTATAATATAACCATGTAGCAAGGAATCACAAAGCCTTTTGGCTTTCTGGTTCATTAACCTTTTTACTGTTTGTACAGTTTTCTCAGCTTTTCTGTGGGATTGGGGATATCTGGGTGAACTGGTTATGTGTTTAAAACCATAGTGCTTTGCAAAATCTGAGAATACCCCTGATGAATATTGAGTCCCATTGTCTGAAATAACAATCTCTGGGATACCATACCTCGCAAAGTGTTGTCTACAAATTTGAATGACTGATTCACCTCTAAGATTGCGTAGCTTATTCACTTCAAAGAAACTAGAATAGTAATCAACCAGAACAACATAGTGTTCATTATTAAACTCAAATATGTCTGTTGCTATTTTCTGCCACGGCAGAGATGGTTTGGCTTCACCCATCATGGGTTGCTTTGGATTTTGGTTTCTGTATCTGTTACAGACTTCACACTTAGCCACTACGTCTTCAATGTGCTTAGTCATCCCTGGCCAATAAAACATATCACGAGCTAGGTTTTTTGACTTCTCTATGCCTTGATGGCTCTGGTGAATTTTATCTACAATGAGCTTCCTCATACTGGGAGGAATTACTAGCTTATGATTTTTGAAAATCATACCCTGCTCCACTGTGAGCTCATCTTGTATTTCCCAGTATGATTTAAGTGGTCCTGCTACATCAAATTTACTTGATGGCCAGTTACCACAAAGTACATATTCTCTTACAGTGCTCAAGGTAACATCTGAATTTGTTGCTATCGTGGCCTCTTGCAACCTTTTAGATGACATAGGTACATTATCAATATTAATATCTACTTCACTCACTTGCAGAACATCATTTTAATTTGCATATGTCTCAGTAATGCTGTTGTGATTTCTACTGAGGGCATCAGCTATATACATTTCAGTGCCTTTCTTGTATTTTATTTCCAGTGCATATTTTTGCAATTGCAACAACATCCTTTGTAGCCGTGGTGGCGTGTGTGCAAGCGGTTTTTGATTCCTTGCCGAAGGCAGAAGGAATCTATGTGATGGTGATGTGTGTGTGTGTGTGTAAGGGTGTGTGTATGTGTGTATGTGACACTTCTTGTAAACATGATATCTCAAGAAGGGTAACCATGACTGATGTCATACTTGGTTGTGTGGGTTGGTCATATTGAGTAGATGATCCCTATTGTTTTTGGTGGAGGTCAAAGGTCATTTGGGGTCACCAGAGGTCAAAATAAGAAAACCTTGTAAACACGATATCTCAAGAACGGTAACTGTGTCTGATGTCATACCTAGTGTGTGGGTTAGTCATATTGAGTAGATGATCCCTATTGTTTTTAGTGGCGGTCAAAGGTCATTTGAGGTCAACGGAGGTCAAACTGGAAAAACCTTGTAAACATAATATCTCCAGAAGGGTAACTGTGACTGATGTCATACTTACCGTGTGGGTTGATCATATTAAGTAGATGATCCCTATTGCTTTTGGTGGAGGTCAAAGGTCATTTGAGGTCACCAGAGGTCAAAATGTGAAAACCTTGTAAACACGATATCTCAAGAACGGTTACTGTGTCTGATATTATACCTGGTGTGTGGGTCAGACATATTGAGTAGATGATCCCTATCATTTTTGGTGGCGGTCAAAGGTCATTTGAGGTCAATGGAGGTCAAACTGGAAAAACCTTGTAAACACAGTATCTGCAGAAGAGTAACTGTGACTGATGTCATACTTGCTGTGTGGGTTGGTCATATTAAGTAGATGGTCCCTATTGCTTTTGGTGGAGGTCAAAGGTCATTTGAGGTCACCAGAGGTCAAAATGTGAAAACCTTGTAAACATGATATCTCAAGAACGGTAACTGCGACTGATGCCATACTTGGTGTGTTTGTTGGTCATATTGAGTAGATGATCCCTATTGTTTTTGGTGGAGATAAAGGTCACTTGAGGTCACCCTGAGTCAAACTGTAAACACATTGTAAACACAGTATCTCTAGAAGGGTAAGTGTGACTGATGTCATACTTGGTTTGTGGGTTAGTCATATTGAGTAGATGACTCCTATTGTTTTTGTGGAGGTCAAAGGTCGTTTGAGGTCCCTCGAGGTGAAAATTTTCTAGCACATTATCTCCAGAAGAGTAATGTTGACTGATGTCATACTTGATGTGTAGGTTCCCCATACTGGGTAGGTGATCCCTATTGCTTTTAGTGGACATCAAATGTCATTTGAGGTCACCAAAATAAAGGTTATTTGGCTTAAAGGCTTATTAATGTGGTGTTTCAAGACCAGTAACTGCAGTTGATCTCATACTTGTCATGTGAATAATTCATGCTTGTTATAATATAACCATGTGGCAAGGAATCACAAAGCCTTTTGGCTTTCTGGTTTCAAAATGTTTTGCAGTGGACTTGTGGTCAGATTCCACAATGAATTCTTTGCCAAATACATATTGATGGAATCTTTGACAACCAAACAGCACAGCTGGTAGTTCTTTCTCAATTTGTGCATAGTTCTTTTGGCTATTTGTGAAAGATTTCGATGCATATGCAATTGGGTGTCCTTCTTGTAGGACAACGCCCCCAACCCCAGTGCTTGAAGCATCGACACTCACTGTCACAGGTTTTTTTACATCATAGTAAGCTCATATTGGTGCCTCTGTTATGAGTGCTTTCAGTTGTTCAAAACTTCTGTTTTGAGGCTCTTCCCAAAACCAGATTTGTTCTTTCTCTAGTAATTTATGCAATGGTTCCGATTCCGTTGCTAAATTTGGGATAAATTTCCCTACATAATTAAGCATGCCCAAAAATTGCTGTAGCCCCTCTTTATTTGTGGGTGGCTCCATTGCATTAATTGCTTCTATTTTCTTTGGGTCTGGCTTTAGTCCTTCTGATGTTAAAATATGGCCTATGTAGCTTACCTCAGATTGATGGAAGTGGCACTTGGAAGGATTAAACCTTACATTTCTTTCTTTAGCACGTTGCAATACATATTCCAAACGAACATTATGCTCTGCAAGAGTCACACCCCACACAAGAATATCATCCATGATATTAAGCCTCTACTCCTTGCATATCTTCAAACGCGTGACATAGTTCTTTGAAATACTTCTGGTGCCGACCTGATGCCAAATGGCATTCTTTTATAACGGTACCGGCCAAATGGCATCTGGAATGTGCACAGTTTGCTGTTTTCTTCATCCAATGGTATTTGCCAGTATCCTGAATTTGCATCAAGAGTGCTGAACACTTTTGCTTTGGGCATCCGTGTGACGACTTCTTCGATAGTTTTCATCGGATAATGTTCACATTCAATGGCTTCATTAAGATCTTTCGAATCCAAACATATGCGCACTTTGTCCTTCCCTGGTTTTACCACTGTGACCATACTTGACACCCATTTACTTGGTTTTTCTACTTTCTTGATGACCCCAAGTTTCTCCATACGGTTCAACTCTTCTCTTATTTTGCCCCTCAGTGCCTCAGGTACTTTTCGCGGTGCATGTATTACCGGCTGAGCCTGGTCTTTAATACGTATCTGGTGTTCCTCATCCAGAAATCCAAGACCATGAAATACGTCCTTGTATCGATCTTCAACTTTTTCTTTCAAGTCTGACTCTTGCACTTGAATTTTTTCGATACGTTTGATTAGCTCCAGTTCCTTGCATGAGTCAAGTCCTAAGATAGGTGTTACTTCCTTATCCACTACCTGAAATTCCAGTGGGTAGAACTTTGCCTTGTATCCACAGAGCAAGACACATTTTCCTACAGTCTGAATTTTGTGACCTGAATAGGATGCCAGTTTGATTTTGGACTTCCTTATGTCCTGCTTGTGGAGTAATTTTCGAGGTATAACATTGCATTCTGCGCCTGTATCCAACTTGAAGTTTACATTTCTATCCTTTTCAACAAGTTTTAAAACTTGGTGTACCACTGTGTACGATCGCTTGTGTCTGTCTGTCACTGTGTCAACAAAGAGTTCTGTGTCTGACTCTGAATCTGTACTTTGATGTTGTACATTGTGCATTTTTAGCTCAGTTTTGCTAGCACTCTTGCCTTTCATAGACTTAGACTTCTGTTTGGATTTGCAGACACGTCCAAAGTGGTTCAGCTTGCCACACTTAATACATTTCTGTCCATATGCGGGACAATTTCCGGCTGGATGTGATCCTCCACAGAATTTGCAATTTCGGATCTTCCGCGTTTCCTTTCCTTTCACATCATCTATTTGGCGAGTTTGATTTGCTGAGGATAGTCCTCCTAACTGATGTTTGCTGGACTCATGTGCATGACAAATCATAAGCGCTTTCGATAGTGTTAATTCCAGATCACGCAATAATCTTGCCCTCAGTTGGTCATCTTCTACTCCGACGACTATGCGATCCTTAATAAGGCTATCACAAAGCCCTCCAAACTCACATGTTTTACTCTTATTTTGCAGATCCGTCACAAACTGATCAGTGTTCTCTCCTGGCCTCTGCACTCTTGTATTAAACACATGCCTCTCAAATGTGACATTTTTTTGAGGCTGAAAATGTGCAGTTAACTTGTCCAGAATTGCTTGCAAGCTATTTTCCTCCTCTTCTGTGAATTCGAAAGTGTTATATATTTCAAGAGCTTCTTCTCCGATAATGTGTAGTAATGTGGAACATTGGATCTCCTGGGCCTTTTCTCCAAGCCCTGATGCTACAAGGTACAGTTCAAACCTTTGCTTGAATTTCTTCCAATTGTCCGCAACATTTCCGACAACATTTAAGCCATCTGGAGCAGGTAAACATTCCATAGCTAAATTCTGTTTACTCTTACTACCATGTAACGTTCAATATACCAATGGAGAATACAGACATAAGAAAAGGAAGAAAACAAGTATTTGAGAGAGACAGATCTTGACTTTATTCTTGGCTTATCCAGAGTTGACTGACTTCTTCAGTCATGACCTCAGCTTAGATACTGTGGTATCTGAGATATAGGATGATTGATGCATCATAAAGAATTACAATAAGAAACTGACTTATTGACCTAGGCTAGAGGTGACAGACCTACAAGATGGACTAGTGCAGGTTGCTAGGGGTACTGCTTGTTTACCATAAAAACACCATGTGTCTGTAATATTTCATATTTATAATGGCAGGGGTCATACTGACAGCTTAAAGCAGTATAGCAGTACACATACCATTACAATGGCTATATTGGATTACCTATGACAGATTTTTACTCCAAGATATGATCAGATAGTAGTTATATTTTGGATACATCCAGCAAGGGAAAGACAGGCTCTAATGAACTGACTTCAAAGATACAACTTGTAATTGTAATATCAATTTATACCATGTGCTGGCTGCAGAATTCTGGGCAATCAATTACAAACCTGGAAGGACATTGGAGGAAAACTTCTGTGAATGTGAAATTTCAGTTTTAAACTAGAACTAGAAAAAGACTTATATACAGTAGTTAAACCTGTCTCACTGCTTGCATTACTTTCAAGTAGTTGTAATGATTCAGTTTTGTCACATCAAATCACACGGTATGCTGTATACAGAAAAAAAACCAGTACTTGAATTGAGATGGGGTGTCACACTAAATTTCTTGGGCACAATATCTTAGGAAGGCAACATTCAAGTATAATAATGGCAAGGAATCACAAAGCCTTTTGGCTTTCTGGTTATTGGATGTCAAAGGTCATTTGGGGTCAACAGGGGTCAAATTGTGGAAACCATCTAAACACCATATCTCAAAAAGGGAGACTGTTGTAAAAAGGCACTCAACTGTCACCTTACTGTTTTGTTCTTAGTTATCTCTGTGTGCATGCTGTATTGCTTTAACCTATAGTGAATGTAACCTCTTGAACTCAGAAGGACCATGGCAGATAGACTGCTACTGATGAGAACAATTGGTAAGTTGATGACTTGAACTTTTGATCTTTTATCAGTTGAAAGTTTCACTGCTGCAAGGAGTGGACATACTATGGACTTTAGCTTGTGAATAAATGTAATTTATATTCAGTATCATACTGTATCTTGTATTCTGATTTCTATTTACTGTGCATGTTTGGTGTATTGGGATGCTGTTGTAAGTTGTACTACCTTGTAAGCTGTATTAACTCTGCTGTTTTCGAGTATTATTTATAGTAGTATTCGAATCTGAACAGACAAATCTCGTTTTTGGTATGTAGTGTATACCATCGGGTAGATGAACCTTTTCGTTGTTTGTGGTGGTCAAAGGTTATTTGGGGTGAACAGGAGTCAAACTGAAAACCTTGTAAACATGATATCTCAAGAAGGGGGGCTGGGAGAGTTCTAAGGCTCTGTGCTTGGTCCATCCTTTTTCTCTGTGTATGTTGCTCCATTGAGTGACATCATCACTGCTCATAGTATTAGTTATATGTCTTATGCAGATGACACTCAAATATATCTTACTTTGAAACAATCTGAGCGCCTGAAGTTCAACGTTTAGAACTATGCATTCGTGACATTAAATCATGAAGTATACATAATTCGTTACTGTTAAACGATTCTAAGACAGAAGCCCTACATATTCTTCTAAATTTCTGAAATGCCCATCTTTTCCTTGAGTTTCAATTGGTGACACTTCTATTGATACTACCAGTAATGCCAAAATCCTTGGTATCACTATGGATTGTACCCTACAAATGAAAGATCATGTAAACAACATCGTTTATGCAGCTTCTTTTGCTATTTATAAGATCGGTCAATTAAGCAAATATCTCGATCGTAAATCGACTGAATATCTTTTTTATGCTTTTGTTACATCACGTCTCGACTACTGTAATAGTCTGCTGTATGCTCTTCAATTAAGTCATATCGCTAAGTAACAACGTATACAAAACTCAGCAGCCAGATTAGTTACCCATTCTAATAAGCATGAACATCCTGCATGAGTTGCACTGGCTACCAGTTCATTATGGTATTAGTTATAAGATAGCTCTACTTACCTAATTCAACTCACTGTATGCTATGGCCAGGGATTACATTTCAAATCTCATTGCTATATACACACCAAGTCGCTGTTAACGATCGTCATCTCAAGTTCTTCGTTCCCAACCTCCTATTTCTAAATCTAAGTTTTATGGGGACAGATCTTTTACCATAGCTATCCCAGTGATTTGGAACAGTTGGCCAGCTAATGTGTGTTCTTTTACTAATCTTAATCACTTTAAAAAGAATTTGAAAACTTATTTTTTAATTGTTTGAATTCATAACTGCTCTTGTATTTTATGCTTCTAAGATTTTTTTCTATATTATGTACATTGTTACTTTTTTTGATAATTTTCTTAGTACAGCGCTTTGAGTTTTATTGGAAAACGGTCTATAATAGCGTTATTTTTATTATTATGCTTAGTATGTGGCTGCACCCTGTTGAGTAGAAGCACCCTATAGGTTCTATCTCATGAATGGAGTGACCTGCTTTATAAAACATGGTGCTGTTCTATTGTTTTTATTTTTCAGTGCATTTTGATCAACATTTGAAAGCAAGTGTCACCCTTTTTTTACCTCTTTTTGTTTGTAGAAAACTCAAAAATACCTAACAACGAAGTTTTATACTATGCACGCATGAACCATCTCCACTCTAAAGTTAATAAAATAAAAGACTTTACACTTTGCCAGTCATTGAGCAACTGTAGGGTCTTGTTGATTTATTCCCCATGATTCCTATTATGTAGGTTAGACTTATGCAGGTTACAGTGTATTGTCACCATGGTCATTCATCTTGTCCCCAGTGTTCATTCCTGATTAGAAACTGGATCAAGGACTGATCCAACCAACCTCACTTTCAAGTTAATGTATTGTTAGTGCTTTTACATATTATTGAGATGTGTTACTAATGGTTTTGCATATCAATGAGATAAACTGCCTGTTATTGAGAAAGTAATGAGCAGTCACATGACATGTTACCAACCAATCACAAGACTAGAAGTGGAATAATGGATACATAAGGTTTGCAGAATTTGCAAGAAACTTTGCTGACAGACTCCTGAAAGGTCATTATGAAGATTTCTTGTACTGCAAAGATTCTGTCACTTGTTCTACAGTGTGCTAAATCCAGCTAATGGGCCCTACTCTTGTACTTAATAGGACTATCTATGGCATGGAAGATGTATGGAGACATTTCATCATATCTGACAATATCAGACAGCTCTGGCAAGACGTAGCTTTCCTGAAAGAATAGTAAAAATTCAGTCATCACTAATTCAGTTGTATGTTAACACCCTAGGTGTTATTCTCAATGGTGTGGTTTCTTTGGCCCAAAGTATTCATTTCTACTCTCACCAAATAATGAAACCATAACATATTTGATAGAAAGCCCTGGAAGTACCTTGTCATTGCAAATAGATTTCACGAATAATAGTGTAATTTGCAATTTGTGTATTTTATATTCCCACAGGAACTTTGTACTTCGTATGTGACAAGGACCCTGAAGGAAAGGATCCAAAGAAACTTTTCACAGAAAATGAAACCAACATGGAGGGCATGTATGGTGTAGAAACATACACAAAATATGTCAGAGATGCATTTCACAGATATGTCGTTAATGGTGAGGGGATCTGCTATACTATTAAGCAAGTGTGTGTCTGTCCAATATCAGATGCTGAAACAAAGAATTTGACATGAATCATGATGAGGATACTATATTGATGAGAGAACTGTTGATATTGGTAAAAGATGTGAAAGTTTGCTGTTTTTGGTTTCAATGATAATTGTAACCTTTGTAGTCATGCATACACTTGTGTGTGTGTCTGTGTATGTCTATTATGCCCTACCTTGTAAACATGATATATCAAGGAGGGAATCATGGGTGGATCATGTATTTGGTATGTAGGTGAACCACATTGAGAAGAAGATGGCTATCGTTTGTGGCAGAGGTCAAAGGTCATTTGGGGTTAACAGAGGTCAAATTGTTAAAATCTTGTAAACACAATATCTCAAGAACTGAAGCTTTGACAGATCTCACATTTAATCTGTAAGTGTGCCACATTAAGTAGAAGAACCGTATTGTTTTTGGTGGAGGTCAAAAATCATTTGGGTTTAACAGGGGTCAACTTGTGAAAATCTTGTAAGCACAATATCTCAAGAAGATGAGCTTAGACAGAACTCATACATAGTATATAAGTGTACCACATTGAGTAGAAGCACCCTATTACTTTTGGTGGAGGCCAAAGGTTATTTGGTGTCAACAGGGGTCAAAGTGTGAAAACGTTCTAAACACAATACCTCAAAAAGGGAAGCTTAGACAGCTCATACTCAGTGTGTATCTGAACAACATTAAGTAGAAGAAGCCTATCGTTTTTACCTCACACACCAAGTGTGTGAGGTATTAGAAGGAGGCTGATGTCATCAACTTTTTTCAAAAACCTTCTCTTTCTTCATTTTTTGAGATATTTGCCTGAAATTTTTTCAGTGTGTTTTTTGGGATAGACGTAGTTTTGTCCACCTAATTACATTTCGACTGGTTTAATTTATAGGTGAGTTGCAATGTAATTTTTGGAGGAAAATTGGATTTTTGGTTGCTTTTTTGCACACGGCACTCTTACTGAATGGATTTAGCTGGAGAACTATTATGTGGTCACTCTAGTAAACAATAATCAAATTTTACGGTTGGGCTGGCCAGCCTGTCTGCCCTGTGGGTCATTAAGTCCAACTGAACTATCACCTATCGATATCACATTCCAATACTAGTAAATTGACATGCAGATTAAGTTAGTGAAGCATGTGGCTTAGTGATCCTTGTAAACTCTTAGGGCAGGTTGATATAAAACAGAGTTGATTTGTTGCATCATCAACACTGCAGTTTTTTTACATATATTGTGTCCATTGACTTGGATTATCTTAAATACTGCCCATAGTAAAGTTTGAACATGTACAGAGAACAGCAACAAAAAAAAAAACAAAACAAAAAAACAAAACAAAAAACAAAACAAAAATTGTACACCGCTCAAACATACAAACCATGTGGCATTCTAATTTTACAACCATTGCAAAAATCTAGTCCAGCACACATTTCAATTTAGATGCAGCCAAAGCCAGCTCTGACAGGATCTAAACATTATCCATTGCATCCTTACATATCACACAGCCTAAAGTAGATTTAACCTTCTCTACAGAACATAGCTGGTACACCTAATAACATTTTTCAACATCACGTGTCGAAATTAACATACTACACTGGCATATGATAATGTCATAGGTTTGATAGTGTGTCAACTAGATGCTTTTTGCATGTAACATTTTGTCACCTTCCAAGTACTGTACTTTCATTTTGCAGTGCCACAAACATAGATTACCTGTACATAGTTCAGTGACTGCCCTAAGTTTCGACACCCCATATGTTCCGACACCCTTATATTTCGACATGCACACTTAAGTTCCGACAGCAGCGGCTGATCAATGCGTACTACCCTGAGCATCATAGCTGGCACCCAAAATGGTGCCTGATGTAATGAATGTGATGTAACATTTGAGTGTCAGAACATGGGGTGTGGGAACAAAAGTGTGTCAGAACATGGTGAAGGTCATTTGGGGTCAACAGGGTCAAACTGTGGAAATGTTTGGAGAAGTTTTGGGTAATGTTACCAGCTACATAATATGCAGGTTCTGAAATTCCCTTCACATGCACAAATTATCCAGAGGGGCTTTTATTGTCCAAATGGTGTGGCATTGTGGGTAAAATGCAAAATGGTTGTCAGATTTTTTTCTATTTCTGGCGATAATGACTTCCTCATGAGAGGGGGAATCTCCCGCACTGTTCTATGACAGGAATATATATGAGTGTAGCTGCTTACATCGTAAAGGATGTTTCTCTGAAATGTGATGAATCTTCAACTTGGTGACAATTTTGCAGGAGAGGCTGATGCAATTGATCCAAGAGAAAGGGGCACAAAGGTAGCTCCTCATTACATTTTAGAGATACCAGGTGGTGAAGAGAGGACAGTCAGGGTGAGATTCTTCACAGAAGATGAAGACCCTAAGGAGTACTTTGGTGATGCTTTTGATGCTGTATTTGACCTCAGGATCAAAGAAGCAGATGAATTTTATGACAGTGTGAGTAAATATGTTGTATTCTATACCATTCAGAGGGAAGGTATCATATTGGTATGGTACTGTGGCCACTTGGATAAAGGTACTGGTGGCATTTGGGGCAATGAAAGTTAGCAACTGTTAGGTTTGGGGCTTAGTCCCTGGTGGGGTCATAGTAAGATGGTTTTCATCCACGAGTGATCTAATGTTTTGCCATCTGAATCTACCTTGTGAAAATAGATGCCAAATTTGACTCTACAATTACTGAGTTGGTTGTCACCTGACGTGAAGTTGTGATATATATACCACAGACTTTCTCAACACTTTTGTGCTTGCTTAGCATTGTAATGTAACTCTTTTTGAAGTGAATACTTGAAGTAGTGAATGCATTACAAGGTGTCGTCAAAGTTAACTTATTTTCCTGTTTCTTTCAGTAGCATGATTCGAAGATGGTATAGAGCATTGAAAGTAAGGTGTGAATTATCTGAGGTATATCTATCATGTTGTGTATTAAGTCAATGAAAACAAACTGTGTGTGTAATAATAAAAGGTAGAAATTCTGATGTGCCGAATTAGCTGACGCAAAAAAGCAGTATTCTGTAATTGTAATTTACTGTATGTTTACAGAGGATTTACATATTGCTGTTCTCTTACTTAAAAGTGCAATAGGTTTTGGTTCCCTGCGTCAGCAAAGGAACCTATGCAGTCTGGTTGGTGTGTGTATGTGTGCATCTGTGACATTTACTTAGGTACACTCTAACTCAATAGGGGAAAGTCTGATGAAAGTCAAACTTGGCATGTAGGTTTGCCATATTGAGAAGGTGTGCCCTATTGTTTTTGGTGTAGGTCAAAGGTCATCTGGGAAACTGGGGGCAAAAGTCTGTTTTGCTTAGGTACTCTGTAACTCATTAGGGTTAGTCAAATGAAAGTCAAACTTGGTATGTATGTTTGCCATATTGAGAAGGTGTACCCTATTGTTTTTGGTGGAGGTCAAAGGTCATTTGGGGGAACTGAGGGCAAAAGTTTGTTTTGCTTGGGTATGCTGTAACTCAATAGGGGAAAGTCAGATGAAAGTCAAACTTGGTATGTATGTTTGCCATATTGAGAAGGTGTGCCCTATTGTTTTTGGTGGAGGTCAAAGGTCATCTGGGAGAACTGGGGGCAAAAGTCTGAAAACCTTGTTATGCTATGGATGTTCATATGTTCCATCAGTCCCCCTCCAATGCATCATGGAAGTACTGCTTGAATTGGCAGTTTCTTGATCAAATGTAAAGTAACAGTGCTATTTGCAGTACTGTAGGTGGTCACACCAGACAAGTTTTGGCTGGATCAGTTTACCTCCTTGTGCCTGAGTGCTAATGTGTGCATTCATGTAAGTGTCTTTTCAATTAGTGAGGTGGGCAGGTAACAATGAAAGAAAATAAGTCTGTTGGTGTTCTTACCAGTTTAAACAAGACCCCAGGAGTTCCCTTGAGGGCATGCTATCAGTTTGGTGGACTTTAAAGGGGCATAGATATGATAAGACTTATTGCAATTTGCAGAGCCCCTTCTTGAAATGAGAGATTCACAGCTGTTTGTGTTTTGTGAAATGAATGGGATATTGCTGTATATTGCAGAAATCAACATCTTATATTCATTGCATTAATTGAAATGGCCTGTTTTGATATTTATGAACTCAGGCATATCATTTTACAGTATGTATATTTCAAGTAAAAGAAACCATAGTGCCCATAGGCTGTTGTGAAATCATGCAAAATACTTCTCTTACAGATTGTATGTAACACTGTAGATGGTTGGTCACGTTAGTGCTATGGAAGTGGTTCCATGTTGGTGCATGTTTGTCATGTTTGGGGTCCAACGTCTGAAATGGGCCATTTTATAAAAGCATGAAATATGTTTCTGTCTCTACAGATTTTATGTTACAGTGAGGGTTCATGGTCAGAAATGAGCCATATGGGCTATTGTACAAAATAATGCAATATGCTCCCTTTTACTTCATAATTTACATTCTACTCTTCATCTGTGCAAGGAACCACAGTGCCCTTGGGCTCTTGTTCTCTTACAGATTGTATGTAACACTGTTGATGGTTGGTCACATTAGTGCTATGGAAGTGGTTCCATGTGGGTGCATGTTTGTCATGTTTGGGGTCTAATGTCTGAAATGGGCCATTTTATAAAAGCATGAAATATGTTTCTCTCTGCACAGATTTTATGTTAAAAAATTTAAAGTTCACGGTCAGAAATGGACCATATAGGCTATTTTACAAAATAATGCAATATGCTCCCTTTTACTTCATAATTTACATTATATGCTCTTCATCTGTGCTAGGAACCAGAGTGCCCTTGGGCTCTTGTTAGTAGATTTGGCCCAATATTTTGGGGTGCCCATGAAACGTAAGTGTCACAGTCTATGCACACTATCGTCTAACTAACGTGACTACATTAGACAACACAGCCTATATTCTAGTACTCAGCCTACCCTGAAGTTATCTTATACTGGAAGTAGTTTTCAGTTATTGCCAAGAAATTTAATATTGAACTTTGGATTAGTTGTAAATTTGGAACTGGTCTCTTCAGTTAGGGTGATGTTTCTTTTCACAAATGCATATAAAGGCACTTATCTTTAGTTGCGACATGAGATTTTTGCTATCGATATCGGGAGCACTTTTCTGTTTATGCAAAATGATATTGGGATATCGTCTGAGGTGATTTAAGTTTTAACCTTTTTGTCAACCCAAAATACCTGTAGAACGTTCATTAAACAAGTTCGTCAAAGTGTAAGCAAAACTGCTATAGCCCAGATTTCTGTATCCATGATTATCTAACCCAATAGCTTCTGAACACACCCTTTCACAAAGTTAGTTTGTGGTCATGATCTATGCTGTATTATCATTTATGTTGTTTAATTTTTCCAGATTCTGCTTAATGATGATGATGATGACCAATGAAAAATTAATTCTTTTTCTTTAGATTTTTACAAAGTTTTTTTTTCAAAGGTTGGGTTGACGAAAAAATATGTAATATGAGCGTAGTCTCCATAGTTTGATTGGCCGTATATGAGGGAGGCAGTACTGACTACAGTTAACGCTAGTGACACATCCGTTTGCTGCTGGTCCACACATAGGTGTGTATAACCAGTATAGTTACAAGGATTCATGCACAAAGCCACAGCACTGCGACATACTGATGGTCCATGCATCTGCACTTGTGTGTGGCCTAGCTTGAAAAAACTGACATCTGATTGGCTCAGGGTAATGCCATTCATGAACTTTTTGTTTACTGCTGCACATAGTGAAGGGCAGGAAAGCCTTGGGAATGAAAGGACATCCTTCATTAAGTTTACATGCTCTATTTTGTGCATGTGCCAAGCATATGTTGATTGAGCGGGAAGTTCGAAGGCTTGAAAACTGTTGCTGATGTTGATGTCCTTACTTTGCTGTATAACCAAGTAATTTGATGTGACATTTTACACATTTTTGTGTTTTCACTTACAATCTTACCATCTTAATTTCTTTTTTGTGTTTGCAATATATGTTTTGATTTTTTTTGTTACTTTTTTCTTAATTTTTTTTAAATGGCAGACTGGCAGTCCTGGATGCCTGCCAGTTCCATGGATTTCCCATAAACCAGGTTTGAGCGGTTCCCAACCTGTCTGTAGAGGGACCTGACTTTGTCACTCAAAGACTCTAAAATGTCATATTGATTACCAAGAACACTGCAAATTAATGAAGACATGTCATCAGCAATCCTATTTGAAAGCAGGATAATAATGACAATATGTTTTCTTTCTGAAACAAAACAGAATTGATTCAAGAGTCTGCTGTTCAAAGTCACGCTTGTTTAATATCAGTACTTGAATGTCAGATGACCAGGACTTTTTTCTGTTCTTCTGTTTCCAAATTATAACAAATGGACTTGAAAAGACTGTCAAAGCTCATCACAAGCTCAATTTGTGAAATATGGAAAGGGAGAATGATCTCATCAACTCATGAAAATGTAGGGATTCAGTATCGCCTATAAATACTTATTGTGTACAGAAATTTCTACAAACGAAAGCTGTTTGGGCTCTCCCTGTCAGCCTTTCCATTCTTCTCAAGTTTACATCCTTTGAAGTACAGAACTTAATGCATTATTCACATTTCGCATGCTGAGATTGTTCAACTATGTACATGAATAAGATATGTTCAGGACGGGGGAAAATAAAATGCACTATTTAAACTAAACATACACTGTGGATTGAGAAAAGAGCCGGGAGGTCAGTTATGTACGTTCCCAAACATCAGCTATGCAGTTCCTTGATACAGGTTTTCCTCTTCAAAACGGTCCTACTATGGGGTCTCTCTGACGAGTTGTGGTGCGCGATGTGTACTGTATGTAAACATAGGCTTGATAGATACCGCATATGAGCTAGCAACAAACGGAGTAGGCTGATGCTGTGCTGGAAACAGTTTACTGTTTCGTCAGAAGTTTCATCTGTTTCATATGTTGTAACAATTGTTTGAAGTTTACAGATCATCAAGTTTGAAAGGATGGTATTTTGTTTACAAGAGCTTTTTTACGATGTCGCGTAGGTTACTTTACAGATGGTATCGGAATCAAAATCCTTTATCGATGTCGTTTGCTGATGTCATGATGTTGCAACAACACTGCTAATTTTATCTTCAAATTCGCATAAAACTGACCCATAACATTGCTATTTGCTCATAATAAGTGCGCTGTGCAGTTCGCACAGTGCTTACAAAAACTGTGGGCAGAAAGAAGTTACTATATAACATTGTGGTACTATATTCAGAGCTGTGCGGTTGGTTAGAGAGATACTGTATGATATACAACGAGATAAGAATGCTTTTATCATATTAAGAGAAATTATCTCCCCCCCAAAATGAAAAGGACATGCACTTTCTTAGTCTTGTGCAGCTTTGCTTTTCTTCCTTTTCATTTTCAGGTAATAGACAGCACTGCATCTAAAAAGGAAAGGGCTATGGCAAGACAGAGTTATGCTGGCTTGTTGTGGAGTAAACAGTTCTACCACTACGTCATTAAAAGTTGGCTTTATGGTGATGATACCCAGCCAAACCCCCCTGCATCTCGTCTGAATGGACGTAATGTTGACTGGATGCATCTGTTTAACAGGGATGTTGTCTCCATGCCAGATAAATGGGAATACCCGTGGGTATGCATTCTGCATCAATGTTATTTCCTTGTTTTGATATTAATGATTAGTAGTACTGACTACAAAGTTAAACTTGCCAAGGTTGCCAGAAGTCTTTGATTCCTTGCCTAATGCAGACAGAAAATACGCAATGGATATGTCATGTGTGTGAGGGTGCGTGTGTATGTGTGTGTGTACATGACACTGCTTTACACACAATATCTCAAGAAGGGTTGGTGTGACTGATGTCATATATGGTTCTTAGGTTGGTCATACTCAGAAGATGATCTCTACTGTTTTCAGTTGGAGGTCAAAGGTCGTTTGTAGTCATCCGTGGTCAAAGTATGAAAACCTTGTAATCATGATATCTCAAGAACTGTATAACCTTGAGTGATCTCATACTTAGTGTGTGGGTTCTTCATACTGAGCAGGTGATTCCTATCATTGGTGGAGATCAAAGGTCACTTGAGGTTGCTAGAGGTCAAACTGTGAAAACCTTGTACGTGCAGTATCTTTAGAAAGGTAACTTTTATTTATTTCATACTTGATGTGTAGATTAGCTATCTGAGTAGATGATCCCTGTTGTTTTCAGTGGAGGTTAAACTTCATTTGAGGTCACCAGGGTGAGACTGTGAAAACCTTTGAACACTATATCACAATAAGGGAAGCCATAGGGGCTTCTCATATTTAGCATGGGGATTGCAGATATTGAGTATATGAGATCTACAGATTTTGGTGGAGGTCAAATGTCATTTAGAGTCACCAGAGGTCAAAGGGTCAAAATCAAGTCAAGTCCTATATCTCAAAAGAAAAACTGAGTGATCTCATCCTTTGTCTAATGCTTATATTCAGTACTTCAGTATTCAAAGTCTTGTAAACACTTTATCTCAAGGTTTAAAGGAAAACCATTGGACAGCCTTCCAAATAGTCCTCATACTTCAAATACAGGTTTTTAAACAAGAAAACATCGGTCTGTAGTGGTATAAATACAAGTTGCAGAAAATACAAAGTTTTACATTTGCATACACTATTTTACACACACTTAAGTTGCCATGTTCTTGCAAAATTACCTGAATCATGAGGTCACACATGCATCTCCATAAGTTCCGTGGTGTTACAGGTGCATGTGCTACTACGTCATACTTTGCAAACATGGCAACATGTTATACAGCAACAATTTGAGCAACAGTTTGAAGTAGCATTTGGAAGGAAGTTATTACAAAAATAACACCATTACAGTCATGACTGTTTGTGAATATGTATATGAAGTGCAGGTTGATCCTGAAACACCCATTACAGTTCCTCTTTAACTGTGAGGATTTCATACTTTGTATGTGTATTGCCCATGTTGAATAGTGACTTCTATTAATTTTTACACCTTTATGTCTTAAGAGAAGGTGAAAGGTCATTTTGGGTTAAAAGCTTATTAACATGGTGCTTCATGAAGAATAAGTGTAGTTGACCTCATACTTGTCATGTGGGTAATTCATGTTTGTTTTAATATAACCATATAGCAAGGGATTGCAAAGCCTTTTGGCTGTCTGGTTCAAAAGTGACCTAACACATTCACTCATACACATTCTGGCATACATTATACACCACACTATGCATCTAAATGTCTCAACAAGGAAATGTGATACTTATAGTGTAATTTATACTGTCAAGAATATTATGAATTGTGATTATATGTAGTAGAAGTTTACCATATTTGAACATACCACTAAACATATCCATATAGCAGTTCCCAATTGTTTTACATATTGTACTTTGCTTTTAGCTATTAAAGTACAGTAAAACCCCGTTTATCAGAACACATCTGGACCAGATGTTGTTCGGATAATGGAAAAGTTCGAATAAACGTGGTTTCATGTTTATCGTTGGTTTGCAGTCCCGTGTGTAGCATACACTTATTAATAAAGTGAAATTAACCATTACTATGTCGTCTCTGTGGTGTGATTTCTTTCATTTCATAGTAAAAAATAAATATCTGTTGAAGATTTGAACTGTTTCATGTGTTTTGTTTAGACTGGACTTCCAAGGAGGATATTTTACATGTGGGCAATGAGTGTCCATTTGATTTGCGCTACTTTGTTCAGTGTTAGGATAACCATAGCCTATAAACAGAATCCTAACATTATAAACTCCAAAACAACAGTAAGTAACGCTTTCAAAATTTTTTGCGATAAAATAACCACATGTGAAAAATTTACCTCTACAAATGGGATATACGCTGGCAGACATTACAACGGGAGATTTAAAGTGAGAAGCACACCACTTAACAACGCCGACTGTCTAACCGCGAGTACTGCTACCAGCGATGGGGACTTGCACTAGCTATGCTTGAAAATGGAATGTCGATTGTAAGCTTAGCATTTCAAAAGTAAAACCAGGATTTTAAGGTTGTTAGTTGCTCAGTGGGTCTATCATCTCACCTATAACACCCTATGTTTAAGTCTGATTGACATTTTTCTATGCAGTCGTTAATTTAAACACTGGTTTGTTAAGAGTGAAAAGAATGTCTGTTGGGCAGCACTGATACTAGAAGGGCTGTGTATGAATAGAGTAGACTTAGTGCACTTCGGTAGGCTAGTGATCCTATTGTGGCCCTACATGGACAACCAAGGAACAAAAGACACAAAGAATTACGGTAATTCTATACTGTTTATTCATTCTCCAGATTGATGGTTAAAGGTGGTGGTGTAGATAAACAGTAAAAGTATTGTGTTCTACAGCAATAAAAACTGGTGCAGATCAGAAAAGTAAAACAGAGAGACAAAATGTTGTCAAATCTAGGCTGAAATTGACATAGCTTGTGTAAGATGTCGGTTTTTCGAAACCAAATGACTTGTTTAGATAAACAGGGTTTCGGATAAACGGGGTTTTACTGTATATTTGAACACCCTGACAAACTCTAAACTTCCTTCTATTTGTATTGTGTCAGGTATTTAGTGCTTATTGAATATGAACTAATATTAGTGTGCCCCAAGGCTCAGTGCCAAGACCCACTCTCTTCATACTTTATATGAATGATACACACCATGAAAGTGAAAAATGTAACACATCTAGTTTTCTTATCATGCTTTAAAAAGTTTTGTTCATGTCTATGTATTCCAAGATGACTTTCATACGCTTGAGGTTAGCACCAGTGTGGATTATAGACAGCGTAAGTGTCAAGGTACTACAAACTTTGTTAACTAATGAAATGTGATGGATTAACACCTGGTTGCCAGAAATTTGCTTCACAGTATAAGATACATGAAGTTGTTATTCTTACAGTGTTACTGTATACTTACTAATGTATGAATAATTGAATGGTGAAGGACTGTACTTTAGAAAAGTGTTTATGGCAAGTGTTCAGTAATTGGAAAAACCAAGTTTATTGGTCGAGAAACCAAGTTTATCCGTTGAATAACCAAGTTTTTTGGTGTATCTTGTTATATCGGCCAAAAAACTTGGATTTCGAAACAACTTGGTTTATCGGTCGAAAAACTTAAATTTTTAATTGTGATATCGGGTGATAAAGTTGGTTTATCAACGCAAAATGTCCAATAATCCGAAAAACCAAGTTTATCCATTGATAATACCAGTTAATTGGTTGATAAATCGGGTTTATCGGTTGAAAAACCAAGTTTATTAGTTGATAAACCAAGTTTATCGACACCAAAGTTTATCCACCGATAATCTTGGTTTTTTAAAAAATTGGACATTGAGCGGCGATAAACCAAGTTTATCGGTTGAAATGCCAGGTTTTCTTGAAAAACAAGTATATCGACTCATAAAATTGGTTTCTCGACGTGCAATGTCCAATAATTAAAGAAACCAAAATTATCGGTCGATAAAGTTGGTTTTCAATTGAACACTTGGTTTTTTGACAAAAATCTTGGTTTTTCGATTAGAAACTTGGTTTATCAACACAAATCTTGGTTTATCGGCCAAAAAACCAAGTTGTTTGCCTGATAATCTCAATTTTTTGGTTGATAACCAGTTTTTCGACAGTTTAGTTTAGTTTTCTGCCAATATTCTTGGTTTTTCAACTGATAAACTTGGTTTTTCAACTGATAAACTTGGTTTTTTGAATTATTGAACATTTTGCTTGCCATAAGTGTTACACATTTAATTGTTCAGTGCATTTTATCATATTTCTAAGATTCAGCATCTGTATTATTATTGGGTAACTTAATGTGTAAGAACATTTCCTTTGCAGTATGCATCTTGGGATCTGGCATTCCACATGATACCTTTTGCAAGAGTGGATCCAGATTTTGCCAAGGAACAACTCATCCTCTTCTTAAGAGAGTGGTTCATGTCACCAAGTGGACAGGTTAGTTTAACATGGGGCCAGCATAAATGCTGCCTGTCTTACTTCACAAAGGTATTCTGCTACCTCCACCCAAGCCATACTGTTTATTCTTGATAAGTGCATACTCACTTTTAAAAAGTTAGATATTGTCTTTGACTCTTAAGTTTCAAAATTTAGCTCAAGCACTCTGCCACTCTTATGTTGTTGCATTGGTCTGTCACTTCATCTATCGGCATCTTATTTCACCACATGTGACTGTCCCTCAGTCTCCTGCAATGTTTTATAAATAGTCAATAAATGTTGATGGCATGATGATCCTTGAGTGATGAACAACCATAAGTTTAGATGTTATTCAGTATAGCAAACTTTAACTGATTTTATTTCCTTTTTCTTTTCTTTCATTTTTTTTTGTCTTGATCATGTACTGTAGATGCCAGCCTATGAATTTAACTTTAGTGACGTCAATCCGCCCGTCCATGCCTGGGCCGTCTTCAGAGTCTTCAAGATGACTGGTAAGAGAGGATTCAGAGACAGGGTCTTCCTCGGGAGATGTTTCCAGAAACTCATGTTGAATTTCACCTGGTGAGAAGTGTGATTCAAATGACATCATATGAATATGACTTAGTATTTCAGTGTGTTCCATCCTAAATATACACCATTCAGAAGTATAATTCTTTCTGGCTTCACTTAGATTATCTTGTCATAAATGAGACCACAAGTTTTATGCATTAGCTCATGAAAGAGATTCTACATTCTATGGTATGGTATTATAAAAGAAAGTTCAATACTACCTTGAATTGAATGTTACAGTCACTCAGCCACACTTTTGTGCAGTAGCTTTAGCTATTGTTTGTGGTGGAGGTCAAAGGTCATTTGAGGTCACCAAAGGTCAAATGGTGAAAACCTTGTAAACACAATATCTCCAGAAGGGTAACTGTGACTGATGTCATACTTGGTATGTGGGTTGGTCATATTGAGTAGATGATCCCTATTGTTTTTGGTGGAGGTCAAAGGTCATTTGAGGTCACCAAAGGTCAAACTGTAAAAACCTTGTAAACACATTATCTCCAGAACTGTAACTGTGACTGATGTCATACTTTGTGTGTGGGTTGGTCATATTGAGTAGATGATCCTTACTGTTTTTGGGTGGAGATCAAAGGTCATTTGAGGTCACGAGAGGTCAAACTGTTAAAACCTTGTAAACCTTGTAAACACAATATCTCCAGGAGTCTAACCTTGACTGATGTCATACTTGATGTGTGGATTGTATATACTAAGTAGAAGACTCCTTTCCTTTTTGGTGGAGGTCAAAGGTTATTTGAGGTCACCTGAGGTCAAACCTTGCTAACACATTATCTCCAGAAGGGTAATGTTGACTGATGTTATACTTTATGTGTGGGTTGGCCATACTGGGTAGGTGATCCCTATTGCTTTTGGTGGATGTCAAAAGTCATTTAAGGTCACCAAAATAAAGGTCATTTTGGGTTAAAGCCTTATTAATGTGGTGTTTCAAGAAGAATAACTGCAGTTGATCCCAAACTTGTCATGTGGATAATTCATGTTTGTCATAATATAATCATGTCGCAAGGAATCACAAAGCCTTTTGGCTTTCTGGTGTTTTTCATTTTGTCATGGTCCTTTCCCTTCTCCACTGAGTTGCTTTTGTTGGTAAGTGATTGTGTGTGTGTGAAAAAATGAGACATCGGCAAGGAATCACTTAGTTATTTGACTTTCTGGTAATAGCTCTTGCAAAATGCATCTTCTCCTACTGATTGTATAGCATTAAGTTGAACTTGTGTCCTGTTACTACTATATGTTAGTGGTTCCTTCTGTTTCAAATAATTGCGCCATATGGACCATTTAATGCAATAATGCAAAATGTTTCTTTTCTGCGTGGATTGTGTTTTACGATGTGGAAGGATTGTCAAATTAGCATTGTGGTAGTGAACCCTTTCCCAGTGTTCAACATTTGTGGGTCCAAATTCAGGTTAGGCCATATGGGCCATAAATTATTACCTTGTGCAAAGTGATTAGTTTTATATGTTACAGTGTTGAGGGTTTTTCAGATTAGTATTTGAGTCCCTTTGGCTGATCAGCATTCTTATGGAAAAAATGGGGCTCACACTTTTGTGGCATGTGATGAACTGTGGATTAGCCTTTGTGAAGACTAAATAAGTACACTTGATTTACAATAATCCTTACACAAGGAACCATACTGCCCTTGGGCTCTTGTTTATTATTATTTTTCAAGCCTGTTTTCTTTATGTTTTTAGATAATCTTGTATGGTTAGGATTATGCACTGCTCTGTGTTATCTTGTATACTGCTGTTGTACTACCTGGTTTTCATCGTTGCTAGGCTGATGTGCTGAGTTCGTAGTGGCATGACATCACATGTCAAAAGGTCATTCCAAAGCTTTGCTAATATTTTACTAATCTGTGTCATAGTGTTACTGGTGTTATGTTTGCACAGTACACAGGCTTAACAACCTTTTAAACAAAGAGTTAAGTAGTGATCAATTTGTACCTTAATAATGGTATGTGGAATAGTAGAAAAATGATCATTTTTGCTGACATTTAAAGAGAGTGGCAGTTAGTTACAATGCAACTTTGGCCCAGAAGTTTCGTAGTCCTGGTGGTATTATTCCCACATTTGTAGGCCTGACTGGAATGTTTAGCCAAAACAGTGTCACTACGTACTGTACCATAACATAGTCCCAATTACAACTACTTGAAAAATTAAGTTCTACTTCTACTAGTAGTATGATCTATGAACTTATATTAAGGAAGTATGAGTTACTTACTCCAGTATATTTTCCCCTTTATTATGCCCAGAGGATGCATTTTGGTATTTAGATTTTGAGAGAGGCTTATCATTCCACAGCAGGTAACTAGTCTAACACAAATTTTGCGAATTGGTAATTTGGAGTGAAGTTGCACATCTCAGTTAGGCTACTTGATAAACTTATTGTAGAAGTATGATAAGCCTGTCTGTAGGTCTACAGCTACCTAACATTTCAAAAGAGGGAAGATAGTGGACGCTTCCACAGACACAATCGCTCATATTCTTTATGGGTAATGAAGGAAGTGGAAGAGACGTTTGACTAGCAGTAACTGAGGAAATTACCCTCCTGCCACCAATCCAGCTTTAGGCCTAGCAGGCTAGGCCTAACTTAGGTCAGATGAATGAAATGTACTTAGGCTAAGGGAACAGTGTAACCTGTAGTCTAACAAGACCATCAAACTAAATAAACAACAATTTAAGCACTGATGCACTAAAACAAATTTACCTATCTGTCTATCTCATCTTAAACTTTGCGGTTGGCTCGAAGTACAAGAACACAGCAGCAATAAATCTAACAAACAAGGAACATGCATGTCAAACCCTCTTTTGAATCTCTTCATTAAATTTTATTTAGATATTTTCAACCAGATTGTTTATAGCTCATATTTTCTGACAACTGTTTTTCTCCTCACAGTATGTGCACAGTTGTATATTCCCTTTGACAGAATTAGGTATTTGACAGTATTCAGGTATTTGACAGTATTCATTGTATCCATCAGGCTGTACACAGAGCATCAATTTATGTTGAGTGTCATAAAGCAATATTTGCACAACTATTCATACTTGGTTTTTTAAAATACTGGGGCCAGAATCACAAATGTAATGTGAGCCTTAGTTGTAATCAGGCAAGGAATTTTCCCCTTCTTCAACATTTGTTGTGAGAAAAAAAATCCAGTGACATAACTTTTGTAAACACTCATCTTCCTAACTCTGAAAACAAGTGAAAGCATATGCACCTTAACGGTGAAAGGGCTGAAAGAATAGAAGCCGTAACAATCAAGCAACCATGTAACCATGGGGTAACTGAATAATTGCAACATTGAACAGTGTAGGATTTATATAAAAAAACATGTGTAGTTACCACACATGTTGTTGTTTCATGTCACCTTAAAAAAAAAAAATATTGCAGTTTTATACAACATCATGCTTTAATAATGACAATTACCTACCAGTAATTTAGTGCACTTCTTTGATTGCTACACATTGTTTAGTGACACATTTGGGCAATATTTATATGAATGTTAGTTAACATAGTGTTAGTTAACAAGTGTTCATACATACTTGGAAAGAATCCTCAACTCCTTTTGGCCGATTTCAGTCAGGTGACTGTGGGTTAATCACTGGTAACCCAACTTGTTAAAACACGGTCAATCACTGGCAGATGAATACAATAAAACTGAAGATCAACAGTGTGTTTTCAGTCTGCTATAACTTACACAAAACAATGGCTAATTCAGTATTACTACAGTATCAGGCCTACACTAGTGAAACAATGTCTGGTTTGAAGTTTGTAGTTCTTAGTTCTAATGTTACCTAGCTAGGCCGCACCTAGGGCCTGCTCAAAAGTAAAATGGAAATGTAGGTAATCTATGTAACAACAGCACAGTATACTGTCAGTGCTAATCCCTCTGACGTAGGGTAGCCTAATCTTACCTAAATACCAGAATTGTGTTGCGTGAAAGCTTCAGTATATTTTGAACACCTTGAAAGTTTGATAGCCTACCGGAATTAGCTTTCCTTCTTTGCAAAATTCTGCTGAGATGTTCAAAAACAATTCCCTATGCAATAAAATCGTGAAGAGGACTAAGGACTGCAATACATTGCCATCTTGAAGGGTCTCCATACAACCACCGGATTTGTATTCTTAAGGACAGAGTCCACAGCACAAACAATTTAGGCCTATTGATAGCCCTAGGCCCTATATGGTGAAAAAAGTAAACAGGGAAGGCATTGACATGAGTTATTCCAAACCAGCCATAAAGTGATCTTACAGCAATGTTTTGACAATAACGCCATAACACTAATTAATGCTATTGCTGGATGCATCGCTTGGATTAACCCCCGATCGTGCATTATCTTACAGCTAATACAAGGTCCAGCGTTGATTAACCTTTAATTAGTGTTAGTTAGTGTTAGTTGTTAGTGTTAGTTTACAAGTTAACATAGTGATATATACTTAAACTATAGCTGGCCCATGGCTGGTGTTTAAGAAAGTAGTCAACTGGAAGACTAGTTGATTCGCACTGGCAAATGGAAGAAATTACAAAGAAGACATCTCCTTTTCACATTGCCAAGGCATCTGTGCAAAAGGATGAGAGTATATGGCAGGGATGAAATGTATGCACTGTATGCTCCAGCTTGCAATGTTTTGTCATTGCCTGTTCATAGTTCACTCATTGTGTGTGTCTTTAGTAAGTGTTATTATCTTGTGTCCACAATCCACATCAACTTTAAGCACAGAGTCATCCTTACCTGCTCTATGGTGGAGACTCTCATTTTCCTCAAATGCAACAGACATTTCCTTTGAACCTGCTTAAGCTTGCATAGCATTGTAGCAAGTATGATGATGAACTGAATGAATAGCAGTTTATATGGCGTTTTCAGTTGAAGATTTTTTTCACTGTCTTAAGCAAAGACATCTTTTTATTGATTTGCATTTTTTATCCACAGTTCCACTGTTGTATAAGAGTGGAAAGTCTTTGGACAATGTTCCTTGTATTGATAATACAGATACATGATTAACTGATCCAGTTGATTAATTATTGTACCTTTGAAAGTGTCGCAAGTTCAGTACTGTAAAATACTGATACCTACACTACAGTATGAACTATAATATGATACATGATATTGTAAACCCTTGATGTGAGATTTGAAACATGGTGACTCAGACTCGGAAGATAGTGACTCGAACTTGGCCTCAGACTTTGAGGGGTGGGACTCTGTCTCAGTCTGGAGGGGTGGTGAGCCAGACTTGGTCTTGGTCTCGGATTGTGGTTTGCTCGACTACAACACTGCTGTCCATGGTTAGCTGATTTTGATATGTCAAAGAAGTCATTGCTTGTAATCACTGATTGAACTATGTAATAATAGGTAACTTTGGTCAATCCTTCCAAGCAATGATATACGTAGAGATTTGTATACAACTCTACAAAAAGCATTTCTGAGTTACCATGTTATAGCCAAAACTAGGTTCATCTCTGCTTGTTAAGCTTTTCTCATCACTTATGTTAAATGAGTCACATAGTCCTATTGATGGTGGGGGCAATGAGAAAAACATGAAGCTTTTGATTAATTTGATTTTCTCTTCCAAGGTGGGTGAACCGTAAAGATCCTGATGGAAAGAACATTTTCTCAGGTGGATTCCTTGGCCTGGATAATATTGGGGTCTTTGACAGATCAAGACCTCTGCCCACTGGTGGACATCTAGAGCAGGTACAATACATTCTTCTAGGAGCATTCATATCAACCTTTAAATGTAGTTTAAACAAACATTTCTATACAATTTTCACATCTACATTACAAATGTACTGTAGAGGTATGTTTAACTGCTGCACTTGATAAAATATTGCTTTACAAGCCAAAGAAATCAAAAGATAATGTGATGGTAGAGGTCCGTGCATAATTACATATATTTTGCCCTGTTGTCATTAAAAAAATCAACTATTAATATTAGTTGAAGGTCAGTAACATGTGTCTGAAATTCATATAAATTCTTTGAAGATGTGGGTGTGCTGTGGCTAACTATTTTGTCACTTCAGTTTTTAGATTCAGTGATAGTGGAAACCTTCGTATCCATGTGGACTTGTATGAGGGTGTATTGGTTTGTGATGTCTACCTCAAATACACGGTATCTCAAGAAGGAAAGCTTGAACAGATCTCATAATTGGTTTGTAGGTGTACCTCATACTGGAGGTCAAACATCTTGTATGAGGGTGTATAGGTCAGATAGTGAAACTCTTGTGAATGATATCTCAGGGAGGAAACTTGTACAGATCTCGTATTTTGTATGTATTTGTGTCACAATGAGTGTCCATGTTGTTTTTGATGAAGATCAAGGTTATTTGGGGTGAAAAGGTGTCAAATAGTGAACGCCTTGTACAGATAGTATCTCCGGAAGGGAAACTTATACATATCTTGTATATGGTATGTAGGTGTACCACATTGAGTACAAGCACCTTGTTTGTTTTTTATCAAAACAAAGGTCATTTAGTCAACAGGTCAATTTGTAATAACTCTAGAAACACTATATATCTCAAGAATGGAAGCTTGTACTGACTTCATATTTGCTAGGTTGGTGTTTTGGTGTACCATATTGAGTACAGAGGCCTACTATATTTGGTGGTGGCCAATGCCATCTTAGTCAACAAGTGACTATTCATGAACATCATGTACACATAGAATCTCCCAACAGTAATTGTTGTTTTGTATGCAAGTGTGTGCATGTTGAGTCTTGATGCCTATCGTCTTAGGTTAGCAGATGTCATTGTGTATAAAACAGTTGTTACAACTGGATTGGTTTCACTATAAGTTATTGTATAATTGCAAAAAAACAAGCATGTTACACAATCTCACTTTATGCAATATATCATATCCATAAAGAAAAATTGTATGTAATCATTAAAACCACAATGCATTTATACACCCTGGTTGATTTCTTGCTAAAGACATAGGAATGTATTCAGTGGTGATGGCGTGTGTGAAGTCGTGTGTGTGTGTGTATGTATGATGCCATAGCCTGCAAACACTGTTCATTATTTCTGTTATTTTGCTTAGGTCAAAGGTCACTTGATAAGTAGAGATCCTAGAAGGAAAGCCTTACTAACATGGTATCTCAAGAAGGGGAATGTGTTTGAATTTCATATTTGTTGTTTAGGTCACCTTTTGGTGTAGATCATCCCTATGTGTTTTCATGGAGGTGAAGGGTCATTTGAGGTCACCAGAGGTTAAAGCCTGAAAATTTTTTAAGGAAGAAATCTCAATAAGTGACTGCTACTGGAACTTCCTAAAAAGTTTACTGTGGTTCTTAGTTAACCTTTTGTAAGAAGAATATCCCTCTTTCTTTCTTTGAGGCCATTTACATGTTGCCATCTAAATGTGTGTCTTGTCACTGTGATATTAAGCACTGATATAGCACAGATATAGAACTTAAAGTTCGTCCACACTGTTCAAAGGCTGTCATTTCAGAAATGCAGTGTGTTGGAAATTTATATAAAAATCATTGTCATAAATATTAGCAAGAACTGACTGAGTCCTTTGACATTCTGGTTAGTAAATCATGCAGAAGAGGTGATGTCCTTTTACAGAAAGAAGAGAATTTTACATGTTGTTTATGCAAAGCAATGCAAGTGTTAATAGTGAAACATGAATAAAAGGGGAATTCCGGGCAAGTGACATGTATTCTGACTTATTTAAGCAATTTCAAACCTTTTTTGTTCATATTCTTGACATTTTGAAATGATCCTCTCATAAACAAATCACAGAGATGACGGTCATTACGTAATAATGGCCGCACCCTTCGTTTCTATGCATAGTGTTAGAGACTCTGTTGTGCTGGAAGTTTGTACATATCGTGTTGTCTATGCGAAGATCATTTTAAAATGTCAAGAAATATGAACGAAAATGGTTTGAAATAGCTTAAATAAGTCATAAGACAATTTCTTGCCAGAAATTCCTCTTTAAAGTTGGATGTGCTGTTGGGAGGAAAACAAATAGCCTATATTATTTATTTTCCAACATTCTCTTCCATTCGATACCAATGTAGCAAATGCCATCTACAATATGTTCCTGTCAGGAGAAATTTCTTTGCTTGGATTGTTAATTACAGCAGTAAGAAGAGTGATTCATTTTTTTTTTTTTTTTACTGAAAGCAGAACCAAGCCCTTAAGTAAATGTGTGGCCCTTCCGTAGGAAGACCCCTCAACAGAAATGCATTGCTTCAGGGAATTAGGCTTTGTTTGGACATAGAGACCACAAAATGGTAGTTTGTACAGCTTTTTACAACTATACGAAATATAGCCAGTCTTTCGGTGCACTTTGTACATTGCAGGAATAACAGCAGATCCTGCTTTAAAAGTAGTATTACATCAAAAGAAATCACCAATTATTTCAAACATATCTACGTTTTTTGGCATTTAGTCCACATTTCACACTTCTCGTTGCTACTCCCCATTATAAAGTACAACCAAAGACTGGCCACCAATTTATTAAGGCGACAGACATGTGTAACTTAAGATGAACAATTACAAAATAAATCAAAGTTCTTAATTGCTGTTAATCTTTTACTATAATGCAAAGTCACCTTTTTATCTGATTGTCCTGTTTTTATTTGTCCATCTTCAGGCTGATGGTACTGCTTGGGTAGCATTCTTCTGTGTTGTTATGCTTGACATTGCTTTAGAACTTGCGCTGAAGGACCCAACTTACGAAGATATGGCCAGTAAATTTTTTGAGCACTTTGTTTCCATTATTGATGCAATGAATCACATGGCAGGAGGTGGAGGTGAGTTCCGGTTCTTTCAAATTGATCTTTTTTTCATCTTGAATTACATTGCTTTTACATTGTAACACAGCTCCTGACTTTTGATTGTTGTAACCTCTTATGTGGTATGTATATAAACTGTCTAATGTGTGAATATCTACCAAATTCTATTCATGTTTGTTGTTTAAGATCAGTAGTTACATTTTTTGGCAAATAGGATAAAAATTTATTTGACCCACAGAAGGTAACTCAAGTTGCTTGTAAAACAGCACAACAGGTAAAAAGGTGAAACCTTTATAATTACATAAACAACAATTACAGAGTGAGAAACTAAATCCTGTGTAATCATGCAGAGTGTGGGTGCGTGTATCTGTGTGTATGTCCTTGTAAAAATGATATCTCAAGAAGGGAATCTTGGACACATATCATATTTGACATGTAGGTGTATGCTATGGAGTATTGTGTTTTTTGTGGAGGTGAAAGGTCATTTGGGGTCAACAAGGGTCAAAATGTGAAAACCTTGTCAACACAATATCTCAAGAAGGGAAGCTAAGACAGATCTCATATTTGGTATGTAGGTGTTCCACATTGATTATAGAAAGCCTATTGTTTTTGGTGGAGGTTATAGGTTTTTTTAGAGTCAGCAGGGGTCAAAATGTGAAAACCTTGAAAACACAATATTTCAAGAAGGGAAACTTGGACACATCTCATATTTGATATGTAGGTGTATGCTATGGAGTATTGTGTTTTTTGTGCATGTCAAAGGTCATTTGGGGTCAACAAGGGTCAAAATGTGAAAACCTTGTCAACACAATATCTCAAGAAGGGAAGCTAAGACAGATCTCATATTTGGTATGTAGGTGTTCCACATTGATTATAGGAAGCCTATTGTTTTTGGTGGAGGTCACAGGTTGTTTGGAGTCAACAGAGGTCAAAATATCAAAACCTTGTAAACACGATATCTTAAGAAGGGAAGCTAAGACAGATCTCATATTTGGTATGTAGGTGTTCCACATTGATTTGAAGAAGCCTATTGTTTTTGGTGGAGGTTATAGGGTTTTTTTGAGTCAACAGGGGTCAAAATGTGAAAACCTTGTGAACACAATATCTCAGGAAGGGAAGCTTGAACACATCTCATATTTGGGATGTAGGTGTACCACATTGATTAGAAGAACCCTATTGTTTTTGGTGGAGGTCAAGGTCATTTGGGGTGAACAGTAGTCATATTGTGAAAACTGTGTAAACACGTCATCTCAAGAATAGAAGCTTCAACAGATCTCATATTGGATATGTAGGTGTTCCACATTGATTATAGGAAGCCTATTGTTTTTGGTGGAGGTCAAAGGTTGTTTGGAGTCAACAGGGGTCAAAATGTGAAAACCTTGTCAACACAATATCTCAAGAAGGGAAGCTAAGACAGATCCCATATTTGGTATGTAGGTGTTCCACATTGATTATAGGAAGCCTATTGTTTTTGGTGGAGGTTATAGGTTTTTTTAGAGTCAACAGGGGTCAAAATGTGAAAACCTTGTCAACACAATATCTCAAGAAGGGAAACTTGGACACATCTCATATTTGATATGTAGGTGTATGCTATGGAGTATTGTGTTTTTTGTGCATGTCAAAGGTCATTTGGGGTCAACAAGGGTCAAAATGTGAAAACCTTGTCAACACAATATCTCAAGAAGGGAAGCTAAGACAGATCTCATATTTGGTATGTAGGTGTTCCACATTGATTATAGGAAGCCTATTGTTTTTGGTGGAGGTTATAGGGTTTTTTTGAGTCAACAGGGGTCAAAATGTGAAAACCTTGTGAACACAATATCTCAGGAAGGGAAGCTTGAACACATCTCATATTTGGGATGTAGGTGTACCACATTGATTAGAAGAACCCTATTGTTTTTGGTGGAGGTCAAGGTCATTTGGGGTGAACAGTAGTCATATTGTGAAAACTGTGTAAACACGTCATCTCAAGAATAGAAGCTTCAACAGATCTCATATTGGATATGTAGGTGTTCCACATTGATTATAGGAAGCCTATTGTTTTTGGTGGAGGTCAAAGGTTGTTTGGAGTCAACAGGGGTCAAAATGTGAAAACCTTGTCAACACAATATCTCAAGAAGGGAAGCTAAGACAGATCCCATATTTGGTATGTAGGTGTTCCACATTGATTATAGGAAGCCTATTGTTTTTGGTGGAGGTTATAGGTTTTTTTAGAGTCAACAGGGGTCAAAATGTGAAAACCTTGTCAACACAATATCTCAAGAAGGGAAACTTGGACACATCTCATATTTGATATGTAGGTGTATGCTATGGAGTATTGTGTTTTTTGTGCATGTCAAAGGTCATTTGGGGTCAACAAGGGTCAAAATGTGAAAACCTTGTCAACACAATATCTCAAGAAGGGAAGCTAAGACAGATCTCATATTTGGTATGTAGGTGTTCCACATTGATTATAGGAAGCCTATTGTTTTTGGTGGAGGTCAAAGGTTGTTTGGAGTCAACAGGGGTCAAAATTTGAAAACCTTGTCAACACAATATCTCAAGAAGGGAAGCTAAGACAGATCTCATATTTGGTATGTAGGTGTTCCACATTGATTTGAAGAAGCCTATTGTTTTTGGTGGAGGTTATAGGTTTTTTTAGAGTCAACAGGGGTCAAAATGTGAAAACCTTGTAAACACAATATCTCACGAAGGGAAGCTTGAACACATCTCATATTTGGGATGTAGGTGTACCACATTGATTAGAAGAACCCTATTGTTTTTGGTGGAGGTCAAGGTCATTTGGGGTGAACAGTAGTCATATTGTGAAAACTGTGTAAACACGTCATCTCAAGAATAGAAGCTTCAACAGATCTCATATTGGATATGTAGGTGTTCCACATTGATTATAGGAAGCCTATTGTTTTTGGTGGAGGTCAAAGGTCATTGGGGTCAATAGGACTCAAATTGTGACAACTTAGTAAAATGATATCTTAAGGAGGGAAGCTTGGACGATCTTGTACGTCATGTGTAGATGTTTTATCACTGTAACTGTAACATGCAGTTGTGCATGTTGAGACATGATACATATCAGTCACCATACATCAGACTCAAAAAGTCCTCATAATGAATTCATCGAAAAACACTATGCATTTGTGCATTCTCGTTGACATATTAAGTTATAAAAACATAAGTTTAAAGTACTCAACAAATGAACTCAATTGATTTTCATACAAAGTAGAATTGTCCTTAGAGATTAGGCGTATAATAACTGCAAATTTAAGTAGATGGCAAGGTGGTTCAGTTGAGGCACAGGAATCATGAGTACAAAGAGTGAATAAGGAATGGAGCAAGAACAGATCCTTTAGGAGCCCCTCTGTTTGATGTAATCCTTGCGGAGGTGGTACCAGATGATGTGATTTTGACATACTGAGTACTTTTTATCCATTTCAATACATTGTGTGGAACTGAATGATTGTCATGAAGTTTTTTAATTAGCAAATGATTTGTATAGTATTCAATGGAGATGAAAAATAAATAAAATATTGACCTGTTCCTATTACCATTCCTGTTTTCTCAAGGTGTAAATAACGTTTTTTCTAAAGCTACTAAAAGCACATCATTACACTTTCTTGTTTCTCTGATATGAAAATTGCAGGGAGTCTAAAATACCGTTGACATAATGAGATAAAAAACACTTAAACTGATGTTCAACAAGTTTTCATTGGTCCATTGGTCAGAAGTCATTCATGTAACTAACTAGTTCTTGCTTTTATTTTTTTTTTGGGGGGGGACAGGAAGGTATTATGCATGAGTACCGCCAAAGGTCAGAAATGTCATGTTGAATGATTGATTAACATGTATGTAAAAATAAGAGGAATTTGATCAGAGTATGGTTTTAGAGTCTGGTGGAGATATTATTGGGGTCAACATCTTTTGCTGCTTTCAGATGTATGAACTCTGTACAAACTTCTTTACAAAGTTTTTGCAAATCACTAGCATAGGACAAGATTCTCATAAGTTATAAAGTTAGTGCCCTGCATACTGCATTCATTGTAAAAATTCTGTTATTTTGATAAGAGTCAAATATTGTTTTCACCCATCAAATGGAAGTTTCTTTGTGGCCACTATATTATACTTTTGTAGTAGAAATGATTTCATGTATATTACAGATGCTTCTCAGACTATATCAAGTGTTATGACATGAAAGGCTCAGGTCATGTTTCCATCGATGTTGACAAGTTAAAAACATTAGAGAAATTTTGAAGGACTGCTGTGAATAGTTTTCATTGTCTGATATTGTTTTGCTTTGCTGAACATTCTAGCA
The DNA here is from genome assembly GCA_021234535.1 of Stichopus chloronotus. Taxonomy (NCBI): domain Eukaryota; kingdom Metazoa; phylum Echinodermata; class Holothuroidea; order Aspidochirotida; family Stichopodidae; genus Stichopus; species Stichopus chloronotus. The sequence continues at coordinate 15,335,979 of CM037841.1, read as the reverse complement.
TGTGATTTATTTTTTGCTACTGTTCATTGTTTCCTTTTTGTTACAATATAATGTTTCATTCTGTTGTGATTTTCTTTTCCAGGTCTTTGGGATGAGAATGATGGTTTCTACTATGATGTCCTTCGCACAGACTCCTGCACTGTCCCTCTACGTATTCGGTCCATGGTTGGTCTGATTCCATTGTTTGCATCCCTCAGCTTGGAGGAAGAGGTCATTGAGAATCTTCCTGGATTCAAGAAACGTCTTGATTGGTTCATGAAGTACAGGACAGACCTCAGCTCACATGTAAGTCTGTATGTAATTAATGTAAGCTGGCTACTAATGTTAGTGATTGGAGAGTAGCGTTTGGTGTATCAGACATAAAATCTATGGTGTGTATCCTATGGTGTGTCTTAAATCTATGGTGTGTCTTAAATTATTATTGCAGTATGAGAGGATTACAGTTCTGGTAAGAAGGGGTATGTGAAAAGAAAATAAACCTTTTTAGATATTGTTGGTCTAGAAAGCAATACAGATTTGCATATTCTTGTTTCTAGTATTTTTGTGGAAAACCTGTACATCAAGGAGTTCCTGCTACTCCTGAGGTAACACATAAAAATGCACCTCAATGTCCCTGCCATTCTTGCCTCCCTTATTCTCAACCTGCTCTGTGATACTTTTTCCACAAGCCTTACCAGAGATTAGATAGACCCATAACGTTTTTGGATGCTACATTTAAACCATTGTCAGTATTCCGTGTAACATGCTCTGTATGAGAGTATGTACATTTCATTCAGTGTGGCTTTACATGGCACTTCCAATCTTTTGCTTTGTATCATTTTTCAGATCAACTACATGACAAATCCTGAGACCAGTAAGGGCAGACACCTTCTGGGAATTCCATCCCGCAAAAATCTCAAAAGAGTTTTATCGTATGTTTTAGATGAGAATGAGTTTTTGTCTCCATATGGAATCAGGTCAATCTCAAAGGTAAGTTCAGAGATTTGTATCTGCTGTCGTATAAACTATGAGTGCTGCTGGTACAAACTGAAATCAACAAATTAAGTATTGTAAGATAGTTTGGTGAAGGAAACCTGTGATACATTTGAATTCACAGCGCGTACTCCCTCACCTCATGTAACCTATGCATTACCATATTGACCATGGTCTAGCATCTGGCAATTTTGTGTGTGTGTGTGTGTGTATCTGGCCACCGCCCTTCTATAATTCCCAAACTAGTAAGTTTTGGGGAGTATATCAGGCTTAATATTAAGCAGGATAGTATGCACTGTTAAATGAGGAAGGGAGAATCTTACTGCCGTGTTTCTGTTCCACCTGTCAAATGCTTGCACTTGGATCAACTGACAGTACTCAAGAGTTGGTCTGGGAGGCAAATAAAAGCATTCACCTCTAAAATTTCAGCCTGTTTTATAATAAACTGAATTTTATTTAAACTCTCCATCCAGTTCCAGTATGTTGCCATAATTGTCAACTGTTAGCAGATCACCTGGGAATTAGTTGAATGTGCTGATGGACTGACATTGTCACTCTTAGTTAAATCTGCCGGTTAATTATCCCTGGTAAATATCAGTGATTTACCATCTGATTGGTCAGTTGAATGCATTCTACAAGTTATATGGTGTGTGAGTATTGTTGCTATTGTATACCATGTAGATCTGTAGATGGTTGATTGGACAGGATAGTTTTAATTTGTATGGTAAGTATATCAGAGAACTGAATTACTTCCTCTGACTCGAAGTCATTGCATTACCAAGGGCAATGTATAGTTATGTGGGATGAGAAAATGTAAGGTAAGGATGAGTATGGAATTTTTTTGGCAGTGAATATCACTAGTGTTAGGATAGGGACAAGAGAAGGTTCTGTCCCTCACCCTTTAACTGGGGTTGAGACAGGGACAAGAGAAGGGATCCATCCCTTACCAATTCACTGGTGTTAGGATAGGGAAAAGGAACATGGTAAATCTGTCACAGTATTCAGTGGGGTTGGGATAGTGTAGGCACAAGTGAAGAGATCCACCCCTCACCCATTCACTGGTATTAGGATAGGGACAGGAGAAGGGACATTTCCCTCACCTGTACAGTGGGTTTGGGATAGGATAGGCACAAGTGAAGGGATCCATCCCTCCCCCTTTCACTTCACTGGGGTTAGGTTAGGGAAAAGTGTGTTCACTAATAGTAGGAATTACCATTTGCTCCAAGCAGGTACTTCAGTATGTATCTTGTTGTTGAGAACAGTATGATGAGTTTGGTGAACATTTATTTTGTCAATTCTTCACAGTATCACGAGGAGAATCCATTCATCTTTCATGTTGAAGATGAAGAGTACAGAGTTCAGTACATACCAGGAGAATCCAATACATATCTGTTTGGTGGAAACAGCAACTGGAGAGGACCAATCTGGCTCTGTGGTAAGTCAGGAATATGGCAGGTGATAGTTTGGTGGTGTAAGTTGTATCTCTCTCTGAAATTATAGTAATTGCATAACTACATTGTCATGGCAGTACCTTTGCTGCCACTAAAAAATGTTTGATCAATAAATTCAGTGAAGTAGAGATCAGGAAAATGATACCATCATTTATAAGACACCATGGTGAATACCCACTATCTTACAACTCTATTTGACCTCTGTATGTATTGTGTATAATTAGTGCATATCTAAATATTGAAGAAATATCATCATTTTGCTATTTCTCGCTAATTTCATTATTTTATAAATTCACATCATGACTCATTCTTCCTGTTTGCTGATACTATAAGTTTAAACATTTCCCTTCACCATTTAATTGTGACAGTTTCATAAACAAGACAAGGGATGAAATATTGTGGAAAAATTAAGCAGCTGTTTTTGATTCCTTGCCAAAGACAGAAGATATCTATGCGATGATGATGATGTCGTGTGTGTGTGGGGTGGGGGTGTTTGTGTGTGTGTACCAGGGTGCATACGTATGTGCACATGTGTGTGTGGTATGAGGATTAACTATGATGATTTCAACACCCCCCAACTCACCATGTTAACTTGTTTTGCAGTCAACTATCTGTTAATCGAAGCCCTCGAACGGTACGACTTCTTCTATGGAGAAACTCTCAAAGTAGAGTGTCCGACTGGTTCAGGCAACATGATGAGATTGAAGGACTGTGCTAAAGAAATATCAGCACGGATTGTGAAGCTGTTTGTCCCAGATGAGAATGGCAAAAGACCTTGTCATGGAGACAATGATCTTTACACAACTGACCCTCACTTCAAGGACTTAGTGCTCTTCTATGAATATTTCCATGGTGATAATGGCCGAGGCCTGGGAGCAAGGTCAGTTTTTGGTTCCTTGTGTCAGCAAAGGAACTTCTGCCAACAGGTTGATGTGTGTTTGTGTCTGAGATACTTACTTGGGTATGCTCTAACTCAATAGGAGAACATCAGATGTAAATCAAACATATTATAAACATATGCCCTATGGTTTTTGGTGGAGGTCAAAGGTCATCTGTGGTCACTCAGGGCAAAACTTTGAGAAACTTTTTAACACAATATCTCAAGTTAGAAATCTAAAACAAATTTTTTACCTGGTGTATGGATGCCTTACAGTGGGAAGATGAAGTTGTTTTGTTTTTGGTGGAGGTCAAAGCCAGAGGCAAAGGGTAGGAGCCTTATTTTAGCTCCAAACAGTAATATTGTGGAAATATTGAGCTATGGTGCCAGTATTGTATTACTTTAGACTGTTTTACCTGGTCTTGGTCTCGGTTTCAGCACCCTGTGATTTCGGTCTTGGTATCGCACTGCTGTGATCTCGAAATTCCTCCGGTCCCACGTCAAACCAGCAAGAATTTGGTTCTGATTTTGATGAAACCATCACCTTTGTAACCACACAGTGGTGTATTATTTCACACAGTGGTGAACTATTTACATGCACATTCCTGTTTCCACATTATTTTTAAGAATTGAAGCTTCTTTTCACTTCTATCTGTAAAATGCTACACTTTGAAGATTTTAATTGTAGCTCTAGGCTGCTTGGTTCCTGTTAATAGGAGGCAGATCAGTCTCTGTAATACTGGCATGTCATCCCATGGATCTTTGTAAGATATGTGGTGTATATTTAGCAGGACCTCAGTGTTACTATACAGCTGTTCTGCTGTACCTATGGTTTCCAGTATTTGCAATACTTGTCAGCAATCCTAACTGTCAATAATATTTCATTTTTCTTCCATTTTCACAGTCACCAAACTGGTTGGACAGCTGTAGTCACAGCGTGTTTGGAGAAGCAGCTGAAAGCATAAAATTCTCAACATTTGGTTCAATATTAACATTTTTATTGGTTTGGGATTTCTCTAAAATATTATTTTCTATGTAGTATCTTGCTTTTACATTCATAAGAGATGGCTTAAATGGCAATCTGAGGTATTTTGTGTATGCCTTGACAGTTATCACTCTGCTGTAATGGGAGGAAGGTTCCCCCCACCTGCCACCCTAATCCTGTTAAAAATGGGTGCAGGAAAGGTTAGCAAGATACTGTATGCTACAAAGTCAAGTTTTAACATCATTCCTAGATGTAATTATTATTTTATCATGAAAGAATTAAATAATGTTTAAAAAGATGTTCAAGTAGTGACTTGAGAAGGTGTTTTGTCTCTCATTGGCATATTATCTTTATTCAAGTTTGAACCAGATTTTGAACAACTAGCCTCTCCAGTGACTATACAGTAGCAGCATACTGTGACACTTCCTTGATGCCACACATGTAGACACTTAAACAGATGATTTTACGTGTGGCAGAATTCCTTACTTTACTATGGTCAACTCATATACAGTAGGGAGCAGTGCCCACTGCTGAATTATTTTGCCAAGATTCTCGACAGAAATAATTTTTGTGTGTAGTTTGTTTGTGTTTTGGTACGTTAAAGCCTGTTAAACACTGTTGCCAGATAGACCCTCCTGATTAAAAAAGGATCATGTTTTTAGATCTGTTAACATCTGCTGAATATATGTTCAATGCGTGGTACATGTCCTGTACAGGTCCAGCAACTCCATGGCATGGCCAGCAGGTCACACCCAGTCTGCACAAAACTTGTAGCAGAGACCACCAAAGAGAACAATGTGGTTTTATGTCTTGCCGATTTTCATTTTGACCAATATTGTTCCATATTTCATTATTTGTCAGTTCATCCATGATATGTTGTCCAGTGGCATCTATTGTTGATGTTTATGGACTGACAAAATAAATGCGAAGTTGGCCCAGTAGCATTTCTGCACAAAGCGAGTCATTTGCAGTGTTTATTTTTATGTCCAACAGGTGCAAAATTGGTGTATGTTACGCATTTCTTTTCTGCAGTAAACATCCAGTGTGTTTCATCCATTTGGTATTTGGTTCTTTGGTACTTATTTGGTAGTGCTGAGTTGACTGTACCAGTCAGGTACATTGGTTGTCATTTCTATTACGTCCTTGTAGGTTGCAAGTACATTCCTGCAGGTACACATTCCAGATTTCTTGAACTGCTCATTTTCTCACCACAATGGAAAAAAATTGTACAGTGGTGTTTGTTCAGTCAAAAAGGTAATGTTGTGACAGAGTCTGAAAGCAGTTCTTCTTGTTTCTTCTTAGCTGGTAGAACACTACCCTGTATTGACTCAGTATTGGTTTGGACTTTTTTGTGCTGTATATTAACACATATACACACTTTGATACATACCCTGAAATGTGAGAAGCATAGAAATGTGTAATGCTTGTATTCTCAATTCTTGGTTCAATGCTACATGAGTGAGCCATTATATGTTTCCCTTTTTCCGATACTGATTAGTGGAATTTTCACTTGAAATATTTATCTATGTGACATTGAAAGTACATATGGAATTTATGGAAATTGAGGTTCCAAGAAGTAAAGTTGCCTCCACCTGACAAAATGGGGAGGGGGGGGGGGGAAGGAGGCAGTTTGAATTAAATCTGTTACAAACATGCCTTCATTTAATGTCTTTCTACTAAAATTACTAATGTAAGAGGTATGTGGGTGTTGTGGCTACTAACTTCATTGACTGCACATTTTGCTTATTTTGTATTTTATGTTTCATGTTGGATGGCATTCAAAAGAATGTCTATGGATATTGCCCTCTGCAAGAATGAGAACATAAAACAAATCTTTAGTTTGGTTTTCCTCAAGAATTTTGACTCAACATAGAAAGTGAAATATGCTGGAACAGGTATTTAAGTGTTTTTCAGGAAAACTTGTGCATTTAACAATTAAATGCATGTATGGTTTAATCACTGCACAGTGTAAATTCCATTATTTTTAATCTCTTACAATTTACAGCTAAGCATATTTGCAGAGTAGTAGTATTGCAAAAAAAAAAATTGTGGATACAGACTGCCAAGGTCATTAATAATATACTCACAACATAAAATATTTAATGATTTAAAATTGTAATTTCATAAACCAATTTGGCTATGAGTGGAACTGATATTTAAGGTCATGGAGTAAGTGAAATATAAAGATCAGAACATGCCCATACACATATTGCTTTAAGCTTTTGTTCGAGTACATGGTCAGTAACTTTTTAAAGTCAAAGATTTCAGTTCAAGAAAAGAGTAGTTACAACCAACTTGTGTCATTTCTATTTGTGATATCCTGGGTATCCTCCAATCCATATTTTAACTGTAAGAATATTGAAAGATGGTTGTGGGTACAAAAGCAGTACATTGTTTGTTCCCTGTACAAGTGAACGTTTAAGCAACTCCTTTGTCTTTTGGCAATATTCTGATGTATTTGTGATGTCCTTGGTTTAGTATAGGCCTAGGTGTGCATGTCAAAATAATACGTACTGTCATTACACATTTTCTATGTATACGCCAAATAAAGTAACCCAGATAATTCGTCAGTTGTGAAAGAAGTTTCTGCTATCAGCATGTATAGAAGCAGGAATGGTTGGGAAGAACAGGATAAAGGAAAAGGGGCATGATTTTTCACAAAGACTTCCCCAAAGATAACTACCATAACATCATTTAGAATGTGGACTAGCAGAACAATGATTACACCTACCATCAAAACTCACATGTACTTATTGATCATTTGCAAAGTGTAAACTATATGAGCATAGGTCACAGTAGAGTGATATTTAATTCATTTTGAATCTCATTTGTGCAAGTTTCAGCTTAAATCTCCAAATACTCGGTGAAAAAGAGCAAAAATTGGTGATCTCATACAGTCATGTGAGGCTTGTTGTGTACATTGATGAATGCTCAAGTTGAATGTCGACCAATCATGGTGTAACATTTCAAAGACAGCTTTATCAGATAGGAGTGAAAAATGGTTTTGACATAAACCATTGAGTTGAATATCAGATAAGATTAGATTGGGGCAATGAACAGGAAGACTGCAGGATGAGATACTGGTGTAGAGTGACCAACATAAATGAAACAACTGAAAGAACACCACTAGCATGAGATTTTTCCTAAGTTTGAAGTCCATATATCATTGCAGTATGACCTCATACCTTAACCACACTTCTCTTCATGAAGATAATATTGCCTTCATAAGGCCTTCATACTGCATCATTGAAGGTAGTCATTAAAAACTCACTGAAATAGTTATTTTGATCTCTCAAAAACACTAAGTGAAATTGACATGTTTTTTTTTTGCATTTGAAATTTATTCACAAAAGCAAAGACGTAACTTTCAAAAGAATTGCACTGCCTCTGCAAACAGTTGACATGATTTAAATCAGTCAAGGAAATATTGACAAAGTCTAATGAACATAGACAGACAGATCTGATCCATCTTTTGTTTTGAGTGCATTCATATAACAGTATTAGACTTCAATGATAAGAGCTAAGTTTAAAGCTGATCAATGAGAAATGAATGCCACATTTCTGGAAAAGTCAATGTCCTAATTTATTACTTTGGGTACTTTAAATACTCCAGAGCTGCTAGCTCACTTGTGGCATATCGTGTGCAATGTACTGCAGTACACACTTGAATAATCATAGGAGCAACAACTAAATGTTACAGTGAATTTCAAACTGTGTGCCACATACTAATCACAACTGTACCTTTACTTGCATGCAAACAATAGTTTCAGAATCTAAGCAGTGGTCAAATCAATTGCAACCTTCAGTCATCAATATTTTACATCACCAGACTTCTATCATCAGACATCAACTAGAATATACAACCTAAAGGGAAATGTGAGGGGCTAGTCATCCCCTCAAGAAAGTGGGGTGGTAGACATTGTGAACAATAGCGAGTGTGAAACTATTCCTTAGTGTTCCAATCATTCATGACTTTGACTCAGTAGCTACGCTGTACAAAGAATAATTCTTCATAGGGGAAAAAGAAAGAAAGCAATGATGAAAAATGTACATGAAGAAACAAAACCATTATTCACTAATGCTACTGTAAGGAGGTAATAAGACTTGAGAAAAGGCAATGCAGGTTATAATTTAAAATTTACTGTAAAGACAGTGACTCATCACCCCAGACAGTTCCAATTCTACCAACCACTAACTTCTAGCCCCTGCCAAAACATGTCTAACACTCCTCCATGTGCAAGCACAATCCTAATTTTCAAGAGCCACATATCCTTGAAAGCATACATGGACTGCATGTGTAATCCAAACTCTCTGCCGGTGTGTATGCTCTGTAATATGAACAGCTACTCTGCATCTTTTAAATATGCTCTCAGAGTTATACCCAACTGAGGAATTTGCTCACTCCTAGCCAAAAACATAGCTTGGGATGATGAGAGATTGCCTTTAAACTACACTTGAAGCATACTACATGATGCATTTCTATGCCAACAAGAGCTTACACGGTAATCCTTTCCAATGTCCATGATCAAATTGATACTGAAAGTATCACATGAAAATACAGGCTGTTATAATGGTGGTTACAGGGTGGTTAACCAAACTGCAAATTTCATACATTATACTGAAGTGCACTGTGGTATGCATTATCTAAGAACAAAGGTTTTAAAAATTGAACTGAATACCAACCAAACATGACGCACAATAATTTCTCTCAAGCTAATTTGAATAACAAACATATCTCGATAGGTTAGTTCTTTGAAGAGAAAATGAAAGCCAGTAGATGTTATTGAATTACAACTTTAGTGCTTGAAAAGTTCATCACAGTGAACCAATCATCGCTGACTTCATTTCTACCTTATTAGTACTTAATTTGCAAATACAGCAAATCCTAACTACCACTCTACCCAGCCAATGATGACTCAGTGAGTATTATTGATCTCCACATGAAAAAAACAAAACTAACAGTAGCCAAAAACAGCACATGCATTAGGAATGCAAGTATGCATAGACAAACGATACACATACATGAATATGCATTAATGCAGTGAAAGGGTTTAACCAACTATCAGGATCTGTTACTAGGGAACAGTAACAAAAAGAAAAGTTATCAGTTATATCACATTTCTTTAGAATCATGACCACACAGAAGATCAATAGTGTAACTGTGGAACTTTTACACAACCACCATATATGAAACGTGTCAGTCTAATAAAAATGCAGTGAAGATGAAGGTATGCATAGCATGCAAAACTTTTTGCTTCTGCAGAGGAACATAGGTTACTGAAAAAAAAAAACATTTATTACTAATTTTGCTATTACTTTTACTAAAAAATCGCCTGAAAGCCATACAATTTAGTAGTAGTTAAATTTTATATTCTATCAATTCTACACATGGGGGGTACACAATGGTTGGCATGAGGGGTGCAGCCCCCTGTGTCCCTGCCTAGCTATGGGCCTGACAACTATCCCCTCAGACATGGATTTCACCTTTGCTGTGAGATCTGAAATTGATACTTGAGACTGAAAAATACCACTGCTAATAGAAAATAGAAAAAAAAAACATGACTCACCACATGAATGGTGAAAATCTCAATTGTAAAGTACTGTTAATATATGTTGCTGCTCATGGATCCTGATTTAACATCAAGACACTGCAAAAATGCCCCTCAAATTTTTAAGGTAAGTGGGGCACCAAAATAACATAGCATTCAACATTTGAGGAACAACTATAATATGCACAGACAGGTTAAAACAAATTTTCACACTATCCAATAAAAGCATCAAGTTTGTAAAAAAAAAAAAAATATTGTGACAATCAAAAAGCCTATTCACTTAAAATAACAAGAGTTTAGAACAGTCAAGAAACTTAACAAATACACGTAAGTGTCAACTTATTTTTAACATCATTGATATTTTCATCGCTAAGAAATAATGACAAAGACCTCTTACAAACTTCAGGTTTTCTCTACATTTCAATGTTTGCAATGAAAAACGAACAAGACCAAAAAAAAAAAAACTTTGGTAACTTACACTGAAATAACTCAAAGCTATGCTACTTCTTCAAGGCAATTTCTGTCTAACCAAAAGGTAAAAATTCTTAGTTATTCCTTACCATACATGGCTATGTTATAACAAACATGAATTACCCACATGGCAAGTATGAGATCAATTATAATATATTCTTATTGGAACATCACAATAATCTTTTAGGAATCATCTAGTCCGTATGGACAATTTCACACTACCTACAAAATCAGTCAAGGTTACCCTTCTGGAGATATTGTGTTTACAAGATGTTTGCAGTTTGACCTCTGGTGACCTCAAATGACCTCAAATGACCTTTAACCTTAACCAAAAACAATAGGGATCATCAACTCAGTATGGCCAACCCACACAACAAATCAGTCAAGGATACCTTTCTGGAGACACATTGTTTACTAAGTTTTTACTTCATGACCTCTGGTGACCCCAAATGACCTTAAACCTCCACCAAAATCAAGAGAGATCATCTACTTAGTATGGCTATGGTTTATGTGACCCTTCTAGAGATATTGTGTTTACAATGTTTTTGTAGTTTGACCTCTGGTGACCTCAAACGACATTTGACCTCCACCAAAAATGATAGGGATCATCTACTTCGTATGGCCATCCCATACACCAAGTATGAGATCAGTCACCATTATCCTTCTTGAGATACCATGTATACAAGCAAAGCATCACACGCATATGCACTCACACACAAAATCATCTTCACATACTGTAGATTCCTTCAGTCTTTTGCAAGGAATTAAAAGGGGAAAGAAATAATTACCACAATATACTGTCTTTAAAGATACCAAGACAGTATAACTTTTCCCCTTCAACAGGCAATGTTACAAAACAATACTACCAAGAATACTGCAGTGAACACATGGCACTTCGACCAAGATCCGTTTATCAAATGGACTTATGAAAACACAGAACTAGAGTATTGTTAACAGTAAAATTAAACATTGCAAAACATGTATTTACTCAGTTTATTTACCTAAAGAAACCTCTCACTGGCCCTTCATAGTTACTTGTCTTTCTTTGTTGGTAACACTTGGGATAATAACAATGTACAATTATCTTCCAAAAATAAATACAGATCACTCACTGGGCAAAAGAAGGATGAAATGACCTGCTGAATGTAACAGCTACCATCAGCCATTAAAACTAGTCTGGTATGGAATGCAAAAAGGACCACATTATACGATGGTGTACTGAAAACTTACGATCACGTACTACATATATACTATCATGTGCTAATAATGCAAGATGAGCATCAAAACAAATACAATGATTTAGTACAAACTTGCAACGATGTACCAAACCACACAATCGTGTACTGAAAACTTAAGATGTGCACTAAAAACTTACAATGTACCGATACATCAAAACGTATGATGATAAAAAATGTACGTTCAAAGAAGTGGCATATGTAAATTCATATTTGATGTAAGCATATGTGTATTAATATACAACATTAAATCATTAAGGACTGTTAGGGGCGGGACTTCAGTATCAACATTGTTTTTACATTGTTGTTACCACACTTTGTACCACTATAATCAAGGGGTATAGCCTAGTAAGTTAACAGTGTATTAGTGGGCAGCTGTTAACGGTAACCACCCTGGTGTAACTACAATTGAATAATGAGTATCCCTGGGTAACAGTCCATGATCTAGCAGCCATGAATTACTTTCTCTTTACATGCATGTGGAATGTACATAGGCCAATACTACACATGGTCTACGAGGGGTAACTTACGTAGTAGTGTTAGATAAGCGAACTGGTGCTTCCAAACACCTCAGGGCAAGTGAAGGAAAATTTCCACAGAGAAAGTATACCTGTTTCACTTTTCACACAAATTCCAACTGAGGCCTCCCTGTCAGTAAACACATTACAGAGAAACTAGTAGAGTTGAAAATACATCAACTAACATAAATATGTATTACAGTGTTTAGCCTGGGCAACATGCACATTGCACAATAAACACAAAGAGTTACAGTACACAAAAGGGCAGTGAATAGACATTTTCCGGTGTCGCTGAGTATGGCTATGTCGGTATACCTTCAACAGTTCTAGCAAATATGCTACAATGACATGTCTGGGGAGGGCTTAGTGGCAAAAATGGATAATCTTTGCTAAAAGGCAGGGGCAACAATCCAGGTTTAAGAAATAAAGGAAATGGTTTTAGTCATTATGAGGAAAATATATCAATCAAACAATGTTATAAATGTATTTTTAATATGTCTCAACTATTTTGTAAGGCACACAGTAACAAATTTAGAAATAAATGTAAGCAGTAAACAACGTACTGGATGAATCCACATGCAAGAGGGTTTTCCTTCTCATTAGTATAATGGATACAGGGGGAGGGATTTAGTCTTGTGACGAGGTGGGAAGGCATTTCTTTCTTTCTTTTGACAGTTTGAAAACATACCAAGTAACATTCATCTCTGCGATGAGGTACAGTATAATGCTGGAAACTTTCTCTCAGGCAGGTTTATTCAATAAAATAATGTTTATTCCAAGTTACATTCTATGCTGAATTAAAGAACTTGCTATTATTAGCTTCTAGCTTATGATATTTAAGAAAATTACAGTAGATAGTGAATATTTGTAACCAAATCTTGCAAAACCACACTGTGGGCAGTTTGGTGACAGAGAGAACTAGTTACATGTGTGCATCATCGCCTACAGTAATTAAGTAGTTAAGGTGTATACCAAAACCTACAGCCTATGTAAGGCCTACGGACTAGCCAACATGAATTATGTGTACAAAAGAATTTCACTTTGCGTATAAGACTAACCTTCGTACTACACAGGAAAATAATTACGACCCTGTGTACTCCTCCAGTCTAAATCCCACCCCAATGGGTACTTACATATGGATATTCATACAAATATTCAAATGACAGAAATGGATATTCATACGCCACTTTTTGGAACATTTGCTTTTTGATAATCATCTCAATTTTGTAGTACATCATCGTATATGATTTGATGTACATCGTAAGTTTTTACCTCATCGTAGGTTCCAGTACATGATCGTAAGTTTTCAGTACATCATCATATACTTATACATCATAATTTACATCATCGAATAATGCGGTCCTTTCAGAATTCCATAGTCTGGTAGCAGTGGTTGTATCTACAGATGTACATTAGCCTCTTCTGTGCTTGAGGAATGAAACTGTACAAAGTGATATGCAGAGTTGCACTAGTCACCCAATTTTGCAGTTAAGTCATTTACTAGAGGAACTGTACTATTCCATGAGAAAAATCATGTAAAATTCCTCGAGTTTTTTCACTTTTGAAAATTGGTGACTCAAGTCATCTTTCATTACAACTCTGGTGAAATGTGCTAAGAAAAATGTGTTAGAGACAAAAAATGGAAGAGGGGAGTGAGCCTTGAAGGTAATTTCTCATCAGTCATCCCAATTTCACAATTGGGTCGTTTTGTGACGTAGGAGGCACAGGCAAGTTTCAGTTTCATTTAGTTCCTTTAATACTGCAACAATGCCATACATACCATGAAATAAAGTAATCAAAAGAAATCACTGCAATATTCTGCATTTTTTTCATTTATTTGCAATGTGAAGTAAAAATTGATACTCGAACTGATTCATAACACAAAATGCCACTTCAAATTCAACCTTGAAAACTTTGATATTTCAAAAACTTTCACAATCATCCGAGAGGGGGCACTTTTACATGGGAAACAAATCCACCAGACCTGTCAACTGTTGCAAACACAGTGTTCTTACAAATTAGACAAAAACACACAAGAGCCCACAGGCACTGTGGCTCCTTGCACAGATGCACACATATGTAAATTATGAAGTAAAAGGGGCATTTTGCATTATTTTGTACAATAGCCAACGTGGCCCACTTCTCACCATGAACCCTCACTTTTGTAACATAACATCTGTAGAGAAAGAAAAATTTTTCATGATTTTATAAAATGGCCCTACATGGCCCATTTTGGACATTGGACACCAAACATTACAAACACCCAGATGGAACCACTTCCACAGCACTAATGTGATCAACCATCAACAGTGTTACATACAATCTGAAAGGGAAGAAGTATTTTGCATGATTTCACAACAGTTCAAGGGTACTATAGTTCCTTGTACTTGAAATATACATACTGTAAAATGATATGCTGGAGTTCATAAATATCAAAGAAGCCATTTCAATTAATGCAATGAATTGAAGATGTTGATTCCTACAATATACAGCAATATCTCCTTCATTTTACCTAGCACAAACAGCCCTGAATCTTTTATTTAACACCCTAAAGAAGGGATTCTGCAAATTGCAATATCGCTTTTCTCATCTTTGCCCCTTTAAAGTCCACCCAATGCTGACAGCATACCCTGGAGGGCACTGCTAAGAGCACCAACTGATTTATTTTCTTTCATTGTGTCTTGCCCACCTTACTAATTAAAAGCCACTTACATCAATGCACAAATCACCAATGAAGCACAGGGATGTAAACTGATCCAAGCAAAAACTTGCTGGTATGACCACCTCCAGTACTTCCCACAGCACTGCTGCTTCTTTATTTGATCTCGAAAATACTACCACAAGCAGTACTTCCATGCTTTGCTGGAATGGGACTGATGAAACATATAAGCATCCATAGCATAAAAATGGAGCAAAGGAATTTAAGTAACCAAAAGTCAATTGCCCACAGCATGCACAAAAATTCTAAATTTTTTTTTGTAAACTCTAACACAAACTGAAGCCAAAAAGGCTAATGACATTGCAAACCAGAAAGCCAAAAGGCTTTGTGATTCCTTGCCACATGGTTATATTATAACAAGCATGAATTATTCACATGACAAGTATGAGATCAACTAGCAGTTACTGGTCTTGAAACACCTTCAATAAGCCTTTAACCCAAATAACCTTTATTTTGGTGACCTCAAATGACATTTGACGTCCACTAAAAGCAATAGGGATCACCTACCCAGTATGGGGAACCTACACATCAAGTATGACATCAGTCAACATTACTCTTCTGGAGATAATGTGCTAGAAAATTTTCACCTTGAGGGACCTCAAACGACCTTTGACCTCCACAAAAGCAATAGGAGTCATCAACTCAATATGACTAACCCACACACCAAGTATGACATCAGTCACAATTACCCTTCTAGAGATACTGTGTTTACAATTTGTTTACAGTTTGACTCAGGGTGACCTCAAGTGACCTTTATCTCCACCAAAAACAATAGGGATCATCTACTCAATATGACCAACAAACACACCAAGTATGGCATCAGTCGCAGTTACCGTTCTTGAGATATCATGTTTACAAGGTTTTCACATTTTGACCTCTGGTGACCCCAAATGACCTTTGACCTCCACCAAAATGACTAACCCACACACTAGGTATGACATCAGACACAGTTACCGTTCTTGAGATATCGTGTTTACAAGGTTTTCACATTTTGACCTCTGGTGACCTCAAATGACCTTTGACCTCCACTACAAACAATAGGGATCATGTACTCAATATGACCAACTCACACACCAAGTATGACATCAGTCACAGTTACTGTTCTTGAGATATCGTGTTTACAAGGTTTTCACATTTTGACCTCTGGTGACCTCAAATGACCTTTGACCTCCACCAAAAGCAACAGGGATCATGTACTTCATATTACCAAACCACACAGTAAGTATGACATCAGTCACAGTTACCCTTCTGGAGATATTATGTTTACAAGGTTTTTCCAGTTTGACCTCCATTGACCTCAAATGACCTTTGACCGCCACTAAAAACAATAGGGATCATCTACTCAATATGACTAACCCACACACTAGGTATGACATCAGACACAGTTACCGTTCTTGAGATATCGTGTTTACAAGGTTTTCACATTTTGACCTCTGGTGACCCCAAATGACCTTTGACCTCCACCAAAAACAATAGGGATCATCTACTCAATATGACCAACCCACACACCAAGTATGACATCAGTCATGGTTACCCTTTTTGAGATATCGTGTTTACAAGAAGTGTCACATACACACACACACGACATCACCATCGCATAGATTCCTTCTGCCTTTGGCAAGGAATCAATAAATGGTATGGTCATGTACCTAATATCTAACGACACCTCCCTACCAAATCTGAAACAAGTCTGACAAGGCACTCCAAAGATATTGCCATATCAGGAATTTTACATTAAGTCCCTCCCACTAAGTAATATGGAAGATATAGGAACCAAAAACAATAGGGCACATCTACTCAATATAACACACATACATGCCAAGTTTGAGAAAAATTGAGCCCTCAATTATTGAGTTACCGCGCCACACTCCTCGCATTGCAATGGCTCCAGATGCACAAACATACACATGCTGATTTGACTGCATGGGTTACTTTGTTAACACAAGGAACCAAAAATGACTATCTACAAAACTTGCTACCATAAAACATTTAAGAAATTTAAGAATGATAAATATTGCAATTTTATCTTTTCTTAAGTCTAAAAAACAGAATTTGCCCACTTTTGTTTTAAACTATCTTGGATATTTGAAAGGAAAGAACATTTCAAGGCAATACATTTTTCTTTTAAGACCTGAATATATGAACGCATCGTATAACATACTGTCTGCATATAGGACATTCATTCATCTGTTTACCGCAAGTGGTGCATGTCACCATATGGCCACACTCCAACAGAACACAGTCAATGGTTGCATCCATGCAAATCCGACACAGGTCATCCTCAGCAGCAGGCTGGTATGATGCTGAATAGAAAACAAAGACCATTGCTGTACATAGAGTGCACTATCTTAATTGTTTTGTACACATATAGAAGGAGAATGTTGAGCTTTAAGAAAATTTTCAAGAACAGAATGAAAGTGTCTGGTCTACAAATATATAAACATAAGTGTTAAAAGGAAGGACATAATGTGACTATTGACTGATAATCTTGACATACTACTTTTTCAGATATTCTGCCTGTGCAAAAAGAAAACAATGAAATATGTAACACTCAATGAATGTGACTCGAGACTGAACTATATGAGTGAATGTACAGCGGTATCCTCTCCAACAGTTACTAAACATCAAAATCTACAGGTGATAGAAAAATTACATCCACTGATAAACTCCTTGCTATTAAAGTGATAGCATGTGTACATAAAAACCAGAAGGATCAGATAATGCTTGCTCTTAACTTTTTCTTTGCTTTTAAATGGACACAAGAGTTTCTTCATGGATGGAGTACGGTCTTTCAATGAATAACAGAAAACTACTTTGAAAAGCAATGAGATTAGCATAAAACAATAAAATCAGAAAGTCTAAAGACCATGTGATTCCTTGCCTATATTCATGAAGGATAACCCACATACAGTTCAAATATTGAATCAAACACTATAAAGCCCATATTCACGACTTGATTTCTAACTATGGTGTTGGCTGATGTCAAGGGATCTTTGACCTTCAAAGAAAATGTCACAATTTCTTGAAAAATGTAGCTCCCTCTCTTTTTTTTACAAACTCATTCCCAAAAGAATTCTAAGGGATATCATGTAAACAAGATTTTCTTAGTTTGAACTCTCATGACCCCAAATGACCTCTGACCTCCACCAAAAACAACAGGGATCATCTACACACTAGTACGAAATCAGTCAAGGTTACCCACAGTTTGACATCTGGCCTCATTTAAGGCAATCCCTGGTCGCCTGAAGTGACCTTTGACCTCCACAAGCAACAATGAGGATCATCTACCCAGTATGACTAAGTATCAGTAAGTAAGTATCAGTCAAAGTGACCCATCTTGAGATATCATGTACACAAGGATTTCCCAGTTTGACCTTTGGTGACCTCAAATAACCTTTGACCTCCACCAAAAATAATAGGGATCATTTACCCAGCATGACCAACCCACACACCAAGTATGATATCAGTCAAGGTTATTCTTCTGGAGATATCATGTAAACAAGTTTTTCAGTTTGACCTCTGGGTCTCAAATGACCTTTGACCTCCACAAAAAACAATACGGATCATCTACCCAGCATGTTCAACCCACACAAAGTATAAGATCAGTCAAGGTTACCCATCTTGGGACATCATGTAAACAACGTTTGACAGATTGACTTATGGTGAACTCAAATGAATTTCCACCTCCACCAAAAACAATAGGGATCATTTAATCAGTATGATCAACTTACACACAAGGTTATCCTTCTTGAGATATCATGTAAAAAAGGTTTCCACAATGTGACTTCTGGTGCCCTTAAATGGCCTTTGACCTCCACCAAAAACAATAGGGATTATATTCACAGTATGAACAACCAACATACCAAGTATGAGATTAGCCGAGGTTACCAAACCTGAGATATGGAGTAAGCAAGGCATAGTTTCACAGTTTGACCTTTGGTGACCTCAAATGACCTTTTACGTCTACCAAAAACAATGCGGATCATCTACTTAGTATGAACAACCAACATGCCAAGTATGAAGTCAGTCAAGACTATCCTTCTTGAGCTTTCATGGTTTCTCAATTGGCCTCAGGTGACCTCAAATGACCTTTGACCTTCACCAAAAACAATAGGGATGATCTAGGTAGTATAAAATACCAACATACCACGTATGAGATCAGCGAACGTTGCCCAACTTAAGATATTGTGTAAACAAGGTTTTCACAGTTTGACCTTCAGTGACCTCAAATGACCTTTGACCTCCACCAAAAGCAATAGGAATAATCTGCTCAGTATGACCAACCAACACACCACATATGAGATCAGTCATGACTATCCTTCTTGAGATATCGTGTAAACAAGGTTTTCATAGTTTGACCTCCAGTGACCTCAAATGACTTCCACCAAAAACAATAGGGATCATCTACTTAGTATGACCAACCCACACACCAAGTATGAGATCAGTCAATGTTACCTTTCTTGAGATATCGTGTAGACAAGCAAAGCATAACACACACACACATACACGCACACATGACATCACCATCGCATTGATTCCTTGCAAGTCGTTGGCAAGGAATCAAAAACAAAATCATACTTGAAAATTAACCATTCTTACTATAAGCACCTACATAATGAATATGCAACAGTACAGGTCTCACTGGTGTATCAAAACCATACTACTCATGTTGTTGGTCCTTGGTCGGTTTGGAGCAATTGGTGAAACCTACAAAAACCTACAAACTGATTACATCATTCTGGTGTCAATGATCAGTTGTTTTGACAAACTCAATACTCAAGACTAGTATACTTCCCATTGGCTTGTTCAAAGGGCACAGTTGATTTGAATGAAAACTGTCGACCACAACATTAACTGTAGTTTACACTTTTTGACGTTCTATTAGAAAACTTTGAAATCATATCTCAGAATTTACCAACTGAAACCTATTTTTTCCCCAATTGTATGAATGGTGCAGCTAAAAGAAACTTTTGCACATAAAATTTCAATGATTTTACTTTTTGGCTATGCAGGCAATCACTTTATGAAGCTATTCTAATGCAGAGTTGGGCAGTATTCTGGTACTCCAGTTGGTACAGATATTTTGGGAATCAATTCTACTTGGTACCCATTTAACTCATCAATTACTACTACCGATACTAGACCCTCTGGTACCAAATTAATTTATTGGAACTGGTACCATTTCCAAAAAATTAACCATTTTTATCCTTAAAATGTGCTGTTCAATGTCACATTTCTAATTTCAAAATTGTCTAAAAATATGATACTGCAAACAGTAGTAAAGAATCCTAAAAGACATCATTTTTTTGTTGTAGCCTTTCCTGAGCCTAATACAAATGACATCACCTGAAAAAATCTTCACATTGTAACAATGTAAACACCATTGTTCTACAGGATATAACATGTACTTCAGGCTTACTAAGATCCAAAATACCTGTTCCTTGTAATACAACATGTGTTAGAAAGATCCCTGGTATGTGTCCAACAGTCTAGAATTAATATGGAATGGTATGTAATATTAAAAAAAAAAACAGCAGTATCCTCACAAACTACGGTACTTCAACATCACATAGACACTGGTAAAACAGAAGCTAGCTATTCACACACTGATGAAGCCAATCACAATTGGCTGCATCCTTGCGATGTATTAAAGGCAAAACAGTTCTGCTCCTCCCTATGCATATGTACCCAATGTGTCCTCCACTCCCTGGTCTGATGTCAGTCTGGTGTATTTATTTCTATGGGTCTAAACTAATGCAGTTTCAGTGACAGGTGACAGGTACTGTAGATTAATAGGGCATAGCTTCACGACAGCTATGAAAAGTGCTGAGAATTTTACCAAATTCATTTATAATCACAAAAAGGCAATATATTTATGAAAAACAATAAGTTTTCAGCTACTTCTAGGTGTTAGGATTAACCTGTATCAATTGCATTAAGTTTTACAGTGAATTTACAACACTGGTCTGAAGCTAATTTACCTAGCACAGTAACATTAGACTGCCTACAGTTAGTATAACATTAGGAATAACACTTGGAGATAAAGTATGTCGGCCTATGTAATTTTGTCAACTTTTCATAACAACAGACACATGCTGCACATTAACATACTGCTAAAATACATGATCTTACACGATCTTAAGTTACCTTGCAGACAGTTTGTATTTGCAGGCCTAAGCTTATATTTTTCTGATTGATATTGAATGTAGGATAGAATGTAGAATCTTGGAAATATGTTACCATTTCTTTTTTTATAACTTAGAAACTATCAACCGTGCATAAGAAATAAGAACAAGTTTAATAACATGAATAATGTTACTTCAACTTATGCTGAATAATTATGCTTAAGATTAAAGTTGAATGGGTGATTTTGGATATATGTTTGAGTGGATCAATTTATGACTCATTTTCCAACTTAACAGTTCAAAAATGCATGTGTGCGTGGAGGACGGTACTGGTACTAGTAACAATACCTGTACTGAGACGGAGGAAAGTACTGGTAACGATTCCTACTAGTGCTGAACAAAGCTATTCTAACATTCATTGAAGAAAAGACAAGCAAATTCAAACTTACTGTCTCCATTACATGCACTAGCAGCTTTTTCTTCTGCAAAAAGGACATAGAAGCAATCAGCAATTAACATAAGTTGATACTACTCCAACATACAAATCACCTTCAGTGACCCAAAGCTTCAGATGTTACTACAGCTGAATCTAGTAATACTGCTAAAAGTACTGTAGGATCAACAATGTGCTTCTATGATCATAGGAGGATCTTGGAACACCCTACTGCTTCCCAGACATTTCCCCCTGGACAATTGCCCCGTCAGAAAATTTCCACTTGACCTTAACTTAACCCTATCACTTTCATTTAAGGAATCTGTCCAGGAGGAATTGTCCAAGGGGGCGCTGTCCGGGTTTGGGAATTGTCCAAGTGGGGATGGTCTGGGGAGTTTGTTTGAGGGGGAATTGTATGGTCATCTGCTAAGATTTCCTTGATTCTTATAAAGTTCCAATAAAGAGCCATATATTTTTGGCATTTGTCTACCCCCATGAAATATGCTAATACAAAAAGATGAAATATTAAAGCTACAAGCTTTACTCAGGATTCATTAGTGATAACATCAGGGGTAGTGGTGCTTAAATCTTACTTTACACAGAGTAAAGCAGTGATATCATCAGGGGTAGTGATTAAAGCTGACTTTAATCAGGGTCAAGTAGTGATATTATCAGGAACAATGTTTCAATAGTCTTTACCCAGGTTCATGTAATGATACCATCAGCAGTAGTGATTCAATCTGACTTTCGACAAGGTGAAGTAATGACATAATTAGGGCAGTGATTCAATCTGACTTTTAGTGATGGTGTGCGATATCGGCAAACAACATTGTTATCAGACTTTGCTTCTGATACAAGTAGTGAAATGACCAAATCAACATTGTTTGTACACATGGACATGGACGAGAAGTTTCTTTGAACCGATTTGGATCATATACTGAATAGCATACATATGGAAATAAGAAATCACACCTTAGGTTGTATTAAACTTTGATGAACTAGTTTGATTTGTATGAAAAAATGTCAGAAATAAGGTTAGTGGTGGACTTTTGTACACCATCCAAAATACATATATTTAATCATGTGTGCTTTGGTTTCAACTTGCCCCTATTATATCGTGATATCATTTGGCAATTGATATCCTGATATCGCTTTTAGAAAATTCTATATTGCAACAACACTACTGACTCTATCAGGATACACTAGCATTACTGGCAGTGATTAAATCTGACTTTCCACGGTGTCAAGTACTGATACCATTAAGGACAGCAATTCACTCTTTCCACAGGGTCAAATACTGATACCATTAGGGACAGTGATTCAATCTGACTAACCACAGGGTCAAGTACTGATACCATTAGGGACAGTAATTCACTCTATCCACAGGGTCAAATACTGATATCATTATGGACAGTGATTCAATCTGACTAACCACAGGGTCAAGTACTGATGCCATCAGGGACAGTGATTCAATCTAACTAACCACAGGGTCAAGTACTGATACCATTAGGGACAGTAATTCACTCTATCCACAGGCTCAAATACTGATACCATTAGGGACAGTGATTCAATCTGACTAAACACAGGGTCAAGTACTGATGTCATCAGGGACAGTGATTCAATCTGACTATCTGCAGGGTCAAACACTGATATCATTATGGACAGTGATTCAATCTGACTAACCACAGGGTCAAGTGCTGATATCATTAGGGACAGTGATTCGCTCTGACTATCCGAAGGGTCAAGTACTGATACCATTAGGGACAGTAATTCAATCTGTGTATCCGCAGGGTCAAGTAATGATACCATTAGGGACAGTAATTCAATCTGTATATCCGCAGGGTCAAGTAATGATACTATTAGGGACAGTAATTCAATCTGTATATCCGCAGGGTCAGGTAATGATACCATTAGGGACAGTAATTCAATCTGTATATCCGCAGGGTCAAGTAATGATACCATCAGGGACAGTGTTTAAGTCTGATCTCACTCAGGATCAAGCACTGATTCCATCAGCACAGAGTGAAGAAAATACTTGCTATCCCAAACACACAAGGATAGAAATTTATCTAAGACTGATCTACATAATTGCACTAAATGTGAAAATTCTTCAGTAGTGACAAGCATCATAAGAAATTGATCGGCAGGTGACAAATATATTAGTTGCTGCCCAAAAATTTACCTACTCTGATAACTCACCTTTTGCTTTAATTTCTTCTCTGTCTTCGTAAAGCCGCTTGACCCTGTCTGAGAGTTCATACCGCTCAACACAACCTTTGTAATCGACAAAGTTGGCACGAAGTATCTCTTTTAACTGTCGTATAGATAGGTGCGATATGTCCTCTGGAGTTCCGATATCTTTAAGCGATGCCCTCCTCTTTACAGGAGGGTGGTCACATGGTTCATCTGCCTGTACAAAAAAAATGAAAGACTAATAATTAATACAAAGGGGTAATTTGCATAAAAAATATTGAATTAAAAACTAAATTTTCTGAAACTTAATTTTCTGAAGAAACCCAAATCCATACAGTTAACCCACACATGTCCCTAATAAAAACTACCCTGACAAGGTATTTTAACCTGTAAGAGCATACAAAAAGAACAAACTTTTCCTTTTTCTTGGTGTAAAGTTCTTCCAATGAAAGATATCAAATTGTGTAACTTTACAACTGGAGTTTCCAGATAAGAGTGTCAAAGAGCCCCCTCCTCAACCTCAATAGGTGTGACAAGCAGAAATTGCTCACAATGAACAACACACCTACACACAGTAATGCCACTACTTCACAAAGAAAGTCCACACATGTGGTGTGTGGTGGGTCCATTTTTTAGCCGCTGATGAAAACACAATGCAAATGACATTAAAAGTTTGATGAATTCATTACAGTCATGATAGAAGCCCTGAGTCGCAGCAATACTGATTCTATTACGGGTTTAGATACCTGCTCTAGTTTAGCAAGGTAAATCAACTGTTTTGTTTCTTAATATGAACATAATTAAGTGCAGTTCACTGGCTACTATGAGTTTAAATGATCCTGATCTTTGTCTTCTTTGGGCATAGAAAAGAAGAGTTCCCAGCATCTTGGCTTTTGAAGCAAAACATCTGGTGGAGTCTTAGGCTTGACAGCTATCACAGTTGGTGGCATAACATAAGCACATGGGGACATTGTTTATTGATAAATATGTCACACATCAAATTACACTTCAGGAAAGAGCAAAACTTGTGTGTTGTACAATGCATTCAAGTGTTTCAAGTGCTTAATTTTCCTGAGTATAGTTTGGTTACATTGGTAACTGGGACACACATCTATCCTTGTTACCAACATAACATCAATCTCCGGACTAATGTATAACTAATGGTTAGGCAGTTTTAGTGAAAATGTGTTTGTTGATTAACATTCTAGTAAACGCAAGGTTTATTTATACATATTGTATTCCTTAAAGTTTTCTGGAGCAAAGTGTTTCCACATCTAACCACGTTACATAAGTAACCAACTATACTTACCACTAAAAAATGGTGATAGATGAAACGAACGATCTTCCAAGTCTTAAGAAATAATTGAGGTTAACAATCAAACAGAATAACACAAAAAAATTTATTCTTAGAGGACTCCAAATTTCACTATCTACCCCTTCATTGCAAACAAGCCCAAATAGCTCAAACTTATCAACAAATGAGAAGGGCTTTTAGCTTGTTCAATGTATTTTTATTGGTCCTTTAAAGTGGTGACTCTTTTTAAGTATTCACAAATTATGGGATGGATCAGAAGTAACTTGGGATAGTTCTAGAGTGGTTCTGGCAGTTGAACCTTGGCTTTAAGGCATGGGAGGATTGAGCCTCAAATTATAGTGCTAAGTCTGAAATTGAGAAGATATGATCATTAATTTGCTCACGAAGATAATCCTCTGAAATTTGTTTTTTTTTTTTTCTGTTTTACCTTGTTCCTGGAACATACCACAAATGTTTAAGTCCAAGACTGTGAGGAATCTGCAAAGATAATTTGTTGGAGTCCAATTGCTATTTTATTTGTAAACCATACCAACCATCTCTCTCTTGCCAGGTGACCATCAATAAACAAGAAGAACTTTTCCTGAAGTCTGTTTTCTACTTATTTTGTGCACTTCTAAGACAATAACACAATATTCATATTGACTGTTCACCAGGAATACCTCTTTTATGCTAAATGTTCTGCACCACCATTGTATGGCAAAGACGGTCATTCCAACTGCGGCAGAAAAGTCCTAAACGCCTAAATTGAGTACCATACAATCTGTAGGAGACAAAGCAATTTAAAATGGCCAATTTGGGAACAATAATCCTGGGCAACCCAACGGAACCACTACCAAAGTAATAATGAGACACAACTTCAACTTAGTAGTACTTGCATTTTGCATGATTTTGCAAAATGACCCATACGGTGCATTTGGACTTTGGACCCAAAATCTTGAACACCTTGAAGGCACCACTAACCTTTGGCACAGAAATGTGACACAACCTCAAGTTACCAATATGCAATCTGTAGATGAACCATTTGCAAACCTGAAAAACGTGGGCCCCTTGGGCAATCCATGGCCCACATGTGACCTTTGATATCCAAGTTTTGCACACTTACTGATAGCTCATAATCCCCAAAACTCTCTGGTTTGGGAATTCGCTAGCGACATACTCACCTCATATAAGCTATGTGAAGGAAAAGACCTCCACGCTGATCCCCTTGGCACAAACTAAGCATAAAAAACAATGTGGGGAAAAAAGTCCCCCAACGTAACAGGAGAAACAAACTGCGAGATACACACAAGTGGCTAAAATGTAGCCTAACACAGCTACATATATAGTAACGAACAACGTAATGTAACAATAACAACAGGCCTGGGGCCTAGCCCAGACCCAACACACACGTGTCTAAGCAAACGTGAAAAAGATACGAAATAAAAAGGATACTCATCCTAATCGAGTCCAGAACAATGGAAAAGGATGAGCATCACGCAGATGTCGACAGATAACTTGAAAATACGATGGAATCAGGTGGATAGGCACAGATGCAAATCACAGCTGAGAACTTCGCTGTCAGACCAAAAAGGCTGGCAATTATGGAAGGGTGGTGACCAGATACACACACGCACACAAAATTGCCAGATGCTAGACTATGGTCAATACGGTAATGCATAGGTTACATGAGCGGAGGGAGTACGCGCTGTGAATCCCAAGGGTCATTGCCCCCAACTTTCAAGAAACTGCATCAAATATTGTTCAAGAGAGAGTAATTGGATAGCACTTGTAAACAAATAGAGTGATAGAAAACCTCGTCATAATAGCTCACACCATTTATATGGCAAAAAATGTTTAGTTAGCCTACAGCAAAAACAATTCCTGATCATTACTAATACTACTACTACTACTACTGTAGGACTCCATCTGTACTACCTGCAGTTAAGCAAATTTAGTGGATATTTATGAAACATATAAGCATCAGTAGCATAAAATGATACAAAACAATTTTAGTGACTAAACTGACAGTACTTACAGTATATGCACTTTTGAGTTCACATTTTCCTGTACACACTAACTACACTGTAGCATATGGCACTTTCAATCAGGTGTGTATGCTAGCCCAATATTGTCATAATATTACTGTCTGGGGCTAAAATAAGCCCTATTCTCTTTGCCTCTGCGGTTGACTTCCACCAAAAAAAATCAAATTTATTTTCTCACCATAATGCATCCATGTAGTCTGACTTTCCCTATAAATAATATGAGTTAGATCACTTCACAGACACACATACCTCACATGTAAAGTCAAAACAGTCATCCTCGTCCCATACACAAACAAGCCAACATTGACATAGGTTTCTCTGCTGATGCAAGGAATTAAAATGCATTAAAATATAACTTGCTTAGCATTATTTTACTGAATTTGTATTTCCCTTCAAAAAACAAAAACAAAAAGCAGCAGTAGTATCATATTGATTGTCTTTGTTTGGCAGACTACACCATTCAGGACATCTTTGGCATGTTGCAATGTTCATTGATACTTCATACAGGTAAATCTGCTGATTTAAGTCCTAACCTTCACCACATAATGTCAGGATATGCTGACACTAGCTGTGCTGTCTTAAAGGTTCTGTGCATCCTCAGTCTGATATTACTTACTGTATTGTCTCGGTTAGTTTGGTTTAAAGGCTCATCTTGATTATTTCCTTCTACTGTACTATGTTGCTGTGGTTGGCCAGAGGATGATGAATTATATGTGCTTGATCCGGCAGCTGGTAAAGGTTCCGACTACCAGGAAAAACATATGCAGTATGGGGAAAACAAAACCAGAAAGTCAAAGAACTTTGTGATTACTTGCCAATATCTTTTTTTTCAAACACACACAAATCACTTTTAACAAAAGGAACCAGAAGAGAAGGAAAGGGACCATATCAAAGCGAAAACAGAACACAAGAATGTAAAGCATACATGAAACTTGTGGTAATAACAGATGACCTACAGTATCTCTGAACAAGGGTAGTTCATCAGTGGATTGAAAGTTCCTGACACCAAAACGTGGTTAGAAGTCTGAAAAGGCAAGCTGAAAAATATCTACCCTCTAAGTGTAGCTCCTTCCCTTGGATAAAGGTGACTGAAACAAGGTACTTTGGTAATCATGACAGGGAGTTGCTGGCAAAATAGTTGCTAATAAATTTGCAAAGCTATGTTAAGTGATGTTAAATGATTGTTTGAAAAGGCTTACCAAAAAATGGCCTTTTAATAGTTTGTTGAAGAAAATAAAGTTCTATTCAGCAACATTTATCTGCCATTGAACATCTACTTTTTGGGAAGGAGCAAGAAGAGGGGTGGGAATGATCCATCTTATTACATTTCAGTTATGACAAGATGTGACAATTGACTTCCCAAAAATAGTTCACAACTTATTAAATCTCTAAGATCATGAACTCTGCTATGTTAACATTTGACTAATGAAAACATGATTTTCTCAGTCTCCCATCAGGCAATTCAAATAACACAGATCATCTACTTATCAACTGCTACAAATTTTGACAGTCTGAAGTGCTGGTTAGTGGTTACTTTCCATGAGATATCTTCCTAATATGTTTCATAATAACCTCTGGTGACCTCAAATGACCTTCAACCTCCATGAAAATCCATAGGGCTCACCTACAGTGGAGTAAAAACACAACACCTTTGAAGTTTAAGCACTTTTCCCCCATTGAGATACTGTCCTCTATTGATGTCACATGACCTTTGACCTCCATAAAAAATGACAGAAATAATCTACCAAATAAGTGCCACCAATGACAATACTTTGAAGTTCCAGCAAAGTTTGGATGCTGAGATATCTCCCTTGACATGTTTTCATACTCTAAGCTCTGGTGACCTAAAATGACTATTGATCTTCATGAAAAACAACAGGGACCATCCACTCCAGTGCACTATAAACACACTAACTTTGAAGTTCAAACACCTTTCCCTTCTAAAGATACTGTGCCTACAAGGTTGTCAAACTATGTCTTCTACTGACCTCACATGACTTTTGACCTCTATACACAATGCCAGACATCATCTACACATCATGTGCTACCAATGATATGAGGCTGAAGTTCCAACAACATTTCATTGTTGAGATATCTTCCTTAATAGGTTTTCACATTTTATACTCTGGTGACCTCAAATGACCTGTGACCTATACGAAAAACAATAGCGATCATCTACTGACAATGAACTACCAACACACCAACTTTAAATTTTGAGCACCTTTCCCTTCTTGAGATATTACAAGCCAAGGCCGCACATGCGCACATACACACATACATATGCCATCACCATTGCATAAATTCCTTGCCTGCCTTCGCAAGGAATCAATGAAAGTTATCAAACTTAACAACAATCAAACACTTCAATGATCATGCTTGACAAAATCAATGCAAGGGATGTTCTACACCAACTACTGTAGGCAGTGAGATGGCACTGTATAACCTTAGTGAATTTTCCAATCAATATGATACCGGTCAGCAACCAATAAAAGGCTCTGACTGTTCTCCACCATGACAGACTAAACCAACATCAAATCATTTACATCTTGGCTTCCATTGGAACACATATAGGATAGATTGCAAAATCCATTAGATGTTAAAATGCCAACCCCAATCGAGTCAGTGCAGTGCCCTACAACACAGCTGTTCTACTGTCCATAGCTGTCCTCAGAATATGCTAGGGAAAAATTTACATCTCACATTTTGCAAAGTACTTCTGAAGCTTTTTAAATTTTCTGTACTCATAATCCCATATAGCAAACAATGTCACACAATATGTGACTGCTGATGTATGAAGTCCACAAAGATTGATTCCTACACTGGACTTACCATGACAGTATTATACATTGCTGAATACTAATTATATACTTAAACTACTTCAGGAACAAGAAACACTCAATAGAGGGTTTGTTTTCATGAAAGGAACAACATGTAAGCATTATTTCAAAAGTTGAACTTTTTATATTTAACTGATTTGAAACTCACAGTGACATTATAGCAACATCATACAAAACTTTCTGTTCCTTTGTTTCAGATAGGCATTGATACTTTTGATGCTTTGGCTTGCTTAATGGGGATAATGACAGGCCACATCATAGACCTCACCAATTTTGTGGCAGAAAATCGTGTACTAAATTTAATGAACAGAAACATTTCTATCATATTTGTCAGTGAATACACAGTGATATCACACCTGTTTCTTTCACAAAAATGACTGATATCTCCAAAATTCATTTGGGTAAGACTGACAGATCTCGGTGTCGTGAATTATAAATCAGTTTTACCTGTCAGCAGCGTTAAGGTCCTACTTCTAAATGGTAAATTTTGCCTCACTTAAATGTAAACAGTCTTGAGTATTAAGTCACATTATAATGACACAACACCCCTTACAGCATGAGTTCACTATATTTCTTTGTGTATATTTGCATAAATGCACAGGCAGTTGTACACAATTTGTGTTGAATTACAAAGCTGTATAATGCAATAATCAAAGTATCAATACTTTCACTTGAATGCATGCATAACCATTCAAAATATTTCACAATAGATTACAAGAGCAAAAGCTTTTTCAATACATGTGGTAAGGTCAGGTTTCTGTATGTCACCACAACCTTTGAATGACAGTTTTCTGACTTGATGTCATATGAACTTTCAAATTACATTATCTTAGAAATTTAAACAAAATTTTGTGATTGTGTTCATCACATGTAAGTGGGTCATTCCATGAATAAGGGCACCAATGGTGTTTGGTGTCCCATTTACATTGTGACATTTTCTTACAACAGATTTTGTAAGAAGATTTACAGTTAACTTACCAATATTACTTCAGACACATCTACTGTTGGTACATTTCAAACAATATACAACAAAACATTTTACTTCTTGCATTCAGACTTTACGTCACAATAGATTGTCATGTTTCATGTGTAAACGGGACACCAAAGCGTGACATTAAAAAAAATCAAACGGCACTGTGTTTTTTCTTTTGAAGTAAATGGAAAGCTTTATTATGCTTGTTTTAATGTTCTGCATTATTATAATGTACGATAATTTTGTCATTTTCTTGTGTTAAGACTGGCTGTTAAAATGCTTAGCTGAGCAAGTACATTGGAGCAGAGTTCATGTGTTTCACATGTAAATGTAAACCAAAATTTTGGTGTCCCCTTTTTATTGTTTACATTGTAACATGTTGTGAATTACGGCCAACTGAAAAAAAAGTAGCAAATGAAATTGTGTTGCTACACTTTACCTTTGCAATACCTATTATGTGTCTGGATTTGTAGAGGAATGAACAACTTAAACATAATAATTTTTGGAAAGTCTTGATGTCACAATGTTAATATTTTACCTGGGGACACCAAAATGGTGTCCCCTTTAACACAAGACTGTAAAAATTGCAATGTCCCAAATACACCTAATTTTTGCAACTGATTGAAGTGTGTGAAAAATTTAAAAAAATGGGCTTTGGTGTCCCATTTACATTGTGACACAAAATGCCATAAAAATAAAAAAAACAAAACAATATTTTTATTTTCAAGATGCAATCATGCTTTAGTTTCAGTGTATTAACTGAGGAATGTTATAATCTTTCAGTTAGCATGTTACTTTTTTTACCTTCCCTTATCCAATTTTTGCCCAAAATGTCATACATTGGACCCCTTATTTATGGAATGACCCAAAAGTCTCTAATTTAACAGCTCAATATTTTATTGCAACAAGTACTGGCTTTTGTTCTCCATTAACTCCATATCTGTCCAATATAGCCAGAAGACCACTACTTAATGTATCCTACTAGTAGGATAGTACAGGGGCATGGGCAGGGGTGAAGGAGGGATGAGTTGGTAATTACAGTATCTTACCCTACTCTCCTGGTAGGAATGCTGTGTGGGATGTTCCCTTGTAGCTGATGAAGAGTACTGTTCCTGACTGGGAGCAAATGGCCCATGAGGCTGGGCAGTCTGGTTGCTTCCAAAATTGGTTGTCACAGTGATGCTTCCTAAAGGCCTGCCCTCTGTGGTGATGGCAGATCCACCAAAGAATTGTTGATGAGCCTGATTATAGAGTCTTTCTGCAGTGTTCTGAAGATTAGAGAACCCTGTATGGGGACCATTTGGTGGTGGCGGTGGTCGTGACTGTGTGAATCCTGACCCAGATCTATTTTGTGAGATATTTGCAGATCCCTGATACAACCCAGTTGGTCCATGTGTACCTCTTGAATTCAGAAAATTATAAATAAGTTCAACCAAGTCACCCTTCTCTTTACATTGTTCAGTGGGTATGTTGTGCACAGTAAGGTACTGTCGAAGGTCCTTTATCTTCAACTCTTTAAGACTGTCGCGGGTGATGGGATGCTTGAACAGAAGGCAGTTACGGCATCGTTTGTGCTCTTTGGCACTGCATGAGTTGCAGTAGTGCTTCTTGCAA
Organism: Stichopus chloronotus; assembly: GCA_021234535.1. Lineage (NCBI taxonomy): Eukaryota > Metazoa > Echinodermata > Holothuroidea > Aspidochirotida > Stichopodidae > Stichopus > Stichopus chloronotus. The sequence continues at coordinate 15,303,688 of CM037841.1, read as the reverse complement.
TCACAGCACAGATTCTACATGACACACAGAGAAAACAGGATACAAAAATTAGTAAAACCAACGAGAAGGTCAAAGGACTTCATGATTCCTTGCCAATTTTCATGAAGCACACAGGACAGCATGTACATACCAATTTTGAAATTCAAACACCTTAATATCCTTCAGGAATAGAACATGACTGTGTGTACTTAGTTACTTTAGTGTACTAGTTTTATGTTTCCACAATTTGACCTCTGGTGAACTCAAATGAAATTTGACCTCCACCAAAATCAATGGCAATCATCTACTCACTTTGACCAACCAACACACTAAGTATCAAATTAGTCAAGCTTACGCTTCTTGATATATAGTGCCTATATAGTGTTTACAAGGGTTTCACAATTTGACCTCTGGTGACCTCAAATGACATTTAACCTCCACCAAAAACAATAGGAATCACCTAATCCATATGACCAACCCATACACCAAATGAGATACTGTAGTCCTTTAGTCTTAACCATAGATAATCCACAATTTATGACATCCCAAAAAGTCACAAAAATGCCATTTTGACCTTAAGAATGCTGATCAGCCAAATGTATTCCACTACCACAGTTCTTACAGGTATCTGAGCTATAAGGCAGCATACAATGTCCTTTATCAAACTGCTAAAAAAAGCAATACCTGCAATTGCAGAAATCATCTCAAGGAAACCAATGAGGAATGTTAATGACCACCAATTGAAACCTGTCTTCCCCCTCTGTTAACCTATAATTTTTCAAACAGGGAGCTAACGTCTAAATAGCAAGCTGCCATCCTAGCACTCCCTGACCTATTAACTGACTCCAGATGAGGAAGGTGATTGATATGGAAACAGGTGGCTTGCTTCTTCCAAATATAAACAATACTGTACATCCCAATACTGATAAACTAACCACATTGTGAGACAAATTACCCACTTTAATGATTGAATAATACCCATTCAGCAACATGCTATAAATCATGAAAAGAAATGAACAGCAGTATAGCCACATTTGTCTCTAAGAATAATGATCAGCCAAAGGCACTGACTACCATAGTACTCATATGAAAAACCCTCAACATTGTAACATAATTTGTAGGAAAACAAGAATGCAGAAGTGCATTGCGGTTTCGATGATCCAATTAAGAGAATTTTTTGCGCAATCTGATATAATAGCATTAGTATGTGTCACATTGAGCTACATTTGCTTTATATGAAATATGAGATCTGCACAAAGCTTCCTTTCTTGAGATCATATCTACATGTTCACAATTTGACGCTTGCTGACAAGGAATGACCTTCTACCTCCATTTAAGACTAACGTTCTTGTGCTAAATGAGATACAACTACACATGGAATATGACATCTGTCCAAGCTTCCCTTCTTGAGATAATATGTTTACAAGAATTCCACACTATGACCCTGTTGACCGCAAATGACCTTTGACCTTCACTAAAGAAAATGAACATTTTTGTAAATTCAATGAGATAAACCTACAATCTACTTGGGAAATCTGTTCAAGCTTTCCTTCTTGAAATATTGTTCTTACAATATTTTCACAATTTGACCCCTGCTGACTCCAAACGACCTTTGACCTCCACCAAAAACAATAGGGTTCTTCTACTTGATGTGGTACACCTACAAATTAAACATAAGATTTGTCCAAGCTTCCATTCTTGAGATATTGTGTTTACAAGGTTTTCACAATTTGACCCCTGTTGACCCCAAATGACCTTTGACCTGGACCAAAAATGAAAGGGTTTTTCTACTCAATGTGGTATACTTACATACCAAATATGGGATCTGTCCAAGCTTCCCTTCTTGAGATATTGTGTTTACAAGGTTTTCAAAATTTGGCCCTGTTGACCCCAATTGACCATTGACCTCCACTGAAAACAACAGGGTTCTTCTACTTAATGTGGTACACCTACATATTAAACATGAGATCTGTCCAAGCTTTGCTTCATGAGATATCGTGTTTACAAGGTTTCACAATTTGACCAGTGGTAACCCCAAATGACCTTTGGCCTCTACCAAAAACAATAGGGTTCTTCTACTCAATGTGGTACACCTACATACCAAATATGGGATCTGTCCAAGCTTCCCCTCTTGAGATATCGTGTTTACAAGGTTTTCACAATTTGACCCCTGTTGAGCCCAAATGATATTTGACCTCCACCAAAAGCAATAGGGTTCTTCTACTCAATGTGGTACACCTACATGCCAAATATGAGATCTGTCCAAGCTTCCCTCCTTGAGATATCGTGTTTACAAGGTAGGGCGTCATGGACATACAGACACACATACACACACACATACATACACCCATGCATGATTACAAAGGTTAGGATTATCATCGAGACCAAAAACTATCACTCTGCACAATGTAATAATTTACAGCCCATATGGCTCACCTTAAATTTGGACTCACAAATGTTGAACACTGCAAAGGGTTCCACTACCACAATGCTAATTTGACAAACCTTTCACATTGTAAAGAAAAATATGCAGAGAAAGAAACAGTTTACAACATGATTTTATGAAATGGTACATATGACCCATATAAGACCAATAATCCTGGAAAACCTGAAGGAACCAATACCATGGTAGTAATGTGACACAATTTCAACTTACAGTAATATCACATCATCTGTAGGAGAAGAGGTATTTTGTATGTTTTCATAAAATGGTCCACTTGCACCTTGGACCCAAAAATCATGAACACTGTGGATTCCCCTACCACAGTGCTTATTTCACAAACATTTCACATTGTATAGCAAAATATGCAGACAAGCATGATTTCATGGAATGGTCCATGTGTCCCCCCATGTGGGACTTCTAATCCTGGACAACCTGACTGAGCCACTGCCACTGCTGCAAATATCTACTGCCTGCTAATGCAGGGATAAAAAAGTTTGGTATCAATGTCATAGCCGTAACAGGTGGCTGAATTTTGAGTATTAGGAATGCAATAAACGTCACACGTGTGTTGTGTGAGGTTAGACTGGGGTTAACGTCCAGACACCAAACTTCAAGCCATCAGATAAATGAGAAAATTGTCAACACTGAAAGGGTTAAAGCATAAATGGAAATGGATGTTTTGAAAAGTGAAGCGAGCCAACCAAAAAGCGACTTAAAGGGACAGGAATATCCGAGTGGCAATATTCGTGAATGCAAAGAAATCAATGTTTGAAAAAATTGTGACATGAGCTATTTTACGTAAGATACAGATATTAGCATTGTGGGACAGGTGCTGACATTTTGGCAGTTAAAAACTTTTCTTGGAAACATGCCAGGATTTTCTTAAGTCAAACACGCAGAGCTGTTCGTAAGTAATACAGCTTGTAGTCGACAGTATTGTGGTCTATGATTCTGTGCAACATTTCCACACAAAGTTTCCTTTTATTATTTGCCACGGGACTGATGTATAGCTTTTTACTGAAGAATGCCACGATGGAGACATTCATTCTAGGCCTTTTGCAAATCTATAAACCGAAATACCAGGCTCAAGTTCCACCCGTTTCTGACATTCTGTAAGTGACACTTCTTCACAATTTAAAAAAGTACTGTCTATCGCAACAACGCAAATAGCCTAACCATTAAGCTTTCGTGATTGATTTTTCAAATATTGTACGAGTTTTCAGTTATATTTTTTGTGCTCAGGTGCACAATTCTACCCCTTCGATGTGCTAGGAGCCCCAACCCGCACAAGGGATTCCACCCCTACACAAATGTCAGCGGGAATCGGTAGATTTTCTATTGTATTTTCTGCCATTTTAGACAGCTTTCTAAATTTGGTAAATTCTGTGAATTTTGGAGTTACAGTGCAAGTTCCATTTTCAGCGGAAAATCAGTGGCCCTACTTTACAGAAAAGTTTTTTGCTAATTAAGTAGATTGCAGACTTTTTATTCTATTTTCCTTATGCCGTATCACAGAATCGTTACTGGAATGTTACAGTATATTATGTACCACACAATGATACATTTCGTTGTGTCAGTTTTGTCATACTGTAGGTTTTATCAGCCACGTTTTATCACACAAACTGTGTTGATATGATGCTGAAAGTTGGGTAGAGATCGTCTCTAACTTTTAACAGGTTTAAAAACTTCAGTAATGTTTCATTTGTTGTCTTCTTTTGGGAAATGTCTTCAGAAAAAAATCTCAACTGTTAAGTCGTTAATAGCGCTAGCCTAACATTGTATGATAGTGTGATGTATCATACAAATCATACGATACATATGAGTTCCAAAGCTTCAGACAACTTCGTTAAGAAATGCGAGACACTTTCTTTGTAATTTTGGCTGCAGGTATTCATTCTTTTTGTCCTTGTTTGTACTTGTTCATAGAAGGGATTTATCCTAACCATTGTCCCTTTGTGTAGGCTTTCCCCGCTTGGCAACTTGTGGTTGTGACCACAAAACTAAGCAGCTTATGGTACTGAGTAGCACTGCCTAGAAGAACGTTTCGGAATGATAGGCATTTCCGCACAGAGATGCGGTAAATTTTTGGAGTGCACTTAAACGTGATCAATTACTTCTCGGCGCAACTGTATTAGACTTCTGCCTTTTCAGTTCATTTACGTGCCATCCTTTTCAAACAAGGTTATGGGGTAAATGTCAACTATGAAGTTGTTTCACGTTTTGCATCACCAACTGCAAAAAATTAGGCAGCAAACCACCTACAGTAGGATCAAAGCATTGGTCTGAGCAAGCTAAATGTGTAAGGATTAGTTGACTTTAAATGAAGTTGCCGGGTGAATGATATTGAACTGGAATTGCCTAATATAGGGATGGAATACCTTTTGAGCTAATTTGGGGAGCTTATCTTCACTTGATTTGGTGGGTCTTAGGGTACTGGTAATAATTAAATTAAATGCACACCTGGTATCTGGCATTCTCTTTTGTGCTTTATGTCAACGTTGAGAACAGACAATTAAGCTGAAAAACCTCCATAGCCTACTACTCTGTCCTGCCATCACACAATTCAATTCAATAACAAAACTCAAAGGAGCTTAAAAAAATACTGTCAAGGGCTCAGCAATTCAAGCAAAGGATCGAAACATAATTTATTCAAGTACCCTATGCAAAACAATGGGAGAAGATAGACCTTTCCCAGGTTTCTGGCACCTGTTTGGTCACTAACTTGCAAAAAAAAAGAATGTATGCATATGCTTTATACCTAAACTACAAACATCTTTTGCTTACATGCAAAGAAGCATGGTAGTGAACTTTGATACACACTGACAACGGATTGAGACACTGACACCATTTAAAAAGAATACCAGAATGTCCACCTAGCATAACAATATCTCTATACATGTAATTGTTTGAGATAAACATGATGATACAAACAAAATTCCAACAGATTGCCATTCTGCATTCACTCTGCAACTTCTGAATAAAGCCACAATCTTGGACAAAACTCTTTAGGACACCCTGCTCCCCTTTTCATTACTGTTCACAGGATAAATTCACTTTATTTAGTGCAACATTGAATAGGTTTGCAGGGTCTAATGTTATCCTCTCCAATAAGACTCATGATTATTCTCACAAATTATGTCAAAGTGTCCCAACAGTTTGGCACAAGATTGCAGCTCTTTTCTAGATCATGTGACTTGAATACTATAGTATCATAACACTACTTACAAGTTGGAATGAAGCACTTAAATAATCTGTCTCTGGTGCTTGTGGATATTGAAGTACAATATCTGTAAGCATTCAAAATCTTCATACACCCACTGCATTGAGTAATGAGGGTACAAAGATTTAAGACTAACTTAGAGGAATAATCTCAGAGAAAGAGTCTACAGAGCTACAGTGCTACACCTTCAAGTGGAGGAGATGACTGTACTGAAGACAAACAGGCATACGAAAATGACACACAGTGCAATAATATGAAGAATATGGATAAATTACTGTACCTTCCTCCGAATTAAGTTGAAATTGGCTTTGCATGCCTCACACACCATTGTTTCATTATTCTCCAGTTCCCTTAACGTTGTTTCCTCTTCGCCAAGATCTGCTTGACTGCCCCAAGCAACAAATACGTCCGACTGCTGGGGGTGTAAACTGTTTGAAACTCTAGAAGTAGGACGAGTTGTGCAATTTTGTGAGTTAGTGCCAGGAGGGGAACTTGGTGAAGAGCCCATGGACTTGAAATCCCTGAGAAAGATACTGTGAAACAATAATGGGAGAGTTTGTTTTTGTGATATGTAATACAATTTCAATGTTGATCCATTACAGTACTGCTTGGGTCCTCTCTCTCTTAAAGGTTTCATTGTTTTGTAGTTACTTCATAATTGACCCACTCCCCTTAAATTCACACAAATATATAGCTGTTAGTGCCGAAATAATGTTACTGCAACCAATGGTAACTACAATCTTGGACAAAATTGTTGGGACACTTTGTCGTATGTTGCAAATATAATACTGACTTTTAGGTGAGAGGGTAACATGAAACCCCGCGCACCTTTCCAATGTTGCACTATAGAAGTGAATGTACCCTTTGAACAGCAATCCTATAGCCAACATTGAACGGGGGCGTGGGGTGTCCCAAGGTATTTTGTCCAAGATTGTCTGAGTTTTTTGGAGCAATTTTGGAGCGAAATTTCAAATGAAAATTGAACATTTTGGACAAGGTGCATCATAAAAATTAGTTATCGGGGCCTATGGGTCTGTGGATTTTCAAATGAAAGTATTCTAAATTTTGACTATGAACATAACAAGTTTAATTTTAATTTGGGGGTTTCTTTGTATATTTTTTGTCAAAAAGGAGTGATCATGAATGAATAGATTGTTTCATGATATTGTATGTGGACAGAAATAGTTGCGATTAAAAACAACATTGACGGGCAGCTGTTGCATTGCGTTGCAATAGGAGTGTTACTGCAATTGTAGAATGCTGGTAGGAATCCCACTTATAATGTATTCTGAAGTAGCTCCATGTTCTACCAAAATACGTTAAAGTCAGAACTGTAGATTCAGCTTAATATTAAAATAATGGTAGAATGTTAGTAAAGGCTGTTTTTTTACATTTTTGGCCGCTAAATCAAGATTTGTGACTGCAATTTTTACATTGCATGAAGCTGGTAACGTAAGTAATCTCCAGTCTTGTAATCTACGCAATTTTCCTAAGGGTTGCTTAAATTTTGCTGTCAAAACATTTGGTAGAACGTGGGTTTCATTAACCTTTACTGTCGGATGCTGTTGTTAGGTCTAAGTCAGCTTGGATGTGGAGGCCGGGGTTCGATTCACGGCATGACCATAATGTTTTTCACTGCCCAATTATCCATTTATAAACTCAAATGTCTTTTAACTTCTCATTTTTCATTCATTCATATATAATATAAGGTAATATATATATATGTATATTAATATAATGATATAGCTCTAACAACAAATATGTACTCTGAAGTCCGTTGAAACTGCTTAAAATGACTCACATATTACAGTGCACCATGTACAGTAGAATAGAATGGGTGCCACAATGTCACTGTTATGTGAATATGAGCAAACGTCACATTTATTAAATTTGCATTTTAGGGGTTTATTTTGTGTAATGATAGTACACTTTTTTTACCCAGATTAACCTGCAAGTCAGTCCTAATAGTCATTAAGCGTAGTTACTTTAGTACCAAACACCACGTCATCACTGTGAACAATTTGAATAAATAACACATATACATCGATCTTCTTCAACGGACCACTAACATGTTAGGTTTTTTGGGGGGTTGTTTTTTTTGTTTTTGTTTGCTTTTTTCTTCAGTACCTGTCTCAATATCAGAGTTTGAGCCGAAAGTACGTCATTTGTATCATACAAAATGTTTTAAAGTAGTTTCCTGGTTGACAAGATGCATTGGAGTTATGTTGTTACCTCCCCAATGACTGCATTTTATTTAGCACATTTAGTGCAAATACATGGATTTGACTGACTTATTCCTCCCTTTACTCCGTAATAACATTGACAACATTCACACAATAATATTATTACAGTAAACCAACTTCAATATAGGCCCCAAACATGCCAAACATGCACTGCTGATGTTTCTTGTTGCAAGGAATATCACCCCCCATTTTGCTGTTTAACTTGTTTCAAATTGACGATTTTTCCTGTGCCCTGCGCATGCTTCTAAACCCCTAGAAATTCTCAGACAATCTTGGACAAAATTGTTGGGACACTTTGTCGTAATTGCAAATATAATACTGACTTTTAGGTGAGAGGATAACATGAAACCCCGCACCCCTTTCCAATGTTGTGCTATAGAAGTGAATGTACCCTTTGAACAGCAATCCTATAGCCAACATTGAATGGGGGTGCGGGGTGTCCCAAGGTATTTTGTCCAAGATTGTAGTTTATCCTAAGCTAAGTAACATACAGTGCAGTAGTTCATTAAAATTAATACTTTTCAGGTACCTGCCTCAAAACGGTGGCTCCCAATTAAAGGCTTCATATACTGTGCCACCACCTACCAAAATTTGCATGATTTAGAGATGTCATTGACAAAAGTAGGGCCACCGATTTTCCGCGATCGCGGAAGTTGTCACGGAATCGCGGAATTTTGATTTTTTTCACGGAAAATCACGGAACATCACGGAACTTCAAAAATCATTTACAATGCTACAGAAGTTCGCAATCAAAATGGAAAAATGAAAAAAAAAATTGAAAATTCGTGTATCACAACCCTGAAGTCTCTGGCTGCCTACAATCCAATCAAAAAACTGCTAAAACATCACCCCTCCGATGTTTGTGGGACTAAGTAGGAGTTGCGCATTTAGGCTACAATATGTTAGTACCAGCCTAGCCTAGGCCGATGCCCATTTCTCCACTGTGTTATACTGTGAGTGCATGTGACACGATCAAAGAACTATCTAGTTCTTTGGACACGACATACCATACTTTCAAGTTTTGTTTTGGTGTCCATGATCGAACAATCATAACGTTGCGACTTCACTTTCACTTGTGGAATAATTATTGGATTAATTTACACTACGTATTTGGTTATTTTTAATTTCGTGTGGATCATTTACTGCCGGCATAGAAGATACTCAAAAATTAATTGAAGGACCTTCAGTCAAACAATCATGGGTAATCTTTTGGTTTTTTTGTTCATTAAATGCTTGTGTTGACCTTAGGCTGGTGGTTGGATTTGTGGGTTGGTTAGGCTTCACTATCCTAACACATAAGTCAGTGCAAAACGGAACATCACGGATTTGACAATTTGCTTGATCGGATTTTCACGGAATTTGGAAAGGCTAAAACGGAAACTGAATATTTTTTTCACGGAAAATCCGTGGCCCTACAAAAGGCATAACACCTCCCCACACCTCCATTGCAATAATCCACCAACTAGAAATTACATTAGTGTATGGACTAAGTCTACTTCATAAGCTATGATAAAGTATGATACTATGTCATGAGTAGCTGCTTACCCATCACCAATCACAGAGGAGTATATCATGCACAAACTTGACACAACAGGTATCATGAGGCCAGTTCTTCCAACTCTACAGTACATTTGTGTAGGAACACCAATGAATCATTTGTATCATGACTTTGTTTCTGAGGTTTCAAACTGTGAAAACACATCAATGTGAGTACTTCAAAGTTTTTCAAAGTCATACTGGAGAATGCATACAATTCCTACATATGGCACTTATAGAGTCCATCATGCTGCCACTTGATATAAAACATTGACATACACACATACAGCAAAATAAGGTTCATGCACTTGAAGATACTATGCAAACCGCAAAGAACCAACTGTCAAAGAGAAAAGCAGACAATGATATTTTTTCATTAATTTTAGGTTAAAGGTTTGATTTTAAGTCCTTATTTGATTTGCTCATTCAATGTTCTCTCTTCATTTTCTATTGTTCTATCCAACAGCGGCAATTAAAAACCTTCAACAACAGTTTAATTCTAGTTCTTACACCACAATTTCTGCAGTACTCTGAAATTTTTCAGTTCTTTAAAATCGACAATTTGGTTTCCTTCTATATCAATTGATATATCTTACAGATGTCCTCTTTACATGGTCAGGTAAAAAAAAAATTTGGTCTCCCAATAAAAATGAAAAAAAAAAACAAAAAACAACAGAATGCACAAATGCATTTTGTTTTCAATGATAAAATCTTGAGTATCATTTTCCTGAGTCTGAAATCGAAACCTGAGGATGTGTCTAACATTGGGTGGAATCGACAACAGTACAGCTGTACTGATACTGTGAATACCGGTACAGTCAGTACCAGTATTTGCAGTAGCAGTACTTGCAACTGAATGTTTCTGCTAACATGGGTACTTTTGAATACTTTGCAGTGCCACGAAAAATTGCTGGTACTGGTACCATCTCTGAAAATTAAAAAAAAATTTGCTTTTGCAAATGTAGTGTTAATAGTTAAATATCAACATCAAAATGGAGCAACAAAAAGAAAAATAACACAAAGATAAAAAACAAACCAAAAAAGATCAAACCAGTTTTCTGCCAGCCGCCCTTCCTTTTATTCAACTTGACATTTTATTATGACCTTGAGATGGATTGTGACTACAAGTTGCCGTTGGGAATACATACTGTATAATGTTCATTACCGCATGTAGGCTGTAGATGCTCAAACATGCTACGTAGGCCTAACTTTGCGGAAGTCAGGTTGCTTGGAAATTAAAAAAATGGAAACAAACAGTTTGAAATGTTTGAAAATTGCTTTAACGGTATTTGAGCACAGTCAGTGACCTTTATACAGCGGAACTGCGGCTGACCGATCTGTGTTAAACAGTGTTCATTATCATGATACCTGCGATGAATCAATATCAGCAACAATCCCAGCCAAAAATTTTACAACAGAAATGTGTTGTAATTGAATTTTGTGGAACTGGTACACATCATTTTAACAATGTCGGATTAACTCCAATTAACGACAAGTTGCACAGATGGAAAGATCATACTCAAAATACTTTTTGGAATTCCCTTAGGGATCCCATAGGGAGAGGAAAAAGTCTGTATCTCCTTCTATTCTGAATTATGAGCAATTTTGTGTTTTAAAATGTTAACTTCAACTACCTCCTACTGTACGTTTGTCGCATAACTATTTTAGGTTATTCTGGTGCTATAGCTATCCCATGTAATCCAGTTTCATGCATTATGATGGACTTATAGCCCCAATTGATGGGCTCATAGTGACTACCCACAACTTCCCACTCGGGTGACTATTACAAATAGGGAAAAAAAAATCTTGACATTTCGTAATAAGGCGGGTGTTTTATAGTTATTTCCATTAGGCCTCCAAAATGCAAAAATGTTGTTTGGCAAGCAGTTTAAATTTTTAACTGCCCACAAAGATAACCAGAAAGCCAAAAGGCTTTGTGATTCCTTTGCCACATGGTGATATAATAACAAATAAATTATCCACATGAAAAGTATGAGATCAACTACAGTTACTGTTCTTGAAACACCACATTAATAATGTTAACCCAAAATGCCTTTTTTTTTTGGTGATCTCAAATGATATTTGACTTCCACCAAAAGCAATAGGGATCACCTACCCAATATGGCCAACCTATATATCAAGTAGGACATCAGTCAACAGCACCTTTCTGGAGATAATGTGTTTGCAAGGTTTTCAGTTTGACCTCGGGTGACCTCATATCTTTGACCTTCAACAAAAACAAAAAGAGTCTTCTATTCAGTATATACTGTACAATCCACACAAAGTATGACATCAGTCAAGGTTAAAATTCCTGGTAATATTGTGTTTACACATTTTTACAGTTTGACCTTGGGTGACCTCAAATGACCTTAACCCCCACCAAAATCAATAGGAATCTTCTGCTCATTATTAGCAACCCACACATCAAGAATTACATCAGTCATGGTTACCCTTCTGGAAATATCATGTTTACAAGGTTTTTAAAGTTTGGCATTTGGTGACCTCAGATGACCTTTCACCTCAATCATAAACAATAGGGACCATCTACTCAATATGACCAACCCACACACGACGTAAGACATCAGTCACAGTTACCCTTCTGGAAATATCATGTTTACAAGGCTTTTAAAGTTTGGCATCTGGTGACCTCAGATGACCTTTCACCTCAACCATAAACGATAGGGACCATTTACTCAATATGAACGACCCAAACACCAAGTTTGACATCAGTCACAGTTACCATTCTTGAGATATCGTGTTTACAAGGTTTTTACAGTTTGACCTCTGGTGACCTCAAATGACCTTTGACCTCGACAAAAAGCAATAGGGACCATCTACTCAATATGTCCAATCCATACACTAAGTATGACATCAGTCACAATTACCCTTCTGGAGATATCATGTTTACAAGGTTTTTACAGTCTGACCTCTGGTGACCTCAAATGACCTTTGACCTCCACCAAAAACAATAGGGAGCATCTACTCAATGTGACCAACCCACACACCAAGTATGGCATCAGTCACAAATACCGTTCTTGAGATACCGTGTTTACAAGGTTTTTACAGTTTGACCTCTGGTGGCCTCAAATGACCTTTGACCTCAACCAAAAACAATAGGGAGCATCTACTCAATGTGACCAACCCACACACCAAGTATGGCATCAGTCACAAATACCGTTCTTGAGATATCGTGTTTACAAGGTTTTTACAGTTTGACCTCTGGTGGCCTCAAGTGACCTTTGACCTCAACCAAAAACAATAGGGACATCTATTCAATGTGACCAACCCACACACCAAGTATGACATCAGTCACAGTTACCGTTCATGAGATATTGTGTTTACAATGTTTTCGCATTTTGACCCCTGGTGACCTCAAATGACCTTTGACCTTGACCAAAAACAATATGGATCATCTACAACCTACATATCAAATATAAGATCCCTCCGAATTGCCCTTCTTGAGATATCGTGTTTACAAGCAAAGTGTTACATACACACACACACATACACAACATCACCTTCGCATAGATTCCTTGAGCCTTCAGCAAGGAATCAAACCAGAATGCAGAAATGCACTGTGGTTTCGATGATCTGCTTAAGAGAATTTTTTTCGATTGTTTTTATGTCTTACAAACATTTTTACTTATTTTGATGTTCCATTGTCGCCAAGTTTTTTACCTCTCTACTAAAATGCTAATTTGTGTTTGATGTGCCCTGCAAGGTGCACAGCTTTTGTGTACACAACTTGAAGCCCGTGTCTAGGAATTTTCTGTAACCCCTAATCACGGACTATTCCAATTTCATACTTCTAACTATAGCATGTATATTGCAACCATCCATTGGGCAATGAAGCACAAGCCATTGTGTGAAGGTTAGCATATGTTTGCAGTTCACTTGCATTCTCTCTGAAAGACTACCTGAGCGAGTGAGCAGGTATCAATTGCTTCCTTCACACGGCTTTACTTTTTGCTAAGTATTATCCACCTTTCTAAGTGTACCTGGTATGTTTGGTATACATGCTAGCTGACATGCTATGTTTGCAGGTATATTGACACAGTTTATTTACAATGTTTTCACAGTTTGACCCTTGTTGACCTCAAGTGATCGTTAACCTCCATTAAAATAATAGCGTTCTTGTACTCAATAAGATACACCTACATCCCAAATATGAGATCTGTCCAAGCTTCCCTTCTTGAGATATCGTGTTTACAAGGTTTTCACACTTTGACGCCTGTTGACCCCAAATGACCTTTGACCTCCACAAAAAAACAATAGGGTTCTTCTACTCAATGTGATACACCTACACACCAAATATGAGATCTCTCCAAGCTTCCCTTCTTGAGATATCGTGTTTACAAGGTAGGGCGTCACAAACATACATACACACACACATACACCCTCACACGCATGCATGATTACAAAGGTTACAATCATCATCGAAACCAAAAAACTACACAATAATGAAAAATTCATTACAAGCAACGTTCCTGGCCTTGCATCTAATTATGAACATAATTCCTGCCTGCCACTTGCATTTTACACACTCATGATTTGCTGCTGAAATCGCAGGAAATAAAACAATCGATCTACGAACTTCTACACAATACCATGCACTTCAAAGCTGTCAGTAATTCTACATTGGGGTCTCTAGGGTGGAGCATAGACAGATTGCTCAGCTTGGAACTGAGGTGCCAAACAACAGGTGAAATTTTTCCATTGAAATAGTACTGTGACTCACTCACTTCAAGCAAGAAAAGTACTATACATCGCACATGCAGTAGTGTACTTAAAAGATGAAAGTTATGTAGTTTGTGTATATAAGCGGCAATGGCAGTGAATTTGTATTTCTGGAGAAAGTTTCAACAAGACAAGAAAAGTTTTCAATGATTCTATGTGACAAAATAATTTGTTAGCAATATACAGTAATCACATCACCTGACTTGAGAATTTCTTGGCCACAAATCACGAGTTGGTATGTTGGCACATCATCGCATTGGCAAAAATTGGGCAAGGATTTAGTTGCTATATACAGTACAGCTCTCAGACCCTGCTGAAGCTGCCCAAATGAAACAATTTTTCCACGCCATTTTGGTTTTTTTTGTCAATGAATTTACGTGAAGACACTAATACAAGTTACTGTAAATACTACCACATAGGGCACAGAACCTCTGTTCTATTACGTTGAACAATGCAAAGAACCTCCTGTTTTTATCAGTTTGAACATGTGGTCAGTACCAGCACTTTGAGTAATATCGATACTTATGTGTTGCGAATACTGGTGTCACAAGCTTGTTCTCTGTGATATTAGATCAGTACTGTATCACGTCAACATGCACTCCTGAACAGTAAATAAGTAGCCTTCCTGTCTTCAGATTTAATGTGTACATAATTACTCACATATTGATCCTTTTTGACCCAGTGGTCTTCAGCGAATATAAAAGGTGAATATTAAAAGCTTTTGCAATAAGTATGGTACACCACTTCACCTACTGTACAAAACAAATACCACATCAGTGGAAATTCCCTTCTGGAAATGTCATGGTCATGAGGTTTCTACTATCGGACGTTTCTCGACCTCAAATAGCATTTTATCACTGCCAAAAATATGAGGATTTTTTGCACTTCCAACGCTTAAGTTTTGGAGATACTGTTCACAAAGTTTTCACAACTTGACCCCTGGTAAAGTCAGATGACCACTTAACTCCACAAAATTGTACTCGATGTGGTATTCCTACATACCAAATGAGGTCTTACCAAGCTTACCTACTTGAGATTACACATATGTAACGTTTTCACAATTTGAGTCTTTTTGACCCTAAAATGACCTTTGACCTCCACCAAAAATGGTAAGGTTCTTGTACTTAATGTACAAGAACAATAAAAAAGTAAAGTCTTTCCAAGCTTACCTATTTGAGATTACAAATATGTAAGGTTTTCACAATTTGAGCCTTTTTGACCCCAAGACCTTTGACCTCCACCAAAAATGATAAGGTTCTTGTACTTAATGTGGTGCATCTACATACCAAATATGAGATCTGTCCATGCTTCCCTTCTTGAGAAATCATGCTTACAAGGTTTCACAATACAACCCCTACTGACCCCAAATGGCCAGTTATCTCCACCAAAAACTACGATTCTTGTACCAAGTGTGGTACACCTAGGGTTAGTGCCAGCTGTAAAATAAAAGTGGGAGGGGGGGGGGGATTCCTCCTTTGTCTAATTTTTGGGGGGATTTGAAAATGTTGGGGGAAGGGAGACATATGTCTGGTGTATCCTTTGGTGCTGATTTGCTTGATGATGTGCTGGCAGCATTGAACACATCGTTTAATTCCTCAACAAGTGCACTCACGCTTGAACAAGAAGATGTGTGATAATTTTTGTATTTCTGCAACTGTTTTCCTGGCACAGGGCTTGAGATACTTACAGCATAGCCAAAAGTGATTGGTAACAGCTGTTGTATATGCATGCCAACTAATACAGTACCTAAAGCCCCTATTCACTGATTCTAAACATGTCTAAATTTAGTATCATTGCAAAGGGAAATGTGTACTAAGCACACATATCACATTTTCATACCTTGTAACTTACATTTAGGAAGTTGAATTTGATATGAAATTGTCCCATAGTCCAAGCCCTATGACGCTCAAGAAATTATTAAAGATCAACCTGATATTTACCTGTCGTCACAGAACGGAGACGCCCATAGCACACGTCCATCGGTCTTCCATACTCTTATGAGTTGATGTGCTGTAGTGTTGCTTCATGGTACAGTACGCATTAGCCATTACAAGGTTGCTAGCCCTAGCATTAGCGAATATCTTTTCTACGTTAGAATACTTTCATACGGTAGTCTGTACGAGATTGTCTAATGCTTAAGAAAAATAGCCGATATTAGCCAATGTTTAGAATGATACTGTACACTGGAATTTTCTATACGCAACTGTCAACTTTAAACAAAGTAACATTTCTACACATCTTGCTTATAAGGTACAGTACACGGATTTTCCGTGACAACGCTTTATGCAAAGTTTGATGGCTTAGTGCTAATGCCTAATGTTAGGTGTATAATATTTAGCGAAACTGCTTCTGCCTACTGGCATCCAGTACAAGGCAAAGCCATTTCCAAGTGCTCGAAAGACAGAAAAAAGGGTGTGTGTTAGAGTTCACCAACGGCGAGGAATAAGTTTGGACCTACAGCACAATAGGTGATGTAAGCACCCCTGGAATGAACCAAGGTTGGACTTTGTCCTTAGACAGTGCGCCATAAATTTTGCATAGACATAGCGCTCAGGTTCGGCATCCTCGTTGGAACATCATGACATATGGTGCTTATCAAAATGTTCCTGGGTGAAGTAAATGCTACAGATACCGATCCCAGGTTTTAAAACATTGCTCAATTTCCAGTGAACACAACAGAAAATCTACTGACATTTGTGTGAACCTAAAACAAGCACACAAATTTTGTGAGCATATCGGAGTGGGGTCCAGGGCGTTCCTCATGGTCCCAGCAGGTTCAAGCAGTGGAACCCCTTGTGGGGGTCCAGGGGGCTTGGAACCAGGAAGATTTGGGGTTCCTAGCATCTCAAAGGGGTAAAATTGTTGTAGCTGAGCACAAGAATATAACTGAAGATTCATTCAATATTTTAAAAATAAATCCTGAAAGCTTAACCTTAGGCTATTTGTGTAGTTGCAATCTACCTTTTTAAATATGAAGAATAAGTGTCACTTACAAAATTTCAGAAACGAGTGAAACTTGAGTCCGATATTACGCTATATAAATATGCAATAGGACTAGACTAAATGTCTCGATCATGGCATTCTTCACTAAAAAGCTAGGCATCAGTCCCATGGCAAATGATAACACAAATCTTTCATGTGGTAACCTTTCACAGACCAAACTGCACAGAAGCACAGACCACGCTTATACAATGTCAGCTGTTTCCAAGAAAAGTTTTTTAACTGCAAACTGTCAACACCAGTTCCAAAATGGTAATATCTGTATCTGTCATGACGTAGTTCTAGAGTGAGCAATAGATAAAGATTCCATGGTTGATTCGAACATTAATTTATAGGAGTCACTTTCTTTGCATTCACCAATATTGCCACTTGGATATTCCCTCCCCCGTAACTCGCTCTTTGGTTGGCTCACTTCACTTTTCAAACAACCATTTCTATCAATTTATGTTTTTACCCTTTTAAATTTGACAATTTTCTTGTTTGAGGACTGGTGTGGCCCCTAACCCCACTTTGATTCACGCAAAACACCTGTGATGTTTATGGCATTCAGTACGCTCAAACCCGGCCACCTGTTGCTGCTATGACATTTGCACCAAACTTTTTTATCACTGATGAATGTGACCATTAACAGGCAGGAGAAAGTTGGAGCAAAAAAAAATTAAAAATAAAAGTTATCGCCCCCATACTTCAAAATGGTTTGATCACAACAATTTCTTGGCTGCATGTAACCTTTATGTTTTCTAGAAAGGTATTTGGCTCTACCACTGCATCTATATGTAAGGCTGTAATCAGTAATCGATCCTGAACAAGGAAATGGATTTGACTTAAAACTGAAAAACACACGGATGCTTGCACTCGAACAGTACACATAAATATTAAATATGAAATCTGTTCAAACTTACACAAACACACACAGACACAACGTATTGGTTACATACAGTAGCTTGCAATTTCATTGAAACAAATAATCTATATACCTATCACATTTACCAATCTATGTAAATAACCAAATAACCTATCACAGTGTTTGATTTAAATAGTAAAATGACAATTTTAGGAGAGCACAGATTTTGTCATCAAAAAGAAAAAAACTAGAAAGCCAAAAGGCTTCGTGATTCCTTGCCTCATGATATATATTGTAACAAACATGAATTGCCCACATGACAAGCATGAGATCTCACACAGTTGTCCTACTTGAGATACCATCTCAGAGGGCTAAACAGAAACACTGTTTATACAGTAAAGGGTTATTAAGTGCATAGAGCAACTAGTGGCTCAACAGAATGTATGATTTATTCTGGAGATTGTGGTTGCTACTGGCAGTCAACTGTGATAAATTATGTCAGATAACAGTGACCAATTTGAACAGAGGTGGGTCAGTTACAATTTGATTCATTCAATTAAGTAATCACAGTTCATGCACGCTCAAGGGTATTTGATCCAAATGATCAGTAATTCAGTTCTTTTTATAAAACTAATAACCCGTGGTATATTTAAATAATCAATTCCAATTTACAATTCATGCATGCTCACATGTCCTTATGAGGACAGTGGCATAAGGTTTGCCAAATAATAATCTTTGATACCAAATTTAATGTTGTCTTCATGTTTTCTTTAAGGTTATCAAAGAGACAATGATGGTATGTCCTAAAAGAAGTTCTTGTGCATCAAAAATACAGGAAACGATACTAGTAATATTTTGGGGGTTTTCACAATATGTTCTGAAACCTGAACAGGCATTTCATTTCCATTAATATATGCCAGAAGCCCAAAAAGTAGGGCACCTCCCTGTTATTACCAGGCAACTCCCTTTCCTGGTATAACAGTATTTCTCGACTAAACAGTGTGGCTAACTTCAAGTGCTGCAAGCCAAATGATAACATGTTATTGCCAAAACTATTTGGCCCTCTATTAAAAACTGTAGGCCAACCGATAAGAACTGTAGGCCAAGCGATCCTTAATTATGCTAATATTACCTACTGTCATTTTTAACAATTTGATGTCAAATAACCCAAAACTAACTTTCATCTCTACAAAAATGCACAGGAACCATCAAATCAACAAGAGGATTCTACATAACAAGTATAAAATTCACTGGAAGGACTGTTCTCTAAATATTGTACTGTCCAGTTTTTCACATTTTGACCTCCCATGACCCCAAATGACCTTTCACCTCTGCCAAAAGAAATAGGGATCAGTCTACTCGATATGGGCAATCCAAATGCTAACTATGAGATCTCTCACATTTATCGTTCTGGAGATATCGTGTTTACAAGCAATTTTCAAGGTATTTACCTTTTGACCTCTGGTGACCCCAAATGACCTTTGACCTCCACCAAAAACAATAGGGATCATCTACTCAATAAGAGCAATCTACATGCCAAGTATGAGATCAATCAGAGTTACGCTTCTGGAGATATCGTGTTTACAAGCAATTTTCAAGGTATTTACCTTTTGACCTCTGGTGACCCAAAATGACCTTCGATCTCCACCAAAAACAATAGGGATCATCTACTCAATATGGGCAATCTACATGCCACTTATGAGATCACTCAGAGTTACGTTTCTTGAGATATCGCGTTTACAAGCATGCGTCACACACACACCTACATACACACACACATGACATCACCATCGCATAGATTCCTTCTGCCTTTGGCAAGGAATCAACCAGAATGCAAAAATGCATTGTAGTTTTGATGTGCTCATTACAGTTTCTTTGTTAAGCTTGTTTCTCAAATATAACTCTTAAGCTAAGAATCAAGGGTTTATTTTTGGTGCAAAGATTTGAGGTCATCACCAGAGGTGAAACACTAGAAAAGAAAAACACTGGAAACCTTGTGCCTGCCATATTTCAAGAAGGGAAGGTTTCACACCATGTGTTGAAATGCCCTACATTTAGTACAAGAACCTCTTCATTTCGGCAGAAATATACAAAATCAGGATTTTGGGGCTTGTTTTGTTATTAGGATAGAAACAAATAGGAGCCAAGTAAAAGCTTCCAAAGCTTCTTAAAGGTTGTGCTTGCAAGGTTTTATATGTTTTCACAATTTGAGACCTGTTGACCCCAAATGACCTTTGACCTGCACCAAAATCAATAGCCTTCTTCTCATTTTCAAATGGTCAATGAAATCTCAGCTGGTCTTTGACCCCCACCAAAAACAACAGAGTTCTTCCTCACATCAAAATGCATCTACATACTAAGTATGAAATGTATCAAAGGTTCTTAGCTTGAGATATCGTGTTAACAAGGTTTTCAGAGTTTGATCTCTGGTGATCCCACATGACCTTTGACCCCATCAAAAACCATAGGGTTCTTTCTCTCATCACAATGCATCTACATACTAAATATGAAATTTATCAAAACTTCCTACCTTGAGATGTTGTGTTAACAATGTTTTTGGAGTTTGTCCCCTGGTGACCTCAGATGACCTTTGACCCCCATCTGAAACAATAAGGTTCTTCCTCTTGATATGGGACATCTATTGAACAAGTTTGAGAACTGTCAGTTGCCCTTTTTGGGATATTGATTAAGCAAACAACAACTCCTTGTATAATGGAGTATGTAGTTGTGCACAACTCCCGCTTCAGTAGCTCTCATACAGATTATAGAAGATATACAGGTGCATGCTTACAGAAATATGTCTGCACAAAGCCTCTCCGACGCTCAATTGCAAATAGCTATGCAATGTAAAATGTGACAAAGGTAATTAAATTGATTGATAAACAAATCCAAAGATATGACTTTGACTTAAAATGGGCTACAACTGAAGATGTTAGTAACAATCACTCACATCGATAGCCACACAGACTCGGCTTGTGAATTTTTCAGCATACAATGTCATGTAAATACTTGATGAGCATCGCCTACCGCAGGTGTATGGTTCTACTATACACACTGCAGTATTCTACACCGATGGACTCATACAGCGAAGATTCTCCCTTTGTTCTTTCAGAGGCTTTTTCTCCCCTCTTTTGTGTTCTACAACCTAATGTTTAGATAGCCTAGGCTCTGTTACTGCATAGTCTAGGCTCTATTGTTAAGCCTAGGCTCTGTTACCTGCGGTGTTATCATTTCGCACCTGTGGCTCTGTTAGAGGGTGCATTTACCAACTAAGTATTAGGAACTGTATGTGGATTTTTTGTATTTGTCTCAATGTTCCTTTCAGATGTCTTCTAGAGCAGTTCCCGTTGCCTTAGATATTCAATTTTCAGACCGAGGATGGGACAACCATCATGAGTGTCCCAAGTGCCGGAGTTGTTCCAGAAGAGACCCTTGTGAAATCTGCATTGATTTCTCCCCCTGCTCAATGGTCGGAACTGGAATCGAAGCTGGAAGGCCAGCGTAACAAGCTCAGAGCTCAGCACGATCAGCTCCCCGACCCTGACCCGAACAGTCTCTCGCCCCAGCACTGGCTCCACTCCAGAAGCAAGTGCTCCAGCTGTAAGTGCAGAGGGAGATACCCAGCCACAAACTCAGGACGGTTCCGAGCGGCCGTTGGTCCCGGCGTCGTCCGGCCCTACACCGACTAGACCAAAAACGAGGAGCCGTTACCCTCATCAAAGGGGAAGGCCCTGAGGAAGAAACAGATCTCTGCCTCGGTGGATCTGATACCGGCCCAAATGCCGGCTCCGCCAGTTGCCCGGCAACCAGATGGAACTATGATGAAGAGGTAACCAGATGGAGGAAAGAACCTTTGACAATTTTGGATTGAAAATCAGAGGAACCTCCTCACTCCTGGCACATATGGATGGCAACATGGGAAGGAGGCGCTATTCTGGTATTGGGCTGGATGGCACTAAGGGCGGTGTTGAAGGTTACCAGCACTCTTGGCACGGTAGATGGGAGAGCATTTGTAATGATGAGACAGGTAAGTGAGGAGTGAAGTGTATTTCTTGAGAGGTTTCAAGCAACTTAAAGGAAAGTTACAAGCGTTATAAGAAACAATTAATCTATACACAACGAACTCACACAACCATGCTGCACAATGTGAAAGTAAAAGTATGGATATTTAACAAATTTAACGATAATTGCTCCACATGCAACGTACGAACAATTATAAAAGAATCTGAGCAATTCAAAGGAACAAACTCACCCTAACGACTCCTCCATTGGAGACCACATCCATGGCAAAATAACACTAAATTTGGATGAAGTGTAGAGCTACTGTACTCGCAAGGTTGACATGACCCTCTCAAGCAAAGAGTACTGTCTACAACAGTTGGCGCACTGGCAACAATGAGCTCTTAAATCGGTGGTTTTGTAGAGGGCAGTCTACCAAAAGCAACGAGTTACTTACTGAGCTTCACTCTGTGCATTTTGTAATACCTGAATTGAAAAGCGCATTGCGGGTAATTCAATTTTCTCCACAATACATAAACATCTTTCCTATTTGTCTAGTATGTAAAAATATACTGAATGAAGCTACTACTAATGAATGGAAAATGACAATGCTGTCATCCAGCCCAATGCATGTTTGCGTAGATGGTGAATTCCTAGAAATCGTAATTTCTACTCATATCCTTGTGTTTTCTCAGTAATATTTCTCCTTTGGGTTTCTTCCATCTCCCATCTTTTCTAATAATAGATGTACTGTGAACCTTCACAGGACTTGACAGGGTGACCCCAGGTGACTGAAGTATAATATGAACAAGGTGTGGTTGTAAAAGGATGCCATTGTTACAGTCAGGGAGGTAACTGCCAAGCCTTATCTTAACTTGATTTAGAGTTGTGTTTGCTCAAGTGTAAGCCAGGGAACAATGGAAACAATATGCTAGGAAGCAAAGGTTGTTTGGAACCCTGTTTGAATTACCCAATGGTCCCTGTAAGGCTGTAGTTTGTAATACAACTTGACAAGCCCTCTTATTCTCCAGCACAGATATTGCTAATACTATTTTTTTTGTATGGAAATCCAAGATAGCAATACTATGTTGTATTGTGTGTTTGTATCAATTTTTGGTATTGATGATAATCATAACCTTTGTAATCAGGTGGTCATGTGTGTGTGTGCGTGTTTTGGATTTGATGATAAGAGAAGCCTAGGCATTCATGATGGTATGTGCTACTGTATGTGTGTGTGTGCAGGGGTGTGTTTGTGGGATGGGACCATGTCCTTCCCCTAGTTATCAACTGGTTCTGAGCCCAAGAGCAGTTACAAGCACAAGCAGATCTGGGAATACTGTTGACTCACATTCGATTTTTAGGCACACGTGTACATATACAGTACAGTAAGGCAATTTGTATCTTTCGACACATGTGGTGACAGCAGTACATAAATACACTGAGCAAGATGAACATTCAGTGCTTGCATTCTGCAAACAAATAATTTGAATAACATACACAACTCAGCTCACTTTGAGTACTTACAAGAAATTATGAGCATCAAATGACCATAAAAAATGGTGCAATGAGATGTGCAACACCTTGGATAACTTTCTTGTTGGTTTGCACAATCAATGAGGTACACCACTACAATTGCGCAACAAATGTGAGATCTTCTCTTCTTAAAATATCATGTTTACAAAGTTTTCACAATTTGGCCCCTGCTGACCCATAATAACCTTTGACCTCCAACAACAAGAGCCTGAAGGCAATTTGGTTTACAATCTGTGCTGCCTAACTCACTTTCGTGTGTTTTCCCTAAAATGTCAATGACTTGACATAGGAGCATCATGGGAGGGTAGCCGATTTTTGGTTCATCTTAACAAGACCTATCCACCCATCACAGAAAGATCACAAAGGTCAAATGGGGTAAAGTTGGGTCAAATGAGGTCATCATATGCACTTCACATAGACAAACAAACTTTTCCATTACACTATCCCCTTAAAATGTTTTGTTGGAAAGATATCAATAAAACATCAATCTTTTGACCCTTTCATATTAATAATTAATGTTACTGTATTTTCTACTCCTATCAATCTATCTTATCCTGAAATCATGTCACCCTTTGAATGATGGACACCAAGTTACAGTGACTCAAAGATATTCACTTCTTTGCCTCCAGTGATCTCAAATGACCTTTGACCTCCACCAAAAACAATAGGGCACACCTCCTCAATATCATACACCTACTGTACATATCAACTTTAAAAAACATTCACCACTTGGTTATTGAGTTATCGCGGAACTTCCTTCGCATTCTTATCCCTAACATACACACACATTCATACAAATGCCACAGTTTCTGCATAGGTTCCTTTGACACTGCGAGGAACCAAAAACAACATACTAAACATCAGATGTCTGTTCAAAATTTTCTTTTGATACCATGTTTACAATGTAAGTATTATAAACACACACACAAAACACATGCAAAGCTGCATGACTACAACGGTTTTAACTATTACCAAAACCAAAACTCCACAAAACTTTGTGGTTTGTGAGTTTATGAGCTACATACTTACCTGTCTAAAACTACAACTATTGCACTAAATCTTCTCTGCGCCTGAGTACCTGGTTGAAAATAGCACCACCCTTCCACAATACTCCCGCTCAGTCCACCCCCAAGGAGTAGTAGGCTACCTCTCTTCCATCTTAATCTGAATATGTAATAAGTGAAACACAAGAATCATACCAACAACTGTCACACACCTTACCAAGTTGAAAGCAGCACAATCCAGCCAGAAGTGACGTACACAGATTTCACACAGCTACGTGGGGAGGGACGGTGGGTTATGTAGACAGGTAAGTATGTCACTTATAAATTCCCAAACCACAAAAGTTTTGTGGCATTTACTTCACTCCTCCTTACCTGTCTAAGACTATGACTATTGCACTGAGTGGCACCACCCTGATGGTGGGGGGTGACAAACATGGAGGTCTGGTCACTGAGCTAGTTAAAACTGCACGACCAAAGGGTGCCTTGGCACTGAGCATGTCCGTTTGGTAGCGAAAAACAAATGTTAACATCTTCCATGCTGCGACCTTCATGATATCCGTTAGAGGTACATTGGCAAAAAGAGCCTTGGAGGTAGCTCGACCCCTGATATCATGGGCCTTCACTGAATGGCCCTCAGTGAACGGAGTAATCAATTGGACTAGCCATTTGGACAGAGTGTCCTTTGAGGCTTCGGAATATGGTTGTCGTGGCAAGACGAATAGGTGTTCTGAGGTTCTCAGGTGTTTGGTTCGCTTCAGGTACCACTTCAGAGACCAGACAGGGTACTGCTTCCTATCTTCCCGTTCGGATGACAAAGAAGAAATCTCTGGAAGAAAAAGGTCTCCTGGAATAAAATCTAAAGTCTGATTCTTGAGAACAAAGTCCAAATAAGGACTGAGGTGTTCACCATATGCTTTGGTTAGGTTTGGTGGTTGGAGGCAGCTTCTTCTTCGAGCTGAAGATGCCGCTATGAGAAAAAAAGGGTTTCTTGGTTAAATCTGGCAGCCTTGAATCCTGTATAGGTTCGAAGGGGGCCTTTGCCAAAGAATGTAGAACATAACAAATGGACCAGGAGGGCTGAGTTTCCTCTTGGAAAGTCATTTTTTGCCCATACCATGAAGGAGATGGAAGATGGCTGAATTGGAACTGACCTGTATGGTAGAACCATCTGGGCACCTTTTATGAACTAAGGCTATCACTGAACGGTAATTGTGCACCAAAGAAACCTACAAGTCCTCCTGGAAGAGTGTAGTCAGGGAGTCAGACACCCCCTTTAAAAATGCCGAAGTGGGATCTGTTTCTTGATGTGGCAACCACTTGATGGACCTCAAGACCCTTGAATCATAAGTCTTCCTTGAATCATAAGTCTTAAGGGTTATGTTCAAATGATTATACTATAATGGAAAATACAGATTGTAAATTATTTTTTTCATAATCAGGCCGATTCCAATCATTTGGGATAGAGAGATGAGAAATGAGAGTTTCCATGCAGTTAGATGGAGGTGTTGAAGTCCTGGGTGGAGGATGCGGCCTGTGCTACGTAAAATTAGGTTCGGGACTTGGGGGAGATAAGTTGGTTCGTCTACCAGTAGGTGTAGGAGAATGGAAAACCACGGCCACCTGGGCCAAAGGAGAGGGGAGGGTGATCAGTAGCAATCTCATCACAGAGTAGCAGGCCTTCAAGAAGATCCGGTGTAAGAGACTAAGGGGAGGGAAGGCATACGTGTCCATCATGTCCCAAGACATCAAAAGGGGGTCCATCCCCAGGGCTAGAGGGTGAATGCTCTAAAACAAAAGGATGGAAAGTCAAAGCACTCAAAGCACATAGGCCTGGGGACGAATGTAATTGTAGTGTATTAATTACTGTACAAAACAATGTATTTCAGAGCAGAAAAATCCTGAAAACATGTTTTGTCTTGTGAAAACATTCTCCAGAATTCTGGAAGAATTGGCCGACTGTGCCGGCCAATATATGCTAACAACATGATTGAAATACTAACTGGCTTATTGAACATTCAACACACACTACTGTAAGTAAATTTGTACAGTAAATCTGCGCTCAAAGTGAGGGAATCACTGTACGATTTCAATGGGAAATTTTCAGCTGTTGTTCGCCAGTTCTGATCTAGTTGAGCGAACTATGCCCCCAAGGTTCCAACAAAGATTCTAGAATGACTGACAGTCATGAACTGAATATTATGTATCAAGTAGATCCATTAGCTGACCTTTTCCCAGCGATTTTCAACAGCCAACCACAAGTTTATAATGCCACTGGCAGGCAGGACATTCTTTCATAGTATGCAAGGTTAGCTAGAAAGGCTTTTGTTGTTGCTGATGCATGCCTCTTGGGAATTCCTAATCCAACGTTCTTATTTATGTGGAAGAGATTTTCAATATTAATGAGCTCAATTCAGTGACATATGCTATTTGCATAGCACATGTATACCTTCTTAATATTATATGAATTGCACAGAGTATAGCCAATTAATTATTAATGAGATCAATCAAATGACATGATTTTGCACCAGATTGCCTCGATCGTACTGAAACTACTTTGTATTGACAGAATTAGAAATTTTTTGAAACAGTTATTGCCAGCAAACAATGCATTAGGAACTTCAAGGAAATGGAATAAGGAAGGAATAACAATTTTCCTAATAAACTAGTGTTAAGTACCCTTCTAGAATCAAGCCAGCTATTTTCTGCATGAATGCACAAAAAGAAGTAAAGACTAGACTCTCAATAACAACAAAAAGATGGTAAAACTTATGTATTATAGTAACCTTGTCACTGCCATTCTCCCAACTGTTGCCTTTGGCCCCACTATGTACTATTGAAAATGGAATACTGGTACATGGATGTCAGTTAATGGTTCCTTGGACTCTTACTGGCAATATTTATGGAGTGGCTCCACCATATGCTACCCCGACTTGGTCTGACATGTGTCCACAGTGGTACTATGGTAGAAGGGATGTACAGAGTGCCAACTCTTATCCTTTAAGGGTGCCAAGATGTCGCTAATGGGTTTGTGGCACCTGTGATGCAGTTACTTTCATCTTGTAACTAGAACCTTTTTTTTTTCTCACGGAGTACAGCTCTGAGAAACTATCTGGGATGAGTATTTTTAAGCTAATTAAAGTATCGGCAAAACACCAACAATGCGTGTATTGTCAAACAAGAGCTCCCAAAAATGCTAATAGCACATCCAATAATGTGTCATGAAGAGTTCATAGACATACTGTAAGATCATTGATGCCTGACGTTATCTATGATTTTGATAACAGGAGAAAGGTAAATTTTCAAAATGTTTTCAAAATGCACAAATGTTTCTCTCTTTTCACATGAAATAGTCTTATGTAAATGGTATCAGTCCAATGAATTTTCACAGATCTCTCTCAGTCATTAGAGGGAATTTTTCTTGAAATGAAATCCATAAATCCTGTTGTACTCTCCTGGTACACGTTTCGTTCAATCGCATCTCTAGCGAGATGTCACTGGGTGCTGTACTTTCTTCCAAAGACCCAGCACTTTGCTTAATATCTGCACAGTTCACACTGTACATATGGGCCACTTACGAAGCTAAGCTGTAATAAGCTTTTAACTTTTCACAGATTTTTCATTCAATATTGTTGTAATACTGCTTACATTATATTCCATCATTGTTTAAAACTTTGATCGAGGGGTTACAAATAAAACATGCAAAGTCGTTTTGCATACTTTAGTTTCTTTCAAGTTAAAACGAACATGACAAGTGTAACATCAGGCCTGACGTTACGCCAATTTTCGCGGTAGCGTTTGGCACTGTACCATTGTTGGCGGTACTTCGATACATTTTAGTTGATGGTATAGTATCGTACCAGAACAGGTGCAGACTGGTGCTTACAAAAGTACCAGTATACCGTGCAACGTTAGCCTAAGGTAGATTTTCGGCCAGGATCCACTCTCTGTCCTCCCCTCTCTCCTGGGCGCATCTGTCTTGAGATCGAGGGGATCTGGATTGAAGGGGTCTCATTCTCTCCGGGGTCTTCTGCACTGATGACCTGCATCTGAGGCATCTGAAGAGGGGTTCGCCTCGACTGGTCCTATTGTGGGATTCTCGGACTGCTCCTCAAAGCATCCTTCCTCCCTTGAAAGGGTTTGTGTCTGGTTGTCTTTCTCTGCGATAACTTCTGGATAGGTTGTTGCGCCGCCTTGTTGCCACTGATGTTCTCAAGTTCTTCCCACTGCCGTGGCATGAGGCCGATACAACTTTCACAAGGCTTCTGCTGGGTGCACGACCTGCAAGTACAGTACTGTTTTCGCTTAACTCCCGTTGAAAAATTTTCAACGATAGTTGAATATCAGTGAAAATCGTCTTTTGACATTTAAAATCCACGAAAAACGTTTTTTTTCGTTAACAACATTTGGATTGACCTAGTCATGGTTTGTTATGAAAATTTCAGCGAATCTAAACGAGCCTCAAACGAAATTGAATGATATCAAAACCGCGAAGGTTACCAAGAGGATGCGTCGCGGTAAAAACGTGGTCTACACCACTCAGCCGTTTGTGACTGTGGCAGAAGTCTGGGAAAACAACAAGACATTCCGCTGTTCAATGCTGTGTATGTTGATTTGTAAGCCTGGCCTGTTATCTTAACTGTGATGAGCAATACCTTGACGTTGCGCATAGCGGCACGTTTGCATCTGGAAACCTACACTGTTTTTTTTTTTTTTTTTCGTGAATGAAGAAAAAATGTGACTGCGCCGAAAATTGGCAGTCTTGCGAGACTTGCATGTCAAGCGGAAAAATTGGTACACCTGTGATGTTACAATGTGACTTAAATAACGTTAGTCCTCGATTTGTATTCTGAACAAAATGGAAAATATTTGAAAGTGTGGCATAGTGTGCACAACTCGTAGCCTTAATCCCCTTCCTTACTATACTAATCATTAAGGAGGCTGCAATTCCATTTTATAAGCAAAAGGTATAATTATATACGCTGCTGGTAGGGAACAGTGGTTTTGCAAGAGAGTATCCATCTAAACCTTCGTTTAAGCCACCACCTTAGACCTGGTGAAAATGCTGGCAAATTTCAAAATACAATTTACCTTTGTTTTTTATGGAAAAATCTAATAATCCAATTAACTCCGTAAGATCCAGCGTTATGTGAGATTACTATGCAAAATTAATTTCAAGATAATTGCTTCAGTTTGCAGCCGCATACGACAGATGCTTGAATCACAAAACAAAACTTTGTAGACGCAACGTAACAATAACGCAGACTTGCCTTGCCGTGTGTCTATCTGCAATCAGCTTCATTTATGTCAAAACATAAAGGATTAGTTGTATACAACACCTGGGCTTCTCGGCGCGAAAGAATGCAGCAATGGTATCAAAGTAATGTATAACTACAACCGCGAAGTAGTTTGACGCTGTTCTATGTAGAACATCGAGTGTTTTGTCACGTCCAATCATAGACCCGTGTCGGGCCACCGCCCCTATTTTCCCAATATGCACTATACATACATACGCGTCTGTTATCAGACCCAGCACTTTCCGCTCGTCGGACGTTGAGTAGCCTACACTTGTTGCCAAATTTTGCGCCGTTCTCGAGCTGAATTTCCTGCAACCGCGAGAGTTGTAGGAAAATTCGAAGGACTCATGGTGCAGGTGGAGCCAGCGTTCATGAGCGGGATAAATGGAAGATATGATTGGTCGAAAAAAAAAGAAAAAAAAAACAGGGTTGGGCGAACTCAGATATCGGCCATGGCTAGACTAGGCCCTATGTTCATGTTTGCATGCAGTGCGCAGATCTTGAGTTGGAAAGCATCATACAATGTAGCTTCATGTTATGTTCACGAACTCCTGCAATATTTTTGAAACAATTCACATAACCGCACACATTAGTCTTGCTAATGTAGAACTAAAAGCAAAGATTTGTCCTTTTACTCAACCCTTTGTCTTATTCAACACATTTCCTTTCTCTTTTTGTTTTTGCGATGAAAAGATTAGACATTACACCTTGGCAGGTTGCCAAGTGCACGAGACGCGGCAACAGGTGCTCTGTTTCGTGTCGAAGGAGTTACTTGACCTACTTTCCTCGAACAGCCGCACCTTTTTTTTCCCCAAGATAACCAATCCCTGCATTTTCACCTGTTTTTTCCAGGGAGTTGCAACTCCCTGTTTTTTTCAGGGCTTACTTTCTGTGATACTGTGTGCACGTGGTTGATCAGAGAAACTAGTATAAGCACGATATTATGAGCTGTCTTTTGAATGTTGAGTAAAACGTTTGCGGGTGAGCCTACGGCCTGATCGCAACCTAGAAAACTTTCTATAATTCCGATGTTCTTACTTTGTGTGTAACCAAAGTAAATTGCCTTGACAATGTTCAGCTTTTTCGTATTTTTACATTTTTACATTTTTACCCCTCCCCCCGTGAAAGATTTTTTTTAAGGGTTGTAGATCCAAAATAGAGCGAGAATTACAGTTTTCTAACCGTATTTGTATTCCCAAAAAGCAGGACCAGAATTACTGCAAATGGTTTATTTTTTTTCTTTTTGGTGGGCGGGGGAGAACAGCCCCTACGTGCACCCATGCCCTCCCGTAGCTACGTACCTCCGCACGTCCTGTTTTCCTATGCAGAATGTGGGAGAACTAATTGTAATTACATTTCATTAAAGAACCATACAGATGGCTGGCATCCGCTGGTCTCGTCAAAAGCTACCGTACATTAGGGGACACAATGATGGGTGTCCACTGAAAACATTAAAGCAGAATATGCTGTTGTTTAAGGGAGCTGCCAACTGCCTCGTTATTCCTGGTTTTTAAAGTACACCAAAGGACTGTTCATATACTTCTTACAGTTTGAACAAGCTCGCCTACGTAAAAACTGCCGTATCGTGATCTATTCATCCACATCTAGTCTTGCCAGGGAGGTGCTGGTCTTGCTTAGAAATGCGTTTGCATACCTTTTTGTTGTGATAGTACTTGCACAGAAGTGCCCCATTTTTACCACATTGTCCGGTTACACTGACTTTTTTTTTTTTTTTGCTGCTGTGATTCAGATGTTCCCATAAAAGAAGCGCGGGAGGTAGATGCTTTATCCACACTGGGATCACATGGGAGAGAACGACTGAAGGTAAGTTTGTGTCCTCTGCTTCAATCATTGGTGATTTATTTGATACCTCTGTTTACCACCTTCTGGTGATGTTTGAGAGAAAAAGAAAGAAGAAAAAAGAAACGTTTGTGCGGTTTTTCCACTGTCGAAAGTGATATACTTTCGATCATTGTAGATTTACAGAACGAAGAGCCATAGAGTTTTGAATTTCCTAAAATAGCGGAAAAAAGCCAACAAAGAGTAAGGCTAATAATAGAAAAACAGTACCACTGTATACATTGCCGTGGGTAATGCAACTTTCAACAATTGCCGCCTTTTTTCGTTTTTACGAGCGAATAGCGAAGTATAGTAGTCGCTTTTAACGAGCGAATGGACTTGTCACAGTGTTTTCATTCTGTGTCTTGTTGGTTTTGTTAATCTATAAGTGTTTGTAGATTAATAGATGTTAGTAATAAGTGGAGTGATGTCACTAGCTTTAGTGCACTTTGAGGCGTTTTCCTTTTCAGATTTTTTATTCCCTTCCTTATAGAAAAGCCTGTTAATAAGTCATCCGAGGTCAGCAGATGTCCAAAAAAAAAAAAAATACATACAAAATCTCAACAGTAGAAGGTTGTGATTTGTTTTAAAAACGTGAAAAACTGGGATATGAGTTGAAAATTTGTCAGTGGAAAATGACATTCCGCGGAATATGTCATAGCCACTAAAAAGAAATAAATAGAAACATTGTTTAAACTCTATTTTTGTATGTATGAATATTTACATCAATTCCCATTGTTCTGTTTGATTTCAAGCAACGGTGATTGACTGCTATCCTTTCTTGTAAGAGACTGAATTTTGTAAGGCCAATAAAAACATCGAGACAATTTTCATATTCATTCCTGGAAGATGAGTACATAGTTCTCTTTCAGATTTTGTGACAGGTTATCTTTTCCCTACTTTCTCTGCCCTGAAACACGGAAGAAGAACAAAGGCAGATGATCAGGCGATTGCAGGTGCAATTTATACTCCATCTTTGTTCTGCGTGCACATCTAATTGTTATTTAACTCCAGTGGTTTTAATTATGTAAATAGCGTTTTACGATATCTGAACGTCGGCAAAAATAAACATGTACAGAGCACAGTGCCCCTCTTGTTAGTCTTAATTCATGAGCTTTAGTCGTCTTCAATTATAACAGGTTAATATAATGATTAATCAAAACAACAAGTAATAAATCTTATGTCGGATATTACCTTGTCTGTGAGTTTCAAGAGTGTATTTAGAAGAAAGAAATTTAAGCTAAATTCAATGTCAGTAGATTTGACGATGTACTTGCGGCGCACTGTGAGAATGGTCTTTACATTTTCAAAGGTTCTTCTGCAGGAAAAGGTCAGTTTTATTTCACATCAGTAACAGCTGGCAACTACAATTACATTCGCTGAAGACTTGTCAGTCATCGGGCTTTCTTTTTTATTTTTGAATAGGCATTGTGGCAGTGGCGACCGGTTAGCTCATGTAAGCTGCATGTGAAATATTCATGAACACATTGTCTTTTATCTTAAAGTTGTCACCAAACACTGATAAGTGCAGAAACCTTTCAAAGTCTATGCCTTAGTGAGCTCAGACTTTGCAGTCTCTCTGTTTGTAGAGCATTAATCCCTTTCGTTCACCGGGCCAGGGCCAAGTATGAGGGGCGGGGGGGTCCTGGTGTTATGTTACTCTCAGGTGCAACCCGATTTCATCTCTCGTGTAATCCCTGTTCACAGGTGCAGAGCAGTTATTAATGAGAGGAGTAAACAGCCTCCCGGATCGATATACTTCATAAGCGGACTCAAATTGGGAGCTTGGACATACATATCATTTGCGATAAGATATACATACACCTTTGAAGCGTGGATCCATCATTTTTAAATCTTAAATTACCTCATTTCTAACATGAAGTTGTAACATTTTCTTATTCAAATTCTAGATAGGCCCAAAGCCGTAAGTTGCTTTCGATGCGGAAAATGAACACACACAAAAGCAGGAAAATCCTTAAAAAGTAGAAATATGCATGCCATGCTCTCAAATGAAGTAAATGATAAGAGACAAAAATATACTGTTACACTATTCCGCACAGGCTTACTTAAAACTGCAATGCCATTCCAGGAAGATCACCTTAGGAATAATCTTAGTGCCTGGTAGCAAAATGGCCTGTCACTAGGACCGAGCAAAATGAGGTTATTCCGCATACCCCGCATAGGCTGAAATAAATTTCTCGTTCTTACGAAATGGAATTTCCATTATGTAAACGGAAAATTAGCAAAAGGCAAAACAATGAGAAAATGGAAAACAATAAAATGACAAAAAGGGGAAAGTTATATGGCTGTAAGCCTAGGCCTAAGTAGAGTTTTGACGGTATCATAGGCCTATATCT
This sequence comes from Stichopus chloronotus, assembly GCA_021234535.1. Taxonomy (NCBI): domain Eukaryota; kingdom Metazoa; phylum Echinodermata; class Holothuroidea; order Aspidochirotida; family Stichopodidae; genus Stichopus; species Stichopus chloronotus. The sequence goes on along the minus strand of CM037841.1, from coordinate 15,269,660 downwards.
AGTATACAGGTCCATATCCCGGGGGGGGGGGTGGAACTGGAGTTCCGCTCAGCCTGTCATATAGTAGGCCTACATTAGCAACGTATGTAATGTATTTTGTTTGTTTGTCGTAATTGTCGGGTAAAATATTGCACTTGTGGTAAAATCGACCCCCACCCCATACTGACAAAGTTGCATACGGGCGTGGTATAGACGTACTGTATTCCCTCTTCTCATATGGGAAATACGTACGCCGTCTTGATTTCATCATTGTGAACGTTACTCACAGTTAGGTGTTTGCTACCCAAGGGTTTGTTTTTTTTTACTATGAAGTTGTGTTTCGCCATTATATGTTCAATCAAACTAATCTTAGGCGGCCATCACCAACAAGTACTTATTTTTGCTCAACTAACTCTATAATGTAGCAACTGGTGTTTTCTTCAATGCCACGCAGTTCTACTTAACTACGTTAGTGAGCTTCACTTGGCCTCAAATCTTACTCATTTTCTCCTTGCAATAACCCCGGGGCTCTTTTCACTCCACCCATAGGACAACAGTTCTAGCTGAAGCATGTCGCGGTACACACACATATTTTTACACATTCAGTCAGCAATTGAAAACAACAGCTGTACAGTAGCAAACATTCTTGGCCACCAGCCAGAAAAGTTCTTGCTCTGTGGCGAAGTTGACCTAGATATTGAATTTTTTTCATGCTCAACCATTTTTTCCAAAGAGGGGTGTTTTTTTTTTTTCCACGAAGGCCCGCCTTCGCAAGTTACAGTATGTAGTGAGAGCCTGATTCAATGACAGCCGTACAACCCTTTATTGTGAAATGGAAGTACCTTCGCGTATCGAGGGAGTACGTTATTTTTTTTTAGCGTTAATACATGATTTAACTTAAGAAGAATATATACGTCCCACTTATCGCGTGTAAATTACTGCTTCTTCTTGACAACACAATCTTCCAATCTTTTCAAACAATTTAATGTAACATTTTATGACCAAAAATAGAGTGCGACAAGAAAAATTCACCAAACTTTCGTCTGAGAGTACAAGTTACCGTATATATATAATTCATACAAGGAACAATATTGACAAGGCACGTACAGTAGATAACGCTTCTCAAACAAGAAAGGCGAAGGGATCCTAACACAAGCGTTGTTAGATCACGCTGACAGGAGGCTGTAAACGGCTGTGAAAAGTCTAATCTTAGACTTGGAAACGATTTTCCCTGAATTTCAACGACGAATGAAAACCGCAACCCTCGGCGGGCAAACATCGTTGAGAATCGCCTAGGGACTTCTTTGCGGCAAATAACGATGAGATGGCTGGTAGAGTTCAAACGTTTAAAATCGACACATTTCGCCAAAAAATTAAGAAATTCGACAGAAAGTGGCTAATATTGTGGAAAAAAAGATTAACAATTATCAACGGGAGTTAAGCGAAGACAGTACTGTAGGTCAAGTGTCGAGGTCGTCCCAGTCCCGGCATGATACGTGTGCACTGGCAGCGCTTAGCGGGTTGTTTCCTACTTCCTAGAAGCCATTTGTAAGGAACTTGATAAGAAAAACTAATGAGGAAGTAAGCCCCAGGCCTATGGCAAAAAATCAACCCAGGCATAGTACTTGGACTAATGTGGAGCTAAGAACACAAGGAAATACGACTGTCAACCCTGGAAAGAAACCAAGCCTCTGAACTGGGTGAGCAATGGTGTTTAGCTAAGGCCAAACAATTCCAGGCTACAATCTTGGACAAAATTGTTGGGACACTTTGACGTACCTTGCAAATATAATACTGAATTTTAGGTGAGAGGATAACATGAAACCGACCGCCCTTTTCCAATGTTGCGCTAAAGGAGTGAATGAACACTTTGAACAGTAATCCTGTAGCCAACATTGAACGGTGGAGCGGGGTGTCCCAAGGTATTTTGCCCAAGATTGTTTGAGTTTTCTAGGAGCAATTTTGGAGTCAACTGTTGAAAGAAAATCGAACATTCTTGGTCAAGGTGCATAAAAAATTAGTTATCAAGGCCTATAGGTCTGATTTTCGAATTAAAGTATTCTGAATTTCAACTATGAACATTAGAAGTTTACTTTGTATTTGGGGGTTTATTTGTATACCTTTGTTGGAAAACGAGTGATCATGAATGAATAGACTGTTTCATGGTTTTGTATGAGGAAAGAAATGGTTGCGTTTAGAAATATTGATGGACAGCTGTTGCATTGCATTGCAAGAGCAGTGTCACTGCAATTGTAGAATGATAGTAGGAAACCAAGTTTTAAGATACAGTAGAATGAAATAGCTCCTAGTTCTACCAAAATTTGTCAAAGTCAGAACTGTTGATTCTCATATTAGAATAATGGTAGAATGTTAGTAAAGACTGGTTTTCTACATTTTTTGCAGCTAATTCAAGATTTGTGACTACAAATTTTACATTGCAAGAAGCTGGTAGCATATGCAATCTTCAGTCTTGTTATCGATGCAATTTTCACACGATTTGCTTAAATTTTCCTGGCAAAACATTTGGTAGAACGTGAGTTTCATTCCTACACTGTCGGATGCTGTTGTTATAGGTCTAAGTCAGCTGGGATGAGAATGCCAGGGTTCGATTCATGACATGACCAGAGTATTTTTTACTGCTCAATTTCATTTATAACCTCAATTGTCTGTCAACTTCTCATTTTTTGTTTAGTATGTATATATATATACAGTATATATATATATACTGTATCAGTATATACACTGTATCAGTATATACACTGTATCAGTATATACACTGTATCAGTATATACACTGTATCAGTATATACACTGTATCAGTATATACACTGTATCAGTATATACACTGTATCAGTATATACACTGTATCAGTATATACACTGTATCAGTATATACACTGTATCAGTATATACACTGTATCAGTATATACACTGTATCAGTATATACACTGTATCAGTATATACACTGTATCAGTATATAACACTGTATCAGTATATCAACACTGTATCAGTATATACACTGTATCAGTATATACACTGTATCAGTATATATATATACAGTGCAATAATTGAACGACACCAGAAAAATCCACGTCACGACCGGTTTCGTCCTTTTTGGGACTCATCATGTGGCCTTAGATTTACAGTCTGTCCGTTCGTTGTGACAGACTGTATCTAAGGCCAATTGATGAGTCCCAAAAAGGACGAAACCGGTCGTGACGTGGATTTTTCTTTGTCAGTTCAATTTTTTAATTTTCATTGTCATCCCAAACATTCATTTTATATATATATATTATATATATCATACATACATACATACATACATACATAACATCATACATACAACATACATACATCATACATACATACATACAACATACATACATACATACAATACATACATCCATACATACTACATAAATACATACATACATACATACATACATACATACAGATGAACGTATGAGACGTTTGTAGTTGTGACACTGTGTTTCACGCATGTGTGTTCACGGCGATCATCAGACAACACACTAAAATCATCTTTTCTTCTTCGTACGATAGCTGGACTTTACTCTGTGCCTGCATGTGCATATCAGTTCAGTGTGTTTATTGATCGGGTGTTCGGAGCTTAAGATTTGGAGCTTTTCTTCCATGCACAAGTTGCATAGACCAGAATCGTCTCATACGTTCATCTATGCCATAGCTCTACTAAGTGTATTGAGCACTCTGCTTTGGACAGTGACATGTTTATATGTTGTTACATACATACATATATATATATACATACATATATATACACATACATATACATACATACATACATACATATACATACATACATACATACATACACACACACAGCTCTACTAAACAAGAAGAATGTATAATGTACTCTGAAGTCCGTTGAAACAGCTTCAAATGACTGACATATGGTAGTGCACTATGTAAGGTACAATAGAATGGGTGTCACTATGTCACTGTTATATGAATATGAACAAACATTACATCTTTTTAATTTGCATTTTGGGGTGTCTTTTGCATAATGATAGCACACTTTTTTTCACTCAGATTAACCTGCAGGTCAGGCATAATAGCCAAAAGGTGTAGTTACTTTAATACCACACACCACTTCATCACTGTGAACAATTTGACTAAATAACACATATACATTTTCAACTGACCACCAACATTTAAGTGTTTTTTTTTTCTGTACCTGTTTCAATATCACATTTTGAGCCCAAAGTACGTCATTTGTATCATTCAAAATGTTTTAAAGTAGTTGCCTGGTCAACAAGATGCATTGGACTATATATGATGTTACCTCAATGACTGGATTTTATTTAACACATGTGGTGCAAAGCTCTACATGGATTTGACTGACTATTCCTCACTTTACTCCGTAATAACATTTCCAACATTCACACAATAATATTATTACAGTAAACCAACTTCAATATAGGCCCCAAAGATGCCAAACATGCACTGCTGATGTTTCTTGTTGCAAGGAACATCGACACAATTTAGCCATTTAATGTTTTTCTTCAAATTGACGCTTTTTCCTGGTCCCCACATATGCTTCTGGCCTATCGAAATTCTCAGAAATTATTGGACAAAATTGTTGGAACACTTTGCCATACTTTGCAAATACTGAATTTTAGGTGAGACGATAACATGAAACCCAGCACCCCTTTCCAATGTTGCCCTATAGGAGTGAATGTACACTTTGAACAGTAATCCTGTAGCCAACATTGAACGGGTGAGAGGGGTGTCCCAAGGTATTTTGTCCAAGATTGTAGCTAAGACCCAAACTGAAGGTGAATCACAAGGCCTGACAAAGTTGAGACTAGCAACAAGTAAGCTAGGGCTGGGGCCTAACCTATAAAAAACCAGGCTGGAGAAGTCAAGCGTGTACATTCTGAAGCCTGAAGCCTCCGAAAGCACTGGAAAGACCCTACTACGCTACAAAACCCTACGAACTGCAAGATGCTTAAGGGAGAGCAAGATCTCATAGATTGGTCCAAGAAGAAAACAACCCGAAAAAACAACTTGAAGAAGCGGCAGCGAAGTTACAGGAACAGGGTAAAAAAGAATGTAACAAACCTCCAAAACCAGCCGAAGACTCCCCGAGATGTTGGGGGGAAGGAAAACCCAAAATGACCAAGGAGTTAAGCAGGGGGGCACAGAAGGGACGGCGAAGCCTAAAAAGCCATATGCAAAAACACAACAAAAGTAAGTGTTTACTATAGGCTGCACGAGCCTAACCTCACTCACAAGCCGAGCCGCAGACCTAACAGCGAATGGTGGCACTGGGGTAGCAGGGAGAAAAAACCGGCAAAAAGGGCCTAAAAGAATAAAACTAGATCCGGTACTTTTCGTAAGCATTGGATAAAGGATACGATCCTGCTTGATCAAAGATTCAGGGGTACCATCCCATAAAAGCCCAACAAAATCACATAGAGAAGCGTACGGAAGAAACCACAGTTTTACGTCTTAAGATGGCAGATTTAGAAGGAAGAGGGCTATTACTCCTTGCCGGAGGTCATCATGTGCACAGGCGCAGAGCAGATTTAGTGCAACAGTCGTAGTTTTAAGTAAGTAGGAGCGAAGTAAATTACTTAGTTACATTACTGAAACCATAATGCATTTGTGCATTCTGGTTTGATCAGGTGGGTGAAATAATTATTACAATCACATGTTTTGATTGCATACAGCAAGCAAAATGTTGATGTAATGCACAGTCAGCTGCAGAAAATTGTAAGGCGTAAAATGTTGACTAAGTGGATATCACAAAGATTTGTCACGTGCTGCTATCAGGGAGCTGTTACTTAGATGGAGAGGGTATTGAAAGTTACCTTAATGCTAATACTTTAAGATCCCCCCAATTGAGTGATGATAAGCTGTGCAATTAGCTCAAAGGTATTTCTTTCCTTTATTTGATGTTAACAGTTCAATACAATTTACCTAGAACCGTCATTAAAGTCAGCTAATTCTTGAACAAGAAGATCACTCTGAACAATGCTTTGATGTGTAGGCTTGTAACAATGCTTTGATGTGTAAGTTTGTAACGCCAATCCTTAAAGAGCAGATGGCATGCAACTCAAAACGACTGTTTAATTGAAATGAATGATTACCTTTAGCCCGTTCCTTTAGAAGTTAGCGCATGCAAATGAGCTACAGAGGCAAAAGTCTTTGTTTCTGAGAAATAGCTGAGAAGTTTCCTCAAGTTTCCAGAAATTGCAAGATATCGATTCTTTCTCATGGTTGAATAAACAAACCAAATATTGCATATAATGCATACTGCAATATTGCAGTCACTGAGCGCTGAAAGGCCGAAAAAAGGTATTTATTTCCATCACGACTGGCAATGTTGTAGCAGTATGGAAAGTCAAAGTGAAGTTCTGTTGCCGTAGTAGACGACAGAGCTGTCATTGTGTTTATCTCATAATCTGGTGTAAGTCCTTAGAAATTTCAGTTACTATACAAAGAACAGATTACGGTGTGACCTTAGCAGCACAAACCTCACTTCAAAGCGTACTGCCTCTATCTAAATAACAGCTCCCTGCTGCTATCAAGAACAATTTCAGTATATGGAGGGGATGTATGAAACTGATGGGGTTGGAGAAAGTTAACCAGAATGCAGAAATGCATTGTGGTTTCCATGATCTATTTAAGAGAAATTTTTTTCTGAATCTGATATAATAGCATTAGTATGTGTCACATTTGTCACATTTTCACAATCTGACCCCTGTTGACCTCAAATGACCTTTGACCTTCACAACAAACGATAGGGTTCCTCTACTCAACATGGTACAACTACATACAAAACATGAGATCTCTACAAGCTTCCTTTCTTGAGATATCATGTTTTCAAGGTTTTCACAACTAGACCCCTGATGACCCCAAATGACCTTTGACCCCTACCATAAACAATAGGATTCTTCTTCTCAATATGGTACACCTACATACTAAATATGAGATCACTTCAAGCTTCCTTTCTTGAGATATTGTGTTTTCAAGGTTTTCACAATTTGACCTCTGTTGACCCTAGATGACCTTTGACCTTCACCAAAAACAATAGGATTCTTCTTCTCAATACGGTACACCTACACACTAAATATGAGATCTGTCCATGCTTCCTTTCTTGAGATATCATGTTTACAAGGTTTTGACATTTTGACCCCTGTTGACCCCAAATGACCTTTGACCTCCACCAAAAACAACAGGGTTTTTCTTCCTAATGTGGTACACCTACATACTAAATATGAGATTTGTCCAAGCTCCCCTTCTTGAGATATCGTGTTTACAAGGTTTTCACCATTTGATCCCTGTTGACCCCAAATGACCTTTGACCTCCACCGAAAACAACAGGGTTCCTATACTTAACATTGTACAACTACATACAAAACATGAGATCTCTACAAGTTTCCTTTCTTGAGATATCGTGTTTACAAGGTTTTCACATTTTGAACCCTGTTGATCCTAAATGACCTTTGACTTCCACTAAAAACAATAGGGTTCTCCTTTTCAATATGGTACACCTACATACCAAATATGAGATCTGTCCAAGCTTCCCTTCTTGAGATATAGTGTTTACAAGGTTTTCACATTTTGACCCGTTGACCCCAAATGACCTTTGACCTCCACCAAAAACAATAGGGTTCTTCTTCTCAATATGGCACACCTACATACCAAATATGAGATCTGTCCAAGCTTCCCTTCTTGAGATATTGTGTTTACAAGGTTTACACATTTTGACCCCTGTTGACCCCAAATGACCTTTGACCTTCACCAAAAACAATAGGGTTCTTCTTCTCAATATGGTACACCTACATACCAAATATGAGATCTGTCCAAGCTTCCCTTCTTGAGATATCGTGTTTACAAGGTTTTCACATTTTGACCCCTGTTGACCCAAAATCACCTTTGACCTTCACCAAAAACAATAGGGTTCTTCTTCTCAATATGGTACACCTACATACCAAATATGAGATCTGTCCAAGCTTCCCTTCTTGAGATACCGTGTTTACAAGGTAGGGCGTCACTGACATACATACACACACATACATACACACGCATATATGTACACACATACACACACACATATGCATGATTACAAAGGTTACGATTATCATCCAAACCAAAAAGGGAAGACATCGATGAATTGAAAGGCAGTACCCAGAGTGGTGTTGTATAGTGTTTGCATCAGGAACCCAACTGATGATCTCTGGACTCAGTTCTGAAATAGCTACCCAGATCAAAAGTTTCCCTTACACTGCATGTGTGGTTAAAAAACCAGCATATAGATGTAAGAGTAACTTCATTGTCATGCCCATACCCCAACTACATCATGTTATGTTGACGTGCAAGGCCAAATGTCATTTTCAGGAACCTTCAATTTGTACATCCACATTAAAATAGAAAGTTTGTTATTATGACTTCACAACAAACTAGTAACCCTAACGTACTGTAGGTTATATCTTCAGGTATCCAGGTACTAAACGGACTGTGTATGGCCGGTACCTATGTCACAGTTTTGGACCTAGGGCAAAGACCAGTGTTTCCATATTAAAAGTTTAAAACATATAAACAAAACATGTAATTTAAAAGGTTCACCAAAATATTTTCTTCACACATATATTACAGAAGTAATAGCACTAGTGAACAAAAGTATTTTTGCAGTCTGCTATGCATGTTCAGCTATCATGAGCAATGAAATCAGAACAATGAACCAAGTGATAGTTGCATATATTCCCATACAACACACAGAGTTCTCTCAACTGTGCAGTATGTACTGTACAGACAGCAGACAGTACAGGTGAATACCTACCTTACAACAGTCATGCTCTGTGATTTCAGTCAATAGTCAACAAAGTCAAGGGGTCACTACCCAATTGTCCCCTACTACATATAGGATACTGTATAATCCTGCATGACAGATAGTATGATGCACTGCACAGTATGCTTATATCAGTACACTTTACTCATGGACCACCACTGTACCAACCACCACTATCTGACTTTCTATACTTTGGCAACTGTATCAAGTCCAATATTCCCTTAGTTCACATACAGACTTTATTAGAAGTATAAAATCTGGTCAATGCTTTTCTGGTCTGGTTTTAACAGTTCACACTCTTCACTATAACTTAGCTTTATTTTCTGAATTCTTACAAGGTCACCAGAATTTTCATCACACATGGCTGCTTAAAAATTAATTGTAACTGTTAAAACGAGACATCAGAATGAAAGCAAACTTGGAAAACAGTGACTTCTGATACCTCCTTACAACTACACAGTGCTACTGGCCTACTTAACTTTTTATCACATGACAATTCTTGTACTGTATCAACTGCAAAGAAACACACAGTGGAGAATGTAGAAGGTACAACTTGTATCAAAACAGAATCATAATACAAACGATCAAACAAAATTAACAGACTTTTCACAGATTTTCAGAGAGTAAATCACAGTATTTTAGCCCTTGTGTTGTACAAAATTTATGGGCCATAATGCTAGGCTGGAGAGCCTTTGTGCATTTCAAAGAAAGATGAGTCAACTCTCCCCATTCCACCAGGAGCGTCCTGGTTTTTCTCCAGATCTTCTGGCCTCCCGGTTTCATTGTCTATCCTTCCGATTAAGGTCCGTCCGTATTTAAAAAATTCAATATCGATATATCGATTTGAAAATATCTTTTACCCGCGAAATTTTGCGAAACTGGTACATACACAATAACCCGGACATGTGAGCCATAAATGTCAGTGCTGCACACAGTACAGTGACTAAATCAGTCACAAATGTGACCCAAATATTTGCCCATGAGCTCATCTGTCAAGTGTCCACATACCACCCGCCGTTTGGGGCCTAGAAATTCACTGACTAGTCGCCTCTGAGTGATAAATTCTAAGGTCACATTCTGATTACTGTGCATTACATACGGCTTATTTCATTACATAAAATCATTGAAAATTGTTTTGTTTTCTGAAGACTTTCTCCAGAAAACCAAATCCACCGCCAAATACCAATTGTATATGCAAACAACGTAATATACACACTACACGGGCTATAGGGGACCATTCAACACAACTACTGTCTTGTATATGAATTGTACAGTACTTCTGTTGCTCGAAATGAGCAAATCACTGTGCTGTTTTAATGGAGAAGTTTTAGCTGTTGTTTGCCAGGCCAGGTTAGATCTGAAGGAGATGTCTATGCCCCGCCTCCATGTAGAGTGACCGACAGGCATGGAGTGAATGGTATTAGGAGTCCACTGGGTTCGTTTACCTTTTCCCGTGATTTTTGATAAGTTTATAATGCATGCAAGTGGCGGGCAGACCTTACTTTCATAATTCGATGCAAGGTGCGCTATAGTCAGGATGTGCATTGTCGTTGCTGATGCATGCATCGCAGGGATTCCCAATGCAACTTTGGCATTCATATGAATGAGATTTCAATATTAATGTGGTTAGTTCAGTGATGCCTGGGTGTTTCCAGGCAATACCTTCTTTATATGAATTGGACAGTGTACAATCAATTACTAATGAGATCGGATGAAATGACATGATTTTGCCTCGATCGTACTGAAACTATTACCGCCTACGTATATTGTTGCTAATGGCATATCGTTTCAGTGTATGTTCTGGCGACTAGAGATTTTACACATTTAGGAACCAATTGATACCAAATTAGTTTTGTTGTGTACAGGGATGGCCATAACTTACAAGTGCAAGTTGCCAACATATAACACCAGCAAAATCAATCAATATGTGTCATTATTATACAACTAGATGAGAATAAGCCGACTGACAGAAAATATATGTTGTTCAATTACGTTGTCAGCTATAGAGATTTACAAGGTGACACACACTTACTGAAGGCACATGTCAATCGTACATCATTAATGCTTTGTCTTATTCTGGATGGTGGTTGGGGAAGTAGGTCTGTTGTTTACTATTTGTTGTTTACAACTGCTAGTGAAAACAGGAAGTGGCATTGGGTAAATATAGAACCATTTTAAGTGGGAATGCTCTGGCACTTGTCAGTTAACATTTAGTTCGTTTTTCGAAGTTGGGGAGTAAAGATGGGTAAATCTAGAGCTGTTTGCAATTATTTCAAGTCATGTGGAGATGGATACCGTTCCTGTAACCTTTGCAAGAAACCAGAAAGCCAGGAGGCATTGTGGTTTCGATGATTCAATTACAGTATGAGTATTTTGAATTTGGCATATTGCATGTTATGAGGATATGTTGTTTACCTCTAACAAAATCAATAGGCCTCTTGCACCCAATAAGGTGCATCTGAAAATTGGATATGACATCTGTCCAAGCTTCCTTTAATGTTAACAAGGTTTTCACAACTTGACCCAAAATTATTGCTGGCAAGTGGAAAACAGTAAGCTAGTTTCAGCTTCAAACTCCCTATCAGTTCTGTAGATGCTTCCCTTCTTGCAATATCATGTTCATAATATTTTAACAATTTGACCTCCTTTGACCCAGAGGGACCTTTGACCTCCACCAAAAACAATAGGCTTCTTCTATTTAATGTAATACATTGACAAACTACATACCAAAAGTTTCCATGATTCCTACCTTGAGATACTATGTTGAGATTTTCAGTATTGATCTCTGGTGACCTCAGATGACATTTGACCTCAACCAAAAACAATAGGGTTCTTCCACTTGATATGACCAATTGATATACTAAGTATGGGAAGTATCAATTATTCCTACCTTGAGATATTGTGTTGACAAATTTTTAGTGTTTGACCTCTGGTGACCTCAGATGACCTTTGACCTCCACCAAAAACGATAGGGTTCTTCCTCTCAATACTGTGCATCTATGTACCAAGTTTGGGAAATTTCCAACTTTCTCTCCTTGAGATATCGAGATAACGAGCTACGCTTCACAAACACACACACACGCACATACGCGCATACACACACACACACGCAATCATGACCGTGTAGGTTTCTCTTTTCATCGAAACCAAAAAGTTAAAGCAACTGGTAGTAACACAACCAATCTTCGCAGCCATATTACAGTACACCACCAAAGGAACATGCTACTCTAAATCCTCCTGTACAGGAAACTTATGGCGCAGGTCGTACAAACCAGTCGAGTCCTTCAACATCTGACCAACATACCACTTCATTTCTTTTAAAAAAGAACGCACCATATGCACGCAGTGATAAAAGATGGAATGAAATAACAAATGCCATGACATACTGTACTGCAAGAGACATGCTGCCTATCTACACTGTAGCTCTAGAAACCAGGTTTTCAACATCTGATGAAAACACTCGATCCCAAATACCAGCTCCCTAGCAAACTGGCTATGTCTCGCACACACATTCCAAGGTTATACAGTAACACATGTGACAAGGTCTTGCAGCGTCTGAGAGAAACTGAGAATTTTGCAGCCACCACTGATATGTGGTCATCTCACAGATTGACACCATATACAGTATGGGGTATTCCATTCATTTCATCGACAACAACTGGAAGCTGCAGCATACTGATTTAGCAACACACTTCATTCCAAGCAATCACACTGCAGACAACATAGGTGAAGATATGAAGGATATGCTGGACCAGTGGCAACTGGACTCAGCCCATCAGATCTGCATTACCACGGATAACGGCTAAAATGTGATCAAGGCCGTCAGTGATTGACAGTGGCCACACCTTTCATGTTTTGGCCACAACTTACACATGAATATAACAAAATTGTATTTTGCTACCACCCACCCGGAGATCCATAGGCAAGTCAGTCATTCCCTTGGTGAGGCACATAATCTTTTTGCAAAATTCCAAACACGTGGGAAAAAGAAACGCGATCTTAGTGCAGCTCAAGTGGAAAATGGAAAAGAGCCAAAGTCTTTAATTTCGGTCAGATAATTTTTTTTCATTTTACAATAGGAATATCAATATACTTTGTAACTTATTATTGCTATAATTTATGAACTTTTTCCTTCCTGCAAGAATTTAATTGTATTCAGATCAGACATTTTGCAAATTAACTGTAGACTTAATAGAGCCCTAGATTCGATATTGAAATATATTGTAAAGTTAATGAAACCTTTGAAATCTTTATATCAATTGTCAGGTTTGAATTAATTGCTTTAATATTAATTATGTAGGATTGCATAACCAGATGTGGATCAACACAAGCCAAGCTCATACTGGAAAATGAAAAAGAAATAAAAGAAGTCTTTCTACTTGGAGACTGTGGTGTGAATGTCCATTTCGCCCAATGGTGACAAAGATATCCACATGTTTGAAGCCCTAAATGATGTGATGGAATCCCCTTGCTGAATTGATAGATATCATGTGATGACATTCTACCCAGAATCAGCTAGAGGGAAAATAATTTTCTTTATTGGATGCACATACTTTCCTGAGAAATTCTGACTTTGACATTCTGTTGTACTTTGCATAATTCCTTGCATACATCACTCTTAACATTTTTCATGTGTGAGTTTTCACATTTGTGCCTCAAAACTTGTTGTGAAATTCAAACTTGCTAAGTTGAAGTCTTTCTCTCTTCACCTGTGTGAGTGTACAGTAAGTGTATGATCTATGAGCCACTACCACTGTGCTGTTGTTCCTTCTTTTTTGTCAATGTATACGTACCATGTTGATGTATACAAAATAAATACTGTGTTGTCAAAATCTACAGCAAAAATTCTGTTTTGGCTCTCTTCATACTGTACAACAGCGGAATAGCATGTCTGCACTGCTGCCCGCTCGGCTGGATAGCTCAACATACATAAGGTCACATTTGATGTTTTCCATAATTTTAGATTCGTAATCTTCACAGCAAGTAAACTCTCATTGTTTCTTTCCCAGGGATTCTATCATTCTTCCTTCCACGTGGATGTGCGAGGCTGCCAGCTGTGACTGCCTGATACGACAATGTTAAATGCCAATTGGTCAGTAGTAAATGGAAACTCTGCCTACATTCACCATTTACAGAGACTGCATTGACATTTCAGAACCTGCAGCGGTGACTGCACAAGCCAAATAAAAAGCCTTGTACTGCGATGAGCGGGAAACTGTATACATGGTGACTTAACCCTACAGCCACCTTGCCATTGTGCAGTACTACAGTAGTACTGCCAGTAGATGGTACAAACAGACTTAGGTACAGAGCAACAGAGAATAAGTCATGCTGAAAAAAAAAAAAAAAGAATCATGTCCAGGCTTTCTTTGAAGAGCGATTCATTGGTGTCCAATAGCACAGCTAGATATTTTTGACAAAGGAGTATGAGTATCTTTCTGATCGCGCAGAAAGATACTCAAGCAAAATGACTCAATTATTAATTTCTTAAAATCGCCTTTAACTCCTATTTGAGCGACTGGCCCAAAACAAACATATATACAGACCAATGATCTAAAAGTAGAATGAATATTTACAAACTACAACAGACACACAGTATGCACAGTACTTTGTACATCAATAACAGGCTGCTATGTTAGTTCACCGAACATACCTTGCAGCTATACATGCATGGTATTTGTACTGTGTACAAATAGCTGGAACTGGCATATGGTGATGGATTCATTTGATGTATATGACAAGTTGTATCGAATATGCATGCAGCACTGATTAGATGATTCATCAGATTTTGCGAGAGGCCGTAGGCTTCTTGTTTAGTAGTAAGACTGAATAAACCATATTAGTTGCAAGATACAAACACTACTTTTTCCAACAATCTCCCAATTTTTTGGCTATGACAATATAGATCTCCCTTTTTTAAGGTCAGACAGGTTACAGTGATGTAACTTTGCATGCAACACACTATGTCCCACACTGAGCTACTGTAGCTGACTTCTTTGCCAGAGCGCTATGTAGAGTATATACAATGCAGCTTTATGTCCATATTAAGTTGTGAGTAGGACATTCTAAGTAAAGAGAAACCAGAAAGTAAAAGCACTTTGCGATTCCTTGCCAAAATTTATGAAAATCAATGGGTAACCTACACCAATTTTAAAGTTCAGCCACCTGTAAACCCTTCTTGAGATATCATGTTTACAAGGTTTTCATGGGGAATTCTCGGTTGATTCAAACAAGTGTTTTGGCCAGCTGCAGCTGGTCTGCTGGGGTCGACTTGCGTACTACATACTGCAGTGTTATAGGTAAAGTTTGCGGCTTTGATAACGATTGTAAAATTTATAAGGAAACTTAAAACAGCTGTAAACCATGTGCATTTCGTTAATTAACTTTTTTTAATCAAAATACAGTTTTAGAAACTTCTCCAAAATTGGTAAATTCTGTTTCTGTAGTAAAGTCTGATTCGGTTTTTTTCTTGATCATGCAAAATTGGTGGCCCTAAAACTGGCTACTTTTTTTTCTTCACATTCATTGAAGTGATTGATAGAATACTGTACCCATCTGAGAAGCAATCATAAAAGAAAAGGACTGAGGCCCTATCACAAACTTATCACTAAAGTCGCAAATGTCTAACAGCACTTGGCTGTGCACATCTAGGCAAGATATACACTGTCACTGATGCCTTGCTCCAGATTTTCTTCGCATTGGACGTATAAAAGAAGCAATTTAACTGAACTAGGTAGCCCCCTGTCTTTGACATTGGAGAATATCTCACATCACTGTACAAGCTAACGTTTTCAGAAAATTGCAAGTTAACTATCCCCCCTCTAACCTGAAACTACGCCTAAACGGATGAAAAGCCCGATTCCTGAATGAGATAACTTGCAATTGGCCCTTTCACTATTTGGTAGTACTATATACTCTACGCAAACTTGTAAATAAGGGGCTTTACCGAACTCGTTGTTTGCCTCAGTACAGCTGAACTCGCCTGTCACTCGCTCAATATTCATCAACAAGCTTTAGCCTGCCCCGTAAATATCGCTACAGATAGTATCTAAAATACCGACCGACATTTTATTGATACGAACAAAATCTTCAACAGAAAAAAAAACTAACAATTTTACTCCACACCCGTTTTTATAATGCAGTGATCCAGCCCTTTTACTCTGGTTTTATCTTTTGTACATCGTGACGTAGTTGTTACAGAAACTGAAACTCTTCATAGGGATGACAAATTGTGATCATTGTCCCGCGCAAATTGCCACATGACAACGTGTGTCGCTAACGTTCGTACTCCGCGCTGTCTGAACTTGCTGCTTTGAACCCTGTACTGTGTACACTGTGTGTGTACTTGACTCTGTAACCCCTGTACCTAACGTCGACAACAGCTTCTGCACCGTCAAAGTGCATACATATGTGTGTAGCGATCGGAGTGCATGTATACATGTGCGTAGCGACTACTATTAGGGCAGCTTTTGTTATGGAGGTCAGAGACACGAGTTGAACGTAAGTGTCCTTGTAACATGAGACGGAGGGCTATCAATCTGTGTCATTTAGTCGATACTTAGTCACTGCTACTGACTGTTGATATCAACAGTTGACCCGGTATGCTACTATGTTACTATACAGCATAATGTCGATATTTTAGATATTTCTTCTATATATCGACTTTACTATAACGATATAGTTGAAAACGAACATCGACGGTATGGGTATTGTGGGAATACCGACTAATACCGTTAATATCGATATACCGCCACTGCTTACACTCAAGGTACACCTGGTATACAAAGGTAGCCATCAACTGCACGGTCCTGTTGAGTGAGCCTAGCCTAACATTCACAAATCACAACTTTTGGAAGCTTAGATTAGGCAGACTGAAATACAGTAGTGAAGCATGCCACCATGTTTTGTCATTTCCACACTAAGTCAATGGCAGGCGCACTCGACGGGCACCTTGAGAAAAGTTGGTACCAATTTAGAATCTGTGACCACAAGTGATGTCAACAAGGGTATCAGACAACTAAAATAGTGACTAATAGGGTCTGTGTCTCCTTTTGAAGAAGTCTTTTGACTTTCTTGGAGATCCTTTTTTTTTAACCTATGTCACAAAGTTATAGACATTCTGTGTAAACCTGTGGAGAGAAACAACCAAAGTTAACCCTGGAGAGAGATTAGAAGAGGATTTGAACCAACGTGGTAAGAGCGACAGTTGCATGATTGGGTTGTTGTAGGCAAGGATATAGCTAGCTTTTTGTGAGTGGTGGTTATATTTTCTGAGGTGGTGGTTGTTGAAATTGCTTATCCTTATATTTTAGTATCATTTTACTTTTACCTTGGACTACAGTAGTAGTTCGTCCTGGTTGACAACTGCCGACGCACCCGACAGAATCCGACGATATCCGACACTTGCGACTATTTAAAAATTTTAGTCCTAAAAAATGTTGTAAGAAAAACGTCGGGTCACCCGACGAAGTCGGGGTCTATTCATGAGAGGATTATATCGATTTTAGTTGACCACAAATGCGTCGGAAGTGTCGGTAATGCCGACGGTTTTGGAAAGAAAGTACTGGGAAAGTTGGTTAGTGAAAAAAATCTCACTACATCTCAGGGTTAACACCAAATGCGTTTATAAAGAATTCTACTGTATGTAATTTGTCCTTTAGAGCAAAAACGTCGGACGCAACACTTTTTCTGACGGCTTGACAAGCCACACAGTGCTCAAGGCAGAACTGCTATTGCAGAACTCTTGTGTATGAAAAACTTAGAAAGAGGTGGAGAGAGAGAGGGAAAAACACACTCACCACACAAGACCTTTCAATGCACAGTGCTTATGAAAACTGTCGAAGCGACTATAGACTTTCTTGGTGAAGTTATAATCTTGCGGGAATAAATGTTGAAAATATCACGTTTGTACTCGTTCCCTGAAAATACACTGCAAGTAGCAACGTTATTCGCTATTTGTGGCGCGAGATTTTCAGTATTTGGTAGAGACATAATTGCATGGTTTAGCACTATAAACGCGCTTCTGGGCGTTGTGTAGGCCTAGATATATTCTGTTGGGTGAAGACGTACTATTCCTTAGCGTAATATTAGAGGTTATGAACCTTGTTTACTATTTTGTCCACTAACGGCACTAAACACCAATCGCGCAGTGTGTAACAACAGATCGGGAAACAAGTACAACCTGCACGTGTAGTCGTTGACGTTTCACTCAGTAATATACGTCACCGCATTATTTACATAAAGTCCCCATTGGGGATAGAGCAATTGATAGTATTTTCCAGGGAGGGTGTAGCAAAATAACTTGCTACTGGGCGCGAGGAGCGTATCTAACTTTTTTGAGAACGTACCAGATCAACTGTATGCAATGTCTTTATGTACGCCGCCTTTCCCTATCACGAGTATGTACCATGTGTACAAATGAGCGGGAAAGCATGCAGCTAAAAGTTCACTGCAGATACCGTACGTGACAAGTATAGGCGGTGAAGCTTACCGTACCTAAATTTCTGAGAAAAACTTTTTGACTGTCTCTTTTCGCCGTACGTTTACAAAACGGGCGAGAATGTCTAGTACACCGCATTGCCCTTTAGCCTCGCATGTCAAGTAGAATGAAGTAATAACGATGTAGGCCTAATCACAACTAACTTTTACAACAGAATTGTTCCTGACTCATTTACAGCGGTTATTTTCTACACTCAGTGCCACAGCCATACAGCACATATTTAGCTAGATTGAAAGAACTGCGTGACTTATCATCAAATGAAGGCTATATTTGAATTAAAGGTTTATCGACATGCTGTCGTTTTGTTATTATTTCTTGCAAATTCACACCACTACTCTCGGTGGACAAGTTACGTTTTACTGTTTGTCAGAACATTCTGACAGTCCACAAGTGTCCACAAGCGGTCCACAAGTGGTGGTCGGTAGTATGTATTTCTTTCTCTAGTAGTGGTCGGCAATTGTGTGTGCCGGCTAGAGCCGACAACTGCCGACCACCATAGCTACATCCTTGGTTGTAGGCCTAAAGAAGGGGAAAAATTTCACCTTCACAGTAACACAAGTGTTCGTTGCAATTAATACATATTCAACTGAGACAATACTGATCCAGAAGAAAACGTTTCGACTTTTGCAGGTGGAAATGTCACAGAATTGGAATGATAAATTTCCTTAATGGCGTGTTCGACGGTCACCCTATTATATACGAAAGTTAACTATTGTCACAAATAGTACTAGTATTACTATTATGCTACTAAATAACGTCCTATGTTATATTATTGTTATTATTATAGCCAGGCTACAGCCAGGGCTAGGCTGTTCCTAACTGTAAGTGTTGATGAACGTTAGTATGCTAACAAAATATGATATAACGAAGGAAATGAAACATCTCAAAAGTGGGCCATGAGCAGAATTCCGGTCTCTAAAGACAACCTAACGTATGGTCTATTCCAACACAAACTTACTGCACTTTGTTTTATTCGTTGATCAGTGATCGCTGAACGTCTAGAAAGCCCAAGTCCGACGTAATACGCTGTTTCATCATAGTAGCGTTACGTACATACGTAGATAAAAGTTTCCACAAATCCATCGGCAATTTCCCCGAAATTAGTCCTAAAATTTCTCAAATTCCCTATAATTAGCCAAAATTAAAATTATCTAATTGATAATGCACCCATACTGAGACAAATGTATTCCCCTGAAACGCTTCCTGAAATCGCTTAAAATTAGCAAAAGTTACCGTTTTTTCGAGAAATTTCTTAAAAGTGGAAACATAGTGTTAATTCAAATCGATGAGAATAGTAGTGTGTACGTACATGACTGTGTATCAAACAGACAATAACCAAGGAAGGTTTTTATTACACGCAAGCGTAGAAGAGACATGTGAAAGGACAAACTGAAGGAACGATCCTGACAGAATGGCAGCCGTAAAATTGACATCTTGTACACTAAACATCAATCGGGCATTAACCCACATGGGTATGTGTCCACTATCATAACGCTGTGGTAAAAAATTCAGTGGCGTCGCTAAAGGGGGAGGAAGAGGGGGCCAGGAACGCTCCCCCTCTCGAACCTATTGTGCTCCTCGTGTGCCCCCAATTGAGATTTGGGATTTTTTAAGTCCTATATAGTCACTATAGTCATAGCATTTGACTAACAGGTTTCATATAGGCATAGTTAGATAATTCTTGTTTAGCAAAAGGAAAGGCAGCAATTTGTGCCTTCTTTGCATGACGAGATCCTCTCATCTCAGGAAACACACGGTGATAAGGAATGTGTGAGTCGAAGGGTGGACAAAATTCCATTCACAAACCTCGCTGTCACAATTTGTACTCAGTGCTCATGCGTGCACTCATACTCATTCACGGTAGTTATGCTGGGTATTATGCGATCACAGTTATCGCTGCTCTGAGTTTGTCTTTTCAGTGTCGAATCTGTAAAATGAGAGATTGGTAACGTTACAAGAGACTAGAGTAACTACATTAATTAAAAAATCTGCACGTGAATCTGGAAGTTTTTATGCATAGCAAGTAAGACAACTCTCGCAACGGTTCCATCCTCTTCAGAGTGGTCTTTCACAAATGTCGGTCTACTGAGTAACAAACCCTCTACTGCTCTTCTTCTGTCAGTATAAGAAAGTAATTGGAAGTGTTTCTTCAAATCTATCACAAACGTTTTCCCTCATGCTGTTCACATTAAATTGATTCCCATTTGTTGATGGAAAAATTAGCGTTTGTGTGTTAAAAATATAACATAAAATAAAGCTCTTTAAATCTAGGAGTGCCTTGTATAGGGATTGCTAATGCATTGCATTTCCGACTTTCGCTAATAATTATTGCAGTGTTACAGAAATAAACTGACCTGAGAATAACGACCGTCAGAAGGTTTTTCTATAATTTAAAGGAGTAGGAGGTGTGAAGAAGTAGGTGGGCTGATTTTGCGGACTGAGTAAAACGTTGATTCACCTTGACAACCAGTGGCGGCGCCAGAATGTCAGATTTGGGGGGGACAACCTGAGGGCAGAGGAAATGTTGTGGGGGCAAACCCCCGGTGGGGATCCAGGGGGCGAAGCCCCCGTAAGCTCTGAGGTTTTAGCATATCTCTGGGTGGAAAATTAACTCCCGAGAGAGGTATATTATTTATTTTTATATTATTTTTTTTTCGGTTGACCGTCACGGTACTCCAAGGTTCCCAACTTTTTTCTTTGGGAGTACCATTTCACATTAACGCGGTACCACCGGGTACACACACACACACATAGGCTACATACACTTCCATTCCATTCCTATATTTAGGAAAACAACGACATTCCTATATTTAGGAAAACAACTACCTACCCGCCCTTCCCTTATGCTGGACGGTAAACATTCCAGAGAAAATTAGTCTGACGTGACCAGGCTGGCCTACTGTTGAAGTGGCTACGGGCATGATATGAAAATTGGCAGCCTGTGTAAAATAAATTAGGCATTTATCAATCATAGTTCCCCGGAAGCTGTTCTTATTCAGTCCAATGCCAATGCCTAGTTTTGTGATTAAATCAATTTTGGATGAGTACAAAATCTGATTGGGACGGGTGAGAGCAACTGTTGGGCAACGGGGGGGGGGGGCAAGGAAATAATCTGGAGGGGCAAATGCCCCCTCATGTCCCCCGTAGCGCCGCCACTGTTGACAACGCTAACACCTTACATGTAAACTGTAGCATGAACCAAAACGGCACATGAAAGCCACAAAATGTCACGTCTTGTCAGCTATAAAGAAGTCGTCTGAACAAAACAAAAGTCATGAGTCACGATTTTTTTATTGTTTTTTTAATATTTTGTTGCACATTATGTGTACGCATAAAATGAATGAAGATAATCCGTCCCGAAACAAATCCTTCCTATCATAGTTCCGTCCCATCATAGTAGGCCTACATAATGTACTTTTGCGGATTTTTCCGAAGTTCTTTAGTCTTCTTGGATAAATGGTTACTGGAGCTATTACTGTAAACTAACTATTGCTAGAAGCAACATCCTCATTTGTTTCCATGTATAGTAAGGAATATCTAATTAAATGCATGGATGAAACTGCAATTATCGGTGATATAAGTTTTGCTCATGACGTCTTGTCTCAGAGTGTTCCGTGCGTTGTTTTGGCGACATGTGAATTAAGTATATTACTAAAGGCCGATTTTTTTCTTACCCACAACAGAACATCTTAATATTAATAACGATACATCGTTAACGAAAAACATTTTTTTTATTCTGCAGTATTGATGGTAAGTGTTATGATAATTGATGTATTTTTGTAAGAAATAAAATTCCAATTATTGAAGTAATCCAAATTTAGTTTTAAATCTGTGTATGGTCAATAGAATGATCCTTAAAATGAACTTCAATACATCACAAATACTGTAAAACCCAGGAGCTTCAGGGGACTTCACCCCTTGGACAGAATCGGAGCTTTGCCCCTGGACCTGACCATGGGCCCTACGGCGGGCTCCTAGACCCCACCCGTTTCAGGCCTAGGGTTCGTGCTCGATAAATCAGGCATCTTCATGAATGGCCCCTAATCCAATCACCGTTCCAAGCCAGTGCCCTTCTGGAGACGTCATTGGTCAAAATGGCATAATTCCTAAAATTGCCACTTTGCCAAGTTAGAAAAACTCTTCAAACAGAAAGAAATACAGGAAATTGTCATTTTACATAGATGAAACATGTCATCAAGATCCAGATTGCAAATTTTTTCACGAGTTTGAACATCTCCGCATGAAATTTGGATGATTGTCATTTTGCCTGAATGGTTAGTTTAGTTTAGTTTAGTTTGGTTTGGTTTGGTTTAGGTAAGTTAAGTTAAGTTTAGTTTAGTTTACTTTGGTTTGGTTTTCTTTTTAAGGTTAGTTTAGTTTGGTTTGGTTTGCTTTGGTTTAGTTTATTTGGTTTGCTTTGGTTTAGTTTAGGTGAATTGGTTTGGCATACTGAGTTTAGTTTAGCTTAGTCGAAAGTAAAGGATCACAAGGGCCATAATACGTCCCTATCATGTGAAGGACCCTGAGGAAGGAAAAGCTAAAGACAAAACTCTTAGTCCTGCAACTAACCTTATGAAAATTATTTAACGCATTCTTAAACCAATTCACACTACTACAGAGAACCACACATGCACTTATGGGTAAATTGTTCCAGTCACTGGTGTTTCTGCCAATGGCAATTTCTAAATTTTTCCATCTTGACAAGTTTATCAAGTCCCCAAATTTAAGACTTTTGTCACTTTGAAAAGTTAGTTTAAGTCGTCAAAACGCACGTTTTACGAATTTGTAAATTGAAATTTGATTTTTTTTCTATTTGAAATTGTCGTTAACAGCGCATCGCTACCATAAAGATGACTTGGACAAAATGCGATGATCTTACCCATGTTACCTCTTTTATTTCTTTTGGAATGTATTTTGCTCTTACATATTTCACTTGTTCTGGTATTATTTCATATATTTTTCAACTAAGAGTTCTTGGTATCAGGGAGGTGATAGTACCTCCCTGATGGTATCCCACATGCCGCCATTTTATTTTTCCCAACTCTTCTGTACAAGGTGTTTCTCAAGTTGATGTTTGTTCTAGATCTACTATTCACCGTACAGCTTTCTTTACCATGTTCGGTATTTACTTTTGTAAACGTTTTCAAGCTACATGGATTACTGGAGTTTACTTTTGTTTTCGGATTTCCCCTGCTCCTCTTTTTCGCTTGTCCTTACTGTTCAGTGTATCCGTTCTTTATTCCTGTTTAAGCTATTCTACTCATACCCAAGTCTTGTGTCCTCTTTCCCCTGTGTTCTCCATATGGACGCGTTCGCTTACCTGTGTGATTCCTGCAGCTGATCAACTTTTAATCCATCTTCTTCTTTTTTTTTCAATTGTTGTTTACTGCCTCTTTTGTTATTGTTAATGCTATTTTATTCTTTATTTGTTCTTTTCTATGTTCTTTCTTTTCCTTGATGGTTGAGTATATTTTCTCTCTTCTAAATGCTTTCTACCATTCTGAATCATATCTCTGCTGCTTTTGCCAACATAGTGTTGATGAGCTACATGCATTGTCCTATATGGTAAGTAAGTACTTTTCTAGTATTAATTGGTACAATAATTGTATTCCCAAAAGTATTTCGACTGATAGTGCTGAATTCACCTTATCCTTAAATCGATTCCGATGTACATTCTCTACAGAGTTCCTATGATGATTATTGCAGCTATAACGATTACAACTTTTTGAAAAAGTATTTCTACCAATGACTAAAAAAATACGTTCTCATTTTACCTTACCAATTCTAGGTCATTACAGAGAAATCTTGATGCCAACAAGCTTTTACTTAAATATGTAAATCACAGCTTTTCTGTTATTGGTGTAACAGAAACTTGGTTCTATGATTCACGTTATGCATTTTCTGTTTACAATATTGACGATTATCATTTAGAACAGATCTCTCGACAAGGTCTTGGTGGATAGGTTGCCATGTACATGAACTCAAATTTAAAGCATAAACTTCGCTCTGACTTCAGTATTTTTATTGATGGTATCTTGGAATCCATTTTATTAATTTTTCCCCTCAACTCCCCTGTTTTAGTTGTTGTTATTTATTGTCCCGAGGGTATTGTTGATAGAGCCTATTCATTACCATCACTATTTAGGCTACTGTGGCCTTAAATAAAAGCAAGTTGGATTGTTTATTGATGGGAGATGTCAATTGTAATTTGTTAAATGTAAATGCATATTTCTAGTTGCTTTATAGTCTCTTGCAATAGTATACGTTTCGACTGCTACACATACAAGGGTAGCTGCTACGTCAAGTTTTCGAAAAATAACACCTAGCAACCTTAATAATTTTCTCTGCACTCTTCAAAGTGAGTCTTGACAAGCGGTACCGTATATACCTGCAAACAGATTGATGAAGCCTTCAATTCAATAGTATCTTCTCGGAACTATACTTAATTGGTATAAGAACTATCCTTCTAATCGACATCAATTTGTAATTGTTAATGATACTGTCTCTGACTCTGAGCCCATCAATTGAGGGGTCTATTCTGCTCCCCCCCCCCCTCCCTGCTTTTTGTAATATATGTTAGTGACTTGCACAAGGCCAGCAATACACTTCACATTATCTAAATGTGAAGTGTATTGCTGATGATACCAATCTGTTTTACTCCCACCAGGGGATGCTAATGTTCTGCCACAAACTTAACATCAGCAATTTGAATGTGTGTACAACTGGTTTTGTGCTAACAAATTCTCTCTCAATGTAAAGAAAACTAATCCCATTATCTTCAGATCCTATCTTAAGCAAAAACAGTACCTTAAGCAAAAACATCTAAATTACACTTTAAAATGTAAAATACGAGGTTTTAGGGATTTTAGAGTCGTGGTATGACTGCCCCAGCGACTGGTGTTTAGATGTAAACAACACAGAAAGTTCCTGTTACAGCAGCGAGAGAGACATCAGAACAGAAAATCCAGAGAGACACCCGATTTGATTTAGCGATCAGAGTTTCATTTATTTGTTGATTCGACTGGCACATAAGTTGACGGAGATGATTTAAATAAGAGAGAAAGTCGTCATACAGTTCAGTTACCCATGACGATGACAAAGAAGAGGAAAGCGAGGAGAGATACGATGACACAGACCTACATAGTGTACAGAGAGAGACGTTTACACTTTGACAACCAGATTGCTAGTGGCGGGAGCGACATGCATCTGATGCTTCGAACAAACGCCAAACAGCTGAGGATCACTGGATAGGTGATGGCGTTGACAATCGGTGACGTAAATTGTTCATGTCATCCTATGTAAATCGTTGCTACCCCTGAATGAACCAATCATGTAGCATTATGGAATCTTTCTACGAAACATTGTCTGACTTTTCTATTTTATTGTGTTGTCTACACTGACTGACAGAAGGGAATCAAGAAAAAGTTCATAAATTCTGGTAAACCCGGACTTTGTATGACCACCTGAGTACGGTAGAGCGATAGCGTTCGCCATACACAACAATAATACTCTGATTCTTACTTACCTTTCGTATTGTAATATTGTTAGGGAAGTACGTATTCCTCAACCTTTCAGCTACTTTATGTTCTTCAGAAAAGATGTACTCGCTTTATTTTGAACATACATTATCTCAGTCGTACAAACACAATTTTTGTGAATTTGAATATGTTAAATATCTATGACTTGAATAGGTATCACACCTGTATTTTTACACATAAATATATGAATGATAATGTCCTCCCTATTTTACGCCATTTTGCAACCCACTTTTATCCTAGTCGAAGTTCTAATGGTATCTCTGTCCCATTTGCTTAGAAGGGAATTATCTCAACAAACTGTAAGCTATCAAAGTACCAAATTCTGGAACTGTCTACCTCTTTGCATTTTCTAAACAATTCATTCAAGAAAGCCCTTAAAATTATGATTTTTCCAATTATCAGTGATTATTCTATTATGCCTTCAATTTTTTTTCGTCTTCAAATGTTATTTGTACTCATAGTTGCTGGTGTTATTTTATTTCTTCTGGAGTTTCTATGTCTAAAAGGGTCCACGTGCTTTTTATAGACACTCCTCAGTCTCTTTTCTTTTTCGTATTCTGTATACATTTTCCATTTTAATTATCATTTTGTAAATGTCTTCAAAGACTTTGAAATAAATGTTATACAAGCAAACGCTTCCATACTATCAGCTTAGGGTTTTTTGGAAGGTGGCGTATCCGTAGCAACTGGGAGATCTCAGTGGAAGGCCCTTAAAAATTTTCAATATGTTACCAAATGATTTGGGTTTTTGTGACTTGGATGGATAGCGAGAAGTTGTAATCAAAACGTCGCAAAAAAGCAGTACAGTGTTTGGGCACGCAGTGTATTTGTATGGTAAGTTCGTTTTATGTAGATATGGCTAAACCGCGTTTGTGAAGTTTACACTATTACATTAAATACATTTTTTTATTGGGCACACCACTTACTTTCGTCATTAATCATCTATTTATGATATTGATTCTTATGGGCAAAAGAGCGTTTTTCATCCTAAATTTACCTCATTTAGTGGATAGATACTTGTAGTCACAAATATATGCACAAGGCTAAACGGGGAGCTGAGTTTCCGTAGGCATAGTAGCAGGAGGAGAAGAATTACTATATTAGGATCTATACAGTTTTGTTGCAAACCGCGTACGTGTGAGCATAACGTGGCGCATTATTTGGGGGTAAATGCCCCAAATTATGACGTTACGAAATTTTAAAATGGTTAAAAATCATGTATTTAAATGAAAAATGGTATTTCATAGCAGGGTTGTTTTCAGTGGCATATCATTTCGAAGCATAGCCCATTAAAGGGGAAATCAGGGTTTGACTGAGAAAATTCACCTTTAGTTGATTTTCCTTTCTAAACCGATTGTTCACCGAAATATAGAGACGTTGGGGAAATGTTTGAAGGGAGAAGAAACGGTAATTATTGCGTTAATTACTCTTGCATGAGAACTCTTAATATTTGTCGGGTACAAAAAATAAACGTTCATGTACAAGACAAGACAGCCTCCTCTACACGATGACCAATCACAGCGTAAGACTAAGATGACGTAATTTGAATAAACATAACCGAATGTTTACGGTTCCAATGCTGTACGTCCTCGACAAGAGCTGGTCACTGTTGCTAAAAGTAACGATTTGTCTGCTGTAGATTGAGACATGGACTCACATACATACTAGAATGAGATCTACATCCTTTATCGATTAAGTCGAATATCTTTGTAATTTAAGCCTATTACCTATTTGTTCCAATTTTTAAGGTATATAACGTTTAGTGTTCGGTTTCTGAATGTTGACTATGCAGAATGTTTATATTCTTATGTTACCGAGACAATTTAAAGTATTTTTGAGGGAATTTACTTATTACAGCATCCGAAGAAACGACTGGTTGGTCGAGACACTGCAAATTCGTACCTTTTTGGCTCCATGGTCGGACGTTCCGCCATTTTGTCCTTAGTTTAGTTTAAAAAAAGGATCAGGAGGGACAATTAAGTCCCCATCAAGGACCCTGAAAAAAAAAAGATACAAAAATCAAACCCGGTCACAAAGCCTAAAGTACTTGTACAGTGCATTCTTTAACCCATTTACACTTCTTGCCATCACTACATCCTCAGGCAACCCATTCTATTCATTCACTACCCTCTGAGAAAAGAAGTAATGACGAATATTGATCCTACTTTGAACCTTCTGGAGTTTAAGACAATGACCTCTAGTAATTTTACTATTAGAAAACTTGAAAAAAAATCAGAAAATGATAAATTATCAAATCCATGAACAATCTTATAGACTTGTATCAAATCCCCACGTAATCTTCTCAGCTCAAGTGAAGTGAGATTGAAGAGACGTAACCTGCTGTTAAAGGGGACACCCTTGAAAGCCCTAATCAATCTATGTAGCCCTGCGCTGGACTTTCTAACTCCTTATCTTTAGAAAAATATGGGTTCCAAGCTTGAACAGCATACTCTAAATGAGGTCCAACCAACTGCTTATAGAGTCTAACAACAATGTTTTGCTTAAGGAAACTAAAATTTCTCGTAATCATACCCCAAATCCTATTTGCTTTTTTAGCTGCTTCAACACACTGCTTAGCTGGCTGTAAAGAAGAATCTATGTGAACACCTAAGTCCCTTTCAACAGAAACCTCTTGCAGTGACTGTCCATTTAAATTGTACGAATACCTAGGATTATTATTGGCAATATGCATTACCTTGCATTTGTCAATATTGAACAGCATTTGCCACTCCTGTGACCAAGTGAAAACCCTGTCTAAATCCTTCTGAAAACTTTTTGAATCACCTTCAGAGGAGACCTCAGAATACAGTTTGGTGTCATCAGCAAACTTCTTGGCTCTACACACAATATCGGTATCAATGTCATTAATGAAAGCGATAAACAGAAGAGGGCCCAACACAGACCCCTGGGGGACCCCAGTTGTAACCTCCTGCCAAGAAGAAGCGCAACCATTAACCACCCTCTGTTCCATGTACATAGCCAGTTCTGAATCCAGGTCAGTAAATTACCCATACTCCTTAATTTAAAGACAAAAACTTATCACCCCAGACACTTTCAATTCTCCCAACCACCTACCTCTAGTCCCTCCCTCAGCCTGTCTTAAATTCCTCCACATGTGTAATCAAAACAACAGATCCCTGTGTACGCTGTGTAATACGAGCTGCTCTGCATCTTTCGAATTTGCTGTCAATCTAAGAGTACTGTAATTTAGAACCAGTTGAGAATTTTGCTTTCCGGGAGGTAAAAATATAGCTTAGGGTAATGCAATACAGCCTTTAAGCAAAAGACGCTGGTGGGGAACCTTATCAAAAGCTTTCTGAAAATCCAGAAAAACAACATCAACATACTTCTGCTTATCCAATGAACAGTAACATCTTCCATGAACTCCAAAATATTGGTGAGGCACGATCTTTTCTGACAAAAGCGATGTTGAGACATTCTGATTAAAGAATAACTACTGAAGAAACTAACCATAGACCTTTGAACAATAGATTACATGACCTTACAAACAACACTAGTGAGACTGACAGGCCTGTAATTACAGGGCTGTGACTTATCCCCCTTCTTAAAAATTGGGGTGATGTTAGCACACCTCCAGTCCTCAGGAACATAACCTTCAACCATAAATTTATTAAAGACAAGTGACAGTGGAACACAGAAATGATGAGCAAATGACCTCAACAAAATTGGATAGATTGCATCCGGGACATATTGAGAGAAAGCATCTCCTTTAGAACTATCTCACTAGAAAATAAGACAGAGTCCAAATTTGGGAAAACACTTTTTCCAATGCACTAGGGAGATTTGACAAATCTTCTTGTGTAAAAACTGACACAAAATAATTGTTAAGCAGTTTTGCAAGATCTTTAC
Organism: Stichopus chloronotus; assembly: GCA_021234535.1. NCBI lineage: Eukaryota > Metazoa > Echinodermata > Holothuroidea > Aspidochirotida > Stichopodidae > Stichopus > Stichopus chloronotus. Next base: position 15,239,940 of record CM037841.1, on the reverse strand, counting down.
TGTCAGTCACTACATTGTCTGCATTAGGATCCCTAAGAGAAACAACACTTTCCTTAACCTTCTGCTTAGACCTAACATAAGAAAAGAATGCCTTCGGGTTGTCCTTAATATTATCAGCTATACTCAGCTCAAAATTCAGTTTAGATTTAGAGATTAACCCTTTCACTTTAAGCTGGTGAATGTTAAACTTACAAAGGTCAGAAACAGAGTTACTCATCCTATAACGCCTCCAAATTTTCCGCTTTTGTCTAATGGCACACCTGACTTCTTTAGTAATCCACGAAGGCCTACATTTTTTACGACACCGAAACTTCCACGGAACATGATGCTTCATAACATACTTCAATATATCAGCTATAAAGTCCCAAGATTCCGAGGCACTTTTGCCACTCATTCCATTTACCCAGTCTGCACCTTTCAATAAATTATCAATTGCTACAGTATTTGCTTTAGAAAAATCCGGGATCCTTTCCTTACTTATAGAATTGAACCCTCTTAGTGGCGGCGCCAGAATGTCAGACTGGGGGGGGGGGGCAAAGTAAGGGCAGAGGAAAATGTTGGGGGGCAAAGATTTTCGCGCACAGCGCGGAACCGAGAGCGAAGCACGAGGCCTTGCGGGTGGGATCCAAGGGCCCGCCTTAGGGCCCCTTGTGGGGTTCAGGGGGCGAAGCCCCCGGAAGCTCTGAGGTTTAAGCATATCTCTGGGTGGAAAATTAAGTCCTAAGAGAGGTATATTATTTATTTTTATATTATTTTTTTTTCGGTTGACCGTCACGGTACTCCAAGGTTCCCAACTTTTTTCTTTGGGGGTACTATTTCACACTTACGCGGTGCCACCGAGTACATACACACACCCACACACACACATAGGCTACATACACTTCCATTCCATTCCTATATTTAGGAAAACAACGACATTCCTATATTTAGGAAAACAACCACCTACCCGCCCTTCCCTTATGCTGGACGGTAAACATTCCAGAGAAAATTGGTCTGACCAGGCTGGCCTACTGTTGAAGTGGCTATGGGCATGATATAAAACTGGCAGCCTGTGTAACATAAATTAGTCATTTATCAATTATGGTTCCCCGGAAGCTGTTCTTATTCAGTCCAATGCCAATACATAGCTTTGTGATTAAATTAATTTTGGATGAGTACAAGATCTGATTAGGAAGGGTGAGAGCAACTGGGGGGGGGGCAACTGGGGGCAAGGAAAAATCTGGGGGAATGCCCCTCATGCCCCCCCCCCCCCCGTAGCGCCGCCACTGAACCCCTCACAGACAACATCAAAGGCTACCACGTCATTGTGACTTTTACCTAGTTAACCTAGACTCTCAAAATTGTTAGCAACATTAGGATCAAATGTGAAAAAGATCAAGAATATTATCACCCCTAGTAGGGAAAGAAACATGCTGGTGCAAGAAACAGTCCTGAACAACATCAAGAAACTCAGTGCCATTACTACCACTTAATTCCTCAGTCCAATCATTGTCTGGAAAATTGAAGTCACCCATGATAATAACTTCACCTTTAGCAGCTTTCCTAATTGAGTTAAATAACAAATTACCATTTTCTTTCCCACTATTTGGAGAGCGATAAACTAAACCAATTGTGACAACTGAACCAGCAGCCTTGTCAGAGTTATTTAAAGTTAACTCGCACCACACGGAGTTTACAAAGGATCCTTGCAGCTCTGGTTTTTCAACACTAACAATATTATTTCTGACATACAACAAGACCCCCCACCAAACCCCTTTTTGGTATCAACGCTATCTTGACGATAAACCACATACCCAGGATAAGAAACCTCAGCACTATCAATATCATCTCTTAACCAAGATTCAGTTACACCAAATATATCTGGCTTCATATCCTCAAGAAGTACAGCAAATTGATCCAATTTATTACAAACATTCCTAGCATTTGTAGAAATAACTTTTTAAGTTATCCCTGGAACTCCTATCCTTAGATCTCTTCTTAACTCTAATTAATCTATTGGTATTATTGTGACGGTTGTACTCAGAATGCCTATTGGTTGGGCCAAGATTATCCTTGCTGCGATTATCCTCAGTCCTCATCGCCCCCAAATTTAGTTTAAACCCATCTCCTCAACAGTAAAGTTTACCATTCCAAACAGTGTGGTCCCGGTGTTACCTAAGTGTAAACCATCCCTTGCAAACAAATCTCTCCTACCTTCAAAACATGACCATATCAACAAATGTAAATGAAAATTCCTAACACAAGCTACTTAACCCATTATTTAAAACTTTTAACTTATTGGATGGGACCCTGTCATCAAATCTTGGTAACCGTAAACCACAAATAGCAACCTTTGCTCTGGTCGAAGCTAGACGACACAATAATTCACGATATCTAGACCTTATGATATCAATTGGTTCCTCCTCTACATTATTTGTACCCAACTGAATAACAACCACCTCCTCATCCGAAACGATTTTGTTCACCCTTTCACTTACATCTTGAATTTTGGCCCCCGGCAAACACACCCTAACTCGTTTTGACCTGTCCATCCCACAGAACTCACGATCCACGTAACGTACAAGAGAATCTCCACACAATACAATTCGTCCCTTAGACTTTTACCCTTCCTACAGTCCTTTGGTTTTGTCTTCATTATCGTAAGTGTTCCCTTCATCAACGACCCGTCTTCTACCAGACTTTACAAAGTCTTTCTCGGCGAATGCCGGATTTCTCCTCCTTTGATACATTTCTCACAATTTGAATTGCAGCCTACTTACACCCAACCGAGGATATGTACTCAACTAGTATTCGCGTTTCCCTTTGATCGCCGTCCGCGAAGGTAGCGATCAGTGAGGGGAGTAAACACTCTTGTGGATGAGCAGTAAAGTATGGACGTTCAGAGGTGAAGGAACCTAGATAAGGAACAAAAACTTTCCAGCCCAAGCAGACTCTACAGAGTCTACTCTTCAACAGACAAGCTTTCGAAACTGTTATGTACTTCTAATGATTCAGTACTTTTTGACACCCCCTCCTTCCTTTCAAGCCCCTTACAAACAACATTCCAATCTCCATTACACCTACAGTCCTTTAATAATTACTCAAGTTCCTGTAATCTTTCACACTTCCTACAAGTAAAAATGAAACTTTCATCCGAAGCAGATGCAAAGTCACGAACAACTCCCGAATTTTCAAACTCAACCCACATATCAGATGGACTACAACAAATAAGTTTCCCAGGGACGTTTACAGTGACAGCCATAGTACAGAGAAAAAAACTAAGGACCAGGCCACCATAGACAAAAGTACAGCACATAATGAGGAAAGAAAACGAAACGTTAAGCCATGTAGTTATACTGCACAAATAACAAATTAGGCCTACACAAACAAAATGACACAGGACACAACAAGAACGAGGACGCTAACTTAGCCTAGCCTGAATGCTAACCAGATAGAACAGGTACGTGCAATGACAAGTAAGCACATGAAGGTACAGTAGCAACCTAGACAAAGAAACGAACAAGTATATAGTACAGGTATGACAAGAGTGAAACAAGAAACAAACGACCAGCTTACAAAAAAGGTAGTTGGCTAATTAATATAAATTGATTAAATTGGTTAAGAACTTGGACTCTAGTCAATTTATACTCTTAGTGTTCCGCGCACCCACCCGCCCTCTTTCTCTTAGTTTTTGCGGCAGATCTGGGTTTAAGGTTAAGGCACCTTTGAGTTTTGTTTTGAGTTCTGAGTTTTGCTCTTGTTCTTATTTCTGTTCAGTTTTTTACTATTTTTTATTACTTGCTTGAATCATCTACCCCCTTCGGACTCAGAATAATTTTCCTGGCCGTTGCTAAAACCTTTCACTTCGAAAAGAGTGTTTTGACTGGGTTCGTTTGGCATATTAACTGCTAGGTTCATGCAGCTCGAGTGCCGACCCGAAAGTGCCATTTCCGGCCATCTTGGTTTCTTGTACGCTCCGCGCCAGCCAATGGGTGGCGCTCCCCTTAGATAGCCTATCGTTACACAGCGCACTACATATACTTTTTGCTTGTTTTTTTCAGCTGAACCTGCCAATAGTGGTCTTGAACACTGCACCCCTCCCTTATAAAATTCTGGTTCGTGGTGGCGACGCCACTCAATTAGAAAAAAAAACACGCAGCCAGTAAGAAATTTGGGACCTTCACGCCCCCCAAAGATATGACCCTAGCTATGGCCCTAAATGCACATAACAGGGACTTAGACTGAACTATGGACTGGCCTTCCCTCCTGTGACAGAGGATCACAAGTGGGACAACGTGGCTTATAGATCTTTTCAATACTGTGCATCAACCTCTCACATTTCTATTCTTAATCACCGAGGTAAAGTACAAGAATGAATATTTCTTCAAACAAGATGAGAAAAGTAATCACAGAAAAAATAGAAATTCTGGAGATATGCTCAATGTCTAGCTTCAAATGTAGCACCATTTTCCATCTATAGAACACCCTGCTTAAGCAAAATTTTGCAAAGTTTAGGGAGACACCCGCTCCCATTAGACCCCTTTATCACTCATTCACAAGCCATAGCCAACCCCTCCCCACCCTCTGGAGAAAACCTGAATCCGCCCCTGCGACTCGTCCTCCAATTCACTGTGCCGCAAATTTGTCCCCTCCCAAGCAAAGGTCATATCCATCAGGGATTAAATGTAGGCCATTTATTCATTTTATATCATTTTATTTATTTATTTTTGTTAAACAGAATAAAGTAAAGATGAAGATGTTAAATTATCCGTTGCACCTCCACCTCAAAAAAAAAAGAAAAGAAAAAAGAGTTCACTGATTGGAAAGGGTCTGAGTAGACATATGCAGGAAAGATAGTTGATATCAACAGAGTCTTCGCATACTAGAAACAGTGGACGTCTGAAAACTGGTAACCGCTTTGGCGTAAATTTTACTCGCAACACCGTAAACGACCTTTTGCCTGTCATAAGGATTATGTTCAACAGTGATACGGGAAAGATAACTTTTGCACTCGGGATGAAAGACACAGCAAAGATAGGATATATGCTGCAGCTCCGAATATTTTTTTACGAGACGACGACCAACGCAAAACTGAACACAAAGCAAAACTGAATACAAATGCACATCTGTGAATAAACATGGCACATAATCTAATTACCTTAATAGAGAGAATTATATTTTTAGACTGCAACATTTAGTTCAGGAAAGAAGAATTAAATAGATTTAGTAGATAGCAGAGCTACAAGCTACAGTCTTTTATTGCTTTTGTCAAGCTTCAATTTACCATTCATCTCAAGGACCGCCAGGATCTTTATCTACACTGCTGTTCAACTCTGGACCAGTCTAGTAGCAGAGGATGCGATTGGTGACAGCCAGCAACAGTGATGTTCTTTAATAGTACGTTACATCTTACATCTTGTAACATCCATTTGATTGATTGTCTAAGTTGATGTGAACCATTTAGTAGTGTTTTTTTATTTGTAGTGCTAACTTGTCGTCCATAGTTCTTTCTCCAGTGCTCTAGTGTACACTTTTAGCATTTTGTTTTTAAATAATGAAATGCACCTAACCAGTCTTTCTTGCAATAGTTACAGCCCTGAATTACATTCTAAAAGAATTATCACAAGTAATTTCTGCCGGGTAACAGTATGAAACATTGACGAAACATTCTTTACATGTATTAATCGATGGTTTTGCTGTGCTCGATTCGTTTATCGTCAATTAATTGTTTGCTGATGGAAATTATGAACGAGTAATTTCGATAAATGTACCTTACATGTCAGTACTAAGGGACAATGAATGAGCCGGCTATCAAAGTTGGCAATTTTGTTGATTTTCACTGTGTTACCTTCGTAATAACTTATCACCTTCATTTGGTGTTCCACGCTCTTGTTGATCTGTTGTTTCTTTGTTCTTCTCTAATGTTATTCCTACGCCAGCTAGTAGTATTAGCAATGCACCACACAAGGAAAACAGGTCAACGTGAACATCCAAGAATAAATACTGCAGGACAAACTCGAAGAAAACGCTGAGAGTGAACAAAAGGGTTACATAAACTGCTTTTTCGAGTTCCAATGAGGCAATGAAACATTGCTGCACTAGAAAGTTTAAAAAACCAGCAATCAGGAGTGCTTCCCGATCACTTCCACATTTTGGAATCTTCCATTCACTGAAAATACCGACCATTGGAAGTTTTGTGAAAGTAGCGACGAAACCAAAGGCAACGATGACAGTAGTCACGTGAACTTTGCGCTTGAATATTTCTCTCGACATAACGAAGCCGGCAGCTGTAACTAAGGCACAACATAATGCAAAAACGGATCCAAGTAAATTAGAGACATAGTTTGACGTACCTTTCCGTTCCAGGAGCCCAGTGAAAGGCGGTTTTGATATTAAGGTTACACCAATGAAACTCAAGATTGAAAGAAAAAGTTGCAAGGCCGTATAGGCTTCCTTTAAAAACAGGGCGCTCAGAATACCAGCAAAGACAGGCATAGTGTTATACACAGACACGGCGTTTCCCATGTCAGTATAATTCAATGCTAGTGTCATAAAAACAGATCCAGCAGTAGCAAGTAGTGATCTAATGAGAAGTATAAGAGTTTCATTTTCTACTTCGCGTTTGAGATAAATAAATGAAGAGCTGTATATGGCACACGGTATAATACATATAAACATTATCGTGCTTCGAATCGCAGTCACCTCTATCGGAGGTAATCCTCTTAATGCGATTTTTGTAAAGAGATCCATTAGAGCTGCTAAAAATGCTGCGACAACTGCATAAATTAAGCCTCGCCTTCGATAAAAGATCTCTCCAAACCTCAATAAATTGATACTCCATGATTTTTTGGAAGCCATCTTGTGTGAAAATTGCTAGTCTTGGTCAAACCGTTTATAATATTCGTTCTCTTGAGTATTTCCACATCCAAATCTTGTGACATACCCGCACCCTGTAACGTTGCCATTCTAAGAGCGCCCTTGTTGTGACCTGTTTACACCCGAGAACTGAGCTAAAAAAAAAACATATATATCTACGGAAGCTTGGGGGTGTTGCGAGAAATCGACATGCATATAAAACATTGGCGTAACCGTTCGGTTTTGGAAAACCAAAAAAAGTAAGGGGTACTTAAAGAAGGAACTTTCTTGTTTTCCTAAATTTCCGGAATTTTTTTGATAATATTTCTCACCAGCAGCTTTTGCTTAAATCATGGGTATCTGCTGTAAATTTACTGACCTGCCAGAGTTCGCTATGTCATAGGAAACAGAGAGTGATTTCAAGTTTTCTTGGCAGAAGGATACTAATGGGGTCCCCCAGAGGTCTGTGTTGAATCCTCTTCTGTTTGTCGCTTTTATTTATGACATTGATGCTGACAGAGTATAGAGCCAAGAAGTTTGCTGATGACACTAAACTGTATTCTGATGTCTACTCTGAAGCTGGTTCAAAGACTTTTCAAATGGATTTAGACGAGTTTTCGCTTGATCTCAGGAGTGGCAAATGCTTTTCAATGTTGATAAATGCAAAGTAATGCATATTGGCAATAGTAATCCTAGGTATTCTTACACTTTGCATGGACAGCCAATGCAAGAGGTTTCTGCTGAAAGAGTCTACACAGATTTTTCATTACAACCATCTAGGATAGGATTCTAGGTATTAAGAAAAATTTGGTTTCCTGAAGCAAGACATTGTTGTTAGGCTCTGTAATCAGTTGGTTAGGCCTCATTTAGAGTATGCTGTTCAAGCTTGGAATCTATATTTTTCTGAAGATAAATATGTACTTGAAAGAACGCCAGTGCACGTTTACTAAATTAATTAGTGCCTTAAAAGATGTTTCTTATAACAGTAGGTTACTTCTCTTAAATCTCACTTCACTTGAGCTGAGAAGATTGAGGGGATTTGAGACAAGTTTACAAGATTGTTCATGGTATTTGAAAATTTATTCTTTTCAGACTTTTTCAAGTTGACAAATAGTAAAATTACAAAAGGTAATTGTCTTAAACTCTATGGGGATTCAAAGTAGAATCAATGTCCTTTGTTACTTCTTTTTTCAGAAGGTAGTGAATGAGTGGAATGGGTTGAGTGAGGATGTAGTGATGTCAAGAAGTATTAATGGGTTTAAGAATGCACTGGACAAGTACTTTAAGCTTTTTGGCCGGGTTTGAGTTTGACGCATTGTGCATTGTCTTTTTTTTTGTTGTTTTTTTTTGTAAGTTTTGTGCTTTTTCAGGGTCCTTGATGTCGACTTAATTGTCCCTCCTCATTCTTTTTTCCACTAAACTAAACTAATTTTATGAGGTGTTGGAAACATATTTGTAGACCTTTCATAAAAAAGGTTAAATTCCTATTTTTGCACATCCTTGCTCGCCCGAGTGGCATCAACGGTATTTCTTTTTATGTTTCGGCAAATAGTTTTCATGATCACAATTTTTTGATAGCTTCTAAATATCGAGATATTATGCTTGAGAAATCACCTCTTTTAGTTCATTAGCATTCAAAATCCTATGGCGTCACAAAACATTATTCGTAAAATGTGAGAGAAGGAAACTCCTTTTGTGTGGTTGCGGACAGACTGGATGTTGAATCCGCAGTACCCTCTCGTTTCTTCTGGGTTTTGTCCTTTCACATGTTATCATAAAACTGGATAAACACAGCAGTGTTTTCCGAGTTTGTATCTATTTCCCGAACCAGCCGCACTTTTCGGCTTCCTTATACTTCAAATGACTGTTCGCACCTAGTACTGCATAAGGATTAACAATACCTGTTATGATCAAATAAAAATCGGCGAGGAACAGAGGAGGGCTCAATACATTCGCTCAGCTCTCTGCGAAACACGGTGTCTTTGTAACAGGCGTAGGAAGACTGTAGCAACTTGCTTATATCCATTTGTAGTTTTCATATATAAAAGGTAATGAAGCAAAAATAAATAAATCAATACATGAAAGAAATGAATACATGAAAAACGTCATAAAAATAAGTAAGCCTATATTACCGTCACAACCACGAACTGCTTTTTTTCACTGAAATGATTGGTTAGTGGGCATTCACTACTTTACCAAGTGTGATTATTGCTTAGTTTTTGCTTATTGGTATATTAAAAATCCAGTGTTACACATAACGATAACAATAATAAATACAAAATATGCAGGTACGCCTATATTCAAATATAATTTAGCAATTACCACTGTCTCGACGGTAAACACGAAGATGGCAAGCAACCATCGCTTTAAATAATGAAATAAAACCAGTTCTGCGCTACCATCCTATTCGATTGAAATAATGACCTATCACCCCCCCCCCCACCCACGGCATATAAAGATACAGACAAATAAAATTGTCTCTGGTCAATGATTTTCATCGCAACTGTTCATTTTGTATATAATCCCCTGGCTATATAGGGACAGGGGGAATGCATACTGTAGTCCCCTATTTTCAGAGGTTTTTTTTTTTTTAAATGATCAAAAATTGCATTAAAGCAATGTATTTCTGTATGGGATGCTTTGAGGTACACAATCCACCAAATTTTTGCGATGTAAGTGATACCGCGACGCACGGTTATATTTTCCCTAAATAAGAACCCCAAACTTCCAGTGCAGCATCCCGGTAATAAATCAGTTCCGATCATCCTGCTTCTCACCCCTTCCCTCGCCCCCCCCCCCTCTCAAACAAAATTGGGCGCTTGACGTAATGTGTAACACATGCATATACTTACCACATAACGTCTGTAACGCGGAAGTTTTGTGTGCTATAGGGGTGTAATTTGTGTCACCCTCGACAGTTTTTTATTTGGTCCAGACGTAACCCTCTTTCACGTGCCCACCCCACCCAATGCCGGATACATAGGGTTGCATCCCAAAATATCCATGATTAAAATTATCAAGTACTTAGTCGAACTTTGTCTGACAATTCAACTGGAACTAACTTAAGTGCACCCTGGTGTGCCATGGATTTGAGCTAAAAATATTCTTTCGCAGACATCTCTCTGTTGCTCTCCTGTTCACGTTTTTGATGAAGAAACTTGTACACCATATTGCCAGCAACATTATTTTTATCTTAGTCCGTCAGATGTACCACACTTTCCCACAGTGGGTGAATCCATAATGCACACTTAAAAGGACTTAGATCCGCTCCTTTTCCCACTCATTAATGCTATTTGCAAATCATGGTACACCCCCACTTTCCAGGACCTCGCGGCGTCACTGCTACCATAGAGTAATACAGAGTATTTGTATTCTGGTCACATCTTGTTTTGTCTCGATATACCTGAATTGTTCAAATTTTGTGATATATGCAAATTTCGGGGATTTAAATTCAACACATAACCGGCAACTTAAAAAAGAAAAAAGAAAATCAAATACAAAACATCCACCAGATCTGTTTTAGCCAGAATCGTAATGAGGTATTTAACCAACCTTAATTAAGGGAAAGAGAATGTGTAAGTGTAACTAAAATGTCATGCCTGATTCTTAAAGCATCTAACTTGTTTTCCTTAAAGAGATATTCCACTGACATGTGAAATCGTTCTGAAATGGAAGAATCAATTTCTATGTCCCTACAAGCCTTTTAAAGAACTTGCTAATATGATATTCCGTTAATTCAACATATGGCGGATTAAGGAAAAACGTTTCTGGTTAAAAGAGATTTCCAGTTTCCTCAAGGTTTAAAAACTGCTATGTAACAGTGCAAATTATGACAAGACTTCTTTATTGATCTTTAAAATTGAGGAGGTTATTTAATCTTGGAATTGGCAACAGTGAAACTTTACATTTTGTAGCCTAGATTTCACCTTAAATTATGGTTGCACTTTAAAGGTCACATCTCTAAAACTATCGTAATGTTGCTTTTAATAATACAGGTAAAATTATAACGGAGTACAATGGAGTTGTGTTTGTATGATAACACATACTTCCCATAGTGCAAAGTACCACCTTAAAACAGATTTCTTAAATTGCATTCTTCTGTTTCTTCCAAACAGAACCTGCTAAGAAATTTTTTTTGTTGTTGTATGAAGCATCAATTTTCTCCAGTTGCCAATCCTTTAGGCTTGTCAAACATGACTGATGGTGATTTGCCCTTGTCTTCCCTCATCATTCCCTCATCTCCTCTCAGTACACGGCCAACCATAGGCGAATTGCGTCCGGAACGCTAACCAAACATTATAAGTGTGCCTGTCCGTGTCACTTGCCAATTCGTTCACAAAGGGAAAAAAAACAAGAGGGCAATCCACGGAGTTGCCTATCTCATCGCCAACATGCACACTGATTTCAATACAGGGCCTGCACATGGGAATTTGTAATAGTTTATTGCTAAGTACTTACAAAACGTGAAGTTAGTTGGTTTAATAGTTCTCAAGATATACTGGAAATGCAAATTTTGGGGCAAAATTGGCTTTTTTTCTAAAAAATCAGCAAATTTCACTCTCTTTACTACAAAAGTGATATACCTTGAAATTTTTCATTATCAAGTAAGTTTTTGCAAAATTTTGCATTAAATGCACAAATAGTTCTCAAGATATGCTGGAAATAGCAATTTTGGGGCAAAATAGTCTTTTTTTCTCAAAAATCCGCAAATTTGACTCGATTTACCATACAACTAATACATCTTGCACGTATTTGCATCATGCACAACCTTACCAAGTTTCATCTGAATCGCTCTTGTGCTTTTCAAACTATTCTGGAAAAACCACAATTTGGACAGGTCCGGACACCCACCCACCCACACACATACACGGAGTAAAGTACGTGTTCCATGTTGGCTTTGATTATTTCCTTAAATGCAAGGGGGTATATAGGGGTTAATCGAATTCAAAAGGAGGGGGGCTACTGTCTTTCGTTCTCTTTGATCGGGAGGGGATATGTCGGCCAGGCACCCAAAGAGAGGGCGCTATTTTCATAAGGACGCTAAGATAATCGAAAAATTAAACGAGACCCTAAGGGTGAAGTTTGATTGAGATTCTGCTGAAACATTACATGAACGGAAGGATTACATGAGAGATTGCATAATCGGATAAAGCCTCAGTTTTTAAAGCCAGATATGCTCAGGAACACTTTCTTAAGAGGGGAAGGGTACATCCGCACTTGAGTTTGTTGTAGCGGAGTCTGGGAGGGCATGTAATCCCTCCGTTCATGTAATGTTTCAGTAGAATCTCAATCAAACTTCACCCTTAGGGTCTCGTTTAATTTTTCGATTCTACCTCACCATTACATTTCACTCCGCAATTACATGAGACTTCAAAGCAGTGTTACTGAGCATGAGGACAATAAAAGAAATTGAAAAAGCCTGCGAATGGTGTGAAGTCTTTGTCTAATTTCTTTATGTGTCTTTGAACCTTTTTTGCACAAACATATGGATATAATATGAATTGTATTCTTACAAACTGAACACCTTTTTAGTAATTTCTAAATCCTCAGGGCGTTGTGTTCGCCATCTTGAAAAAATAACAAGCGTATCATTTACAACAGCTTTGTAGTAATCTCTTACCGATTTTGTGCCTAACTTAACACCACAATAAGCTTATAACAGATCCTTGTGCAGATGCTTAAAAGAGACTTTTCTTTTCTGATAGAAATGCAGGAATCAAGGTACACGTAAAATGCTTTTCCAGTCCAAATAATAAGTCTTACACAAGTACATTACTAGCCCGATAAGGGATCCTCTCAAAGTTTGCTGAGTCACTTGAAAGTAATGGGATTCATCGCTGACCGCTTAGTTTTCCAGGAGTGCCGTTGCAAAGGCATCGTCTGCGGTTACGATCTGTTTATTGTAGTACTTAGCAAATGTGGCTGCTGAAGACCACCCAGCAGTCTGTAATATGTTATCTATGGTGATTTTCCTCTCAAGGGCAGCTGAGGTTGCTGCCGCTCTTGTGCTATGTGCGCTATATTGCGAGATATCAACTCCAGCGTCACCCAGTACTTGTTTGAATCATCGAGTGAGTGTGCTACATGTCACTCGTTTATAAGGTGGTACAAAGCTAATAAAAAGTCGCGTATCGCTTCCCCTCAGTGACGATGTAACCTGAATGCAACGGGGAAGCAGGTCCATGACATCTAGTTTCTTATCTATGTCGTATTTAGTCAATTTCACAACAGGGGTTCATATCCAGGCCGTGACTGTTTCAAGGTATTCGGTAAAAGAAAAAGTGCTTGTTTGTCGTCCATATAAAGCTGCTTTGTATCGAGCATTTCCAATGACTGAAGTCTCTGAGCAGAGATTAAAGCATGCCACTAGGTGGAGTTGGTGATGAAGTGGGTGCACTAATTGAAGGTTTCCTGGAAGGGTTAAGAGACTTTTCCCCCTTGGTAGCAGCCTTGGCGTATCCATGGTCATGCTTAATACTTTCGTGTACCAATGTTGTGTTGACCCTTGTGGTACGATAATGACTCCTTCCGCCTGGTCGATTTGAACTTTCTGTAGAACCCTGGCGATGAGACTAAACGGGGGGCATAAAAATAAAATTTATGCCAATTGAAAGAGAAGGCGTCGACATACAATGCATCTGGGTCTGGCTTCCATGATGCAAATTGGCTAAGCTGTTTGTTTAGTCGTGATGCGAACAAATCGATTTGAAAGTCACCCCAAATGGTTGATATGAGTAGTATAGGGTACCAATATAGCCCCCCCCCCCCGAACCACGATAGCCCCGACCCCAAAACCACGATAGCCCCAATTTTGTCCTAGATTTGTACAAAAATGACACTTTTGGGGGTATCCTAGATTTGTACAAAAATGACGCTTTTTGAGGGGGGATCTTAGATTTGTACAAAATTGAGAGGTGTCCTAGAGTTGTACAAAAAAATGACACTTTTGAGGAGGGGGGTCTCCGATTTGTACAAAGTAAACAGAAAAAAAGAAAGAAAGTTGCATGTTTCAAAGAGAGGTAAGAGCCTGCTCTTTTTGGCATATTTGGTGGCCCTTAAAAGAGCCGTTTAATCGTTTCTTCACTCCTCCTCCTTGTATCTGCTGTTGTTTGGGTTGCTGCTGCTGCCGTTGTTGTTGTTGCTGCTGCTGCTGCTGTATGTTAAACTGTAGCAGAGCGTTGAGCTCCGCCAGCCGGGCGACATCACGTTGAGTGTGCAGTAACTGCTCCTGCAGTCGTTGCAGCTCAGCCATCTAGTAGGCGTTAGCATCGGCTTTGCCAACCTGGTTGGCCTCCCATGTCTCGTCCATTCTTTCAATTTCATGATCTTCTAGAACCCAGTCTATATCATCTTCTTCTTCTTCTCCTCTCTTGACGTCGTCTTTGACGATGATCGGGAAGTATTTGCATATCAGTATTTGTGCCATCTTACTGCTAGGAGAGTTCGATGCAGAATGAGCTTTTCCTCTGCAAACAGCCCTTTATATACTGTTGGATGGTATCAACGCGCATGCGTGAGCGTCGATGTGCGTGGGCACGCGCATAAGCGTGAGGGCGCGTGTCTATGTTTGACGCGCTCGTGCGCGCGCGTATGTTGAGTCGTATATTAGTCGTTCCCGCGCACGTGCCTCTGCGCATGCTCAATAGATGGATGAGTGGCTAAATATAGAGATGCTTCTCTCCCAAGAGCTCATTCTGACTCGAGAATCCACAAGGATCAAAGCAACATGACGGTGTACGCCAGCATTATCTACTATTTACAGTACGGTGTCTTGAAAGCACTAGAAGACACAAGAGATGACTGCGAGTCTCAGATAGCAAATAGTGAGAAGATTTTGATATCGTTCGATAATCAGGGTGAAATGAAGGGATCGGACGAATATTTTGAAGATTTCGAAAGTAACATGCAAGCCTTGACAGCATCACTAAACGAACTAGAATATATCGACGAGGTCTCGTTCGTATTGCGAAACGTACGAGCTAGAAATGTACCGAGACGTGCCAAGTTCTTGTTATCGTTACACACGACGGATCTATCAGCATTGATCGAATTTATGATTCGATATATCGGTGACTTGCGTAAAGCTGAAGTAGTACGGGCACAGAGACATTTTACGAGTGCATAGATGCCATGTGGCGCCTAAACCGATAACCGGTGACGGGCATGCAGCTGACATGTGACGCGCATATCATGTGAACCAGCTACGCGTCCACATAAAAAATCTACCCTGTATGAATTGAAATCATTTTGTTGTTAGATCTCGAAGGAGCAACATGTCATACCGATTAACTTTGTGGGACGAAGAAATAAGAGATGGATGGGAGATTCGCTGGAACGGCGAAAAGCAAATGCTGTATTTTTTCACAAACCAACTGGAAATGTGGTACCTGCTGTGAGAGATAACAAATCACGAAAAAAAGTATTGGCCGGCAAAAGGCCTGGAACTTTGTCGCCTCGTCGTGAAGCAGAGGCTAAACGTAGAGCTTTAGAGGCGTCAAACCTGACAGGGGAAGGAATAGAGATGATAGAGAGATGGGGTGCCGAAGTTTAGGAAAAAATCAACACAGCCAACACCGCTACCATAGATGCCTGTTTCATCTGCCGATGACATCGGTACCGAAGTGAGTATCGTCTCCACGAGAGACACGGGTGTTGAAATGGAAGAAAGGTTGGCACCTGCGTTGGAGGACGCAGCATTACAGAATACGGATGAGGACATTCTGGCAAAAGCCATGATGGAAGAGGGTATCGATACTGAAGAAAGTTTAGCACCAGAGTTAGAGGCAGCTGAATCAGGACCTGAGGATATTCTCAAAAATGCCATATCAGAAGCAGGTCTCGAATTATCAGATAGTGGTGAAGATGAATTAGACTCGTATCCACAGAGCGAAGGGTTCGAAGTAGATTCGCATAATGGAAATGATGGGTTTGACGTGGAAGAGGTTACTGAATTGTTTAACGAGGACGAATCGGTCGAGGTAGGTGATACTCCAAATACTTTACAAGACACTGATCAGTTGGAGACAAACAATGACTATGATGACGATGATGCTGTTCCTCTTCCTGATAGGATTTCATCCGAGAATGGACATCATGCCGATGTGAACGGTGATGATGAACAAAGAGATGACGACAGATGCCGTGTTGACCCTCGCGATTGTTGGCGGCTAAGCGGGCAGAGACAAAGACAGGTTCGACGGTTTCGTGCAAATTCCAACGAATAAGAAATCGTGTTCTCTGAGACAGACCTCGTGGAATACATTCGTGCGTGTGGTGATGTTATAGTGGCCCTATACGACATCATCGAAAGTATCATACACCATGCCATGGAAGGGTTTGCCCCCGAGGATATCGTAGCTATTGAAATTCAGCATCTAGCACTTCGAGAGGATATATTTGTTCCACTCATGCGTAGAGACCAGATGAATGCCGATCGCGTATTTACCATCCTCGAACGCGTAATGCAGTCGAACGAAGAATTTACTTTAGACGGTACCATGACCTTAAAAATTGTGAGGATTGAAAGCATGAATGGAGGTATCAATTCAAAAGTAAAGGAATGGACAATTAAGAAGCGATGCGTCGTATCGATTACCAATGAGAAGGACCAAATGTGCTTGGCACGAGCAATCGTCACTGGTATAGCACACCACAAGAAGCGCACAGATGATACTGTCAAGTGGAAGAATATTCGTGAGGGAAAAGGTGAACAAACGAGGCAAGCCAAAGAATTACATCGTATTGCCGGAGTTCCGGAAGGTCCATGTGATTTGGATAGTTTAGAAAAGTTTGAAGCTGCATTGCCCGAATACCGCCTGATTGTGGTGACACGAGGTAACGTGGAACCGATCATTCACCAGGGAAAAAACAAGAAAGGCCCACCAATTTTTCTATATTACCACGACAAGCATTTCGATACTATAACCAACATGAATGGATTTTTCAACAGTCGCGCCTTTTGTACTGTCTGTCTTAAACCATACGCTCACAAAAGTCGTCATGAATGTGTCATCAAATGTCGTGCGTGTTTGGCAGATTGCCCTTGTGAACCACAGGAGCCAGAGTGGTACTGTGAATCGTGTCATCGACATTTCATTAACTCGACATGTTTGGAAAGGCATCGTGCGACTGTTTGCGCTACGTATAAGAGATGTTTAAATTGCCAGACATCTTATCACACAAGGCACGGTCACACATGTGGAATATTTTACTGTAGCATCTGCCAGAAGGATCAACCCAAGGACCATTTGTGTTACATGCAGCCAATCCCAACGAAAAAAAAAGAAAAGAAACAGAAATCCGAGACTTTGCCATTGTACATATATTTTGATTTCGAATCACGAATAGACAGCAAAGACGGACGCCACGTCCCTAATTACGTCGAGGCACAGAGACGCTGTTTTACGTGTCTCGAAGTAGAAAAGGAGCAACGGTGTTTGGAAGGTTGTAAGGATCCGATCCGTTTTCGAGGTGACCGTACGGTGGAAAAGTTCTGCCAGTAGGCGTGCCGACATCCCGGTGCCATATTCCTGGCTCACAATTTGAAGGGCTACGACGGACATTTTATCATCGAGTGTTTTCGTAGAATGGGTATGACTCCATGTACACTCGTAACTGTGGGCTCTAAAATTACGTGCATGGAATATGCATTACCAAGAACATCGCGGAACAGATCGATCCAAAAGATCACGTTCAAAGACTCTTACAATTTTATCCCCATACCACTGGCTAAGTTCCCAAAGACTTTCGTTTTACAAGAAGAAAAGGGGTACTTTCCGTACCTTTTTAATACTAAGGAAAACGAAACTTACGTCGGACCATGGCCAGATGCATACTTTATCACCCTGAAACGATGAAATCAGGCAAGAGAGAAGCTTTTATGACTTGGTACACACAGCAGAAAGACAAAACGTTCAATATGGCAGCAGAGATGGAGACATATTGTATGGCGGACGTAAATCTTTTGCGAAAGGGATGCTTGAAATACAGAGAAATGTTCATGAAAATGGTAAACATTGATCCATTTAAGGAAGCCATGACCATAGCCCAAGCCTGTCAACGCGTGTTTAGAAAGATGTTTCTTGAAGAAGGCACGATTGCTGCTGTTCCACACCGAGGGTACAACCGACAGTCCATGAAAGCTGTAAAATGGTTGGAGTGGATGCGTCATCGACATAATGTAAACATTCAACATGCTCGAAATGGGGGTGAGTTAAAGATAGATGATTGGAAAGTAGACGGCTTAGACGAGAACCAGACCGCTTGCGAATTCCACGGTTGTGTCTGGCACGGATGTCCAAATTGTTATGTGGATCGAACGCGGTTAGTGCTGGGATCGCAAATGACCATGGATGATGTTTACCACAAAACAGAATTGAAGATCAAAACGCTTCGAGAAAAGGGGTTAAGGGTGGTAGAAGTGTGGGAATGTGAATTCGACAGACAACTGGAAAACAATCCCACCATGAAAGTCTTTGTGGACAAGAGCGATGTCAAACCACCACTAGATCCAAGGAACGCCTTCTTCGGGGGTAGGACCAACGCTACGAGACTACTTTACGATGTCAAGGAAGGGGAGAAGATTCGTTACGTCGATGTGTGTTCACTTTATCCATGGGTAAACAAGTACGGTCGTTATCCCATCGGACACCCAGATATCATCGCCGAGAACTTTCGATCATGGCACGAATACGAAAGTATCATCTATTGTAAGGTTTTGGAACAAAGGAAGCTACTTCATCCCGTTCTACCTTACAGGTCAGGCAAAAAATTGTTATTTCCTTTGTGTTCGACTTGTGCCGACGAGCGACGTACCACACCTTGCAATCACAATAACGAGAAAAGATCGATCGAAAGGACTTGGGTAACTCTGGAGAAAAAGAAAGCTGTGGAGAGAGGGTACGTGGTATCGAAAGTCTACGAAGTATGGCATTTTAACCAACATCGTCAATATGATCCCAGTACTGATGAGGAAGGACTATTCACCAAATACATCGATACTTTTTTAAAGAGTAAACAAGAAGCTAGTGGTTGGCCTCCTGATTGTACCACCGACGTTGAAAAAACAGCATACATCGAGGCTTATGCATCACAAGAAGGCATTCGATTGGAAAATATCAAGAAGAACGAAGGTATGCGATACTTGATGAAACTGATGTTGAATTCCTTTTGGGGCAAGTTCGGACAGAGAAGTAATCTCCCGAATAAAATCATAGTCAAAGATTTACGACAATTTTGGGAACTCGTTCATGATCCTTCTCGAGAATACAAATTGACTAGACTCGACGACTACACCATGGAACTGTCTTTCACGGAAAAAGAAGAATTTGTGGATGCCGGTGGTAACCGAAATATATTCATCGCTGCATATACCACAGCTCAAGCCCGTTTTAAGTTATACGAGTACTTGGAACGTTTAGAAGACCGCGTGCTCTACTTCGACACAGATTCGATCATTTACATTTCTCGAGAGAACGAGTACGAGCCACCTTTGGGAGAGTATTTGGGAGATATGACTGACGAATTGGCACCGGAATTTGGACCCGGAAGTTACATCACGAGATTTGTGTCTGGTGGACCGAAAGAATTATGCATACGAGCTATACAGTACGGAAACCGAGTCAATCACAAAACATTGCAAAGTGCGAGGCACTACTTTGACTGCGGACGTCTCTGAAAAAGTGAACTTTGACGAGATGAAGCGACTAGTGCAACATTTCGAAAAAGGAGAATCGGAAGTCATTACCGTTACAAGAAATAACGATATCGTTCGTAAAGGATTGGGTCAGGTATATTCCAAGCCGACTCACAAAACTTATCAGATTGTATACGATAAGCGTGTACTGATGCCCGATTTTAGTACGGTACCATACTGATTCTAAGGTCATGGACACCGAAAACGATTACATATATATTTGCAAGCTCGATAAAACGCCTCATTTTTCAGGTAGACGTCTTTGAGATCACATCTACATCATCCCAATGGCAAATAAGAGGTCGCTTGCCGTCGACGAAAGTTCTAACAAGAAAGGAATCGTCAAAAACTTGAATGAGAAAACAGCAAGTACGGCCGAACTTGATCCTCGCGTGATTGCTTTGGGTTATCACGTATATAGTGTATTGGACATCACCGTCCTCAACTTTTTGGAAGAAGCATTTAGACAGTATGATTACTTGCATTGTTACGGATGTGAAATAGATCACCCCAGCCAAATACATCACCCGTGCATTATGGAAGAAGCGATATACGACAAAGGGGCATGGGACGAAACGTTGAATTACATTGATGTAAATGACTTAGAGAAAACCTATAGAGAGATTTTGAAACGTGTAAGTTTGAAGGAACTCGCACCGTACACTTTTTCACAAATGTACGAGTCCATCATCGCAAAATGGAAGAACGACCCCTCAGACGAACCCACCTCTGGTGAATTTTACCTGTGTGAAGCTATCGATAAAAAGAAGCGCCAAGAACGGTTCAAAAAATTACGTAAGCAATTTCCCAATCCAATTCTAGAAGTGAACGCTGCTTGTTATGCTGCCACAGTCAGTCATAATCTCATACATCACAAGTTACGTATCCTGGCACTGAGAGAAGCTGCGGCAACAAAAGACAAATCGTTTGATTGTACAAAGGTCATCGCACAATTGAAAGAAGAAGAGGGGGAAAATCCAGACTTGTGACGCCATTTCGAGAGAATTCGATCATCTCAAAGATTCGTATCATGTGAAACGCATGTTGGAGCGATACGAGGGCATTTCATCATTCCTTCATCAAGCCGAAGCAAGCATGCACATTCCCATGTACTCATCGATGCGCAGATAGTTATAAAAGGGAGACGTTTGCACCGTCGAATCATTTCACATCAGAGCACGATCGAAGTCACATCAGAGCACGATCGAAGTCACATATCGCCTTTCGGATTAAGAAACATGGCATTTAACACCAAAAACGACAATCCAGAAATCGGAGAGAAATCTCCAGTCATTACTACCGAGTCTCCGTCTAAGCGGGTGACATTTGCTGACACTTTTGACGGATGGAAGAAAGGCAAAGATATCAACGGGGATGCCATTTGGCTCAATAGACAAACCGACGAAGTAACGAGGGATCGACCGCTACCTGGTAAACCATATCAAGCCCAACTTATCAGACGTGGCAAAGCACCTGTCAAACTGGCACCTGCTTTCGATAACTCCATAAGTCAGACGTTCGAGGAGACCAGAATCTGCATTGGGAACAACAGGTTCTCGACTGTCAACATGTGGCATGGCAAACCGAAGATTCACCTACGTCAATTCTTTACAGACCAGCAAGGGAACTGCAGACCGACAACGAAAGGCATTGCTTTGAGCAGGGACGAATGGGATACAGTGTGTCGACACATGCGACAAGTCAACAAAGCTATCATCAACCTCGCCAAACGAGCTGGGGTGTCGGAACGACGAGGGACGGACGAGATAGACTCTTCCTCATACGTGCTATTACCTTTGCTCTTACTTTAATTGTTGTATTTGTTTTAAAACGAGAAAGAGAGAGAAAATACAGATACAAAACGTATATTCTTACGAGGAACGGTACGTCAATGAGATATACCTCTAGCCGTGTCCTCGTTACCCATGGTGCCTTCATTTGTTCTCTATATCATTGAATGTACTACTCAAGCATCTTTCATTATCACTTTGCAGTTCGGCATGTCACAAGAGATCCGAAAACACATCGTCGGGGTGCGGAATGTCGCACGACAGATTGAAGGGGACATGACACCGAGGAAACTCAACGCTCTAAAAATAAAGCTTTACGAACACGCGCGAAAACTACAAAAGTCACCCATCGGCCATCAAATTTGTACACCCCTCGTAAAAATTCGTAGCGTCATTTTTTCATGGCAGGTGCTGAGGAATTTCGGCTCGAGGAAAGTGTCTACAGAGCCATGAAAAAGCAACTCGCTAAATCAGCTAACGAAATGGCTACGAGGTTAAGTATCACACGTCAAGCCTGATGACTGTCATTTGTTTGTTAGAAGAAGAAGAAGAAGAAGAAGAAGAAGAAGAAGAAGAAGAAGAAGAAGAAGAAGAAGAAGAAGAAGAAGAAGAAGAAGAAGAAGAAGAAGTCAATGATCTGTTACTACACAGGAAAACTTGGCATCCCATAGGTCGAGACATTATTGCCCGTGATTTAAAAAAACTAAACGTACCTCGAGAATTCATCGGAAGTGACGAAAGATGGCACGCAATGAATAGCCATTCATCATCATCATCACCACCACCAACACGAACACCGACTACGAGAAGGAAGGGTAAACAAAAACCGCACAAAAGGCAACTTTCTGATGACCTGGATGATGCATTATTGGGAGCTTATTACGGACTTCGAACGCCACCAAAGAACCCCAAAAGTGGATTTCATATAAGGACGCGCATTAGGAAGACGAGTTAGTGTACATAATGGCGAACGTTGGACATGAACCATTCTTCCAATTTCGTGATCTCCTGAAAGCTTTAAAGTGCACTTCGGTGTGTTGCGGTGGAACGCTCATCAACGCTAGTTACAACGATGAACGAGACGGCACTAGGCACGATTCTCAAAGAAGTTTACTACGACGTGTCACATCCAGGTGGTTACGGAAGTATAACAAAACTTCTAAAATACGCCAGGAAGAAACGGCCTGAAACGACTATCGCGGAGGTAAAACGATGGCTAGCCTCACAGGATACTTACACTTTGTACAGACCGGTCAGAAGAAAGTATGCAAGAAATCGAGTCTTTGTCAAGGGGATCGATGACCAATGGCAAGCCGATCTAGTAGATGTCAAATCTCTCTCGAGACACAACGACGGTGTGAAATTCCTATTGACGAATATAGATGTATTTTCAAAATATGCATGGGTCGTACCATTAAGGGATAAAAAAGGCAAAACGTTAGCTTTGACGTTACGTGACCTCCTTCAAGAGCGAAAACCCAACAAGTTGCAGACGGACAAAGGCTCGGAATTTTTTAATCGTGACGTCAAACAACTTTTGAAAAAGCATGACGTGCATCTTTTCTCCACACATAATGAAACCAAAGCCAGCGTTGTTGAAAGACTTAATCGTACGTTTAAAGAAAAAATGTGGAAATATCTGACTGCACAAAATACGTTAAAGTATTTGGACGTTCTACCGGACATGGTTACGGCTCTTAATAATGCTCATCATCGAAGTATTGGGAGATCGCCTTCGAGTGTCAATGCTACCAACGAATTAGAAGTGTGGCAGCGTCTTTACCCCAGTGATACACGGACACGAAGAAGAACACCAAAGTATCGATTTCGGTTAGGCGATCGCGTGAGATTGAGTGTGAGTGTACGAACGTTTCGTAAAGGTTATTTACGAAAATGGACAGAAGAAATTTTTAAAATAGTTCGAAGGATCCCCAGAATTCCACCAGTCTACGTGCTAGAAGATTGGGACGGCGAACCTGTCGAGGGTACGCTTTACGAAGAAGGATTGCAACTGGTAAAGAAACACGACCGTGACATCTTCAAAATCGAGAAAATCATAAAACGACGTAAGACCAAGGACGGCAGAACGATATATTTTGACAAGTTTAATAGCTGGACAGATCAAATCGTTAAATTGTGACGTTTACAACAACCGATGTCATTTACCCTTCGAAGAGCGTATCAACGAACATGGATTCCTTCTACGTGGTTCTACCGAGTAATAGTTCTATGGATTTTTATCCTTAAAATACTGTTACACACTATTTCGTCAGATTGAGCAAACCCATCCATTTAACAGGAAGTTGGGAAGTCGCTATGAGTAGCATTTACTACACTCGTTCCTGGTACGACATCCCTGAAGATAATAGTTTAATTCATTACAAATATAGACGAGACGCTGAGTTTGTTGACGTGCCCGTGGGACCAATTATGTTTCTAGGCCATGCCAAACTGGCAGCCTATTTCACTGAAAAGTGTAACAATGAGATTCTGTGGGATTATTGAGCCCATGATGGCAGAATGACTGCTGAAACGACGTCGGTCAGAGCAAATGTTTTAGAAATCAAAGTTGGGGGACGTCTTTCAGATATGATAGGTTTCAACCATGTCAACGTGGACCCAGAGAGAGATTATAAGTTGATCGGTCACCGAGCAGTCGAGGCTCATCCTTTTCATCAACTCTTCGTTTACACAAATATCATCGAACATCATCGAGTCTGGGGCACTACGGCACCACTTTTGAGAAACTTTGAGTCTGCAGATAAATTTGGAAAAGATTGTTCTCACGAATTTTCAAAACTGCATTATAAAAATGTCAGTTCGAATAACATCGACACCATCGAAATCGATATAAGGGACGACACCGGTAACCCAATATTATTCACTTTCGGTAGATCGATTGTGACTTTACATTTCCGACAAAAGCCGATCTCACAATGAGTGGTTTACCCGTGTTTAGTGGCCCTTACTACCAAAAAGGACATGGATTAGGAGGTATTCTTGGCGTTTTTAGAAGTGCGGCACCCTTTCTGAAACCTGTTTTGAAATCTGTGGGACGTCGCGTACTAAAAGCAGGTGCTGGTGTTGCACAAGATGTCTTGGATGGCAAATCGTTTGGAACGTCCTTGAGAAGTGGCATCAAACGAGGAATGAATGATTTTCTTCAAAGTGGTTCCGGAGCAAAGAAAAGAAAACGTTCGAAAGCTATGAGAAAGAAGAAGAAAAAGACACGTCGCAAGACTATAAATAGGAAACGTCCTGCGAAACGTCGCAGTTCGAAACGACTCTCTGGAAAGAAAAGACGTCTTCCGGATATTTTCGATTAATTAATTCCATCATGCACCCTGAATCTTGTGAGTGTAGCAAGACCGAAATGGATCTGTTCACGGTACCGCCAACTCAGGTGGTCGTGGACAGAGGTTCCTGGGAGAAAATCAATCCTACGTCGGGTCTATCAGTACCGTACGAATTTGACATATCTGGAACTGATGAACAATATCTCGATTTGGAAGAAACGCAACCCTACGTCAGATTTAAAGTTAACGAAACCAGATGGCACAAACCTGGCGACTTCTGGTGGAAGTGAAGATACAGTTGCACCCGTGAACTGTACACTACATTCGCTATTCAAACAAGTTGATGTGGCTCTAAACGGCCAGCAAATTTCCGATTCGTCTTCCATGTATACATACAGAACTTATTTGGAAGCACTTCTCAATTACGATGACGAAGCAAAACGTGGTCAATTAAGTGGCGCACTTTACTACAAGGATACTACTGGTTTCTTCGACATAAACGACCCTACCAGAACGGCCAGCGGTAACGCAGGATTGGTAGCTCGAGGTAAACACGTTAAAGGTAGCAAAGAAGTCACCCTTTTAGGTCGACTACATATCTTCCACGTGAATCGATACTTGATGAATGGTGTGAATGTCAAAGTGACACTGATTCCCAGTACGGATGCCTCTGCGATCATGTCATCCAACACCTCTCCGGCCCAGAAAATCAAGATTTTGGATATTGCGCTTTACGTTAGAAGAGTGACCCCTAGCCCCACCATCCTTCTACATCATGCCAAGATTCTCTCTTCGGGAAAAACTGCCAAAGATCCAATTACTCGCATTCAAATGCGTACCAAATCGATCCAGAGTGGAACTAGTAACGTTATTGCGGATCATCTTTGGCTCGGTCAACTACCACGTCGATTACTCTTTGGACTCGTAGGCACCGCACACTTGAACGGTGATTACGCAAAGAATCCGTTTCGATTTCAACACTTTAATGTAATGCCGTGGGTAAGGGGAGCCCGGTGGTGACATGGGGTTGAGGTGGTGGTACAAAAGTATGACAAACAAATCTGACACGTAGACAACTGTTTGGTTTTCGAGTCTCTAATTCCCAATCAAAAAGCTCTGGAGAAAGTAAAAGAAAGGAAAAAAATCATAAACAACAGGAAGAAATAAAAATATATACTACAAGACAAACACACGTCGAAGACGAACATATTACGACACACAGAGACGATTGGACAGACACAAAATTGATAAAAAGAATAAGAGGACGGTTTCGTATTGTTAGGTTAAATTAAGAATTATTAAAATGTGGAAAACTCCTTTAACTGTGTTATTCATTGGGAATACTCCTTTAAGTTTTACCGACGTTGATTATTACGAGATATATAGTTCAATAAAATCATCAAGTCACATGACCTGTACATCACTTTCGGTAGAAGTTATAAAAGACACAATCCCTGTTAGGAATTACTGAGCAATGTACACCTAATAAAGCAAAACCCCTGGTCATTCTCTAAACAACCATAATTCCTCAACTTGCAACACTGTAAAATAGCAGCTCCAACAATGGTTGCATTTAAGCTAATTACCAAAGTCATTGAAAAATGTGTACAATATTATGTCACCAAAGAGTAATTTAAATCTACAATGATGGCTTCCAAAATTCCTGAAGAGCATCGAACCTATTGTTCCTAGGACCCTTCTATACACACAAATAATATGTCAACTGAAACGATTCAACTCCGAATACGTATTGACATTGAAAATCATGAACAACGATGTCATTTACCATCAAGTCATGCGAGCAGTCATTTTAAAAGCAAGCTCTCGCAAAATGAGGGCGCTATTAACAAATGTACATTACTGACAAACTGCGACCAGTTAAGGCTGTGCAATTTACTTAGCTCGAGTGACGTACAAACTACGAACTTTGACACAGCTCAGCCCGTTAATTCTATGGGTCTTAAATGACATGTAAGTTCTTATAATCGTTTGATGAAATAAATGAACTCTGACAGAGGGAAAGGAGACTCATAAGGACCTCTGAAAATAAAGAGACAAAATATTCGAGCTGTTCAGCCTAGTGTTACTGCATATAGGAGCCTAACACACTGAATACACATACAACTAGCAATAACACCTTAGGCCTTCGTAGAAAAATAGGACAGATACTTCGGACCGGAACTTGACCGAAACTTATCTTCATCCTAAGTTATTTGCGATAAGAATACAAAACGTATAATTACCCCATTGAGCTTTTCAGTCTGTAGACGGCTTTGATATAAGACAGGATGCCCTTACATCACTTTTAATTTAAACAAAACGACAAAGCTTGAAGTCGAAAAATAGTACGTCTGTTGGTCTCAAGTGAAAATAGTGATATGGGCCAAGACAAAGGACCAGCAGAGTACCGAACACTGTGACGGATTTCCGAGTCTCGTCGCAGGGAGGAAAGACATCTAGCTATCTATACGGGAAGCCGTTAGTGCTCAAAAATCTATGGCCTCACATTAAGGTCAGTGAAATAGCGGTCCGTTACGCAGGTCAACTCTATCCTACTGAACCTTTGAAAATCAACTATGCTGCCGACGACGAACCCTCCAACGACACCGTCAGGGCTTACGATACCCTCTTTACTGCCCTACATAAAAAAAATCGCGACGAAGGTTTTGACATTTCAAGAGAAGAATACGGAAGAGGATACACTCTGTACACTTTCGACTTTACACCAGATCTAGCGGAAGGGACACACTACAATGGAAAGCAAGAAGATAGTTTGGACCTTTCCATAAGATTTGCAGAGGCTACCACTGCAAGTGCTATGCTGATATGCTACGCAGAATTTGACAATCTCGTTGAAATCGACAAACACGACAACGTTTGTTTTGACTTTATTCGCTAACTGAACCATGGATAACCACACCATTCACCGTATCTTAGAGAGAGATCCTTTCACCTCTCCTGTGTTCAGAGGTGTATTCCCATCGAATGGTCACCCTCCACTCGAGCGCAACGCTTGTTACGTTTTCAGCACAGACCCTGCATCTTTTCCCGGAAGACATTGGGTGTGCACCTACGTTCCCGATCGGTAGAATACTTCGGCTCATACGGAAGACCATCCACCACCGTACCAGGGATCGCTCGTTTCATAGGAACTTTACCAGTCATACATAACACGAGACAAGTTTAATCTCTTTACTCTAATGCATGTGGATTCCATTGTATTTACTATTTACTCAATAGGTGCAGAAAGAGATCTATGGGTGTCATCGTGAGTGGTTATACGAAAGATCCACGTAGAAACGATAAAAGTGTAAAGCGTTACGTCAAAAGAAGATTTCGAACTTTGTTTTGAAACTTTAAGCACAACAAAACAGAGAAAAAAAAATATTTTCGAGTTATAAATTTTTCTTTTTAAGGTTTAAAAATGTGTTTTCAATAGTTAAATTTTAACATTTTTACCTTTTGTGTGTAAATTCCATACGTTCTAAATGCACACAGATTGCGTTTTTTAAAGTTAAATTCCTTAATTAAAAATATAAAAAAGTTTTTTCATCTTTAAAAGTACATTTTAAAACTTGTTTTCGACATTTTAAAAGTAATTGCAGTGATAACAAAGAATACTTCAATGAAGGAAAGAATTATCTATGGTTGCTTTCCACTATTCGGGGCGTTGGTCGGGGCCCCGTTTATGTGTCATTTTTGTACAAATCTAGGACAAAATTGGGGCTATCGTGGTTTTTTTTTGGGGGGGGGGCTATAGTGGTACCCTATACTACTGATATGGTGTGAAACACTTCCGGGTGGAGCATCCATTCTGTATTAGTTTGAAATTTGAGGGACAGCTTGTCCGCGGTAGTATTACACCTGCCTGGCAAGTGATAACACGATAACCATACAAGTTTATGTTCAGCCCAAGTCCAGATGTCCTTGACCACAGTATTACATTGTGAGGAGTGAGTTCCCCCCCCCCCCCCCATTGATTTGACATATGCAACAGTTGTCGAACTGTCTGTAAATATTCTTATATGTCTGAAGCTCCCTTCTGAGCACAAAGCTTTTAAAGCATAATGCACAGCCAATAATTCAAGTACATTTATGTGATGCGCCCTTTCTTTATGCGACCACTTGCCTTGCGCTTGTGTGGAAAGTGTGGGACAAAATGCTCCCCATCCAGATAAGGAGGCGTCAGTTTCTAAGATTAAGTCTGGGCTTATCTCTACAACGTGCTTGTAAGCTGAAGGAAGATTAGCTTGCCACCAATCTAATTCCTCATATTCGCTCATACTGATTTGTGCATCAAAATTTCCTTTATATTTTTGGAGGAGAGCGATTTTCATCGTTTCCATCTCTCTATAGTGGAGCGGCCCATATTGGACCCCTGGCATAAGAGACACCAAGATACCAATTATGTGTGCCAGGTCCCTTATGGTTTTCCTACTCTTCTGTCTGAACGTTTGTATCTCATGCAGACGGAGTAGTTAAGATTCTTTCTGGTTTTGATCTGACAGTCATTGTTCGTGGGTTTAGCTCAAACTCAAGGAATATTAAAGTGTTCTTCGGTACCAGCACAGATTTTTCTGGATGAATGAGGACGCCTGACTTTTAGAATAATGTACCTGCTAGGATAACAGCCCGTGTGCACTCATGTTCAGAGTTAGCTTGTATATAAAAGTCATCTATATAGCTTAAGCAATTGACGCCTTTTTTTCCAAAGTTCTGATAGAATGGGCTTTACCAGTTTGGTAAAAATTCTTGGCGATGAAGCTTAGCCATTTGGTAAGCAGGTGTATTGATACACGTTCTCTTTACACAACAGTCTCAAATATTTTCTGCTTGCGACACTAACCTGCACTGAGTAGTAGGCGTGTTTGAGGTCAATTGAAGCCATGAAACATTGTGGTTGCATAAGACGCAAGGCAGATTGTAATGTGTCCATTTTGAAGTGCCAATATTTCACACTTTCGTTCAAATGCTTCAAATTCAAAATCATTCTCTATGAACCATCTGGTTTAGGTCTGAAAAACACAGGAGATATAAACTCCCCACGGCAGTGATGTGTTTCCTGCAAAACGTCCTTTGCAAAAAGTTTTTGTATTTCTTGCTCCATAAAGAGCTCTTCACTTGGAGTTTGGGGCGCACAGTACATTTTTGATTAACAGTATTGAATCGGTCTGCACTCGTCAAATTCAATGTCATAGCCAGATACACAGTTTAAAATAGATTGATCTTGTGTAACTTCACGCCATCGAGCAATGAAGTATTTCAGTCTGCCCGCAACTAGTGCATTTTGCGACTGACAATTTACAGTTAAAATTGCTCTTACGCCACCTACTTTCTCTCTGTATGGTTCTTGGACCGTTCCTGGAATGGTTGCCCGTAGTTTCTGGTGGGCATCTGGCGTTGGCCTAAAAAGGCTGATAGCGCTGTGCGTTTCTTCCACGACCTCTTGCTTTACCACGAAATGAGGTGGAACCTCGTCCTCTGCCACGAGGAGCCAAACATCGCATGCTTAGCTTATTGGCATCGTTAATGTCTCGGAGTTTCTGTGATAACTCATCTCCAAATAGGAGAGTTGAAATCGGAGTGGACTTGTCACAGAGATTTTTAAAATCAGCTTTGACTTCCTGGCGGATAAGCTCTCTTCTGTTGTAATTTAGGTCTATATTGGCGGAACCAAGAAGCACCAGAGCATCGGTAAGTCCAGTTATAATGGACTCCTTGTCAAGGGATAACTTGCACACTAGTAGATCACTTAGAAGGACAGTTAAGGCCGACATAACTTTAACATTCAGCATTTGAAGCTTCTGTAGCTTGATATCTGTTGTTCTGGTTGGTGTTTTTATATTGTCCCAAACCAGTTTGTTGACCTGAGTCGTTTGCAGTAGCTGGACATTCTCAGGTGTACGGTATTTGCCACATTTTTCTTTCAATTTTGCCGGCGATAATTTGTTGATGCAAATATTATTCAACAGTGAGGCAACCTTTTCTTCTACTTTTGGACCACAATTTACGTCCAGATTAAGATCGGAGACCAGAACGCTGAAGATTTTTTGTTCTTCAGCCTCTTTGGGTGCATCATCTATAGTGATGGTGCCTGGGTTTTCTGCCGAATCTAATTGTGATTCGCACAAGAGGTTTTGAATTTCTTCATCGAAGTCGATATTGTGACCCTTTTGATTTAAGGAGTGCACAGATTCTACATCACTCACATGAGGGTTGCCAGGCTGGTCCTTTGCCAACGTTTTCTCTGCAAGTTGGTTTATTTATTTCTGCATTTGAGCAAGAACCTCCTTCAAATCGTTCTTCTCGGAGGTTTCCTTTTCACTAGGTAAGTTTGTTCTAGATGGCCCTGCTATGTTAGCTGGGGAAGGTGACACATTGTCAACCTCCGTTCCTTCATCATAATCAAGTATGTCCTTCATCATAATCAAGTATGTCCATGATGATGAATTTTATTGGACCTCTATCTTTCAGATAAGGCAGGATGCCAGAAAGATTCTAAGCTTGATTTAAACCTGGGTGCTCCGATTAAGGTTTGTATACTAAGAGCATGGGCATTAGTTTGTAGGCTTAATTCTCTCGTATGAGTTTGGCCTATGTACACTTCAGCAGGGGCTATACTAACGAAAGAAACTCACATACCAAGCAAAATACTGGTAGTGACTATATAGTGCACTAGGACAGCAAAATACTTCCAGTGCTGCTGTTACTTCTCCCTATCCCATGTACAAGGCACACTTCCAATTTATGGGAGAACAGTTTGGCGTCCACGACTAATACAGTACAAGTTGCCTACAAGTGACACTGAACAACGAAGCCAAAGCTTAAGCAACCGTTCCTAAGGAGAACAGAGACTTCAAAAACCGTATTACTTCTGTAATTGAGCTTCTTGTAGATAAGAAGGCAAAGGAAACTTAAGCCTGTACTAGGCGGGAACTGAAGCTTTTGAGATGAACTCAACCGTAGAGAGCGGGCAGCAGGTGCATCCGTTCTCTTCGGATCCAGATCACGCACTGAGGCTTTATCCGACTATGCAATCTCTCATGTAATTGCGGAGTGAAATGTAATGGTGAGGTAGAATTCATTTGGTAGATACCAAGCTCAAAATGGCGAATTGTCCGGATTTGAAACTCGGTTGAGGTACCCTGCTATAGAGCAACATCAGTCGCTTGTTTTCAGTGATATCACTGTAAAAATGATCTCTGCTTACAGATTGCTTCATGTCATACTGATTTACCTATTTTTAACATTCTATGACATAACAAAATTGGTTTGTAGTTTAAATAATAGAGATAATTTGTGACTTACACGTTACATTTACCACAAACGATTGTGTAACATATTCTATGAATCTCTCCCTGTTCAGCTAGTGCACAGTCGTTCATTGAGCGCGCATCGGACACTCGGACGTGACAAGTAGCGTGTAGTATGTAGTACGTGTGTACATGCGTATGTAGGTTCTTTGCAATTACAGTAATTCCGTAAACAATACAGTAACGTTATATCAATATCATACACAGTAGGCTAGTGCCCTGATTACTACTAGTCAGAATCTACACCACAGCTATACGTCTGTCGTGCAGCTAATTTAATTCACTGAATTTGATGCTGAAAATAGCAATGTAGTTCATTTGCGATAATCATGGCTAGACTAGGCTAAGAAAGTTCTTTCGGGGACGTTATGTATTGAATATCCGGCATAGGCCTAGGGCAAATCCTCGGTCGCTCTCATCCTGTTTTAATCCAGACCTAATTAAGTTACATTTTGGTTATTGCTTACGTCAGCTAGCCCAGGCAAAACTTAGACTGATACTAGCCTAAGTACCGGATCGGAGTAGCCTAAATATTCTATTGCTCCTGGCTGTCCTAAGAACGACTCTACGAACTATTGACAAAAAAACCATGCCAAGCCTAGGCAGACTTAGGCGGAGGTAGGCTTGCACCTACGTCACTATGGGTCTAAGTTAGGTTAGCATCTGACCGTCTGGGGGTTTGGTCCCGATTTTGTTGTGCTGTGTTAAAGTGGCCTCTAACGTTAGGCCCATGCACCTCCCATGAAAGACCCATGCAAAAGAACAAATGAAAAGGATTACTTGCAACGTACGTTATATTCGTTATGGTACTTCACAAGAAAGTAACTTCACGTTAGAGCATATATAGGTTCGACAAGCTTTATTGTTATCTTGCTAGGGGGTCTATCAAATTATTAGTAGCATATGCTAGGCCTAATTATAAGTAGATTATGCTTAAGGTCTTATTGTGAACGTAATCAAAGAAGGATGTAGCCTAGGCTATCGTTAGGCCTGCTTAAAAGTTTATTCTAAGGAATTTTCACATGGGCCCCCTGTGAATGTGGCTTACTAAGTTAAGAAGTGAGGGTTAGGCATTCACTTTGATTGAACTCTACATTAAGTTACTTAAATTAAGAAAGTAACATAGTAGTTTCTAATTCCAATCAGTCAATAGCTCCATGATGATTTGCAATAGCTTGACTCAAGCTCACAGACATGACTCTAAACTCAGTAGCAGCAAATTTGCAACTTCTTGACATACATGTACACTTAGTAAGTTATTTCATTACTTCCACTCTAGCACCCAGGCTCTTACTACTTCCATCACATGTTTCAAGTTTTTTTTTCACAGGCTGCATTGCATCCCCTTCAAAAAAATCTTAGGAACAACTACTGTAATTACAGAAAAACTATATTCTAACCATTTATCATCACATTCCAAGGGAAAAGCTGTTCCACGGAAGATACAAACAAACTCTAAAATTAAGCAAACTCAAATTAGGCAAACCTTTATTTCCAGCAGGTCTTCTCAAATTGGTACACTGTACTCAATATACAAT
Organism: Stichopus chloronotus; assembly: GCA_021234535.1. Lineage (NCBI taxonomy): Eukaryota > Metazoa > Echinodermata > Holothuroidea > Aspidochirotida > Stichopodidae > Stichopus > Stichopus chloronotus. The sequence continues at coordinate 15,206,475 of CM037841.1, read as the reverse complement.
CTACTTACTTTTCTAACCAACAGTATCTTGACTTTCAATTAATAAATCTGCATAAAATAATGTGTAAATTGTTACACAAATGTTAATCACTAAATGAAACAGCACATAATTGAGCTAATAAAGACATTTATTCAATACATTCACCATGTGATCATTCCTGGTTTGAAAAAGAGATGACTCATTTTCAGCATCATTTTGTACCTGTAATGGCTTCCCTGCAAAGTTCTGAAGCAAGCAACATGCCAAATGTCAATACACAAAAAATGTCCTCAATGTAAACATTTCCACAATAGTTCAAGTCTGAGTTAGTAGCCTATAATATAATACCTCTACCTGGTAATGCAGGTTCAGGAAAATACAATCATATCTTAGTATTTTTCAGATAGGTCCTTCCAAAGAACATTTTTCATAACTTCCCCACCCCCTTTATTGCAAATCATAGTATCCTTTCAGCTTAATCTTGTCATAAGTCTGTTTTAAAAGGAAGCCTCTGTGTCTGATTAAGTCTTTCTGACCATCTTCTTCTGGAAACAGTTCTGTCACACTGTCTGTCACAAGGCTAGCAGTGACCAGTCCCAACTACTGCTGGTATTCTGAAAAGTAAATTGGACAAATAATCACAAAATCAAAAAGACCAGGGCTAAGAATGTTTCCAATCTAGCATAGGTTAGCATACAAACATAACAGGATGTTGAACATCACACAAATCAGGTTTTTCTTTAGTAATATTTTGGCCTGCAGGTAGTACTTCACTAGTATGTGACTAGCCCTATGCTTCATACCTGGCAGTTATAAATTAGCAGGATGAACGTTGGCCCAATATTCTATTCTTCTTGACTCTAATAGTCTAATTAATTAAAGGGAGGGGGACCAGACTAACGTTAGAGTGGAGAGCATCAAAACCTGAAAAAGTTACCTAAAATGGCTGGGAAATTATTGTTTTGAAACTAGGGATCTAAATCACTACAGATCAATGTGGTTGTAGCAGCTAGAGGCGTTGTTTAGTGCGAGCAAGTATATCAAACGGTGTGGTGCACGAAGTTTGAGGTTAGTAATGTACAGGTCGGCAGTATCCAAGCTATACTCGCAGTAAAAAACCATTATCAATTCAATATATAGCCTAGACTGATCTATGCACTATGTACTGATACACTGCTCTGTGCGTTGCAGACAAGCTCACTTACATCACACTGTTTACAGTGTAACGTAATGTAACATTGCGCAAAGCAAGTATGCGCTCAAATACTATCACATGAAAACTTTCCTGCTTTGTATAACTTTCTACCATGGTTCCATAAAAAAAATAACAGTTCAAGAAAATATGTAACGATGCTCTAAAAAAGCTCACCAAAGCAGTGAATTATTGCTTACCGTCGTAGATAAAAGTGATTTATGACACTTATTGGCTTCTCGGATGCGTCGTCGAGTTGTCGTAGGACAGTAAGTACATCCAGTCACATTAAACGAAACGACTGGAAGTTCGATCCTAGTGGGTACACTAAACGAGCTTCAATTCCGGACAAGTGTCCCTACACTGTATAGGAGTTTGGTATCTACCAAATAAATTATCTTAGTAAGGGCGCCAGAGTCATATATATACGGCTCTGAAGGACGCTTAGATAATTATCTAAGTAAAGACGGCAGAGCCGTATATAGAGAGAGTTTGGCCAACTGGCATTTTGTGACGTCACAAGTGAGCAAAATAGGTTCAGGTTGTAGCAGTTGCGCGAAGTACGTTTTACCAGTTGCGCGAAGTAGGAACTATCGTGTGCACACAGTGTGCGGATCGCGGGGACGTAAACGTTACTTGCGTAGAACGCAGGCAAATCTTTGTGGGATTAAATAACTGATTCGTAAAAAACTCAGCGAACGTACTATATTTCTCAGATTAATGTAAGACTGGCATTCCGTTAAAGAGGCTCATTGAGTTGTTTTGTGAAATTCACTCAATTTTTCTAAACCGGTCAAGTTTCCTTCACATACTAATGACAAACAGTGAAACTAAAAGGATCCCAAAGTTTTACATACGTTGGAACATTAACGAGTGAGTAACCAACGATTAGATTTGGTTTTTGAAACTTTGTGACCAGACATTTTCACATTAGTACATTCACATGCACACAATCAGAGCAAGTAACGGTCAAAAATTCAAAAATTTGACAGTTTTCATGTAACTATTGGATGTGAAACTTGATTGATTAAGTTAATTGTGAGTATTGTCGTGTGTTTGTATACTTCAAAATCACCGCAATCTTTACTGATATCAACTCAATGAGCCCCTTTAAGGAATTACTGGATTTATGTTTTGTGTGAAGTCGTGGTAGAAGTGAGGTGAACAATTTTTACAATATTACATACTACCAGTGGTAATCTGGAACTTGCAAATGCACGTAAAACTGACTGAAGTCTGACGTGATGGCTTTGGGGAAAAGGCTGTATGATCTGGGGGAATATTTGACCGAGTGGAACAGAAGTTTGAGAGGTACCATTTCTTTGCGTTTGCTCAATACTCGATGATTCCGCAATTAGTTAGGGTCTCTATATTTCCAACAGGCTAAGTAAGTTTAACGTAACCAACGGAGACTAACTTAAGGATGAACTTGGTTTCTGTAAAATTTAAAACTTGCAAAGAATTAAGTTTATTCTGCTAGTAGTACCAACAGAACTCCATGCAGGACGACCTTCGAAGACCTACATCGTTTTACCCCTCGTACGGTTTAAGAGTATACATGTAGCTGTGTCCCAGAAACTATGAAATATTTTCTCAAATTTCTGCCAACTTCGAAATAGCCCTCTGTCCAGTCTGTCCTGTAGTGCCGACCAGGTGCACAAGTGATGGCAGCACTACCCACTTTTAAAAAATGCTGGAAAATGGCCCTCCAAGTCACAAAAATGTTTTAACTTTGCCGTTGAACAATATACACTATATGCCATTGCAGTGATTACTATTAATGCCCAAGACATCCATATTTGACAACACTGTGAAGACCGAAAAAGATCACAACATAGGCTAGGCTTTCTTATTGTTTGTATATGTATAATCTCGTGCAATATATCCCGTCACACATTGACAAAACCTTCAGATCACATACAAAATAAACAACAACAATTCAGACATTAGGCCCTGGATTCTATAGTTACTCCAAATTTACTGCCACGGTTGACTTATGATTGTTATCTGTTAGGCTTGCAGTTTGGCACACAGACAATTTTACCTTTTTTAAAGATTTTTTTTTTATAATTGCAAAGAGGAAAGCAATCGAAAATTTGTGATGCTTATACATGTAACACTAACAGAGAAAACAAGGTATAAGTACTACACAAAGTGTGTACTTAGGCTGTTGCACTTACAGGAGCATAGTTGAAATGTCCAGAGCATATTCCATGTGGCTGTTTAGGATCAACTTGCAAAATGTCACTCTTCATGCTCAATTTTCATTGTATTGCTTCAAGTATTTAAATAAGTTAGGAAAATATTTAATGTAAAGAACATCTTTGTAATTGTTTGGCATTTTAGATGATGAAGATGCTTGCACTGAATTTTGTGAGATTTCCACTGTTAAGGTAAAGAAATTTTGATATGATAAAAATATAATGTAAGTTGAAAAAATATTCCAGTTCAAATATAGACAAACTTGAGCCATAACATGAAAATAGTAGTATATACAGTAAGTTCCTAGCAGTAATAGAATTGACTCTTCCATTTGGTGGTCATTTCTCATTACTCATGGAATACAACTTGAAGCTCTTACTTTTTAGCCTGGCTTAACTACCAGAATTAGACTTGACTACTAAGAATAACTGTGAGAAGATGCAAAAGGCAATGTATATTGCAACCTATAAGATGTACAGTAGTTTAATTGCATTACAATTCAAACCCATGTATACATTAGTAACAGTTGCATAGTCATGCACCTAGGGGACAAAATTTCCTTCAAATTTAAAACTCACTGTAACTAAATGAACAAATGTCTACTGTATCAAGTTACTATATAAGTGTTTTTTGCAGACTTCACATTGCTTACTAACTTGTATTTAGTACAGATACATAAAATCCAGTTACTCTTTCTTTGAATTAGCAAGTGATTTCCCATGTAATATTGTATCAGAATTTGCAACAAGTCAGGCTGAACCTGTATTTGCTGTTTGCATATTACATCAAGCACCATATCACATGCAGATGTGGTTGTAGAGTACTATTGTGTATTACTTCAATTTTTCAACTATTTGCCTCATTGCAATACTCTTACTTCCTAGGTCTGCAACTGACCTTTGTTCTGTATTTCTTGTTTCATTTCACCTATAAGCTTCTTACACAATACATGAAGGCGGACACCAAGAAATCGGGATAGGAGCTTTCCTTTGATGTCATGGCAGTTTGGAAATTGATGGAAATCAGCAGTTGCCGAATGCTTAATAGCCGTCAGTTGTTTTTTGGTATTAACCATCAAACATATGTCTTCACTGCTGAACTGTCTGAAGATCTTCTCAGACGCCAGCATGTAATGAAATGCTGCCTCTGTTGGGTGGACCAAACATCCAGTCTTTGTATTCCTTAAATATGGTCAGCTTTGCTGCACCTGGCAATGACGGTGTGCTGGATTTGATACTGCTTAAACAGTCTGGGCAGTGTTTGTCATTTCTTTGTATTCTTGTGATGCAGTATCCAACAACATAGTACAGACTGTTTATCTCATCTGCAGATAATTCTTGTGCACATCCTTCTTGACTTAGGATGACATCAGTGATGATGGAGTGATCCTCTGTAGCTAGTGGTATGGTATCAGTACCAAATTCTGCGAGAAATTCGTTTTCATCTTCTTGGTAGTTGCCCGCTTGAGCAATGTGGAGAAACTGTGCTACAGTGATTATACGCAATGCATACCTAAACTCAAGTGGTGAAGGAACTGGATTTTTCATGCGAACGCAACTGAATAAATTTTCTTGGCAGTCTTGAGTAAAACGTGAGGTGAGCAGATACGGTGTGGTTGCGTTCCAGGATCTCTTCTTGTATGTCTAGTATTGATTGAGTGGACAGTATCACCCCTGTTTGTACGGGCTTCCATACACATTTCTTTCCAACTTTTATCCCCTTGAATATCTTGATCATGTTTGATAAGAATTGAATAGCCTCTTCGTGTTTAATGGGATTAACTTTGCTCAAGGCCATTACAAGATGTCGACTGGACATTAGATTGAACCATCTGTTGCATAGCTCTAAAAACCATGCTGTTGTCAATGCAGACTTTTCATGGCCCTCGCACTCAATCAGATATCTCAAAGCAGAAGCAGCAGAAATGCTGAAGAAATTCAGTGCATGTGAAACCTTCATTTTTTGAAAGTGAGATGGTGTAAGAATGGCTTCTGTTAGTTTGGGAGCTAATTTTAAGTCTTTGTCTGCCTGGAAGCTGAGAAGTTCTTTCAGTGGTTTTACACTGATCTCTGTGCTTGGCAGTTTGTAGGCATTTGCTACTTCAGAAGGAATACAGATATTCTGTTCATTGACAAGTGCTGACTTCAAATTCTTCAGAACATGTGGCACATCTGCAAGGAAGTACAGATAGCGGCTGGACTCACATCGATGTGAAATCTTGTTGATGGTTTGGCAATCTTTTCCAAAGTACCCCAAAGCTTCTCCACATTGCTCTGTTCATACTGCCCATGTCACTGGTTATAGCAAGAACATGAAGTCCTATTCTGTGAGCCATTTGAACAAAACTTGTTATGATGGGATTAACTGTTTCTCCATCATATGATTAGCCAGTGTAGTGGTACGCTACCACTTGTTTCCATCGTGTTGTAATCCCACTTAGCATGAAAACCAGACCATGTGAAGCAACACCCGTATTTCCTGGTAGTGTGACATTTCCCATGATTGTGCCACTACTGTTGTCAAATTCAATACTCGGAGTTAGAGACATTTCATCGAGAGTTAAACAACACTCCCGCTCCTGATGCTTCATGGCTTGGACCTTGATCTCTAACTTTCTGAATACTTCATTCAGGATACCAGGTGCAAACTCTAGATTTTGCATTTTCCTTCGTAGAGTGTTCAATGAAGGAAGTGGTTGATTCTGCTTTTGGAGCAAGTGATTAACCTGTTGGTCCACATGAAAAGCGAATTTGTAGTGCTTTTCGTATTAATTGTGGCATTACTCCACCTGCATCCTCTCATGCTCTTTTTGCTGAGTGCTTTTAACTGATCAGGATTGAAGACTTTAAGAAAGGCACATTCTTGCATTTTTTACTTTTCTGTATCGCCTTCTTATCTCTCTTTACCTTTCGAAGCTCTTTCTGTGCCTGAATGAAACGATTGTTTATACCCCTATTGCGATGTTTTGGTGGTGCTGAATTTCTTGTTGTTTGTAGCAAATCATCAACTTCTTGTTTGACATCACTGTCAGTGGTTGTAGGGTCATCACTACAGTCTGTTTTATATACTGAAATTCAAATAGAAAGTGAAAAAAAATAGTAACAGATTAAAATATATTTTTTTTGTTCTGTACAGCAGTAAATTCCAATGAACCAATAACAACAACAACAACAACAACAAATCGTTGCTTGTTTGCAGGAATTCCAAGTCTACCATTACCTGCAGTACCTACTGCTTTTACTTTGTTTTAGAGGTGGTATGCTGCATATTTCTCCTGCATAAAAAAGGATTAAGGATATTAAAACCAATTGTAAACAGTCACAAGTTTGATTTATTTCACTCCCTACCTGTACTGCAAGGGAGCTGTTTCTATATTGTGCTACATGTGTTTTTTTTTAAATATAAGTTCACTTCTCATACTGTGTATGGTATGATTTTTTTTCATCAGTGCTTGCAAAGGTATAAAAATAAGAGTTCTGTTTTTAATGTAAAGAGTCTCACACACTGATCTGCATTGAAGAATATAAAGTGTGTCCAGTAAAGCTTATGTCAAAAATATATCTCGAGTATAATTCAGTAATTACAGTATTGAGTGTATCTATGACAATGAATTTCTTCCACATATGACAGAAGAAGTTGTGATTCTCTTCATTTCCTTTTGATGATATTCTTACCTTAACCCACTACCATTGTGTACATACTGTAATTGGAACACTAAGACACATACTGTACATTCACTGATTAAAACATACATGCCTTCATCTTCCACCACATGAAGCAAATTTAACTCAAGAGACACGCACCAGGTTCATTTGTATGTATCAGAGATGAATAGGGGTGGTCAATGAGAGCCATCTGCTTTTGCACCATCTTATCTTCATTGCAGACTATGCCTCCCTCCGTTGTCATCTTCCGCCTGTCAGGATTTGGTTTCAGACAAAAAATGGTTGGGACAGCTCCTTTTTTCAATATCTTCTTTCCATTGGAGCAGTCAATCTTGCATTGATCTTCCTCAAAGTGTGCCTTAAATAAATAAATATATTGCTCCTTAATGAAATGCTACATAGAAATTCTGCTTTTTGTGTTACTTACAGAAAGGCCCCTGTTTACCCAAGCAGTGAGGTATACTGACCTAAAGGTAGACAGACCCATTGTTTGAAGAACACACATGTTACACAATTGTTTAATGCATGGAACTGTGTGTGAGTTTTATGTCAACAGTCATTTTAATGACAAGTGCAAACATAGGTGTGAAAGTAATCTTAGAACGTATGCTGCCTAGATTAGGTCTACCCTCAACTTGCAGTCACTAAGTTTGCAAGACAGTCGTTTAAATGAAGGCAAGTAGGCCTAGGCCTACCCTATGACTAAATCTATCTGTGTCAATTTTAAAGGTAATGTTTCTAGTTAGTAAATTTGACAATGGTTAAGCTTTAAAGGTTAACCTAACTTTGGCGTACTTATAGTTTATGCACGAACAGCAGCTAGGTCTTGTTTAAATGTGCACGTTAACGAAGGCCTCCTGGTAATATTTTGATAGAGTGTCATTTACCGAAGGCGTAATGACAGATGTGCCTAAATTTTAACGCCAAATTTTGAAAAGTATTTGACTTTTAATTTGGTCATAGCTATAGATGTCTAACGTAAGCCAAGGCCTACCTTACAGAGTTTCGTGTTGTTTCCATTTGATTTCCAGTTTGTTTTTCCTAGTTTTGCCTCCCATAGTTTCCTTTTTGCAAGGTTTGTTGGGAAACCATACAAAGAAACCCCATTTTCTGTCCGATTGCTGCATCTCCATGCAGCACAAGAAGGCATTTTCGAAAGTTACACACAAATATCGTCATAACTTTTTCGTTTCTCAAGTGATTCTTTATACACTTAAGTGTCGTCTGCTTTGTTCAACATTTGTTTTCAGATATCTCATTGATTGACCATCATTCACGATGAAATCTCAAACAAAAATGAGCCGTTTTTCTGCATCAACAGGCGGCACTGCAAAGTATATGTGAGAAGCACACATTTATGTGCTTGTCTTTACTTGTCTGTGAAAACCTCACGTTTTTCTATTATTTTCTTTTGTTTTTCGATCTGTAAAACACACGTATGTGCGTGTACTTTTTATCTCATCGCCCTATAGGGGCTAGATGAGATATTGTAGTCACTTGGCTAGTGGAGCTATATATTGTGCACCCATGCATATACTGTGCACCCATGGGAGAATGGTTGCCATGGAAACGCTTGGAGTGGGTGAGTAGCGACACCCCAGGGGTACTCCATGGTAAAGTGGCCATGGGTACAGGGGGGCCTGTTGGGTGGTATAAATGAAAACGTGTCCGTGCCAATGCGTGTGTGCGTGCGTGCGTCCGGACCTGTCAAAATTGTGGTTTTTCCTGAATAGTTTGAAAAGCGTATGAGCGATTAAGTTGAAACTTGGTAGGGTTGTGCATGATGCCAATATGTGCGAGATGTATTAGTAGTATGGTAAATCGAGTCAAATTTGCTGATTTTTTAGAAAAAAAGCCAATTTCGCCCCGAAATTTGTGTTTCCAGCATATCTTGAAAACTATGAGACCTATTATCTTAAAGGCTGTATTGCATCACCTTAAGCTACATTTTTACCTCCCTGAAAGGAAAATTCTCAACTGGTTCTAAGTTACAGTACTCTTAGATTGCCAGCAAATTCGAAAGATACAGAGCAGCTCGTATTACACAGCGTACACAGGGATCCATTGTTTTGATTACACATGTGGAGGAATGCAAGACAGGCTGAGGGAGGGACTAGAGGCAGGTGGTTGGGAGAATTGAAACTGTCTGGGGTAATGCATTACAGCCTTTAAAGCTTTGTAAGGATTTACCTGAAAACACATTGTTCAATATAATATTACTGTAATGATAAATCCAGTGAATTTTGCTGATTTTTCAGGAAAAAAGCCAATTTTGTCCCAAAATTTGTATTTCCAGCATATCTTGCGATGTGTTTGAGCATTTAATGCAAAATTTTGCAAGGACTTACTTGAAAATGTAATATTCAAGGTATATCACTTTTGTATTAAAGAGAGTGAAATTTGCTGATTTTGTTAGAAAAAAGCCAATTTTGCCCCAAAATTTGTATTTCCACCATATCTTGAGAGCTAATTAAGAAATATACACCAAATTTTGCAAGGTTGTTCCTATGAACACAATAATGAAGATGCAGTATATTACTCTTATAGTAAACTGGTGAAACTGTATGATTGTTTGGTAACAAACTTTGAGCCAGCATCTGGGTCAATACTAGACACCACCTTTTTAACTTTAGCCAAAACCTCTTTAGCAGAACTGGCTCCTGTGGATAATGTCTTTTATGAGAACATTTTTGTACGTCAAACAATAATTTTAGCAGAACCAGGCCCTGCACAGGTAAATAGGAGACTTATGTGCAAATACCCATAGAGGGATGCTCTTATATCCTCTTATATAACTGTAACCACTTAGCCTAACCTACATGGAATAACTCAATGTTATAATTGTGTTATGTAGCGTAATATGCACAGATACTTTTGAGCCATTAGTTATCGTTACTTGAGCCTAGTAGCACCAGGCTATAACCTTAAGTTTGCTACCTTACAGTAGATATCAGTATTGAGATGCTTACCACCAGTTTATACTTGAAGAATGTTTGCCACTCATTTACAACCAGTTCCCCGAACTACGTCTATGTGTGATGTGGTTGCAGTAAACTATTTACAAATCCCTATGTGCATGCGCTGTATTTAAGTCAAAGCATGTTGGCAATGAGATATGCAACTCCGTGGATTGCCCTCTTGTTTTTATGTGCGCACTTTTTTTCCTCTTGGTTCGGCCAAGGCCCGCTAACGTCGTCGCCGTACCACGCTCGATACATATAACGTGTGCGTATAATCTGTAATGAAGATCAACTACAGACTAAACAAAATTTAGGTCCAAAGTGGGCGTTGTCCCCTCTCGACCAATCCAAACCGGTTACACAGTTGACCAAACTCTCTCTATGTATGGCTCTGCACGGAGATTAACAATAGCCCCCCTAAAATCAAACGGTGCCCAAAAATATATAATGTAATTATCATCAAAGAAATAAAAAATTCAACCAATCATTCAAAAATATCGCCTCCCCAACTACTTCAAGTAGGGCGATACTGTCTCAAGTGGGTCCTTAAGAAGGGGGCGTCCTAAAAGAAAGATGCGTCTCCAAAAAAGGTGTCTCCACAGAAAAGGCAACCCCAAAAAGGGGAAGGGGAGGGGTCCCAGGACCGCCTTGAGAATGGAGGCGGGGCCGTCTCTGAGGGTTCCTCGGCACTTTACGCACTACTAACACATCGTCATATCATTAACATTACAATTATTACTTATTACAACTAAACTATGATCAAAATCTTACACAGAATAACTGTACTAGAATCGATTAATCATCATTCCCTCTGTTTATCTTGTCACCCGCCATAGTTTCTTCGCTATCAGTAACCGGCGCATCTGAGAGCTATATACTACTTGCATGTATCGTGGATTCATGTCGGCGAAGATTGAAATTACTGGCAAAAGCCTTTTTTACATATCTTACAACGGAAAGTCATAATACGAATGTGATTGTCTCTATCTCAGACCAAGATCAAAATGAGAGTGACAGGGTAAAACTCTATCTCTTTGTGATCATGTACTTATTGGATTGAACATTCAAAGGATGCTCACAATTTTTGCAGTTCCTCCCTTCTTTGTCCACCCAATGTGTGGTTACGATGACCACAAAATGAGGGCCATCGCACCCTAAGTAAGTCTTGAGAAAGAGATAATGAGAGTTGAACGATCAGAAATGAACACAAAATAAGTAACTTCGCATGTATAGTCATTGCTCATTTAAAAGTTCAGTTCAGTTCGGTATGACTTTATTCCAATCTCTTACTTATAATATAAGACATAACAATATTCTGAGAGTGGAAAAAGTAACGAAAATACAGTATATAAGGATCATCATGCTTAGACACTTCATAAAATAATTACTTTACTTAACAAATAAAAGGTAAGAGACTGAGGAGTGGCAACTGAAAGCTCCTAGGAGCTTGTGGGTGTTGACACCCCTTAAAGACAGACAGAAAATACAAGACAACAAAAGAAAAGCACACACACATACAAAAAAAAAAAAAAAAACAAGAATAGAGAACAGAAATGCAAAAAAGACGGTAGTTCAAAGGTAATTTGCAATGAAATGAACTTTAAGCTGCTTTTTAAATGCATATTGTGTTTTACAGTTTGTAACTTCCAAGGGGAGAGAATTCCAGAGTTTTGCACCTACAAATCGAAGACCAAATTGAGATGACCTAAGCCTACAAAGGGGAGTGATAAACTGATTTGAAGCACGACTAGGATAAGGGTAATTGCTATCACGAAACTGAAACTGAGCACGAAAAATTGACGGGGTTCTGTTATATAACCAGTCAAAAATAAACAACCAGGTAAGATACCGATTTAAATCATAAATATTAAGAAGGTTAAGACTAGCGAAAAGAGGTGCAGTATGATGACGATAGTCTACGTTGCATATACATCTAATGGCCCTTTTCTGCAAAATAAAGAGAGGTTTAATTCTGGTAGCATACGTGCTCCCCCAAATGATATTACAATAAGTGAGATAAGGGAGTATAAGGGTATTATACAGGGATACCAAAATTTTCCTAGGAAGAAGTTGTCGAAATCTGTTTAGTATCCCTACACCTTTTGAAACTTTCGTGCTAACATACTGGATATGAGCAGTCCAGGTGAGATGAGAATCAACAAACACACCAAGAAACTTAGTAACATTTGAACGCTGTATGTTAGTACCACAAAGTTGTATGTTGTTTACACCTTGATTAGGTTGCTTAGAAGGTGAGGTGAAAATAACAAAATTGGTTTTCTTTACATTGAGAGATAGCTTGTTTGCACAAAACCAGTTGTGAACATAGATAAATTCATATTGTATTACATTTAGTAGACAACTGAGGTCATTACTGGAATAAAAAAGATTGGTATCGTCAGCATAAGAAATTACATGCAATTTATTACTAGCCCTGTGGAGATCATTGATATAAATAATAAACAACAAAGGACCTAGAACAGATCCCTGAGGAACACCACAAGTAATACGCTTACGTATAGAATTAACATTGTTAATGCCAACATATTGGTAACGATCAGTAACATAACTTTTAAACCAATCCAGTGCTGTACCCCTAATACCGTAATGTTCAAGTTTACTGAGTAAGATTCTATGGTCCAATGTATCAAAAGCCTTAGACAGGTCCAAGAAAATGCCTGATGCATACTGATTTTTTTCGAAGGCATCTGTTACTTTATTAGTGAAGTGTAAAATAGCATGCGAAGTCGAACGCCCAGGAAGGAACCCAAATTGGTATTCATACAATTGATTTTGCTTTACAAAAAAAGAATATAATCGAGTAAACATAAGTTTTTCGAGTACTTTGGAGAGACATGGTAAAATTGAAATAGGTCTGTAATTATTAACCGAATCTTTATCACCAGATTTAAAAACAGGAACAACACGTGCAATTTTGAGAGGACTAGGAACAATACCTTTCTCTAACGAAAGATTAAAAAGGTAGGTTAGTGGGGTGCACAGGGAATGAGCCACATATTTGAGGATCGTAGAGGAAATTCCATCAAAACCAGCGGCAGAATTTTTAAGAGAAAATATTATATTTAACACCTCCTCGCATGATGCTGGACTAATGAATAGAGAGTCGACAACACGATGGGACAGATAGGACTTATAACTACAGTGTGAGGGGGGAATCCCTGCCTGGGTAGCAGGACCAATGGCAGTAAAATAATCATTAAAGATATTTGCAACATCGGAAGGATTCGAAACACTAGTTCCATGATAATTTAATTTATCAGCAGTAAAATCAGTACCTCGACCATACAACAGGGTATTAATTGAGCGCCATGTAGATTTCGTGTCCTGTGTGGTATTGCTGAACAAAGTAGAGAAGTAAAATTTCTTAGCCTGTCTGATGACAGAAGTAAGACGATTTCGAAATCGTTTATACTCGTTCAAAGCATCAGCAGACCGACTACGGAGGTACCTTTTGAATAAACGATTCTTTGTTTTACAAGAGTTCAGTATGGCTTGGGTGATCCAGTGCTTCGAATTTCGGTTACTACACTTTTTGGTATGGGCTACCCAAGGAAGACAATTATTTAAATGATTTAAGAATATATTATTGAAATTATCAAAGGCGCTATCAACATCAGAAGAATTATAGACATCTGCCCAGGATTCGTTTTGAACTGCGGAGCGTAATTGGTCAAGGCTAACAGGGTTGATGTCTCTTTTAAAAAAGATTGAATTTTCTCTCAACATAGCAACACCTAAATCAGTAAGCGTGAAAACTGGAAAATGATCAGAAATGTCATCAACTACTACACCAGAAACAGAATTTAAACATAAACTATTCGTGAAAATTACATCAAGCAGTGAGGCAGAGTGTGAAGTAACTCTAGTGGGTATACTCTGAAGTGGACGATAAGAGTAAGAATAAAAAAGGTTGACAAATTGGGTACAACTGTTATCGGCCTGATTAAGAAGATTACAATTGAAATCGCCCATGAGGAAACAAGTCTTACTTTCGTTATTCAGACAGTCAAGTAGTGTAGAGATGATGTCTAAGACACCGTCCTTAATACCAACTGGACAATAAATAGTTCCTACTATAACAGGAGACTGTCGATTATAGACCTCCACAAAGATAGACTCGAAAATACCATCCACGAAAATACTAAGGTCTGGACGGGCTTTGTAGCTAAGTTCAGAATTAATGTATAAAGCAACCCCACCCCCTCGTCTTGCTCTGGGGGTTTGTTCTAAGTTGTAACCTGGGATATTATAGGCGGTATGTAGTGTTTCATTATCATTAAGCCAAGTCTCGGTAATTCCAATAAGGGAAAATTTATGCTTAATAGACCTAAGAGAAATTGAGAGGTTGGTAAAGTTGCTATTAAGCGACCTAGCATTAACATGAAACAAAGTTAATTTCTTATCCCAAATGTAAGGGTTAATGTTATTAAAGAAATCATAATTATAGTACTTGCAACTGTCGATTTGAGAATCATGCACAGAATTTACATCAGGATCAACAGAATTTAAGGGAGAATCATTGTCATTGTTCGTGAAACCAAGCTTAGAAGCAGTTTTACAGGTGGCACAAGGAATATCATTCAATACATTAACAATAGGATTGACTGGGCAGTGATTGTTCCACTTAATACCGGAAGAGCAGATACAACAGGTGCCTACAGAGTAATCATTATCTGTAAAACTATGGAAACAGATACAGCAGAGATGATCAAGAAAAGAGGTATCATCCATTCCGTTTGAAAAGCAAACTACCAAGTAAAGAACTTACACAAGAACAAAAAAAAAACAAAACAAAAAAAAACAAAAAAAAAAACAAAACAAAACAAAAAGAGAGAAAAGACAAAATTTTAGAAACTTAAGGTAGGAACAGAAAGCGAACGAGAAGAGACGTAAATCCACTTACAACAGAAAAAAGAAATCCTTATTAGTAGTCCGTTAAATCCAGTGGTGATATTGTGAACAACAAAGAAGTCATCGATCACCCAGCCAGAGTAACAAGGTCGCACAAAATCATAAGGGATGTAGCCTGGTATATCTACACGAAACAAGATGGCGGCAAATGATGCTTGAGCAGGTGCGTATAGAGTTACTGCAGCTTATCTAGGTCGTGTGCGGTGGCAATATGATGCTTGTGACCCTTTGCGTCCGCTACAAAGATCTTCCCATCAAGTGTCCAAGACTTGGAAACTTTATTATGTTGACGGGCCTTAGTAAAGAGCTGCTGGTTCTGACGTGTTAAGTCCTCATTAATGTAGATGCCTGTGCCCTTAAGTTTGGTCCTCGCCCGGTATACCTGGTCCCTCATATTGTACGTAGCAAACTTCACAATGATTGCCCTGGGTCTCGTAGCCGTTGAAGTGGCACCTCGAGGTCTTGGGGTGATTCCGTGCGATCTGTCGATATCACCTGGGGTGAGGGTAACATTCAGTTTCTCACTTGCAAGTCTCGTAACGAGAGCATCCGTTGGTTCCTCTGGGGACTCAGGTAAACCGTGTAGTCGTAAACAATTACGCCTTGAATATTGTTCTTGGTGATCAACCAAGTCATGGATTGTGGCAAACTCACGTTTGAGAACGTTGAATTCTTCTCTGACTTCATCAAGTTGCTTTTGCTTTTCATTTAGTTCCAGCTGAAATGCTTCATGAAGATCAGAACGAATTTTTTCTTTTACAGCTTCAGTTATGGCTGGCACTAATTTGCTCACTAAATTTGTACAGAAGTCGTCAGAGTTTATAACAGCAAGTA
This sequence comes from Stichopus chloronotus, assembly GCA_021234535.1. Classification (NCBI taxonomy): domain Eukaryota; kingdom Metazoa; phylum Echinodermata; class Holothuroidea; order Aspidochirotida; family Stichopodidae; genus Stichopus; species Stichopus chloronotus. The sequence goes on along the minus strand of CM037841.1, from coordinate 15,190,711 downwards.
ATTCCTCACGAACTGAATCAGCAATTGAGTCATGTAGGTCAACAGGTATAGGCTCCTCGTTAGGCTGTAAAGAACGGCCCTGCCTCCTGGTTGGTGGGGTTGGTTTCGCTGCTTTTGCAGATTTTTTGCTGGACGACATCCTCAAATTACCTCGTTGCTGTTGAATGTACTATGGTTTGTAGATTTATAGAGGAATTTTGATACTGGACGCCTTGTAAACGTAGGATTTTATAGGATTTTACAGGATTTCTATAACTAACCAACCATGTTAGTCGATTCTATGATAAGTTGCTATATCCCTCTCACAATGTAGTCTACTCAGACCATCTCGCTTTTGGTCACACTTCAAGCGTGTGACCAAAAGGGAAATCTTTTATGAGCGCATAAGCACAAAAGATGGGGAGAGGGAATGAGGAGTGATGCGCAGAGGAAAGGAGCATAGGAGGAGAGGAAAATGAGTGCAAAATGAGCATAAATGAACACTAAATGAGAAAATGTAATCATTGTTCAGGTTGATTGCAATTACTATATTTTTGCAAGTAGTACCTCGGATACGGCAATTTCTGATAGCGAAGAAAACATGTAGAGTGATTGTTACATGAGTGGTTGCTGATATTTAACTGGCTAATGGCAGAGTCTCAATTTTTACTGGAATTTCGGAACGGACGGCTCCTATACTTGAACGGTGACTTTTAAATGGGCGGCATCTGAATCAACGACCATTTCCGACTGGACGGCTGCTGTATTTGAACGGCTATTTCTAAATGTCAGCAGCTGAATGTGAACAGCGATTTTAGAATGGACGGCTTTTTAATCAACGAGGACGTCTGATTGGACAGCGCTTCTCTTGGACCCTTCCGTGTTCCATACGTAATGTAGTTTTGCTTGTACTGATTTGCTTTGAACTTGACTTTTGCTTTGAACTGATTTTGCTTTTTCAGAGTATAGGTATGTTACCATTGTTAAATGATGATACTGGTCACTTCTAGTATGATCATTCATCTGTGTAGAAGCTTCTTTTTGACCCTCCGATCCCCAAATGACCCCCATTTGGAAAAATAATCTTTGCTTTATCATTTGCATTAAAATCATACCTTCATTTTTAATATAAGGAAGGATCATGAAAAAGAAATAACACAAATGATAAAACGACCATATGTTATGATCTTTTAAATAAATAATTTGCTATTACAAATTAATAATTTGTTTGTTTCAAATTTTTAATTGCTATTACAATATATTAATTTGTAATTACAAATTACACTTACCTGAGAGCAATTTGCCTTAACTAAGTAAGGACAGCGGCCAAACATAAAATCTAAGCTTAAGGCTAGAATTTATGCCTGGAATAATCAGCAAAAGTATGTTTGCATGTTTTAGCTTCACATCTTTCATTAATAGATGGAGAGAACTGATGAACACACTAGTAATTTGTAATAACAAATTACTATTTTCTTATTGCAAATAATGAATTTGTAATAGCAAAGTTGTAATAGCAAATTATAAATTGAGAGTTCATACTGTCAACACTCCGTGTATGCTTTTTGTCCTTTTCTTTTTGTTGAAGCTCAAAGGTCGTCTGAAGTCACTAGAAGACAAATGCCGAAAACGTAGCGAAAAGTGTGTCTCAAAAAGAATAACAGTGGTAATTCCCATATTTATCATGTAGATAGGAATAGACAATAAGTTGATAAAGTTTGTGGTCTAGGTCAAAGGTTATATGAAGTCATTACAGGTCAACCACGGAAAAGTGCGTCACTGAAGTGATAATTGTCATACTTGACAGTAAGTTTATATTGAGTGGATGAAGCTTATTGTTTATGGTGATCATGTGAGGCCACCAGAGGTTAAATGCTGTAAACAGTTTAATTAATTGTTTGTTAGTGGATGTCAAAGCCAGTTGAAGTCACCAGAGATTAACAGCTGAGAATCTTGCAAGCACGATATCTTAAGATAGGAAACTTGGCTACTTCTATATTTGGGTATGCTGATGATGTGCCATACATATAGTTTGGATGAAAGTCAGATGTCCACTCATTTTTAGCTGAACACCATATCGCCCAATGGAAACATGAATAGTTTTCATACTTATTGTGTTGAATACTCCTGTTGAGTGGGCGAGATACAATCATTTTGGTTGTGGTAAGTGGCCATCTGGGTCACCAAGGGTTCAACTCTGAGAGCTCAACTGCCACAGCAGAATGACCACTCTTCGCCTTATATTAGTGGCACCGTGGGAAGAACATTTACAGTCTACATGTAAGAACCATTTCTGGTAAACCTTCAGTCTAAACGTTTTGTAATGAATTCATCGACTCCTCAATGCATTTTTGCGTTTGTCAGGTGACACAGTATATATATTTTCACAAGATGGTCTACATACCACTACCACCACCGAAATTACACAATGAATCCCTCTGTCAGCAGGCAAAATGACATATGAAAGTCTGTATCAGTTGTAACACTGAGTATATGGAACTATGGAAAATAGCTGAACTGCTGGTATTGTACTATCTATCAGTGCGCTTTAGAAGTGGTACTGTCGATTTGCAGTTCTTATACAAGCTGCACTATATGCATGCACTGAAACATTAAATTCAGTATATGTGCTTACAAATTTTGTAGCCACTACGATGAAAGATACCGAAACAAATTAACAGAAGCAAAGCAATATATCTACAATCATGGAAATGCTGTTCAAAAATATGAGGTCTCGGGCTTCAATTTCCTTTTCTCGAACCCTCAATCTGGTCTTCCCCTACCCCTTCCACCAAGTATTTTCGTTTTAATTTAATCGAAGTGGTGATGCATGCTGTTTTCCATGAGATCAATATCTGCAATACAAGACAGAAACAGTAATTGTACAGAGAGGGAGAGAACAATCCAACAACTGGTAGGCATGTGTTTTACAGCAGGTTCGTCACTTGTTAGATTTGTGATAGTATCGTGCGAGACAGTTTAATGTGATCACAAAAATAAAAGAAAAAACAAAGGAATAGAAAAATAAAGTAAAGAAAAAAACCGTTGCAATCTTACATAGCAGACTGATATATCACTTAGTTTTAAATTTAGTCCAACAGTTATTGATTTTATTCACTGAATTATAGACTTCTTCGCGGATGACTAAAATAGCTTGATAACATATAAAAGTGGCAATGAGGTTGAAATACATTAGCGAAGTAGCTGTACATGGTATGACGCAGCGGCATAGATACTGAGGGATATATCCCTCATCTCCAATATTTGACTAAGGGGAATGGTTCATGTAATCACCCCTTCCCTCCACTGTTACAGACTACAGATGCTTATACGTGTATACTGGCAGGTAGACCTACATTTTCTCCTACATTTTCACATGAGTAGAATGTATTCATTACCAATATCAAATGAGGTTTCACGAAAACTTAAACCCCACGGCTGCAGACATCATTTATTTCTGACCAATATATGGCCTCATAACAGCAAATAAATAGCCTATTTTATGTTAGATGCATAGTCTATACAAATGCATAGTCTCTACAAGTCGACCGAATACAGTGCGCCTTCACCTCACAAGTGTAAGTGACCTCCGATACGATCGGCGTGGCGTCATTTTCATAAGAAATTCATAAATCTCTGCTTAACTTCTTCTGGTTGTAGGTACTTAAACTGATTCCAAGTTGATTGTGGCTCTGAGGATAATATAAGTCACGCACAGGCGGGATCGGGGGGGGGGGGGGGCGCCTCAGACCCCTTTTGCCCCATTAATGATAACAAAACCGGGAAACTTAGAATACGTTTGTCTTGGAGGACATTCAAGAAGGCTGTTCCAGACTCACCATTCCTTTCCCCACAACACAAATACGAGATGTGCGAACCTCTTATGCAAGCCCGCTACCCTCTGCTATTCACTACAAGAACAAGTTTTAGTAATAAACCAGTTTAGAGTTAGAGTTAATGACTAATAGTATTAGATGATATCAAAGAGGTAATACAATACAGTGTTGAAGCACTATAGCAACAGTGTACAAACATTTTTTCTTGGAGCAAAATTCTCTTGGATCTTTCTTTGAGAGACAGCAAATTCATGCAGAATAGCTCATATTACAAAGCATACACAGGGATGAAGATTTTTTTAGTAAAAGATGTGGTTCGTATGTTCACCAGGATTTGCAACTCTTAATATTATTGTGTTTGCACAATGAGAAATTTTAGGCTCTGGAAGGGCTAATTTAAGGGATTGTTGCTTAGTAGAATTGAAACTCTCTAGGGTGATGAGTACCTGCCTTTAATAAAAGTCTACAGCGTGTCCCGGAAAATGGGTGGGAAATAGGGCTTAATGACATCGTTCCGTGTGTCGAAGTCATCTTCTAAGAAAAGGTAAGCCTAGCTGAAAATAAAGGATATTGTCATATGTTTCCTTCAGTAATTTCGACGAATCATTACATGACACTATCCTTACGTAAATCGTCTTATTAAGTGCTATGTCGCGGACTTTTCGCAAAACGAGTAGTCTATTATAACTTCACGGATTGACACAGCAAACAAGGAGCATGCTGTTCGTCCGTAAGTTCGTATCTCCAGATAAATACCAGTGCTTGCTTCATGACAGTGCTAAATGTTTTCACACTTAATGTGATGAAATGTAAAATTGCTGAATGAAAAGGGTAAAAACAAAGTTTTATTGTTAACTCACATTCAGACCAATCAACCCCGGCTATAGCAAACAGACATTCTGTCCTCACAGCAATTTCCTTCACGTACACAAACAATTTGACAGCTGCAATAACCGTCAGGTGTAGTTTTCTCTCCACATCTTCCCTCGCAGCTATTGGGGTCATCAGCTAATATATGTGTATGTGGGGGAAACATTAAAACGTAGACAAATGATAAATATTTTAACCTCAGCACACTGTTAATGCAAGGAAAATAACGTAACAAAAATGAAAAACTTCTGCATTTTTATCTCTTCGCCCTATAGGGGTTAGGAAGAGATATTGTAGTCACTTAGCTAGTGGAACTATATATTGTACTGTGCATCCATGGGAGAACGGTTGCCATGGAAACGCATGGAGAAGATGAGTAGCGACAACCCAGGGTCCCCATGGTAGAGTGACAACGGGTACAGGTGAGTCCTATTGGGTGGTACAAATTAAAACGTGTCCGTGCCAATGTGTGTGCGTGTGCGTCTGTGTGTGCCCTTGTTTTCGGGTGGGATCGAGGACCGAAACAATAGATTTTGGTCCTCTGTAGAAAATTCAAGAGATTTCTCTGGTCCTCTCAAGATTAACAATAGACAGTCTATTGTTAAGGTTAGAGTTGAGGAAGAAAAAACAAAAGAAAGCACAATGACGTCCTAGGAATGAATGGAAAACAAAGCTGGGTGTGTGTGTGTGTGTGTGTGTGTGCGTCCGGACTTGGTAAGGTTGTGCATGATGCCAATATGTCCAAGATGTGTTGGTTGCATGGTAAATTGAGTCAAATTTGCTGATTTTTGAGAAAGAAGCCAACTTTGCCCCAAATTTGGTATTTCCAGTATATCTTAAGAAATATTTGAGCATTCGATACAAAATTTTGCAAGGACTTACCGGAGAATGTAATTTCAGGTATATCACTTTTACAGTGAAGAGAGTGAAATTGGCTGATTTTTTAGGGAGAAAGCCAATGTTGCCCCCAAATTTGTATTTCCAGCATATCTTGAGAACTATTAGACCAATTAACTTAAGGCTTTGTAAGGACTTACCTGAGAACACATTGCTCAATATAATATTACTGTAATGGTAAATCCAGTGAAATTTGCTGATTTTTTAGAAAAAAAGGCAATTATGCCCAAAAATATGTATTTCCAGCACATCTTGAGATCTATGAGACCAATTAACTTAAGACTTTGTAAGGACTTCACGAGAAATACTGTTCAACATAATATTACTGTAATGATAAATCCTGTGAAATTTGCTGATTTTTTAGGAAAAAAGGCAAACTTTGCCCAAAATTTGGATTTCCACCCTATCTTGAGAGCTAATTAAGCATTATACGCAAACTTTGGAAGGCAGTCCCTATGAACACAATAATGAAGATATACAGTATATCACTTTTATAGTAAACTGGTGAAATTGTATGATTGTTTGGTAAAAAACGTAGAGCCAGCATCCGAGTGAATAGACACCACCTTTTTAACTTTGCTAAAACATCTTTAGCAGTACTGGCCCCTGTGGATAATGTCTTTCAACATCCCAACCAATTATGAGAACATTATTTTTAAGTCAGACACTAATTTTAGCAGAACCAGGTCCTGCACAGGTAAATAAGAGACTAATGTGCAAATAATCCATAGAGGGATGTTCCTATATCTTGCCTTAGCCTAACCTACACTGAGTAACTCAATGTTATAATTGTGTTACTGTTATGTAGCGTAATATGCACAGATACTTTTGAGCCGTAATTGTTACGTTACTTGAGAAGAGTGGCACCAGGTTATAGGCTTAAGTTTGCTACCCCACAGTAGATACCAGTATTGAGATATGTTCGGTTTTTCTGCTTACCACTATTTTATGCTTGAATAATATTGGTTCTAATTTACCATCAGTGCCCGGAATAGGTCTCTATGAGATGTGGTTGTAGTAAACTATTACAAATCCCAATGTTCAGTCCCTGTATTGAAATCAATGCATGTTGGCGATGAGATACGCAACTGCGTTGATTGCCCTCTTGTTAAACTTTTGAAGACTAATACAACGATAATGCACTCGATGTGTTCGAGTTGCATGGAACGGACAGCATCTGTCCCGTCCCTAACAATGTCAAAGTTAACTGTTTCCTTTTAAATCCATTTGACAAACTTTTGCTAATTTTCAGGGGATCTATGATTACAGGGGTCAATAGATATGGTACCGTTTCTCTTTCTGATTTTTTTTACGTGAGGGTCAGACACATCCTCCACACCGAAACTGTGATACACCCCCACCTTTCCTGAGAAGTATGCTTCATCCTTACCTCAGAAGTTTGTGAGTGCATTAAAATTCACCTTCCCTGTTCTTTCTAAGGATATATACCACCTTTAGAAAAAAATTCAATAGAATGTATTTCTGTGACTCAGACCTGTCCGTGCCCCTCGCGCGACATTGAATCCTGTCAATTTTAAAGGTTGGAATGCTCCTTTAAGTCTATGTTCACACTTTCTGGGTGGGAAACTTTAAAACCTTAGCTACCCATATTCAGCCTTAATTGACTTACTTTGACAAATTTCCAAATACTGCTCAAATGTTACCTCTTTTTGGATCACACTCTTTAGGAAAACTAATTGACTGAACTTGTTGCAATCATGCTGCCCTATAAAACTCGATGCATTTTAGAGAAAGAGAGAATTTGTTCATTTTGTTTTTCAAATGTTCATGCTTGCTCATAAACGCCCTCATAAAATTGTACCCTTGGTCGAATTCATGACTTCTCATACTTGTACCCATACTCACAGGATTTGAAAATCAGGTACTCGTAGTTGTACTCAACACTTTGTATCTCACTTCGGGACTGATATACTAACGTTACTTTTATCTTCGGCTTGTCCTCTCTCAACTTTTTTCATAGCAGACATTGCTCATAGACTAAAAAATAGTCAACGAATTGATTCAGCAATCCTATGAAATTTGGATTCTCGATAAATAAACGAATTCATTGGGCTTTACTGGAGATGCAGGCCATACAAGCAATGTTATTATTTGTGTTAAAAAAAGAGAAAAACACTTGAGTTTACCATCATTAATTTATACGCATTATTCCCGCATGCAAGTTTGCATTACATTCCACTTACATTGGTTGCAGAGCATTACAAGGTCATTTAGGCCCATTCCAAAACATTATCATAGATAAGCCACAATTACTGTATATACTTCTAGCTTCTTACCCATAACATAAAGTGTCAAGACCCCAAGAACGACCACCAGAAGAGCAACCTATATTCAAAAGAGAAAGAACATTCACAGTAGGTTTGTAAAGACTGAATGTGTGAGGTGTCAAAATATTCCTTCAAGAATAAATGGGACTTATATTACTTTTAATATACCCAATCCACATAAATGCAATGGGAAAATTAGGGAAACAATCTAAAAATGCAAACCCTGTGCAAACTTCATCATTCATTTCAAGTGTTATTATCCCCCAACTAACCCAAATGCTGTCTCGTCACAGGGGCAGGTTTCAAGAGTCTCGACGTGGGTCCATGGGCTAGAATGTTGTTTCTATGGAGCTGTAATGTGAATGAAGGGTTTCAACGAGTGTGATACACTGCGATACGAAAGTACAGCCTCTACTACAGCTGCGCAGCCAGAGGTCTGGGGTGGACTGAGAATTGCGGGAAGACTATGTAGGCGTAGCGCCGTTGTAAGTTGGGGGTGATCGCACCAGGAAGTTTTTACAGGAAAATAGATCGGCGGAAATCACCCTTTCCAAGTAAGTGAGCTCAAGGAAACTATGTTGTTCGTATATACAATTTTTCTGGATGGAAATCCCTTCTTACATTATTAGAGGTTTTTCGCTATACCGGTTCCATAGAATTTATACATTTCCTGAATACGACAAATACTTGCTTGAATTCTGAAGACTGAATTTGGTCAACACCATCAACATTCACTGAGCAGGGTCATGGAAGTACATAAGCTTGCACTTTTTTTTTACCTCCTCTTTCACTTTTGTTCTTATTCTTTGTCTTCCTATCTTTTTCTTTATTCTTTCTGTTTTTATTTGGTTTTCGTCTACGTCATTTTTCGCTACCCCAACCCTTGAACGGAAACCCGGCTGCCGGTCCCTTCCCTTTTCTTTACCACGGAATTGTGTAAATGCCGCCAATACTTCAATTTTTGTAAAATGGTTTTGCTTAATCTGATGTCTACCTAGGGACTACCGAGAGACAATATTATTAATAGACATGAACAACATGTCTGTTGTTGTGTTTGGTCGCATTTTAAGATGGTCACGTCATTTCTTCAGTTTATCGGGCGGTACAAATCTCTTGCGAAAAGATTCGTAAAATGCAAGAGACGTGTGTGCGACAAGATCGTAGGGAAACATCTGCAATTACGAAATGTAGGTCATTTTCCCACAAATGTGCTTCATATAAATATTTATTACGATACTACGTAGGCTCTTTTACCGGAAATCTTTGTATCTGACATTAGGCGTGAAAGAGGGATGCTGTTCAACGTATAGGTCTGTCTGTCTAGGGCTTTTGTAGATCTTTTGTATTTGTTTATTTTTTTTTGCAATTTGAACATCAACTCATCTGAACATGTTGTAAAGCTTAATTCCTGCAATATTATTCCATCGATTGATTGATGACAACATTGTAAGAGTACCTATAGGTCCTAACATTTTTTTCTGGCAGTATGTTGGAATTTCGACATAACAGTAACCGGTATGTATCCCACTAAGCTGCACACACGTACGGTTCACAAAATTATACACCACAGGTGCAGCTCGTTGCTCTACATATAGCTAGTACATGCTCACGTGGTATGTACATCTATCATATATATTCCGTGATTCAGCGATGAACGAAATTATCGTCAGGCATTAGGCCTACATATGTTGACCAACTAGCACTTACTTTCTAACGTGATTGCGGTACTTGATAATGTTCTTGTGCAAAAGGCTTGTGCCATATCTATTCTACATCTTGATAATTTTTTTAGAAAAAAAAGTTAATTTTGCCCCAAAATTTGTATTTCCAGCATATCTTGAGAACTATTAGATCAATTAACCGACAGTTTTGTAGTACTTAGTACAAGTACTTACATGAGAACACTTTGTTCAGAATAATATTACTGTAATGGTAAATCGAGTCAAATTTGCTGATTTTTTAGAAAAAAAAAGCCAATTTTGCCCCAATATTGCTATTTCCAGCATATCGTGAGAAGTATTTGAGCATTTAATGCAAAATTTTGCAAAACCTTACCTGAGAATGAAATATTCAAGGTATATCACTTTTGTAGTAAAAGAGAATGAAATTTGCTGATTTTTTAGAAAAAAAAAAAGCCAATTTTGCCCCAAAATTTATATTTCCAGCATATCTTGAGAACTATTAAACCAAATAACTTAAAGTTTTGAAATCAATGTGCATGTTGGCGATGAGATACGCAACTCCATGGATTGCCCTCTTGTTCCACATAGTCATTCATACCTCCTAAAGCTACGCCTATTACTACATGCAGTCCACCCCTAAAATAATGGTCCATTTCATTACCTTCTCCAATCTTGCTTTCGCTTTCCCTACTTCCATGGAAATGTAGCCACTTAACCATTTATTTTACATCCCTTGGCAATATGCCGTATTCTGATTTCTGGTCCATGTCAATCATTTACAATGGTTATTGTTACATTTTCAACTCTTGTATGAAACATTGCGCCTCCCCCCCCCCCCCCCCCGTTAAAAATAACTCCCTGAACTCTACATATGATCACATTGCTATCAACCAGGGAGGTGCACTTCCCTGTTTCAACTTTCTGCATACTCCATCTATACGTGTATTGTTGTAATGTAATCACATTTTCTAGTTGAGTATTTGCCAATCTCTTATCAAAACAACTACAGCTGTACAGCAGTCATGAAATTAAATTGAACACTTAAGTTCAAATTCTATGGATCAAATCTGTTCTAACAGGGTGATTATTTCTTGTATGTGTCATTTACAACAATGTTATTTTCCACAACAGCAATTTCCATGATTTCCGGCCATGTAATTTTATCCACGGAATTAATTTACGACAAGCTTATGTGCTTTAATTCGAAAAACTCTGTTTTTACTATACATAATCAATCAATCATTAATGAAAGCTTCATGTATGAAATTATGAACTGTCCAACTCCATTTCACGAAGGAAACCTTCTCAGCTGGTAGAAATGTTCGTTTGATTAACCTCTATCTATAGGAGGGGTGGGCAACCTTTTTGATTGAACGTTCCAGATATGAGGAATGAAAAGTTGTCAGGACCACACTTGACCAACCAACTGCGGTTGATTTCATATCTTTAATTCTTAGGATTTTCAAGCAATATAAATCTTAATTAAAAAAAAACACTATCTCAGTATAGGCTAGTATTGTTGATAAGTAATGCGGACGTAATTGGCCTACTTGGCAGCATTCATTGAAATGTCTGACACTGCATGACGATTTTTTTCCCTTTTCCTTGAGACATTTCGCGGGCCGTACGAGAGTCATGCCCTGGCCGCATGCGGCCCGCGTAACGAAGGTTACTCATCCCTGATCTACAGGGTTTCTGGGTAAACTGAGCTTTAAAATCAGTCCTTCACATCAATATACAATAAACTTTACTTCCTGTGTATGACCATTAAGAGTTCACTGTCATGTAGTTATTCCAACACTAAACTATGAAAGGACAAACAGAATTTATATTTTATTAACAAACACAGCCAATAGTCCTGATAAAGGTTGATTAGTAGTGAGAAAGTGGATTTATTCCGTATTAATGTAGAATGAAAGTACGTTTTGCTCTGTTGTGCAAGTATCACATAAAACTGAAAACAACAATTCAGTATACAATCATTGTTAGAATTCTATGCAATCATAACTTACCATGCAACTCACGGAATTCATTTTTATCGCAGCTGTATTGCAACTTCGATGATATCTTTAGTAACAGTAAGATCATGCAGCCAGCGCGTGATGCTTAAGTAAAGACAAGTCGGGGAAGCTGTGATTGCATCCGTCAGTGAAGCGATTGGAATTACATTTATTTTGTATGCATATGACTATTACAGTTATATATACCAGTATAAAAATATGGTAAGGCTAATTTTATATTTTATTCCCATTTTACTGCGTTCTTTTGTACTAATTGATCTCACCTACCCGCTTATCTTTAAAATTACGCTGAGCCAGTGTCACGAATATTTTCCAGGAACGGTAGAATAATTATATGAATCTATAGTTTGACCAGGGGTGGGGTGGGGGACTTAATAACAGCTCCCTGGTTTGGGTTTTTTTTGTGAGAGGCAACAGTGAAGATCGGAGTTGAATCAAGTTGGTTATTTTACATACATCTCAAAATTATGCTTCTTTTCACGAAACTACAATCTTGCCATAATTCTGTCACATTACGCCTCGTCCTTCCTTAAGAACATTAATGTGCTGCTATATATGTTGCACACGGTCATAGACTGATCAAACTCCAATACCGCCCTCACCTATAAAATTCCAGCCCCCCCCCCCGCCATTATGACAAAGGCAAATTACTGCAAACTTGAATATATCGCACTCCCTATAGTTGGGAAGTAACAAAGAACATCTTTTTTTCGATTTGTGTGCATACGTGAGTTTTCTGAGAGCTTGCAGTTACAATTGGGCATTTTACTATTGAGTAGCTATAATCAAAAAAAAAAAAATTACTATAGTATATTACATTGATTTGAGATTCAGCAATGCTTTGTGATAATTTTATTCGTTCAGGTAAGGCAAATTTGTTGAATTTACAAACCAGGCCACACCACGTGGGTGTAATACAATTCTGAACATAACTTTACAACGTCTAACAGTTGCAGAGTGAGGTAGTCAGAAGTAATGTACAGTGGATTTATGTACATTATACATATTAATTCAAGCACAATCACAATTTACCGGGATCCTAAGTACTCTTATATCATTTGGGTAATTCGACTTTGTTTAAATATGATTAGATTTCTCTGTAAATATCTAACACCATGAATCACTCATCCATTCCTTGAAAATGGCTCACCGTGAGAGAAAATTCACATAATGTCGCCTTCATCGAGTATCTGAAGTACTTTGCCTACCTCACCCCTCAGTTAGTAGTATCCTGATTTTCACAGCATCTGCACTCTGTATGCAATATTACTCTTTACGTGAAACTAAGATGACGGATAAAAATTTGACAAACAAAACAAATTTTATAGACGTTTTCGAGCAACAACTTCTTCCATCTGATTTTTGTTGGTTACGTATACTTACATCACTTACTTTGGTTCTGTGTCATCGGTGCGGTTTTTTTTACTACGGAAACGTATAAGTGCCACAACATCACAAGAAATAACTTCACAATTTGGGACAATTTGCTACTTTGCAGACATGTTTCTTTTCAAAATGAAAAAGAGTATTAATTTTCTCACTTAGCTATTTAACTGCATTGCATTTTTTGTAAACATTATATGAACCCGATCGTGAAATTACATCAAAATTTGGCTAAATGTTCAATTAACGGGTTGAGTCACCAAAAAAGACACTAAATTGTAACCCACCAGTCCCACCTTCAGGTAGGTAGGTGGACGAATATGAGATGTAGTGTCCGTCTGACTGAAGTCATAGGTCGAGGAATTTATAGCACATGCACAAGGTTACTATAGCACATAACACGGTGTGTTAAAAGCTGGCAGTGCCTTCGGCGACTTTTACATCTTTGCCTTTTCATGAATTGACAAGGTATTTCACAATGCAACTATGTTCAGGCTGATTTATTACGTCTGACGCAATGTCATTTCCATTGTAGTACCTTCACTCAGTATAATTTACAGCGTATATATAGGCCTACTATACACCATACAAAAACTTGAGATGTTACGTGCATATCTGAGAAATACTTTGAAGCACACACTTGGCTGGTAATACTTTTGACTCACACTCAATTTCTATGCACATAAGTACCCGCATGCAAGTACGGTATTTGTGCTGTTCGACTACGACGCAAATGCAGTGTGCATCAATAGGGTGTAATGGGCCCAAACTGGCCCATACTTTATCTCCCCAATCTCCTTACTCCTACTCGTGCCAACATCTGTGCATGCCATACCTCTAGCCATCACTAAGCCTGAAAAACCTAACGTGAAAAAGTCAATCCAGGCCTGTGTTATAGTACTAATCTGGAAAACATCTAAATGATTTTTTCCGATGTAAGATCAACATGACATTATCAACGAAATTTATCTAGGAAAAAAGTGATGAAAACACACACTTTTTTCATTTGAAAATGTGGTAATTTTCGATCTCAACTACGCAAAGAAACAAGACAAATCCTAGTGAATTATTACCGAAATTCTTACCCTAAACGTCGTGTCACGGTGATACGTACATTTTGAGTGTTACTGGAGAGCGTAGATTCCTAAAATAGTTACCCGCGAATACGCGAACGACTTCCACATTTCAATCTAGATAACATTTTGTACAATGCGAACGTTGACCTTACCGTCAGAGAAAAAAGATAGCTTTAGAAAACCAGCTGGCCATGTATATTATTCACGAAGAAAGCCTATTAGTGCCATCTATATAAATATCTTTAGTCTGTAATAACAGATTAATAATGTGTAAATACAGATTAATAATCTGTAAAAACAGATTATTAATCTATATTTACAGATTAACAAAATCGAAAAATTGAAAGAAAAAATCAAAATGATTGATTAAATGAGTCAGGCACTCGCAAAGTTTGAAGACTGTTTTAGACGTGGGAAATGCCTTCGATAGTGTTTGCCTTTAGATATCCTACATAATACTTGCAAAATCTTTAATTCCCAATGAGACGGAAGATCAACGGTCCACCCACCTCTCTATAATAGAAAAAAGAAAAGTGAAAGCGTCATCTTTTGCACATCTAGTTAAGCAGCCAAAAATTTGGGTGCACATTGCACAAATTATAATAGTCACCGTAAGATTACGGCACATGCCCCCCCCCCCCCCCTCCGTGTTGACCATTCTCTCAACCGTCCATGAAATCCTACACTTTAGCTGGAAGAATTATTCCACGGTAAAAAAAATCCAAAGTGAAAAAAATATGTGCTTTTCAAGGTAAGTCGAAACAACAGAATAAGTCCAAAACAACGTAAAGCTGTAAGGCATCACCCTAAGCTATATTTTTACTTCCCGGAAAGCAAATTCTCAACTGGTTCTAAGTTACAGTACACTTTGATTGACAGCAAATTCGAAAGATGCAGAGCAGCACAGTGTACACAGGGATCTATTGTTTTGATTACACATGTGGAGGAATTTAAGACAGGCTGAGGGAGGGACTAGACGTAGGTGGTTGGGAGAATTGAAACTGTCTGGGGTGATGAGTTTTTGTCTTTAAACAACAACGAAAGTTGAAACAACATAGGCATGCTTTTTTGGCGTTCCATATGTTTCACCTATTAGGATTCCGATTTCATTCTGTCGTTGACTCGTACGTTCCTTACGTCATCATTTGTTTACGACGTGCATGTATCTGTTCATGCTAATAGCAAAATCCATTGCAAGTTACAGGACCACACTGAGTAACGTTTGCGCAAGGCACCTTCAAAATGAGTTGAGAAAATGAACGTATGCTGCAAATCAAGTGTGTTCTTGTTTGGGGGAGACGTTCCATTGTACAATCTCAAAGCCATATGACGGAAGACAGCTCGTTGAATATTGCGAAGGGTTGGTAACTTGACTAAACGTCGAGTCTTTCATACACAGAGAGCCGCCTCTATGAAGTGCTAGCCACGCCTCCTCGATCGCTCCCTCCTTCACTTGTCAGTATGTGAGTAGTATGCCCTGTTCTCTCCCCGTGATTCGCAAACACCCAAATGTCCTGAACCTTTGTATTTCCAATAAAACCGTGTTTGGTAATCGTGCTTGTGTTCTGGACCAGCTGTGAGCCTGGGTAATGTGCAACGAACTCTAGAAATTCACAGTCAGAATTTTGTGGACTAAACTCGGTTTTCCAAGCTAAAAGACTTGTGCCTATATTGAATAAGTGGTAATTCTTACCCCCTAACTCAAAATATTACCAAGTCACGTTATTTTCTTGCTTTTCAAGGCCTATGGTACTTCACATTTATCCTAATGTAAATTGTCTCTCCCAACAGGGATTCACCCTCTGTTTTTTTCTTCGAAAAAGGTGTATGCGTCTTTTCTACACATTCCATGTAAAATCACGTGGGACTTACTTGGCGCTGAACAATATCCAGGGCCAAAGGTCACAATGTGGCCTGGAAATGCCTTTCATATACTACAGTAAAAAAATGGTATACTTTTACAGGCAAAGACTCTTAAAAGTATCCCCTAATGTCAAGGAAATAAAAAATGTTGACAGTCTGTATACTTATTGTCGGATGTGAAATTTTCCCGATTATGGTAATTATTAGCTTTACTTACTAGCTTAATTTAATAATATTAACTCCATGTGCTGCTTTACCCATGACATAAATGAAGGGAGTCATCAAAAAAATTATTAAGGACAGATTTTTTAAGGTGGAAAGAAAGTGGGAAATTTGACGATGAAATTTTACTGTTGAACGAGAAATGAACAATATGGTAAACACCATCACGAAATGTTGTTTACATCTTCAAGATATTGCAATTTGAAAGTTTATAAAATATCCACCACTCTCATCGCTTGTAAGTGTTGAGCTTTTGCTTGCCCTTGTCATTTATTTTGGAATAGTATTAACAGTTATGCTGATTCAGATCAAAGTATAAGTATAATTTGATCAATTGGATAATGCACATCAGTAATTCAGCAGGATTATATGAATGGTAATTACTCGAAATAACGTGAATGGAAATTACATGAATGGAAATTATTAAAGGCTAACTTAAAGAAACGTTGGAGAAATATTTGTCAATCATCTCTGCTTCACATTTTGCTGAGAGATATTCTCAAAGTCTCGTTCTCCTTCAAATCTCTCTGTTTCCACATTTACTGAATCTGAATTGATCTGCGTTTGTCCCCGATGTGGCGGAGATACCAACTCAAATGGATTACAGGCGCCCTTTTCAGATTTTCACAAAAGAGGTAAAGTAAATAGGAAAGGACAAGAATGAGAAAAAATGAAAGAGAAGGTAAAGAAAATGCAAGTTTGAGTTCTTCAAAGCCCTCCGCATCCAGGAAATAATGGGGTTGCCATTTTTTTTTTTTTGGCCTTAAATTCAAGCTCATCATGAAGTGAGCAAATTTTTATCAGACTATTTCAGCGGAAAACTCCCAAATGAGATTATTTTTTCATCCCCCAAAAATATGTGACAATACTACTTCCTGAGTCCTGACAATCGTTGGGGGTGGGGGTGGGGAGTAGTTATGTATTTTTTTCTGGTACTCTCCGCTCCAAACCAAAAACATTGAAAACAATTTGCAACATTGGACAGGGTAGAATTTTTAGTGTAGAAAAATTAAAAAAAAAAGATTGCAGTACTATACAACATCCTGCTTAATGATAATTACCTACCCATAATGCAATGTACTTTACTGATTGCCACACATAGTATAGTGGCGCAATTTGAGCAATATTCATGTAAATGTTATCAAGTTAACATAGTAATAAACATGGCTGGCAGTGTCAGTTCGAAATTTTGTCAGTGCATGTTGGTCATTTGTGTGTCTTTGGTATGTTGCATTATCATGTGTCCACAATTCACATCAAGCACAAAGTCATCCTAACCTACTGCATACTGGAGACTCTCATGTTCCTCAGAAAAAAACAAAAAAACATATCGTTTGAACCTGCTTTAGCTTGCAGAGCATTGTAGTTAGACGATGTACTGAATAAATATCAGTTTATATGCTGTTTTCAGTTGAAGATTTCTTTCATTTTCCTACCAAAGCAAAAACATCTATGGATTTGTATATCTTCCACAGTTCCGCGGTTGTATAGGAGTGAAAGAAAAAGAAAGATAATTGTTTTAGAAAAAATTTTTTGGAAAAATGTTCCTTGCATTGACAATACAAATACATGATTAACTGATCACTTCATTGACTATTGTACCTTGAAAGTGTTTAATACTAGTTAGCAGACCAGTATAAAAGACACATATTGGTGCCTACACTACAGTAGACCTATAAATCATATGATATCTTAAAACACATTGCGATCTTTGAAACATGGTGACTCGGACTCGAAAAGTAGTTACTCGGACTTGGACTCAAGGGATGGTGTCTCGGACTTGGACTCAAGGGATGGTGTCTCAGGACTTGGACTCTGTCTCGAGGGGTGGCGACTCAGACTCGGTCATAGCCTGGGATTGTGTTGACTAAACTACAACACTGACAGGAACCCTAATAGTCCTGCCAATACTCAGCACCCATAGAAGCCATTTTTGCCCCCTCTGACTGAAATTGCGAGCTCCGGCCGCTACTGGAGATACTGGGTATGGCTAGATTACCTAACTCCCGAACAGGGGCGTTGCCACGGGGGGCGGGGGCACGAGGGGGCACGTGCCCCCCATGACAAAGCTGTGCCACCCCAGGTGCCCCCCCCATGAAAAATTTTGAAATGTGCAGTTTTATCTTGCGGTCAATTTATTAAGTCTATATATATATATATATATATAGACAAAACTTTTGCCCCACCAGGAAAGGTCTGTGCCCCACCAGTGCCCCCTTGCTAAAAAAATCCTGGCTACGCCACTGCTCCCGAAGGGCGGCTCTTACACACCATTGCGCCATCTTTCCAGATTTTGGGTGTCGATCCTGCAAATGACTCTCAAACTTCCGAGGCTCCTCCGCCTGTCTTTTGTGCATCTTCTTCGTTCACTCAAGACAGAATTTATTATCTCACTAAGAAATTGTTTGAAGTTGTGACAGGAAAATTGTGGTCCAGACTGTGACAAGTTCATCAGAGAATGCCTCTTCACGGTCCAATATAGGAAAGGCCCTTTAAGTGTTCCACATCATATTAAGGAGTATTTTCATTTAAAGTTGAGTAAAAAATTCACAATTGCTTGCTTAGCCTAAGAACAATTAATTTGCATGCATTCAAGTTGGAAAACATTTAGGGCAAGGCTAATGCCCTCTTTCAAGGTCTCATGTAATTCCTTTCCTGAATATTACACTTACCGTCAGAAGTATAAAAGACCGTACCTAAAGTAAATTTGACGCTTCTTGCATGTAACCTTTCAAGGGTTTAACGTTCTCACCAACAGTGCTTCCAGTTCTGATGTGTGAGCAAAAGAAGTGTTGCTGCACTAGTTCGATAAACCTTGGAATAGCTGCATCTCCATGGATTAACCGAGCCATAACCCCAGTAAAGTCTGTTTTTCAATAAACTCACTTTGTCGAGCGATAAAATCAGTTTTTTACCGGGACGCGTAATATTAGTCTTTAGACAAGCGTTTTTTTTTTTCTAAAAGCTCTGTTCTTATAAAGTCAGTTTTTTACATTGCCAAAGATTCAGGCAGACCATTCATCCACAAATCCTTGTTGAGACTACGATGCAGGCTTAATTCTAACATTTCAGAGCCTGGCTTCAAGTCAAGGGACGCATAAGATTAGGTATTTTTAGCTGTCATCATAGCCGACATCTCCCATGACATTTATCAGACTATAGGAGCAAATTTCCGCTCTTTCCAAAATAGGCCTATGTTTTTTTTTCAGTTTTTGAAAAATCATGGAGGAATGCTGCTTGTAGAACCTTTATGTAGAAACTTCGAAATTTTGTCAATCAGAGGTGTGTAGGAGTAGACGCAAATCTTTGCATACGTAGATAATCTCTAAAAAAAAAAACTACATTTATTCAGAGCAATTTTTCTCCAGCAAAACCTTGTTCCTCGTTCGATAGTACTGATAAGGATTTTTCGATTAAAACAGTTTTTCCCTCAGGTACGACAAACCTTCTTACGTTTCCGTAAAAAAAAGTTTAAAAAGAGTTAGAAAACCTTCTTTATTGCTCAAAACCAGAGTTTAGCAAAGTACTCTGTCTATCGGAAAACCCGTTTTTCCAATTCTGTCGATAAACTGTGTTTTTTATAAAAATGAAAAAAAAAACGAGCTTCTCTCTCATTCGTTCAAAAAGCCCGTCTTTCGAATTAGAAATGAAAGAATTTCATTGGCTTTGAAGAGCTTGTAGGTGTGGTCACCCAGCTGTCACTCAGGTGCCGAAAACCTGTAGTTGAGCTGACGGTCTGGTCATGCATGCATACGTATTCCAAGTATCAGACGATCATATCATAGAACTAAACCAAGGTGCTTAGCCGTAGGCAACGTACGTAGTACGTAGACTACTAAAACTTTTGGGCTAATTAACTAACCATGGATTATTCGAAGTTAAAAGTGTCGCAGCTGAGGGAAGAATTGAACAGGAGAGGAATCAAAATTCCCCTACCAGCTTTGAAGAAGGACTTGGTTAGTTTCCCTAATGTTAGCCTAGGCAGCTAGGCTAACGTTGGAGCACACTGCTTTTACTTGGTAGCTAGCCTAAATACTAGTATAGTATTAATCAATATGCACCAAACTTCGCGCACTGCTAAACTTCGTGCACCCCTGAAGAAGGAGCCCGAAAATGCAATGGCCCAAGCAGCATGACAAAATTTGGACTACCATACCTTGTAGTGACTTAAACTAGTCGCCTTTGCATGAGTAGTCAACTTTAGGTATACAGGGTTTACACAGGCAGACAGGAGAGGTAGGCTAGGCCTACACTACAGTAAGCTAAAGCATCCTATTCGCAGTTGGCGCCTAATGTTACAACTTTTCAAATAATGATTTTGATCATTCAGTGGACTTGTTCATGATCGTTTTTGTGCTAGCCTGTCCATAGGTAGTTTTGGAAGGTTTACGCTTAGGATTTGTTCAAACGGACACTCTTCATGCAATAATTGTCATGCTAACTCAGTGAGGTGCACGAAGTTTGGCAGGATTAGATTGTATCGTTAACCCAAGCAAATGTTGGTTAAAATAACAAATTTCAAGGGACTGTTCCAACCAGATTAGGTCAAATCATATTAAATAGGAACTTCAGACTTACTTAAACAAGATTAGTAGATATATACAGATAGTGAATTTACAGCAGTTAGAAATTCTGAGTTGTTTACGTCAGGGTTCGGCGGTATCAAGGTACCCAAGTCAGCACCGGTATCCGCAGTACCGGAGCAAAAAAATTTTTCTGCGAGTACTGGTAAATACTTTGCAGTACCAGGGAAAATTCTTGGTGGTGGTGGTACCAGTACAGCCTCCAACAAATCAACAAAAATTTGTTTTTTCGAATGTAGGGGTAATACTTACATGTCAACATCAAAAGGGACCAAAAATAAATTCTAGATCCACTCATCCAGGCTAGGCCCACACGTATTGCCTATTTTGTTAACACTAACTTACTGTAGAAGAACAATGTTTAGGTATAATTCCAGTGGTGTTTTTTTGTTTTTTGTATGAAGTGACTCGTGATTACTGCAGTGGATTAGTGATATGTCACATGTTCGATCCCTGTTCAACTCTGCTTTTGCCATGTATGTTTTTTTTTCTCTATTGTTGCAGGTATTGGTCTGAAAAGCATTGCTCAAGGTCCTATTTAGCCACAAACCCAATCCTTACTTTGCTGGTTATAGCTGAGTCTGTATCAGTTAATACAATAAATAGCGATGATGAAGCAACAAAAAAAAAACCCCCCAAAACAACAACAAAGATAAGCTGCTTTTCTGCAGCAGCCCTTCATCTTGTTCAAGACATTTTTTTATGACCTTGAGATGAATCGTGACTACAAATTGCTGTTGAGATACTGTAATGATATTTACTATCGTATGTAGGCTATAGACGCTCAAACATGCTACATGGGCCTAACTTTACAAAAATCAGATTGCTTGGAAATTAAAGTTGGACATAAAGTTTGAAATGTTTGAAAATTGTTTTTACGGTATTTGAGCACAAAGTCGGCGACGTTTATGTACTGCAGCCAAATGCTGCTGATCGGTCTATACTAAACCATGTTCATTATCATAATACCCCTGATGAACCATTAAGGACAATCCCAGCCAAAAATTCAACATCAAAAATGTGTTGTAAGAGAATTTCACAGACATTGTACGCATCATCATAACTTTGTCCGATAAACTCCGAATAACACAGAAATTGCACAGATAGAAAGATCATTCTTAAAATACTTTTTGAAATTCCCTGAAGAAAAGGAAAAAGTTTGTAAATCTCCATCTGTTTTCGAGTTATGAGCAATTTTGTGTTTACTGCAGCTAAATGCTGCTGATCGGTCTATACTAAACCATGTTCATTGTCATAATACCCCTGGTGAACCATTAAGGACAATCCCAGCCAAAAATTCAACATCAGAAATGTGCTGTAAGAGAATTTCACAGAACTTGTACACATCATCATAACTTTGTCCAATAAACTCCGAATAACACAGAAATTGCGCAGATAGAAAGATCATTCTTAAAATACTTTTTGAAATTCCCTGAAGAAAAGGAAAAAGTTTGTAAATCTCCATCTGTTTTCAAGTTATGAGCAATTTTGTGTTTTAATGTATTAACTTTTACTGCCTCCTACGTCTGTGGCATACCTTTTTTAGGTTATCCTTCTGCTGTGTACAGTTATCCAATGTAATCCAGTTTCATTTATTACTCAATCGATGAGCTTATAGTGACTATAATCAATGTTGCCAGTTTGTAGGGTAACCATTTCCGGCCTAATCCCGTGAAAAAAAAAAAAATGCAAAGCAAACCTAGCTCCTACTTGAGGAAACTTGACCCTGTATTTTTGTACCGTGTAACACTTGTCGACATTTTCAACACTTTAAGTGTGTTATGCATCATTACATACTGAATCTATGTTGCTACAAGTGGAGTGTAAATTGTAAACCTGTCAACGCCCCACTCAGCTACTACTAAATTGGGAAAACAAAATTCTTGAAATTTCGTGATAAAGTGAACGTTTTATAGTTATTTCAGTTATGCCCCCAAAACACCAAAATGCATGCAATTTAAATTTTTACCAGACCACACAGATAAAAATGAATAAACTTTGCCTATTTTGGCGTTTAAAATGACAGACTGGTAATCCTGACTGACTACAGCAATAGGCAGACACACTCGGTGGAAGAGAAAATTTCCCGCACTAATCATGCTACAAATTGCAACAAACAGGGA
Organism: Stichopus chloronotus; assembly: GCA_021234535.1. Lineage (NCBI taxonomy): Eukaryota > Metazoa > Echinodermata > Holothuroidea > Aspidochirotida > Stichopodidae > Stichopus > Stichopus chloronotus. Next base: position 15,167,888 of record CM037841.1, on the reverse strand, counting down.
CAATTTACAGTACATCCCTGAATTGACAACATTAGTAATGAAAATTTTATTCACATCATTGCATAAGCTGGATTGGGAGTTTCTGCGATTCATTATCATTAGCAACGTTCCTGCCTTTCATCTAACTATGAACGCAAGTCCTGCCTGCCACTAGTGTTTTAAACTCATGATTGGCTGTCAAAACTTGCAGGAAGTAAAGTCTATGAGTCCATCTACAAACTTGTATGCAATAATGCAATATCTTTCATTTCAAGGCTGTCAGTCATTTGACACTGAGGTCTTAAGGGGGGGGGGCATAGACAGCTTGCTCAGCTTGGAACTGAGGTGGTGGTCAACAGTGAAAATTTTCTGCTGAAATAGTACAGTGACTCACTCGCTTTGAACAACAGCACTATACGATACACATACATACAGTTGTACTTCATGTAATTCTAGCTGAGCTCTTTTGAAGTTTTTTAATTCTTTTCATGTTCCCTTGGATGAATTGAAAGACTACAGTAATCCATATCAGGTAAAGTGTAGTCATATTGGTCAGCATATCAATAGATTGCTTTATTCTTCTCAAAAGAGCTACAGTTGTCTTGAACTGATAAGTCTTGCATAATTCATATGATCCTGAAACGTTAGGTTAGAAACAGTCCCTTACACCTAGGAGCTTTACCATTGTCATATTTTCTAACGGTTTTCTCCCATAAATCTAAAGTATCATTCCCTTAAAGAGTATTATGATTTTTGTTAGAACATACCAACATATTTTTTTTATTCCTTGCCAAAGGCGGGCAAGTAATCTATGGGATGGTGATTTTGGTTCGGTGTGTATCTGTGCATATGTGTGTGTGTATGTGTGTAGGAACAACTTTGTTAGCAATAGCACTCTAGTTTTTGAAGGGGAGGTATGAGATACTGTAAGTGAAAGTTGACATCTGGGTAGAACGTATAAAGATCCCAGCTTGGATTGTTTTTGGTGTTTGTCAAAGGTCATGTGAGGTCACCAGCAGCCAGTATAGACAAGGTATGTTTGCAGTATCTCAGGAACTAATGGTTGCATGAATGTCAGACTTGGAGGGTATATACTGTACTCTCATTTATTAAATAACATTGTGAGATATTCTTGGAGGTCAAAGGTCGTATGGGTTCATCAGAGGCCATAATGTGAAAAACTTGTGAATATTAGGGCCTAACCGATACGGTTTTTTACTGCCGATCAGATGCCCGATGTTTTTTCCACAACATCGGCTGATATCCGATGCGATGTTTTGCTATCAAGGCGTGTTCAAGTAACGTTACACTGTATCACAGTGCGATTGGGCATTTATCACTTCTTGAGCTATGTCTACATAGATGTACATTGCCTTCACATTATTTCCTTCGAGTAATCGTTGCATGTATACATTCAGTAAACGAGTAAAAATAAACCATTAAAAAATACGGGACCGCTTGTCATAGTCACTAAGCAAGTCATGCTGCTGCTGGTCTCTGACCTTTTGGTTTCAACTTAGGCTTAGGCTAACAGTGTTAAGTTAGCTAACACTAATTTTTTTCCTGTTTCCATCTTCTGTACAACCGTACAAAAGATAAAAAATCTTGGTGACTATTACAAATTTACAATTCCCCCAGTTTAAAAAGGAGGAAAAGCAAAGCCTGAAAGGACCTTAATTTATTTACCTCGTGAAATGAATTGGTCATGAGCGAAGCCTAACAGCCACCACCGGACAACGAGTGTCTGGAAATACTTCGTTTGAATTGATTGTAATGCAAAATCTGTGGGAAAATTACATTGAACTGCGTGCGTGCTTGGGAGATTTTTACACACAAAACTTGCATTGAACGTAGCGCGAGTTATGATTGAAACTACTTCGTTTGCTCGTAACACAAAGTCAATGGGAAATACCATTGACTGAACTACGTGATAGCCACATTTTGCATTAAACGTGTCGAGAGTTGTTATTGGCTAGTCAACAAAAAACTTGGAAAAAAAAAAAAATAATCATGATGTTTCTTATGCGGCCGTAGGACTTGCTAACTGGCTATACCCATGTTGTTTTTGTAGAACAGTTAGTGCTTTGACCGGTAATATGGCTTACAAGTTACTTGTGTACACATTGCAAAGTTGCATCATTGCCAGACCAGTCACAACTGAGCTATTGTTGATCGCAATCGAAACAAAATGATTAATCCTACTTGTTTATCAGTTCATTTCTTTAAGTAGTAAGAAACCACTATCACTTCTTGAGTAATGTAATCGAAATAAGTAAAATATGACACTCACAATAACAACTTTTCCGTCTCAAAATTACTAACCTTTGTGATCAACCCTTACGTAAGTTATTAGCACTAAAGTTAAGCCTATTAGTAGGTTTCGTGTTTGGGGTTCACGGAATAATACGTCCCCTGGTGCACCATAACTACCCACAATTTTCGAGTGTTCAACATCAGCAAACATCGGAAGGCGAGCTTGGGCAAAATTTACCGATCTGATGTTTTACCAACATAGTCGAAGATCGGCCCGATCCGAGGTCCAATCCGATTATCGGTTAAGCCCCAGTAAATTCCATGATTGGTTGTCAGCTAACAAGCTGTCACTTTACATGGAGAAGACACGTTGTATGTTATTTGGTAAGAGTTAAGCAACAGTTTGAATGTAAATAATATTAATATTGTCATGACTGGTAATTAACTTCAGAGAGTCAATTCTACTAAATTTCTTGGTGTTCTTATTGACAGTGGTCTCACATAGAAGCTCCGTATTGACTCTGTAAGTATTAAAGTTGCATGAAGTACAGCTTTACTGTCTAAACTCAAGCATTACCTACCAAGGAAAATCCTTTGTTCCACTAATCCTACCCCACCTCACATACTGTCTCTCACTCTGTTCAGGAACAAGTAAGACACACCTTAACAGGCTAATTATACTTCAAAAGAAAGCATTCCAGTACATTTGTGCTGTGAACTATTACAAACACACACACAATTTGTTTTTCTCCCTTAATCCTTGAAATTCATCGACCTAATCCACATTCAACAAGCTTTCAGTGTTGTTCATTCTTTTGCTCCGACATACTTCACAGATTTCTCATTCAACTATGGCTACCACAATTACAACACACAGAGAGTCTACATGCTTGCATACCACATTTTCACTCTAATTTCGTGTTCATGTTCGAGCATCTTCTACTTGGATGCCATTTCCAAAGAAATTCAAACCTGTAGTACCAACCATCTCATATTTTAAGAAAAAGTTTACTAAGCATTGCATAAATTCACCAGTAATTACTGAGAAAATTTACTTTGATAGAGATGTATGTGTACATAGTATATATTCTCTTCTTGGGAGTAATCTACTTGACAAGCCTATAAAGGTTTTTTTCAGATTTTTTCCTTTCTTGAATAACATAATTTGTAATTATTGTCACATCTTGCATGATTACTGCAAATTTTGTATATATGTTATGAAGAAACAAATGAAATTAGTAAGTGACCTCAAATCATGGCTACATACAATGAGAGTTAGGGCCACACTGGAATTTAAGTACAATAGAATTTGTCACCTTTAAGTTTTTCAGTGCTATCATGTGAAACTTAATATGAGTAACTTGTGTAAAACTGTGATAAGTCTCTTTTCAATTTGTAGGTTGAAAAATTGAAAGATGCAGATCGTATGTACCAGGATGGTCTCAGAAAGCCGCCAGTTAGTCAGCTTATTAAAAATGGCCCACCTCCATCAGGAGACCCTCTTGCCTTAATCCACCAGCCTTCGTTTATCGAGATGAGAGAGAGGAGGAAAAGGGAGAGAGATGAGCGAGCTCAGATTACCCTCTGGAGGAAACCGTTAACCACGTTGCAGTACTTCTTCTTAGAATCATGTATCACCATAGTGGGTTGGTTACATAGGTAAGAATTAAATCAGTTTATTGGTTTCGATAATAATCATAACCTTTGTAATCATGCATGTGTGTGTGTATGTTCAGTTCAGTTCAGTATGACTTTATTCCAATCTCTTACTATAATATAAAAAAAACATAACAATATTCTGAGAGTGGTAAAAGTAACGAAATTACAGTATATAAGGATCATCATGCTTAGGCACATCATAAAATAATTACTTTACTTAACAAAAAAAAGGTAAGAGAATGAGGAGTGGCAACTGAGAGCTCCTAGGAGCTTGTGGGTGTTGACACCCCATAATGACAGATAGAAATACAAGATAGAAATACAAGACATAAAAAGAAAAGCACAAAAAACAACAAGAACAAAGTACAGAAATACAAAAAAGATGGTAGTTTAAAGGTAGTGTGCAATGAAATGAACTTTAAGCTGCTTTTTAAATGCATATGGTGTTTTACAGTATGTAACTTCCAAGGGGAGAGAATTCCATAGTTTTGCACCTACAAATCAAAGACCAAGTTGAGATGACCTAAGCCTACAAAGGGGGAGTGATAAACTGATTTGAAGCACGACTAGGGTAAGGGTAATGACTATCACGAAACTGAAATGAGTACTAAATATTGACGGGGTTCTGCTATGAAGCCAGTGTGTTTGTGTGTATGTATGTCCGTGATGCACTACCTTGTAAACACGATATCTCAAGAAGGGAAGCTTGGACAGATCCCATATTTGGTATGCAGGTGTACTACATTGAGTAGAAGAACCTTATTGTTTTTGGTGTAGGTCAAAGCTCATATGGGGTCAACAGAGGTCAAATTATGATAACCTTGTAAACATGATATCTCAAGAAGGGAAGCTTGGACAGATCTCATATAAATTTAGTATGTAGGGGTACCACATTAAGTACAACATCTTTATTGATTCAGGTGAAGGTCAAAGATCATTTGAGGTCAACAGGGGTCAAATTGTGAAAACCTTGTAAACACAATATCTCAAGAAGGAAAGCTTGGACAGATGTCATATGAAGTTCCTAGGTGTATCTTACAGAGTACAAGATCTCTATAGTTTTTAATGAAGGTCAATGGTATTTGAGGTCAACAAGGGTGAAATTGTGAAAACTTTGTAAACACAATATCTCAAGAAGAAAAGCTTGGACAGATGTCATATGAAGTACCTAGGTGTATCTTATGGAGTACAAGATCGCTATAGTTTTTAATGAAGGTCAATGGTTATTTGAGGTCAACAAGGGTCAAAGTGTGAAAACCTTGTTAAATAAGCTGTGTCGATATACCTGGTATAAGTGGTCATGACTTTGACCTACACCGATGGTATCAAAATTAGCAGCTAACAATTATACCAAACATACCAGGTTTACCCCCAAAAATGGATAATACGTAAGAAAAAGTAAAGCCGTGTGGAGAAACCAATTGATACCCGCTCTCTCCCCAGGCAGTTGATCAGAGAGTACTAACTGAACTGGAAACATATTCTTACCTTCACACAATGTCTTGTGCTTCATTGGCCAATCACATGTACACCACTTGTTGCAGTATATATACACCCTATAGTCAGAAGTATGTAATTGGAAAAGTCCGTGATTTGGGGTTACGGAAAATTCCAAGACACATGCTTTGAGTTGTGTACACAAAAGTTGTGCACCTTGCAGGGCTTATCAAACACAAACGAGAACGAGGTGTATTCCAAAATATGGTACACTACCTAGAATAACAGTTGAAAGGCTGATATATTTGTACTTGCCACTGTATAAGGTATGCGAGAATACTAGAAAGAGGAGTTAATTGCATGCATGTTTTCATTTTGTTACTACAAGTTGGAAAACATGCGTGTTGATGAAAACATGGAGTAACATTTCCCCTGTTTCCATGTTATTCTCGCTAAAGTCGAAACCTCAGTCATGTAAGCGGGAAAAAAAAAATTAGCTAAATGAGGCTTTCGCCAACAGTTTTGAGCCCATCCACGTATACTGAATGTGCGCAGTGTGATGATCCTCTGCTGTGAGGGCAAACTTGCACACTGTACCTGTCTGTTATGTTAACGTTGCATAGGTTTGTAGTACATACTGCACATGTAAAGTTCTAAGTTTGTATGCAGCTAGCTAGTCGAGCTCCACGCAGCTACTGTAGAAGCACTAAAAGTACTATGGTCGGAACATATACCTATTACCAACGTTTACTCCAAAGACAACTTTCTGTTGATGCAAACTGCTATAATGTTGTTAAGGTTTTAGACTCCCTAAAGTAAGAGATTTCAGTCACAGAAGCCATTGTTGGATCTCACAAATTGTTTTGTTGTCTACAGTGCACACTTTGTATTGTAGTCACTATTACCTGTTCAGGAAAGCAAGATCGCACGTTGAAAGTATAAAACAAATTTCTCAATGGGTAAAAATGCCAAAACATTTGCATGACATGTGCAAAACATCCCAAACTAGCTATGCGCATTATTTTCGAAACTTTAATTCGAAGGTTTCCTCTTAGGAGATATTTTCGTTCAGAGTGAGTTGTGACTTTTGCTGTAGCCTACCATATATATGTACATACTGAGATACAGTAGAGCCTAGCCAACACATGTATTACTGTTGTGCCCTACACTTACAGTAGAGGACAGACTAGACTGAGATTTTCAAGTAAATTTGATCCAAACTGTTTGACAAGGTGCTATATAGTGTTTAATATATTGCTTAGCTTATATTGGGTCATCAGGAACAGGATGCATATTTTCACTTAAACTTAATACATTCAACTTAAAAAAAGTGTGGAGAATATTTCACCATGACATATAATAGTGTAACAACCAACCAACTCAATTTTGTAACTCCAAACTCAATGCATTTGAGACCAAGCTCAATTGTATTGGCTCATAGTCAAGGGGGATTGGTAAAAGAATTCACCGGCACTCCTTAATGTTCTACTTTAAACGTCCTATTATCTTCCATCCTCTCCCATGTGTTCCGCACTGACCACTTAATTTCTTCAAGTAAATGGTTGCATATTGTCACTTGGATTGCGATTCTTCACTATTTTGTTAAAAAGAAAGCAAATGCATACTTTTGAGTGATGTTGCAGAGCTGTGTATCAGGTCTTAATTGATGGCAGAGTTGAAGTGATAAAGTGGATATTTTTCTGCCATTTGATGATGGTCATTATTAAAGATGCTGTGGTAAAATTTACTCTAGCCAAGGTACAGTAAAGCCTTTTAACTTCAACATTTTTATTGCTGTAGCAATTTTTCTTACTTGAGAGGGCTGTATGTGGTTAACTACTTACAGTAACATAGATATTGCACGTACACAGGGAACGAGAAACAGGAACCAGGTGGCATGTGTATAATTTTTGCTGTAAGCAGTTATTTCACAAAATTTTAAGTTACTGCTGCTACAGGTGTACCAAGCATATAGTCCTATACAAAGTGAGGAACATTGCAGCGAGCAGAATCGGGGATGGAAGTTAATGTAACGTTTATTGAAAGGCAGAGTACACACATGAAACTGAACACATTTCTTTCAAAACTTGTTCTCATTGAAAGATCATGGAGAAATGACAACACTGTGGAACATGACAACACTGTTGTACATACAAGTAACACAGTAAACAGTCATTCCACAAAAATATCGATAACGATATCGATAAGAGATTTTGCTCCTGATATTGTTTGTAAATTAACCTAAACGATATTGTTTGTAAATTAACCTAAACGATATTGTTTGTAAATTAACCTAAACGATATCGTAAAAAAACCTCTTGTAAACAAAATTTCATTCTTTGAAACTTGATGCTTCTCAAATAAACTTAAAATTCAACATCTTTCAACAGCTCAGTGAACATTTTACAACATGTGAAACAAATGAGGCTGCTTTCTGACGAATCAATAAACTGTTTATAGCTAGGCATTGGCGTTGCCTACAACATTTGTTGTTAGCTGTATCTAACAAGCCTACGTATGTATACATATAGTACACATTGTGCAAAACAACTGGTACGTACAGACCAATAGCAGGACTGTGTTTGAAAAAAAAAGTGTCAATGAACTCCATAGCTGTTGTTTGCAAATGCACGTAACTGACCTACTTGCGCTTCCTTCGATCCACTGTGTGTTGGGTCAACTGCATGAAACTAGCAGCAACGTATATACTATACATTGGGATTTGAAGAAAGTTTAAGCTTGTTCTGAGTGATGCTTTTTTCGTGAGTTGAATAAACAAACTTCAGTGTAAAATTTTGGTTTTATTGCAATACTCTTCGTATGTATGTTCGGTTTCGAAGGTGGATTTTATTTTCCCCTGTCCTGAACATATCTTCCCTGTGTGTGTATAGACTTGCCCGATCTGAGCATGCTAAATATAATGTAAGAGTGTAAACGTGAGAAGAATGGGGATGAGCTCGACACCTTTCATTTGTAGAAATATCGGTACGCAATTACTGTAAGCCTTTATATACGATACTTAATCGCTAAAGTTATGTGTTGATGAGATCGTTCTCCCTTTCCATATTTGACAATTAGCTTGTGGTGAGCTTTGTCAGACCTTTTTTTTATTTGTTATAATTTGGAGATAGAGGAACAGAAGGAAAAGTCCTGGTCAACTGACAACTATTCAAGCACTGATGTATTAAACATGCATGACTTTGAACACCAGACTCTTCAAGTTGATTCTTGAATCAATTCTGTTTTGTTTCAGGAGGAAAACATTGTCATGATCGTCCATATGGTCGTAATTATCCTGCTTTCAAATAGAACTTCTAATATTTTTATGATGACATGTCTACATTGTGCAGTGTTTTTGGTAATCAGTGAGATACTTTAGAGTCTTTGACCGGCCAAGTCAATCCCTACTACAAGGTCGTGAAATCGTGGGAATCGCCCAAACCTGTTTCGGTGGAAATTCGTGGTACTGATGGGAAGTCCAGGCCAGGACCTCCAGCACACCACGAAAAAATATAAAAAAAAAGTGAAAACAATCAAAACAAACATTAGAAAAAGAGAAAAGAAACTAAGAGGACTGTAAAAGACAAGAAAGGTCTCTAAAATACCTAGACCAAATGGTTGGTTATACACCAACGTAAGAACATCGACATCAGCAACAGTTTGCTACCTTCTGACTTCCTGTTCACTCAACATATGCTCAACACTTGCACAAAATACCATATGTAAACTTTTTAGGCTGTCCCTTCATTCCCAAGGCTTTCCCACCCTTCGCTTCGTGCAGTAAATACAAAGTTCATGAATGGCATTCCCCTGAGCCAATCAGATATCAGTATTTTCAAGCTAGGCAGATCACAGGTGCAGATGCCAATCGGTATGTTACACTTGCAGCGCGATGGCTTGGTGCGTGAATCATGTAACACACGTAAGTGCGGACTTGTGCAGTAGTGTATACACACAAGAACCTCCTTGGTGTATACATGTGCGTGTCACTAGAATAAACTGTCGTCAGTACTGCTTCCCTCATTTAATACCAATTGGACTATACAGACTACGCTCTTTTTATGTGTTTTTCATCAACCCCTTTGCAGAGAAAAACTTTGTAAGAATTCAAAGAAAAAGAATTATTTTTCATCTTCATCAAGCAGAATCAAGAAAAATTGAACAACGTAAATGATGATACAAACATCGATCTTCACCCCAAACTTACAGTAGAGAAAGGTATGTTCAGAAGCTATTGGGATAGATAATCGTGGATAGGGAAATCTGGGCTCCCGTGGTAATGCTCGAACTTCAACGAAATAATGAACATTCTACAGGTATTTTGGTTGACGAAAAGTGTAAACTTAAATCACCTCCGTATTGAAACTTCAATTTCATTCATTAAATATGATGATAGCGAGTAGGATACACACCATGTCACAGTGAAATATCGTACCAAAATATCTAATACTGCTTAGGCTAGATTGTAGTATTACAGTACCTTGACAAATATTGTGTAGCACACATATTTTCAGACGATATTGCGATATTGTTTGACAATTTACAGAAAAGTGCTCGGGATATAAATAGCAAAAATCTCATATCGCAACAACACTATGGAGCATCCAGTATATACTAATGTATACTTTTGCTCCTACCGACGCAGCTTACTTGTAAACATTATATCTCACATTTGGTATGTAAGTGTATCACATTGATTAGATTCCTGTTGATTTTGGTGGAGGTCAAAGGTCATTTGAGGTCAACAGGTCAAATTGTGAAAATATTGTAAGCACAATATTTCAAGAAGGAAAACTTGGGCAGATCTCCTTTTCAGATTGTAGGTGTATTTCATTGAGCATACGAAAATTTCCATTGTCTCTAATGAAGGTCAAAGCTAGTCATTTGTGGTCAACAGGGTCACAGGGTATGGAATTCTTGTAAACATATTATTTCAAGAAGGGAAACTTGGACAGATGTCATATTCAATTTGTAGTATCATTAAAACATTACCTTTGTTTATGGTTTGTATATTCATTATACTGAATGTGAATTCAGTATCAATAGTTTCATTCAGTATAGCATTTACTGTAGTAGCCTTCATTATAACCTTTCATTCATAACTCATTTGCATAATTTGGCTGTTGGGAAGTTTATTGGAAGACTATATAGGACTGAAGGCTTTTTTGAAGGTTGTGCACTTGTTTAGTTTCGAGTTCTGACATTTTTGGCATGCAGTCATTTAATTATCATTCGAATGTTGATTTGAAGGCTATGTGAATGGTATTCAAATGCTGTGTATTTAGGTAAGGCTTGTCTCATTGAGCACAAGAACCAGTTGGTCTTTAATGGAGGTAAAAGTTCATTCAATGTCACCAAGGGCCAAATTGTGAACATGTAGATGGATGATCTCAAGAAAGGAACTTTTGCAGATCTCATATTTCATATAAAGCCTACGTAACTTAATGTGACACACACTAATGCTATTACAGCAGATTCCGGAAAAAAATTGCCTTCATCAGATCATTGAAACCACAATGCATTTCTGCATTCTGATTTACTATTTGGAAGCACAACTGATATCTACCACCTTACTTTGCTAATCAGCATTCGTTTCAGACCTTCATAATTGTAATTGATGTATATGTTGAAAAATACTAGTGTCAGATTTTGTGATGTTTGCAGGTTTTAAACTCTTGTGCACTGAATCACAGTAGATTGTTGATTTTTAGTTCATTTGACTTTGCAATGTTGTGTTCTCACTCTTCTTGATCACAACCTGTACCTGTTCATTGGTACTAGCCCTTTGTATACAGTAGCAACATAAAGTCTAGTTGTTCATGTTTAAATGAAAAATGTTGAAAACCTGTTTCAATATTTCTGGTATCATTATGATTAGCTGAAGATGTGTTAGGTACATGAGAAGTCTGGAATGTTTTAGTTATTTCACTCCTCACTTACCTGTCTGAATACAACAAATGCACTCCCATCTAACATCCCAAGAGTACTGGTAACCTTTAACGCCGTCCTTGGTGTCACTGTACCATGCCATGAAAGAGGCGCACTCTTGCTAGAAGTTTAATTTGGATATTTGTCTGCAAACTATCAGAGGAATGTGGCAATTCTCTCACTGCAAGGAACCAAATCCTAGAGATTATATGGTATGAAACCTCAAACTATACTGACTAATATGCAAACACTCTCAAACTTAAATTTCATTTCAAAACTCATTATACAATTAAAGTGTTGTTACTAGTATGATTGCAGTGTTTTTTTATGTTTTTTTTTTGCAGGTTATGGTTAAACAGGGCCAAGGTTGTCACCACTCTTGTTGTTTTAGCTTCCATAGTAGCTGTGTATCACCTTGAAGGGCCACACCAGCAGGTGAGATACAGTACAGCTCAGAATAAAGTGGATGTTAGTTGCGTTAATCGTTAGAGAATTTCTCTTTGCATCGTTACTAATGTTAGTATTGAACCTGTAGTAATGCTGCTATCGACACTTTCGTGTACAACGTCAATCGTTACTTGCGTTAGGGCTGTCAGCATACGTGTGTTTTGCCAAGTAATGATTATATCGTTACCTGCGTTAGTTAGTCAACATAGCACACTGCGTCGGCTTCTCATGTACATATAGTGGCGTTCGTAACGCTACTTGCGATACATGCGTTAGGCTGGGTCAGTAAATCGGCATACTTCGATCCTCACAAATTGCGTGGTAAACGGAGTTTGATTGTTGCTACGTGCGCGTATCAAACAGGATCGTTTGTGTAAATTAAAATGTTTGGTCTCTTTTTGGACACTGTGTGCAAATATTTTAACAATAAAGGGTCTTACACATAGAAATGACCCATTGGCCTAGAGGTCGATTACCTATGAGTATAGGCCTACCTGAATTTGAGAAAGATTGAGACCGTTCAAAATTTTTGATGGTGCGGTAAAATTTGCGTAAATGGCAAGGTTGCAGACCTAGTATGGAAAGCCCTTAGCGACCCAAATACACTACGTCTGCAGACTGTGGACTAGGCTAGGGCCTAATGTTAGCCTCGTACGGCACTACTACTAATGTTAGGCCTTGCCTACTAACCTTCACAACTGCTGGTAGCTAAGGCCCACTCGGTAGTGTGCTGATCAGGATAGCCACATGAATGCTATTGGGTTAGGCTAAGTATCAGTCCTGTTCAAGGCTTAGTGTACCAATAGTCCGGCATATTTTTACGAGCATTTGAGGGATTGGTCTAGGGCTACTTTGCAAAAAAAAAAAAAAGGGGGGCGATAAGCGATAAGGGGGGGGGAAATAAGCTATAGACTTGAGTGGAAACACAAAAAGAACATGGCAACTAACTTAGGCTTCAATGCTGACAAGTGACTTACATCCAGGTGCACTTTAGAGCAGTGAAATCCTGGGAAGGGGTTGGGGCTGGGTGTGGACCTAATGATTTCAATGAATGAGGAAGCTAGGCCCTACTTCTTTTTACATATTGGTCTGAAGGACTCCTTTTTCTTTTTAATTGTGAATGAACACCAGGGGGTTTTGCCTTCTCTTTGACTTGAGTGCTCAGGTGGTACTGTGGCCCAATTAATTACTCCGCCATTTAAAATGTAGTTATTGAGATTGCGAGGCTTGCTTACTGCACTTAGCGAGTCGATAAGATACATCAGACAGCGGCTACATGATAGTCTGCCATTCTCCCCCCCTCCCTTCATTAACAGCTCACAACAGCTGTTCACTTCGACATGAAATTGAGTAATTGTTCAAAAATTGTCAATTAATCCAATCAATTACATTTTCTTTCTTTTTTTTTTATAAAAAAGAACATAGGCTACTTTGATAGCATGACACAAAATTCAAATATAATTTACTTTATAATTATTTAGGTCTATTTGATATGAAATCTCCATGTACTGTAATTTAAACCAAATCCTAAATGATTCAGTCGCCTGTTTTTTTTTTTTTTAAAGTGTGAAATGCAGGCTATCCTTGTTTAAGAGGCAAATGAGCATACAACGCCCATAGGGACCACAGCTACTCAGTTCTGTTCTTACTTCCACGTGTGTCTCTGGTAAATCCTTGTCTAGATATCTACTTCTACTTCGAATGAAATTTGGATTGCGTCAAAACAAAGGGGAAAAGAGTCTGAACAAGAAAGAGATACCTTCGCACAATGCAACCAATATGCGGCCACTGTAAAGCCAGATGATTGTACCTTTACTGCTAGCAGCGCACCACACTTGTGTACCAGTGCATGCCGTTACTTCAGTCTGTTATCTCCCTGCTACGTATCTTTTTTTTTCTTTTTAGAAATGACTGGCAATAGTCGGCCAACTTTTGTCAACATTGGGCCACCCCTCCCACCGCCTTGCTTCTCGGCGCAACTTTCACAGGTGTACTTTGCTCCAATTACTTTTTTTTCCTCGAAAAGAATGGCCTGGAAACTTTTTCTACCCCCTTTTTTTTTTAAAGATATCTGGGTCAAGATCCTTGTTATGCATGTCCCAGATTTTTTCAACCACTTGTGAGCGTACATTACAGCTGCATAATGAGCCCCCATGCAGAGAAAACAACTGAAAAACTTTACAGAAAGCAGCATCCAATGCCAACTGGGTATAGACGAAACGTTTATGAGTAACGTTACGGTAATGTTATACTAGTGTTCAGCGCAAGAGAAATACAAAGTACCTTCTTTTAAGTGGACTATCCTTTGAGAATACGGCACAACTTGGAGTTGTACAACGTTTTTTTCCACCAAACCCCAGGTATGATATTTTTGTGTATGGAAAATCGCCTTCACGGCTGCAAAGCTTTTTTTTTTCATAATTTTTCCGATGTGGCTTTTTTCTGTTATGTAAAAAGTTTTATAGGCTGCCAAGTTCACCTACGTTTTTCTCCTTTTTTTTTTCATTTTGGTTTTTGGTGGTTGAGTTTCTCGCTAGAAAAATCCCGTCAAGACCAAGGCTTTTAGTTGAACTGCATCTACATAAGTACAATGCTTGCCTCATTCATCTCCACAGAAAAACTTAGACGTCGTCTTCAACAAAAATAGCCAGTGCAGTCTGCGGTTCAGATGCTCAAACTCTATTGCGAAACAAAACATGCATGTACAGTATTATTTATTCGTTACTAATTTCTTTTACCCCAATATTAGCTTAGTTGCCTGTACATGGCATAGGGCATATTCTGAATGTCGCTAAATGGCTTCTACCTATTTCTTGGAATTTGAATTAAATATATTGCATTGGAAAGCTTTAACCAATACTTGGAAATCTTTTTGCACGCATAAAAATAAGCTTCATTTATCATGCGTTTGGAACCTTTTTTGCATGATTGAAAGAAAGAATGCGTGTTTGGAGCATCAATGAATTTTCGGACAAATAACAGAAGAACATAGAGCTGTTCTGCACTTTCTCAGATCTCCGTCATTACAGCGAAAATATCAGACATTTGTTGAAAATCATATCGAACATCTTAAAATGTTTGGAAAAAATGGTGGCATGTTCTGAAATATTCTTGAGCATTTGATAAACTCCATACTCATTTTGATAACTGACGGGAAACCATAAAGCTGCTTTTAACAGTTATTTCGGGAAACCTCCGTCACTAAATGGAAAAAGGAATCGAAAATTGGGACATAATTCAAAATTCTTTCTGTCCAGGTTCAGAATTTTCATTGCCTGCGCCGAAATATTTGTGCGCAATTAAGAATAAGTTTCATAATTCGCGCATTCGGATACTTTTTGCACGTTCGAAAATTTTTGTATGCGTGTTTGAAAACTTCAGTGAATCTTCTGATAAATAACTGAAGAACATAGATAGAGCTGTTATCAATTAACTTTCTCAAATCGTCCTCATTAAAAAGAAAGTATCAGACATTGGTTGAAAATCATCTGAAACATTCGGAAATGTTCTGTAATATTTTTTTGAGTGTTCGAAAACTCTGTGCATTTGTCTGTCAGCTGGTTAGTGGTAAGTTCAGCTTGACCTAACAGAAGCTAACGTTAGATCAACAAATGTTTCGCCTATGCAGAATAAACCTCGTATATTGGGTGTAATAATAACAGATAAATTACAACAGTTATTCGGCATGAGAAAGGATTTTGTCCTCGACGAATTTGACGAAGTTTACCGCAAACATCGTCCTGGATTTAGTGCAAATGAAACGGTGTAAACTTGACGAGTTAATGAGCTTTGTAGGTCGATGAGTAGCTAGACGATCTCGGCGAGTTTGCTCGACGTTCTCGGCGGGTTGCAACAGGTTAGGACGACATGGGACTAGTGTAACAGGATGTTTTTGTCAACCTCGACGGGACTGTACTGTACGTAGCACACCATATACTTTGCTATTGCTTATATGTACCAAAGCTACAGCTGACGTTATAAAAAATGTTCCGGTGTAACGCAGATAACGCAAGTAACGTTAGGAAAATCAGAGATTTACCGCAACTAACGATAGCAGCGCTACCAACAGCACAGCGGCCCTCTAACTCAAGTAACGCAACAATCGTTAGAAAGAGCAAAACGTTACTAACGTTAGATTCTCTGTGCCCCATATTTTTGTAACGATAGAATCTAACGATTAACGCAACTAACGTCCACTTTATTCTGAGCTGTACTGTACATCAATGTTCTCCCTCTCAATTATTTACCAACCTTTGCTTGACCTATTGTGCAAAAGCCTGTTAATGCCATGAAAAACAGTGTTATAGTAGTATGGAATGACAAATCATTAGTTTGTACTTACAAATACTTTTTCTTGTGGCATTAATGGGCCTTTGTACTGTCGTGAAGGCAACTGATTGACAATACATGTAAGCTTCCTCGTTGATTCCTTGCTAAAGACATGCAAAGTATCTATGCGGTCATGATGGTGTGTGTGTGTTTGTGTGTGTGTGTATGGGTGTACATGGATGTGTTACCAATCAGGGAACCTATATCTGCCACTGAATGTTGCTGGAATATACTGTTAACATTGGTAGACCTTGATGAGCAAATGAACTCTGTCATCTCTTATGGAGGTCAAAGGTCATCTTGAAGTTGGTGGAGTTTATAGTTTGCAACTTGTAGACATGGTATCCCACAAAGAGTAAGGTGCTTGATCTTCAAAATTGGTATGCATTTTTCTATTTTTTATGAATATTGGCAAAGAATCTCAAAGTCATCAACTTCTGCTTCACTTGTGCATTTTTAATGATTAAAATTACAGTTGCAGTAATTCTTTATGCTGTCCACTCTTTGTCCACGTCACAAATGTGCATTACTCATGCAGATGGCTGCTTTGTAATACAGACATCCGTGAACTACTGTATCTATTGGATTCCGACTCAGTCTGTGAGCTGAATGTACGCTTTAAAAATTTATGTATGCCAACGTAATTAATTACACTCAGTAACGCTCAATACGTGTTTTTCTTGCTTTAGAAGAAGAAATGTTTTGAGCCAATCATCAAATGTGAAGCAAGACTCATAAATATAGAGACCTTGGATGTAAGATGAGACAAATCTGTAATTGTTTGCAGGTGTTGATGGTAGGTACATTTGAAAACAGTACATACCAACACCTGCTTTGAGTGTTAGTCAACTTTGGGACAAAGTGACTTCATCTCTGTAAGAGCAAGTTTGTTATTAGGGAGTGAATTTCTCAGTCTTGTCTTGTTATTGAATGTAATCATTTTAGCATCTTCTTTCAGCATGTAGAATTTATAAAGAAGCGCACAGGATGGTGTGTCTATTGGATAGGTCTTGGTATTCTTTCTTCTGTTGGCCTTGGAACTGGTCTGCATACTTTCCTTCTGTATCTGGTAAGTAATATAGAGTGGTAAAATCAAACCCACATCTTGCACACAGTCTTCCTAGAGGTGTAGAAGGAACTTCATTGCTACACATGCAGTATTACTCTTAACCATGGTTTATTTCTAATGCTTAAAGCAATTTTTTATTCCTTGCCAAATGCAAGCAAGGAATTATGGGTTCATGGTAGCATGTGTGTGTGTACACATGTGTGTGTGTTTGTGATGCCCTGACTTGTAAACACAATATTTCAAGAAGAGAAAGGTGCCTGAACTTAAAAGTTGGTGTGTATGTAGTCCACTGTAATTAGATGATCCCTATTGTTTTTCAGGAAGGTCAAATATGTCATCAGAGCATTAAGTATGAAAACCTGTTAAGGGAGATATCTCAGCAACTGAATGTTGCTGGAACTTCGTAATATTCACATTGGTTCCCCCTTGACTAGTAGATCATTGTTGTCATTTTTTATGGATGTCAAAGGTCATGTCAGGTCAATAGAGGGCATAGTTTGCAAACCTTGTAAACATTGTATCTTAATAGGGGAAAGTTGCTGGAACTGCAAACTTGATGTGTTGGTAGTCCATTGTAAGTAGATGATCCCCATTGTTTTTCATGGAGATAAAAGTCATTTGAGGTTAATAGAGGTTGAAGTATGAAAACCAATTAAGAAACCTCTGCATGAATGATTTTGGATCCTCAAGTTGTTAGAATTGGTGGTCCTTGATCAGCAGATGAGCTCTGTCATTTCTTATGGTGGTCAAAGGTCATTTTGAAGTCAGTAGAGGTCATACTTTGTAACTTGTAGACATGGTATCCATTAAAGGTGTTTGAACCTCAAAATTAGCATGTGCTGCCCTTTGTTTTCTATGAATATTGGCAAAGAATCTCAAAGTCATTCGAATTCTGGTATTTAAGGAGTTGTTTACTTCTGCAGATTTTTACAAATCTCCAGTGGATAGTTCAAGCAGTTACCCTGCTACATGCATATCACAGACAACTTTCTTGATTCTGAATAAAACTTATGCTATGTAAGTAGATCATGCACATTCGCCAGGTGCTAATACTAACCCTTCCACATATACAACTCCTTTTTTGGTAGTATTCTATATCTATGTTTGTACTTAAAGTAGCATTTGATTTAAATACAACATTCAAATGGTAGTATCACTTTTTTTCTGTTTGCACACTGGTGTCATGAGGCTATCTGCATATTACCAAGAAGAAAAAGTAAAAGAATGAATGAAAAGATGCCTAAATTATTGAAAGTCTCTACCAAAGATCTGAATCCTTGTCAACCAAAATTGAAATAAGAAATTCCTATGAATTGCACAAAAGTTTCTAGAACTCTTTTTCATATTTAGCAGAAGCTTGACAGGTGTTATTAATGTAGATGATATTTTCAAGCATTACTATGCTCATAACTTCACACTTTGACGTTGGAAACATGCTTCAGTGTTTTTCTCATGTTACAGGGGCCTCATATAGCATCTGTAACTTTAGCAGCTTTTGAGTGCATGTCAGTGGACTTTCCTGAACCACCATTTCCTGATGAGTAAGTATCTCTCAGATCCAAGGTGACATAAAGAGTTCTTTCAATTTGTGGAAGGTATTGCCAGTGTATTGCCAATAGTGAGCACCATCAATACATCACCAATTAGAGGGTGCTGATTTGATCTTCCAAGGGGAGATATCTCAGCAATTGAATGTTTCTGGAACTTCAAACTCTTATCACTGGTAGAACTTAATGAGTAGATATGTCTGTGATTTGTTATGGAGGTCATAGGTCATTTGAGGTCAATAGGGGACTTAGTTTGGAAACCGTCTACACACATTACCTTGAGGAAAAGCGCTTGAACTGTAAACTTGTTGTGTTGGTAGTCTACTGTGAGTAGATGATTCCTATTGTTTGTCATGGAGGTTTAAAGTCATTTGAGGTCAGTGCAAAAGTACTGATGATATTTGACTTTCAGTATGGGTTGACATGAAAATATAATAAGTTCTGTTATTCCAAAGATCTGTCCTGGATTCAAAAGCCCTATATGTGATACAGTGGAAGGTTTACATTTCCTAACTGTTAATACATGGAAGAGGTAAATGTCACTCATATTGAGAAAACAATGCACATTTTTCTGTGTCATATTGAAAACCACTTAACATAGCTCTTTACATTTATCACATTCTCTGAGCAATCAGTAACATGCCAGTTGCCGGCAACTTTCTGTCAAGATTGACAAAGTACTTAGTTTTAGCCACCATAAAGACTCCTAAGTGAGAAAAACACTTTTGGGTGATGTTTTGCATCTTGATTGTGTCTCACTCACTTTTAGACCTTTAACCACACAATTTGGTGTCAGGAACTTCGTATTCACTTGTGAATTATCTTGGTTAAGACATGTATGTCATCCTTCAGTACCACAATTTTCATCATGCTGAATCAATGAAGTTTATGCCAAACCAATATGTAGTATGGTTGATTTTATTTGAAGTGATTGTGTATGGAATAATGAAATATTGACAAGGTCTCTCACAGTCATTTGACTGTCTGGTTATACTTGGTGGGGCCATTTTGGCCAACAAGGGTCAATTTGTGAACACCATGTACACATAGACACTTCAATACAGGAAACTTTGTAATATCCTTTACTTTGTTAGCCTGCACAATGGACGTGTGTATTACTCATGCATCAGCTCTTACTGGATTTGTAATAACAACCTTTGTGAACTATCACTTGGATTCTGACTGAAAGTGTGTACAGACTGTAAATTATTAAAATTCAGGTATGCCGATGTAATCAGTTACTCAGTAGCCCTCAATATTTCTTTTTCTTAGGCTATGATTATTCATTCTCTTTTGAGCCAGTCATTAGATGTTAAGAACGACTCATAAATATGGAGACCTTGGATCTTAGATGAGACGAATCTCTAAGTGTTCACAGGTGTTTAGGTTTGTAGGCCTACGTTAAACGATCGTACATACCAACACCTGCTGGGAAAGTATTAATAATTTGTATGCAAGTGTACGTGTCGGGTCATGATGCCAATCAGTCGTCTTAGGTCAGCAGATGAAGTTGTAGCGTCACAACTGGTAACATGATACATACCCTAACATTACAAAAGTCAAGCATTTTACACAGCCTCTGCTTATGCAATATGTCAGATTCATTACAAAAAACACTTGTCATGAGGTCATTGAAACCACAATGGATTTGCATGCTCTGATTTTGAGTAACCAAATTGTTTATAAGAACCTTATTGAGTTTGGCTCAGTTCTTGGTTCACTTGAGCTCAGCAGAGGTCAGACTGGACTGACCTCGTATACGACACATCAGTAAACCATACTGAGTGCAAGAAACTTCTTGGTGAACATCAAAGGTTATTTAAGGACAGCAGCTGTCAAACTCTATCAACCTTGTATTGTAGTATCTCAAGAATGTAAGCTTGGAATTCAAAGCTTGGTCATGTTTCATATTTACTATTGGTGTTTTGTTTCATGTCCAAGTCAGTCCAAATCTTGCACCCTTATAGGCACAATATTTCAAGAATGGAAGAAAGACATATGAGCTTGGACATCTGTCATATTTTGTGTAATCTAGAAGATTATCAGAAACTCTTTTTAAAAATCATGCATCTGTCATAGATTGGTACAGTACATTATGCATTGTGATGAGGTGTTTTGCTTCAGTTAAGCCATATTTTATGAGAGGCGCATGGGCACACCTCATATTTGTTCTATGTTAAATCAATGTGCTCTTTATCGTAACCTGATTTCTACTGCTTATTGGTTTTGAGTAAGAGAAAAGAGAAACCTTTGTGATTGGGGGTGTGTGTGTATGTTTGTGATGCTTTGCTTGTTAGCACGATATCGTGAGAACGCTAATTTCAAGTTCTCATACTTGGTGTAGATTTCCCATATCAATAAGAATTATTTTGTTTTGATGGAAGTCAATGGTCATCAAATAGAAGATGTCTTATCATTTTAAGTGGAGGTCAAATCTTATCTGAGGTGACCATAGGTCACTGATTACATTGTTTACTCCATATATCTCAAGATACAAATCATGGAAAACTCAACAAGTAGAATAAATCTCATTAGGTCAAGAGTCATTGCAGGTCCTTTGAGGTCAAGCACTGAAAAACCTGTTAACGTTGTATCTCACGGTAGCTCTTCTATACTTGGTATGTAGATGGTAAGTGTATGAAGCCTACCTCTTTTTTAAGAGGTTGAAGTTCATCAGAGGTGTTTTAGCATCACCGAAACCACTTCACCCTGTTAATTACTGTAAACAGGCTACTTATAGGTTGCATCATCAGAGCCAGAGTACATGTTTGCATTCTGCGTTGAACCTTTGTGTAATTCTACAACTTCACCCTCATATAAGCCGGAGTAGTTACCTTTAGTTTGGTTGTAAATCTGCCACGGTTATATTAATCTGTAGTTTCCTTTCTCTTTACCAGGATTATTTGTCCAGAAGAGAGAGGTACCAAAATGACTATATGGATGGTATTAACTAAGGTCAGACTTGCAGCTTGTATGTGGGTGAGTTGCATGTTGCTGCAAGAGCAGCAACTGGTATCAGAAAAACATCGGTTTTGATGGTGATTGTAAGATGTGTAATTATGATGTTGTCTGTGTTTATATGTGTACAACCATCCAGACTTTTGCGAGACAGTCTCGATGTTAGAACACTGAAGCCTCAGAAAAGTGAGATGTCCTGATTTCATCAACTTTCAGTAAAATAGGACAGATAAAAGTGGAAGAAAACAAAAACATAAAGTGTATGTAAATACTGTAATGGAAAATACTGTGCGTTGTACTGCAGTATCTGTTGATCGAAGCAAGAGATCACTGTGCTATTTTGACAGTGGTTGTTCATTGGCCTAGTTACTTGGAGATTTACAACAAGACCATGCCCTAATATATAATGACTGACAGCACAAAACTATTATTAACAAAGGAATCATATTTCCCCCAGTTTTTTACTGGCCAGTCACAAGTCTTTGTGTGAGTGGTGAGCAAGCCTGTTCGGAGAGCGATTGATAGTGGGATTATGGAGAATGAATTTTAAGAGTGATGTTAATGCTCTGCTAGCCTCAATTCGCTGTAGTTCATTCTTTTGTCTCATGCTAAACAAGCTCTCTGTGCCAGAGGGCTACCCCAAGTATTTCTACATAACTGCTGATGCTCCATGGACACACATTTTAAAATTGATGCATATTTATGAGCAGCGGAAAGCTATGGAATAGGCATATGATGACCAATATTTGTGATTGCATTTGAAAATAATTAAGACCAATTTTTATTTGGGAGTTGCTCGTAAGCAGATGCCCTGTTAACAGTGCATTAGCCGAACAATATGTTAAGTGAGTAGCCACAGAACTAGGCTACTGTACACTTGTGTTAGTCATACTGTATAGGCTTTCTATTACTGTTAGGCTTGCCTTACATGCAGAGGTTCCCCTAGGACAGCATTCACCTGTTTTCCCGATGAATTCCAGTTTATATTCCCTACAGCATATAAATTCATGAATTAAAGAAGGGTTGTTGTGACTGTTCAAGGCATATTGACAAAATGTTTATTGTGTAATCTGGTAATATGTTATGAAGCATTAGTATGCTGCCTATAATGAATTCCTTACAATAAAAATATGTTCATTTTTATTAATATCAGTATTTGCAACTTGTTATTGAGAGCTTATTCAAGTCATCCTTACATGACTAAAACTGTCAAAACCCAGCAATCGCAGGGCTTTGACCCCCAAATACCTGGTCCTGTCAAAGGGCCCTAAAGCAGGTCCCTGGACCCACCCATATTGGCTTTGTTGCTTGACATGCATTACATCATATCTTGTCCCACTTTTGGGAAATGAAAGGTTGGTAGGTCTGTATGTGTGATAACCCTTACATATGGGAAAAAAAACATGGAGGTTAATGTTCAACAAAAAAAAAATACAAAAATTGGAGAAGACAACAACAACAAAAAAGGAAAATTGAAAAATGTCTAATTGTACAGCTGTTTCAGTACTCTCCTGTCCTTTTCAAATGAATGCAAGACTATAACCTCACAGAAAATAAAAACAGGTGATGTGAGCTTCGTGTTCTATCATGTCTACGAAAAACATTTGTTTAGCATGGAGCAATATTGTGATGGTTTAATACTGTATATATGGTACTATAGTGTGAGTAGCTATTGCAGAAGGCAACTGACATTGTATTACTGTGTTTATGTACATTCAATGATGAAGGTAAACAACACAGATTACAGCAAAGCAGATTACAGCAACACAGATTACAGCAACATAGATTATAGCAACATATATTACAGCAAAACAGATCACAGCAACGCAGATCACAGCAACGCAGATCACAGCAACGCAGATCACAGCAGCATACATTATAGCAATGCAGATCACAGCAGCATACATTATAGCAATGCAGATCACAGCAACATAACATTGTAGCAACGCAGATCACAGCAACATACATTGTAGCAACGCAGATCACAGCAACATACATTATAGCAACACAGATTACAGCAAAACAGATTACAGCAACACAGATTACAGCAACATAGATTATAGCAACATAGATTACAGCAAAACAGATTACAGCAACACAGATCACAGCAACGCAGATCACAGCAACATACATTATAGCAACGCAGATCACAGCAACATACATTATAGCAACGCAGATCACAGCAACATACATTGTAGCAACGCAGATCACAGCAACATACATTGTAGCAACGCAGATCACAACAACATACATTGTAGCAACACAGATCACAGCAACACCGATCACAGCAACACAGATCACAGCAACATACATTATAGCAACGCAGATCACAGCAACATACATTATAGCAACGCAGATCACAGCAACATACATTATAGCAATGCAGATCACAGCAACATACATTATAGCAACGCAGATCACAACAACATACATTATAGCAACGCAGATCACAGCAACACAGATCACAGCAACACCAATCACAGCAACACAGATCACAGCAATACAGATTACAGCAACACAGATTTCACCAACACAGATTATAGCAACACAGATTACAACAACACAGATTGCAGCAACACAGATTACAGCAACACAGATTACAGCAACATCAATTATAGCAACACAGATTACAGCAACACAGATTACAGCCACACAGATTACAGCCACACAGATTATGTGCATTGAACACAGATTATGGTATGGAATTCTACCTCTGAAAAGGGAAACTTTTTCTGACAAAATCAATTCAAATTTAAAAAAAGCAGAAAGTGAAAACCAACATTTTCAGAACAAATCATTTCTTTATTTTATATATTGTTTTTTGGGGAGGTCAGAGGTCAACATCGGTCCCAGTGTGAAAACCATGTTAACACAAAATTGCAAGCTTGGCATTATCTCATTTTGGTATGTTGATAAAACATATAGATGATGGAAGTCAGTATGATTTGAGGTCAGTAGGGGTCTATATGTAAAACCTTGTTAACACAGATTCTCAAGAATGGAGGCTTGGACTGAGGTAATATGTGAGCAATTGTTCAACCACTCGTAAGTTCAAGAGTTTTTTTTTTGTTGAAGGTCAAAAGTCATTTGTGGTCAGCAGAGTTCAAATTAAAAAAAAAAACTTGTATAAAAACTCAAGAAGACAGGCTTAAACTGAATACTTATCTCAAGAATGGAAACTTAGACACATGTCACATTAAGTGTATGCTAGATGGTAAATAAGAATTTTATTGTCATGAAGCTTTCATACACTGGCTCATAATAGCATGCAGTGTGTCATGGTATCTTGTGGAGTAAACAAAAATAAACATTGATTGCATAATTAATGCTATATGAAGAGAGTATGGACAGACCTCATATTCTATATGTGTAATATCTTGTTTGTACTGTTCATCATATCCCA
Organism: Stichopus chloronotus; assembly: GCA_021234535.1. Classification (NCBI taxonomy): domain Eukaryota; kingdom Metazoa; phylum Echinodermata; class Holothuroidea; order Aspidochirotida; family Stichopodidae; genus Stichopus; species Stichopus chloronotus. The sequence goes on along the minus strand of CM037841.1, from coordinate 15,142,879 downwards.
ATTCCTAGTGCTTATGTAGTAATTACTATGAGCAAGTAGGCTAGGAAAATCATGAGAACCATGAGGCATTCTGGTTTCAGTTATTGATTGTAGAAGTACAAATTATCTTTGAAAGTGAAACCTGGTATTATTAGCATACTTTTCCTACAACAGATAGACTATCATGTCCTCACTGCTTTTGATGAGAAATTTTAATTCACCCATTGTATGGATGTGTGTCTGATGCCTTGATTGCAAACATGGTATCTCAAGATTGTAAACTTGGACTGATCTCATGTATAAGTATGTACATGAACCACATTAAGTATGAGAGGCCCTCTGTTTTAGGGGGAGTTAGGGAAGTCTCACAAATCTCTAAGATCATCTTAGGTCTATAAAGCATCACACAACTGCTGATTATGCAGCCTGCAGTTCCCACATACTTGAGTTCACACAGTCTGTTCTTTGGCTTTGGGAGACCAGGAGATATGTGCACTGCAGCTTGATTCATTGCTTTCTGATTGCTATCATTATTACAATGGGTAGCATTGTAGCAATGACTCGCTCAAAGGTACACTTAGGTTGGATCTGTGAGACTTCTCTTAAAGAACACATGAGGTCTGCCGATATCAAAATGTGAAAACATTGTCAACATGATACCTCAAGAACAGAAACTTGGACTAACTTAAGTGATGTTTATATGAACAATAGTGAGTACAAGTCTGTTGTTTTTGGCGGAAGTTCAACAGCAAGTGTGAAAAACTTGTAAGCACAATATCTTAAGAATGGATGCTTGGACTGATCTCAAACATAGGATGTTTATGAACCACATTAAATTCAAGAGCCTTATCTTTTTTGTGGAGGTCAAAGATACTTTTGACTGGAAGAAGAGACTTAACTATTACTGGTGCTGTAGCCAAGTGGATAAAGGTGGTGGCATTTGAAGCAGTGAAGCGTTAATAGCAACCAGGAGGATCTTTGTTCAATCTCTGGCTGGGTCACAGCAGTATGGGTTTTCTATCCATGAGTAATCTAAGTTTTTCCCATCTGAACTAACCTTGTGTAAAAGATATTAAATTTGATCCAAAATTGTTAAATCAGTAGTCACACAAGGTAACTGTTGTATAAGCCACAGGCTTCCTCCACACTTGTGTGATTGCTTAGCATTGTATTAAAATAACTACCTTTCAAGGATGAGATTTATTATTATTAGGATAATTTTAGGTCAACAGTGGCCAAACTGGGAACCTTGCTAAGACAATATATCTTAAGAATGGCAGGTTGGACTGATTTCATACTGTAGGTGCATTGTATGTGAAACATATTGAGTTCCCATTACTTTTGTCAGAGGTCAAATGTTGATTGAGGTCAGCTTTAGGTGAAACTGTAAAAGCCTTGTTAGCAAGATCTTTAGGATGGAAACTAACATTATATGATCAACCATGATGAAAACAAGAATGCTACTATTTTCGGTTGTGTGACTTAGGTCAGTAGAGCTCAAACTGAAAACTTTGTAAATGCAGTAGCTCGAGAATGGAAGCTTGAACATTTTGTGATATTTAGTGCATTGACCTGTCACAAGTGCAACAATGGCATTAGGTTTGGTGGAGATATATTTAGCCTAGTGGTGTACATTTATGAGTTAAAGTCAGTAAGTTTGTGATGGAGTTAGACCATTTCTGTACTAGAAGTCAAAGGTACGTGTTTTCTTTACAGAAAGGTGATTTGGTCTCTTTGCATTCAAGATTATTACAACATTTTGTTGCAATCATGAATCTCTGGTACACTGATTTATTGTAATTCATTGAGAAAGCTGAAATGGACACACATTTTTGCTCTAAGTAAGCATCACTATATGTAGATATTAAACATGGACAGACATGTTCAGGATGTGTAATATTAATTTTTTTCCATAGACCAATAAATTTTGTTAAGGAATTAATTTCTGTGAGCATGTCTTACATCATAAAAAGCACAGTGCATTAGAGATTTCAGTCTGATTTTCGTTTTTGATGAAAAGAGAAATCTATGCAGTCATGATTGTGAGCGCAGTCATGATTGTGTGCCCATGCATGTCTTTGTGTGTGTGGTTTGTGACATTTAGCTCATGAACATGATATCTCAAGGTAGGAATGACAGATACTTTTATACTTGATTTTTGGGTTAGCCATTCTGAGAGAGAGAACTTATTGTTTTTCTGGAGGTCAGTGGTCATCTAGGGTCACCAGAGGTCAAACATTAAAAACCTTGTGCACACAATATCTCGAGAGGAATGGTGGATACTTTTCATACTTTATATGTGGATTACTCATATTGAGAGAAAGAACCCTGTTTTGATGAAGGTCAAAGGTCATCTGGGGTTCCCAGGGGTCAAACACAAAAAGTCTTGTGTACACAATATCTCAAGTTCAAAATGATGAAACTTTGTCATATTTTATATATGGTTAGCCATATTAAGAGGAAGGCCCCAGTTTGTTGGAGGTTGAAGGTTATGTCAGGTCATCAGAGGTCAAATTCTTATAACCTTGTGCACTCAAAATCTTAAGTTAAGAATGATGGACACTTTCATATTTGATAGGCTGGTTGTTGGTAGTATAAAGAGGAGCCCTAGATGTTGTATGGAGGTTATCTGGGGTCCCCAGTGGTGAAACACTGAAAATCCTGTAACTAATGAAACTTGAGAAAGTTAACAGTCATAATTTTCATACTTGGCATGTAGGTAGCCCATAATGAGTAGGTAAACGTTGTTTGTTATGGAGGTCAAAGGTGCTCTGAGGTCACCAGAGGTCAAAGGCTAAAATACTTGAAACCAACAGACCATGAGAATTGTAGCTGTGAAAATTCTCATATTTGGCATATAGGTGGTCCATATTAAGAGTAGATGAACCTTATTGTTTTTGGTGTAGGTCAAGTGTCATCTAAGGTGTTCCAGAACTATAAACTGAAAAAGGTTTGAACACCATATCTCAAGATGAGAAGCATGGGTAGTTTTCATACTTAAGTTGAGTTTTCATATTGAGTAGATTGAGCAGAAAGGTTATTCATTTGGGTTGAGGTCATTTGTCATCTGGGGTCACCAGTGGCTTACTGTAGCTGTGAGGACTGATCTGTCTTTACCATACAGTAGTGGTAGAAAACACTTAACTTACATGACCATTTACAACCATTTGCAGCAACCATTTCTGGTAAACATTGATTCGAAATGGTGTGTAATGAATTCATCAAAACCTCATCATCAAAACCTCATCATCAAAACCTCAATGCATTTTTGTGGGTGATGTAAATGCTGTCTATGGTGTCTGCTTCTGCTTTCATGTCAAGAGAACAAAGCATAAGTAGCCAATGCTTGTGAGGTGAATTATGAACATGGAAAACTTTCCTTGGACACCATATTCTCTGAATTGTTCTATGTAATTGCTTTTACTCTACCAGGGAGCAGGCACTGCTCTTGGTGAATTACCACCATATTTTATGGCCAAAGCTGCCAGATTATCAGGAGAAGAACCAGATAGCGAAGATTATGAGGAGTTTGAAGACATGTTAGAACGTAATGATGATGGTTCAAACCAAGTAAGTATTTTACATAGTATTTTCAAAATCCAGGACTAAAGATTGCTTGCTGAAAAAGGAACGAATGTAATATGTTGAAGTGTAAAGGAAGTTGTAGGAGGTGGCAAAGGCAGGAATTGTTTCAGTTTGTGTCATACTGATAAGTTCAATTCAATGCATTCTATTTTTAGATCATAACTTTTTAAACTCATGAATATACATTACTTTTAGGGCCTAACCGATGCGATTTTTTACTGCGGTTCCGATGTCCGATGTTTTTTCCACAACATCGGCCGATATCCGATGTTTTCGCTATCAACGCGTTTTCAAGTAACTTTACACTGTATCACAGTGCGATCGGGCATTTATCACCTCTCGAGCTATGTCTACATAGATGTACATTGCCTTCACATTTATTCCTTCAGGTAATCGATAAATGTATACATTCAGTAGATGAGTAAAAATAAAACATTAAAAAATACGGGGCCACTTGTCATAGTCACTAAGCAAGTCATGCTGCTGCTGGTCTCCGACCTTTTTTTTTTATTCCTTGCCGAAGGCACAAGGAATCTGCTGTATGCAATTGTGATGTCGTGTGTACGCGTGTATGTATGTGTGTGTGTGTGAGACGCCCTGCTTGTAAACACGATATCTCAAGAAGGGTAACCACGAATGGTCTCATACTTGGTGTGTTGGTTGGTTATATTGAGTAGATGATCCCTAGTGTTTTTGGTGGAGGTCAAAGGTCATTTGAGGTCACCAGAGGTCAAAATGTGAAAACATTGTAAACACAATATCTCAAGAATGGTAACTGTGACTGATGTTATACTTGGTGTGTTGGTTGGTCATATTGAGTGGATGTTCCCTATCGTTTTTGGTGGAGGTCAAAGGTCGTTTGAGGTCACCAAAGGTCAAAATGTGAAAACATTGTAAACACAGTATCTCCAGGAGGGTAACTGTGACTGATGTCATACTTGATGTGTGGGTTGGTCATATTAAGTAGATGTTCCCTATTGTTTGTGGTGGAGGTCAAAAGTCATTGCAGGTCACGAGAGGTCAAACTGTAAAAAACTTGTAAACACATTATCTCCAGAAGGGTAACTGTGACTGATGTCATACTTTGTGTGTGGGTTGGTCATATTGAGTAGATGATCCTTACTGTTTTTGGGTGGAGGTCAAAGGTCATTTGAGGTCACGAGAGGTCAAACTGTTAAAACCTTGTAAACACAATATCTCTAGGAGTCTAATCTTGACTGATGTCATACTTTATGTGTGGATTGTATATACTAAGTAGAAGACTCCTTTTCTTTTTGATGAAGGTCAAAGGTCATTTGAGGTCACCTGAGGTCAAATTTGCTAACACATTATCTCCAGAAGGGTAATGTTGACTGATGTTGTGCTTTTTGTGTGGGTTGGCCATACTGGGTAGGTGATCCCTGTTGCTTTTGGTGGATGTCAAAAGTCATTTGAGGTCACCAAAATAAAGGTCATTTTGGGTTAATGTGGTGTTTCAAGAAGAATAAGTGCAGTTGATCTCAAACTTGTCATGTGGATAATTCATGTTTGTTATAATATAACCATGTCGAAAGGATTCTCAAAGCCTTTTGGCTTTCTGGTGTTTTTCATTTTGACATGGTCCCTTCCCTTCTCCACGGAGTTGCTTTTGTTGGTAAGTGATTGTGTGTGTGTGATAAAATGAGATATCAGCAAGGAATCACTAAGTCATTTGACTTTCAGGTTCTGCTTCCATCTTCTGTACAACCATACAAAAGATAAAAAATCTTGGTGTCTATTACAAATTTACAATTCCCCCAGTTTAAAAAGGAGGAAAAGCAAAGCCTGAAAGGACCTTAATTTATTTACCTCGTGAAATGAATTGGTCATGAGCTAAGCCTAACAGCCACCGCCAGACAACGAGTGTCTGGAAATACTTCGTTTGAATTGATTGTAATGCAAAATCTGTGGGAAAATTACATTGAACTGGGTGCATGCTTGTGAGATTTTTACACACAAAACTTGCATTGAACGTAGCGCGAGTTATGATTGAAACACTTCGTTTGATCGTAACACAAAGTCAGTGAGAAATACCATTGACTGAACTACGTAATAGCCACATTTTGCATTAAACGTGTCAGGAGTTGTGATTGGCTAGTTAACAGAAAACTTGGAAAAAAAGATAAAATAAAATAATCACAATGTTTCTTATGTAAAGTAGTCGTGCTAACTGGCTATACCCATGTTGTTTATGTAGAACAGTGAGTGCTTCGGACCGGTAATACGGAGTACAAGTTACTTGGGTACACACTGCAAAGTTGCATCATTGCCAGACCAGTCACAACTGAGCTATTGTTGATATAGTCGAATATCGGCCCGATGTCCGATCCGATTATCCGTTAAGCCCTAATTACTTTTACTGCTGTATAATTAATTTGTTTAGATTTACAAGTATATAGACATTGTCAAGGAGTATGTCACAACCTACAGTGTAGTTCTTTGTTCTACACTGAAATTTTGGTTCCTTGCGTTAGCAAAAGGAACCTATGCAGTCAACTTGGCGTGTGTGTGTGTCTTTGACACACCTTGGGTACTCTCTAACTCAATATGGGCAAGTTGGATAAAACTTATACTTGATGTTCCAGGTCTGTCATAGTACATAGAAGTGCCCTTTTGGTTTTGGTGTCCATATCTTGCATACTAATGAGGTTATGGGATCAAACATAAAAACCTTAAAACTGCCATGTTTCCATAAACATGGGCCACATTTGTTTTAAACTTGATAAGGTTGTCTGTTATTGACAGGTTCACAAACCTTTAAATTTGATGCTTATTAATAGAGTGGAAGAGTAAGTTTTTCACTCTAAAACAATAATATTAGTCTTTAACACCAATATTGTGGTTAATTATAAGCTACTGTACAATTAGTTGAAAAGCTTATGGGCTACAGTGTGTAAAATTCCCATTGGCAGTTTGTGTTTTTAGTGACACAGTCAACTCAATGGGATTTTGGTTATTGAAAAATTTGTGCTTTGTTTTAAGGCTATGGTAGCCTAGGAGGACCATCAGTGAATGTATGTCATGTTTGAAATTGTATTATCTTTATTGGTTCTCATCTTTATTGGTTCTCATAGGTTTGTGCACAGGTCCGTCATAGTCCGTAGAAGTGCCCTATTGTTTTTGGTGTCCATATCTTGTATATTAATGAGGTTATGGGGTCAAACGTAAAAATCGTAAAACTGCCATATTTCCATAATTGTGGGTCAGATTTGTTTTAATCTTGATATGGTTGTCTGTTATCGACAGATTCACATGCCTGTGACATTTAATGCTCATTGATAGAGGGGAAAAATTTTGTGGGTTTAGTGACACAGCCAATAGGATTTTGGTCATTGGAAAATTGTTCCTCTGTTTTCGTGCTATGGTAGCTTAGAAGACCATCAGCAAATGTATGTAATGGTTGAATTTGCATTACCTTCATAGATTCCAATGGTTGGGGGAACAGTTTCAGTCACTGTATCTAAACATGGTATAGTGAGTTGTTAGTTTAGTAATTGGTACACAACTGCAGTATGGTAGCCAGTATAGTCAATGTGTGTCCCATTTGAATTTGCGTTAGCCTTAAATTTGAAAAAAAAAATGGGGACCTGTTTAATTCATTACATCTTAACATCTTTACTTGTTTGTTAATTTAATGGTTATACACAGGCCCAAAATGTTTGGGACCCAATTTGAGCTCAATTTTTGAGCCTCATTCTTGTAGCCCCAATTTTCGGGTCTCCAGTTTTTGGGACCCAACTTCTCACTTGCCCTAATTTCTTTGCAAGGAACCACAGTGCCCATTGGGCTCTTGTTTATGACTGTAATGAGTCTTTGAATGCTGATTTAGTAAGCTATTAAAGTACATGTGACATGAAAAACACATTTTGGAGTTTTGACGGAATTTATCATTAAAAAACAGAAGAAGTCACCATTTTCATGAAAATCCATCAAATATTGACCATTTTACAAATAAATTTCTCTCTTACAATTGCATCATGAATAAACATATAAGCCAAATATTCAAATTTGTGATGTGCAAGGGGGGTTTCACCTGATATGTTGAATGTTATCCTTTGTTTACTTAACTTTTATTTCAAGGACAAGTGAGAATTTTACATGCCCTGAGGGTTGTATTTTGGAAGCATGCATGCCTTTTTTATTAGTATTGATATTATTTACCAATGTGAAACCCAGTAATTAAGAAATTAAGACATAAATTTAAAGTCCTCACAAAAGAAAAACTACATCATCTGTTTTGCATTTTCGTCAATCTTTGAAAAGCCGAATCTCTGAAACGGTAATAGATAGAAACACAATTCCCGCAGATTATTACTCAGAATTTCACTCTGCTACGTCCGAAGGAAGCCAATCCTTTTGTAGATGCATATCACTTGGTCTTTAAATTGAATGTATTAGGAATCCATGTGTCTGGATTAAGACAATCTTACAAAGGAAATCTACAAATCTGCAAAACGTTTACAAAATGCAGAAATTTGTGAATGGCATCAAACGTTCCATGACTTTAATACTGAAGTTTGCATTGGATGAGCCATTTTAAGTGGATGATTCACATAGATTTGGTGGAGATTAAAGGTCATTGGAGGTCACCATAGGTCAAATTGTGAAAACAATGTTTACAGGCTATCACAAGAAGTAACGTTGTGGGAAATTCAAGCTTTAGTTTGTCTTGATGAGCATGTAATCTGTCATTTTTAGCTCAAACCAGCTCAAAGAGCATATCTATCTATCTGTCTATCTGTCTGTCTCTCTGTCTGTTTGTCTGTCAGTCTATCTAGTCTATCTGTCTAGTCTGTCTGTCTATATCTGTCTGTCTAGTCTAGCTATCTGTCTAGTCTAGCTGTCTGTCTAGTCTAGCTGTCTGTCTATTAACAATTTCTCTCTCTTGCGAAGTTACCTGTCTCCTGACAACTATTTATTTTAAGTTCCTTGTGGCAGCAGAGAGCTAATACCAGATTGTTTACTAACTGCAACTGTATAGTAATGTGTGTAAATACCAGAAGCTACTGGACAATTGGATGGGCAGTGAGTTGTTATTCAAGGAAACCTGGCAGTTGAAACAGGGGAACTCCCTGTTTGAAAGTAAAGGAATGCGCTGCTAAAGTCAGCCTGTAATCAAAACTGAAAAAGTTGATACAAAAGAGGGTTTGTCCTCTGCTGCTTATCAAGTAGGACTAGGGGATTTTAGCCACTGCCAAAAAATCGTCAGATTTTAAATGTGAATCTTTGGACCTGTGACCTGTGGTAATGCAAATGTGAGTACATCAATATTACTTAATGTCAAAACTGTTCTGTTAATAAGTGTCTTGATTACTGTAGCTCACTGTGATATTGACCAGCATAATCTTACATACTGTACATAATTAGTATGGCAGTGATAAGAACTTGAAGTAGCTTAGTTGTATTATTTTTACTGGCCAAACAGGAGGCATTTCCTTACCTTGCTTTTGAGAATGAGGGGGGTGAGGGGAGTTAGGTCTTGATTTTTTATTTGCATCATAATGTTGGGAAAAACATGTATTTGTTTTATGCGTGTTACCTGTGATCACAGCATGCAGTGGTGTACACAGGATTTTGCGGGGGAAGAAGAGCTGACCCCAAAGTTTGCCTGGGGGTGGACATGTCCCCAAATACCCTCAGCTTTGCACAAAGCACTTGGTTGGCCTATATGTTAGTGCAGGGGACATTGAGGGGGATATGACAATGCAAAATTTGATACAGGAATCTTTTAGTGTTGGTGATGTGCATGGGTGTATAGGATTTAACACCCATTTGCACTTTTTGGGAGGGGGCTGTTCTTTAAAAATACATCCAAAATTCCTCCTCCTGCAAATGTTAGATTTTCTTGAAACCTCATCACTGTAGTTGTTAAGTAGTGACTCTCATGCTGTGTCTGAGAACACACCCACACTAAAAGGGTTTTAAAGATACAAGTTCACATCTCACCAGGTGGTGGCTGGTATCACCCACACCCAAGAGGATTATCACCCACAGTAAAGGGATTATAAAGATACAAGTCAACATCTCAACAGGTGGTCATTTCACAACTGTTCTACACAGTGTCCATTGCAAAATAAATTAGTTTCCAAAAGTCTACACAACCTCTACTGTTTTTTTTTTTGGGTGGGTCTTTTCTTAGGCCAACAAAATGTTTCTATTGTATCTCGTGACCTGCAATCCTACCATTCATGGGCATACTCATGTGTGTTAACGGAAGGAGAGCCAACCCTAAACTTAAGCCACATGCTGTATGTCTCAGATATACCCTCACCTTTTGCTATTAGCATGCTGTATGTATAGGTGATGGACAATCCAGGAGGGGATGTCCACCCCCCGCAATACCCAACTGACACCATGTAATCATAAAATGTTCATCAGTTAGTTTAAATAGGTCCAAATAAGCTGACTTCGTACTAATGAGAACAATAAATCCTCAGTGCGTCTATTTTTTAGTTTGGTTTGAGCTACTGCACCATTGGTGCTCTAGATTATTTCAATGATAATTGTAACCTTTGTAATCATGCATATGTGTGTGGTGTGTGTGCATGTATGTCCGTGATGGCCTACCCTATACACAATATCTCAAGAAGGGAAGGGTGGATAGATCTCATACAGTACTTATTATTTGTTGTACCATATTGAGCAGAACCGTATTGCTTTTGTTGGAGATCAAAGTTCATTTGGTTTCAACAGGGTCAAATTGTGAAAATGATGTAAACACAGTATCTCAAGAAGGGAAGCTTCAACAGATCTCATATTTGGTATGTAGGTGTACCATATTGAGTGGAGGAAACCTTACTGTTTTTGGTGGAGGTCAAAGGTCATTTGGAGTCAATAAGGGTCAAATTGTGAAAACCTTGTAAACAAGGTATCTCAAAAAGGCAAGCTTGGACAGGTGACGTATTTGATATGTAGGTAAACCACATTACATAGGAGGAATCGTATTGTTTTTGGTGGAGGTCAAGATCATTTGGGATCAAGAGGGGTCAGGATATCTCAAGCAGATAAGCTTGGACAGATTGCATGTTTGGTATGTAGGTGTAGCACATTAAAGGAATTCTCCACCATCGCTTCTCATGTCTCTTAAAAAGATGCAAACATCATTGTTGGCAAGTCATCATTCTCATTTTCAGGAAACATCTAAAAGAATTCAGAAAATGAATTATTTTAGTAAAGATTCAAGGTACGAGCCTGCTGCTAGAAATCAGTCGGTTGTGACGTAGTATCAACAAATCTAGATTGAATATTGCTGTTGATCTTTATCTCAAGCGGTGGGTTGCAGTGCTGTTCTGATCTTGTATTTGGTGATGAAACCTTCGTTTCACTAGGGAGTGACATAGACCTACCTTTCACATCATTGTTCTGAGCCACCCTATTTGTTTAAGGATTAGTTCGCTTAAATGATGCTTGCTCTTTAAAGGGAAATAGGGCGTTTAGAATACCCCAACAAGACATACAAAAGAAAGTAGCAGTAATCATTATTAAACCATTCAGTCTCATCAATAAACATCTACCAAAGCTTCATCTCCTTAAAACATTATGCATGTGGTGAGGAACAGAAGATGCATCATTTGAATTTTGAAAAGTTTGGGTGAACAAATTAGTGTTGAACAACAAATAACTGAATTTCTATCTGTGAGGAGCTTATTTCTTGAAAAGGAGGCTTCTGTCCTTCCTTATTTGGAATAATCTATCATTCTACATCCAAAAAAATTTAGTTTAAAAAATATGGATGTTTTCTCTGAAACAAACGCCCTATTTCCCTTTAAGTAATATTTACCTGTTACTGACTGATGAAGGGTAGAAATACCTCTGAGGTAATTAAACAACTTACCTTTGCTCAGTTTGGTAGGTCTTAAAGTGTTAGCAGTAATTAAGTTTTATGTCCATTATAATAATAGTTCCACTGGATTCTTGTGCAAAAAGTATCTTACTGAATGTAGACATTCATGAGGTTTTGTAATCTGTGAACTAAAAAGTTTTTGCATAGCGAGACGGCCAGAAACAAAGAGTGCAAAATATGGAAAACAGTATTTGTTGGTTCTACATCACACATTTTCAGGCTCGTGCTGAAAGCCAACTTTCAAAGTGTCTTTTCACACCTAAGGAAGCTTCCCCTGGTAAAGCTGCTATGTGTAACTGGTAGAACGTTAAAGAATCTCATATATTGTCTTAAGTTTTCTTGCTTGTGGAGAATTCCTTTAAGTAAAAGAACTGTAGTGTTTTTGGCAGAGGTCAAAGGTCATTTGGGATCAAGAGGGATCAAATTGTGAAAATCAGCTGAGGAACCTTATTGTTTTTGGTGGAGGTCAAAGTTCATTTGGAGTCAACAGGGGTCAAATTGTGAAAATTCTATAAACAGGTAAAACAGGGAAGCTTGGATAGATCGTGTGTTTGGTATGTAGGATGTAGCGCATTAAGTAAAAGAACCATATTCTTTTTTGTGGAGGGTAAAGGTCATTTACAGTAGTATCAAGAGGGGTCAAATTGTGAAAATCAGCTGAGGAACCTTATTTTTTTGGTAGAGTTCAAGGTCATTTGGAGTCAACAGGGGTCAAATTGTGAAAATCATGTAAACAGGAAATTCAAGAAGGCAAACTTGGACAGATCATATATTTGGTATGTAGGTGTACCATATAAGTTGAAGAACCATATTGCTTTTGGTGGAGGTCAAAGGTCATTCGGGTTTAAGAGAGTCAAATTGTGAATTTCTTATTAACATGATTTCTCAAGAAGGGAAACTTGGAAAGATCACATATTTGGTATGTAGGTAAACACATTAAGTAAATAAACGGTGTTGTTTTTGGTGGTTTGCAATGGTCATTTGGGATTAGCAGCGGTCAAATTGTGAAAATCTTATAAACATGATATCTCAAGAAGCGAAACTTGGACAGATGTCATATATGGTATATTGTTGTATCACGTTAAGTGGAAGAACCCTATTGTTTTTGGTGGAGGCCAAAGGTCATTTGGGGTCGACAGGGGTAAATTTTGAAAACCCTGTAAACAGGGTGTCTCAAGGAGGGAAGTTTTGTCAGATCTCATATGTAATGTGTAGGTGCATCACATTGAGAAGAAGAACCCTATTGTTTTAGGTGGAGATCAAAGGTCCTTTGGAGTCTGCAGTAATCAAATTGTGACAACCTTGTACATGATATCGCAAGGAGGGAAACTTGGACGATATGTAATGTGTAGGTCTTGCATCTATTTAGTAGTAATGTGTAGTTGTGTATGTTGAGACATTATACATATCAGTCATTATGTATCAGATTCATAAAAATCCTCATGAAATCATCAACAACAATGCATTTGTGCATTCTGGTTTCTGAAGATCAACAGTCACATGATGTCAGGTCAGTCAAGGTCATAGCAAGGAGGTTCTACAAGGATGGAGTGACAATGGGCATTGTTTTCCTCTGTCCTCATTCTGGTTTCAAGTGTGAACTAGCAAACACAGATAACAGGATTGAAATCACCCATGCATGGAGATAAACTTGCGATGCTCTCCTTTCCTGTGCATTGTGTTCACTGTGCACAGTGTGCGGAAGCAGCACAGTACCTGTACAAGCGACAATATACACAACACATACACACTAAAGGAAACATGGCTTCAGATAGTTTTTGAAGCAGTATTGCTTCAAATAGTAGTTTGATACCTTGTTCAGAGGAAGAACTCAAAGATTTTTGTGAAACAGAGCTAGAGGAGTGGTGTTTAAGTATGGCTAAAGAGGATGCAACTTGTGAAAATTGGAACGGTCCAGCTGAAGGAAAGTTATCATGATATTTAAGTATAGGACAACATATATTTAAGCTAGCCATATTTTGGTGGCCGTTCTTTCCTTGCCCCCAGATGATGAACAATGCCCTTACCACTGATTGATAAATGTAGACATGACTGAGGTCAGAAAGACAATATTATCCTTTCCTCTCCCCAGGGTAGTGCATAAATCCCCTAGTAATTCCTTGAATGATAGCCTTAACCATGGCTAATGTTATTGTCAGAATTAAACATACCTATCCCCTGCCCCCACGAATGAATGAGCAAAGCCCCTTCAGTGTCAATTCCGGCATTACACAAAGGTTTGTTAGCACTAAAAATTATATTACCAATAAACAGCTTCCCTAGCCTAGGTTTCATTAAAATATGTTGACTGTGGTTTGCCTAATTAGATCGAGTTAACGAGCTAGGTCAACAATCCTCACCCACATAACTAACTTATTGGCCTACCCATAACGTAAATAACATCAACAGACAGCAGCATACCCAAGGCCTAGGCCTTTATGGCTATATACTACAAGGCTATTGCCGTAATAATATGCATGTGATGTGTGTAGTTGGCCCGCTGAAGTACAATACTAGGATCACGTTCAAAGGGACCTTCCGGATTGCGGAACTCGGTGAAACTTTACGTAATGATAGGATACTTTATTAAGAAACAAGTAGAAAAAAGATTTAATTTTTCCGGTTTCAGGAAAATCTCCTAATTTTTCATCAAAAACGAAAGGGGGAATGATTTGAAATTGGGTGGATTATGATCTAAATTTTTCCCCGAAACTTCATTACGGACGTCCATGTTTGGTACCACATGATAGAGTAGATTGCAGTGTATCTCAAAACAGCTACTGCCTGTGTGGGCGCCCTTCGCATTTCAGGCTTGATAGCAATTTGTACATCGCGAACTTTAACCTCACTTAACAACCAGCCCACTTTGCAGGAAAGTCTTGACTCCTGAATATCTGAAGCAAGGCTCTCATGTGCACAGAGTCAACTGCCACAGTCAAACCGGATGTGTGCATTGGCCGTAAATTGCAATGGGATACAAAGAGGAGTAAACCGCAAAGCTAGGCGAGTTGAAAGGGTTACTTTTTGTTGTCACTCCATCCTTGTAGAACCTCCTTGGTCATAGTTTGAAAGTTTTGTGCATGTTGTTTTGTGTATGCGCTACCAGGAAAATCAGTACCAGTATTTGCGGCACATCAGTACTGGTATTTATGGAAGTACCTTTACTGACCACCTGTTCAAAGTGATAATGAAAACAAGATTTTCTGTGCCTTGTTCAATGTGGTAAAAGCAAGAGGTTCTGTGCCCTATATAATGTGGCTGTAGTGCAGTAACTTGTATTCATGTCTGCAAGTAACTTCATTGATAAAACACAAAATAGCAGGAAAAAAGTGTTATTTCTGCAGCTTCAGCAGAGTTTGAGTGCAGTACTGTACACAGCAACTAAATCAGCAACCAAATTTTTCCAATGCCATCATGTGTGAACATGTAGCCTAGAATTTCAATGACAAGTCATCACTCAGCAATGAATTCTTAAGTCAGGTGATCTGATTACTGTACATTACCAACAAATTATTTGGTGACTTAAAATTGTTGAAACTTTTTCCAGAAATACAACCATATTCGCTGACATTACCGCTTGTATACACAAAAGACGTAACTTTCATGATACAAGGTCTATGGGTCATTTAACACACACCACTGTATGTGCATCTTAAAGTATTTTAGTCTCTCAAAGCGACTGCGTCAGTGTACTGTTTCAACGGAAAAATTTCACTTGTTGTTCACCACCTTAGTTCCAAGCTGAGCAAGCTGTCTATGCCCCGCCCCAAAGAACCCAATGTAGAATGACTGACAGCCTTGATGTGAATGATACTATACAAGTTCATAGATGGATTCGTTACCGTACTTTCAGTGATTTTTGACAGCCAATCATGAGTTTATAATGCAAGTGGCAGGTAGGACTTACATTCATAACAAGATGCAAGGCCAGGAACATTGCTTATGATCATGCATCATGGAAATTCCCAATCCAACTTATGTATTTATGTGAAGGAAATTTTCGTTTATGGCATCAGTTCAGTGATGTAAATGTCCTCATTTGTTACAGTCCATAGCAAAACTAGAGCAGGAAATCATTTCTTCCACTGAGTGTGCCTGCCTGCCTATTGTTGTAGTCAAGGTTGCCAGTTTTTGTTTCAAATGTCAAAAGTAGGAAAATTTGTTTTTTTCTTTTACCTTTGTTGGCTGGTAAAAAATTTAAAGTACATGCCAAACGGCATTTTGCGGGCCTAATGGAAATAACTATGAAACACACCCACTTTATCACAAAATTTAGAGAATTTTTTTTTTTAAGCTGGAATAATAATTAAAAACTTGTCAGTGAAAGTAAAATTCCTCTGAATATGTCATAGGCATTAAAAAAAACATTGTTCAAGATGGTACCAGTACCGATAATTTTCTGTGGTACTGCGAAGTATTCAAAAGTACCTGTAGTTGCAGAAACAGATTCTGCTGCCATTGCTGTGAGCACCATTACTGCAAATACTGCGACTGACTTGGATACTGGAATACCACCCAATGCTAGATGTTAGCAAGATACCTCAAGCAGTAAACGTTACTGGAGCCTCAAACTGAAGACGTTGGTGGCTCTTGATGAATAGATAATCTCTGCTTTATGCAAATGTCAAAGGTCACTTGAAATCAGAAGAGGTCATAGTTTGAAAATCTTGTGAACACTATATCTCAAGACAGGAACAGTTCTGGAACATCAAACTTGATATGTAGGTTGTCCGGTGTAAGAAGGCAATGTTTTGTTTTCTTCAAGATAAAATGTCATTTGAGGGTTGCCAGAGGTGAAAGTGGAAAGATTTTAAACAAATTTTCTTCAGAAGAAAATGTTACTGGAACTTCAAACTAAAATACATAAGTCGTTTTGATGAGAAGATAATCTCTCTCACCTTTATGGAGGTCAAAGGTCACTTGAGGTCATTAGAGGTCATAGTTTGAAATCCTTGTAAACAGGATATCTCAAGAATGGAACAATGCTGGAACTTCCAGCTCTTTGTGTAGATTGTAGATGATTCCTATTATTCTCAATGGAGTTCCAACTACAAGAGATTATTGTAAGGCTCTCAACTCAACTTCAATTTGGTATGCTGGAAACTGTCTTAATGAATACCGGCAAGGAAACACAAAGTCCCTCGATTTTCCTGATGTATAAAGTGTAATCATATACAGTATGACATAGTTCAAGTCACTCATAGTTTTTAACTTTGTATTATCTGTGTTGACTTGTAATAAATCTTCATGTTTTGTTTTTTTTGTGGTCGCTGTCTTCTTTTAAAGATGTGTCTTAATCTGACAGTTCTTGTCTTTGTTTGCTTTGTTTGTACAGGTCATTATTTTGACTTGATTTTTTTTGTTCTTGCAGAGTTTAGCTACCAAAATCACATTATTCATGAAGCAATTGGTAGAAAAGGCTGGATTCTTAGGCATTATGGCTTGTGCCTCCGTAAGTGAAACATTGAAACCTGTTGTGATATCACTGTGTTTCATATCATGGACAGATGAATTTAATTTGCCTGCAAAGATGCTGATGATGCACATGGTCTCTTGTAGATGTAGTTTGTACCACAAACTTTGATGAGGAATATTACTATGGCAAACCCATGCACATTACTTTTATTGTTTTATCGCATGGTAACACATATCTCTTCTCAAAACTCAAGGCATTTCTAAATGGTTTTGGTACGTTCTGAAGTACTGTAGTAGCAAATATGTTGCAGTTTCTCAGTATTTGATGATAAACAAGTTTTAATTATGAGATTTGCAGTTTGTAGTGTAATTTTGGGTTAACTTTTGTTTAGCATGTGTCTGATAGGGACTGACATAACGAGAACTTTGCTTCTATAGTTGTGGTCACCAGGATGATGTATTCAACAGCATTTTGTAAACTTAAGTGATGGTTAATTTTATTTCAAACAATCTCTAATTGGCAGATTCCAAATCCATTATTTGACCTAGCTGGTATAACGTGTGGTCACTTCTTGGTTCCCTTCTGGACATTCTTTGGTGCAACACTTATTGGCAAAGCTATCATCAAAACTCACATACAGGTAAGTCAGTCATCAAGCAAAATGGCTAAAAGTACACAGGTCTGCATTTCCCCACTTTGATCACCCTATCTATTAAAACTTTTCACACCTTTGATTCTGGGACCGTTTATATCAATTCACTCAAATATTTGGTATCCTTTTGACACCTAACAACTTTATTCTCATTGTTATCAACTTAGTCTTGGAAAGTACATTCAGAAGACTGAGTTAGAACAAACATTGTTGTCAAAGTTTCTTTCTAAGATGTCTTTTGTCTTGCTAACCTTTTTGGTTTTGATTTTGTAATCATGCCAGGTGTATGTGGGTATGTGTGTGCGTGCACGTGCGTGTGTGGGGAGGGAGGGTGTATTTATGTATTTTTGTGATGCATACCTTGTTAACATGAAATCTCAAGAAGGAAAGTTTGTACAGATCTCACATCGGTATCTAGGTGTATTTTATTGAGTTCAAGAGTTTTTGGTGGAGGTCAAAGTTCATTTGGGCAGTGTTGGAAAACCTACTGAACCTGATTTGCGGGAAATGCTTGACACTCGCAGGAAATTCTGCATGTCTGGACAATTTTTTTAAAAAAATGAGGAAAAAAAAAACAGGAAATCTTCAGAGAGAAAAATAAATGAGGGAGAACAATGAAAATGTTAGGAAAAAAATATTGAAAACAAAGCCCTTTTTATTATTATTGCTTAGGATACTCACATAGGCAAGTAGCACAGGTTGCCTATGTACCTAACCACAAAGTCCAGAGTATCTCTGCGACAAAGCAAGTTACTGAAACTTATCGCGTGCTTACTTTTAGGCATGCTTCCATCGCTCTCCATGCCCTCTGACCCCCAGGCCAGCAGATGATTTGTGCAGTGCTGGTGCACAATTTCATCTCCTGTCGGTTTTTTTTTTCTGAACTCAGCACTGCAGATTCTCTATTAATATAGATATACACAGCATATACAACGAAGCAATCACAGCCAGTTATGGAGTGGTAGAGCCAAACACCTTTTTAGAAAACAACATAACACATAGTAAAGAAATGGCTGCAATCAAACCATTCTGAAATATGGAAGAGATGAATTTTGTTTTTAACTTTTTTTTACCTGCAACTTTCCACTGCCTGTTCATGGTCACATTCATCAGTGATAAAAAACTTCAGTACCTATTAGTGTTTTCACTGGATACCCGGGTACGCTATGGAGAATGTTCTACCCAGGTAGTCAAAATTACCTGTGTAGCATTTTCACACCCACTCACACACACAGCACACAAGCACACACACACACAAAGTTAGGCCTAACATTGCATTGTGTTGCAGCTCTGTAACAGTATTTGCAAGTTACGCTGTAGAATGTCTCTTGTATTTTCTTTGCTATAAACTTGACGTTGAAAGAAATGAGTGTTTCTGTCGTTTTACTGTACCTGATTTGAGTTAAAGTTATGCTACAAGCATGATACAAATCTCACTGGGAATGGCTATTAATCGGACATACAGTCATTGTTGCTTGTTTACAACGTAGCCTAAGGGTTAATTCTATACGGTGACAATTCTACATAGGAACAAACTGAAAGAAAGTTCTCACAGAATGTGCATGTAGTGACTTAAGCTATGGTGTAAACAGCTGAGAATGAGTTCCCCTTGTAAGTAATGGAATACATTGGGAAGTTCATGAGTTACGCATACTTAAGGACTAGACCACTACTTTTAGTTGTTTCTTATTTCAAATCTGAGAGTAACAGCAGCCTGATGATTGCATTTCTGTATCAGCGTCTTTTCTTGCAGTTGCAAATTTGCATATATGTCGGTAACAGTGTAAACTTTGTTTTATAAGTCAACCAATATCCCAGCCTTCCCCAGGCCTGCAAGCAGTAGACCAAAGTCAGGTTGTTTTCACTTACTAAGCATGTCGGTTAAATTTTGTTTTACGAACTCAGCCCCGTGTGCACCATGTGGAAAATTTTTAACCAACAGGACAAGTCAGAAGACACGCCCAGTAATCATATCAAACATAGTACATGAGGCGTATTCCGGCACGTTGATATCTGTACAACTTGCTGTAGTTAAACATATGAACTTGAAGCAATGTTAGGTGTGTCTGGACTGGTTCCAACGGGATCTTCTTGTGCTTTTAGGTACAGTATAAGTTAGGCCCGAGTTAGTATTGGAAACGGTAGCAGTAGACTAGTAATTCTGAACATGAGGCACTGTACTAAATTTACATGGTTGGTATGCAGCATTAGTATTATGTAAACTGTACTTGGCTAGACTAAGTTACGTTGAATAGTGCGAACCAAAGAAACAAATTGGAACCGATGAAGTGAATAAAGATTTAAACTTCACAGAAGGTGAGATGGAGGGAGTAAATTGGACATGCGTAATTGTTGAATATTTTTCGAGATATCTAGGCTGCCTGATGGGGCATTTGATTTATCATGTTTAACTTCACTTTTCTTTTTGCCATGCACAATTGTGTTCAGCTCACCTACGCAGGCTTAATACATTTCAATATGAGGTGACATACCGTCCATTAGTGCTTCTATAGTTTGTTTAGGCGGTACGCATCTAATCACTTATTACAAAAGTAGAAAATCCAACAACAAGAACCGGTGAAGTAGGCCTAAGGCACTCAATTGTTGGTTGTCTACTGTTGAGATATTGGCAGTGGATTGTTTTGTTAATTAAAGGCTAAGGCCTATACAAGTCATCGCCCCATAAGAAGGTCTTACATTGACAATCGGTTACCCGGGTACCAGATGGGTAATGACGTTTGGCTACCCACGTAAGAATTTTCTACCTGGTGAAAACACTAGTACAAATATCGTAGTCGCAAGAGGTGGGCAGGTTTGAGCATGTATGATAAAGAAATGTCATGTGTGTTTCGTGTGATTTGAACTGGAGTTAACTTCCAGACACCACACTATAAGTCCCCAAGTAAATGAGAAAACTGGCAACAATTAAAAGGGGAGAACCATGAATAGAAATGGATGTTTTGAAAAGTGAAGGGAGCCAAGCATAAAGCGACATAAGGGGAAGGGGAAATATCTGAGTGGAAATGTTTGTGAATGCAAAGAAAGCAACCCCGGTAAATTAATGTTTGAATCAACGGTGGAATGTTTGCTGCTTACTCTACAGCTATTTTGTGACATACAGACATTACCATTTTGGGGCAGGTGTTGACAGTTTTGCAGTTAAAAACTTTCTTGGAAACATGCCCGGATTTTTCTAAGCCAAACATTCAGAGCTTGTGGCAAGTTGAAAGTGTATAGCATGGTCTTTGATTCTGTGCAACATTACCACACCAAAGTTTCGTTTTATTATTTGCCACGCAACTGATGCCTAGCTTTTTAGTAAAGAGTGCCACAATTGAGACATTTACTCTAGGCATGTTTCATAATCATGTAGCATAATATGGAACTCAAGTTTCACTACTTCTGAAATTTTGTAAGTAATACTTATTCTTCACATTTAAAAAGATATATTGCAACTATGCAAATTGTCTAAGGTTAAACTTTCGTGATGGATATTTCAAGTATTGTAAGGGTCTTCAGTTATATTTTTTGTGTTCAGCTGCAACAATTTTACCCCTTTGTTATGCTAGGAACCCCAAATCTTCCAGGGGCTTTGCCCTTCTGGACCCCCACAAGGGGTTTCACTCCTTGAATCTGCCAGGGCCCTTGGGTGGCCCCCCTACCCCACGCTGATTTGTGTGCATGCTTTGCATGCTTGTTACAGGGCTACACAAATGTCAGTGAGGAAATCTGTAGATTTTCCTTTGTGTTCCCGGGAAATTGAGCAAGGTTTTCCAACACTGCATTTGGCGTCAACAGGATCAAATAGTGAAAACATTGTTGACATGATATCTCAAGATGGGAAACTTGTACAGACCTCATATTTTGTGTGTGGATGTACCTAATTCAGTACAAGAAAGCTTTGGTTTTGGGGGTAGGTCAAAGCTTATTTGGTCATCACTGGGGTCAAATAATCAAAACTTTGTGAACACAATATCTTAGAGTGAGAAACTTGCACATATGTCATATTTTGTATGTGGATGAACAAAAAAGATCTGATAATTTTGGTGGAGGTCAGATGTCATTTTGGTTAACACAGGTCAAATCGTGAAAAGCTTGTAAACAATATTTCAAGAAAAGAAGCTGGTACAGATCTAATATTTTATATGTGAGTGTATTCGATGTACCTTATTGAGTACAGGAAGTCTGTAATTTTTGGTGAGGGTCAGAAGGTCATTTAGGGTCAACAGGATTCAAGTCAAGACAACCTTGCAAACATGATATCTCAAGAAGGAAAGTTAGCACAGAGTTGATTTTTGGTATGCAGGGAAGCTCTTGGATATATCTCTATAGTATGGAGTGTGCATGTTCAGATGGATAAATACAGTGTTAGTCATCAGCTTAGGTCAGCAGATGTCACTGTATATCTCAATCAGTGGTGTGATAAATTTCTGTAATATTACAGTGACCAAACATATTACACTTACTCACCTTATGCAATATTTCAAATTCATGAGAAAAAAAAACAATGAAATAATTGAAACCACAATAAATTTGTGTTCTGAATTTTCATGTGTTTTTTTTACACTTAGATTCCAGTGGGCTTTTTCAAGTTTTTCTTTCTTCAAAGTTTGATTCCACTGGCCTTAATATTAATAGTGAATCTTAACTGTGGTTTGAATGTTTTTAAAGACTCATATAAATTAAGATATTGGCTGGTGTCTCGATGTCGCCATAACTTACATCCAATTGATATATTGTAGTTTGTAGTAACTGGATGGAATTGTGCATATGATGATATTGACTGACATTTTGTCTTCACCATTTACTTGTGATGCCATTACTGCAACCTACTGCCATATAAAAATATTCATCTGCATCTAACAAAAATGCTGTATAATTCAGCAGAACTTAAGTGCAGCAGAACTCAAAGGCAGGGGTGAGGAAAGTTCATAATAAACAAATTTTCAGAGCTACTCTGCATTTCCTTCTTACAAAGCAACGTATTTCTTGTTTGTCTTTGCAGCAAATATTTGTGATTGTTGGTTTCAGTGAACATCACATTGATTTGGTGGTTGATCTCATTGGGTGAGTCTTCTGTTGACATCACAAATTTCTAAGTCAGTTTCTCCTCTCTTTGTATATCCTGCTGAGACAATGCAGACATAGAGTGTACAGATTCTAGTATCTTGCATTGTGTATACAGCCTCAAGAATGTTGCCATCTTGTTGACATTCTCAAAGGTATCCTGAATTTATGTTGATTGTCTGCAGCAGTGTACACACATTGATTACACTTTCCTGTGTCATGGACTGTCTTTGCTGGATACCTTGTGAGAGGCACATTCATTGAGCCCTTTGAATACTGTGTTGGCTACGATGTATAAATTACCTTCATATAATTGAGCATGCTGTATATCCTAGGCTGTTAAACATTGAATATCCTATAGATGGTACATGCACTGAACATCGCTATATGCTAGACTGTTACACTTTGGCTGTCATGTGTAAGATGCATATACTGAACACACATTACTATATCCCATTCTCTCATACATTGGTCATCAGTGTTCTTAAATTTTCCAGAGATAATTGTGGCCATATGTGAAATGGCAATCTGCTGCCGAGGGATTTGAGTGGAGGGTGTTCTGCCTCACCTCCAGAGGTTTTTATATGTAATTGAGATGCAAAATGGTGCTACTTGTAGGATTCCCAGATTTTCCTCTTCACAAATTGCAAAACTCCGTGTTTCACTTTGCAAATTCTGCTTCCTGATTTCAACGTAACCATTTCCGTGAACTTCCATTTCAAACATAAGAAGTGATTGCTAGATTCTGTGATCTTCTGTGACTCTTGTAAGATGCTTTACGTGTGTGTGTTCAGACTTTGAAAGTGTGAGACGATACAGAAACTTTGGTTGAAACATTGTAATGTTAGGATGAAAAACCATTTCAGCCTTGTGTAAGTTATATCACAAGAAATCATCTGCTATTGCATATCACAAGAAATCATCTGCTATTGCTTTAAAACTTTAAAAACTTGCTTTAAAACTCCAATGTTTTGGAAAATGTAGCACATTTCATGAAAACCAAACTACAGTACATGCATTTTTCAAGTTAAAATCTGCAAAAGGTCTGGGGAAAAAAACATAATGAAGATGGTGAGAAGCCTACCGTAAATTTAGAATAGGGATATCCTAATGCATAGGGAATAACCTAATCACTTTGGAGATTACAAACATATTCTTTGCTGGCTGTGAAAGAACAGCCGATTATTTGTAAATTAAAGGGTTCATATTATTTCAAGAAATGTTTAAATATATTTTACCGATTATCAATCCCAGAGGCTTAAAAAATCAAAGAGTGAAGATTTTAGGTAATAGAAAAGGGCTTTGTTGAAGGTTGTGATTGTGGTATAACACTACAGTAGCATAAGTTGGTGTCTTCATTTCAACTAGGCATACCATAGTCAGTGCTATACCACTGATGGGGAATGCTTGCTTGATTTCAACTGGTGTTTTGGCCAGCTGCAAGCATGCCTTGTGTATTACGTTTTACATCGTGTTACAATAGTTTCTTTCATGCATCGATTGCCAAGTTTATGAAGGAATTTTAAAATACTGTAGCTGGAAAGCATGTACCTTTTTAAACCAAATTTAGAAACTTCCTTGAAAATTGGTATATCCATGAATTTCCGTGGAAGAGTTCAATGCCTGTTTTTTCGACAGTTTTCCGTGATAGTGGAAAACCAGGTACCCTACTCTTGAGGCAATTTCTCGCTCTACTTGGAATGGCAATCGCCTATTGTCAACTCTTTTTTACTAAGAGGATCTTGTTTGTTGATTGTGATTTGTGTAGGGACACTTGCTTTTTTTCAGGGAACAATAGTATTCACTCAGGAGAGGGGTAGACTGCCCACCTAAAACTTCCTGAGGAGAACGCAACTGTGTGAGATGCATACATTAAGCTCACATCACAATAACCTGTGCTTTTATACACTTGATAATGTTTGGCACACATGTTATGCATTCCTCACATCTTGGCAAGTATAAAGTGGATGTGGGATGGAATTTATGGTACCTGTGCATGGAGGTAGATAAAGCTCTCCTTACTATATTCTAGTCTGTTATACATTAGCTGTCATGCAGAAGATGCATACATTGGTATGCTTCACCATTTCCTATGCTGTTGTTTATTGAGTGTCCTGTGGACAGTTGAGCACACTTTAAAGACCAAATGACATGCACCTTGAAAAGAGCTGTCTGCACCTAGAAGTTGCAGGATGAAACCCTGAGTGACAATCCATTAGAATTGTTTTATATCTATTTCTACTTTTGGTTCCTTCAATCAGCATCAGTTTGGCATGTGTGCATGTGAGTACATACTGTGTTAAGCCAAAGCTGTGTACTTGTAAGCACCTGTGTGATGTGTCCCTTTGCCGGATGCTTTAGTGGGAACCAGTCCCTCACGAGAGGGAGACTCTCACGTTCTTCGTTGCTGATGCGGAGCTGGGCCAATAATTTGGCCAGAAGTCTAAAATGTGTTTTTCTTATCTCATGATGTTTAACAATACCTTAGAATAGTGCATACATACATAGTGCACTTTTCACAATATTTTGAGATGATTCATTATTTAGTGCAGATCATATACTTTATGCTATGCATGTTATATTTTAATAGCCTGTTATATGTATGATGAGCATATAATGGACCACATACAAGTGACATGTTAATCTCTTTTCAACATCATAGGAAAATACCTTACATCGGTCCACCTATGCAGGCACCATTCCGTGAGTACCTTGAAAAGCAGAAAGAAAAGCTACACAAAGGAAGAACAGAAACTACTAAGGTATGCGAACAATATTTTTCAGTCAATGAACTAAGGTCCAATCCTGCAGGTCCATCACAGATCCCTCAGAGGCTGGCATTCATCCCACAGGTCCACAGTCTATGAACTAAGGAAATTGTCATCTGTTGTAGTTTAATTTTTCTCCACCATACATCTGATTGGCCAACTAACAAACTCCCTGGACACCCTGCAAGTGTAGAACACTTTGTAGTACATTAAAATGTATGCCAATAAATTACATTCTGTTCAGATATGATGCTGCCCTTGTTCATTGATACGTGTCAAGATTTTATGAAGAATCTAGTCATAGGGGAATGTGTACCAGTATTGTCTGTCTGTCCGTTAGTTTGTCTCTTCATGTTGTCCTGCATTGCATCGAAACAAGCTAATACTTGTCTCAGATGTTCAAGGCTTACTAATAGTTTCATCATGTGTTCTTACATCTCAGGGTCCTAGCTGGTTATCTTGGCTATTTGAAAAGCTAATTTTGGCCATGATCATCTACTTTGTCTTGTCCATTGTGAACTCCATGGCCCAGCAGTATGCTAAACGACTTCAAGACAAATCCAGTAAGGCGAAGACCACCTGAAGAAATGCAACCAGGATGCATACAGTTAACGCAGACACAAAGTATCAAAACTGGTGTTTTCTCTGGTGGATTGATTGGTTTAATTCATTTTAAAGTAATTACTCCAAGGAAGTATTTCACCAGGTGATGGTTTAAGTGCATGTTGGTTGCTTTCACAGAAATGATTTTGGACACTGATGTTGCAAGTAATGTCTAAATTCATCTTGAAAAGAGAAAATGGAAAAAAAAAAAGTTGCACAAAACAATTAATTATTGTATTAGGGAGAAGTATTCAGCTTGGAGGTTCATTTTTGACATGGATTGTAATGAATTGTTAGTGATCTACTCAAACATACTTTTTTCATGTTTTTATCTCAAACCATCAAATGCTTGTATGAGAGAGTACTGGATCATGCCATTGAATTGGCTCCCTAGTATGAGAGACTATGGAATCCTCGTCAGTTTATACACTGAATGTGTAGTATGTATGGGATCATGGTCAGTGTGTCAGGGGACTGTGTCACTGTGGGATCTTGGTCTGTATTCACCGACTGTGTAGTATGAGAGGGTATGGGATCATGCTCAGTGTATTCACTGACTGTTTTATAGTATATGGAGTTTGGGATCATGGAGTGTATTTGCTGACTGTCTGGTATGAGAGACTGGGATCATGCTCAGTGCATACACTGCTTGCTTAGTATTAGTGTGTATGGAATCATGGTCAGTGTATTTGCTGATTGTCTTGTACATACAACGTCGCCAAACTGAGGGACGTGCCCCCCCTGTGGGATGCCTAAAAATTTGGGTGGACATCCAGCTTTTCAATTGAAAAAAGTTAAATAAGATGAATAAAAATGTGTTCAGTTCTGCTAAGACACAATGGAAATTTGGGACAAGTGCACACCATTTTTAGATTTCAGAAAAAGAAACTCTTAATGAACTGAACAATGTGATTTGTTGGAATTAGCATAAATAGTACAGGTGGGATGCTTTAGATTTCTGGCATGCTAGTGGGACACCAGCGAAAGAGTTTGGAGACTGCGGGTGTAGTATGAGAGACTATGGGATCATAGCCTGTGTTTTCACTGATGGTTTAGTATGAGAAGTATGGGATCATGGGCAATGTATTCACAAACTATTTAACATGAATATGGGATTATTGTCAGTGTATTCACTGTGTATTTTGAGAGACTATGGGATCATGGTTAGAGTGTTCACTAACTGCTTTGATCTCAATTGCATTCCACACAAATTGACAAAGGGCTGTTGACATTCGGTCCTTCCTTGACTGAGTTGAAGATGGCTGTCCAGCATCTGCTAGGAGCAGATTTTAGCTGTTCAAGATAACTCTAGAGGTGATGGTGCATGGATAGAGGAAGGTCCTGTAACAGTCCTTGTTGATTGAGAGGGTAAAGCAGCAGACAAACCCACAAAAACACTTTGTTCAGTATGAGAGTATGGGATCATGGTCAGTGTATTCACTGACTGTAATGGTAGAATTTAGGGGATCATGGTGTAGGGGATCATGTAGTAGGAGAGTGTAGGGGATCATGGTCAGTGTATTCACTGACTTTAGTAGGAGAGTGTGTGGGATCTCATAATGGATGTATCTCATCTTTGACAGTGTCCAATGGATTTGGATGAAATGCAATATATCTTGCATCTGAAGGATTTTTGTAGAAGAGTGTAGGTCATTAATCATCATAGTCAACTGCTGGGATGGTCCTATGAAAAGAAAAAGGTATGAAAGTACTTCATCTCATATGTTTATAGATAGCCAGCACAGGTGTTTGTAGATGTCTTGAAAATTGTATCACATGAGGTCAAGAGTGCATTACAATACACATTGGTGTTTCTTTTTTTCTGTTCACTCATATGAGATGTTGTGACTGTAGCTTGGAGTAAAGGTTATCAAAGGTTCTTTGAGAGTTTTCTTCATAGTGATTTAAAAGTTTCTACGATATCAAGTTCCTGTATTAGTGACAGTGACAGTATGTAGCACCCATATGAGCACAACTTTGGATACCCAGCCCAGAATTTAGTGATATGAAGTTTAGAGAGCACAAAACCAGCAGACCATTGCATCACGTAATATACTAAAATACTTGTCCAACCTCACTTATTCGATCAATTTATTGTTCCATGTTATTACTTTCAAATCATCTTGGTGTAACTTCATGAAGATGAAGTAGCAAAATCATATTTACTAGCATTTGTGTAATTTGCTACATTCCAGTGGGTTTGTGCTCCTTTTTTCACAAATCAACAAACTGTTCCTGTGGCACTGGCAGTTGTGGTTACACTTGTGGGTGACCCTAACCACAAAAACTGGAATCGCAGTGGTGTTAATTTATCTGTATGACTGCACCTACTGTTCAAACTGAGAGAGGTGTTAGGTTAAGTGTGTTATGGTATGTGCAATGATGGTGTGTTAAGGTAGGTTGGAGGTCTTTGCTCATGTGCATCACATGTGTCGTCATATTAGTTTGAATGTTTGTTTTGGGCTTTTGAAACAATTCTGAACTTGCACTTACAGCATGTTTTATTGTGAACTAAGGCTATGGAAATGGAGGAAAATGAATACCATTCGAGTATATTTGTTCTTTAACCAGCAATTGTTTCTTTACCAGAGAATAATTCTATGACTTTATTGGTGAATGGAGGGATCTAAGTCACTTCCTGATCCCAAACTTTTTCAGATCTGTTGATCATGGAGGATTTGTGTTACATTACAGAGTGATGAAAATTGATGCGCTGTTGAATGACTATCAAATATATTACACTGCAATAATGTGAGTCTTTATTAGGTCTACATTGTCATCCAGTGGTTTTAAGTCACTTTATAGCCATGTGTTGACCATATTGGAATCACATCTGTTGTGTTATATGTTATGCTTTCCATCTGCACTTGATCTGAGGAACTAGTAAGGATAGACAAACCCAGGGGGTTCTACAGTGACCTTATAGTAGAGTAACATTCTTACACCTGTGAGATACCTTGGCAAATGTACCTTTTCCAAATATTCAAACACACTGTGTATGCTGCCATTTTCCTGTTTTACAAAACAAGGGTGCTCAGAGAGTGACATCATAGGAACCCTTTAAATGCATAGCATTTCATCATGGTTTAGGATGCAATGTGTAGATACCACTTTAAGTATTGGCTGTTCTGACTTAATTAAGTTGACATAGGCTAAGTAGAAAACTGAAGTTTTGTCTCCTGTGTTTGTATATTTTTCCAGGGTTTGTCTCAGTTAAGGTTTTCATGTTTGTGTACATCTAGTGAATGTCTATTGTGCAGGAACAGTATTGTTTTAAATCAATTGTCTTAATTTTTATCACCTTGTGACTGTAAAATTTTTGAAAGCCTGTGTTCAAGGTGATTTTCACCCCTCTTCCCCCCTAAAAGAAAACAAAAAACAAATACCTCAACCACTTGGGAACTAATCACTAGTGGACAAATCACTAGTGGACAAAAACACGAGAATGAAGCCCAAAAAAAAAAAAGAGAGAAAGGATCAAAACAGGAACAGTGGGTGCACAGAGGAAATCCTTGACACTTCTGGGTCACAATAAAACACTGTTACTGTTGGAATAAATCTGAAGTAATTGATTTAATACTTGTCCATATTCACATATCATTCAAAGATAAGCTAAAGAAAGAGAGTAATCAACATCTTGAAGTATGAATATCATATTGATTGTGACAAAAATGAATATGGTAACACTTAAATACAAATGTGTGCTATTATTGTAATTACTGATCACCACTTGGGTTTTGTGCATCACCCAACTTCAGATCAACTTAGTTCTTTTGATTCAGTGTGCAGGAATGCAACCTCTACATGAAAAGGTCTACAGAATAAAGAATAATCAATGCTATGATTTAAGTGGATAGAGGCTTATGCTATTAATGTGTGTCTACTTATGTTGAAACTTACGAAAATCTTTTATGGAAATTGCAAACATTGTCAGTGATGGTGATTTGATTTATATTTCTGATGATAAATTGCATTTATTGATGTAATGTAACAGTGAACATTTTTTATAATGAATGTTATTGCTGTTATCTGTCTTGAGGACAGCTTTCATGAAGTTTATAAATAGGATTTACTGGTTGTTACTATTTCAAATATGAAAAAGAGAATTGTTGTTTTCATTGCAAGCAACTGTATTTACAAGATTTCATCAATTAAGGGACACCTTTGGTGACGACTGCTACATTCATACCAGTGGGCAATTTGAAGTTACCTCATGCAAGGTGTAACAAACAGCGGCAGGTTACACAACCATGCATTGAAAATTCAAACTTAAATTAAAAAACAACACTGACACTCGATAGTCTGATTCCAGCATAAGTAACCTGTTTTGAATACCATGATTTTTACCTGAATAATGTAAAATGTGCTACATGGCCCTTGGTGGCTGTTCCCCTCAAAATTACACATTTTTTCATCATCCATTGATCCCATTAGGGTAACACTGTTTCCATCCTTTTGAGATGCTGCAATTAGAATCCAAATTTGACAGACAAAATTTTTCAAACAAGGTTGAGCCTCATGTTTGGGACATGCTGAAGTTTTCTTTCATTCTCTGTTCCTCTTGTCAAAATTTCTTTGCCAAGAGTGATTTATTTAGAAGTTTTAATTCCTAACATCAGCATGGCAAACAAGTCTGGAGCTAATTATCTGATGTTCTCATCTTACTGGTCTTTTATTTCTTGATCATCATAAAAAGATATCAATGGCTTGTTGCCAAGGCAAAGTTGTCCCATCAGCCTTGCAATCATAGGATATCATGAAAAGTTAGTCACTCTCTAACTTTTCTGTGCAGATTTGTTGCATTGGCAGTTGCTATGGTGGTGCAAACCACGCTGTAGCAACACATACTCTATGATAGCCACTTACCTGTACAGCACACTACTCACCTAAAAGACAAGTGATATTGTCATCATTTCGATTAAACTGGAACAACAGAGTAATAAAAGCAGCAGTGCTATTGATTTATGGCTGAATATACATGAGAAACAAATCTTCGTTAAAGATGAACAGTTTGAGGCAAACATTTAGAAATGGTTGTTACAATAAGTGGTAAAACTCTGATGTGACATGGTTTTGAAGTTCTAATAGTCTCTGAGAGTGCTCAGTGAAACTTATATAATTAGATTCTGGCAGTGCCTGGTGAGAAAAGTTTTAGTTACGATACCAACATTTAAGCAATACTCTGAACAGCACTCGGTAAAATTATGACCAACCTGAATCCACCCAAGGCAGCAAACTTACATACCACAGATTACCAGTTTCACTCATGAAATGACGAAAAAATGTAACTGTTACCATAAACTTTTGTTTGATTGGAAGACAACATTAAACTTGCCCAAAAAATTTCATCGCATTCAAATAAATTTCATTCAAATTGAAGAAAGCATTCAAGAAAGTTAATTTAAGCTATGAGAATACAATATATCTGTTGTTTATTTTTAAAGGATAATTGGACTTTGTGACCCATGAACATCATGCAACAGGAACACCAAAGACTGTGCTATACTCTACAAAGAAGATGACAGTATCAGCCTCTAAAATTAGCTAAAACAAACTTTTCTAATATCTACAATATCCATAAACGACTGATTTTATGTGGTCACAGAAAATTTGTGTATTCACAGAACTTGACCAAGAAGTACAAAATGAAACTCCAAACAAAACTTTCCTAAGATGAAACCACATGTGATTGGAAAATTTCTCAATTAATTGCATCTACAAATCAAACATACATGTAAGCACTTTCATTTTTCATAGTATTGGCCTATACAGTAATGCAGTCCTATACACCATATTCACGGTTACCAGGCTTTTATAAATCTAGGAAATTCATTTCACAGAGGCCACTTTTATGTTCAAATAACAACAAAATAAAAGTATGCTTATTTGAAACACGTAAAACTTTGCAACATTTTGTCACTTTGTTGAGGAAATTATGAATGCAAATCACAGCTGTTGTAAATGATAACAAGTTTTTGGTCATCAGTCTGTCAATATTTTAATTTGGGTGTACTAAACAGCCTATACTTTCTAGTGACTGCAGTATTTTTGTGGATTGAGCAAGAGGTTTCCTGCACTGTTTCACTGGGGGCTTTACATTTGCCTGATCATTTGATACACCTAAACCACCCTCAGATATGTTGTGACTGACATTTTGGGAGTGATACTGTATGTAAGCCTACAAAGAAATGATGATGGGACAAATTTCCAGTAATTTTCATTGAGCCAATGACAAGTCTACAGTGCATGCAGTGGGCTGCTTTTATTTTCACAATAAGACCCACTGCCTCTCTTGTGTGAGAGTGTTTGTTAGATTTGATGATACTGTGTGCATATGTTGTCCTGTTCATATTAACTTATTTACCACTTGGTATTTTCAATTTCAATCATAGCAAATGCCATGGAAATTACAGAATTTGGAATGTCCAGTTCAGAATTTCTCCCTTCTGTTCATAGAAAATTGGGGGTCTATATCCATATTGCTTCAATTTGAGAGTCTACTAAATTACACCAGTTGCCAGGAATAACTTGATCACTAAACCTCCAATTTAAACAGACATTAAGTCAGATCTGCATCTTTAATACAATTCAATGACAAGGAAAATGTTTAAAATAGACCAGTTATAGCTCAGATTACACCAACTAAAATATGTGGTAAGATAACCCTAGTCACAAAATTGTTGTTCTGTGGCCCAACAAAGAAAAATCTCTGAAAGAAATGCAAATGAAAGATATCTGGATAAGAAATGTAAAATATTTACACAATTAAAAACCTAAACCAAACGAAAATAAAATAATGGACCCCATCCATCCACAGCTTGAGCATTACAACCATTGAAAGAATATTTGAAAAAAGTTGCGAAACAACTGCCTCTCTTTAAAGCACGACTTAGGTAAGTCAATGGACCTAGGTATTAAAAAAGATTTAATAGTATAAAATTTACAATCTAAAGCATATTTCGTTGTTTTGAGGAGAGGAGAAATACAGTCAATCACAAACCATCCAGAGATTGAAAAGTTAAAGTTCCAGCTTGGAACTCTTCTGCAATAGCTCTAACCACATCTGTGGTGATTTCTTTGACTTCTGACCTTGCAACATTCTGTTCTGGAATATTCAGCAACAATATCTTAGGCAGGCTGTCATCATCTATTTGCAGAAAGTCCTTCAGCCCATCAGAAATTTCACTCTGTGAAGAGATGAAGACAGTAAACTACAACTAGTAAACTAGGAATGGTCTTGTGACATTGATGATTTCCTTTTTTTTTCTGTAAATCTGACATATTGCATAAGGTAAGGATGTGATATCCTTGGTTCTTTTTAATTATAATATTACAGTAATTTTAATATCATGTCATCAATTAAGATGTGACAACTACATAACAATGACATCTGCTGACCTAAAATGCACTCAACATGCACACCTGCATATGAGACATGGCCAAATTTCTGTCTTGAGATTCTACATGTACATGCTTTAACCAGAATGCAGAAATGCATTGTGGTTTCAATTATCTTTTTCAGAGAATTTTTTCTGAATCTGATATAATAGCATTAGTATGGGTCACATTAAGCTACGTATGCTTTATATGAAATATGAGATCTGCACAAGCTTGCTTTTCTTGAGATTATATCTACATGTTCACAATTTGACCATTGTTGACATTGAATGACCTTTTACCTCCATTAAAAACCAATTGGGTCTTGTGATCCATGAGGTACAACTAATTATTGAATATGACATCTGTCCTAGCTTCCCTTCTTGAGATAACATGTTTACAAGAATTCCCTACTGTGACCCTGTTGACTGCAAATGAACTTTGACCTTCACAAAAGACAATGGAACTTTGTATACTCAATGAGATACACCTACAATCTAGGAATGTACAGTGTGCGCAAATGTCGGAGTAAACAGTGTCAATTTCTCCAACATCTGTTGATGAAGACATCAGTTTCATGTGTGTACTCTGCCTTTCAGTAGGCCTAAACGTTACATTAACATTCATCCCCAATATTCTACTCACTGCAATGTTGCTAACTTCCTGCAGCTCTACTTGGTATATACCCATAGCAGCAGTAACTTGAAATTTCATGAAATCACTGCGTACTGCATTAATTACACATTCCATCTGGTTGTCGCACAGACACGTTCCCTGTACACAGATGTCTGTGTTAAATGTTGTTAACCACACACAGTCCTCTGGACTAAAAGAAATAGCTACAGCAATAAAAGTGCTTAATGTAAATGGTTTTACCTAAACTATAGTTAATTTTACCACGTCATCTTTAATAATGATTACTCTTACATGTCACCATCAATGGCAGGAAAATATCCACTTTATCACGTAAACTGTGTCATCAATTACTGTAAGATCTGATACACTCTGTAACAGCCCTGAAAAAGTATGCAATAGTTTTCTTTTAAACAAAACAGTGAGGAATCCAGATCCAAGTGACAATATGCAACCATTAACTTGAACAAATTAAGTGGTCAGTGCCAAACACATGAAGGGGAAGGGGGTGGGTGGTGAGGATCTAAGAGATAGGGTCATTTAAATTAGAACATTTAGGAGTGCCGTAGAATTCTTTCAACCCATTCCCTGTGACTACAGTATGACCCAATATGATTGAGCTTGGTCTCAAATGCTTGGCGTTGTTGAGTTGTCATAACACTGTTATATGGTGAAATATTCTCCAAACTATTTCTAAGTTGAATGTACAAAGTTTTAGTGTAAAATATGCCATCCTGTTCCTGATGACCAAATATAAGCTTAGCAATATATTAGACAACATAAAGCACATTTTCAAGCAATTTTGATCAAAGTTTACTTCAAAACGTTAGTCTAGTCTGTTCCTCTACTGTAAGTGTAAGGCACAACAGTTAGAAATACATGTGATGGCTAGGCTCTATCACAGTGTGTATGTCTATATGTTAGGCTACAGAGAAAGTCCCAAGTCAATCTGGATGAAAATATCTCGTAGGAGGAAACCTTACAATTAAAGTTTGCAAGAATAATGTGGATTGCTAAGTTTGGGGTCTTTTCCACATGACATGTAAATGT
This sequence comes from Stichopus chloronotus, assembly GCA_021234535.1. Taxonomy (NCBI): domain Eukaryota; kingdom Metazoa; phylum Echinodermata; class Holothuroidea; order Aspidochirotida; family Stichopodidae; genus Stichopus; species Stichopus chloronotus. The sequence goes on along the minus strand of CM037841.1, from coordinate 15,107,888 downwards.
TTTTGGCAGTTTTGACCGATTGAGGAATTTAATACATTCAACGTTCCTGAACAGGTGATAGTAAGTACAGCAGCAAGATGTGTCAAACTTCGCGCATCTAACGTAAAAACCTTGGAATTTTTAGCTATTGTAAATTCAAAATCCCCATAAATCATATATCTTGTTTTTGCAAGTCTAAATAAATCCAATTTTACTAGTAATTTGATCTAATACCATATGGATTGTACCTCGAAATCATGCTTTCTTTTCAGTTTTTTCAAGGCGTTGTGACCAGCAATTTGTCCAGCCTCTTAGGTCCGAATTTGAGGGCTTATTTTTTTACGGGTGCAGGAAGTTTGGCAATGCGCGAAGTTTGGTGTATGTACTATACAATACAAAGTGTACACAGACAACGATGGTTTTTATGAATGAAATCTTTTACTTCAGGGAGTCTAAACCCTTCACAACATTATCGCAGTTTGCATCAAAAGTTGTCTTTGGAATAAATGTTGGTAGAGCATTCGTTCGGACCGTGTGTGTACTTGCATATGCAGTGGTTTACTTGCATGTTGCAACGAATCTATACAACGTTAACATAACAGCCAGGCAGCTGTGCAAGTTTGCCCTCACAGTAGAGAAACATATTGCCCAGACTCAGTACAAATAGGCGGATGGGCTCAAAACTATAGGTGAAAGCCTTATTTAGCTATTTTTTTCCCCGGCTGATATGGTTGAGGTGTCTTTTTGGTGAGAATTCCAGGGAAAATGTTACTTCATATTTTTACCAACACGTATGTTTTACAACTTGAAGTAACGAAATGAAAACATGCATGTGATTCACTCCACTTTTTATTGTTCGTAAGTACCTAATATGGTGCCAAGTACAGCCATATCGGCCTTTCAACTGTTTTTCCAGGCCGGTGTGCAGTATTTTGGAATGATCCTCCTTCTCTCGCTTTGCTTTTGTTTTTATGTCTTACAAACATTGTTACTTATTTTGATGTTCCATTGTGGCCAAGTATTTTATCTTTCACCTAAAATCCTAATTTGTGTTTGATGTGCCCTGCAAGGTGCACAGCTTTTGTGTACACAACTTGAAGCGTGTGTCTTGGAATTTTCTGTTACCCCTAATCACGGACTATTCCAATTTCATACTTCTAACTATAACGTGTATATATTGCAACCATCCATTGGCCAATGAAGCACAATCCATTGTGTGAAGGTTAGAATATGTTTGCAGTTCAGTTGCGTTCTCTCTGATCGACTACCTGAGCGAGCGAGCAGGTATCAACTGCTTTACTTTTTACTAAGTATCAGGGTTTCCCCTGGGTTTTTCAGAGTATGAGGCGGTGAGGGTGAATTACTTGACGCCGCCATGAATTTTGGGTTCAAATCCGTACTTAGTAGGTTCTCGAAGAATGGGTGATTCTAGGATTTTGACCATGATATAAACAGCGCTAGAAAGAGTGTAAATCTCCAGGAGGGTAGTCACAATAAAGTCGGATTTTCTGCCACTTACATGGCGCCGTAGGCGTCATTCGATAGCAAAACGATTGTCATACCAGCTTGGGGTGAATGGGCCTGCCATAGGGCCCCTTGAGGGGTCCATGAACGGTCCCGGTAGGGGTTCAGGGTGCACAGCACCCGGAAACTCAGCGATTTTAGCGTTTTTAGATGTGTACGAATCATTTGAAATACATGGTAAATTTCAACGGGCGAAAACACGATAGTCCTATTAGAAAAAAATCATTGATATTGCTTCAAAATCAAAACGTTCTATGAAATGTTGCACATGTCATGTAGAGTAAACTGTATTACATACATTTTTGAAGTTGAAATGTCCCTAAAAGTTTCGTGAAAAGAATCACGTAAGATCGTGTGCAGCCTTCCGAAATTTTTAAGTAATCATATCCTAACACAGTGGGTGTATACTGAATAGCCTAACCACCCTGGCAATTCATATTTCCATACAACAGGGAACAACCGACATTTTGTTAGTTGCGGGTCTCAGAGTTTTATTGTTTTGTTCATTGATCATAGTCACTTTAAAATGTTTAGACTAAAGGTTGAAGAAGCAGACTATTGGTTTCGCGAAGGGTTTTGGACATAGAAATATACATTCATTTTTGTATTTCTATGGGTTCCGATATGTCCGCCAGCTGTCATTCTGCAGATAATTTGCGTATGCAGGCACGCCTAAGGCAGGCCTAAGCTTATGCTTTTTAATTGACATTGAATGTAGTAAAGGAGGTATACGCAGAATCCTCTGGAAACATTTGCCAACGTTGTTTTTTCACATATATAACTTGAAAAATATTGACCATGAGCAAAAAAATAAGGGCAATATATTACTGGAATAGTAATTTACTTCAATTTTTGTTGAAGATTGAACGTGGATGGGGCATTTTGGATACATATTTGAATGGATTTATTTACCAGTTATTTTCGGACGTAACCATTTAGGAAACTACATGTGTGATCTCTACCATTCTGTGATCGAATGTTCAAAACAAGTTATGCATGATATGTACAAAATACACATGGCCAGAAGTCCAGAAGCGGATTTCCCGCGAGACGCAAAATTTCCCGGGAAGGAGCCTCCTGCTTCCCGACTTTTTACAGCCCTGTCATAAAAACACGTGAGGCGGTAATTACCGTATTTTTTGGCGAGGTGGTCTTAAAACATTGCGCGGCGGCCGCCTCCGGAATTAAGTACCAGGGGAAACCCTGAAGTATTATCCATCTTTCCAAGTGTACCTCGCATGTTTGGTATACCTGTTAGCTGTTAAGTTTGATACCGTCGGTGTAGGTGTCAATGCCATGCTATGTATGCCAGGTATATTGATGCAGTTTATTTACAATGTTTCCACAATTTGACCCCTGTTGGCCACAAATGACCTTAAACCTCCACCAAAAACAATAGGGTTCCTCTACTCAACATGGTACAACTACATACCAAACATGAGATCTCTCCAAGCTTCCTTTCTTGAGATATTGTGTTTACAAGGTTTTCACAATTAGACCCCTGTTGACCCCAAATGACCTTTGACCCTCCACCAAAAACAACATGGTTCCTCTACTCAATGTGGTACACCAACATACCAAATAGGAGATCTGTCCAAGCTTCCCTTCTTGAGATATTGTGTTTTCAATGTTTTCACAATTTGATGCCTGTTGACCCCAAATGACCTTTGACCTCCACCAAAAACAACAGGCTTCTTCTACTTAATGTGGTACACCTACATACCAAATATGAGATCTGTCCAAGCTTCCCTTCTTGAGATATTGTGTTTACAAGGTTTTCACAATTTGACCCCTGTTGACCCCAAATGACCTTTGACCTCCACAAAAAACAATTATGATTCTTCTACTCAATGTGCTTTACCTACACACCCAAATATGAGATCTGTCCTAGCTTCCATTCTTCAGATATCGTGTTTACAAGGTAGGGCATCACAAACATACATACACACACATACACACATGCACGCATACATACACACACATACAAACCCATGCATGATTACGAAGGTTACGATTATCATGGAAACCAAAAATTTACCCTTGTTGACCAAAATTGCCACCACTTAATATAATAGGCTTTTGTGCTCAATATCTACACTTCCATAACAATTATGAGACATGGCAAGCTAACCTTTTGAGATACCATGGTAACAAGGTTTCACACAATTTAATGACTGCTGGCCCTGAATGACCTCCAATAAAATCACACAATGAGCTGCACCAAGATATTAAATATATCTGTTCAAGCTTCATTTCTGCACATTTATTTACAAACAGTCATGACAGTATTGGTTTTACTTTCGTAATAACTTCTTTCCCAATAAAACTTCCTGCGTTGTTGTACAGTGTCTTGCCATTTTGGAAATGTATGATGTATCACATGCACCAGCAATACTACGTAACATGTACAGGTGCATGTGCGACGTCACGAATCACATAATTTTGCAACAACTTATCAACCTGCGGGTGAATTAAATTTATATTAAAAAAAAACTTCACATTTCCTCGGACATGATTATTGTACTACCCAATGGTGTCTTATTGTTTGAAAAACTATATTTGAAGTGTCAGGACAATCTGGGAGGCTGTACAACGGGTTTCCTTTAAAATGTGTTAACAAAGTAGGTATGACCAACATACACGCATGCATGTATACATACACACACATATCATGATTGCAAAATTTATGACTGTTATTCAAATAAACCAGAATGCACAAATTCATTATGGTTTTGATGATCCAATTATGAGTGTTTTTCTGACTCTGACATTACAGCATTTGGTATGTGTCACTATGCTTTATATGAAGTACAAGATCTGTCAGGGCTGCCTTTTCTTGAGATCATATCTACAAGGTTTTCACAATTTGACCCTTGTTGACATCAAAAGACCTTTGACCTCCAATAAAGACCAAATAGTTCTTGTACTCAATGAGACACAACTACATACTGCATATGACATCTGTCAATGCTTACTTTCTTGACATATGATATTTACAAGAATTCTATGTGACCCTGTTGACCTCAAATGACCTTTGACCTCCACCAAAATTTGTAGGGATGTGGTAAACCAGCATACCAAATAAGACATTTGTCCAAGCTTCCCTTCCTGAAATACAGTGCTTTCAAAGTTTTCAATTTGATCCCTGTTGACCCCAAATGATCTTTGACATCCACCAAAAACTAACACTTTCTTGCACTCAATGTTTTACAACTATGTACCTAATATGAAATCTGTCCAAGCTTCCCTTCTTGAGTTATTGTGTTTACAAGTTTTTCACACTTTAACACCAAATGACCTTTGACCCACACCAAAAACAATAATGTTCTTGTACTCAATGTGGTACACCTATGCACTAAATATGAGATCTCTCCAAGCTTCCCTTCCTCAGAAATTGTGTTTTAATACAAGGTAGGCATCACTAACACACACATACACATGATTGCAAAGGTTACAATTTCATCAAAACCAAAAACTTGGGAAACCTAGTGCAACAGACATTATGTGAATATTTAGAACAAAGTTCGTGATCAAAATTGCTGTTCATGATAATTCCTGAACTGCATTTTTTGGATACCTTTTCAAATACCTAAAGAAAAAAAGACAATGAGACAGTTTACTCACATCACCACCGACCAAGAATCTCAATGGAGGGTCTTCCTTTTTGGCGATGGCAGCTTCCCAGATGGCTTCTGCAACAGGTTGCATTATTGCTACAGCAGCCTGTGCATTGGCTTCTTCTTCTCCTTCATTTAGTTCTGTCAGGGGAGAAGGGGAAATGAAAGCTTTATATTTTACTATCTGTTTGATTGATTCTGCTTCCAACGAGTCTTGTTAAAAATAAGAACAAAGCAAAAAAGTAAACCAAAAGTCAAAGGACTTAGTGATATCTTGCCAATGTTCATGAAGAAACAACAGTCTCATTTGCACTATAGTTCTTTGCTGAATGTTGTAAACAAAATGCTAGCAAATGTCAAGTTTGCCTGTGACCTAGGCTTGCATGACCTTAAAAGTTGTTGGTATCTAATGTTGGTGCCATGTACAAACTTTCTCAATTACTTTCCAAGTCTATGACTTCATCAGAATCTCCAAATGGCTCTCATCAACCAAGTTTCCTTATCAAGGATGGCTATATTTATCATTCAGAATGAAGATTTGAAAGGCCTGCCTTTGCCATCATGCCCCAACCAGTTAATGATCAAAGTTTTCAGTGTATGACAATGTTTGTGTTAAGGAACTGAACCTCAGAGATAATCCCTATCTAAAAACAATTTTGGGAGGGATTTTCAAAATCAAGGAGGGAGGTGTCACATGGTAGAGATTTTACTGCATTTAATTATACATATTTATAATTGTACCTACGATCTCAGCCATGGAAAAGATTGCAGGGTTATCCAACGTTAGATTTGCGCAAGATTCAGGAGCCAAATGGGAGATTCACACAATCCCAAGGCCTTAGTGCAAACACAGGTGGGTGACCTGGTGACCCTCAGACTAAACTTGACCCACACCAAAATGGCGGATTTTTCAAAAGTGGAAATGCATGAAGCACATATGCAATCATCAAGTGATCACCGAGAAGAGTTTTGAAGGGTGAGGGTTAAAGTCCACCTCCAGACTATAACTGTTACTGTAGATAATTGAGAAATTGAATTACACAAAATGATGCCACAAAGTGACAAATTGTTGCTCTATTTGAAATGAAAGTAGCCAATTATTCCAACAAAGCAGAATATTTAGCAGGAAGGAGGCAAAATCCTTTTTTAGGGGGGACGGATGCTATTGCAGGTGCCATTACTTTTTACTTAGGGATGGGCTGTCCACTTTAACCCTGTGAAGAACACTGTATCCAACTTGTTCCCTTCCCTCAGTTGAGTGTTTTGTCTCAAGAATTATATTGCACTCCAGCAGGGTTGGAGAACCTTGCAAACCTCTGAACCTGGTTCGCGGGAAATCAACGACGCTCGCGGGAAATCCTGCATGTCGGGACGCATTTTTTATTAAAAAACGGGGAAATAACCTGGAAATCTTTACAGAAACAAAATAAATGAGGGAGAACAGGAAAAAATGCTGTTAAACAAATATTTAAAAGAGGCTATGGTGATCGTTTTTGCTTACGATACTCACATAGGCAAATAGCCCATGTTACCTGTACCTCTATGCCTATAAACCACGATGTCCAGTATACATCCCCAGTTTGCATTTAGGCGCACTTCAGCCGCCCTACATACCCTATGAATCCCAGTTCCCAAGGATGATTCGCGCGGAGCTGTGTACAAATTCATCTCAGTCGGTTTTAGTGTTTTTTATTTTAACTGAACTCAGCACAGGATTCTCTGTGCAATTAATGAGCACTGAGTGCTTTCAGCATACAGTGCATACAGTACAGCGGCGCAAACAGACCCACGCGGCATGGTTTTACCTTTGTACCTTCTGTACATTTACAGTCTTACATCCAGATGCAATGGTAGCGCCAAACACCTTTCTGGAAAACATACCATTACATGCAGTAAAAAAATGTCTCGATTAAACCATTTTACAATATGGGGGATGACTTTTATTTTTGACTCTTTTTTTTGCTGCAAATTTCTACTGCCTGTTAATGGTCACATGTATCGGGGATGAAAAAGTTCGGTACAAATGTCGTAGCCGCAACAGGTGGCTGAATTTGGGTATTGCGAATGCGATAAATGTCCATTTTGGGACAGGTGTTGACATTTTTGCAGTTAAAAACTTTTCTTGGAAATATGCCAGGATTTTTTTACGGCCAACTCGCAGAGCTGTTTGTAAGTAGCACAGCTTGTAGTAGTTGACAGTGTATAATGGTCTATGATCAAGACGTTCTACTTGGCCTATTGCATCTATGTAGCGTAATATCAGGCTCAAGTTTCACTCGTTTCTGACATTTTGTAAGTGACACTTCTTCGCATTTAAAAAGGTACCTTATATTGCAACAACGCAAATTGATTTTTCAAATATTGTGAGAGTTTTCAGTTATATTTTTGTGCTCAGCTGCACAATTTTACCCCTTCGATGTGCTACGAACCCCAATCTTCCACGAGCTTGCCCCAGAACCCCCCACAAGGGGTTCCACCCGTACACAAATGTCAGCGGGAAATCGGTGGATTTTCTATTGTGTTCGCGGGAAATTCAGCAAAGGTTCTCCAACCCTGCACTCCAGCACAGCAACATTACTTTCACAAACCTGGAAAAAGCACCAAACAGGGGTCTGTGTTCACTATGTTCCCATTCATTTCAGTCAAAAGCTCCACTGGCTTGGGCTTCCATGGAAAATTCTTCAAGAGGAGAAAGGAAACTTTGGAGAGCCATAACATGAAGACATTTATATACAAGAAGATGCATTTTCAAACTTGATCCTCAACTCCATCAGTAACCAGTAGAAGGAGTCCAGAATACTCTGAGGTGGGAGTATTACAATAATCTAAACGGCTGTGAATTAAACATCAACATACTCTTTGTTTCAGCTTTTGTGTGGTTTCTAATTTTTCTAAGATTGATCATAGTAGTAACTGACTAGGCAGACTTTATGAACATGCTTAGTCACCTTCATATGGTCATCAAAGATGACCATAACATTTCTGATAGAGAGATGAACAAGTCTGAATCTCATTATTTGGGCAGGTCCCTACAAGGAGATTAGCCTTTGCATGAATAAGTATTACAAAAATTATCAACTCCTTGATGTTAGAGATGCAGATGCATCAATTCTAGAACTCTAACACTCACAAGGCTGAAAAAGTGAAACTTGTGTGTCATCTGCCTAGATGTAAGAATTACTTAAGTACTCACTAACGACTTTGAAAAGACTGGTCATGTTTAAAGTAAACAAGAAAGCCAAGAGGCTTAGTGATTCCTTGCCACTAATACATGCACTTCCATTAATTTTTCTCAAGTTGCAGTTTACTGTAGTAACCACAGGATATACCAGATGACGCCATTAATACTGCACACCATTTTCCAATACCTGTACCTGCTGTATGCATGTAATGTAAGATAACACTGGTGGCCAAGAATTCTCCAGCCTGCACAGTGGTAGCCTAGGTACGGTACAAATTTCCCAGGAACAAGAGATATACTCATATGACAGTTGAAATGACTGCCAATTATATAAACTACATAAATTCCTCCATCTACCCCATCATATGACCAAGTAATAACTTATTCATCTCTTTTGCACAATAAGACTTTTCCCTCACAGAAATCTTCCATGTGCAACTGTCTCCACTTCAGACAACAAATCTATTCTACATTGTTTGATGACAGAAGGAGCACTGTATCTCAGATAATGATTCCTCTGGGAAAGATAAGGGTCAACCTTTCTCCCATTTTCCACAGAGGTCATTGGTCAATCACCATTTTCAGACCAAACAAATGTCTCAGATGGAATTAAAAGCCAATTATGGCTTTGAAAACTAAGTGAGCACTTTTAACTGTCAAAACAAGAGTAATAAATAAAAGAAGGATGATACCAAATACTGTACAGCTGAATTGGGGACTAAATAGAAACTCAAAGGTGTATTGTACCTGCTGAACTTAACCAAATTGGGCTTTTAGATACTTTACAGATGCTTTCAGACATACAGTACTTTATCAGAAACCAGCATGATGCCAGCTGAAGATCCGTAGATGTAGTTTCATCATTATATGTCAAAGACTTGTGAAATTAGTACAGCAACTACACTTCATTACCTAACTGACAGGTAAAAGTTTTCAAATTGGAACTTCCTAAATGTGCAAGCGTTGCTAGTCTTTGCTTGGAAGGGAGCTCAGATACCTTCCACCCATAGGAAAATACTGAAGGAGAGAAACATCAGCAAAGGTCTTAACACTTTGTACTCAAGGACCTCAGATGACCTTTGACCCACATCAAAACTTAAACCAGTAATTATATTTATATACTCCATCTAAAAAGAACAACTTTAAAATGTGAAATTGTCTCCCCTTTGTAAATATTGACATTATCTCCTCCTTTGTAAATAGTGTGTTTACAAGTTTTTTTCATGTTACGACCTCTGATGACCCCACATGACCTCTGATCACAAGACACACCCTCACCTTATTTACTTAGAAAGTCCTACATACCCTCGAAGGTCAAAGTTTGTGCAATGTGCAGTTCATGAGGTATTGCAAACATGTTTTGTCCATAGTCTGTGTGCAGATGACCTCTGGTGACCTTTGGCATCCACCGAAATCAATCCCAGTCAAGATCTTTAAATGTCCTCCCCACACACTGACTTTGGACTCTCCTGCACATTCCCTTCAACAGATAAAGTGTTCACAAGCTTTTCACATTATGACTTCTGATGACCCCATATGACCTTTGACCTACAAGAATACCCTCACAATCTCACTTACTGACAGGGCAGTACATACCACCCAAGTTTGAAAATGATGCAACTTGTCGTTTCTGAGATACTGCAAACATAGTTTGTACACATTCTGCCTGATGGTGACCTCAGATGACCTTTGACCTTCACCGAAACAATCCCAGCCGAGATCTTCATATGTTCTATCAACACACCAACTTTGACCCACCTTGCACTTTCCCTTCAAAAGCTAGAGCGTTCACAAGATTTTGCTCACACACATACATACACACACACACACCCACACATACGCACGCACATACACCGAATCACCATCGCAAAGATTCCTTGCCCGCCTTCGGCAAGGAATCAAAAAGGGGACCAGGCAAGAGTCTTGAGGAAAACACTTGAGGAACACTACATATATCATGTATACACTATGTATGGCACAGAGTTATCTTAAAACTCACCTGTCACCTGTCTCAAAACTTACCTGTCTCCACACAACTATTGCACATCCCACTACCATCCCAATACCTTTGACTATGCCTCCACCTCCACCTTAACCCAGAATGGAATACCAAGAGAAAGGACACCTCCGCGTGCAGACAAGGGAGGTAGGAAAGAGGGAGCCTCACAAGGATTTTGAGGAACTACTAGCCCTAGAAAACAAATGGGCCCCAACAAATGGGAGGTCCACAAAAGTGAAAAACCCTTCAAAAAATCCCAATAAGAAATGAATACTTATCATAAGCTGGGTGACAGGCTTCTGAAAGTGATAAGTTAGGTTCTTCCACCAAAGCAGAATCCTTACGAACTTCAAAACGATCAGAAAATGTGAAAACACATTCACAGGTTATTCCAGTAACTAGAACTTTTGGATGGTAGTTTGGGAAGGATGCGCTATTCCATTCTGGGTGTAGCAAAAGTAAAGGCGGTGCATGGACGTGCAATAGTTGTGTGGAGACAGGTAAGAGGAGAGACATAAATCATTAGAGTTGACACTATTGACAGAATGTACTGTGATCTATTATGATTAAAGGTAATTGTTGATGAATCACTTGAGTGCAGTGTCTTTTAATTTATTTTATAAAATACCCAGTGTAATGGAGGCAGAGCTCAAATCCCAGTGAAACTTGAGCACCAACCTTTGGTAGTCCATAGATCACACAACATTGGTATGAATACTGAGAATAACTGTTTCAGTGGAACAGTTGTGTCTATACAGACACTGATCTGTTAGGGTACAATGCAAGTTACTGTGACTCAGAACTCATTTTAAGAGATATGAGAAGTGATGGTGGAGAATTCCTTTAATGCAATGAATTGATGTTGATTCCTACAATATCCAGCAACATCTCATTCATTTCACATAGCACACACAGCTGACAGCATGCCCTAGAGAGGACTACTAGAGTCTAGCTTCCACTGGTAAGAACACCAACTGACTTCCTTTCATTGTTTTGCCCACCTTTCTAATTGAAAACCTTTTACATCGATGAACATCCATAGCATAAAAATGTGACCAAGGAATACAGTAACCAAAAGTAAATTGCCCACAGTGTGCACAAAAAGTCTATAATTTCTGTACACTCTTACTTACACAAACTGAAGCCCAAAATGCTGATAGCATTGAAAATAAAAATGACACAGTCATGTACCTAATATCTAACACCACCTTCCTACCAGATTTGAAGTAAATCGGACCAGGCACTGCAAACATATTGCCATATCAGTAATTTTACATTAAGTCCTGCCTGCTCTTTAATTGTAAGATATAGGCACCAAAAACAATAGGGTACAGCATAACAAGATTTTCAGAGTTTTTCCCCCAGTTCCCCCTGATGCCTTTGACTTCCACCAAAAACAATAGGGCACACCATCTCAATATGGAAAACCTACATACCTACAACCTACATAAGTTTAACTTTCATCTGACTTTCCCCTATTGAGTTAGGGGTATTTTCAGAATTCACCACAGCGGTAGCCAACATAGCCATTGGTGGGTGTGCACTCAAGCATATCTCATTATCAGAGCAAGCCCCAAGTGCTCATTTACGAGCAGACTATCCCCATTCCAATCCTCAATCTCCTGCTGTTGTACATAGACATTCAAAATATTTATCACATTTGGTAAATTACTGCCAGATATTGTTTTGGCTGATCAACTTTAGTGTACCTTCCCTTCTTCATCCTCTGACACAGCAGTCCTTCCTTGAGTAGTGATTACTTTACCTTCTTCATCTATTATGATCAACATCGGAATTCCTGGAAAAATCCATCACAATAGAAAGAAAAGAATACCATCTTAAAGATGTGAAGCAAATAAAACCTATATAAAATAAATACACCAACCATAGCTAATGTTTTTGTTTCACTTAAGTATACAGACATCCCTCTAATAGACAGTTTAGCTGATATACTGTATCTGCTTATAACACACTTTTACAAATCCTTGCACACATTCTCAGTCTCAGCAAGACACAGGCATCTGGCATCTCTGCAGGAAGTTGATACATTCTTATCAGAACTTATACTATTGGTTGCAGTTTTACCCCGCAGCCTGTGCTCTGGATCGTTAGGGATTGTCTGCGTATCTGGTCAACAGCAACTGGAAGACAAGCCCAGTGTGCATTGTTCTTTTACTGAATATTCTTAAGAGCTCAGTGATTGTGGGTACTGGCTTGCCAAGTTAATGAGCCAGCAGTGGGTATGGTTCACACACACAGGAAAATAGTCTTCCTTAGCAACAGGAAGGATTGGCAGAAATTCTTGTGCGCAGCTTCCTCTCACTGCAACTAATGAATGGGCAATTGTTTGCTTGATTTTGCTTTGATAATTTACCCTAAGAATATGTTTAGACAACCCGTTTGCAAAAAACAAAAGTACCCATCTTGGAACTGTATCATTGTTATTGCGTAGCTTAAGCAGTGTAGTGTATATGGAAAAATTGTAACATTAGGCTGATTCGTCAATTATGAAGTATATGACTCGATGTTGACAACATCGGCCAACAACAGCACAGATATGCCAATAGTACAACCCAAATACCTATTTCTGGCATTCCATGATTTGCAAGCACTCTTGGCATGCACTTTGCGAATGTTTTGCAATACGATTCCGATCTGTTTTGGTGTTACGCTAGATGTAGGCCTATTGGGTAATTTACTCATTTTCAGAGAAACAAAGATGATAGATGCAGCTATGCTGTATGTAAGCAATGATCATATGAAATGACTGAGAAGAATTACCCTCTGTATAGGCCTACATATCAATGTGATATTGGGCCTAGATTGTCTAGAAAGATTCGTCCATATCTTACCATAAGCCTTTTTTGGCGGTTTAGACTTACATATGTAATAAAATAAGCATAAGTTTACGTGACATTTGCTGCACTTATTGCAGAATGGAGGTTTCATGTGATACTTGGAAACTTAAAACTTACACCATTACGGAGAGGGTCAGTACTGAAGCTTGCAACAACTAGCAAGCACTCAAACTCTACGCTTGTGAATGTACAAGAAACACGCGACCAGTTGGACGGCTGCACTAGCGAATCTGTAGTTACTGTAAGTCTATGGCAAATCTCCATTAAGGATGTGTTAAGCCATAAGTATGTCATTTTTGGAAGTTGACATGTAACTCTCACAAAACCAATTCAAGAACAACCCTTGTGTTTTTGTAATAAAGTTTGTGTAAAAATATGTGCAAATGAAGCACATTTCTTTGTGGGGATTTAAAAAGCGGGCAATATTTTGAGTGTGGGTATATTTTTATTTTAATGCACCACTTGCTTTTTCCCTGAAGTAGTTTTCTAGATAAAAGTTCACTTGGGCTCAGTTGCTGCATTGCTTTGAGAACAAGAAAACAGAAATGTAACAAACATTTTCTTTATTTATTGTTGATCAATTACGTACATTCTCAACTCAAAAAGTACTCAGACATTGCTGTTTACACATTAAAGTGTACCGAGAGATGGAAGCCCCTGCATGGTACTACAAGCTATTGTCTATAGATCAACAGAACCTAGCAACGATGATAAGAAATCATGCAACTGGCATCCCAGTAATACTCAAGCATGTCACTAAGCTCCACTTACTGTACTATGCATATGGCTCCTGCAGGCTTGGACAGCTCATTTCACAGTGTGCGCAAGTTATCAAAAGGGGCCATTGTTAGCTTGTCTTCCAGATCCCGGCGACCAGCTTCAGATACGACCCCTTACGTAATATGCAATTTACAGAAGAAGAGTCCATCTTTTTGTATGCAGGTTGTAGGTTTTCATGTAATAAACATTGTCTGATACTAATTTGCCTTATCCCCCCTCCCCAATTTCATCTCCAATATCATGCAAAAGGGAAGATTCTAGTTGTTCAAAAGTAATGTACAATGAGATCTGCTTTCTGTAATGTTTGGAATCCAAATGTTCAACTCCTTTTCAGTGTCATCTCACCTGAAACTTTGAAGATGGAGGAGAGCTGTTTAGTTCTTGGGTCCCCAAAAGGCAATGCCAGCCAAGGCATGGCACCAAAGTACTCCTTGAAAGAATCTTCATTGCGATCGCCAGAAGAGAAAATAATTTCAAAGTTCTTTCCTGCAGCCTTCATCTTGTTGTAGAAATCCACCAGGCGAGGAGTGAAGCTTCTACAAGGTGGACACTGATCCATGCAAAGAGAAAAATTGATGCCACCAATAAATACCACAGCTCTAGTAATCATAATAAAGGGACTTCACTTGCAGACAGAGATATTCTCTTCTAATGTTGAGGTCTTGTTTGACTTGTAAGTTAACAAACTACTAGGGAAATAACTTATTCACATGATGTACCTCACCCTGCTGCAATCTTTTTTTTAATCTATGAATTTCAAAAAATTTACTGGTGAACATCTCAATCTCATATTGACAAGTCAAGGGAAATTTATCTATATAGTAACCCCTTTGGCGTTGTTTGCATATAAATTCCAGGCTTAGGATACGTTAAATCCTTGCAGAATTAGCCTAAATGCAGTATTCAATGGAAACAATTATTTCTACCACCATAGAAGAAGGTGGTTGTGTGGAAGATACTGCTGATAAGTCAGAAACCAAGTAAATTATTCAAAACAAGAATTACCAGGGAGTTGTTGACATCATACAGTAACAGTGACATTGACTAAGTTAAGTCAGCATAAATGAAGGATTGATAGAAAATTTGAAGGTTGTGTGACATCAAAATGACATTTTTGAGAATTGGTTGCATTCAGCCTTGGAAATATGAACCAGAAAGCCAAAAGGCTTTCTGATTCCGTGCTACAATTATAACAAACACGAACTATCCCCATGACAAGTATAAGATCAACTGCAGTTATTGTTCTTGATGCACCACAAGCCTTTAACCCAAAATGACCTTTACTTTCGTGACCTGAAATGAAAGTGACATTTGACGTCTACCAAAAGCTATACGGATCACCTAGCCAGTATGGCCAACCCACACATAAAGTATGACATCAGTCAACATTACCCTTCTAAAGTTAATGGGTTAGCAAGGTTTGACCTCGGGTGACCTCAAACGACCTTTGACCTCCACCACAAACAGAAGGAGTCTTCTACTTAGTATATACAATCTATACATCACGTATGACATCAGTTAAAGTTAGACTCCTGGAATTATTCTGTTTACACATTTTTACAGTTTGACCTCTGGTCACCTCAAATGACCCTTGACCTCCACCAAAACAATAGACATCTTCTGCTCATTATTACCAACCCACAGACCAAGTATTACATCAGTCACGGTTACCCTCTTGGAGATATTGAGTTTACAAGGTTTTCACAGTTTGACTTTTGGTGACCTCAAATGACCTTTGACTTCCACCAAAATAAAAGGAGTATTCTACTGACTATGTACAATTCACACACCAAGTATGACATCAGTAACAGTTACCCTTCTAGAGATACTGTGTTTACAAGGTTTTCACAATTTGACCTCTGATGACCTCAAATGACCTTTGACTTCCACCAAAATCAAAAGGAATCATCTACGCAATATGAACCAGAAAGCCAAAAGGCTTTGTGATTCCTTGCTACATGGTTATATTATAACAAACATGAATTCTCCACATGACAAGTATGAGATCAACTACAGTTATGTTTCTTGAAACACCACATTAATAAGCCTTTAACCCAAAATGAGCTTTTATGTGACCTCAAATGACATTTGACTTCTACCAAAAGCAATAGGGATAACCTACTCAATGTGACCAATCCACACACCAAGTATGACATCAGTCAAAGTTACCCTTCTGGAGATATTGTGTTCAAAATGTTTTTACAGTTTGACCTCTGGTGACCTCTGGTGACCTCAAATGACCTTTGACCTCCACCAAAATCAAAAAGAGTATTCTACTCACTTATATACAATCCACACACCAAGTATGACATCAGTCACATTTACCCTTCTGGAGATACTGTGTTTACAAGGTTTCTACAGGTTGACTTCTGATGGCCTCAAATGACCTTTGACCTTGACAAAAAAATATGGATCATCTACTCAATGAGACCAACCTGCACACCAAATATGACATCAGTCACAGTTATCCTTCTGGAGATATCATGTTTACAAGGTTTTTATAGTTTGGCCTCTGGTGACCTCAAATGACCTTTGACCTTGCCAAAAAAATAGGAGTCATCTACTCAATATGACCAATCTACAAACCACGTATGACATCAGTCACAGTTACCTATCTGGAGATATCGTGTTTACAAGGTTTTTACAATTTGACCTCTGGTGACCCCAAATTACCTTTGACCTTGACCAAAAACAATAGGGATCTTCTGCTCATCATTACCGACCCACACACCAAGAATAACATCAGTCATGGTTACCCTTTTGGAGATATTTTGTTTACAAGTTTTTACAGTTTGGCCCACTGGTGACCTTGAAAGACCTTTGACCTTGACCAAAAAATAGGGATTATTTACTCAATATGGTCAACCCACACACCAAGTATGACATCAGTCACAGTTATCCTTCTGGAGATATCGTGTTTACAATGTTTTTACAGTTTGACCCTTAGTGACCTCAAATGACCTTTGACCTTGACCAAAAACAATAGGGATCATCTACTCAATATGAACAACCCACACACCACGTATGACACCAGTCACAGTTATCCTTCTGGAGATATCGTGTTTACAATGTTTTTACAGTTTGACCCTTAGTGACCTCAAATGACCTTTAACCTTGACCAAAAACAATAGGGATCATCTACTCAATATGAACAACCCACACACCGAGCATGACATCAGTCACAGTTATCCTCCTGGAGATATCGTGTTTACAAGGTTTTTACAGTTTGACCCTGGTGACCCCAAATGACCTTTGACCTTTTACCAAAAGCAGTAGGGCCCTTCTATATCATATGGGCATTCCACATGCCAAGTACGAAATCCCTCAGAGTTACCCTTCTTGAGATATCGTGTTTACAAGCAAAGCGTCACATACGCACACACACACAACACCACCATCACATAAATTCCTTGCCTGACTTCGGCAAGGAATCAACAACCCACACACTAAGTATGACATCAGTCACAGTTACTCTTCTGGAGATATTGCGTTTACAAGGTTTTCACAGTTTGACTTCTGGTGACCTCAAATGACCTTTGATCTCTGCACAAAACAATATGGATCATTTACTCCATATGACCAACCTACACACCAAGTATGACATCAGTCACAGTTACTGTTCTGGAGATACTGTTTTTAAAAGGTTTTTACATTTGACCTCTGGTGACCTCAAATGACATTTGACCTCCACCAAAAACAATATGTATCATCTGCTTAATATGAACAACCCACACACCACGTATGACGTCAGTCACAGTTACCCTTCTGGAGATAATGTATTTATGAAGTTTTCACATTTTGACCTCTGGTGACCTCAAATGACTTTTGACCTCCACCAAAAACAATGGGATCATCTACTCAATATGACCAACCAACCAACCACAAAATATGACATCAGTCACAGTTACCGTTCGTTAGATATCATGTTTACAGGGTTTTCACATTTTGCCCTCTGGTGACCTCAAATGACTGTTGACCTCCACCAAAAACAATAGGGATCATCTACTTACTATGAACAACTCACACAGCAAGTATGAGATCAGTCATGGTTACCCTTCTTGAGATTCCCCACAACTCACTGGTGTGGGTATTCACGAGTGACTATACTTACCCCTTGCCACACTACTGCATCACTTGACCTTTGCTCAAACTGATCTCGTAGTCAATTCTGACAACGCACCCTCTAAGGCCTAGCTCGCCCTCGTAGGACTGAGCGAGGTGCACAACGTAAGGAAAAACCTTGAACACCTACCTGAGAGGCAGATCCACCGTAGCTACCAAGGTGTCACCCGAGTGCTGACGCACGAGGGGGGTGACCCCCCGCTGCACCTCCCGCAGCGACTGCGCTCGGGACCCCCCTGAAAACCTCACGCTTGCCGTCCCCGAAATGAAGAAAATCTTTTTTTTTTGGTATTTCTAAGTAAGGAACTATGTACAGTATATACAGGGGAAAAACCCTCGCTCCTCCGAGGGGAACCAACGAAAGAACATGAAAAACAATAGTGGTTCCCCCTACCTCCGCAGGGTGGGAGGTGGCAAGGGGTAAGTATAGTCACTCGTAGACATATACTTACCCCTTGCCACACTACTGCATTAGAGTGACACCGAAGGAAACCGGTGGGAGGTCACCGGGAGGAGAGTACGGCACGGCCAAACGCCGCTTCGGCGCTAAGAGTGTCCGTAAGGTAACAAGCAACGAATGTCGTTGGGGTCTTCCAGCTGTCGCCTTGAGGATGTCCTCAACCGGGACCCCAGCGAATAACACCTTGGACGTCGCTTGCCCCGGACCTCGTGAGCCCTGACTTGTCCCTGGGCATGCGGTGCAATGACCTCGGTCAGCCAGCGCGAAATGGTATCTCTCGAGGCCGCGGAATGCGGCCTGCGGGGGAGGACAAAGAGGCGATCGGATGAACGAATGTCCTTCGTCCAATGAAGATACCATTTCAGCGCCCTGACCAGACACCACTTTCTGTCCTCGGGAACCGAGGAGGCTGAGGATATCTCGGGAACGGAGATATCCCCTGGCACGAAAGAAAGCTTCTGGGTCTTGGCCACGAAGGAGGGGTCGGGAACCATGCGAACCCCATGGTTCTCGAACCTCAAGTGGCCCGGCTTAACAGAGAGAGCCTGGAGGCAGCTCCTCCGTCTCGCCGACGCAGACACGATCAGGAACAAAGTCTTGCGAGTCAAGTACTCCAGGGGGCAGGAATGCATCGGCTCATATGGGGCCTGGGCGAGAGCCCGCAGGACCCCGTTAATAGACCAGAACGGCGCTAGCCGCCGCACAACTGGTCTACTGATAGCCGTCCCCCGGAGTAGCTGGGTAAGGACCCGCTCGAACCCACTGAAGACCCGTCCGCGAACCCACGGTGGATCACCGCAATGGCCGAGCCGTAGTTCTTGATAGTGTTAACCTGTTTGCCCTCGTCAAACAGGGCCATCAAGAACGAGGAGACTTGGACCACAGACGGCTCAGACCGAGTAGTCTCATGGTCTGCGCACCACCCCCGGAACTTGGCAAGTCGAGAATTGTAAGTGCGGAGGGTGGCGGGTCTCCTAGCTGACGCTACCATGGAGGCAATGTCTCAGGAACTCCCTGTGCTCGGAGGGAATTCCCGACAGCCTCCATTTCTCGGAGAAGCGAGAGTCAAATTAAGAGAAATATAACAGAGCAGAAAGACTATAAAACACGGAATGAAAAACGAGAATACTCAAGGTTTTGTCCCGGAACAGCCGCCTTGCGCAAGGCAAAAACAGCGAGGCAAAAATACACGTTGGAAGAGCACTCGAGTGAAAGGCAAACAAGGGCGAGCTAGGCCTTAGAGTGCGCAGTGTCAGAATTGACTTCGAGGTCAGTTTGAGCAAAGCTCAAATGATGCAGGAGTGTGGCAAGGGGTAAGTATATGTCTACGATGTGAATATTGTGTTTACAACAAGAGTCACACACACACGCACACCCACACACATACACACACAAGACATCAGGACTGCATACATTCCTTTTGCCTGCGGCAAGGAATCAAAACTAGCCACAAATTCCATCAAAATCCATCAAAGACTGACCAATTTACAGGCAAATTAGTGTCTCACAGCTGCACAGTATCATGAATAAACATTGGCTAAGTGTGCAAATTTGTGACATCAATAGATGGACTCCTATGATATGTCTTATGTTAATCCTTTGTTTGTGTAACCTTTATTTCAAGGACATTTGAGAATTTTATGGGCCCAGAGAGTTTTATTTTGGAAGCATGTATTTTCTACCAAAATACTGATATCACTCACCAATGTGATACTCAGTAATTAAGAAATTAAGATGCAAAATATAGAGGCTGGACCAAAGAAAACATATGACGCTGTGCAACACTCCATGTCATCTGCTTTGCCTTTTATTCAAACTTTGAAAAGTCATATCTCAAAACCAATAAAAGATAGAACAAAACTCTGATGGGATTTTCACTCTGAGTTTTACTTTGCAGCTTCTGAATGAAGGGTGCTCTTTTCTAGAAGCATGTCACACAATTTTTAAAATATGAAAACACACTTAACAGTTGCAATGTCAGTTACAAACTAATGTTTAAAACAGTTGAAATAAAGTTGGTTTCCTTTTAATAATTTCAAGATCAAGCCTTTTGGCACACCACCCTCTATCAGAGTTCTTTCAAGTATATCTTTTTGTTTGAAACTTGAGGAGAGTCAAACCTGATGCATACACACCATAACATGCATATCACTACATCACAGCCCTCAACAAGGGAACTTCTACAAATTCAAACATTGAATCTAAATATTTGGATGGATAAACTTGGATGTATAAACAAAACAATATACTAGAGCACCAATAGTCCAGAGGCTCATAACTAAACATCCTTAGGGTACCATTTGCATATCAATATTATGTATATCATATCATAATCATGGGAACCAACAGAAGTATCAATATATTGAATCACCAACATATTGCATGTATAAGAGAATCTGTAGGACTGCATAATTTGCAGAATATCATAAACTAGAGCACAAACAGCAGAACTTGGGTCTTTGTCAATAAATTTGTGACACATTTAACAGGCACTAACAAATTAAAATGCTTCAATTGCAGTAGTATTCAAGTTTGACATCTAATAATTATGAAACACTGGTTTTTGTACATTTTCTACCTAGTGTGTACTAGCTGTGGGCATATGGAGTAGTACTAATGTGGAAAAATGGTTGCCAATTTTCCAAAACCAATTTACATCATTAACTACAAGCTCATTGGTGTTCATTTGCATGATTTGCATGTACCATATGGATACTATATAAGCTTGACCATTGATCTGTCAATGGTTCCTTTATAGGAAACTTGACACAAAGTTGACAGGTTTGGGAAGACTAACTGAATACCTCAAAGTGTCAATTTAATGCCTGGACCTTCTGTTCATGTATACATGAAACTAGATTGAGTTTCAGTTAGACCACAATCTGACCCATTGCCCCATTATTCAATTATCATTCATGCACAACAGGGATATTTAAGATAGTATATGACATTTAAAGGGCACCTTTAAAGAAGGAAGAGCAAGCTTTTGCAGGATTTCACAAAATGAGCTTAAAGGCTGTAATGCATCACCCCAGACAGTTACAATTCTCCCAACCACCTACCTCTAGTCCCTCCCTCAGCCCGTCTTACATTCCTCCACATGTGTAATCAAAACAATGGATCCTTGTGTACGCTGTGTAATACGAGCTGCTCTGCATCTTTCGAATTTGCTGGCGATCTAAGAGTACTGTAACTTAGAACCAGTTGAGAATTTTCCTTTCAGGGAGGTAAAAATATAGCTCAGGGTGATGCAATACAGCCTTTAAGGGTCCACATAGAACCCTGAACTACAAATTCATGTATACCCAAAGATAGACCACTAACATAGTATCATTATGGCAAACCATCAACATTGTACCAGAAAATCTGTAGCCTGTAGGAGAAACATTTTGCAGAATTTCATAAAATGGGCCACATGGGCTTTTGGACCAAGCAGTTTTGAATATCCCCAATTTGCCTACTGTACCACTCAGGTAACACTGCGTCCAAGTTACATACAAAGCATGTTCAAAGAGTGACATTTACTGTAGTACTAGTACTGTTGCGATATATAAAAATATCGGCAAACGATATCGATAAGAGAGTTTGTTCCCGATATCATTTGTAAAGTAACCTAAATGATATCATTACAATCCTCTTGTAAACAAAGTATTATTGTTTGAAACTTGATGCTCTGCAAATAAACTTTAAATTCAATATTGTCCGTAACTGTGTTGCTCAGTGAACAGTGTACAACATATGAAACAAATGAAGCTGAATTCTGGATGAATTCTGACAAATTGGTAAGCCTACACACAAAGTACGACATCAGTCACAGTTACCGTTCTTGAGATTTCGTGTTTACAAGGTTTTCACGTTTTGACCTCTGGTGACCTCAAATGACCTTTGACCTCCACCAAAAACAATACGGATCATCAACTTACTATGAACAACCCACACACCAAATATGAGATTAGTAGTGGTTATCTTTCTTGAGATATTGCATCTACAAGAAGTGTCACATACACACACACACACACGCCAACCTGACTGCACAGGTTCCTTTGCTGGCACAAGGAACCCAAAATAAAAATACTCAAACTGTGCATAATTTCAACTCTCACTACAAGGGAAAATAACTCCAGTTGAATAACCATGTGTGAGCCTTCCAAGGGAAAGTCTAACGAGGCAGAGCTAGGGATTAAGGGCGCGGTATAAGAATGGTTTCGGGTCAGTGTTGAGCTAGCTAGTCTATGTGATAGTGTAAGCGAGGTATAAGTATATGTCTATGATGTGAATTGGTGTTTCTATGCATATTACTTCTCTTCTGTTCAGACAGGGGGTATTTAAGAAATGTGGAGTATCAGGGGCCACTTTTATAGGTCAAACATTATGAGGGTGGTGAAAAGAGATGATTCACGACGTAAACTTGTGGGACGCAAAAATTTACAAAGTGAATCCTATAATTATGTAACTTGTGAAGCACACAATGCTTCTGCAAGTGAGTGCCTGTGCTGGAAATGCTTAAGCTTGCTTTAATTCTGCTTGAGCTTACAATGGATTAGGTAAGAAAAAAGGCAAGTAAAAGAGAATAAAAAATCACAATTTTTCATGGCATGAAATTTCAAGTAAAAATCATGGGACACGATGAGTTTGCAACTGTATACTCTGACACTGAAAATTAAAGATAAGCTCGGATCTTTTGATATAAGAGATTCATTTCTGGTGTTTGCAATTAAAGATAATTCAGTGTGAAATTTGATGAAAACAAACACAAAAAGGTAAAATACCTACAGTTGGGGCAAGGGGCTCCCCTATATGGAAACACCCATATCTAGTTTTCCATACATACTTGAAATACCTTTACTTTTGCATATATCTGGGATCCTTAGGGTTATGATATACAGTGACTGACTTTTGTTGTTGTTGTATTTCTTTGATGCAATAATGAAACAGAATCAAAACTACTGGTTCCAGTAATATAACTAGTTTTCTGTAATAGATTCCGCAGGGGAATATGTGGAGGGAGGTCCTAGGAATATCCTACGGCAATGTTTAATGATTAGAGTAGTAAGTACTGAATAACCATGCCTTTTCACTCTTGCAAAAATGTACTGTGAGGGAAGCAAAACACACCAGAAATTCTAAACCACTGAAACATGGTGACAGCGATTAAACTCATAAAATACATCAATAATGAAAGAGTCTTAATGAATAAACTAAGAAAGATCCTTTGGCAAGCTTCCTTCCTTGACACATACCATAATAATAAACTTCAACTTACCCAATGAGCAGAAAAGTAAATCCCGATTATCTTCTCCTTCAGTGCCTCCTCTGTGAGTTCTTCTCCATCACTATTTAAGAATTTTCCCTTGATGATCTCTAAAAGATGAAAACCAACTTGCATACATCAAAAATGAGGCAATGCTGCAGAGTACTTTTGGAACATTAAAGTAAAAGTCACCTCATCAAAAGTATAATATATCTTTTGGGACAAAAATAAGAGTGCATTGGCAAAAATTCCTCTAAGGTGACAAAACGCAGGTGTAAATTCTGTTGGATTCACTCTTACAAATGTACAGTCAAATCTAGTGATGTATGTTGGATTAAGGAATTTCTGGGTCAACATTACTACCATCATTTCAGTTTCTGCAAAATAATTTTTGCAAGGTGTACATCCACAGCTTGGTCAGTGAACCACTTGCACAGCTATGTCAAAGTCTGTCTCCGAAGAAACCATCTTGATGATAGGACATTACGTACATAGCTTTTGGGATCATCAATTGTGACACATTCTTGGACAATACTACTGTCTTAGACGAAATTGTTGGGACAGTCCATTACTATCTTCTTGATCCACTTTCCACGGATAACATGAAACACTGCTCCCTGCTTTCACTGTTGCACAAAATGAGTAATATATGATGTGAAAGCATTTCTGTAGCCAACATTTATGGGTGGAGAACAGGACTTGAATGCAGTGCCTCAACAAGTTCTGTCCAAGATTCCACAAGGGACACCCTGCTCCCCCTTGCAAAGCTGGCAACAGGACTTCAGTTCACAGCAGAGCATGCACACATTTACTCCTTCTGTGTAACACTAGGAAGGGCAGACAGCTTACAAGTTATCCTCAGAGCTGAGATTTACAAAACAATACCTAAGAGTCGCAACAGTTTTGTGAAAGATTGTAGTTCTGTATAATACTGTGATTAAAGGGTAATTCCAGGAAAGGAACATGTCTTTTGACTTATTTAAGTCATTTCAAACCATTTTGGTTCATATTCTTGATGTTTTATAATGATTCTCTCATAGACCTTCATTTTCAAACTTCCACACAACAGAGTTTCTAATACTATGCATATATACCAAGGGTCTGGCCATTAACCATGACCTCTGGGATTTGTGACATAGAGGACGACCAGTTCTGATTCACAACGACCAGCCTGATTGTCCTTGATAATGAGTAATTAGATTTCTTATTGCCCTGTATCTGGGAAGAATTACTACTGAATCCGTTGCACTTAGTAAATATCATGTTTTCCTTATGTTCGATCTATTGTTCACACAGGCCTAAGCGACATAATGTGGTTTTTTTATGAGAAATCCCCAAAACTAACTGGTTTGGGAATTCGCTAGCAACGTAATCACCTCATATAACCTATATATGTGTGTATCTGGTCACCGCCTTTCCGTAATTGCCAGCTTTTTGGTCTTGCAGCCAAGTTCTTGCTACGCACTTACATCTGTTTCAATCTGCTCCTACAGTGCCGTCTGGTATAAATGTAACACCATTACCGCGTCCAAGTGTGGTAATCCTTTGCAGTGTGACTGCAACTTTACCACGGTTTGAGTATTAATAGGGAACAATTACAGCACAGAGCAGTGAACAATAGGTACAGCCTATTCGTAAGCACTGAAAAGTTCACCGGGTGAACAGCGTGTAACAAAGCAGCAACGCGATTACAATTTCCACGCAATGCCCGTACCACAGGTTGAAGAGCTAACCCCACTTATCTTTGTCTTTTTTTTCAGATCTTACAGTTTTGAGCCTGCACAGACTAAGGAAACCCCATTTTATTTGTTTGTGCATGAATTTCTGAGGGAAAGCTTGGAACTGTTTTGATTTCTTACAAAATGAAAATTGCACTGTCGTTTTTTCTTCAACGTTCTACTTCTCTTTCAGACGT
This sequence comes from Stichopus chloronotus, assembly GCA_021234535.1. Classification (NCBI taxonomy): domain Eukaryota; kingdom Metazoa; phylum Echinodermata; class Holothuroidea; order Aspidochirotida; family Stichopodidae; genus Stichopus; species Stichopus chloronotus. Next base: position 15,082,202 of record CM037841.1, on the reverse strand, counting down.
GACCATACTAGCATACTGAGATTATACAGGTCCAGGTACCTACAGCGATAGTGTCCGGACTGTGCGTGGCAGTTTGGGTATGATGTAATCTGGCAATCTTCAGAGTACTCAACAAAGAAGCTGTCTCCTTCGGTAACACGACAATGTACCAAACTGTCGAGTCGAACGTTAAAAGCAATCATAACCCTAGTTCAACATGTTAGCACTTACTGACAGCATTTTCAAGCTCTAGTTAATTGTAATTTGTGTACTGTATACACATGGCAACTGCTCAAAGCAGAGGTACAAAAGTATAGATCTTGTCCTGTATCGAATAGAGCTTTGAAGTTTGAAAGCTGGTTGGCCGTTCGCCTTAGGCACCATGTCAAAACCTCGGCTCCCGCGGTAGTCGCAGCAAAGCTGCGGGAGCTGCAGCTATGCTGGGTTGTTAGGATTATACAGCCAACAATTGGGAGATTAAATCGTGCCCACCTTACCTTCCAGAGATAATGAGCACACTACCTTGCACTGTGCATTATCTGTGGTCACTAAAGCATGAAATGTAGTCACCTGTAAAGTGACTGACAGTGAATTCTTTGTGGGAATTACCTGGTTTAGGCCTGGCCTATTGTAACACTAACGTACTACGTAGGGTATGCCTTAGGGTAAACACAAATAAAGAGGTGCATTGTCGGAAGAAAATACCCTGTTCACTCCGAGAGGACTAAAATTGTAAAACATGATAAAAATTCTAGTACCTGTAGTGATAACAAAGTTCTAACATTTAGAAGATAGATTTGTATCTGGTGACTTGGTTCTAAGGTTAGGCTTTAGGGGTCTTTTCAGAATTCACCGCAGTGGTAGCCAACGGTAGCCAGTGGTGGGTGTGCACTCAAGCATATCTCATTATCAGAGCAAGCCCCAAGTGCTCATTTACGAACTCTTCTGAATATTCCACAGCAGAGCTTAACCTGTACTTAATCCGATTTAGAACACAAAGAGCAGTTTTGCTCGCAGCAGAATCGGTCAATAAAAAGCAGTGGCAAATGCAATACATCCGTTGAGCAAAAAACTAAATTTGCTGGGTCTCTTTCGACTTTACATGCACTGAGTTTGGCTGAGAAATACACAAATGTTCGCCTTAAGTCCTAACGTTCAGCCTACTGTAGCCTACCTCCGTTCACACCTTCAAATTTAACCAGGTCATACGATATTTTAAAAACAAGAAATGGGCTCGTAAGAATGTATGTTCCTACATTTTGAAAACCCCATGTTGAATTTCTCTTGACATTGACAAATAATAAATACAAGATGTGAACTTTGAGGACAAACCGGCCCGGTTTGCGCCTTCATTGTAATGCACATTGTCTGTCAAACAGCCCTGCCTAGCAAGCGAAATCTGTTGCAATTTACAACAATGTATATTCAATCACAATATATCATATGAAGTGCCAGTGTGTCTGATCAACGTTATACGTGTTCAAGATTTGCTGAAGAAAAGTTGGGGCTTCGGTCTAAGTACAGAGTTAAGGTGGGCAGTCCTCCATAAGTTGAGTTTAATACACTATAGTAACATTAACACAACATAAACATACTAGCCTAGGTTATATCGCTCACAATAAAAAAAAAAGTAGCGTGAAGCATTTGACTGTAAAATGTGTGTTTTCATCCCAGGACTAGGATTGCAAAGGCAATGAATAAAACTACAGTACTACCAGTCTTTACGGAAACCACGAATATGAAAGACAGAAATAGTATCCCATTATTTTGTTTGAAGGCTAGGCCTACTGACATGGAAATGTAACATGAAGCCAGGGCTAGGTCCCATGGGGTGGTTTCAGCTTCAAGCCAGCCTCACGGAATCACTTTGACATGCCTACAAATAATCTGAGTGTTTCTTCTCGTATTTGTACACTCCCTGCCTTATTTAGAGACAATGGAGAGGGGCTTAATTCATAAATAGCATAGCTATTGTTCGTCAAAGGCAAACCTTCAGTGGAAGATTTAATTATTTCTACAAGCAGTTTGGTTCTGGAATAAAGTCACGCCCTTATTTAAAAGGCATGCATTTGCATAATTTTGGCCCACAATCATGGTGCATAATTTCATGCAAAAGGAAAAATTGCGTTTAAGGAGGCCGGATGGTAAAATTGTTGGTTCTTAGGCCAAGCTAAATGAATGGAACAGTTTTCTAATGGTAATAATGGTCAATTGTGCTGCTTTGTACACATTTAATTTGAATTTAATGATCAATAATATAGTCGAATCTGCATTTGGGGAGAATAGAGAAACCATCATTGTGCACATGTTGTGTGTCAAAAAGTACGTGAAATGGTTGTACCAAAGCCAACCATCAAAACTAGGGTTGGACTTGGTAAATAGTGCCTCGTGAACCAATGAAATGAAACAACAAAACTGTACTGTCAGATGGTATTTTTTACCTTTTGCAGAGTAATAGCAGTTCACTGTCTGATGTTTGTTTTGTTTTCTTGATAACTACCAGTTTATGTAGCACAGCAGTGCAGGCTTTAATTACTAACATCACACCCTACAAGGGGACATTCAATTTTACAAAGTATTGTCAACCGATTCATTACTTGCATGAGTTTCCACGACTGATTTCCATATTTCCTTTGTTATATGGTTCTTCGATGTTATTCCGCTGGATTTTGATTCGCACCACCCATCTGATCCGAAATGAACTTGATTATTGTAGTTTTCCTTTTTGTTTTCTTCGTGTTCACCTTTATCCTCAAGATTTTAGTTTCACACACATTAAAGATATACATCATTGCAATTCATCAAAATGCTATTTCAGTCAGACTGTTATTTTTCAAAAACCATGCTTCTTTACTAACACATCAAGGAAGCAAACTGCTCTTGGCCCAATTTTACATTCTTCACACATCAGGCCTGGTATGGGGGGGGGGGTGAAATTCCTTCAGGAATCAGAATGCACTTAAAGCAGTGGTACTCCCCTCGGCTCCAACCCATTGACTACGGGTTTTCTGGTTGTTCATTCATTTGCATCAATTACGTTAATGCATACACGATCTAGATACATAGGTTTATTTTTCAGGTAGGTACACACAGGTTTAAAGTGTATATCAACCATGAAGCTATCACACCAAAGAAGGTGGTGACACACTTTTTAAGAACTTCATGCTGAACATCTCTAACAACAAACTGCCTATTAAAGGAAATTGCACTAGGTTTTAAAAAGGATAAAAGTTTATGTCAACACTCAAATGGCCTTGGAAGAAAAGATCTACTCATGTCAACTATAGACCCAAAGAAATGAAAATTTGTTTCACAAATGCAAGATTTAACTAAAAACGGCCTGCTACTGTAGTTTGAAATGGACTTATATTTCCATAAACACCATTTCTCTGTGATGATCCTCACCTATAACAGGGCCAAAGTCTATGAAGTAAAGATTTTACCTGTGAAATCAGGTTTCTTAAATTTATATCATCCATAAACTCATGAATTCCCTGTAAGCCTGACCCTGTAAACAATCATGGCATATATCATCTATGAATGCACCTCGGCCCAACTCTTTTAATGGTGTGCACTGTGCAATATATGTCAGAAATTACCAAGGGTGTATGTAGGGGTTAATTCTCAGACATCTGACCGCCTCCCTGTTTAATTTCTTTCAAACTCAAATATCTAAACTGAGCAGAAGGGGTCAGGTAGACAGCCCCAATTTTCTTCTCATTGGCAGATAACCCTTCCCCCCCCCCCTTAGGAATATTTTTTTCCATAGGCACTTCACTTAATGAGCCGATGTTTGGTATTTGACTATATTTGCCCTGGGCCCTTTCATACAGTACTCTTCCTTTTCGTTAAATACTTCCCCACATAGTAAAGATAGAGAACTGGTAGACTACTCACACTTCAACTAGCCAGTGCATTAAGACAACATGACGGTAGCAAGATGCTACAAGTCGTCACATGACTGTGATCTGGATATAAAGACTTAGCAACATATAGGCCCTATTTCATGACACACCCAACTAACAATATAAGGAAGAATACCTTACCCATCGACTAGAAGGATCAGCACGACTTCATATGGCTGAAAAACTACTTTTCAGCAATGTACCAAACATGAATAGTTCCAGTCTACAAGGACAATCTTTGAAGTGTGCCCTTGGTCAGTATTGTTGTTTTATAGTATGATTAAATCCCCAACAAAGGGCAATGGTACAGGAATAAAATATCATTCTGATCATTGAGACTTTGCAAGACTCCTATGTAAACAGTGCAATGCATTCTTTGTGTCTTGTTGGAAAATCATTTGCTGAATCTTAAGCCCCTTTGGGGGGCCCATAGACAAGGTTCTGAAGGGGGAAAAATATTTATAGGGGGTGGTTAATTTCAGGGGGGAAAATGTGCAAAAACGTATAACATCGAGGGTAAACTTTAAACTACATGGGGCAATTTTTTTCAGGGGGATTCTCTCCACCCCCGTCTCCCACATACCCGTTGAGTAGTGCAGGCCTGCCCGTTGGGAGAGAAACGTCAATATTGCCCTTGTTTCATGGGTGTTGATCCACCAAGTTTAAATTAAACTTTATAAAAAGAAATCGGTAGTATAAAATATTTGCATCTAAACATCGCTGCTTTGCTGTTGTAGGAACGTTCAACGACACTTGCATGATCATAACACAAACTCAATCGGGGAAGTCCATTGATTTATTAAATGTACGTGAGGATTTCTACACACACAAAAGTTGCATTGAGTGTGTCGCAAGTTCTGATTGGCTGGTTAACGTTGATCCAATCACGAAGTTTTTCACATCTATTTCTGTTAAATAATAGTGCATGCCTACTATGCAGAATTACACATGTAGGATCTGGTCAGTACCTATGCGATAGTAGTGCTAACGTGCGTAGCATATTACTCCTACTATTACTGCTGCCTGGTTAGTGTGGGTGAGAAAAGTTGGGAGGCGGGACGGTTTAGTTCACTTCACATGATTCTATAAGAAATGAAAGCGAACTCTTTAGTCCGAGCGGCCAAGGTTTTTGTCCGGGCGGCCGAGGGTTTTGTCCGGGGCGCTGACGCATGCTGTTCAGATTTTGTTTGGGGGGCGCGCCCGGACAAAACGGCTAGTGGAGAACACTAGTTGCATATTACCAAAAAAAGAATACTGGTTGCATATTACGAACAAAAAATGGTTCGGCAAAGTCGAAGGGCCGATATTAACTGTTTTCTCTCAAATGTTTCTCGAGAATGTTTTAATAGGCCCATATCAAAAGCTTACATCACGCGTCTGTCGCGGGTGCATAGGCAATCCTGCGACACCCGATAATTATAATCCTAACAGGGCAGGCTTTTGTTCAAGTAGGAATAAAACGGTCCACATCGTTCAGGGGCTTATTATATGTCCATTGCTAAATAAGTCTTTTGTGTATAATCGCATCAGCATTGCCGGGGCATTCCCGGGGAAGCCGCGGGATTGCCGCGGCCAAAGTGTGGCCGCCGACGCTGAGGCTTTTGACATGACGCCTAAGTGAAGCAAAGAGTAAGTATATGTCTATGTCTATGATGTTAATACAAATTATTGTAGCTTCTATACTTGAAGTACTTTTTAAATTGAAAAGGCTTCCACAATGGATAATATGTAGATTTCAATAGGTTGAATATGTTTCACTATCAGGCAAAATAACATCAGGCATCATCTGAGTGGACCATTTTGGAAAATTATCCCCTTACCAAACTGGTTACCCATATCTGTCTTACCTGAAAATGGTTTGGGTGTCCATGGGAAGTTTTCCCCTTGTGGGTCCTCCATGACAGCATTTCTGCCATCATCTGTGATGACAGAACCGGTGTTACCATCCAAAAAGACCAAGGTTGGTATACCTTGAACCTTAAACTTGGATGACAAGGAATTCTGAGGAAAGAAAATATAAAGAACAAGAATATTATAGACATTTATCAGAGTATGCTGCTATTATAAAATTCATTGTGATACAATGACATACAATAACAAAATTTTATTCCTGTATGCACTCAATTTTGGTTGACACAATGTGATCAGCAGGGATCCTTCACAAGTAGTAAATTAGCAACATAACATGATTAACATGTATACTGTAATGTGTAGCCTTGTTAATATAGTATCTGAAGAAAGCAAGTTTGGACTGATATGATATTTATTATGTAAATTAATCATGAGTGCAAGATCCCTACTGGTTTGGGGGTTAAAGCTCAACTGAGTTCAGTGAACGTCAAACTGTGAAAACCTCAACACAGTCTCAAGAAATGTATTTTGGAGTGATTTCGAGTCCAGGAAGGGACTCACCTGACATGCCTTACCCTCTCCTTTGTTTATTTAACTTCTACTTCAAGGACAATTGAGAATTTTACATGCCCTGAGTTTTACTTTGGAAGCGCATTAGTCCTCTCTAAAAACATTGAAATCACCATGTGAAACCCAGTATTTAAGAGACAAAAGATAAAGGTCTCACAAAACAAATACTGACACTGTGCAAAACTCTACATTATCTGTTCTGTATTTTCATCAAACTTTGAAAACCCAGATCTCAAAAACCATTATACAGTAGATATCATCACAACTCCAATGAATAATCATTCAGGCTTCCAGTCAGCAACTTCTGATTGAAGGTAGCTCTTTTCTAGATGAATGTCACTTGGTCTTCACAGGAGGACAAACCGTGGAAGCCTTGGATAAACTGTATCGATCTCTAGATTGGAACCTTGGACTGATCTCACATATGTTGTATGTAGATGAACTACAATAAGTGCAAGAAAACTATTGTTTGGTAAGGCTAAAGGTCACATGCAGGCAGCAAAGATCAAATTGTAACCAGAATGCAGAAATGCATTGTGGTTTTGATGATCTGTTTAAGAGAATTTTTTCTGAATCTGATATAATAGCATTAGTATGTGTCACATTAAGCTACATATGCTTTATATGAAATATGAGATCTGACAAGCTTCCTTTCTTGAGATCATATCTACATGTTCACAATTTGACCCTCATTGATACTGAATGACCTTTTACCTCCATTAAAGACCAATTGGTTCTTGTGCTCAATGAGTTACCACTACATATTGAATATGACATCTGTCCTAGCTTCCCTTCTTGAGATAGCATGTTTCCAAGAATTCTATACTGTGACCCTGTTGACTGCAAAGGAACTTTGACCTTCACCAAAGACAATGGAATTTTTGTATACTCAATGAGATACACCTACAATTTAGGAATGTACAGTGCACACAAATGTCTGTGTAAAAAGTGTCAATTTCTCCAAGATCTTTAAACGAGAATAAGTTTTGACACAAAAGGCAAAATCATAAAGATACATACTAAGAGTGAAAGTATCCATCATTCAAACCTTGAGATATTATGTGCAAAGGTTTTCAAGAATTTGACCTCTAGTGATCCCAGATGACCTAAGACCTCCACCAAAAACAATAGGCTTCTTCCTCTCAATATGACAAACCTACATGCCAAGTCTGAAGAGTAGCCATCATTCCTACCTGGAGATATTGTGTGCACAAGGTTGTCAGTGTTTGACCTCTTGTGAGCCCAGACGACATTTGACCCCCATCAAAAACAATGGGGTTCTTCCTCTCAGTACGACAAACCTACATACCAAGTATGAAAAGTATCCATCATTCCTGAAGGTTTTCACAATATGACCTCTGGTGACCTCAGATGACCTTTCACCTCCACCAAAAACAATATAGGCTTTTTCCCCCACAAACCTACATACCAAGTATGAAAAGTATCCATCATTCCTATCTGGAGATATCAGGTGCACAAGGTTTTCACTATACAACCTCTGGGGACCCCAGATGACCTTTAAAGAGGCTCATTGAGTTGTTTTGTGAAATTCACTCTATTTTTCTAAACCGGTTAAGTTTCCTTCACATACTAATGACAAACAGTCAAACTAAAAGGATCCCAAAGTTTTACATACGATGGAACATTAATGAGTGAGTAACCAACGATTAAATTTGGTTTTTGAAACTTTGTGACCAGACATTTTCACATTAGTACATTCACAAGCACACAATCAGAGCAGGTAACTGGTCAAAAATTCGAAAAAATTGACAGTTTTCATATAACTATTGGATGTGAAACTTGATCAATTATGCTAATTGTGAGTATTGTCGTGTGTTTGTATACTTCAAAATCACCGCAATCTTTACTGATATCAACTCAATGAGCCCCTTTAAACTCCCCAAAAACAATAGAGTTCTTCCTCCTAATAAGACAAACCTACATACCAAGTATGAAGAGTATCCATCATTCCTATCTGGAGATATCACATGCACAATCTAAGTGTCACAAACACACACATACATACATACACCCACACACACACATGCCATCATGACCACATAGGTTTCTTTTCATCCAAACCAATTTATAGTTAAAGGATGACAAAGGTATGTACTGCTTTCTGTTATGCATTGCATTAAAATTCACAGAATTTGAATTTAGATCAAAAGTACTAACTGGATTTTATAAAATATATTAGGTATTGCTGGTTTTTGCCAGCTGGTTGCACCAATAGTTGTAATGTATATCCGCTAGTAGAAAAGTACCTGCTGAGAGCTAACATTTTGCACCACCTAGAGACCCAAATAACCTTCAATTAACGCCAATTGATGCGAAACCCCAAAAAGGTTATGCACTGCACCTCAACCCCACCTGTCAAGTGCAGGGTTACTTCTCCTTTGAAAGAGGCTCATTGAGTTGTTTTGTGAAATTTACTCAATTTTTCTAAACCGGTTAAGTTTCCTTCACATACTAATGACAAACAGTCAAACTAAAAGGATCTCAAAGTTTTACATACGTTGGAACAGTAATGAGTGAGTAACCAACGATTAAATTTGGTTTTTGAAACTTTGTGACCAGACATTTTCACATTAGTACATTCACATGCACACAATCAGAGCAAGTAATGGTCAAAAATTCGAAAAAATTGACAGTTTTCACATAACTATTGGATGTGAAACTTGATTAATTATGCTAATTGTGAGTATTGTCGTGTGTTTGCATACTTCAAAATCACTGCAATCTCTACTGATATCAACTCAATGAGCCCCTTTAAAATAGTGCATTCACAAGCTTTTCACTGCACAACCTCTGATGTCCCCATATGACATACCACCTAAAAAACAAACCCTCTGCAATCTTATTTACTTGGAAGAACACACCCTCCAAGTTTGAAGTGTATGCAACATGTGGTTCCTGAGATATTGCAAAGATTGGTTGTCTACATAAGATTGGTTGTCTACATTCTGCCTACTGGTGACCTCAGATGACCTTTAACTTGCTCCAAAAAACAATCCCAGCCGAGACTTTTGTATGTCCTCTCCACACGCCAACTTTGATCTGTCTTGCACCTTTCCTTCAAAAGTTAGAGCTGTTAATGAACATACACAAGTTTTCACATTATGACCTATGATGACCCCATATGACCTTTGACCTCCAAAAAAATCATCACAATGTTATTTAATTAAAGTGGAGTACAGTACATACCCTCCAAGTTTGAAGTTCATGAAACATGTCATTCCTGAGATACTGCAAAGATACTTTGTCTATATACTGGCTGCTGGTGACCTCATATGACCTTTGACCCACACCAACAACAATTCCAGCTGAGATCTTTACATGTTGTACCCACATACCAACTTTCACCAACTGCATGTTGTACTTTCCCTTCAAAACTAGAGTGCTACCAAGATTGTTGTTACACACATGCACATACGCACACACCCACACCAAACTAAAATCACCATCGCCTAGATTCCTTTCCTGCCTTCGATAAGAAATCAAAAATGCTCCCCTTACTGATGATGTACAGTAGTAAGGATACCATGTATGGGGACAGCACGGACCCTAACAGTGCCACCCTCAACAGGCTAGCCAAGTCAAAGTTTTTTTTTTTTTCAACCATAGTTACCATGGCAATGTTCCAAAAGATAAAATCAGGTTTTCCCATGTATGATAACACTAATTGTGCGTATGATTTTGTATCTTCTTAACAAAAGAGTCCATCCCAACAAGATGCTCTTCACTACCAATGAGCCTACCACCTGAGTTAAAGAGGTCTGGCTCTCTACCAAAAGATACAGTGGCCATGGGTTAACCCAAACCTGTAAGCTTTTCCTGTATACAGTATGCATATTCTAAAAGTGAGTATTTGAAACCTTGACATGTGAAAGATTGCATTGAATTATTGAAACAATATTCCTAAACTCAAGCAGGTTGCAAATTCTAGAGAATATTTGGTGTTTAAATCCCTATGACAATGCATGATAAATGGTCTTCACATGAGATATAAGTGCATTCATGATGATATTGATTGCTGCGAAAATCCTAGGTGTTATGTTTCCCCTCCCACGTAAAGACTTTTAAATCACAAAAATCATAACAAATACAATTAAACTGTATGGTGGTATTGCCAGGAGAATTTGGTGCCAGGAGAAGTTTCCGAATTTTGCCATTTTGATGGGTTGTTTCATCTTGGCAAAATGACAAGGTTATAATTTTTTTCACTTTGACGAGATGTTTAAACTCAGCAATATGGCAATTTTCCAAATTTTGCCCAGATGTTGAAACTGGGCAAAATGGCAGTTTTGTGAATTTTGCCACTTTAACAAGATGTCGTCACTCAGCACAATCACAGTTTTTCGAATTTTGCCATTTTGTCAAGTTGTTTTACCTAGACAAAATGACAATTTACCTTAATTTTGTTATTTTTAAAAAGATGCTAAAAAACATCAAAATGACAAATTTCAGGTTTCTGTCATTTTCAAAGTTTATTCAGTCGCCAAAATGTAAATTTTACAAAAATTGTCATTTTGCCAAGATGGTTCTTTTTTCTTTTGCATGTCTCTTCTACCCTTCTGTATTTCTACGCTTCCATAATTCCGTCGTAAACAGGATCATGGTATTGTCAGATGTCAAAGTATTGTATTGTATACAGTATTGCATGCATCTGTACCATCTCGGAGGAGGAGGAACTGCAACCATGTACAGAGGTATGTGACACACCATTGGAACGATTATCACATTTGCATGTGCAGTATACCATTGGGATTTTGACTTACTCAGGTCTTAAATTGTGCCACAATAAAATACAAAAGTGTCAAAATGAAAACCAGTTTTTCTTAGCCATATCCCAACCAAAATTTACAAAGAAGTCTTATTCCCGTCTACATGATCCAATCAACACAATGGCCTCAGTTTTAGAGCAAACCACTGAATGTGGATCAAGAAACATTGAACAAAAGAACTGCCTCTCAAAAATGAGAAGCCTGCCTACAGTAGTTACTGTCCATGACGTCACGGACAGTACAGCTACTTCATAAGCTAAATCACTGTGATATTAGAGGACCTATTCTTCCGTGGCTGACAGAGTTCAGAGAGTTGTCTTGGAAGGTGAGTCATCAGATGACATTTCTGTCGATTCTGTTGTTTCTCAGAGAACATAAATATGTAGTGTCTGTTCTCAGGTACATCTCTTGGTAGATATCTTTCATCACTAGTTTTTGCGATCACATCACTCTTTGTGTTCAGAAAATACATCAGAGTATCATTAGCAAACTTCTTTGACTGGAGAAGCAGCTATAGTGTTTTCATAGATTCCTAAAACTTGGTAAATCTTTTCATACCAGGGTACCCGACTAAAATGGCAGGTCTATTGTTGAAATGATTGTATTTCCAGAATATCATACATCACATTCGTGTGGAGGAATCTTACTAGTACATACACTTGCCTAAACCTTCTCATGAATAGCACCACCTATTTCCCTTGAGAAAAAGGAGCAAATTCCATTTTGAGCTATTTGCTATGTTTGGTAGGTGAAATTTGGAAATAAGTCACACAGTGTGTTCACACAGATGTTGTGTCATTTTTCAATTTACGATGGAAGGAATCAGGTAGTAATTTTGGATCCGGGTAATAAAATGTCATTTGGGTACCTGGATACCATGGGCTCTGTGATTCCTTGCGTGGAGATTACATTAACTGTAGTCCTTTAGTCTTACCTACAGGGAAACATTTATCACGTCCCAAACATTTGGTCCCCATTCCGTCCTTAAGAATGCTCATCAGCCATAGAACTTATATGGACTAGCATGCAGCATGTAATGTCTTTTATCCAACTGCCACTGACAGGAAGGCTGGCAAAAGCAGAAACAATCTCTGAAATACTAAATTTCTGTCAGTTGTTTTTTTTTTGTTTTTTATTAACAAAAACGGAAACCAAGGAATGTTAATGACCAACTTTGGAACCTGTTTCCCCCTCTGTTGACCTATATTTTCAAACAGGGAGTTACAGTTATGTCTAAAGAGCAAGCCGTTCTGCACTCCTCACCTGACTGACCCCAGAGGTGGAAGGTGACTGATACCAGCACAGGTGGCTTGCTTATTGCAAATACAGTGTGGTTAAATATTGATAAACTAACTATATTGTGAGTCTATTTTACGAACTGAATAATGCCCATTCAGCAGCATTGTTGGACCCACAAATGCTCAACACTGCAAAGGGTTCCACTTAAACAAGGCTAAAATTGACAAGCCTTTCACAATGTAAAGCAAAATATGCATAAAAGAGACATTTTACATGATTCCATCAAAAGGTCCATATGGAACCAATAATCCTGAACAGGTTCAAGGAACCACTACTATAGTAGTAATGTGACACAATTTCAACAGAATACCATACAATCTGTAGGAAAAGAGGCATTTTGCATGCTTTCATAAAATGGCCCATATGGACCCAAAAATCTGCAACACTTCGCTTTCTACTACCACAATGCTAACTTTACAAACATTGCACATTATAAAGCAGAATATGCAGAAAAGCAAGATTTCATAAAATGGTCCACATGTCCCCATATGGGACCAATAATCCTGGACAACCTGAAGGAGCCACTATAATAAAAGTAATGTGACACAATTTCAACTGAATACCATAGAGGCTGTAGGAGAAGCATTTTGCATGCTTTCTTAAAAGAGTCCATATGGCCCATTGGTCCATGGATCCCAAAATCCTGAACATTCCACAATGCTAATTTGACAAACCTTCACATTGTCAAGCAAAATATGCAGAAAAGAAACATTTTGCATTATTTTATAAAATGGTCCCTTTGGCCCATAAGGGACAAATAATCCTGAACAACATGAAAGAACCTCTATTATAGTAGTAATGTGACACAATTTCAATTTAATACCACACAATTTCAATTTAATGCCATACAATCTGTAGGAGAAGAGCTATCTTGCATGATTTCATAAAATGGTCCATATGGCCCATTTGGACCTGGGTCCAAGGTCCAATGGACTCTAAACTCTTGAACACCCCGACGGCACCACTACCAAAATGCATCCATATACCAAGTATAAACTGTCCAAGCTTGATAACTGGAGATATCCTGTTAAAAAGGTTTTCAGAATATAGACTCCAGTATCTCCCAGATGACCTTTGACCCCCACAAAAAAACAGTAGGGCACACCTTCTCAACATGGCAGACTTACAGTACACATCAAGTTTGACTTTCCCTGTTGAGTTAGAGCATATCTAAGCAGGTGTCTCAGACACAAACATACACACGCATGCACACGCATGCATACACACACACACACACACATGCATGATTAACAATTCTCACTGAAACCAATAAAAAGAGAAAGTACAAGTGACAGATCATACGGTTAACCTCCCCCACCCTCCCTTCCTAAAAATTGTACGTATAACCGTCTTGCACTTTATAAACAAACACTTCTACCCAACAACCTGTAACAAAAATTTTAACAGAAATACAGTGAAGGTAAGTACAGATGCCTCCCAAACATCAGGCGGTCTATTATGCAATCACACACAAGTAAATCATACCTAGAATCTTAAATAAACCAGCCCTGGTAGTAAGGGAATGTAATTGCAGGGTCAAGGCTGAATAAGCAGTCAACAGCAAATGCCCGACCTCAAATGTGGTTTACCAAGCCGACGTCACAACCCCAAAAGGCACTGCATCATACATATAGGGATGATAGGGGGGGCACATTCAAAACCCAGTTTGCAAACAATACAAAATCCCTAGAACACACGAAGTATGAACTGAAACAGATTTGTCCAAGGACATTTGGCATGTATGTACAGTAAATCGTCAGAACACCAACTGCTCCATTAGTAACGCTGACGCGCACATATTGCATACGAGTTTGGGTCTCGTGGAACTGCTCACACTATGACGTTCGGGAAATTTTTTTCGAACAGTCATTGTTTACCTTAATCGTCCACAAAAAAACCTAATTTTGGTTGAATAATAATCAAAACAAGTTTTTTTATTTCAGAATTCAAGTTAACTTTGATAAATAATTTAAATTCATTGATAATTATATCGAAGAAAAATGACTCACTTGTTTTCGTTTTACACGCACGTATATGTACGCAAACGAAATTTGTACAGCACTTCCGGGTTGGGAAATCTTTTTCATAGACTTGGCAGCAGTCCAAGACTGAATCACACCCCCAAGGTCCATACATCATTAGAAAGAGAAGAAAAAGCCCTTTCTATTATGGTCTCGTCCCGTAGAGGGCACGGTATTTAATATTTTTCTTTATTTTTTACAACTTTCGTCATATGCTTATAGCGAGATTGAGATGTGAATAAAATGAGCCTGACACATTGTTTTATTGCTTATTTTTTGTTTATTGTGTCCTGGAATTACTTAGTAAATATTCGCACATCTTAAGCTGCCACCCCTACATTTTAGTAAAAAAATCCACTTTTGAAGGTTAAGCCCCGCCCCTAAGCAGATTTGCTAGTGTTTATCGTAAGCTGCATGAAGATATACGGATATGGTCACCTTCGCGACCAACTGCAGAGAGCGCTTGCCGTACACGTACTACGTGTGCTGTTGCTAGGTACGCCATATATCCAGCACGTGTATTCGAGTCCTGACGCAAGTCCACAACGAACGTACGATTACGAACAAGAAATTTTAAATTGAAATTCCTCCAGTTTGAGACCATTGTCCGTATCGGTAAGTAGGTTTTAGAACGGATTATGGCCGACCACAACTTTTGTGAAGAGGTAGGTATCACTTTACAGAGTGTGGAAGCAGCTTTGTCAGATAATGCTAGGGAGGAGACAAACTCTGACCTAACGTTCACTGAGAAGTTGCCAAGCACTCGTCTTTCCAATGGCATTGTGTATGAAATGTGGTGTTATGTTGGTAGTAAGAGTAAGGCAGGTACAAATAAGGTAAAGTTGTTTATTAAGTTAGTAAGCATGTTCTTTGATGTACACAGTATTCAGTGTAAAGAAAATACTGTTCATTCGAGATTGTTAAATGTTGTAAAAACACGACGTGCTTTGGCAAAATTGAAAAGCAAAGAGAAGTTGAGTGTTTTTTTGCGTCAAGACTCATGTATTTTTAAGTCGCAAACCGCAACCCCCCCTACTGAAGAGCATGGCAGTGTTTCCCAGGACACGTACACCAGACTTCAAAAGCAGAATGACCAGCTTCGACGAGAAGTAGATGAACTGAAGAAGGAGCAGAAATCACACAGGGACTTACTGGAAGAGGTTCTCGCAGAGCGGGCAGACTTGTTGGAAAAAGTCAAGCAACTGGAGACAGATCTCAGCATCGAGAGGAGGACCAGAGAGGTACAGGTACACGCAGAACCAGGAAGTAGCAGCACCACCAGGAACATTCGTAGGCAGGTACAACGAAAGACTGAGCTTTTGGCAGAATTGAAGCAGCAGATGAAAGGAATGAAAAAGGAGATGGAGGACCAAAGGAAGAAGGACACCACCAAGCAGAAGCAGCTACAGAAACAGAGAGACAGGATACAGAGGACGGCTACGTACTACAAGAAGAAATGTACATCAGACGTTGCCAGCCGACAGAAAATGCAAGAGCTGACGGATGAGCTTCGAGACAGAGAAGAACAGATGGCGCAACTAGAAGAGCGTCTAGAAGACATGGTCAACAAAGAATGTGGCAAGGTAAGCACAATGGTTAAAGGTAAATATAAGGATAGCATTAGGAGTGTATACCAGCACTTGATGTGCCTGAATGTTGGTAGCAATAATTGTGAAGACATTGTGCGCACAGTGCTGAAGTACATTGCAGGCCTTGATGTAGAGAGATTGCCTAAGGCCACCTTTGCCAAGGATATGGTTTTTGAGGCAAGGGCTATGGCACAACTTGAGTTGTGCCATGAGGTTCTTGAGGGTGACAATCTCACTCTCTGTAGTGATGGCACAACCAAGTTTGGCCATCACTTTGGCTCGTACGATATAGGCTTAGGTGAGGGTAAGGTGTTCACGCTGGGAGTGCGAGAGACAGCGGATGGTACAGCAGTCACCACATTAACAGTGTTGAAAGAAATTGTCCAAGACCTTGTTGATCTTGGTGGACAGGATAGGCTAAATTTAGGCCTTTTCTTGACAAAGATCAAGAATGTCATGAGTGATAGACACTCTGTTCAGAAAAAGTTCAATGGACTTCTTGCTGACTTCAGAGGCAAGTTTCTGCCAGCTGTAACTGGGGGCTGGGACAAGTTGTCATTGACACAGAGAGAGAAAGCCCAGGAACTCAATGAGTTTTTCTGTGGCATGCACTTTGTTGTCGGTCTTGCCGAACAAGCATCGTCAACTCTCAAGGCTTGGGAGCAGATGATTTTTGGTGAGGAAAAGGTAGGTGCCCAACTTGTGACAGGCTTTGCAGGAAAGGATGAAAGTGGGACTGAACGACTTGTTCGCACCGTGTGCAAAGGAGTTCAGGATCGTGGATGTGAGAAGAGTGGCAAAGCAGCACAGTTTAGGGCTTTTTTATCTGCTGAGCATGGTGTCAATAGTGTCCCTCTAGCCCCATTTAAAGGAAATAGGTTTAATATTCTATTTCACAATGGCGCTGGTGTCTATCACATGTTTAACCACCTTTCGGTTTTCTTCAACAGGCACAAGTCGGAGAACAAGCTGATGCTGGCTGTTGCTGCTGATCTCGAAGTTCCGCAGTACATAGCTGGTGTCAGATCCCTGGGCATCAACGACAAAGCAATCACGGGACCACTCTGGCGGGCAATGGAGAAGGAACAACATGTGCTAGCGATGAATGAGCGTTACGACAGGCTTCTGCAGTGCCTCACAAAATGGAGCAGTGATTCCACAGACTTGATGAGTGGCAAGGACATCCTCTATCCTGATGTACCTGTGAAGAAAGACTCTGTGTATGACAGTCTCATGAAGTCATGTGACTTTGATGGAATGGTCAAACAGGTTCTGGAAATGCTTTGTTCATCTTTCAAAATGCTCAGTGAGAGAATGTTGTCTGAGCATTTGAAAGGAGGAAAGTATTCTAGCATGTCTGCTGACCAGCACAGAGAAACGCACAGTGTGCCAACAACAAACACTACAGTGGAACGTGACTTTGGTATGTTAGATCGCCTTATGAGGGAGAAACCAAGTGCTTCGTCCATAGCGTTGGAAGCTATGATCATGTACAGGAGGAACCAAACATCCAACTGGACTGCCTCCCTGGAAGAGTCACAACGCTCAGCATATCTAGCACTTGCACAGAAGTCCAAGGCCCAGCAGAAGAAGGCATATGCGGACAGACTAGCCACCATCAGAGCTGCAAGGGAGAAGAAGGAACTGGACAAGAAGGAAGCCATTGCAAGGAAGACAAGCCAAGATCGTGCCCGAAAGCTTCTCCTGGGAAAGGACATCAAAGCAGTTGGTGGTTTAGCAGAGTCCCATGCCGAGCTTGACCAGAAATTGAGTGAGCTGACGTCGATGAAGAGTAAGTCTAAGTACTTGCAAACACAACTGAAGTATCGAAGGTACGTACTTGGTGCCAGGAACGAAGGTGGTGTGCTGAACCTGTCAGTCAGCGGAAAATCGAAGACAGTCGAGGAATTGAAAGCCTCACTGCTTTCAGTCATGGAGTTAGACAACAAGGACTTGGAAGAAGCGTCATCCAGCCTTCAGACCGTGGCTGTTGGTTTAGCTCCAGTGGATGCAGTAGAGGCATTCAAAAGCAGACTTCAACCCCCCGCAGCAAAGAAGGCCCGACTGACTGAAGGTAGTAACATCAAAGTGCCAGAAGAGTTGGTTGGCAAACGGATAGAGCACCACACAGAAGAAGATGGACACGTCGATTGGTACAAGGGTACTGTAGTTGGTGCTAAAGGCAGCAAGTGCTTCCTTCGATACGATGGATTCCCTCATGTCTATTCATTCAGTCTGAAGGACATTGAGGAGGACATTCAGTGTGGTGATTTAAGAGTACTTATTCTAAGCCCAGGTGACATGTTAAATAAGGAAGTAATGCATTTGTGGTTAGTAGATGATGAAGAGGTTTGGTGCAAAGGTGTTGTTGTGAGTTTTAATAAAGATGAAGGAAACAACACGTTGTTCGAAGTCATCTATGCAAATGAGGACCCTCAAGAGGAGGGTGAAGAAGATGATGTCTTTGAATGCCATTTGCTTCAAGACTATCTGAAGCACGAGCTTCGATTTGTGTAACCACCTCTTTTTCTTTTCTCTTTCAGGTTGTGCAGATGGATTCAACAACCATCCTGGTGTGGGGGCACTCCTTTGTCCGGAGGTTAGGAGAGGCAGTTTCAGCCAGGAAAATGGGGTTGAAACAGAATTTAGGTTTACAAGGGAATGTGAAAGTGATTATTAATGGTGTAGGTGGTCTGAAACTGCCAGGGATGAGGGGGGGCAGCTAGACGAGTAGTGGGAGAGCTGCACCCGGACGCCATCATTTTGGATATAGGTTCAAATGATCTGTGCAATCCGGCCATCAACCCAGAGCTGCTTGCTCAATGGATTTTTGATTTTTGCAAGTTTTTAATCCATCACTACAATGTGAAAATGGTTTGTGTATTGCAAACTATCCATAGGCAAAAACTACCTAATTGTGTCCCAAATTATAATCAGAGGGTAGATGTTTTGAATTCCTCTTTTGAGGCCCTCTGCTGTAGTGATGCTAAAATCTCATCATGGAGTCAAGGTGGCAGAAAAGGAATTGCATCCAACCCTAGTGTGATAAGACATGATGGCGTCCATTTGACAATGTAGGCACAAAACAGTATTACAGGAATATTCGTGGTGCAGCCATAAGTATTTGTAGAAGTTTAGGCTAAAATGTTTCCAAATTTCTCCTACCTCTGTCAGAACAAGCCGGCCCATCCAGTCATCACAACCACCACAATGAGTTTCACTTCCGTTATCATGTCATTTTGAGCCTGTTGGTAGAACCCATACACCCTCACCAGAACAAATTTAGGCCTTAAGTTAAGACTTACATGAAATAAATTACCCTATTGTTCTTTGGTGGATTACCGCAGGAAACAATGTATTGGTGTTCAGGCAGCTTTTCCGAGCAAGGGCCTGGTCAAGTTTGTTTGAATGTCTTGCAGTGTCTACAGTTACCTATGTAACCTTTTCACTAGGCCCCTTACTGTACTGATTTTGGTTGGTAAGTATACATTGTATTGGTACTCAGGCAGCTTTTCCGAGCAAGGGCCAGGTCAAGTTTGTTTGAATGTCTTGCAGTGTCTACAGTTACCTATGTAACCTTTTCACTAGGCCCCTTACTGTACTGATTTTGGTTGGTAAGTATACATTGTATTGGTACTCAGGCAGCTTTTCCGAGCAAGGGCCAGGTCAAGTTTGTTTGAATGTCTTGCAGTGTCTACAGTTACCTATGTAACCTTTTCACTAGGCCCCTTACTGTACTGATTTTGGTTGGTAAGTATACATTGTATTGGTACTCAGGCAGCTTTTCCGAGCAAGGGCCAGGTCAAGTTTGTTTGAATGCCTTGCAGTGTCTTTTTTCATTTGTGGCCTTCATTTGTAATAGTTAACTAGTATGGTTTTGGCTAGTCACTGTCATAGAGATGTTGTGGGTAGGAGCAAAGGTAGGTCATATTTTTGTGTCTTTGCAAAAAAACAAAAAAAAAATTTAAAAAAAATTAAAAAATTTTAAAAAATTAAAAAAAAAATGTTGCTCTTACTACCACATTCACTATCATTCAAATGCCTTTCAAGAACTTTGTTTGTATCTGCCCATTTATTTGATTTTATAATCCATACCACAGTTTCCCATTGAAACTGGTGACTTTCATAAAGTACAGGAAGAATCACTAAAATACCAAAATGGAGAGGAACAGGGGTGGCTGTAAGGGGAGGAGGAGGCCACCTATCCATCACTTTCAAATTCATGTTTTATTTTTTTTAAAGTTATCCATAATACAGTTTCCCATTGAAACTGTGATGACTTTCATGGAGTAAATAAAGAATAACTAAAATACCAAAATGGAGAGGAGCAGGGGTGGCTATAAGGGGAGGAGGAGGCCACCTGTCCACCATTTCATTTTCTTCTTGGTTGAACTGTAATGGATCAATTGTCTTGGTGATCTGCATAAAATGATAAAAATAGGTTAGTACATTTATCCTTTCCCTTTAATTGTTCTTAAAGTCAATGATTTTGTCTTTATCTCTGTTTGCATATTTTGTTTATCAAAACTTGCTATGTACTTATCTTAAATATGAAAGCATGAATCTTTATGAATAGATTGGAAACTTTGATTGAAATGTCATGTCATTTGTTTGGTGTGTGCTTCTATGATAGTTGTGCTTTAGGCAGAGGTAACCTGCATTCCACAGTTTAAGTGATCATTTTTAAATATGCGTGTCTTTCACAGTTACAGATTAATTTTCAAAGCCGCAATGGCACAGTATACCACAGAATGCAGATTACCTTTACCCGGGACGAGACCAGTGTGTAGATCCTTAAATATTACAGTAGCTTATGTAGCACCTAAATCATTGATCCTCAAGAGCATTATGTCGGCTCAGATCCTGAAGAGCATTAAGTCGGCTCAACTCTCCACTCAATTATACTTTTTGAGGAAGATAAACATCGCCCAGAAGTCACAGTAATAACATAACCCATTTAAAAGTCTTTTAGATTCACAGTCCTTCATATGTACCTCCCACATTAACTGTACTTTTAATAATACTTGAAATAGGCACGGATCCAGGAAGGGCACACTCACTATCAGTCAAAAGCCTGGTGAGTGAGTGCCAAAGCCAGGAGGGTGGGGTTTAAAATTTTGAGTTGAATTCTAAACGCACTCCAATGCTATTTCTCATCAGATTTTTCAGATATTAGGCAAAAGAAAAAAAATCGTTGGTCATTGGAAAAGGGCTGTGTGCCCCCATGCATAGATCCGTGCCTGTTCTGTTTTACCTTAAATATCGTACGCTTTGAAGACGAGATAAGCATTGCCTAGTAGTGGGTGCAATAATGTAAATCCAATCTAAACGTTTTCTATATTAACATTTAACATCACCCCTCTTCAATTGTGACTAGTCTACTTCCTCTAATAATACCCACTATAATTCAAGCCCCTGGAGCACTTCTGCATAGATACTCATGAAAATACATCTTTTGTTTATTTTGCCCAACTGTAATCTAACCCTTTTCCCAGACACTAAAGGGAAACAGTGGTTAAGCTCTATCCAAAACTCAGGAAACGACACTCTTTAAAAAAAAATTCCTTTTTTTTTTTTTGCAAAACACCATAAAAGCATCTTTTCGAGGCTCCACTGCAGAGACCAAACTATCACAACGAGGTATTCGAAGTCACAGCATTACTGCCGCGAACGTTTTGATTTATGAATGGATACCACGTACTACAAAGCACAAGCTCACTGTGATATAAACATTAAACCCATATCTTGTCCGCATCGTACACGTTGAAAAAACTATTTATGTTCTTCGCATTGAACTGTTTTGTTTGTTTCTTCTGCCAAAACTTACGTAGTCTGATTAAAAATGCGCATGCACAAACTTTCTCCAGGCCATCCACAGTGGATGACCACTACTGAAACGTTTAATCTGCTATCAAATTTCATTTTCACGTTCAATACGCAGGCGCGTGCAACCCGCAGGCTACTCAGTGTTTATAAATATTCATTACGCGTGTCAAGTTCAATTATAACTGAGTTAACAACATCTGGTCATAAATCATATCTGTCACACACAGTGAAGTCAATGGAGCGGTTGCAAATACGCTACCGTTTTTGTACTTTTCAAATCGTCATAAAATCACAACCGTTGGATGGTTTTTAGTGAAATTTTGGAATTGGGGTGAGAATATTGTTACCTTTCACACTGACTATGTTTTAAATGCTTTTGGCGTTATTTTTTAAACCTTCGACAAGGCTACCATTAGCTAGAAAATCATTGCAAACCCCCTAAACATGTAGACCACAGGAGATACAACCTGTGTAGAGAAGAGCAAATGTGTAATATGACTATGAAGGGCAGTCACCTCCTCAACAAATGCAATAATTATCTCAGCACTTGTCGACATACACCCAGTATTGTAAAAAACCAGTCAAGCATAAACAAAACTCACTCAACTGAATCCAAGCTGCACGAGCCAATTAAGTCACTTGAGGAGTGCTGTAGAGTAAAGCACAAAACTTGTAGGCTGTAGGTAGTGACTTAACATAGTTCAATGTTGCTATTCATACATTTTACACTACATAAACACTTCAAACGCAAGTGTTCTACATTGCGATGGCACCCTAGTTAACTGAATAAATCAGGTGTAAATTATATCGATGAAAATAAATGTAGACGCCCCTCAGTCAGTTTCATTATTGACCACGCTTAGGCTGCTTAGCCGCTTGCAAGCATAGGGAAAATAATCGTCCTTGTCACAAATACCTACAGAGGTCTAAGCATAGCCCATTTCCATCGTTTATTTACACAGACAACAATGGTACACTGCTTTAAAATAATATAATGCATACATATTTTGTCATTTATTGATTTTTACAAAGCTTGCACATACAGTAATTTTTTGGGCGTCAAAAGTCATATAGTCTTTATGTCCTCACAGAAGTTTACTCCGACGTTACTCCCATATGGTGAATGTAAAAGCATGTTGAATTAAAACCCAATCGCATACGACAATTTGCTACTGATGAAGTTGCAGCACTTATAACATATGAGCATGGCCACTTATAACAAATGAGCATGACAACAGAAACAGGTCTGGCTCCAAAGGTCCAACAGACACTTATACATTCAATCACTAGCAGCCTTTAAAATGATTATTTCCAGGGTCTTCTTTAAAATCATGCAAAGATTCACAGACTTAAATCCTTACTTATTTAATCAATTGGTAGTCTATATACAGAGTACAGATGCATGCTAGTCCTACCACTGTGGTAGGTTTTGTGTATAAAAAGCATGTAAAATTTACTGGCCTTGGCTAGTGTACTTCACTCGCTGCATCGCATGTCGGTTTTACTACAGAGGAAGTCCTGTGATGTTGCCTTTCAACAAACACGTGATCAGACCTCCAAAGCATTCCCATGCATTTTCTGACTGTTGTCTGATGACCTCACAGACTGTGATCATGATCACAGGAGCTTGATGATGACCACGGGAGCATTCGCATGGATTTTTTATTACAATTTGAAGACGAAAGCACATGATTTGATCATGTGCCTTGATGATGTTTGCATTGTCACTGGAACACAGGGTAGGTCGACAGCAGCAAACTGGTAAACGGCTTGGGGTGAATTGGTTGGGGGCAAACTTGCAATGGGAGAAATAACTAGTTTATAGAACTACACCCACAGGCCAAATCACCAAATCCTTTTTGACAATTGCTTGTGAAGGAAACCAGCAGTTACTCCTGTCTTAGCATTAAACAGTAGCCTCCCTCTTTCTCTCTCTCTGGCTGCAATGGAGAATCTGTGACCACTCACACATAATATACAGTGAAAGGCATGAATGAGCACATACTTGCACGCTAAATAGTACTGGTTGCATGGGAGGCTACTAGAAATAGTGTATAGGGATTAGGGGATTGGGTTAGGTGTCATGATTTGGAGATAGGGTTAGGGGATAGTAGATACTTATTTATAGCTTGTTTGTGTTGTAATATGCAAATTGTGCATGAACACGATATTTAAATGACTAGATTGGATTGTACATATTGTATGTATTTTTGAACACTCACAACCAAATATGCTCACATAGCATAGTGGCTTATGCTTTAAACTTATGATGTGACTGCTATCTTGACTTTCTCGGTTTGAATCCTCTTCTAACCTCTTTTCTTTGAAGGTATACTGTACCTTCTCTCAATTCTTCCACATGTTTTCATTGTTGTTCCTTTCATTTTTGCAAGAGTGTGAAGGGAGAAAAAAAACCAAAACAAACAAGTTTTGGATAAAAAAGTATAGAAACACTATACCAACTCTTTCAGCGGTCTAATATCCTTGTTGACGTCGTGTCCAGTCACAAATTCTCCGTTCATACACTCTCTCTTATTCCGTTGCACCAAATGGTGGCTTTCTGCAACATAGCCTATTTCATCCACGTTTGAACTGGCACTAACGAGTAACGTTAGGCATACAGTGACATTACTACTAACAATATACTGTAACATAAGAGCTGGGACTAATAACAGTTCAGTGTTGTCAGTGTGGCATTTTAAAAAGGGGACCACATTTGAAGGAGACACCAAACTATGATTTGCGTTTGTCTGGCGTTTTCTTTAGTGTAGAATTTTTTTTCTCCATTTAGAATCAATTTCAATGAGAAATTAGACCAATCTTAGCTCTCACACAGTAAAATTTGGCAAACTATGCAGTTATCCTGGCACGTATTGTACACCAAACTGTGAAAAATACATGCTGCTTACCTACTAAAAAAGTGCTACTACTATATATACTAAAAGAAAGTGCATTTCCAGAACAGATCTTAGATTTGGTGGGTTGGGACTCATCAAAACCTGGCAACACTCGCCTTCTCGTATTTCTGTTTTGTATGATCGTTAATTGCTTCTTTTATTTTGACCTTTCATGTTGATTTTGTAACCTTTTGTTTTGCATCGTTGATATGGACATAAACTGAAGACACGAACAAAACAAACAAAATTTAAACAAACACTGTAACAGTTACCTGTAGTTAGAAAGTAGTATATACAGTACCCCATAGTTGCCGAGCCCCAAAAATTGGCACTTCCTTCAAAAATTACTCGCTATCACTGTGGCAACGTTACTGAAGTGAGCCTAACCTTCTTGAATCTAACCACAAGTACGTATTTCACAATTATGAACCCATTTCAGGTACGTTCCCTCTAAATAAGGGCTCGTTTGTGACATTTAAAATATCGGCGATGGATTCCTTAAGGGCGCCCATTTTGGAGTATCGTCAAGGACCCGAATTTGCCGCACGTCTTGTTTAACTATCCTAACACTTATCATTCCATATCACTGTAGCAACGCGATAGCCTACACTTTCGAACGTCAGAATCAGAGCTCACCTTGTTTGCTGTCACAATGAACCCAATCGAGGTATGATTTAAACCCGAATTTATTATAAAACTTACAATATATCGACTGTTTTTCTTCTGTTTTGGCCTTTTTAAAATTTCAAAGTGAGTGTTGTTCATTGATGGATATTTCCAGGTCCGGCTAGGGAAGTTGCTACAATCAGCTGTTGTCGTCTGTTCACCAAAGTGTTGTGTACATTTTCATATAACGTTAGGCTATATGACGTGACAAATTTCTCTGCAGTTCTGGTTTAATTACATGTGCGTCAATAACGGCGACAAAGTAGAAGTTGAAGAATAAAAACACTCCTCGTTTATTATGATATAACTGCAGAATTTTTCGACCATTTCTCACATATTTTACATCAACTTGAAGAGAAAGAAGTGGAGATTATTTTGGTAACACTCAATACGGATTTTGGTTAACTGGTAAAGTCAGTTTTCATTAAAACTTGTTAAGTGCAGCGAATACGAGCCCTCCATGCTACAGTACATAACATGCCTTCAGTGAACCTGGCTTACTACTAGTACCACTAAAACCTAACACTTTTTCGTTACTGTATGGCACATCCAAGACCTAGGCCATAATAACTGGTACTTCTAAAGCCTGGACTTTCATTTCGACTGTGGACACAAGGAACCTGGAAGGCTCAGCCTAGCGTTAGGCGACGAATCAGACCAGAGTTAACCGTTAAACTCACAGCCTAACAAGTAACATAGTAACAAGTAACACTAACTAGGCCATTACATAGCAACTTTTCGTACTTTCCTCACCTTCAAACCTCTGTTTTCAAATGGCAATGCAAGCCAAGGCATCTCACCAAAGTAAGAATCGAAATCTTTTTGTTCTCTGTCTGAACTCACAAAAACAATCTCCAGCTGATCTCCCTTAGGCGACTTCTTGAAATTCTGGTAAAACTCAGCGAGTTTGGGTGTGAATGCCCTGCAGGGGGGACACCAGTGTGCGGAGAAGTAGAGGCCTATCACCTTGCCATCGCCCGAAAAAGATGAAACCTCTACCTCAGTTTTCGATCCATTTTGCACGGTGGTGCCGAGAAGAGATACTACAGGGCTTGCCATCGGTGATGTTTTATTACAGAAAAATGAAGAAAAACGGTGTTTTTTTTACCTAGGGAGTTGGAGAACCCTTGCGAAGAATGCGTCGGACACACAGTCTCGAACGTTCACATTTCCTGACCTTGGCCTAATCAGGCTCGGTCACGTCTCGACAAATATGTACAGTCCACTCACTAGTAAAGATCTTGTAGTAGGGTAGACAGGACACGCACTCGGTCTTGTACAGAAGACGCATTCCACTGAGGTAGTGCCATATTTAAAGGGAAATAGGGCGTTTGTTTTAGAGACGATATCCATACTTTTTAAACCAATCTTTGTGGACAAAGAATGATAGATTGTTCAAAATAAGGAAGGACAGTAGCCTTCTCTTCAAGAAATAAGCTCCTTACAGAGAGAACTTCAGCGATTTGTTGCTCGACACTAATTTGTTCACCCAAACTTTTCAAAATTCAAATGATGCATTTTCCATTACTCATCACATGCATAATGTATTGAAGAGATGAAACTTTGGTAGATGTTTATTACTGAGACTGAATGGTTTAACAATGATTACAGCCATTTTCTTTTGTATGTCATGTTGTGTACTCTAAACGCCCTATTTCCCTTTAAACACAGTCGTATAGAACATACGGATCTTAGATCTCTATATACGGCTCTGGATTAGCAGAGCCATATATAGAGAGGAGCCCTCTTTTGGTGGTAGGGAAACTGAAGCAGTTGTTATGGGAGAATCATGGATTGAAATTTAAACTATTTCCACTTAAATAAGGGGAGATTCATAACTTACAGATTGAAAGAACTGACAAGAGACAAAAAGGGGAAGAGACTTGGCAGAAGCAATACTCATTAATGACCAGGCCACCCGGTAATCCAGCGATTTTCTGCAAATGACATGTTGCTTAGTCAACATTTCCTTCCCCAATGTCCATTTGTTCACTTTCTTTCTGACTGAGCAAACACTGAACAACTTTTTGCAAACTGTCCAAATGACAACTAATCAAATCCTACCAATTCAACCATTTTCTACAAAATGTCAACTTGTTCACATAGAAATACAAATTGCAGGATGTGACAACTTATCACTTGAACATTTGGTAGAAAATCAGAAAATTTAGAAAGATATGGAGAAGTTTATATTCTGCGAAAAATTGTTTAGATGCTCACTTATAAAAAAAAAGTGATCAAGTCAACATTTTGTAGAAATTGTTGAATTGACAGGATGTTATAAGTTGTCATTTAAACATTTTGCAGAAAATTGTTTAATTGCTGATTGCAAAAGAAGTGAGCAAGTCAACAACTTGCAGAAAATTTTTAAATTGGACAAGATATGATAAGTTGTCACTTGAGCATCTACAGAAAATTTTTGATTTGCTCACTAAGAAAGGAAGTGAACAAGTGGACTTAGTGCACAAAATTTTGGAAATATCAAAACATTATAAGTTGTCAGTCGAACATTTTGCAGAAAATCTTCGAATTGTTCAAAAATCACAACCAAGCAATTGATCATTTTTTTCGTTTTTTTAAGGGATATTTCTTGTTTGCAGAATATTGTCAAGTTATGGGGCAAAAATGTTCTTCTTAACGGCTACTTTTAAGCATCCTTGTAACAGTGGCGGATCTAGGATTTGGGGAAGGGGGCAGCAAGGGAGTAGGGTGATCCAGTCCTGTCGTGACTACCACTCCTGATGTGATGGGACGGACTGATTGCAGTCCTGAGAGAAGGGTCTAAAGTGTGTCCCACTGACCTCCCTATCCACTTTGGAAAATTCTAGCTAACATAGGATGGGCTAGATGCGAAATGGTGCTAAGTTTGATTACACTTCAGGAATTTGTTTCAAGTTACGGTTTTAAAGTTTTTATTTTGCTTGGTAAATATTCATTGTTAGAACATAAACCTGGGTAATTCAGGATTTTCGTCCCTTGTACTTTGATCGAAACTCGATCCACACTCCATACACCTTTCCCTTTGCACCAACCGTCTGTGCAACTGTAAATGTTAGAGTGATTTGTATTCTGAGACTGATGGGGAAGAGATCTAAGCGGGGTCACCTCCTCTTAAGATATTTTTAACAAAGAAGTCTTTCTATATGCAAACTGGTGCAATTATTTGAGGGTTTTTTTTTTTGGCCTGTAATGAATGAAAAATGTTACAAAATTTACAATGTAAAATGCAATCCAAACTTTTGAAAAAGAGATCCTGCCCCATAAATCCGCCCTGAGGTATGCAATATTTTGCACTGAAGCTAGAAACGGAACCCATTAGCCCGCACCATGACAATGTATGTGTGTTAGTCATGCACGAACTCTGACTGCATTCGTTCTCGTTTTCACTTGTGCATTTTCAAGGATTAAAATTACATTTGCAGTAATTCTTGGTGCTGCCCTTGTTATACAGTGTGAACTGTTAGTAAATTTCAGCAGCATAAAATATTTGCTTGCGCCTTTCTTCCTGCCGATAACTGTCTTAATGTGAAGATCCAACCCCTCCACCATCCCGACAGCTGTTCACGTAGCCAGTGACGGTGCCAGAATGTCAGACTTGGGGGGGGGGGCAAACTGAGGGCAGTGGAAAATGTTGGGGGCAAAGATTTTCCGAGAAGAAATTCTCGGAAAGAAACCGAGCGCGAAGCGCGAGACCGTGCGCGTGAGGTCCAGGGCCCACCCTTGGGCCCCTTGTGGGGTCCAGGGGCAAAGCCCCGGTGGGGGTCCAGGGGGTGAAGCCCCAGGAAGCTCTGAGGTTTTAACATATCTGGAAAATTAAGTCCCAAGAGAGATATATTATTTATTTTTATATTATTATTTTTTTTCGGTTGACCGTACTCCAAGGTTCCCAACTTTTTTCTTTGGGAGTAACATTTCACATTTACGCGGTGCCACCGAGTACACACACACAAACACACACATAGGCTACATACACTTCCATTCCAGTCACTTTATTCTATAAAAATGTGCAGTACTTACCAATATTCTTTGACAGTTCAATTCAACAACGACATTCCTATATTTAGGAAAACAACCACCTACCCGCCCTTCCCTTATGCTGGACGGTAAACATTCCAGAGAAAATTGGTCTGACCAGGCTGGCCTACTTTTGAAGTGGCTACCGGCAGGATATGAAAACTGGCAGCCTGTGTAACATAAATGAGGCATTTATCAATCATGGGTCCCCTGAAGCTGTTCTTATTCAGTCCAATGCCAATAAATAGTTTTGTGATTAAATTAATTTTGGATGAGTACAAGATCTGATTGGGAAGGGTGAGAGCAACTGGGGGGGGGGGGCAACTGGGGGCAAGGAAACAATCTGGAGGGGCAAATGCCCCCTCGTGCCCCCCCCCCTCCCCCGTAGCGCCGCCACTGCACGTAGCACTATATGTCCCCTTCAATGATGAACTTGGGTATAATTTAAGAAGATGGAATTGGTTCCATGGGTTTGATTTCAGACGAAACTTATGAATGGCAACAAAAAACATTTAATCACTGTGACGAAAGATCTAGCTATAGCCTCATTCAATAAAACCGTTGAGTATTTTATAATTTGAAGATTGAGGATCAGGAAGCCCCAGCATATGGGCTCATCAAGGATCCTATACCATAGGTATCTCTACCAATTCACGAAATTACGCAAGAGAGCCAACATAGTTTAACGTCTGATAATAATTACTGATTCATCCCAACAAATGATAATTCTGATGGAATGGTGTTTCTTAGTACACCTTGGGGTATCCACCCTAACCGAGGTCATTTTTTTTACATTTCTGTTCACCCTCTGCAACTACACTTTTCACCCTGCAGCATTTCATAAGGGGCTAAGAAAATTTAGAGTTTTTTTCTGCATTCAATATAGCTTTTGTGTTTTGTGTATATAATCCAGCTCAGTATATCACGGGTCCACCTAATCCGAGCCAGAGTCCATTTCGATTTAGCTGTCTCAATTCCGTGCCAGTTCTGAGTCGTACCCCCAATCGACCTCTATGACCGAGCCTAGTTCGAGTCCAGACGACACCGAGTTCGAACTGAATCCATACCACCATAATGAAACGCTCATTAAAATATGTTATTAACGTTTTTCCGTACGAAAGGTCTAGTGAGTACCTATGGTGCAGGACAATACTACTATTGACTTACCCTGAAATGCTACGGAGACAAATCAGCCTGAGAGAAGTACCACCAAAAAGGACTGAAGGGAGAATTCCTTCCCCCAGAGTTAACCCACTTAATCTGTTCGAAGTTGATCAAAAGAAACTGAAAAGCGCTGCTCACCTTTTGAGTGTTAGACAAGTCACAAAATTGATTTAAACTTTATCTAATTTTTGCTGAAGTGAACTCCGCTTGACTCGACTCCGGAGTCCAGTTGCAGTCTATTCCGGCAAGTTCCGATTCCAGGACCCTCCACTCCGGTCCAATTCCGAGTCCAGGTAAAACCGGACTCGAGTCCGAGTTTTGAATCGTTACATCCTTAGCGGGTATACTGCTGCACCCGAACCCTGTTTGTTTCTTTCTTTTTGTTGTCCCCTCTCTCAAAAGTTTTCAAGCTCTCTTGAACGTTTGGAGTTCTTTCCTGAATGGGTGGGAAAATTGGTTAGTTTCAGGCGCTAGGGAGTCTGAATGCTTTCTCCATGATTTTGATACGGAAATGAAACTGCTCAGGCTGCTCCTACTTCTGGTTTTTTGATATACCTGATGTTTACTACGGCATATGTACTGATAATGAAACCGACAAGTATACTGGAACTTTACCGCTAACGTTGTACACTCTTCACTGTTTTGCACATACACTAGCCTAACCTGTACCCACAGCTGTCGTGCCCCTGTGCAGATGAAGTTATGGTGTGGCCAACCTTAGGCCCGTATCCAGGGGGTCAGGGGGTTCGTCCCCCCCCCCCCCCCCACAAGATCTGGAGTTCCGCTCAGCTTATGACAGTAGGCCTACATTAGGAACATATATAATGAGTTTTAATTTGTTGGTCATAATTGTCGGGTAAAATGTTCCATTTGTGGTAAAATCGACCCCCCTCCCCAATGAAAAAGCTGCATGCGGGCCTGCAACCTCCCCCCCCCCCCCCCGCCTCCACCAGCATATCTCTCAATAGGCAAATGAGTAATCCACTCACGAAATTTCGAAACTTCCAGTAATACATAAGGTGCATGTGGTTTTCCAACGAGCAAAATGCTGACCGTAACCTTTCCAGGTGCTTGGTTGCCAAAGATGGGAAAGGCGATTTCCTGGGGTGTCTATAAAAATTCTAGTATGCTGCGTTCCAAGTGATGGTGCCGTCTGCCCAATTATTCTACAGTCCAAAAACCTGGGTGCACAACTGCAGTGGCAGGCTATAACTTTGTTTCAAATGATCCTCCATGATCTCAGTCATTTGCCAACCCCCTCAAAAACAAACTTTAAGCTATGGTTCCTGCTTGAAAGTATTGTTTAAGTTTTGTTCAGAAGAAGGTACGGGTCACTTTTTGGCACACAACATAAATAACGATGACATTTTTTTAGTCATGAATAAAATATGTACTCTTTCAGAGTGAATAAAAGGAATTCGCCGGTGGTAATGTATGTTTCCACACCTGTGTCTTTGAAATAAAGAATACTAAACCGAGAAGACTAAAGAGGCTGGGAAGTGAAATTAACTGCAATCTTCAAAGAGGCATTTACATTGGAAAACTACCTTGTTGGTGGTCAAGCGCCAATCCATGGTTTCGATCCGGTTAAATGATGACATTAATGCTTTTTCCCTGCACTTAAACTAAGCTAGCTCCTCAGCCACCCCGTCCAAGAGTGAAAAAAAGGTGGGTTTCGCGGCTACTGTTTATTGTTCTGTTTTATACTGGCTTTCAGGGCAGCCATTTAGTTGGAAAGAACATTTAGCCAGTCGGAAAATGTGAACCATCACCCCTCCCTCTCAAAAAAATAACCTTAGCTACGAATATGAGAATATGTTCTAGTACATGCACACTTTTTTAAAGGGGAGAAAGAGGGTGCGAATACAAAACAAAAGTGAAAAACATTCTCCGCGAGATTTCAAGTTACGTAAAACTATTGTGATCCACTGCCCCCATAATACTTATTTCTCCAGCCAAGACAATCATGCCAATAAAGACAACCGATTCACATGTGAGTTAGAAAATATGATTTAGTTTGGGATCTTTTCTCTTGCTAATACGGGCGTCGGATTAAATTGTGAAATATCAACTGGAATTTGTTTTGCTTGACAGAGGTGACGGAATTGAGGGAGTGTGGGTGGACTTAAAGACTGTGCACCCACTTGTCACAATTTTATTCTGAATTACCCCAGGTAAGGTCTACGGATAGATATGTTACCAAGCAAGGATGGGGGGGGGGGGGGTGGAATTAATTCTATATATTCAGCTCAAACTTAGTCCGTCAATGGAAAAAATGTGTGTGTAGCTCCCGTCCAACGTATTTGCCAAGTGCTCGAGGGATAAATGATACATAATTCAAATAACACATGGGATATAAATTTGAAGTCTTATTAAATGGGGAATGCAGTTTCCGGCTATCTGGAAAACTTGGAAGGCCATACATTTTATTGTACGCCAAACGATGGTGGCTCTCTGCTTATATAGTCCTACACTCACGAAGTCCCCCTCACTCCCTCCCCCCCCCCCTTACACCTCCCACTCCACTATTTTTTTTTTCCGTTGTGCCTTTCCTCTTGTAAGCAAGAAGAGTACAAATATACTTTCAATTTTGAAAGTTAAATTTGATTTCTTGTTAGCATATACATTGCAATCTTGGAGCAACTACCTCCTGTCCTGGATCAGACCTCACATTCTCCTGTCCAAAACAGTCTAGATACGTCCTTGTCCGGAGGTTTTGACCTTTACAGGATGTAAAGGACGGTCCCCATAATCCACCACCCGGCCAACTGCGTCTTTACCTTTTCGTTAGTACACTTTGCTTACATCTTTTTAGTTCCAAGCCCAAATAGTTGTCAAGTGCATCAAGACAAATGTAAGAGGATGCATAATTCATTATTTTTCTCCATGAATTTATTTTTGTCCTCAATAAATGATGAATTTCACACATGAGATTCATATTTAAGAGTGGATACATGCAGTTTAAAACAACCAGGGAGTGCCGTTTCCGGCGATCTAACGAGTTTGAAAAGCCAATTTTATTTTATTTTACGTTAAGTGCCTACCTATTGTGGCCCTTCCTTTAGATAGTCCTGTCGTTACTGATCCCGACCCCCCACCAACAAAATCTTTTCGCCCAGTCCCGCCTGCTTATGTGCAGATTGAAGAGCATCAGTATGTAACGCCCTTAAAAAACCACTCTGACCAAAACTGCTAGCGCTCTGGTGTCTACGACCATTATTGAAGAGACTGAACACCTGTATTCCTTACTATGTACTATTGTACTGTTCAGTAGGAAGTTTTGGTTGTCATATTGCTGCATTGGGCTACTGTAAGTACTACTAAATATCAGTTGTTACGATTTATGAAACAACCGAACTACCTCCTCCAGCTTAATGTAACAGTTGTTATAAAAGCTCCCTGTTGTATCTTTCCTCTCTGTGGAACGATTGCATTCCCCTCCAAATGTGGGTACCTTCTTTCAAATTACAGTTTTCTCATAGGTTACTTGGTGTCTTCTTTCATAAGTCGACTTTAGTGTTTTCCTCAAATTTAAGGAATTAGGTTTTATTGGCAAGGACCTATAGTACACATGTAAAAACGTAACGAATACAAAATTCTCCACCACTTTTGAGAAAAACGTATGGTAATGTAGCCTTATAAGGTGACTACCTCTATATAGAATACGCCACTTTCATTTTAGTTTATAAAACTTTTCTTAATTTATTATATGAAACGAGAAATAAAAGGCATGACAGGCTTAGCCTTAATTTTTAATGTCACACATTTTTAAAACTTTTAACAAATTACATACATTTCACATGCAGTTTTCAAAGGCAAAACAACTTTGTAATTCTGACGAGTTGCTTCATCTCACCAAACTGTCACTTACTAAAATGTTGACAATGTTGACAAAATATTTTAACCTAGTGTCAATGTCAAAAATGTCAATATTCCAAATATTTACAACTGAATATTATCACTAAATTTCAGATTTTTGTCATTTTGGCGAATTAATTGGAGCCAAATTGTCAGTTTTACGAAAATTGAAAAGGAGGGATTTATCGCAACGACAGGGTGATCAACCTGTTGCGCCCGCTACGTTCGCGACTAACGCAGTTGCGCCCTCTTGTATCCTTGAGAACTCGTAGGTTGTAGTTATTACTGAGGTAATTTGTAATTTGAATTGCATGAAGAAGCTTTTAATGCAATTTATTGTTTACCAAAATATGCATCTTTAATGAATATTCAGTTAGTTTTCCGAAGAAAGATTGCTTTCTTGAGATCCAACATTTGGACCTTCTACTATCACACCTATAAGTATTGCCACCACGTAGGACACAGTAATGCTAGCTGAACTGTAATATATCTGCAAGTTAAACAGAAGAATGAAAACAGTTTGTACAAGCAACTGGCAAACAGTGGGAGGAGGGGGGGGGGGGGGTATGACGGAGATGAAATTTCTCTTGCTCAAGTACTTCGTGGAAAATGTTTGAAACAAAGATGTCAGACGAAAAGAAAATCCTCCGCGCCATTTGGTTTACAAATATTGCACCAGTTTAAGGTATTGCAAGATTTTTAAGTGTAGTTTGTTTAAAGTCATATCCATCTATTCTAGTCCTAGAATCTATGCAGCTCCCTCACCCCAATTGCAATTTCAATAGTTTGCACTCTCTAACTTTCTGTTTCCACTTGTTTACTGCCCTCTTCTGTCCCATTGGATATATCGCCAATGTTGATCATGAGCTATGATGTGTCAAACAACCTGGAAGCATTCGCGTGAGATTCTCTTTTTTTGCCTTCAGACGTTGTAACTTCATATCTATATTTGTGATGTATTAACAGGATCATTGAGATGGTAATTCTTTAGACTAAACACAGGTCTATCAAAGTTGGATGAATCCAAGCATGATTTAAGAGATGTTTAAAACCAAAGTTAGCTTTAAGTCTAGGGCAAAGTCATTGTGATTCTAGATTCAAAAACGCATTTGTTACGGTATTCGGGGTGTATTTAAGTCATAATGTAAAGGGCAATTCTATTGATTAAACACAGATCTAAAATTGAAGTTGGATAACTTTTCGACGTCACTGATTTTAGAAACTGCCATAACAACTACATTGACATATTAACTACATTGCAGAAACACAGTGTCATTATTGTACCTCTTTCATCAGGTGTGTGACTGTGACACATGTAACGCCTAGTGCTGGGGTGCTGGGGTGCTGGGGTGCTGGGGTGCTGGGGTGCTGGGGTAATAAACAACAAGAAGCTAAAGACAGTTGTGGGTGGGGCTTGAAGTATATCCTTGATATGATAATTTGAACTGAGTTGATGAGTAAGCCCCTATCCGTCTTTAAATCATAACATGCATAATAGTGGTATGTATAAAAACCATGTACATATATTTGGAAGTGTACTTTTGTTCAAACATTACTACGGAAGCTAAAAGTGCCATCCAAATAAGAATATATTTGCCCCGTAACTTGACAATTTTCTGCCAAATGTATAGATAACAAGAAAATATAGCAACAAAAAACGGAAAAATGATCAATTGATTAGTTATGTTACTTGAAAAAGTAAACAATTTTCTGCAAATTGTTCAAATGACAACTTGTCCTATCCTGTCCTTTCAACAATTTGCTGCAAATTGTCCACTTGTTCACTTTTTGGCTAAGTGAGAAATTCAACAATTTTCGGCAAAATGTCCAAATGACAACTTATCGTATTTTTTCAACTCAACAATTCTTTGCAAAATTTTGACTTGTTCACTTCTTTTCTGAATGCGCAATTAAACAGTTTTCTGCAAAATGTTTAAATGACAACTTATTACATCCTGTCAATTCAACAATTTTCTGCAAAATGTTGATTTTGATCACTTCTTTTTATGTGAACAACTAAACAATTTTCTGCAGAATCTTAACTTGTTCATACCTTTCTAGGTGAAAAATTAATCAATTTTCTGCCAAATGATTACTTCATTCTTTTCAAATGACAACTTATCTCATGCTGCAATTTCTATTTCTGGTTTGGGAAGAGAACAAATGGACATTTTTCTGAAAATTGCTGAAATTAAAAAATATAATAAGTTGTCATTTGAACATTTCTCAGAAAATTGTTCAATTGCTCACTTAGTAAAGAAAGTGAACAAGTAGATTTTTTGCAGAAAATTGTTGAAATGACATGATACTATATGTTGTCATTCAAAACTTTTGCAGAAAATTGTTCAATTGCTCACAAAGAAAGTGAACAAGTCAACATTTTGCAGCAAATTGTTTATTGACAGGATGTGACAAGTTGTTATATGAACATTTTTCAAAAAAATATTGAATTCCTCACTAAGAATCAAGTAAACAAGTTAACATTTTGCAGAAAAATGTTGAGTTGCTAAGATAACACAGCTGAACAATTGATCATTTTCCTGTTTTTTGATGGGATATTATCTCGTTACGTAGACATTTGCTGAAAATTGTCAACTTAAGCCGCAAAGATATACTTATCTTGATGGCACTTTCAAGCTTCCGTACTAGAGTCACAGATACTAATTATGAGAACAAAAATAAAGATGACATGAAAGACTTCCGTTTCAGGCTACAGTTACGAACATTGTGCCCACCAAAGTAATCTCACTAAAACCTCCCCGGGCCTAGTGTGTACCAATAATTTCAATACATTGCACTGACTCATCACATTATCATTCTAAATTACAAAGGGCGTGTTCAAGTGCTCATGTCGACCTAAAGATTTTTAAATTTTAAATGGCCACATGCCCGAAAAGTGAGAACGGCATATGTTAGTCAGACTTATGAGGTCTCCTGAGGAACCCTAGTTACTCACAGGATTGCTTTCATCATTCCCTTGCGTTTGAATATCTATGGCCTGTGGCTATATACATTTATGGTGTTTCGAATACATGTCGCTATGAATATTTATCACAATCCATAGATGTAGGGTACGTTTTGTGTGTAAGCTTGATGTCACCAGGAATTTAGAGTGGGGATCCTCCGGAAAACTGTAGTGGACTCCGTCCATTAACGATTGAACGGATTGAACGCAATTTAATACGTGAAGTATTCTGAATATAATCAATCCACATTGTCACCAATTTTAAAAGATTGGTGTTTTCCTTATTAATTGAGAAATTGAAGACACGAGATCATTATCCCACGACTGGCCCGGGACACCCGGAAAAGCTGATTTGACCATCGGAGGGAGGGGATCAAAGCGAATTTTTCTCTTATGCGCTCAACATAAGGTGGCGATTCGCTTAGATAATCAGGCCAAGTTGGTTTTGACCCTAGGGGAATTAACCCCCCAACCACCACCTTCTGAAACTTCTCTTGCATCTAGTCCACTTTATATAAGCCTAAATTTTCCAAAGAGAAGGGGATAAGGCACCTTCCAAGGATGGTGATCTGTTATTGATTCCTTCTTGTTCATACCACTGTAAAGACTATCTAACGCCTTCTCCCTCCCCTTCACTGATGTCACCCCGCTTTCAAGAGACTTCGTCACGTTACCTTGAGAATTTTTTAAATAAACCAACACCACCTGGAAATCTACTTACGCCTGGTTACGTGTTAGACATACGTTTGTACTTGCATGACGCAGGTTTCCTAATTAACGCAATAATTCTGGCACGTAAAAACATAAATAAAAAAGGAGCTGGAAAATGCCTAACTACGCCACTGCAAATATGATTTTGTACTTCTATGGTTAGTGCTCACTTTATTGTTTTGTGTGCATACCTGTTTATTGGCATAGGCCTATTGCACTGAGATGGTATGTTTGCTTCAAATTACGATATTGCAGCAGCAGAAGACATTCGTCTCAGATTCATACTGTTTTTTTCGTTCATCCAAATGCAAAATGTGTCCCCAAATTCCTTTTTCTTCGAAGGGGCCCCTTCGAACCCGCACCTTCAGAGATAAGTGCGTATTTATTCCCGTGACCCCCACTCATCCTAATGAGGAAGTTTCTTCGTAACCTAGCAACAGTAGCCTAGTGTACTGCTCATGTACTGCGCGCGTTTACATCCGATTAGTCTCAGACTCACGAAGTCTCGTTACCAGAATGAGCTAAACTTCTGTTAGGAACAGAACAAATAACTGCCATCATGTCTGTCAGCTTAGAAGAATATTTCCGTACCACCTTTGAGGATAAACTCCTCGTGTAAGTACATTTCATTTCGACATGATAATTGTTTCTAACAAGAGCCAACTAGGCTAAGGCTTTTCTGCCTGAGGATTTAACGTTAACGTATGTACCATTTACACGAAATGTGTGTTTCCCAGTCTCATAATCATATTCAGACCGACGTCTACAGCTTTATTGACCCGCGGTTTAAGTAACGTAACATGCCTTAAACGTTGTAAAGCGTATCTATCCAAATTACCATTTTTGTATCTCAGTAATAACTTGTTGAGCCTATCCTAGAGCCACGAGCTAAGAACCTATCCTGTGTTCTCCGTGCAGGCAAGTTAGTGAAACAAGTAGGCTAGGCCTAGGCTACACCTTGAATGACAAATCCCCTAGAATGACGCACCCCTAGATTTTTCTGAAACAGTATTATTTCCGACAATCTAACCTATTTTATTGAAAGCAGAATGACATAATGCTGATGAAGCCTGTCACACTTCTGGTTCTTTGATAAGGATTTTCCACCCTTGCCTATAGCCTAGCTAGGCTTTGTATCCTAATTTGAAATGTCCCCTCAACAAAACCCAGAATACACCTTAAAATACTGCCATCTCTAAAATGATGATCCACCTGCTAGACATAAGTTTTCATGATACATATATACGTCATGGCTAATGCTACTCTGTCATTTGACTTTGCTTATGACTCCACAAAAGTTACAATGAACAGACTAGGCCTAGTCTAAGTAGCCTACTGTATGTCTGACCATAGCATGGATGTAAAAAGCTTCGCGCATCAAACGTTACAATCTTGGAATTTCTAGCTGCTGGAAATTCAAAATCCCTACAAATCTAATTACAGTATCTTGTTTTGTAAGTCTAAAATTCAACTTTACTAGTAATTTGATCCAATATATTATGCTATTAATCATATCTCAAAATATATTTTATCCAACATTTACTTGAGTTCACAATACAATGTAAACCAGCCAAACTTTGCGCACCTCATTAACGTTAGCATGACATGACTAGCATGACTGCCTGTTAAGCATGACTAAACAGGCAGGTTTTTTAGGTTTGGGTGAAGTTTGGCAGTTGGCATAGTTTGCTGTATGCACTGTACAGGGTATAACTATAAACTAGACTTAAGTCTATAACTTACAATACCGCAGGGTTGCCAACGCTCATCACATGTATATTGACTTAAGGCCAGGTGAGACTCTTACATTGAACCTTATGCTCATGCTCTCACATTAATGGTGAAATTTCATAATTCCTATTTCATCAATGACTAAATATAATTAAAACCAGATAATTTTTGATGCATTACCATATTTATGGGACAAAATCAAGATCTCCTTTGTCAAAAATTTTGATCCTGATGATGATTTGAACCATTGTCCTTGTCATGCCATGATTGTACCGTTGCTCAGATTCTCTTCAATATCCACCAATCGGCGGACATTTCAGCAGCATCTATTAACTCCCAAATACCACAGGATTGATAAGGATGCTTTGATACACTCTCCTGCAAAGCTCTGCCTCTAGTCAAGACAAAAGTCCTCTTTGCATTATCTGTTCTGTAAAGGCAAATCGCCCTGCCCAAAATGTGTGAAAAGTACTACAGTATGTAACCAGAATTGTATGAATGAAGTAGTAGTAGGCATGTAGAAACAAATTTTAAAAATTGGTAGTTATCACCTTATCGGCATAGGCAAATCAAATAGTGTGAAAACTAAACTCTCCACACCAGGTGGATGTAGGAAGGGGGTCACCTCCTAAACCCCCCATCCCTTCACTTGGTCCAGCTTGGGCAATTAGCTCCCTTGCACTTATAAATGCTTCTAGTTTAATTTCCCTTTCAACTTTTCTCCAATGTTTGCAGCCCGTAAGTTTCACATAGGTCTATGTTTGATGTTAGCTGACATG
The DNA here is from genome assembly GCA_021234535.1 of Stichopus chloronotus. Taxonomy (NCBI): domain Eukaryota; kingdom Metazoa; phylum Echinodermata; class Holothuroidea; order Aspidochirotida; family Stichopodidae; genus Stichopus; species Stichopus chloronotus. Next base: position 15,041,590 of record CM037841.1, on the reverse strand, counting down.
CAATAATCTATCCAGGGTTTTATTCTGGATGCTCTTTTTGTCATATCAATGTATATCGACTGTCAAATAAGAAGGCCCTAAAATGTTAAAAGGATATACAAGTGGGAAAAAGTGAAATTTCATAACAGTGTGAGAATTTCTTCCTGCTTAATTGTCAATAGCCATGATAAATTTACAGCATGTTCTTGTTTTTAAGTAATGGAGTTTAGAACATATTTCTGTATTCACAGTGGTGTATTGCACTGTAAACAGTGATTAAAGTATGTTGCCAATTATCACCAGCCTAACATACTCGTCTTTGTTCATAAGTTATTGCTGTCTGAATGCAACATCAGTCAATAATGATCTTATAGGTATCAAAGTATATATCTATTATCTATACTTCTATAGTTATTTAACATTTACCCTTTATCATTATACGATGGCCCATTAGTGCCACAGAGAAAAAAAAAATAAACCACTGTATCACAGAGAAAAAAAAAACCTACTGTACCACAAAGAAAGAAAATTAAACTACTGTACCACAGAGAAAAAAAAGGCTAATCTGTCATAACAGATTAAATAATCTGTCATGACAGATTAAATAACGATTAAGCCACTTTAATCTGTTACGACAGATGATTTAATCTGTTATAACAGATGATTTAATCTGTTACGACAGATTATTTAAGCTGTTACAACAGAATCTGTTACGACAGCGGTACAGTGGTTGAATTTTTTTTTTCTCTGCGGTACAGTTCTTGATTTTTTTTTTCTCTGTGGTACAGTGGTTGAATTTTTTTTCTCTGCGGTACAGTAGCTGAATTTTTTTCTCTGTGGTACAGTGGTTGAATTTTTTTTTCTCTGTGGCACTAATGGGCCATCGTATCATTAAGACTTATCCTACCACTTTCTTTGTTGTCATATTTCTGTAGAAAGATGCCAGAAAGAGAAGATGATCACTTGACGCCAGCTACACGGTTACTTGAGAAGAGGCGAGAGATGTCTGAAGTGGAATCTGCTCTGAGTGCTCAAAAAGAGGTTAAGACTTACATGATACGCAATACAAATTCGAAATTCACAATTTGGTGTATTTCTTTGGAAGGCTGTGTCAAGGACCCTAACATCGTAGACACATTTGCTCAGTGCTCGTCTCACATTCGGAAAGTTTATTCCATAGTTGAAAACACTGGAGAGACAAGAGATATTATACTGATCAAAATAAAGATGTAGAGGGAGAGAATGAAAAACTGTATCAACTATCAAATCAGATGTCAATGGATTTTTAAGTTGGTATTATTACTAACTTTCATGAAAAATAAGATGCCACTTTTTCAATGAAAACCAAGTTGAAAATTACTTTTTAATAGTACTTTGCTGAATGAAATTAACTTACTATTGGGCTGACTAAAAAAATATAAAATTGATGTGTTTATTACTTGTTAGTTGCATATTTTCTGTTCTTTATTGATGTGCTATAGCCATTCTTTGCCAACTTTAGTAGTAATGATTTTCTGTTTGTCATTACTTTTGTTTCTATTATTGCAGGAGTTTCAGATGAAGATGGAGAGTCTCCAGCAGAGACGGGAAGAATTAGAAAGGAAAGAATTTCAGTTGAAGGAGTCCTTGCAGAAATTTGATAAGTTTTTAAAGGTGTGTATGAGAGTGCATAATTTTGTAATACTGTTTATTTTGTAATAGTGTCAGATATGTGTCTTGTAGGTTTCATAGTCGCGGTATGACTGCCCCTGCTGCGGATATCCCAAACGTTAACGATACAGAATGTTCCTGTTACCATCGAGAGAGAAACGAATGTGGACGATTAGAATTCCATTCATTAATTGAATTGACTGGCACACACAAATTTGATAAATCAAGTTGATGATGATGATGATTGAGAATTGCATGGAAGCAGTAGTACATGACCCTGACAGGGAAGAGCAAGGCAAAATTATGATGCCACAGTCCTGCTTATTATACTTAGTGCATACTTAGCTTAGTGCATGTATAGATAACATCTAAAGCTTTGGGACAAAAAGGATATGCATATATCCAAGTATAATTAATTGCATAGCAGTACCAGTGGTGGGAAGTGAGCAATATTATGTAAGGTTTAGTCACCTGCTATCAAATTGCTGAGAGCACTAATGGTTCTTCATAGTTGACTTTGTGCTTGTAGACATAGATCTGAGACTGCAGTTTGCTTCTTGCTGAACATTGTGAGGTGAAGGGGGATTTCATACTGGATGTTGGAGCTAGTATATCCAACTAGCCATGTTTAAACTTATGAAAGTCTTTATTTGGAGTTTTACCCACTTCCATCATAGCTAGATATAAAAACGTATCATTCTAGTGGTGTGCTACATAAATGCTACTATATTGAGCAATGATATGGAAAGTCTTCAAGCTGAAATATACCAAGCAATTTTTGGGAGAAAAACTGGGACTTGACCATGCTTGCACATCAAGTTATATCTTATTTAACCAGCTGTTGATTTCAAAATGCCATTACAGTTGCTCAGAAGCATATTGATGTCAGGTCTGTGACAATATTGTGGTTTTTCAAATGTCTGTTTTTTCAGGAAAATGATTCCAAGAGAGCAAGAGCTGTTAAGAAAGCCCACGATGAGACTGATCTGAGAAAAACAAAGGAGAAAGAAATAGCTAGGTAAACTAATCTTCAAACTCACAAACAGTAAATACTATTATGTGTCAACACACAGGGCATTTTGGTACATTGGTTATTAAGTGATCGGTACATTGGTTATTTAAAGTCATGAACCTCAATGCCATTTTAGTATTTTTTTTGTAATTTTTGTTTTGCAACTTTACTGCCTCTGTCTTCCTCTTAATGCATGATTTACAAGCAGCCCAGTTTGACTTATTTCCAATTATATCATTTTCAGTGAAAAAAAAGGTGTGTTTGCATTTTCCTTTGAGATGAACATTGAGATGCAACCATTTAATTTCCATGCTAGCATTTTATCATTGTACAACAAAAATAATGATAAAAATGACACTTTTTGTCTCTTTATTCCATTCATTTCAATATTGTTAGATTAGATTCGGATATTGGGGAGCTGGAAATGAAGAAAAAGAAGTTGATGAAGCGTCTTGACAAGCACAGAATCTACCACAGATATCTGGAAAGAACATTAGAGGGTGCAGAGGAATTCCAAGAAATTCGTGAAATCATCGCAAGATACGAGACCCTAGTAGCTACTCATCAGGTGACATTTTTGGACAACTATTTGGACAACTACTGCTTGTATTGAATATGCTCATGAAACTTTATGCAGAACTGGTTCAGAAGAGTAATCATATATGAAACAGCAGAAAGGTTCATTTAGTCTGTGTTCATTTTGTAGCAGATCATCAGTAATTATTCATCTGTCTTACATTGTTACATGATATATTGCATTGTGATAAGGTATTCTGTTGATAAAGTTGTTAAAGGTTAACACTGATTCAGGTTTCAAAGGAGGAGTAGAAAATAGTGATAGTAACATTAAATGCTGCTCTGGGATGTCTTTCCCACAATAACCAATCTCCTGCTGGAATTGTAAATAGAAATTGATTTGACATAAAAAATACCTTAGTCAACAGGAATTTGCAGTTTAAATGTAATTTATTTCCCTTAAAAGTCGGACATGCACTTATAGTAAATTGGAATTTAAATTGCTTCATCTGCAAACTGAAATATTTTTCGTCAAAACGTGTTGTTTAGCTGTTTTGTAATATATGCAAGATCCTTGTAAACTGATCTATTGGAGGGAAGGTTGCACAGGAAGCTATGATAAATATCAATCTTTTCCACAACTGCCTAACCTCCTTTCCTTTGAACTGACTCTCTAAAGTTGTTTAAATGGTTATTTTCAAAAGATTTAAATCCTTTTGCTTTTTGAATCACTGCAAACACAGGACACATTCATAATACCATCAGTTTTTCACTGTGTAGATTTAGTGACACTAACAACAAACAGGACAAACTTTGTAATGAATAAAAATGATACAATAACAAAATAGAACACATTGAAGCAAAATGTTGTTAATAATTTGGCCTTAAACATTCAATATGTTAATTATGGAATGCCAAAAGGGAAAAACTAATCAGTAGCTGCGTGATTTTAAGGGGTAGTGGACAAGTGGCGTAATTTTAAGTAATAGTGATGTAAAATGAGGAAGTAGTGATGTAAAATGAAGTAGTAGCAATGTAAAATGAAATAGTAGCAATGTAAAATGATGTAGTCATGGTGTGATTTCAAATGGTAGCATGATTTGAAGTAGTAGCAGTGTGATTTGCAATGTTAGCCATGTAATGTTTGTTGGTTGCTTGATTTCAATCAATGGGACTCTTTAGAAAGTTGTTGGTCATGGCCTAATAGATGAATGTTCATATAATTGCTAGTAACACTAAAAGTAAAATTAAAATGCCTGTGTCTAAAATGACAACTAAAAAGAAACATATTTCTCATGCTATTAAACAGCCATGTATAGGACTTCTTTACTTTCCCTATATATTTACACTGTAACAATGATAATATAAAACTGCTTTACCTGCTTCAACAATAACTGCATTTCAATGAAAGGTGATCAGTCAATTAGGGACAAAACGATGATCAATTTAGCTTAAATTTTGGCTGGCCTTTCTCAACCTAGAACTATATGTTACACCAATTAGCCTAGGCATCTATAAGGTGTAATCAAGTTAGGTAGAAGATGACATGCTGTAAACATGCAGGTAAACATATCCTACATATTTCAAATTCAGACCATGCTTCTTAAGTTTTGGAAGATCCCCAACTGAAATCACGCCACTTTTGCTTCATTTTACACCGTTACTGTTTTAACTCATGAGGCTCCTACTTCGAATCATGTGACCATTTGAAATCACGCTGCTACTACTTCATTTTACATCGTTACTATTTCATTTTACATGGCTACTTGCTCATTTTACACCATTACTACTTCGTTTCACATCGCTACTACTTCATTTTACATGGCTACTACTTTGTCTTACATGGCTGCTGTTTCATTTCACATTGTTAGTACTTCATTTTAATCCGCTGCTACTTAATATAATGCCACTACCACTTAAAATCACACCACTACTGATTCGTTTGCCCTTTTGGTATTCCATAGTTGATAGCAGTCTCTGAAGCCAAAACTTGAAACACATGAAAGGTTCACTGTTTGCTGTGTTGAGCCATACATACAACTGAGGTGGATGCTTATAATACTCTCATTCACAATCACTACTGCAGCCTGGCTTCTTCCACTTTCACAGGCACCAACTTCATTTACTTGCAGTTGCAATCTCTGTGAGTGCATCTGAAATTGGCATCATCCCATACTCTTTTAATGAAAGTTATATGACATTTTGTATTATCAAAACTCAGATATTGAGTCAATAAAAGTGATGAGTTATAGATGTTGTAGACTGATATTGTATTTTGTGCTTATCTTAGGATCATAAAACTCCAAAGATGCACACAGCACAGTCTTGCTGCTTATTATCCAGTCATGATTTCATTCTACTTGTCAAAATCATCAGAGAAGAAATCAGAACTATGCTGTTATCTTCTGTTTTTCATGTGCCAAACAGAAGTAATATTAATGACTTGTTTGCATATTAGAAGTCACATACTATAACAAGTCAGAGTGGTTTTGTAGTCTCTGATTTTTGGTGGCCTCTATTCTTTGTCCTTGATGATATCACTTCAGAGCAAGTAGTTTTAATTTCAGCCCAAAATGTTCACCATTGCCAAGGCACTGCTTACATTTGTCACTGAGCCAAGGTCAATGTGTGTAGTTATGCTTTCAGCTGTTCAAAAGAACTGAGTTGAGTGGAAACTAATACCTGTGCAACAACCTTGACATAAGTTTTTACTTTCTTCAACATACCTGAAGGGGTACTTTTTCATGCTTTGTGTTTTTCTTTCCTATGTCATCTTCAACAGGACCTCGTTGACAAGTCAAATCAAACGCAGGACGCGGTTGATTACGAAAAGAGTCAGCTGGTCAAGTTTACAGAAGATAAAAACAATGAAATTCTAAACTTCAACAATCAGTTAGCCATGTTACAGACAAGATTAGACAAAGCTCAGAGTGAAGCAGTCAAATGGTGAGACTTTAATAGAAATAAGCTGTATTATCCTTTGATCACCTGCAAACATTCACATGCAAGGTCCTATTTAAAATAAATAATATTTAAAATAAATAATTGCATGTAATACTATTTTCCCTTTTCTTCAGTACACTTTTCTTATCTATAATTATATTGCAATATGAGCTCTGTGTAATTTAGTGGGCCAAGGGGTCTGGATCTTAGCTATTAAATGTTGTTGGTTTTGATCTGGTAAAGTTTTACTTTGTTGATTGTTGTGAAATACCTTGTACTGCAGTTTAGTTAAAAGAAACATTTAAAATGTTTATCTTATAATTGCAATGTTTGGTGTAATTATTTCAAGATAACAGACACTTCTTTGTAGTAAGTGAAATTTATTGGATATATCAGAGAATTTGAGGGTATTTGCCTTCATACTGTGTTGCAGTAATCTTGCTGTTGTATTTATTGGCTTCATTAGAGGATCTGAAGGTTGTTTATACCTCATAGTACTCTCTAATCATGTATGCTTTTAATTTGTGCCTTCATCAGGGAATCTGTTTGGACTCATATCAAGAACACTGCAGCCAAGAAAACCCTGTTGCTTGGTAGAATTAAGATGTAAGTACCTGCATCATCTAATTCATTAACATACAACACCAGTTTACTATCAACAATATATACATACATGCACCTCTTTTCTCAAGTAACCAGTGATGCCACTCATGTTTTTTCTTTCTTGTGACAAGACTCATGCAATGTATGTGACAGGTCACCAATGCTTTTAGAATGAAGGTTTTGTCAACTAAAGTAGTACATGCAGTAGATGTAGATGCTTCACTAGTTGCCTGTCATAAACCAGTCTACAGGACCTACTGTAACTTTAAGGAAACAGTAGCAAGAAAATTAAAACAACCTGGTATAATTTCACATTATGAATGGAGTGTATTATAATAATTTCAACAATCATGCCTTTTTTTCAGGGCAACACACAATTTGTTCCAATTGGTCAATAGACATTTGAAACAGTCCAGTTCTGTCAGTGACAACACAGTGGAACAACTCACTAAAGTAAGTCTTTCTTAGTAGAGTGACAGTAGAGTAACAGGTTAAGAAGTCATTCTTTGGTAGTGCACCCATTGGTAATACCTTCTGCTGCTCACAGTTTATGTATGATTAAATTGAATTCATTGGTTGTTAAGAAGCCATTGACAGTGCACTTTAGTAACACTACCGTATGACATTTACCTGTGTGGGACAATTCACATGTTAATTCATAGACTTTTCTAGAAATTGAGAGAATTTTAATCTCCACCCTTCCAGGTTATATCCTCTCAACTCAAGTTTGTTTTTGCCTTTGATGGACTAATTACATAATTCATAGACTAAAGATCCCAATTACAGATATGGGGTATCACGACACGAGATACGCGTCCAGGGAAATCAAACATCATTTTTATAACATGTGCAACTTCAATTTTTTCAAACTTGGTAATAAAATTGGATTTTGGGCATGATTTGTGTGAAACTTAGTACTTCGCAGTTGAGGCTGACTTGTCAAGCTTTTTAGGAGCTCTGAAAAGTGACGTCATTAGTGGATAACAACAAAGCAGCTCTTTGATGCTGCACTTCGCGCTGCAGAAAACAGCACTATGCTATATTGCCCACACAGGCTTATGTACGGTTGCGGCGCTACAGTCACTACTTGTACTAACGTTAGCCTATAAGGTGTAACGTTAGTTGTGTACTAAGCTCACTTCAAAGAGCGTATTTTATGGCCTACTTCATCCTAATGTAGAAAGTCTTTCATGCAAAATGACCAAAGCATGGTGTTGTTTATGACTGTAGCAAAAGAGCGATGGTAGGTGGTATTCTTGAATTCCAAGGACAAAACTAGCAATGCCGCTGTAGCTCACACAATTTGAACTGGGGGTTACAGCCCTAGGTTCTGACACACTTTTGTTCCCACACCCCATGTTCTGACACTCATATACAACACATTCATTACATCAGGCACCATTATGGGTCCCAGCTATGATGCTCGGCGTAGTAATGACTCATTGATCAGCCGCTGCTGTCAGAATTTAAGTGTACATGTCAAAATATAACTGTGTCGGAACATAGGGTTGTCGAAACTTAGGACAGTCACTGAACTAAGTAGAGGTAATCTTTACTTGTAGCATTGCAAAATGAAAGTACAGTACTTGAAAGGTGACAAAATGTTACATGCAAAAAGTAACCAGTTGACACACTATCAAGCCTATGACATTGTCATATGCCAGTGTAGTATATTAATTTCAGCATGTGATGTTGAAAAATGGCATTAGGTGTACCAGCTATGGTCTGTAGAGAAGGTTAAAACTCTTTTTCGCTGTGTGATATGTAAGGATGCAATGGATAATGTTAAGATCCTGTCAGAGCTGGCTTTGGCTGGATCTAAATTAAAATGTGCCCTGGACTAGATTTTTGCAATGGTTGTAAAATTAGCATGCACATGGTTTGTAAAACAAAACACTGCAGTGTTGATGATGCAACAAATCAACTCTGTTTACCAACCTATCTTAAAGTGATTGCGTGCATAGGCAAAAAGTAATAACATTGAAATTTCATCTCCAAAAGTTTGGTAAGGCCTTTAATTACACCATTCAGACAATCTGGGAAAATAAATAGGTTTCAGTTGGTTAATTTTGCCATATGATTTCAAATTCTTCTAACATATCGACAAAAAGTGTAGAATACGATAATGTAGTGGTTGACAGTTTTCATTCAAATCAAAGGTGTGCTTCTCTGAGCAAGCCAATGGGAAGTATACTAGTATTAAATATTCAGTTACAACTCAGGATCACTGACACCGCCGGCAAGTTTGTGTTCAGTTCGTAGGTTATTTGTAAATACAGTGTTTCCTTTCACCAAATGCTACAATTCCCGATACCTACCAAGGAGCTACTACTTGAGTAGTATGTTTTTGATACACTGTACTGTTGCATATTCATTATGAAGGCGGTTATACAGGTTTAACAGGTGACTGTTATGAAGTCTATTGTAAGCAAAATTTCTCAGATTTAGTGGATGGTAAGTCATTACAAACAGCCCTGAATTTATTGGATAGTCAAATGTTAAAGTACAATAAAATTGTGTAGTATTGAACCAAAATTTTGCCAAGATATAATGTGTTAATTGTGAATACAAGTACCGTAGGCCTATACCAAACATTAGATCAATGTTAATGTATTGGTTGCCCTTAGTTAGACAAGTGAGAACAGATCTGAAAAGATGGCAGCTCACCATGAAAAATTTCCTTCATTAACCAAAACAATTATGCCTACATGGAGCTAGAGGATTTCTGATCTTACTTTTATGTAGATAGTAACTAACTTTAAGATTCTGTCATACATGTACAGAAGAACAGGAGAGACATGAAACTCTTAACCAGCTCTTTCCAGTATATGTACACCACTGTTTCATACATAATGGTAAGGTAATGTTGCACTTACTTGGGCTGTAACTCCTCATGCAGTATCACTTGCTTCTTTGGGTATCTTCTTCACATTTTAGCACCAAGCAACCTTCCTGTCTGTCACTTTATCCTTTTTAGATCAATCTTTTCCTGAGACTTGCTAAATTGTAATGTTAGACTGCACAACAAATATTTCATGCAACAATAACATTGGTATGCGTATGTACAGTTCGGAACATCTCGGTTATTTTCAGAAATCTTGTTTTCTATTGTTTTTTTTAACAATTTTGACTGAGGGAGGGTGTATGCATTTGAAATATAGAATATTCTTTGTTACAACTTACAGAGTATAGCTGGCCTCGCAAGGTGGATCATGATGCCATATCTTTAATAGCTCAGAGTGTTAAAGATACCCATTTCATAGCTCAGATAGTCAAGGTCCCATTTAGTGGCTCAGACTACTAAAAATCCCATTTGTCTCAGAATCTTAAAGATCCCATTGGGCAGCTCAGAATCATAAGGATCCCATTTAGTGGCTCAGAATGTTTGAGGTCTGCTTAATGGCCCAGAATGTTAAATGTCCTGTTTAATGGCTCAGAATGTTAAAGGTTCTGTTTAGTGGCTCAGAATGTTAAATGTCCTGTTTAATGGCTCAGAATGTTAAAAAGGTTCCACTTAATCGCTCAGACTGTTGAAGGTCCTACTGAATGACTCAAACTGTTAAAGGTCCCATTTAATGGCTAGAAATGTTAAAGGCCCCGTTTTTGATTCCTTACCGAAGGCAGAAGGAATCTATGCGATGGTGATGTCGTGTGTGTATGTGTGTGTGACGCCCTGCTTGTAAACACCTTATCTCAAAAAGGGTAACCATGACGGATCTCATACTTTGTGTGTGGGTTGATCATGGTGAGTAGATGATCCCTATTGTTTTTGGTGGAGGTGAAAGGTCATTCGAGGTCACCAGAGGTCAAAATGTGAAAACCTTGTAAGGACAGTATCTCAAGAATGGTTACTGTGACTGATGTTATACTTAGTGTGTGGGTTGGTCATATTAAGTAGATGATCCCCCTTGTTTTTAGGTGGAGGTCAAAGGTCATGTGAGGTCACCAGAGGTCAACCGCTAAAAATCTTGTCAACACAATATCTCCAGAAGGATAACTAGGACTGATGTCATACTTAGTGTGTGGGTTGCTAATATTAAGTAGATGATCCCTTTTGTTTTTGGTGGAGGTCAAAGGTCATTTGAGGTCACCAGAGGTCAAACTGTAAATATCCTGTAAACACAATATCTCCAGAGGGGTAACTGTGACTGATGTCATGCTTAATGTGTGGGTTGGTTATATTAAGTAGATGATCCCTATTGTTTTTGGTGGAGGTCAAAGGTCATTTGAGGTCACCAGAGGTCAAACTGTAAATATCCTGTAAACACAATATCTCCAGAGGGGTAACTGTGACTGATGTCATGCTTAATGTGTGGGTTGGTTATATTAAGTAGATGATCCCTATTGTTTTTGGTGGAGGTCAAAGGTCATTTGAGGTCACCAGAGGTCAAACTGTGAAACCCTTGTAAACACAATATCTCCAGAAGGATAACTGTGACTGATGTCATACTCAATGTATGGATTGTATGTACTAAGTAGAAGACTGCTATTGTTTTTGGTGGAGGTCAAAGGTCGTTTGAGGTCACCCTAGGTCAAACCTTGCTAACACATTATCTCCAGAAGGGTAATGTTGTCTGATGTCATACTTGATTTGTGGGTTCCCCATACTGGGTAGGTGATCCATATTGCTTTTAGTGGATGTCAAATGTCATTTGAGGTCACCAAAATAAAGGTTATTTGGGGTTAGAGGCAAATGTGTTGTTTCAAGAACAGTAACTGCAGTAACTCTCATACTTGTCATGTGGATAATTCATGTTTGTTATAATATAACCATGTCGCAAGGAATCACAAAGCCTGTGTGGCTTTCTGGTTATTTCTTAGAATGTCAAAGATCCTGTTTAGTGACTAGGAATGTTAAAGGTTCTGAAAATGACTCAGAATATTAGCGGTCAGGTTAATAGCTCAGAATGTTAAAGATTCCTTTTTAATAACTCAGAAGGTTAAAAGTCCTGTTTAGTGGGTCATGATGAGTTGGCACCTGAGATTGCTGCATGGTAAGACTCATTAAGAGAGAACATTTGAATGTTTTGTAGGTTATTAATACCAAGCCCATTGTGCATCATAAGCAAGTAAAAGCACTGAGATATCCTGTTAATGCAGTGGTTCATGAAAAAAAGGACATGCTTGTCAACAGATTGTAACCCATCCTAAGATCACCATGGACCATAGCAGGATTGATATTAGAAGTGGAACTATGTCTTGACAACATTATGTCTTTCTCAAAATATGTTCCTTGAGTGCCATATGATACAATTCCTTACACTGCTTACACCTGAAAACAAAGCCGGCAAAGCAGATTAGGCTGTGACCTTGACAGGCATTTCCCATTACCTACTTTTTCAAAAAATAGTAGCAGAGTTAATTCATAGCTTAATAATCAATCACAAGGTCTGGATCTATCCACTGTAAGTACCTAATTTTGATGATCAATCCAAAGGTGTCCTCAATTGATCACTGATAATGCACTTGAAATGGTTGTGAACAGAAAGCAAAACCAAACTATTAAAGTGTGTCAGTGTGACAACCCTTCTTCCTCAAGCTGGGCGGGATCACAAGGGGAATCCAAGGAGATGGCCGTATTCTGTAAATGTCTGTCACTATGAAATCCCAAAGGATGATTTGTTATTGTGATAGCAAACATGTTTATGTATCGTGTAAACATAACCTGTGTGACTGTGTAAGGACTTCACATATTTTCACACAGAACCACTGAGCCAGTATTAGCATAACATGAATGTGACTACTGTACCTGATTAGTGTATCTGATTATGATCTAGTTTAGAGTAACAGATTGTTGTGTCTGCTTTGTCAGCTGAGATACACTAGTTTGTAGTGGATAAGAACATAAAGTTAATCATTGTTGACAGTTTCTTGTGACCAAAAGTCGTATTTCACAATATTCTGTTTTAGAAACTGAGTGCACCTTAATCATCACAGAGGATATGCTATTAAATTCTTTATTCTTCTGCCAGATTCAAATGTTCATCATGGACCTCACTCAGATTACCACAGAGATTAAGAGAGCAGAGGCAGTTGGAACCACTGCATCTGGTGTCTCCAAGGAATCTTAGATGTCCTTCTTGTGGGCATACAACGGTCAATGTTCACCTTGTTCGTCCCAGTCGAGGGGAGATCCTGACCTCCAACAATGCAGACAAATTTAAAACTCTCAAGTTGTGATAGAATTGCACCTTCTTGATAAGCGTTGCAGATTTAAAGGTTTGCATCACAGTTCAAAGAAAGGTATAAAATAAAAGCATTGTAAGAAATTGAAGATAGGGGCTTGTAATTATTGGAGAGGTCTCTATCATCAGCATCTTCATCCTTGAGTATCATTTACAAGAGATTCTGGGGGAATGGGGAAGTAGTCATTTATGAATATCAAGTTATGAGAATGTATATATAAATTCTGTACTGTGCAATAGGGTGGAGAATATCAGTCTGATATAGTTGTGATTAGTTTTGCTCATTTGATAGAAAAAACACCTGTCTTATTCAGACACCTGTCAGACACCTGTCTTATTCAGTAGCAAAGTGGTTTATTATCTTTTCCATATAAGTCATGTTTTCACTTTCAACCTGGGAGTGATAGACTTCAAACTGTCAGACTCTTATAAATGTAATGTGCCATGTGAACATAACAGAATGTAATAAAGTTACGTACCAAAAATACTATCATCATTCCTCAGAATCAAGTTAACCTAAACTCATGCAATCTGATACCTTAGTTCACTATCAGTACTGGAAACAACAGGTTTTTACATTTCTCACAGCAACCATGTGGTGATTGTGGCTGGTACAAACATACTGTACATATGGGTATGTTTAAATTCTAGGTGTCCTGTAGCCTGTGGATTTGCTCGTTTTTTTTAGATATTACTTTCTGAGGTACTGATGTTATCTGCAGTTAACAATTCCCAGCTTATAGCCCTGTTTTTTATTCTTTCTGGTACTACAGTGATCCAGTGATATCAGAGCCAATATTGATTATATAACAAAGAGGACAGATTCAGATTTGTGGAATTTCCTTTATTAATTTGAAGAGCAAAGATGACTTTTAACGCCAGTTTGTAGCTGAGTTACATTTAATCAAAAAAAAGATACAGATATGGGATAATCATTAGTGACTGATCGTTTCCAAGATTCATCCTCATGTCTGCACGTAGTAAAACTGAGAAATCTGACTAAAAAATCAATTATGCAGATAAAGCAAACTGTTTTTTCCTGATTTTATCATGAAAATGACAAAACCAAAGATAAAGCGGTGTTCTTCACACATTTTCAAGAGAGAAGTGAAGCCATGCATGAAGCATACATACAATAACAAAGTGATTCCCAGGGAAGGATTTAAGGGGAGTCAGCATCATCTTCAGAAATGTTTGATAATTGAGATTCAAAATTGATGATACTTGAAAACAATTCCTTGCACTTTTTGAAATGGCAGTAGCTTATCCTCAAATTTTCTTTGGATAAGCAGAACTTTTGTGGATGGTGGGAAGGGGGGCAGTTGTTATTTCAGTGGGGTTGGTCATTTTCACTTGGAGCTGGCAAACTAAACTAAATTTCCCACAGAGAACACTTTCATGGCAACCACACCCTACTCACCCTGTGCAAAATAACCATAATCAAAACAAGCTTTAGAATATTTTAATACTTTTTTCCAAAAAATTTGAAGACATATCTATCCCATTTTATCTCTAATCACTTCCAGTAAATGAATGCATTTCGAAGAGACTTTCTGCTTTATACAATGTTTCAGTTTATGCCAATTGGAACCAAATAGAGCTGAACGTAATATACCTTTAACTAATGTTTCAATGTGGCATGCTGCATACAAAACAAATGGAACAAACAAGGAAAATATTGTGCAAAAGTTAGGTTTTATATAAATGACCATAAAGTATCTATGTGAGTCATGAAGCTGGATGAGTAATGGTCATGTACATGATGCAACTTTGTATGTTGGATCTAGTAAGAGGCACAGTATAGTTTTACATGTTTCAAAGCGTTAAACAAAGTGTGATTTTGCATTCAGTACATACCTCACAGAATCCTTTTAAAAATCATTTCTGTTTTTGAGTCATGATATAAAAAGGTATCTCTGAAAATTTCCATCACATTCACTAGAATCAATTGTTGATAAATATTCTAATGAAGTCATTCATAAGCTCCTCTAAACAGAGTGTCAAAATTGTATTACATTTCCTGGAACATCAACTGAATAAATATAACCTGGTATCTGTTTCTATTTCGTGGGACAAAAGCTTTGAGGAGACACCAGACTGAAACTGTCAAACCAGAGTCCTTTCAAAGAAATCTCCCATCAAGTTACAAATCAGTTCCAGTTCATAGAAGATACAATTGGTTGATTCAATTCATGTAAAGTTCCATTTACTTTGAAAGTCTTTCTCCATTATTGGTGCAACACTATGCTATGTATTTTGAGAGATTTCTCCAGATTTTTAGAGCTTGAGAAATGTTTATATAGTAACTTGAGAAGATGAACAAGTGTTGTAGATAAATTGGATGTTTCAGTAGTACATTTTGCTAGGAACTATTTACTGTAAGTGTTTATACTCCGTGCTTTAAATTTAGGCATAACTACTTCCTTTAATGCAAACTTAGTACAAGGGCTATAAGAGTTAATAGTTTTAGTAAGATTATGGCAAGAGGTCTTGGTTGACATAGTGTGTCTCCATCGGTACCTCACAAACGTATGGTTTTCTGGCTCTGCATTGGTGGTCATTCCACAGACCTTCTGTCACAAAGTTGATTTCAATGCAGCCCTCTAAGCCATTATGGTTGCTGGGCTCCCCTCGTCTCCAGTTTTCAAATATCCAGGGCTCCCTGCTCAGCCATACAAACTCATCTGAAAAAAAAAACAATATGTTGATAGGCAATGGGTCTTTGTAGCAGCTTGCATAATTGCTTTCATGAAAGTGAACTTACAGTGTTGCTTAATGCCCATCCCTTCACTCCTATCTGAGGTGAATTTAATATATACTCTCACAGTATTTTTGAGGTGGCAGAGATAAATATCTCTTCTTGCCCTTTGTCTTTGAGCTCCCTACCCTTCCATTACTGTTGAGATAGTTGTAACATGTTTGACTGGAGGCAAAGTAACTGGATATTGAAGGCAACATCATCCCCCCCCCCCCACCTACACTTGCTTGCTCTTCAGTAATTTTTGTTGTCTTTATTGAGACACAAAAATGTTACGAGAGGTGACGTTAGTCTCATTGCTATTGTTCTGTAATATCAACTCACTGTAAAACTTCCAGCGTCCACCATTGAGTGCCGTAGTGTATCCAATATAGTTACACTCCAGAGGATCTGGATCAGTCCATGTCATGAATGGATCCTCTCCAAGAATGCCGACCTCTATGACGCCATTGAGGAAGGTTATGTAGAAACGCACATCGAGCCTTTGATTCAAGATGTTTGGAGTATCCACCTCTACCTTAGACTCACATCCCTTACAACGCCGGATTGCTGATTTGGTGTTAGACCAGCCACCAATCACTGTTAAGTGCAGTATGTAAGAATGATAGATAACTGTAATTATCTCAGTGCAGTAGCATATTCAGAATTTTGTTATAATGGGGGGGGGGGGGGGGGAGGAACGATAGATTGTCGTCCTAGAGGACAACTGCAGAACAAGCCTACTTGAAAACCTGAAGGGGACGCTAAGTAGGCCTATACAGACAGCTGAAAAACTGGTACATTGGATCCATGGAAGGTGATCGGCAGGCGACCCCTACCTATTCGCGATGTGTCCAATAAAAATTAACGCCATATGTAAAATAGATATATGTCAGTGTCACTGCTTCCTACAATTTTCCCCCTCTCCCTTCCTGGTCGGGGACCCACTCCCCATATGTTGGTTAGATTATTGGTTAATCTGAACCTTTTATTACCAACAATCTTACCAATCTCATACATATCCGGGGTGTCTCTGTCGTAAGTGCTGAGAGAAATGTGAGCGTTTTTGCGAGCTCTAACACTGAATTCAATCCTGTGGATGCCCACGGGCATTTCTTTTCTGATGTAACGGAAAGCGTATGTAGCATCGGTCCTTTGGAAAGCTGAATCTAGGTTAGGGAAAAATAAACAAAGTTAGAGAAATAATACATATTACATGGGCCATCAAAATCTTGTTGATATTTAATATATTCATGATAAACGTTGAAGTCTCACCAAGTTCGCATTTCACAAGAAAATATTATATGTGTAGGAAAATTATATATGTCATATTCCGCCAGTATTCGCAACACTCACAAAGTGATGTGTTGCGTAGGCCTCCGATCCATGCCCTTTCGCCATTTGTCAAGCGAGTGACGAAAGCATTTTCTTCGACATCAGAGATGGAGACAAGGTGTCCATAATTCCTTTCGCACAGTGCTGCAGCGTCCTCAAATGATTTTGGCTGTTCATAGTAACCATAGCAACTCTCGCCTCTCGGTGTGTACCATCGAGGATCGCATCTGCCCTCAAACTGAGATTCTGAAACAAAATAGGTTGTACTTATCATTTTATCACGTGTCTAGATTAAATTGACGATAGCTAACACGTGTTTTTGGAGTGCTGTATGGTGCATACGGCGCGAATTATTAATTACGATAGTTGACTACAGCCCAAAGCTGTCAAGTATTAGCCTACATGCTAACCTGCGTAACATTCCACACCGTCTCCTGTGAATCCTTTGTTACAATAGCAGTCTTTGAAACTTCCCCTCAGCTCACAGACGGCATTAACGCTGCAGGAAATGTTGAAACATGTGTAGACTCCATCAATGCACTTGCACCTGAATGTGCAGTCCTCATTCACGTGAACAGTTCCCGGCTAAAAGAAGAAAAATCAGTCACGAAAATAAGTAAAGCCAGCATTCTGTCCTAGGTCCTAGATATGACAAGAAATAATTTTAATGGTTAATCAATTTACCCCTCCTTCAACTTCGTTTACCACTGCTACACCATATCTTGATTTTATCCCCGCTCCAGCATGTCAGCACTGTCTTGCCCTATGTAACTATGCTATGTCTGCAATCGAGTGAAATCACATCTTAGTTACTTACGGTCAGTTTTAACTATGTTACCATTGCAACTACTCTCCAGCTTTCCTAATTTAACCCACTTCAAGTTAATCACAGTCTTTTCTCTTCCGCTATACTAAATGATCATAAGTTATTCATATTTTGAGCCTTGTACCTGAACGATACCACCATTTGGGTCAGGACACCTGCACTGTGAGAGACGCACACAACGGTCATTGTCAAGAACGTATCCCGGGGGACACTCGCATGTTTCTACGCAATCCATTGGGCAATGACTGTGTCCGTCGGGGCTAGCACAAGTCTTTGGACAACCGGTATTACAATCTCCGTACGTAGAATTAATCGGGCATCTCATATCTGTAAAGGAATGGAAGCAGTGTTAGCCTCAATCATAAGCATTGACCTTGAATGAGATTAACATAGCTAAAGACTGGTCCTTAATTCATATATGTTCCGTCGGTCGCAGTGAGAGAATACATCATTATTTTTGTTGGTTGTACATTATACTATTTTTTTAAATCAATTTTGTTGACACAAAATGATAGATTATCAAAACTAAGACAGGGCGGTTGCCTTTTCAAGAAATAAGTTTCTCATATAGGTAGAATTCAGTCATTTGTTGCCCTTGAGTAATTTGTTCATCCAAACTTTCAGACATTTAAATGATGCATGCATTTGTCGTAACTCATCTTATGGATAAGGCTTTTTTTCTTGGAAAGGAGGAGGGTGAAGCTTTTGCAGATGTTCAGTAATGAGCATGAAAAGTTAATCAATGATAAAGGTGATTTCTTTGTATGCCTCGTTAGTGCATTTTAAATGCCCTTCCCCCTCTATCTTACCACAATCGGGCACTAAGTTTCTCCAGTTTCGGGGACTACCTCCTGCATGCTGACATGCCTCTACGTAATGCATCGCACTGTCACACATGAACTCTCTGTAAGGGTATATAGAGCAAAGATCGAAGAGGCAGGCTTCGTAGTAAGGGGTGGGGTCAAGGAAATCGTAACACTGAGAGAGGGGACCTAAAGAAAAGAGAGAAAAGGATAGAAGGAAGGAGAAATAGTTGTGAGTGAGAAACATTAGAGATATCACCTCACATTAACAATTTAGAATTAACACATTAATTTAAAATATATTGTAATTATGCAGTATTTAATGACACTTAAATTGGCAATTGGCCAATCTTTGAAGTATGGACCGTTAATATTACGCAAAGTAAGACAATGAAAAGGTGGCCGAGCACCAAAGACGTGACTTACGTGTTATTTGGTATCCCATTTTAGTAAGGAGAATTATTTTTATTTTTATAAGTTACAATTATGTCCATTCCTTTACATGTATTGCAATTGTTGCAATTGAATTACAAATGTGTTCATTCTAACAAGTGAACAGTATTGCAGGGGAAAGGATATAGTTGCTAGTACAGATGATTTCGGAAAATGACACACTACTTAAATATGGGTCAATATTTTTTGGAGTTTTGAGAACAGACAGTTGATCAATGTACCGTTATCAGCAACAAGGAAGTAACAATTATCCTTAGCAGCATCAAATGCCTCTGGATTTTCTTGGCATGGCTCTGGGTTTAAAGGTGCCTCTGTGGGACAGAAACCAACATTCCACTCGTTCGCAAAGGCAACAGGAGAAGTGACCTGCAGATGGTTCAAGAAGCAATGAACTAACTCTGTGAGAAATAAAACTATATTGTATTTAATAATAAGATTTAATCATAAGACCAAAATGTGTCATATTCATGGAAGATTAACTTGTAAAACGTTTACAGTGTAATGTATAGATACTGCAAAGACCTTATACATTTGGTAATAGCTAACAAACACCGTACATTTCTTCACATATTGCACTCCGCACTCCTAAAAGTGATTCCGAAATTTAAAAAATGATAATTTTTTTTTAGCGCAATTTGCGTTTTTGAAGTTTATTCTGTTTTTATTAATTTGCGAATAATATTAATTTTTTCACCCCAATGTATAAAACTTTTCGGCAAATTACAACTGTAAGTGTCTTTAACAAATTATTAATTAGAGATTAATAATTCGAAAATAATAACCAACCCCGATAAACATGCATACATCACATTTGCAAACTTAATTGGTTCTTGCTATATGAAATCTCAACAATATCAGGTAGTTCTTGTGAACGTTGTTCCAAACGGACTTTTTCAGGGATCAAAAGGACTTCTCCATAGAAAAGCGTTGAACGTTTTACGCATGCAGTTTGACGGGTTCATCCGCCAAGTGACATTATATGACTGCTGACTGCGCTATTTGCAGTTAGGCCTATGATCACGTCTTTTCAGTGTGCGTGGAGAGCGTTTTAGTTCGCAAAATCACGCATTGGTCCAAACTCTACACGTATAGTCTGTATCAAGGGATAATAAAAATAGTTCGGTACGTTTGTTGTATATGTGCTCGCAGAACTCAACAATTTCCTTGAACCAGGTCGAATGTTATTGAATGTACTTACAATGTTTCCATTTGGCAATTTGTACTCATTAGTCTGGTCACCGTCAGCATCTCCGCAGAGACCACACAACTTGCCAAAATACCACGATGGTACTTCAATCGATGCCGATCCATTTCCTAATATATTGTACTTGATATTAACACCAAATTCTGTCATTATCATCTGTGAGTGAGAGAGTTCACATTAATTTGAAATTATTGTAGATCAAATAAACTGTTAATATGACCACTGTGGAAGTATTTAGGCAGACTTTTATCGTCAGAGTCCAAAAGTCTACCCTTACTTTAAACAATGATGATTTAAATGACATCTTTACTGTAGTAGTAGAGTTTTAAGTCAGATGCATATTCTCACTCAAAACAATGTATGGAATGGTACGTATCAGCTCTACTGTAAAAATAATTTAAAAGAAAATAATTTGTAAACACTTTTAGGTTTCGTTTAGTTCTGTTACATCACCCCCACACGTCTCTCCGTGTCACTTAATAATATGTATTACATTAATATCTCAATGACCAACCGTAGAAATGGGGATATGATGTATTTGTAATTTCAAGAAAATGTAATTAAACATGCAAGATCATTTGTGCAATTTAAACATTACATTGGTTTACTATACGCTTATCAACAAATGGTCGCATAACTGCCGAACAGTAAACTTTTTGGGTGATTGTGAAATATCAGAAGTCATGATCAATTAAGCTTATTGTATCAGTAAGTCCATAATCTGAGAAGTTCGTATTTACGGTACAAATTTCACACAACGTTCGTTCATATAAAATTTGATAGGTCGTGATTTTTGGCACACTCAGTTTTGCTTTAAATTATCAAAATGCCACTTACGAGACTGGGATAACTGTAAGTTATTACAACACTGCCATCGTCTTCAATATACGGGTAAGATTCGACGTAACTTCCTCTAACGAATGCTCGGCCAGTGTTGTCAAGCAGGTAACCTCTGCGATTGATAGCTAACCGTATGGATTTAAGACTACTGGAGCCATGCAAGTTGACTTCATTGTCACCAACTATTCTGAAAGTGGGAAGACCACCGATCCGTCCGCATGTCTCACTGAGCTTGTAGCTGCACTCTCCCGAGAAACGATACATGACATTGTCGTAGGTGTTGTAGTGAGGGTCACCAAATATCTGGCAGTGTTTTGGAGCTGGACATTCAAGAGTATAAAATTTAAATTTCGCTAAAAAGTGATGACAAGAGCAAAAAAAGTTGAAGTTTGCAAAACAAAATACGGCAAGCCGAGAACTGACCTTACGAAATGTATTGTTTGTCCAAATGACAGATTTCGTGATCTTATTAATTTCCATGAAACACTCGTAGAAACAGCTGTAGAAACGTTATGTGCATCTGGCGAGTGTGGTGATTCATACATAAGAAATAAAAAAGAGCGCAAGAAATGCAATGAAGTGTTGCGATAAAGTAAATGCTTGGAAAATATTTCCAATTAATGATATTATAGTCCGAGTGCAATTCAAATTTAGTTTCTTTACAGTGACATAAGTCAGTACTGATGTAAAAAAATGTGATTACCAAGTTCACAGAAGGTTCCATTTCCAACATAACCTTCGTTGCAAAAACAGTTTCTGACTCCTCCACGAATGTCACACTCTGCATTTTCATCACATAGTAATTCTGTGCATTCCAGAGTTCCGTTACGGCAGAAACACATTAAAGTACAGTCTTCAAACATGACTTCCTCCCCTTCCTTAAACAGAAAAGTACATATTAAAACAAAATAGCAAAAACAGTTACAAACATACTCACGACATCTGTCAATAAGAAAGGTCAGTTGTCATGAAAGTCAACTATAGCTGAGACCATCACAAATGTACTTGTTTGGAGGTAGCAGTGCCATCTAGGCAGTACAAAAGCATTAACTTGGGGTTAAGACTGATGCAGCCTACAATTGGTGAACTGTATGCATACTCACAGAAACATATCCTCCGTCTGGAAGAGGACACCCGCACATGGATGGTTCTACACACATGGTACCATCGAACACCATCCCCTCTTGGCATTCGCAAGTTTCAAGACAAACCATTGGACAATCTGCCAGCGGGTCCTGGTCGACACATGTCGCTGGGCACCCGGTCCCACATGGGTTGTACACCATACCGACAGGACACTCAAAAGCTGTTTCGAAATCACAGAGATAAAGGTAAAGCTAAACTGCAATGCCAAGTTAACACCGGTATAGTAAAAAAATTTCTGTGTTATTTGAAAATCTCCTTTTGAAACTTACCACATTGGTTTGTTCTTGCTCTCCAGTCACCTGGTGTTTCTCCTGCATTGCGGCAGGCCTGTGCGTACTGCTCGAGATGGTTGCAAAGAATGCTGTCATCCGGTAGCATGGCGCAAAGATCATACACACACGTCTCATAGTAAGGATCAGGATCTACAACATTCAAACAATCTCGAAAAGGACCTGCAAGAAGAAAACAAATACTCAAACTATCAATGTACCAACTTAAAATATTTAAAGAGATCTTAGACGAATTGGACATTTATCGTATTATTATTAACAGTATAGTGTTCAGCTGCAGGATTGCACTGCAGTATACACATATATCCCACAACAGAAACCACAGTGTGAAATGACACTCAATTGTATCGAAATGCTGAGCCCAATAAATGTTATACATCCCTGACATACACACAATTGGAATTGAAAACTATTTTAAAGGTACCTCTCCTCTGTCTAAGTAAGGAACACAAAGAGCGAGCCTCTGGCAGGTTGGGTGAGCCGCCACCATCATCACATGGTTCCATCGGTATATATGCCTCACAGGTCTCTTGAATATTGACCACCCAACTGTTGGCAAAGTTATCAACCTCTGTAATCTGAGAAGTACGTAAAAGTAAATCAGTTAGAAACCTTAATGTTACTTCCTTCAAAATCATTCAAGGTGTACCTCTGAGTTAAATATAGATAACGTATGCCACAATGTTGTAACGACTCTTCCATAGATCGAGCCACAGGCAGGTCAAATGTGGTCGGGTCGCAAGACAAGTCATTTCCTACATTGTCCAAGTCAAGTAAAACGCTTTGGCAAGTCAAATACTTGATCCAGTCAACTCGAGTCACCATATTTTATGGAGACTCATATTAACATCGATATGCTTTCTTGTTAGTTCATTTCCTATAACTCCTTTGATATTGTTTAATGTAGCCAAATGCCTCATTTCTTGCCAGATGCGTGTAATTGTGCAAGCTTCTCTCCTTATAATGAGGACAAGCTGGGACAAGAAATGTTGCTTACAACTTGTTAAAGATTCACGAATATTCACCAATAGAAAAGGGCAACACATACTACTCTGATAAACAAGAGTCCAAGGGCCCATATCTGACCATGAACTCTTACTTTTGTAACATAAAATCTGTAGAAAAAGAAACATATTTCATGCTTTTATAAAATGGCCCATTCCAGCCATTGGACCCCAAACATGAAAGCATGCACCTGCATGGAACCACTTCCATAACACTAATGTGACCAACCATCAATAGTGTTACATACAATCTGTAAGAGAAGAAGTATTTTGCATGATTTCACAACAGCCCAAGGGCACTATGGTTCCTGGTACTTGAAATATGCACACTGTAAAATGATATGCCGGAGTTCATAAATATCAAGAAAGCTATTTCAATTAATGCAATGGAGTGAAGGTGTTGATTCCTGCAATGTACAGCAATATACCATTCAATTTACAAAGCACAAGCAGCTGTGAATCTTTCATTTAAAGCGCTAAAGAAGGGGTTCTCAGTGCAAATTGCAATAAGGTTTATCACATCTATGCACCTTTAAAGTCCACCCAACACTGACAGCATATGCCCTGGAGTCAATTCCTGGAATCTCGTTTCCACTGTACTTATTTTCTTTCATTTTGTCCTGCCCACCTCACTTGAAAGACATTTTCATGAATGCACACATCAGCACTGAAGCACGAGGACGTAAACTGATCCAGCCAAAACTTGTCTGGTGGGACCACCTACAATACTTCCAACAGCACTGCTGCTTCTTGATTCGATCATGAAACTGTACTTCGATCATGAAGCAGTACTTCCATGATTCCCTAGAGGGGGACTGGTGGAACATATAAGCATCCATAGCATAACAAGGTTTCCAGACTTTTGCCCCCAGTTCCCCAGATGACCTTTGACCTCCAGCAAAAACAATAGGTCACAACTTCTCAATATGGCAACTGCCTACATACCAAGTTTGGCTTTCATCTGACTTTCCCCTATTGAATTAGTGCGTACCCAAGCAAGTGTCACAGATGCACGCACACACACACACAATGTATTTCCCATACATGTATTGAGGATGCATTGTAAACATCCTAATTTTGAGACCTTTTACAACTATTAAGATTCACACTTTCGGTAATTTAGATTCTCTCAATATATCTTACTTTTAATTCTCTCGGTATATCTTATTTCTAATTCTCTCAATATATCTTACTTTTAACACCATTTTTGTCTGTCAATAAACATACCCTCTTGGGATGACCACTAAAGTAGATAGACTGGAATAATGCGTCTACAAATGGACAGTTCAAAAGTTAGTTGGGCACCCAATGACTGCTCTAAGGGGGGGGGGGTGTCCTCTCCCCCTTGGGGCCTTTTTGCAGCTGTCACATAACCTTAGACGCAGACGGTGAGATGGTGTTATTGTCGAACTTTTATTCCATTTATGCCACCCTCAGCCTATAGTAAAAGTTATGCTCCAGTCATTGTGACCTGCATTTCATCATTTTTTCTTTGAGATGCAATCAAATTTAAAAAAAAAAACACTTTAAACATACGTAGGGGTCCAGGGCATAGTTTTCGTCTGTCCTTCTGCTGCATTCATGCTAGAGGAATTACACGTCGGTGAATAAGTAAGGAAAGAGTGCAAGTCAAACCTAGAATTTTGGGAATGGATTGCCGAACCAATTTGTCAATTTGGGCAGGTCACAAACCAAAGAAACGGCTTTACTGGCTTTAAATGTTCCACATGTAACTTAGTGTTTTGGCCCATGTTTAACGAGTATCAACAGTGTAACGCAGAGACACTTATGATTCCATGTAGGATTCGATAGGGGGTTAGATAGAAGGGTTGGATACATGTTCAATTCACCCTCGAACGAGCCAATCGAACCAAAAACGAACCAGTAAAACTCCTTAAAAAACTCAGTAAAACTAAGGGACTTAAACCCGGCTTAATTTTGCTGCTTTGGATAAAGAAGGTCGGTCCTAATCTCAAGTAAATTGAAATTGTTACAGTAGTTGAGAACAGACATCCAAGGGTAAGCAATACTTCGTCAAATAAGACTTCACAAATCCATGGGAGTATTGAGGGAATCTACAGTCACTTAGCAATCTAGGATCAAAATGCCGTATTACAAGCTCTTAAAGTTTACCTTATCTCACATTGTAATGTATTTTTCAAATTTGAATATAGTTTTAATGCACACTATTGACAGAAAACCGCTTAGGAAATAGTTACCAGGTTTGTCTGTCATTATGAAGATGCCTGAATCACAAATACTAGTTATGAGGTTGCGAGCACAATATTTTTGCCTTCATGGAATAAATGAGAATCACTTAAATAATATTTCGTTTCATAAATTTATTCATGCTGTCCAAAATGGCTACAAACCTCTCATGGACAAGCTGCTATTAATGTTTACGGTTTCAATGCACTTTGTTCCAACACGGGGAACGCTAAAACCACAGCGACGTCAATACTCGGAGGGGCCGTCGCGTCGGTGGCCATAATGCCCACTCAGGGCGTCGGAGGGGCCGCTGCTGGACAAAAATTTGCTTGATGGGTTACAGTTTTATCAGCATCGTCGTCATGTGCGAACATTCGTTGAACCGCAGGACATTTCCCTGGTGGACTGACAGTGTGGCCGACAGGGGCCGTCGGACTGACCAGAACGTGTCGTCATGAGTTATTGCTTGTCGACCACTATTTTGTCCAATCATTTTTGGAAGATTTTTTTTCAAGGATTGCTTTAAATATGTAGGCCCCAATATATCGTCTTACTGTCTATACCATATGCACGAATAATATACAAAGTCAGAGTGCTCCGTAATGCCTTGCCAGATGTCATAAAGGTGTATTTTATTCTTGTACTATTCCAAGTTTAGAGCCAAACAAGTGGGATTATGGACCTATTCTTGAGAACACATACCGTGCTGGCGACATGGCTGGACTTATTTTTATGCCCTCTACTGTAATAACATAGCACCTGCGTTATTTAGAGTGGATTTCATAAGATATTTTAATCTTGTTTGCCTGCGCTGCACTTGCGATTGTTGAGAGACTCCTGGAGTCTGTTACTCTGACTATGTGTCTATGACTAAAGTCTCTATTCAGACGCGAGTCATTATGGGCTGGCGTCCGAGTCAACTCAAGTGATTAATTTTCCGTTGTGACTTGAGTAAAGTTAGTCATTTTTGACTCCTGACTTGAGTCAACTCACGTTATTAAAAACTCGATTCGAGTCGAGATGAGTTCGAATCAGTGACTTGGCTTGCCTATAACACTGGTACGCCGTAAATCAAATAAATCATTTTATCCACAGGATGATTGTAATTTCACCCTATTCTTATTACTTTTCTTCTTATTATTATTATTGTCATTATTAGTGTCGTTAATGACTTAACCGTTCCATTGGACTGGCCTGTGGTTTTCTGATATTTGTTAGACAATAAAGCTAGTTGCAATTACAATTACGACAAAAGAATCTAGTTATTTTGTTTATATTTATTGGTAGAGGTTGACCTTACTTGAGCCATACCATGTTTGATATTTCTCTATGTGGTGCATATTTATTTTTTGGAAGTTTTCTTTAGAACCAATTAATTTGTCTGAAGGCTACTATAATGAGAGAAATTGGTCAACTTACTAAATTACCATCGGGAGAGATAAAGTCGTTGGAGGGGTCTCCGTCGTAAGTACCACAAAGACCACACACTGCTCCTTGGTAACTCCTCGGAAGTCCGATTTCGCCGTTATATTTACCAGACTCAAGGCGAATAGCCAAGCCAAACTCGGTCATTAGGGTCTGCAATGAACAGTTTCTTTTAGTTTAAAAATTTAGTGTACAATTAATATTTTTGCATCAATAATTAATTACGTTAAAGAACCGCTCTTTCACCAATCTACGTCACTTGATTTTAAAATGAATCTTCATAAATATTCATATTCACTGAAAGTGGACGCCACTTAGAAACTTTAACACAACCAAAATGACAAAAATAGGATGGCATACATAATGATAGAACTTTACACTTGCTTAGGTTCAACCTTTATCTGCGGGCTCCTCCCTTAAAATTCATATAGCCTCTGAATCTCATCTTCCTCCCTCCGCCCAACACTCACAACAAAAAGAAAAGAACTTTTAAGGGTATCAGCTGAACACATACTTAATATTTTTTTTTTGTGTGCGAAATGTATGTTTCCTTACCGTGTGGGGCATGCTGTAGTATATAGAAACACCAAATCGATCAGAGTAAGGTAGCTTTGTGGTAACACCATCCACACGAACTTCATTCCTGGGCAGGAGTTCGTAAACCTTCCCGTAAATGAAGAACTTAAGTGATTTCAGGAAGGAAAACCTATTAGAAGGTCTAGTTTTGAAGTTATCCCCAATTATCTTAAATGGATATAAGTCCCCGTAGTTTCCACATGTTTCTACCAGAGTATATTCACAGTCTCCTTGGAAACTGTACTTTCTTCCGTCAAATGTGATGTAATGGGGATCTCCCCATATCAGGCATCTCGCGTCAACTGAGGAGAAAATAAAATACAGATAGGCCTATGTAGCTAACGAAAGGGAAAAAATCATGTCTGCTCCTTTATGAAAAATGATTTGTCCGTAGTTTAGGGAATTCCGATGTGAATGAAGTATGGAGAGGTGAGGGGAGAACCAACCACACCCAACCACACCCAATTACATCAGAAGAACATGGGTTTGGGGCTTTGCACATATTTCATTACCATGCACAACATTCTCCGTAAGAAATGTATATAAAATATAATTTCGAGACCCCACAGGCTGACTGACGTAGTGAGTTTTACCCTTTCATATCTCTGTCCTTCTTGTTATTAACTTAACAAAACGAGTAAACATATTTGTACCAGTATACCTCACCCGGTCATGCTTCCGTACTCACCCATTTCCAAATGTTACCTTTCTAAAGGTTAAGTAACACGTGAGCGTTTGTTTTCAGGGCCTTGACAAGAAATTTCATACGAAAATATACAACGACAGGCAATTGGATGTTATGTACTTCCCTTGACCCTCACCCCTTGCTTCCCTTACTCCCTTTCCTTACAATGAAGTTAAAGTGCTCTCACCCTGTGGTCGTCGATCAAATCTGTACACCCCGGGATGAGCGTATGACTTTTGATACTCATTACCATACACTAACACTGACATTTCTGCCTTAGGAAACAAGTGACTGATCACATGATATCCCGATGGTACCTCTCTTTGCACTATTTTGGCTCCGCTGTAATCCGTATCTAGCAGTTCCCACTCTACCTTCTGGCCATTAAGTAACAGCGAACGATGATCACCGTGGGACAATCGAACAGTGACGTGAGAAGACTCAATATCGTAAACAGGAAAAATGATATCTCCTCTTCTGGATTGTTCGTTGGAGGGAACAATCACCATTGATGGGTCGCCTTTTCTGTCAACGTCATTACCTTTCTGATATTGCAGGACTAAGATGGGATTGTTGGAGGTGATCTCTACAAGGTCAGTCTCAGTGATGTCCATCTCAAAAAATTTACCTACATTAAGATTCCGTGGATTCCTAACATGACTCATACGGACCCTAGTACCACGAAAAGCAGAAATCACCCTTATAATGTAACCGGCTGTCTCTCTACCTCGGAATGGAGCTAGGGTGTAACTCCTACCCCATGACGTCACAGGTATTAGGTGTTCCAGCAGATTATCACACGTTCCAATCTCACGGGGGACGTAAGAACACTCTGAACCGGAACTGACGCTAATGGGTTTGTTGGAAGAAATATAAGTTCCTGTTGGGTCAAAACCGGTCTCAAACTGGTAAGTCTGATACTTGTCCAGATTCAAGGTCAAAGGTCGACCTTTTGAGTAGGTTCTACCTTTAAAACTAAATCCACGAGAAAATGCAATGCGGACGTCTGTGTCATTTTCAACAGCGGTTACAGAGAACACCGGACTCCAGGTTTGCAAAGGACTGTAGGATGCTACGTAGTATTCCGAGCCGAGTGATCGCTTTGGCACAACTGTGAAGCTGTCCTGGGTGAAATGCTCTGGCCGTAGATGTATACCATACACGACAACATCGGCATCGGCTTCGACAACCACAGTAGACGGTTGTTCCCCGCTGCCTATAGGATTGGTACCGCTAGGCAAGTTAATGACAGTAAAATTACCGAATTCCATGTTGTAGAAGTAGCGCGCAAAGTTAAGGTATGGAAGCCAAAGGAAGCCACTTGTGGGTTTTTCTGTAGTTGGAGCGATAAATACCTGGCCGAATGTCTCTTCTTGGAACGCGTTGGAAAGAAAGCTAAAGATGTACCTCTCTCGAACATCTAAAAAGTACGGAGGAGGAAAGAGAATTTTATCTAAAAATCATTCAATTATCTTAGTTTTGCTATAGACTAGGAACATTCTATTGCTAATTATTTTACGCACAATTTCAGATGCAATTTATCCAGCACTGTATTTAGAAAGCCACATGGAGGCATGGGGACAACAGCATGTGTAACTGCCGTTTCAAGCTTCTCGAGTCGCTTCCAACCGTCACCCTGTCTGCTACCTGACCCATCAGTACTTTGGTCTTGTTATTATAAGATACAGAAGTTTTAAAATTGAAAAATGATAATCATAATACACCCAACTATGGAAGTCTTTTCTTGTTTTGTTTTAAAATAATTTATATGAAATGTTTGTAAACAGTTTTAAGTCTATAATTTTTGAATCAAGAAAAAGTACTAAAATAATGATAAATGAAGCAACGTTATTATCTTCAAGGGCTTCCCTATACAGAGGTTGTGGTAATGTACCTCCGGCACTGATTTTTAAGATATATATCAATCTATTTACTTCCCTGACCTCCCTGCAATTATGTCTAAATATGCACAATGTGAAATACGAGACCTTAGTTTTGTTTCGAATGATGCATTATTTTGCTTGAAATAATTCCATTCTAAGCTATCCTTGCAAACCTTCATCACCAAAATCATAGCGACCTCCTCCTTGCCCCACTATTCACCCCACCAATTCTCAAGTTACCTACCCATCTCCGCCACCTACCTACAGTCCGAAGTAAAAAAAAAAACAACAAAGAAGCGCAATAACATAACATATAAATTAAACGGTATCTTCCTGTTAGCTGTATAATAACTGCCGTATTGTCCCATGATACCGAAATTGGTCATTCTTAGTTAAAGCAAGAATCTTATCCTTTTAATATAATCATCAATCGTTAAATTCCTTGACTGAGAGTACCTCTCATATTCGTTTAAATTATTACAATGAGAAATTTGCAAACTATCGAAATACTAGACTGATACGCATGTACCAGGTCCCAGTAAAGTAGAAACAAAAGGTAATATTTCGGTATTGTTTTACTGAAACTACCTTACTCAGGAGCTCTTAGGGGATCCTCATACTGAACACTACTTATACACTTTCACAGTTAATACAACAGTAGGTATTCTGACAGTCCCAAATAGGTGCTATGTACAGCTTTTAAGATAAATGACAGTCACGGTAACCTACCCATCCTCCTCGTGACTGAATGAAATGAAAATAAATTAAATGAATTAAGTGCGGACTTACGTCTATCTTCATCTTCTGGGATGTATTCATTTTCGATTGCTTTCACGCAGCTCAACACCCCTAGCAACAGTAAAATCCTCGTTATCCGACCAATGTCCCCTTTGGTCGCCATTTTCTACAGTCTAACCTCTGGTAAGTCGTTATTCCAGGTCCCTGAGAGTCTTAGGTACTTTGTCCTACACAGGGAACCGTCCCAGAGTATAATAATTTATAGCTGAGGTAACAGCGACTTTTTAAAGACTTCAACTAGCTTAATCATTCCATGACCGTTGTAATTCACACCTACATGATTTTTTTTAACTATGCTGTTATCATCCGGAAAGGAAATGATAAGAAACTTTTAACTTCTCTCTCTCTCTCGTATTTATTTTTACTTCATTTTTTTTTTTTGGGGGGGGGGGTAAAATTGCAAAGGTCTGAGGGTTAATCCGCATTAAAAGTGAATTGGGTTCCTATTTCAATGGACGAGTTATCAATACTAGTAAAGAAAATATGGAGCCTCGAAATGGAATGTCTACCCAAATATAAAGATATTTGACTTACATATTTTAAAAGAGATCTTATTGACTTCAATGATTAAAGCATATTAGGTCAGTATAGACTGTGGCGCTTAGGATGTAGAGGTGCACCATTCAAGATTGTTAACTTTACGCATAGGTTTAACAACCACTGCTGTAAAGCTTGTCCGCATAGTTCAGACGCACACATCGGAGGCCCCAAACAGTAAGGAGGTGTCAAAAACATTGAGAGAAATGATGACAATCATGATGATGATGATCATGACCTTGGGAACAGTTGGAAATGATTTAGAGGCTGGGAATTCACGTGTCATTGGCAACCATAAGAGTTTCTTGTGTAAATATTCACCTCTGCAGGTAACCCTCATTTCCATGCACAGATAAGACACGTCAAATGAACCAAAATACACCGATGATTTTAGTTGCCTATGATAACTGGAGTGAAAATACATGTCGCCTACGGTGCTGTACTATGGGTCGCCAAAGTTTCTCTGTCATTACTTTACTCATACGGCTCTATACATTGTGATTTAGCATTGAGTATACATTTTAAAGCTGGAATATTAGTTGTACTGGTAATCGCCTTGTCATCGACCTTTGTTCTTTGTCAGTGCAAGAGAGAGACAGTAAAGGAAAAGATCACATGTCACAAAATCTGAAAGAGAACTATGCACCCATCCTCCAGATATTTGAAAATGAAATTGTCTCGACATTCTTGATGGCCCTACAAAATTCAGACTCTCCGAATAACATAGCAGTTAATCACCGATGCTTGAACTCAAGCAGATCAACAGACCAATTGGGAACGGATATGAATAGTCATCCATGCAAAAATAGGGCTTACTCGTTATTTTGTGATGACTATGGCGTATTCCTCAAATTTGACTTTTACGGACAAATATGCAGCTCATATTCCAGCTTGAACTTGTTCAACGTAAATAAAAAGTGACCTGACATTACCTTGCTACGGTGGACAGCTGCTTGACCCAATTACAACAACAAAGCAAACAAAATATTAAAAATAGTCTGGTAAACGAAAAGAGACAAAGGTTCAGATTATCTATAACACAGGATAAAATGCAAACACAGGCACTAAAATTGGAATGACGAATTCTTGGAGAACTATTTTTCTTTCATTAAGTAATGAGTCAAATAAGCTTTATTTCCACACGGCACGGTAACTCCACAATGTTTTCTGAGTGGGATATAGAATTTTATACTAGCACAGCATTGTTGAATGTATATGCTGTACACGGTCTGTCTATTTTATTGTGAATTCATATTTTATTTTTGTTGTTCATGGACTTAGTACGCCATTCAGTGAACGAAAATCACAGAAACCACTTTGAAAGCAATGGTGAACGGCATAAAAGAACAGAATTCATGTTATATTAACATTATATAGCAGTGTTTGGCTGTTTCCAGTAGCTATAAACACATCACTGCCTCACAACGTGATCGCGTGTGTACGGAAAAAAGGAAAAAATATTAACATTTGATTTTATGTTTTTCTATATTATCAAAAGCACACCCACGGTTGTTCATCAACGGAATACGCCATTCAGTGAACGAAAATAACAGTAACGTCTTGCTTTCAAGGTAGAGACTGTGCGTAAAACTTTCATTCATTCGTTTATTCATTCACATATTGTGAGAAAATGTATACACTGCATGTACACACTGTATGTACATATGATGTACCCAATTACATCGTCTGAGGACTAAACTATTGAACATCGATCCCTTACCATCACAGCACGTGTTATATTAACGCTTTTTTAAAGCTGAAATATTAGTTGTAGTGGTAATCGCATGGTCAACTACCTTTGTTCTTTGTCAGTGTTTCGGGAAAGAGAAAATACAGGAAAAGATCACATGTCGCAAGACCTGAATGAGAACTATGCTTTCATCTTCCAGATATTTGAATATAAAAATTGTCTCTACATTTTTGTTGGCCCTACAAAATTCAGATACTGCAAGAAAGTGTAGCAGTTAATCACCATTACTTGGAATCAAACAGACCAATTGGGAATGCATATGAATATTCATCTCTTAAACATTGTTATTTTGTGATGGCGTTGACATACTTCGTGGAATTTGGCTTTCACTCGAAAATTTTCAACTCATATTACAGCCTTAACCTACACTAAACGAATACAGCCAAAGCTGATGCACGTAATATACGTCCGTTGTGTGGGCGTATCGACCGCTCACTGGTCCGTGTCTCTATTCAAACTTTTGCAGACAATCTTTAAACTTTGCTGATTTGGATTTGAGTTCTTTTGTTTTTTTCGAAAGACAAATAATATCACAGGAAGATCTCAACAATTTCCTGATAGTTAATACTACCAGTATAAATTAATCATCCTCAGATAAAAACTAGAAAAGAAAACCAAGGCATATGCAACAACCATAAATATCTCAAGTTTTCATTAATTTCACTCGAAAATCAAGAATAAGGGTATATGCATGACTTGTCATTCAATCTTGTAGCTCTGTGAATAATACTTCTTTTTTTTCCCCTTCCAATACATTGAGCAATTTTTTAGATGGTGTGAAACAATCAAGTATTATATTTCTATTTAAATTGTGGGTACTATATAAAAGTTTTCAGAATTATTTGATATCTGTTGAGAGTCAACTTACCCATATCAAAGTTCATTGATTGGTCCTGAAAGTATGTAGCCAATAGCATAAAAAATTAAACAGGTGAATATGTACATGTGTCAGTACCTGGGAATGTCCGCCTTCAGTTTTATTCTGAAGAACTTGTAGTTGAATGTAATAGCTCCATGATCATACGACATCATATTGTCTTCTTTGCGAATGACTCATTTGAAAAATAAATGTGTAGTTGCTTGATTTTAGTGATTTTGAAAAGGTTGTTTGTTCAAAGAATAAATTCAATATTTTTGTGGTTTTAATTGATATCAAAATGACAAAAAATAAAATGGTACCTTATCTTCCTGATAACAAAGTAAGCTATTGAAATGCAAAGAATATATGAGACACCGAAGAACAATGGTGTGACCCATATAGTAACAGGGTTGTAGGAACAGGGGGGACAGGACTTTGCACGTCCCCCACTTTTCTGAAATACATTTAAAGTGTCCCCTCTCGAAAACGAAAAATGCCATGGCTGCTCCTTTTTCAATTTAACAACAGGGATTTACTAATCCTCGGTTTGCTCTGTAAACATGAGCAAAGGACTGAGTTTTAACCTTTTCACAACATTTTCCAAAGTTTCTTCTTCCTTTTTTTTTTTTGGCCTTGCCACACTGCTTTCATTTCTGTTATTTTCTCCTGACCATTGTCACAAGGTAATCATAACAAAATACAATTCAGGTAGTGTCAAACTAACGTTTACAGCAAATAAAGAAGTTCTCAGTCTTCCACATCAAGTAACATATACCACGGCAACCAATAACTTTACCAAATATTGTCTTTCATGTTTTCCTAAAAAACATATTCGTACTAACAAAATAATACTTTCAAAATTTCTTCAAACTGTACCAAAATTCCTTTAAACTGTACACTCGTCTTAAAAGTATTATGTTGTTTGTACTAACAAAAATGTTGGAAGGTTACCGTCAAAGTCACCGCCAAATAAAACAACTCAAATATCCAGAAGATCAATATTGATGTTGGC
The DNA here is from genome assembly GCA_021234535.1 of Stichopus chloronotus. Classification (NCBI taxonomy): domain Eukaryota; kingdom Metazoa; phylum Echinodermata; class Holothuroidea; order Aspidochirotida; family Stichopodidae; genus Stichopus; species Stichopus chloronotus. The sequence goes on along the minus strand of CM037841.1, from coordinate 15,006,331 downwards.
TTTAGCGAAATATTGCCCTCTAAACATGAGCAAATAACTAACATTTTTCAAAATATTTCCCCCTTTTTTTTAGGGGGGGGGGGCTATTTTACACTATCTTCGTTTTGTTCAGATCATGTGCTCCCAGAATATCGCGTATTTATTTTTCTTTGAGTACTAGACAAATACTTTTTGATTCCTTGCCGAAGGCCGAAAGAATCTATGCGATGGTGATGTCGTGTGTGTATGGGTGTGTGTGTGTGTGTGTGTGACGCTGCTTGTAAACACGACATCTAAAGAAGGGTAACCATGCATGATCTCATACTTGGGTGTGTGGGTTGGTCATAGTGAGTAGATGATCCCTATTGTTTGTGGTGGAGGTCAAAGGTCATTTGAGCTCACCAGAGGTCAAATGGTAAAAACCTTGTAAACACAATATCTCCAGAAGGGTAACTGTGGCTGATGTCATACTTCGTGTGTGGCTTGGTCATACTAAGTAGATGATCCCTATTGTTTTTGGTGGAGGTCAAACGTCATTTGAGGTCACCAAAGATCAAACTGTGAAAACCTTGTGAACACAATATCTCCAGAAGCATAACTGTGACTGATGTCATACTTAATGTGTGGGTTGGTCATATTGTGTAGATGATACCTGTTGTTTTTGGTGGAGGTCAAAGGTTATTTGAGGTCACCAAAGGTCAATCTGTAAAAACCTTTTAAACACCATATCTCTAGAAGGGTAACTGTGACTGATGTCATACGTGGTGTGTTGGTTGGTCATATTGAGTAGATGATTCTTATTGTTTTTGGGTAGAGATCAAAGGTCATATAAGGTCATTAGAGGTCAAACTGCTCTCAAACTTGTCATGTGGATAATTCATGTTTGTTATAATATAATCATGTTGCAAGGATTCACAAAGCCTTTTGGCTTTCTGGTGTTTTTCCTTTAGACATGGTCCCTTCCCTTCTCCACTGAGTTGCTTTTGTTGGTAAGTGATTGTGTGTGTATGAAAAAAGTAGATACCGGCAAGGAATCACTAAGTCATTTGACTTTCTGGTTTTTAACACATTGACACATCAGTGCCTAATTTATTTATTTTTTTTTGGGGGGGGGGTGGATTGTTACCCCGCAGTATTTTTTTTACTTACCAGCGCGGTTACTATCCTAAGATAGTTCTCTTGAATTATCTTAGTTACCGTACTATCTAAGTGGAGCGTCACCAATTTGGCGCCGAGCGTAAAAGAAAATTTTGGCTTTTCAAAAGCTACAGGTGGCAGGAAACAGCACTTCCCGGGTGTACTTGAACTGCATGTATTCAGCCTTGACTATGGACATCATGTTTGCAATTAATCAATTCGTGCGAAAAGAAAAATCAATTTATTGGTGATACAAATCAGTGTTTATAACGTGATACAAGAATCATCGTGATACGCTTCACTTCCTCTTTCAATTATTTTTTTTAGTTCTTGACAAGTACTTTTTGGTGAGCACATTTTGCGCAGCAGGTGCCTAGAGATTGGGCGGAGACAGAAATTGTTTGACCTAATTATGTTTGTTACTTACCACCTGGGTTAATATGTAAGCGGAGCGCCACCATTAGTTGGCGCGGAGTGTATAACAAAAGTTTGGCTTTTCAAAACCTCCAGATGGCAGGAAACGGCACTTCCCGAATGTACTAGAACTGCACCAAGCCATAAAATGGGATCTCATGTCTGCAATTTCTCAGTTAAAGATAAAAACATTTTATGGAAAAATGATAATAATTTGGACTGATCTTATCTGGAATATTTATGCTATTGCACTTTTCCAGAAAAGTTAATTCAGCAACATTTACTTTCTAGCGATAACAGTTTTTTTTTTTGAGAAATTTTCAAGTACCAGGTAACCTTGGACAAATCTGGTGTAGTATTTTGCATTTATTGCAATCAATTTTTTCCCGAGAAATTATAGTACCAGTGAAGTTGCAACAATTTTTAGTCTCTGGCGATTACATTTTTATTACTTTGCAACAAGCGACGATGATTGCATAATAAAGTATAAAGAGAGTTCTTGAACCGATAACTTTGTGAATGATAGCCAGCTTGATGAGAAAAAATGTTATGCAATAGAGTATTTTGATAGGTGGGAAAACATGAGATGAGTGATGGTTGGCCTGGGAGAGGGTTGTATGGGAGGAAATGTCCCCCATCCCCTTTTGAAAATTTTTTCACCGTAGATGCAATCTAGTGCAATATTTAACATATTTTGAAGTTATTAAATGTGCTAGACTGAAATATGAAAAATCCGGCTGGTATTTTAGATTTTCCGACTATCAACGCCTCTACACTTTAATATGAGAAATTCCAACTGATATCAAGTTTATTGAGAAATTTTTCATTTACTGTACCAGGTAACCTTAGGCACAATCTGGTGCAACAGTAGGCATATTCTAAGTCATTAAATGTGCTAGACTGAATTATGAAAAATGCCAACTGGTATCTCAGATTTTCCGACTATCGTCGCTCTGACAGATTTTTTTTTTGGGGGGGGGGGGTGAAACACCCCACATCCCCGGTCGCGACGTCCCTCGTGCCCATGAGTAACCACAAAAGATAATACTCCTGCAAATGTGTGGTGTTGGCACTAAGTCATGGTATGGTCCATATTAGCCATAATATTATCAGGGTGCCAAAATTCTGGGTAACAGAATTATGTAACTCTCCGGGGAGTACTAATATTTTGAGGTCGAAAATAATGCACAAAGTTCCACTGATTTGTCACATAGGTCTAGTTTGCCAATCGGATAGGGCTTTGTCCTGTTTTATGAGGTTGAAAAAAATTCAACATTTTCGGAAGAGGGGCCAGGGCCCCCTCGCCCACCTCAAATCCGTCCCTACACTTAATTGTACCAGTATGTGAAGACAAGTGAGATATATCACCGATTAATACTAAGCTTTTGCGAAAATCCTTTGAATTATTGGAAGCTAAGACAGACCAAGTGGAACATTTATATCTTGCCAAACTGAGGATGCATGCAAATAAAACTAGAAATTTGAATTTGCATGGCAAATTCGACGTAGCCACGATCGGCCAGAGGCAGGCTTGAAATAAAAACTGAAGTTGTGTAAATCGCTGTAATGATACTTGCCGATAATTCTTAGTATAGTCCAGGAAACAGCTATAATCAACCCACTATCCACTTCAGGTAGAGATGTCAAACATCGTAGAGGACATTGATAACTTCCAAAAGCATTCAAGTGATAAATTATGTGAACGAAATCATTTTTGTTACCCCACGTCCAATGTTTTGTGAGAAAAAAAAAATTGCCCGGTTATGATTTTGTGGTGATTTTGAAAGTCCTAAACCGTTCAGGATATTGCCATATGCTTCATTGTTATGATTGTTATATGACTTAAGGTCAAGCTTGTTTGTGTGGTATCAATAAGCACTTGACCTACTTCTGACTATTAACGACCTTTCGCCATGATTATAACCGCAAACCAATCAAATTAAAAGTCACATGAACAGTCAAACTTTACAATCAGATGTTCAAGACCAAGCCTTTAATTAACAAAAAACAAGATAACGTGCATAAAAATGTTATTACTAAGTGATTCTCATATAAATTTAGACCTTTTTAACCAAAACTGGGTTTTTTAACTAGCGTCTGTGGGTAACAGAAACTATTCTTACATAACTTTTTCAAGCACACTACCGGTATGTAAGCGTAAGCGTAAGGGGAAAAAATGGTCCATTCCAGGAAGACAGGCAAGAGTGCAATAAAACTTTATGACATAACCCACTTTTGTCTACTGACTTGGGCCCTAGAATTTTTCCGTGTACTAGGTTAGGCCTAGTAGTTGACCAGGTAACACCATTCTTGTCATATGATTTTCAAGGTCGTTGTATGTTTAGGCGTCTTACAGAAAAAGTCTGAAAAGGGAAGTGGTGGCCGGATGGTTGACCTCCTTCTCCCTAACCATACGCAGACATGATCTCACTCTGCACTTATATATATGGTATATGAGACTTTTATTTCCCAGTTTGAATGACAATTGAAAATTCATGAAAATTTCAGAGCGAAAAATTGTGAGCCTACTGACGGTATTTAGCTATACTAATCGCTTCGGTGCCTTACTCTTTCATGGGCAGAAGCATTTCACAAGTCCCTTTCTTTAAAGAGGCTCATTGAGTTGATATCAATAAAGATTGATGTGATTGTGAAGGTTATAAAGACATGACAATACTTACACTCAGCATGATTAGTCAAGTTTCACATCCAATAGTTACAAAAAGTGTCAAGATTTTTGAAGATGATGATTGGGTACTTTACTTTTATATTTTACGTTGAACTTGCTTTGATTTTTGCTGTTGATGGTTCGTCAACTTATACTTTCACTTTTCTTGTTATGTGTAATTTTGTCTCTTTTTTGGCCCATTTTGGCCATCTGTGCTTAAATGTCTTACTGCTCTATCACAGATTTCAATTTCCCTTGTGGAGCTAGTGAAGTTGTCTTGTGTTATTTTCTTTGAAAGTTAGCCTAAGCCTAATTTGCATAGGCCGCCTACTCATGCATAGCATTTGCAAGAATGAAGTAGCATATGATAGATACAGCAGATATACCAGCACACATGTACAGGTTTAGAGAGAAATAGAAAATGAGGTATTTTTTTTTTAATTCTTCTTTCACTTTCTGGTTGATGTTCAGTAGGCTAATCAAACACAAACTCAGCTATAACGTCTAGGACTAGCAGGATGCGTAGGATCTACCTCGCTTACGAATTAGGCCTATGAATCAAACAAAAGCAGTTTACGCTAAGAAAAATTCACTGGAATACATCCAAAAATATTTGAGGTCTCAATAAACAGTGGTTTGATAACCCTAGGTGAACTTTCAACGACATCTCCACGAAAAGTTACTCCGCGCGGCGATCGATAAATCTATTTTACACTGATGTTAATACATGCACTGTACGTATATTCACAAAACGTACCGTATTAACTTGCGCTCTAGCACGAAATGCACAGTGTAAGTACGGAGAAACTTTTCGCAGTTTCTCTGGTCGCGAGCCTGGCCATATCAGGCTAGCTTCAGTAAGCTGTGGCAAATCTGCTAAAATTGGATTGGGGTGGGGCTTAGTGCTCCAAATTGGATTTTTTACTACGAAAACAAGGGTACAACGCCTTGACTGATTGAAAATAAAGAAACATGTTTTTAAACTTTTGGAATAAAATCTATCGATTAGATATTGTATTTGGCTTTTAATTTTATATCTGAATGCCGCCATAAACATACACCGATATTTAAAGGAGAAGGCAAGTCAGGACTTTTGACAATATTTAATGAGAGACTAACATATGGTGAACACCCTTACCAAATTTCAGTTAAATACGCTGCTTACTTCCCAAGATATTGCAATTTGAATATTCATAAAAAATATCAGGAAGCTGCCATTTTGAAATTGTGATGACATCACCAGACCACATGTGATAGAAAAGCTTTTGTTTTTCTTTATATTTCATTGTGAATAAATTTTAACAGTCATGCATAGATTCAAGTCATAGTATTAATGATTTGATTATTGCATGATACACCTCAGTAATTCAACACAAAATGTGTAAAAGTGTGTTTCGGATTGATAGAAGTAATAGGTAAAGAATATAAAGAAATGCATTAAAATTTTTGCTATCAGTGGTTATGTGACATCATTATTCGACTTACTCAAGTAGTTTTACATTCAACTTAGGCAAAAATGGCAGCACCCTTCTCTGAATTTCAAAAGTGTGTAACTTAGATAGGAAACAATATCTCTGAATGAAACTTTGGAAAGATGTTTGTCAAACACTTCTGCTTCATTTTGATGAATATATTCCCAGGGTTTCCTTCTCCTTTAGCACAAAAAAGAAATAATTCCAACGAATTACAACACATAGTTATAGTTGTAGAGTGCCCAAACACAAGTGTTAACTTAAATGGCACGCTATCCTCCAAATGGTGGTATTATACGTAATCATATATACAAAGCCTTCCCAAAAATGTCCATTACAGTAGCACATTCTCTAATGTGCTCTAATAACAGCTATACTCTTTACCTCTCCGTAGTAAATTAGACTGTCTTGATTTAAAGGCTATGTGTAAAATGTACACATTTTACACGTGTAAATCAAGACATAGTTTAATTTAGTCATCTAAACAGCTACAGAAAACCACTTTGTGGTCAAATTAGATTTCATGTGAAAATGAGATTTCTTCCTAGTTAGTATTCAGTTGAGAGTAATGTTCCTTCATGTAAAGAGAGTTATATAGCCTATGATGATTGGTGGCATCAATGATGTGCAAGTCGGATTGATATAAATTTTGGGCAGATGAATTTATAAAATTATTCAAATCTTAACATTGTCCAATGAAAAGTAACAGGGTCCATATTTATTTAGCTCCTGCTGCCAATATTAATTGTTAACCTTCTAACAATTCCCTGCTCGGAAAGAAATGTGCATTATTTCTGCATTTTGAAAAGTACACGAATGCACTGGCCGTACATCTTACAGTTGTATCAAGGTATGGAAACTACCACGTCGTGGGATATGTAGTCTAATTTCCAAGAGAAATGTCTTGTTTTAGAGGATCGTTTTTCCCAAAGGAAGTGCCACACATTCACCACAGGGTCCGGTTTCGCTAAGTTTTTAATTATTTAGCCTCTTTCCCCAAAAAATTCTTTCTACAGCAATTAACACTCTAATGTAATGAGATTTCTCGGGAAATGAACGTGGTGCATGTATTATTTTTTTCAGACTTTTATCAAATAGGTGAGCAGATGGAAGATAAATGATGAGGGCATTTTTTTATCTTTAAATAGCACATCCTTCAATGATTATGGAGATATGCTAAGTATAATCTATTGAATCCTTCGATGCGCTTTCAAAACAAAACTACTCTCGACCTCAACTATCAGTGGAAGAAACATTACACTGTCAGATCTAAAATGCTCAAGAAAATAACACCTTGAGATGAAGGCTGACGTATTACCTATGAACGCATAAAAAATGAAAATGCTGCCAGACATAATCACTCAGCTTAAAACATGGTTGCATAGGTTGAAATACCATATTCATGGAAAGGCAAAGATATAAAAGTCATGTTGACACCATACACTACCAGCACCTAACACACAGTATTATGAGGTACAGTAACAGTGACGTGTGACATTCAACTATGACGTCATCGATCGAGTGGACACTACATCCAAGCACCAGGGCACCAGGCACCTACTCACCAAGTTTGAAGTTCATCCCGACTTAACGTCTACGAGGAGACCGTGGCACACTTTTTAGAGCATTTTTGGCAATTTGACTTTTGACCACTTGACCTTTGACCTCGTGACGTCTATGCAACACGTTTTTGGCTGAGTGTCTGGTAGCATTGTCATATTTCACGCGTTCGTAGTACCTTACTCAGTATGTTGTTACAGCGTATAAATACACAGTCTGTTGTACAATTAAGAACAAGACTCGACACGTTTACGCACTGTGAGGATAGAATTGAAGCACGCACAACGTATTTTTCAGGGCATTCAAAATATCCGGAGTGACAGAGCGTGCAGAACTGAGGAATGATTTGACGCGCACATATTCTGGGATACTTTTTACGCACACTCGACTTTTAGTCACATGTATACGCGCATGCATGTATTTGTGCCGTTCGATGCACGTGGCGAACTGCAGTAGCGCTAGCGTTAGATACCGCTAAATAACTTGAATATTCAGCACTTCTAGCCTCAACGAGCAATCCGAAGCACTGATGAAAATATACAGCTGAGGTCACATGAAATGATGGGTATCGAATGACCATGCAAAACAATCTCGATATGGAAGAGATTTGCAACTCCGTGGATTACCTACTTGTTTATGTTATTGAATTCCCATGGAAGTCGGTGGCACCGCAAAGTACAAGAGGGCATTTACATTGCCAACAGCCTGGAAAATTACTTTGCCAGCTGGAAGGTAAGAGGCACCGTGCTAGTGATTTTTTTCACGGTGACTTTTCTCAGTAAGCAATCTTGGTACCTTGGCTGCACTGGCAGCGGATATTTTTCCCTTGTCCCCTGACGTGACTCCAACTAAATGCGGTTGTTATCCAAAATCTACAGAAAGAAGCTCACCATTGGAATTAAAAACAGCTTCCAGTTTCATCCACTTGCAATAAAATTGCACAAAGAGTGCATTTTTGCTTGAGTGCTTCGCGTGCATACGGAACATTACTGATGAAGGTCACCCATAAATGCTTCCTTTGGGATTGCTTGAGTGGAAGTGATAATCCAAAGCCCCATGCAACCGATAATATGATCAATCCACCAACTCAAAAGCTCCCTTCATCATCAAATTGACAGTCCGTTAATTTTGGGTTAAAAAATTTAATTTTGTTTTTTACATAAGATGGGCACAGTGTTGTATTTGTGGTTCATTGAGTGCACAATAAATGCCATTTGTAGATAGTGAAATGCTTTATTCTGTAAATGGCCGCAGTTGGGTTAATACTCCATAGATTTGGTGCTGTTCCCTACCAGTGTGTTGCCTCTGGATACCAACACGGGCCACGGGACCACGGCTCCTCATTCCAAATGGAAAATTCCCCCCCCCCCCTTACCTTCGCGTCAGGAGATAAATGCCTGACTGTGGAGAGTGTCTTTCAGTTGTTGTGACAGCCCCCAACCCTAGTTCCTCACTTTTTGACATCTTGCAACACGTGTTCTACAAGCGTAGAAAAGAAGTAGTGGATGGGAACACTAGACACTTGTTCAAGTTTTTTTTCCTCTCACCTAAGTAAAAACTGTCGTTTCCCTTCAAATAACACTACGAAGCAAAGCCAGGGTTGGTTAAAAAACTTTGAACGTTTAATGGAGGGAGAAAGGACAGTGGGTGGAGTACAAATCACTGGAGGCAACAAGTAAAGGTCTTTATGGAGTTTTATTTCTTAAACAAGACTTATTACTGTTGTAGAAGGATATAATTATTTTTCTTCTTTAATGTGATTTTTAAATACTCATATTAATTGTTTTCCAACAGGAGTTTAGGATTCTTACCAAGTGTGAATAAAGACATCTTAAAGGTTTTTTAACAAACGATCTTTGACAAACAAACGTAACAACTAATGTTCCTTGCAGTCACTGTTGTACATTACAAAATCTAAGTTTCAAACTTAAAGTTCGAGAAAGCGTCCATTCACACGCACACGGTGACATGACCTTACAAAGAGCACAAGGAAAGGGGTTTTGCCATCTCATCTCCGTACATTGCCACACCCCTCACATCTCCCCACCGTCTAACTTAAATAAAGAGAATATCGGTCAAAAGGGATATATTCCTAGACAATTATATACTTGACTGAAAACTGGTTATTGAAAGCATTCTTATAATGGAAGAGAAAATGTCTCTTCAAGTCCAATTAATAAGCTCTCCACTCATATAGGCCCAAGGAGAGCGAATAAGAAGTTACAGATGCATTATGATTATGTGAAATAAAAGGGATTAGAGGGGGTGTCTGAACCTCAAGCTTGCAGAAATCGTAACTTCATTGTTTATGTATTTACGTGTTTGTAACGAACCGACCGGGACTGAACACACAGACGGAGACGGAAAAGTACAAAACGCGGAGAAAGGAAACAGAATCACAGAATTGTCGTTATCAATCAATGTTCTTTCCTTTTATTTCCAATCAAGATAAATCTCCGTCGGAGTTGAAACACGGATGCGTAAGTCGATCGACCTACACGCACCAATTCTATGAACCAAACTAAATCATATTTAAAATTCATCCCTTTTTATACCCCTTCCACACATTTGAATTAAAATACACCCTGCACCCACGTCACAACACATATTTGAATAATTGACGCACAAGTCTCTCATTGCTAGATAATTCTCCCATTGTTACGTAACAAGCTTCCCATTAACTCTGTTACACCCCCAACTTAAAAACAAAGCAGTGTCTTTGTATCAAACTATACTATATCGAGAAATAATAATAAACAAGGGCAAAAGATCCCAAAATACAGTGTAATTAATTAATCAAAAACAAAATTAAATATCATAACTCTGCTACATGTGACTTCTGTTAACTTTTAGCACAAATACTAATGAATGAAGGTATCCATTCTAATAATATAATTGATCAAACTCTGTAACTCTGCCACAGTGTTATAGGCCTATGGGTGAAGACGCACAAGGCGAAAGGAATGGGAAACCCTCAGTTTTCATAATCATCATCCAGTGATGCTAAGCAGTTTCATTTTATAATCTGCTGAATCACCGGATCATGAAAGTTATATCGACATCAACTAATTAAGAAACTGAATGAGTTGCTATTTGCTGGTATTTTTTATCCTGTTTTGTCCCATGACATGTATCTCCGTTTATGAACTTTCTCTTCGCTTAGTAAATAGGCATCAAAGTAAAATACGGGATGCTGATTTAAAGGGTTTCTTAAACGTGTATTTGACCTGATTGATTGGATAAATGGTACATAGCATGAAGAATTGCAGACATAAAGCTTGAATGTAACACTACAACATGCATTATTTGATTATCGATGTATCACAGCTGTGAGGAATCATTCGAACAGAAAGTAAACCTCTCATACTGCGCCCTGTCCCACTCTATCGCGTTCCGTCATTTGCATATACTTCATATATTTTATTAAAATCCTCAATAACATTTACTATTCTATTCTTTGATATTGTGATCAAATACCATTTTTGATTTGGTTCCATAACGTAAAAAGGTAGACTACAAAGGGTAGTAGGAAATGACATCACTGCCTGAATCAACAGACCTGCCAAAACAGGATGCAGAGCACATACGGACACATGTTGCTGGTATATGACCTGGAATTACCGGAATCAACTGAAGTTAGCTGTAGCTGCATACCTTAAGAAATTACAATAGTCGCCACTGAACTTGAGGAATATTTTAAATATACAAGGACTTTAAGAACGAAACAATTTGATTTATTGTTCAATACTACGTACAGCCTGACGTAATAAATATTTATTCCCTGCGAGTATAAGCCTACGTTGTGCTGAATTTATTGGCTGTTTTAATTTGTGGCCAAAAGTTGAAAAAACATAAACATTGCATTAACTGGTCTGAATTTATATGTTATTATGCTCATATCCACAGACTGTGATACCGTAATAAGTCCTTTTAAATTCCATTTATTTTCAATATCGTTGATTTTCAAGACTTTTGTAAAAACGGAAGGCGTATTAATGGGATAATGTTTCTGCATACAAACATAAAATAAAGCTGAAGGGCTACCAGCTAAAGGGTTCAAGAGATGCAATGTGCCTTACAGTAGTACGTTGATGGTTTCTCGTGATTATCACTTCATTTGATGCATAAATCACTATTTCATGCATGTGCCTGTCAATGACGGAGCTAGCAGTTTCGGTCAGAGGGGGCGAAAATAGCTTTTAGGGGACTGCATAATAGTGACCCTCTATTCTCGTGCTAAGCCAATGCTGTTCAACCTACATATAGGCCTAAGCAGGTGGGAGCAGAACGAAAAAGATATGGGAGTAAGAAAAGGGTGGTGAGTGCCAGCAGGCGACTACCTAAGCGTAGCGCCACCATCAGTTAAGGCGAATCGTACACATTTTTGACTTTTCAACTCCCCAGATGGCCGAAAACGGGACTTTCGGGGCTTTGTTAGCTGAATGTGTCCAATCTTGAAACAGGGATCCCATATCTGCAATTTCTCATTTAATGAGAAATTTAATTCATTTATTCCTGGAGCAATTTGCAAATATTGGGGGGGGGGGGGGAGGACTAAAGATATCTTTAACTTCCACTTTTTTATCTCTGAGGCAGTAGAGACACAGGGGTTATTTTCAAGGGGTCAAGAGACTCGACGTGAGCCCCAGGGAAGTAGCTAGCATTTTTGTAACCTGATCAAGGCCATAAATAAGAGAGCATCAAAGAGTGGTACAGAAATACAGTGTATGTCCCTCGTGCTGCGGCGGCTCACCAAGAATTTTTGACTAGGGGGGACTGAGAATTGTGGGAAAAATTGTCTGTGCAGAGTGCCACTATCGGTTGGTGCGGAGCGAAACAGAAATTTTTACCTAAAAATACCCCTTAGACCACAGGAAACGCCCTCCAAGGTTCTGCAAGTAAACTCCAAGAAATCTTACTCTCAGTATTTTTCTTGGATAGAAGACGCTTTTCATTATATTATTGGGAGCTTTTCGCTGTAACATTTTGTACATTGCATGATGAAAACTGTAAAAATGCTTGGATTTTGAACGCTGTATATGGGCAATACCAACATCATTCCATGGATCTCAGGGCGCTCAAAGTACTCAAGCTTGCATTTTCTTTACCTTCTTTTTCATTTTTTTTTCTCTTTCTTTTGTCTTCCTATCTCTTTTTTTTCATTTTTCCTTTTTTACGTCTACGTCTTTTTGAGCCCCCTGGTCCGTGTAGGGAGGGGAGAGTACCCTTCCCCGCTCTATCAATTAGGTCACTGCGTCGGGATCTGTGCACCTGAAGCCACCGGATTTACAAACAGACATACATCTAAGAACAGGCCTATATGACAAAGCATTTTATCAATACTTAAAATGTAGCTTGATTTCATCACAGCCTTTATGGAGTGTTAATGAATGACACTGTACTAGCTAAGAGGCAATTGGACACATTGGCTTCGAACTTCATGATTATAACATTTACTTATGTAATCATTAAGAGTGTCCCCTTACCCACTGCGCCACGAGTGAACAGGGAAGCTTGGGTTGTTCAAATTATTTCAACCATCCTTACCGCAATAATGTGTTATCGTGTTATAATACAACAGAGTTTGAATATCTACCATTGAAGGTAAGAACTGTTAACGGTTTTCTATACCATTAACGGTAAGAACTGATCAGACCAGGGGAATTGGGTGACAAATCAAGTAATATCGGTCATATAGACTAAAAACTATACTCTCATTGACGCCACATGCCTCAAACAGGCAAGGTATTAAATGTCGTTGCTTCATTTAATAACTTCCAAGCTTCATTTCTACTTGTTATAGCCATTCTATCTGTTCACAATAATACTGAAAATAAATTTGAGCAAGAAAAGTACCACCTCTAAAATCCATCATTGTGTTGTGTGGTCAATATAAACTTGACCACCAAATAGATTACCATGTCAGTACATTCGTGATGAGAACTACCTCAATAGACAGTTAAATTTCAATTCATTCAACTATATTTCTGTCTCTGATTTGATTGTGCATATATTCCTCGTAGTAGAATGAAACAGAGTGAAGAGTAACTTCCCAAAAGTGAAAGAGCAAACTAAGACATAAAAAACAAAAACAAAAATGAATAAAAAATAAATGAGAGAGAGAGAGAGAGGGGTGGAGAGAGAGAGAAAAAATACTGTGATTTGTAACAAAGGTGATGTTTCTGTCATAATTTAAAGATATAGGCATAGTCAATATTTTACAATACTAACACATAAGCAGTCTGGGAAGAGATTTTAAAGCTAACATTGTAATAACATAGTTGTTGTTTATTTTGTTTCATAAACAATACTACAGCAGTAAAGCATCGTCTAGGTCGTCTCCGTGTGTTATTTCCGACACATCGCTAAAACCCCTCCCTCCACCATACCCACTTCCAGGAATCCATATGTGATTAAATCAAGTTTAATCATTACTCAGTTATATACTTGGGGCTTACCGTATCACGTCATGTACTATTTGAATTGCTTCTTTTCTGGGTAACTGCCATTATTTTAGAGCTACATAATACCGTCATGGTTTTATGCAGACATATTTAGGACCCAATTATTAACCGGTTTTGTATTGTATGACCCAATTTCATACTTTGAGGCAATAGACTGCAGGTAAATCAAGGCCGATCTTCGACTATATTGTATATACCTTACATGACTTCTTAATATCATTCTCATCTATAGGAATAAACCAAATTGCCAATCCTTTGCTTGAGAGAAACGGCACCAATGTGTACGGAACTTTTTAGGGTCAGCATTCAAATGACGAATATCTTTTTTTTTATGGATGGTTACCAAACAATCCGTCCTTTCCTGAGTTGGTTATCATCTTCATCATCCGTAGCCATGATTTACATTTTTCAAAGATAATTCATAGGAATGGCAGTTTCTGTAGGGAAGTCCTCGGACCACTAATAACTTCCTTTACAAACAAACACATCATAGATACATACGGGTTACGTTAGCGATGGTAACTGAAAAATTCTTGATATTGACCTATCACCGGAGTGGTAATCTTCTCGAAGAAACGGGACAAATTTGATCTCACGTATAAGTTTTGTGAGACATTTGGGTAAATTCTACAGTAATGTTACACTTTTGGAATTTCAAATAGTCACCACTAGTCGTAGAGGCAAGTATAGGCCTTCAAAAAGTATACTATAGTTTGCCGAGTTTTTCAGTTGTAGAACCATACAAAAGAGCAAATTAAAACGAAAAAGGTCTTGAAATAAATGCTTAATAACACAAACGTTTGCTAAAATTCACATCTTCCTCTCAGGCGATGAAATGTAATACAAAACAGCAATATAGTTTGAGACGTTAACAATAAAAGTATACAAAATACATCAAAGTAGTACATTAACGCACATAAAGTGAGAAGGATGATCCATGATGGTACAGCTGGACATTCAAATTATATTTGAGTTTTTTATGTTACGAACTTTTTTAATTTCAAAACCTGAACTCCCGTTAGCGAGAATAGAAAATTAGCCAGGGTGCAGTTACAGCAATCTGTGTATTTATTGATGGAATCACTAATGGCACTGGAAGATCCATTTGAGAAGTGTTCCTTAAGTGGTAGCGAAGTGTCTTTTAGTTTTGTAGGTTTGATTCTTATCACAAGAACCTTCAAATGAATGGACAACGTTCGTTGTCGGGTTCGAAGGGGTCAAATCTTTCAACGAAAACCACTGAACCTGAAGGTATTGAAAATATTATTTAAATTATTTTTACTGATGCCTTTAAAGTGGTTACTCAAGGATTTCTTTAAAATCTTGAGGCATGTCCGATGAATGGAATACTGACTGTACACTCAGTTTCATTATCCTCGTACTGATTATCTTCCCTGTGATCAAATTCTGATAAGGCAGAATACAGAACATCTCAAACTAAAAAAAAAAAAAAATAATCGTAGAATTTCTGTGCTTGTTTTGCCAAAAAGGCTACCTATGCGGTCACTCATCACCCCAAACTACATTTTTGGCTAGCTGTAAGCAAAATTCTATAATTTGGCTCCACTCTTTGATTGACAGCAAACTTGACCTTGAGATGCAGAGTAGCTCATATTACACAACATACACAGGTGTGCAGTGTTATGATTACTCATTTGGACTCGATGAACGACAATCTGTAATTACTGATTATTAATAGGTAATTACTTATGATCTGACATTACACATTATGCGTACGTCGTGTAATAAATTATAATGTCTCCCTGGATGTTTCACCTTTTATCACATGAAGAAGAAGATGAATGACGGATAAACAATACATTAGTAATAAATTAATTATTATATGTATGTTAATTAATTAATTAATCTAGTAAAAATTTAATTGCCATATTTCAAAACTGATAAGTAGGATTGAATCGAAGTAGGATTAAATCTATTAAATTACTATTCAATCCTACTTATCACAGTTCTTCTCATCAGGATTCTAGAAGCTGTCATGTGGCCTATATTGTCCATAATGACCGCGAGAAGCTGACAGATGCTGATTTAAATTGACACATGTACCATTTAGTTCGACATATGACAGTTTCTTCCAATCAACTTTTTAAAAATGTGTCATGTCTAAATGAAAACCAATGAAAGGACTTGAAACTGTCATACGTAGATGAAATTGGCACATGTCGATTTCTAGTGGATATGACGATTTCATTCAATCAGATTGCGAGAAACTGACGTATGACGATTAAATCGAGTGTCAATTTTTAGACTTATGACACCCTGTGGTCACCATACACGTAAAGTGACCCTTGACTTTGAATGACCTCCGGGGACCTTGTATTTCTAACAAATTGCCAAGAGCGACAAATTCACAGATGTTACACCGGCCCCTGCCTCACGGATACATGATATTATACGGTACATGCTTATGCCTTCTCGAGAGGAACTTCGCCGAACCATCATGGTAGAGCTGGATATCACGGCATGTTATGTTATGCAGAAAAGGTCTTCTCGAGACATGAGTTTAGCACATTATGTGTATTTTGTGAGGTGTTGAAGCTCTCACTAAATATTCCGCGAGATTTCGGTGTCTCTTATGTGACGTGATAGGTGAATCGTGGAAAATGTCTTTAGTGGAATCGTCTTTGCTTGGAAGCTTTACACTTTTATAGATAACCCGTCGTATGAATTGTTTGACGGGTGAAAAGGGAGGACCAGTGGGATACGGTTAGAATTAGGTTTGACACAGGAGGCTTCCAATGCGGTGTCACTATCCATAGATTTGATGTGAACAAAAGCACTATCTAAAGTGGGGAGGGATAACCACGAGCTTTGAAAAATTTGGAAAATTCTAAAAAATTAGAAGATCGTCCGATTATCAGTAGCGTAGCCAGCCAAGGAGGGGCAGAGTGCACTCCACAAAAATGTCAGTGTTGATGCGATGGATAATGTTGAAAAATGTAGGAGAATAAAAAGGACAAAAACGAAGAGGAATGGAGGGATAGTAAGTTGACAGAGTTGTGGAAAGCTGGTAGGCCTAAACTGAGGGGGGGGGGGGGCACTTTCCGGGCTTCACAGGTGTGATCTTCTTATGACATTGAAAACTAAGACAAAACAAATAAACAACACATCTGAAACAAGGTGTTCATGAAGGTGTGAAATCGCTGCTTTCTTTTGGCCATACACAGGCCTGTTGCTCATACGCAGTATACGAGTATCATGAGGCTAGGAGATGGAATCCGTAGCAGAGGGGCCGGCATATTTATTTCCTGCAGGACGCATTTGTAGTACGCCTCCCGAACTGTCGTTCAAAACCTTGGATGTCATGGATTCTAGAATCAATGGTCATTTATTGTCAGTAAGCCAACCCTGACGCTGAATTAAAAAAAAAAATCCCAAAAGTATTAGTTGTCAGTGCCAACTAAAACTAGACTTTTTCCCATGTCTTTCGTGATTGTCCTCTCCAGTGGCGTACCCAGGAATTTATGGAGGGGGAGGCCGTAGCCTCTGCCGGAATTACTGCAATTGAGAGATCCGAGCGTAGCGCCACGATCGGTTGGTGCGGAAGCGTACAAGAAAGTTTTTGCTAGGGGGTCGGTAGGGGGCATGCTTTCCCAGGAAAATTGTAAAATCTGCAGATCTCCTGCAATCTGGAGCATTAAAGAAGACCTTAAAAGACCTTCGAAGGGGAGGGGGTGCAAGCTTGTGAAGGCTATCTAAGCGGAGAGCCACCATCGGTTGGCGCGGAGCGTACAAGAAAATTTTGGGTTTTACAAACCCCCCAGATGGCCGGAAATAGCCCTTCCCAAGTTTTTTCAGCTGCATGAACCCAGCCTTATTTCTGATATTTTCAGCAAGATATGCAGTATTTAAAAAAAAATGGGGAATGTGAGGGGGGGGGCATGGCCCAATGGCCCCCTCCCCTGTGTACGCTAGTGGTCCTCTCCCGGGTGAGGGAGGTTATAGGATCTCTATGGTTCTCCCCTCCTTTCACGGACTGCATGCCCTTTCACAAGGAACACACTCCCAGCTCTACAACAAGTTATTGAAATCTTGTTACACCAAGGAGGTTTTACAAGGAAAAACTTCATTGGTTACACAGTGCTAGCTACCGACGTCACTAGCCAGCTGCAGTAATATGTGCGGTATACGCATATATACTACTGTTCAACGTTCATGGCGCGAATAACATGAATATCCATAAAGAGTCATACAATACTCAACGCTGATTGGATGACAACAGCTGGTTATCTTCAAATTTATTCGTCGTTAAAGCAGGATGTGCTGTTTGAAGGAGCAAAAATAGCCTTCATTGTCTATTCTCCATCATTCTCTTCCATTCGATGCCAATCTGGAAAATACCATCTATATGTTTCTTCCAGGAGAAATTTCATTCATTAGATTGTTAATTACGGCAGAAAGAAGAGTGAATCATTTTTTTCTTCGGGTAAAAAGTTAGCAGAACCAGGCCCTGTAGTAAATGTGCGACTTTTCCGTGTGAAGGTCCCACAACAAAAACGTATTGCTTCAGGAAATTAGGCTTCTTTTGGACAAATAGGCCATGCTACGGTAGTTTGTACAGCTTTTTACAACTATACAAAATATAGCCAGTGTTTTGGTGCGCCTTTGACATTGCAGGAAAAACAGCACATCCTGCTTTAATTTGGGGTGAATAAAACAACAAACGAGTGAAAAATGATGACGTCAACAGAAGCAAAAGATACAAGTCTCTTGCACGTGGCAAGACACTGCATTGAGCAGTCCTTTACAGTGTTTGTGTACGAGGGCCTTTAGAAGCAAGTGCTTTCGTTCGGTAGTTGTAGAAAGCGCTACAGGAACTGTACGAATAGTGGTATATTCGGATGAAGTTTTGAGCTTAGGCAAGGAACGGCATGCGAGGTAGAAGGGAGCAGCACGTGAGAGACTTGGGGCAAGTCTGCAACTAAACCTAATTTAAAAGTACCCCATTTCTACTACTTGAAGTATGTTAATCCTACTACACTTAAAAGGACGTCAATTTCATTTTTTTTTAAAGTTAAAAATGTTTCACCAGGAGTGCATTCAACCAGCTCATGTTCTGCTCGGGCGTTCCCCCCCCCCCAAAAAAAAAAAAATGCAGTCGAGTCCTACATTGCTTCGTTGCATTAGATAATACCACAAAAAGGGGCACACGTGATCCTTTAGGCAAAGGGGAGGGGGTCCCTATTCCCTCAGCCTCTCCTCATGTCTTCTCATGCCATCAGGCCCATCCGGACTGATTTGAAATCCAGGCTTAACCCTTGGTAGGGCGCAACTCCTTCCCCATACCCCTCAACCAGGACGGCTGTGAAAAATAGGGACAATGATCGATTGTCCCCCCTCACAAAAAAAATCGTGACTACGTCCCTGCCAATCGTCTCCAGGGTCATAGTTGTCCCACTGTTCTAATTTTGAATATCTATAGGCCTACAGAGTACTTAACCAAACTGTGAAATTATTACTCTCATTCATCCAAGATACACCCCATTTCTGAAGAGTTGTAAAAGAGTTTTCATTTCCAGATAGCAACAATTTTTTTTATTCACTTAAGTTGGATATGTGTAGCCTTTACATAAGTGGGGATCTATAGCTTTGCAGTTCCTATGCCACTATCTTGATCGGCGTCATAACCCTAGTGTTTCTACTAATACTATTTTACGGCTCAATGTGAATGCTTTTCATTTCAATGGTCACTGATATTGATAAATCAAATGTGTAACCGCAAATGGGAACCGCAAAGATGAGGCCCATCTATTTCCTGTCTGACGATGGGATGATTTGAAGAACGCCGATAGTGGTAAGATACCTATTTTATACAGTGTTGTAGGCTGTGCCCAGTGCACTGTAGGAATGAACTTAAGAATCTAGTAAATTTCGTTAATCGTTATCCTTGTTTTAATTTTACACATGATATCTCGTCTGATTCTGTTTATTTCCTCACTATCGAAAGCCGTAGGATAACTTCTCCTGTACATTTTAAACGGATTCCCACAATTACTTATGGTGCGCGAAAAGGGCCACCAAATATGATGATGATGTTATTTTATACGTTGTTATACCAAAAACATATGTCACTGTACTAAATTTACATGTCGTTGTATCTAAAATATATGTCACTGTACCAAAATGATACGTCGTTGTACCTAAAACATACGTCATTGCACCGAATTGATACGTCGTTATACTAAAAATATACGTCACTGTACCAAACTGACATGTCATTGTATCTAAAACATACGTCATTGTACGCGGACATCAAAAACTAACTGGGGTACTGAATATGTATAACCTCTAACGTTAGCGATTTGCATATGATTACCTTAGATACGGGCCTTGGAGATACATCATCACTTCTGTTCATAGTATAGACATAACAATTCGGTACAGTGACGTATGTTTTAGGTATAATGACATGCCACTTTGGTATAGTGACGTATATTTTTAGTATAACGACATGTACTTTCGGCTATAATGACATGTATTTTAGATACAACGACGTATCAGTTTGGTACAGTGACATATATTTTAGGTACAATGACATGTAAATTTAGTATAGTGACATATGTTTTTGGTATAACAACGTATCAAATAATATCATCATCGTATTTGGTGGCCCTTTTCGCGCACCATACGTTATTGATCTTATCATCTTTCCACTTGTATCACTTTATGCTATACCGTATTCTCAACATTTGAGAGCTAGAAGAATTTGGTGTAACTGAGTCTTGGTTAAGAGATGATATTGATAGTGCTGAGGTTTCTTATCCTGGGTATGTGGTTTATCGTCAAGGTAGGGTTGATACCAAAAAGGGGTTTGGTAGGGGGGTCTTGTTGTATGTCAAAGATAATATTGTTAGTGTTGAGAAAAAAGAGCTGCAAGGATCCTTTGTGAACTCTGTGTGGTGCGAGTTAACTTTAAATAACTCTATCAAGGCTGCTGGTTCTGTTGTCACAATTGGTTTAGTTTATCGCTCTCCAAATAGTGGGAAAGAAAATGATAATTTGTTGTTTAACTCAATTAGGAAAGCTGCTAAAGGTGGAGCTGTTATCATGGGTGACTTCAATTTTCCAGACATTGATTGGGCTGAGGAATTGAGCGGTACTAATGGCACTGATTTTCTTGAGGTTGTTCAGGACTGTTTCTTGCACCAGCATGTTTCTTTTCCTACTAGGGGTGATAATATTCTTGATCTTGTTTTCACATCTGATCCTAATGTTGCTGACAATTTTGAGAGTTTAGGTAAACTAGGTAAAAGTGACCATGATGTTGTCGCCTTTGATGTTGTCTGTGAGGGGTTCAGTTCTATAAGTAAGGAACGGATCCCGGATTTTTCTAAAGCAGATACTGTAGCAATTGATAATTTATTGAAAGGTACAGACTGGGTAAATGGTATGAGTGGCAAAAGTGCCTCAGAATCTTGGGACTTTGTAGCTGATATATTGAAGTATGTTATGAATCATCATGTTCCCTGGAAGTTTCGGTGTCGTAAAAGTTGTAGGCCTTCGTGGATTACTAAAGAAGTCAGGTGTGCCATTAGACAAAAGCGGAAAATGTGGAGGCGTTATAGGATGAGTAACTCTGTTTCTGACCTTTATAAGTTTAACATTCACCAACTTCAAGTGAAAGGGTTAATCTCTAAAGCTAAACTGAATTTTGAGCAGAGTGTAGCGTATAATATTAAGGACAACCCGAAGGCATTCTTTTCTTATGTTAGTTCTAAGCAGAAGGTTAAGAAAAGTGTTGTTTCTCTTAGGGATCCTAATGCAGACAATGTAGTTACTGACAGTGAAGATCTTGCAAAACTGCTTAACAATTATTTTGTGTCAGTCTTTAAACATGAAGATTTGTCAAATCTGCCTAGTGCCATTGGAAAATGTGTTTTCCCAAATTTGGACTCTGTCTTATTTTCTAGTGAGATAGTTCTAAAGGAGTTGCTTTCTCTCACTATGGTCCGGATGCAATCTATCCAATTTTGTTGAGGTCATTTGCTCATCATTTCTGTGTTCCACTGTCACTTGTCTTTAATAAATTTATGGTTGAAGGTTATGTTCCTGAGGACTGGAGGTGTGCTAACATCACCCCAATTTTTAAGAAGGGGGATAAGTCACAGCCCTGTAATTACAGGCCTGTCAGTCTCACTAGTGTTGTTTGTAAGGTCATGTAATCTATTGTTCAAAGGTCTATGGTTAGTTTCTTCAGTAGTTATTCTTTAATCAGAATGTCTCAACATGGTTTTTGTCAAAAAAGGTCGTGCCTCACCAATATTTTGGAGTTCATGGAAGATGTTACTGTTCATTGGATAAGCAGAAGTATGTTGATGTTGTTTTTCTGGATTTTCAGAAAGCTTTTGATAAGGTTCCCCACCAGCGTCTTTTCCTCTCCTGTTTATTGCTTTCATTAATGACATTGATACTGATATTGTGTGTAGAGCCAAGAAGTTTGCTGATGACACCAAACTGTATTCTGAGGTCTCCTCTGATGGTGATTCAAAAAGTTTTCAGAAGGATTTAGACAGGGTTTTCACTTGGTCTCAAGAGTGGCAAATGCTGTTCAATATTGATAAATGCAAGGTAATGCATATTGGCAAAAACAATCATAGGTATTCGTACACTTTAAATGGACAGTCACTGCAAGAGGTTTCTTTTGAAAGGGACTTGGGTGTTCACATAGATTCTTCTTCACAGCCAGCTAAGCAGTGTGTTGAAGCCGCTAAAAGAGCGAATAGGATTTTAGGTATGATTAAGAGAAATTTTAGTTTCCTTAAGCAAGACATTGTTGTTAGACTCTATAAGCAGTTGGTTGGACCTCATTTAGAGTATGCTGTTCAAGCTTGGAACCCATATTTTTCTAAAGATAAGGAGTTAGAAAGTCCAGCGCAGGGCTACTAGATTTATTAGGGCCTTCAAGGGTGTCCCCTATAACAGCAGGTTACGTCTTTTAAATCTCACTTCACTTGAGTTGAGGAGATTACGTGGGAATTTGATACAAATCTATACGATGATTGTTCATGGATTTGATAATCTATCATTTTCTGATTTTTTCAAGTTTGCTAATAGTAAAATTACTAGAGGTCATTGTCTTAAACTCCAGAAGGTTCAAAGTAGGATCAATATACGTCGTTACCGTTCTTTTCTCAGAGGGTAGTGAATGAGTGAAATGGGTTGCCTGAGGATGTAGTGATGACAAGAAGTGTAAATGGTTTAAGAATGCACTGGACAAGTACTTTAGGATCTGTGACCGGGTTTGATTTTTGTCACCTTTTTTTTTCAGGGTCCTTGATGGGGACTTAATTGTCCCTCCTGATCCTTTTTTAAACTAAACTAAACTTAACTAGTGTTCTGAGAAAAACGATTTTGATCGTTTCTCAGAATTTTACAAATTTTGCAAAGCTGGTGGTTATCCTTCCCGTAGGCCTACTTTAGTTATTGCTTTTGTTCCCATCAAACCTGGAAAATTCCAGCTTTCCAGCTATAAAAGTAGCTTTTTTGTGCCTTTTGTGCTGTATTGTTTGTGTTCATCGCGTTGTGTGTATATCAATCTATGTGTATCTATTGTGGGCATTCGCAACATGATGGTCAGCCTGTGACGTCATCCTGACAGGGATATTCGGGAGTACGTAGCACTAGCAGATAAAGGAAAGCGCGGGAACAATTATTTTTTCATCTGGTTGCATATATACCTGTTCCACGAAACTAAGTGTCGTTTGTGCCTATAGGCGGCCTATATGCATGATCGATCATATCATGAACTGATTAGTGAAACTGTACTGTATGAGGTGTACTGTTTTGGTGGGTAACTATTGAGATTCACGAATGCTTGCAAATATAATGGAAGAGAAGCAAACCGTGTCAGAATCAAAGACAGAGGATGTTTCTATCATTAAAGATGAGGGGAAGGAGGGAACTAAAACAGCAAAAACGAAACCCGGAACATCGTCAAAGAAATATCAAGTTCCTTGGTATGTCGCGACCGATCACTAAGTATATACTACAGTAGGTATTACCAACGTAAGACTACGACGTTAGGCCCGCCATAGGCAGTTGTTTGATGTTAGGGCTATAATTGGTCTGTAAACCAAGTAACGATATTTTACGATATTTTTAATTTTACTTTGCATTTGAATGTTACATTTATGCGTAGGCTGCATGTGATGTATTGATGTTTTATATTAAATGGTGTAGTGTCTCTGTACGTTGTCACTTCTCATCCCATCTATTATATTTGTAAGGCAATATTAAACTGGTCACCACATGATCATCTTGACAGTCTGGCTTTGGCTTGCGGCCATCCCTGAACAATGTACTTATACACTTATGCATACACATCATCCTGAAGTAGCCTATAGCAGTATGTAATATGTCTGAACTAACGCTTTGGCACCTCCGGGTTACCAATCTATACATTTGTATATACTTAGGGTTACCATATTTCTTTAAGCTGGGACATAACTTTTGGAGGCTGATTTGTTGGAGGACTTTTAAGGGCTAGAGTGCCACCCATGTAATGCCAATGCTGAAGTTATTCTGAGGAGTCCGCATGCATACGCCAACAAAACATTTGTGTACTGTTATGATGTATACCTCAATAATAATTATAACAAAGTCTGTTGTACAATGATTGTGATTCACAGTTGTGGCATGAAGTTACACAAATTCTTTTCTATTTTGCAGGAAATATGCATATTTTGTTCTGGACTTAATCTGAATTAAATGGAAACATGCCATAGCAAAGCAAAAACTTTGATCACTGCAGCTTTGACTTAAGAGCTATTATGCAATAAAAAATGTACAGTTATACAAGGTGTGCACCAAGCTGAAGGCTCATAATTTCACTCTGAAGATCTTTGCAAAGTAGTGTGTGAAATGCAGACCAGTCTGAGGGTTTGTGCACCTTTGCTAAAATTTTCAGTGTGATACCTGCGTAGGACTAGAGCCAAATGGCGCTGTATTTAAACTTGATTTCACTAGTTTTGTTTGCCCATTAATAGTATTGTGTGCACAATTCCAGATACACAGTTACTGCTACATTGATCTACATTTACCAGATTGGAAACTTTGCTGTTTGCAATGAAGAAACCTCCCCAACACAGAAATAACAAAGATGAGCTGTCTGTGCAAATTAAATAAATGGTGACCATCCCCACAAGTTTGCTTAAGTTATACATCATTAGCACAGTCTACTTCTAACACGTAAATTTCTGTATCTGCACTAGCATAAGTAGTAGTGCTTTTCGGATATGAAATTTTCAACAGTGATATCAGAAGCACTTTCCCTCAGTTGCCAAACGATATCACATCATCACGTGGGTAAGTTACAACCAAAGTGCACATGTGTAAAACTATGGATTGTGTACAGTTCTAGTCATAATGTACAATACAGCCTAAGTGGGTAAGTTGACCTAAATTCTGACATGTGAATCAAACTAGAATGATTTCTTGTTTCCTATGTATGTTATTTGAATTTGATCCAAGTTCTAAGAGACATTTTGTTTTCCCTCAAGTGTACAGATGATATCATTTTGGTCATTTCACAAATGATATCAGGATGATATTGTTTGCCAATATCACAACAACACTTAGTGCATACTTACTGATGACCAACCATAGTCAGATTCATGGAGGAAATGTGTATCCCCATACTCTTGAACTTCCAAACAATATTCCTGCACATTTCAGTATGACACATCTACCAGTACAGACTGGTCATGAAATTAATACTTGGTTGCACACTGCAAAACCATAAAGGCATCCAAAAATGAACAGTAAAACTCACAATTGCCACACTCAGTTTTGTTTGACAATAGTTGGTGATAGCACAATTGTCTAGGCAGTACATCCACTGTGAGTATTGCAAGCAAAATGACATGCCTACATTGTGAAAGTCTTTGTGAGGCTTTTGTCACTACAAAATAAAATTGATCAACATTATGTGCAGGGCCTGCTGGTAGTGCACCACTAATTTATGAAAATATGCTGAAAATGTACCTGTCAAATTTAGTCACAATATTTCTGTATGGATTGGCAGAAGGGGAGCTTAGTGATGCAGATACTAAAACAAATTAATTTTTACTGATGCATGCAAAAACAGAAAACAAAATTATGTAATAGCAATGTTTCATTGATAAAATTAGCACTGTTATCTTGCCAGTTGGGATGCTCACTTCTTCTGTAACAAATGAGACGATCCTACTTACTCTACTGATACATGTGTATATATAGACTGGACCAAAAGTGTGCGTGAAAGCTGGCCTCTGTGACACTAACAGCTAAGGCCTACAGCAATTGCAAACTGTTGAATAACTTCAATATATTCCTGTAGCTGACAAATTGGTGGTACTGTATTTCGTGCAAACAATCTGTGTATTGTGTACATAAGTAATACGTTTTGTTAAGGAAATGTGCATACGCCTTTGTTTAATTATACTGTTCCAACCTTGGAATCTTTCTGTTATTCTAATGAAAAGTATAGTTTAAAATTTTATTGATATTGTAATGGTGAAATGTATTTGCATTGGCATGGCATGGAATAGAGCTGAGAAGATTTGGGGCAACCACGTTTGGTTTATGTGTTTTTATTCTTTGCAGTACTTATGATGTCTGCTGTATTACTCATCAGCCAGATTCTGTAAGTGTTCTTTCATGTATGTTATGTTTTTGGTCAAAAAGTCCCTGAATGATTCATACTTTTAACTATAAGCTCATGGTCTTCATCGTTTGGATCCTTTGTTTTTATTAACAGGGTTGAAAAGTATAGACCTACAACATTGAGAGACGTTGTAGGAAATGAAGAGACCGTTAGCCGATTAGAAGTGTTTGCACGAGAAGGGAATGTTCCAAATATTATTATTGCTGTAAGTCAAACAGTGAGCCTCAAGTAATCAGAGGCAAAATCTTAACATTTGCTTCTTTCATAAAGCACTAATAGTCTGTTGGAATTGAACAAGGCACTCATCGTACACATTGAAAACCAGCAACACTATGTTTAAGAGCATGTGTTCAGGCAAAAATAACAATTTTTTCTTCAATTACTGGCACATGGGCAGCAGTAAAAACAATTGCGTAAACATAACTTTCACACTTTTCTCTCAAACCATTTATAAATCTTCAAGTTGCTGAACTTCGACATCCAGTTCATGGTCAAAGCAAGCTGTTCTAAAGTTTTTTACCTATTGCAGTTGCTTGTGCCAGATTCAAACCATGTATGCTTTTAGCACAAAAGTGTTGTTTTTCTGCAGGGTCCACCAGGGACTGGGAAGACAACCAGCATCCTGTGTCTGGCTAGAACTCTTCTGGGGTCAGTATTTAAGGAAGCTGTAATGGAACTGAATGCCTCCAATGATAGGTGAGAAAATTCTAAAATCTGGTGTTGATGATTGTAATTTACATTTCAATGTGAGATGAATGCAGCAAGTATAACACAGATCAGTATGAATTCTTTTTCACTGAATGAAATATTATCCAGACTCTTCATCGAAGAACTGCAAGAGAAGTTGCTCATCATTTTTTAACCTTAGAAATTTGTCAAAATGTTGTCATACTTCATGCTGTTAGTGCATGAAAATGTTTCAAGTGAAATATTCATTGGTTAGTAGTGAAAGATCAAAAGAGAAGCATGATATGTTGAAGACTTTACTCCTTATTCAATGAAACTATCTTCCACTTCTGATGCAAATTTTGAAATGGCATCCTTTAAACTCCAGTTTGATGAAGTTGTCCATCATAAAAGAGTACCAGTAAGACCATACTACTTCTAATGCTTGAATTTAATTTCATAATGACTTCACTTTTTGTTTTCACCAATTTAGAGGTATAGATGTGGTCCGCAATAAAATCAAGATGTTTGCACAGAAAAAGGTTACAATGCCAAAAGGTTGTCACAAAATAGTAATCTTAGATGAGGCTGACAGGTGAGTATTTAGTACAGGTGTCAGTTATTGGAATAAGAGTTATTTAATGAATAATGTGGAAAGAATACTGATCTCAAAAGGCTGAGAGTATTATGGGTATATTTGCAATAGACTTTCAGCCAGATTCCTGGCATGTTTAGCTTACACAGATTGATGCACACAAATTCCAGTCATTGAGCAAGTGAGTAGCTACTGGATCTACTATGCATGATATTGGAATAACTTGATATTTTATCTTCCATTGTTGCAGTATGCCAAAGAAGTTTGTACCCTAATTTTCAGAGATGGACCGTATGAGTCATAATTGTCTGGAGAGAGGCTTTGTGATGAAGTCACTTAAAGTTTAAATTGCTGTTAATGTTCTTTACTCATTTGAATATGGCCATATCTTGCAGTTATTATGGTGTCAATCCAACTTGTTCCTCTGTTGACATGCTTTTATCGACAGTATGACAGCAGGTGCTCAGCAGGCTCTCAGGAGAACCATGGAGATCTACTCTAAGACCACCCGCTTTGCTTTGGCCTGTAATGCCTCTGATAAAATCATTGAACCCATCCAGTCACGATGTGCTGTTCTCAGGTACTCCAAGCTTACAGACTCTCAACTCCTAAAAAGGCTTCTGGAAATCTGTGAAGCTGAGAGCATAACATACGATGATAATGGGTTGGAAGCCATTATATACACAAGCCAAGGAGATATGAGACAAGTAAGTATTAAAGCAGACTCGGCCAAGTTTAATATCTAAATAATCTCTATAATTTGTTATACATGTATGTGCTAGGGTGCTAAAGTCCCTTTGCAGTGTGTTGTATGAAATAGGAAAGCTGTCTGGTGTCATTATGTGGTAGTGTTAGTTATATCTGATATAATGGATTTAGTGCTCCCCATCCCATTGGCCTTTCTCTACTCTCCAAGGCATCCTCATGTATTCCTGGAACAAATAGACCAGACTTCACTATTTGTAGCATCATTGTACAGTACATAGATACTGTACTTATGCCATCAAATTGTCAGACAAGAGGGGGATTCCCTTCCTTAAACTTTCAACTGGAATGCTCACCTTACTTCTCCTGCAGAAGAATAAATTGGACAGTGTTGCAGTGAAATGTGATTAAGAATAGCAATAATATCAAATACCTATCTGCATAGTTTGGTCGCAACACTAGGTAAGTTTTATCTTGAAACTTAAAATAATTTCATATGGTAGTGTGAGGGATAACTAACCTGCTATTTAGTGTAATGATAGTGTAAAAGTTGAAGTTGTAGGCACAAACATTGTCATTAATACAATTGGCAATTCTTTTCTGAAGACAAACTCATTTTTGGTTCCTTGCATCAGCAAAGGAACCTATGCAGTCAGGTTGGCATGTGTGTGTGTATGTATGTGTGTGTGTGTGCATCTGTAACACTTGCTTAGGTACGCTCTAACTCAATAGGGGAAAATCAGATGAAAGTCAACCTTGGCATGTAGGTTCGCCATATTGAGAAGGTGTGCCCTGTTGTTTTTGGTGGAGGTCAAAGGTCATCTGGGGGAACTGGGGCCAAAAGACTCTTTTGCTTGGGTATGCTGTATCTCAATAGGGGAAAGTCAGATGAAAGTCAACCTTGGCATGTAGGTTTGCCATATTGAGAAGGTGTGCCCTATTGTTTTTGGTGGAGGTCAAAGGTCATCTGGGGGAACTGGGGGCGAAAGTATGTTTTGCTTGGGTACACTGTAACTCAATAGGGGAATGTCAGATGAAAGTCAAACTTGGTGTGTATGATTGCCATATTGAGAAGGTGTGCCCTATTGTTTTTGGTGGAGGTCAAGGGTCATCTGAGGGAACTGGGGCCAAAAGTCTCTTTTGCTTGGGTATGCTGTATCTCAATAGGGGAAAGTCAGATGAAAGTCAACCTTGGCATGTAGGTTTGCCATATTGAGAAGGTGTGCCCTATTGTTTTTGGTGGAGGTCAAAGGTCATCTGGGGGAACTGGGGGCAAAAGTCTGTTTTGCTTGGGTACACTGTAACTCAATAGGGGAATGTCAGATGAAAGTCAAACTTGGTGTGTATGATTGCCATATTGAGAAGGTGTGCTCTATTAGTTTTGGTGGAGGTCAAAGGTCATCTGGGGGAACTGGGGGAACTGGGGGCAAAAGTCTCTTTTGCTTGGGTATGCTGTATCTCAATAGGGGAAAGTCAGATGAAAGTCAACCTTGGCATGTCGGTTCGCCATATTGAGAAGGTGTGCCCTATTGTTTTTGGTGGAGGTCAAAGTTCATCTGGGAGAACTGGGGGCAAAAGTCTGTTTTGCTTGGGTACACTGTAACTCAATAGGGGAATGTCAGATGAAAGTTAAACTTGGTGTGTATGATTGCCATATTGAGAAGGTGTGCCCTATTAGTTTTGGTGGAGGTCAAAGGTCATCTGGGGGAACTGGGGGCAAAAGTCTGAAAACCTTGTTATGCTGTGGATGCTCATATGTTCCATCAGTCCCTCTCCAGTGCATCATGGAAGTACTGCTTGAGTCAGCAGTTTCTTGATCAAATGAGAAAACAGCAGTGCTGTTTGCAGTACTGTAGGTGGTCACACCAGACAAGTTTTGGCTGGATCAGTTTACCTCCTCGTGCCTGAGTGCTAATGTGTGCATTCATGTGAGTGTCTTTTCAATTAGTCAGGTGGGCAGGTACCGATGAAAGAAAATAAGTCAGTTGGTGTTGTTACCAGTTTAAACTAGACCCCAGAGTTCCCTCCAGGGCATGCTATCAGTTTGGTGGACTTTAAAGGGGCATAGATGTGATAAGCCTTATTGCAATTTGCAGAGCCCCTTCTTTAAATGAGAGATTCACAGCTGTTTGTGTTTTGTAAAATGGATGGGATATTGCTGTATATTGCAGAAATCAACATTTTCAATTCATTGCATCAATTGAAATGGCTTTTTTGATATTTATGAACTCAGGCATATCATTTTACAGTATGTATATTTCAAGTACAAGGAACTATAGTGCCCATAGGCTGTTGTGAAATCATGCAAAATACTTCTTCTCTTACAGATTGTATGTAAACACTGTTGATGGTTGGTCACTTTAGTGCTATGGAAGTGGTTCCATGTTGGTGCATGTTTGGGGTCCAATGTCTGAAATGGGCCATTTTATAAAAGCATGAAATATGTTTTTGTCTCTACAGATTTTATGTTACAATGAGGGTTCATGGTCAGAAATGGGCCATATGGGCTATTGTACAAAATAATGCAATGTGCTCCCTTTTACTTCATAATGTACATTATACTCTCCATCTGTGCAAGGAACCACAGTGCCCTTGGGCTCTCGTTTATTCCTTGCTTAAGGCAGGCAAGGAATCGATGCAATGGTGATGGTGTGCATGTGTGTGTGTGTATGTGGGTGTGATGCCTTGGCTTGTAAACACGATATCTCAAGAAGTTAAAGTTGCATGAACTTCAAAGTTGGTGTGTAAGTAGTTCATAGAGGGTAGATGGTCCCTATTCTTTTTCAGGTACGTCAAGATCATTTGAGGTCACCAGCAGCAATAGTCTGAAAACCTTAAGGAAGATATGTTAGCAACTAAAAGTTGCTGGAACTCCAAACTTAAACCATTGGTAGCACTTGATGAGCAGATGATCTCTGTCAAGTTTTGACGAGGTCAAAGTTCACATGAGGTCAGTAGAGGACATAGCCTGAAAATTTTGTAAACACATCTCTGTGGGAGAAAGTTACTTGAACTTCAAAGTTGATATGTAGTTAGTCCATTGTAAGTAGATGGTCCCTATTCTATTCCTTGGTCATTTGAGGTCCCCAGAAGAGAAACTCTGAAAACCTGTTAAATAAGATATCTCACTTGCTGAAACTTGCTGGAACTTCAAACTCTTAACCTTGGTTGCTCTTGATGATTAGATGATCTCTGTCAGGTTTTAGGGAGGTCAAGGGTCACACAAGGTCAGTAGAGGTCATAGTTTAGAAACCTTGTAAACACTGTATATCCAGAAGAAAAGTTGCTAGAACTTCATACTTAGTGTATACTTTGGCCATTGTGAGTAGATGATCCCTATTGTTTTTCATGGAGGTCAAATGTCATTTGAGGTCACCATCAGTGAAGTTTAAAGACTTTGTAAGGAAGATACATTTCAGTGACTGATTTGTTGTAGACCTGGTGTTTCAAGGAGGGTAAGGTGAGTGAACTTCAAAATTGGTATGCTGGTTATCCTTTCTTTGTCATAAATATTGACAAGGAATCACAAAGTCCTTTAACTTTCTGGTTATTAGTGTGTCGTTTGCAATTGACTGCTGAATTTCATTTTACTGTTTCAGGTTTTGTAAATGAAATTAAAATTGGTTAATGCTATAACTGGAATGTCAGGAACTCTGGATAACTGCTCCCCTTCTTGACTGTTACATGATAGTTCAAAAAATGAATTTGCATGCAAGGTTCTTTTGTTAATGAAAACCATCACATTTTAATTAATGACATCTCCCACATGAGGTGTAATTAATTCATTACTTTTTGTCCCATAGAGGTGTTGTTAAAGGACCTTACCAGTACTCTTAGCATGGTAGATGGGAGTGCATTTGTTGTGTTGAGACAGGTTTGTTAATAGTGAATTACAGTTGTGATTTGCAATGAGTTTAATACTCTAAATAGACTCCATAATTACTAACTGAGAAAGTTTATGTCACCAGGTTTGCCTTTACAGTACTCCAACAATCTATGACTTGAGTGACTGATTTTATTCTCAAGCATTTAGCAATTGTGTTGTTAATAAGACTTGAAAAGATCTATAAAACACAATAGATTTATTATGTTCTCATTGTTTCTCTTCACAGGCTGTTAACAATCTTCAATCAACATTTTCAGGATTTGGGGAGGTTACAAGCGAAAATGTTTTCAAAGTAAGCATGTATGTTTTCTAGTGCAAAATAGTGTTGTAACTCTTGCAGCTTAAAAAGAAATAGGGCATTTGTTTTACAGAAAAAAAAATCATTTATCAAAACCAATATGTGTGGAGGCAATGATCGATTATTCAAAATAAGTCAGGACAGTGGCCTTTTTTTCATGATATACATTTCTCAATTCTCACTGATAGAAATTCAGTTAGCTCAAGACTAATTTTGTTCACCCAAACTTTCATAAATTTAAAGGATGCATCTTCTGTAACTCATTTTATGCATAATATTTTGAGGGAAAGCTTTTCTAGATGTTTATTGGTGAGACTATTGCAGGCCTCAGAGAGTGGTATAAAATCATAGAATTCATAAATATGGTTGAAAGTAGGCATGTAGCATAAAATTGAAGGTGAATCATAAAATATTTGGATAAAATGTCATATTGTATGTCTGTCATTAAATTATCCTTAATGCCCCGGAATGTCATGTACTCCATGTGGCTCACAATCGTCTATTAACTTATACCTAGCACTTTGTATATGTGTATTAATTAGTGCATATACACAACACACTGTCAATGTTTAGTCAACATTTCTTCAGTCTACATGTAGAGCTGTTTTCAAATGAAATTATTATTCCTCCGTACTGTATGTGAATGTTAAACAACATGACACCATGGCCTAAATTTAATTTCTAACAGTCTAGCACCCCTTCCCCTTTCTACGTCTAACACTGGCATCTCAAAGAAGTGTCAGGTACAATAAACCACCTCCTTTGAGTCACTGCAGCCATGGATCCTGTCAATTATACTGTAGCTCAAAATTTGGGTTATGCTAGTGTAATGCAGTGCAGTAAATACATTAACACCACCACATTTTTTTCACCTAGGGGCTTGGCCATGTCAGTAAGTGCCATTTTAATAGAAGCACCTGTATTTAAAGGTTGTGTGACATGAAAATCACATTTTGGAGTATTGAGTGTGTTAATCATTGATAATGTTGAAAATAGGCACAAATTACACCAAAATGAATCAAATATAGACATTTTTACAGGCAAATTCCTGTCTCACACCTGCATCATGAATAAACATTTGCTAGATATGCAAATTTGTTATGTCAAGAGATGGACTCATATGATATATTTTATCCTTTGTTTACTTAACCTGTGTTTCAAGGATAATTCAGAATTTTACATGCCCAGAGGTTTTTATTTTGGAAACATATATTTTCTTCTTCAAAAATATCAATATCACTTACTATTTTGAAACCCAGTAATTAAGAGACAATATATAAAGGGCTAACAAAAGAAATTCTGATACTGTGCAACACTCCATGTAATCATATCTGCATTGTTATCAAACTTTGAAAGGCCATATCTCAAAAATGGAATTAGATATGGACAAACTTCCAATGAATTTTCATGCAGGGTTTCATACCGCATCTTCTGAATGAAGCTAGCTGTTTTCTAGATGCATGTCACATGGTGTTTAAAAGCAAAATGGCAGTACTGTATCATGATGTCTCATTGATTTGATGAACATGGTGTGGGTACTCTTAATGCATTTTAATCTTAACTTGATTAGGCAAATTCATAGCTGATGTTTTTAGTATACTTCTTGCTCCCTGTTTTTGGCATGAATTGAAATGTGAACTAATTGCATAGTTTCAGTTTGCTTTCTCCAGTTCTGCTTAGTGGCACCACCATGGGGGGGGGGGGGGGAGGGAAGACATGAGCCCCAATCATATTTTGACACAAGAATTAAATTTACTTGGAAAGGAATTTAAGCTACTGTAGATATGTTTGTAAGGGGAGGGATGAGGCATGGCATAAACAGAAAAAATGGATTTTGAATTGCCATTTATGGTTGTGTGATTGCTCTTTTTGGGCAAAAATTTTCTGGTTCCCTCTGTGCCAACTGGTGGTGGCGCTACATTTAGATAGCAGAAGGCATTCCTGTATAGGTACGATAATAACAGATACAGTCAATCTTAAAACATTTTGCCTGAACTGATTATAAGAAGTTTTTTAAGTTAATGTGCAGACGCTGAATGAACGAACACAATTTAAAAGTTGAAACATTGTAGACAAGGCAAAATTTATTTTGCTGTGACATTAGCAGGGCCAGGTTATCAAATATCCTGTTTTTCACCAGATGTTCTCAGCAACATACTTTACTTTCACAGCAGCTGCATATGGCATAAAATTGCCAAGAAAATCCATTAAAAACAATGGCATAATAAGCGTAAAATTTATGTAAAAATTGCATGCTGGGAGGTCTGCTATTAGTTTAACAATGATCAAAGCTATTTTTTTTGTAGGTCATGCTTGAGCATTGTAAAATGCCCTAATCCCTTTAAATGAGATTCAAGTAGTCTTGCCTTAGCCTGAATGTCAATTTAAGGGTTTACTACCGGTGTGTACAGTTTCTTGAAAAAGCGGGACTGAAAGGGAATGGGGATCCCTGAAAGTGAGAATTCTAAAAAATAGAAATCTTTACAAAGTGAAATATGTAAGAAGGATTCTAGAGCAAAATGTAAGTCTTTTTGGTGACAGAAATTACATCCTGATCTTTGTTGCACTGAAAAGCAGTTGATGCCCCATGTCAAAGATCAACAAAGGAAATGAGTTAATACTGTCAAACGACATGGTCAACCTCTGTCTCATAATTTTATCCCTGTGGACCTCAGAAGTGAGATCTTGAAATTCCAGTTGTTATAAGATTTTGAACATAACCCCTTACGGGAAGACCAACAGTCTGAGTGGCGGTGGCAGTCCAGCATACATGACCATAATTACAATTAAGCATATTTGGGGCCAGTCAGACAGAATATCTTTAAAGTTTATTACCAGCAATGTATCAAACAGGCTGTTCTGAATATTTTTTGTGTAAGTCACACCCCTTGCTGTGTGTGAGGTTATGTAATGAGGCAGATGTTGTCAAGTTTTTAGAAACTGTTCTGTTTCTTCATTTTTGCAGATTTTGTTATGCAACTTTGTTAGTGTTTTTTTTTTTATCAAAAAGGTATTTTACCACGTAACAGAATTTTGAAAAGCTAAATTTAGCTCACAGTCTACGTACAAATTAATCAATCGATTTTCTGGTCTCTATTATTTTTTTTCTTGCACACAAATATCCACTATAGTATAATCATGACCACTTGTTATTGAAAACCTTTTGTTTTTCTTTAGAATTTATAAAATCAAAGTATAATTTGATTATTGCAAGATACACCTCAGTAATTGAGCATAAGATGTGTACAATGTATGTGCTTTAATAAATGTATAGGTAAGTTAGTAAATGAAATAAATTCAATTCCTGCTATCATGGAATCTGTGTTAGTTCAATTGGGGCAAAAATGGTAGCATCCTTCTCTGAACTTTGAAGTGTATACCTTGGGAAGGAATTAACATATTCTATTGAATCTTTGGGAAGATGTTTGTCAAATCCCTCTGCTACATATTTTGTAGAAATATTCCCAAGATTTTTTTTCCCTTTCAGTCAATCTATTTCCCCAATTTCCGCAAACCAGGTTTGATCTGAAATTGTCTGTGATACAGGGAGTGAACGGATTTACTTCACTCTAATCTTAATACAGCAATCATTCTCATGCCATCACACCATCTTGTCCTCCCTCTCTCAATCCAACCTTTCTAAGCTTCTCCTTCACCTGCCTCTTCCACATCTTTTTTGGTTAACCTTGATGGTGGCATGAGAAATTGTTTTAATTTGTGAGAGGAATATTGTGGTCCATTACCTGTGACAAGTTCTTCAAGGATTCTCTCTTTTGTTCACTGGAAAGATGGTTTTGCACATCCTGTAGTGGCTGTACTTTGACTGCAAAGTTGGGCACAATCTAAGCGATATCACTTGCTTAGCCTAAGGATGAGTTTAATATCTTCTCTGCAGACTGTGTCTGGATGGGTGGAGCATACTGAACAGCATTGACAAAGTACAGGGTTGGCTTAATGCCCTCTTTCAAGATAACGCATTCAAATTAATATATTCTCTGAATATTACACTCACTTTTAGTCATGTAATGTACTTGGTAATGTGTAAACTTTATAGCCTACTTTGTGTATGTAAGTTTAATTTCGTTGTTTTCCAAGAGTCTTAATTTTCTTATCCCAACAACAAACACTACTTCTACTGAGGTCAGATGTGTGAGCTACAGCTGCATTGCTGTGTTAGTTCAAAAATGTTTGAATATTGTGGACTTGGGCATTTTGTTCCCTCCAGGTATGTGATGAACCACACCCAACTATGATCAAGACAATGTTGGACCACTGTGTTAAAGGAGAAATCGACAAAGCTTATGAAATCATGAACCACATGTGGAGGATGGGCTATGCTCCAGAAGACATCATCGGTAATGTGTTCAAAAACTGCAAAACACACTCAATGCCAGAATTCCTGAAGCTGGAATATGTAAAGGTAACACAAAAGCAGAAGTTGAAAGGAAACGTTGATAACATGAAAAAATTATGAAATGTGAAATAGGAAAAATTATGTTTGCATCAGGATACTTTAAAAGGTTAGCTAGAACTGAGGTCAGCTATAGGGTGCTGATACTCTCAAAGTCTTCTTTTTGCCAGTAACTGATCTTACTTGGTTTTTTTCATGTTTACTGTTCACATGTTTCTCATTCTGTGAACCTCTACGTGCAGGCAAAGTCACAATTCTTGTGACGTTTTTGTTCCTTGTATCTCTGTGAAGGAATCTATGCAGTCAGGATGGTGTTTGTGTTATGTGTCACAGTTGTTTGGATACGCTCTAAGTCAATAGGGGAAAGTCGGATGAA
Organism: Stichopus chloronotus; assembly: GCA_021234535.1. Classification (NCBI taxonomy): domain Eukaryota; kingdom Metazoa; phylum Echinodermata; class Holothuroidea; order Aspidochirotida; family Stichopodidae; genus Stichopus; species Stichopus chloronotus. The sequence goes on along the minus strand of CM037841.1, from coordinate 14,969,039 downwards.
AGTCAAACTTGGTGTGTAGGTTTGCCATATTGAAAAGATGAGCCCTATTGTTTTTGGTAGAGGTCATTGGGGCATTACTCTGAAAATTTTTTAACGGAATATCCCAAGTTAGAAATTTTTGGCAAAGATTATACTTGGTATATGGTTGCATTATAGTAGTGGTGCCTTGAGGATATTCAAGATTTTTGGGTCTTTGGTCCAAATGGGCCATTTTATGAAATCAAGCAAAATGCCTGTTCTTCTTCAGAGTGTATGGCATTAAGTTGAAATTGTGTCACATTATTACTACTACAGTAGAGGTTCCTTCACATTGTTCAGGATTATTGATCCCATGTGGACCATTTTGTGAGATCATGCAAAATGTTCCTTTTCTGCAATTTTGCTTTACAATGTGAAAGGTTTGCCAAATTAGCACTGTGTTAGTGGAACCCTTTTCAGTGTTCAACATTCTTAGGTCCAACTTCAGAATGGGCCATAAATTTTTACATTGTGCAAAGTGATAGTTTTTCTACAATTTGTATATTATACTGTTGAGGGTTTTTTGTATTAGTGCTTTGGTCAGACTGACTATGGTGGTCGAGTGCCTTTGGCTGATCAGCATTCTTAGGGACAAAATGGGGCCCAAACTTTTTTTTGATGTGATAAATTGTGGGTTAATCGTGGTTAAAACTGAATAATTACAGTTGAAATAATCTTCACACAAGGAACCATGTTGCTCTTTTAGGTCTTGTTTTCACAGCAATTGTTTGTGAACTGGTGAACAGTGTGTGATGTTGATTGTTCTTTTTTCTGACTGGCTGATGTACATTCTTGCATCTGCTAAACAAATTTTTGCCATGGAAGGAACTTAACTTGGAAGTCAATGTAGTGTTAATTCATTTATGGTGCAATTTAATATTACCTTTCACCATAAATGGTCGTTCATCCAAACTGGTAATAACCAATTTCTGTTCACTTTGTTTATTGCACCGAAGAAAAATTGAAACAGTGAAAAAATCAGGAATATTGTAAAAAGTATGATAATCGTGAATTATTGAAAATAATTGTGAAATATTGAAAGTTGCAGTGGAATATATGTGGAAATAGTTCAAACTGAAGAGGAACGAAGTTTGTGTGGTTAGAGGAGTAGATGTATTGTGTGATCAGACCTCTCAGGCATACAAATATTGGGCCTATGTCAGCAAATATGTATGTTAAATTTGTGATGGAAATATCAATTTTTAATTTCGTGCAATTATTAGGTGTCCATTTATACCGGTTGTCCTTTGTTTGAATACTGTAAAAGCTTGATTTGATATTGTCCTTCAGACCTTAAAATATGGTTTGCACTTGTCAGAACCTGTGAATATGGCATTTATTGTAAATCTGCATTATTTCAAGCACATAGAAGAATATTATTACAATTAAGATGATAAAATTGTAACTTTTTGGGGTAAAACTCTGGCACATTACACCGACTATATAACATTAGAGAAGATTTGATCCTATTTCAAGTTTCCAGAACAGATGTTGTCACATGATTTAGACTAAAAAATCTTATAAAGCTGGCTAACCTTGAACAACTTCACCCTCCATATTCTCATGATAAGACACTGATGGCTTCAGTGTCCATTGAATATGTATTGGCTGCCATGTTGATCATTCTTGGGATACTGTTGCATTGATATATCTATAATATCAGTGTATCAAAGAAGCTTCTGTGGGAGTCTTTAATTCTGTTGTAAGTGATAACTTTAAAATGATCTGTAGGCATTAATGTCCACCGCAGGTGGATACCTCTTTTGTGGAGAGTTTTGAAATTTTTTAACTAGGATCAAACTCATTTATTTGCTAAAAGGTAGCAAATTGTTAGCCAACTGCTTACCCACCAGAATGGATTTTTAGTAATGTACTATATAAAAATAAGTTGGCCTGAGGAAGCCTTGTATCATATTGGCTCATTCTCTGTTTATAACTGTAAAAACAGAAAGAGTAAACATTCTGTGATATCTTGCTATATTTTAGTGATGCCTGCTATTCTTCCAGTGCTACAATTTTTTTTCTGTCTTGTAAACAATACGAGAACTATAAACATAAATATAGCCAAATATAAGTCAAGAAAATTGACATAAAAAGAAACATCGCAATGGTTTGTATTGAAAATTCTCTTCCTCCACAGGAGATTGGTTTTACCCAAATGAGAATTGCAGAAGGAGTCAGCTCTCTCTTACAGCTGTCAGGATTGCTGGCAAGGTTATGTAAGAAGACAGAGGTACCTCAGGTGGAAGACTCATAACACAATCCACTGAAAAATAAGACATTCCAACCAATGAGTGGTGTCTCTTTATGTTGTTCTCACGATAGATCAGAGACAATTTGTGATCTGGAGGAGCAACTCTTCCCTAAGAGGAGGACCATTACAGAACAATATGGACTATCATATTGTCCACAAGGATATTTTCCACGTGGATCAAGTGATGTTGTCAACAGTGGTTCCTCTTTAAGCAACTACAGTTCAGTGCACTGGGTTGCATAGCAACCACAGACTCATCAGTTAGGTGCAGATTAGAAACTATTGATTATACCATCATGTTTCTTTATTCATATTTGCATCTTGCATTTGCATGCTTGTTGAGCAATCGCTAAGAATAGGTTGCAAACCATCCCCATCTTAAGTCCATGTGTTGTAAAAGCGAACTGACCTGCATATTTGAGAGTTCAAATCTTCAAGTTATGTCAAGTTGAACTAGGGGACAAAATGTTTGCAGAATGCTGAGGCAGCCAATGGAGGTAGTTCAGTTAAAAGATAAGTAGTGCTGATAGGTACTGATAAAATCAACATAGAAGGAATGTTGAGCAAGCCATAGAATGAACATAGGGTGAATGTTGAAGTCAGCCTAAATGGCAGATACGAGAAACAAAAAAAACTGTGATATTAATTGAGGCAAAGAAAATGGAAGGGGGTCATTTTCCTCAATATGATGAGAGTGTTGTTCATTCACCTAGTCATTTTTCATATCCTGTATTGAATTTGACAGGTATTGCTATGGAAAATATTTCTTTCCAACAACTGAAAGACAGGTGCCACATTTTTGTCATATAATGTAAAATTGTTGACACAATTAAATGACTGTACTGTCTATAAGTACTACATGTTATTCTTTTCATTAATGGGACAGTGTGTGACAGTTCTGTTTCCTATTACTCCAGACCAGTCACTTGTTTGTGCTAGTTTTTGATTCTGGACTATTCACTATTAAAGGAAGTCAATGATCTTCAGTACAGTGCATCTCATGGGGTTTTGAGACAATTGTCTTTAGTATCACTAAAATATGCTAGAATCCCAAATGAAGTCACCCTTTGTCGCAGCTTCACACTTGTTTTCTGACACGGTTCTCACAGGGCCTTGATTGTACTTGAATTTAAATCTGTCATCTTCAAGGCCTTGAATGTGCTGGAATTTTTGGTTTCGATGATAAACGTTACCTTTGTAATCATGCATATGTGTGTGTGTATGTGCGTGTATGTGTGTGTAAGGGTGTGTGTATGTATGTGTGTGTATGTATGTCCGTGATGCCCTACCTTGTAAACACGATATCTCAAGAAGGGAAGCTTGGACAGATCTCATATTTGATATGTAGGTGTACCATATTGAGATGAAGAACCCTATTGTTTTTGGTGGAGGTCAAAGGTCATTTGGGGTCCACGGGTCAAAATGTGAAAACAATGTAAACACGATATCTCAAGAAGGGAATCTTGGACAGATCTCATATTTGGTATGTAGGTGTACCGTATTGAGAAGGAGAACCCTATAGTTTTTGGTGGAGGTCAAAGGTCATTTAGGGTAAACAGGGGTCAAATTGTGAAAACCTTGAAAACACGGTATCTCAAGAAAGGAAGCTTGTAGAGATCTCATGTTTTGTATGTAGTTGTACAATGTTAAGTATAGGAACCATATCGTTTTTGGTGGAGGTCAAAGGTCATTTGGGGTCAACAGGGATCAAATGGTGAAAACCTTGTAAACACGATATCTCAAGAAGGGGAGCTTGGACAAATCTCATATTTAGTATGTAGGTGTACCACATTAGGAAGAAAAACCCTGTTGTTTTTGGTGGAGGTCAAAGTTCATCTGGGGTCAACAGGGGTCAGAATGTGAAAACCTTGTAAACATGATATCTCAAGAAAGGAAGCTTGGACAGATCTCATATTTAGTGTGTAGGTGTACCATATTGAGAAGAAGAATGCTATTTTTTTGTGAAGGTCAAAGGTCATTTGGGGTCAACAGAGGTCAAATTGTGAAAATCTTGAAAACACGATATCTCAAGAGAGGAAGCTTGTAGTGATCTCATATTTAGTATGCAGGTGTACCATATTGAGAAGAAGAATCCTATTGTTTACGGTAGGGTTCAAAGGTCATTTGGGGTCATCAGGGGTCAAGTTGTGAAAACCTTGAAAACACAATATCTCAAGTAAGGAAGCTTGTAGAGATCTCATGTTTTGTATGTAGTTGTACCGTGTTGAGTAGAGGAAACCTATCGTTTTTTGTGAAGGTCAAAGGTCATCTGGGGTCAACAGGGGTCAAATTGTGAAAATGTGACACATACTAATGCTATTATATCAGAGTCAGAAAAAAATTTCGCTTAAATAGATCATCGAAACCACAACGCATTTCTGCATTCTGGTTAGTGTTGATGAAAGAGAAACTTATGCGATAGTGATTGCATGTGTATGTATGTGTGTGTATGTGTGTTTGTTTGCCCTTGTTTTCGGGTGGAATTGAGGACCAAAACAATAGATTTTAGGTCCCCTGTAGAAAATTCAATAGATTTCTCTGGTCTTTTCAAGATTAACAATAGACGTCTATTGTTAAGGTCAGGGTTGAGGAAGAGAAAACAAAGAAAGCACAATGAGGTCCTAGGAATGAATGGAATACAAAGCTGCATGTGTGTGTGCGTGTGTGTTTGTGACACTTAGCTTTTGTGCACAATATCTCCAGATAGGAATGATGGATGCGGTTAATACTTGGTATGTAGATTGTCATATTGAGAGGAAGAACCCTGTCGTTTTTTTCTGTGGGTCAAAGGTCATCTGGGGTCACCAGAGGTCAGAAACTGAAAGTTTTGTGCACCTGATATCTCCAGGTAGGATCGATGGATACTCTTCATAGCTGGTGTATGGGGTTCCCATTTTAAGAGAAGGAACCCTATTGTTTTTTGCAGAGGTCAAAGGGCATCTGGGGTCACCAGAGGTCAAATAGTGAAAACCTTGTTAGTGCGATATCTCCAGATGGGAGTGATGGATACTCTAATTGTGAAAATATTGTAAACGTGATACCTCAAGGAAAACTTGGGCAGACCTATTAAGATTGTAGATGTATCTCATTGAGTAAACAAGAATTGTCTTAGGTGAAGGTAAAAGGTCATTTAAAGTCACCAGGGTCACATTATGAAACTCTTGTAAATATTATATCTCAAGAAGGGAAGCTTAGACAGATGTCATATTCCGTATGTAGTTGTATCCCATGAGAGTACAAAAACCATTTGGTTCTTAAAGGAGAATGAAAGTCAACGTTTTACAATAAAACTTCAAATAAAACATAAAACAAATGAAAGACTAATATGTGGTGGCCACCATCGCCAAATTTCATGTGCATATGTTGTTTACTTTTCAAGATATTGCAATTTTAAAGTTCATAAAAATTAATCAGGATGCTGCCATGCTGAAATGTGATGTTATAACCTGAGCACTTGTTATTGAAAAACTTGCTTTTCTTTATAATTTATTGACAAATAGTTGAATAAGTATTAATAATTTGATCATTGCATGATACACCTCAGTAATTCAACACAAAATTGTGTACAGTGTATATGCATTCATGGGAACTATGAGCAAGGAAAACATAGAAATACATTAAATTCCTGCTATCAGGGGTTATATGACATCATAGTTCGACTTACTCAAGTCTGTTCACATTCAACTGAGACAAAAATGGCAGCACCCTTCTCTAAATTTCAAAAGTGCATATAACTTGGGAAGGGAAGAATATTTTTTAATGAAACTTTGGCAAGTGTTTTGTCAAACACTTCTGCTTCATATTTCATAAAGATATTCCCAGGGTTTCATGCTCCTTTAAGGGAGGTCAAAGGTCATGTGATGTCAGCAAGGGTCAAATTGTTAAAACCTTGCAGACATGATCTCAAGAAAAAAAGCTTGTACAGATCTCGTATTTCATATAAAGCATAGGTAGAGTTTGACACGTACTGCGCTAATGCTATGTCTGATTGAGACAAAAAAAAAACTCATAATGGGATCATCAACAACACAAAGCATTTGCGCATTCTTGTTTCTTCCTAAATATATGCAACAAATACATAGATCACGACCAATTTTGTTCCTTGCCAACCTCCAGTGTATGTATGAATTTCTGAAGATATTTTTGGAGTGTCTTTTAAGTAGTTTGATGTCATTGAAAAACAAAAGTTCTACTTTGAAAGACCTTGATTTTTATTACCAGAAAAGTGTACAAACCTGTTCTGATCACATTGAGGTTTATATTTTACTTATGTCTCTTGGACAGTGTTACAAGGAGTGAGATCTTGTTGTGAATAGCTTGTGAATGCATCAGGCAAATGATGCTATTATATTGCATAAAAACAAAAGCCAAAGCAATACAAAGTGAAGAGAAGAATAAATTTTGATAATACTAGTGAGACTGCACTTTGATATTATGATATTATGAGTGAGACTGCACTTTGATTTTATGAGTGAGACTGCACTTTGATATTATGAGTGAGACTGCACTTTGATATTATGAGTGAGACAGTGCCAGGACTTCTTTAGGACTTCAAACAGTATCCCTGAAGTCCAAAGCTTTTATAGGTGTTGAGACAATTTTCAAAACTTTCATGACTTTTCAGATTTTCCATGACTGTGGTAACCCTGTTATTAAATATAACATTCTTGTGTTTAAGTTAGCAAACAATAATGTTTCAAACTGAGATAGTGAGATTTAGTTGTGCATAAATCTGATAATACCAAACAGATTGGCCACACATCAAAGCAGAATGTCATAGAGTGCATTGAAGTTTTTCAGGTTTGATGCTCACGGTTTATTTGTTCGCAGATATGTACATGAACAAACTTGTGGATATCTAGTTTTTTTTTCAAATCATTTGAGAAACCAGATATAAAATATACAAATGAAGTCTAACCAATAGAGAATAAACCCAGATGTACAAGTTTGCACTACAGACAGTGCTGTCACTATGCAGAGTAAGCAAATGGAACAGGCTAAGAAGTATGTCTGACTAAACAAACCAAACTGGCCCACCCAGCATGAACCTCTCCCACTGTCTTGCAATATCTTCAGTTTCAAATTATTCTTGAGAATCCTGGAAAATATGAAGGCCATTAGGAGAGATCCAAATGTGCAGCACTAGAGCAACTCAATTTCCTGATATGAATCAATTCTTGCTGAGGCACAAACTTAAGTTAATTACATTATATTGAGAAATTCCATAGATTTTAATAATACATGGAGTTAGCATAAAATGTGAATATTACTAACTTTCAGTTGTAAAAGAGAGTGAAACATTTAACATAGTGGTAGATGAATTTACATATTAAGTCTGCATGTGTTGTAATATCACAGGATTAAAACCTTGTTGAGACAGTGCTAAGATCTGAAACAACTTTTATCAAGATGTCAAGTTGACATCAGTTGGTAGCTCAACAAATTGTGTCACAACTAGAGGAGTAAGAAGGTATACACCTCATATATGAACCAATAAACAGAACTATTTATTTCATGATGAATTCCATGATCAATTACAGAACTTTATGAATTCAGTCAGCTTGAAGTACAAGATGGTTTTCACTGGATCACTGCGAATTAGAAGAAGGTATTTACAGGATCAGAAAAAAAAAAAAAAACACCTCAATACAGTAACAGATGAGCATTCTTCAACAGACCCCAAAGGTTTCAAAGCTCTCAATTTCAATATGCAGCTCCCAAATATTTCCTCTGCTTTTGGACAAAAGCTGTTCAACCACTTTCCAGAGCTGCCATCTCTTCCTCTTTTTCTGTAATATGTCTGAGAAATTTAATGAAAATCATTGGACAAGCTGTATTATTAAAAGCCAACACCTGGTGTCCAGATAGTAACACAATACCAAACACAGTAAATGTAAACCTTTCCTAAATTTCAGTGCTGCAACAAGATATGCTTACAGCTACAGCAACAAGTTGTTGGAACCGTTCATTACTCATGACTTCAGTTCTTAACATTGCATATATAAATATCCAACTTTAGCACTAAAACTGAATTAAATCTTCCTGCTCTAAGTCAAACCTTTATCATTCTTAACTTGAGTGTATTGCTGGTTTTATTTCAAAATGAGAGCAGAAACATCACTGAGCTTCTCAGATACGGTAGAATTTACTTTCTCAATCTATGAAGGCTTCTGTGAAATTTCTCTCCCAAGTGTGCAAAGTAGTTACTCAACATGCTCTCTAAAAACATTTTTGATCTGAAGAAAAGAAAAACCTGCCTCAAAGTGAGAAAAAGCTGTAAAACTTTAGCTATAGTTAATACACAATAGTGAACATAAGTGACCTTTACTACCCGACATGAAAATAACATCCTCCAAAGATTCACAGAGAATCTTCCAGATATTAATATACCGTACCTAATTGAGGCTTCAAGGGAAGGGCTTTGGTCACATTATCTCCATACATATTAAAATGTACCAAAAGAAACTGCACATCTATCAAAAGGTAATGAAATGTGATTAGTGACTGAGTAGATCATTGGATATTTGTTATTATTTGCCATTATTTATTACACTAATAATGTATTGGATTTATGAAGGTGAAACTTTGGTCAATTCTTGACACAGTTCTGTCTGTGCATCAATTGTACTTACTGTCTGAGCTTGGAAATGTTGCATTCCAACTGTTTCAGGTTTTGCTGACTCTCTGCCAGTGACTGAGTATGCTGTTTCTATTAACAGAAAACAAGAAGGAGCAGTTTGGAGTCATTGTAGCATTCAGATGGTCACAGCAAGATGCATGCCTGGTTATAATATATAACTATGTCTCCAAGAATACAGTTCTTTGACACACCATGTGCTCAAGACATTCTCGATCAGCATGCCAACAAATTTGGCTTTCATTTTAAGAATTCATCAGATGTAATGAACTCAAAGATAAACAGTTACCAGGGCTGATCTCAGAGTAGCCGGATTGCTTGACCTTGGTGGACTTAAACGATCTTGACAGACATCTTTAATTCTGTAACAGAAAATTGACAAATCCTTTATCTCAAATAATCAGCTTACAACAATGCTTATGAATTTTTATCACATGAAGTCAGTTTAACAATCAACAAGTTTGAGATATAACATGTTTAAGGTTCTAAAACTTTCATTTTTCTACGCAAAGCCCATTTTAAGATAATAGAGACATTTTTTCGTTGTAGCATGTCCATGACCAAAACTGGTGATGAAATTAACAAGGTAACAGATAATCCTGGTTTCCAAAATTATTGATTATGATTTCACCAATAATAGGAATAGGTAATTATTAGACTGAGGAAAGTTTTGATACTAAGTTTCAACATTTTTGAAGTGATACATCTATTCTCCAAATTAACATTAGTAGCATTGTGAGAAATTGGGATCCTTTTACATTGTTTTTACATTCCATTGCAAATTGTGAGTTTAGTTTGTTAGATGTTACGGAAGCATGGCTGAACAACTTTAGCCCTATAACTATGTTGCAAATGGCTATCAACTGATGAATGTTAACACAAAAGATATCAGAGGTGGCAGGGTTTCTATGTTATACAAAATATAGTTTTTGAAATGAGAGACATGACTTCATCCATTACTTTACTGATAGTGCTGAAACATTTTCTTGAACATGAAAAAGTAAAAAAATTTCTTGATTGGAGTAGTATATCGACCATCAGATTGTTTGCTGAATAATTTCATTGATCCACTAGATGATTGCCTTTATGGCATGAATGCTAAGAACAAAAGCATGTATTTTGCTGCTGATTTTAATATTGATTTATTAAGAGTGACTGAAGTGCATCACTATCAAAACTTTGTTAATGTATTATCCCTCTATTCTCTCTATTCACTAATCCATGAGCCCTCATGAACTACTGCATCTTCCTCTTCTTTGATAGATATTTTTGTGAATGTTGATAATTGGATTCAGGGTGGCATAGTTTTGAGTTTTGACTGATATTTCTGATCCTCTCCCTACAGTATTTTCTGCATGCCAAATAGAAGTATAGTTGGAAACGACTACAGAGAAACATGTTTATAAAAACAACACTTCTCATAGGAACATTAAATTTGTGAGAAATAAATTATCTACTGTTGATTGGTCCATTGTTACTGTTGATTGTGATCCAAAAAGGGCGTATAAAAATTTTTCCGATAAACTGCTACGAAAATTTAATGATTGCTGCCCTTGAAAGCCTGAAGCATAAAGTAAATTGTGACAAGTCTCTTTGGATTACACATGCGATTTTGAACTCAATCACACACAACTCAACGCAAGCTTAAGATAAATTCCAGAGATATCCAATGCCCAACAAATAAATCACTCTGTGAATTAAAGTTGTCACTAGTACAACGAAAGAATAAAAATATAATTGATTCCAATCAAAAATAATTCAAGTCGAATGTGGCAAATTACCAATAAATTCTTCACATCAATAAAAAATCTGAACTAATGAGCTGTTTAGAAATGGTCAACATTTGACCTCAGACAAAAACAAAATTGCCAATGGCTTCAGCACTTATTTTCCTTGTCACTAATGAGTTAGCTGATAAAATTCCTGACTGTCAATATTCTCCACTACTCACACTGCACTGAAAATTGCTAAGATTGTTCCCATTTGCAAGACTGGGAACCCCCAAATATGTTTCAACTATAGACCTATTTCATTGTTACCATCATTAAAAATATTTGAGCGACTGGTATATAAGAGGTTGTACAGTTTTATAATCAAATATGACATCCTCTATGCTCATCAGTATGGCTTCCATGAAAATTACTTATATGGCTGCCTTAAATCTAATAGACAAAATTTCCACTGGTTTAGATGACAAGCTCACTACTGTCCCCATTTTCATTGATTTTTCAAAAGCATTTGACACCATTGATCACGATATTCTACTGTAAAAGTTATATGCCTATGGCATGGGGGTATGACACATGACTGGTTCAACAGTTATCTTGAAAATTGCCAGCAGTACGGTTTGGTAATTGTGTTTCTGGAATTTCACTCAATAATATTGGTGTGCCTCAATACTAGGACTCTTCCTCTTTACACACAAATCACCAGACAATGAAACTTCATATTATTTGCTGATAATAGTACCATCTTCTATCAAAACAAAAATCTCACTGATACACTAGATGATGTAACTAATGAATTTCACTATATATCAGATTGGCTGAAAACAAAGAGTCCTTGATTATAAAGAAAACAAAGTTGTTGATACTTGATAACAAAATACGGGATAAAAAGGGTATAAATGCTTTTCTGGATGGACAATGGAATGATGCATCAAATACAATTTTCCTTGGTGTAGGAATTGATGATAAATTGAATTAGGTGGAACACAATGAGCCTGACATTATAGCATTAGGATGTGTCCCAAGGGTACCTATGCTTTATATGAATTATGAGATCTGTAAAAGCTGCCTTCTTTGAGATCATGGCTCTAAGTTTTCACAATTTGACACATGTTAACCTCAATTTATTACCTTTAACCTCCACTACAGCTTCTTGCACTCAATGAGATACACCTACATACTGAATACGACATCTGTCAAAGCTTCCCTCTTTGAGATATTTACAAGAATTTCATAATGTGACCTACAGCAGTTGACCTCATTTATGACCTTTAATCCTCACCAAGCATAACAGAATTCTTGTATACTTATGATACACCTGTAGGCTAAATATCAGATCTGTCCAAGCTTCCCTTCTTGAGATAACAGGATTACAAGATTTTCACAATGTGACCCCTGTCGACCCCAAGTGACCTTCAACTCAACCAAAAACATCAGGACTCCTCTACTAAATGTAGTTCACCTACATACTAAATATGAGATCTGTCGAAGCGTCCCTTTTTGAGATATCATGTTTACAAGGTTTTAAAATCTAACCTCTGTTGATCCCAAATGACCTTTGACCTCTACCAAAAACAATACAGTTCTTCTACTCAATGAGGTACACCTACATACCAAATATGAGATCTGTCCAAGCTTCCCTTCTTGAGATATTGTGTTTACGTTTTCACAATTTGACCCGTTGACATCAGATGATCTTTGACCTCTACAAAAACAATAAGGTACTTCCCCTCAATATGGCAAATCTACATACCAAGTGTAAAGAGTATCCATTCATTCCTATCTGCAGGTATTGCGTGCACAAGGCTTTTAGTATTTGACCTCTGGTGACCTCAAATGATGGTTGACCTCCACCAGAAACAATAGGATTCTTCCTCTTACTATGACAAGAGCCCAAGGTCACTATGGTTCCTTACACAGATGAACAGTAATGTAAATTATGAAGTGAAAGGAGTATTTTGCATTATTTTGTACAATAACCCAAATGCCCCATTTCTAACTATGAACCCTCACTTCTGTAACATGAAATCTTTTGAGAAAGAAACATTTTTCATGACTTTATAAAATGGCCATATGGCCCATTTTGGACATTGGACCCCAAACATGACAAACACCCAGATGGAACCACTTCAATAGCACTAATGTAACCAACCATCAACAGTGTTACATACAATCTGTAAGAAAAGACATATTTTGCATGACTTTACAACAGCCCAAGGGCAATGTGGTTTCTTGCACTTGGAATATACATACTGTAAAATGATATGCTGAAGTTCATAAACATCAAAGAAGACGTTGATTTCTACAATATACAGCAATATCTCATTCATTTTACATAGCACAAACAGCTGTGAATCTTTCATTTAAAGCCCTAAAGAAAGGATTCTGCAAATTGCAATAATATACCCTTTTAAACTCCACCCAACACTGACAGCATACCCTGGAAGGGCTGCTAGAGTCTAGTTTCCACTGGTATGAGCACCAACTGACTTGTTTTCTTTATTTTTCCTTACCCACCTTACTAATTGAAAGTCATTGACATCAGTGCACAAATTGAAGCACAAAAGCATAGACTGATCCAGGCAAAACTTGCTGTTATGACCACCTAAAGTACTTCCCACAGCACTGCTGCTTCTTCATTTGATCATGAAACTACTACCTCAAGCAATACTTTCATGAGTTGCTGGAGGGGGACTGATGGAACATATAGGCATCCATTGCATAAAAATGGAGCAAAGGAATTTCAGTAACCAAAAGTCAATCGCCCACAGCATACCGCACAAAAATTCTAAATTTTCCGTACACTTTCACACAAACTGAAGCCAAAAATGCTAATGACATTGAAAGTAAAAATGGCATGGTCATGTACCTAATATCTAACAACACCTTCCTACCACATTTGAAGCAAATCGGACAAGGCATTGAAAAGATGTTGCCATATAGACGGTGGGCCAAGGCCTGATATTCTGTTGTTTCGTGACCCCCCTCAGGGAAGTACTTATAAAATAGCTCAAAAAATTCTTAAAAATAGAACAAACATGGAATCACTTGTTCCCAAGTTCGAAAGTTGCACATTTTTTAGATATTTGATGAAATATTGGGCTTAATCTCCGTCTGAACCGTTCACGAACGAGAGAAACGATTGCCCAATATTTCATATCAACAACCAATGGCAGATCAGCTCACGTATCACATGACCTATGTCAAGAAAGCAAATTGTTAACGTTACGATAATATGCTTGTGTACCCGCGATTTTGTGGGTAGTGTTAGAGCAATCTGAGTCCTTCGTTAACGCTGAGTATGGATCAAAATAGGTGTTGTATGCACGTTTCTTCAAGTAAAGAAGGGATTGTGCCCGTTTCCCATGTCAGCTGGGAAAAGTTCAAGCAATGAGGCTTTTATTTGGAGCAAGCTTGAAGGTAGAGGGACCGAAACTGCGAGAATTGATACACCAAATGTCACTTTCACCAGACATTTCGCTCAACCGGTATCTCACGTTACACATCGCTAGTTCGCACTCCAGCTATCACAGAGAATGTTATATGAGGTTCACTGATAAGAATAGGATCCAGAGAGCAGAGAAACGAAAGACAGATTATTTGCAGACAGGTAATATGACATTTCTTGCTATATGCCCAAATGAGAGATTCAAAATTACTTGAAGATAGACTGTGCAGGAGACTGCAAATGTTTAGGTCTATGCCCTAGATCTACAGTACGCCTATGCTACAGCAAAGTTTCAGCTTCGCCTAAAGTGCATTCATCGTTCAAGTCGTTGAGGTAAGCCTAACAATAATTATTACAGTACATGATTTGAGTACTGAGCACTGTCCAAAATTACACAGTGATACAACGGAGAGATTATAGTGAGAGTGTTCTTCACCTCATTCAGACCTTACATGATTATGAGAAATCAATGGAAACGTTCTACGGAGGGTTCAAGTTACGTTTAGGCCTAGGCTAGAAGTACACAAAGAATATGCCATAAACCAGTTCTCTAAAAACGTTATTTTTTGGACGTGAATGAGGTTGGTCATGACAGGCATACAATACATCAACTGCGCTGAATTCTGGCCAAGCCTAAGCTTGCATGCAAGTTGCAATATGTTACAGGCAACTTACAGTTACAGGGACTCACAGTCAGTTCAGAAACATTTTGTAAAGAATCTATGCTTGGAGTGCATTCACACTGTCTCTACCCACACACACAACACCGATGACGGCCTCGGTAAAAAGTTAAAATTTTAGACTGCAAAACTTCAAAGTGCCGACGTGGTTGCACGTTAAAATGCATCATGGAACATAAATGCTGTAATGCCTCTGGTAGCAAAGCTTCTTAAATATCACTTTTTCAACCACACTCATACAGTCCATGATTCTATTTATAAATGGGCAGTAGAGATCAAGACACATGTTATTACTTATTACATCAGTTGCTGAGTTCAGAGAGGGCTTGTCACCATAACAACAAGTTACTTGCTGCTATATCTTGGATAAAAAGGAGTTCACCCTCTTTCACTCCCCTGACCATTGGTTTTAGATTAAGTCAGATTGCCAGCTTCTTGAATTTTGCTGCTATATCTTGGATAAAAAAGAGTTTACCCTCTTTCACTCCCCTGACCATTGGTTTTAAATTAAGTCAGATTGCCAGCTTCTTGAATTTTGTGTCAGTCAGATTAATGAAACATGCTCAGAAAAGTTCTAGTGCAAAGTTTTCCTAGAATGCAGCCCATGCAATTATACACACCAGTTGTCATATACACCACTGTAAATAGGTATTGCAGAATTGTTACAAAGTTTCACTTTTATTTTTATGATAGTTTGTGGTATACATGAACTGTTTGAAACTTTTAAGTCTTGTATGCTAGTTAGATTGAAGAATGAACTTTGGTATTTTTTGTTTTGTATTGCAGCTGCAAAAGCCAAGACCTCTGCAGAGAGTGGAGCAACAGAATGTGAAACAAGCAAGGAACCAGCAAGTAAGAAGGTTCAAACATCACATTCAGGTAAAGGATATGACTTGAAATAGCCATTAAGAAGTAGCCATGTTCTTCCCATTCAGTGCATCATATGCAAAAAAGACAAATTTATAGTGGAAGGTTATAGCAGAAAGAGGAATAAAGAAAATCTTATTCAGTGTGAAACAACAACAGCAGGGCTTTAATTAAAAGCTGCAACTGAGAGGAATGATGAAGTGCTTCTGTTGGACATCTGGGATAAAGATCTTGTTGCCATTGAAGTAAGATATACCATCTGTCCTGCTATCAGAATTACACAAAATTTTTGAGGAAAGGAAAACATAGTAACAGGGTAGAAGAGAATATGTATGCAAATGCATTTGCTCAGTTTTTCAAAAGTATAGTAGATTAAAAGATTGTGCAAAACAGGGAAATTATTAGATTAACATCCCTCAATCACATGTTTAAGAAGTTAGTGAAGAAAACTGAAGGTTTGGAAGCATCCAATTATACAACCTTCAGTCTGAAACGGAGGTAGCAAAAGTTGTATCCACACAGTACCTGAGATTTCTTAAATCCTCAAAGAGAAATGAAAGTGAACTTGTCTTTGTAGAAGATTTGACTGCAGAAGAGATTGTTGAAGACAGTATCAATCTAAGTGATACCTTGTCATCATCAGAAACGGATACAGAAACTGATGATACTATTCCCACTTCATTCAGGGTTTTCTGGACTAAAATGCTTCCTTATCTTTCCCACTGTGTTTTGTGCATATAGAAAGCGAAGTATTTCATAGGAAATTATTTTTCATCAATGGCAATGTCATGCATGCTTTGGATGAAACTAAAATTGGGGATGGAACTGTCAAGTGGAAACCATTAGCATATTGCTACATTTACAGATGAAAAATCACATCTTACAACATTTTTGTTCTGGACACGTCTTTTCAGATTTGAAGAGGGGCAACATTTCTCTCAAACAATGGAGACACCAGGATGCCATCATTTTGTCATGTATTGAGGCAGATTAGAGGGGTGTATTTGATTCAAAGTAAGTACATGTTTTGTAAGCAGACTCTAAAAACTATATTTTCAAATAGAAATCACATCTTACAGTACAACTTTTTATTCCATATCTTTTCAGATGTGAAGAGGAAGAGCATTTCTCTCAAACAGTGGAGACACCAGGATGCCATCATCTTGTCATGTATTGAAACAGATTATTTTTAGAGAGATGTATTGTATTCAAAGTAAATATAAATATGGTGTAAGCCGACTCTCAAGAAATACTGCATCGCATAATGCATTTTAAGGCAGGTGTAAGGAGAAGAGGAGGATGGGGGGGAGGGGGGAAGAGGCTGAAATGCCATAGTTATGTACCACCAATTCTTAGTTGTGCTTGCAGTAAATTCCATCTTAACAGCAAATTTGAACTCCTTATTCCTTGTATTTCAATGGTAGCTCTCATATTGTTTGCACATTATGTTATTTCTTGATACTCAAGGGGGGGGGGTGGATATTTTACTTTAAGGGTGAGAATGCTTTCATTTCAGTAGCTCAGATGCAAAATCCTTGAAATTAGTGGTGTTAAGGACATGCCATTTGTACTGACAGATTTTGTGTGCCAAGTGGAGGGAGTAACTTCAGAGTAACCTGTTGCTAAGGACATTGCACACCATAGCAACTGAAATTACACCTGTCTCTTTCCCTCAAGTTTGGTGATTTCTCTTCTTAAAGTCATTAACATGTGTCATTATCATCTAAAAAAGCCTATTTAAACAATCTGAAGTTTTCATTTTGTGTTTTTAGTTTGCTTTACTACCATTGCTAGGGAAAATTGTCCTTAGCAATCAAAATATCATATTTCCCCTAAATACTCATAAATGTGCAACTTTTGAAATTGGGAACATGTATATTGTGTTTGAAGACATCATTTCCAATGTATCTATGTAACTTTTAAGTACTTCCCAGGGAGGACTACCAAAGTCAAGAAATAAAGCACTTCTAGACCATCAGCACACCACCTAATAAAAGGAATTTTAAACGTAGCCTTGCCCACTCATTAATATGCAAACTCATTAATATGCTGAAAGACAGAGGCACCAAAAACAAGAGGGCACATTTACTTGACATTGCAATACACATGTACACACCAAGTTTGAGAAGAACTGAGCACTCAATTTACTGAGTTATCGCGCCGCATACCTCGCACTCCAATCATGACATTAAGCCCTTCTCACTAATTAATATGCAATATGAGCGCCAAAAACAAAAGGGCACATCTACTCAATGTGATACACATATACATCAAATTTAAGAAAAATTGAGCACTCCATTATTGAGATATCGCACCACTTATACCTTGCATTAATGGCATCACATACACATGCACATGCTGACTTGACTGCATAGGTTTCTTTGCTAACACAAGAAACAAAAAGCCATCATTCATATCTGGAGATATCATGAGCACAAAGTTTTCAGTATGTTTCCTTTCATGACCCCTGATGACCTTTGACCTATACCAAAAACAATAGGCATCTTCCTTTCAATATGGCAAACCTACATACCATGAATGAAATGTTCCCATAATTCCTATCTGGAGATATTGTGCACACAATGAAGTGTCACAAACACACACAGACATACACACACACACACGTAATCATGATCATTTAAGTTTCTCTTCCATCAAAACTAAAATTCATACAAAATTTTAATAAAAATGTTGTACTGCTTATGTCTCTCTCATTAATTTAATGCCCTAGCATGTTATGTGTGTACATATGTACTCCATGTGGCTCACAATTGGGCTACAACTGCCGCCTTTATTGCCCTTTGTGTATATGTACGTAGAGCATACACACAACACACTGTCCATGTTCAGGCAACAGTACTCAAGTCTATGCTGGATTTTAAACAAGAAAGCCAAGAGGCTTAGTGATTCCTTGCCACTAATACATGCACTTCCATTATTTTTTTTTCAAGTTGCAGTTTACTGTAGTAACCACAGGATATACCAGATGACTGCCATTAATACTGCACACCATTTTCCAATACCTGCTGTATGCATGTAATGTAAGATAACACTGGTGGCCAAGAATTCTCCATGCAGCCTGCACAGTGGTAGCCTACAGTAGGTACAGTAAAAATTTCCAAGGAACAAGAGATATACTCATATGACAGTTGAAATGACTGCCAATTATATAAACTACATAAATTCCTCCATCTATCCCATCATATGACCAAGTAATAACTTATTTATCTCTATTGCACAATATGAGTTTTCCCTAACAGAAATCTTCCACATGCAACTGTCTCCACTTCAGAAAACAAATCTATTCTACATTGTTTGATGACAGAAGGAGCACTGTATCTCAGATAATGATTCCTCTGGGAAAGATAAGGGTCAACCTTCCTCCAATTTTCCACAGAGGTCATTGGTCAATCACCATTTTCAGACCAAACAAATGTCTCAGATGGAATTAAAAGCCAATTATGGCTTTGAAAACTAAGTGAGCACTTTTAATTGTCAAAACAAGAGTAACAAATAAAAGAAGTATGATACCAAATACTATACAGCTGAATTGGGGACTAAATAGAAACTCAAAGGTGTATTGTACCTGCTGAACTTAATTAACCAAATTGGGCTTTCAGATACTTTACAGATGCTTTCAGACACACAGTATTTTATCAGAAACCAGCATAATGCCAGCTGAAGATCCATAGATGTAGTTTCATCATTATATGTCAAAGACTTTTGAAATTAGTACAGCAACTACACTTTATTACCTAACTGACAGGTAAAAGTTTTCAAACTGGAACTTCCTAAATGTGCAAGCATTGCTATTCTTTGCTTGGAAGGGAGCTCAAATACCTTCCACCCATAGGAAAATACAGAAGGAGAGAAACATCAGCAAAGGTCTTAACACTTTGTACTCAAGGATCTCAGATGACCTTTGACCCACATCAAAACTTAAACCAGTAATTATATTTATATACTCCATCTAAAAAGAACAACTTTAAAGTGTGAAATTGTCTCCCCTTTTTAAATATTGAAATTATCTCCTCCTTTGTAAATAGTGTGTTTGCAAGTTTTTTTCATGTTACAACCTCTGATGACCCCACATGACCTCTGATCACAAGACACACCCTCACCTTATTTACTTAGAAAGTCCTACATACCCTTGAAGGTCAAAGTTTGTGCAATGTGCAGTTCATGAGGTACTGCAAACATGTTTTGTCTATAGTCTGTCTGCAGATGACCTCTGGTGACCTTTGGCATCCACCAAAATCAATCCCAGTCAAGATCTTTAAATGACCTCCCCACACACTGACTTTGGACTCTCTTGCACATTCCCTTCAAAAGATAGTGTTCACAAGCTTTTCACATTATGACCTCTGATGACCCCAGATGACCTTTGACCTACAAGAATACCCTCACAATCTCACATACTTACAGGGCAGTACATACCACCCAAGTTTGAAAATGATGCAACTTGTCGTTACTGAGATACTGCAAACATAGTTTGTACACATTCTGCCTGATGGTGACCTCAGATGACCTTTGACCTTCACCAAAAACAATCCCAGCCGAGATCTTCATATGTTCTATCAACACACCAACTTTGACCCACCTTGCACTTTCCCTTCAAAAGCTAGAGTGTTCACAAGATTTTGCTCACACACACACACTCACATACTCACATACATACACACACACACGCATACGCACGCACATACACCGAATCACCATCGCAAAGATTCCTTGCCTGCTTTCGGCAAGGAATCAATCAAACCAATGTTCCTCTGATGCTGTATGTTTCACATGAGCCCATGGCCTATATTTTAATTTAAAAGAGTGTAGCACCCCTTCTCCCTCCCTAGTCTAACACCCACCGCTCAAAGACGGATCAGGTATACCACCTCTTTTGAATCACATCAGCTATGGCTCCTAGGAATAACATAGCTCAAACAAGGGTTGTATTGGTGCGATGATTTAAATACTCCAGTCACAATTGAGTCATGATGGGTTTACAATTAGTTCCCGAGGTATTTCTAGGCACTGTTGGTTGGGTGCCTGCAGATCTCCTGCCTGCATATCAGGTCATTTTCGCAAATCGGATGGGTGCCGGGTTCATTTTAATAAGAGTTAAAATCAGTCCTGACATCTGGCATCAGAGAGTCATCGCCAACAATTTGGCTGATGTCCGGACTACGTCCGGACTGACATCTGGCATATCGTCTGGGCACCGAGTCAATGTCCGTCAAAATTAATTGGTCTGTATATGTTGGATGCCGATCTGGTTCCTGTACGCATCACAGCCGGACCTGCACATTGATTAGCCAACTACCTGGTGACGCGTCAGAAATCAGCTGTCCACTGGCCAACGACTAGCAGGCCACCGGTGATTGTACATCGATATTAAAGTCGCTATCACACTTGGGCGATTACCAGTGTTCACATATAATGTTGTCTTGTGATTCTAAACACTAATGGTAAAGCTGTGCAAAAGCCCCCCAGCTCTTCCTAAGGGTTGCCTCATCAGGCAGGTACCCGTCACCTTCTCATGGGCTTGGTTTTCTTTGCACCTGCCTCTCTTCTGCTGTCACCAAAGCAGCACCTATGCCGTTACAGTGTTTTTTCAATCTATAAACACCGGCTGATGCACAGAAATTGGACAAATCGGCTGGGTAAAATGTGACCTAGGTATTAGCAGTAAATACATTTACACACTATCAATTTTCCACCTAGGGGTATGGTCATGTCAGTAAATGCCATTTTAACAGTAGCACCCGTATTTAAAAGCAAAGTAGTGGTACACATTGATTTGATGAACATGGGTTGGGCACTGTTCATGTGTTTTAATCTTAACTTTATCAGGCAAATTCATAGTTGATGTGTTTAGCATAGTTACTACTTGCTCCTTACACAAGGAATGAGTTAAAAAGCCACCTAATTGCATATATAGTTTCAATTTAGTTTCTCCAATTCTGTTCAGTGGTGCCAATATTTGGAGGGGATGGACGGAGGGCATGTGCCTCCCAATCATATTTTGACCCCAAAACTAAATTTATTTGGAAACGGAATTTAAACTACGTTTATTTGTAGGGGTGAGGTGAAAGATAAACAAACACAAGGGTTTAGAAATGCTGTTTCCTGTGATATGGGTGGTGTTTTCGGCCAAACAATTATCGGGGTCAACTGATTATGGTGCTGTATGCTACTTACATAGTACATGCAGGTGACTGTAAGACCTTTTGCCTGCGCCATCTTAAGATTTTTTTAAGGTTAATGTTGGACCGCCGCATCAGCAAACACAAGTTAATAGTTGAAATATTCTGCATAAAAGCAATCCAAATTATTACAATTTTTCATAGATTGATGTTTTTCCCTTTCACATTAATTGAAATATTTCAGACATGAGATCCCTATTTCAAGACTGAGTACATGGAGCTTAGCTAGGACACATGGGAAGGGCCATGTGTGGCCATATTAGGGCTTTGCAAAGCCAAATTGTTTTTCCACTTCTTGCCAACCGATGATTGCTCTCCACTTAGATAGTCTTGTGTTCACAATGTCCTCAGGCAGGCCCTCAACCTGCTAACAGTCTTGATAATGCACCTGCTATGTCCTTTCATATATGTATGGCAATATATGCTCCCCATCACTACATGCTGAAAGTGCCCCAGGTTCTCCTAATGAGTCACTTGTAAATTACTGATTTCTATTTCTTTGTAGTTGCATAATGACAAATGTTGCAAGTTTATTCACTGTGACATTGGCTGAGATCAGTTTGCAAAATATCATATTTCTCACCAGGTGGTGTTCTCAACAACATACTTTCATAGCAGCTGCATATGGCATAAAATTGCCATAAAAATCCAAACTAATGGCACAAATAAGCACAAAACTTATGTAAAAATAGCATAATTTACTAAATAAATTTCCTCCAAACATGCTGGGAGGCCTTGTCTGTAAGAGTTGTATAGTAAGTGAGGTGAACATACAGGCACTTGTGTTCACAAAAAAAGTGATACCATATTGTACATATGTACAGCTGCGGCTTCATAGGCACTCAAACTGCATTGTCCACTTGACCAAATAACCTAAATGGTCCTTTTTGAACATTAATATTACCTTAAAAAATAACATATGTAGCACCAGATTGCATGTAAGGACATCTCATCATTCAACAAAATTCCAAAGGGGAGGAGTACACCACTCCCCTTTGATGCCTCCTCTTCCATATTGATGATCACAGAAATCACTGACACATGACCAGTGGGTACTGCATGTCTAACAAGATTACTTGGACAACTTTGCCATTGCTTCGCTGCTGCTTTTGAGTATACTACACTATTTGATTGCAGTGTGGGATTCATCAATGACAATAAACTAACCTCATTGTTAATTCTGTTACATGTTTTGTAATCATCTTCTTATCCACTTCATTCATATTGCCACAGACAGAACTGAAAGAAATATTGAAGAGCAATTAACTGATTTGATAATGCTGTGATTATTTACTTGCATAGGCTAAAAAAAGAGACCAAAATTACATTACAATAATTTTATAGCACTTTTAATGGGTAAAAGTCAATATAATATACACTTTGTGTTTGCAAAAGTATCCACTGTAGGTCATGACAGAAAAAAATGACAAATTTACAACTTTTATTTTCAAAATTATTCCTAAATTTCAATTGCTTTCACATTCCTCAAGATTAAGACCATCTTCTGAGAAGCATGCATCAAGAATATTGCAAAAGTACCTGGATGGAACTTACTTTTTATTCTCTTCAATGAACTTCAAAACTAAATCAATTGTCTCCTGAGAAGTTGGTTTCCATTTTGCTTTCCTCTTTGCGGTAGCCCTTTGTAACAATTTTTGGGATTGTGAACACAGTTTGTGCAAGTCTGTTGAACAAGAAAATGCAACAACCCTTGATTGAAATTGCTCAATTGTACAGATAAGCCTGAGGTTTTAGAATCCTATGTTTGTTTCATATTCAGAACAAGTTTCACATAGTGTGGATTACTATAAAAGTAACATGCATTATCTACTCCAAGTATACGTTGTCCAATACATTAGGATAGCATACAAGTCAAAGAAAGAAGTCTACTGTAGAAATGTTACATAAAGAGAGACTCAAAGAGAGTTCTTTCTTATCTCCTACACAGTAATGTACAGAGAGACTTGAAGCTACAAATATTTTAAGTCAGTTATTGGGAGCTACTAACTCGATGTCATTTCGGAATACACACCACCACCGAAAAAGTTACTACATAAACAATGCTAAAAATCATTAGGTAATTAAATGGGCAAGAAAAGAATTTGTATACACAAACTTACTGTACATCAATAAAACATCAGTCAGTGTAATCATAATCAATATGTTATTAAACTGTTTGGGATACACACACATTATACTGAAATGTCCGGTATGTTATACAAACTCAACCAATGGATAGTCATCATTATACTTTACCTGCTGCATCACATGAACTATATCTTTCAGCTGGCTCTGGAGAAGCTGATTGTTTTCCTTTCTTTGAATTCTTCTTTGGCATTGTAACGTATAACTGGCTTTACATGGCTTCACAAACAATACACAGTGTATGATGCCTGTAATTTGTAAAAAGAATAAGCACAGCTCTAGCAATATTCAATTGATGAGAAATATTCCTCAAAGCAGGATGTGCTGTTATTCCTGCAATGTCAAATGTGCAAAGTTGCAAAAAGCATACAAATTACTGCATCATGGTCTATTTGTCCAAATAAAGCCTGATTTCCTGACGCAATGCTTTTTCCTTGTGGGGTCTTTGCACAGAAGTGCCGCACATTTACTACACGGCCTGGTTCCGCTAACTTTTTAGCCGAAAAAATGGATCACCCTTCTTTCTGCAGTAATTAACAATCCAATGAATGAAATTTCTCCTGAAAGAAACATATGGTAGATGTAATTTTGCAGATTGGTATCGAATGGAAGAGAATGAGGGAGAATAAACGATAAAGGCTATTTGTTTTTCTTCAAGCAGCACATTCTGCTTTAATAGATTTTCAGACTTTAACCTCTGGTGACCTCAAATGAATTTTGACTGCCATGAAAATCACTACAGGAAACAGGAAACCTTCACATCAAGTTTGAAGTTGAGCAATTTGCCTTATTGATACACCATGTTTACAGGGTTTTCAAATATGACCTCTACTGGCCTCATGTGAGCTTTGACCACCCCAAAAGTTGACAGAGATCATTTACTCATTAGGAGCTACTAATGTTTACAGTTGGAAGTTTGAGCAAGATTCAGTTGCTGAGGTATAATTAATAGATTTTCAGTTTCCCCTCTGGTGGCCTCAAATGACCTTTGACCTGCCTGGAAAAGAATTTGAGGATTATCTACTCACAATGGATTATCAATACACCAACTTTTAATTTCAAGAAACTTTCCCTCATTGAGATACTGTGTATATAAGGTTTTCAAACTATGGCCTTAACTGACCTCATTTTACTTTTAACCACCCCAAAACTCAACAGAGATCAATGACTTATCAAGAACCATCTATGGTGAGGGTTTGAAGCTGAAATAACTTCCTTGATAGATTTTCTGCCTTTGCCCTTCGGTGACCTGAAATGACATTCAACCTACAAAAAAAAAGAATAGGGGGGCATCTGCAAACAAAAGACTACCTAACCACCAACTTTGAAGTTCAAGCACTGCAAGTTTCCCTTCTTCAGACATCGTGTTTATAAGTCATGGCATTCCATACACACATATACTGATATACACATACATAACTGTTCATGGCGCCAATCAGGTGCATAGGCTTTTTATCACCTAATCATGGATATCACCATTTTGAATATGAAGTCCCTAGTTTACTGGGATTTAGTCTTGCGTGTATCCCCAGTTCACATCAAAACAACAGAGAGGTAAGCTGGTGATGTCAGATATATCCAGGAATGAGGATATCCCCAGTTCATGGTCAACCCCCCATTACATTGCCTAAATGCTTGTCTGTGTCCCTAATCGGCCCAAATTACAATCTTCTTTCAGAAGGGCAATTAATTTAATTCATCAAAATAATGTACAGTCTGAAATTTAGAATGCAACATTATTAATGTATTGCACTTCTTTTTCACAGTCACATGTGGCTGTGAGTCCTTGTTATCTCATTGCTGATTGCCCTATACAACCCACACATCAAGTACAGTATGAGTACAGTATGAAATCAGTCAACATTATCTCTGAGCTCCAAGAAACACACAAGTAATCAATGCTGCTTCTAGTCTTGCCTGTTGTTAGTTGAATCAAATAACTCAACCTTACTTCATCTGAACTCAGCTTGTCTGCCATATTTACCTCAAAATTCTTCGTAAACCACCAGGATAATTTCTTCCTTGTTACAAGTAGCTTTTAACACACTCAAAGTCCTGGTAAGTTGACCCTAAGTTATGATTCCTCCGCAATATTTTTGCTTCCTCCATCTTTTCCGACATTGTGAAATATGATTGAAAGCACTCCAATTTGATTGTTAAGAAACCTTGTTCTGCTACCAGCTGTTCCTCTGGATATTGATATTATCCAAATAAATGACAGAACAGATGTTTTTTTTATTTTCTTCATTTTTTCATAAACCCATTAACATTCCATCGCATGCTTTTCTATCTGACCCCATGACCTCCCATACCAAGACTCTCTCTATGGACAACTTATTAGCCCCCCACACTAGAAGTTACTCACTAAGTTACAAATGCAGTACTGTAGGGAGCAATCCCATTGAGTTAACTGTGTGCAAGAGAATAAACACTTGCTATTGCACAATGTAGACCAATATATATTTGTACGGTAGTTTATAATAACCACAATAATGGTGTTTAGGCTATTATTATTGTTTTATAGTGAAAAATTATCCCTTCCTCTCTATTGATAAGCATTAAATTTCACAGGGTCGTGAACCTGTTAATAACAGACAACCTTATCAAGTTTAAAACAAATCTGACCCATGGATAAGGAACTATGGCAGTTTTAAAATTTTTATGTTTTACCACATAACCTCATTAATATGCAAGATTTGGACACCAAAAACAATAGGGATCATCTACTCAATATGGGCAACCAACATGCCAAAAATGAAATTACTCAGAGTTACCCTTCTTGAGATAGAGTGTTTACGAGCAACCGTCACACACACACATACACACACACATACATACCCACACACGACATCATGACTGCATAGATTCCCCTGCTTACGGCAAGGAATCAAAAAGCAAATTTTGCCCCAAAATTGGTATTTCCAGCATATCTTGTGATATTATTTGAGCATTTAATGCATAATATTGCAAGGACTTACATGAGAATGTAATATTCAAGGTATATCACTTTTGTAGTAAATTTAAGAGAGTGAAATTTGCTGATTTTTTAGAAAAAAAAAAAAATTTTGCCCCCAAAATTTGTATTTCCAACATATCTTGAGAGCTATTAGACCAATTAGTGTAAATTAAGATTTGTAAAGACTTACCTAGAACACACTGTTCACTGTATACTGAATGCTAAATCCAGTGAAATTTGCTGATTTTTGAGGAAAAAGTCAATTTTGCCATCAAACTGGTATTTTCAGCATATCTGTATTTGAGCATTAAACACAAATTTTCAAGGACTTACGTGAGAATGTAATATTAAGGTATGCTACTTTTGCAGTAAAGAGTGTGAAATTTACTGATTTTATGAGAAAAAAGTCATTTTTGCCCCCAAACTTGTATTTCCAGCATATCTTGAGAGCTGTTAGACCAACTAACCTAAAGCTATGTAAGGACTATGTAAGGAGACTAATGTGCAAATAACCCATAGACAGATGCTCTTATTTCCCGCCCCTTACTCTAACCACTAAGCCTAACCTATATGGAAAAAGTTTAACCGAATGTTATAATCGTGTTATGTAGCATGATATGCACAGAAACTTTTGAGCCGTTATTGTTATCTTTTACTTGAGCCTAAGTATTGGCACCAGGCTAAGCTTAATCTTCCCACAGTACCTTACAGTATAGATATGAATATTACCATTTTATGTTCGGTTCTTCTGCTTACCACCATTTTATGTTTGAAGAATATTTGGCTCTAATTTAAAGTCAGGGCCCAGAGCTAACAAAAGGGAGTGTCCCATTCCTCCTCTAAGTCTCTGTGACAAGTGGTTGCACTAAACTGTTACAAATCCCCATATGCAGGCCCTGTATTTAAGACTTTATTGATATCAGTGCATGTTGGAGATGAGATACGCAACTCAATGGATTGCCCTCTTGTTCAAAATTTTAAGCACCTCACCTGCAAGGTCAAGGAAAACAACCAGAATGCACAAATGCATTGTGGTTTTGATGATTCATTATGAGCATTACTGGCTGAATCTGACATTTATAGCATAGTATGTGTCAAATGCTACCTATAGACACTTTATAGGCAGCTGCCAAATATGTCATCTATAAAAGCTTACTTTCTTGTGATCATGTCTACAAGGTTTTCACAATTTGACCCTTGTTGACATCAAAAGACCTTTGACCTCCATTAATAGCCAAATGGTTCTTGTACACAATGAGATACAACTACATACTGAATATGACAACTATAAGCTTCCCTTCTTGAGATATGATATTTACAAGAATGTTGTAATGTGACCCTGTTGACCTCAAATGATCTTTGACGTTCACCAAAGATGATGGAATTCTTGTATACTCAATAAGATACACCTATATTCTTAACGAGAGATCTGCCCAAGTTTTCCTTCTGGAGATATCGTGTTTGCAACATTTTCACAATTTGGACGCCTGTTGACCTCAAATGACCTTTGACCTCCACCAAAATCAAAAGTGATCTTGCAAATGGCACACTTACATACCACATGTGACATTTGTCCAAGCTTACTTTCTTGAGATGTAGTACGTGTTTACAAGGTTTTCACAGTTTGAACCATCATGACCTCAAATGACCTTGACTTCCACCAGAATCAATAAAGATATTGTACTTAATATGGTACACCAACATATGACATTTGTCCAAGCTTCCCTTCTTTGAGATATCATGTTTACAATATTTTCAAAATTTGACCTCTGTTAACCTCAAATGACCTTTGACCTCCACCAAAGTTGAAAGTGATCTTGTAATCAATGCGGTACACTTACATACCACATTTGTCCATGCTTACCTTCTTGAGATATAGTGTTTACAATGTTTTCACAATTTGAACCGGCCCTGTTGACCCAACTGACCTTTGACCTCTTTCATAAACAACAGCTAGGATACTCTTACCCAATGTGGTCTACCCTATATATATGTACCAAATATGAGATTTGTCCAAACTTCCCTTTGGGTCATTCCATATGAATTCAACAAATTTTCGGGACATTTCATCGGGTCACCTCCTAGATTTGACTGATTTTCGACTCATTAGTAGTAGTAAATGACTTAGGAGGAAATTCCAAATTTGAGCGTTCTCAGCCCTATACTTTTCGAGTTTATACAGTCATTTAAATATCGATCGTGCACCACGCTCACTTTTGTTGTTTAGCACACATTGACAATCAGGGACACGACTTTAAGAACTCATAACTTTCCTTTGGAAGAAGCCATGGACCTGAAACTCACACCATATAGTTTATGCTGTAGATTTCAAAAATGAGGCCCACATGGAGATATCTCCTACAAAAGTGAAGATAATAAAGCTAAAAAATTGGATTTTTTAGAGTTGCATTTTTGCTGGGCCATTTTGGAGAGGTCCAGTAAAAAAAACAAACTAGCTGAAAGTGTCAAATCCTCGAGTATGATATGTCCATATAGGGTTTATGACAGAGAAGGGAGCCATATTCCCTCTAGTCAAGGAGATAATTGAGGCACCCTGTTCTTATAATGTGATATGATCTTGACTTTTGGGCCAAAATAGCTGTGTCACCAAGTGATTTTGAATTTGATAATTGGCTTCTTCCAAAGGGAAGTTATGAGTTCCTAATTAAAGTCGTATCCCCTGAATGTCAATGTTTGCTTAACTGCAAAAGTGAGTGTGGCATGCAATCTTCAAATGACCATAACTTGAAAAGTATACGGTCAAGAACGCTCAAAATTGGGATTTACTCCTAAGTCATTTACAGTACCACTACTAATGAGCCAAAAATTCTAAGAGGTGACCAGCCAAGCCATTTGTTGAATTCATATGGAATATATGACCGGCCCTTCTTGAGATATTGTGTTTACAAGGTTTTCACAATTTGACCCCTGTTGACCTCAAATGACCTTTGACCTCCACCAAAATCTGTAGGGGTCTTGTACGTACTCAAGGTTGTTCAATTACATACCATAAGTATGAGATTTGTCCAAAGTTCCCCATCTTGAGATATCATATTTACAAGTAGCTATCACAAACGCCCACACACATACATCGATCGCCGCGTGATTACAACGTGCTTATGGTATCATCAAAACCAACATTAACATTAACATCAGTTCAGAGTGACTCCAACTTCAAGGTAGTCATGTTGCCAACTGTGGAGCCACCTCATCACATGGGCTATACAGTGGTGGAGTATACAGGCTATATACATTCCACAATCAGGCCAACTCCCTGTACAGTAGCCTAGGACTATAGAGTTCCTTAACAATTACCTAAGTCCAGCTACCAAAGGCCTAACTACTACTCTAACTTATGCCTTCAAAAGTTACTATTGACAAATGCAACTTGACAAGTCTGAAAATGCTGTATATTTACCAGTACCTCATTGGATTGACCAGGTAACTGGCCTCACCCACACTAAATCATCATTTCGCTAAACCGGCCTATGACTTTCACACAAAACGTTGTTGGCCTAGACCGAAGATCAAATTGCAGAACCTAATGTAAAAATCATTAAAGTAAGCAGCAAAATCTGCTGGCATGTTCTTTCTACATAATCCTAAACAATTCTAACATGATTTGTCAACAGTTTATGGAAAACGAAAAAAGTCAGACGTCATTTTTTTACGATTAACTTGACATCAAATACATGAAATACTTTAGCTTAGGCTACTTCAAAGTTCAAGTTCAAACTTTACGCCTTAACCATAAGCTAAAAAATTAATGCAAACCTGGCACGAAAAACAGAAAAATTGTTCAGTTTGACATTTAATTTGGCGCAACTTTAGAATCCGTACCATATGAACGTGCTCGCTAGCTTCGATTCGATTGTTCGATTCGGTCCACTGCCATCCTTGACTAGTGAATGATGAATGGATTGCGTCGGTAAACAGGGCTTGGGGATCGGGTCAGGGGATCGGGTTAGCTGGCGTCATGATTCAGGGTTAGGGAACAGGGTTATGGAATAGGGTTAGGGGATAGGGTTAGGGGATAGGGTTAGGGGATAGGGTTAGGGGATTGATACTTATTTATAGTATATGCATATACATATTCTGTTATATGACTACGTTGGATTACGCGTTTGTGAATTGTATGCATTTTCGAACACTCAAACACCACAACCGCTCTCGCAGCGTAGTGGGTTGAGCGAAAAACTTATGATGCATCAGTTATCATGATATTCTAGGTTCGAATCCTCCTCTAACCTATACTTCTCTTTCAGCAATAATCTATCACTTCTTCCACAGGTGTCAATACATGTTGATCATTACACAAAAAATCGGTGATTTCGGATGTCTAAAAAAGATAAAAAAAAAAACTAGCTTAAGTAAAAAAAAAGGTAAATAACACATAGACGCTATGCAAACTCTTTTAGTTATCTGATACCTTGTCCGATTGGTACGGATTCTAAATTAGTACCTTTAATTTGATTTCGATACTATTTTGTTTTGTCAATGATAGGCGTCGGGCGATCTTTCATCTCGGCTTGCACAGAATTCAAGGAAGCATCACCTGGCCTAGTTGTGCGAAATAGCAAAATGCTACCGTGTACAATGTAAAACAAGAGGGCAATCCACGGAGTTGGGTATTTCCCACTGAAGTAAATTACACTATATATATTATATAGAATCCGAATACATAATATTATACTACCTCAATTGTATCTCCTCAACTCATCGCCAACGGTCAACGGATTTAAAAGCATCATCGATCCTATTTTTCAGAATAGAAGGGGGCTCTACATAAGCCAGAGATGGCTGCCTGCCCCAGTTCTCACGACCCCATCGACATTTGATGCCGGTGGGCTCCGGTAAATCGGTAAATTTGAAAACAGGGCCTGCACATAGGGATTTGTAATAGTTTACTGCAGCCTCACGTAACAGCGACCTGAAGCTATCCCAGGATTCATCCCAGGATTCAGATTTATCCCAGGATTCATCCCAGGATTCAGATTTATCCTAGGATTTTTCCTAGGATTCATCCCATATCCCAGGATTCAGATTTAATCAGGTTGGTGACCTAGTGCTGGGCACTGATTGTAAATCAGAGCCAAATATTCTTCAAACATAAAATGGTGGTAAGCAGAGGAAGAAAATGAAGGAAAAAAATTGGTAATATTGATACGTTATGTAAGGTAACAAGCTTAAGCCTATAGCCTGGTGCCACTACTTAGGCTCAAGTAATGATAACATTAACAACTCAAAAGTATCTGTGCATATACGCTACGTAACACAATTATAACATTGGGTTATTCCATATACGTTAGGCTTAGTGGTTGCAGTTAGGGGCAGGATATAAAAGCATCCTTTAGGGGTTATTTGCCTATTAGTCTCCTATTTACCTGTGCAGGACCTGGATCTGCTAAAATTAGTGTTTGACTAATTCATAATTGGCAGGAATGTTCAAAGACATTAACCACAAGGGTTAGTTCTGCTTAAGTTGTTTTGACTTAAGTTCAAAGGTGGTGTCTATTGACCCGACTGCCGACTCTACTTATTCTTTACCAAACAATCATACAATTTCACCAGTTTACTATAAGAGTGACATACTGTATCTTGATTAATGTGGTCATAGGAAGGTTCTTGCAAAATTTTGCACATAATGCTCGATTAGTTCTCAAGATATGGTGGAAATCCAAATTTTGTGGCAAAATTGACTTTCTAAAAAATTAGCACTGAGATTTCACTGGATTTACCGTTACATTAGTAGTATGTTGAACAATGCGTTCTCAGGTAAGTGCGTAATCAGCAAATTTGACCCAATTTACTATACAACCAATACATCTTTGACATATTGGCATCATGCACAACCTTAACAAGTTAAAACTTAATTGCTCATATAGTTTTCAAAGTATTCTCGAAAAGCCAAAATTTGGACAGGTGCGGACACACACACACACGCAAACATCTTGACCCCGACATGTTTTCATCTATACCACCCAACAGGACCCACCTGTACCCTTGGTCACTCTACCATGGGTACCAGCATCCACTCCAAGCGTTTCCATGGCAACCGTTCTCCCATGGATGCACAGTACAATATATTGCTCCACTAGTTACGTTACTACAATATCTCATCTTAGCGCCTATAGGGCGATGAGATAATTAGAGATCCATGGTATCTTACTTTGAGTATGTCGGTGACTGTGTCGGCTGAACCGTCCGTAAGTAGCTAGTACAACATATCGTTATATCATTGTAATATAGTCTACACAACTGTTCATTTGCCATGCAAACTTTCTGTAAATAGTACATTTTATGCACCTTCAACTTTTCTGTTAATCTGTTACGTCGAGCATTCGAAGAAAATACAGTTTGAAACTGAGCGGGCATGGAATGATTGGTCAGTATTGGCCATTGTTTCTAGTCTAAATCAAAACGACACTACTGTCACCAAAGTTGCATTTTTAGATTTTTCAGTGCTTTTTCTTCCTCATTGTCTCATCAGGTATTTGTCGTTTTATAACAGAATCATGGCTTATTAATTGGCTAATTTCCTACAGGGTTGGTCCCAACAAATTAAGTATGATGGGGGGGGGGGGGGGCAATCAGATACTCTCTAAATTCCAGAGAGTGAAATTAGGGATGACTCCAAATTAAGACTGAATATTCACTCTACAAGGATTGGGAATAACTCTTTTCGAGAGGGATTTTTCATTGCAAGTAATTTCACTCCGAAAAGATTGATTTTTCACTCTAAAGGTTTTAGAGAGTAAAAAAGTTGGAGTCCGTCCGGCCGGCCGGCCGGCCGGCCGGCCCTCAGGATGGCCCCCTATCAGCATTACTATTTACAATTTACACAGATGAAATAAGTTCTTCAAGGGGATGTTCAGTAATTAAGTATGCCGATGACACAGCTATATCATGTAATATTTCCAAGGAAGCACATCAACAAAATCAAAGAGATTATCAAAAGTGTATTTCCAACATAACAGAACTGTGTGATAAGAAAAACCTGTTACTTAATCCTAAGAAATCAAAAGAAATTGTATTTGAGAATGTTAATATCAAACATTCAGGCTTGATAGAAACTAGGGACACGATGACTAATATTCATGGCCGGAGCTGACGTTCAGCGTGTATCGAGTACCAAGTACCTAGCCATATAATTATTGACTCGAAATATCTTTCACTCACCACATTTCTAAGATGTTAGCTAAAGTGCATTATATCGACTCGACTCTTGCATACATAACCCCATATTGTTGTCTACATGCAAGGGAGCAGGTTTTCAGGCAGCTATTTTACCTGACAGTGTATGTTCCAGTTCCAGTTTGGTATCACTTCTTGCTCGAGAAAGACAAAATAAGAATTAAGAATTTCTTGAAATATTGTTCGAAAATGTTTTGCCTAGATTATGATAACATCGTTGGCATGATTAACACTAATGCAAGAAATGACTTTATCAGATTAGCAAATAATATTCATAGCTCTGTTGAGCATCCTTTACATTCTGAATTAATCTCTTTGTGCAGTGTTAAAACCCGGTACAATTTACGCAATCCTACTGTCTTGCATACTTTCAGAATTTTACTTCATAAGAACTCATTTATCTACAAAGCTTCTATATATATTCAGAATGAACTGTTGAAAACATTGCTTTAACTCATCTAACCTTTTTAAAGTTGTTAACTTATAACTTATTAAAATTATTGAATTATTTTCATTTTTATACTATTTTATGTCCTATCTTATGTCCTTTTATAAATATAGTATAAAGTATAAATTTTACATTTATACTGGAATAAAGAAATCAAATCAAGTAGCCTTCACTCTTACTAATAAGTCCCTATCATTGCAATCTCGTGAAGTTGCCGATCTTATCGATCTCTTGGCTGACTGACCGAATGAGTGCCCAGCCTGTGGGACTAATCTGTATAACCCACCTTTAACGGGATTCCACACCATACTGTCTGCAATTTAATAAAAAAAAAACTGACCGATCAACCTACGAAAAACGGCCATGTACATGGGCCTATCAGTTGAGTTGAATTGTTGTACAAGAGTCAAAATGAATTATGTATGGCCCTTTTTGCACTGTCCACGAAGTCATGGACAGTACCTAGGCACACTTCTCACTTTCCAGAGGCAGTTCTTTCGTTCAATGTTTCTTGATCCACATTCAGTGGTTTGCTCTACAACTGAGCTCATTGTGTTGAACGGATCATGTGTACGGAAACGAAACTTCTTTGTAAAGTTTGGATGGGATATGGCGTAATAAGACCGATTTTTATTTTGGCAGTTTTGTATTTTATTGTTTCGCAATTTAAGACCTGAGTGAGTTAAACTTCCAACTGTAAAGTGTGCATGCATGATAATCGTTCTATACACCGTCGGGACGGTGTATCGCATTCGTCTGTAGCATGGATGTATAAAACTTCGCTCATGTTACGTCTAAAATCCCTACAAATCTAATTATCTTGTTTTCGCAAGTCTAAAATTCAATTTTACTGGTAATTTATCCAATATGCTATGGACTGTATCTCTAAATCTGTTATTTTAACCAACATTTACTTGAGTTCACGGTACGATGCAAACCTGCCATACTTCGCGCACCTCACTATAACGTTAGCAAGACAATCAAAACAAATCCTGTGTCTAAACCTACAGCAAAACCATGTGAACAAGCTAGCAACAAAAATGACCAGGAAAAATTCCATTGATTCAAAATCATGATTTGAAAATTTGTATTCCACGAAAACTTCGCATAGGATGCTCTAGGCCTACCTCTCCTACGCAAATGCAGTACCGTAAACTTGACTAAACAGACAAGGGCAATTAAGTGAACAGTGTCTCAGCTTTTTTCAGTCATTTCAAAGCAATGAAGTGAAAAAAGTTGTCCAGGTATTAGGTTATTGCATTTTAGGGCTTATTTTTTAGGGGTGCGCGAGGTTTGGCAGTAGGCGAAATTACCAACCTGAAGCTATCCCAGGATTCATCCTGGGATAGATTCAGGTTGGTGCGAAGTTTGGTGGATGCACTAGGCATGGTCACAGTTCCACCGCAGAAACCGTACAGATGCTCGCAACGCGATCACACCAGTCTCCCAACTTATGGTGCTCTCTCAGTAATGACAGTACACCCTTTCTTTACACAATATACAGTCTGCCAACCATTCTCCCAGTTTTCATTCCAAACCAAGTATGAATAGTTATATTTTCGTACGTACAACTATTCATAGAAATTCTGCACGTGGAAGGCAGTATCATGCACACATATTAGTCATAAACGCTGGAAGGAAGTACAAATCTCTAGCATTCCTTCAACACCCCCACCATACTATAGGTACCAGCCTTTGACTCGTGGGCCTGATAATTTGGCTGATTGCTGAACTTGGCAATCTAGCAGGTGACCTTAAACTAAATCTTGTGCAATATTCTGCATCTATTGCAGTCAATTTTCCCCCCGAAGAATGATGGTTCTAGAAAAGTTACTCCAACAATTTTTACTCTCACCAATTACACTTCTTTATTAGTTTGCTACAACTGTGGATGATTGCAATATGATAGAGTAAAACCCATTCTTGTACCGATAACTTTTGAAAATGATAGCCACATTGAAGAGAAAAAAAGATCCCATACAATAGGTTTTTCACAAACTGGGGAAGTGTGAAGATTGTTCTAGATCTGTGGGAGGGTTGTAAGAGAGGCGGTGTCCCACCCTCGTTTGAGAAAATTTTCGCCTACTAGGTAAACTTAGTGCAATCTAGTGCAATACTTGGCTTCTTTTGAAGTCATAAAATGTGCTAGACTGAGATAATAAAAATTCTAACTGCGACGGCCCTGAGTGTATATCTACAATTCATTCAAATACACGATCACTAACGAAATTTTCACCTCACTTTTCCCATTTCGGGTAATTTGAAATTGTTGGTGTATTGATTGGGAGGGAACCTGCCTTAATCCTTTTGTTCACCATTAGCGTGTGAAGTACCTTTCCCGTTTTTTGGAGCGAATTTCCGCTGGAAATTCTCTGTTACGAAATATAATGTTTTAGGAGTTTACTTTTAAGGAAATGTAGCCTAAACTTACAAGAAAGCAATAATAAAATCGGTCATAAGACTTTACCATACAAACTTACCATTTGTTATCTTGATAATTGCTATGCGAAACGTTAGCGCAACGCCCTACACCATATGTAAAGGGGGGGGGGGGGTGGGATCAAGCTACTTCGAAAGAAATAACAAGTACACAAAAACGGATGTATCCCTTGTAACTTAATCTCGACTGGCAAGGTAATGAAAACAATCCATTATCATTTGTCCATTAACATAACACGGCAAAGAAATCACTGCGAAGCGCGTGGGAAATGTTAGCATTTGGGGTGTGTAGATGAGTCTAACGTTGGTATATAAACACCTTAATTCGTCACGCAAAGTTCCCTTATGAGCATTTATCAGCCTAGCGATTACATCGTTACTCACCAAAACAGTGGGGCGATATTAATCACAATGTCCCACACCATTCAAAAAGTGAGTCAAAACATCTCTTTTACGAAATGTGGTGGATTTGATATTATGTACCCCCCCCCCACCCTATTGAAATGTGAGGGATGTGTCCCCTCGACGGTTTGTAAGGGACATTCAATCCCGTGCACTGTATGAAGCATGATACCCAGTGGCGGAGCTACCATATGTTCCGACTCAAATGGATTACTGGTGCCCTTTTTAGCTTTTCACAAAAGAGATAAAGTAAATAGAACAAGAAAGTGTTACGCGGCCACTTTAACCCACCCCCTTTGGAGCCCTGTGATGTTTTGTCTGGTGACCCCGCGGTGATTCTACATAATGCCAGAAGGTTCCATTACAACATTGTTTATGCTAAGAAAACGGCAACCCATACTATACTACGCTGAGTAATGCAGTTGTAGTAAGTACGTGTCTTTTCGAGACTTTTCGGCGTGATGCGTCGTAGATATATTTATAGAAAAATTAGTAAGTTGCTATAGGTGAACATTGCGTTATTTTATCTAGAACTTTCCACCCGTCCGCAATTGTATATTTAAGGCCGACATTTTTCGCCTTCGAGGGAGACATTCACACATCATTTTTTGGAGCTCGTCTTGAGTTTTTCCGCCTTCGGAGAGACCCATAAAGAAGATTATTATTATTTTGGAGTTCGGAGAGGGGAACAGATTTATAGCCCGTTATTGCAGCCTTTTAGAAGTCTCAGTAATATTTGGAGTTGTAAATCGCTTTTGCCGTGCCTCTGAGGATATTCCACCGGCCCGGACCGATGTACTTGCGACGATTATTTTTTCTACGCTGCACTTGAGGAGCGCGACCAAATCGTCGAACCGGACTTCTACCAACCAGATAATCCTGGGGTATGCATATTAAGTGTATTTTGTAGTAATTAAGTAATTAATGGTTAATGTATGTATAAATTGAAATTGCATGATCGGAAGAGTTTTTAAATAATTGCGGTTTTAAAATCGAAACTCACTTAGTCTCTACCTCATTCATCCTCATTGTTTATTATTCGCATCCTTAATTGTTTTCTACGCGGATTGGGGGGACCGT
This sequence comes from Stichopus chloronotus, assembly GCA_021234535.1. Classification (NCBI taxonomy): domain Eukaryota; kingdom Metazoa; phylum Echinodermata; class Holothuroidea; order Aspidochirotida; family Stichopodidae; genus Stichopus; species Stichopus chloronotus. Next base: position 14,930,544 of record CM037841.1, on the reverse strand, counting down.
TTGTTCACCCGTATCCGTAACAAAAGTCAAATGACTTTGTGATTCCTTGTCAATATTAACGAAGTACACAGTATAACAAATGCATACCAATTTTGACATTCAAACACCTTATCATTCTAGAGTTTGCACTAAGCAGTTTTATATATTTTTTGACCTCTGGTGCCCTCAGATGAAATTTGAACTACACCAAAGTCAATCAGAGTCATGTACTCACTATGACCAACCCATACAAGTATGAAATTAGTCAAGATCACGTTTTTTGAGATACCGAGTTTACCATGTTTTCACGGTTTGACCTCTGATGACCTCAGATGACTTTTGATCTGCATCCATAACAGAAGGGATCATCTACTCACTATGAAGAACCCACACACTAAGTATGAAATAAGTGGAGGTTACGCTTCTTCGGATACTGTGTGAAAAATGACAGGGATCATCTACTCACGATGAACAACTTACACACTAAGTATGACACTAGCCACGATTTACAAGGTTTTCACAGTTTGACCTCTGATGACCTTTGACCTTAACCAAAAATGACAGGGATCATCTGCTCACTATGAACAACTAACACACTTAGTATGACACTAGCCACGATTATCCTTCTTGAGATATTGTTTACAGGGTTTTCACATTTGAACTCTGGTGACCTCAACGACCTTTAACCTACACAAAAAATAGTAGGGATCATCTACTTCATATGACCAACCCACACAACAAGTACGCCATAGTCACAGTTATACTTCTTGAGATATAGTGCTTACATAGGTTTCACAACTTGACCTCTGGTGACCTCTGGTGACCTTTGACCTCCACCACAACAGGATCATCTACTCAATATGTTCAACTCACACCCAATTATGAGATCAGTCAAGGTTACCCTTCTTGAGATATCGTATTTAGAAGGTAGGCATGACATACACATATATACATCACCACTGCATTGATTCCGTTTACCTTTGGCATGGAATCAACAACATAAGAATGAGAAAAAAAATGAAAGGTAAACAAAATGCAAGTTTGAGTACTTCAATGCCCTCCGCATTCAGGACACATGGCATTGGCAATTTTCTGCCTGGAATTCAAGCAAGTATAGTAGGCCTATCCATTATCGAATGTGCAAAAATGTGCAAAAAATGAAAATATTGACAACACCACTTTCTAAGTTTACTTCCTGAGCATGGAAGGGCAATTTCCTTCAATCTGGGGGTGAGGGTGAGGGCAGGAAGAGGGTTATGTATTTTGCAGGTAGGCCCTACGCTCCACTCCAAACTAAACAATGCTAGCGCCCCTTTCAGATAGTCTTCAGTTGTATTATTCTGCTATTGTACTACGAGGAGATAACTGAGACAACTAAGCTACAGAAAATGGTATTGTTTCCGATAAAACTTTATCCCATTTAGGAAGATTTCCGATGAAAAATTCATGACGAATACTTTACTTGCTTGAATTCAAAGACAGACCAGAATGCAGAGATGCATTGCAGTTTCGATGATCCGATTAAGAATATTTTTGCGGAATCTGATATAATAGCATTAGTATGTGTCACATTGAGCTACGTATGCTTTATATGAAGTATATGAGATCTGCACAAGCTTCCTTTCTTGAGATCATAATACCTCCATGTTCACAATTTGATGCTTGCTGACATGGAATAACCTTCTACATCTACCGCTGTATTAAAGACTAACGTTCTTGTGCTAAATGAGATACAACTGCACACTGAATACTACATCTGTCCAAGCTTCCCTTCATGAGATAATATGCTTACAAGAATTCCACACTGTGACCCTGTTAACTGCAAATGACCTTTGACCTTCACTAGAGAAAATGAAAATTTTTGAAAATTCAGTGAGATAAACCTACAGTCTAATTAGCAGATCTGTCCATAAGTTTTCCTTCTTGAAATATTGTGCTTACAATATTCTCACAATTTGACCCCTGTTGACCTCAGATGACCTGTGACCTCCACCAAAATCAACAGGAATCTGGTAATCAATGTGACACACAAACCAAATGTGAAGTTTGTCCAAGCTTCTTGCAATAAACTGTTTACAAGTAAGCTGTGTCGGTAGGAGCACTACGCATACATCAGTATACATGGCTGCTCCATACCTAAATGGCAGGAAAATATCCGCTTCATCACTTGAACTCTGCAATCAATTAAGACCTGATACATTCTGTAACAACCCTGAAAAAGTATGCATTTGTTTTCAAAATTGTGAGGAATCGAGATACACTGAGTGTCAATATGGAACCATTAACTTGAAGAAATTAAGTGCCAAACACATTAAGTGGGTGGGTGGGTGGGTGGGGGTGGGTGAGGGATGAGGATGGAAGATATTAGGAAGTTTACATTTAGAAGTGCTGGTAAATTATTTACCCATCCCCTGTGGCTATAAGCCAATATGATTGAGCAGAGCTTGGTCTCAAATGCATTGAGTTGGAGTTATGAAAATGTGTTGGTTTGTCGTAACACTGTTATATATGGTGCAATTTTCTCCACTCTTTTTTAAGTTTAATGTACAAAGTTTTACTGTAAAATATGCCATCCTGTTCCTGATAACCCAAAATAAGGTTAGCAATACATCAGGCAACCCAAAGCACATTTTCAAACAGTTTTGGGTCAAAATTTACTTGAAAATCTTAGTCTAGTCTGTTCCTGTACAGTAAGTGTAGGGCACCAGTGATACATGTGTTGGCTAGGATCTATCTCAGTATTACGTAGGCCTATATATGTTAGGCTACAGCAAAAGTCCCAAGTCACCCTGAACGAAAGTATCTCGTAGAAGGAAACATTCGAATTAAAATTTGCGAAAATGATGCGGATTGCTAGTTTGGGGTGTTATGCACATGCCATGCAAATGTTTATGGCAGTTTTGACCGATTGAGGTATTTTTTTTTATACGTTCGAAATACGATGTTTTCCTAAGCATTGTGATAGTAACTACAGTACAAAGAGTACACAGACAACTGAACAGCGTGTGTGATCCAACGGTAGTTTTTGTGACTGAAATCTCTTACTTTAGGGAGTCTAAAACCTTAATAACATTCGCAGTTTGCATCAACAGAAAGTTGTCTTTGAAATATACGTTGGGTAAGCATTCGTTCCTACCAGGGGAGTTGCTATTTCACAATAGCAACTCACTGTTCCGGCCGTACTGCCTTGCGTACGCGATGTTCTGTATGTGTACGTGTGTCGGCTACTTACATGGGCAGTATATACTTGGGACGAATCTATCATTCTATGCAACGTTAACGAAACAGACAGGTGTGCAAATGACTGCAGTATAGGGAGATGGTATACGGAGATGGGCTCAAAACTGTACGTGAAAACATTATTTAGCTATTTTTTTCCCGCCGCTTATAAAACTGAGCTTTCTTTTTGGCGCGAATTACGGGGAAAATGTTACTCCGTGTTTCGTTAACAGGAATGTTTTCCAATTTGTAGTAACGAAATGGAAACATGCATGCAATTCACTCCTCTTTTTGTTATTCTGACGTATCTAATACGGTGGGAAGTAGCCAAATCGGCCTTTCAACTGTTTTTCTAGGTAGGTGCGCGGTACTTCGGATACTCCTCGGTCTCGCACTTTGCTTTTGTTTTTATGTCTGACAAACATTGCTACTTACTTTGAAGTTCCATTGTCATCAAGTTTTTTTTCTTTTTACTAAAATGCTAACTTGTGTTCCGTGTGCCCTGCAAGGTGCACAGCTTTTGCGTACACAACTTGAAGAGGTTGTCTTGGAATTTTCCGTAACCCCCAATCACGGACTATTCCAATTACGTACAGTTCAATTACATACTCTCTGATCGACTAACTTGAGAAGCGAGGGGGTATCAATTGGTTTCTTCACACGGCTTTACTTTTACGACGTATTATCCATTTTTTCGGGTACACCTGGTATGTTTGGTACAATTGTTAGCTGTTAATTTTGTTATTGTAAGTGTAGGTGTTAATGCCATGCCCACGTATACCAGTAAATCGTCCCAGTTTATTTCTAAGGTTTTCACACTTTGACCCTTGTTGACCTCAAATGACCCTTGACCGCCATTAAAAACATAGCGTTCTTGTACTCTATAAGATACACCTACATAGTTCATGTGACATCTGTCCAAGCTTCCCTACTTGAGATATTGTGTTTACAAGGTTTTCACAACCTGACCCCTGTTGACGTCAAATGACCTTTGAACTCCACCAGAATCATTACGGATGTTGTACTCAATGTGGTACACCAACGCACTAAATATGACATTTGTCCAAGCTTCCCTTCTTGGAATATTGTGTTAACAAGGTTTTCACAATTTGACCCCTGTTGACCCCAAATGACCTTTGACCTCCACCAAAAACAATAGGGTTCTTTTACTCAATGTGGTACACCTACGTACCACGTATGAGATTTGTCCAAGCTTTGCTTCTTGAGATATCGTGTTTACAAGGTTTTCACAATTTGATCCCTGTTGACCCTAAATGACCTTTGACCTCCACCAAAAACAATAGGGTTCGTCTGCTCAATGTGGTACACCTACATACTGAATATGAGATATGTCCAAGCTTCCCTTCTTGAGATATCATGTTTACAAGGTTTTCACAATTTGACCCCTGTTGACCCCAAATGACCTTTGACCTCCACCAAAAACAATAGGGTTCTTTTACTCAATGTGGTACACCTACGTACCACGTATGAGATTTGTCCAAGCTTTGCTTCTTGAGATATCGTGTTTACAAGGTTTTCACAATTTGATCCCTGTTGACCCTAAATGACCTTTGACCTCCACCAAAAACAATAGGGTTCGTCTGCTCAATGTGGTACACCTACATACTGAATATGAGATATGTCCAAGCTTCCCTTCTTGAGATATCATGTTTACAAGGTTTTCACAATTGACCCCTGTTGACCCCAAATGACCTTTGACCTCCACCAAAAACAACAGGCTTCTTCTCAATATGGTACACCTTCATACCAAATGTGAGATCTGTCTAAGCTTCCCTATTTGAGATATCATGTTTACAAGGTAGGGCGTCACGGACATACACACACACGCACACACCCTCACACATGCATACACACACACATATGCATGATTACAAAGTTAACGATTATCATCGAAACCAAAAATTGGCAACACCATCATTTCAGGGCTGTGGGGGAGCTGAAGTAAACAAATTGCATTTTCTCCTTCTCTTTCATCTTTTTCCCCTCATTCTTATTTTTTCCATCCTTACATTTATTCTTTTTGTAAAAAGCTGAAGAGAGCGCCGATTCTCCATTTGAGTCGGTTCGAATAGGCAACCGCTCGAACTAGTAGCTCTGCCACTGTGTCCAAGCTTTCCTTCTTGAGATATTATGCATGTTTGCAAGCTTTTCACAATCCGAGTCAACCAGCCCTCTTGACCTCAACCAAAACATCAGGGTTCTTTTACTCAGAGTCAATGTACACCTATATACCAACTATTAAATATGTTCAAGCTTCGCTTCCTGAGGCATTGCTTGCCAGATTTTCACTAATTGACCCATGTCAACATCAAATGACCTTTGACCCCCAGAAAATATGATAGGTGGTGCTCCTACATGTCAAATATGAAGGTTGTCCAAGCTTCCCTTTTTCAGACATCATGTTAACAAGGTGTGTTCACAATTTGGCCTCTTGACCTCTAATGAAGTCTGACCTCCCAAAAATCAACCTTACAAGTGTGAAAATTGTCAGTCCCACTTTGACCTCCACCAAGACGATACAGTTCTTGAACTCAATGTGGTACACCTACATAAGAAATGTGAGAATAGTCCAAGACTCCATTTTTGATATATGTTTACAATTTGACCCCTGTTGACCCAAAAGGACCTTTGACCTCCAAACAACATAGGGTTCTTGTACTTAATGTGGTACACCTACACACCAAATTACATTTTTCAATACTTCTGATCTTGAGATATTATGTTTACATGGTTTTCACAATTTGACCCCTGTAGATGCAGAATGACCTTTGAACTCCATCAAGAACAATAGGGTTCCTGCATTAAATGTGATACACCTACATACCAAATAACAATTTTTCAATACTTCCGTTCTTGACATGATATGTTTGCAAGGTTTTCACAAGCTGACCCAAAAATGACCTTTGACCTCTAACAAAACCAAACTTCTCTTCTTGAGATATTGTATTTACAAGGTGGGCATCACAAACATACATACACACATACATACATACATACATACATATGTCTGCATGATTAATAAGATTACAATTACCATCAAAACCAAAAATTACCAAAATATTCTGTTAATTTCTGTTACATTGTATTCTTCTATTTAATCAAAAAGTAAAAAGGAAACTAATAGTATACAGAATGATAACTGAAAAAAGAGGACATGGTCGATAGTTCTGTTTCATTAACATCACCTTAATTAAACTCTTGCCATTAACTGCCTGTGAACAATCCACATAAATAGAAATTACAACTAAAAGCAAGGACAACATCACTGTTTGCTTTATGAAATGTCATAAGTCCTCCTTTTCATTTCAGTGGTGCCCTTACTTCCTCTTTAAAACATCCTAGAATTTTATTTTTCACATTTTCTGTATCATTTTCAATTGTTTTAGTGGACAGGATCTACATCCACAACAGTTTCTAGGTCTCTTCAAACTGTGAGTGATTTGGCAGCTTCAACAACACGCTGAGAGCAGCTGAGGTATTGGGGAAGGGGAAAATCTGAACTTCATAAGGAATTGAATGCCACATGGAACTTAAAAAAAAACATCACTTTGACAGATCATGGAGTCCTGCATGTCAAAAGAGATGGCAAAATACAAGGAAATGAAGGGTCACTATTGTGAGAAAAACTGCAGCATGTCCGGTAACAGCTTCTTCCACAATGGCACATATCCAATTCCCTCATTGCCCGGATGCCATTAATACATCTTAGGGGAATAAGTCATCTTTTCCACAGTTCTCACTTATCATGTTCAATGATGATAAAGAAAAATTGGGCAATACAGCCTCTTCTACCACCAAGTAATAAGCACAATAATATCTTCCCCAATTCCTGAAACAGACCCACATCCATTAAAACATCCTTTTGTGATTCTTCTCAGCCACTACCATCCTTCAAAACATTTTTCTCAGTGGGAGAGGGGCAAGCCATGGCTGAACAGTTCATTTAGAGGACTAAAATAATCCTCATTAATGAGCTGCATCATCTGAATTATGGCATGGTTTTAATGGATGAATGGTGACCAAATCATACTAAGAGGGAAGATCAAAACAATTTTCTGAGACAATTTCATTGAAATATCTGTCTGTACCATGGACACCATGTGAAGTCCAATCCCTCCGCACACAGATCCCAACTTGATAACCGGAGAGATAACTGTTGTGAACCTTCAGTTTGGGGTAAGCAATGCTGTGGGCAATGGTTTTATTTGTAGGAACCCTGGAGTATTATTTCATCTCGCCTTATACTACTGCACACATGATAGAATCAATAGACATAGTGATGCACCCCTCATCAGAAAAGATACACATCAGTGTAGTATGATGACATTGCACATATCTTTAACAAAGTGACCCCATAGAAGGAGTTCAAAGTTCAGAAACATAGACAGTATTGATTATATATACCACAAATATTAATTTACATGTTCACTAAATTTAGGTGGACTGTGGCTGTCATCTTCTTTGCTTTGAATTCCTTTTTATATGGGTTTCATCAATGTTATTTGTACGTGGACTCTCTGGAGCTGTGCCTCGACCGAGAGGCTGACCGGGATCGGCTTCTGCTGCTGGCCGACATCTGTGAATCGGAGGAATAGCCAGCACTAGCTGATGGTCTGTTGTATGGAATCGGTAGTTTGCGAGCACTGAAAAGAAGACAGTGATGAAGAGGTCTCACATATATTGCAGCAATGTCAGTGTGTTCACTAACATGTTTGGTGCAATGAATGTCAACTTGACTCAACCAAGTCCCATTTATATCTATCTATTAAGTGGAAACTGTTACCACCTGGGAATGCTGGACATAACATTTCACCTCCTTTAATTTTAACATGAACATTCACTTTCTATATTAAGATTTATACAGCTTTTAGTTAAATGAAATATGCCATTTCATTTCTTCGCAGACTTTCAAAGCATCCCACAAGCGACGCCTCACACAATATATGCGTGAAACAAATCTATGTAGTTTGTTGGAGGGAAATAGTGAGGAACACAGTGGCATGTTGAACAGCTAATATATGAACCTACAGTATGTTGACATAAGTGGTAGAAGGGATTCTATGGAAAATGGCCACAAGGGCAACCTAAAACTGAATTACTTTAGGGTGGTGACAGCTTTTTGTCATTAACAGTGCTTTCTAGAAAACACTTGGAATAACAAATGTGTCTTCTATACACACCTACCAAAATTCTTACGGTAAACAGGTTATGACCTTCAATGGACATGTGACCATACAAATATATATATGAACACCAAAAACCATCCTACTACTATCACCATCCTGTTGCACCTATCCTTATATATGCAAATCAGAGCATATCCCTTACAGTTGGATTTAAAAAGTACAGACATTATATTATGGCAGTGGAATTGATACTTAGTGACTACAATCATGTATCAAGACTGTTCTCACTTCATCAATTTCATATTGTCAGCAGCTACAACTAATCCATGTACTGCACGCAGTGAAGATGAAACTAATAGGGTCAGTACAGAATACTCTTCTTCTCCCCCCCCCCCTCTCTTCCATACTGAACTTCCCATCCAGTTCACAGTTGCCCCATTCAAAGTCCCACCTCTACTACATTCTGCTTAAACTTCGCTGTTTAAGATTTAGATACTTTTTAATGCCTATGAGAAGACAATTTTGTCGCTGTATAGTTTGGACTTTTCTTTCACCAAATTATTGCTTACTTTTTTCAAACTTAGAAAATTTCATTTTGAACTATTCAATGTGATGGAAAAGTATAATAGTCACCAAATACACTTCTTAATAAGAAAACATTATGAATCAGTGTATGGAACTTTTTCAGGCATAATATGAAGAGCCTACATTGAAGTCTTGCCTGCAACTTCATTAGTATCATCATAAACATTCAGCTCCCAGGAATAACACTTTAGTCAGTTTCTTGAGAGAATGGAACTCAAGTTACATCCTTCCAGAATGATTATCAAAGTCTTCTGGGATGAGTGTATCATTGCTTACATAAGATCAAACCAAAAAGCTTCAACCTTTATAACTTTTCATTTTTATTTTACAAGAACCTATTCCAAAATATATAGGTACTAAAATTAAAACAATACTGTAATGCTAAGGCTGTGAAAAGATACAATGTATTAAGTAACAAGCTCATGAATATGTATTAGTATCAAATGCACCACAAAATATTAAATGAATTCTATGGTGCTGCTGAGAGCTGTGAAAAGATGCATGTTAATGGTGATTCATTGGGGTGATGAATATGCAATAGCAATGGCTTAAAACAAACTCTATATTTATGATATGGGTTAGACAACTACAAATACTGATACTTAAAATTTGCTGTTTAAAATGGGCACACTGATTTATTCAATGTGATGAATATTCAAAGATAGCTTTGTTTTTTTTTAATTACCTGACAATGAAAAATATGAAAATTGATTATAAGTGAAGCATGTAATAATTAATGAGAGCAATACTTTGATGGTACTTATTGTCACTGCTACACAGAGAGCATTTTGAATTAAATGAACATAAGCTGCTGGTAATGAATTAAATCTACAATCACTGATAAGATATTGTCTGCTCAGATGGAAGCTTTCAACCATCTCACTACCAGCAAAGAGGCAAACATCACCAAGAACTTTAAAACTGAGTCTTTTCTTGCCAATTACTACTCACTACTTGTGACATCAGAAGAAGTGAGTCTAGTTGACTATTGCATGCAAGACAATGTGGAGAAATACAATAACTGAAAAGGTTTCAACACAACGTCTTGCTTGAGATGAGACCATTTGCTAGCGATAGGTTAGTAAACCAAGGAAATCCAAGGCTGGTTAAGAAATCAAGATACTCACTCAAAATGATAAACAACCAACCACGTGAGGAAGCATGCAACATTCAAAAAGTGATACACCGCAATCAATCGATTTAAAACCAAAACCATTCAAATCAATGTTAACTACTACAGGACACAATGCTTCATACTTGAATGTTCATCACAAATTATGTTGCATCAAACAAAATACTAAGGTAAGGCTTTATGCATATCTCAGTGGACTTGTTTTTTCACATCATCAAGATGGTATGGTATTAAATCCAATTAAACATACATTTAAGTGTAAGCACAAACTTGCAAAAAAAATTCAGGAAGTAAAATTTTCTACTTTATTCCTGATATTATAGTCTAGAATCCTTTTCACCAAACTCTACTTTTCCTCCCAAGTTCGTAATATATGTGGAAATCACTGATTAGGACTAAATGACACAAATTAAGAATTTGTTTTGCCTCATATTATTACTTGACTTGTTAACCATAACTGAACATTTGCACATACAAACACATTTCTGGGAATTTCAAGCATAAACAGCACTCTTTGAGTTTTGTTTTGGAAGATAAATTAGTAGTGGAAAAACAAAGAAGGTGCGTTTTATGACCTTGCATGTGGCTACTGCAATTAAAAATATGTGCTTTTAGGTAGACACCCACAACAAATAACAAAAATTAAAAATACCAACAAAAGCATTGAAATAAATGGCCACTTACTACTAGCAAAATATGACAAAATTCAAAATGATATTGTTTCATGATCATAAATGCATGATATGTCAAGATATATCATGCAGTAATCCAACAATATAGAGAGCAGAAACAATGTATTGGAAATAAAAAAAAGCAGCACTGAATAGAGAGAATCAACATAAATATGTACACTAAACAAAGATGAGAACAAATTTCAAGAAATATGAAATGAAATTAGATATATTCAATGAACAAAAATAACAAAGAAAGGTTCATGCATGTCTTTATAATGTATGAAGCATCATGCATGACAAAAAGGAATGACATGCACAGTATGTAAAACTTTGTTATCACAAATGAAAAAAAGAAACGGAAACTAACATGGAGACAGCAAAAAGAACACAAAAGCAACAACAGTTTTAGTATATAGCTCCTTCTCCTTGTGAATAATTAGTAGCCTAAATATTTGACGGCAACCCACCAAAACACCATACTTGGACATAAAAGAAATATGTGTGGTATCGATAAGTCCATCTAAGTGCAATAAAGTGCATACAGCATAAGCTGGAAGAAATACACAACAGGTATAAACTTTTCCTTTGCACTACTGTTTTACATCTATCTAAACTTTTTTAGGTCAACACAACTTTTTCTGTAAGATGTGACAATCTTGGGTAAAACTCTTCCTCGTTTTGAAGTGATGATACTCTTGACAACAAAAGCTTTCATCAAACTTTAAAATAGGGCTTTTGCAAATTCACTTCTTTTGCAAGATTCTTTAAAAGCAGAGATTAATATGGTTTTTTAATATTTCACAACTAGGAACAAGCTTTTAACTATGAACATGGAAGGGAAATCAAGTGATCAGTGTAAATGACTTTAATAGTTAGAATGAATTATTAGTACAGCATGCTATACAAATTGAATAAACTAACCCTTTTACAAACTGAACCAGCAACAAGTTTTACCAGCAAGAAATGGCTGATGCAAAACATGTTAGTCACTTCTTTTGCCTTTCATATCTTTTAAATCTCAAGCTTTTTGCTACAGTACTACAACCTGCCAATTCTTCCTCAGAGTACACCAGATCCTTAAACAATACAATGTCCAACTATTTTGTATAGATACCTTTTTTTTTCTCGAGTTAAATAGTATTTACTGTGAATATACTGAAGTTAGCACCATTATCATTCTGATGATGATGTTCTTTTGATATTCTCACAGTGAAATTTGAAGGAGGTATGAAGAATATTAGCTACATGTAGAAAAGCTTGAGAAGATTATGTGAGTTATGGCTATTCTCTCTGTTGAGTGTCTGCAACTACCATGCGTGTTATTGCGTTATAAACTTTGAAAGATGGTCTTTGCATACTAATTGAGATAACGAAGCTCAGCGGTGATAATCACGTGACCGGCTACGATCTCGACGTCTCCTACTATAATCATCATCGTCGTCGCGATCGTTGTCTCGTCTCCTGTCTCCGTCTCTGCTTCTAGATCTTAGAGGTCGAGAGAGTTTGAAAGAAAGTCACATTCATGAAAGAACAGAGGATGGAGAGAGAAAAACTGAGAAGACATCAAAGGACAGACAAAAAAGACAGTTACAAACATTCAACTTGTACCAAATGTTGCACATGACAAAATAAACCTGATTCCCCCATCACCAATAATGTCAACATGAGAATCAAATACTGTAAATAACAACAGCCACAGCTGACCTAATCATTTCTGGTTCTGTTACATAAAATGAGACACAAAAGAACGGTTTTATTATTTTAAAAAGCATCACAGTGTAAGAAATATTTATGACAACTTATGAAGCTGTTTCTTTTCATTCAAAATGGAAACAACCTGAAAAACTTAATGAAATCTCCCTGCTTTGAGGCAAAAAAGCATTCTGAATTATTTCACAAATGCATTAAACAAACATTCACATCGGCCTGTGCGACAAAACAAACTGACAGACTAAATGTTTTACCTGCTACAAATCAAAACGACGTTTTGGGTAATTTCAAAGCTGTATTGAAAATATAATCTCGATCCTCATTGACAAAAGATACCACATATATGGACAAACGTAAGTGAACGAATAAGTGTGTCCACAATCATGCAAACCAAGTACCAAATTCATGATGAATTGAAGATTTCATGCAAATTTCTATAATGCTGAAAAGCCTTTTGTCTCCACTCCTTTATAAAAAGATGTAGCAACTATGTCAAATAAAATCGAAAAGAAAAAGTTGGAAATAAAGGTAAGGCAAATTGATATCAAATACTTTCATTTCTTTGAGTTCAAGACCAGGTTGAACAATGAAAACAGATGAAGGAATGTATTTAAAACAATTTCAAATAGAAACATACAAAGTTTCACAAGTTATATTCTACTATTAAACTTCTCCTCTGCTTCCTTCCCTTTCCTACATTTTCTCCTCAGTTTGTCAGTCTTACTATTACTGTTTCTAACATGAGCACAGACAGAAGATATTTTGAATTTTTTTTCCATGTCAAAAATGAGAATTTGAATAGAAAGACACTGTTGCCAATATTCCGTTTAAACATTGATTTCTTGTATCCTTCAAAAACTTCCTCTCATCCATCAAAACCACTGATTCATCAAACCTGTCACTTTGTAAGCAGCAAAGGAAGATAAGACCTGCAAAAACAAAACATTATTTTGTGGAACTGTTTGAATGACCTGCAAAAGTACAAAAAGGTTTAAATGAAAATTTGCAAACCATTTCCAATCAGTCCTTTTTTCCCTTTACCTGGTTATTCTTCTACGATCCAAGAAACTAGGAGAGTCCCTCCGTTTCCTGATGGGGGAGAAGCTCTTCTTTCTCTCACGACCACTACGAGGTGAGTGACTGCCATGGGATACAGAACGCCTCTTTTCAGCCGGTGAGTACGAGAGAGACTTGGAACGGGAGCGCCTTGAGTGAGACCTGTTGATGAGGCAATAACTGACAGTTATATTTTAGTTCAGGCATCAATCTCTGAATTGTGATACCGTTACACTGACACCTTTTCTCTTCTTATTTAAATGTAACCACTGAAGATGGTGTACAAACAGACTCTGTACAATTTGCAGAATAAGTAAGTACAGAAACCCACATTATGTTGAGATCTATTTCTTTCTCCATACTTCAGTGATATGATGCTGAAAAATCCAGAAGTTGGTCCACACGTCTCAATAGATATCCATTTCATTCCCATTTCTTAAGTGCTACTTTTTAACTTTCATTATGTGAACTGTTGCTCAAAGTGCTACACATTTCTCCATATGAGAAAAATAGGAATATAAACCTGTCAGTGTGGACTGGAATGTTTTGATGTGAGGAGTACCAAATAATGACAAGGCACAGTAGTGAGCAAGATGTGCACAAATAATGGGATAATTTAACAATCACTAGTGCTACTACTTACATGGCTAACTTTCATAGAGGAATGGCTTCTGTTTGTGTTTAAATTATGCATTTTTCCCTTGAATGAATCACAGTACCATTGAAAGGGAAGGGAAAAAAGGAGGGCTCAACCTGTATCTAGACAAGAATCCTCCTGTTAGCAACATAATGCATAAGAATCAGCATACTGCTTGGAAAGTTCTACAATCTACTGCTCACCAACCCCATCTTATTTCCAGGCTGACCATTCATTCTACCATAGCAAAAAGAAAGAACAACCACTATTTCTTTCTACCTGCTTCTTGAATGGTGTCTTTTGTGACTTGGTGATCTGGACTTGCTTCTTGATCTACTTCTGGAGTGTCTGGTATGGAATCACAAAAAAGGTGAAACAATGAAATGACCAAAACAAGAACCATCAATCAGCAACTTTCGTTAAGGGCAAAAAGCAACTTTAATTTACATACAAAGTTGGAGAAAACAAAATCTACATCAAATTAAAGAATGCAGGGCCTTTATTTACACATATTACAGCCATTAAAAGTGGTAACAAAATATAACCACAATTTCATGAGCAAGAACGGGTAGGAGTCTTCAGCTTAACACCAACCTCAACAAACTTCTCAGTGTATGTTTTATTGCAAGGCCTACAACTCAATTGGTAGTTGTCATTAGCACTGTTGATTGTCTAATCTCTGAAACACTCATGTCGCAGACCTATACCAGACTTTGCCTGTCTCTTGTTTCAAAGAAATTTGACTTTTGTATTACCATTGTACATGGATAATCATGTCATTGAATCAGTGTTCATACTAAGGTTTGAAACTGGGATACTGAGGGGAAGAAGACACCTTCTTCCATCCGATTTTTTTTTAAGTTTGCACAGCAATCGAGGGAGCAAAAATGGCAAATGTATACGTGTATATGAATGTTTAATGACAAATAAAGTATTGCTCATATACTACAGCTTTTAAGCGTGAACTCAAGTTACAGGTAGTGAGACCATAGTTTGAAGTGAAGTGGAGCACAAATCCAGTGACAATGCCTGTTTTGAATGTTATAATGTCTGCCCTAGATAAGAGCATGTACACTGACCAGATATATCAACATAAACAAGAAAGCCAAGAGGCTTAGTGATTCCTTGCCACTAATACATGCACTTCCATTAATTTTTTTTTCAAGTTGCAGTTTACTGTAGTAACCACAGGATATACCAGATGACGCCATTAATACTGCACACCATTTTCCAATACCTGCTGTATGCATGTAATGTAAGATAACACTGGTGGCCAAGAATTCTCCATGCAGCCTGCACAGTGGTAGCCTACAGTAGGTACAGTAAAAATTTCCAAGGAACAAGAGATATACTCATATGACAGTTGAAATGACTGCCAATTATATAAACTACATAAATTCCTCCATCTATCCCATCATATGACCAAGTAATAACTTATTTATCTCTATTGCACAATATGAGTTTTCCCTAACAGAAATCTTCCACTGCAACTGTCTCCACTTCAGAAAACAAATCTATTCTACAGTGTTTGATGACAGAAGGAGCGCTGTATCTCAGATAATGATTCCTCTGGGAAAAATAAGGGTCAACCTTTCTCCAATTTTCCACAGAGGTCATTGGTCAATCACCATTTTCAGACCAAACAAATGTCTCAGATGGAATTTAAAGCCAATTATGGCATTGAAAACTAAGTGAGCACTTTTAACTGTCAAAACAAGAGTAATAAATAAAAGAAGTATCATACCAAATACTATACAGCTGAACTGGGGACTAAATAGAAACTCAAAAGGTGTATTGTACCTGCTGAACTTAATTAACTAAATTGGGCTTTTAGATACTTTACAGATGCTTTCAGACATACAGTATTTTATCAGAAACCAGCATGATGCCAGCTGAAGATCCATAGATGTAGTTTCATCATTATATGTCAAAGACTTTTGAAATTAGCACAGCAACTACACTTTATTACCTAACTGACAGGTAAAAGTTTTCAAATTGGAACTTCCTAAATGTGCAAGCATTGCTAGTATTTGCTTGGAAGGGAGCTCAAATACCTTCCACCCATAGGAAAAGACAGAAGGAGAGAAACATCAGCAAGGTCTTAACACTTTGTACACAAGGACCTCAGATGACCTTTGACCCACATCAAAACTTAAACCAGTAATTATATTTATATACTCCATCTAAAAAGAACAACTTTAAAGTGTGAAATTGTCTCCCCTTTGTAAATATTGAAATTATCTCCTCCTTTGTAAGTAGTGTGTTTGCAAGTTTTTTTCATGTTACGACCTCTGATGACCCCCATGACCTCTGATCACAAGACACACCCTCACCTTATTTACTCAGAAAGTCCTACATACCCTTGAAGGTCAAAGTTTGTGCAATGTGCAGTTCATGAGGTACTGCAAACATGTTTTGTCTATAGTCTGTCTGCAGATGACCTCTGGTGACCTTTGGCATCCACCAAAATCAATCCCAGTCAAGATCTTTAAATGACCTCCCCACACACTGACTTTGGACTCTCTTGCACATTCCCTTCAAAAGATAGAGTGTTCACAAGCTTTTCACATTATGACTTCTGATGACCCCAGATGACCTTTGACCTACAAGAATACCCTCACAATCTCACTTACTTACAGGGCAGTACATACCACCCAAGTTGGAAAATGATGCAACTTGTCGTTACTGAGATACTGCAAACATAGTTTGTACACATTCTGCCTGATGGTGACCTCAGATGACCTTCACCAAAAACAATCCCAGCCGAGATCTTCATATGTTCTATCAACACACCAACTTTGACCCACCTAGCACTTTCCCTTCAAAAGCTAGAGTGTTCACAAGATTTTGCTCACACACATACATACACACACACACCCCGAATCACCATCGCAAAGATTCCTTGCCCGCCTTCAGCAAGGAATCAATAAAAACAAGTCACAATAAAATGTTTTGATGTGCATGCCCACTTTCAGCTTTCTCTTGGTAGGGATCTTCCAGATGGGTTGGGGAGGGGGTGACAAGGGAGAACTCAACTCTTTGCAAGATTCCTGTTATCCCACAACTTAACATGGACATAAGATAAATCATATCTCCTCTTGTAACGAGTTATTGAGGTGGCCTACCTTCTCGATTTTTTTTCACTTTTGTGTGGAGATGGAGACCTAGAGTTTTCAGATCTTTCTGAGTACGGGCTGTGAGAATGTTTCCTCTTCTTTTTGCTCTTCTTTCTAGATCTGTCTTTCTCTGGGGAAGATCTGTACAAACAAAGCCCGCATCACCAAAATGAACATGTCAATAAAAGCGTTTGCATACAAGTAAAAATTTACAATAGAGTATCAACAAAACACAGTACTGACAGAGAGCCAAAAATCCTTACATGGAGAAGATCTAGATACACACATACACACAAAATAATATGATATTAAATGTCAATAAAATAGTGCAAATGCAAATAATCACGACAGTACCCCAGCTTTTACCATAATATGAGGAATTATCCATTATGCTATTGCAGCTTATAGGCGTAAGTTAAACTTTTTTTTTTAATAATTTACTTTACGAAGTATCTATTCCCCCAAACATATTCTTACAAACAGAACATACTTATTGACACTAACAAGATTTTGGTTCATCAGTGATCAGGATAAAGATTAGGTAAATGAGTTAGGTTAACATTTGTGCAAATAACGGAGGTTGTTCCTGACTTTGCCAACAAATTGGTTCAACCTTTATTTAACATCTTTTGCTACAATGAGTCAAACAGCTCTGCATACATGTGCAAAACATGTGTGCAAGATGTTCTTTACTTGTAATTCTGGGGTTTTCAGAGAGTGTCACTTCAGAAAACTCGAAAGACAAATTATTCCCTATCATTTCATTATGATCTATAACTTGAATGGATTATCATAGGAATAAGGTTAATATTCATGATCAAAGTATCACTGGCCAGGAGCTATCTAATAAAATCAGAAACACCATCCATAAAGACAGAGACTCTGAGGGGGGAGGGCAAAGACAACATCCCACTGATAATCTGGTAGTCTTTTAGACAATTATAGCCTTTAAATCAGGAATCTGTGCTTACTGATAACGTTTCTGGCAGTCGAATGCTTTATGATGTGAGTCTGTATGACAGATTTTAAGATACTATACTCTTCACTAAGTCAAAAAAATTTACAAAATGAAACCCTCTGCCGAGTCATGTACCCTACACCTATCTGTAAAAGTATGGCTGGTCAAATTCAATACTAGCGCAGATATGATCAACAGTCTTCTTAAATCGGATGATTTAGGACATGAGAGAGTTACAGGGAGAATGATACATTTGCAAAAAGTGAATTCACAGGTCACAAACTGTGACTTACACTGCTTTAGAGTGTGACAGTAATGCTTCTTATAGATGATGTACCCCATGTCAGTTATCATGAGAGAATTAAGAGTTTCCTGCCTTGCAAACACACAAAAATTGTGTTTTGAATACTACTTCTTGGCCACAAAGCAAACAAATAAGGTCATTGCAACTGGGCGCACCACTGACAAGTGACATCATCATTAGGAGTCCACATGAACTAGGTCATGTATATCTTCCTGTAGCTCTCGCATACTGCTCACACAACTAACTAGCGCATTCAGCTGAGAATGACACAACAACATGTTCCTTCAGCCACGATGGCTAATTAAGTGCAACATCCACTAGTTGAGCAAATAAATATTTGGATATATTTGAGATATCTGGGAAGGGAATAATGTTCAATCTAAAGGTTTTCCTTTGGACAATATAGGCTGACTGACTCAGAGGAGTAACGTAGTGATGAAGAACTGAAGGACAACTTGAAAGAAGTTTGCGATACTGAACAATGTCACTTCTCCTTTTGTTTTGACAGCTGCACGACTAAGTTAAATGTTGCACTCATTTTCATCAAGGCATACTTGAATCTAATTCTGAAGCAATGTTTGTTAAGAAAGCCTCTTCAAAATGTACCATGCAACGATGGCACAACTTTGGGGTACTATATTTGCGAAACTTTAGTCTAAATAGTTTAACATTATACCATTTGTATTATCTGTTGAAGTATATTTTCATTTACGGATTTAAGTCATTCTCAATAATTATATTTCTGAATAGTGTAACCTTGGTCTTTGTTGCAAACACACTGAACACCAACGTGTACATGTGTATTGAAAGCGAAAGCTGTAACACTGATGCATATTGTTGCTGCACTTAAGGGTAGGAAAACTCAAAAAATCAGGAATCTTTTGGCAGTTGTGAGTGTAGCTGCCCATAACACACCACAGCTGCATTGTGCATGATCACATGGCATTCATTAGGTCTCAAATCCCAAGAAAAGCGAACAAACAACAGATTTTTTATGAAAATACTGATCGATAAAAAGACAAAGCTAGCCTAGCAACATAGGAAAAACATATATCCCTGGGAGCCATTTTGCTGGCAAGTATGCTCTATGAATCTGTATCAGTATTTTCGTTATTATTTTACGAAGAGACGAAATTGTCTTTGGATTAAGTGATATTTGAATTATTCAAGATTGCTTTACCAGTCAAATTCAAACTTTAACAGCAAAATGAAATGAGGCATAAAATGAGGGCTAGCACGGCTGTACAGACTGAGCGGGAGGGGTGCCGTGAAGATGCAGATGAACGATAAGTCTGTGAGGATTTTATTATTTCATATGAAAATTAATGAATGCATCATTACATCCTTTAAGTATAAAAGTTGATCTCCTTACCCTGCTGATTCAACACCTGATTCATTATCTGATTTTTCAACATCTCTTGACTCATCCTCCGGCTTTTCAGCATCTTTGGAACTGAGAAGATAAAAAAAAAGTCACAAAATGCACAAATACTCCTGCTGAAGAACTATGAAATGCCACTACAGCAAGGAAATTACCTTGTCATATTTTATTCACCTTTCACCAGATATGCATTCATAGAAAAGTCTGATGCTTTCATTATTTCCAAAATGTTTGTCCAACGATCACATCATGAATGATACCGTTTATCCACTAATACCATTGCAACTAATACTGTTGGTACAACATCATACCTGATACTGCCGATACAACATAACTTCTCGACACTGTTGCTCCAATGGTAATATCGCAACTGATACTGTTGATCCAACAACAACATTGTAACTAGTAGTTGATAATAATGTTGTAACTGAAACTGTTGATACAAAAATTAACCATAACTGGTACACCAGGGTTAGTGACTTTTTTTTTCATTATTTTTTAAAAGTCAGGATTTAGAGCAGTGTCTATAATCAATATATTTGATTTCAATCGCATAAATCAATTTAAATCTTGATTTTTTTTCAATTAAAATCATGATTTCAATAGTGATTTTACTTGGCATGATTTAAATCAAATTAAAATCAAAATCATTGATTGATACTGAACATTGATCACTGCTTTTGATAGAATGGTTTACAATGTTTTAAGGTGAAACCCCAATTTCAACATGCAGACAGTGATCTGGTAAATCAAAACATATGCACCTCATACAGCAGCAGTGGGACAAGCACCATGTTAACATGTGTGCTAGATTGTCAGACAAATTACAAAATGTCCTGCCCATTTACATTCCACACCTGTGATAAGACCATCTGCATCACCACATTAAGCTTGAGACCAGATACGGTCTACTGTACCAAGCCCATGGGAGATTGTGTCTAGCTCCTGTTACCATACTACGGTAAACCTGTGGTTATCACATCTAGCTCCTGATACTATACTAGTCACTTGGGGATGATTTCCAACTCCTGATACCATACTGGACCTGTGAAGGGATCACACCCAGTTCCTCTTATCAATGGAAGTCCTTGTGTAAGTGGGTCACATCCAACTGATGATTTGGCGACATGTCCTGTGACAGACTTTGAATATCTACAACGTAAAAACAAACTGTTGTAACTGGACTTACTCTTTTGGAGATTTCTTCTTCTCTGCTTGAGATCTACCAGAATGAAGACAGAAAAAGCAGCATGTATTATAAGAAGGAAAATAAGAGTCAGAAGACACCAACAGGGTAAGATGCATCAAACAGACTTCATTCAGCTCATTCCACCCACCCTCCTTCCATGATCTCCACAAATACATCAGAGTTCATCAGAGTATAAACTGTACCTGTCAACTGGTAAACTTATATATTACAAGATTTTAAACCCACCATTGTACAGCTATAGAAATGAAAGCATGGAGTAATGTTAAGTCTCAAAAACAAAGGAAGAACTGTTAATCTGATAATTAGCAGAGCAAGCTGGCATATAATAAAGAAGGCAGACTGATAAGGGAGAAACGCAAGAGTGAAGGAGATATCATGGAATACCAATGGGGTAAATATTAGAGCACAGTCACTGGCTACTGTACTATGTATGACAGCCTCTGCATCTGAATGAAACAAACCCCTTACAAAAAGAATACATGGATAAGAGGAACAACAGCTAAAACCATCGTTCTCTAAGAGTGACTCAACGAGTGAAAAGAAAGGTCAGGGTAGGAAGAGGGTGGGAAGAGGGTAGGAAGAGGGAGCAAGCAAGATACAGTAATACTCTCTGCTATTTCTGTACTTAAATATTTCTGAAGTAAACGTTTTCACATGGTAACTACTCACACTTCAGCATTTTCCAATAAATGTGCTATAGAGCTCTACTAGTTGTTTAATAAAACTTATGAAGTGAATATATATGATGAGAAGGTATCAAAAGGAACCAGAATGTAAAAGTGTATTGTGGTTTTGATGATGTAACCTATAGTTTCCTGCTGTAGCTGTTCAAAATAATTTATTCATACCTTTGAATTGGGCCATAATAAACAGTACATTGACATTACATAAAAGTGACAAATATGAGGTCCACCCATGCTCATGAAGTTCATAAGTTACGGTAAATTCAAGCAAGACGCAGTATCTATTTTTCATCAAAAGGCCACATATCAGATTATAAGATATATAAGATCAGACGTTGTCCTCATTGTGGCTGATCAACATAATATACTGTATGAGATCAGAGAGTCCATACTTGTGTTTTTCAGATATCACTTAAAAGATTTTCAGTTTTTAAAATGATCTCCACAAACACCTAAAGGATTCTTGTACTGAATATGGTTGATACATGTACTAAATGTGACAAAAACAACAAGGCTATTTTTCTCAATGTGATTGATATACTGTACATACTAAACCTCAGTCCCAGCTTGCAAAGAGTATCAGATGTGTTGTACTCAAGTACTGTACCTCTCACTGCAGTATACGCTAAAAAAACTAGCATGATGTGCTGTTAAACATGAAATACATACTTAACTTTACAAATAACACATAACTCAGTAACTTGTTTCAAGAAAACCTCTGCAAGTGTAGTGCACAAATGAATATGAGTGACGTCTAAATTGTATGAAACTTCACAGTAATTCAAAAACATTTGTGTGCTGTTTGTCTGGCATAATGATATCCAGTGTAAATTACCAAACAGTGAGTATATTAGAGATGAACTTGCAGTATAAAGTATTACAAGTAGGAGGTACAAAGATATTAACTGTAATATACTACTGTACTACATGTGCAGTATACAGTCTGTATGATGAATTACTACAATTTGTGTGTGTAGGAACTGTAGTATAATGACAATATAAGTGAGTTACATGACTTGAATTGAAAGTATTATTGTACAATAGGTAGGTTATACAAGCAAAGACGACAAACTTTATATCGTCTACCAGAGTTGAAAATAAGCTTAAAGAAGGGCACAACCAACATGAGCTAACTGGCTATAGGTCTGTTATTTCATAGGACATTTACTGAGGGGTACCAAGGCCATCAGAAAGGGCAAGATAGCCATGGCTATGGATGCTGTAGGTTATTCGGAGGCAAGACATACTATACTGTCTATATACAGTCTGTATGATGAATTACTACAATTTGTGTGTGTAGGAACTGTAGTATAATGACAATATAAGTGAGTTACATGTCTTGAATTGAAAGTATTATTGTACAATAGGTAGGTTATACAAGCAAAGACGACAAACTTTATATCGTCAACCAGAGTTGAAAATAAGCTTAAAGAAGGGCACAACCAACATGAGCTAACTGGCTATAGGTCTGTTATTTCATAGGACATTTACTGAGGGGTACCAAGGCCATCAGAAAGGGCAAGATAGCCATGGCTATCGATGCTGTAGGTTATTCGGAGGCATGACATACTATACTGAAGTGCATGGATATGTGATATTAAAATATTGTAGTACTGAAGCTAATGCTACAAGGTATACAATTGTCTGCTTCAAGGGCTTCTTCAAAATGAAGGGAACAAAACAGACTATTGGCCACTTGTTCCACTAATCTGGGTGAATTAAACAACTTTTTTTACAGATCATTGCAATTGTATTACAACAGTGCAATATACAGTATACAAGTGATTGCCTAATTGTTTTAGTGGATGATTGACTACATTTGATTGTTTTGTTGCATGACACACAGTTCACGAGAATTAGGAAAACTAACTTCAACTAGCTAAAACCAACATCTCCTTAACTAGAAATGGAACATTCAGAATCATCCCAAAACAAACATATCACACCTCTTCATATGACCTTACTTCCACAACACTGAGAAGGGGAACATGGATTGGTGGTATCTGCAGTGACCAGATGCATCATAAAAATTAACAGTAAATGTAATCATATCCCAACAGCCTTGTCCAAGATTGTGGGACTGCAAAATGGCATTTTCTACTGTGCAGGTGTTTGTAGGTTACATGCTCAACAGTGTGCATGACTACAGACAGTCAGAGATACATATAAGAAGACGACACTTTCTGACAAAAGTACCTCTTATGCTTTCTCCGATGCTTTCTTCCAGATCTAAGGCAGCGTGCATAAATTGGGAGGAACAGAGCTTTAAGTTAGTAAGCACTTTACAGCAATAACATTGCATGCCATTTGAACGGATGCAAACATGCAACAACGCAAAGACTGGTATTCACAATAATAATACAATAAGATCGGTCAATTTAGATAGTTAAAAGAAAAACACAGGAAATTAATGAAAAAAGTGAAAAAGGAAGGATTACAGAAAGATGGAACAAAACAACAGTGGAACATTTTTCACACACAGCATGCACACTGGCAGATAACTGCACTCCAGGGAAAATATGGTAATGACTAATGCTTTAGCAGATATTGTACCATATGCTAGAAGAATGAACCTATTTTATAGAAACTATATAAAGTGTGCAATAAACACAACAATAGCTGATTATTTCCATCAGAGAGTCATCAAATATTAACTGCCTCAGTATATCAGCTATTTGTTTGCTGCACCTTATTAAATACAGTGTGTAGAGCACCTTGAAAGTACAGAACAGAACGTATGTAAATGAAAGTCACTGAAACAGTCCTACTAAGTATGTGGTGAATGATGAAAAAAAAGGTGAAAGCATTAAAACCACCATGCCAGTAAAGTCAATGCTCCCTATTGTCAGGTTTTATGAAGTACTTAAAATATCCAATAGACAGAAACCCAGTTGCCATGCAGTAATTACTTAAATGCCACATGTGCACCAAACTAAGAGAGCTTACAAATACTTAAATTCTCAAAAAAATTCAAAATGGTGAAAAAAAAGGACAGAATATAAATGAAATCATTGATATCTGAACTGACTGAGGGTCTCTCTCAACTCTGACTCGACTGGTGGGAGACTCAAACTTTAGTGACTGGATTACAACACTGCCAGATGTCTGGCCGGACATAGGCGCCCCATGGATAACTAGCTTTGCATGGTACATAAACACAAGCGGGAAATGAGAAGATTTTCGATTGTGTTTGTAGGAAATTGAGCAAGGTTTTTCAACACTGCAGTAAGAAACTGTTGAAGGATGGGAGAAAGCAGTTTAAGGTAGTAATATTGAATATTCATGCAAAAGTAACTACTAACTTCTGAAGGTAATGCCATGTTACCTCTCCTACCAGTAATACTGTTTATACAAAACTGTTATCTGGAGGTGCTTTGCAGGCTGAGACACCACGGTGGACAACTGTATGTGGGGCAGACAGTGAGTTGGTCTCAGTGGTTGGGACCTTCTATTGCAAAGTCACCATGATATGGACTATGGGAAGTTTCATTAGAATCCTTTGTTTGCTAAAGTAATAAGCCACCATGTCTCCAGTTTTGCCACCTAAGTATCATACACCACAACACCTAAAAGTGAATTGCTCATAAGCAATAGCATGTAGGAATACTATTTAAAGTACATAAATGTTGACTATGTACCCAACTATAGCCAGGTTTTACACTTCAAATACCCTTGAAAGCTCAACATTCAATCACCATGATGGTCATGTCTGATAATCCACACTTTAGCAATGATGAGTAAGTATTGTAACATCTCCAAGATCTATCATTAGAGTCATTAATGGAATGGAAATGATGCCAACAAGCCTTGCAGCCTAACCACAGTGTACAGATAATTCACATTCTTTCATTCTTAGTAAAAATCCTCAAACTCCTACCTGCCCATTAGGGTCAGGTGACCGCATTTTATCCTTGGATAAAAGCAAGATAATATAGTAGTGAAATCGCCAGTGGATGAATACAACAAACCTGATGATCGACAGTGTTTTGTCATCTGATATACAATGATGGTACTTTGTAAATCGCACAAGAACACTGTTGCCATGTTCTTCCTCCTGCTACCTTTTTCCGGATTCCCTTTCAATAAAATTGTGTTTATTTACAATCCCAAATTTTCTTTCGTTTGCATCCAAATCTTTCTGTGCATGAATGAAAAAGGCTAATTAATGTTGGACCTGTGCATTAACTGCAGGATGATGCACTATAGGTTAATGCAAGTGATGCACTTGGGTATGCCCTTGTGCAATTACTTGCAGAAACTCTGATAGTGCATTATCCTATCAATAATGCACCGTCTGGTGTTGATTTACCTTTAATTAATGATCTGTGCTATTGTCAATCAGATGATAGATTTTAATGCTTTGTTACACCTTTAAAAGTGAAGCACTGTACAATACCTTCAAACCTTCGTTGATATTGATTAGTGGCGAGGGTACAGCCATATGGCAATGCTTTCAATTCACATCAAACTACAATATTTAATCCAACAGTTACAAAAACAGTAACAATTTCAGAATTTTTACCCTGGCTTGTACTGTCTGTGCCTTGTTTCCATAAGTATTAGTGGTAATGTGAAAGGTGTTTGGTAACAAATTTTACAAAACCAAATTCACTTTATTGAAATTACTCACTGATTAACGTTATTTGTGACACATGGGAATCCTCTTACTTTAATTGCTTGTCATAGGTACTGCATGTGTGGGAAATTCAACAGGTTTGGAAGAAACGAGTGAATTTTGTAAACCAATTCAAGATTTAAAAAGATTATGTTGAATTATTACAATTATCCAGCAATCATCCACAGAGTCCAACACCTCTATATATTGTTTGTGTATGGAAATCTATATATAGACATGTAGCTCAATGTGATTAATACAGGGTAATTTAAGAGACAGTGTTGCACAAAAGCAGATTCATGTTGTGATCACCGATTTCTGTTCAGGTGAAAGATGGTACCACTGAAAAAAAGAAAATGATGGTGCTGGAGAATATGGAAGTGTGATGGAAATGATAACAGAGTTTGTTGAAAAAGAGAAAAGTCACAAAGGAAGAATTTTGGTGAAATACAGGAAAATTGGGCAAGAATAATCCAGAAAAGCAAACTATATTGCAAAGCAATGAATTGGTAATGTTCTACCTCTGTACAGAAAGCACAGATGTGTTACCACCAGTGACAGTTCACAATTACAAGCACTGAGGACGGTTACAGGTGCATGAAATAAGAAGCTACACAAAATATAATTTACTGGTAAGTAGAGGTGAAGCAATCTGATCTAGGAGATAGGAATATACACATGTGCAGAGCAATGTTAGCAAAAATAAAAAGAAAAGTATAAATCAAATGAATATTCATGTTATCAAGATGATATTGGATGATCTGAAGAAGATGGAAGCCACCAATGACTGATAGTCGTAAGTTCATTTATATGCTAAATGCAGTATTAGCAAATTGAGGCATTAATGTTGCATTTTAAAGTTAAAACAACACTGAAATACTTACAATTGCATCTCTCAGCTATATATTACATCTCAGTCTTAACAAAGTAGAATACTAAAACTTTTCATTGTGCTTTACAAGTGCAACATTATGGTTTCTTTAAGGTAAAACTCTGAAGGAATTTGACCAACTCTTACTCTAAAGACTGGAGATTTTGTGAGATCACACTGATAAAAGAAGTCTAAGGCACAGACAAACAGATATTATATCTCAGTTTGGAAAGAGAACACTCAGTAATCTAACATGCTATGTAATGGTCAGTGAAATGCCAGACCTCCCTTCAACTTTCTGGTAATGCATAATATTTGCAGGATTCCCATCCAGCATAATATCATTAACATGCAGAAATGAGTAGTGAGAGAAACAAAGGGTTCATCAATAAGTGATGACGACTCCGAAGCAATAAAAAGTATGATTTAAGGTTTGTATTCTAATATCAGACACATAATCATGACTTAAAAATCAATTCTAAATTTATGTAGATCCATCCACAGGAGATGACACACATCACACTTTTGCAGTCACTGATTCGAACTATTATTCATGACTAACACAGCTCTATGTTCTTGTTGCCTCATCAAAAAATGGATTTCATGAAAAAACAGCCATGGAAATGGAGAAATTATGAAGCAAATGCTATGATTACTTGGTGAAAACACTGTAGTTGTTCACAGTAATGGAACCCAAACACACTGACAACATGCACACAATCACATGACAATGCTTTTAGCACATATTCCACCTAAAACAATTGCAATTAGAATTATCACACAATGATTTTGATACTTTGACAATTAAACCTTGACTTTGATTTACAACACTACATCTCAACTGAATGATTCTGCTTCTCTTAAAGTGATTGCATGTGTACTGACAAACCAGAAGAATCAGACTTAATTCAAATCTTAACTTTTTCTTTATTTTTAAATGTACACCCATGTTTCTTCAAGGATGGAATATGTCTTTCAATGAACAAAAATGACAGTATATCTACTTTGAAAAGCAACAGGATTGGCAAAAACAGTAAAACACAGAAATCACATTTGAAAATAAATGGTTCTTACTATATAAATGCCTACATTATTAATGAAGACAGTATGAAACAGTACAGGTTTCACTGGTCTATCAAAACATGCTACTGAATTCGTCGCTCCTTATCAGTATTGGGAATTATAGTATTTGGTGAAACAAAGCCCTGTATTTACAAATAACCTACAAACTGATCACATCATTGTAGCATCACTGATGCTGAGTTGTTTCACTTACTAAATATTCATTACTAATATACTTCCCATTGACTTGTTCAAACAAGCACATGATTGATTTGAATGAAAATTGTCAACAACTACATTATCATGCTTTACACTTTTTGTTGTTATGTTAAAAGAATTTGCAATAATATGGCAGATTTCACCGTCTGAAACCCACTTGCATTGTTTGCCCAAATTGTCTAAATGGCTTATTAAATGACTTACTATTAAATGACTTACTAAAATTTTGGACATGAAAATTCATTGTTTCTACTTTTTGCCTATGCATGCAATCACTTTAAGTTTTCTTATCGATGCAGAAAGGACAGAGACCTCATAATCTGCATCTTGGCCCTACGAGTCTGATTCAAAACACTTTTCAACAACAGCAGATAAAAAGGTAATCCAACCATGATATTGATTTTATGTTTTAATGAAATACCTTGCCTATTTTAATTCTATAGATCTTCAGTGCACAGTTTGCAGACATATTGCGAAACACCAAACTGCATGATACACAGTACAGTAGTTTTCTTTTTTTCAACAGATTAAAAATGTTAACCAGAATAAAAAAAAGTTCATGCTCTGAGGGGTAAACTGGCATGTATGGCACTTGGAGGTGAGGTGGTAAAAAATCTAACAAGCTTTTGAATGCAAGAACCAAAAAAACACGGACAAAGGAAGCAACAGAAGACAGCAAAATAAAAAGTCAAGTAGCAGGGAGAGGAAAAAGCTTATCAAAATATTTAAAACAACAATCAGGCAGGAAAGAGAAATGATGGATGAAGGTAAACAAGAAAGACAGATAGGATGAACAAAGAAAAAATATATTGGAAAAAAATCAAGATGCACATCAATCCCCAAAAGAAGGTAATTAAAGCGTTAACTGGTGAAATTTGGGAAATTGTGAAGAAATTAACTGACAAATTTTCACACACATTAATTAAAGGCTAACATTTTAACAACTGGTTTGAAGAATGGCCAAGGGGTTTGATTCATGGACTAATATTCACCTTCGCTCAACTGAAGAGCAAAATAAGACAATTAACAACACACAAAAATCTACAAGAAGTACTGATCCACTTGCAACAAAAAAAGTTTTGAACAGATTTGTCCAATTTCTCATCTCATTGTGAAGTATCTTTGGTATTTATCAATTTGATCTTGGTTATAGAAATTTGTGATCACAAGGGAATGGGAGAAAATGGAAACATTTCAAGTGACAGCATGTCATTGTACGTATCCGTAAATCAGCTCACATCTTTCAACCTTTTCATGGTGTGACCATACAGCATGTCACTGAATGTTTTTCACTTCGCCAGTCAAAATGAGTCCAACTCATGCAAAGGCTAAACATCCAACCACAAGCTGATCACCAAAGAGAGAATTATTGTCTCTGCAGTCAGAATTTCATAAAACATGACACTGGGAGTTGTGTCTACTTAGTTTTTACATTCACCTGAGAAATATACAGAATAAGTTATACAGCAAGATAAATGACATGCTGTATACCCCTTGTAAATCAAGAAGTATCCAATTAACAAGCTGGGCAACAATCAATAAAAAAAATGACGTCATTCAAAAATGTGCATTATGAGAAACTTCGACCGCTTTGGATGTTACAAGACAGATTACTCAAACTGAGCAGTAATGTGATGAATGTAAAATATTTCCAAGTAAATGTTCAACAAATGCCATGTTGCCATAAAGACAAGATAAACATCAATAGTTGCCATCATGGCAAGGTAAAAATCCATGGACACCCTCTTCTCAGACAAACCAAAATGAATTCTGATGACTACTACAGGTGATCATTACAGACAGGAATCTATCTTATCTCTTGTGAAAAATGACCATCCACAGTAGATCAGAGGTTTTGATAATTCTGTAATCTCCAGAGACAAGATCCCAGATGTTTTCAGACCAGATTTTCTGGCAAGTGTTTCTACTGAACTGTGAACATGTTCATTATTATGTGGAACAAAATGTCCCCAATTGGCTAAGTCGTTCTTTTCATTTAATGAAAAGAAAAGGCATCACCTTACTGCCATTCACTCACATGCAACAAGCTACCACAAACATTTTCCATGTTCACCCATGCAAAATTGTATCATGTTTCAAAAGCAAAAGCAATTTGGAATCTTAACATTTCCCCCACAATCTCCTGAAGACATAAAAGTTGAAGCTGTAAACTACTCAGATGAGGCACAAAGACAAAATATAAACATATAGCTGTATATCCAGGATACAAAAAAAAAAACAGTGCTTAGGTCACTGATGGACTGAAACAAGAATTGTGTGAAAAGAATCCTTCTTGTCTTAAAAGTACACTATTATCAAGGAGATTCCTTGGCAGAATTGTAAAATTATGGAAGCAAATACATGCCATCCCAGTAGTAGATTTGCTACCCAGCAGTTTTGCTACACCAGTAATAGGCTGACCATCCCAGTGGAAAACTGACCACCCCAGTAATAAACTGACCACCCAAGTAGTAGATTGACCACCCTTGTAGTAGATTGACCATCCTAGTAGTAGACTGACCACTCCAGTAATAGTTTGACCACCCCAGTGGTAGATTGACCACCCTTGTAGTAGATTGACCACCACCCCAGTAGTAGACTGACCACCCCAGCGGTAGATTGACCATCCCAGTGGTAGACTGACCACCCTTTTAGTAGACTGACCATCCCAGTAGTAGACTGACCATCCCAGTAATAGTTTGACCACCCCAGTGGTAGATTGACCACCCCAGTAGTAGACTGACCACCTCAGTGGTAGACTGACCATCCCAGTAGTAGACTGACCACCCCAGTAATAGTTTCACCATCCCAGTAGTAGATTGATCACCCCTGTGGTAGATTGACCACCCTTGTAGTAGATTGACCATCCCAGTGGTAGACTGACCATCCCAGTAGTAGAATGATCACTCCTGTGGTAGATTGACCACCCCAGTAGTAGATTGATCACCCCTGTGGTAGATTGACCACCCTTGTAGTAGATACACTCTTGATAGGAAATGTTACTGACAGCAGTTTGTCTTTCTGCGACTTCAAAATTTGACTTGAATGACATACCACTCTGGATGTCACCTGTTGGCAAATGAAATCTTACAAGGGAATAACACAAAAAAATGATTGGTATCAGTGTTTCGGCTAGGCAACTATAATGCAATTTTGACAGTAACTTCTCAATTTGATTCACTGGTGTTCATGAGGAAAAGGTGGAAAAAGAGAGTATGATTTTGGTGTCTAGGGCTGTTGCAGTGTAAGCAACAGTGGGTACCCTACAGTACCTGTATACAAATACATTAAATTATAGTGATTTGAACTTTCTAATGTTTAGTATACTGGTCAAAATCATCAAACGAAAAATTTTTTAAATGAAACACTGGTTGGTACAAATAACAGTTACCATTTGAAAAAGAACTCCTTCCACTCCAATTTTCTCTTCAACAATATGAAAAATGGACAACTCTGATACTAGAATGTACATAAGTCAGCCACTTGGTAAAGAGAGGGACATCAGTTAATGTCCCAAATCTTCCTTCCTTTTAAAAGGGACACAAATTGCTTCACAGCATTCTTTTATGATAGTCGTGTAAAACTCTATCACTGAGTCAAGGAGTATGAAATTGACCTTCCACTTGACAGAACACAAGAATAAGCTCTTCACTCTGTTTGAAATTACTGTTTTCATGTACAGCTATCATATTCCATGTATATATAAATATAAAAATACAAATTGTCGGCATTATTAAAGTATTATCATTATATTCTACTTCACTGACTGTTCAAAGTTTAAAGATGATTTTGTCCACTTTTTGGCATAGAAAACATGCCGCTTCCCTGCTTTTCTCATAAGGTTCACACTTATGTTTCCAAAGAGGGTTCTATCCTGTATAAATGTACATGACAAACTTTGCATTACTGGTTACAGTAGTTATTGCTTTTTACAAGACAGATGAAACCAGAAGTGTAAAACTTTTGCATTAGCGATAAAAACAAAAACAAATTAAAGAATTTTCCAGGACATCAAAAAGCAGTGCACTGTACTTTCACTTTTTAAAAGCTTGATGGTGTTAGGGGTAATATTAGCTTTCACCAAAGGATGAACACTGTCTGCTATCATCTGAGGACCAGTTGAATATCAACCAAGTAATGATACCTGTGATTAACCGAGGAACAATACCTGCAATCAACCCAGGAACAATACCTGCAATCAACTACAGAACAATACCTGTACTCAACTACAGAACAACACCCGCAATCATCTGAGGAAAAATACCTGCATTCAATTGAGGAAAATAC
The DNA here is from genome assembly GCA_021234535.1 of Stichopus chloronotus. Taxonomy (NCBI): domain Eukaryota; kingdom Metazoa; phylum Echinodermata; class Holothuroidea; order Aspidochirotida; family Stichopodidae; genus Stichopus; species Stichopus chloronotus. The sequence goes on along the minus strand of CM037841.1, from coordinate 14,897,699 downwards.
CTACAATCAACTAAGGAAAAATACCTGCCATCAACCAAGAGAAGAACTATACAAGCAATCAACTAAAAAAAAATAACGATACCTGCAATCACCCAAGGAACAATCAGGCAGCTATCACATGAGGAACAACAGCAGCTTTCACTTATAAAGACATAATGTAAGACCCACATCAACATATCTGGAGAACAATGACAGCTACTGCCTCAGGAACATCAGCTTTCAGCAGAGCAAGTGTCAGCTATTACCTGAAGAACAACATCAGCTTTCACTTGAGGGTCGACGTCAGCACAAAGAGCAGCACCAGGTGTGAACCAAGGAACAACGTCACCTTTCACCCAAGACAATTGGTCATCTACTGCCCAAGAAACTGTGACAGTGATCATGAGAGAAACAATGTCAGCTACTGTACATGGAATAGCTTTGGATGTGTCATTGTGATCTTCTACAACCATTAATACAATGTTATGTGACTAGAGAAGTATAACAGCTTTTACCCAAGGAACAACTTCAGCTACCAGGGAAGGTAGCATCTGCTATTGCCCAAGGAACAACATCAGCTATTGCCCACTGAACAGTACCAGCTACTACAGTACCTCCAGAACTATGTAGGCTATCCCCACGAACAATGTCACTTTCCTAGGACGATTCAACTACTATATCAGCGAAAGTGCAGTGTTTGCAATTGCCTGAGGAATGATCCAATGGGCAACCTTAGGGCAGTGTCATCTAGCATCCATGGGGCAGTGTCAGTTTCATCCACCTCCAAGGTGCTGTCAGTTATCCCCCCCCCCCACCCATACCATGAGTAGATTATATACCATGCAGGTACTAAGGTTGGTGAAATTTATCATTGAATTACTACCCAAACATGGTTACTAAGAGCTACTTCCAGTAGTGTTTGCATTGGGTTCATGACCAACAATGTCAGGATCCCATTCTGAAATTGCTACAGAGATCCAATGTTTCACTCATTTACAGTGTACATTTGACAACATTCAGTGTGTACAACTATGACCACTTCAGTGTCTTGTCTGTACATAAGACACAAGGTGCAAAGCCAACTGTCGTATGATAAAGTTTACGACAAATTTGTAAACCTAACAGTGGGTACCAAAGTCTGACTTTTGGTGCAAACACTAATTTCCGCTGACAGCCAAGTTATCTTGCTGTATTTGCTTACTTCATTTTGTACAACATAGAATCTGATGATCACAATATATATGAGACATGATACGCGGGTGAAAATATTGACCATTTACAATGAGGATCACAAGGAAGTGGTTTCATCATTAACCTGTTATAGAATCAAATATACCCCAGTGGTGTCACATGAATAGCTTAAAAATGTCAGATACCACAACACTGTCAAGAATGGGAGGAAATATTCCTTAAGCTAATTACTCACTTCAGAGGATAACTGAGACCTTTGCAATGTCAGGAGAGTCCAAAAATATGCATAGTCAACAAAGACACTGGATTCTTAAAGCAGGCCACAATACTGTATTCACTGACTGTAGTCTTTGCGTACTTCGATTTCTCTTTCATTTCTTCCTCAAACTTAATATATTTATGTATCTCCATTTAGTGGTTGAAATGACAATAAATGAGACACACAGAACTCAATAAATTCAAATCATGCCTGGCTGACAATGATACATTGGCAATGTTTTATCTGAAGGCAACTATTGGCTTAGAAGTTTATGGGCCTTGAAGTTTATGGGCCTATGTATAATTTTGCCACAAATTCAATTTGAACATCTGCAGCATTTGTACCACACTGAGAACACCACCCCTCAAGAAAGCTTTCTAGTTATGTAGTTTCAACAAATTTGGGCAGTGCTCAATGCCTTTCCTCTCTCTGCATAATACATTTCTCTTAAACACCTTGTTACAAGTACCGCAGATTTGAGAATAAATTACACACTAGTCAGTAATATTCCATGACATTTAAAATAGCGGTTTTCAGAGAAATCCCTCATGAAGAGAAAACCAGTAAGTATTCAGCATGTATATTTCATAGCCGAGAAAGCAAAATCTCTAATGGTCACCTACTGCTGGCACTTCAAAATCAAATGGCAGAGGGATAACCTAATCATAGTTGTTCAAATGTCTGTAGGTGTTTTGGAGAGAAAAAAAACACATGATGCTTCCTATGACTTAAAGCAGGATGTGCTAGCCTTTCTGGTTTATCTTCCATCTTTCATTTCTCTTTCACTTGACACTAACCAAGTAAACAACTTCTGAGCCACATTCTTTCAGGAAGAATCTCACTAATAAAAGTGTTCATAATGGTGCTGTAGGAAGTAGTCTGATTTAGTTTTTTTTTGTGGTTGAAAGGTTGGCAGACCATGGCCCTGTGGAAAATATACAGGACTTCCATGCAAATAAACACCATGAAACTTCTATGAAAAGTACTGTTTGGTGATTTTTGTGTAAATACACCATGGTACAGCAGTTTTTAAAACTGTAAGAAGTATAGCCAGTTCTTTTACTTTGGTGCTGATTTGAAAAAAAAACAGGAACAACTGGACATTCTGCTGCAGCACACTCTCAACGATACCGTAACATAACAATTTGTTTATGGATTACATCACCCTCCATGAGTGGCACAGAGGAGGTAACCTTATCCCCCTCAGATTCAAAGACATCTGTAATAAGCTGTCACAAATGAGACACTAATACAAACCTATACACATAACATGAGATGACACATTACAGAGTGTGTACACAGACTTACTATGCATAGCACATCACAAGAGACCTGAACATTCTCAGTGATAGTAATATGCCATGAAGTGAAATATAAACCCATGTCAGTATTAAAGGAGAAGGAAACCCTGGGAATATTTTCATCAAAATGAAGCACAAGTGTTTGACAAACATCTTCCTAAAGTTTCATTCAGAGATATTGTTTCTTATCCAAGTTACACACTTTTGAAATTCAGAGAAGGATGCTGCCATTTTTGCCTAAGTTGAATGTAAAACGACTTGAGTAAGTCTAATAATGATGTCACATAACCACTGATAGCAAAAATTTTAATGCATTTCTTTATATTCTTTACCTATTATTTCTATCAATCCGAAACACACTTGTAAACATTTTGTGTTGAATTCCTGAGATGTATCATGCAATAATCAAATCATTAATACTATGACTTGAATTTACGCATGACTGATAAAATTTATTGACAATGAAATATAAAGAAAAACAAAAGCTTTTCAATCGCATGTGGTCTGGTGATGTCATCACAATTTCAAAATGGCAGCTTCCTGATAATTTTTTATGAATATTCAAATTGCAATATCTTGGAAAGTAAGCAAGGTATTTAACTGAAATTTGGTAATGGTGTTCACCATATGTTAGTCTCTCATTCAACATTGTCAAAAGTCCTGACTTGCCTTCTCCTTTAAGTGGAACATCACCAAGGAAGTAAAAGCTTGGTGTGAAACCCACGCTGCCACAGCAGGATTCTTCACAACTCACTACACCTTGCTTAAAACACACAATTTATCTTCCTCCTGGATAGGTGGAAGGGATGAGCTGACTCAATATCCGTGGGTGATTGTAACATACAGTTACACATAACATTTCCAAACTGTCATGAATATTCATGGTCAAGTACTTTTGAGTCTCATCTTTTGCATATAAAAGAGATGTATAGTAGCAGGAAAAAGAAATTACCTGGCCGCAGGATCAAATGCCTGCTTAAGAATGCGTACTTATGTGGGAGCATACAAAAAGAAGGAAAAGGGGGCAAAGAGAGAACGAGATTCACGTTATTTTTGTTTCATATGAATAAGCAGTGAGACAAAGAAAAAAACAGCCAAAGTAAAGGAAAACTCTTTTTTTTTCTTTTTTTTTTGAGTTTCCTGCAAATATCTTCAAATACCAAAATGTATACACCATATGCATGCCAAAGACTTTCTAGCAATGCTAGTAAAACACCACATTAAAATATGCCTACAGCTATTTGAATAACCTGCTACTTTTATACTATGTAACTAACAAATTAATCTCATATTGGGATTTGTAAAATTAAGTCATTGTAAGGTAAATAACAAAATATCTTAGTCTTCCAATACCAGGAAGTAAAACCAACAAAAGAAACAATGCTCCTAATCATGCTAGGTTAAATATTTTTCCAGATAATTTATCACACACTTCAAGCTTTGGGTTAATTTCTGACTATAACCAAACAATTCATCAAACATTTCACAACTTGCACCAAAAATAACTTGATTTGGTGAAAAGCATTTTCCTTGTTAAATATGATCCTACAAGGAAAGGAAAACATGTGCAAGAACAAACATGTTTTCCAAAGTCTTACCTTTTGTGTTTTTTATGTGATTTCTTTTTCTTCTTTTTGTGTTTACGTTCTGGAGATTCACTTTCAGATCTGAATAGACAACAGAAAAAATAACCCTTGATGATCCAACTAGGACAGAACTGACCAAACAATTAAACAAAGTTATTGACTATCTAAACCTAGGAAAATGTCCATAAGCCTAAGACATTGACAAAGACAACTTGCATATTACAGCCCTTTATCATTTTACAGCAGTATTCGGGGTTTGGGGATTCTGAACTTTGCTTTTCTTACCACAATTTACATTTTTGCCTGCCTTTATCTTGTTGGATATATATAATATAATGCCTCCACCTTCCACAATGTAATTCATTTTATTTGATCATGGCTGTGGTAGACTGAATATGGTTGACAGACCATGTTGTAGTAACTGGTAAAAATCAGCATCTTTACATGATACAGCAAAAAGGTTCATTTTTCATCTTTTTCTTTTTTTCTACAGATTATCAATAACTTTTGGTTGCAATTATGACTCTGTCATGCATTGCCACATTATTATATTATGAGGAGGTTTTATCCTGACAAAGCTCTTGCAAACAAACACTGATTCTCACCCTAATTTTTTTCCCCTATTTTGCAAAACATTTTGTTGAACCACATCATGGAAAATACACACCAGATATGTTTTTTCCTCAAAGGGAGAGAGAATTGAGATGTTTAATGAAAATAATATAGCTCTCCAATCTCTCTATTCATCTTACCTACTACCATCATGTTTCTTTCTCTTCTTCTTCTCAGATGAAGATGGTTCATCTGGCTCTGGGAGAATACTGCAAGTAACATAATTGTTTAGCACACTTTAATGCTGAGAGATATCTTAAAAGTTATTACATCCTATTTGTCAGAATACAGAGACACCATAATATTTACACCATAATCTTTGAACGTAGTCCAAGTTTCACTTTTACTGCAAAAATGGTAACTGTTTTCATTTATGATCATGACTCTACAGTCCCAAAAAGTAAAATAAAACAAGAATTAGAAAATGCCGAGTGGTTTCGATAATGTAGAACAGTCTTGCTGACCACAATAATTACTGCATAAGCAAAACAAATCGATAGTCTGTACATGCATGACATGAATAGAGCATAGTACATACCCAATACTCCACTCAATGTGGTTCACCTCCAATTGAAACAATTGTGATCTTTAAGAGTATATGATGATAAATGGTGAATGCAAGATCAATCCAAGCTTGCATTCTTGAGTTTGTGTTTACATAGGTCTCAATGAGGCAAAAAGAACTTACACTGCTGACATATACGCACGGAATCAATGATTCCGATAGCTGGGCATGCTCCAAATAGTACAACAGGATTTATAATTCAAAATTATTTCACTGGTAAAGAGTCTATGTTTTTCAGAGCCAATGAAACTTCACAAAGAATGTCAACATATGTTCAGCATTGATTCACATGGACTAAACATGCACAGTGTATGGTATATGCACACTCATGCAACTGTCCCTCCTACGGCAAGTGCTTACACTGGTCTGTCCCACTATGTCAATTAACAGCATGCATGTAAATAACCGAGCATACCAGAGATGTTATAAAGCTCGCTGAACCACAGCAGAGTGTTATATTTTGTAATGAGGATAGAATCAAAAAGAATATGAGCCCTGTGCAAACTTCCTTTCTTGAGATATTGTGTTTTCAAGGTTTTCACTACATGACATGTTTATCCCAAATGACCTTTGAACTTCACCAAAAACAATAGACTCCTTTGACTCAATGTGGTACACCTACTTAGCAAATATGAGATTTGTCCAAGCTTCCCTTCTTGAGATATACTGTTTACAAAATTTTCATAATTACCCCATTGACCCCAAATGACCTTTGACCCCCACCAAAATCAATAGGGTTCTTGTACTCTATGCAGTACATCTACATATTAAATGTCACATGTCCCCGCTTCCCATTTTAAGATATCCTGTTTACAAGGTTTTCACCATTTGTCCCCTGTTAACCGTAAATGACCTTGGACTCCCACCAAAAATGGTTTTTACATGCAATGTGGGACAACTACATACCAAACATGAGATTTGTCCCAGCTTCCCCTATTGAGATACTGCATTATGTTTCCACGAAGCAAGGCATCACAAACACACAATCTTGATTAAAAAAAGGTTGCCATTTCATAAAACAAAAAAATGAAAAAGAAATGAACATATATTTGGATGAGATTTAGGTGTGTGACCTGGAGAGTTGCTTAAAATTGGAACAGAAAGGGAAAGAGAAGGGAGGTTAGTGGTAGATGGTTCATGATACTTCACCTGTAATTTTTTTCCTGCATGGCTTTAGCCTCTGCTTCTTTGGCCTTACGATCTGGATCGAAAGAACTGCCATCCACATAGTTATCAGATATCCCAAATGCCTCTCGCAACTTCTGGTTCTGCTTTTCTTTTGCTGCAGCCAACTGATGGGTTTCCAATGCCCTTTGATTGTAACATAGAACCAGATAGTCAAATGAGTTGGTGATTCCTTGCCGATATCTCATTTTTTCACACACACACAATCAACAAAAGCAACTCAGTGGAGAAGGGGAGGGACCATGTCAAAATGAAAAACACCAGAAAGCCAAAAGGCTTTGTGAATCCTTGCGACATGGTTATATTATAACAAACATGAATTATCCACATGATAAGTTTGAGATCAACTGCAGTTATTCTTCTTGAAACACCACAAACGAAAGGAGTCATCTACTTAGTATGTATACAATCCACACATTAAGTATGACATCAGTCAAGGTTAGATTCCTGGAGATATTGTGTTTAAAAGGTTTTCACAGTTAGACCTCTCATGACCATTGACCTCCACCAAAATCAATAGGGATCATCTGATCAATATGACCAACCCACACATTAAGTATGACATCAGTCACAGTTACCCTTCTGAAGATATTGTGTTTACAAGGTTTTTACCATTTGACCTTTGGTGACCTCAAATGACCTTTGACCGCCACCCAAAACAATAGGGATCATCTACTCAATATGACCAACCCAGACAGCATGTATCACATCAGTCAAGTTACCCTTCTGGAGATATTGTGTTTACAAGGTTTTCACATTTTGACCTCTGGTGACCTCGAATGACCTTTGACCTCCACCAAAAACAATAGGGATCATCTACTCACTATGACCAATCCACACACCAAGTATGAGATCATTCATGGTTACCCTTCTTTAGATATCGTGTTTACAAGCAGGGCGTCACACACCCACCCACACACACACGACATCACCATCGCATGGATTCGTTCCGCCTTCGGCAAGGAATCAAAAACTCTCAATGAAGCAACCTGGTTGTTCATTTCTCTACAAAAAAGGTTCTCCACAGTGAACCACTTAAGAAAATGGTCAATAGAAAATATTACAACTTTGACTATGTCACATGAGTTTCATTTCACAGCCTCACAGGATTATAAAACTTCAGTTTACTACTGTAAAACTTAAATTCTTTCAATCCTTGAAACAGTTACCTAGGGCTCTGAAATTGATTCCATTTTAACTATGACTTAATACTACCCAACATGTGCTGTTCTTCACAGACCTGTCCCACCTCTTAGAATCACTGATACAAATGTCTCCAATGTACACATACAAATACAATTGTGTACATCTAAGATGTTACCTCTAACTGATGATAGGTAAACAGATGACAGCCTTTTACTCCCTTTTTCATTTCTTTTAAGGCTTTGCGATCTCTCTATGTGGCACTTACTTTGATTTCGTTGTGGAGTTGTCATCTGTATCTGCGACTCCCTCCTTGTCCATGAGCATTTTACGGAAAGCAGCAACTTTGCGAGTAATGTCTGCTTCAGAATGTCTAAAGAACAGACAGGCAAACAATGGTATTCAAAGTAAGGAGCTAAACCAGAATGCAAAAATGCAAGGGGGGGGGGGGGAATGAATTCATTACAAAGCAGACTGAATGCATCCCAGAAATGGCTCTTGTAGTCTAAAAGTTAAGCACCATTATTATTTGGCAAAACCAGTCTACTATGGTAGTAGAGTCCTCAGAGCTTTAACTCCCCCTCCGCCACCCCAGGTGGGCCTCACGTCAAAATCAATGGACTTCATCTATTGAAAAGGAATTATTCAACATATTATTCAAAATATGAAGAAAAAAAATCCATGCTTTATATCCTGAGATACTGTATGGGGTTAGGACTATTTGCAGTTTTTAAACTCTGGTAGACCTGAGATGACACTTGATCTCCACCAAAAATAAGCAGATTCATCCACTTAATATGGCACATTATCAACATATATCCACATATGAAAAGTATCAAAGCTTTCTTTAAGATACCAAGATCAGAACATTTTCCGGGTTCGGCCCCCGCTGATCTTTGACCTGCACCTAAAAGCAATGTGGTTCAGAGATTCAATATGGACTTTCTACAACCTAAAGTATAAGAATTATAAAACCACTGCTACACTTCTTGAGATACATTTGCTTCAATGTTTCTTACATTTGACCTCTGGGTACCTGTGACCTCACCCAAAAGGAAAGTGTTCTTCCTTTTACCACAGGGCATCTCTATACATGTACCAACTTTGAGAACTGTCAAAATATCCCTTTTCCTTTTGTACAAACATGCTTAGCATGATGAACACACAGGCACACACACAAACATACAGCCATGACAGCAAAGGTTTCTCTTTTTTATTGGAACCAAAAATGAACATGTATTGTGGTTTATCTGTCATCTAATGTAAAAGTTGACAGAGGTCAATCTTTGGCAACAGGATACATTAACAGCGTATCCCAAGAAAGGAAGCTCGGGAGTGAAGTTGGGACAAGGTAACTTGGTCTACTTGGATTTATGTAATATTTAGGGTATGTTAGAACATAAATAGAAATTGCTTGAAAGTCATGAATTTGTCTTACATCGGTTCATTACAGCATGCAGTATGATAAAATATTTTGCTGAGAGAACAACAATAAACACTGAGTCTTGTCGAAATTAAACATTGCTCAGTGTTGAAATTTTAGCGATATCATCTCGTAGTTCAACGGACAACAAACATGTCAGATGTGACTGTCCTTTTCAAAAATTTTGTTGAACTGCAACAAATTATGCCATGACTTCTTTCTGTTACTGTAGGCCTTCTTTGAATACACTTGCATTGTGCTGTTACTATTAGCAAATCATTGCCAAATTTCATGATGACAATGTGTCAAACACTGTATTGTAAAGTTGTGATTCGATTCAAGCATTTACCAAATTTTGTTGAATGAAGGGCAATCTTGCAACAAAATCTGGTTGTCTTGCAGACATTTTGGGCATCTCCAAGGTCAGGACTACCACTTAACTTCATCCCTGTTTCTTGCTGAAGGGTGCATGGACAGATCTTATTTTTGGTATAGGTAATGTCAGTGGACTATTTACCACAGCCTTCTTCCTATTGCTTATTTATTAATTACTGTGAGCAAGAAGACCTTTCTAATCATGACGTTGTATGCATGTATACATACATATGTACATATGTATGTCTGTCAAGTGAGTTTGTGGTGAGTGAATTTGTAAACATGACATTTCAAGAACAAACTGGGACTGGTGTCATATTTGGTATTTATACGAGTTTTACTGGGTATAAGAAACCTATTTTTTTTGAGTGTGTGAAAGTCAAATATTATTCTACTCCTACTGACCTCAAAGTGCATTAAGCCTCCACTAAAAGCAATATGCTTTTTGCGGTAAATGTGATTCAATGACAAACCAAATATCTTCCCTTCTATCTTCCCTTCTTGAGATGCACATGTTTACAAGGAGGTGTCACAAAACCACAAATGCACATACTCACACACACTAGTATGACTGCAAAAGGTTATGACTATCATCAAAAGCTTGAGCCACCAAATTGTGAATAAAGGAAAAAAATCAATGAAAGAGAATGCACTGAAAAAGCGACTTATTCTCTAGGGCGCTAAGGAAAGAGACACTGTCCAGTGACTGATGACTACACTATATAAATACTGACTTTCATTCAGTTGGTGGAACTGGTGTGAAGTGCTCAGCTATTTATGGGACTTATTGCCAAAGTATCCACCACAAAATTGCATATAACACAAAATTCTTGTCACAAATGCATGTAAAGGCATACCCTTGCTCTTCAAGATGTTCTTGCATCTCAAAGCATTTAATCTCCACCTGCCGTTTTCGCTCATGAGCCAATATGTCCTGATTAGGAGTTCTGCTGAGGGCGGCTTCAGATTTTTTGATTTCTTCCTCTGTCTTGTAGTCCATCTTCTGATGGGCATTGCGGACCAAGGCAAAATTTCTCTGTACAAAGCCATTGGTACCACTACCACGAGCTGTGGCAAGCCCAACACCGTTGTACATGACTGGGAATAATGAACTTGTTTACAAAACTGCAATTGTAAGGACAGATTTTACGACATGATTTTTCAGCAAAGAAAAAAGATGACAGATACAGTAACTACCACTTGAACAATTCAACCAAAGTTTAAGGACGCAGCAAGGATATTAAACATTGATATTGGTTGATCATGTATTGGTGGCTCAATCTGTTAAATGTGTATTTTACAGTAGCTTTCAGGCTAAAATCCCTTAAGTCTAGCCATTACCTGTTTGCTTGGTGCAACCCCTAGGAGAAATTGAACAAACAGTTGTTTAAATCACCACCTTAAATGTAAACATCAACATCCACTTTCTTAAAATCTATAAGTTTAACTAACTTTGATAAATTAAGACTAACTACAGTAAATTAAGATTCCATATATTCTCCAGGAATCAATCAGAGCCAATAAGTCCCATCCAAGACATCACACACCGATAAAATCTCTTTTCCATAAAAGAACAGTGAAAACCAGGAACAACATCCTGCAAGTTGAAAAGCAGATCTATGAACATTCAGTATGTTGAAACAGATGGTTGTATGTGATGTGAATCATGGCACAAAGGGCAAACAACATTCTTGATTATGACAGCTCTCCTTCAATATATCATTTCATGTTTTCAGAGAAAATTTGTTTGTAAGCTTGCTTTCCAAAATTCATACATGAAAGTTTTCAGACTGTATGATATAAATGAGATTACAGTACTGTCCTCGCTTAACTCCCGTTGAGATTCGTCAATCTTTTTTTCCACGATGTTAGCCACTTTCTGTCGAATTTCTTAAAAATCTGGCGAAAAGTGTCGATTTTAAACGATTGAACTTTTTCAACGATCTCATCGTTAATTGCTACGTGACTGTTACTAAACGTTTTTCAACGATATTTGGCACGAGGATTGCGGTTTCTCGAGCCGTTGAATTTCGGGGAATATCGTTATCGGCAATTAGACTAGGTTTTTCACAGCCGCCTTGTACGTTGACTGAGAACAAACTAGTAAATACTCTTAGTGTGGAATCTACTGTAGTTATCTTTGCTGGGAAGCGTTACTTGTATGTTAGTGCGTAAGTTACCTTTTTCTTGTATGAATGATATATATATACATTGAGATGTACACTTTGACAAAAGTTTGGTGTATTTTTCTTGTCATATTCTATGTTTGGTCGTAAAATGTTACATTAATTTGCGTGAAAAGATTGAAGATTGTGTTTTTAGAGAAAACGATAGTTTACCAGCGATATATGGGACCTAGATATTCATTCCAAGTTGAAATCATGTATAGTTGCCAAAAAATATAACATACTCCCTCGATACGCGAAGATACTTCCATTTCATGAAAGGGGCAGTTATTGAATCAGGCACTCAAAACATACTGTTACTTGCGAAGGCGGGACCTTCATGAAAAAAAAACACCCCTACTAAGGAAAAAATGGTTTCAGCATGAAAAAGATTTCAATATCTAGGTCAACTTCACCGTAGCGCTAGAACTTTTCTGGCTGGTCGCCAAGAATGTGAGCTGCAGCTGTGGCTTTCAATAGCTGACCGAATGGTGTAAAAATGTGTGTGTACCTAGACGATGCTTCAACTAGAACTGTTGTCCTATGTGTGGAGTGAAAAAGGGGGTTATTGAAAGGAGAAAATGAGTAAGATTTCATGCCAAGTTAAGCTCAGTAACGTACTGTAGTTATGGTAGAACTGCGTGGCATTTAAGAAACTATAGTGGTTACGTTATAGAGTTAGTAGTTGAGCAAAAATAAATACTTTTTGGTCATGGCCTAAGATTAATTTGATCGGATTGGGAAATCCCTGGTGTTCGAAACCTAAGGCCAAAAAAAGAAGTAATAATAATGAAGAAAATCGCGAAGCATCGAAAGAAAAGCCGGAAAATAAAAACGAAATCGCTAACACAAAAAACACACAAGAAACAAAAAATAAGGACAAGTTGAAGAATATGCAGATGTGTTACTTTGGTTACACAACGAACTTAAGCATTATGGGCGTCTTTCCGAATATTATTCTGCGCAATCTTGACAGTTTTCCCGGGATTTTGGTGGTAGCTGACTCAGTTATTTCTATACTGGAGACCCCTTGTTGGAGTGCCCAAAAATTTTCGGTACTCAGGGAGACAAACAGATAAAAAAAAAAATAGAAAAAAAAACTAGTGCTGCGGTTGCTTCTGCATGGTACCCCGTATCATGTTTCACTTCATGTTATACCGTGTACTTTTTTATCAATTAAAAGGTATTTGGGGGAAACGTATCAATTGCACAGTGTTTTCTTTGTTCTTAATTAGGACTTTTTTTTACCATCGAACAACTTTCCAAAGTGTTTTTACTTCCTGTTACAGATATAGAGAGGACCTTGTGTGATTGCCAATAGATACACATGCAAACACAAGAAGGGCTTTCTTAACTCACTTGACAAATAATCATAAGTGGCATTTTTTAATAAATGTCTAGCTTTATTGCGGTACCTTATTTCAATTTACGATAACATATTCCGAGAATGGCTTTTTTTTTTCTTTTTTAGTCGGAGGAGTGCCTGAACTCCCACATTACCTTGACAAACATTATGTGATGTATAGGCTACCGTTGTTGAATGTTTATGGAGGATATTTTCAAGTTGAGAAATGACTGGTATGGAGAAAAATGAGAGAGAGTACTAAGCATATAGTTGACTGAGAGTTTAAATCAATCAGCCTGTCATACCAAAAATACGGGATAACTTTTCATACCACTTGTCGCCTTTTACAAAATTTAATACCACTCCGTTGAATCCTTATCTTCAGCGCAATTTCTTTAAAAACGAAAATATGCGGCAAATGTTGAACGTTGCATTACGCACGGCAATGTATACAGTAGTACTGTTTTTCTATTGTTAGCCTTACTCTTTATCGGTTTTTCCAGCAAAACCCAATGACTTTTCTGCTATTTTAGAAATTAAAAACCGCACTGAGATTGTGGCTCTTCGTTCTGTCAATAGACAATGATCGAAAGTATCACATAATACGACAGTGGAAAAACCGCACATATGTTTCGTTCTTCTTCTTTTTTTCTCTCTGAAACACCACCAGAATGTGGTAAACAGAGGTATGGCAAATAAATCGAATTCACCGATGATTGAAGCAGAGTTTGCTGTTTGAGGACACAAACTTGGCCTTAATCGTTTTTCTTAAATCGTTCTCTCCCACTGTGATCCCAGTGTGGATAAAGCTTACTTCCCGCGCGTCTTTCAGGAGAACATCTTAATCACGGCAGAAAAAAAAGTGTAACGGGACAATGCAATAGATATGTGGCACTTCCGTGCTAATAACTATCACAACGAAAGGACTATGCAAACGCATTACATAACAAGACTAGATGTGGATGACTAGATCCCGATACGGCAGTTTTTATGTAGGCGAGCTTGTTAAAACTGTAAGAAGTATGTAAACAGTCCTTTGGTGTACTTTGGAAAGCAGGATAAACGAGGCAGTTGGTAGCCCCCTTAAAACAACAGCATATTCTGCTTTGGCGTTTTCAGTGGACACCCAACATTGCGTCCCCTAATGTAGCTTTTGACGAGGCCCCAATATATATTAGCGGATGCCAGCCAACTGTATAGTTCTTCAATGAAATGTAATTAGATTAGCTCTCCCACATTCTGCATGGGAAAAGGGGACATGTGCAGGCACGTAGCCACGGGAGGGCATGGGTGCACCTAGGGGCTGTGCTCCCCTGCCCACCAAAAAGGAAAAAAAAATAAAGCATTTGCAATAAATCTGGTCTTGCTTTTTGGGGAGACAAATACGGTAAGAAAACTGTAAATTCTCGCACTACTTTGGACCTACAACCCTTAAAAAAGGCAAAACTTTTCAAGGCGGGAGGTGAAAAATGTAGTCAAGAACGGAAAAATACGAAAAAGCTGTGAATTATCAAAGACAATTTACTTTGTTTACATACAACGTAAGAACATCGGAGTTATGGAAAAGTTTTCTACGTTCCGATCAGGCCGTAGGCTCAACTGCAAATGGCTCTCTGTTTTATTCAACATGCAAGAGCTAGGCATGCACATAATATCCTACTTGTAGTTGTTCTCTGATCAGCCACGTGCACACAGTGGACTGTATCACAGAAAGGCCCTGGAAAAACAGGTGAAAATGCAGGGATTGGTTACTTGAAAAAAAAAATGCAGCTTGTTCGAGGAAAGTAGGTCAAGTAACTCCTTTGACACGATACAGAGCACCTGTTGCCGCGTATCGTGCACTTGGCAACCTGCCAAGGTCTAACGTCTAACGTTTTCATCGCCAAAACAACAGAGAGAAAAATGTGCTGTGTAAGAAGAGGGTCTGGGTAAAAAGACAATCTTTGCTTTTGTTTCTACATTATCAAGACTAATGGGTGCCGTTATGTAAATTGTTACAAAAACATTGCAGGAGTTCATAAATATGACATGAACCTGTCTTACACGATGCTTAACCAACTCAAAATATCTGCGCACTGCATGCAAATATGAACATAGGGCCTAGTCTAGCCATGGCCGATATCTGAGGTCGCCCAACCCTGATTTTTTTTTTTTTTTTGACCAATCATATCTTCCAATTATCCCGCGCATGAACGCTATAGCTCCGCCTGCACCATGAGTCCTTCGAATTTTCTTTCGACTCTCGCGGTTGCAGGGAACCCAGCTCGAGAACGGCGCGAAATTTGGCACCACGTGTAGGCTACACAACATCCGACGAGGGGAAAGTACTGGGTCTGATCACAGTCGTGTATGCATATTGGGGAAAATAAGGGCGGCGGCCCGACACGCCGGGTCTACGATTGGACATGTCAAAATGCTTGATGTTCCAAATAGAACAGCCTCAAACTGCTTCGCGGTTGTAGTACATACGTTACTTTGATACCATTGAGGCATTCTTTTGCGCCAAGAAGCCGAGCTGTTGTATAAAACTAATCCTTAATGTTTTTTACATAAATGCCGCTGATCGCAGCACAGCAAGGCAAGTCTGCATTATTGTTACGTTGCATCAACAAAGTTTTTTTTTTGTGATTCGAGCATCTGTCTTATGCGATTAATTTTGCATAACAACCTCACGTAACGCTGGATTTTACGGAGCTAATTGGATTATTAGATTTCTTCCACCAAATAGAAGAGGTAAATTGTATTTTGAAATTTGCCAACATTTTCACCTGGTCTAAGGTGCTAGCTTAAACGAAACTTTCGATTGCTGCTCTCTTGCAAAACCACTGTTCCGCCTACCTGCAGCCTATGTAACATATACTTTTTTGCTCATAAAATTGAATCGTAGCCGCCTTAATGGTCAGTAAAGCAAGGGAGGGGGCTTAGGCTACGAACTGTGCACACTACGCCACACTTTAAAATATTTTCCATTTTGTGAAGAGTACAAATCGAGGACTAACGTTATTTGAGTCACATTGTAACATCATAGGTGTACCAATTTTCCCACAAGACTGCCAGTTTTCGGTGAAGTCACCATTTTTCTTCATTCACGAAAAGAAAAAAAAAACACTGCAAGTCTCCAGATGTAAAGGTGCCGCTACGCGCGACGTTAAGGTATTGCTCTTCACAGTTAAGATAGCAGCCACAGGCCAGGCGTGCAAATCAACATACACAGCATTTGTACAGCGGAAGTCTTGTTGTTTTCCCGAACTTCTGCACAGTCACAAACGGCTGAGTCGTGTAGACCACGTTTCCACCGTGACGCATTCTCTTGATTACCTTTGCGGTTTTGATATCGTTCAATTTCGTTTAAGGCTCGTTTAGATTCGTTGAAAGTTTGTTACCACACCATGACTAGAGCAATCCAAATGTTGTTAACGAAAAAAAACGTTTTTCGTGGATTTTAAATGCCAAAAGACGATTTTCATTGACATTCAACTATCGTTGAAAATTTTTCAACGGGAGTTAAGCGAAAACAGTACTGTATAATATAACTTGACATCAACAAAGATTCGGGGTTTTGCCGGACTGTTTGTTGTTGCAAATTTCGATTTTGTTTTTCCTGTTCAAGATTCAAACAGGAAAAAAGGGTTGAAATAACAATAATTATGCATACCAGGTCTAAGCCTACTCTTCCTACTACTCGTGTACAATTTCCATCTTTTGGAATTTACTTAAAGGAATGAAATGTATCTACCCTAGCTTAGACATGTTTAACTTAGAATCAATGAATTGGGGCTTTAACAACATTACCTCTAAAACTGCTTTGGGTGACCATTTGAAGCTTAAAATTCTAAAAACAGCAAAATTCAGCATCATTCACTCACTTGGAGGCTTTTAAATATGCCATATTGACTGGATCTTACATTCAGTTCTTCAACTTGAAATTTCAAGTTAAAATTCATCCATTATCTCCTATTTGGGTAAAAAGCTGCAGACAGGTGCCAGACTGTAAACTTTTTTTTGTGCGCCGGGAACGCAAAAACGCAATTGGAAAATTGCGCAGGAAAAACCCTGAATACCAACATTTCAGATAAATTTTGCGCAGATTACTAAAAGTGGTGAAAAAATAACAAAGCAAAGTATGAACAAACTCACTTAAACACAAGTCACAACCCAAAAGAGCATGTTACTTACTCTTTTAATGATGTAAAGTTTATGTTCCATTAAATGTATTAATCTAGGAATAATTTGCGCTACACGGGGCTGAACGCAGCCGCGGGGAACAACTTAATATCCACTAAAAAGTGCGCAGATTTCTTTAAAAACTGCAGAAGTGCACGGACGGGAAAACAGGGCAGTCTGGCCTGTGCGGGCAACGCGTTCCCCGCGAAGGCCAAACTTTACATTTACAGTCTGGGCCAGGCGGATGCAATGACTGAGACTATCTATTTGTGAAAGTGTGAGCTAGACTACGACCGTGGCGAGGGTCGGGTATTTAGTTAGAATTCAGTGTGTTAGCGATGCAAGGGCTGTAATGTGCAGTGTAATGAGCCTAGGCCATGTAACGTACCACGGCTACGCCTAACGGTAAGAAACGCACAATACTGTTCAGACTAGCCTAACATTTACTTAGGCTTAAAAGTCCTTACTCAAGTTACTGTAACCTATGTTGGTTAGGCCAACTAGTTTAAGTTGCAACATTTTCGCATATAAAAAAAAAAAAAGGCCACAGTATTTTTATCAAAACGTAAACCAATGTATCATACTAACGTTCGCACAAAGTAGCACGTCAAAAGATTTCACCAGCCCCACAAGAAAATTAATGAAGACACTGCCGCAGGTTAGGACGTAAATTAGATTTAGGCTTAGATCAGTGGGTTTCGCGCATAGCGTTACGATGTACACGGTCGGGATTGTTCATTCAACGAATTGTAAATATCGATTGGGAAGTATTTTCAAATTTTAATAGCGCCCTCACTTAGATATAGACCTTACGTCGGAGATGATAAGTTACACCAGTGTTTTTTAACAGGGGTGGGTCCGTGAAGCTTGTTTCAATTCATTTATTTTTCATATGCACTTTTCATGTAAATCTGTAATTACAGATTATTAATCTGTAATTACAAATTATTAATCTGCGTTTACAGATTATTAATCTGTAATAACAGATTAGTAATCTGTAACTACAGATTTTTATTCTGTAATTACAGATTAATACCTTAGAAATTAAACCTCATAAATGGTGAGTGTTTTTTATCCTTCTTAAAAGAGTGGACAGAAGACGTGGATCTTACTACCAAAGAAATGTTATGCCACATATTGTAAAAATAATTTTGTAAAATTAATTTACCATGCACAGAATTATAACGCGATACGAAGAAGAGATTATTATTATTATCCCCCTATGACCAAATTGGCGCCCCAAATACAGGAAAAATGGGCCCCCTCGTCCTAAGAAATTCAGTTAAACTACCACTTCCTTGCTGCTAATATTGGCAGGCTATATTTATCTCACATTTACTTGTCAAATTTACATCAAGCAATAGCATTGCCATTTGTGTGACTGTGTGCAAGTACGTGTGTCTAGATGAGATACGTGGCCTACTACACACTACGTGCTGGCAGTATTTATACACAAGTGCTCCTATGGTGCGCATAGCGTGCCATAAGTCTAGAAATTGACATATGTCGAATTAAATCGTTGTACGTCAGTTTCTCGCAATCTGATTGGATGAAATCGCCATCTCTACAAGAAATCGACATATGCCAATTTCTTCTACATATGACAGGTTCAAGTCCTTTCACTGGTTTATGTTTACACATAACACATTTTAAAGTGGTTGATTGGAATAAAGTGTCATATGTCGAATTAAATCGTACAAATGTCAACTTAAATCGACATCTGTCAGTTTCTTGCGAATCTATTGGACAATAACGGCACATGACAGCTCCTAGAATCGGATTGGAAGAAGCTGTCATATGTAAGATTAAATTCACATATTACAGAATTACTGAATTAAATCGTTATGTGTCAGTTTCTCGCAATCTGATTGGATGAAATCATCATATCTCCAAGAAATTGACATATGCCAATTTCTTCTACATATGACAGTTTCAAATCCTTTCACTGGTTTATGTTTACACATGACACATTTTAAAGTAGTTGATTGGAATAAAGTGTCATATGTAAGACTAAATCGACATATGACAATTTAAATCATCATCTGTCAGTTTCTTATAATTCTATTGGACAAGGACGGCACATGACAGCTCCTAGAATTCTGACTGGAAGAAACTGTCATATGTAAGATTAAATTCACATATTACAGTTTCTAGTGTTCCGAGTGGAAGAAACTGTCAAATGTAAGCTTAAATCGACATATGACAATTTGAATTAGCATATGACAGTTTCTTCCAGTCAGAGTCCTTCTCGTAGTCTTGTGCTGTTATTGTCCAATAGGATGGCTATTTCATTCAGTCAGAATTCCAGGAGCTGTCATGTGACGTTCTTGCCCAATAGAATTACCAGAAACTGAGATATGCCGATTTAAATTGACATATTTCCATTTGTTGTAGATATGACGATTTCATCTACTGAGATGTGTGATGTGTGAATGCATGATCCAACGATCGTTGAGTAATATAAGTTTCTCTAGTGCATAATAAATAACAAACAACGATGGTAGTATTTGTTGCACCAAAAACAAAGTAAAATGTTAGATCATCTTTCTGTTTATTTTGCATTTAGTCACTGGACAGACAGACAGACAGACAAATAGACATATAGGCAGACATGGAGTTACACAGTTCATCCACATGCTGCTTCCAGTTTAAATTCTTGTCCATTGTCAATCCTATGTATTTTGTGTGTGGTGACTTTGGAATCTGAATATCATTGATGCAAAGGTTTTCAAAGCATGTATGATAATTTTGTTTCCTTGCATGAAATATTGTATAAAATGTTTGGGGATCCGCAAAGGGGTCCGTGGACAAAATAGGGGTCGCTAGAAAAATTAAAGGTTCTGGAAAGTTCAAGTGCTTTGAAGAATCCAAACGAAAAATTGTAGGCATAATTTAAACTTATAAATCATACGGCAACCCAGAATTCCTAGTAATTATTCTCATAGCTTGTGTAATTTTTCCTAGTCCAAGCAGCAGACAAAAGTCCCTTTTGATTCACTGCTAGCATTTGTTACAATAGAGCAGACTTAAACAAGTTCTGCTACCACGGACCGATCATATTCCATTTTGAACATCATCAATGTCAACAAACTGGGCCAATGAGGCTCTAGTACTCACATCACTTGTACACACGTTTTCTTTTCAGTTTCAGCACTGACAAGATACAAAAGCAAAGTAAAACTACATTTACCCATTACTAGTTAATTTTGCATTGTTTCGTGTGGTGCTTTGTTTTAATTATGTGTCAGACAAGGACACAAATTCTTTTTTTTTGCATCAAATAGTAACTCGATGGTACTCAATTTTATACCTGTATGTATGGCACAAATATTGATAAGGATATTATATTTTCCAAAATACGCATACAGTGGTAATATAGTTTTGCAACAATCCTCTTTTTAATTCAATTTCTCATAGCTTGAGTAAGACCATCCATTCCCCTAAGTTATAACTCAATCAAAGGATTTTTTTGCCCACAGGACAGGGTCCATCAAAAAATATGGAACACCCCAAGGGGTCCGGGCATGAAAACAGGTTGAGAACATATGATTTACACTGATCTCTCAAATAATATTCAGTGCCGGATTTCTGCTATGGAATGCTAAAAGTATGGAACGCCAAAAGTGCCACAATGTATGTTAATATAAATTTGTTAAGTTTTTGTACCGAAAATAGACGTCTATATACCCACAATATACGTATATATACCAAATATATACGACTTCACATCAAACGTATGTGTCACGTCATTCTATCGAAATGTTATGTCATTGTGCAGAAAATATACGTCATTACATCCAAATTTTATTTGATTGTACTGACAGTACACGTCATTGTACTAAAATGTATACGACGATACCTTTAGCAGGAGTGATGTAAAAATAATGATTTTGTAATAACGAACAAGTAATTCCTAATTACGAATTAATTCAAAATTATGAAATAACAATTCATAACTGTGAATTAATAATTCGTAATTATGAAGTAAGAATTTGTCATTAAGTAAAAATAATTCGAAATGACCAACTTATAAGAGAGAGCAGTAAACAAGGAAAGGAAAGTATTGCTAATATACAGACCGTGCACATTTCAACAGATAGCTGAGTGGCGTATTGATGAGCAAGGGAGTTTGTTCAAATGTTATTCAGTCAGTCAAACTGTGTCTTTGAGAAGCAGCATATACTTACAGAAATAATTCATAGTAACTGCAAATTAATAATTGGAAATGGGTAGAGCTCCCAGAACTTTGAAGTTTCATGGCAGGATGGCATCTACTTACGAGATTTGACAGAAAACTTTTGTTTTATCGAATACCTTTTGAAACAAAGCCTTTCCAGGTACTGTCTGCATACTTGCTAAATTTACACTGTCTATATTGTACAGAGCAGTGATTTTTGTATAATGGGGGATCTCCCCTTTTTGTATATGATGTCCCCAGTTTACTGGTGTTCAGTCTTCTATGTATCCCCGATCCACACCAAAATGGGCGTGTGTGTATTTTTTTACCACGGCTGTTTGATTAAAATCACTGATTTAAATTATATGATATATTTCTTCTTAAAAATCACTGATTTTATTACGATTACTAGAATTTCTGAATATTTTGAAAAACAATAGGACTCTTTCTACTACTTCATATGGAGAACTCTCGAAATTACCCATCTGAAGATACCATGTTAACACTGATTTAAATTACATTTTTTTCTACAAACCAGAAAGCCAAAAGGATTTGTGATTCCTTGCTACATGGTTATATTATAACAAACATGAATTATCCACGTGACAAGTATGAGATCAAATACAGTTATGTTTCTTGAAACGCCACATTAATAAGACTTTAACCCAAAATGACCTTTTTTTTTTACTTAAAATGACATTTGACTTCCACCAAAAGCAATAGGGATAACCTACTCAATGTGACCAATCCACATACCAAGTTTGAAATCAGTCACAGTTACCCTTCTGGAGATACTGTGTTCAAAAGGTTTTTACAGTGACCTCAAATGACATTTGACCTCCACCAAAATCAGAAGGAGTATTCTACTTACTTAAATACAATCCACATGCCAAGTATAACATCAGTCACAGTTACCCTTCTGGAGATATTGTGTTTACAAGGCTTTTACAGGTTGGCTTCTGGTGACCTCAAATGACCTTTGACCTTGACCACAAACAATAGGGATCATCTACTCAATGTGACCAATCTACACACCAAGTATGACATCAGTCACAGTTACCCTTCTGGAGATATCGTGTTTTCAAGGTTTTTACAGTTTGACCTGTGGTGACCTCAAATTACCTTTGACCACGACCAAAAACACTAGGGATCTTCTGCTCATTATAACCAACCCACACACCAAGAATTACATCAGTCATGGTTACCCTTCTGGAGATATTTTGTTTACGAGGTTTTTACAGTTTGGCCTCTAATGACCTCAAATGACCTTTGACCTTGACCAAAAACAATAGGGATCATCTACTCAATATAACCAATTCACACACCAAGTATGACATCTGTCACAGTTATCCTTCTGGAGATATTGTGTTTACAAGGTTTTTACAGTTTGACCCCTGGTGACCTCAAATGAACTTTGACCTTGACCAAAAATAATAGGGATCATCTACTCAATATGACCAACTAACACCCCAAGTATGACATCAGTCACAGTTATCCTTCTGGAGATATCGTGTTTACAAGGTTTTCACATTCTGACCCCTGGTGACCCCAAATGACCTTTGACCTTGACCAAAAACAATAGGGATCTTCTGCTCATTATTACCAACCCACACACCTAGTATTACATCAGTCATGGTTACTCTTCTGGAGATATTGTTTACAAGGTTTTTACAGTTTGGCCTCTGGTGACCTCAAATGACTTTTGACATTGCCAAAAAACAATAGCAATCATCTACTCAATATGAACAATCTACACACCACGTATGACATCAGTCACAGTTACCCTTCTGGAGATATCGTGTTTACAAGGTTTTTACAGTTTGACCTCTGGTGACCTCAAATTACCTTTGACCTCGACCAAAAACAATAGGGATCTTCTGCTCATTATAACCAACCCACACACCAAGAATTACATCAGTCATGGTTACCCTTCTGGAGATATTTTGTTTACAAGGTTTTTACAGTTTGGCCTCTAATGACCTCAAATGACCTTTGACCTTGACCAAAAACAATAGGGATCATCTACTCAATATAACCAATTCACACACCAAGTATGACATCTGTCACAGTTATCCTTCTGGAGATATTGTGTTTACAAGGTTTTTACAGTTTGACCCCTGGTGACCTCAAATGAACTTTGACCTTGACCAAAAATAATAGGGATCATCTACTCAATATGACCAACTAACACCCCAAGTATGACATCAGTCACAGTTATCCTTCTGGAGATATCGTGTTTACAAGGTTTTCACATTCTGACCCCTGGTGACCCCAAATGACCTTTGACCTTGACCAAAAACAATAGGGACCTTCTATATCATATGGGCATTCCACATGCCAAGTATGAAGTCAATCAGAGTTATCCTTCTTGAGATATCGTGTTTTCAAGCAAAGGCGTCACATACACACACACACACTCACACACATGACATCACCATCGCAATGATTCCTTGCCTGCCTTCGGCAAGGAATAAAAAATCACTGATTTTATTCAGATTAGCAGAATTTCTGCATCTCAAGCAGAAAATGTTCATTTGAATTTAATCATTGTAATCAACTGATTTTACCTATTACACTCTTCACAATGATTTTGAGACAGGTAACCAGTACAGAACTCCTCAACTAATTTTTAGTGTAACAGGTTTGAGATCATCCAAATCATTGGTACCCTCAAATGCAAATAAACAATGTTACTCTCTCAAACAGATCTGTTAACTGATGAACTGACATTTGTTATTATTTTCTTCTGTGTATCTCATGATCTCTTCGCAGAGTTAAAACGTAAGGTAGAGTAAGGATCATTCAAAGGGAAAATCTCAACTGATTAATCCACTATATGTAGGGGCAAGGCATGAGACCCCAATGGCCTCTGTGGTTCCTAGCTGAAGATTATTTTAACTATTTGGAACTTCAACAATAGGTTTTGAACATCCAAACATTATCACCAAATGCAGTTTCTGGTGCTCTTCACACTGAGGGTGTTTGCAGTGCAACTACTGTATCATTGTGCACTACAAACCAAGACAAATTGCAGCTTCATAGGAAACAAACTATAATAATAATAATTGTGCATTTATAAAGCGCCATCTATCTATGTACCATATTTCGAGGCGCAAAAAGGTAAGGTACGGATCAACAAAAAGAACATGAATATATATAAAGGAAAAACACCAGTAAGAAAAGATTAATTGAAAGCAATAGAGAACAAATAGGTTTTAAGATAATTCTTGAAGGTATGTAAAGAAGTGCAACTGCGAATGTCCAATGGAAGAGAGTTCCAGAGTTTAGGAGCAGCAACAGAAAAGGCCTTATCCCCAGCAGCTGCTGAAGTTCTTGGGATGGCTAGAAGATTTTTTCCTGCCGATCTTAAATTACGGCCTGAGGAATATGGTTTGAGGAGTTCTGCTAGATAAACCGGTGTTTTGCCATTTAACGCTTTCCAAGTGAGTAAAATTATTTTAAAGTCAATACGATGCCGGACTGGAAGCCAGTGAAGATGTCTCAAGATGGGGGTAATATGATTGTGTTTTCCATCGTGTGTTAAAATCCGGGCCGCTGCATTCTGAACACACTGAAGCTTTCTTATCAACTTGTCGGAAATACCGTACAACAAGGAGTTACCATTGTCAAGCCTGGATGTTAACTATCCTCCTTTAAGGCAGTTTGACATGCATTCATTCCAGTACCAAT
This sequence comes from Stichopus chloronotus, assembly GCA_021234535.1. NCBI lineage: Eukaryota > Metazoa > Echinodermata > Holothuroidea > Aspidochirotida > Stichopodidae > Stichopus > Stichopus chloronotus. The sequence goes on along the minus strand of CM037841.1, from coordinate 14,872,539 downwards.
AAATAATGACTAGTCCATGATGACTTGGAAGTCAAACTGTAATTAACATGGACACAGGTTTTACAACTTTTCTTTGATATACAGCAACTTCTTCACAGTCTCTGTCAACTGACCGTGATAATATACCTTGGTTTTACTAAAGCAGACTTGACTTGTCAGTCATGAGATGTCACTTAGAAGTAGCCTATAGTGACATTAGTGCTAGTTCCCATATGTAAAATCTCTTTTACTTTACTGCAGTTCAGAATTTGTGATAGCATTGAAATAGTCAAGACCTCTGCAATATTCTGGAGAATGCTTCCTCATAATTCATTCATATCAGAGGAATGCGCCCAAATGTGAAGTAAAGGACAGAATTTGCAAATACAAGGTATGTCTATTTCTTTGACACCACACTCTTTTGAGGCACCATATAACAGTGAGATGTCCCACTAGTACTAATCTGAAAGACCCTCAACATTGTAACACGTAAACAGTAGAAAAACGTCACTTTGCACAATGTAATTATTTATGGCCCATATGGCCCGTTTTGAAGCTGGACCAACAAATGTTGAACACTGAATGGAAATGGTTTTACTACCACAATGCCAATTTGACAAACATTTTACATTGCAAAGCAACATGTGAACCAAAGCATGATTTCACATGTACCATATCATAGTAGTAACATGACACAATTTCAACTTAATACCATAAAATCTGGAGGAGAAGAGTCATATTGCATGATTTCATAAAATGAACCATATAATCCATTTGGACCTTGGACCCAAAACTCTTGAACGCCCTAAAGTCACGACTACCAAATGCATCCATATACCAAGTACAAACTTTGTCCAAGCTTTATAGTTTGAGATATCATGCTACTAAAGTTTTCGGAGTTTTGCCCCCAGTGTCCCCAGATGACCCTTGACCTCCACCAAAAACAAATGGGCACACCTTAAGCTAGCCATCCATTTGTCCGATATGCGTTATGCGTTACCCGTATGCGTGTAAACGTGGTGTACGTAACGTGTGTGCGTATGCGTAAAAGTTCCATCCATTCACACGTCAAAAACCTGTGTTGCATTGCGTATATAATCTCTAGTACGCCGCTATTTTCTGCCTTTTACTGGCCTGGACTGAAAAGAACCAACACACCAGACAACCTTCGCCATGCTCCCTATTCGTTCAAATTTGAGAGGAAGAGGAAGAAGAGCAAGAGATATTGAAACTTTTAGCCCTCGTGTATCTCAGGGCAAAGAGAAAAAACAAAAAGAGAAAGCACAAATACTGGGTTAGTCCCAGACTAGAGGGTCGAAACGATCACGGCGCCTGCAAACATCGTGTTAAGGAGTTGGAACTAGATGACAGTCTCTTTCCATAAGTACTTTCGTTTAACCATGAGGACAGTTCAAGCAGGTTCTGTGCCATACTGAGGAAATTATTACCAAGTAATGCCCTTCAAAAAAGACTATTGGAGCAAGACAGCAGGTTTCAAAGTAGTGAAGAATCGTTCGACAGTCAGGACTCGCACGAAGATCTATTGATTGCGCTCATAGCTGCACTCTGAGCTTATACCCATTTACGTGCACTAAAGAACATGCATTTACAAAAATAAAATTTCACAACACTTATGCTTATATATTACACTTATGTAATCTCCTAAAATATAAAATATTAAAAGGCTTACTACTGATGACGCTCCTCAACAATTGAGTATGAAAGCAGCAACCGGTCTAGTTGGTCATATGAACCACTACTCTGTCATATCACTGTTTAAAAGTATGTCAATTTTACTACTTAAAAGTACGTCATTTCAAAATGCTGGAAATGTTTCACCAAGGGTACATGCAACAAGGTCATGTTCTACCCGGGCGTTTCCCCCAAAAAATTTCCCTTCGGGTTCTGTGTCGCTCGTTGCGTTAGATAGTGTTCAACCGCCTACCCTCATTTTCATCATTTTTCGCCGTTGCAATGCTTTTCCAGGTGTTACTCACTTTGACAGCATCTTTAGGTCCCGGGAAATTGAAGTCATATAGGACAGGATTTTGCCTGACCAATTCCACAAATTTTTCCAGCTTTTCTGTGGTTGTCTTTCGCTTGAGCATCTTGTACTTTGGCAAAAATTAACAGAACACACATGCAACTCACGAAGAGTATGTCAGTCATAGCATGGCGGGAAATGAGGCCCGGGGAATCCCCCTCACCTGACGTCATATTTCTGGAGATGTCCTGTCCGATTGGTCTGCGTTTACGTAAAAAAAAAAGGTCCTCGAGGCTTTCCAAAACGCATACGCATGACGGACACAAAATCGCATAACGCATGACGGACATATGGATGGGCGTCTTTTATAAGTCTTTGAGACCTTTTTTTAACGCATATGCATGACGGACAACGCATAACGTATATCGGACAAATGGATGGCTAGCTTTACTCAATATGGCAAACCTACGTACCAAATTTGACTTTCATCTGACTTTCCCATATTGAGACAGAGCGTACCCAAGCAAGTGTCACAACACACACACCCATACAGCTGATGCAATTACATGCAAAAGTAACAGAGGTAGAAAACTAGTAATCACTTATGAACAACAATTAATTATAATGTATTTCCTGTGCATACTCATAGAGGTATTGGGAACTACAGGCTGCTTGTTTGCAAAGTTAACTTTTATTTATCAATGAGAGTCACAGAGACCATAGCAATGGAGCCTTGAAGTTGTTACTGAAATAATACAGTTCTGTTGTAAAATGAGCACAAAGAATACTAGGACTGAAAATGAGAAACTGCACTTTCACTGCTTGCAGATAATACAAATGGCTATGCATGTTTAGAGAAGGGGTGGAGAAAATTTGAGTGGGACTTTAAATTTTGAATTTGACAAACTTAAAAAAAAACACAAAAATCCGGTTTTAATCATTAAAATCTGATTTTGATAATTACAATCTGACTTTTATACTTCCTTTTAAAAAATAGAGAAAATCAACAACCCTGTTTTTTACACATACACACACATGTACACACATATAAATCAATGCAAAAGGTAATTGAAAAAGATTCAGATCAACTTTTAATGTTGAGGGCACATATCTGATACCATAATTTTCATAATGTTTGAATATTCAGGACTGGGGATATCACTGGTTTACGGTCAATAACCAGTTACATTGGCGTAGTTCTTGTGAGTGTCCATGATCAGTGCACTACACAAAACCACATACACATACCAACATATGCAATCACAACCACATAGGATGGTCTTTACAACCAAAATTCAATCATTGAACAAAATGTCATCAAAGTTTGAACTTTGAGATGGTAAAGGAGTAACATTATCTTTTATTCTTTCTCTTCTTAATGTATGTTTTTGCTTATGAATTTATCTTTTCATCTCTGATGTACTTTGTTTCATTGGAAACTTTGTATGAAACTTTTGCAATTGCTGCACCCCATCATCAGATATAATCATTTACATCTGAATATTCAAAATTTTTCTTGAAATAATGTTCATTAAATAATCTTCTTTCCATTATCAAAGAAAAAACACTTCTACTGGTTTAATTTCCATTAGCTACAATTTACAGGAAAATCCAGAAGATGAACACAGAGCTGGTAAGCAAAGCTGGAATAAAACACTAAATTTTCTTCTGTCATCAATTAATACAAAACATTTTTCATCTTGTCAGCCAATTGGTTGAATCTCCAAATTTTCACAGATGAAAATTTAAATGTTTTCCACTTGAAAATGACCCATGCTACTACAATATTTAGATCATAAGTCAGCTCAGACATGATCAGTGGACTCCCAGATATGGCATGCTGCAGTCACTGATGACAGGATCAGACTTATAATTGCAAACAAATTGCCAGCTGAGGAAGTTACCATGTATTGCCCAAAGTGACCAACTTTTAGTCTGTCGAGCTCCTCCGGTACACTGCCAAGCAGATTGTCCATACAAAAGCAATGCAGCTTTGGAAGAGAACTCTAAACTGAAAGGTTAAAGACAAAAAAAAAGAAAGAAAAGGGTAAAGCATAGCAGCAAAAGTAAATAGAGAATGATAAAGGACATGAAAAGGATTTTATCAAATCAAGTAGCTTTCTATGTTAATCATTTTCACTGTCTCTCCACAGTTTATTCTTTACATCTTGTGGGGTTCTCACCAGGGGATTTTCACCACAGATTTTCAGGTGGTGTGCCCAGTTTAAATTTCATTTTTTTTCTGCAGCAAATTTGAAAATTTAGCACAAAGTTTTTCAAAAAGGATGCCAAGTTTGGCAACAGAATGCTGCACTTATTAAAATTGCCTAGTTGTAACTGTTACAATAAATAATCCATTCAACTGAATGTGGACCAAACTTGTAAACTAAACATCAATATGATTGGTCTTTCAGTAGTAGTGTCAGGGCATTGCACCAGGACCCCAAAAGAGGCCCTAAAGTAGCCCCTTAGCCCCATGCCAGAGTGTTACTCATTTTGTGATCACAACAGAAAATAGCTGAGCTGGCTAGAACACATCATCTTAATCTAGGTAGTCCTTTCATCTTGTTGTAGTTAAAATAATTCTTTTGGCTCTCATATAGTTTATCTCTTCACACACGATCAGTTACTCTGATGGCCTCCTTTTGTTTTATTTTCACATCTGTGTGTTTGTGTACATTTGCTGTGCCATGTCACAGAAATCTAGCAGGATCTACGGATGATGAGTCATGGTCCTCTTAGTTTCATGCATTTCCTCAGTCTACAGTTTAAATTGAGGATATGCAATTAGCAAACATTTTTTGCCATCAGCCTCATCTGCATCAGTAGTACTTGTAGTATTGAACTACTTACTTTGAAAAAAATTATACTAAAATTAAAATATGTCAATCAGATGACATCAATACTTGTACAGTATTACCATACTTTAGTGCTTGCACTGACCTGAAAAATTTAGAATACTTGCACAGAACTGAGTACAAATAGAGAAATAGAGTGCTGACAATGCACTAACATGGCATACAAAGAAAATATTAGCCTTAAAGGCATATTTAAATGAGAATTTTAGTTCTTAAATGAATGAAACAGAATAATTTTCCACTGCAGGCATTTTAAACCCTATGCCATCAACTTGTCCCTAACTCAAGATATTGTTGTTTGAAAAAAGACCTCTGTGGTAAAGAAATATTTCCAGTTGTCTCAAGGTTACCAAAATGCCATGTAACAGCAGCAAATTATTGCAAGAAATGTTTGCTTTTCTTTAAAATTGAAGCAATCAATTAACCTTGAAATTTGACACTAGCAGATATGCAAATTAGGTGTTTTGTAGATTTACCTCAAAATATTAAGAAAATAAAGGTGACATCTCTTAAACTATTGTAATTTTTTCTTCAAGACATTCAGGATTATACACAAATACAAAGGATATTCATGTAGTTGTGCCTGGGTGACATCACAAGTTCCTGATTATGCACTCTACCTTTTTGAAATAAATGTTTCTTTGAAAATCCATTATGTTCTGAACTGAACATGCTACTGTGATATGCCCTTCAACCACAAAGAGAGAAAAATATTCCATATTTTCATGGAATACCAGTTTTTTTCAGTGGCTAATCCTTTAAATCCTGCTAAACCATTCAGACTCATCAATACAAATATCTACAAAAGCTTCATCTTCTCAACACATTATGCATAAGATGAGCTACAAAAGATGCATCATTTGGATTTTAAAAATATAAGTGAGCAATTATTGTTGAGCAACAAATAACTGAATTTGTATCTGTGAGCAACTTATAACTTGAAAAGAGGGTCATTGTCCTACCTTAATTTGAACATTAGTGCCCACAAATATTGGTGTTAAAATATATATATTTTTCTGTGAGACAAACAGCTTTTTCCCCTTAATACTTGTATTGGATTAATTACTGTACTTTTCAATACCTGAATTGGTACATAGTTTAGGTTTACAAACTGTAACACTGTCCAAATTTTCCAGTTCATTAAAAGGGCATTCCAAAATGTGGTTCTGATCTTATGCATTGATCCAGCATGTCCAATACCCTGAAAAGATAAAAAGGTGAAAAACTCTGAGAGTGTTAGGTTTGAAATAAATAATAATTTACATAGAGACAGCACTTCCTCTATGACACAGCACTTCCCCTATGACATTATCCAAATACCCAACAAGACCTTGCCTTCAACTCTACGGTAAGAGTGAAACATAACTAACATGTGTGAACACAGAGACAAAGGCCTCACAACAGGTGCAGAATCTGCTTAGGACCCTAGAAGATCTGCAATAGTAGGTGTTTCTTGGTGTCATATGCATCCCATGCCATTCATATATATTTCTCATCTTATTTGCTGTAATCATGCACTGGATACTCATGCAGGGTCTTGTGGCCACATCGGGAACCAAAAGCTAAATAATCATGAATGATATAACAGGTTAGTGAAACTGCCATTACAGAATGATTAACCTACTGTAGGTAGAATTGTGTGAATTACACTACTTTCTACTAGCACTTGAAACAGTAACATCTGGAGTACAGTTTAAGTGCAGATACCAGTGTGGGTAATCAGTATCAAAGGTTTCTAATATTACCTCATATGGAAAGTTTCATGTGGGAATAATTGTGTCAAGACACAATTACGATAAAAATTTGGCAACAAATTACATATTTTCCAATTTAATGTACAGGACAATCAATATTGACATATTTGTACACAGAGAATATATATTAATGACTGATGGTACACAAACATTTATAAAATAATAAAGTTTAATTGATACAACAGGCCATCAACATTATGATTACCTATCATGACCTAACACAAACAAACCATTTCACTCTCATCTGTTTCATTATGCCCTCATCTCATCCTCCAACACAAGTTTCCACCCGCTAACCCCTCTTTCAATTTTCATATGACAGGTCATTTACAGTATGGCTTACAACATGTTGCAACATTCACACTCAGTAAACTTTGATTTTTCGGTGCATAATGTATGAATTCGACAAACATTTCTGAGACGAACTTCTATGTACAATAGTATTTACCTCTAACAGCCCTAGTAAGTAGAAGAATACTAGGAGGTAGGGCGGTGCTATCACAAATCTGTCAGCAACAATCCTCTTGATTGCATAATAAGAGACATTCTTTGGAATAAACTGATCCAACCAAGAATAGAAATAATGGGCCAATGGACCTGAGTAGCATAGTCTGTAATACAAATGAGATACATGAAAAGTTGAACAGCATTAGCCATTTCCCTATAAATTATCCAGATGACATAAAGTACATGATACAGTTAAACTTGAATGGTAACAGCTACAGAATGTCACATCTCTTTTAAACACACAGTTGGAATGTGGCTCATTGTAGTATTCATCATACAGACCAGGACCACGAGGGACACTTGTCTGTTATAACACAAAACTGTGATCCATCTTCGTCCAGTAGCTATCTCTTTGAACAAACAGCTAAAACTTCACCAAAACCAAACGCAGTAAAATACTCACCCTAGAATAGCAAAAGCCCCTGTCTGACGATAAGTAACAGGCACAGAGCCTCTAAGAACGATCTTTTGAGCAATAACATCTCCCACAGCAGCAATAACTCCACTGAAAGCAAAATGATAATTCAGAGAACATACATACCTCAAGTTGTTAGGATATTTAATGAGATTTATGAACTTTACGCAATATTCTCCATCATGAAGACTTGATTTATGGATAGCCTGGTTGCTTGAATATTTACAATAGATGCATGGATTAAATGTTGCTGTAAAAACTTAGTCTTTTGGAGCTACTGAACTCTCAGGTTGGAACTTTCACAGTAAAGTAAGGAATGACAACTGATGAGCAACAAGGAAAGTCAGCTACATATGAAACAAAAGTTCAGTTCCAATGGATAATAGAGGCTGTTATAGGCTTGATAAAAGATTCAAAGGAAAATGTAGTGTAAAAATGTGAGGTAGTGTTGCACAGACAACTTGCAGGTACAAGACTGCTACTTAGTGTACCATTAATTTAAAGGGGCCCCTTACCATCTACTTCTACTAAGGTCTATCTCCAAAGTGTCACGTTTTGCTCAGACAAAACTGATAACCCTACATTCTCTTGAAATTCCCACTTGATTTATTATTACATTTGGTTCTTGCTAGAATTTAAGGGATTAGGTTAGGCATGATTGAATCTGAATAATATTTAAATGACGAGGTTGGATGTACAGTATCTTTGAAAACTCAATGACCAAATGTGCTCTCGTAGTGTAGTGGGTTACGTTTCAGACATGACTGTTATCTTGATATCCTCCGTTCAAATCCTCTTGTAACCTCTTTACTTTGCAGGACTAACTTCTCTTGTTTATTCCACAGTTGTTCCTCTCACAGAATGTCAATAACTTTGAGAGATTAAGGAGACAAAAGAAAACAACTAAAAAAAAGTTAATAAAGTAGACAACTGTAGACCCTCTACCAAATGTTTTAATTATCTGATACCCCTGTTGATGTCATTTCCAGTCACAGAAGAATTCTAAATTTGTACCAAATCAAACCTTTTTACAAAACATTAAGAAGCCTCCATATCAGTTAGGGGGTGGTAAGAAACTACAGATCAATCCAATATAGTCAGCCTGCTGCCATAGTGCCATGCTATGGACAGAAGCCTAGCCTAAGCTAGCCCTTGAACAAGGTTGCATGTTACGTTACACTCCACATCACAGCAGTTGTGCTGCCAAGACAAATTTTTAACCAAATTAACCCCAAAATCGGTGAAAATGATTCATACCCTGTATATTACGTTCATTAAATGATACATAAGTACGTACAGTACATCTTACCTATACAATAACCTTTAAAACTGTAGCGACCTTTCAAAGCATAAAGCAGCAAACTTCAGCATCATTCACTCAATCAAAGGACTGCGAATATGGGGTACAGCACAGTAATGGCTTAGTGCTACATTAAGTTTTTCAAGTAAAAATTCATCCATTTCCTTATCATATTTTGGTAAAAAGCTTATCATGCAGAAAGGTGGATGTGGGTCCAGAGATCCCTTGTGTGAATTTAGTTTGGTAAGAAAATATTTGTGAACATGAGAGATCACGACACTGGTGAGGGTCTGCAATGGGTTAAAGTTTGTGTTAGTGGCAGAAGGACTGTGATGTGGAGTGTAACGAGCTCAGGCCATGTGACGTTGCACACAGGACTGTTCAAGGGCTAAGCATAGACCCACTGTGACTAGTCCGATGCCAGTCACATAAAAGATACATTGTGTCAATTGACCCAGACGCCAGTTGAATAACGCAGCACTGGTATCAAACACTAGTCACCCGGACTCAGATGATATAATACATAGTATAAATGAGGAAATATGCACAAGATAGGAGAGCCAAATTTAGCCCACCGATTACAAAGAGATCAGTGGTATAGTCGACATTAAAGAAGGCTTCGAATTCTGAGTCAATTGGCTCAAGTTTCACTACTTACGGCGCCATCTGAACACAGAAGTTGTGTCCGAGCCAATAAAAGGAGGAGTTCGACAATAGAGTCAGCGTTAATTGGACAATTGTCTCAAATATCCATATATGGAGCTGCACTAGATTATCAGAAATTATAGAGGTCTTACTATCATGAATGACACCCGAATGCCAACTAGACTGTGGGCAAAACGAACGAATGGCAATTCGATCTGTGTTACAAATGCATCCAATACGGAAGTTGATAAAGGACATCAAAAGGTCACCTCGTGGTTTGAAACAACACTATTTGTGCTTTTTAACCAGTTTATAGACAATTACATAATAAAAACAAACATTTCTGATGGTTTGCACAGCAAAACGACTGTAAAACATGAACAGCACCCTTTCCACCGTTTTGTGAATGGTTGCTCCGTATGAAAATCTCAATCCTTCACTGTCAGTATTCTCAAATGCCTAAAATGTAGTGAACTTTGGCTTCTATTTTTTCTGATAGAGGGATGAAATATTAAAATTCGGTTGTCAATATTTCAACTCAGGATGTTGATACTGCATGATTACAAAATTGTTTGTTTTATATGCAAATAAAAAGAATGATGACAGGTGGTGACACGTTGAACTGTTCTGTGAAACTTTGCATATTTATCTTCATAATGTGCTAATCGCGTGTGTATCCCATACTAAAGCCGTACTGTGTTGCACACAGCGTCGACTACTACTGTCAGTCCTGTGTAGACAGGGTAGCAAAGATTACTCTGGCAAATGTGTGTTATACCGTGTTGTCTTTTTCAAAATTATCATTGACACTAGGTCTAGAGATAATGATGTAATTAGCATACGGTTTCTGTCTTTTCAAACGTTCCTATGAATAGTATCTTGATAGAGTAGAAGTTTACAAGAGCTAAGCTAACTGTATCTAAGTTGTAACTGCTAGGCTAACTCGACTGGAGTCTAAGTTAGCATACAAACTTGTAGTCTTCCTAGTCATAGACTGAATTGTGTGCATAGCCTAAAAGCTTTTCAATCGTAAGTTATTCGGATATTGGTGCTACTTATACGACCCTAGACTACTAGTGCTATGCTTGTGATAAGCAGTAAACCGCTATTCATACTTTAGTGATGCCACAGTCCCATTTAGAGCTTTAATTGCGTCCATATTCGCGAGTGTGGATGCCTCGCATTCTGGTTTCTCTCCTGAGACATTGTAAGTTATGGCTTTTCTGCGCAATGTACAACATGTAGTGAAACCTGTCGAAGAAGTGATAGATTATTCCTGAAAGAGAAATAGAGGAGGATTCGAAGCTAGGATGTCACGATAACAGTCACATCATAAGTCTTACGCATAGACGACTATGCTACGAGAGCAAATGTGGTGATTAGGTGTTCGGAAATGCAAACAATACACAAAAGCGTAATCCAACCTAGTCAAGTAACAGTATTGGTACTAATTTAGAATCAGTGTCCAGAACTGTAAGTTCCGGTCACTGATTCTATATTGGAGACAAAGTATTTACATATCATATATAAATTAGTATCTAACCCCCAACCCTATCCCCTAACCCTGAATCATGACACCTTACCCGATCGCCTATCTCGATCCCCAAACCCGATCTCTTAACCCAATCCCCTAACAAGAAGAGCCTGAATGAAAAATGGAGTCGGCGTCCGGTCAATTATAGACACCGCCTAAAAGATATTCGCAGAACTAGTACCACGTTGACAAAATGTAGGAAAGAATGGTAGGCTACCTAGAAACAGATTTTGTAAGCAAAGGTCGTTCCTTGAGGAGTTTAAGATAAGATTTCCACATCTTTTCTACTTCACTCAAAGTCTTGCCTCTTTTTTGATCGCTTGCGGACCCTTCCACTTCCATTGTGGGTCTTTTAAATGCGCTAAATTCTTTTAGGATTAATTGACAGTGATGACTAGACCTACTGTAGGCTACTTCACAACTCCGTGCATCCAGTACTGTATTCCAGCTGTATGCAGATCCACGTCGTCTGCTATGATCCTTCCACGCTTAGTTTGTTTACCTCCAATCTTCATGATTTACTCGACAAGACAACTTCTTGAATTCTTGAATTCGGCAAGTCGAACTTAGTGACTTCGCAGAGCGTGACCTAGAGTAGAGATGTAATGTTGCAAAATGAGTGTAGAATTGGTGAAACACGTCGGTGGATGTCATTGTGGTAAGGTACGCTTTGAAGTACTGGCACCTGAAGTACTTGAAGTTATGGATTGCAAGTGAGTTTCACAGTGTTACGTAATTGGTTTTATCATGCAGCTAGGGTCTGATTTTCTAATATGTAGCTACTGAGTGATTGGGATTGGGACTTTGAACTTGAAGGCCTAGTCCATCATAGCCTACCACAGTAATGCCATTCCTTGTCCATCTCACTGTGAGTCTGTACCAATCTAGTCCCAGTACAATTACAGTACAATGTCGAAAATAGTAACATTCCTCATAAGGTGAAACTCAAACTACGCCTTCAACCATGACTCCAGCATAGCTGTATGTCCATGGCATACTGTATATTAGTTTAGTAAGTAAAGGGTCAGAAAAGATATTGTCTTTATATGAAAAGACCGTGTCCGAGCAGACATCCCCGAACCCAAAACAAGACCAATCAGAATCTCCCACAATGCCAAAAATATGTATCAAGTGCATTCTTAAAAGCATTAATACTATGGACATCACAGCTGATTTCATTCATCTACAACTCTCTGTGCTGTGTGCAGGAAAGGATTACATTCTGAAATCCAGCCTACACTGCATCTTTAGGAGCTTAAATCAGCTGTGATCACAAGAACTCCTTAAATTAAACTGCTGAAAAGAAATCATTAAAAACTAATTATCAACAACATGAACAATTTTGAACTGTAGCGGATCACTGGCAGTCGTCTATAAGCTCAAGGGATATTTTAAATCTATTATCATAACATACACCTCTCATGGAACTAATCAGCCTTGTGGCTCTTCTCTAAACTTTAACCAAAGTATATTTGTCTTTAGAAAAATAGGGATTCCAAGCCTGTACTTCATATCCTTGTGATGGAAATTGAAATTCTGCCAAATCATACCTACAATTTGGTTCCCTTTCCTAGCAGCTTCTGCACACTGTTTTGAGGATTTAACATAAGAATCTACAGAAATGCCAATATGATCTTTTTTGACTTGGACTTAATGCACAGTATATTAATACAGTACCACCAAGACTGTAGTTAATCTAAGGATTACCATGATCAACATGCATTTGTCTACATTGAACAGCATTTGCCAATCTTGAGACCACATGAAAATTTTGTCAAGATCAGTAAAAACACACTTAGCATCATGTTCAGAGAAACCATCAGAGTATATTTTTGTATCATCTGCAAATTCCTTGACGGAAGAAACAGTGTCATCCTGATCGTTAATTAGAAATAAAGGACCAAGAACCGAACCTTGAGGCACACCACTTGAAAACTTTGCCCAGTCAGAAGTGTGGCCACGAAAGACTATGTTTACGATCACTTAAGCAATCCTTAGTCCTGCTCAAAAGCTGACCGTCAGTATACCCAGACCCTGCAATATAAGTAGTAATTAAGCAACCACTGTATGAGAGACCTTGGCGAAGGCTTTCTGGAAATCTAAAATACTACATCAATCGGCCGCTTACAACTGTCCAAAGAACTATCTTCCAAAAATTCAAAAAGTTTCATCAAACAAGATCTTTTCTGACAAAAAGCATGTTAGGAATGATTCAACAACATGTTAATGTTAAAATAGTTGATGACCACATCCTTAGTAATAGACTCCATAACTTTTGAAACAATAATGGTAAGATTTACAGGCCTATACAGTCACAGAGAAGGCTATGTTTACCGTTGAAGATAGGAGTAACATTTGCTCAAGTCCATGCAGTCATTGGGAACAGAACCCTCCTGCAGTGATTTATTGAAAATCATAGAAAGTGGATAACAAATATCTTGATCAAATTTATTCAGTACAAAACCTGAATAGACAGAATCTGGCTCAGGACTCTTGCATAACTTTAAATCTTGCAGCCTTTTTAAAACAATCTCCTCAGAGAAAACAATTAACTTCACTCAAAACTGAATCACAGACCCTTGAATCCAAAACAGGAATGTCATATCCAAACTCTTCAGCCATTTAATCTCACGTAGAAAGTCAGAAAAAAAACTGCTAAAATCAGCACAAGAGCAATTTGGAACAAGATCATTGCTCTTTGTGTGATATACTTTGCTCTTGTAATTGCTAAACTAACATGTATACTTGACCTTTTGTAAGGTTTGTGCCGGCTCTAACCACAGGTCAGCAGACCAGCCAGTAACAATGGTAGTATCAAGTAGGTGGCGGGGGGCACCTTTTCCCCAGTCGACCTTTTTTCCCAGTTGGCCTACCCACTCAACTGAAGTGACCTGTAAGATACATGTCTATTCTGTTCATAATTTTGCAGTTACCTTTTCTGTTCTGGCAAGACCATGAGACTTGAGTTTTCACACATCATGTGCTAAAACCTCAGAGCTTCACCCCATGGACCCCCAATGGGACTTTGCCCCTGGACCCCACAAGGGGCCATAAGACATGCCCCTGGGCCCTAAACTTGCACTTGGCACTTTTTTGATTTCACACATATACAATTTTCGCCCTCCTAACAGTCCCTTAATTCTGCCCTCCATTTACCCCCCCCCCCCAATCTAAAACACTGGTACTGCTAAGATATATGCATACTGTTGATCTGACTGCACATCCAGTAGTAGTGCTGGCTAAAAACTGCTCCAAAAAATTTTCATTATACCAGACAATTTCATTAATTTGTCCAAAAATGCTGTACCAAAAAAGTTTCTGTTCCATTGTACCAGAAATGGAGAAATGGCAGGATTATATGAATGAATTTTATAAAGCATAATTACTTTATAACTTAAACTAAACTGGAGTAACTTAACATGCAATTAACATGTGCTTAGCAGATGCATATTTAGTCAATTTAATTGAATCCGATCAATTTCCCCTAAAAAAATGAGCATCAGCATTGCAGTATGGTAGTTCAAACATTTGTAAAAATTTTTGAGGATGTGACATCACAAGTTTCACTTAATTGGCCTACTAATATGGAAAAATGTGATGTGCCCAGTCACAAATTTTTCGAAACTATATTAAGCCATTTATTTCTCACTTATTAACGTTCATGTGACTCATGGGGATCCCCTTAATTTGACCATCTGTCACTGTAGTAGCTAGCCTATGTGGAGGAAACTTAATTGACAGGTTTAGGAAAACTTAAGAACTGAATTTCATGAAACAATTAACTCAAAGTACTCCATTAATGTGTTGATAGATACACCGATAGAGATATTTAGGATGCTGTGTTGTACCATACAGAGCAACAAACACCTCCATGGTTGGGCAGCTACAAAGGGAAGATTTCAAGAACATTTTAAGGGGGCACTTTGAGTTCAAGTTTTTCGTTGCAATACAGTCAATTTTTCCAAACTCTCAAGTTTCCTTTAGATACTGTACTATATATATGACAACGGATACTTAATTCTTGTGCATGCATCCTGAAAGAAGTCTTATGAGGAACATTGTCATGAGGGTTATCATATTTCTCTAAGCTGAAAGTGGGACGTAAATGACTTTTGGAGACTGATATGAGAGACAGACCAACTTGCTTTAAAAGAAAAAGTGACAAGAGCATTGGTCTTGCTGCTGATACTTCTCAATTTGTGATACTGATGAGGTGCTAGGATGTACATCAATGACTTTTTACTACACTTGCATAAAAATGTGCATACAGAGGACAACACCTAGGTTTACCATAAATTTATTTTCGAGAAAATCAGAGCAATCTCTCTTACCAACCTGGACCCTAAATTTTCTATTAAGAAATGGGACAATCCCGATGTATTGGACAAACAGTGGCCCTACAGTACTTGTCACATCCTTCAACATCTTGTAAGGTTGCAAGAATGAGATAGGCCTGGAGATATTTTGAAGTTTCTCATATTGGCCAATAATGACCCCTAAATACCCTTTGACCTTAACTTTCTGGTGCCAGAATTTTTCCTCAGAATTTAAAAGATTGATGTAGTTCCCATTCTTTGTTTATTTATGCAAGACGATTATACTCCTCTCAATGATTTGATGTGATCACTGGTGGGATGGGATTGACTCTTGTGGCCTGCACTTCACAGATTTGACCGGCAATTGCGGACACAATTGAAGATGCAAACCCACTGAGCCGCTCAGCCCTCTGGAAAACCCGCATTTTGTAATCTCTTTTGAATTTGTATTATTGAAGTATTGTAACTCACAATTTAACACTTATTCAGTGAATTATGGTCCAGTGCTAAAAAATCCTCTTGTTAATGGTTGTAAGCCTTAAAACACAAAAATCCAGGTCAGATATGGTGGCTGATGTGCTCTATCAGTGTTACCAGTTTGGGTGTATAGACTTCCAGATGGCTCCACCGAAGGACAGGTCAGAGGTGGACCTACGTCATGTGTCTCTTTACTATATTCACTCACACTCGTTAGAAATCAGTGCCTGAAATTGATATCCATCTGGTAAATAAATATTTGATATTTGAGATGTGAAGTTAAGATTGTTTTAGCTGGTCTCAGAGAATTAAAATATGTGTGAGGATTATCCCTAAAGAGAAAAACAGTTTCAACTCTCCCAACCACTTTCGTCTAGTCCCTTCCACAGATCTACAGTCTGAAATTTCTCCACATGTGTAATCAAGACAATGGATTCCTGGTGTATGCTGTGTAATATGAGCTACTTTACATCTTTCGAATTTCAGTCGAAGAGTAGAATCAGTTGAGAATTTTGCTATCTACAAGCCAAAAATATAGATTGGGGTGATGAGTTGTTGCCTTTTAAGTCTCGTAATGCATGTAGTGTTTTATGTGTCGATCATCTCGACTGCCTGCCTCCCATTGTTTCACTCAGTTCCCCAACCTTTCACCTCTTGTAATATATTTTAGTTTTTGAGCAGATTTGATTTTGTAGCCAGTTTGGCATTTGCCCTCAAATACGTGTAAAGCAGTTGCACTACAAGAAGTCCTCATTTTTTGTGTTATTATTAGTGATTCATTTGAGTCTTAATTAGTTATATCTCACAGATACGTCAATGCTATCATGTTTGTATCAACATTGGTGTACCAGGTATGCCATACAGTTACTATGGTACCATTATGCAGTGTCTGCAGTAGTTCAGCACAGTGAAAGGTGCATGCATGCTGTGGTGTTGCAATATGAGTTTGGAAGTCACAAGTTTACAAGTTCACAAAATTTACAAGTTTGGGATTCAAATGGAATTTCAGGAAAATGGTGATGACCGCTTCAATACCGTTTTTCTGTACGAATATATATTAGGCATGTGATTGATTAGTGTCAGTGTGAGTTGAGATTTTGAGTTGTGTGTCTCATGAAGGGGGCATGAGACTTGGCATGCCTGGCATTGACACACCAATGGATATTATAACATATTGTTCTGACATAATATTGTGGAAACCAAGATCAGAAGATTTTCCAGGCTTACAGTAGGTGACCATCACTAACCATTTTGTTATTGTAATAGAAGAGTCCTAAGTGTAGGTTATACTTCTTGCCTCTGGCTCATATTCCTGATTCCATATTTCTACTTGTGGGTTTGATTTATTTAGACACCTTAATTGTATTACATAACTGTATACAGTAGTGAGTGGCCATTGTAACAAGGTACTCTGAATGCAGAAGTCAAAGCAACAGCATTTCAGCATATTTTCTCTCTTGTGTATTTAATCCAGCCTTCAACATTACAGATATATTCAAGAATTCTAATTGGCTCTATTACCACTCCAATATTCATGCTTTGAAAGGAGGTAATTATAGTTTGTAATGCTAATTACGTATCCCACAGGGCTTAACTTTTTAGTGAAAATTCTAAATGTTGAGCATCGTAAATGTTAGGGCATTTCAAAGCATACCATAATTTGTTACAAGCACACCTTCAAAATAGTTTTGTTGGAGCAGTTAAAGACAGCTATAACACCAAACAGAAAAATAACTTTAAACAAAATATGTAAGAACAAGAAAAAGCAACTTTATATATCAACTGCAGCAGCTGGGCGGGTTGGTTTGGGTGCAGTTGGGCAAAGTGCCCACCAACAGAAATTTTTGGAACATGATGGGTGGTAAAAAGTAAAGTCTGAGAGCAAAAAAAAACAAAACAAAGAGGGGAGGAAATTGTGATGAGAAGTTGATGGATTTGGGGAGGACTGGGAAGGTCTAAATTGATGGGGGGATGACTGGGAAATGATCGGGCTTCACAACATGATCTTTTTGTGAAATTTATCAACAACACAATTGGAACAAGGTGTTCACAATGGTGTGAAATCATTCATTGGAGGTTTCGATTGGCCAACACATGCGCCTGTTTTATACACAATATGTGAGTATGCTGCTAGGGGATGGAATCTGCAGAACAACGGTCAGAATATTTTTTTCACGCATCGGCAATACACCTCCCCAAACTGTCAATCAAAACCATAATGATGTCATGGGTTCTACAATGTTCCTCTTTTCAAACCCTTATGCTGAATATCCCAAAAAGGTATTGCCACTATGAACCAATGTTCTGTCATATTACTATTAGAAAGTATGTCAATTCTACTACTTAAATATTTCAATTCTATTGTTTAAAAGTATTTCATTTTTTAAAAAAAAGTTGGAAATGTTTCACCACGGGTGCATGCAACAAGCCCATGTTTTGCCTGACTGTTTTCTCCCCAAAAATGTCAATGGGGTCCTACATTGCTTCATTGCATCAGATAATGTTCAACCGCTTACCCCAATTTTCATTTTTTTTTTTGGTCATTATCAGTCAATGAAAGTGTGTGGTCTAAAGGTATTTTTAGCACACCCCTCTGCCTGCTGTTTACCAACTGTTCCAAGAATAAATGAAATAGGATGAATAATTCATTATGATTCTTGTATCATCTCAATCTATCTGATATTTGTTACCATTTTTCATACATTGATATTTACCTCATTAGGCCAAATTGAGAAATTGCAGGCATGAGATCCCTGTTTCAAGGCTGGGTGCATGCAGCTTGGAACACCATGGAAGTACCTTTTCCAGCCATCTGGAGGGTTTGAAAGCCAAAATTTTTCTTGTACACTCCATGCCAACCAATGGTGGCACTCTGCTTAGATAGTCCTGATAGCACCCAATCCCCTCCATTACTTTTTAAAGCTTATGTAGGATCATGGGTGCAGGTGTCAAAGAAAGTCAAATTTGCAGCTTGATTGGCCAACCAAGAAGGGTAAGCATGATCCATTTAGGCAAAAGGGGAGGGGGTTCCCCATCCCCTTATACCTCTCCTTAAGACTTCTTAGGGCAACACCCCCCTTTTACCCCTCTCCCAGAATGGCGGTCAAAAATAGGGACGATGAGTTGATTTTGCCCCCTCACAAAAAATCCTGGCTATGCCCCTGAACTGCAGGAGTCAAACTTTGGAACTCACTTGATGACAGACTGGAAAATTTTAAGGCTGAATAGTTGTATGAGTACAGACAAGCAAAAGTTCAATATGCATAACTCCTATTTTTGAGTATCATCATGATTAAAACTATTATTATGTACTTGCTTCGTTGTGTAATATATGTAAGTGTTATTATCATCTGTTATCTTTTTTCTATGTTAAAGGGGAAATAATTCATGACTTCTGTTTTCTCTTGTCTGTCATTTACTTCTTACTTGTGTTGATCTGTACTGCTTATATTTGATATTCTGGAAATAAACTGTTTCATTCATTCATTCCCTGATCTGCTGTATGTATATCTGGCTGTTGCAATTTCTAGTATTACAGCAAACAAATGCCTGACACAAACATCTTGTTATTAATTTCACAGCTGCAGCATATGCACAAAGAAGCAAAACAAGCACATCATTGTTCCAGAAAAGAATTTTAAGTTATTACAGGTATTCACATATCTATTACAGGTATTCACATATCTATTTCAATGTCATGAACTTTATGATGTGTTGAAGTATTGATTTGACCTCTTACTGAGTCACTGCACAACAGTTAATGTCTTTCAAACTACAAAACAGTAAGCCTGGCTACCCCAAGGTGGTTGACACAGCAGGTGAGTTCTCAAGATAGAATCAGCAATACTGATGGTGTGAATTAACAATACATGGCAGTGAATAGCAATACATGGCAGTGAATTTTCAAAATTCTCATTAATGTACTCTGTATGTGATAAAGGATGAGATGATAATCCACATAAACGAGCAAGATAGTTTGTTTGTTGTTCTGATTTATTTTTCATTTACTGTTAGACTTAATTTTGATCCTCCATCAGGCAGTAGGTATCCTAGTGCAACTACTTCATGATGTAACTCATGAAAACATTTTGAGACCTTAAAAATTTCATATACTGGCATCGTATGAAGACTTGTCCAGCTAGATTCCCTATAAAACTATATCCTAATTTTTTTAATTCAATACTTCACACTACTTTGTTCTAAAAGTTCTAGAAGTTCATCATAAACTTGATTACTATGCTGGAGTTTTTGGTTCAATGAAATCATGACCTATGTAGTCACGCAGCGGTGTGTGTGTTTATGTGAGGGTACGTGTGTTTGTAATGCTTATCTTGTAAACATGATATCTCAAGAATGGAAGCTTGGACTGCAGACCTCATACATAGTACATGGGTGTACCACATTACTACAAGAACCCTATAGTTTCTGGTGGAGGTCAAAGGTCATCTGGGGTCAACAAGAGTCAAATTTTGAAAAAATTGTAAACACAATCTCAAGAAGGGAAGCTTGGACAAATCTCATGTTGAGTATGTAGGTGTACCACATTGAGTCCAAGATTCCTATTGATTTTGGTGGTGGTCAAAGGTCATTTGAGGTCAACAGGG
Source organism: Stichopus chloronotus (assembly GCA_021234535.1). Lineage (NCBI taxonomy): Eukaryota > Metazoa > Echinodermata > Holothuroidea > Aspidochirotida > Stichopodidae > Stichopus > Stichopus chloronotus. The sequence goes on along the minus strand of CM037841.1, from coordinate 14,852,166 downwards.
GTAAAATTGTGAAAACCTTGTAAACAGGATATCTCAAGGGGAAGCTTGGACAAATCTCATATTTGTTCTGTAGGTGTACCACATGAAGTGCAAGATCCTTATTATTTTTGGTGGAGGTCAAAGGTCATTTGAGGTCAACAGAGGTCACACTGTGAAAACCTTGTAAACTCTATATCTCAAGAAGGGAAGCTAAGACAGGTTCCATATGTAGTACATAGGTGTACCACATTAATTACAAGAACCCTGTTGTTCCTGGTGGAGGACAGAAGTCATTTAGGGTCAACAGGTGACCCCTTCACCAATGGTATCAAAATTAACAGCTAACAAGTGTAACAAGAATACCAGGTAGACCTGGAAAAATGGATAATACCTAGTGAAAAGTAAAGCCATGTGTAGAAACCAATGTTGATACCCGCTTGCTGGCTTGCTCGCTCAGGTAGTCAATCAGAGAGTATGTAACTGAACTGGAAACACATTTTTACCTTCACACAATGGCATGTGCTTCATTGGCCAATCACATGCACACCACTGGTTGCAGTATATACACACTATATTCAGATGCATGTAATTAGAATAGTCCGTGATTAGGGGTATTGCAAGCCACGTGCTTCAAGGTGTGTATACAAGAGCTGTGCACCTTGCATAGCACATCAAACACAAGTTAGCATTTTAGTAAAAAGAGAGAAAGTTGGTGACAATGGAACATTAAAATAAGTAACAATGTTTGTAAGGCATAAAAGCAAAACCAAACAATGAATATTTCACCTAGAAAAACAGTTGAAAGGTCAATATGGCTGTACTTGCCTCTGCATAAAGGTACATGAGAATAACAACAAGAGAAGTGATTGCATGCATGTTTTCATCATGTTACTACAAGTTGGAAAACATGCGTGTTGGTAAGAAAGAGGAATTAACATTTTCGCCAAAACGAAACCTCAGTGATATATGCGGGGGTAAAAAAATAGCTAAATAAGGCTTCCACATAGAGTTTTGGGCCTATCCAAAAATATTCTAATTTTGCGCAGAGTACTTCTCCTGTGAGCGCAAACCAACACGCCTGTCCGGCTGTTATTGTAACGTTGCATAGCTTCGTTCCAAGTACATACTGCACATGTATGTACGTACGTAGTATGCAGCCGAACTGTGCCAACACACTGTGTACACCTTACATGTATGCTACAGCAGTAAAGTGAAGCAGCATGACGGAATAAATGCCTTACTAACGTTTATTTCAAAGACAACTTTCTGTTGATGCAAACTACGATAATGTTGTTAAGGTTTTAGACTCCCTAAAGTAAGAGATTCCAGTCACAAAAACCTTCATTGGTCTCACAAGTTGTATTATTGTCTGTGTACACTTGTACTGTGGCTATCACCGGTTCAGCAAATCAGGATCGAACGTCGAAAGTATCAAAAAATACCTCAAATACCAAAAAAATGCCAAAAACATTTACATTACATATGCCAAAGATCCTAAACTAGCAATCTGCAAAATTTTCTCAAACTTGAATTGGAGGGTTTCCTCCTACGAGATATTTTCATCTAGAGTGACATTGGATTTTTGCTATGGCCTAACATATGAACGTACATACTGAGATAGAGGCTAGCCAACACATGAATTACTAACTGTGTATGTTGGCTAATATATGCTTATATTGGGTCATCAGGAACAGGATGGCATATCTTACACTAAAAGAAGTACACTCAACTTGAAAAAAGTGTGGAGAGTATTTCACCACATATAGGCTGACAGTGTCACAACAAACCAACACATTTTCATAACTTCAACTCAATGCAGTTGAGACCAAGCTCAATCAAATTTGCTCATAGCCACAGGCGAGGGTAAACAAATTCACCGGCACCCCTAAATGTTCTACTTTAAACGTTCTGATATCTTCCATCTTCACCCCCCCCCCCCTCCGCCCCTCATGTGTTCAGCACTGACCTAATTTGTTCAAGTTAATGGTTGCATATTGTCACAAGGATCAGGATTCCTCACTATTTTGTTAAGGAGAAGACAATTGCATACTTTTTGCATTTGTTACAGAATGTATCACAACAAACCAACACATTTTCATAACTTCAACTCAATGCAGTTGAGACCAAGCTCAATCATATTTGCTCATAGCCACAGGGGAGGGTAAACAAATTCACCGGCACCCCTAAATGTTCTAGCATAAAAGTCCTGATATCTTCCATCTTCAACCCCCCCCCCCCCCGCCCCTCACGTGTTCGGCACTGACCTAATTTGTTCAAGTTAATGGTTGCATATTGTCACTTGGATCTGGATTCCTCACTATTTTGTTAAGGAGAAGACAAATGCATACTTTTTCAGGGTTGTTACAGAATGTATCAGATCTTAATTGATGACAGAGTGCTGACAAAGTGGATATTTCCTGCCATTTGATGATGGTGAAATGTAAGAATAATCATTATAAAAGATGCCGTGGTAACATTTACTTTAGCCGAGGTAAAGCCATTTAACTTCAGCATTTTATTTCTGTAGCAACTTTTCTTACTTGAGAGGTATGTGTGTGGTTAACAACTTAATTGCATGTACAGGGAAACTTGTCTGTGTGACAACCTGATGGTATTTTATGTAATTAATGCAGTAAGCAGTAATTTCATGTTACTGCTGCTGCGGGTATAGCAAGTAGTTCTATAGGAAGCAAGAAACATTGCAGCGAGTAGAATCGGGGAGGAACGTTAATGTAATGCTAACACAAAGGCAGAGTAAACACATGAAACACATTAATAGACATTTTTCCAAAACTTATTCTCATTTAACGCAGATCTTGAAGAAACTTACACTGTTTACTTATACTTGTGCATGTACTGTACATTCCTACACAACAGCACTATGGTACTGTACAAGTATGGCAGTAAACAGTGATCCCATGAAAATGTTTGGTATACCAGGTATGGAGCAGGCAGTATACCAATATATGCTTTTGCTCCTACCGACACAGCTTGTTTGTAAATACTCATCTCAAGAAAAGAAGCTTGAACAAATCTCATATTTGCTATGTAACAGTATCACATTGATTACAAGATCCTTGTTGATTTGGTAGAGGTCACAGGTCATTTGAGGTCAACATGGGTCAAATTGTGAAAAAATATGGTAAGCACGATATTTCAAGAAGGAAAACTTGGGCAGATCTCCCAATTAGATTGTAGGGGTATTTTCAGCATACAAGAATTTCATTGTCCTTGGTGAAGGTCAAAGGTCATTTACTGTCAACAGGGTCACATTATGGAATTCTTGTAAACATCATATCTCAAGAAGGGAAGCGTGGACAAATGTCATATTCAGTATGTAGTTGTATCTCATTGAGCATGACAACCAGTTGGTCTTTAATGAAGGTCAAAGGTCAGTCAGTGTCTACAAGGGTCAAATTGTGAAAGATCTGTAGACATGATCTCAAGAGAGGATGCTTGCACAGATCTCATATTTCATATAAAGCATACCTAACTTAATAAGACACGTACTCATGCTATTATATCAGATTCAGAAAAAAATCTCGTACTCGGATCATCGAAACCACAATGCATTTGTGCATTCTGGTTCTGTATACTTCCAGCTTTTCTCTCCAACTTCTCTTTAGGGTGATGATGCACTGACGGTTTACACATTTGGAACTGGTGTTGCCAAGCACACTTTTTGTAAGTTTTGCGGGGTGCAAAGCTTTTATTCTCCTCGATCAAACCCAGATGGGAAGGGCATAGCAGTTCATTGTCTTGACAGTGGAACGGTGAAGGAAGTCAGAATACACACATTCGATGGACAGAACTGGGAACAATCAATGAAGAAAGATGACCTTTCCCATATGTCTAAGTCATGATGAAATGATGACAATACTGAATAATGAAATGAAAAGGTAGAAACAGGGATTTCAAGTTTTTTCCCATGGTTGATCATTGTAAGCTTGAAGATTGTGATTATTCTTAATCACGACATACTTTAAGTGAAACTCTGATTTTTAATGCATTGTATTTTTATGTGTAGTAGGCCTATGTCTGTTATAGGCTTCTGTAGGCCAAAGAGACAGCAATACTTAAAGGGAAATAGGGCGTTTAGAATACACCAACATGACATACAAAAGAATACAGGCGGTAATCATTGTTTAACCATTCAGTCTCATCAATAAACATCTACCAAGGCTTCATCTCCTCAAAACGTTATGCATGTGATGAGTAATGGAAGATGCATCATTTGAATTTTGAAAAGTTTGGGTGAACAAATTAGTTTTGAGCAACAAGTAACTGAATTTCTATCTGTGAGAAGCTTGTTTCTTGAAAAGAAAGCTGCTGTCCTTCCTTATTTTGAACAATCTATCACTCAACGTCCACAAACATTGGTTTCGAAAATATGGATGTTTTCTCTAAAACAAACGCCCTATTTCCCTTTAAAATCTTGGTCAACTTCAACTTTCACAATGCTAATTTATTAACTTTCCTTTGATTTTTACATCTCATCTTAAACTGACAATGGAGAACATTAGAAGAAGCTAAGCTTCTGTAGCCTATCACACATGAATTTTTGTAGTAACACAGATTTCTCATAATTCCGTTCGTTGACATGTAGTAATGTCATCTGGTTTCCCACTTTAAGCTTCACGGTTGAAGCATAGATAACTGGTAACCCGGACAAGTAAAAGTGACTCGTGATCTAATCTTGTCAACCAAGAGGGGTTTCTCTTGTGTAAGATGGAACTTCCTGGTTCTTCCTTGTCTTTTCTATGTTGTTTCAAATCTTGTCAACGTCACATAATCTCTATCTGCTGTGCTCAATTCATCTTTCATTACTCAATTTGTATTAATATGTGTGTCAGTCAAATTATGATATAAATGGAACATTAATTGTTAAATCAAGTCTCCCCTCTCTCTCTCTCTGATGTCTCTCTGTGTGAACCTTTTGTTCATTAACCACTACACACTACTTCACCACCATTGCAACAATGTCCCCAGCCGCCTGGTAGACTGAAATTAAACTCTCACCAAAGATATACAATATGACAAATAATGACACAGTAATCATCTGTGGCACGATCGTGGGTGCGACTCATGGGGGGGGGGGGGGGGGACGGGAGAGTGGATGTGTTCTCCACTTTTTTTTGGAAGGGGATATTTTCAAAATGCCCCCACCCACTTTTTCAAAATGATAAAGCCTTAAGCTGTGATGAATGGCTAAAGTATAGAACATTGAACACAACATATCATAAAACGATTTTCTAATTGACACTTCATCTTAAAAGTTATAATGTGATCAGCAATTGCACAATTTGCCATGTAGACACCTTTATTTTTTTTCTCAAAGACAGGGACAATCCCCTACCCCAGAAGGACAATTAGCAAATGGTGAAAAGTCCCCTCCCCCACATTTGGACATAGATCCACTCCAATGGAAAAAGTTACTGATATGCTGCCATAAAGATTTATATGATGAAAACAGCATATGCATGGAGCTGTTATTTAGAATAACAGCTCCCTGTTATATGTACCAGTTTTATGATAACGCTTGACAACCAACGACATACTAGCTAAATTATGGTCTAAAGTCTCTGTAACTAGGGTTATTTTTGTTGTGAAAGACTCGATGAAAGTTTTAAGACAAAAACTCATCACCCCAGACAGTTTCAATTCTCCCAACCACCTACCTCGAGTCCCTCCCTCAGCCTGTCTTAAATTCCTCCACATGTGTAATCAAAACAATGGATCCCTGTGTACGCTGTGTAATGCGAGCTGCTCTGCATCTTTCGAATTTGCTGTCAATCTAAGAGTGCTGTAACTTAGAACCAGTTGAGAATTTTGCTTTCCGGGAGGTAAAATTATAGCTTAGAGTGATGCAATACAGCCTTTAAGTAACAATATCTAACAAGACACCGAAATCAGCAAGATCTCAGTAAAGAAAAAAATAAGCCCAAACTCCGATTTCTGTCATAAATGATATCAAAAGTGGACTCAAAATCATGTTTCAAATTTGTCTTTGCCATCTAACAACTGTTAGGTTCAAAGTCACTTTTGTTGAGACGGGTAATAATCTCAGCTGCCAACATTAAAATAAACACCAAATATCAGTATTCAAAATTGAATAACATTTTTTTTTGTTTTATTATTAGAGTGGTAGCTATGGTAGGGGGTTCCCCTGGGCCTACTAATTCCAGCCCTGCATTCGCAATCAGTTTACGCCTTACTCTACGAAATTTAGAGGTAAATTTGACGGGAGAATTGGCCTATTGAGTTAACATTCGAAGATTTTGGGAGTACTCTTCCGTAATTACAAGACAGAGTGCACAGGGAGCTGGACCCCCTCCGAAATGTTTCCCTGGACCCCACCAAAAGTGGTTGGTTCCCATATCTGTAGTCTGGCACTAAAATTTGTCTATAACTACAACCCTTGATTGCTTATCAAAATTATGTTTGTTTGTTTGTTCGTTTTATTGCCCCAAATATACACTTAAATTGCTCATACAGTGAAGATGAAAGACAATAGGTAAGCACATGTATTATTAGAATGAAGTGATGTCTACATGCCAGCAAATTTTATTGTATTGCTGAATGTTACTTTTTTACAGTGGACATACACACTCTTACATTTTTTTTTGGGGGGGGGGGGGAATTAATGGTAAAGTTATGTAGAATTATTATCATAATTTCTGAATTTGTAAAATTTGGAAGCAAATCGTATTTTGTCGAAAATTGCCAGCACATTACAAGGAAGGAGTAGATCGTTTTTTTTTTGTTTTTTTTTTCATGACACGCCGTGAACCAAACGACGTAAAGTTTAAGTTGCTGTCAAAGAACAAAAGCGAGGCACAATCGGGGCAAACCAGACTGAGCTGATATAGGCCTAGTAAAATGTAAAACTCATAATAAAATACAATATTATGATATCATTAGGACAAATATACACTTTCATGTAAACTGAATGCGTATGCATGTACAGGTGAAATCAAACTCAATCCTTGAGCAATATTAACTTCTGTATCTTTCATTTTGCCATTGCCTGTAAACACCAACGTAGTATCGATTTCTCTTTTCACTTTGAAGTCAAACATGACCTTTCACTGAATTGTTTCATTGTTCGAGATTAATAAACCAATCAGACAGCAGATAACACAATGTTTTGGAGCTATATTCTAAGTTTTCTACATACTATACACTAGTTTCTAATCACTGTTGTCTCTGGAGTCAATTAAACGGTTAAAGATTTAACAAATGTTTTCGTTTTTCTAAAGGATTTTAATCGTTGAGCAAGAACAAGAATGATTAAGAAGGTGAACACAAGAACACATATGGCAAGCTCAACGTGCGTTCAATAACCGCCGAAGTTCAAGCTAGCTTTATACATTCGTCGTCGATAAATAGATTTTTAAAACGTATTTTTGACAAGAAAAAGCTATTATGGACTGTACACCAGTAAGTAAATGGAGGTTTTCACTCAAAACCTTGTTTTGTAAAAACTTGCATAATAACGTTCGCAATACACTTATCGAAAACTCGGCATCCATGTTTATCTAAACTTGACTAAGGTTTCCGCCAAATGTTGACTTGTTTTATTAACGCAGTCAACCTATTTGCAATCAGAGCATTCATTCTAAAAGCGGATATTTTTTACACCGATTCTAGTAGATATGTCTAACTATGATCAGACATCTTGAATTTCTCAATATTTCGATAGTTTTGGTCAAAGGTGTGTATACCAGACCCAGGTGATGACATTTTTGCACTTACGATTTAAGTCAACTGCATCATCGCAGGTCCCAGATTATAGCAGGAACTCCCCCATAAAGCGCATACAAGTTACGTCACTAAATGACCGTTTAAAATGATACATATTAAATTGGAAACAGAGAAAGTTGACACCCTTCAACAGTCATATCGATGGTTTCTTTAAAGACCATTAAAAAAAAACAAGGGGGCGCCTTTATCTCAAAATACTGTAATATAATCTTAACTCGAAGCACAGTCACGTTACTCGCTTATCTGCCACACTAACGCACATCAGAGGCATATCGTTATAGCACATTTTCAGTTTGACAGATTCCTTTCATCGAACAACGAAGGTCTGTCGTTTGCTGAACATCAAACAGTGAATAAATTTAGGCATTCCAAAATGAGCGTCAAATTAGTGAAACACTCCGGTGGATGTCATTGTGGTAGAGTACGCTTTGAAGTACTGGCACCTGAAGTCCTTGAAGTTATGGATTGCAAGTAAGTTTTGTCTGATTAGAGTCTCTTTGTGTTGGGATCAGCACTTAGTACTAGTGCATAACACTGTTTGCAATGTTAGCAGTGACGCACACCAGGCACCAGTGCTAGGATGATCGCAAGGACTTTGGTACTTGAAGTTGTGTTGTGTTATTGGTAGTGTTCAGATATATACTGTAGTTTTGTTTCCTGGCAAGGTACATGTGGACGTGACGGAATTCAAGACTGGGGCACTTGGTGTTATACACAACCATATTACATATCTCCGTGGTAGATGCGCCTTTGCGAAGGCGCTCGTTCACTATGCTTCTTCCGCGTATGCATTAAACAATGGACTACAATACAGAACAGCCAGTTCAGAACACAGTAAAATGTAACCATTGCGATACGGTAAAATGTGACCAGTAAAGATGCTTAACTACTGCTACTGTTGTTACTTACTGCTAAAACGTTTCAAGGTTGTTGTAATCGTTTTGTTTCAAGATTATGTTATTTGAATGTTCGGTCCCCACATTAGACAATTAATCCCAAAGATGTTGAAAGATGTAAATAATCAAAATGCAATTATTCAATGGCGTAACGAGACTTTTCATCGGGGGAGGGAAGGAGCTGAGGAGTGGCAAAGGGTCGAAATGGGGGGGGGGAGACAAGCTGTAATGACACTATCTTTGCGGAGTGCCACCATCGGTTGGCGCGTACAGAGAAAAAGTTTTGGATAAAATGCCTCTCAGATCGCAGGAAATGGCACTTACCAGTCTCTCTGTGAACTGAGTTCATCTAGCATTTTCTTTATTTCATCTAACAGTTAACAGTTTTCTTTATTGTTTAGAATACACGTTGGCTATAGTAACCTGTGCCTACTTTTCTTTTAAAATGTGTGTGATCTAACTAAACTGTGCGTGATCTAACTGGTTTAATCCATCGTTAACATGTCAGCAAAGCAATACATTTGCACTTAGTTTGTTCATTTTTTCTTCAATTATAAAAAGTTTTGCTTTTACCAAATCAGAATCAAGATTTGCGATTCCTGCTGCTTTCAAAATAATATTAATGATGTGCATGGACATCTGCCCCTCCCCGACTGCAATTATTGGATAGTTACAAAACTGTAAACAATGATATTAATCGATTGTTAAATTGCCAATCACTGGGATCAATTCAACAGGAAGCCTGACTGGGCACAAGTGATATGACAATGTCATTATGATAGCATTTTCCTTTCTGCAATGCAGAATTATAATTTTTATATTGTAGGTCTTATTAAAACTTAAATCAAAAGTTGGCAATTACAGATTTTCATAAGTCGGCAAAATTTACAAAAAAGCTCAAATATGGTAGTTTTGTAATCTTCAAAGATGATCTCAATTTTTTAAGATTTTGGAAATCTATCTTCATTTTTCAAGATCTAATGATTTTTTTAATCAAGGCACTAGTTGGCACTCTGCTACTACAAAAATGCAAAAGTAAAATAGCCATGAACCTGATCCACGCTTCCGTATGGAGAACCATTTTAATTTGTATCCCAGAATTAAATATTTCTTCAATAATAGAGATTTCTTCAATAATTTATACCTTTTATTGATTCAATGTATCTTTTACGGGATTCAAGACGCATCTGTAAATCAAACACATTTAGATCTCTTTAGATGAATTATAGATATTTCTCAATCAATTGAATTTCGAAATATCTTTAAATGGATTGCAGATAACACCAAATAAATATTTTAAATCAAATAATTCGAACAAAAAATATTTTAAATTCGAATTAAAGATATCTTTAATAGCACCAGATGGCTCTCAGAACATGTAAGCGAGGGATGGAAATGGAATCAGTGTACGGATTTATGTTGTGCTCCTCCATGAAAAGAAGAGCCATCTATAGCCATGACAGCTTGTTGATTTAATAAGAGATATTTTTAATTCCTACTGAAGACATCTTTAATCCCTATTAAGATATCAAGGTATTTTAAAATCGAATTAGAAATGTTTTGAATAAATTGGTGTCATCGTTAAATGCATTCAGATATCTGTGAGCGAATTAAAGGTTTCTAGTAAAAGATATCTTTCAAAGATTTAAAAGATATAAGTACAAGGAATCAAAGATATTTGAAATACTGTTGACATTAAAAGAAATCTGTGATAAACTATCTCGTAATAATTAAAGATATCTTTAAAGACTGTATTGCATCACCCTAAGCTATATTTTTACCTCCCGGAAAGCAAAATTCTCAACTGGTTCTAAGTTACAGTACTCTTAGATTGACAGCAAATTCGAAAGATGCAGAGCAGCTCATATTACACAGCGTACACAGGGATCCATTGTTTTGATTACACATGTGGAGGAATGTAAGACAGGCTGAGGGAGGGACTAGAGGTAGGTGGTTGGGAGAATTGAAACTGTCTGGGGTGATGCATTACAGAATTTAATCTTCAAATACTCAAAAATATCTTTAAGTAGATGAAGATATCTTTTATTATTTAAAAAATATAAAAATATGTTTAATTCATGAATAAAGACTACAATGGTGTACTATGGTTCCAGGCAGCTCTATCGCAGGCATGTGCTTGTATCCACTAGCAAACCATCAGATACTGTACCATCAGGTACTGCCGGGTTCAGACTAGTCCGCTTGTCTATAAATTTGAACGTCGCAATGTTTATATTAAATGTTCTGTCCTTCATTTCATAGTTGCAGCATATGTACAAAGAAACAAAACCAACACATCATTCTTGTCCCAGAAAAAAACTTCAAGTTACTACAGGTAAGAACGGATGGTATATGTCAAAATAAGGAGTTTACCCGAATTAAGTCAAATGCATATTAATGTGACCTACATATTGCGCTCAATGTAGAATCTCATCTCGCCAATAGATTAGAATTAGAAGGAAAATCAAGACACTTGGCTATGTTTAATGGGAGACAAATATTTGATGAACACCATCACAAAAATTGCAATTAACCATGTTCTTTACTTTCCAAGATATTGCAATTTGAATGTTCATAAAAATTAATCAGGAAGCTGTCATTATGAGATTGTGATGGCATCCCCTGACTACATGCGATTGGAAAACTTTTGTTTTCCTCTTTATTTCTGTGTCAATATATTTGTAACAGTTGTGCATAGATTCAATTCAGAGCATTAATGATTTGACTATTGCATTACACACCTCAGTAATTTAGCACAAAATGTGTACAAGTGTGTGCGTATTTACAGAAATTATAGGTAAAAAAACCCATAAAAAACAAAGAAATACATAAAAATTCATGCCATCAGTTGTTATGTGATATCATCGTTCGACTTACTCAAGTTAGTATATATTCAACTTGGGCAAAAATGGCAGCATCCTTGTCTGAATTTCAAAAATGTGTAACTTGGATAGGAAACAACGTCTCTTAATGAAACTTTAGGAATATGTTTGTCAGACACTTCTGCTTCATTTTGAGAAATATATTTCCAGGGTTTTCTTCTCCTTTGAAAGGATGATCCAGTAACAAATGTAGCTTCTATATGTTGAAGAGAAAGTACATCTGACAATATACTGAAACTTCCATTCAGTTCCCATTTGTAGTTCCCGAGATATTAGCAGTTGAAGTTAAGATGACATGTAATCCACTCTTGAAAGCAACAGCTTGTCAATAGTAAAAAAACAAATCATAGAGGATATAAATGTAATGGACAAATGATATTGTCGGCCATTGACATTTTACAGTTGTTTGATAAGTTATAGCAAACACTTCAATTTTTATAAGATAAGCAGCTGATTTCTCTTTCTTACACTTTCCTCGTCTTCCAATAAACTTTGTCAGACTCAAATCAGTTGAGAATTTGTTTGTTAATGGTCTAGACGCGCAGTGACAATAATTGGAATTGTAGCTTATGACGATCGAGGTAAGAAAGAAATTCAAAGTGTGTAATAAGTCAAGTCACACATTTTGTGATGACTTGACTCGAATCGGTAGTCCAAAATTACTTGACTCGAATCACCACTGAAAATGACGTGACTCAGACTCGAATCTGAACAGCCATAGAAGCAGTTTAGAGTCAAAGCAACACACTGGAATGGTCTCTGAAAACTCGTTGCATGTAAGCCAGCAAGCAAGATCAGATTTTTCTTATCAAGTTCACTCCTATGTATTCGAAACCCGCTCACGTAATGCCAATCGCTGACTAAATTATATTACAATATTGTGTACAATTTTTACCCGTAACCATGCAAAAAACAATCCAGCTATGTGGCAAGCCTGCACTTGTTATAGGCTACTTGTACCTTTCTCAAACTAGAAAAACTGAACTTGCAGGCAAGTACATCGAAGCCCATTGGGACTGTGAACACATACGTTGCACCCATGATACCAGATCCGCACAGTAACACGTACGGTTTAGACTACGAGATATGTACATCTAATATGAGATTGACAAACTGTAACGCAAACGAGCCTGGCCTAGATGGTGGTATAACGGCACGCACTAAGAGCCAAGTACAGTATGTACAGTATAGCTCCGAGAACGCACAAGGAACACCACCACAGTGAATGAAAATTCACACATGCCAAGTAATGCCTGCATACTCTGTTAAACCGAAGCGGGAGTAATGCTAGGACTAATATACTCCGCCAGCAACGGATTCTGGCAATAAACTGAGGATACTTCTTCAAGTAGCGAAGTGAACAGAAGGAACACAATGATTGCACTCATATGTCGTACGTTGGTCGTAGTATGGTGGTTATCACTACAGTACCGTATGCAACTACCGGGTAGATAACGCGTTAGCTGCATATTGCACTGTCAGTACCAGTTCGAAGCTACAATGAACAAAGTGCTACTGGGTAGGTGGAAACGACTTGAAGCAATCAATCAAACCCCCTATTTTCCCTGAGTGAAAGGCGGTAATATTTCGAAAGGGTACGGTTTTACACACTATGATAAAATTCAAAGGGTCTTGCAAGCAGGCTAAAATGGCGATTAGCACTTACTAAAACAATCGAAATGTCTGCGTCACTGTTCACCTTCACGTTGAATCTGCCAATATACTTGTGTTCAGCAACGTATAACGCAACTATCCATGGCCACCAACGCAGATGAAAATCAGAAAAAAATTCACACTACAAGCTGAGTAAATCCAAGAATCGAAGCTATGGGCTTCGATTAAATATGGAGTACATACTCCTGTTTGATTGGCTAGACCGTTAGAGAATAAGTTTTAACCATGACCTTCGGACGTGACCTTTTGAACCAAACAGTAGTCGAAACTATTAAACATGACCTTTGGTGAGTGTATACTTAAAGACAAAAACTCATCACCCCAGACAGTTTCAATTCTCCCAACCACCAACCTCTAGTCCCTCCCTCAGCCTGTCTTAAATTCCTCCACATGTGTAATCAAAACAATGGATCCCTGTGTGAGCAATACCAGCTGCTCTGCATCTTTCGAATTTGCTGTCAATCTAAGAGTACTGTAACTTAGAACCAGAGAATTTTGCTTTCCGGGAGATAAAAATATAGCTTAGGGTGATACAATAGAGCCTTTATAAGCCTTCTGCTTTGTAAATTACTGGGGCGACTTCATGCACACGATGAAGACAGTGAGACTACGTTTATATTTACATATTTGAATCCTGGATAAAATGATTGGACCAAATAGTAGTCGAAGAGCTTTTCCCTGATAAGCCTAGTAAAATTTGGTCGACCACGTTGTCTGCGACTACAGTGGTCCACTAGAGAAATATTCGGTGGTTCATCCGGTGGTTCAACCAGAGGTCCGCCGACAGGGACAACGCTGATTGGTCATTAACTGCAACCGATCAAGCAAGTCCAGTTTGAACAATTTATTGAGATATGGTACATGCACTTGCTTGTGCAGAACTGATCATTCATTGGGTTATGGGACCAGGTTTCTGTGTGTGTGTGTCAGGCGGGAGGGGCGATGATAAAGCCCCCAAAAAGGTTATCAGAACGACGATAGTCTAAAAATCTGAGATAGCAGTGAGTTGCAATTTATGATATCCCAGTATAGTCCAATTTATGATCTTAAAATATGCAAACTATTGCATATCAGGTTACCCATCTCCTCTCAGTACCAAAATACCAATTATGACAGCCATTATTTTTTTCTCAGCGTGGTAGTGATTATTCAGTTATCGCCAAAAAATAAAAGAAAATTCTGCTTTATGTGGAAGTAAAGCCCAGTTTATCCAGGTGATACTTATGGGCCATGCTTTAACCATGAGTTGTATGCCTCCCCCTAGCTTTAAACATGGCACTTGTTTGATTAAAGATCATCAACACTTAACTGAGCTGCATGGAACCATTGATGAGCTTTGACCAAACAACATTCCATGAGCAAAACTAAAGAAAGGCAGAAACACATGCTCATTATGTGTGGGACATCAACATAAGAAAAATTCCAAATTTAAAGGTCTTTTCTGTCTACTGGAGAATTTTCTGACTGAATTTGCCATTGGCAGATCATTTTTTTTTTGCCACTTCTGTCAAGGACATATGATAATGTCTAATGTGGAAGAGTGCAAGAAACATAGGTAAGATGTATGTCACAATGGCTTCGTTTGTGTCAAGACTTATCAGAAGTAAACTTACATGAAATCATAAGGATCTGAATGCTGTCACATCATGGGTGTATGGTGACTTGAGATGAGACTGACTCGAGTTGACTAGAGCAAATATTGGACTTGACTTGCTAAAATGCCTGATTTGACTTGCGCAATACAGAAAATGACTTAATTTTGCCAAAGCAAGCACATTCGACTTGACTTGTGACTCCACCTAAGGGTTCCTTACAAAACTGGATTTGGGCAATAACAGAATCCGGAAGAAATTAAACAAAGACAAGCCAACACATACAGAATAACTAAAATATGGATAGGTGAGCTGACTGAACTTTTAGGAAAGATACAATATATTTACCAGTATATATGGTTTCAGGGCAGTTTTTACAATGACACCTGGTAAGACAAAAGTGGAAGCCAAAGTCAAATTTTATATATGACAGTTTTCAAGCTGTGTTGTTTACGCAACTCTTTCTGGTTTCAATTGATTTGCTTTCTCTGTTTGTGACTCTTGTTCTTGATCCCCCTTGTTTCTACAGTTTGTTGTCTTGCTCCAGCAACCATTTTCGTATGTTTAAGGTCAGATTGTCACATTCTTCCTTGGATACCCATGTATATTTTACAGAGGTGCAGGTTGGTCTGAACCTCATGTTTGGAGGGGGGGGGGGGTGCAAATTCAGATATGATGGAAGTGATGACTAATTGCTGTCCTAGGGGAGGGGCTTAAGGGCATGGGGTGCTTCCTTTCAACTTGAACCGGAAAAGTTTTCCTTACATACTGTACAAGAAAATGGCGTGTGATGCTATAGTTTTAAATTAGATATACTCCCACAAATTCTTATGTTTTAAGTAATGACTTTAACTTTATGATCTTGCTGCTTTTACCCCTGCACCCCAGTCTACATTCCTGTTCAGACTCAGTGAGTGCACTTACATGTCAGTCTCAAAGTGTGCACATATGTTCCTACCACAAACCCGTATAGATAAAGTATGACCATGACAAATTGCCGTGTGTGACTGTGTTCACAAATTGGAAACGTTCTTGAACCGCATCATTCAGTGACAAGCACAGGTTGGAAAACTCTCATGTTTGTTATGTCTGAATATTTCTTTCCCACTTCTGTTGATAGGGAGAAGATTTCCTGACAGTTTACACATTTGGTACTGGAGTCGCCAAACACACTTTTTGCAAGGTTTGTGGGGTGCAGAGCTTCTATTCTCCTCGAGCAACTCCAGAAGGGAAGGGCGTATTGTTACACTGCATTGACAGTGACACTGTCAAAGAATTTAGTGTAGTCAAATTTGATGCAAATAACTGGGATGAATCAATAAAAGAATATGACATCTACCTCAAAAAAGCCATGAATGTCTAAAGCAGAAGCAGAGAAGGCTACAAGAAGCATTGAGCTGAATAAGTATCAATTTGAAATTGGACACTGTGAGAACTTGTAAGTTTTGATGATTGAAAGTAAATTTATACAATTACTACGCATGCTATTTGTGTTTGAGTTACCCATGCTGATCACAAATGTCACAAACAAGCTGTTCATTAATAAATGGACATAACCACAGCTTACATGCTTTCACTAAAGATATCTGGATGCTTTATGTTGACCCTTTAATAAATGTCCAACTTCTCTACAAGTATATGCCTACATCAAATACAGAACCAGCTTCCACCTTGTATGCATATTATAAGGACTAAAAATGAAAGATTAAATTTTGAATAAACCTTGAGCTAATCAGTTACCAGTGACTGTATTCACTTGCAAAGACACAATCCTGGATCCTGATTGCAAGCTTCCTGGCAAAGAAATAACTTTTTCATAGTTTGTGACATTTTATGTTAATACATCTGGCAAAAGTAAAAAGTGTGATTCATGTCAACCAGTTTACTATTAGGAACTACTGTTTTTGTCTTTTTAGTTCATCAACCAACAGAAGAGAATCAATAAAAATCAATTGCATTTTGATATTTTATGGGAGAATGAATTATAAGAGTACAGGATAAAAGGAAACAACTCTTAGAAAGGATGTCTGTACAGTACAACTACTATGAAAGATGGATAACCTACTGTGACCACTCCGTGGAGTAAAGCAACCTACTGTGACCACTCGGTGGAGTAATGCAACCTACTGTGACCACTCTGTGGAGTAATGCAACCTATTGTGACTATTCTGTGGAGTAATGCAACCTATTGTGACCATTCTGTGGAGTAATGCAACCTACTGTGACCACTCTGTGGAGTAATGCAACCTACTGTGACCATTCTGTGGAGTAATGCAACCTATTGTGACCATTCTGTGGAGTAAGGCATCCTACTGTGACAACTCAGTGGAGTAATGCAACCTACTATGACCATTCTGTGGAGTAATGTGCAAAAGTAGAGTCACACTGAAGATAAAAAAAATGTGCTTCCAGCACAAATATATCAAACATGTTATTTTTCCCTAAAAGTGCAACACTGCAGGCCAAGTGTCAGAATTATCAGAGATATTTTCAATGTAAAGGACCCAGTGGAATCAGCCAGCTGTGTAAAGCTGACCATATGCAGAACATCAATACCATTTTCAATTGCTAGTAATACTAACTGAAAAGTGGTGTTTAGGTTCTAATAACTGTACGCTCAGTGTATCTATCAAGATTTTATGAATTGAGTACAATTGATTAAGAGGTGGAATTGCTCCATTCTGTTACAAGTTTATGAATTCAGCACTATGGATTATCCAAAGGTGTACTTGTCCAGTTTGTAATGGTTTAATGAATTAAAAGCACAATGGTTTGCTGAAAGGTGTAATTGTACAGTTGTTGTAGCTTTATGAATTTAGCACCAATGGTTGTCCAAAGGTGTAATAGTCCAGTCTTCAAAGGCTTTATGAATTTAGCACCATGAATTGTCCACAGATTTTTTCCAGTCTGTCACAGCTTTATTAATCAAGTGCCATGGATTGTTC
Organism: Stichopus chloronotus; assembly: GCA_021234535.1. Classification (NCBI taxonomy): domain Eukaryota; kingdom Metazoa; phylum Echinodermata; class Holothuroidea; order Aspidochirotida; family Stichopodidae; genus Stichopus; species Stichopus chloronotus. The sequence continues at coordinate 14,834,434 of CM037841.1, read as the reverse complement.
AAAGTTATAATTATTCTAGTCTGTTGCACAAAGGATTTTGCTCCAGCCTTTAGTGGTGGAGTATTTAAACCATTTTCATGAAAAACACATCAACTTTTGTGCCATAGCTGCAATTTGTTACACTTATTTCAAAATTCAACTGCTTTGATGATAAGGGACATGAGAGAACCATGTATACCAGTCATCAACAAAAAGAGCAACTAATTGTTCCTAATGTAAGGATGGCAACATCTGGAATTGAATAAAATAAACTATGGTAGTATTTCTGCATGTTGTTGAAGCAATACTTTCTAGTATTATTATCAGCACTGTAATCTTGCATTTCCAACAAAGACAGACATCAAGAGACCGTAGCAGCCCTTTCGATGTTATTTGATTGCATATTGAATGAGACATCAGTCTTTACTTCTAACATATCTGCAATATTGTTAGAATTACATCACAATGCAAAATATGATGTAGCAATGTACCACTGATGCATAGTTTGCGACAAAGGTATCTTCTAAAGTTGAAAAATTTCAAACTCTGATATAGAAAGTTGTGGCAAGCAAACTCTGTCTTGGCACAGTTGGAGTCTGGATTCTCCTTAAACAGATCTATTTATGTTGGTAAAGATTTATGGGGACATTACATCACATCTGACACACAAACAATTGGCAAGATCTAATACGCAAGACAGAAGAGTAAGTCACAGGCACCACCAAAGTTTGATTACTGCTTTGAAAAAAGTAATGAAAACAACCAAAGACTAACATGTCCAAATTTTATAAAAAAGCAAAGTTTATTGAAATTGTAAATCTGGCAAGTTCACAAAGAACAGATTCTCTGTGAATGCAAAACTTTGTATTTCATACTGAGAGCAAAGAATTAATTACCTATTGTGGGGAAAGCCTTCCCATCCCCTTCCATCTTTTTTTTTTCTTTACAATGATTTTCACAACAATATACACACCTAACTTCAAAACACCTACCAATCCCGATCTTCACATCTGTGTTAGTGTCAGGGATGCTGAAATGGACACTACTAATAAGACAATTTGTAATTTTACTGTTCAACATGTTACCCAATTTAGCTCACCCGATGCATAGCAATACCGGGAAAGAGGCTGCAGACTTGGCCCAACATCCCTGCATCATCATGATGCACGTTAAACATGGCTTCGCAATGGCTACCTTACTGAGACAACAGTCTACTTACACACAGAAAATTTTCATATGGTCTTACGACAGAGAAACTTACTGCAATGCTATGGAAAATAAGAAGGAGTACAAGACAGTGCATGTGTTTGCGTCATTGTTCAAAGCAATGCTACAGAGCACTTCACTTGGTGTGACCAAATAACATCTAATGTAATACTTCTTTGTCGTTCTACATCTGATATCTAATAAAATCACCATGGATACTATAATTCTAGACTATGAGATGACAAACTGGAATGAACTTTAATCGAAATCAGCTCAGTTTTCAAGAACAGATATACAAATGCAATGAATGTATACACATACATTCTTTAATACTAGACAGATTAAATCAGGTGAAAAGAATAACGACTGAGTTTTAAGAAAACAGTTGTCACCAGTAAAAATCTCCAAAAAGGTCAATTGTGATTGTGAGTTTGTAAAGTGAAGTTTATCTAGCTGACCTTAACAGCAACTATAAAAAGAAATTGCATAAGATACTTGCATGCAGCTGTCCTTGATGCTGCGACCTCTGGTAGTTTAAACAAAACTAGATGATGTAATTAAAATTTTAGTTGGAGAGTAGAGTTCCTCCAATAAGCAATGGCTGAATTCAATACCTGAACTATTGTGGTCCTCAAAAACATTTCTGCCACTTCCATGTAAAGAAAGTTTAGTGGACAGGCTATGGTGAATTTTCAAATTGAAAAATACACAACTGCACCTATGAAATGGTTACAAACTGTATCGCTTTCGATACTTGTAAATCTGGTCACAAGTCAGACCCACGTCTCTACATATCTGGATTTCGACACTGCTTGAGGAACTTACTCAGTTTGATAAATTTATTTCAATATTCCAGCATCAGGCTAACAAACTTTTACAGCTTAAAAGGTTAGTGCAATGTCAGTTTCCCAAAAATGTAATTTTGTTTGTGACAAGATGGATGATCTTTGCTAATTTGATCAGATAACTAGTTTGTCATGATGATGTACCAAACAATACCATACCTTGTAAATGATCCAGTCACTGTTGTGTCTGGTATGCAGGTCACTGCTTCTCTACTTTATGCCCAGGATGTCTACACACAAAAATGATATGATAACCTATATCTTGGGCTGACTGAAACACCTATACAGACTTACACAGTTAATAGATGACCCTATCCATCCACTCTTTGCAAAGGTGCCAGATTTAAGATTTTTCCATTTGTCGGTCCCATTTACTTCACACGCAATCCCCCACCACACTTGCTTGTCCTGCCACAGACCATTCATGTATTTGGATATTAAGCAAACCATAACTCCTCCTTACAAAGGTAAGACAGTTGTGTCATAGTTATCTGCTGAGATACCTGATGAAGACAGGCACTATTAATGACATTGTCTAACAGAGAGATGACTTACTGTATATAGAGATGCCAGTGTCACCATTGTTCGTGACTGATAACATGAAGATAGAATGCTGCCTCACTGACATATTTCTTGCCTTGTTCATAACATACATGCTAATCACAATGGCTGCTTTCAATATCATCAAGTCAATGGTTGTGTTACCGTATCTGTTTTCATCCTACTGAAAAATGTAACAACTGTTTGTTTGATAAGACACAACAAACAGACCAATATTAATGATATAATGTAGTATCATATTAATGAGATGACCTCTTGTTTTCCTGTTTAGACAACATACAAAACACTCACTAATGCCAGCCAATTAATTTAAGACATCTTTCAATAGGTATGTATTAAGTTGACTTATATAAAAGTCATTTTATGAGATGTACAGGCAGACCAATCTCTGTTTTAACAATTTGACTTGGCAGACTTGAATTAACTACAGCAGTCAGTGATAAATAGGTAATGAGATGAAATCTGCACCTGGTTGGGTGAAACAATTCACCACAGCATTTAACCTGCTATCACTAAAAAGGAACTTATGTAACAGGTTATGTGATAAAACAGACACATTTACAAGTGGTTCCATACTTTCTTGTCCTTCCAAAAGCACCATGTGAGTGTAACACTTCACATATTCTTTCAGTAACAAATTGGGAACACTTGTCTAACATACGAAGGATGCACACCAGATACCAATGCTGGTTACCACCAAAATCATGGACATCTCCGAGAAAATAGTTTTCAACTTCAGTTCCTGGCGCTACGTTCTGTTTCTGCTAAACATTCACGGACTAAACTCTTTGCATGAACAATCCCTGCAAGAATGAAAGAATGATGTTTTTGTGAAAGAAGTGTAAACAACAGAGGGACATCACTTGCTACGAACAGGATACATTGTTACATCTGACAGATATCTTTCCCTTGAAATTGTTAGGTCAAATCTTTGAATGATCTACTTCAGAGAAAAAGAAAAGCAAACGAAACAGCAAAGGGTATCATTTCTTCAAGGTTTCAAAATGAATTTGCAAAATTTGTCATGGCAGGGAAATGTGCAGTAGCTTACTTTGACCAACATCTCAACTTAAGTACTGGTCTGCAACATCTATAGATTTCAGGTATTTCCTTTACTTTACACTTAGACTACGCCGTTCCATTGATTTTACGTAAACGAAATACCTCAATATAAGTCCTTGATATGAGTATGGCTGGCTTGATACTGCATCTTTGATAAGCAAACAGATTTGAGGACCAAAAAAGAAAAGAAAGCACAATAAATCAGATCCCAAGAGAAGACCATTTATATCAATCAGCTTATTCCAAGGAACTTCCAACATTAGCAACATACAATCTCAAGGGGATTTCATGGGGATTTATTCTACAAAAGTAACGTACCTCGCTTCAGTCTCTCCGTGGCCATTCTACTGCCTGCATATGTTGGTCTGATATCACGTCCCATATCTTCGATGACTGCTAAAAGATCTGCATACTTGCTCTGAGGGGCAGAAGCTCTTCCTGCATTGGGAGAAAAACAGGAACAATTTACAAACCTTGAGTGCAAATGGTGCAGAAGCTCACACCTGAACACCATGAAGGTAACATTAACATGTTATCATTACGACAAATCATACGAACCACGAACAGATTATCATTATAACAAATCATAAACATTGTACAACACAATCTGAAGGACTTAACTTGCAGACGCCATAACAAGAAAGACCAAAGGCATTATGGTATCGACTGATTCAATTATGAGTATTTTGAACCTGACATATTGCCTATTGGTGAGGATGCACAATGTGCTTGGTCATTAAAATGTTTCAGTAATTTACTAGGTCAACATTGCAGTGTTACAACAACAGTTGCTACCTCAAGATAATGATTAATAGGTGGGGCTATCATAACTGAACATGCACACCTTCATATATAATGCACACCTTCATATATATATATACTAAATGAGAGAGATATCCAAGGTTCCTGTCAATGGAATTCCGTGTGTATACAGTGTTCAAAGATTGACCATTGTTTGAGTCAAATGGCATGAGCCACCTAGTACAATCTATGCATTTACAATTAAAATAACACTTGCCACTATCCTCTGCATGACAAATATGACATTGGGACAAGCCTTCCTCTATTGTGATAACGTGTTTACAAGGTTTTCACAATTTGACACCTGCTGAACCCAAATGACCTTTGACCTCTGCCACAAATAATTGCCTTTAGGTACTCAAAAGGGCATACCTACATACTACATACATCAAATAAAAAATCTCTGCAAACTCCCCTTCATGAAATATCATATTTACAATGTTTTCACAAGTTATTCAACCTCTGTTGACTTCCAAATGACCTTTGACCTCCACCAAAAACAAGAGGGTCCCCAACACACCACTACATACAGTAGACATACCAAGTACTGTGTGACATCAATCCTCCAAACTACATTGAAATATTGCTTACAAGCACGATGTCACACAAACAGACACATACACCCCATCTTGATTACAAAGCTTACAACTTCATTAAAACCAGTAATAATCATGATATATAGCAGTGTTTGATTCAAATAAATCTTCAATTATAGGAGATAAAAGGGGCTGTATGGCCCAAATGGAACCTTGCACCAAGACATCCACAGAAACACAAATACCCTGTAGATCACTAGTCAACCATCATTACAATCTGTTCAACATTACTGGATGACTTTCCATTTTGTAGGACTTGTGCTTGGAGGCACTACTGACAGAGTATCAATATGACAAACCTTCAAGATTTTACAACAAAATCTATAGGAGGCATTCTGCAGAATTTCAAAAAATGGGCCATAGGTTCAACATGGGACCTTGGATCAGAAATTTTTGAATACCCCAAATGGTCAACGACCTAAGGAACATCATATGTAAGTTTCATTCATAACAATGACAGCATGTTGAAGGAGCACATGGCCCAATTCCCAAGGCATCCACATTTCATACAAATTCATAGCATTTTGTGAGAGGAAAAGCATTTTAATGAATTGTGGACAGACAAACAGATAGACACACACATAGACAGACAGATTGACAGCAACACATAATCACAACAGCTCACATCATGCTAGCTGATATGTGATAATAACCATGGAGCTTAATGCCTTGCATGAAGATTATTATAACTGTAACCATTTAGTCCTAACAAAGATACTACAAGATAAATCCACACTTTTTGCATCCCCCAAAATTTTGTGCCCCAATTTGCCCCAAAGAATACTGATCAGCTAAAGCTACTCCACTAACATAGTGTTAATCTTGAATACCCTCCACATTGTAACTATAGGAAAACAATCACTTGCATGACCTCCACTAAAACAATACAGCACAACTTCTCAATATGGCAGACCTACATACACACACATGCCAACCTGACTCCATATATATTCCTTTACTAATGCAAGTGACCAAAAATGTTTGAATTTTGTTATATGAATAAGTTTTGCAACCCATCCACAGACATATAGAGACAAAGTACATTTGGTTCAACAAGAAAGCAGATGATATTATCACCTACATATACTTTAATGAGGTATCAACTTGATGTAAGTAGAAAGGAAACTGAAACTAACTTATAATTTTGGTGTAACATACCTGCAGTTAAAAATTGATGCTGGGCAGCAGCTGGGGCCTGGACATGAGGTTGGTGGTGGACTGGAGCCATCTGCTGGGCTCTTTGTAGACCGTGGGTCCCTTGCATTGGTGGAAGATTTTGCACTGGAACACCATGGACTAGTATGCTGTTGCGTGGAATGTTACTGTTTGAGCCATGACTGCCAGAAGCCATCACTGACACCTTGAATGATGTAAAAGAAAAAAAAAACAATTACATCAATACACAACAGTGAGAAAAATTGTGGAATAAGTAAAGCCAGTGTTTAGTTCAGGGTGGGGACAAATAATATGAATGAAGAATCCACATAGTTGCAATATATTGGTAACAATTTGGCAAATCATCTACCTTCCTTGGAATGCAGGACTGTCTGAAGAAATCGTTTGAAATGAAGGCATACAGAAAGTCACCAAATGTTCAGGGAAGAAAACAGACTTGAATATGCAGAGATTCTAGTACGGTATGTCTTCACTCTAAAAAGAAATACATCAACCATAATGCTAATGATGGAAGTGCAGTTATTGTGTCGAGACAGGTAAGTCAAGAGACATGTAAATGAATTACATGTCGAGCCATTTCCTTCCCGACCAACTTAATCCTGCCCAAGCACCGTTCTTACTACCTCTCTCGCCTTTCATGGTGGATAAGGACATTAATAATCAACATGATTAAAGCATTATAACACCATGCTCTCAGTACCAATCTGTTGTGACTAAAATATTCAGCCAACAGACAACAATTAAGATGAGTTTCAATTTCCATAACTATAATCACTGATCACTCCCCTGAGTTCCACTGCCATGATTTCAGTGATTTCAGTTGACCACTGTAATGATATGTGAAGAAAGCCAATGGTCTAAATGTGTAAGAAAACCATGTGTATAACTTCAATGTCAATAATCTAAATATACAAAATCATACTCAACATGGTGAAAACCTTTGAAATTTGGTGGTTCCCACAGCAATGTAAAAGATTTTTTATTGAAAGGTACAATACATTTGTGGAGGTTGGAAAAAACACAAGCAAGAAATTTGTATGAACCTGTGACATTCCTGAAGAGTAAATCACATGTTGATAAAAACATAGTACATGTTATTATAATCTTTGAACAGCCATGCCATGATTGTTCAAAAATGATTTCAACCAATGTGTCAAACAATGGTATTATTTAATTCACCAATAAATTTAAATAACAAGAACTGTCACACAACTTTCAATGAATCAATCAGACAACAATAGCCCTTTCTTATGGGTTGCCATAGTCTCCCCCCCCCCCCCTCAACTTAGGAGAGTTGGAAGAAGGAGAGACAGAATTTTGAGAGATGCAGAGGTGTGCTATCATACTCACACAAATATCTTGCTTGCTTGCTTACTTACTTTTTATGATGCAGGGGATCGCTTTCCTTGGGAAGTCTCAATATTACAGAGCAACATTCCATACCCTTGCAATATCAGGATTTCAATATACTCAAACTTCGTAATATACTCCAACTTGGTAATGGGGTCAGGAGGGGGGGAGGGGATGAGCACTAAAGAGTAGAATCATGTGGATTTGCTGTCCAACAGCACACCTGGGCATACTCATAGATACTACATGAGATGCATTATGGATAATGTTGAACTTGTACATTCCCTTCAACTGACTAACAAAAGCTGAAATGGAAGGTCACCCGGTTTGAACTTAAGCACACCTTGCATACTGATGTCTCTTAGAGTGTGTTCCTCTAATGTACAAGACAGTTCGAAGAAATCAGTTGTTAGGAATTACAGAAATTCAACACTTCCAGAGTGGTTCAGATTCTGACTGATGGGTTATTTATTATCCAGTCAACACACCAGAAAATGACAAAAGAGGTTTATAAATCAGTGAGATACTCAACAGTAACATGACCTTGCAAGGTGAACAAGCAAAACATAACTAATACATTGTTTCCACATAACTAAATCATTTACTACAAGATCATGAAAATGACCATGCTAGGTTAGAGAAGAATGATACGCATGTGTTATACCAAACAAGGAAAAATTTCTGTAAATATATTATTCTTAAACAAGATTCAATCAAGGTTATAACATAATATTCAAACAGAATCTATTGGGGAAGCAGATGACTGGTTTGACAGAGTCAACACAGAGAGTAAACCTTAAGATTTATTTTGTCTTTTGAACCATTCTTAAAGGTCCCTCTGCTTCAGACCAGACTGAGCACTAAATATCAAAATATTTCTTTAAGATTCTCATGCATTCAGACTAAAGTTATCTGAAAAACAAAACATATGGTTTTCATACCCGCAGACAATTGTAATGAAATAGCAAATTTATGAAATAGTCATCTCCAGAAAAATAGAGTTTGATATTAACACTACTGTGGAATTCCAAACCTATTGAAGTATTAAAATCAGAGTCTGCAAATGTTGCAGTTCTACGATACCTTCATTTGTCCAACATTTAGAAGACTTTTTCAAATTACATTGACCTGCAATGCTTGAAACAGCTTCTTTTGTACAACCAGTCATTCCTTTAACGTTACAAAAGTTAGTAGAGAAAGTCACAGAGAGGGCTAGATAATATTAATGAAAAGTTACGGGATACAGTAAATAATGTGAAGTGAAGGACTTGACAAACAGAAAAAAATAAACTTGGAAATATGTATGACACACAGTGAATCAAATGTCACTTCAAGTTTAACCATACAGCACATCTCACTATGAGGTTGAAGTTTCCCTTAATATTCAAAATGGATCTATTTCTCAATCCCACCATTACTGTATATATTTTATAGTCTATTTCTGCTTTGTTTTACCAACATTTAAGAAAGATGTGTAGAATATAGTGGAGTTGTTGTCACATTTTTAACCAAAACACAACTTCAAGAAAACGTATAAGATTTCAATTCAGCCAAAGGACTTAAAGGACTGACCTCCTCTCTTCACACCCCCATGCCCCCCCCCCCCCCCCCTCCTCTTGGCGCTTTGCTGAGAAGTTGATATGCAATGACTGTATGGTAAAACCCTAGCTTGATTATTATGGGGTAGATAAGGGATGCAATTAATCCCACAAATTCACAGAAACATGCATCTCCTGTAGATATTGATGAAGACCATAATCATCTACAGGTACCTCCTAATTGACTCAATAATGATCTGATACTCAGGATTATTCCCCACTCTTCCCATCCCCACATGGAACAGAATTGTTATTTGCCAACAAAGAAACTAAATACCAGTGTTAAGCTTGGAGGAATGTTTCATTAGATACAAGATGAATATTATTCTGTGCAATGGAAGGAACCAGCAGAGGAAATGAGAGCAAAACATACTCCAGCAACTTTAGATGTTTTCATCTGTTTATGACTTAAGTTTGCCCTATCATCATTGCTTCTCCTGTAGAGAGAAAGAGAAAGATATTGAATTACCAACATGGTAAAGATTTGTCATGAGAACTGTCAGGCTTTAATATTTCAAAGAAAGATGGCCTGGTCAAAATTAAAAAAGAGGGAGAGAGATTGGAAGTGCTTACGATTAAATCTCCCAGGCGGATCAACAACCAAAGATATCGTGAACAAACCGATATATTTGTTGTCAAAAACATTTAGTCTGCGAGCTAGCGAAGATTTAATTCAGATCCTGAGTACAAAAGGTTTGATTGCATGAATGGAAAGAAGATGGTGTGGGAACACTGGGGGTGGGTTGAATGACCCCCCAAAATATGTTTAAATTACATCTTTGAGTAACATCCAAGAAAAATGGTACAGTCTGGTCAACTTAATGCTACTGATTACAGAAGTGATGTTCTTAAGTGCACGAAATGGTGCAAAAGGCACTTAAGAATGCCCTCAATGGGCGTGGTTTTCACATTTAATTCATACTGTGAGTACGTTGATGAAACTTTGCATGTACATTCTCTGCACATCCCTGCTAATTGGTCTTCAAATTGGTGTAAAAGACACCCGAGCAGGATGTGCTGTTTAAAAAGAATAGATACAAATAGCCTTGTCATTAATTTTCTATCGTTTTCTTCCATTCCATACCAATCTGGAAAATAACATATAGGCCACGTTTCTTTCAGGAGGAATTTCTTAAATAGAGTGACAACTACAGTACAAAGAAGAGTGGTTTATTTTTTTGGCTAAAAAGTTAGTAAAACCAGGCCCTTTGGTAAATGTGTGGCACTTCTTTGCGAATGAAACACCTATGTACAGTAAACACATTTCATTTGGAAATTAGGCCATAATTGGACAAATAGACCATGGTACTGTAACTTGTATAGCTTTGTACAACTATAAGAAGTATAGCCAGTCTTTCAGTGCACTTTTGAAAATGCACAAATAACAGCACTTACTGCTTAAAGAACACCCAAAAAGGGAACATTTTTAGCACATTTAAAGCACATATTGTGTAGGATGATGTAACTTCCCAGGTATATTCCCTACATGCCCTAGATCAGCATTTCCTAAGTCTTCAATTGGTGCAAAAGGTACTTAGGAGCTCCACCAAAGAGGGTGCTATTTTTGCACATTGAAAGCACATACAGTATTGAGTACATCGATGACCCTTTACAAGTAAATTGCTTGTATGCTCATGATCAACATCAGCAACAGATCAGCATTTCTTAAGCTTTCTGAGCACTGCAAAATGCACTTAAGAAGACCTGAAAATGGTGCTTTTTTCCACATTTCACAGAAATATTGAAATGTACAGGTAGACTACAAACTACTGCATAATCCCCATTAAATCACACTCTCAACTTTTCCGCCGTCACAAAGAGCCCATATAATTTATTTACACAACCTAGCACCTTTTCTATCGTTCCAATGCGGGTACATGCACGTCTAGGAATGTGGGGGAAAAAAGGAAATTGAACGACAGAAATTCACAGAAGTTACCAATTTCAAATAAACTTTCCAAAATATTTGGCAGAAAAAAGTAAAATTAATGAAATGTACATGGTTTACAGTTTTAAGTTTCCTGTATAAACTTTAAAATCCATACATCAAAGAAACTATTGTAACACTTTGCAAGCGTAACATGGAATTCCACCCCAGCAGACCAGCTGCAGCTGACCAAAACACCTGATTGAATCAACTGAGCATTACCCATGAGAGCTAGCACTGACTACAGTTTACCTAGCTCTCGAAAACTCAAGGAGGGTAAGTTACTAACGTTAATGCTACTGTTACCTCAACCAAGCAGTCTTTCCACATATTCAATCTTAAATCTCAATATTTTAAACCTCTGGGATTGAAAAAACTGTAGAATGCATTTGACTGTTCTGTTTATTAAGTAATGTGAATTCTTAACTTACAAATGGTCGGCTGTTCTTTGACAGGCGATGAAATATGTACGTAATCTCCAAGGTGCTTAGGCTATTCCCTATACATCATCTAGCTATGTTATGATATAATTATTGTAACTTTTCGGGAGGCTTTGAGCGATCTTTTGTATTTTTTCAAACGAGACCTTTCTGTACATTTTAACTTAAAATATGCATGTAATTAAGTTTGGCTTTCAAGAAATATTAAACATTTTGTGAAGCATTTAAGTTTTGAAGCAATATGATTTCTTTTGATCAAACCTTCGTTACACTGAAGTGGTTTTCATCCTCACACTACACTGTGTATATGGATTTCTATATGTCCGTGTGCTTTTGTACATGTGCAGGGTAATTCTCACATGTACAGTAGTAACTTGCAATTGCCATTTATGTTTGAAATGGGAAAGTTGAAAACGGAAAAACACAGAATGTGAGAAGTGGAAAACAGAATTTTGTGCTTTTGTACACGTGCAGGCTAATTCTCACATGTAGTAACTTGCAACTGCCATTTTTGTTTGAAACGGGAAAGTTGAAAACAGAAAAACACAGAATGTGAGAAGTGGAAAACGGAATTTGACATTTTGAAAAGCGGAAAACTGAGGTACTACACATAGCTAATCAGAAAGGCCGCGGCAATCGCCTTTTGTGTCTGAATATTTAATGCATACCACCTGACATCCACTTTGCACTTCCGCTTAAAGCAAAAGTGCAAAACCAATTTTTCTAACTTCTGCACATGGAACTTAAATTCTACCTTCAAGTTTCTGTGGCACGTCTAAAGGCAAATATTGTGTACATCTACAACACTCGAAAATGAAAATTGGGGGTAAGCAGTTGGACACTTTCCAAGGTTTGCACTACAATTAACACCCATAAAGGTCTTTTCAAGTACGATACAGATCCTTTGGAATTAAGTCTGCCCCAGGCATCTTCCCACAGTAGACAGAGAATTTGCTGAAAGGTACTCCACACAGTTGCGTTCTTGTATGACATCCTGGTAACAGGGGCAACAAGAAGAAGCATCTAAGTAACCTGGCATCAGTTATGGAAAGACTGAGTAACCATGGACTCAAATTGAAGTGGGAAAAATGTGTATTTGAGGTTCCAGGGGTGGTGTACCTAGGGAGGAAAATAAGTGCTAATGACGTAAGTCCAACACAGGACAAAGTAATAGCAATTTTTCTAATGGAATGTATTCATCAAGATCAACCCCCAATGAGTGCCCGGGATATTAAAACAAGGACGAATCAAGACTGTTTTGTCTCATGTCAAACATTGCATTGGAACTGGTAACTTTTATGAACCATCTGACATTTCAGACGATGCTTTACAAGATGAGTTAAAAGTATTCCAGAGGCAACAAACCAAATAAAGTGTTCAAAATGGTTGCATCTTGCGGGGTTCGAGGATTGTAGCGCCACCACAAGGTAGGACCAAAATTCTAAAGGAGCTACATGACGACCACCCTGACATTTCTGTAATGAAGGAATTAGTGGATGTGATACAAGGTGGCCAAGTTTGTATAAGGATATCCAACAATGTGTACAATCCTGCCACAACAGTCAGATGACTGGTTGTATGCCAGCAGAAACACCACTGAAAATGTGGGAATGGCCAGATAAGGCATGGTTCCCCTTACAAATTGACTTTTCCAGACTGTTCTTGGGAAAAATGTTGTTGATTGTTATAGATGCGTACACCAAGTGGCTCGAAGTGGAAATCATGAACAGCATAACATCTGAAGCAACAATTGAGAAACTGCGTAAAAGGTAACTGCGTCAAATGTTTGCTTGTTTTGGTCTTCCAGTAACAATTGTATCAGATAATGGGGCTGCTTTCACTAGTGCAACTTAAAGAGTTCACCAAAAGGAACTCCACCAGACACATCACAACAGCACCCTTCAAACAAGCATCAAATGGTCAGACAGAGAGGGCAGTGCAAACTGTGAACAACTGGCATTACAAAAATGTACGATGGTTCACTGGAGACAAGATTATCAAGAATTTTGTTTAATTACAGAAACTCTACAAATACCACACAGGGATTATTCCATCAAACCTTAAGTTTCAAAGAAAACTTCAGGTTCCACTTAGTTTGGTTTATCCTAACACTAATGAGAGGGTTCAGGCTAGGCAGGAACAGAAAGCATTCCATGATGTGCACGCTAAGGACAGGAGTTTTGAGAAAGGGGAGGAAGAACTTGTTCACAATTTCCTGAGGGGTTCAATGTGGATCCCAGGGAAAGTACTGGATGTCATCAGTGACAAATTGTATTTAGTGTTACTATCTGATGGAAGTGAAGTGCAGAAGTACATTGAACAAATGCATTCTCGTTTCTCTGTAAGTGAAGAGCAGGTGGAATCTCCATATGATGAGTAGCTGAACTTTGAAAAAGGCACTGAAAGTAATGTTGAAGAAGTTACTGACTCTAAATCAGCAAAAGAAGATATCTATTGAGAAGTCAGAAGTAGTTGAAACACATGCAGCTGAAAAGATAGTCAAACCAGCTGCAGATTCCAATTTGTTTCCACCTGTGCTTTGACGCTCAGAAAGGTTGCATAGACAGAAAAAAATTTGGACTTGTTAAAGGTCTAGAGATAGTTTTGTTTTCTCATAAGCTAGTTTAAGTTGAATACATTCCTTGAGGGGAGATATCATATGGCTGAACCGAGTTGCATACAGTGTGATGTTGCGTTTGTTAATTTCATATTGTTCAAGCAGAAAACACATGCATGTTTTGCTTTCTTCTTGTCCACTGCACACTGCATTGTCTGTCTTCTTTCCATCACTCAGTTACCACAGAAATTACCAGTACATGGATGAGGCCGGAATCAACTGTAGCATGTTTGCTTTAAATCGTGCATGATGAAACAAATTCTCATCTTTCTCTACAGGCATTCAATAGGCGTTGAGAATTTCACCACCTTTCCGTTTACTCGCCCAGCAATAAATGTCAGCTCCTTAACCAGAGCAATCTCTATATCAGACAGGTTTGTCAGAGATGTTGAGCACAAACTTTGAATATGTTCCTGTTTCTCTAGGAAGTGATCGGGTTTTTAAATGGCTACGTTCATTGTAGTTGGTGCAACATTTACTTATGCTTTCTCAGCTTCAAAAGGGCAAACAAGCCTCTTTTTTTAATCTGTTTTTAGATATGGTAAAAGATGAGAGAACTTTGCATGTTTAAAAGAGTAAATAATGACCTGCCCTTTCTTGGGGATTTGGTGGCCCTAAAAACATTTTTATGGCGGTGCTCTACCTCTGTCTTTGGAATGCCTTTAAATGGCCTTTATTCTGCCTCTGTATGTTCTTTAAATGTGCCAAAATTACCGCCATTTGGGGACTCTCTTGGGTGCATTTCACACTAATCTGAACAATTAAGAAATGCTGATCTATTATCAGGGGCATGTTAAGAATGTATCTGTGAAGTTTCATTGATGTACTCCATATGTGCTTTAAATATGCAAAAAACAGCACCCTCCTTGGTGGAGCTCTTAAGTGCCTTTTGCACAATTGAACACTTACGAAATGCTGATCTATTAAAAGGGGCATGTAAGGAGTGTATCTGTGACGTTTCATCTACATACTCAATATGCGCTTTAAATGTGCCAAAAACAGCGTCCTCTGTTGGGTGTTCTTAAAACAGTATGTGACGTTATTTCTGTGTTTTCAAACGAACACTGAAAGACTGGCTATAATTCTAATTGTTGTACAAAGCTACACAAATTACTGTACCATGGACTATTTGTCCAATTACAGCCTAATTTCCAAATGAAATATGTATACAAGGGTGTTTCATTGTGGGTATTCCCAAAGAAGCGTTACACATTTACCAAAGGGCCTGGTTCCAATAACTTTTTACCCCTCCAAAAAATAAAATTATCACTTTACTTAAAGAGGCTCATTGAACTGTTTTGTGAAATTCACTCATTTTTTCTAAACCGGTCAAGTTTCCTTCACATACTAATGACAAACAGTCAAACTAAAAGGATCCCAAAGTTTTACATACGTTGGAACACTAATGAGTGAGTAACCAACGATTAAATTTGGTTTTTGAAACTTTGTGACCAGACATTTTCACATGAGTACATTCACATGCACACATTCAGAGCAAGTAACGGTCAAAAATTCGAAAAAAATTGAGAGTTTTCATACACTATTGGATGTGAAACTTGATTAATTATGCTAATTGTGAGTATTGTCATGTGTTTGTATACTTCAAAATCACCGCAATCTTTACTGATATCAACTCAATGAGCCCCTTTAATGAAATTCCTCCTGAAAGAAACGTGGCCTGTATGTTATTTTCTAGATTGGTATCGAATGGAAGAAAATGATAAAAAATTAGCAACAAGGCTAAATATTTTTTAACTTATTTATTTTTTTTCAAATAGAACATCTTGCTGTAGGTGCCTTTTGCATCTATTTGAACATTTTAGGCTGGCTGATCTGTTATCAGGGGCATCTAAGGAATGTATCTGCAACTTTCCATCAATGTACTCAATATGTGCTTTAAATGTGTCAAAAACAGTGCCCTCTTTCAGGGTGTTCTTCAGTGCCTTTTGAACAAAATTCAACACTTAATAATTGCTGATCTGTTATTAGGGGCATGCAAAGAATGTACTTGTAAAGTTTCATTGATCTGATTAATATGTGCTTTAAATGTACCACAACAGTGCTCTAATTTGGGTGTTTTTAAGAGCCTTTTGCACCAATTTGAGCACTTGAGAATTGCTGATCTGTTATCAGGG
Organism: Stichopus chloronotus; assembly: GCA_021234535.1. Taxonomy (NCBI): domain Eukaryota; kingdom Metazoa; phylum Echinodermata; class Holothuroidea; order Aspidochirotida; family Stichopodidae; genus Stichopus; species Stichopus chloronotus. Next base: position 14,818,141 of record CM037841.1, on the reverse strand, counting down.
GCATGCAAAGAATGTACTTGCAAAGTTTCATTAATGTACTCAATATGTGCCAAAAACAACGGACTCTTTGGGTGTTCTTAAATGCCTTTTGCACCAAATTCAATACTTAACAATTGCTGATCTGTTATCGGGGGCATACAGAGAATGTACAAGCAAAGTTTCATCGATGTACTCAATATGTGATTTAAATGTGAAAACCATGCCCATTGTGGATGTTGTTAAGTGCCTTTTGCACCATTTCGTGCATCAAATCTGTAAACAGTAGCATTAAATTGATCAGACTGCACTATTTTCTTGGATGTACTCAAAGATGTAATTTAAACATATTTTGGGGGATCATTCAATCCTTCCCCATCCCCAGATGCACCACTTTCAAAACTTAAGAATGTCTATTTAAATGTTCCCACACCAACCCCTTCCATTTATGAAATCAAACCTTTTGTACTTGAAATGTGAATTAAATCTTCGCTAGCTCCCGCACTAATTGCTTTCATGACCAAGTTTTGCAATGCTAGATTAGCAGTCTTCAAACCTATGTGGTTGACTTCTGTACTCTCATCATTTGTCTTACTATATTATTAAAAGGAAAATGCATCTACTTTCTTCAGCAACAATATATTCAAGTCAAATACAAAGTTATGACCTTTTCCTCTGATGGTTTTCACTTTCTGGAAGACGTTCACTTTTGTTCCTGAAGATGGTCGGCATTACGTACTCTCCTCCCAGCTTGTGTAAACCATACTTAAAATGGCAACTACATAGTCTGGAATGGACTTTCGGCCTAGCCTCATCGGATCTAGAGAGGACAGTAAACAATAGACAATTCAAATATGATAATGCAGCAGTAAAACAGTATATTTAGACCAAGAACTTTGTTTTCCTTTCATTTTTCACTCCTATATGGTTGATGTGCAAGATTAATTCATGATGCACATTGCCGTGAAATGACTTTGGGAGAATTCTGCTTGACCTTTCTATCCATTTCTTTTTACTTGTAAAACTAATGTTAGCAAGACAGGGATGGAGTGTGTATAAGAGATGTATCTAATAAACACACTCCATTTCTCATTTGCTAACAATGTGGATCAACAGTAGTTTTTCAATTAAAAAAGAATATTAGATGCTTAATGTTACTTTTATTAATGCAGCAGAAGATGTGAGGCAGCCTAGCGTTGGGAATGCAAGCAAATATGTTATACATGTATGGTACAGTATCTTACAACACCCTAACATGCTCTTTTTATCTCTCCAACTATTCTTTGAAGTTGTCTTTACAAGATGCTTGAAGTTTGTGCCACAATCATTATAAAAATGTCGTCGCTAATGCACATATACAGTTGTGTAATTTAAGACACATGCAGCTATTCATGGTTTATTTCCTTACTTTCAATTAGTTACAGTCTGGGAAGGACAGTAAATTGTGCAGTACCTCGCTTATTCCTCTAACTTTTTACATCTGAGAATTAACAGTACTCTCATAGATTAACACAATGATTGACTAGCTATAGCACACCACCATATAGATTACTACCACATAATTGCTACATATCTTACCTGCTCAGAGCTATCCACTTTGCATATGACGATTTGTGGGTCTCTTCACTCGGAAACCGATAAAATTTGCAATGGTGGCTCTCATTCGTGTGGTTACAACCAGCGGCAAAGCAACTAACCATATTGAATGATATGGATGCTTTGAGCATAGAATCAATGGTATAACAGGAACAGCAGAGGCAACTCAGTTCGATGATAATATGATGAATCTCATCACTATGGAAATCAATGGGACCAGGGCACTGTGTTATGTGATGACATACTTGATACCTTATACTGTACAAGTGCAAAACAACATACATGTCATGTTAGCAAATGCTGGGTGGACTTTTATGTGGAATGAGTTAGGTCCCTATGAGAGAAAGCAATGGTATGCATACTTTGACAAATCAAACACGTAGTCTATGAACAACCTATGGCGTACGTCTGCACTCTGCTTGTGTGGCAGTGTCTTTGAATCAGCACTGAGAAGGCTATCAAAACTGAGGCACATTAAAACTTGTCAAACTGTAACAGTGCCACAGTCCTAACACAGTAGTGTACCATCTACCATAATATTTATTGTATTTCAACTAACTGTAAATGATGTACAGTAAATGAGAAGAATATTGATAACATAACACTACTGACAGAAATTAACTTGAAAGACCTATCAATATAGTTGTGTACAAGGTTTTCAATTCAGTCATAGTTTCAAGATTGTTTAAAAATTCCACCTCAGAACATTGTCACATGTGCTACAAGACTGCCATTGCCAAACATTGAAAGGCCACCCATTTACATCAAATACAAATTCAAATGTTAAACCAGAAAGCTTAAGGACTTTGTGACTCCTTGCCAATATTTGTGAAACATAAAGGACAACCAACACACCAATTTTTAGGTTCAGTCAAAACTTTTTCAATCAAACTTTTCTTGAGATACATGGTTTACATGTCTACATGGTTTTAAAGTATGACTTTTGCTGACTTCATGTGACCTTTGACCTCCCCAAAACATGACAGATAGATCATCCACTCATCAAGAGCAACAAATGTTAAGCAACAAATGTTTACAGTATGAAGTTCAAGCAACATTCAGCTGAGGTTATCTGACTTTAATCTCTGGTGAATTCAAATGACCATGAGACACCTCCATGAAAATCACTAGCAACCATCTACTCAAAATAGACAACATTCAAATCACGTTTGATGTTTCAGCATCTTTCCCTTATTGAGATATCAAGGTTTTCAGACTATGACCTCTACTGACCTCACATGACCTTTGACCTCTCCCAAATGTGGCAGAGGCCATCCACTTATCAAGTGTTACCAATGATTATAGTTTGAAGTTCTGGAGCAACTTTCATTTACTGAGATATCTTCCTTCAGGCATTCAGATTCTCCTCTGGTGGCCTTGACTGACCTTTGACCTATCTGAAAAAGTAGGGATCATCTACTTACAATGGAAAACCTACATACCAGGTTTGAAGTTCACTCAACTTTCCCTCATTGAGATACCATGTTTATTAGGTTTTCAAATTATGACCTCTACAGACTTCATGTCACCTTTCACCTCCAAAAACTTGGCAGAGATCATCAACTGGATATCTTCCTTAATATGATTTTAAGACTTTCTGGTAACCTCAAATGATGACCTACCTGAACAAAAATAGGGATCATCTACTTACAATGGACTACCTACACACCAACCTTGAGATACTATGTTTACAAGCGAAGGTGTCACACACACACATAGACTCACATACCCGTTTACGCCGCCGATTGGGGGCATGAAGTTTTCCTCACATAATCGGGAATGTCTCCACTTTTCAGATGATATCAACAGTGTACTGGTATTTAGCCTTGAATGTATCCCTGATTCACGTCAGAAACAGGAATGTGTGTATGTTTTGTCACACACACACACCCCTATACACAGGTATACATCCAGAAAATAGGTAATTGGGGAAAAAGTCAGATTGACCTATAAAGTTGCCGGGCATATCTGCTACCCCAGTTTGCATTACAATGTTAAAATATCCTAAAAATGGGGATATCCCTGTTTTTTGGCATATCCCCAGTTACACTCTAAATCCTTCAAACATTGTGATTTGTCAATAGTTGAGCAAACTAGCCTGATTGGACTCGTTGGAGTGCATTTTCCTAAGCAGTAGCGGTATATCGATATTATCGATAATATGTACATCCCGTTTTCAGGTATATTATAGATATCCACCTTGGAACTATATCGATATATAGAAAATACTATAATATAGAAAAATATCGATAATATAGACTGCTACATCTATAACTATATATCGTTACTTCTATATTCATGGAAACCCTGTTTCAAGATTTACCACAAAGTTCACGCTAAGTCAGTCAAAGCACATCCAGATAATTAATTTCTGTGTCAAACTGTCCAGTTTCACGCTGTCTATAACAGCTGTTGTGTAGTGAATGACTGGGGTATGCGTATTCACAGCACTGATTGGATATACTCTGGAAAAGCCCCACCTCTGATCCTGTAACTCGCCTTGTACGACACAGACCCTTCCCGCATGATGTAACGTACACACATTTTACTCACTGAAAACCTGTATTTTCATTGCACCGATATTTATCTACGAGACTATATTTACAGAAAAAGTCTATATTTATCGTTTTATGCACGTCCCCCAATAGTCCAGTGCATCGAGCGACCTGCAGTAAAAGCCACATAAACCCTTCCCGCATGTAAACGACGCACACATTCCACTCACAGAGAACCTATATTTTCATTACACAAATATTTATTTGCGAGACTATATTTACCGAAAAAGTCTGTATATCGTTTTAAAGGGGCTCATTGAGTTGATATCAGTAAAGATTGCGGTGATTTTGAAATATACAAACACACGACAATACTCACAATTAGCAAAATTAATCAAGTTTCACATCCAATAGTTATATTAAAACTGTCCATTTTTTTGAATTTTTGACCAGTTACTTGCTCTGATTGTGTGCATGTGAATGTACTAATGTGAAAATGTCTGGTCACAAAGTTTCAAAAACCAAATTTAATCATTGGTTACTCACTCACTAATGTTCCAACATATGTAAAACTTTGGGATCCTTTTAATATGACTGTTTGTCATTAGTATATGATGGAAACTTGACCGGTTTACAAAAATTGAGTGAATTTCACAAAACAACTCAATGAGCCTCTTTAACACACCGCCCAGTAGTACAGCATCCTGCACGACCCGCAGTTACAAGCCACACAAATCCCGCATAAAATCACACATTTCACTCCCCCAAAACCTATATTTTCATTGCCCCGATATTTATCCACAGACTATATTTACAGAAAAGTCTATATTTTATCGTTTTACAACACGATGCGCGGCACTAGAAAATCCGTATTTTCATCGCGCCGATTTTTATCGACGAGACTGTATTATAGAAAAGCTTCTATTTTATCGTGTTTGATACACTGCGATAATAGGGAGAAACTACTCTAATGTCTGTATATTTATGGGTACGTGTATTTTCACTGCGCCGATATTTATCGGCGAGACTTATATTATAGAAAAGTCTGTATTTTATCGTGTTTGATAAACGGCGATAATACAGAGAAACTACTATAGTATCTGTAGTCATGCAATTGCACGTGGTCAGTACTGAAGGCAAGCGGCGGCCTGCTCACATCCATATATGGCTCTTGCCCCAGCTTTCCCCGCCCACAACACCTGTTGGTAGCTCGCGATGAGCGATCTGATTGGACAGTCGGTTTCCAAAACAACACACCAGTGTATGAGAATATCTAGTATCTCACCAAAATACCCCTTGCGTAGCACGATGAGCATACGATGCATAGCAGTTTTTTTTTTTACCGAATGCACAAGGTGCTGCTGTTGAAAGACAATAATAGCTGCCACTTTTGTTTTCATATGGTAGTTACGGAGCGTAGGTTCACAAGTTACACTATTCAGGTAAGGCGTTCGGGATAGGGGTAAAAACGGGTTCAAGTAGGCAAACATACACCTCAAACAATTCACATGGGGAAAGGAACATTTGAGAATACGAGGATGGGGTGAAAATTAAGTAGAAAAAAATAAGTTTCAATACTAAGGTGGGTCGGTATTCCGAAATAAAAATATCGATATACCGACTTCAAGATACCGATAATACCGGTAATATTGATATTTTTAGTGGAACAGGTACACACATTAAATGTGCTTTAAATGGTATACGTTATGTAGGACTTGAGTATGAATGATCGAGAGCTACTGTAAATGTACTGTATTAATCGTAATCTTTGGTTGTCTTGTGCTGTTTTCTGTTTGTTTGCTTGTTTTTTTTTATAGTAATCATAAATACTTGTCAACTCCGAGTCAAAATTGTGGACAGCCCCCCTGTCTGATTTTCTGCGTAACAAAGTGGGATATCCCACTTTTCACTTCTCAGATTCCTCCAGTTTTATCTTTCCAATTTCTGTGACTTTCCGTTTCAGACATAAACGGCAGTTGTACGTCTCTGCGATCTTTCGTTACTCTTGTTAGAATTGCCCGCGTGTGTATTAATAGCCATTTAATGAGCATTTTAGTGTTAGGCCGAAAACCACTTCACCAGGGTAACGAAATTTTGATCAAAAGAAATCATTCGATATTACTTCAAAACTTAAGTGCTTCACGAAATGTTGCATATTCCATGTAAACCAAACTATATTACATGTATTGTTAACCTTTAAATGTACCAAAAGACTTTTATTAAAAATGTACGTAAGATCACGCAAAGCCTTCTATAAATTTACGCTAATTATATCCTAACATAGTTAGGTATGTTGCGAATAGCCTATCCACCTCGGAAATGTGTACGTATTTCATTCCCTGTGAAAAAACAGCGCACTGTTTGTTAGTTACAGAGTTAATGTTATTTAAAGAAACGTATAAATATATCCTACTGTTTTCAATATTGAGATTCAATCTTGCATTTGTAGAAAAGGAGAACTTCGATAAGTGTGATATATTGTGGCGCTACTGTAGCAAATATGTTTGCTTACGAAGTTACCTCCTCTTCTTAGCGGGCTAATAATACCGTAGTCAGTGCACGCGGTCATGGGGAATGCACGGTTGATTCGAACAGGTGTTTTGGCCAGCGGCAGCTGGTCTGCTGGGGTCGACTTGCGTACTACGTACATACTGTAGTGTTATAAGTAGAAGTTTGCGGCTTTGATAACGATTGTAAAATTTATAAGGAAACTTAAAACAGCTGTAAACCATGTGCTTTTCATCAATAAACTTTTTTAATCAAAATGTATAGTTTCAGAAACTTGTCCAAAATTGGTAAATTCTGTTTCTGTAGTAAAATTCGATTCGGTTTTTTTCTCGATCACGCAACATTGGTGGCCCTAAAACTGGCTATTGTTTTCTTCAAATTCACGTGATTGATAGAATACGGTACCCAATCTGAGTGGCAAGCACAAAAGAAAAGGACGGAGGCGCTATCACAAACTTATTACTAAAGTCGCAAATGTCTAACAGCACCTGGCTGTGCACATCTAGGCAAGATATACATTGATGCCTTGCTCCAGATTTTCTTCGTATTTGACGTATAAAAGAAGTAATTTAACTGAACTAAGTAGCCCCTTGTCTTTGACATTGGAGAATACCTCACATCACTGTACAAGCTAACGTTTTCAGAAAATTGCCAGCTAACTATCCCCCACTAATCTGAAACTACGCCTAAACGGATGAAAAGCCCGATTCCTGAGTGAGATAACTTGCAATTGGCCCTTACACGTACTACTAAGTAGTACTATATACTCTACGCAAACTTGGAAATAAGGGGTTTCACCGAACTGGTTGTTTGCCTCAGTACAGCTGAACTCGCCTGTCACTCTGTCAGTATTCATCAACAAGCTTCAGTTTGCCCTGTAAATATCTCTACATATCTAAAATACCGACCGATATTTTATTGATACGAACAAAATGTTCAACAGAAAAAAAACTAACAATTTCACTCCACAACCGTTTTTATAATGCAGTGATCCAGCCCTATTTACTTGGTTCTATCTTTTGTACATTGTGACATAGTTGTTGCAGAAACTGAAACTTTCTATAGGGATGAAAAATTGTGATGGTTGTCCCGCGCAAATTGCCACGTGACAACGTGTGTTGCTAACGTTCGTACTCCGCGCTGTCTGAACTTGCTGCTTTGAACCCTGTACACTGTGTGTGTACTTGACACTGTAACCCTTGTACCTAACGTCGACAACAGCTTCTGCAGGGTCAAAGTGCATGTATACACGTGTGCAGCGATCGGAGTGCATGTATACATGTGCGTAGCGACTGCTATTAGGGCCGCTTTTGTTATGGAGGTCAGAGACACAAGTTGAACGTAAGTGTCCTTGTAACATGAGACGGAGGGTTATCAATCTGTGCCATTTAGTCGATACTTAGTCACTGCTACTGACTGTCGATATCAACAGTTGACCCGGTATACTACTATGTTACTGTGTAGTGTAATATCGATATTTTAGATATTTCTTCTATATATTGACTTTACTATATGTCGATATAGTTGAAACCGCATATCGACGGTATGGGTATTGTGGGAATATCGACTAGTACCGGTAATATCGATATACCGCCACTGCTTATTCAATACACCTTGTGTCAGTCAAACTGCTCTTTTTTTGAAGTATCGTAAAACATGTGTTAAGCCCACAATTTGGGTCAATATGTGCAGTAGCACATTGTGTGTACCTGTTCTGCAAAATTATTGATAATATCGATATTATGTATATTTTGTTGCCGATATATCGATATTTTCTTTTTGGAATAACGCTACTGCTTACATTTTACCAAACACAGGATGATTAACTCTGTGGAATGATTGACAGTTTCAACGGCCTTCAGAAGTGACGACACATTTGAGTGGAAAAGGAGTGCAATATGGAGAATTATTGCCCCAAGCAGGCTAGTTTGCTCATTTAACTATTGATGTTTTACCAATCACAACACTTCTTACACATGAATTGGCAAGTGACTAAACACTGGTCTTCACTTGCGTAGCAACCAGTTTGCCCTGTAGCTTACGCTTGGATAGTAAGGTATTAATAGTCAGCCCCGCAAACTGCCCGACAACCAACAAAATGACGTGCGGAACGCTTGCCTTGCAAATGGCAAAACTTACTAATAGCTCGGTCTAAGAGTGATTTAATGAATACGTTGGAGGTTGCAGGTGTGTAAATTGTGCTAATACATCAAACGATGTGATATAGAGGGTTAAGGAATGTTTGTAGTCAGTGTAAGGATGTATAATGGGGTGACCGTCGAACGCACTATAAAGGAAATTTATCATTCCAAGTTTGTGAGAGTTCCACCTACAAAAGCCAGAAAGTTTTCTTATGAATTAGTATTGTCTTCAATGAATATGAATTACTTGCAACGAAAAATTGTGTCACCAAAGGTAAAATTATTCAGCATTCATTACAACAACCCACATAAAGTTAACTTTCCCCAAGGTGCCCTTTGAGTGCGCCTGCCATTGACTTTGTGTGGAAATGACAAAAAATGGTGACATGCTTCACTATTTCAATTTAAATAACCTAAGCTTTCACAAGTCGTGACTTCTTAACGTTAGGTTCTTAAGGCTTAGAGGCGCGTTCGACAGGCCCACTCAGTCTTTCAGTTTCAATAAAAATAGGCCGAGTTTTGTATACCGTTATAATGAGTGTCATGCCATGTACATATATTACATATAGCCTAGGGCATAGCCTAAGTTAGTAGTACTACGTGGAGGATGCCTGTGACTGACACCAGGGCTCTACCGTTACACATGAATGGGCTCTAATTTAGAATCAGTGACCACCATATAAGGTTATTGATGATAGTTAGGATTAAGTACTTGATGAGAGTAAACCAAGTTGAAGGTGTAAAAAGCTGTTTAGGGCTAGCTTTAACCTAAATAACCACCAATCATGGTTGCAATTGAGAGTTCGGGGTGGAGAGTTAGCTTGGTGGTTAGAGTGTCCGGCTTGTAATCAAAGGGTCCCCAGATCAAATCCCGGTGGAACCACTTGGAAAATTTCTTGGGATTCAAATTTGACTTGTTCAGTAAAGCTGTTTACAGTGGTGATGAGGGGTTTATTTGGGTTCCTGTTGTCCGATTTAGGTCTTGTCCTCTTCAGGTTCCTTGGCACAGCTGATGGGATGCTGAACTGAGCAGGTTCTCCACCCCTCCCAGCCTTTGGGAAAGTGGTTAAAGACTGGGATACACTCTTGTCTGTCAGATGGAGTTGTTAAATGGTGGTCCTGGGAGCTGGTTTGGGTTTGCATTGGCGAATGTCTGGTTTCACCCCTGCCTCGATATCCTCTGGACACTTATCGAAAAGAGTAGGCGAATCTCGTCAGTGTTCATCCACGATCAACATGGTATAGGGTCCTTGATGAGTTCATACGGGGGGGGGGGGGGGGGGTGTGTGTCTGGATTACAGGGCATCTTATGGAATATGGGGCTATTGCCCTCCTTTGCCCTTAAACTTGTTATGTTATGTTAAGTTTAGGGTGAAATTAGGCAAGAACAAGGATTTTAGCAAGAATACGTCACTTCCGGTTAGATTCTACATTTGTACCCATGAATGGAATGTCCAGCTAAGTTTCAATGGGCTGGCACTGCCAAATTGTTACTAGGCCTAGGTATTAGCCTAACGTAAGTTGTAGTCTAGAGTAGCCTGACCGAAGTGGAAATAAAATAAATTTGGGTTTAGAGGAACAGGTTAAGGCTAGCCTATGCCTATATTCCTGACGTTGAAGTAATTAAGTTATTTTTAGGTTTGGCTTAGCCTAAAACTCTGCCTATCCTAACAAGTAAAATATAATTAAGAGTTTAAGACAATAAGAGTAACATTAGGCTAGCACTAAGCTATGGACCCAAACGGTACCAACTCAAGAACCGCACATTCCCTTAAATCAAATTTGTGATTTTTGTCACTAAATCAAACACAACTACCTTATGAATCGTTACTAAACGATGAGATGAGAAAAACCAAGGCTTTTCAATTTATCCAGTTCCTCTCAATCTCACTTCTCAGGCACACTCCAGACCGGGCTGACTTGTTAGTTTAACTTTAATGCACAGAATTAGAAATGAATACGTACGCGCATTTATTTCTGTGTTACACTTACACTACAGTATGATTGTGTTGATAAATAACATAGCGTCGCGTTTTGGGGATATGGAACGCCAAAAGGGAAATCGAATCGGTAGCGGCGTACCGATGAGTAGGGTTAGGGCTTTTGAACCAACACCATCGCCAGGTTTTTCATACTTCGGGTGCACAGCGCTTTCATACTTACCGAACGTCTGAAAACATGTGACGTCAGATATTTACATATTAAAAGGTAATTTTTAATGTAATTTTAAAATGTGCATTTGTTTACTATCCTTTGTTTACGTATAACCTGATTGGTCAACGAAGCACATGAAATCACGGACACCGGAACCTGCCTAGCAGTGTAAAGTATAACCGCAGTATGAGCGAGTTGCTGTCAGCGTAGTATGAAAAACCTGGCGATAGTGTTGGTTCAAAAGCCCTAACCGATGAGTAGCGATGTGAAATGAAACAGTAGTCACGTGAAACCAAGTAGTAGAAGTAGTAACCAATTAAACTGAAATAGCAGCCATGTAAAATGAAACGGTAGCTATGTAAAATAAAATAGTAGCGATGTAAAATGCATTGCTATTTCATTTACATGGCTACTGTTTCATTGTACCGTGGCTACTACTCCGTTATACATCGCTGCTACTTCGTTTTACATCTCTACTTCTTCATTTTAATTGGCTACGACTTCATTTTACATGGCTACTACCTCATTTCAAATCGCTGCTACGTCAGTGTACGCCGCTACCACTAAAAATCACACCGATGTTGATTCATTTTTGCCCTTTTGGCGTTCCATAGGGGGGACAAAGCATGAAATTCGTTCAATACCTGCAAATGTAGTTCCTAATTGCTCATGCAGACTAAACTAGCAAAACATGTACAGTGTGCATGCAATTCTCACTTCAAGTATTTGAAGCACATAGGCACTGATCTAATGGTAGGCCTCACCTTATAAAAACATAGACTGCGCTGCCAAAAATCAGGAAAATTTCCTCCAAAATGGCAGCCGACTATGCAGACAAAATCATCACCGCTAAACTCGTTCTTCCAACCTAGAGTCTTCCCACTCACTTCATAAGCATTTTCTTTGGCACCTTCCATGTTAAGTGAAAAAAGTATAAATCCAACACTTTACATAGAGGAATTACAAAGACAAGACATAATTCTTTCACACTGTATCTTCATATATGTGGTGTAATATGTATAACGTGGTGCAGTAGTGACAAGTTCCCGAGAATGGTAATCCATTTTAGTTTTTATTCGGCACTTGCTGATATCACCAATAACACAGTTTGATGATGTAATCAATTATTTGATAATATATCTTATTACTGATGATATCATCAACTATTTCATGGTATCTACAATCCATTTAATGATGTCTTAAATTGATCGATGATGTCGTTAAATATGTGATGATATCAACAATTCAGTTGATGATATTAATCACCAATTATTTGTTGTTGTCAACAATTACTTTAACGATATCATTAGATTAATTAACGATGTGTTCTGTCTGATATCACTAATTAAATTGAATCACCAATGTCAACAAATCAACGGTAACCGTCTAATAATGGGTATGTTGAGTGCAATCTGCTATGCATCTAACACATCTACACAGTTATTCCTTGTTACATTGGTTGATAACACAAGTCCAGATCAAGTTATCAACACTGTATACGGTAGTGAATTATGGTCACCGCAGCTGACATATTACTTAACATTTTACTTTAGAAGATGCATAACATATGCATGCCCTTTTTTCCACATTTTTGACGGTTTTCCATGATCCTGATTCACAACAAATGAAGCTCTTTCTAAATTGTTTCGAGTCCAACTTAACCTCGGTTGTGGTCTACTTAGCTTTATTCGCCCTTCCACAACCGTACTTCTCCTAAACAATAAAGAAATATAGAAACGATTAGCAAGTTTTCATATTTGCAGTATACTATCATGAGACTGAATTTTCACCCAGAATATATGTTACAACCTGTAACTGTGAAGAGTGTAGATTTACCGCTTTTTGACGTAAAGCACAGTTAACATAAATGAGTGGAGCCTATTTTAGAAGCACTTAAGTAGCATATTTAAAGAAGTATTGAAATTTATGGAATAAAAACAGTGAACTGTTAATTTACATGAAATTCAAGGTAATAAAATAGAAAATTATGTCATCCGATTTTACAGTAGACTTTTAAGTACAAAAACTGTACAAAACATACCAAACAATTCATGTTATTTCCTAATTACAGTCTAACTGTAAAAAAATTACTTGGTTGAAAAAAAATGCCATAAAAATTGTGTAAATTTACTGATAACTATTTAACAGTGCAAAAGTTAGCTTTTATCTCTGCGTGGTCAATGTTCGAATTGTGCAAAATGTTATATGGCAAGTCGCTCGTGTATTCGTCAACTATATATATAAGGATACACAACAATCTACGATTTCTAATTGACGCTACAACTTAACGTTCCACATGACGTTCCTGGTAAGAATTTCGATAACAATTCACTTCATTCAAGTTTCGTCTTGTTTGTGTCCGAAATATTGAGAATTACTACATTTCCGGACATAGAAAGAAACAAGTATGCTTTAATTAGTTTTCTTTCATAAATAATTATGTAGAGATTAACATTGTTCAAAATTCCTAAAGTTTATTTGAATGTGTTTACTTGTTAGTACTTTACCGCAAGGACATTTGATGATAGGCCCTGTCAATTTGAGTATGTAGATGTATAACAGAGGAGGTAGGAGGATAAATAAGCTAGAAGGGGACTGCCGATTGAAGCTTCCTTTTGGCGAAAATTGTTTCTGAATAGGGAAAACACTTTCCCATGATGAGGGTTTCAACATCAAAACTACGCACAACATTTGCAAAATTTTAAATTTACGTTCCCTCACCTCATTTCTACAAGAACTGTTTTTCTTTTTTCTAGTAACTGCAGGTGGGAAAGAGAGTAGGTAAGATCTTGTCATTTCCACGTGTAGAAAGAGCAGAACATCTGCAATGGAATAGTAATATATTTCAATTTTCTACAGTTTGGCACTTCTTATTCAGGATTAACAATTCCTCATAGAATGTATTCAAATTTCTAAGTCAGAAGCTTACCGTGTTTTTGACTCGTCTGGGAAAACTAGGAAATTTTTTGGAAGGTTTGAAATGTAATAAGTGATCAAAATTTTAAATAAGAAAGTATTCCGCTGTTTTAGCCCCCTTCAACCTCCCTATAATAGGAACATCGAAGAACGCCGAAACTTTTTGAATCTGGTAAATGTATTCAGTTATCAAAATTTGTAAGTCAGAAAGTTTTCAGTGGTTTCGTCGTTTTCGACCTGGCCCTAAATGAATCATATTTAGATGCCTAAGGGTGCGGAGCGGAGCAAACAAAGCGTCTCGAGCGTCTTTAAATAACATGAAAACCATCGCCAAACACTCTCACGAACCTTCCACACCGCTCTAGCAAAGAAAAGCTGTTTTAAGCGGTTTGCTATAGCTTTCCACTCGGTGTCATGTTGGTCCACGTAATTTGCTTGAAACAGCATTGACGTTAGTCAAGAAGAGACAAAATGTAATAGATTGTCAGTTGATTGTCAGATTGAAGTTTGTCACAAACAAGATAGTTGTTGTGGTATAGATGTAATGAGGGAACTATATTACGTGTTTTATCGCTCCGTAACTAATCTGTAACTACAGTACTAGCAGCCTGAAAATAAACGTCTTCTGGTCATCCGTGACGTGATAGATGATTGACATCGAAAACAGAAAAAGGTCTGTTGATGAAATGTTTTACAGAAATGTTCGAGAATATTAAGTAGACACTGTATGCTTTGTGTTTCAGGCTAAGTTATGCTACAGTGTATTATAGGCCCAAGCCCAGCAATATAATGACTAAAGCACATTTATTGGGAGGATTTCACAAAATGTTAACCACGAGAACGTTATTTCTTAAAGTACCCTCTCAATGCTTTTGGATTTCTCCTTTCACATGTTTTCTGAAACAGGACAGGAAAATCGATGTTTTACAAGAATGTCTGTTACTCTATTCTACCGCACCTCTCGGCGTCAGTAGATTGTGGAGACGCAAATCAAAGCACCGATGACAAACCCATGTTTACCCTGGTATTTCCCTTAAAAAATATGTTAGTCCTGTGTCTCTTCATCTTTTTTATGAAATTCAACCGTCTCACCCACAATATGGGAGGACTGTCGCGACCGGGGGTGTGGGGTGTCTCCCCCCCCCCCCCAAAAAAAAAAAAAACCTGTCAGAACGACGGTAGTCGGAAAATCTGAAACACCAATTGGAATTTTTCATATCTCAGTCTAGCAAATTTTATGAAATAGAAAGATGCCTACTATTGCACCAGATTGTGTCTAAGGTTACCTAGTAGTTCGAAAATTTCTCAATATATGTAACATACCAGTTGGAATTTCTCACATTAAAGTGTAGAAGCGATGATATTTGGCACCAGATTGTGTCTTAGGTTACTTGGTAATTGAAAATTTCTCAATAGCTCTGATATCAGTTGGAATTTCTCATATTAAAGTGTAGAAGCGTTGACAGTAGGAAAATGTGAAACTCCAGTAGGAATTTTTCATAACTCAGTCTAGCACATTTAATGACTTCAAAAGACCGCAAATATTGCACGAAATTGTGCTTCAGTTCATCTGGTAATTGGAAAAATTTTCAATAACTCTGAAATGCCTGGCAGAATTTTTCGTATTTTAGCCGAGGTGCTCCGATAGTAGGAAAATGTAGAGTACCAGTTGCTATCTTAGTCTAGCACATTTAATGACTTCAAAAGACCCCAGATATTGCACTAAATTGCATCTAAGGTTAGCTAGTAGCTGAAAGTTTCTCAAAAGTGGTGGGGCACCTCCTCCCTTACAACCCTCTCTCAGGCCAACCATCACTCATCTCATGTTTTCCCCACCTATCGAGATACTTTATTGCGTATGCGGTAACTTTTTTTCTCTTCAAGCTGGCTATCATTTCCAAAGTTATCGGTACAAGAACGAGCTTTATATTTTACTATGCTACTATGCTTTGCTACAATCAACTGTAGCAAAGTAGTAAAAAACTAATCGCCAGAGAGTAAAAATTGTTAGAACTTCTTTGGGATTGTAATTTCTCGGGGAAATTTACTGCAATAAATGCAAAATATTGCACCAGATTTTGTCTAAGGTGGTTGAAAATTTCTCAAAAAGAAGAGCTGTCATCGTTTAAAACTAAAAGTTGCTGAATTAACTTTTCTCCAAATGACAATAGCATAAACATTGTAGATAAGATCAATCCAAATTACTGCCATTTTTCCATGAAATGTTTTTATCTTCAATTATGTCATCCCTATACGTAGTATACAGAGAGGAGAAACTGTACTTGCTTGAGGGGTTAAAGTCTCCAAAAATGACACTTAAGTGATAGCCCACCTTACACCCCTCGTATAGTGTTCAACCAAAACTTGTTGGGCCAGCAGCCCTTATGTGGGGGTACCTCATGATACACAAATCACCTGGATCGGGATTACCCACTGGGGTTAGGGGTGAGAAGGAGGGTCCAAATGTGTGCATTCGTGCCGGTGTGTGTGTGTACAACCGAACTTGTGTCACTATCTCCTCCGACGGTAAGTCGGATGAATCTCAAACTTGGTGCGGGAAGGTTCTCGGGTATGATGTGTAGTGTCCGCCGGACCGATGACTTCAAAGGTCATGAAACGAAAAACACATTTTTGGCATTATCTCAATGGGTCACAAGGTCAAAGGTCACGTGGTTAGAGATCAAAATGCTCTGATAAAGTGTGTCACGATCTCCTCCTAGACGATAAGTCGGATAAATTCAAACTTGGTGAGTGGGGGTCTCGGTGTGAGATGTAGTGTCCGCCGGGCTGATGACGTCACAGGTCAAGGGAAAGATCATGATTACAGTAACGCATAATACAATGCTAGGTGGTGGTCGTATATGGTGTCAGCACAACTTTTACCCATTTGCCCTTCCATGAATGTGACATGAATGTGACATGGTATTTCAACATATACCAGTTCTGGGCTGAATGTTTACGTCAGGTAGCAATGTCATTTCCCGAGCGTTGATAATACATTCACTCAATGTATGTTTACAACCTATACATATAAAGGTACCCTACACAATTGTTCAATTAAAGGTTTTTCTCGGTATACTCAGTATTAACTGTAGTATAATGCACTGTCGGACGTTAATGCTATCGCCTGATGCACTCGGGCTGCCCCTTATACATCGCTTGCATTAACCCCCAATCGTACATTTTTCTACATGTGAGTGTGAGGGTTCTATGCAAAATTTCGGAACTAATGTTAGTCCGGCTAGGCCTAGTACAACAAAGAAGAAAGATTGCACATGGCCAAAACGTTACAGTCAAAAATTGCCATAAGATCACTTTATGGCTGATTTGGGATAACTCATGTCAAGGCCTTTCCTGCTTATTTTTTTTCCACCATATAGGGCCTAGACCTATCAATAGGCCTTAATTATTTATGCTGTGTTCTCTGTCCTTAAGAATATTAATCCGGCGGTTGTATGGAGATCCTTCAAGATGACTATGGATTGCGGTCCTCAGTCCTCTTTACGATTTAATTGCATAAGGAATTGTTTTTGGGCATCTCCGTCGAATCGACAAATAAGAAATGCTAATTCCTGTAGGCTTAGTTGTTCAAATTACACTGAAGAAGCTTTCCTGCGACACAATTCTGAAATTTATAGAGGTAAGATTTCCTAACGTCAGAAGAATTACCACTGACAGTTTCACTGTGCTGTTGTTAGTAGATTCACGCCGTACTCATTTACATTTTACTTTTCAGGAGGTTTAGGCCCTAAGCGTGGCCAACGTTCGATCTACGAACTTCAAATAGGATGTTATTTCAGTATTACTAACTTAGTAATACTGTATTAGCCATTGTTTGGTGTAAGATATGGCTGACTGAAAAACACTGTCGATCTACGGTTTATTGAATTCATATTGACCTTGGTTTATCGTCTTGGTTTATCAGCAGATAACCTACGGTCACCTGACTGAAATGGGCCAATAGGACTTGAGGATTCTTCCCAAGTATGTATGAATTCGAGATGTTTGTTTACGCTCTGTGAAGAAAATATTGAGCAACGCATAACTCAATGCGCTTTTCACGGCACTCAAACGATCCACAGTAACGGGCTTGCAGATATGAGGAATAGTCTGACGTTCACGCGTTTTCTGGGAATACTTTTGACGCACTCACGATAGCTAGGCACATTATGTACACCCATATAGGTATTTGCGTCGTTCCACGCTTACGCAATGTATTGCAGTAGTACATTATTAAGTGACTTGAATATATGTTGTTCAGCACTTCTATCCACAACGAGCAATCTGAATCACTGATGAAATATACAGCTAAGCGTACTCCGGGAGAATGGGTATGCAAAACGCCGGATGAGATTTGCAACTCCGTGGATTGCCTACTTGTTGAGATATTGCAGACATAGGACCCTGTTTTAAAGCTGGGTGCATGCAGCTCAAGTATACACCTGCGAAGTGCCAATTCCTGACATCTGGATGCTTTGAATAGCCAAAACTTTCTTTGACGCTTCGCGCCAAAATGGTGGCGCTCCTCTTAGAGTGTAACCCTGCTAGTGAGTAACAAACATAACTAGAACTGCATTTGCCCACAAATACGCAGAATTGTAGTGCCCGGTAGGCTAAGTCCTTGTTGTTGGGAATAAGCTAGTCTCTGTGGACCCACTCCTCATAGGAGTTAGCATTTTTTGCGTAAGGGAGTGCCGTTTCCTGTCGAACCCTTTCCCAATCCATTCTTTTTATTTGTATCACGCTGGACGAAACAAAAATTCCATTGGATCTCTCTCATAATGTGGTAACGTTGCCGACGTTTATCGTTGCTGTATACCGTATGTCGTACAAGCCTGTGCTGCTGAGTTTTAAGAGTACTCTAGTACTAGCTGTATATATGTCAAAACTGTCTTTCTGTTTCACCACTGAAATAGAACATGAGAGCAGCAGGCCTACATGATTCTGTAGAAGGACGCCATGTTGTAACCACTAAAAAGCATTGAAGCAGCACACGATTCTGCGACATCATATTTAAACACAATGGCGGTGAATTGCACACCAATTTTGAAACAACATTGACACTCCACGTTTATCACCTCATTGGGAAAAGGCCGAACCACATTCCATGACGTTTTCTGGAAATTTATCCTCAGGGCTCTCTCATCACTTTAACTCCTTAAATCGATCTTGTAGTCGTGGCATTTGCTTTTCCTTAGTAGAGTTTGATTTGAAGACGGCCATAGCTCGCACTTACTGCTTTTACTAAAAGATCGCACATGCATATCTGTGTGAACTAAGTTACATCACGCGTAGGTGAGGCGTTATGAGCCATACAAGGCTCAACAAAAGAAATTGCTGGTCGACCAGTAATGACAAGATTGTAGTGCGGCGCACTACAATAATAAATAGTTCAAGCAATGTCTTTCTCCTCCCGATTTCTAGGCGCCGGTGAGTCAATGTGTTCATCAAAAAGTATTTGTCAAAAACTTTAAGCATGAAATAAACGAGGATGCGTACTTTATTATGATTCAAGTATAACCTGTATATTACCAATTTTAATAAATTGAGTTTACTTTTGGCACGAATCGATTAATTGCAGACATGATATCCATAGGTTGGGTAAATGCAGTTCAAGTGAGGCACCCGGGAAGTGCCGTTTCTTGTCATCTGGTGCTTTGGAAAAGCCAAAATTTTCTTTTGCGCTCCAACCAATGATGGCACTCCGTTTAGATATTAACCTAGTTAGTCACAAACATATTTCAGGAAACAATCCACCCCCACAAAAAAATCTAGGCATCGGTGCGCAGATGTGTTCGACAAAAAAAAAAAAAGTTTTTGCCAATTATTCAAAAGGAAAAAAAAAAGAATAGGACACGTAATTCATTGCGATTCTTGTACCACCTCATAAAACATGATATGCTCTACCATTTGTGATAGATTGATTTTTCTTTTCACACGAGTTCGGGACATTGCAGACATGATATTTGTGTTTCAAGGCTGGGTACATTCAGCTCAAGTACACCCTCTAAGTGCCGTTTCCTGCCATCTGGGGGTTTTGAAAATCCAAAATTTTTCTTGTAGCTCCCCTCCAAGCAATGGTGGCGCTCCGCTTAGATAGTAAAGTGGCTAATTAGTCACAAACATAATTCAGACAATTTCTCCCTCCTTCCCCCAAAAAGTCTTGATGTCGGTGTTCCTATTTGATCAGCCACAAAGTATTTGCCAGGTTCTCAAAGAAAAAAATGGAATCGGGTGCGTGATTCATTACCCTTCTTGTACCCCTCAAATCACCTGATAGACAGCTAAATCTATGAAAAAAATCCTTTTTTCATAGATTGATTTTTTTTCACATAAATTGAGGAAATGCAAACATGATATCTATATTTCAAGGCTGCATGTGCATGTACTTCCCACTGCCATCCTATGAGGAAGAATTCACCGACCGGTGTGGCTTTCAAGTCTGCATTGTACCATATATACAATTGCTTCCGGTAATCATAAAGCATTGGGTACTGCATTTTATTTATTTATTTTTTCATTTTGTATTTAATTTTCCTTGAATTTTTATTAATTTTTTCACTTATGGGATGGGCGATGACACATTTCTTTTTCTGTTTTTCTTTTTTAATCTTTCACGTTTGGTTTGATTTCACAAGTATGAGAACATAAGACAACAGTAGAGTGACCATAACATCAAATCAATGAAATTGTCTTTGCTAAAAATAATTTATAATTATTAAAAGCATATATGCTGTTAAACACGTAACCTCCTCCCAATCCCCTTTTAGTTTGTATTTAAGTCGTAATAAAGTTCATGCGACGACATTAAGCAACCTTCTTTCCACAACTGAAAAAAGGGATATGAGGTAAGTTAAACGTCGATGCAGATGATTCGGACAGAACAAAGATTATTTTATGAAGTCAGAAATTGGATGAGATGACTTGTTTCCAGTTTCTGTTTTCATAACTACACGAGAAGCTATGCCTCGTGTGAAAAACAGACTGAAAAATAAATGGATTTGCTCTTGAATTTTGACACCTGTAGACCTTTCAGATTTATATGAAAACCCAATATTTCAAACACAAGACCCTCCCTTCTAACACAGAAACAAGACTGCCTTAATTCACACAATAACCCCACGTCGGATATATCTGTTATTCAAATAGCTTCTCCATTGTGGTGAAATGCTGAAAAACCAAACTGTTTGCTGTCAATGCAAATACTGTAGGTGTTATCTTTGACTTTGAACCTTAGAGACACTCTAATATGTCTATCTATAATGCTCCCTATAGCTTACACCACATAATACTCGTGAAGCTCTATTAGTTTCACGTGTGGTTGCATTATTTCATTATAAGCTACTTTAGTGACCTTTTTTTTCAACGTGGTTATCGGAAGATTGAGTCATCCTTAAATCAAGAGATTTATTTGCTTACACAAAGATTTCCCCTACTTGATCAAATAATACTATGTGTGATGCTCTCTGGCATTCTGCATGTGACTAGATATCGACCAGTCTAAATTATGGTGATTAGAGGTGCACCCATGAAACAAATCACATTAAATTGACCTTTTTTCTTCGATACATTCATGTGAAAAGAAATAACATTCTTACAAAACTGTGGATTCAAATATACTTTGCAAACAGAAAAACAAAGCGAATCGAGCAAACATGTATCACATTTTATCAGAAAGATAAAATAAAAAACAACTTGTATATCTTTCACAGAGTCTTAATGTCACAGATCGTCCTAGTTGGAGGCTAAAAAAAATGTTAAATAACTTTCTTAAGGCTGGCTCCCATCTGCGCGATTCACACGATTCATCTTTCAAACTAAACAGTCCTACTACACTAATTTTTTCACTGAGAATAAAGGAAACAGCAAAAAGGTAAGGACTGGTGTAAATAGGTTGTTAAATAGAGGGATAGCCTAGCTCTCATTGTTAAGTCCAAGTATCACTCCTATACAAGAAACTGAAGTATAATGGACTATGTTGTCAAGTTAAATGACTTTTTTCCAACTGTTGGTGAAAACCAATGAGATAGGTGATAGGAATGTCAGTTTCGAGTCATATTTAAATGAAATTAATGTGTCAAATACCGGCGTTTTACATCCTGTAGGCCAGGAGGAAATTATATCTATTCTGAAATTACAAGACGCACAATCACCAGGATATGATGATATAACCAATGAAGTATTAAAACATGTGTATGAATATATTGTAGATGCATTTACTCATATTTTGCACTTATCTTTCAGAGAGGGAATTTTTCCGAATGAGTTAAAGATTGCTAAAGTGATGTCTGTGTATAAGTCTGGTGATTCGGATGTTGTATCGAATTATCGCCCTGTGTCAGTGTTACCAGTTATTTCTAAAATCTGAAAGACTTGTTTATAATAGACTGTTTAATATTATAAATAAGCATAATCTCTTTTATACCGGACATGGTTTTAGGGAAAATCACTCTATAGCCGCCTTCAAATTTGTGGACGAGATTGTAAGTAATCTAGAAAGTAGGGCCTTTACTGTAGCCTTGTTTATTGATCTATCAAAGGCATTTGATACCATTGATCATAGTATTTTACTCAATTAATTGTATAAGTATGGAGTATGACAAACACTTCATTGGCTTAGAAGTTATCTCGCAAATAGAAAACAATACAAAGGTAAAGATTCTAACACTAAGGAAATTTCTGTCGGTGTCCCATAAGGCTCTATTTTGGGACCTTTATTATTTATATTATATATTAATGATATGTATCGATCTTCAAATTTTCTCAAGTTTGTACTCTCTGCTGATGACACTACTGTCTATTGTCGTTATGTAAACAAAGCCCTTCAAGTGGCATTCTTAGAATTAAACCGTGTTGCTGACTGGTTAGCTGCTAACAAGTTATCATTAAATATTAACATTGTTGGGTTTTTTTTAACAGCAGAGGAGATAGCTCTCATTTTTCTTAATTTCCATTATAAAAATTTTAATATCACAATATTTTTAGGTATCACACTTGACAGTAAGCTTTCTTGGAAAAATCACATTGACAATGTTGCAAAATTCGTCTCTACAATAGTTGGTGTTATGAATAGATTAAGGTATCATCTTCCCAACAACACTTTGTTAACTTTCTTCAACTCTCTGGTAGTCCCACATCTTATTTATAGTATTTTACTCTGGGTAAATTCCTCCCAAACTTACCTCGATAAACTCTTTGTTCTCCAAAAGAGGGCTGTCCGCTTAATCTCAAATATTCCACTTTACACCCATACACTTCCGTATTTTTATAACCTCAATATTCTTACTTTAGAGAATCAATATCAGTTAGGCATCTTCTTATATTGACATCATAATAATCAATTTCCCCATGATTTGAAATCGTTTCTCCACCCTCACAATACTCATCATAACTATCCTATAAGGGGAAGAGATAATCTGGTACAACCTTTCACACGAACGATGATTTCCCACTCTCCACTCTCAGATGAGAAGCTATGGTGTACACCTCTGGAATTCCCTTGACACAAAATTACGTAATTCCTCAAAATATTAATTTGTTTAAGAAGTATTTAAAAATCATCCATTTTCTTTATACCTTTCTTAATGTTTCTTGTGTATTATGAGCCTAAAATTCTTTACGATTCATTGTTGCACTTATATATGCGTACATAATTGCATTATGTTTTGTAATATTTAACGTAAACTCCTGGATGGACCAGATTAGAAAAGCTTTCAGCATCATCTGGTTCCGTTTTTTTTCCCTTTTATACATACGTTAATTTCTTTATGTACACTCCATCTTGTATAAACCAGCTCATGTACTTAAATTGAAAAAAAAGTAAATAAACTAAACTGAATAAACTAAACTAAAATCGTAAATTTCAATTACCTTTTACATGGATGGATGCAAAATATGAAATTGGAAATCGAACTTCCAATTCAAAACAACCACGACAGAAGGAACTTACGTGACCCTAGTCTGTTCCTAACAGAGCTTTCATTACAAATTCGATTTGCGCGATAGTATAGATGAAAGTTGAATAGTGTGGCGAATCGCATGTGACCCGGTCTATGATCACAATAAGTTAATTGGATTTCTGCTGAAAATGTATACTGTGAAACATTCTGTTCTTATAACAATTAATGGGTGTCAGATGCCACTTTACCGATCTGCTGCCATCCACGATCCCTTACTTCTTTGCACATACCCCTGTACTTCATGCACTGGAGGGAGGGGGGGGGGAGGACTACTGCTCCCAGTTTTTATAGATTTTTTTAAATAATTCGACACTGCATTTAAGCTACTATGTATTTCTGTAGGGGGCGGGATGTGCTCCCCAAAAACAAGATCTTTATCCTTTTCGCGCATTTCGCGTTAAAAAGCATGATTTTTCTCCAAAAAAAAATTCACTCGCTACGTAGCTTCCAGCCAGACGAATATTTTCCCAAGAAAAACAATTTTCTTTTTGCTCTCTTCTAATATATGAAACACGCCTTGAATGAGGAGTACTTTTAAGGTGCACAAATACAGAGTCAAGTTGGTCATAGTAAAATACTATGATATTGGTAATGATGGGATCTAAATCCAATTGCTAGTATACAAATTAAGTGCGAAGAAAGGGGAAATTATCGAACATTACCAAGTGTCAGCAAATGAAGCCTGAACATGTTCATAGTAACACATGTGTAAGAAACGTAACCATTATGTAAGCGAATTAAAGGGATGAGATTCACCCACTTGGAACAATATTTTCTTTACTGTGCTTCGTAGCCATTGAAACATCAAACGGGTGTCACTTTCCTTTGGAGGGGGGGGGGGGGGGCTGACCCGTTTAGCCAGTAATCCTTTAAAGGCTGTATTGCATCACCCTAAGCTATATTTTTACCTCCCGGAGAGCAAATTTCTCAACTGGTTCTAAGTTACAGTACTCTTAGATTGACAGCAAATTCGAAAGATGCAGAGCAGCTCGTATTACACAGCGTACACAGGGATCTATTGTTTTGATTACACATGTGGAGGAATTTAAGACAGGCTGAGGGAGGGACTAGAGGTAGGTGGTTGGGAGAATTGAAACTGTCTGGGGTGATGAGTTTTTGTCTTTAAGACTTCACAAATAAGGAAAGTGCTATAGGAACCCTATCTGCTACTAGTTCCTTAATAGAGTAAGGGACTCTGCTGTTACGTAAGCAAGGAGCCATTGAAACCGCGAGTTGAGTAAAGGTCAGTAATACACGCTAACGAGTGTTATGAACTAATGTAATTCATTTCGCTTAGCCAATGAATTAAGACTCGTGAGTCTCTAATCTCTCATACAATGAAGCAGCATTGCGCCCTCCATTTCAAAAGTTTTTTTCCCTCTGCTTGATAATGATCAGGTCATCAGTTTTAGTTTTTCTTTTTATACAGTGCTTTATAATATCAAATTAATATTATGTTACATAGATGGTATTAAATAACAAAATTGCATAAATATAATGTCAGGTAAAATAAGAACAATGCACAAAATCAAAAGAGAAAAAATTCGAACGAACTCAGAAATCAGAACTTTTCGAATCTAGTCCTTCTCAATTTAGCAAAGAGACAAGAAGAAAAAAATCACAAAAAAAAAAAAATAACAAACATAGAACCATGACAGAGCCAATCAAAAATACTAGAATTGCTTTAGAAGTGCTTTGGTAGACAAAAACAATTGTACTTTTGATTATTTACTGTTATAACCTGTGATTTACCTAATAAATTAAGGAGAAAAACTAACTTTACTAAGTCTTCAGCTGCTAAACAGGGGATAGTATTGAGTGGGCTAGCTGCATGGTCCTTCAATAGTACAAATAAACACTGAAAACAAATTACATGTACCTTGAGTTGTGATCGGTTTTATTTTCTACCACTTGTCATGTAAATAAGAATTAAGCGGGAAATTCTTTTGGAAGTTAATAGAAAATTTACATCCACAATTCCACATACAAATAAATCTTTTCACTTCCATGGTTATGAAAGTGAAAAAAATTGTACATTTACTGGAAAACTTGTTCAACAACTTAAATTTAACGATTATGGTACTTTACATAGAGGGGGAAAGGAAGAAAAGGAAACTTTCAATTCATCAGAAAAAAAATCGGCTTTCATTTAATGTTTCAAAATGCTTAAGGGGAAAATAGTTTAAACCATTAAATATAATTGATCGATGCAGTATGATCAATGAAATAATTACGATGAACACTTTCACACATAACAAAATAGTACCCATAGTATCTAAAACACCAACCCATTTCCAGGTAGGCCATAACGTTTTCTTGCGAGTTTCGCTTCTTTTGTTTGAGTAGAAGACTTCAATTATAAAAACCTGCACAGAGAGAGATAAAAAAGGGAAAAATGATGTGCACAACATTAAATAACGCAAAGATAAATTTGGTGATGTACGAAAAGTGTGAAGAGGCGTGCCATGGGTAGAGAAGCCTGCAGTGAGTAACATGTTATTATCGATTCTTGCACTAATCTCCTCTTTATATACGATGTGGCCATTGTGAATTACGCTCATTCAAAGCTTTTGAATGAAGGGACTATATATTCTGTTCGCAACTCAAACACTTCTACAGTCCACACATGTTTTCCATTCATTCATGATGCACTTGTTCATGTGCTTAAACGGATGAAGTGGAACGTGACCCTAAGGATGAACATTTTTCACTGGTTCAGGGGTAGCATGAGTGCAGCTCACTGTCTTCATTGCAGCTTCATTAGTAATGACCGGACTTGCTCAAGTCGTTGAGATGTTTGCAGCGACTATGTAGCGTTATATCACAGTTAGCTTCAAACATCAATGAAAGTCAATCATCATTAAGTCAATACTCCAAAATGTGGTTTTCATGTCACATGTAGGACTGTATGCGGACCTATACAGACTCGAAACGTTTTCAAAGCTGGCCAAAACAATTAGCATATGGAAGCTAAATTATTAATATCGTGCAAAATTTGTACATAAGTAAGTCAAGCTGCGGATCAACATATGAGTTTACGCCCTGTTTGCTATCATGCGTAGTCCTATGTTATTATTTTTAAGTCTGAAAAACTGAAAAAAATTAGATGAAATAAACTACACTGTTTTGAAATAATATATGGTAATCCAAATGAATATCGTAATCAACACGAGATATGTTGAATTATAGGCCTACCTACAACTTTCTCACTGTGCGTGACATCCAATCAGTGTTTATCGCTCCTTGTGGCTTTTCCCAAGATCGTACTTCGTGGTAGGTCTATGCCTGAGATTTTTTTTTTTTTTTTCAGAAAACGTGGAAATCGGCAGATAACGCATTTCCACAGTCAGGCTGTGGTTGCCAAGATCCTTGGTTCAAACATGTTATCGAATACTTTTTCTGTGCTTTATTCACTGATAAAGTGGCCATATAGAAATGGACCTTGACTCACCACAAAAGACGAGGCGTTAATCCTGGAAGAATGCGCAGTTCGGTTTATGAAAATAGCCTCTTGTTTGAGCACTCCCAAGTCTGACGCATGGAACCTTGTGTGTAAAGGGTACACACATATGTTCACTTTATGTATGACATACCTGACAAGGAGATTCATGAATAATGTGTCATTGTATACTTGTGCATATTTTCGGTTGTAGGCTATATTCTTTTGACAAAGTTAATGAAGTTGAATAAAAAGTTTCATTCCATAAAGACACACGTACTGGGTCGATGTTCATTTTGAAAACGTTCTCTTGTCTGGTATAGCGCAAACAGTAGTGTCATTGGGATTTCATGGGAGTTTCGTGGACTGAACTTGGGACATGGCAAATATCAGAGTGGGAGTCGGAACCCCGTTAGCAAAATCTGGCGGTCCGCTGGTGGCCATCATGGCCGACTATCAGCCGTCAGAGACCCGATGGTTGACACAGAAGTGCATGATGGGAAGGCAGTTTTGAACCAATCAGCATCATGCCCTTTAGAGGACCGTCAACGAGCCACCGGACATTTCTCCGACGGACGGGAAAAGTGGATGACAGATGGATTCAAATTTTGCCATCAGGGAAGCTATTTGAGATTAGCATGGCAGATCAAAGTGTGGCCATCTACCGTTAATATGGGGGGGGGGGGGACGATTAGTAGGTCAAATTACGCTACGCCCCACGGCATGGTTGGCGTGTAGCGTGTGGAGAGAAGTATGAAAAAACGCCTCCCAGATCGCAGGAAATGGCACTTCTCGAACCTGAAGCGAAACCGCTGCCATGCCACAGTAGTCACATTTAGTCTACTTGCCGTCATCATTATTGAAAATAATTGAAAAACACAGTACCTCCCAGGTTTGCGTGAAACAGCAGTTCACATGTGTCATATGAAAAAAAAACCAAGAGAAAATACAGGTGCCATCGAGCCGTTACTATTACATTCATCATTGCAAATACTGGGAAATAGAGGCGAAAGGATTTAAAGGGTAATGAGATTTTACATATCACATGATCCCTAATCTTTGCGTTCTCCCTTGTCTCCCGATTAATATTCTGAAACACATTTTTGAACTTGCTTATTTTGGTTCCTTATTTTTTGGCACGTACAGCACTTGTTTCTTAGTCCTATTTTTTTTCTTTTTGGGCGGTGAATATTGGTTCGGTGTTCGCCAGACCTGATCGACGTACCGGCTCGACTCCCCTCGTACCACTGCATCCACTCAGAGTGTTCATAGAATAAGAGCCTGGTTGGTCTGAGAATTGTGATTTTCTGATGATCAAGAAACAACTGTGTGATTCATAGTTATCTTTCATATTACTGTCGCAAGTCGGAGGATAGTGGACCGTGGCCTAGAACTCGCGCTCTTCATGTTCACGCTCAGCATGACGGTATTGCTCAACTTCTTGCGCCGGAGCAGACGTAGGCCTATTTGTTCAAGATTATAGGCTAGCAGTGGCGGCGCTAGGATTTTAAAAGTGAGAGAGGGGGGGGGGGGGCAAATGGAGGGCAAAAGAAAATGTTGGGGGGCAACAATTTTTTCGCGCGCAGCCTGAAATCGAGCGCGAGGCGCGAGACTTACCGGGTGGGGTCCAGGGCCCGCCCTGGGGAAACTCCTCGGAAGCCCCCGGAAGCTCTGAGGTTTTAGCAAATCTCTTGGTAAAAACTTAAGTCTCAAGATAGGTGTATGTTGGTCTATACTATACTTCAGGAGATGAGTGAGGAGGGGGCAACTGGGGGGCAAAGGCTCCGACTGGGGGTTCCCCCATCCCCCTTGGTGCCGCCCCTGTAGGCTAGTGATGCAATCCTTGTGTAGAACTTTTCATCCATCCACAGGATGGTGGGATCAGCATGATAAGACCAATGCTAACAGGCCCTTATCCAGGTCAGGGGTTCAGGGGTTCAGGGGTTCGGACTCCCCCCCCTTTGATACGAGACCTTTTAATTTGTTGGTCATAACTGTCGGGAAATGTTCCCCTTCACTGAAAAAGCTGCACGCGGGGCCTGGCTAATGAGTCATTTAATTTGTGTTAAATAAAATCTAAGGACAATTAAACTGAATGTGCATGGTTCGCTTTCTCAGTCCTTCAAATGGCACCAACGCAATTTACGCAAACCCTCCAAGCGTTTAATTATTTCTATAGTCTTTTGTTTGCAAAAAAGTGGTTGTCATGCTTTGAATCCACTCGTGATGTAAGACAACAAAATTGCCCAGAAACAATAAGAAGAATGTACGTCTCTTCAACGGAATGTACGGTATGCAAGTCGACATGATACGTCATTTTTAATACGACGAAGAGACAACGGTCGATCCTAACTTATGTACAGATTAGTACGATTTGTTATTTGCCCTCATTTCCAATTGAACAGAGGATATCTTTGTTCAGCTAACCGCAATGTTGATAGCATCTGTGAGTTCGAATTACACCCCAGTTTATGTTAAAGTGAAGTGCATCCCGAGGATTGAAATTTGTTGCAGTTACTTTGGCTGTGGAGCAGCACCTAACTATTTGTTAATGATCCACTCGTTGACATCGTAGTAGAGTCCTCCTACACGTCGTTCGCATTCCCTGCGTTGGGTAATGTGTTGTAGTGAGAGGCAGTAGTCGTGTCTCATTAACGATGATGATTATATGATAGGCTAACGTCGACGAAGCCTGCCCGCTCAGTGGTAATATAGAGCTTAGGCCGCTAACTACCCATCTGGAACCAACGAGCAATTATAAACAAGTCTGACGTCCACGAGAAATTTGTACGCAGAGGTAGTGTGAAGTATCGGGCAAAACTGGAATAGCCTGTCAGGCACATTCATAAGCACTCGTGTCGTACACATTGTGTGTGGATACTGCACGATTAAATTAATAACAAAAGTCAAAAGGCGACCAGGCTTAGGCCCTACTTACAGTTCCGGGCAGATTTTGGATTTATTAATAAGAGTCGGACAGACTAAAGAATATACAGGCGTCATGGAAGATCTTGGTGAGTATTGACATACTGTAGTGTAGGGTATATTGCTGTGTAGCAAATTATAAGTGTTACTTCAGACCCACGTTAAGTCACAAATCGTAAGTTCCAATAGGCTACCTTGGCCTAACTTAGGATCAGATTCAATGGCAAAGGAGGACCAAAGGGCTCACCAAATGTCGTTAGGTTACAGACCCAAACAAAAGAGAAGAACCCAGCCAAACCACTAGGCCTGTTCATAGGGCATTGGTCGACGCATTCTTCCACAATCAGCAAAAAAAGAAAACAAACTGAATCTTGTATGCATATACTGTGTCTGTGAGACTGGGATTAGCCACCCATCCAGGAAGACTATTCCATTCACTAAAAACAGCCTTATGAGACTTGAAACAAGCTGAACTTCCATATGGGTCATCTCATTAGGTTGTTGCATTTGCAGCATCTCTTGCCATATTTTAAAAAAGAAACCCAATTAAGTTGTATTTTTTCCATGGCAAGAAAACTATGCCCTGGTTACTGCTATAAATTAATTGCAATAGATTAACCTCGCTTATGCATTGAAAATAGAAATATTAATCTTATGGTTGTGCACTCACTGTATGTGGTGATTTTGATAAAAATGTGAAGAAAATGTGTGACACCAAATCAGTCATACTATAGTTGAAGACCATTGAAGTTTGTCTTAAAGCATGTTTATTACAAAGTGAATCCATAATGTGGTAAGAGAACGTTTCTACCATCGCAGACATCTTTCTGTTTTGTATAGACTTTAGAAATTTGACACACTGATTGACATTTGCAACATTGAACTTTTATTGCGAATGTAATTTTCAATCGTTAACACTGGCTGTAAGATTTGTACTGCTGTTAGGTAATGTCGGTGCTTTAGGAAAAAGGTAGCACCACTAATTGGAAAAGAAGCACCAATTAGACGTTCTCATTGTACGATACCTATAGTTCTTCTTCCCTTTTTGTGGTTGTGGTCAGGGTTGTCACCAGACCATTTTGAGAGACAGGTAATTTGTAATCGCTGTCCTGGGGGAGGGGCGTCCCCCTCACCTTCAACCCGCAAGTTAAAAGTTTTGCATGTTGGAGAGTGCTTAGTTGGAAAATGGTAAAATGGTGCCCTCTAGAGAGCAAAATAGAGGTTGCAATTCTTGCAGTAATTTTCAATTTCCAGATTGCAAAGTTTGTAGACCTACTTAATATTGATGTAATAGTAATACTGAGTAACTTTCACTCAGAATTCTAAAGAAATCCACCAATTTTATTCAGTTAAAGTACAAAATTTGTGCAGGGCAGCGATGCTGAAATTAATGACATTGAGTGCTGGGTGGAGATTTTTAGAGCTGGGTAGCGCCGCCCTGCCAGGCGTGGTGACAACCCTGTTGGTGGTACTACTATATGACAATTAACGTTTACCTAAACCATACACACACACATACAAAAAAATACCAAAAAAAAAAAAAAATGCCACTATACTTGACGTGATTGGCTGTATCATCCTTCTTAAGTGAGTCCTCATTTGTAGTTGGCCTACAATTTATGTGAAGTTTAATTTGTGATGGTTTTGGTATAACATCTATATAAGGCAAATGTGCCAATAAACAATTTGTCACAGAATTGTAACCATCAATACCATTACAAAATACATTGAATGAAGTGTAACTTTTCACTTTAATTTGGTAAGTAATAGAAGCCTGGTCACTTACATGCAGAGAGAACATGGTGTCTGTGTTATACATGTTGCTATTTTGCCAATTTGTTTTCGAATTAATGTTGTTTGTGGATACGTCAGCAGCTAGCTCCAAATTTATTTTTCTTTGTAGGAACTTGAGAAATTAAATACTTTTAGAGCAATTAACATATTTTGAAAATCAGACACTTAATTATGTCTCACTTTGTATTCCCATCATGGAATGACCCATATCAAGTCTAGAGAAGAATTTGACCAAATTTAGCTCAAGGATGAAAACTTTGAAATGCAATACTAGTGGACTTAGTGGATATTTATGTGTACTTACAGTTTTCTTTCCTTGCAGTGTAGTAACTTCTGACAAAGTAATGCACATGCCCTAGTATATATCATTTATATCCTGAAGCACTACAAGCTTTTCAGTTAGCCGGCACAATTTTGCCAATCCTCACATGATATCATACTTGTGTATGCCTTCTCCAGAGGAACATACTCAAACTATTATGCTATAAATGTAGATCTGGATATCACACCACGTTGTGTAATGCAGAAAAGGTCTTCTCGAGTCATGATCTTGTGTATTTTGTGAGGACTAGGTGGACTCATGCAGACAGCTGGTGAGCATTATTTGAAGGTAGCACTGTTACCAGACTTGAGTTCATGTACAGGTATACTGTATAGTTACCTATTAAAGTATCCCTTTTGTTTGCTGGAAGTTGTGTTTGCATGTGATGTTACCCATGCAATTCATGTTTTGTCTAACTTAATAAGCTTTAAACTTAGCCTAGAATTGTCTTTGGTACAGTACATAATGCCAGTTGCCACACTTTCAGATAAGCTTGCCACAACTCAAAAGAATATAACTTAAATGTTATCATGCAATAACTGCATAACAACTGCATGTTTGCCATAAATTTCATAATTGAAAATGTACAGTAGTTACTCAAGTGGAACAATCTCATACATTCAAATAGTGTGTTGAGAAATGTCAGGGTAGTGTTCCTAGAGTATTGTACATTTCATGAATTTATGTTACTTTTCAAGAGTAAACTTCTGTGACAAATATTTAAATGCATGTGGAAGTGTGAATATAGGGCATGTCTTTTTCAGCTCCTTATGGATGGTTCCTGAGATGTTTGTCTTTGTGTTAGGCCACAATGTATTACCATATATACAGCCACTGTTTCAGACCTTATAACAGCAAGCGCATGTGAAGTAACAGAAGTCAATTTTCCATCAATTGTGGTTGGTAAAGATGTGTTCTTGACATGAACAAATCAAAATCATCGTAGTTTTTCATACCTGTTTTCTATCATTCTTCGTCAGTCAAAGCGGAGTGTTACAGTGATGTTTCATTTTATTTACAGTAATTTTTCGAATTTCGTGGCAAGTCTTTAAGTTTTTTGAGTAGAGCTTTTCTACGTAATACAATATTACAACATAAATGGATGGCTAATCCAAGTAAGTGCACATAAAACATACATCATTGTGCCATCTTATGCACTTAAAGGCATACTTTACTGACAGTTAAATGAGTTTAAAAATGATAATTTTCCACTTCAGGCATTCCAGACTAGGCTGTTCCAATGTCTTGATGCTGCTGTTTGAAGAGTGACTTCTTTGGTCAAGAAAGATTTCCAGTTGCCTCAGCCTGGTTACAAAAGTGCCATTTAATAGTGGGAAATTAGAACAAGAAATCTTCGGGTTTTCTTTACATTGAAGCCCTCATTGAACCTTGAAATTTGACACTAGTGAAAAGGTGGATAGGGTACTAGATTTAACTGAAAATACTGTGCGAATCAAGGTCACAGCAAAAGAGTAATCTACTGTGTACATTGTAATGCTTTTTTCCGAAGACAGTTAAGATTATTAAGAAATACAAAAAGATTCAAGTAGTTGTGCCTGGGTGACATCACAGTTCAAAATTATGCACTTTCTTTTTTTTATACTAAACTAGAAATGAGTCCAACAATGAATAAATGTTTGCCTTAAAGGATGTTGCACTTGGTGAGTGCTAAATTGGTGAATCATTTATTTGGCTCGTCTAAACTGACTTCCTCATTGTAAGTTACATTTCTTTCATGCGTTACAATGTTGAAAGCTTGTCTTTGTGACTGTTTAAATATGCCCTAACTTAACAAAACAGTTCTTTTTACTTGACAGGGCAGTACACCAGATGCCATTTTTAAACAACCTGTGTCATAAAAGTCAGTGTTCTGAGAGTAGTTTTTGGATGTGCGTTTATTTGAGAGGGACGTTACGTTTCCCTTTTAACTGCACATCAAAGGAAGTGTTCCCCTGCTCTAATTTGTTTTTTAAGTTTCACATATCCTTCCTGCTTTAAGTTCTGTAAACTTATACCTCTGGTACAGTTTATCCTGACAATTGTTGTAGAAATCCCAATGTAAAATGATGCTACACCTTGCAATGCCATAATGTATCACACTGTTCAGATCTTGGTTGCTAAAATGCACTCAATTAACAGTGTAGGGAATTGAATATATTAAGGAATTAGACATGTGGATGAGTCCAAATATTCAGAACAAAGAAGAGATACCGGTTGGAAATTTTTGACTAGGAATGTCAGATTTTCCTTATCCTTAGTTTCAGTGTGTCAGTGTGTCATATGATAACTTTCTTAGTACCAGTGCACACTTTGGACTTTAACAAATGCCATTCAGCACTGAAAGAATAGCTCAATGAACGAACTTACAATATGTTAATGTATCAAAAAAATCTGGTTAATATGAGTTTGAAGCTTGAACTGTATGGTAAAAGCTTTATAGTGTTAATGGATTCTACACTTTCCGTAATTTCTGATAGTATTTCTGTCCAAAGGGTGGGTAAATTTCCCTCAAATGCCAAAATTTCCCTCCAAAGACACAAGTTTCCCTGGAAGGAGAATCAGCTTTTGTGACAATTGCTTTCGTTAGTTGAATATTAAAATTGCAACTCATAATTCAGTAAGAAAATGGTATTGAAATAGATGTCACATTTCTATCACAAGTTATTGGTTACAGCAGAAGTCAAAATTCCTTTTGTTGTTGTCTGTTCTTAAGTTTTTTTTCAGAGATATAAAACTAACTGAGTTTTGCAGTCATAAACAAAAGAAAACAATCTGTATTCAATAAAATTGCATAAAAGAGTTGTTCCATTTTCGGTAGTGGATGGTGATTCAACCTGTTAAGTAATTGGTGATAAACTTGTTAAGCTCAGTCAATTGTATTTGTTTGGCAATACATTGGACCTTTAAGTACAGTACTTGTATACAAGTCCCTTAACTTTGCGCCTTGTGTGCTATAGACTAGTGTAATTTGGACTGCAATGCACAATGGATGTACATGTATTGTACTACTGTTATGGAGTATTGGTGTTGTATGGTACACTCACACAGTTTACCCTGTAAGGGGATGGAGTTTCATAAACATGGAAGAGAATACTCCAGCTATGGTAAATTTATGCTTGTCACATGCAGTTGAAAGTTATATTTAAAGATACATATTTAGAATGATCCTGATTCTTCCTGTGCAAACAGGAAAAATTGCTTGGATATTTTTTAAGGTGAGATGGCTTATCCCAAACAACCAAAAGATAGGCACCAAACACCCACAGTAATTTTGTGTAGAAAGATTCACTACCTGTATGGCTACAGTCTCTCTTATAGGCTATAGTTGTTTTCAAGTTGCCATTCATCTTGTTAGTCCTTTTTATCCTATTTAACTTTGTGGTTGGTGGTTTACATTTGGTGTGCAGTGTGTACATATCTGTCTACGCCAGTCACTCATCAATTGCTAAGTGCTACACTACAGTGTAAGCACCATCTTGTAAGCTTGTATTTTAACTAGCATCATGCATTATGTACACTGGGTTTGCAAGAGCTTTGTATGCTGGATTTACTGTTTCTTTACACTTAATCTTTCAATTGCCAACCCTCTGAGATAGCTGGCGGTGCCTTGTCCAGATTTATACAGGTTAACAAGGTCAAAATACCACAAAAAGGCAGTCTAAAGTCACATCTGATTCCTTCTATGTGGTATACTGTAGCTCGCATCTATAGAGCCATTAAACTTCTGTAAGCTATGTTTCTTAGAAGACTGAATGGTTGGTTGTAGGTGAATACCACAATGCATGTACTAGCATGTTGTAATTCTGGCCAATGATTCACAACATTCTGATGTGCAGTAGGTTGAAATGTCAACCAGCTGTGTATACATTTGCAAATAGTATTGTGGGCAAATTGAAAGATTACCTTATGACAGTCTACAATTCCTCTGTCAGTTTTCCTGCATATATGTTACTGTATAGTAAAAAGTTGCTATTTGTCATAAGCTCATAGCATCAGCATGTTACTTTGTGCATCATATTTCCACACACGCTAGTTTATATGTATTGGCAGTTCTGCGGGAAGCTGTGATAAACATCAGCAATGACATTTTTAAGACAAACTAAATGTCAGAGAATTATTTTGTGTTTTCAGAAACACTTTACAGAAAACAGTGTAGGTCTGCATCGATCCTCAACTCGTATACTCAGCTTCAAATTGACCATCAACAGTGTCCGAAAGATTTTGCCTGCTAGGAGTGAACATTATGGTAAGATGGATGTTGTGAAAGACAAAATGACCAAGATATATCAATTATCTGAAATGAAGGTAAAAGGGACAGTGGGAGGATGGGAGTGGGGAGGGGTGTGGTTCTTACGTTTAGAGCCACCACAAATTTTCACTCAAATGCTATACTGTCCCTCCTACTACATCTGTAATGAAAGACCACATCTAGTGACCATGTAGACCCTGTAGAGTCTTCTTGGGCTGGAAAGTTTCTGTTTTTAATCTTGCTTCCGCCACCTCTGAAGGAACATCCATATATTTACAGTACTGCTCTTCCGGAAGAGTGCTTACTCCCCTCATTGATCGCTGCCCTCGCAGACTCTGGACACTCGTTTTAATTATGCACACAACTTTTAACTAAAACCATTGTTTTTCGCTACCAAATTCGGTAGAAGCCAACCACGGCAATTGTGAGAAAAGATTGGAGTGATGATGGGGAAAGGACCTACGACTGATTAGTTACGTAAATATCATGGTAATGTTCTACTCTCGTGTAACTGTTTTAGGTCTCTCTGAGCGATATCCTATTTCTGCTGTAGACAAACCTGGTGATAGGGTAAAAGACAGCCTACAGTAGGTACCATTATTTTCTCTCATTGTTCAATCGCTGCTATTGGCTCATTTTATGAGATCAACACGTAGCATTTTAATATGTATTAACCGTAACATCAAACGTGACTATTCATTTGTGCATAATTATATCGAGTGTCCAAAGTCTTTCCGGCGGACAGCGATCACAGGGAAACGCGATTACCGGATGAGTATATATCCTTGGTTAGGTATAAGTAGGCTGCAGCTAAAATTGTGCGGAATGTATCAAAGGAGGTAAATTCATTTGCCGAGAAAGACTTTGCAAAGTCTAGTGACCATGTGACCTCTAGGTCCCTGGTTTAGACTTACGATGCCACAGAGAATCAGACTCTGCAAGGATCATCAACCTTGTGTAGTCTGATCCAAGGATTAGATTTTGACAGTTTACTTTAAGTTTATGAACAAATTCAAGGGTTTGTGATGCAATGGTAGGTTGCTGTCTACAGAGTTCAGATGAACCTTTGAAAATTATGTTGGCTTTTTGGTTGCCAGCGTCAAATGATGTTGGTGGCCATTTTCAATTTATCCAAATATTTGCTCCCCAAAATTACCAGGTTACTTGCTTGAGTAAAAAGTTCATTTCAGATTTGAACAAGTACAAAAAGTTCTCATACTGTACCTCAAGTTTACATAACTGCGTTCAATACAAGTCTTTGTGCTAATATTTAACTGTATGACCTTATTTATCAGCTGTGCAAAAGCCGATTATTCAACAGAAACTGGTAGTAACTAATTTCTATTTGGTTTGATTATTGAAGAAAGATAAAAACTGAAGATAGTCATGAAATGTTGAAATAATTCTGAAATATTGAAGGTTTCAGTGAAATATTTGAAGAGAAAAGTTGTGTGGTTAGAACAGTACTTAAGTGACAATAGACCCAATGGGCCATACAAATATTAGGCCACACGTATGTGCAATGTGTGAAGTAATCAACTGGTGATGTTGGAAGTATGATTATTAGGTGTCAGAGTACACACACACATCTTGTGTTTGAATTCTGTGAAAGCGTAATAGAAACTCAAAGTTCACATCATGTTTAGTACTACGACCTCCTGTGGAAGTATAGCAAAAAACAATACTAATTTATAAATAGAGTGCAATTGAGTACAAAGCAATATATGCTGCCACAGACTCTAGGAAATGTTTCATTATCACTTTAAACCACTTTAGATGTTTTAAGTGCAGTAGGTATGAAACAACTGACCCTCTCCAGCATGATGAGTTTAAAGACTGCATAAAAAAAAATGTATTGCCGAAGGTACATATGAAATAACACCGACAAGTGACTTGTCGTGATGTTATCTCATGTAGTCTCAAATGGTATGTCTAACGTTAATAAAATAACTTACATATTATTGAGAGGTCCTAGTATGACGTATAAATTTTATTTAAGTTAAAAAGGATGAAAATAAAGAGAAAAGGTTGTTGTAATACATCTTAGATTTAACTTTTTGAATTTGAACTTTCATATTAGGTATAAGCATGTCTCATTAATAGATCTGTCAATGGCAATTTGGTTTCTGTCAGAAACTACCCCAGTAGACCGCCAAAAAATTTTTATTTTTTACTTTTTAAGTTTGATATCCTTTAGCTAATATTTATGAGTGTGTGTTTTATACTTCTGCCTGCCTTTGCAGATCGAATGTTGTTTGTTAGAGGTAATCAATGTTTACCTGCAAAGTTCAATAACAAGTGGGTTTTCACTGTAGTTCTTCCTGCACAGCAGGTGGAAACTATTGGTTTTTTTTTTATTTCTGTACCTTAGTTAAACTGTGCAACACACAGCACTGCTATATAGTTGTGAACAACTTGTTTGTTGTCTTTGAAACTCTGATAAAAGTAGGACCGCTTTCACACTTGAGAGCTGACCTTGAGGGGGCGATCGGATCCGGATCTGATCCTGCCCTTGAGATCACAGGTTTTGCTTTCACACTTGATCCCCCGCGGTGAATCAAGCCCCAATCGAGCGATTTACATACAGGATGTGACACAATGAACCCGCCTTATCCTCGTAGCTGTCTGAAACAATGTCCTGTACATACACTGTACATACACACCAATTGTAGGAGAGAATCAAACACATGTTACATACTTATTACGGCACTGTACTAACATTAGTTTCTGAATAAGCTGGAATCCATCATCAAGACACAAGCTGCAAAAAAAGAGAGACTTGCTGTGGAGATTGATAATGAAGACCTCATTTCATTGTTACTTCTGGTGGGAACGTGGATGAAGTCTGTAATGAGTCTGAGACTTTTAGTGCTGATGATACTGTTTTTGTTCACGATAATGATTGTTTCAAACTTGTTTCTAAGGTGCAGAATGTTGTAAGCCAACTCAAAACTTGGTTCGACTCCAACAAACTTACTCTACACTTAGGCAAAACCAACTTTTCGATTTTCATTTAAGGGACCGTGGTGCTCATTCTTGTCAAAACCATTTTATTCTGAACGACACCAATATTTGTAGGACAGCCTGTGCTAAATATTTAGGACTTCTGATTAACAACAAGCTTTCTTTCAAAAATCACATTGATGACCTTTGTGATAACCTCGTTAAATACAATGGCATTTTCTATCATCTCAGAACTTCACTTCCCCCTGCAGTTGATATTCAGCTTTATTATTCTCTCGTCTACTCTAAGGTTTCTTATGTTATTGAAATTTTCGCGGTAGCTATAGAGCTTCTGTTATGAAGCCATTACAAGTTCTCCAAATCGGAATTCTAAAAAGCATTACCTTTTCACCTCGTCGTTATCCTACCTATAAACTTCACTGTAAGCTTGGGGTTCTTAAGGTCTGTGATATGCACATCCTTAAGATTTGTACCTTTATTTATAAATAAATTACCACATGTCTTTTGTAACATTGTTAACCCTAGAAAGTCCTCGCACATGCCCAACCATACAAGAAATAATGCACTCTTTGCAGTTACCAGGCATAATACTAAACACGGGAAGCTTCTCTTGAATAATTCGTTTCTCACGAAATATAAGACACAGACTAGAAATATCGACACCTTTACGTAGATAGAAAGAGGCAAAAGGATAGCTGTTTTTTAAAACACAGTCGGGAAAACTCGAGCGAAAAGTATTTTTTGAAGTTGGAGAAAAACCAGTCGCTCAAAGTCGAAACCGATCACTAATCAAACAGAGTATACTGTATAGTATATGCTCTGTGTGCACTGTACTGCATGCTGCAGCCATGCACATACCACAGCTGCTCACGTTTGTGAATGTTGAAACGGGAAGTTACGTCATAGGTCATGTTGATCTCGGGTCACCTTGATTCTCCGAGCTTTCACACATGGTTTTTGGATCCCCCGCGCAAGATCTGATCTGCCCCGACGGGAGGATCACCATCCCGGATCTGATCCTGAGTGCAAGAGCTGTCACACTACAAAGTTGATCTCGAGAGGTGGATCAGATTCGGATCTGAACCCCTGCTTGAGATCAAGTGTGAAAGCAGTCTAGGTAGAGTAAATACAGACCTCTGCATCCTAAACGTGGTAAGGTATTGTTACTGAATTCTTTGCTGCACACTGCTTTAGGTAGATCAGAGTGTGATTTACTTACATTAGCAATCTGGCAAGGAAGCTGAAATAGAGTAAATACAGGTATGACCAACTTGTGACTTAGAAGGATGGTCCAGTCACAAATTTGGCTTTGATATGTTTAAGAGCAATCTAATCTAACTATGCTAGTGAAACTTCTGTCCAGTTCTCAGGCGTGGTTCTCAAGATATTATAACTTGAAGTTACCCTGTTTGCTACCATCTGTGAACTTGAGGCAAGCAGGAGTGACATCACCTCCTCACATTCTTGTAGAGTCTTGTGTTTTCTTCATTATTGAATCTATTATTTTGACCTGGAAATCAGTAGATGGTCAGCTTAAGTACTGGTTATGTGAAGATCGCAAAACTCTCATACCCCTCAAACATTCACATTATGATAGCACTATAGATAGTAAAGTAGTAAATTTGGTGTAAAGTTAAAAGAAGAACATAAAATGCTTTATCAATGTGGGGAGATGACATCACACCTGCTTGCTTCAAGTTAATTTCTTTGTAACAAATTTGGCGACTTCAGCTGCTCATATCTCGGGAACCACTCATGGGAATTGAATGGAAGTTTCACTGTAATGGTCAGATTTACTTAATCTTCAACATATCAAAGTGATACCTGTGGTTGGACCATCCTTTTATTACTGCACTATTTTTGTAAAGTTAAAGTGATTGCATGCGTAGGCAAAAAGTAAAAACATTGAAATTTCATCTCCAAAATTTGGTAAGGCTTTTAATTACACCATTCAGACAATCTGGGAAAATAAATAGGTTTCAGTTGGTTAATTTTGCCATATGATTTCAAATCTCCTAACATAACGACAAAAAGTGTAGAAGACGATAATGTAGTGGTTGACAGTTTTCATTCAAATCAACGGTGTACTTCTTTGAGCAAGCCAATGGGAAGTATACTAGTATTGAATATTCAGTTACCAATTCAGGATCACTGATGCTGCGGGCAAGGTTGTGCTCAGTTCGTAGGTTATTTTTAAATACAGTGTTTCCTTTCACCAAATACTACAATTCCCGATACCTACCTAGGAGCGACGACTTGAGGTGTATCTTTTTGATACATTGAGTGAGACCTGTACTGTTGC
Organism: Stichopus chloronotus; assembly: GCA_021234535.1. Taxonomy (NCBI): domain Eukaryota; kingdom Metazoa; phylum Echinodermata; class Holothuroidea; order Aspidochirotida; family Stichopodidae; genus Stichopus; species Stichopus chloronotus. The sequence goes on along the minus strand of CM037841.1, from coordinate 14,776,401 downwards.
ATATTCATTACGTAGGCGGTTACAGAAAGAACCATTAATTTAAAATATGATTTCTGTTTTTTACTGAAGTAGTTACTGTCATTTTCCTTCATTGAAAGACATAGTCAGTCATGTACAACCTCGTGTGTACATTTAAAAATAAAGAAAAAGTTAAGATCAAACATAATCATATCTTTTTGGTTTTTCTGGTGTTCCATATCACCTATCATATCACAAATCTGGTTAGTTTAGCCAGGAATGTTTGCAACTGCCTGGTCAACTTCTCGTTACTCGCACAAACTTCAAGAAGCTTTGCCAACCATCATCAGTTTGCAAACAAGGATATCTGAATTTCCAACTACAAGTCCAAAGTCAAATGCAATGGAAGGTGACAAAGCTGTGTTTCAAACAAAAGAAGATGATGCCAATACTGTTCTTGCTGACAAACGGAAATCTTTTGCCCAGTGTGTATCACCAGCACCCCCTCCTGTACCAACCAAACCTATTGTGATGATCGGAGATTCAATCATGAAGCTTGTGAATGAAGACATCTTCCTCAACAAAGACAAAAGTGTAAAATGTCTACTGGGTGCTCTAGTAAGTGACATCCAAAACATGATTTTGAATCAAAAAGAAGAATTGCAATCTCTCAGTCACGTTATCGTTCATGTAGGTACAAATGAGCAAGTTCTCATAATTATTCATCTGTTTACAACATAACTGAAAAATTTGAGTAACTTTTCACAGGTCTTCAGTTGACAAATAGACATACACCCACTGTAGTTATTTCAGGACCCTGTCCAAGAAGCGAAAACTTCATGACTAGGGTAAAGGAGTTGACCTACCTCCTCAAAGAGCTTGCAGTGAAGCTAGACTGCAAATTTGTTGATAATATGGCATCTGTCACTTCCAGTGATGGCAAAATTGATACATCTCTATTTAATAATGATGGAGCACACCTAAACTGGAAGGGAACTGGCAAATTTATAAATACACAACAATTGCTCCTGTTTCTCTCTGAAAGTCAATGTTCCCACCAAATACCAACTTCAACCGGCAACCACAGCTGGAAGGAGGATTCAAAAGGACAGAACAAAATAAATCTAGGTGGCTAAAGAGAACTACCAATGACTTCCAAACTTCCACACATCTCAGATCTCATCATCAGTCAAAACTGACAACAATGGGTTCAGTTATTTTAATCATTGGGGCTGTGTAAGTGTGGCAAAAGGAATCATTCGGGGTGGGCTGTCGCTGCCATTTTACATAGAGACAGGAAGGATAATGTAGGAGGTGGATTGACATATATATATAAGTAAAGAAAACATTCCATTTGTCAGACGATTTGAATACCTATGTGTAAGAATAGAGGTGCTATGGCTAGAAATCAAACTTCTGTACACAAAAGATTTACTACTCTGTGTGTTGTACAGACCTCCTGACTTCAAGGTAGCATGGTTTGACCAGTTCCATAAAATGTTTACTATCCCAGATGCTTCTTATACAAATATTATACTAGTTGGTGACTTTAACATTAACGTCTTAAATGTATCAGATACAACATGGAAGGAAGAAATGGAATGTTTTATCTTAAGCAAGTGGTTAATATACCCACTTGTAAGACCGATGAAGCCGATGCATCAATAGACCATATATATACTACCAGTGAAAATCAATCACTAATTAGATAAGCCAAAAACAATATTTTATAAAAGAAATCAATTCAAAAGAGGAAACTCAAAGGCAATTTGGAGTGTCCTTAGAAATGGACAGTCAAATCACACTAGATTAAAAAAGAAGTAAACTCCTAACATGCTCATTATGAACGGAATTAAAATATCTGATACCTATGAGATAGCATACTTTTACTGTAACAAGTTTTTTACTTTGATTGCTTGAATTTGGTTCCGGATATGATGATGAAAGTGAAAGTAACAGCCTTTTATATAAAAGTTAAAGGGGCTCATTGAGTTGATATCAGTAAAGATTGCGGTGATTTTGAAGTATACAAACACACGACAATACTCACAATTAGCATAATTAATCAAGTTTAACATCCAATAGTTATATGAAAACTGTCAATTTTTTCGAATTTTTGACCGTTACTTGCTCTAATTGTGTGCATGTGAATGTACTAATGTGAAAATGTCTGGTCACAAAGTTTCAAAAACCAAATTTAATCGTTGGTTACTCACTCATTAATGTTCCAACGTATGTAAAACTTTGGGATCCTTTTAGTTTGACTGTTTGTCATTAGTACGTGAAGGAAACTTGACCCGTTTAGAAAAATTGAGTGAATTTCACAAAACAACTCAATGAGCCTCTTTAAAGCAATATATATTTCACAGATAACTAAATGATGTTAAGTTTAATATCCCACCTTTATCTAGAAATTTTGTTATTAAGTCATTAAAATCAATTAATTCTTGCAAAGCTACAGGTCTAGATGGAATAGGCGCATATGCTCTAAAATTTGCTGCAGAAGAGATGGCCAATAGCTTGACTCACATTCTGAACACAAGTATTAAAAATAGCATGTTTCCTACCGAATGTAAGAATGCTGAAGTTATTCCAGTCTATAAGAGTGACTCCAAGCTTAATGCTTCTAATTGCAAACCCATATTGGTCTTACCTATTCTATCTAAAATCTGTGAGAAACACGTCCAAGAATCTGTCTATGTATACCTCTCAAAGTTTAAGCTATTACGAGTTGCTCAGTCTGGTTTTAAGGAAAAGCACTCATGCCAAAAAGCTCTTGTTAAGATCATTGACAAGTGGATGGAAGCAATTAACAATGGCCATGTTATAGGATCTGCATTTGTTGATCTTTGGAAGCTTTTAATTCCGTTAATCACAATATATTGCTGCAAAAGTTATCGTTATATGGTTTCTTCAAATATACAATCAAATGATTCAAGTCTAATGTCACAAGGAGAGGACATGCACTTTTTTAGACAAAATCTCCTCTTCATCAATATATGTTCGATCCTTGGCCGTTACTATTTCTCATTTTTCAAACGATATGGATTTAACTTTCCACCTTAGTTTTGGCGATATGTACTGTATGCAGATGATGCGACTTGCATGGTAGAAATGTTCTGCAGCTTATTAAAATGCTTGAGGAAGATACGACAAGCATCCGTGAATGGTGTAACGAAAATAAAATGGTATTTAATAGAGAGAAACTAAAACAATGTTAGTAGGTTCAAGACAGAGATGGGCTACACTTGGTAATGGAATACATTCCAAATACTCTCCACATGAAAATTGGTAACACTGCCCTACAAAATGTATAACTGTGAAAAGTTGTTAGGGGTGAGGATTGATAGTAACCTGTCACACCAAGTACAGGTAGACCATGCTTTTAAAACAGTCAAAGGCTTGCTTTATGAAGACTCATAACACCAGTTATTGACTTAGAAACATGTGTTATGTTTTATAATGACTATATCTTACCTATGTTAGATTACTGTGGTATAGTATGTGTCACATCTGGCAATGCTGATCTTGAAAGCATAACAATGTTGCAAAAACAGCTGCAAGAATCATTTTAGATGCTGGGTATGAACAAAGATCACGTGATCTTTGTAGTACATTGAATTGGGACAACTTTGAGATGAGGATTTGGAAAAAAAGATTAATAATGGTAAACAAATCACTAAATGACCTTGCTCCAAGGTATATGAAAGAAATGTTCAAATTTGATGGGAACACACGTACTTATTCTTAAAGATCAACGACCAGAAATATGTTACGTCTGTCGTGGGGCAACACTAATCACCACAGCAAACGGTTTTCACAGTTAGCTTCAAAAGAATGGAACAAACTACCATTAGGGATTAAAAATGCATGCTCACTACTTAAATACTTTCAAAAGGTAATTAAATAAGATTCCTTGCCACAGGCAAAAGGAGTCTATGCAATCCTGATGTCGTGTGTGTGTTTATGTGTTCTCAAGAAGGGTAACCATGACTGATCTCATACATACTGTGTGGGTTGGTCATAGTAAGTAGAAGATCCCTATCGTTTTTGGTCGAGGTCAAAGGTCATTTGAAGTCACCAGATGGCAAAATGTGAAAACCTTGTAAATATGATATCTCAAGAACGGTAACTGTGACTGATGTCATTCTTGCTGTGTGGGTTGGTCATATTGAGTAGATGATCCTTATTGTTTTTGATGGAGGTCAAATGTCATTTGAGGTCACCAGAGGTCAAACTGTAAAAACCTTTTAAACACAATATCTCCAGAACAGTAACTGTGACTGATGTCATACGTGGTGTGTGGGTTGGTCATATTGAGTAGATGATCCATATCGTTTTTTGTGGAGATCAAAGGTCATTTTAGGTCACCAGAGGTCAAACTGTAAAAACCTTGTAAACACAATATCTCCAGAAGAGTAACTGTGACTGATGTCATACTTAGTGTGTGGGTTGGTCATATTATGTAGTTAATTCCTTTTGTTTTTGGTCGAGGTCAAAGGTCATTTGAGGTCATCATTGGTCAAATTGTCAAAACCTTTGAAATACAATATCCCCAGAAGGGTAACTGTGACTGATGTCATACTTGTGTGTGGATTGTATATAGTCAGTAGAATACTCCTTTTGATTTTGTCGGAAGTCAAAGGTCATGTGAGGTCGTCAAAGGTCAAACTGTGAAAACCTTGTAAACATATTATCTCCAAGAGGGTAACTGTGACTGATGTCATACGTAGTGTGTTGCTTGGTCATACTAATTAGATGATCCCTATCATCTTTGGTGAGGGGCAAAGGTCATTTGAGGTCACCAGAGGTCAAACTGTGAAAACTTGAAAACACAATATCTCCAGAAGAGTAACCATGACTGATGTAATACTTGGTGTGTGGGTTGGTAATAATGAGCAGAAGATCTCTATCGTTTTGATTGAGGTCAAGGGTCATTTGAGGTCACCAGAGGTCAAACTGTAAAAATGTGTAAACACAATATCTCCCGGAGTCTAACCTTGACTGATGTCTTACTTGATGTGTAGATTGCATACACTAAGTAGAAGACTTATTTTGTTTGTGGTGGAGGTCAAAGGTCGTTTGAGGTCACCCGAGGTCAAACCTTGCTAGCACATTAACTCCAGAAGGGTAATGATGACTGATGTCGTACTTGATGTGTGGGTTGGCCATACTGGGTAGGTGATCCCTATTGCTTTTGGTGGAGGTCAAATGTCACGGTCCTTTCAGGTCACCAAAGTAAAGCTCATTTTGGGTTAAAGGCTTGTGGTGTATCAAGAAAAATAACTGCAGTTGATCTTATACTTGTCATGTGGATAATTCATTTTGTTATAATATAACCATGTAGCAAGGAATCGCAAAGCCGTTTGGCTTTCTGGTTGTAAATAATATATATTCCTGATGTTTTAAGTATCTAATTTTAACTATTAACTAAATGTTAATAGTTAAACTGGTTTTGCCTAGGTTGTTTCACGACATAAGTGGTCACTTTGTACAAAGGTAGTGCTAATATTTTGTGGCTGTCTGTCATAACATTGGTGTTCCTGTCTTTTCATGAGACATATTAACTTTCTTCACATGTTTTTGCGACCATTCACTAAGTATATTGCGTTTTCGAAAATGCAGCAGTAGCAAACATAAACGTCTACATTAGTTTTCATAGGATTGTAATTTTAGCGAGGTGGACAAAGTTGCAAATTCATTTTTGCAACTATTTTGCATTAAAAAACACAGTAGTCGCAAACTACACGTGCGAATTTGTCTTCGTGAGATACTGTTTTAAGGAACCCATACAGTCAGGTTGGAAGTGTGTATGTCTGTGAAACTTGCTCGGGTATGCTCCACTCAACAGTCCTGGCTGGGGCTGCCTGGCACTGCCAGCCATAGCTGCAAACCTGGTCACATGATTCCTACATCAATTGATATCATGGTACTGTACAATGTGTGTCCATGTTCAGACTTCACAGATTCTAATTGATTGAAGCTGGTGTGTTTGTGTAGTGTCTTTAAAGGTTGTGTGACATGAAAATGACATTTTGGAGTATTGGGGACATTCACCATTGAAAATATTAAAAATAGCCACAAATTCCATCAAAATCCACCCAAAGATTGACCAATTTACAGGCAAATTAGTGTCTCACAGCTGTATCATGAATAAATACTGGTTAAGTGTGCAAATTTGTGATGTCAAGAGATGGACTCCTATGACCTTTGTTTATAACAAGTTCACCTAAACCCTTTGTTTATGTAATCTTTATTTCAAGGACATTTGAGAAGTTTACATGCATGAAGGGTTTTATTTTGGAAGCATGTATTCTTTCAAAAATATCAATATCATTTACCAATGTGAAAGTCAGTTATTAAGTAATTACGAGGCAAAGTATATAGGCTTAACAAAAGAAATAGTGCCACTGTGCAACACTCCAAGTCATCTGTTTTGCATTTTTCTCAAACTTTGAAAAATCGTATCTCAAAAAGAGTAAAAGATTTTCAATCAGGGATATACTTTGCAGCTTTTAAATGAAGGGTGCTCTTTTCTAGAAGCATGTCACACAAACTTTAAAGCTAAAAAGGACCAAGATTTAATGATCAGAAATTTGAAGAGTGGTACAGTCAATTCAACAGCAAAATATTTCTGATTAAATTCGATTGTCTAGAACAAGAAGATTTTTTTTTTAAAATCTTTGGTGAAATAAAGTGTGGGAATAGAAATCTGAACAAGTTTGCAGTTTTTCAGGACACAGAGACAGTATCAACTGTACCTCATGCATTATAGTAAGTACTGCATGTAAGACTCAAGTTTCAATCCTCCCCTAAAGCTCTCCAGTCATGAGGAAATATCTTTTGGCAGATTTTCCCAAGAGAAAGAAGGACAACTTGGCCAAAATAAATTGTCTGTTTTGGATGGCGCCAGCCGTGAAAATCTTGGATACGAAAGAAACAATTGTGTGTTTTTTAGTGTAGTTAATATTTGCCTTTAGTCCCTTCATTAGTCTGCACAGTAATTCCTGTCTTTGGTGATCACTCTGAAAGTTATTAATACATTGGTCCTCTAGTTTGTATTATGGCACTGTTAGTAATTTCCCATTGGTATTCTTGCTAATCTTACATTGTGCAAATGTTAACAAAAGAAGGCCTCAGTATCAAGTTGCTTAAATGAGGTAAGCTTTTTTTTTTCAAATAAGCCAAAAATTCCAAGTGTGCAAAGATTATAAATAACAAGTGGCTCAACTATCAACATTTTGACCAAAATATTCTTTCGGGTGACAAAAAAAAGTCCAGTTTTTCACAAATTCTATGATTTACTTCACTCCTCACTTGCCTGTCTCCTTACAACAACATTAGGCTATTTTGTACATGAATCTTCAAGACTTTATGTAAACAACATCAGTCTACTTCAGGCTTTCTAAAATCCAAACACAGCACAGGAGCCACAGATAATCCTCCCGATACGTGGAGGTCACAGTCCCAACCACAAGTTTCTAATAGATGTAGGACCACTAATCTCCAGCTCCAATGAAATGGGCAGAACCCACAGTAAATCTTCTATATGTGTGGACATCTCGGTTAAAAAGATGAGACTTCCCAAGGCCGGCCCCAACAGCCACTGAACTCAGTTGGCTACACCAGCTCTGGGTGAAAGCCAGTCCAAAGGACCCGGCTCTCGGGTCTGGACTGGATCCGCGTTGGACACCAGTTCCGGACCTGGATCCTGGCAAAAAGAGAGAGGAACTGAGGAGGCAGAAAGGGGTTACCTTCGACTGCCAAGCTGTCAAATGAATCTTGAGGACAGAGAAGACTTGAAGGACAGTGTTCATAACCTTGGTTCCCACGAGGGACTTGACGCTATGAAACGACCTCTGTATCTTCTCAGCAATCTCTCTGGGCCTAATGCTGCCTAATGTTACAACTTTCCTCCATTTTCATGATTTTAATCTTTCAATGGACTTGTTTATGACTGTTTTTGTTGCTAGCCTGTTTATAGGTAATTGTGGAAGGTTTATGCTTAAGATTTGTTCTAAAGGACACTCTTCATGCAATGATTGTCATGCTGGCATGGTGAGGTACATGAAGTTTAACATCCTATCATTAACCCAGCAAATGTATAGAATAACAGATTTCAAGGTACAGTTCCCACCAGATTAGGTCAAATTATATTAAAATGGAACTTCAGACTTACTTAAACAAGATTAGTAGATATACAGGGATTTTGAATTTCCAACAGCTAGAAATTCCAAGGGTTTTATGTTAGATGGAAGTTTTATACATCCATGCTACTACATTATTGTACAACAAGTCGATATGTTTACGCATTGTGTAGGAAATATTGAACCACGCACACACAATGTGCTTTTCAGCGAGTGCTGCAAAACATCCAGAGTGACAGTGCATGCAGATCCTAGGAATAGTTTGATGCGCACACATTTCTGGGAATACTTTTGACACACACTTAATATCTAGGCACATGTGTACGCACTTGCTGGTGTTTGTGCCTCATTTCATGTGTACATGGTATACTGCAGTACTAGACCACTTAGTGACTTGAATATTCAGCGCTTCTATCACAATGGGTCTGAATCACTGATGAAATGTACCGCTCAGCATACTTTGGGGTGCAGTATGTGCATGAAATGATCTGTATTGAATTCCCATGCAAAATGATAGTGATGAGATTTGGATTGCCTACTTTTTTAATTATTAGTCTTTCAATTCAGCCAAGGAGTTGCAACCACCTGGTTTAGCCATTGTCATATGGGTAGAATGTAGTTTGTAAGCATTGACTGGTACCACCCTGTCAAACAGTGTGACACTTCATTGTAGTCACTTCTAACGCTGCTGTGTTTCTAGATGGAACGTACAGTTTGCAAACAGTGACAGGTGCTATCTGTCAGGTCTGTTTTATAGTGTGTGCAACATTGTGATAGTGAAGTGCAGTAGGCATCAGTTTGGAAGTAAACAACAAAATATGCCCATTAAAACTTGTACTGGCTAATCATGAATGAAATTTCTAATTAACAAATGCATACTTTTCAACATGTAAGCTTTTGTTTATGATAAGAGGGCATAATTGGAATTACAGTGTGCGATAGTATTGCAAATGTTCTTCTCATTCATCTGATAACAAATAGACATATGTGCAGTTATAAATCTATCAGATGAGACAGTCTGATTTCACATTATTCGCTCTACCACAAGGTGCCGTTAGTATCAATTTATTAATATTCATCTACTCTACTTTGTGTCCCTGCATCTTCACAGACTGTTCAATCTCAGTTTGGTCATAACTAGTAGAAAGAGCTGATTGTGAGATTTTAACAGCTTTTAGCTGTTACAGGGTGCACATGTACTAGCCTTCTCTTAAAAAAGTTATTTGCATTCATACTCACAAGGTACTTTTAGCAACACATGAACAATGTCATCCTGGTGCATCAATGGATTTTTATGTTAGAAGTGGTGTTCACACTTACTCTACCTGTGTATGGAAGTGGCCAACAAAATGGCTATTTTATGTGCAGCAGAATGCTATTTAATGTGTAATGCCCAACTGTAATCATGAAATACTGCTTTCATAGCTCAGAGGACAATGAAAATCAAGTGGTTTGCTGTTAAAAGTATTTATATAAAGTGCTGTTGTATTCTTTGTAAACTGGAGAGGACATCAACTTCTGCTTCTATTGAAAATCTCTTATAGCTGTCTAGTGTTTGACAGTTACAGCACACTTCTCATTAGAGAGCAAAAGAACCAAATTACAAGTTTCATTTAAATAAGGTTTAAGGGTGACTATATTCTTTGCTACCACATACTGTGGGGTGGTAAATGTTTAAGTGTCAGGCACTGTTACCATGTTACCTATTTCATGAACATTGCACATGGAAGTTCTTACCATGCCTGTGTCTTTTAACTGTTAAAGTCCTGGATTACCTTGTTTCTTGTTAAGTGCTATATTCAATATTGTCACATTATTACAACCCTATCCACTGTTCAGTATCCTTTCTTGACTGCTTGCATTAAAATGGCAAATTCAAATTTGTTCCGCATGTTGTTGAGTTTACAATATGCGAAAGTACAATAATAGTAAAAACCTTTTGACACACATTTAGGACATAAGTAAAACTGTAAGTTTATCAAGGCAATTGACAATATGTTCAAAAACAAAATAGGGGTTAAGTTGATATGTGGGTGTGCACATGTGTACTGCAGTACTGTATGTGTGTTTTGTTATTTGTATGTCTATGCTTTGTGTGTGTGCCTTGTATCTGATGTCTTCACTTGTCAACACCTTATCTCAACAAATAGGACACAGGTAGATCTCCTGTTGAGAACTCTATGCAGCTTCCTTGCAATGAAACCAAGGGTTATTAATGGTGGTCAAAATTTACTGGGAGTTAGCCAAGTGTGAACATCTACAGTATACTATACATTTTGCAATCTTTCATAGTAGCTGTGTATGGTATAGAGGGTATGATCAAATACTGTGGTACAATTTTAGTAAATATTAAGGAAACCAAAGTTGAAGGGAAATAGGGCATTAAGAATACACCAACATGACATTCTAAAGAAATAGCCTTTAGTCATTATTAAACCATTCAGTTTCATCAATGAACGTCTGCCAAGACTTTATCTCCTCAAAACGTTATGCATGTGATGAGTAACAGAAGATGCATCATTTGAATTTTGAAAAGTTTGGGTGAACAAATTAGTGTTGAGCAACTTGTAGACACCCACAAATAACTGAATTTCTATCTGTGAGAAACTTATTTCTTGGAAAAAAAGACTACTGTCCTTCCTTATTTTGAATAATCTATCATTCTGCATCCACAAACATTGGTTTTAAAAATATGGATGTTTTCTGCTGAAACAAACGCCCTATTTCCCTTTAAGGCACAGCTGGTAGACATCTGAGTGTGGTGCAGTGTAATCAATAGATTGATAATCAGCCATACAAGAGAACATACCAGAGAACAGTTTTGCACTGTCTCAGTTGAAAGCACATACTGTAGTTCTGATCTAGACCAGTGTCTACCTCAATCTACCAATCAAATATTGTACCATTTAGTCTTCCATAACAGTCGTTGTAGGGGACAGTACAACAGTTGTGCAGAGATATGTAAAGTATTGTCACTCATAAATTGTTCAGTTTTTGGAACTGCTGTTACTGTGACTCTTATAGCCTTGTGTTTGGCAGTTGCCTTGGCACTGACTTGAAAGTGAAAGAAAAAATTCAATTATAAGGTTTAAGCTTGGCAAATAATTATGAATATTCGTTTTCTCTCCTGCCACATGTGAGTGTTATATATGTCAGTCTAGTTCCAGTGGAAGCACTTCACTGCTGAGCTTGCATACAGTTTATCATTATGTTTTACCGGAAATGTGTCCGAATTTTTAAATATCATCCCCTAGCTATTTATTATGCACTCAAACAGCACTGCTAAACAAAATGACGATTGTCTAGATAAACACAAATTAAATCCATCATGCAATCCACAATTTCATGAAACATTTTATCCACAGTAGTAGTAACAGTAGTTGGAGATTTAGCAGACTTTGTAACCTTGGCTTTTCTCACCCTGAATTCCTCCACACTCTTTGTATGCCACAGTTGCTGGCATCTGCACAATGTTGACCAATATTATTACAGTATGTAATTAATTAAAGGCAGCTGTCTTGATGTCATTTCAAAATGTTGCAGCAAAGAAGTTTGTTGGTAGTGCTGTAAACTGAAGTTATTAATAATGAGTAAGTCATGTGCAGTTTATCTGTAAATGAACAATAAACATGCAATCTACATAAATCCTACATGTATATTACAAGTATCCTTGGCATATATAGTCTACAAAGGTAACAATTTTGTGCAATGCTTCATGACAAATGTCACTTGACAGAAAACATACTTTACATTGACAATTTACTGTACGTTTACCCATTTCCTTTAGTCTATTTGTGTACAGTAGAAGGGGTGGGGGAGGGAGGAAGAAGGTAATTAGATACGGTACCCATTATGAAAATTCTATCAACTTTGAAAAGTTTATACTTAAAGGTTGGAATGTTAATTTGGTCACTTTTTGCTTTTCGCTTGTTGTTAGGATAGATGTTTAAAGAAAGGATTATCCCAATCACATAACGGAAAAATACATATTGGAAGAAGTGCAAACATTAAGTACACATTTGTAGTAATTTGTAACTCTATGTGAAGATTTTTTTAAGTTTGCAGACATTATATTCCAATATTACAAAAAGCATAATAATAACAAAACTTTACAGTAAAAGCCTTGCTTGAAAAAATGAGCTTTGACTTAGATGCGTATCTCTGAGCACCTACAAAACAGTTGCTTCAGCCTGAACCAAAGACAAATGAGGACAAGCCTAGGCTTAGAGGACGTGGTGTCAGAATTGAATTTGAATGCACTTTGAGCTAGGTCAAACTTAATGCATTGGTCATGCAAGGGGTACTGTATGTAGCCACCCGTGAATACCATACTATCAAGTTTTGGAGACTCTTTGTAAAGTTTTTTCCAAATAAGCAGATGTTATGCTCAAATAATATGATGTAGAAACTGACTAGCAAAAGTTTTTACAAACTTTTTTTTGTAGTGGAAATACAGTTTAAATCTTTCTTTGACCTGTGTGTACTGTGTACTTCACTAAGGCACTTTAACTTGACTTTAAACGGTATTTTGGGTTGATGAAGGAGGACTTTGATCAAAATCACAGCTGTTTTGTTGTTTCCTTGCATAGTGAACAGGGATGAAGTTTGTAGTGGTAGTCCTGCTATCAGAGACTCTCACATTTTCCACAGGACAATCAAATGTTGTTACAAGTTAAATGGTTAATGTTTGAATCAAATTAAGATTTTACTTGCAATATCTAAAACAACATGAGATGAAATGAAGAGATGAATTGCTAACATCAACATGCAAGTGTGTTTCTGATACATCAACCCGGAAATACATTTTTGGCAGGCCAACTAAATTTTAAAAAGGACAACTTCATTTTACTCATTAGTTGTCTTTTGGACTACCAGATAAAAATGCTACAACTTCACCACTGGTGAGTATTTACTAGTATGGCTGATCTAGAGGTTACTGCATGGGAAGTTCCCTTTCTGACTTTAGTAATCCCCCCTCATTTAAAGATCCCACTCCCTTAAAAAACTTCTTGAAGAGCCCCCTCCTGCAAAGATCCCCCCATGTTTAAAGAGTGGTTTGTGTTTATGTTGTGACTACAAGGAGGTTACAACTTGATACAGATTGCAATGTGTCTTATAAGGCTACTTCGAGTCATATTGTTTTATTTTGACACAGACTGCAGATACTGCTCTAGAAAACTGGACTACAAGTCTGGATGACAATGGTACCAATATGGGAGAAAAGTTCATACAAATATGCCTATCATACTGTCTGATAAAATTAACATAAGTGGAGATAGCTACCTGCAATTTATCACAAATGCCCTGACTGTTGAGTGCATATATGGCACACTTTACCTATGCGTGCCAGTGCAGTATGTGTGATGAAATGTTGATTTTCTTATAAATATATGTATCTAGGTTAAAAAGCTGGTGGTTTTCTCACAAGTGGTACATGCATCAAGTAATTCAGATCTGTTGTCCTATCAAGTTCTATAGTAGCTGCAGAGCATTTCTTGGGGGGGTTAGTGAATTTTGTTGCAGTTAAGTTAGTCTTGGATTGAAAATTTGGCAGTGGTAGAATTTTGTAATTAACTGGTATTGAGAGAGAGCACTCTGAAAGGATGAGGACAACCTGGCCATCTTGACTGCAGTTAGAGTGTGTCATATACTCAGAGGTATGTGCAGTGATAGTTATTACCAGAAATGTATTATGCACATACAGAGCAGGGATGAAATTTAGAGGTCGTCCGGTCGTCCGAGACGACCAAAATTTCTGCAGGACGACCAAAGTTACTACCTCAGGTTGTCCTTTGGACGACCAAATTTTACCCCTGGTCATTTATATTGTGACACAATGCTTACAACTCAACACTGAGATGCAACCAAAATATTTAACATGCATGAACTCCATTCCAAAACATCTGTTTTCTTTCACCAAAAAACCACCAAAACAACCTGAAATCCACGGTATGTAAAAAGCCAAACAAACAGCCTCAGTGTACGATCATGTTTCAACTGATTTTACTGTACCAGACGTGCACATACTGTACACAGCAAGTACCAGATAGATGAATCGCAGTCGAAGAATTCGGCCATATGTGCCGCGTGCAAGGAGAGCTGGTATGAATTTTCTAAATAGTGATAGTACCGTTCAAGATTAGTAATGTATCATATTTTGATTTGAAATAAACATTATATTATACAGAGATTTTCTTCTATTTTCTTTCTATATGATATACTTTACAGCATCAGTGATTCTAGATAATGACATTTTTTTTGTTATCGAAGTGAAAAGGTGGAATTTTACCAGCCTCCTTCAGGAAACCCCTCCTCCCTTCCCTTTGGAGAAACCCTGAGCATTACTTTTAAGTTACAAGTCAGTAGTATAATTTAGCTGTGGAAAGTTTCAACCTGTATAAGAAAGACAAATAAAAACATGGTCTTGACTGTGCAAAATACACATTTTGCACATTTCTTGTTTTTATATGTCTGTTGTGGAGGACGACCAAATTTTTGGAAGGACAACCAAATTTTTGCAGTTGGTTGTCCTTCGGAAAACCATTTTCAGTTGCTTAAGGATCATCCCTGCAGAGGAAACTAACAGAAACTTTGAATAAAACTATTTTCTTAGTGACTTCACTTTTACTCACATAATATGATATAGTGGGGTTATTGTGCTGTAGGTCACAATGGGAGATCAACATAACTTCATCACAGAGCAAATTCATAAATTGATTTATAACACTGATGTGACTAAAAGTATGGTCTGTATGGTCTGTTATTTGGTCTGCTGTTCAAGTTTAAATAACAAAAGAAAGGGTGATTGAACTATACAATGGTTCTCTTGTTTATAGTGTAATTTACTTTTTTCCAAATTGTTAACTCTGAGTATGTTACAATACATTACAGTGTGTACTGCTCTATTCATCATTATGTTATTCATCATTGTGTTTGCATTAGCACAAGCTGATTTTCAGGAAGGTATTGTAATATGACAATGGTCTTAGTCCTTCATGATTGTATACTATAGAGCCTTGGCTACTAGTACTACTGTATACTCTGTGTGTGCATTACAGAATTTTCACCATACATGTGCACTCCAAGGAATTTATCCCAAGGTGTTTTTGCATTTGAATTGCATTGTAACCTGCATGCTACGTTTGACACTGAGCAATGGGCTATATCATGCAGAGAACTGATATGTGGCAATAATGGTAATAGGTCAAATACCTCTGTTCCTCCGGGGTTTCATACCAGTTTTCTTCTTCTTTTGTAATCTTTGTTTAAATTCGTAAAAATAATCTGGAAAGGACAAAATTAAACAGATCTGAGGTACTGTAGACTCACTCCAGTCTGTAAAGTGTCCATCATCCTGATCTCTTGCACATCTTCAGTAATGGACCAATGCATTTTAAGTGAGGTCTCTGTTTGGCTCCAGGTATTGTGCATGAACAGGTTTGGCTTTGATTTGCAATGTCTTGTGTATTAGACTTCTGTTTTTATTTTGAATACTATGATTACACAGTCCTCATAAAATATGCATAGTGTGCTAAAATCATCTCTTGAGAAGACTTTTTTGGCATGATAGAACATGACGTGATATTCAGACATAACGGTGAGGGTGTATTCCTCTCGAGAAGGCATAAACATGTATGACATCATGTGCGGATTGGCTGATGATTATGTGTAACTGTAGTATTAAAGATGAAAGTGATTGTTATTGGTCTCTCTGTATTTAGATGCATTTATCATGTGATAGTCATCATTCCCTGTGTCACGATGTGTACCATTTATGTATGCTGTACTGTATGCTGTACTTGTTCATGAACTGGTTTCTGCACAGGGTCATGAACTGTTCCCTGCACTGGGTTATGAACTGGTGTCTGTACTGGGTCATGAGCTGGTCTCTTGACTGGGCCATTGACTGTTCTCTGTATTGCATCATGAACTGGTTTCTGGACTGGGTCAAGGGCTGTTCTCTGTACTGGGTCATGGGCTGTTCTTTGTACTGGGTCATGGGCTGTTCTCTGTACTGGGTCATGGGCTCTCTTTTGTACTGGGTCATGAACTACTTATCTCAATACATTACATGTATAGAGATATTGTCATGCCAGCTGGACATTCCATGGTGTCAGGGTGTTGATCCATTTTCAGTGTGTATCAAACTTCCCCAGCATGCTTCTTTGTATGTTTAAAGGAAAAGATGGTATTAATTATGGTGTGAAGAAAATACATATGATAAGTTTTTTTTGCAAATTATTGACCAAAAATGTGCCTGAAACCTGGAAAACTTGAAGTTCTTCCATTGTTTTGCACCTGGTTTTGCATAAATTATTGATGTTTTGATCCTTTGTTGGAATTGATGTGCCCTAGACAGTAGTGTTTTAATCTCCTCCTTTGATATGTTGTAACTAAACTGTGTACTAGTATGCAAGACTAGTACTGAGGATTTGTACTCAAGTGGGTTTATTCTCAACTTCAACATAAGGTACTGTAGAACGTTGGACATGAGTTATTTTGTTTTTGCAGGTGCATGCCTATCATACATATGCAGGTGTAATGTTACATAATATTACATAACATTACCTAACGTTGCATTAATGTAGTAAAGGAGTTGCATAACATTACAAAATGGTTCGGAATTGACTGCTCTGCCTCATATGGCCCAGGGTGCTGGTAATATTGTGCACCTGAAACCTATTTATTTTTCCAAATTGTTTGAATGGTGCAAAATTGTTTGAATGGTTAAAACGATCTACGACATGAAATTTCAATGGTTTAACTTTTGCCTCTTTTTTTGCCATGCAATCACTTTAACTCCCCTTCCTGAGGAACTCCAGAAACTTTTTGGTTTTGACGAAACTGTAACCTTTGTCATCATGCGAGTGTGTGTATGTGTGTGTATGTTTGTGACACCTACCTTGTAAACACGGTATCTCAAAAAGGGAAACTTGTTGTACAGATCTCATATTTTTGGGTTGGTGTACCATATAAAGTACAAGAAGCCTATTGTTTTAGTGGAGGTCAAAGGTCATTGGGGTCAACAGGCGTCAAATAGTGAAACCCTTGTAAACATGGTATTTCAAGAGTGGAAGCTTCTACAGATCTCATATTTGGTCTGTGGGTGTACCTTATTGAGTACAAGAAGACTATTTGTTTTGGTGGAGGTCAAAGGTCATTTGGTTTCAATAAGGGTCAAATAGTGAAAATCTTGTAAACACGATATCTCAAGAAGGGAATCTGTTACAGATCCAATATTTAGTAAGGGGGTGAATCTTATTGAATACAAAAAGCCTATTGTTTTTGGTAGAGGTCAAAGGTCATTTGAGGTCAACAGGGTTCAAATAGTGAAAACCTTGTAAACAATATCTCAAGATGAGAGACTTGGGCAGATCTACTATTTCATCTGGGGGTGTAGGTTTTTGAGTGCAAGAAGTCTCTCATGTTTGGTGGAGGCCAAAGGTCATCTGCAGTCAACAGGGATCAAATAGTGAAACCTTGTAAACATGGTATCTCAAGAAAGTTAGCTTGTAGCTCTCTTTTGTGGTGTTTTGAGGTTCTTTATTGAGTACAAATAAGCCTATTGTTTGTATGGCGGTCAAAGATCATTTGAGGTCAACAGGGGTCAAATCAGGACAACCTTGTGAAAAATTTCTCAAGAATGGAAGCTTGAGCAGATTTGATATTTGGTTTGTAGGGAAGCTCTTGGGTATATCTCTTTGCTATGCATCTGAATACCAACAGTATCAGTCATCAAATTAGGTCGGCAATGTCATGGTACTTTTCAATTGTTGATATACATTACAAAAACCAAGCTTCTTACACTTATATTACACTTACATTGTAGTATGTCAGATTCATGAAAAGGAATCCCCATAATTGAAGTCATTGAAACCACAATGCATTTGTGCTTTCTAGTTGATTTCTCTTATAATCGTAACCTCTGAATCAATGAAAGTGTGTCTGTTTGTCTAAACACAATATTTAATGAAGGGAAGATTGGACAACTCTCATATTTCGTATGTATGTGTATCTCATCAATTACAACTTGTATTGCCTATTGCTGTTGTTGGAGATCAATAGGTCAAATTGTGAAAACATTAAAAACTTTGTATAAGCTTGGTATCTCAAGGGGGACAAACAGTCTTATGGATGTCACCACCCACCACAGTTCAAGAAAGGATTGGAAAAGCGAGAGGTACAGAGTTAAAGAGAATCGTAAAGGCAAAATGTCGACGAGGTTAACTTTATGTAAATCAGATTCAAACTTCTCTGAATTTCATTATAATCTCTTCAATCACAACTGAACTGTTTTCTAACATATTCAGAGCATCCTTACAAAGGAACATTTAACAACCAGAAGTATTGAGATTCAGTGGCATTGTTGCTGTAGTTTCTGTACCACAGTACGGTGTCTCTGCACTGGGTCATGAGCTGGTCTCTGTACTGGGTCATAAACTGTTCTCGACACTGGGTGTTTGGGGTCATCATATGTTCTTATTATGTATGTTGGATCATTAGGTGTGTGCCCTGTACAAGTGTGTTTCTTTGTGGTGCTGTCTACCAAATATTAACAGTGTTTTGCTCAACAACTACACACACATTAGTTTTTCAACTTTGTGTTTTATGTTTGTCAAGTTACATGTTTCACATGAGTGCTTCATACTGGATTTATCCTATATTCTGCAAAAATATCATGCCTAACACTTTTGAATCGTAGAAAGATGAGGGAGGATGGGTGGTTAGCATTGATGGTTATGGCAGGTTACTGTGGTAGTGTAAGTACTGCACGTAGATCGGTGGTGTAGTACAGTGGTTGTTGAGAGACAGATAAGACAGTTAACTGGTTACTATTCTCACCAACTAGAGCATTGTGGTTAATACTTGGTGTGTAATTGCCCATTGTACAGGTTTTCTTGGGCTCTTAAAGCTTATTACTTCTCATTTCATGCTAAATGATTCTTAGGACTGAATTACTATCTGTTGTGTTTGTTGTCTGTTACTATTGTTGTTGTGAGGAATATTCACCATAAACATTTCACATGGCTTTTTTTTGCAAAATCTACTTTTTTTTTTTACTTCTGTTTGTGCTTTTGCAGTGACCAAAATGTGGCAAGAACAGACAGCCCTACACTGTACCCCATCCCAAGGTCAATGCATAGGCCAACATTTTCTAAACAATATGATAAAGAAGATAGACTTCCAAATACCATTGGTTGTTTCCTATCACAATGAAATACCACAGGGTAGCAGCAGTACAAGATAATTACTTTGTAGCCAGGCACTGGATCGTATTATTGGTGTTCGTATTTTAGTATCGCTCTGAGACTAATTGGGCTTTTCATCTTGATTACATTGGAATTACTGTGTTGTTACTCAAACAAGGATGGCAAGATAATTACTTTCAACTCTTCTATGATGACACAGGACTAAATGCATACTGCATATATGTTAACTGCAATTTACATCATAAATATAGTCATTCATGAATAACCACACTAATACACTAATAAGTTTTGGGGATGATGTAGTATCTGCTATGCTACACTCTAGAACAATGACTTCATTCAGAAATGATGACTTCCTGATACATACATTGTATTTCATTTTTTTTGTTTCTCTGTGTGTGTTCTTTTTGTTTGATATGATTGTTTGATTTCTCTATATTTACATGGAATAGCATATGATATCATGCTGTAACCATTCAACTTAGAATCAGATAATAGTTCTCCTAGAAATAAAAGAGAGAGCACACACACACACACAAACAAACAAAAACAAGAAAACAAAGAATATTGATTAATCTCACCATCCTGGTATTAGAAGCAAGATAAACTGGTTTATTCATACTGATGTCTTTGTCTCTGTGGAATCATGTGTGACAAGTGACCTAAAATTAAGTGGGATAAAGTCACGTTTTATGAGGTAGGCCTACACATATACAAGTCAAACAATACTGTAAGGTTGCATCAAGCATTTTATAAGATTCCCCTTTTACTTTTGAGGGCATTAATGTTGATCTTCAGGTAATATGTATTTGCTATTATTATTACTCCATACCCTACGTGCAGGTTGGTATCCATTTACTGGGATGCACTTTCTACTCAGTAAATCATGGAATGATCAGCTTTTTGTAAACTATTTGTACCTTCCTCTTTGCATCAAGATTTTTTTTTATTTGCTCGGCCGCTGTGACTGTGGCTTTGAACATGGGCAGATATGAGGTAAGTTAATTGTTCCTGCATGAAAGAAAACTATTCAGGAATGAAATGAGGTCAAGTATAGCTGAATTGGTGAGCTTGCTAATAGTGATTTGACCTGAGGGTGTTGTAGGAATTATTATCTGGTATATGTGTCTATATATAACTGGTAACCAAGGACTGTCATGTCCAAACCCATGGCATCCTTCCCGTATTTGAAAATCCAATAAATGAAGAACCGTGAATCACCACCTCAAAACTGAATGCAACGCGTGTTAAGCATGGATTTCCTGTTGCTTTAAGTCTAAATAGTCTGTTGTTTGATTTTTTGTGGAAGGTGGCAGGCACGGAATCTATGCAGTCATGTCAGTGTGTATGTATGTAGAGTAGATGATCCCTATCAATTTTCATGCAGGTTAAAGGTCATTTGAGGTCACCAGAGCCTAAAGTATGAAAACCTATGAAGGGAGACATCTCAACCACTGAATGCTGCTGGAACTTCATACTTGTCCCATTTGTAGCCCTTGATTATAAGATTTCTGTCAGTTTTTAAGGAGTTCAAAGGTCAATTGAGGTCAATAGAGGACATAGTTTGTAAACCTTAAACACAATATTTCAAGAAGGGAAAGTTGCTGTAACTCCAAGCTTGATGTGTTAGTTGTCCATTGTAAGCAGATAATCTTTATTGTTTTTATGAAGGTCAAAGGTCATTTGAGGTCATCAGAAGTTAAAGTCTGAAAATTTACTATGCAAGATATCTCAGCAACTAAATGTTACTGGAACCTCATACTGGTCACATTGGTTGCCCTTGATGAGTAGATAATCTCTGTTATTTTTTATTAAGGTCAGAGGTCATATGAGGTTAACAGGGGTCAAAGTTTGAAAACCTTGTGTTCACATCATAGACATACTTACCCCTGCTTACTCATGCATTAAGTTTGACCTAGTTCAAAGTGCCTAGGCTAGAGGGCATAGTGTCAGAATAAATTTCAGTTGTACTAGATCAAACGTAATGCATGAGTAAGCAAGGGGTGTGTATAGTCACTTGTGAATGCCCACACTAATTAGTAGTGGGAAAAGCATGGTATCTCAATATGGAAGTTGCTGGAACTTCAAACTTAATATGTTGGTTGTCTATTGTAAGTAGATGATCCCTATTGTTTTTCATGGAGGTCAAAGGTCATTTGAGGTCACTAGAGGTTATAGTCTGAAATCTATGAAGGGGGATATTTCAGCAACTGAATGTTGTTGGAGCTTCAAATGGTTAACATAGATAGGTAGGTCTGTAGTAAATCATCTGCCACTTTTATGGAGGTCAAAGGTCATGTGAGATCAATAGAGGTTATACTGTAGATTGAAAAGCTTGTATACATGGTATCTCAGTAAGGGAAAGTTGCTGGAAGTGGAAACTTGATTTGTAGGTTGTCCATTGTAATTAGATGATCCCTTTCATTTTTCATGGAGGTCAAAGGTTATTTGAGGTCACTAGGGCTGAAGTTTGAAAACCAATGAAGGAACCTTGTCTCTCCCACTGAATGTTGCTGGATCTTGAAGCTGTTAGCATCGGTAGACCTTGATCAGCAGATTAGCTATGTCATTTCTCATGGAGGTCAAAGGTCATTTTGAAGTCAGTGGAGATTATAGTTTGTAAACTTGTAGACATGGTATCCCACAAAGAGTATTATGTTTGAACTTCAAAATTGGCATGTGCTGCTCTTTGTTTTCTATGAATATTGGCAAGGAATCTCAAAGTCATTTGACTGTCGGTGATGCTTTATTCAAAGGTAAAGTTCGTTTGCAAGAGATAGAATACAGTATACTTTGAAGTTGCCCCTTCTGGCTGCATGGATCATGCTGAGTGGTGGTTTGGTCAATGACATGTTTTTGTTGTGATGAAAGTTTTCTTCCCCTGCAATTTGTGTACATTTAGTCAATTGAATGTTATAGCGCAACCAAAACATAGACATTACACCATTGACTGTGGCTCTTGTAGTAGTTTAACACCTTTATTTTTTTTCCCCTTTCTTCACATTTTTTAAACATCATTGACCTTGCACAAACTATATCATTTATGAAATGTGAAAACTCATCTGGATTTTGGGTTCCTTTAAGATAATAAAACAAGACTTATAATGTACCAAATCCACCAAAGTGCTCATGACACTGCAGAACAAATGCAAAACAAGAGAAAGAGGAAAAGTTATAAATAATGAACATATCCAAGAAAATAGGCTAAGATGTTATTTGCGTAAGATATGTTTTTAACTTTTTCTGAGAAACTTGTGTCAATTGACTCCGAAGCATGAACTCAAAAAGCAAATTTTTCCAAAGTTGTGGAGTAGCCACAACAAAGGATCTCTCCCTCATGTATGATTAATCGAAGCCCATTGATTCGATTCTTGGATTTACTCAGCTCATCATGTGAATTTTTTTCTGATTTTCATCTGTGTTGGTGCCCATGAATAGTTGCGTTATATGTTCCTGAGCACAGAAGTATATTGGCAGACTCATTGTGAAGGTGAACAGTGATGCAGACATTTCTATTGTTTTATTAAGTGCTAATCGCCATTTTGGCCAGCTTGCAAGACCCTTTGAATTTTATCATTGTGTGTAACACGGAGTACCCTTTCGAAATATTACCAACTTTCACCCAGGAAAAATAGGGGATTTGATTGATTGCTTCAAGTCGTTTCCACCTACTCAGTAGCAGTCTGTTCATTGTAGCCTCGAATATGCAGCTAATGCCCAAGCTGCCTGGTAGTTGTATAGTACTGTAGTGATAACCACCATACTACGATCAACAACGTGTTAGTTCGATCATTGTATTCCTTCTTTTCACTTTGCTACTTGAAGAAGTATCTTCAGTTTACTTCCAGAATCTGTTGCTGGCGGAGTATATTAGGCCTAGCATCACTCCCGCTTCGGTTTTAAGAGAGTTTGTAGGTTAATTTATTATATGCAGGCATTTCTTGGCATGTGTGAATTTTCTTTCACTATGGTGGTGTTTCAATGCAACTCGACGCAGTGTGTGTGGAGATGTAGCAAACATTTTCAAAATGACCCAGTTGCAAGCGGTCGCAATACGCGATTTGCTATAGTGTGACCATGGCATTAACATTACAGCTTGATAGGACCTTTTTCTCTCAGAATAACTGTTAAGTTCCACAAGATTAAAACAAAGCAGGAACTTTGACGAGATATTTTACTTGTAATCTGAACATAATGTTAACAATTTTATGATGAAAATGCTTTTCATGTAGAGTACATGTATCCTATATGAGATCATCATTGCTGTATGAGCCCAGACAATGAAACCAAAACCATTGAAGAAAGAGAACGTAGACAATTAACTAAGATGGAAGAGATGAAAGTTCCTCCTTGAAGGTATCAACACGTTTCTCTTAGTGTGCATTTGCGCTAGGTATATGTCTTTCTTACATCATGAATCGTTTGTGTACGACGACATCCCTGCTGTTTTCATCAGTGTTATAGCAATTTGCTCATTAGCTTTTAGCTTTCTGTTTGCAACTGTATCTCTTGCCAGCTACATTTATGTTTTCCTCCAAGAATCTTTGGGATGATTATTAATACAACTGTATCACTTTGAAATATTTATCAAGTGAATGGATCAAGTTTTACTAGGTGTAGTCATCTATCAGTGTGACCTTTGATGAGGTTGACCTGTTCTGACTCACTGTTAAAGTGAAGAGCAACCAGTCTGGTCTCATGCTGGGATTGTGACTTAAAGGTTGAGAGCATGCATTCTCAGCATGCTTGAAATAATTGACATGTTGACTCAGTGGTATAGGGCAGTACTGTGTGAACTAAGTACAGTCCCTGCAGGCTGCAGAGGCAGCCTTCTCGCATTGTAGTTCAAGGAATGATGGGCTTGACCTGAAGAACCATATGATATCATGGGATACGATCTACCAGGTATTATGTATATCATGGTATGCATATCTTCATGAATGTATTTTTGCCTTGCCATTCCTGTTAACCTCAATGGAACTTAACTTAAAAGAGGTTGGCCCTGCAAAAATTGCTTCTTCGGTTTAAATCTGAAAATGACTTGATTTGAACATTCTTAACTTGAGATGATAGTTTAGAAATGTGTTAAACCTAAAACAGTATGGTTTTGAGATTACGTACATGCTTTTTATGTCATTTAATAGCATGACTGATAATTTAATAGCATCACTGATAATCCTTATGCTTGATACTGTAGATCTTTATTTTACCTCCAGTAATAATTGTAAATAATTGAAATGACTTATTTATAATTATTGCATTATTACTCTTTTACCTGTCTCCTTAACCTACTGCAGTCTCTGTAAACTGTATCTGGTTCCCTTTTGACTCTAGATAATAACATGTTGCACTATGGTTTTCTGCTGTCCAGCCTCTTGGAGAAAGCCCCCTCAATCTCATTCTACCATTGAATGTGTCTCAAATTATATTCTGTCAAAGCTATCCAGTGAGTCATAAATTGTTTCTTCTTTTCAAAGGGCTTTTTGCATGTGTCATTATATTGAAAATAGCCACATCAGTTTCTTTTTTCAAGAAGGCAGGTACATGTCAGTCACTCATGAAGACCAAATAGGCCTATATTTTGGATGCGTTGATTCAGGGACTTTATTTTAGAAATATTTTGTGCACTTCCTCTGTTACTTTCAAGTCTTTAAGTATTGAATGGCTGTTTGCTTGTATAAAAACTTTCAAGAAATCCAAAGATGGTCTGCAGGAAATCCACAGTGCTCTCAGGAAGTCAAACCTAGATGGAGTTACTCAAACAAGAAGAGCAAAGTGGCCTTCTAAGAGCCTCGCATTTTCCTAACATTGAGTATCCAGTGTAACCATCCATGTAACCTTTAGCAGTTTTCAACTTGCGTGATGGCGGCAGATCTTTGTAGTCTGTTCATGTCAACTGAACAAGGGATTCAAAGTTGGCATTGATATAACCAGTGTTGTGCACCTGTGCAGAATGTTGGTTTGCATCCAGGGACTTTAAATCTTTTCATGTTGTTCTGGTTTTGCTAGTGCTTACATCTTCATTGTGATCCTTTGGAGATGAGGTATTATTACATCATCATCTTAGTGATATCCAACTGGTTTGTAGGATATCCTCGTTAACTGCCTTAGTTGCAAATGGTTTCATAGGGTAGTATCAACTTCTGTGGGGGCCTCAGTCACAACGTCGTGAGATGTGTTTGACAATGAATTCAGTTATCTGAAGATAATGGATGTATCTGCTGTTCACGGGGGCAAACTTAATGCCAAGACGGCGACAGAACATGTAAACAGGATGATTTAAAACATAACTAGGGCGTAGGTAATTATCCATTAAAGAGTTAGAGGCAACTGCATCAAAGATAATTACAAAATGAACAGACTTACAAATTAAATATGAGATTAATAACTGAAGAGTAAGATCCAGTGGGCAGAAATTTGCTGCTTTTAATGTGTAAGTGTTTTTTCTAGGTATAAGTTTTAAAGCATGACTTGAATCATTGGCTTTTATTAATAGATATGGTTGAAAATAATATTAAAATTGGTTTACACTTGAGTTGCTTAAGTTGGATGGGAGAAGTTTGACAGAGAAAAAGGTTGGTTGGGGTGGAAGTGTCTGGAGGTGGGTAGTTGAGAGGAGGGGAGGAGGGGATGGGGGAGTTAGATGGGGAGGAGAAGGGTGGGTGATAGAAGGGTGGATGGGAGAACAGTGGGTTGTAGAAGGGTGAGTGGGATAGGTTGGGTGCAAGAGCATCAATGTCAGGATTGCAAGTATTGCTGACTCTGTATAATATCAGTCTGGTAACTTCCACCTGTCCTCACAGAGATGAATTCCTGGTTTTGTCCATAAAACTGTGTTCACTGCATGTGCCTCATGTGCTATTCTGTTATCTGTACGTGAAGTCAGGTTGAAGAAGCACTGTAAAAACACTAATCACCATGTAGTTCAGGTTACAGGAAGATTATTCATCCATTCTTTTCCTTAACATAACTCTGACTTCAGAAATAGCAAGTGATCCACTGTCTGCCTAAAGAGAAACATTGTGCTTGTAACTACACAAAGAATTGTTTTAAAACCATTATTAGAAGAACTTTAGAACTGTAGCCTTCTTTTCAAGAAATAAGTTCCTCACAGATAGAAATTTAACTCAGTTATCTGTCGCTCCAAACTCAAACTTTCAAAAGTTCAAATGGAACATTTTCTGTAACTCATCGTATACATGATGATTTGAAGAGATGAGGGGTATTGTTGATGTTCATATGTGAGAATTAATGTTTTAAAAATGGTTAAGGCTATTTTCTTTGTATGCTGTGTTAGCGCATCCTATGTAAATTTTTCCCTTTACATGTACCCCCACACTAACACCAGGGAGTGGCAGCTCCCCGCTATTACTTCACTGTATACTTGCCACATCAAGGATCTGGCTGTATTGTATTCAACCAACTTTTCTTCACTTAGTGATAGATTGTTCTGGTCTAGCGCCATCACTGATGTTCCACAGCTTCCACGTGAAACTTCAAGGATGCTAAGAATAGTTGTACTTCATTAGTTTTATTTAAGTCTTAGGTAGTGATGCCTACAGACAATTTCAACCTGCATAAAACAGTTTCAGCTTGTAGTCATACACTGTATACTAAAGAGGGAAATACATCCCACTGCTTAGTATTGATATCAAAACAAGAGAAGTATTTACCTTTTAAGATGTGAAGTGAAACACTGCCCTCCTGTACCCTGTGCACTTCATCAGTCAGTAGTTATACTCCAAATGACAATTAGAGATATGCTTTTGTTGCCAATTGTGGAATTAATGTGATAGTAAAAATAAAAGTAATTCATACCTTGAAGATGAAGTAAGGAAGGACCAGTTGGTATGATGAGCGTGTCTCAGAGGTCCACCTTGAGGGTGAAGTCACGGAGGACCAGTTGGTATGATTAGGGAGGGTCCATTGTGTGATGCCTGGAGGGTGAAGTCAGAGAGGACCAGTTTGTGTAGCATGTGTAAGATATCCATATTGCAGTTAATAAATCATGGTTGATGGACGTGATAAGGTAAACCAACTGACCATTTCCCTGTGTAATTTGTTCTTAATCATTGCTGAGGAGAATGTAGTTAAGCACTATTATCGAAGATTTTTATGAAATAAACTTTCTTTATTTTGACATGAGTTGAAATTCCATTCATCACACTTCTTGCATACTAACCATGTAACAGACAGACATGAATTTAATGGTACAAAATACAACGTAATTTTTTGATCTCCATTTTGTGCTTTATTGAGTGAGGATAGGTAGTCATGAGTAAGACTCAAAGTATATATATGTGCAGCTTCCTTCCCTGTGGAGCCATACACATGCATTTACAAAGATGAGTTATTAAAATGGTCATCAGCTTGGGTAGTAATTCTCGCAGTTGATATTGTATGTTTTACATTCAAATTTCTGTTGAAAGTGTATCCCTCTCTTAAAGAAGAAAACAGACTTAACAATGTTGTCTGTTGACTAAATTATGAAAATAAAGCTACATAAAAGGGATGTAACAAATAATATCCTTTCAGTAAAGATAAAACAATTTTGTTTTGTGTGCCATAGCTCCTAAATGTCTTCTCAACCTCTCTGAAGAGAGTATCATATAGATAAACTAAATAAGTTTATCGCTAGAATTACATGTCCTTACAATATTTTGACTTGATAGGTAGAATAAAAGTGGTGTATGGAGATAAGTGGGGGGGGCATGTAAGGCAAAACAACAATGTAGACCTCATTGTGCAAATGTACAGAATGCTTTTTTTTATGGGTAGTCAGGTTAGATAGTAATTGGTACAGTAAGTGTTTCAGTATTTGGAATGTCATGAGTCACTCTTGACCTCACACTCACTCATCCTTTTTTCACTTCGAGACTTTGCCAATTTGTAGCAAAGGCACTGGTGGTAGGGCAGCTAGAGATTGTAAAGGAGACAGTGATGGTGGAGAAGACATTGGTGGTAGGGTAGGACAGATTTACATCGTAGACTCTCGGGCATTAATGCTATCGCTGGATGCACTCGGGCTGCGCCCTCGTGCATCGCTTGAATTAACCCCCGATTGTGGATTATCCTACAGCTAATACACGGTCCAGCATTGATTAAACTTTAATTAAACCATTCAGTCTCATCAATTAACATCTGCAAAAGCTTCTTCTCTTCAGAACATGTTATGTGATGAGAAAGGAAGATGCATCATTTGAATTTTGGAAAGTTTGGGTGAACAAATAATTGTTGAGTGTCAACAAATAACTGTATTTCTACCTGTTAGAAACTTATTTCTTGGAAGGAAGGCCACTGTCCTTCCTTACTTTGAATGATCTATTATTCTGTGTCCATAGACATTAGTTTTAAGAATGCAATTGTTTTCAGTAACACAATTGCCCTTTTCCCTTTAACATAGGGAGTTCGTTCTTTACCTTGGCACAGAACCTAGGAACCCACTTAATTTACAGCGCGTACTCCCTCACCTCATATAACCTATGCAGTTGTAAGAGCTTCACTGGCAGACCAAAAGGCTGGCAATTACGGAAGGGCGGTGACCAGATACACACACACACACACACAAATTGCCAGATGCTAGACCATGGTCAATACGGTAATGCATAGGTTATATGAGGTGAGTACGTCGCTAGTAAATTCCCAAACCAGTAAGTTTTGGGGATTACATCCCTGTTAAATGTACTGAAACCCAAGCATATACTAGTATCTTACCACTCCACTTCCTATTCTGAAACTTAATAGGCCTGTCCCATTTGTTCCCAAACTTCAGTAAGTACATACACCTTTTCTGAAGTGAAACAGGTGACCTTCATTGGCCTGAACAAATTGAGGCACTAGTTGAGTTTGTAGTAGCTATCTATAGAAGCCCATACTTTCATCTCTCTCTGGTATGTCTGTGATTTTATCAACATGCACTCGCATTGTGTAATTGCAACCCCAATAAACACACACACACACAGACATACCTGAGGAGGGTCTGTGCATCATTGACTGTTCAGCACAATACAGGTTGAATAGAACTCACCAGTAGTACCCTGTGCATAGATCTCTCTGTATGAAGACCAAATGAGCAATTGAGATTGTATGATATGAGAGAACCATGCAAGTAAAGACATTATTACCTTGAAGCAGGTCTCAAACTCTCTGGTATGTTGTGGTTGTGTCTCTCATTGCTTCTGGTTTCTGGTGTTCTGCAGACCAATCGATTACAGCATGTACCCTTCATCTTGATCTTCATAATCATACTCCGGTATTATCAATTCAGAAGAAAAGCAGTGGTAGCACAAAGGTGGCTTCAACTGGAACAGGAGAACTTGTTTTCTTGACTTGAATGATTGTCTACAGGAATTAAAGGTGTGGTATGTCAGTTTAGTTTTCTCCTTCAGGGTAACCCATTTCATTGGTAAATCTTGGTAGATGTTGTAAACTGTTTTTCCGATTCCTCATTCCTCTGCAGAGCATGCCAAAGAGACCAGGCAATTTCATTTAGAATCCTTCTGTACATTGTGTATTCATGTTCTGAAGTCCCTCCATGTCTTATTCAATTTGCACTGTGGAAAGGATTTTCTATCTCTGTTTGTCAGTTCAAGGTGTGCAGGAAGTTACTTTATTCTTCTAGTAATGGTTGAACCTCTGCTCAGCTCATATTTTATTTCCTGTCAAAAAGGAAGTGGATTGGACTGTCACTTAACAAGATTTAAATATTTTAGCCAATTGCATTAAAAGTGTCTGACCTCCAGGTAGCTTGATTCCTCTGTTTAGAGTGATTCAATTAAAGTTGATATGGATATTGTGCTGGAGAAATTTGGATATATCACAAAGGTACAGTTTTGCTCGTTCACTGGGAGGAAATGCTCGTCTTGAATTTCGTTCACTTATGGTGCTGCAGAATAGGTTGCTATGCTGTGTCAGATTCTATGTAGTTACCATGTATGTTGTTTCAGTAGGTTCGGTTATTAGGAACAAAAAGTTGTTTATTTTCAGCAACTCGTTAGGGGCTCATTATCTCCAAGTGTTGAGGATATTGAAGGAAGTTTCTGTATGGTAAGTGATTGCGCATGCTTTGTGGTCAGATCACTTTTGAAATTGTATGCACATCATAGACATATTGTCACATGGGATATGTGTTAGCACTAGTGTTGGAGCAGTCGTTGGTGATCAATGTCAGTATCGTCCGATATTACATAGTTTCTCATCTCTATTGGTAAAATTTACCTGTAATATTGATACTGTCTTACTGATGTTTCTCATTTTATACTTCATGAAAATTTTACATTATCTCAGCATGCTTGATTGTATCTTTGTTCTTTGACTCAACAAAATAATAGGTTCCTTTGACATTTATTTCGGATCCATACTTTTGGCTGATATTGAGAAATGAAGTATTGGTAATGCATGCTCGTTTGTTATGTTGGTGTCACACTGGTTGGTACTGCAACACATCCATACAAAACTGAGATTAAAAAGAATCTGTTTGCTAATTTTGTAATGAATGCATCAGTCAGTGATCTTTATAAATGTATCACATATATACAACTGCACCAAGCAATCAAGCATTTGACTCCACAATGCAATAACAACTAACTTTTGTATGTGTTTTGACCAGAGTGACACCAGTCTTTGTTAATTTGTACAGTAGGGCTGTATGTATTTGCTAGTGTGTGTGCGTTGTGTATGTCAGATACTGTAGATTGTTATTTGGCATCTATCCTGTAAATGGAAATTTTGTGAGTTTGTTCAGATGATGGTTTGAAATAAGTGTTAGTGATCCATTTCAGTCAGTGCAACACTACAACCGTCTGATCTTAGAAGTGGGAAGTCAAGATTTTTGTCTGTTTGTTTTACCAATGTGAACATTTGATAGTTTCATGTGTTGAACTCATTTCAAATTCTAAACAGTCAAGTGATTGTCCCAAGTGTGACTGCAATCACAGTGCACCCAGGAAGTCTGTTTTTAGAAGGATGTATTGTTACTGTATGCTGTGGCGAGAAATATGGTAGTA
Organism: Stichopus chloronotus; assembly: GCA_021234535.1. NCBI lineage: Eukaryota > Metazoa > Echinodermata > Holothuroidea > Aspidochirotida > Stichopodidae > Stichopus > Stichopus chloronotus. The sequence goes on along the minus strand of CM037841.1, from coordinate 14,745,081 downwards.
TATGTATACATACAGTGCAGTCTTTCTCCATGTGAGCCTTTATCATGTGTCAAAACTAATTCCGTGGTTCTGTGTGTTGATTATACGCCTTGTTACTCATGATGTCTGATGCCAGCATACTGAGTCTTTCCAACATGCATTTGAAGAAAGACTGCACAAAGAACTGAAGCTGTTAGCCTTTGTGTGTATACATACTGATACGGTATGTGCTCTCATATATGTTGCACTTTCCACATCAACAACTCTGTTTACATACCAAGATGTGTGCTGGGACTTTTTTCTGCTTTTGATTTTCAGTCAAGTACCTGAACATTTTGAAAGAAATTCCATGTACAAAATTGATGATTTAAGGGACTGGTTGCTATCAGTATGTGAAATGATCTTATTTCTTGAATCAAAGGCTAAACTTTAGGGAAGTATTTATGGACTTCTAAGTAGACTAAGTGGACTTATTTTCCCACACAAGCTTAGAATTTCCCATTGATTTCTCAGTTCATTCCTGGAGTACTGTACTTTTTCACCCACAGTAGCATTATTGCAAGAAATTATTGAAATGCTATTGGAAAGTATTTTATAGCCAGTTCTTGTGTTTGATTTATTAATCTAAAAATGCTATGCAGTTAAATGACCACAGTAAGTTGTGCCAGAAAACATTCACACCTCATATAACATGTGCATTACCGTATTGACCATGGTCTAGCATCTGGCAGTTTGTGTGTGTGTGTGTTTCTGGCCACCGCCCTTCTGTAATTGCCAGCCTTTTGGTCTGCCTGCGAATTTTCCCGCAGCACTTTACAGCTGCTCTAATCTACCTTCTTGATTTCAACTTTGGGGATTTTTCTCAAAATCTGAGTGGACCTCATCATTTCCCACCTTTCCAGGGTCATTTTGATGAGTGTCCTTTTCTTTTTGTGTTTCTCCCCAAGTATTCTTGACTCGTGTGTGTTGGGTGTGGGCGAGGCCTTAAACCTGCTATTGTGGTTACATTATGTTGTTTGTTGTCACCTATGTAACTCTGTTAGGTTCCATTTAGCCTCCTCATGTGTATCTCGCTTGGGAATTACCGAAGGACACTGGCCATATACATGCACACACACACACACACAAAATTGCCAGATGCTAGACCATGGTCAATACGGTAATGCATAGGTTACATGAGGTGAGTACATAGCTAGCAAATTCCCAAACCAAGCAGTATTGTGGAATCTATGCATTGGTGAAGCAAGGGATAAGTATAGTCACTTGTGAGTACCCACGCCTGGGAGTTGTGTGGGAATGTCTGCCCCCATAGATGTGTAGAACACACTGTAAGTACAGGGTTCTGCCCAGGATGGTTTGAGTACCAGCAGGACTATCTTAGCTCAGCATTGACTGGCGTGGATTGTACATGAAAAGTTTTGGAATTCATACCCCTTAGATGCCTGGAAATAGCACTTTCTGGGTGTTTTCAGCTGCATATAAACAGCCTGGAAATAGGGATCTCTTGCCTGAAATTCTCAATCGATTAAAAAAAATTTCCCATTTGGGAAACTCATCTGTCTAGTTTCTTCGTAATACACTATCCACAAATCAGTTGCAACCTATCATTCAATAGTGCTCAAGTTTTGCTGGTAAAATGTTCAGTGAAACACTGATGTAGCACAAAAGAGCCAGCAGTGGCCAGGAAGTATAGCAAATAACGCAGTGATACATTGAGATATGGTAAAAAAAATTTTTCTCAACTTCAGCCTGGTGCATGGGAAATCTGGGATACTGGCAGGAAATCCAGGGCTAGATGCAAACGAAAAAAATGGAAAAATCAAACAAAAATAAAAAAGGAAAAAGAAATTAAAAAGAAAAAGTTGTAACTAAACAGGCAAACAAGAAAAAATCCGGAAAGTAAAAGCTGTAAAATAGCAAGATAAATTACTTTGGTTACACACCAAACTGTAGAGTACATTGACAACAGTAACAGTTTTCCTTGTTCCGACCAAGGTTTCAAATGTACAGTATACTCAACCACAAAACTTTCCCTCTTACTCAACATGATTGAAACATGCACATAGTAACGTATGTATGGCGGTTACTGTGCTTTTGTTATGAGCTACTTGCACTCAAGCAGATCGCACCTGAAATGAAAGCCCTGTAAAACAGGTAAAAATGCAGTGATTGGTTGTTTACAAAATGTGAATATTTTGTTTGGGGAAAGTAGGTCAAGTAACAGGCATACTGCAGGGTAGAGGGGTGGCAACCTGCTAAGAGCTAATAATACTTGTTCGTCAATAAAAGAAAATGTGTTGAACAAGACTTGGGGTTGGGGTTTTTGTTCTTTCATTATCAAAACTAATGAAAGCACCTATATGAGATGTTTCACAGACATTGCATTTCTTTAAAAGTAAAAGAAACTACTTGGCATTAGTACAATGTTTCACATTTCAAGATACCTGTGCACTGTGTGCAGGTATGAAATCAATGCACATAATACTTGATCTAGCCATGACTGCTATCTGTGGTTGCCTACCCTGCATTTTTTAGAACTTATTGACCAGTCATATACCTATATATTATTCCTTCAAATTTACTACAATTTTATTGACCATGTTCTTTATCATACATAGGAAACTCAGCTCAGGTAACAGTGCAAACAATGTCTACACAACATTCAATGAGCATCAAGAGGCTGGGTCTTAGTCACAGCCACCTGCACAGTGCAGAGAGGAAAAATAAGGGCTACGGCCTGGTGCAGGTATATGGTTGGACATCAATGGTCCTGTTGACAAAATTGTTGTGGCCCATCTAGAACAGCCCTTGAATGTCACTCTGCATTGGCACTTGGCAGTCACAAGTTACTTTGATGTTTCGACTCATCTTACCATCGTTGTTTCAATTGGCACCAAGAAGTCCAGCTATCCAAAAAAACTAGGTTTAGATATATTTTCTACATAGATGCTGCTGATCACAGATAGATATTGAGCAAAACAGGTTTAGTTATTTTGTTTGTGTTGCATCTTTTGTTTTGCAATTCACGTATTTGTGTAGGCTTTGACTTTGGCAGCTATCTTGACTTTCACTTCACTTTGTATAATAGGCCTGAACTATGTGATACTGGAGTTTGTGGCATTAATTGGATTACTTGATTTTCCTCCCAACATAAACAGTAAATTTTATTTTTGATTTTTAGCAACATTTTTGCATGGTTTTGAAAAACTGGAAGGTGCTGGTCCAAACAAAACTCACGATGCTCTCTTACAGACTGTTCCATACTAGACCGTTGCTGCAGCCTAGGCTACATACTTCTTTTGTTCTGACACTACTGCAACTTCATATCCTCAGCTATAATCAGCAAAAACATCAGCCAAATAGGGAAGAGGCTGACAAGATTCACAACTTTTTCTGTTTTTGTAAGGAATGCAATTGGAGGACCAACATTCGGGTTAGGCCTAGTAGTCTTATTGTACCTAGGCTACGCAGCTGTGCATCTTTGATAAGATTGTTCGTGGACGTATGTATTTCAGTATGCGGTTGGCTTGCTGGTTCATCGCTCACTGCAAGCTCGACAATTGGAAGTTCCAAATAGAAAACAGTCATTGCTGTGGAATTTAAAAGTATAGTGTTTTTCACGAGTTTTGTTGGATCTTGTGGACAGCTATGAACTGGATTTTTCCTGTCTCTAATTATGACCTACAAATAGTTTGGTAATACAGTTGATGATCCGTCAACAATGAGGCTATTTTTGGGGGGTTCCTACTGGAAATAAGTGACGGTCGGAAAAGTTGCTTTGGCAGATGGTGTGTTTGGCAATTCTGGGTCCTGGTCAGGCCCGGCCAGCACCGAATGGCAGTGTCCGATCACTGTAAGCGAGCAAATTTATAAAAATAAATGACTATATAATAGTTGTATCTCATACTTTCTTCCTGCTTTTACGTTTTTGATTCCTGGCAATGTTGTTTGCTTTTGAGGCCCGCAATAGGCTTTATCACAGAATTTGATCACCCTTACTTAAGAAGGTTTGTGGAAATGTCATCCATCTGCACTCTTCATGAAAAGGTGATAGAAACTGAAACATTTTAGAATGTATACTCAATGTACTGTGCTTTCTTCTGCAAGTGTATTTCTTCTACTGTGTGCTCTCTTCTACTGTGTACGTTCTTCTACTGTGTATGTTCTTCTACTGTGTATGTTCTTCTACGCTGCTTCTTCTGTGCTTTCATCTTAATACTGTGTGGTTATTACAGTTTTAGATCAATTGATGGTTTTTGTGTTAGCATCTTATTTTGAAAAAAAAAACAAAACTAAAAAATAAACAGACCAACAATGTTGACATATTTAGCCAAATTAATGACGTTCTGAAGTTGTAGAAACTGATGCAGTATTTCTGTCATAATGATGAACATCTGGTGAAATGTAATTACTGATCACTGAAGGTGATATTAATGAATACATGTGAGATAGTAAGGAATAGCTGATGTACAAACAAACTGAATATGCATGAGGATGAAAATGGTTATTTGAAACAGATGTACTGTACTGTAATGTAAACTGAATTCACAAAAGAAATGCTTTGCTGATTTTGGAGGAAACTGCCCATTTTATGCAGATACCATTTTCAACATCCTTAATTTAGATTGTGTTGCTATAGCATAACCATTCACACAAGTGGCATTGAAAATAAATATCACAGCAAAATTCTGTTGTTTTAATTTGTGAGGGTAGTTGATCAAGAGTGTGTTGTCATAACAACAAAGACAAAGAAGGAACCAAAGAAAAAAACAAAGACAGAGAGAAAAAGACATGCTGTACATTCATGTCTAGACAGGAAGTTTGTGGTAGCCTGCTTAGAATAACATGATGCTAAGTCATAGTTAATTTGACTGTTCTGATTGGTTAAAGCTCCCTTTATTTTTGCTAGTCACTGCCTCTGCATCTGTGACTGGGTGATGTTGCCAAAGGCTTAAGATGGGAAGGTTGTTCATCATACCAGGTAGTTGCCACTAGGTCATATACAGTCATGTTGTCCATGTTCTCTAATCTCCAGTAGGCCCTACTGGTTTTGTGGAAGACAAGTATGCTACTTAGTATATGTTCCACCCACAAAGAATTTGACCAAGTCAAATAAGGAGTATATACTGAGCCTTAAGTTTCATCATTGCTGGGATGAACATCTAAGCACAATTGAAAGATCAAGTAACCATTTTTCCCTAAGAATAATCTTCAATTCTTAAACTCAAATCTGCATTTTTCACTCACAGAATTAACCTTTTTCAGACTTGTTTTAAGTAGATAATGTTTTGGAAAAGAAAGAGAAATTTAGCACCTAGAGGTTGATGGTGTGCTTTTAGTTCAAACAAATATGATAAGGGAAATTCAAGTTGATTAAGAAAATCCATTGACCTGAGGAAATTGCCAGAACTGGTTGGAAGTAGGAGCCATACAAATCTCCAAATAGTCCCAAACCTCTGACAGAGAATTGTGACTTCTCCAGGTAGGGTCCCATTTCATTAATGTGTTTTAGTACACAATGACAGTAATTTGTACTGTGATACCTCAGACTATATTCTGATCAAGTTAAATAATTGAAGAGTTTCTTGTTAAAGTTCAACACAGAGAGGAAATGTATGAATTGACACGTAATCTACGTCAATCCATTCTATGGAACATTCACCAATCAGATCAAATAGTTGGTTCCGTCGTTGGCACGACGTCTTTGTGTCACTGAAATTCTCAAAGTTTTGAGTGGTGGAAGAGGTTTCAGTCAGGCTACCATCCCACTGAATTGCTTCCGTTGGTACCCACGTTGAAAAAAATAAGGAAAGAAAAACACAGAGAGGAAAAACATTTGGTTCAGTTACTATACTGATTTCACGATGAAGATTTTAGGTTTGGTAAACATGTTTGGTTGATCTCCACGTCATATTCTACGAAGTGGTCGACTGAGGTAGAAAAACTAGAAATTCTACCTGGCTGAAGCTTCCTGTTCTTTGCTTCCATTGCTAATGGATAAGTTTATGAAATATTTCCTCACTGAGGATGTACATTTACTCATTGTACGCCCCAGTGCCTTCCGATAGCCCGCCTGCTTCCTGTACGTGACCTAGATAATGTAATATCATCTCTCTGCTATGTATTACGTGTAGAAATCGGTCTGTCAGTTTATGGTACTAGTATAACACTTCCATGCAGCACTGCTTCATCACGTGTCATTGATTTACTTCGTCTCTTATTCTCACGGCATATGCAGGTAAGTTTGTGGATCGTAAATATTCTGAACCAAGTGTTAAAATGTCAGGATTTCTACAGTCAAAGAGGACAGTTAATGATGCATGATTTTAAAGTATTATCAGGAAACTCAAAGTGTAATTGTTTTTCGTATCATGGGACGATTGCTTGGTGAGTATGAACTGACTTTAATGCTGGTTCTGTTATAGCAACTGTATAGTTCTTGTGACTTCAAGGAGGATATACGAATTTAAGGACAGGCAGGATATATTGATGTGACTTCAGGGAGGATATATATGACTTCAAAAAATACCACTGAAAGTTACAGTAATTAAAATGTGCTGTTTCTTTTTAGGGTTGAGACACACATGTAAACAACAGTTTTGAACCTGTATTTTGCAGTCACACAGGGTGTGCCAACATGTCTTCATGTGTTCAGCATTTGTCAGTCTGCAGTCCTGAGTTCCTTTAGTTTTGTTCATGCTGTATATGTGGTTTTCAGGATCCTGTATATTTGCTTGATGGTGTTGTTTGTTCTTTTTTAATTTTTGTCAGTCCCTAAATTATGAATTATCTCCTGGTACAGTTGTACTTGTATAAATAGTGATAGCTCAACATATGCGCTACACTGAGAGTATAATCACAGCGTGGTGAATGTCTAAGTTGTAGCACAACTGCACCATGTCACATAATTGTTTGACATTAGCACTGAAACAGGAAATAGAAACTATACAGGTATGCATGTTTGCCATAGTACAGTAAGAACAACTGTTACAAGGTTTACTACAACAGTTGTTAACTCATATAGAAGACCAATTGGGGAAAAATTCTGGGCTGTGCCTGTGACATCAGACACTTAAATTTTGCCAGAGATCTTAATTTATATCAGCATTACTTTGATGAACCCATCAGAAAGAAAACCTGAAGCAACTACTCAGCTTTTTTTTTCTCAAAACTTTCAAATGTTTTGCAAAAGTGTGCCAGGGCACACATTACCATTTCCCCTACAAAGGCTATTGTATTAACCATGTTTATTTCAAGATGGATGAGGTGGCCATTTGTAAATATTTTTGAACCAGTTAGGTGATAGCTATAAGTGAGACATTAAGGATTTCAGTTTTTGTTGAGCCGTCAAATTGCTTTGTTTGCAAGCACTGTCTATTAGTGTAGGATATTAATGCCACAACATGAAAGTCTTGATGTTCCCTCTGCTTAATTTCAAAGCTGAGCTATGAAAAGTACCATCTTACATAGTCCAGTGAGATAATCAGCATCCTACAAATAAAAGCAGTGATCAGTAAACTGTGGTATCAGCCGGTTTCTTGTATGAGACAATTTGCAATAGGTACTTACCATTATTCATGTACTAGGTCAAACAGTTACTGAATGTACTGTAAAGAAACATTGGCAATTAATTGATCAGGATATCAGGGCTGAAGTTAAAAAAGCTGCCTCATGAAAATTTGCTTCATGCAAAAGCTATTGGCAAAGAAATGTTCCACTTCAGCAAGAAATTAGAAAACATTAAATCATTCACTATTAGTTTGTTCAATTTCAAAAATTTTAGTCTCATGTATGGAGCCTAGTTATGTTTTTCCCCATCACTCATGCATTGATACAGTAGTAGTTCGTCCTGGTTGACAACTGCCGACGCACCCGACAGAATCCGACGATATCCGACACTTGCGACTATTTAAAAATTTTAGTCCTAAAAAATGTTGTAAGAAAAACGTCGGGTCACCCGACGAAGTCGGGTTCTATTCATGAGAGGATTATATCGATTTTAGTTGACCACAAATGCGTCGGAAGTGTCGGTAATGCCGACGGTTTTGGAAAGAAAGTACTGGGAAAGTTGGTTAGTGAAAAAAATCTCACTACATGTCAGGGTTAACACCAAATGCGTTTATAAAGAATTCTACTGTATGTAATTTGTCCTTTAGAGCAAAAACGTCGGACGCGACACTTTTTCCGACGGCTTGACAAGCCACACAGTGCTCAAGGCAGAACTGCTATTGCAGAACTCTTGTGTATGAAAAACTTAGAAAGAGGTGGAGAGAGAGAGGGAAAAACACTCACCACACAAGACCTTTCAATGCACAGTGCTTATGAAAACTGTGGAAACGACTATAGACTTTCTTGGTGAAGTTATAATCTTGCGGGAATAAATGTTGAAAATATCACGTTTGTACTCGTTCCCTGAAAATACACTGCAAGTGGCAACGTTATTCGCTATTTGTGGCGCGAGATTTTCAGTATTTGGTAGAGACATAATTGCATGGTTTAGCACTATAAACGCGCTTCTGGGAGTTGTGTAGGCCTAGATATATTCTGTTGGGTGAAGACGTACTATTCCTTAGCGTAATATTAGAGGTTATGAACCTTGTTTACTATTTTGTCCACTAACGGCACTAAACACTGATCGCGCAGTGTGTAACAACAGATCGGGAAACAAGTACAACGTGCACGTGTAGCCGTTGACGTTTCACTCAGTAATATACGTCACCGCATTATTTACATAAAGTCCCCATTGGGGGTAGAGCAATTGATAGTATTTTCCAGGGAGGGTGTAGCAAAATAACTTGCTACTGGGCGCGCGGAGCGTATCTAACTTTTTTGAGAACGTACCAGATCAACTGTATGCAATGTCTTTACGTACGCCGCCTTTCACTATCACGAGTATGTACGATGTGTACAAATGAGCGGGAAAGCATGCAGCTAAAAGTTCACTGCAGATACCGTACGTGACAAGTATAGGCGGTGAAGCTTACCGTACCTAAATTTCTGAGAAAAACTTCTTGACTGTCTCTTTTCGCCGTACGTTTACAAAACGGGCGAGAATGTCTAGTACACCGCATTGCCCTTTAGCCTCGCATGTCAAGTAGCATTAAGTAATAACGATGTAGGCCTAATCACAACTAACTTTTACAACAGAATTGTTCCTAACTCATTTACAGCGGTTATTTTCTACACTCAGTGCCACAGCCATACAGCACATATTTAGCTAGATTGAAAGAACTGCGTGACTTATCATCAAATGAAGGCTATATTTGAATTAAAGGTTTATCGACATGCTGTCGTTTTGTTATTATTTCTTGCAAATTCACACCACTACTCTCGGTGGACGAGTTACGTTTTATTGTTTGTCAGAACATTCTGACAATGTTGAAATATTTTGACGAATCTTGTTTACTAATTTGGGCCAACTTATTTTCTTCAATGTGGCTCTCTGTCATCTGCAATGAGATTCATAAGGGTCACTCACTATCTGTTGTTTTTATTTTGCAAGTGTAGTAATAATTTGTCCTTTTGCGAGTGCTTTGAAAAAAAAAAAAAAAGGTGAAGATTCACGTCTATTCATGAACGTATTAAGCTGCACTGGCTTCACCCATGACAATGACTTCGTCGGAAGTGTCGGTTAATTCTAACCGACGCTTTGATACAAAGAGTAGTAGAATGAATTGTTTAGTAAACAAAAGGAGCAAAGGCTGCCTACAAACGGATTACCATAAAGTCTCTGTTGAACAAGATACTCAAAAAGTGTCGGATCGACGGTTTATTCCGACGATTGGAATAGGAAGGATATCTACAAAAGGAAGCAGTGTGCTTGACACTGCAACAAAGAGAAACAAAAAAAAAAAAAAAACAGAAAAACACTGTCGACCCGACTGTGTACACCGACGTATCTGGAAGAAAATCTTCAAGATAGACACACACTGAGTAGCCTAGTATACTTTCCACAGTGCCTTCTCATCGCTCTTCGATCGCCAACATCACCATTCAGTGCCACATCCACACAGCAGCGATTTTCTCACAGTTGAAAGTATTTCAAAACTATCGTCACATATGTTGGCTATATGTAAATCAAATGTTTATCCACAGGTTATTGCTAAGCTATTATTTTCGACAAATTCACATCATAGGTGTGTGCAAAAGGGCTTGGTTCTCAAGCAAGATCCCTCTTCTCCCGTTCATGAACAACCTCGCATGTACAGTAACAATAAAGAAAACTTAAGATCAAACATAATTTTATTCTTCTGGGTTTTCAGTATACAATCGCAATCACTTTAAAGTTCTTCCAGCATTGTGGGGGGGGGGGGTCTAGCGGGGCGCATGTCGTCATTATGTAGAATTATGAACTACCTGAGCGGAGCGTCACCTTCTGTTGGCGCGGACCACCAGAAAAAAAGTCAGAAAATACCCCTAGAGGATATTGCATTTGCAGGCGCCCTCTTGCAAAACCATAAAACGGTTTGCTTAAGAAGGGTGGGGTATGGGGGGATATGGCCATCCAACCACCTGCAACCAACCGCATAACGTGCGATAATCTTGGAATTTTTAGAGAGAAAAAAACATTAGCCTACAGAAAGCAAAATACATTTTTAAGTTTGCTTCCTATTACTTGTGCTGAATAATTACCAGGTCACACCGAGCCACTGTTTACAAGCAGTAAAATTTTATTTTCTATGGATTTTCCGTACGGAGGGGGAACAGTGGTCCGCACGGGGGGGGGGGGGGGAGTCCCTCGGTCCCCGCCTGTCTATGGGCCTGATATTGTGATAAGGTGATTATCCTTAGTTTACCTGGGCAGGTATTTGGGGTCATTGATTTTCAGCATCTAATTCCTTTTTTTTTCAACGTTTCCAAACCGGTTCCCAAAAAATCCGGGATTTTCCGTTGAGGTAGACAAATATTTCTATGGGGGTTTAACAATACGCAGTGCTACTAGTCCGCGCCGCCGCGCCACCCGGCCCGATCGGCAGTACTAGAAAAGTACAAGTAGGCTATGCAAATAATTTCAGCACGACAATAATCCGATCAGAAAAAGTCTTTGATACTGCTTCAAGACTTGAATACTCCACGAAATGGCACAATGTCATGTAAACCAAACTATATTTCATACATTTGTTGATGTTTAAGATGCTAAAGTGTGTCATGAAAAGAAATACAAAAGATCGTTTAAACCTTTGCGAAAATTTTCGGTAATCATATCCTAACGTGGTGGTGTGTATAGCAAATAGCCTAACCACCTCGGCAACTACGCAATTCTTCGTCACCGTTTTTTCACATGCTTCGGTAAGTCCCGGACATTATTAGGTTCTTGTTTTTACTCCATCTTTTTATTATGTTACATTATGTATCTTTTCAATGTGTAACCTCTAAAATTAGAAAAGATAGGGGTGAGCGAAGACCCTAGATTACAACTAAGTAGCCTTGGCCTATAGTACCGTACTGACTACAAGCCAACTTCCTGTGCCTATTGTGTTCATTAGTTAGTCGCGTAACCGCAAAACACAGGTAAGAGAAAACCACAACTATTGTTCACTAACATCCTAGGAATTAAGGCCTACGGTTTTGAAGGCCACCCGACGTTTTTTGAAGGCAGATCGTCGGCATTTTGGTGTGCCGACGGTCTAAATTTTTCAACCGACGAATGCGACAGTTTCCGACGGTTTCCGACAGTTTTGCCCCCGACGTTTTTGTCAACCAGGACGAACTACTACTGTATCTGTCTTAAAGTCCCTGCTATTCTAATGTAATGAAGTTAGCCATTTAATGGCCATTCTGGTTTTGTTTCTCTTCCATTGAACTGTTGCCCTGCAGTTCATGTATTGTATACAATTATGCTGAATGTAACTTAAAAGCTGTAATAAAGGTGGCAAATAAGGTGGCCCATGTGTGGACAAATATCGAAGTCATGTGTTTAAATGCATGGAATAGTTTTCTGTGGACTGAGATGAAGAATTTGATTCCATTAGGACACTTGTTTCTTGCAGCCTTGTTAAGTCCATCTAGGTGGTAATGCAAAGCTGGCATGAACTGTAGAAGACATTCTCTTATTTTTTTCCTGCAAACAAACATGAATTTTTTCATCGTATACAGTGGTAGACATATACTTACCCCCGTGTCCTCTAAGTTTTAGCCCACCTTCGTTTGCCTTTGGCTCGTTTCTTCACAATGTGTGTCCTCTTGTCTCTCACTGTTTTTGCGTCTTGCAAAGAGCTCAGAAGCTTAGAAGGCATAATCACTTGTAAATAGCCACGCCTAGGAGTTCTGGGGAATTCACATCATTGACAGATACTTACCCTTGCTTATGCTGAGGCAACTGCTGCGAAAGGCAAATGAGGGCAAGCGTAGCAGTAGAGTGCCCATGCTAGAGTTGATTTTGAGTGCACTTTGAGCATGGTCAAATGAATGCATTAGTTTAAACAAGGGGTAAGTATAGTCACATGTGAATATTCACACCAGTGAATTATAAGGAATATACTTGATCTTAAAAATTTCCTCTTTTCCAGTTTGTTTATATTCAATTATCACCTGCAACCTGTTTCAAATTTAATCAATCAGTGATGATATGTTTGTTTATTAGCAATGCTTAGAATAGATCCATTTAATGCAGATAATCACCCTCCACATGTTGATGTTACACATACAGGTATGTATACAGTACACTTGTTGATATCCAAGCATGATACAAGAACAACTAGTGCTAAGTTAGACTTCAGAAGCTGACTTTATTGTAAAATATTGATGATGTGGACTAAGTTTATTGTGACTAGTGCACTGAAGCTTCCAAGAATGTTTAGCAGAAAAATGTGTTTTTGATTCCTTGCCGAAGGCAGAAGGAATCTATGCGATGGTGATGTCGTGTGTGTGTGTGTGTATGTGAGGGTGTGTGTGTGTGTGTGAGGGTGTGTGTATGTGTATATGTGACACTTCTTGTAAACACGATATTTCAAGAAAGGTAACCATGACTGATGTCATACTTGGTGTGTGGGTTGGTCATATTGAGTAGATGATCCCTATTGTTTTTGGTGGAGGTCAAAGGTCATTTGGGGTCACAAGAGGTCAAAATGTGAAAACCTTGTAAACACGATATTTCAAGAACGGTAACTGTGACTGATGCCATACTTAGTGTGTGGGTTGGTCATATTGAGTAGATTATCCCTATTGTTTTTAGTGGCGGTCAAAGGTCATTTGAGGTCAACAGAGGTCAAAATGTGAAAACCTTGCAAACACGATATCTCAAGAACGGTAACTGTGTCTGATGTCATACCTGGTATGTAGGTCAGTCATATTGAGTAGATGATCCCTATTGTTTTTGGTGGCGGTCAAAGGTCATTTGAGGTCAACGGAAGTCAAACTGGAAAAACCTTGTAAACACAATATCTCCAGAAGGGTAACTGTGACTGATGTCATACTTACTGTGTGGGTTGGTCATATTAAGTAGATGATCCCTATTGCTTTTGGTGGAGGTCAAAGGTCATTTGAGGTCACCAGAGGTCAAAATGTGAAAACCTTGTAAACACGATATCTCAAGAATGGTAACTGTGTCTGATATCATACCTGGTGTGTGGGTTAGGCATATTGAGTAGATGATCCCTATTGTTTTTAGTGGCGGTTAAAGGTCATTTGAGGTCAATGGAGGTCAAACTGGAAAAACCTTGTAAACACAGTATCTGCAGAAGAGTAACTGTGACTGATGTCATACTTACTGTGTGGGTTGATCATATTAAGTAGATGATCCCTATTGCTTTTGGTGGAGGTCAAAGGTCATTTGAGGTCACCAAAGGTCAGAATGTGAAAACCTTGTAAACATGATATCTCAAGAACGGTAACTGCGACTGATGCCATACTTGGTGTGTTTGTTAGTCATATTGAGTTTTGGTCATATTGAGTAGATGATCCCTATTGTTTTTGGTGGAGATAAAGGTCACTTGAGGTCACCCTGAGTCAAACTGTAAACACATTGTAAACACAGTGTCTCTAGAAGGGTAAGTGTGACTGATGTCATACTTGGTGTGTGGGTTAGTCATATTGAGTAGATGACTCCTATTGTTTTTGTGGAGGTCAAAGGTCATTTGAGGTCCCTCGAGGTGAAAATTTTCTAGCACATTATCTCTAGAAGAGTAATGTTGACTGATGTCATACTTGATGTGTAGGTTCCCCGTACTGGGTAGGTGATCCCTATTGCTTTTAGTGGACGTCAAATGTCATTTGAGGTCACCAAAATAAAGGTTATTTGGTTTAAAGGCTTATTAATGTGGTGTTTCAAGACCAGTAACTGCAGTTGATCTCATACTTGTCATGTGAATAATTCATGCTTGTTATAATATAACCATGTGGCAAGGAATCACAAAGCCTTTTGGCTTTCTGGTTTTACTTTTATTTCACTGTTTTAAATACGAATTGGCTAGATATGCCCTTAATATCTATAGGTATGGTATTTAATAGTCACTGCAGTTTGGAAAATCAGATCTAATTTATTGCCTGAAAGTTGTGTGGTATATACTTTATTGTATGTACAGTACATGTTCACTGCTGAGTACACTCACTGGGTTCTTTTCTTTAGGAAAATGGATGATAAACTGAAAGCCAGAATCATCACAGATTCTCTTTGGCTATCATTGATGATCAGATGATGGACATTATAAAAATTAATTCTCATGCAGTGACATGTAAAAAATTCAAACATTACTATCATTACATATTGGCAAGTGCATAATTGGTCAGGAGAATATGTTCTCATGTAATCCACTGGTAGGCTGTCATGTAATTGTGTGATAGTAATTGGTTTTAAGGTGTAACCATATCATTCCTTTTAACATGTTCCTTCTGGCATGTTTTTGGTTCCTTGCTTCAGCAAAGAAACCAGTGCGGTCAGGTTGGCCTGTGAATGTGTGTGTATGCATCTGTGACACTTGCTTTAGGTATGCTCTAACTCAACAGGGGAAAGTCAGATGAAAGTCAAACTTGGTATGTAGGTCTACCATATTGAGAAGGTGTGCCCTGTTTTTTGGTGGAGGTCAAACATCATCTGGGGGGATACATGGGGCAAAACTCTCTGTTTCTGTGACACTTGCTTGGGTACGTTCTTGCTCAATAGGGTTAAGTTGGATGAACATCAAACGGTTCACAGTATTGAGAAGGTGTGCCCTATTGTTTTTGATTTGATGGAGGTTAAAGGGCATTTTGGGGAACTGAAAATGTTTTCAACAAGATATTTCAAGTTGTAAAGTTTAGACAAACTTTACACTTGGTATATAGATGCATTATGGAAGTGGTGCCTTCAGGGTGTTCAAGATTTTTTGGTCCAGGTCCAAATGGGTTATATGGGCCATTTTGATGAATTTTGCAAAATCTCTTCTCTCCTACAAATTGTACAGCATTGTGTTGAACTTGTGTCATATTCCGACTATGTTAGTGGTTCCTTGTGGTTGTTCAAATAAGGACCATTTAATGAATGAAATAATGCAAAATATTTCTTTTCTGTGTGTACTGTATTTTACAATGTTTAAGTAGTGTCAAATTAGCATTGTGGTAGTGCAACCTTTCCCAGTGTGTACCATTTGTGGGTCCAACTTCAGGTTAGGCCATATGGGCCATAAATTATTGCATTGTGCAAAGCGATTAGTTTTATATGTTAATGTTTTGAGGGTTTTTCAGATTAGTACAGTGCATGTGCCTTTGGCTGATCAGCATTCTTATGGACAAAATAAGGCCCCACACTTTGTATCGTGTGATGAATTGTGGATTAACCTTCGTTAAGACTAAATGATTACAGTTGGTCTATAATAACCTTCATGCAAGGAACCATTGTGCCCTTGGGCTCTTGTTACTGATTTTCATCAGAAGAAACCTTTAGAGAATGGATGAGTGCTGTACATCTCTTATTAATTTTTAAAATGTTAAATTTTTGGAAACCATAAAGCCCTGTAAGTCGACTGGTACATTTTGATAGTCTACATTATATAATGCACCACCAATGTAATGACATATTTGAAGATGCTAAAACATTGCATAAAATATTTTGGTTGCCATAAATATTAATGGTAAGTCTGGTAGGTATTGTACTTAATTCTCTTTCTCAGAAAACATATCTTATTCTTATTACATCTTAGCATATTTCCTTGGACATGTTTTTTAATTCTTGTATTTTTTCTCTTCTTATTTTGCATTTATTATAAAGTACCATGAGCACTTTGCTGTATTTGGCACATTCCATAAGTCTTCTTACATAATCATTGTTATTTTTGTTTGTCGTTGTACAAAACTTAATGTTTCAATTAGAATAATAATTAGTTAGGAGAAGCATTGAAATGATGGGAATGGAGGGGAGGGAGTGCAAGAGGGAGGGGAGGGGAGAGAGGGGTGGAAGTTTGTTGTCCTGTGCAGAAGGATATTTGGTGGAATTACTGCATGGACAGCAGTGGGATATCACTGTTTCAGTTCTGTGTGTGTGTGTGTGTGTGTGTGTGTGTGTATATATATAGTTTGATCCCTCCAATCTCTTATTTGGTACACTTTTGACATTGAATCACATGATTTTGTATTTCAAACACAAGATCGTTAACTCATTCAGGTCGGAACAATTCCTCCATCTCCAATGAACGCTTCATTCTCAGTTTGGTCGAAAGGCATGATTTTAATATTTGAGTCCTCTAACAGTTGTGAGAGTGAATAATTTGTCAAAGCTTCTACTGCAGGTTTGCGAAGTACCTCTCTCCACGCACAGCTCGTGCAGATCTAATTTTGATTGAAAATGTACTATTTGTCGTAGTAGCTTAGTGTTCTTGTATTACTCATCGCTAATTATACAACAAGAGCAGTTTCTCTCTGCTTCTTTTGGGAGTAATGTCTTCTTTTTATGGTTTTCGATTGAGTGAGTCATTCATCTCCTGTATGCTCATTCCAAGGCCTAAAGGTACAAAGTGTATGAAAATGTCTTGCAGTGAAAGTGACAATTATTGACATCCTGGAGCCAATCTCCAAGTTCGTGAGTGCTCCAGGGTGGACAAGATGTTGCAGAGTATTATGCAGGGATGGAGGTCTGTGTGTAACTTCATATGTTGACTGGTTTGCGGAATTGATGCTGATTGTGCTCAGTTGCAACCAGAGGTACTATTGATAATTTTTTTGTAGAAAATACGAGAGTAAAAAGTACACTAATCTGACAGGTTGGTTCTACAGCTTATTTGCTTGTTAATCAGGTGTATAAACTGAAGATTTTGTTGGGCAAAAGCAGATGGCAATGTTCAAAACTTAACATTGAAATCATTTAAGTATGGTATTTCAAGAAAAGGACCTGGCATTAGGACCAGCACCCCTGCGAGTGGAGAGGGGGTATTTACGTACTGACACAAAAATTATACATACATTCCTCTTGGACAAAAATTGCCCTGATTACATGTAATGAGATTTTGTTTTAGAGTGCCCTTTTAGACATTTACCCCTCCAAGTATAAGAGAATTTTGCTGGCCTTGGGCATAGATGTCATGTGGTACTATGTACATGTATCACAGACACATCGAATGCAAGATCATGGCTGCTACTATTCTGGTGCAGGTTATTAGAACTGGAGTCAACAGAAATCAAGCCATGTTAAAGAAGAGCAGTAGTGGGTGTTTCAATTTCGACCTACACTTAGTGCTCATCTATTTACAAACATTCACGACAGTGTTGGTTTTATTTTGGTAGTAACTTCTTTCCAAATAAAACTTCTAACATCCCTCCGTTGTTGTACAGCGTATCGCCATTTTGGAAATGTATGAGGTATCACATGCACAGGCAATACTACATAACATGTACAGGTGCATGTGTGAATCATGTTCACGAATCCCGAATCACGTTCTTTCACAACAACGTGGCTACTTGGGAGTGAATGTAATGTATATTCTTAAAAACTTCATCTTCATATTTTCTTGGATGTGAATTTATTGTACTACCAAATGATGTCTTATTGTTTGAAAAACTATATTTGAAGTATCAGGACTATCTGGGAGGCTGTACAATGGTTTTCCTTTAAGCAGTTTCTCAAAATCAGTTGCTTTGACAGATCTCACAGTTTCTACTGTATGTCCTGGTACTGTATCAGATGTAACTTTTGATCGTTGGCTGAGGTCAAAGGTTGTGTATGTCATCAGTGAGAGTGAGTTTGTGGATCCTTGAGTTAAATTTCTATTGTGCACACATTTACACTGTTTTTTATTTTCCAAATCTTGCTTTCATCTCAACAATATTTCTTTCCAGGTTTAGCATCTTTTTGATGTTCCTCTGTCTTTCAGATAAATTACTCGCAGACCTAGAGTCAACTACAAACCAGTTTAAGACAACTTACAATCAGACAGATCCGTCGGTGCATAAGTCTCCAGCTCCTTACAACCCCCCACCTCCAGTCCAGTCACCAGGATCTCCAGTGTATTCTGAAATTCCAAACGGAACTTTCTCCCCATCTCCTCAGCAGCCGACACGGGTAAGTTCTCAAGGTAGAGAGAATATAGTGTGATGGTTTCATTTTGTTGATTCCTTGCAGAAGGCGGGCAAGGAATCTTTGCGATGGTGATTCGGTGTATGTGCGTGCGTATGTGTGTGTGTGTGTATGTATGTGTGTGAGCAAAATCTTGTGAACACTCTAGCTTTTGAAGGGAAAGTGCAAGGTGGGTCAAAGTTGGTGTGTTGATAGAACATATGAAGATCTCGGCTGGGATTGTTTTTGGTGAAGGTCAAAGGTCATGTGAGGTCACCATCAGGCAGAATGTGTGCAAAGTATGTTTGCAGTATCTCAGTAATGACAAGTTGCATCATTTTTAAACTTGGGTGGTATGTACTGCCCTGTAAGTAAGTGAGATTGTGAGGGTATTCTTGTAGGTCAATGGTCATCTGGGGTCATCAGAAGTCATAATGTGAAAAGTTTGTGAACACTATCTTTTGAAGGGAATGTGCAAGAGAGTCCAAAGTCAGTGTGTGGGGAGGTCATTTAAAGATCTTGACTGGGATTGATTTTGGTGGATGCCAAAGGTCACCAGAGGTCATCTGCAGACAGACTATAGACAAAACATGTTTGCAGTACCTCATGAACTGCACATTGCACAAACTTTGACCTTCAAGGGTATGTAGGACTTTCTAAGTAAATAAGGTGAGGGTGTGTCTTGTGATCAGAGGTCATGTGGGGTCATCAGAGATCGTAACATGAAAAAACTTGTAAACACACTATTTACAAAGGAGGAGATAATTTCAATATTTACAAAGGGGAGACAATTTCACACTTTGAAGTTGTTCTTTTTAGATGGAGTATATAAATATAATTACTGGTTTAATTTTTGATGTGGGTCAAAGGTCATCTGAGGTCCTTGAGTACAAAGTGTTAAGACCTTTGCTGATGTTTCTCTCCTTCTGTCTTTTCCTATGGGTGGAAAGTATTTGAGCTCCCTTCCAAGCAAAGACTAGCAATGCTTGCACATTTAGGAAGTTCCAATTTGAAAACTTTTACCTGTCAGTTAGGTAATAAAGTGTAGTTGCTGTACTAATTTCAAAAGTCTTTGACATATAATGATGAAACTACATCTATAGATCTTCAGCTGGCATCATGCTGGTTTCTGATAAAATACTGTATGTCTGAAAGCATCTGTAAAGTATCTAAAAGCCCAATTTGGTTAATTAAGGTCAGCAGGTACAATACACCTTTGAGTTTCTATTTAGTCCCCAATTCAGCTGTATAGTATTTGGTATCATACTTCTTTTATTTATTACTCTTGTTTTGACAGTTAAAAGTGCTCACTTAGTTTTCAAAGCCATAATTGGCTTTTAATTCCATCTGAGACATTTGTTTGGTCTGAAAATGGTGATTGACCAATGACCTCTGTGGAAAATTGGAGAAAGGTTGACCCTTATCTTTCCCAGAGGAATCATTATCTGAGATACAGCGCTCTTTCTGTCATCAAACAATGTAGAATAGATTTGTTTTCTGAAGTGGAGACTGTTGCACATGGAAGATTTCTGTTAGGGAAAACTCATATTGTGCAATAGAGATAAATAAGTTATTACTTGGTCATATGATGGGATAGATGGAGGAATTTATGTAGTTTATATAATTGGCAGTCATTTCAACTGTCATATGAGTATATCTCTTGTTCCTTGGAAATTTTTACTGTACCTAGGCTACCACTGTGCAGGCTGGAGAATTCTTGGCCACCAGTGTTATCTTACATTACATGCATACAGCAGGTATTGGAAAATGGTGTGCAGTATTAGTGGCGTCATCTGGTATATCCTGTGGTTACTACAGTAAACTGCAACTTGAAAAAAAATTAATGGAAGTGCATGTATTAGTGGCAAGGAATCACTAAGCCTCTTGGCTTTCTTGTTCACTACCTGCTAGATGTTGTTGGCTTTCTGATTCTTTTTGTTTTCATATGGATGGTTCTCTGCACTTATTTATCGATGGTAGGTACATTACATAAATTTGATGGTAATTTGCTGGAATCTTATGTAAATAGAGTGACACCTTTTGCCCATCAAATTCATCAACAGCAGAACTGTTTGTGGGGAGCTACTTCAGATGTACTAGAAGCTTAAAGTTTAAAGTGCCTTTATGCATTTTGAAGTCAAATCAGAAGACTGGAAATAATCATATAGTTTGGTCAACTGAATTTCTTACACTTTATATTCCATGAAATTGAGGTTCTGTATACATCATTTGAGAAAACTTCCAGTCGCCTTCTGCCTACTATTAATCTTATTCTCAATGAAGTGTTAATGGTGTGGTTCATGTTCAGATCACACACATGGATATCTTGCTCAGTCTGTGCAACAGTGAAAAAATTTGAAGGTCATTGTAAACATCCTAATGACAGAAAACAGCAACCTAGGAAATTTGAGTCAAGTGGCATCGCTGATGACATCTTGTTTGGCAGGAAAACTCTTTTCTTTGGAATGGACAATCACATGTGATGTGTAAATTTTTACTTCACCCGTTACTTACCTGTCTCAACACAACAAATGCATTCTTCCGCACTCCAAGCCCATAGGGTGTGAGGTGAGGTGCTAGTCTGGTTCTAGACCGGAGGGCGCCAAGTGCGGTGTTAAAGGTTACCAGCACTCTTGGCACCTCAGATGGGAGTGCACTTGTTGTGTTCAGACAGGTAGGTGAGGTCATATGTGAGGCATATGAACATTGGGACTGTGTCAACTTATATGTATATAAAGTGTGTGAGGGAATTACCAATTGTAATCAAAATACAATTGTAAGGCATTCGATTATACTGGTTGTCTTTTGGACTGGATTCCACGAAAGCTTATACCATGGAGAATTGATTTAGAAAACTACATCATACTTTCCTGATTGCTGTTGTCTGTACAGATGACTTAATAAGAAGTTAACTCATCATTTACCTTTGATGCTCACAAGCTTTTAAAGTCCACATCATTGACACACTCTTACCTACACAAATGCATTGTTCATAATTATAGTAAAGTAACTTGTGAATACCTACACCAGTGAGTTGTGGGGATTTTCCTTTACAAGAACAGCCAGAGGATGTTAGCATACTAAACATGCCTAGGTTCTTCATCAGTTATCAAATTTCAAGTTAACCTTGAACCCACTGCCAATAAAGTTACAAATTATTTGCATAAGCCCAAAAGGATGTAAGTAGAGGTAGATTAAGTAGAGGTAGATATAGAAGGATGCAGATGTACACAGGTAAACTTCACTGCTTATGGAAGGACGGTGACCAGGCACCAACACACACCCAATTTGCCAGATGCTAGACCATGGTCAGTATGATAATGCATAGGTTATATGAGGTGAGAGGGAGTATGTGCTATGAACTGAACAGTGACATTTTTCTTGCTGATTACAAATGGATGGTAATGAGAGTTTCAGAACCTCTGAGTTAGTTCTCTTCCACATTAAATACTGTAGATCTTGCCAGTTGTTTGTCTTTGTAGATGCAATTCAAAATTTCCATAACCTTCCAAACCATAAATCATTCAAAATGTGAAGATTAGACTAGAACTGTGGTGGTATTGAATTATGGTTGCCAGTCCTGATGCATGCTAGCATGGTGCAATATGTGTCTGGTTTGGTATTTGTAGAAATATACACCAAGCAGCCTGCATAGTGGTATTGTATTCCAGTTGATGGTATTACCAAACAGAGTGCCAAAGTAGAATGTACAATGGTACTGTAGTACAGTGAATGCAGTATGTTATTAGCAGTATATCCTGAAGGTATTTCTCTTGTGACAGGTCTGTCAAGGGTAGATCATGTCTGTCTTGTCAGTGTCATGTTTGTGCAGAAGAACAGAAGTAAAGCCACTAACGATCAAATGGTAACATAAGGACTGGGTACACGTCTTTAGGCCGACACATTTTCAGTCCGAAATAAAGTACACGTTTTCAGTCTGAGAGTAACATGTTAGAAAGCTCCCTAATCTCACTGCCATTTTGATTTTCATTGCCTGAGGTGCTTGCCAACTTTATTTTCGGACTGAAAATGTCTATTTGTTTTTGGGACTGAAAGCATGTATTTCATCAGTCTTGTGTTAAGACGATGGTAGTATTTTCTTCTTCCATTACACATCCCATATGTAGTTCTACTACAATATAAGAGTGGATCACTGTTCAACCATCGTCTTGTCAGATTCCTCACAGCATGTTTATGATTTTTATTGAAATCAGGCCATTTTTTTCTTCCAATAATGGAAAGAGCCAACCACATTACCACAAATGAAAATATGACTATTTATAATGATGTGGCTCATTACAATCCACACGTCATGTCAACGACATAGCCAGCTCTGACCAATTTTACTAAGCATTACACGTTGACAGTATGTGATTGACACAGGGTGGATTTGAATAGTGAACATATGGGCTGTGCCTCCTGTCACTACGTACACACCCACGAGCATAGGAGTCAAGACTTAGTGAAGGAAAGCAACTCGGATATAGCAGTTCAGAGGAGAGCAGTACCCAGAAGGGGCTGTACAAGGCAGTAGCGGTAACAACAGGTGTTGTGGGAATGTGGACAGGAAGGGGAAAGATTGACACTGTCTTGACCAAGACGAGTATTTCATTTCTGTACTGAAAACTTGTCAAATTGAAATCTTGTCAAATTAAAATCTTGTCAGACTGAGAGCTGGACCCCATAGAATCCATGTTGTCCATGCAAAGTTATCAGAGAGGTATACTCCTGGTGTGGTGAAAATAATGATTCACATCGTAAACATATACTTACCCCTTGCAGCGAAAGTCAGTCGAGGGCAAGCCTTGGCTGTATGTTGTGTCAGAATTGTTTTCGGGAGCATTTCGAGCTAGGTTAAACTGATGCATAAGTAAAGAAGAAGTGAGTATAGTCACTCGTGAATACCCACACCGGTGAGTTGTGGGGATTTGACATCATTCAGCCAACATTATTTAAATGGTGAATTGGTTATGAATTCATCAACATATTTCTGTTTCAATAAAACACTCTTATGCTCCAACTGTTTTTCAATCAATATTCAATTCATTGATTTTGCTTTACTAATGGTTGTCCTCTTGCAGTGTTCGAGCACAAACAACCAGATTGTGAAAACATTAGCTTGAACTTCATGATTCATTATGTCCACATTCAACATGAACATTTGAAGAGAAAACCATCTAAAACAAAAGGAAAGGCTTTTTCTCTGTACAATTTGCATTCCACTTACAGTGAACATGTTTTGGAGTAGTTTTGGGTACCTATTGCTGTATACTTTCTGCTTTCAGTGCCTCTTACTGCGTACTCTTCACACTGTAGCTGATACTGTGTTTCATACATAAGAAATTGATTTCAGATAGCCTAGTAATCCACCCACAAACCCATGAAGGTGCACATACTGTATGGCACTACAGAATCTACTTCATATTTTCATTGTATGAAGCAATGTCTCGAA
This sequence comes from Stichopus chloronotus, assembly GCA_021234535.1. Lineage (NCBI taxonomy): Eukaryota > Metazoa > Echinodermata > Holothuroidea > Aspidochirotida > Stichopodidae > Stichopus > Stichopus chloronotus. The sequence goes on along the minus strand of CM037841.1, from coordinate 14,721,190 downwards.
TTACCAGCAGAGGAAATAGGAAACTCAGTAGAGAGTAGAAGCCTTTGATCATATCCATAGATAATAGTATTACTATCCACTTCCCTTGGGAAATAGAGAATTTATTAAGGAAAGCTATGAAGGAAGGAAGGTGAGGATAGGTGGGCAGATCAATGATGATGCATGTGGTTAGAATTCTGTGGTTTATGGTAGAATATCCCAGTACACACTGATACTTGTAACATCATTTGATGTTGATACTGTAGGTATGGGAGCAACATTCATTAGCTGTAGGAGTGCCAATCTGTTTGTAAGTCTCATTAATTCATGAATCCATCTTCCATTTACAGAAAAAGGAACCCAGCAGTGCTAAATGGTGGAGCCATTCTGTAGGTTTTGTGTGTGTGGGAAGATGTGGAATTTCTAAATTGCTTTTCCTTTTGTTGTAGAAAATACCATATGTAGCCTATGCATCAGGCAGCAGTTTGTACACTTCACTCCCTCTATAAGCAACTGTATCATGTGGTGCTCTTTACATTGAGTAGCCTAGCCTATATTACAAAATGAAAAGCATGATATTTCGCATTATTCCTCATGTTTTGAAGTTTTGAATATGCTTTTTTTTTCTACAGATTTTGTCTTTTCCTTGAATTATTGTTATGCTTTTATTCTGTTATTATTGAAGTACATGAAAAAGTGAGATCTTTCTTTGTCCTTTGTTCCTATTTACTAGTACACAAAGGAAACATATCCTGTTGTCCATCACCAACAAGAAAGTCAAGCACCAGAGGAACCTCTCTATAGCCAGCCGCATGTCAATTCATACAACCAGTCAGCGCCGCCATACAATTCGAACACACCTCCACCCAAGCCCGCCAGGCCAAAGCTACTGAACCAACCCCAGGAACCGACATATGCCAAGCCAGTGCGTGCACAACCCGCCAACCAGCAGCCACACCAACAGCCAGGAAATAAGATGGATAATCTTCATGAACTAGACAGCCTGCTGAAGGATCTGGAGACAGCTCAATATCAGTTTACTAAAGGTATGTATGAAGAAAGAATTATGAAAGTGGAGCTATTAGGGAACAAGTAATTACTGGCTTCTAGTTAAATAACTTAAAGACAAACACTCATCACCCCAGACAGTTTCAATTCTCCCAACCACCTACTGCTAGTCCCTCCCTCAGCCTGTCTTAAATTCCTTCACATGTGTAATCAAAATAATGGATCCCTGTGTACGCTGAGTAATACGAGCTGCTCTGAATCTTTCGAATCTGCTGTCAATCATATACTGCGTTCCCACGGAACCGGGCTTGCCCCGACCTTGGACTCCCTGTTCAGCCCAGTGTTTTAAATCCGTGTCCTAACGAGTTGTAGACCACCTCGAAGCAGGCCAAAAGCTTCCTGCGCGAACTGTATACTATACTGTACATCTCTGCAGTGTTTACGTTGACCAATTGATGATGATGAAGCTACAGATTAACCAATGATGCACAAAGGGGCTGTGTCTTCAGTATGCAAATGTAGCGTGCACTGCTTTTGTATGTCGCACAGTGCGGTGCATACACAACTGCAGGAAGTAGTTGGGCCGGCAACTCCACAGGCTTAATGATAATATATGCAATAGTGATGTAATATCATGGGATTTGCTATATGGCTTTGCTATAAGTTTGTAGAAAAAATACATCAAAAAGAGCTTGGATACTTGACTTCATGTATTTCTCATTATTAATGATGAGGCGTTATACGTTTTGACTGATCAATATCGATGACACGAGACCGCCCGTACTGCCATACTTGCACTCATTTGGGGAGGGGGATGCAACTATTATTTTTCCATGCAAATTCCACGGTAGCACTTTTTGTCATGTGGAAACCCTGTTTGCATAAATGTCAAGCATAAGCATATGGCAAACTAAGTTACAAAAGTGCATATTGGATACGAAAGGTTCCATGTAACTGGACGATTGGACTACCGGTACCACATACTTACCCTGTACTAACAATAAGTGTTCAACATGATGGTTTTACATGGCTTATAGTGATAGGGAGCAGTTGGCATATTGAGCAATAGGCGCATATCGTGAGGCTTGAATAGTGGGCTACGTTTATCGTTTACCAAAACATCTTCACAAATTGCAAAGGAACAACAATGTTGGAAGCTACGCCATGTTCCTTGTTTACCAAGGAGGTGAGCAAATTGAATCATGATGGCTATCAGTCACCATCTAACTTAAGCAGATGTCGTTGTGTACAATTGATTGGTGACATGAAAAATAAATGTAGTACTACAAACTTAGGCAAGTTTCAATATATTGTTTTAGGCATGTATGTCAGAAACAAAAAAATGAAATCATCGAAACCACGCACTTGTGCGTTCTGGTTCATTCTTCTTCCTTTCAATTTCTGCAAAAGAAAGTTCAAATCACAACTTGTCACATCTATCAATTAAACAATTTTCTGCAAAATGTCCAAGTTTTCACTTCCCAAACCAGAAATACAAATGTCAGGATGTGATAAGTTGTCATTCAACATTTGGCGATTATTGTTAAGTTGCTAAGAAATGGGCGACATAACTTTTCGCATTTATTTTTTAATTTCTCATGTACAAAAACAAGTGAACAAGTCAACATTTTGCATGAAATTATTAAATTGGCTGCATGTAATAAGGAATTGTCATGTGAGCATTTTGCAGTAAACTGTCGACTTATAAGGGCCCGGCACTTAGGTTTCTGTACATACTGTACAGGCGCGTTCACACTACAACGATATCGGATCGGATTACGATCCGATTTTTTTTATTTTTAGTAAATATCCTCTCCATCTCTGATCGGAAAGAACCAAAAATTTGTCAACTTGTGTAAAGATATGATTTGTACCAGAGGACCACGGCCATGAAATGTCATCTAATTATTTCGTGACGTCACATCGACAGACAGCTTTTATCGGACACACGTAGTCCGTTCTTTTTATACATGTTAAACCATATATCCAAAACACCTTCAAAAAGATTCAATATACAGCAAAACTTGTTTGATAAATCTATAGATTATTGGATATGCCATTAAAGGGACAATTTCTTTCCTTTTTTGTTGATTGTAAACACGGGCATATATAAGTAATTTGATAAACGCTTTTCTTCGTTTTTCATGGCACAATTTGTCCATTGATTTTCCCTTGCTTCTAATTTCTCCCATTAAATAAATTTCAAACTGCCATAACTTTTGTGGAGTGATTTCCTTTTTGGGTTCCCAGTTTAAAAGAGCGAAGTGTTTCTTGATGTTCGTCAACTTTTTATCTTCATTTGAATACCTTTAGGGCTGTAATGATGACCCCACAAATACTGAATACTACACCCCTCACATGAAAGCTGGAGAATATTTTGCCACCTTTCTACTTTTCCACGCCTGACAGGCGTGCAGGAGTTACTGTACGTCACAACATTTGTCTCAACTGAATATAAAGAATTGGGAACTTCCCTTTCCAAAGATGTAAAAACCTTTTCAATTGACCGAGAAACAAAAACCCAAAACAGAATTTTAAAGAACCAATAGTTGAGACTGTTTACTAAAATGTGACTTGGTATTGCCGATCTATACTAGTTTCAAATCCTACTTTACACATACATCTGCACGTAGCTGACCAAAATGGGACTACTGTCGCTGAAAAGAAGTCAGTGAAATCGCATATTTCGTGCGGAAAATATAAACAAAATCATTCCCTTTTCATATAAAGTAATTTTAACACTAGAATGATACATTGCATGAATTTTTGTGTGATTTTGTTCATAATTTAAAGAAAAATTGGGATTTATTTTCTGGTGATCTCTTTGCAGAAATTTCATTCTCAGTACACGTGGACTGTAGTTCTCTTGTCGTAGGAATGTTAGTTTAGGCAAGGATTCAAAAGACTTAATGATGAAATTACTAAGTTATATCTACGTTGCACTAATCAATATTCTAAGGAATCATTAAAGCTAACTATGGATAGACAAGGCAGGGCAGAACATTTTCTAGCAAAACATTCCAGAACTTTATCCAGAGCTATAACATTTATCTCCCCTCTATCTAAATGATCTAGTTCCAATCAAAAGCGATGAAAAAGCCATACACAGAAAAAAAAAAAGAAAAACACCAAGTGATAGGTTACTCAAGCATGGATTAACTTTGCTCAGGAGGCTAGTAACGGGTGCACAGGTTTCCATATGTGCAAAATGGTGCTAAATTTGATTTGAATCTGAACATATCTTCCATAAATTCCTACTTATTTTGAAGGGGAATAGTGAGTTTAGAATTCACCAACATGCAAAGAAAATAGCTTTAATCATCGTTAAAACATTCCGTCTCATCAATAAATATTATGTAATGATTGTGCAAAGTTTGGGTAAACAAATTACTGTTGAGCAATAAATAACTGGATTTCTATCTGTTAGAAACTTATTTCTTGAAAAGAAGGATACAGTTCTTCCTTATTTTGAAGGATATATCACTCTATGTCCTTAAACATTGGTTTAAAAACATGATTGTTTTCTGTAAAACAAATTATCTCCATTTAATGATTTTACATTTTCTTTTTTGTCCCGCGGGCGTTGAAAAATGTATATTGTTTAATATACCTTACCTTGTTAATTTAGAGGGGCAATATGACGTTTCAGATTAGTATATTGAAATATTGGTACACCTATATGCCCCCACACTTTTCCTAATCATAATAATCGCGCTATATTCAGCTTCCTTAAATTTAAGCAGGGGCATAGCGAGAATTAAATGTTAGGGGGCGTCCATGGGGGCAGGTCTAAGGCTAGCTCATAGAGGGTGCGCTAGATGCAAAATGGTGCCACATTTCAAGCTGAACTTAAATTTAATATATCTCCAGGAATCCTTATTTTTCAAGTAATGATTTTAATTTTTCGTCAATTTTGAATCATCCTGTCCCCCACCCATCCTCCTACCCTCACACGGAAGTAGCGTTTTGCCTAAAGCATATTTCATTTGTCATATATAAAAGAGCAGAGTATGCATTCTCAGAATACGTCATGGCAGTGACGTAGCCAGCATTCCAGAAGAATAAAAGTATACACATCTTATGTGTAGGCCTATGATATTGCGGTGTTCGTCTGTTTCACGATTTGGATGGGATTCTAGTCAATCTAGTGTTCGAATTGTCACTAGGACCTAGGGAAAATTGGGTAGAACTATCAACCACATTCACTCCATACTACAAAAACATGCTCAAGTATAAATCGCTACCCTCTTACATAATCCTGTCCTCGATTCCTTCCTTTCTTTTCCTCCTCCTTCCCATTCTTTCTGCTTTATATTTTTCGCCTTAATTTTTGTCTCATTTTTTTCTTGTTCTTTTTTTTGGGGGGGCTACCGCACCTGAATTTAAGTAAATGGGGAATGCAAACAGCTTTTTTTTTTATTTTTGAAGAGCTGACGAAGTCACTGTGACTTTAAATACTAATTTCATATTGAGTGAATAAATAGACCGGTAGAAACAGCTCGAGAATGTTTTTGGTTTTTATCACTAACGTAGCAAGAAGGGTGAACGGGGATAGATTAGGAATTTGGGCGGACGCGATGGGCGACGTTAAACAATATAGAAGCGAAAAAAAAAACGAGAAAAGTGAGGGACGTGTGAGAAGTTAATGTGTGAGGGAAGGAGAGCGTAGTTTGGAAATATTGATACAGAAAAGCTTCCAGTAACTTTACATAATGAAATTCACTTCTTTTTTCTGTTGATCAGGTTAATTGAAGAATCTCAACATTTTTATTCTCGCTTATTTGTGTCCCATTGATGGTCTGTCTTAATTGTATTTTTTTTTCTAGATGGCACCATGGGGGAGTGTGGGGACTAATTCCCTCGCATTTAAGAGACGCTGTCTTTAATAACGACTGGAAACTGCGTTTATAAGCTATATATTCCTCTAGCAAATGGGGTGTGGTACACATTTATATTGGTCATTTTGATGGTCTTCACAAAATAGAACTTGACACTTTCTGTATTTTTGTTTTCTTCTTTTTCTCAGTTGAGTTCAAGTCATCTACCTGAGTCACATTTCAGAAAAAAGTTGTTGCGCCCCACGCAAAGTCATCTCTCTACACTAAGAATTGAACATTTTCTCGAGCTACCGCATTTATAGTTTCCTTCAGAAAACCTCAGACTTGAACACAATTTTCTTTTTCCTTTTTTTTCTCGCCCTTTGTACATTCATACATCTACCACATTATTTATGAACATAGTTGTGCAATAATTTCCGTGTTTTTTCCTTACTTATACCTACAATCTTGGACAAAGTCTTGGACAATCTTGGACGGAGTAAAGGGAGGAATAAGTCAGTCAAATCCATGTATTTGCACTAAATGTGCTACATAAAATGCAGTCATTGGGGAGGTAACATCTAAACTCCAATGCATTTTGTCGACCACGAAACTACTTTAAAACATTTTTTATGATACAAATGACGTACTTTCGGCTCAAACTCTGATAATGAGACAGGTACTGAAGAAAAAAACAACAAACAAAAACAAAAACACCCCCCTCAAAAAAAAAAAAAATTACATGTTAGTGGTCCGTTGAAGAAGATCGATGTATATGTGTTATTTATTCAAATTGTTCACAGTGATGACGTGGTGTGTGCTGTTAAAGTAACTACGCTTAATGACTATTAGGACTTACTTTCAGGTTAATCTGGGTAAAAAAGCGTACTATCATTATACAAAAAAAACCCCTAAAATGCAAATTTAATTAGTGTGACGTTTGCTCATATTCACATAACAGTGACATTGTGGCACCCATTCTAATGTACCGTACATGGTGCACTGTAATATGTCAGTCATTTTAAGAGGTTTCAACGGACTTTATAGTACATTTGCTGTTAGAGCTATATCATTATATTGATATACATATATGTATTACCTTATGTTATATATGAATGAATGAAAAATGAGAAGTTGACAGACATTTGAGTTTATGAATGGATAATTGAGCAGTGAAAAACACTATGGTCATGACGTGAATTGAACCCCGGCCTTCCCATCCAAGCTGACTTAGACCTAACAACAGCGTCCGACAGTATAGGTTAATGAAACCCACGTTCTACCAAATGTTTTGACAGGAAAATTTAAGCAACCCGTAGGAAAATTGCGTAGATTACAAGACTGGAGATTACTTACGTTACCAGCTTCATGCAATGTAAAAATTGCAGTCACAAATCTTGATTTAGCGGCCAAAAATGTAAAAAACCAGCCTTTACTAACATTCTACCATTATTTTAATATTAAGCTGAATCTACAATTCTGACTTTAACGCATTTTGGTAGAACATGGAGCTACTCCAGAACACATTATAACTGGGATTCCTACCAGCATTCTACAATTGCAGTAACACTCCTGTTGCAACGCAATGCAGCAGCTGCTCATCAATGTTATTTCTAAACGCAACTATTTTTGTCCGCATCCAATACCATGAAACAATCTATTCATTCATGATCACTCCTTTTCAACAAAATTATACAAATAAACCCCCAAATTAAAATTAAACTTGTTATGTTAATAGTCGAAATTCAGAATACTTTCTTTTAAAAATCCTCAGAAGAATAGGCCCCAATAAATATTTTTTATGATGCACCTTGTCCAAAAATGTTCAATTTTCTTTCGAACTTTCGCCCCAAAATTGCTCCCAAAAAACTCAGACAATCTTGGACAAAATTCCTTGGGATACCCCGCACCCCCGTTCAATGTTAGCTATAGGATTGCTGTTCAAAGGGTACATTCACTTCTATAGCGCAACATTGGAAAGGTCCGCGGGGTTTCATGTTATCCTCTCACCTAAAATTCAGTATTATATTTGCAACATACGACAAAGTGTCCCAACAATTTTGTCCAAGATTGTAGGTCACAAAATTTTGGAAGTGGTCACCGAAGTTCCTCCTCATGCCCACATCACCTCCCAGGGTAGCACTTTTCTATTTTAAATTCGTGTCCAATCCCAACCCCCGCTTTCTGAGCTTGGCGCTGCTCCTGCATATTGCTTCAAGTGACATTCTTTGTATTAAAGGGAAATAAAGCATTTGTTTTGGAAAAAAAATCCATATTTTTGACAGGCCCGTATCCAGGGGGGTCAGGGGGTTCAGACGAACCCACCACAAGATCTGGAGTTCCGCTCATCCTATGATAATAGACCTACAGTAGCAACATATATAATGAGTTTTAAGTTGTTGGTCATTGTTATCGAGAAAATGTTCCACTTGTGGTAAAATCGACCCCCTCCCCCAACTGAAAAAGCTACATTCACATCGTAGACATATACTTACCCCTTGCCCCACTACTGCATCAGTTTGACCTATGCTCTACTGACCTCGAAGTCAATTCTGACACTGCGCCCTCTAAGGCCTAGCTCGCCCTCGTTTGCCTTTCGCTCGAGTGCCTCCTCAACGTTGTCAAGTTGCCTCGCTGTTTGCCTTGCACAAAGGCGACCTTATCGGGACTAAACCTGAGTATCCTCGTTTTTCGTTCCTTTATATTTACTAGTCATTCTGTCTGATATATTTTCCCGTTAATTTACTCTCGCTCCTCCGAGAAATTTATCGGTTGATATTTTCAGTTGGTGCAGCGTGCCTGGGACAGATATCCTATCGTGCCGCTGCACTGGTTTCCCACTAAGCCTATACTTTACGTGTATTTCGCAATCCCCCTAAGGGAATTGCGCAATCCCCCTCTTACGTTGTATTCACGTTGTATCGTGCGTGTAACGTTACGTTAGCCTCCTCGTTTATCTCTTACATCGTTAGTTTCGAGTTTGCTTGCTGTTGTTCCCCCTTAGCTCCCCTCTTTTATCGTTTTGGTGTGTTTCGGGGTGCTAAGTTTCTTTGGGTTCGTAAGAGTGACACCCCCTGTGGACTTGGCATGTCCTCCCCTAATCCTGGCCCACGTTGCTCCATCTGCAACCAGTTCCGGCCCGGGAGGGACTGGGATACGCACTCAGTGTGCCCCCTGTGTCGTTCCTGCACACGTTCCAACCCGTGTGAACGGTGCATGTCCTTTTCCGCGGCCCAGTGGTCGGAGATCTCCTCCTGGCTGCAGGGTCGCCGGGAAAGGCTTAGGGGGCGGCTGGAGGCGGTCCCAGATCCCTCCGTGGTGGCCGGTCCTGCGGGAGCCCAGGCTCCCGTGAGACTGGCTGCCAGGCCCAAAGGTAAGTCGTCCGCCAAGTCCAAGGGTAGGAAGGTTAGGCCAGCAGAGAAGGTGGGGTCGGTCCCGAGCAGCCGAGCCTCGAGCTCTGGCGCCCGGGAGACCGACCCGGAGCCCGTGGCTTCGGCCGCCGAGTCGTGCTCCGTCCCTCGGGACGTAGAGCTGTCTCGGCCGGACTCCGACCTTCCGCGGGAGCCCGTGGTTGAGGACGTTCCTCGGAACGTTCTCCCGCTGGGTCCCCGAGATGCTGGGGGTTCCGGAAGCCTGTTACAGGAGCCGGCTTCCCAGGATTCAGCTCCTTGGGGCCTGGATCTTGCTGGAACCCAGGGTGGAGGAGGGCGGGCTTCGCCGGCTCCGGGTCAGGGCACCTCGGTGCCCGCCGGAGCGGGTGAGTCCGCTCAGGACTCCCAGGGCAGCGGCTCGCGCTCCCTCGCGGATCGCGGTCGTGCCCGGAGCCGGGAACGGAGTAGGACTTCGCGGACCACCCGGTCCAGAAGTCCGATCCGTTCGGGCTCCACGCGTCCGAGTTCGGACTCTGCCGACTCGGACCAGGGATACGGTCGGGCTACCCATGCCCGATCGTACAGTCCTAGGGGGTTTCCGGACCCAACGGACCCGTGCTGGATGGCCCAGTTCGCAAGTCTTTTGGGTCCGCTGATTGCTGGAGAGGTCGCCAAACAAACTGCGCACCTCCGTCCCTCGTCCAGCGACCAGCAACCCTCTGCTCCGCCTTCCCTCCTAGCCGAGACCCCAGTGGCCCAGGGCGCGGCCGCCGAGCCCCCACCTCCCGACTCGCTCGAACTCCTCGCCTCAGACGAGTTCGACGACGAGCTCGAGGAGATGGAGGAGCAGGCGGAGGAGACTGCGCCGCCGACCGAAACTGGGGAGGAAGATAGTACCCCTAGGGGCACGGATCTTCCCCCCTCCCTTCTAGCCTCAGTTGTGGAGATCCTTTCCTCCAAGCTGGGCTGCGAAGCTCCCGCTCGTAGCGAGGCGGGACCCTCGGGGTCCCGCCTGTCGGCTACGAACGAGGAGGAGGTTTTGGGGCCGCCCGAGTTTCCAGTCGATGAGTACTGTCTCAAGCGACTGGAATCTCTCGCGGGCAGGTCACCCTGGGCTGCCTTCCCTGCGACGCAGGAGAGGGCAGTCAGGGTACCTGAGGGCCACTGGGAGACCCTGTTCCGCCCGCCGTCTATTTCGGACGAAACCCGAAATAAGGTGAGGTCGGAACAGGGTCTGGCCTCGGGGATGTTCAGGGAGTCCCTGTGGAAGAGAGCTGAGGAGGACTGGTACCAGGCTGACCTGGCTGCCAGAGCCGGTCTAAAATTCTCTTCGGTTTACCTTCTCGTGGCGGAAGCCCTGAGACGAGCCCACACGCAGCTCCCGGAGGACGACATTCAGTTCTCCAGGGCTGACGTGGGCAAACTGATCTACTTGCTGGGCCCCTTGTCCCGGCTCGTTTTCGACCAGTTTGCCAGAGTGGCGCTCAAGTCCGTGCAGGTGCGCCGAGGCAATGTCCTCGACGCGTTCGCATGGCCATCCACCGAGGCCAGGAGCAGGTTGGAGAGCCTGCCGGTTGTGGGCCCTGACCTCTTCAACGGCCAGTTTTTGGACAAGCTGGTCGAAGAGGTCAAGAGGCATGAAGCGACGGCTGCGGCGTCGTTCCGTCCTCCGGCCGCCCCGGCAGCCGCCCAGCCCTCCCCACGTCCCGCCGCTGCGGCTTCCCGAGGGAAGTCGCGGTCCCGTCGCCGCAAAGCGAAGAGTGCGGGTCGTGGAGCTGCTTCCGGAGGTTCTTCGACCTCGGGAAGGGGCAGAGGAGGTAGGGGCGGCAGCTCCCAACCAGCTCGGGGTTGTGGCAGAGGCGCTGGCAGGGCTGGAGACCGTCCCAAATACGGTCAACAGACCTCGATGCAATTCCCTGCGCGGCCCTAGGGGTGCCCACCCTACTGCGCTTCCAGCAGTAGGGGGGAGATTGAGGAAATTCAAAGGGGCCTGGGAGTCGTTCTGCCAGGACCAGTGGGTTCTAAATGTCGTGAAAAAGGGCTATCAAATCGAGTTCACGGCCGCGCCGCCTCCATTCGGGGGCGGGCGGTCTACCCCAACCCCACCGGATCCGCTCCACCGGGACATCCTGGAGGAGCTCGACGACCTCCTCCAAAAGGAGGCCGTCATAAGGGCGACGGAAGAGGACGAACCCCTCTTCCGGTTGTCCTTCTTTATGGCACCGAAAAAGAACGGCTCCTGGAGACCCATCCTCAATCTCAGGCCGCCTGAACGCCGCCTACGTGAGGCCAAGGAGGTTCCGCATGGAAACCCTGGCCTTCATCATCCCCACTCTGCGGAGGGGGATGTGGGCAGCGTCTCTCGACCTGAAGGATGCGTACCTACATGTTCCAATTGCTCCGGCGTCCCAGCGCTTCTTAGCGTTCGAGTACCAGGGGGAGAGGTTCAAATTCGTCGCCCTCCCCTTCGGTCTCTCGACCTCCTTGAGGGTCTTCATCCGGGTCGCGGGGGCGGTCGGGGACTCCTTGGCCCAAACACAAGCCAACGTCGGAGCAACGGTCTCCCTTCTCGAAAGCTCGGGCTGGGTGATCAATTGGGACAAGTCGCATCCCACCCCTTCACAGGCACTGGTCTATCTGGGGGCACAACTCGACCTCGGTCTGGGCCGCGCCTTCCCCTCGGGGGAGAGGTGTGCAGCCCTCAGAGAAGCAGTTTTGCAACTTCTGGAGGCTCCGGCGAGTACCTCCGGAAGTTGGCTTCGGGTCTTGGGTCTACTGGCCAGCTTAGTAGACGTTGTGCCCCTGTGCCGGCTGCTTATGAGACCGCTGCAGCTTCATCTGCTGTCCTTCTGGAGGCCGGCGTCCAGGGACCTCCGGGTCCCGGTGCCGCTGTCTCCCCCCGTTCGGCCCCACCTCCAGTGGTGGCTGGACGACTCCAACCTCCTGGAGGGGGTCCCTTTTGGGACCCAGCGCCCCACCTTGAGCGTCACTACAGACGCGTCGCTCTCTGGGTGGGGCGCCTTCTGCGAAAGCAGGACCCTCGCAGGGACGTGGTCAGCAGAGGAAGCCGGGCTCCACATCAACGTGCTGGAGCTCGAAGCCGTCGTAAGGGCCGTTCGGGCCCTGCGAGATCATGCGCGCGGCAGGAGCCTTACGGTCTTCTCGGACAACTCGACAGTCGTGGCCTACATCAACAGGCAGGGCGGGACGAAATCTCCTCGGCTCTGCCTGATGACATGGTCCTTCCTCCTGTGGTGTCGCCAGCACGACATTGTGGTGCGGGCGTCCCACGTGGCGGGGAAGGACAACACGTTGGCCGACGCGTTGTCCAGAGGCCGAGCGAGTCAGGGGGAGTGGGCTCTGGATCCGGGTTGGGCGGACTGGCTGTTTCTGCTGTTGGGACGCCCGAACCTGGATCTCTTCGCAACGCGGGAGAATGCGAAGCTTCCCGTCTTCTGCTCCAGGTCCTTTCACCCGAGGGCCTGGGCGATGGACGCGCTGTCCCTGTCCTGGGACGGCCTGGACGCTTACGCCTTCCCCCCGTTCGCGATTATCCACCGGGTTCTGCTCAGAATTCGGGCATCCAGAACCCGCGTGCTGATGGTGGCCCCGCTGTGGCCCCGCCAGCCGTGGTTCCCACTCCTCCACCTGCTGGTGGGCCTGCCGGTAGCGCTCCCGCCTGTCCCCCACCTGGTCTCCCAGGACAGGGGCAGGGTGCTGCACCCGCGGGTCCAGGACGTTCACCTGACTGCCTGGAGGCTGTCCGGAATTCCCTCAGAGCACAGGGAGTTCCTGAGGACGTTGCCTCCATGGTCGCGTCAGCGAGGAGACCCACCACCCTCCGCACTTACGATTCTCGACTTGCCAAGTTCCGAGGGTGGTGTGCAGACCACGAGACTACTCCGTCTGAGGCGTCCGTGGTCCAAGTCTCCTCGTTCTTGATGGCCCTGTTTGACGAGGGTAAACAGGTTAACACCATCAAGAACTATCGCTCAGCCATCGCGGCGATCCACCGTGGGTTCGCGGATGGGTCTTCGGTGGGTTCGAGCGGGGTCCTTACCCAGCTACTCCGGGGGATGGCCAACAGGAGGCCGGTGGTACGGCGACTAGCCCCGTCCTGGTCCATCAACGGGGTCCTGCGGGCTCTCACCCATGCCCCGTACGAGCCTCTGCATTCTTGCCCCCTGGAGTACTTGACTCGCAAGACCTTGTTCCTCATTGCGGCGGCGGCGGCGAGACGGAGGAGCTGCCTTCAGGCTCTTTCGGTCAAGCCGGGCCACTTGAGGTTCGAGAACCATGGGGTTTGCATGGTTCCCGACCCCTCTTTCGTGGCCAAGACCCAGACGCTCACTTTCATTCCCGGGGATATTTTTATCCCTGAGATATCCTCGGCCTCCTTGGTCGCCGAGGACAGAAAGTGGTGTCCGGTCAGGGCGCTGAAATGGTATCTACATCGGACGAAGGACATCCGTTCGTCCGATCGCCTCTTTGTCCTCCCCCGCAGGCCGCACTCGGCGGCCTCCAGAGATACCATTTCGCGCTGGCTGACCGAGGTCATTGCGTCGTATGCCCAGGGACAGGTCAGGGCTCACGAGGTCCGGGGGCAAGCGACGTCCAAGGCGTTGTTTAGGGGGGTCCCAGTGGAGGACATCCTTAAGGCGGCAGCCTGGAGGACCCCCACGACGTTCGTCGCTTGTTACCTCACGGACACTCTCAGCGCCGAAGCGGCGTTTGGCCGTGCCGTCCTCTCCTCCCGGTGACCTCCCACCGGTTTCCGTCGGTGTCACTCTGATGCAGTAGTGGGGCAAGGGGTAATTATATGTCTACGATGTGAATTCCCCACAACTCACTGGTGTGGGTATTCACGAGTGACTATACTTACCCCTTGCTGCCTCCCGCCTCCCACCCCGCGGAGGCATGGGGGAACCTCCTATTGGTTTTCATGCGTGTAGGTTCTCCTCGGAGGAGCGAGGGTTTTTCCCCTTGTACATACTGTACATATACTTCCGTCAAAAAAAGAGAAAAACCCCAAAAAAAAGGAAACTGTAGATTTCTATGTGTCTTTCTTCGGGGGAACGGCGAGCCTGAGGCTCTGGGGGGTCCTGAGTGCGGTCGCCGCATGGGGCGCAGCGGGGGATGGTCCCCCCACACGTCGGCACTCGGGCGACGCCTTGGTGGCTTATGTGGATCCCGCGCTAAGGTAAGTGTTCGCGGTTTGTCCGCATACGTTGAGCACCTCGCTCAGTCCTACGAGGGCGAGCTAGGCCTTAGAGGGCGCGGTGTCAGAATTGACTTCGAGGTCAGTAGAGCATAGGTCAAACTGATGCAGTAGTGGGGCAAGGGGTAAGTAAAGTCACTTGTGAATACCCACACCAGTGAGTTGTGGGGAATACGGGCATGTTTGAATCCAATGTTTGTAGATGTAGAATGATAGATTATTCAAAATGAGGAAGGACAGAAGCCTACTTTTCAAGAAATGAACTCCTCACAGAGAGAAATTCCGTTATTTGTTGCTCAACACTGATTTGTTCACTCAAACTTTTTAAAATTCAAATGATGCATCTTCCATTACTCGTAACTTCCATAATGTTTTAAGGAGATGAAGCTTTGGCAGACGTTTATTGATGAGACTGAATGGTTTAATAATGATTATTGCTATTTTCTTTTGTATGTCATGCTGATGTTATTAGCTTGAGTTAAGAAAGCGTACACTATCATTAAGCATGTTTACGGTAGTTGCACATCATAAGATTTGGAAAATTTTCGAATTTCTGCAAGTTCCGTCCATTTTGTCTAAAATGGCCTTGTCTCCCCAAATACCCAATAACACATGAACCTCTGTGCCAGACCAAACACCCCTGTCGCTGCTCTTGCTCGCCATTTCCAATTACTCCTTTGTGCTGTTGTCCTTTACAATCATACAGCTAGTTTATTAATGGCAAGATACACGGAGTGAGAGCAAACTGAAAAATCCCCCTCAGGCAAAGTTTATGCACCGCCGGAGGTGAGTGGGGCAAACTCCGACTCAATCCACCTTCCGAGGAGGATTGAGAAGCCCTGACCCAGCCCTGACCCAAGCCCTGTTCCCACGCTAAAAAGAGTGAGTTGACCTTGCTTTTAATTGGTTACCCGGGCAAGTCGGGGTTCGTGGGACCAGCATTTTAGAGTACAGTAACTTAGAACCAGTTGAGAATTGTGCTTTCCAGGAGGTAAAAATATAGCTTAGGGTGATGCAATACAGCCTTTAAGAAATAAACAAAAGCAAATGAGGAAGCAAACTGTTACGTAATTATGGAACACTGTACAAAATAATGTTAAGAGAAGAATTGCACAATACCTTACAGGAGATTGCATAATAATAGAAAGTGTAGGCTAAGGACAAAGCTGTGCAGCAGCATGATAGGATATCTGTCCTAGGCACTCTTCACAAAAACGAAAATTCTAAGACAAATTACTCGGAGAAGCAAGGATAAATTAGAACAAAATAAAAAAATAAACGAAGCTAGAAAAAGTAATAACACTAGGAACAAAAGACAAGAATACTCAAGGTTTACGAGTCAGCTGCCTTTGCAAGAGGAAAACAGCAGCAGAGGCTGACTGGAAAGAGCGTTCTGAGGCACGAAAAGCAAACGAAGGTGGTGCTAGGTTTTAGAGCGGGTGGTGACAGAATTAATTTGAGTAGAACGATGTGAGTATGGTTCAGATGTTTGCATTAGTGAAGCAAGGGGTAAGTATAGTCACACGGGAATACCCACACCAGTGAGTTGTGGGGAATATCAGTTTACTAAAGGTATAGTGTACAATTTGAATAAAATGAGGTAAAAGGAGGGGTATGGGCCTGGAAGAAGGGGTTAGGCCTGTGTAAGGAGGGAGGCTGAGATGCATTCAGCGATGGATGATCTGATGTAGGTGGTTGGTTATGGATGTAACTAGGGAGGAGTGAAGACTAGGAAGCACCCAGTAACAATTTATTTTTGCAACATGTTTGTATGTTAGGGGAAATGAGTAGGAGGTCAGGTTATTGTTTAGAAATATCCAAAACCTGTCAATTTGTGGCTTTATCAATTGGAGGAGGGAGAAGAACAAGACCCCAATACCTCTGTGGTTCCTTGCTGAAGATTATTTTAACTATTTGGAGTTTAAACAAAAGGTTTTGAAGATCCAAACTTTACCACCAAATGCAGTTTCTGCTACTCTTTACACAGAGGTGGTTTTTGCAGTGCAGCTACTGTATCATTGTGAACTATGAACTTAGGTGGATTTGCTGCTTCATAGGAAACAAACTATCCTCCTTCAAGACAGTTTAGCGTGCATTTATTCCACACCCAATAAAGAGTTTACCAGTTCCTGATGACTTTGTCATCACTTGAACCTGACTGCATAGTGTAACAGAGGTTAGGCTTGCAAGGGAAGGATATAAGAAAGGGACAACAAAGGACCATCAAGCCTACTTAATGTCACAACCTGGTTATCATATATGCCACAGTGATAACAACTGTGGCAGCTCTGCACCTCTGATTTGTGATGGCAACTATTGTGGTGGCAGTTGAGACACTGATGGCATCTGTGTTGTAAGCTAGAAAAAGATTGAGCTTTTACCCAGCGTTGCTATGATATGGTGTTGTCTAAAACAATATCCGGAGCTTTTTCCCCTTAATTGCCAAACAATATCTAGATATAAATACTGGTAAGATGGAGCCAAAGTGCACTTGAATAAATAGGTGTAAAACTGTAGATTGTGTACAGAAGTCATTGAGTGTGATCCAAATCTTTTCTAAGAAACATTTTTTCCTCAAGTGTACAGACGAACGATATCGTTTGAGTCATTTCACAAAAAGCAGGGCAAAGTTTCATAAGGATATTACAATATCACAGCAAAGCTACTTTTACCCATAACTCACCATCACCGTTTATTTGTGTCATGGTTGACTTCCTTTTCTACAACAGTACTGGTTGTGTACTGACTCATAATGTGTACATTTTCTGGAACATTGCAATCCACAGTTCAGCATTCCATAGCTTTGGGATTCCTAGTGCCTCCCACACTAAGGGATTTTTTTTTTCCATTGTGGACATCTGGCGCTCTACTAGACACGATTAGTTTGTTTCCTTAATCAAGAATTTATAGTTTGAAATGTCAAAGGTGAATCAGGCCTGGGATGTGTTTGCCAAACACTTGTTCTGGAACCATTCTAGTTGTAATGATACATGGTAGAGTACCGACTAGTGCTGCATGAAAATTATGATGATTTGGTCCTAAGCAATTCCTGTCCAGACTTAAGGTGATAACATGTGTGGGCATAAAGGAAGTCGAAAAGCTTAGTGCACCTTTTAATTGCATCATTTGGACAATATTGGAGTATAAGTAAGTTTCAGGTGATGATTTCAAATTCTTCTAACATAATGACAAAACAAAAAAAATAAGTATGACAGTATGGACAGTGTTAAACTGAATCATGCACTTCTCTGTACATGGCAATGGCAACATTGGAAGTATGCTATAGTAATGAATATTCAGTAGGTCGAAACAGCTGATCGCTGATGCCATAATGCTGTGATCAGTTTGCAGTTCATTTGTAAACATAATGATTTGTTTCATTAAATCCTGCAATTCCCAGTACCTAATCAAGAGTTGTATAGTGATGACCATTCTATGCCACCGTACCTAGAAGGGTCATACAAAGTTGTGTATTCTGGTGTTTGCCCAAGTCTATTAACCTTTTCTTTATTTCCCTCAGACAGTCAGATTAGACAAGGTAATACATTAAAATGGGGAGGGCAGACACTGTTTCGTGGAAAGATTTCTTAATGCTGTCTGATTGGTAGATCATGGGTAGCAACAATCTACATAGGATGACAGGTTTGATTGGTCAATGTCAGGTAGACCTCGTGATCTTCTACTGGGAAGTGTGAGTTCAGCCACGAGGCCCACACTAGTCAATTTCTTGTCAAACTGTCAAACTGTGTCACTGTTATAAACTCTCTCCGTTCCTCCTTCTTGTCAACCTCATATAACTCTTTCTCTCTGACTCGGGGAGGGGGTGGGGTCTGGGGAGAAGAGCTCTTACTTACCCTGAATTTTAACTGGTTTCCTGGGATTGTCACTGTCTCTGTCGTCGTCGGTGGTGTAGATGGTAGTACCAGCACCTATACGCGCGATTTGTTGTGGTATCCGCCGTGAAGCTCGGTGGAGAGGCTAGCTGACTCTGGCATCTATACGTGGGAGTTGTTGACATAAGCCTATGTATTTAGCAATGTTACAACGGGAGTAGTGGGGAGCTGCTTCGGGCTGATTGATATGCCCTGATCTCTAATGGTAGGCTAGGTGATGACTTTGATCCGTTGGTGTTACCATGCGAAAACGTCCAAAACCAGGTCATCCAAGGTGACCACATCTAAAGTAGATGTTCTAGGTGTCTATCCTGTTGGCTCTTTCAATTTTCCACTGGCCACCATGTCGTATACAATGAACCTTACTGACCACAATGTCGTATACTGGGGTTTTAGGGGTTTTCAGTCATGGTAAAACTACCCCCGTGAAGGACGTTTTAGATGTTAACAACACAAGAAAGTCCAGGTACAGGAGAGACACATCAGAACAGACAAATCCCAAGAGTGATCGATTTGCTTTTGTTGATTAGAGTTCCATTTATTTGATGATTCGACTGTCACATAAATTAACGAAGAATTAGTTGAAGATGATGATTCAAGTCAGAGAGAAAGAGTTACATGATGTTGATAAAGAAGAATGAGAAACGGAGAGACAGTGTAACAGTGACAAAGGCCTACATAATACACACAGAAAAACGATGTTGACAGTTTGACAAGAAATTGACCAGTGCAGGCCTTGTGGCTGAACTCACGCTTCCTGGGGTAGAAGATCACGAGGTCTATGTGATGTTGACCAATCAGAGTGACATAAATTGTACATGTCATCGTATGTAAATTGTTGCTACCCGTGATCTACCAATCAAATAACATTAGGAAATCTTTCCATGAAACAGTGTCTGCCCTTCCCATTTTAATGTATTACCTTGTCTAATCTGACTGTTTGAGGGGAGTAAAGAAGAGGTTAATAAACTTGGGCAAGCACCATAATACTGAACCTTGTATGACCCTTTTGAGTACGGCAGCGTAGAATGAACATCTCTATACAACACAAGGAGTGTGAAGGGATGACTTCAGAAGTAAGTTTCTGATATGCCGGTGAGACTTGTACTGTTGCATAGTCATTATGTAGACTCTTGTAATAAGAACTTAATTTTCCAAAGTGATTTATGGTTTTTGCCCTTTTTGTGCTGTTGCTGTTGCTTTTCAAAGTTGGCAAACCTATTCAGCATCGACTTTGTAAGATCTTGGAGGTGGTATTCTATTTGTTGTGATGAGTATTGTAGCTTATAGACTTTGCAAAGTTTTTCTCGGCGAATGAATTCCCCTCCTTTGATACATTCCTCACAATTTGAGCTGCAGCCTACTTATACCCAATGGAGGATATGTACTCATCTAGTAATCGTGTTTCCTGGTGATCACTGTCCGCCAGAAAGACTTTGGACACTCGATATAATTATGTACACAAATGAATAGTCACGTTTGACGTTACGGTTAATACATATCAAAATACTATGCGTTGGTCTCATGAAATGAGCCAATAGCAGCGATCGACCAATGAGCAAAAATAATGGTACCTAGGCTAACTTTCACCCTATCACCAGATTTGCCCACAACAGAAATAAGATATCGCTAAGAGAGACCTAAAATAGTTGAAGGAGAGTAGAATATTACCATGATATTTACGTAACTAATCAGTCGTAGGTCCTTTCCCCATCATTACTCCCATCATTTCTCACGATGGCCGTGATTGGCTTCTACCGAATTTGGTAGCGAAAAAAAGTGGTTTTAGTCAAAAGTTGTGTGCATAATTAAAACAAGTGTCCAGAGTCTGCGAGGGCAGCGATCAATGAGGGGAGTAAACACTCGTCCGGAGTAGCAGTACAGTATGGATGTTTCTTCAGAGGTGGCGGAACTAAGACTAGGAACAGAAACATTACAGCCCAAGCAGACTCTGCAGAGTCTATGTCGCTTAATGTTAGGCCAAGCCCACACACGTAGCATTTCGCTATGGTATATCACAACCATGATCGACAAAGTTGTTCTTCTACAGATTCAAACCTTGAGTAGAATTATTTCGAGCCCCTTGGATTTCTAGCAATGCAATGTCATTTAAACTTTCTTTTATAACACGTACTCTGCACTTGCAATAATAGAGTTTGTTAGGATATTCTATGTGAATCTCACCATGTAAGGATATGACTATTGTAAATACTGGAAGGGTTTTAATACACAATCTTTTCTATTTTTTCATGAGACACCTTCACACATTCTCACTAAAAATACATGTATGTAATGTGCAGCATTTAAATTCTGAGGCAATATTAATTGATGGAGCTTTCATCATGCTGAAGTGGTTTTATCTTTGTGAGGCACTGTGTGTGGCAATGATTCCATATTCCAGTCTTAAGCTAGCACAGGATTCCAGCACAGCATTTCATTCACCCCAGGATTTGCTCAGTGCCCTTGTGCCTGATTCTTCTACTGAAATCATGGACTAACTTTAGACTGGAATTCGAAGAATTTAATAACATTTATTTGTGCAAAACCAGTGTACTTCAAGCTGAGTTCTGGAATGTGTTAATGCACAACCAAGTGCTGTGCTTACGGGTAGGTATGATAGAATGTTAGTTATCAGTTGACATTATTGGAGATGACCATTATTTTTGCTGATACAAGTATCTTACCAATAATGACATTTTCTGCCGCTATCGATACTGCTCACCTATAATCGCCGCAACACTCATTGTTTTTGTGTACAAAGATATTTAATTTATGTGGAAGAAAGAGGATCAGACAGGTACGATACTTGCATATCTGAACTTGTAGTCATTGCTTACCATAAACGTTGTTTTCTTACTGCATTTGAAAATGCATTTGGTGGTAACAGAAATTATTACCATAGAAAGAGGCCATTAGGTTAATGAAACCTATTGTACTTAACTTAGGGAGGATGTGGTTGAACTGTGAACTTGTAAACATGCACTGTTCATACTGTCAACATGCCCACAGGCACTGTTAATACTGTCTGAACCTCTGCAAATACCATCAACATGTTGACCTCCTTACATCCTATCAGCTTAACCTTTACATCGCCTTCAATATCACGATCCTGTTTTCCATTGTTAACATTGTAAACGTATCGTCTATCTTCTACACTGTCAACATGCCCACCACTTTTTACACTGTCAACCTGTTCACTACCTTTAGTACCATCCACAGGTCTACCAGCTTGAGCATTATTAACATGTCCCCTGCCTTTAACACTGTCAACATTTCCACTTTCCTTAACTCTGTCTATATGTCACTAGCATCAATACTATTGCAGTCCACCACCTTTAACACTCAGCCTCCACTGCCTTTAGCACTGTCAAAATGTCCACTACCTTTAACCTTGTCAACCTGTCCACTACCTTTAGCATGGTCAACCTGTCCACCACCTTTAACACTGTCAACATGTCCACCACCTTCGACACCGTCCACATGTCTTGCACGGTTAATACTTATTTCATGCTTTCTCTAAGGTGCTGTGAGGTGTGGTTAAGGTTGAAGCGATCTCTGGTGGTTGCATAAATTATATGCAGCCTTTTGTACTGAGACTTAGAAATGGATACTTGGGTATGTAGATATGCTGGGTGGGTTTGCCACGTATTTCCACAAAGCTATTTGATACAGTGTCTTTGTGAATCATATTTCAAATAAAGATGACGTTAAGTTTACTCCAGGAATAATTGCTGGTCTTTTGTTGGTCATGCTACACCAGTTCTTTGTATTGAATTGTCCCTGCTGCTTGCTTTGTTTAACCCAATGTAATATAAGACTCAAATCTATCAGCATGCTTGTTAAAATTGAGATCTTCTTGCTTTGGGTTATTAATGTTCCTTAACATTTAGAAGTGTGTCAGTTTCAAGGTATTAATGTAGAATTATGAATACTTAGTTTTACTGGATTTGTTTGACTGCAGAATTTCAGTCAAATTAATTTGAGTTAAGTAATTGCCCTTTGTTGCTACAGTACAGTATGTTGCCTTTGAGATTGACAAGCCCTTCACCAATACACCGAAGGTGATATTAGTCAGTGAGGCCAAGCTTCATTGTAAATCTTTTCCTGCTTCAAGTTTTTTGCTGTTTTGTTCCATATGTTTAACAGTCATTGGAGACAAGCCCTTTCTGGTAAAGCAATTGCTGGGATGTAATATTGTAGTTATACAGCATAGTAACATGTGCATACATTCGTGTACAAATCACCATGTACACGTATGGTTACATTCAAATACTAGGTACCTCTTGCAGTACGTCTCCTGAGGTTTGTAAAGACACATTGTCTAACATACTGTACTGTATATTTGAAGACCCTAACATGAGTTAAGATGTTCCAAAGTTAACAGCTCTAATCCAATTAACTGCTTGAATCGAACTCTGTTTCCATGCAAGTCTTTTATCTCTGTCCAGCTCCAGCAGCACCGCCTCCCAAGCCTGCTCATTTTCCTGCCCAAGGATCGTCAACCAAAGCCCCTCCTGCCGTGGCTCCAAAACCAAGGAGTCCCTCAAAGAGTAAACCAGTGGGTTATCAAGCAACGGTCAGGTTAGTATCTTCAACAGAAATATCAGAGCCACATCAGCATGGGTCCTTCAAAAACCCCTATTTGTTAATCTCCCAAATGATATCAAAGGATCTTTCTTCAAACTGCAAGGACAAGTTTTAGGACATGTTCATCACCGCAGACACTGTGGCCAATGTATAAAATCAAATACAACCTTTCAGTGTGGCATGTTGAGTTTATATAAGTTTGTGAAGATTTTGAAAGGCACAACCACATTGCAATGCTTTGGCTTATAATTATCATAATTTGTGAAGTTTCACAATCCAGTAGATATGAAAAGTTGAATGAAAACTGTCAAAAGTTTTTGACTCTCAGTTGGACTGGCGGTGTGTTCATGAATAAGTACCAAAGGGAAAAGTGGTCACAAATTTTCAATAACCAAATTGAAGAGTTAATTACTCACTCATAAATGTTCACTTGCAGGTAGGTAACACATTGGGATCCTCTTAATCCGACCGTTTGTTATTATTATGTGAAGGAAACATGCCAGTGGTGGAATATTTTGGTGACTTCCACAAAACACTCGATGTGCCCATTTATGGATCCCTCACCACCCTGATTCTTGGTATGTTTGCATATTGGGATTGTAAAACTTTAAATCTTATTCATGATGGATACTGTCATCCTTTAGAGACATTTCAATCAAATCCTTGAGAAATCCTCAGAGCCAGTCTTCCATGGATATGACAATGAGTTCCATTTGCCAGAAATCCCTATCATTCTGTCTCTTAGCCCACACAACAGATACTACTCATGCAACAGCTCTGACCGCATTTGTAATATCATTGATGAACCACAGTTAGATTCCAACTCAATCTGCATAGGGATTTATGTATTAAAATGGGTTATGATGTTATTGGTGATGGGTTATGATGTTATGGGTTATGATTTATGTATTAAAATAGGGATTTATGTATTAAAATGAATATTAAAATTGTAAAATTAATATATACCAGCGTAATCAATTACAGTAAGTTACACTCTTTTTTTGTCAGTAGATGGTGATGGTGGATGTTGTCTGATGTATTTACATTGGCTTGTGAATGTCTTGGCTTGTGAATATTCATGAGGACCAACAATTTTTGAAGTTTTTTGGTACAGTTATTGCAGTCCTTGTCAGCAGTCCTCTCAATCTGTTCATAAGTTTGGCTGTGCATCTACTCCTGTGGTTTACTCTTTTATTACTCCTTCATTGCTCCAAGTCAATGGCAGATGCCAGCTAATTGTGAGAAGGAATGAGTGTAACTTACTTGGCAATCTCCCAATAAGTAAGATCTTAATATTGATGACATCACATCCTGACCAGAAATTGATTAAAATTTGCTGAGACTTTGACCAGAAAACACATTCTAAATTAGCAGTACACACATGGAGATGCATTTCATTAAGGTTAGTTTCAGATAAAACCCAGTGCACATACCTACTGTAATGTTACATTAGTGTTCCTCGTTACCAACAGCTATAGGACAATTTATATGAGTCTTCATTGTGCTGAATCATGGTTTACATGAACAATCAGTGACTGAAATTAAAGGGAAATAAGGCATTTGTTTTACAGAAAACAATCATATTTTAAAAACCAATGTTTGTAAGCATAGAATGATACATAATTCAAAGTAAAGAAGGGCAGTGGCCTTCTTTTCCATAAATAAGTTTCTCACAGATAGAAATTCAATTATAAGTTGTTCAACAATAATTCATTCACCCAAACTTTCCAAAATTCAAATGATGCATCTTCCATTACTCATCACATGCATAATGTTTTGAGGAGATGACGCTTTTGCATATGTTTATTGATGACACTACGGTTTTACAATGGTAAAAGCTATTTTCTATTTTTCTGTGTATGTCATGTTGGTGTATTCGAATCGCCTTATTTCCCTTTAACAAACAGTGAGTATTAGGAATGCATGTTTCATTACGACACTCCAAGCTACTAGGACTGCTCCCAATACTACTGTGCTTCAACTGTATTATTGCTATTGTTAGCACTGCTCCCAAGGAGGTATGAGTCATTGTCAGCAATTCATGTCTCAGTGTCATGTCAGGTGTTATAATTTTGAAAGATAAAATAAGAAACCATCAGGAAGAAAAATTGAATAAGTGTCAAAGGGGTCTCAGCTGGATGTATGATCAGGGGGGGACATGTACACAGCTGATATGTCAACATATAAACAGTACAATTCAATGAAAGAGAGTGATTCATTCACTGATGGTAGAAAAAATGTAAGGAGGCGGAGGAGAGTCACCCACTCACTTCCTGGATTTGAGATTTCCAGGGTTGTTCATTTTGACAGTCAACAAAGGAATAGCACTTCTCAACATCTTTTGTATCCAGGAAGCCTTAATGATTCTGTTATAGCAGACTGAGAGCACTGTAATTGACTTGTTAATGTTGCTTTTCCGAAAGTGATTGATTAGTTTCTTGTTTTATAATCAATAGTTAAGTTAAATTGTATTTGTATTTTATTTTCTGAAAGTCACTTGATAGGTTTCTTGTTTTATAATCAATAATTAAGTTAAATTGTATTTGTTTTTTATTTTCTGAAAATGACTTGATTAGTTTCTTGTTTTATAATCAATAATTAAGTTAAATTGTATTTGTTTATAACAAAGTTTAAATACAGACTTTTAAATTTGTAATTGGAAGTTCTTCTTCTGGACCATTTTGGGCTTAAGGGAGTTCCCATTTGGGACATGCATCCACATGATCTGGTAATTTTGCTAGCTGGATTCACTTATAGCAGGCATCTCTGTTTGTTTGTGTTTTCATCAGCAGAATTCCTAATATCAATTTTATTTGTAATGTTATAAATAAAATGATTATTGATCTTCTGACAGATGTAAAAGGACAAAGTAAATACATCTGCTGTGGCATATACAATTGCTTTCATGTACAGGGTCAGTGTGTGTGAAAAAACTTTGTTGACCATGTTGAAAACTAGCAGATTTGAGCTCTTTCTCTCCTTGCCTAGGATAATTTATGAAATAAAAGATTAATGGAGATAGTTTAATAGCAAACCACAATGGCATGATGTAATTATTGTAAAATAAAGAATAGTCCTAATTCAGAGGCCTCAACTTTCAACTTGTAAGCCTTTCCTAATATGGCAATATTGATTGATAGAACACTGAACGTGTACAAGGTAAATCTTTTTGCTGCCATGTGTATTGAACAGAACAATTCCCAAGTGCACACACTTTGGTATATTAGGTTGACTGACTGCAGACCCCTGCAAGTACATTACATATGTATTGCAGTAAAATCCTGAAGTAGCGCTATCACTGGTACTGCTGTGAGGTGCACATTTAGAACTACTACTGTACATCAAGTGGCTATTTCATGTTGTTTACCTCATCTGCAAAGAGGCATTCAAAGAATTGCAATTTTTTTTCACTTCTGCTGTGAATGACGGTCTCTCTTTTGTAGACCTCAATCCTTACGTGTTGGTTATTAACTAGTAAGGCAGGTCTGAGCACCGACAGTGATACAGTTCTGACATAATAGTAGTCACAATACAGGTCTGAGCACGGACAATGATACAGTTCTAACATAATAGCAGTCATATTTCAGGTCTGAGCACTGACAGTAATACGGTTCTGAGATAACAGCAGTCATAATACAGGTTTGAGCACTGACAGTGACACAGTTCTGACATAACAGCAGTCATAATACAGGTCTGAGCTCTGATAGTGATATAGCTCTGACATAACAGCAGTCATAATACAGGTCTGAGCTCTGACAGTGATATAGCTCTGACATAGCAGCAGTCATAATACAGGTCTGAGCACTGACAGTGATACAGGTCTGACATAATAGTGGTCATAATACAGGTCTGAGCACTGATCAATGCCCTGATAATGATCAGGGCATACTGCAGTAACTCCCAACAATGCTACATCCAGGCACCTTTATTCAAGCAATGCCATTTCCTGGGACCTTTTTCTACCAGGCAATGCCACCTCCAGGTACAGTACCTGCATCCAGGCAATGCCACCTCCAGGTGCAGTACCTGTGTCCAGGCAATGCCACCTCCAGGTACAGTACCTGTATCCAGGCATTGTCATCTCCTGGGACCTGAGGGAAATTAAGCTTTATTTTTAATAAACAAACTGCTGATTAGTTTAATCTTGAAGGGAAATGATTGAAATACGATGAGATTGTGTATCTCAAGGAGATCTCCCTCTCTCTTTTTTCTCTTTTTCTAGGAAAGCAGTTCCAGAGGTTTTCTCTTTCCTTATTCAAATAATCAGCTACAGTAATGTAAACAAAATCCAGTCATGAACAGTCATTCATGTGATAATTTGGAACTAAATTGACACTAATTGACACAGAGAAATCAACTGATTTAAAGTGCCAGAAACATAGCACTGAAGTTACCAATGTTCAGAGGTATAAATCTTGGTTTAGTTGTTAGTGTAGTTCAGATCAAGCATTAGGTGAATTATCCCTTGGTTGAGCATCTAAGTTGAAACATTTCATGAATTTAAGCCCCTGCATCTGAAGATATACATTGCGCATCTGGAACTAGGAAATTAATTGTTGTTATGACTTTCCCTTGTACTGTAAAGCTTGATCATTGGTCACCACATGTAAAGTTTCCTAACCCGTTCATTGTGCCCATGCTTTCTTACTGCCTACCACAGCTTAGATAACCAACTATAGAGTCACTGCTGTGGTAAAGGTGGGGCCTTTTATACTCATTCTGTAAAGACTGACCCAGTTACAGTATTGACAAGTGTACAGTAACAATGCCTTACAGTAACATGACAGTTATATTTACGGTACTGTACATCCAAGCATGAGGTGCATGTCATTTCTCTCTTCTCCACAGGGGTTAAGGGTCGCTCAGTAGTTAACTAATGTCTTTGCATGGAAGGGATTTTATGTGTTAGCAAATCGAAAACCATTTGTCATAAAGAACTACCGAAGCAGCATTAAATAGTAAATTTATGGCAAAAGCGGGATGCAGGTATTAGATTCTTTTGTGCAGTACGTCACAGCTTTGTTAAATGGAAAAGAACTACTATACAGTAGCAGCTTGAAGTTCTCAGAGTAGTTCTTTCCTAAGTCATTGCAATGCTATCTTCACAAAAGTTTAACCTCTGTGACTTCAAGTAACCTTTGACCCCTAAAATAAGGTACCTTCACTTACTGTTTACACCCGCTCACATGCTCACAGTCTGCAATTTCCATCTTCTGTTGATCAAGAGATATTGTGTCAACAGACTTTTTCCATCCACAGTTTTCAATGTAACTTGCCCTCCAGTTAGGCCACAAAGTAACACATGCAATCATGGCTGCAGTAACACATGCAATCATGGCAGCCTACTGTTTTCTTCGCGACAACAACAAATTCATGGCTAACCCTATCACTTACTGTTGTAACCACAAACACGCACAAAATGGTTTAAGGACTGTAGCATCGCTACTCTGGTTTTAAAGAATAATCATATCTGGTCAGTGAATGATATATAATTAACATTCTTTCTGAAGATAAAACTATGCTTTGATCACAAATTTCATTTTCATTTAGAAACACGAATATGACAGGAAGTGAGAGTGAAAATGTATAATGTACAGTCAGAGAGTTCATTAGCTATAGTTGGTCATGCATGACCTGCTCGTGGGAATAGACCACTCATCACTCTCAGATACAGTCCTTCAAAATCCCTCATTAGGTTCAATAGTGTGCCAGGTTTATTTGATAAGCACCCACAGTAGTGGTTGTACCTTTACACGTGAAAAAGGCATATAGTTGAACTGCAAACTACAATTAGAGATCTTTTGAAAACAGAAACCATGTTAAAATTCAGGAGTTGCAAACCTCTGTAAGTTAACCAAATCTTAAGTGAAATTTTGGATAATACTCCTTCCTTGTGGGGAGCTTTCAATGTTTTTAAGAGCATTTAGTTCTTGTTCCGCATATTCATTAACTTAAGTTTTTTCCCCTCTGTAGCCAATCATCACAGCAGATGAGCCCGGCACCTCCTCCTTCCTCTCAGCCTCAGATCAACCAGCCTGCTCCTCGCAGTGCCTCTTCAGCCACAAGAGAGTTGGATGACCTGATGGCCTCTTTATCGGACTTTCAGGTTAGATTCAGTAATTTGGCATTTGCTTTTATCAAGGGTAACTTCCTGTTTCTCATTCTGTAACTTCCAGAATATCTCTCTTTTTCTCTTGTGGATACTTGCTTTTGGTGTTGTGAGATTTATGTCTCTCTGTGCTCCATTAAAGAGTAAAAGAAAGATTAGTTAGCTCTTAGTAGATATGGTTTCAAAAGGTCTTAAAAAATTAACAACTTTAAAGTTGATCATGTCAGTTTTTGAAGTGTATCATTAACTCTACTTGCATGAAACTCCAGGATGTTCACATTTGTTGCTTTCCTGTTACAGGCAGCCAGGAGTGTATAGATACTGTCAGTTCTTAAAAGCCTGTCACCTCAAAATTCACACCAGGGTTTGTGTAGACCAACAAAATCAACAACATGAGTATATTTGAACTGTCAAAACATTGAATATTGAAGATTGGTCAGATTATGGTAGACTACCTAAGTCAGCATCTACAAACCTACTATTTGAAGAGAAACATAAGAGTATAGTTTCCTAGAGGAAAGTTGGAAGGAACACTAGTGATAAATCATTGTGTCAAGTTTGATGACAATGTCATTGACATTACTGATGAATATTCATTTCATCAAGTCTTTTATGATCTTGAGTCATGTTTGTTGTTTATTATTATGGAGCATATGTGGGCTCCTGTAATCAGCTATTTGAAGTACTCCTCAGTTTTATCTATAATTATGAAAGAATCATATGGATCTAACATTTATTTTACTAGTACGTTCAGCCTAGACACTAGTTTATATTTACTATATATGTGCATTTTTTTCTTTTTTTATCACTGCTAATTTTCATTTTCAGAATTATGTTTTGGGTGCCTAGGGTCTTATATGGTATAAGCTTGCCATTGGTCATAGGGTCAATGTGAGTGGTCAGGTTAGACCCCACCCATAATCAGAAATAAAATGCACCATTGACAGAGGGTCCTCATGGGCAAGGATATGTGACATTGTTTTCAAAGAAATGTTCAATTCACAATAAATCTTTTCAATAGACTTGTCAATTCCTTTGTAACAGTAAATAGCTATGATGTACTAATTAGTAAGTGTATGTCATCAGGGGAATTAAATTTTTAGCCCTTAAATAATCCATCATCCATGATCCATCCACATTCCCTTTGTCCTCCTCATCTTCCTGTGTACTGTCTGTTACAAGAACTTCTAATACATTACCTGTAGAAAGCCTTCCACCCAGCTTATGTAGGTAGAATGAAGAGGAAAGAATGCAGTGTAGTGGAATCTGGTCATTAATCTCTTGAACTCCAATTTCATGTAGATTGGACAGGCACACTAGCATAGGAAACATGCCTACGTGTCAAGGAAAATTAAGGAAAATATATGATGAATGGAAAAGTTACATGCAGCTGTGGCTTTTCCAGTTTGCTTGGATTACATATGCAACAAGAGAGATTTAACCGGGATGGGAGATGGAGATAGATATAAGGGGCAGGGGCAGGGGGGGGGGATGGAGGAGAAACACTGCTGCCTTTCCAGGCATCTGTACCTACAACTGGCATTATGTACAAGACTCAAATTTTTCTGGGTCTTGAAGTGGCACATGTAAGACGTTACCTCCAATTCCAGCTTAAAAGTTATAATGAATTGATTTTAGAGTAAGTCTTTCTTAATTAAATGCTTGTGAAGAACTTAGTATTGACTTTGTAACCATGTGTCAAATGACAGTGCTATGTTTCTCACTGGTAAAATATGTTAATGAAGGAGGGTTGTTTGTTGCTTTATGTCAGGCAGATATCTCAATGTAGGTCACAACTCTGTGGCTCTATGCAATACTCAGCTAGCTCATAGTAATGTGATTAAGTGATTAAGGACCAAATTCCCAAGAGCTGAGCTGAACTTCACATCGGAATGTCCCAGGTTCAAGCTTGGGATGTTTTATGCCAGAGCAAGTGAGATTGTCATATTTGGGGTTTTATGTTTTTATCCATGGCATTGTGTCACTGCTGCTTGGCTCTGTCTGTTAAAGTTAGTTGCCGTTGTCTTTGGTGCTGGTAAGTTATATCATTATAATAAGTGTCAGCAAGTAGAATAGTACAGGTGCACAACATATGTGAACATGTGGGCTAAACAACTAACCGTGCTCTCTCCTTCCACAAACTCACACAAATGCAGGTGTCCACTTGTGGAAGCTGATATACTTTCAGCAGATGGGAAGGCAGTTCTTCCCCCGCCCCCCCCCGACCAACTCATATGGATTACGAGTGCCCTTTTCAGCTTTTTTACCAAATTATGACTGTGCTTTTACCTCTTAGCGAGTACAGTTTTGTTTGTTGTTAGTACAGTTTGTTAACAATACATCACCTATGATTAAATTGTGCTATTTTTGAAGTATTGTAACAAATTCTCAAGTGGCTTTTATCATTGTCACTTAACTCTGGGCAGTGCTGAACACTAGTCTCGTAAGGGCACTTTGTCATCTAGATCTATTATTTATAAAATGTTAATGCATGTACTTTGGCAACACTCACTGGGTCAGTGCATATGGTTGCTACATGTTAGTGAACCCAGTTGCTTGGGGTGTTGAAACCTTTCCATAAAAAAGTGGAGGAGCTAAAGGGACATTCAGCTCCCCTTCCAATGTTTAATAGCCAAGTACTCTAAGAATAAATGCAGTAGCAGCAGATTGGGGGGGGGGGGGGGGGAGTATGCTGTTTCCAGCCATTGGGGGGTTGTACAGCCCAAAAATTTTTGTGCATTCCCACTACTGGAAAAAGTACATAGGGGTTGATTGTGCAGACAAATCTGTTTTAAGTACAAGGAAAGATCCAAGGCAATCAGTTGTATTTCCTTCCTTGCCATATGCATAATATTTTGTAGTTTTGAATGAATTCTTGTCATGTAAATGCCAACCTTCAGCTTGTCATTGCATATTAAAGATTACTTAGGCCACCAAATCTTGTCACCATTTGCTACTTTCCTGAAATTTTTCCAGAAGATGTTTTTATTTTTATACATTTTTTTTTGTCATTTCTGTCTTTCTTAGTCTCTTTCTCATGGGTTTTGTTTACCTTACCTCTTTAAATGCTCTTCACCATCTGTGAAATGAAAAAAAGGGAAGACAAAAAGATGTAAAGGTTATTTCTTGTTTCAGCTCTGTTTGATGTATATTTTTCACCATCTCTTCTTTCCTCTTGCAGCTGTCATCAACATCTGATCCAGCACCCACAGCAACGGAACCCCAATATGCACAACCAATGAAGGGTAACCAAGGTAACCCTCCTCAGCAGGTCAACATCAATGGACAAAATACTGCCCCCAACCAGCAACAAGATCAACTGTAAGTATTACTTAAGTCTTCTATGAACTTTTCAACAAAATTTAGTGTTAATTCACTTCATTGAATGATTTCAGTAATACCACAAAGTAAGGCTGTGACGGTTAGTAAAAAATTGGAAACCGGTTTTGGTGGCCGTGAAAACTGGTTTTTAAATCAAAAC
Source organism: Stichopus chloronotus (assembly GCA_021234535.1). Lineage (NCBI taxonomy): Eukaryota > Metazoa > Echinodermata > Holothuroidea > Aspidochirotida > Stichopodidae > Stichopus > Stichopus chloronotus. Next base: position 14,688,727 of record CM037841.1, on the reverse strand, counting down.
TGGTTTTTTCAAAATGTACACTGACCATATGCATAGCGTACTTAAGTATGCACACGGAGTTAAGAAGTTTTTTGACAAATCCTTCAACACACTAGCAATAAGTAGAAACTTTCCATTAAAAAGTGTGGAATGCCTTATCGAAGAAAATTTGAAATGGAACAAAAATCACGATAGGTTACTAACCTGTTTTTTCCTAGTAACCGGTTTTTGATTCCTTGCCGAAGGCAGAAGGAATCTATGCGATGGTGATGTCGTGTGTGTGTGTGTGTATGTGTGTGTGTGTATGTGTGTATGTGACACTTCTTGTAAACACGATATCTCAAGAAGGGTAACCATGACTGATGTCATACTTGGTGTGTGGGTTGGTCATATTGAGTAGATGATCCCTATTGTTTTTGGTGGAGGTCAAAGGTCATTTGGGGTCACCAGAGGTCAAAATGTGAAAACCTTGTAAACACGATATCTCAAGAACGGTAACTGTGACTGATGTCATACTTAGTGTGTGGGTTGTTCATATTGAGTAGATGATCCCTATTGTTTTTAGTGGAGGTCAAAGGTCATTTGAGGTCACCAGAGGTCAAAATGTGAAAATCTTGTAAACACGATATCTCAAGAACGGTAACTGTGTCTGATGTCATACGTAGTATGTGGGTTAGTCATATTGAGTAGATGATCCCTATTGTTTTTAGTAGCGGTCAAAGGTCATTTGAGGTCAACAGAGGTCAAACTGGAAAAGCCTTGTAAACATAATATCTCCAGAAGGGTAACTGTGACTGATGTCATACTTACTGTGTGGGTTTGTCATATGAAATAGATGATCCCTATTGCTTTTGGTGGAGGTCAAAGGTCATTTGAGGTCACTAGAGGTCAAAATGTGAAAACCTTGCAAACACGATATCTCAAGAACGGTAACTGTGACTGATGTCATACTTGGTGTGTGAGTTGGTCATATTGAGTAGATGATCCCTATTGTTTTTAGTGGAGGTCAAAGGTCATTTGAGGTCACCAGAGGTCAAAATGTGAAAACCTTGCAAACACGATATCTCAAGAACGGTAACTCTGTCTGATGTCATACCTGGTGTGTGAGTTAGTCATATTGAGTAGATGATCCCTATTGTTTTTAGTGGCGGTCAAAGGTCATTTGAGGTCAACAGAGGTCAAACTGGAAAAGCCTTGTAAACATAATATCTCCAGAAGGGTAACTGTGACTGATGTCATACTTACTGTGTGGGTTTGTCATATGAAATAGATGATCCCTATTGCTTTTGGTGGAGGTCAAAGGTCATTTGAGGTCACTAGAGGTCAAAATGTGAAAACCTTGTAAACACGATATCTCAAGAACGGTAACTGTGTCTGATGTCATACCTGGTGTGTTTGTTGGTCATATTGAGTAGATGATCCATATTGTTTTTGGTGGAGATAAAGGTCACTTGAGGTCACCCTGAGTCAAACTGTAAACACATTGTAAACACAGTATCTCTAGAAGGGTAAGTGTGACTGATGTCATACTTGGTGTGTGGGTTAGTCATATTGAGTAGATGACTCCTATTGTTTTTGTGGAGGTCAAAGGTCGTTTGAGGTCCCCTGAGGTGAAAATTTTCTAGCACATTATCTCCAGAAGAGTAATGTTGACTGATGTCATACTTGATGTGTAGGTTCCCCATACTGGGTAGGTGATCCCTATTGCTTTTAGTGGACGTCAAATGTCATTTGAGGTCACCAAAATAAAGGTTATTTGGGTTAAAGGCTTATTAATGTGGTGTTTCAAGACCAGTAACTGCAGTTGATCTCATACTTGTCATGTGAATAATTCATGCTTGTTATAATATAACCATGTGGCAAGGAATCACAAAGCCTTTTGGCTTTCTGGTTCGGTTTCTCAAAAATTCCATAAACCGAATCAAACAAAACCGGTTTTAACTGGTTTTCAAATCAAAACCGGTTTTCCGAACAGCCTTACCACAAAGCTTAGATATGTTTTGTATACTGATTGTCAATGTTTGCACTGAAATGTTGTTATGGAATTAAGAATAATCCAATGCATTAATGTGATCAAATACAGAAGAAGACAAATGTTGGGGAAGAGTGCATCATCACAGTAACATTATAGTTGTCATGGTCTCACAGAGTACATCATCAGAGTAACATAGTTGCAACAGAGTACATCATGAAAGTAACATAGTTGGTATAGAGTACACCAGAACAGTAGCATTGCCATGGTCTTAATGTACATATAATCAAGTTAACGTCATACTTGTCAGTGTAATGGGCTTTTGCTAGAGGTGAAATCTGTGTACAAATTTGTGACTGTTGTGTCAGTCAGAGCAAAAGACAATTGAGGGCAAACAAGTGAGTGAGTACATCACCAAATTATCATTATCCTTGTATCTTTATAGTTGTTGTAGGACTAAAATATTTATTTGTGAGGTCATAAAGAGAATAATTTGCCCCACTAACTCACCTGTCTTTACACCTCTTTGCCTTCTTTACTACCTAACTAGTATGAATGGTAACCTAGGTCCATTAAAGTCTAGCACCCCTGTCCTAGGATACCCTCTCATTTCTCTGTGACGATAAATTGTGTAGATACCTGGTGTGGTGGCTTCATTTTGTTTTTCTGTAATAACATATCATTGCTTGCATTGGCTGTGATTTTTTTGCACCAGGATTCTCATGTCATGCAAATGTATCGATACCCAAACATTAATTTTGCAAATGTTAAATGTTCTTTTTACACATGTGTTTTTGGCACACACAAATAATAGTCTTTGATCTAAAGGTATTGTAACAGTCTTGAGGATATTACCAGCTGTTTGTTTCTGACAAATTGAAAGAACAGCCTGGATTCTCTCTTGATGGTTTAGCTTGATAGAAAATTTGCCCTTGATTTCTGTTCATCATCTCTGACTGGAGGCAATCTTTGATGGAATTTCATCTGTTTGTTATTTTGATAACATGCGTTTTGGAAATCTTTTTGCTTGACTACCCAACCTTTGTCAGAGACACAATCATACCATCTGTTTATCATCAAGATTCCAGAAATAAGCACCAGAAACTATCTATATGGTGGCGCTTAGCATTGTTTTGAAAGTAGACCTCATATTAAGTACCTTGTCTTGTACATTGTAGCAGCATTGCTCACATGATCACTTCTGATTATTGGGAAAGCTATTTTTAAAAGTATAATTGTCACTAGTCACTTCATTTTGAAATGCTCTGTGTGTCTTTCCTACACAACCATCGAACTCTTTTCCCTGACACCTCAGTAGAGAGTACTTTCAGGAGAGTTTTCTGTAGACAATCCTTAAAGGGGCTCATTGAATTGGTTTTAAAAATTGATGATATTTTGTCACACATGTTGAATAGTACCCATATGATGATAGCAAATGGTCAAACTAAGACATTCTGAAGATCTGACACACAACTGGAATAATCATGATAGGGTAATTAAAGGTCAAAATCACTTACTTCAAATCTCTGAGCAGACACTTTTCACCGTAAGGTACTAAGCCCAGGCAACACCTATTCATAAGAAGCACAATTTCTTACATTTTCTGTAACTGTAGGAATAGATGACATAACTAGTAGAGCTGTAATTAGAAGTATTGATATGTAATGGTTTCCTTCAAATTTGTCACAAAATAAAAATCATCAACTTAAACAGCCCCTTTAAATGTGCAATCAATTTGAATTTTTTGTGCACACTTTTTGAAGTAGGTTCGTCACTTTCGAAATGTTTCTGAAACTCTGAACTTGAGAGGATGAAAGTTTGCACATCCCTTGATTCTTGAAATATGACACTCACAGGCACAGAAGCCAGCATTGAGAGCAATTGAATTTGTAATGATTTATATTTGCATTTCAGTTTTGTAAATTAAAGTTCATCATGATATTAATTGTCAGATGATGGATTAACAAAGTGACAAACACTCCTCCACAAAACTAAAATTAATAGGCCTACTCAGATTATTCAGTGAATGTTCCAGTATTTGTTTTTAGTGTGTTTCATCATCTGTGTCTTTATTAATCGATAACAGTCTTTTTAGTTTCAAATTCAGTCAACCATCGTTCAAAATTGCCCTCTTTTTTGGAGGTTTCTTTGCACTTTCTCTTTGTCAATATGATTACTTCAAATCAACTCCAACCTTATGAATAATTTTAGTTATTAAATGTAAAAGATCCTTCAAAGTGTTTCAGTTATGTTTAAAGTGGGGCATCACTTGTCTTGAATCTTTCCTTTCTACTGTATTCAGGCAATAGTGTGATTGGTTCCTCACAAAGTTGTTAGCTGAGGAAGGACTAAAATGAGAATATTTATCCTTGTAGTGCATCTTTTGTCTTCTTTCCAACCCAAATTTGGCAAAACATTCTGTTTTGATTGAAGAGGGTTTGAAGTGGGGGGGGGGGGGACTTATGGCAGAGGGAACTATATTGTTGAGAGCATACATTGTTGAGTAGAAGTTCACAGCAGGTTTCACAAAGGAGGGCATGTACTGTTGTCTAAGTCTCGCTAGTTTCATCGGTCATTTACTTTCCCTTTTATTTGTTATCCTGTTATTCTGTTTTCAGTAGCGGAGATCAACTTGACTCCATGCTCGGTAATCTTCATTCTGATGTCAGCCGACAGGGAGTCAACACTGTGGCCAAAGGTCACTGTGCTGCTTGCAACAAGCAGATCGTTGGTCAGGTGATTATGATGATTGACATTGACATTTTGATTAAATGTTTGAAGACGTGAATTATTTCATTCACAATCCAGTGATAGTGTTGATGTATTTCTCATTACTCATTGGTTTGCTTCATTTACAGAAGACAAAAGAAGCTAAGGAATAATTTCAAAACATACAAAATCCTTGGTTGGTTAATAAACAATGCACTACATAGTAGATCTGATGGCCTTTGCCTCTTAAGATTATGTGGTTCATGAAACGAATACTGAATGTTATATGGTTCTTTGAATGTCATATAGTTCTGGATGTTATATGGTCTTTGTCTGTTAACACTGATGAATGAAGTTGCTGTTTCTGTTCGTAATTGTTTAATGTGATTGAACTTTGCACCAGTCATTCCCAACAGAAGAACATTAATGTGAAGGTGTGATTGTAGGCCACCTATCAGCAATGATAGCTAAATGTCTTTTGATCTTGGCAATTTTGTTGACAACATATTAAATGATAATTCCAAAATACATCAACTATAATAATCCTATAGGGCACAACACAAAGAGTGGTTTACAGTATCATTCATGGCTGCTTCTTGTGTATTCCCTTCCTGATTGGGTTTTGTTCAACCCTGTAACGTTTCTGTTACTCTCTTCTCATCATTTGCCAGGTTGATGTTTCCTTTAATAAATGATACTGTTTTATCCTGAATGTATCTTGTCCCTGTTGGGTGTTGTGCCTAGTTTTACTTTAGCCATGTTCACCCCCTGCTGTGGTATCTCACCTCATCATGGCTTTCCTGTCAATGGTGATTTGCTTCATGTTGCTAGATGACCAGGAAATGCTCTGATAGTGTTGTGAAAGTGGTCATAAATGTTGCTAGTTTATAGACTAGACAGGAATTAACAGTGTACCTGCCATCTATAGTCACATGTTTAAAAGTTAATGAAGAAAAACGACAAGACAAACATGGGCACAGTTGCTCAAAAGTAGGTTAGAGTTCATTGGAGGAGAACGTGTTTGAACCATCATTTGTTGGTACTTTGGGGCAAGTTAATGTTAAATGCAGATGTCATTGATGGTTATGAAACTGAGATTTTAAAAAGCATGCCAGTGACACTGATCAAGGATCCTGCTATTTTGGTATGCTAGTTGTATGAATAATAATGATTATTGATAAAATCCATATATATAGATAGATAGTACCTATGGCTTTATCTATTGTCATGTGTGGTCGTATTAACTAATACTTTATCTATTGTCATGTTTGGTAGTATTAAGAGTCATGTTTTAATGATATGCTATTGATAGTTGTAAAGATAGTGATGTGATAATAGTGATATCTGTAATATTGATCACACATTCTGTACTATTCATTTGATAGTGCTAGTGGCAATGACAGTGATGTAACGTAGTATTTAGAGACTGTTTTGTTTTTATCCAAGTATAAACTGTGATGAAATAATGTAAATTGTTACACCGGATTAAAAATTGTGTGTGCTGTGATAGTAAAGATGATAGTGGCCAAACAATTGTGATATTTTTAATTTGTTATTGTTGATTAAGGTTTATTTGTGTACTATGCACAGGATGTTATTTAGGTTAGGCATGGTTAGGCATGTTGATGTTGGGTGTTGTTTGTAGTCCTGTTGATGTTGGGTATTATTTGAAGTCATGTTTCTGTTGGCTGTTATTTGCAGTCATATTGATGTTGGGGTTTATTGGTAGTGGGTATTATTTGTAGTCATACTTGTGTTGGTTGTTATTGTAATCATATTGATGTTGGTCATTATTTGTAGTCATATTGATGTTGGGTGTTGTTTGTAATCATATTGATGTTGGGTGTTGTTTGTAGTCATTGATGTTGGGTATTATTTGTAGTCATATTGATGCTGGGTGTTATTTAAGTCATATTGATATTGGGTATTATTTTTAGTCATATTCATGTTGGGTGTTATTTGTAGTCATACTGATGTTGAGTGTTGTTTGTAGCCATGGGGATGCTGGATGTTTTCTGTAGTGTACTAATGTGTTTGTTTTCACTTTATGGATACTGAGGTGATATATTTTGATCTTATTATTTATTTTCCCTCTTGGCATCATTCACAGATTGTGACTGCACTGGGCAGGACCTGGCATCCTGAACACTTTGTTTGTGCCATCTGCTCACAAGAACTAGGGACAGAAAATTTCTTTGAGCGTGACGACAAGGCTTACTGTGAGAATGATTACCGTGAGCAATTCTCCCCACAGTGCGCTTACTGTAACAAGCCTATCCTTGGTGTGAGTATTAAAATTACTGTGATCTGTAGCCTGACAAGATTGAAATTATACATCTCTACAACATGACATTAATTAGCTTTTGTAACCTTCACCGTAGATTAATATGATATTCATCACTGTTGCTGTGGTGATTGTATGGATTATGATGTTTTTCCTGATCAAATGATACCAATTAAAATTTCAACATTGAGCCTCACATGTAACATTCAGTCCACACAACTTAAATGCAAACTGTCCAGTACGTAAAATAACATTGACTACAAGCTGTTGAGTGCACAAGTTAACTTTCTTTTCAAGACGTAGATGATTGTTTCCCTACTTCAAGTAGCGGACAATTTTTTCCGTTTAGCCTCTCCCCATGAAAAACTAACGTCCGCTGGCTTTGGGGACAAATTTCTTTCAACTCCATAAAAATCATAAGCAATCCTCAGTTTCAAAGCTCTCTGGAGATTAGCTTGAGCCTGGCTTTTAAACAATTTTTACTTTAAAAGCTGATACCAACCAGTGGATATCACTCAGCCAAGCAAGGTTAAGCACTCCTTACATACGTGCAATTTCAACTCCTTTTGTTACCATACATGACGAGTGCTGGGAATCTGAAAATGGCACTTCTAGAGTTTTGGGTGTACCAGCTACTAACCACAATCTATGACCTAGTGTTTTATTCATGGGCTGTTGACTCATCCAGCATACCAGATTATTTCAACTTTCACCTATGTTTGTATTGCAATCTATTGTGTACAGTTAGGCTTATTTTTGGTTCCTTGCATATTAACGAAGGAACCTATGCAGTCAAGTCGGCATGTGTATGTGTGTGTATGTGATGCCATCGGAATGCGAGGTATGTTGTTCGATAACGCAATAATCGAGAGCTCAATTTTTCTCAAACTTGTTGTGTACGTGTATCATATTGAGTAGATGTGCCGTTTAGCTTTTGGTGCTCATATCTTGCATATTAATAAGTGATCAGTGCTTGATGTCACAATTGGAATGTGAGGTATGTGACTTGATAAATCAGTAACTGAGAACTTAGTTTTTGTCAAACTTGGTGTGTTCGTGTGTCATATCGATTAGATGTGCCCTATCGTTTTTGGTGTCTATATCTTGCATATTAAGGGCTGGACTTAATGTAAAATTTATGGTATGGCAATATCTTTGCAGTGCCTTTTCTGATTTACTTCAAATATGGTAGGAAGATTTTGGTAGATTTTAGGTACATGACCATGGCATTTTTGTTTTCATTGTCAGTAGCATTTTTGGCAAAGGATTGAGTTTTTTGCTTCAATGTGTGTAAGAGAGTACAGAAAATTTAGAATTTTTGTGCATGCTGTGAGCAGTATAGACTTTTTGTTACTGAAATTCCTTTGCTCCATTTTCATGCTGTGGATGCTTATATGATCCATAAGTCCCCCTCCAGCAAATCATGGAAGTACTTCTTGAGGTAGTATTTTCATGATCTAATGAAGAGTTAGCAGTGCCATGGGAAATACTGCAGGTGGTCATACTAGACAAATCAGGCTGGATCAGTTTACATCCTCATGCTTCATTGGTGATTTGTGCATTGATGTAAATGACTTTCAGTTATTTAAGTGGGCAACACAATAACAGAAAATCTGTCAGTTGGTGTTCTTACCAGTGGAAACTAGACTCTAGCAGTCCCCTCCTTGGCATGTTGACATTGGTGGGTGGTGGACTTTAAACAGGAATAGATGCGATAAGCCTTGTAGCCATGTGCAGAATCTCTTCTTAGGGCTTTAAATGAAAGATTCACAGTTACTTGTGCTTTGTAAAATGAATGGGATAATGAAGTTTACATTACCAGTTGAAGCAAACAAGTACAGTAGGCTACCACATCGCATAGCCCACTGTGTTTCTGTATTTTGTTGTTTGAAGCCCTGTTGCTTTATATCGTAAGACTTAAACATCTTCAGTTCATTGCATGAATTGAAAATGGCTTCTTTGATATTTATGAGAGTTTGGCATATCATTTTACAGTATGTATATTCCAAGTATAAGGAATCATAGTGCCCTTAGGCTCTTGTTAAAATACTGGTTTTCATCGATATGGGCGGACTTTGAAAGTAGGAGTATCTGCTGTTGGTAACGTCGGCTATTGGTGACATAAATCCAACACTAGTTGAGTCATGTTAAGTGACCCCCTTTCGTGTGCTAGATCAGGTGATTTTAAGACAGTGGTAGAATGGGCTGTAGTCAGTGTTATGTACGACTGAAATCTGCTTGCCATAGTTTATACTTTGATAAAGATTTAACCTTTTAGTGGTAGTAGCCAAGTCCATGTTGGTGATCGTTACACTTTTAGAATGAATATAGATCCTTTACCTCCAGCTAATATTACAATGAGCATGATATGTTTACACTTGAATTAAATTGTTTGTACCATGAAGCAGCTCACATTGACTCCCCTTGATCTCATTCTTGGGGGAAGATGTCTTGTAACTTTGATGGAATTATCAGCTGATGTTTGAAAGATGTATCTTACAATAATTGCTATTTTATGGAGATAAATAGTATCTGCCAATAGTTGGTTAACAGAACATTGTTTTATATTTTACTGTGATTCATTGTCCTTAGAGTTGCATCACTGCCCTGGAACAGACCTGGCATCCTGAACATTTCTTCTGTCATGAGTGTGGCAAAAATTTTATGGACGGCGGCTTTCATGAGAAAGATGGGAAGGCCTATTGCCCGGAGGACTACTTTGCCATGTTCGCACCCAAGTGTGGTGGTTGCCATAATGCCATCATAGATAACTATATTTCTGCCCTGAATGAGCACTGGCACCCTCAATGTTTTGTATGTATGGTAAGTCATTGGTATCTTACTGTTGAGAGGTTACACCAATCTACTTTACAATTGTATTGGTTAGGCTATTATTCTTTAATGACATGTTGTTCCAGTTCTTACTTGTGAATATGATTTAGGTCTTTTCTTGTTAGAATTTCCTGTGCAATGCACTTGTAAAATCAAAGAGATTCATTAATGGAAGTTCCGTTGTTTAGTTCATCATGTCAAATTATTTTAGATCTATGAAACCATGCATAAAATGTGACAGCTGAACAGTGAATTTTGTATTTTAATTTACCATATTGAAATATTTAGTGCTGAATAGGAAGCTACACTACCATTTAAAAATGTTCCATTGATGATTGAATCGTAACCTACTTTGATCTACCATATGAAAATATTTGGTGAGGAATAGTGAGTTATAATCCACCTCATTAAAATGTTCAAGTTAGGACTGAATGATGGAACAATATTTTACCTTACCACTTTAAAATATTTAAAGATAATCACTCATCACCCCAAGCTACATTTTTGGCTGGTGGCAAGCAAAACTCTCAATTGGTCCTGCTTTTTGATCGACTGCGAATTCGAAAGATGCAGAGTAGCTCATATTACACAGCATGCACAGGGGCCCTTTGTTTTGAATACACATGTTGAGGTATTTTAGAATGTGGAAGGGACTAGAAGTTAGTGTTTGGGATAATTGAGAATGTCTGGGTCTATGAGTCCCTGTCTCTAAGTTATGAGAGAAAAGCAATGTTAATTATTGGTTTTGATGATAATCGTAACCTTTGTAATCATGCATGGGTGTGTGTATATGTGTGTGTGTGTGTATGTTTGTGTGTGTGTAGGTATGTTTGTGACGCCCTACCTTGTAAACATGATATCTCAAGAAGGGAAGCTTGGACAGATCTCATATTTGGGTACGTAGGTGTACCACATTGAGTAGAAGAACCCTATTGTTTTTGGTGGAGGTCAAAGGTCATTTGGTGTCAACAGGGGTCAAATTGTGAAAACCTTGTAAACACGATATCTCAAGAAGAGAAGCTTGAACAGATGTCATATGAAGTGTGTAGGTGTATTTTATTGAGTACAAGAATGCTATCATTTTAATGGAGGTCAACGGTCACTTGAGGTCAACAAAGGTCAGACTGTGAAAACATTGTAAATAAACTGCGTCAATATACCTGCCATACATAGCATGGCATTGACACCTACACGGACGGTATCAAACCTAACAGCTAACATGTATACCAAACATACCAGGTACACTTAGAAAGGTGGATAATACTTAGCAAAAAGTAAAGCCGTGTGAAGGAAGCATTTGATACCTGCTCACTCGCTCTCTCAGGTAGTCGATCAGAGAGAACGCAACTGAACTGCAAACATATTGTAACCTTCACACAATGGCTTGTGCTTCTGCTCAATGGATGGTTGCAATATACATCCTATAGTTAGAAGTATGAAATTAAAATAGTCCATGATTAGGGGTTACAGAAAATTCCAAGACACAGGCTTCAAGTTGTGTACACAAAAGCTGTCCACCTTGCAGGACACATCAAACACAAATTAGCATTTTAGTAGAAAGATAAAAAACTTGGCAACAATGGAACATCAAAATAAGTAACAATGTTTGTAAGACATGAAAACAATCGAAAAAAAATTCTTTTAAGCAGATCATCAAAACCACAATGCATTTCTGCATTCTGGTTGTAATCTTACATCTGAAAAAGTTAAGTTAGGAAATATGTAGGGGTGTACTAGATTTCGTATCTGGACGGAATTCTAGCCATATTGTGGGATTTGGTCTGAAATCTGGCCGGATTTGTAGGTAGGCTGTATACAATACAACTAAATTTACGTCACAACGTAACTTACTGCATGTCTTAATTAGATGCATAGACTAGGGTTGCTGTTTGCTATTAATATTATCTAGTGATAGGGTTTTATTCCTATCACAGACTTTCAATATGCTGAAGGGCTATGTTACACCCCACCCACCACCCACATTCAGATTCAGGAAAGAGAGGTAGACATAGATATGAAATTACTCATAAGTCGAAATTATTTTCTGTGTTAAACAATTGAATTTGTTGACCAATGAATCAACCCCCAGCTTATCAAATCAAAATGTTTACCAAATAGAAAAAATACCGAATGTAATAATATAATATCCTACATGTCCAAACATATCACAGGACACACAGGGCTTGAATGGTAGTAAGTACTGTACATCATACAGTATCTTGAAGTCCAGAAAAGTATAACACAAATTATAGCAAAATAAATCTGGCATGTCAGAATTTTGGCCGGAATTTATGTGTCAATCCAGCAAGTCCGATGTGGGCCAAACTTACAAATCTGGTACACCCCTAGAATAATGAATAATACAGTTCACCACTTTAAAATGTTCAAGTGATGGCTGACTGAGTCAGTTATTTAATCTACCACTTTAATATGTTGAAATGAAGATTAAATTATGTGGTAGTTATTTTAATGTAGCCCTTGAAAACACATCACTGCATTACATGAACTGTCTACTTAAAGAAAAAGTCAACATTGCATATGATCTGTAAGTTGAAGAATTCTTGTTTCAGGACAAATGTGTTTTTAGTGCTTCCAGTCATTTTCAATCATTGTTTGTTTTCTCTCCAGGAATGCCATCAGTCGTTCAATGGAGGCAGTTTCTTTGAACATGGTGGCTTACCATATTGTGAGATGCATTACCATGCCAGGCGTGGTTCCCTCTGCTATGGTTGCAACAAACCTATCACTGGTCGGTGCATCACTGCCATGCATAGGAAGTTTCACCCCGAGCACTTTGTCTGTGCTTATTGCATGAAACAGCTTAACAAAGGTACCTTCAAGGAACAGAAGGATAAACCCTACTGCCATACCTGCTTTGAGAAGTTATTTAGCTAAGTTATTTGAAATTACATCATTATTAACTGATTTTGTGCACATTTTTGACACTTCATCTTTTTTTTTTATAAGCTGTAGTCATATGAAAAGCTTTGTAAGGATTTCTTGGAATGTGTACATCAGCGGGACTTGCAGCAAGAAAAAAAAGAAAAGAAACATTCTCGCTACTGAGAAAGAAACATTGTCGCCAAATTGCAACTTTTTGATAACATTTGAAATATGATTATTTTTACGCAACTCACCTGCAAAGTAAGTTTGACAGAAACTGGAATTAAAATATGTGCTTTATCATAGAATGATGTTTCAGAAATTTTTTTTTCTTTGGGAAGCTGCTTGCCTATAATTACCAAATGTTGTAATGACTCCAAAACCTGACATGTCAGAGTCATGTAAAGTAGTGTTGATTCAATCATGAGCGACGTTACACCCTCCCTCCCTGCAAGGAAGTGATCAGAATTATTGGACTCACGTTGGAAAGCCAACTTAAAAGATAGATATCTTACACTCTTATGGCAGTTAGCTGACTCAGATAAATAATTCTGACACAAATTACTACTTTGTGGTTCTCAGTCTTGCTGTGTTCTTGCGATTATCAAGTTGAAATTAATTACTGTTAGAAATCAACAGAAATTTTGTTATGAGTCAACATGCATTAACAACCTCTGGTCCAAGAAAACCATGTGTTTAGCATAAGAAGGAAAATGAGATGAGGCTGATCTATAGCGTAGAGGGTGTGGTGGGAGAACAATTTTTTTGAGGTGTCGTTGAGATATTTAAACAATGCATAAGTAAAAGCGGGGGGTAACCATAGTCATTAATGAATACCCACACCAGTAAGTTGTGTGGAAACAACCTTGAGAAAGTCAAAGCATAACATTTAAAACTTAAAAGTTTTTGTTATTAGGTTCACGCATTTGAGGTCGTTCGGTATCATTTCAGGGGAGGGAATGGAATCATGTGATGTTCTTTGAAACAAAAGATGGTTGCCTTTGTTGATTCTTCTGATTCATTGCTTACATTTTCTACATTAGGGAAGTACAATGCAAGGTAACAAACATGAAAATAAATTTCGAACTACCAAAGAAAAAAAAACATTTCTTCTCCTTAAAAGTAATTGCTTGGAAGGTTTGATGATAAAGGGGAGATCATTTTTGTATGTGATGGCTTTATGCATGTTACATGCTAGGATGAGCAGTATTTATTTAAGAAATGGTGATTTTATCAAAATGAAAAAAAATTTTTATCAAAAAAAAAATGTAACAATGATACATTCAAGATCATGTATGAATTAGTTTCTGGATTATGTCAACATAGAGAGAGTACTGTAGCATGCAATAGAAATATCCAGCTGAAAAGAGGAGCCAGAGAAAGAAAGTTAGTAGTCAGGGATGACAACATACTATATGACCAAGTCTTGGTAAATATACAGTAAGTCTTGACTGTTGTTACTCAACATGGAAAAATTCTAAATATGATCATGCACATAAATAATGAAAATTAAATATTTTTAAGAACCATTTCAATAGTTCCTATGTTTTGACATTATCTTGTTGGGTCTCATCTACCCACCTTCACATACATGATCTGCAGAACAATGTAAATTGGTAGCAGCTATCAAAACATAGCCAACTTTTTTCATATCAACTATATTTTTGATGAGTTGCCTGTATTAGCCATGGTAACAGGACCGTTAAATTTTGTATGGAAGCAAAAAAAATATCAATAGAGTAAAATTTTTTAGTCAACCATGAATGAGTTGAGTGGTATCTTTTCCTTTTTTCAATATCACATTCAGTATTTTCTTTCCATTTAGCTTTCCATACTTGTGCTAATGAGAAAGCAGATGTAGATGAGATGCTAATGATGTATAAGAATATTCATGAGTAATCCATCAGTCACTCACTCACTCTCCTTGATTGGTTAGGTTCTACTTTTCAACATGAAACAGAACGCTGTTTTCATCAAGGTGTGCATTACCAATGTTACACACTAAGAATGTGAAATATTAAACGAGTTCTTGTGTTCACATCATAGAACGATATAACATAACCAGCAGAGCACACTTAAGTAGAATGCAATATGATGATGTACTCAACAAACTAAGTAGTCATATCTTGTTAAACATTTCCTGATACATTTCTTTGTGTATCTAATTGTTTCCATATTTCTACACCCAGTTCTCTTTTGTCAATTGAAATGAATCATTATTAAACCATTAGTTTTATTTCATTCAAATCTTGCATATCTTAAATTGCTTTATGCCAATTATGTTTACCATCATCATTATTAGTCATTAATATTCATTTTGTGATTTTTCAAGTTTCAATTTGTATGGACTTTCACTTTTTTCAGTTAATTGTGCCTTTCTGTACAGATTACCAACAAAACAACAAGTATCAATTTTCTTAAGTTTTTTAATACTTCATTACTTTGTCAATAAAAAATTATCCTTATCACACGCAAAAACTTTATCATGTCTATTTTACAAGTTTAAAGACCATTGCTCACTCAAAATTACAGTTCTCTCAAAATTAAAGTAAATTTAGCATGATTTAAATACTTTGTAGATTTTTCTATTAGTTATCACTGGTATTGTTAATGTTTACACCGGTACTTCCAACATTCAGACCTGGTTACCTACAGTATAATATATTCAGTTGGGTACTTTGGTACTGCAAGTGATAGCTTTTGTTATGCCAGGAGTTTGTCGTAAATGTGTAATATGGCATTTTGCTTTACATGTTAATATAACAACATTTATCTTACCCTATGGGTACTAGAGTGAAGTGCTTGGCATGACGCTGAATTGCATCGCACAGACAGTGCATGTTAGTGAAACTTTAGATTGGGATCGCTGTTAGAACGGGGTCCTAACATTGTCGGTTGGGTATCGGTGTAAACGCTCTTCTTGTATCCTGACCATTTTTATTGTATGAAGTTTTGTTACTGCTTAATAAAACAGGTGAACCCAAACCAAGAAAATGAATTTTTAGAAATTAAATTTGAGGTTTGTATTAAAATTTAAAACAGAGGTTAATTTTATTTGTCCCTTCACTTAAAGAAAGGTCGTCAAATATACATATTTGTGCTCCAGTTAACACCTAGTTTTTACTCTGAACTTCAGACAATATCTTATGTTAGCTGTTGTCAGTTTTAGAACTGGCTAAAAAAATGCTCTCAACTCTCAAAATGTTGTGGTTCAATTTACATCAAATTAAATGCATATCTGCCAGTTTGCTTTATACTTCACTATCTCTATTAATTGTAACAAACACACTAACATACACACATTCACAGTGTCTCACTTAATGTAACGGGACATGTGGTAAGTTAAGATTAGAAATCGCTCCTTGTTGGTGTTTATTGCTCGAACTCATTTTAAGAGGGGGTTCATGGAAATGATGTTAAAGTTCCTTTCTACACTTTTTTCATCCAAAGTTCAAAGTGAACAACATTAAAATATGTTTTTGTTTTGTTCAAAAGATGCCACATAATGCAAAAATCCTCATGTCAAACCAAAGCAGAGATATAGAAAGATTTGTCTTTTGTTGAAGATCATATCAATATTCATGTATTATCAAATCACTTTGACATTAAGATGGTAGTCATTAATTGAAATATGTATTATAACTTGATATTCATGTTTTTTATTAAGATTTTTCATTTGTGTGTTTTGGATGTGTTTTTCCTTCATCTTTGGTCTTAAATTTTAAAGAATAAAAAAGTACTAACTGCTTGCTCAAACTGACTTCTTTTGTAAGAACCATTTATTTCAGGTGTATATTGGAGAGAGGGTGATGGTAGCACAGAATGGTGGTAGTATAAGCAGGGAGCTGTTATTTAGATGGAGGCAGTACGATTTGAAGTGAGGTCACGCCGTAATCTGTTCTTTGTATAGTAACTGAAATTTCTAGGGACTTACACCGGATTAGGAGATAAACACAATGACAGCTCTGTCGTCTGCTACGGCAACAGAACTTCACTTTGACTTTCTCTACTGCTACAACATTGCCAGTCGTCACTGAAATAAATGACTTTTTTGGCCTTTCGACGCTCGGCGACTCGTATGACCATGCAATATTTGGTTTGTTTACAAACCATAAAAAAGAATCGATATCTCGCCATTTCTGGAAACTTGAGGAAACTTCTCAGCTATTTGTCAAAAACATAGACTTTTGCCTCTGTAGCTCATTTGCATGCACTAACTTCTATAGGAATGGGCTAAAGGTAATCATTCATATCAATTAAACAGTTGTTTCAAGTTGTGTGCCATCTGCTCTTTAAGGATTGGCGGTACAAACCTACATATCAAAGCATTGTTTGGAGCAATCTTCTTCAAGAATTAGCTGACTTTAATGACGGTGCTAGGTAAATTGTATTGAACTGTTAACGTCTAATAAAGGAAAGAAATACCCTTTGAGCTAATTGCACAGCTTATCATCATTCAATTGGGGGGATCTTAAAGTATCAGCATTAAGTTAATTTCCGTACTCTCTCCATCTAAATAACAGCTCCCTGGTATAAGCTGTCATTATCATCAAGTGCTTTGAATGTTATGCACATGCGGTCAGATTAATGCAAAGATTTGACTGAAGCACCACTGTGATTGGCTAAAACCGTAAATTATTTTAAAAACAACTTCTTTGGTCCTAACATTTAGAGCCTCCTTTGTTGTCAGAAATAAGAAATGGATTTAGAAATTAACAAGCCCAATACTGCCAGATTGATTAGTCATTGGAGATCATATCTCAGTCGACAACTTACGGTTTTTACGACATTTGCAGGTTTCTAAATCAGGCTTAGCACAGTTTCTGTTTCAGAGAATGTGACGTGGGGAAGGAAATGGATGTTTTGTAGTAATGCTGGAGTACAGGTAAACTTGATATGAGGAGGAAGGATTTGAGATAGATGCCACCAGAGTCAAAAGAACAAAGTTCTTGTTTTCAAATCAGGAAATATCTACAGTGTTTAGTCAATTATATACAATGTTGACAAAACAAAACAGCTGCTTTGGGAAGTATAAACTTGAGAACCTCTGACGTACAGTATAAATGTGATCACAGTAACTGTTGCTGATATAATAAGGAATACAGTAACGTTGTTAGGACTGCGCTTGAAGTTCAGTGAAGTTGCTATATTACAATCAGATGGCTTTGTTTTGCTGAAAGTCATCACAGAAGGGGCAACTGCCAACATGTGGATAGTTAATTTGATATCACCAGTACAACAGAAGAAGCACACAAAATTACACACTTGAAGTTACAACATGTATTTAGCAATACACATATACACTGCTGTCAGATAGTAAACAGAACTTCACTTAAATACAGAAAATGTTATTCGAAACTGGACAACGAATTTCACTTTCGTTTCCAAAACACCAAAATTTGCAAAGTTCTGAGGTTAAAATCATAGCATACTGTTATGAAAGTAGCTTGTTGTAATGTAAAAAATCTGCAGTTGGTTAAAATGATTGCTCACTGTAAGGATATGGGGGGGGAGAGATATGTGTAAATAGGTGAACAAATGTCCTCATCCTCCAATATAACTCTTCATCTTAACTCCCCCCCCCCTACTTCTGATGTTATGTCTGATGTTATATTAATTAATGTTTGAAACATCTCACCAAAGAATCAAAACTGTTGGACAATCACTGCATGTTCTTTGTGCATAGAAAGTTCAGTCACAGTAACTCTTCATGTGTACTGTGTACTAAAGGACTGCAGTGTATAAAAAGAAAAAAGTGGTAGATCAAATTGAATTGGTATCATTTTGTTAAATTTTCCATCTTTGAAATTACAGTATTTTCCATCTCTCTCATAACAGAGAGGATTAATAGTTTTCACTATTGTTCTCATACAGCCTAATTTAAACATTGGCAAAATATTTAGCTCCAAATCTGTGTCTTGTCCCACAGTCTGACATTTTTACATTTCAAACAGACAAATAAAAATTATAAGAAACATTTCATCATGTAAGAAATTTCACTATGATGTAAGCGCATAGATGTGTTTTGTTTTGTGCGTTTTTTTGCTTTGGAAGAAGCTATGTAATTTTGAGGGGTATAAATGTCACCCCCAACCTCAAGTCAACTTTTCTAAACTTACAGACACAGAGATGCAAAAGAGATCTTGTTTTAATTCCTGTTAAATATTCATACCTTGGAATTAAACCTAGTGAACGCAGTGACATTTGATGCATAATGAATATTTTAGCTTTTCCTTCATGTACACATTAATAATGTAGACTGTAGAACCTCAGAAGGACAGTAATTTGTACTTATAGCTCTCCTGAAGAGAATGTTAATTCCTCCTTTAGTACTTCAGCTATTATTACATTGAAGTGTGTGATATATTTCAGCCAATGTTTTTAAAGAATTAAGTCAGTTCTAATCAAAGATAATAATCCTTTTGACATGGTGAGGAATGAAGATGCAGTTATGAAACTTCTATGTTGCAACAACATGGGTTGAAATATAGAACACTCAAATTACAGTATTTTACATGTCAAGGAATCACTTAACCAGATTTGCACAGATTCTGTGATCAAGATATTTAAACGTCATCAAAACTTCCTTGGTGATAGGACACCACATGTGGCACACTATGTCACATTGCAAGTTAATGAACCTTGATGTGTCAAATCTTGTAATTGTGAAGAAGAACCGAAGAGTTTCTCCTCCTTGTTACAATACCAAACTCATGTGACCAAGATTGCCGCTGATCAAATTAAACTCTATTAATTCATGAAAAGCATGGCAGCTTCTTTACCATGTGACTTACACTATTCTTATGTTTCCATAGTTCCTCCAACCCTCCCCTTTCTGTTTATTAACAAGAACAATTTGCCATGAAATAGAGTTCTATCTGCATGAGTAAATGCAGATGATGGTAGCTTAGCTTTACTCACAAAATGATTTCATATTAAACTGTCCATTCAGATTTGACCAACATGATGTTAACACGATACACATGAAGGACTTTTTTTCTTATAAAAGTGATCAAGGATCATTGAAAGTCTTCACAGCCATTGAAAGGCTTGATAATTCCTTACATGTTTGAGTTGAAAAAATCGAAATTAATCAAAATGACTTCTTTCAAGAATTATGAGAACAGAATATCAAGTTAACTTTGCCTTTTAAATATCACCAAACAAATTCAGTGTATGGTACAACCATTAGAATTGATAACATTTTACACGCAGTGAAGAGGTAATAACTGCTGGTATTAATAAGAATCTGTTTATTCCAGCCTGACTCCAAACAGAATCAATATTGATGAGTAGTACTGACATCCATTTAGTGGTCTTGCGACACCATTCTGAACCTGTAATATTGCAATGGCAGATTTTGTTATAAAAAACCACTGCTTTTCTCCTTCAAAAAAGTTAATCAATATGAGACAAACAAATGCATTTGAAAATTCTGAAACTTCAAATTGAAGTCTCATGTCAAAAAACAAAAATAATTTGTGCATTTTCTGGCAGAAATCACCAACGTGACAATAAAAGAAAGGTAGTTGACGGTGCTTTGTATGGTGAAATAAAATATGAAGAAATTCTGCAATTTTGTGAGCATGTCAACCTACTAATAGAATTGATGAATGAATGAAACATTTCAAATAAATTCATTTCAACAGAAAAACCAACATATAAAACCCAATCAAAATAAGCTATATCACATACTGCTAGTAAGAACATTTTCTCTCTGCAGTTATGTAGCTACTCTAACAGTGGGGGCACTATCCACATATTCAACTAAGATTCAAAATGGATGTGAAATTCTCAGTTTAGCAAATCTATTTAAAGTCATTCAACTGAAAAAGTCAAACTACTCCTCAAGTGAATGTGAATAAAGGTATCTCAATTCTCTGTTCATTTATTGCCTCATCAGAAGATGCCTTTAATAATTTTAGGTTCATTCAGACTTGAAAACAAATGATCAATCCCAATTAGACGGAGGCTGTACACACTTAGGCAGACAACGTGCTTATGACATACAGGGATTAGTGATTCCCCACACATGCCATGGGGTGAACTGCTATGAAAGTTCACACAAATTCTCAGAAAACTCAAGAGGGGACTGACTAAACTAGGACAAACAGCTTACCATCAAGATATAAGATGACAAATTGACCTAACAGACTGATTACTCTTACCTTCTGAGCAGCAACTAAAGAAATCAACTCAATGAACATGAACAATGAGAGCAATTAGTTCAAACAAAGAGAGATATTTTGTCGCAGCATGTATTCATATTTCCTAAAACATTCCCAATGAGGAGGGTAAAGCTATTGGTATGATTTCTCAAACTGTCAGTCTGGTACCTTGTTCTGATACTGTACTTGTCAACACAGTTTACCAACAGGTTACCTGTATGTAGTGACAGTGCACAGTTTGCTGGGAGACATTTCACTTTGTTATGAGGAATAACAACCAGACTGTAACCAAGGTTCTACATGGCAGGCACATTGCAAGATGTGATTGACTAAGTGAGGTCTGATCTTCCTACAAGATCTCGAGCTGATCATGCAGAATCATGAGAGCTCTTAATGCCTGAAAGATTTGATTTTTGTGGTTCATTCAGGTCTGAACTGGGTTTGCATTATAACTGAGAGAAACACAATCATTGAACATTTTGTCAGTGTGAATCAATGAACTGAAAACATTCTCATTCCAAGAGACAGAATCATTTACTGATACTAGATCTGATTCAAGATAACAACTGTACATCCTGAGTGTTATCAAATCATAATGCCAATGTATAAGTCTGATGGCATTGGAATAGCTGGGCACATTGCACAGACAGCTATTCTTGGTGCATCAAAAAAAAATCAAATCCCTGTTGATAACCTTGCTGTTAAAAATGCATTAGTACTTCTTGGGAATTAACCATTTATCCTGGTATATCACATTTACAACATTGCCTTTATAGGACTTTAATTCAGTTTACCCCCCATTTTGAATCCCCCAACAAGATGCAGCTAATTTTCACCCCAAAATGCAGCCCTTCCTCCCACAGTCTACCATCTCCCAAAATTAATGCAGCCTTCATAAGAATATACAGCTCATAAGAAAAAATAGCCCTCAACCCCCCATCCCAAGAAAAAAAAATCTACCCCTTCTCCAAGAAGAATTGCTTTGAAGACCTTCAAAATATACTACAATGTACATTACATCAACTGATGATTAACATGTTTGCTGGAAGCCCAATTGCATGGTGGGAAAAATTTACAAATGAAAAATGTAAAATACATACACAATGTTTACAACAAATAAGAATGAATGCTTTTAGCTATTGCAGTAGCCTGTACACAGTGGCTCTGTATCATTTGATATAAATGGTCCAAGAATAGGCAAAAGGAATTTTAAGAAGCAACAACAAATACAAGAAAATTAGAACAATAACAAATAACATCCATCACGAAATAATAAATACTGAAATAGTGATAAACACAAAAGTATGAGACAAACGAACAAACGAATGATATCGGCAGCATTGACTGACAGCTAGACAGCTGCTAATTAGCCTGTTCTTGTTGAATTCTTTTCATTATATTGCACAAGCTACTACTCCTCAGTTTTGATGATCTTTGGTCCCAGTGATGCATTGGTGTAATCCACCTTCACTCTCAAGAACATGACATCGTTCTTGATGTACAGGCCGGGTCTTCAAGAATGCATGTGAGACAAATGTTGGATAGCCATATCCTAATGTGTGCACATCTTTATTGGGTCGCTGGAAGTTCTTCCAGGAAGGATCTGGCTTAAAGCTTTCCTTGATGTGCATTCGTTTCGGGGAGTCATCTGCCTGGTCCAGCAGTGTGAACGAGATGGGGTGGGTGAAAGGCCACTTCAGAAGAGAATCGTATTCTCCGCACATGACACGTACGTAGACCGAGAGGTGGCTCCCCTCCCCGGAACCATTACCGTTAGGGAACAGAGAGACCTGCAGCTTGTAACCATAGCGACCGGTATAGAACGGTGGACTACATAGTTCAATTTCCGATTCTGATTTTGCACTGGCGAGTCTCTGTGAGTAACGGTCAATCTTCCAGAGGAGTTGGCCATCTGTATTCAGTGATAGTTCTTTGACCTGGGCCTGAAGTCTCTCTATGGTTTTCTGTTGTTGTTGCACATATTTACACATCAGCATCAAATGATCCTTTGTGCTCTCAGCTAAGTGCTTCTCCAAATTAAACTTTGGACACTAAAATATAAAACAACAAAAGAAAAGTAATGCAACTGTTAGAATGTTTGACAATACTTTTAGGGATATGTAACCTTACAGCCTTTTGGCAGGAAAATGATTCTTCTGGCTAGAGTAGTATAATTAGACCTTTTGATGGGGGGTAGGAGACAAGAATGTATTAATAATACTGTCTCAGCAGAATGTCATGACAAATACCTACTTTTTACATTGGGGGAAAGAAGCTCGACTTTGGAGAATATCCCTTCCTGCATTCTGCTATGTACTGACCCCATCATGCAACTGTAGTTCCTTGTGTCTGGGAGTTCTAAGATAACTATGGTAGTTCTAGGTCACTGATAACTGACCTGCTACAACATGAGCTAATTCTTCATCTTTGACATAGAGGTTTTACTACAGTCATGCCTGGTCTTCTTTAATACTGTCAGACAATTTACATAAATACTGTTCAACCGTGCACATTTACTGCACACCATGGTTTGCAAGTCAAGCTGTAGTCACATAACATATTTTCTTAAATGCAGGATGGTTAATCAGCCAGAAACATCTATAATATTTTATATATTGCTGATGAATTTAATTACCATTATTCAAGAAATGCTCTTCATCAGCATACCAAACAATACATCTGCGGATGATTAACATCTTCACTGGATAACCAATCAAATCTGAAATACACATGGACTTACACGTTTCAAGCAACTCATTAAGTTTCAAAGAAATCAATTAATTTATAAAGTTCACATCATATGCAAAAAATCTATTGGCTCACTTTATGCTTGCAACCGTGGGAACTAAATGGACAGAGGGCAGCAGATGCAGAACAGTTTGTTTTGGTATGAATCTCCAGTTCCTCCCTCGCAACTTTGCCAATCTCGCATCGATTGGGACAGGCGATGAGATACCTCGGACATTGATGAAGATGATTCTATAAAGAAGAAAAGACATTTTAGGGTTTAATAATAGAGCACATATTTTGAATGAAAGACAATGACAAACTATAGAACTTCTACAATGAACAGTGAACAAGAGAAAACTGAAATCACCTTTCATTTCAGCAACAATGTCAAGTTGATTTTAAAGAAAACCCATTTCAAAAGAATGTATCACATCAGAGATTTGCAAAACTCTAGAACTTTTTTCTATAACTTTATTTTTAGAACAAATAATCGCAAATTCTCGTATGATTGTTTCAAATACAAGAATAATTACCTTTGATCCGAGTGTTCTGATATCAATCAAATAGTTTCATTGGCAAGGCACCAACCATAACTGAGCAGAATGTGTGCAAAGTCTCACATCTTTACAAACTAAACATTTCAAACATTTAAGCTACGAAGTCATGGAGGCTTTGCTACATGTATGCCCTTTAAATACATTTTGAACTTTACTTGTATTATTTGTTTCAGCAGACAATGGCATTGGGGAGGTTTTCTTTTTCTTAAGGTGGCAACCAAAACATAGTTCAAGGTAATCTTATACCAAAATCTGAAGCCAGGACTTCGCAGCAATTGTCTGGTATACTGTTTCAACTTCAACAGCTTTTTTATCAACTCACAGGTTTCCTCAAGAGTACAAATCAATTTTGCAAAGGAGTAAATTCAACCCCATTTATATTTTAAATTTGCTGGTATAATTGAGGGAACTACCTGAATCAACTTCAAGTTGAGTCATTTCTCTCTCTGGTATTTTTCACATTTTTCATCAACTCTGTTCAACCATTTTGCTGGTTTAAGAAAACTGTACCGATGTAAAAACAAACCTCTTGAAATCTTAATGACTCAAACAAAAGAGGCAGACTGTGAAAGCCAGAAACTAACAAAAAATTGGTTTACTCTCTTCCCCTCTTTTTTTTGCTTGTTTTGTAGAGTTAGAAAAATTTAGCAGTCCAGTAATTGCTGAGGCAAAGTGATGGCCTATACACACGAAAATATCCAAAAGATGCTTGGGTTATTATTTGAAATGAAGTTTGGGTTTGTAGTTGCTAAACTTGTAATACCAATGGACTGGAAGCAGTGTGGTGAGACACATTAAATTTTACAGGGTCAAATAAATGTTCACAACTTTCAATTTAGTTTTCTGCCAGAAGTATGATAAATAAACATAATCAATTACTAACAATAATCTGCCAAAGAAATGTCACCATAAGAAATGACAATTTAGGGGAAAGATCATTTTACATTTCTGCAGTTTCATCCCAGAAAGTTAGCTTTCGTAACTTCTTAATAAATTACTGATTTGAAATGCTTCATATAAACCAATGTTCAAAGATAACCTACTGTTGATGTATCGACTTCAACGTCATTACACATTAGGATACAACGGCTGCCCAATGTGTTTACAAAAGACGTGCTCAAGTTATGGAGAATGCAGTGTTGATTACTAGTTTAAAGAGGAAGAGATCAAAAGCCACTGATTGAAGGGTGAATGTGTGAACATACTTTACACATTTTCTTTTGGTAGAATCAGTGGAATAAATTCTGGAGTCCAATTAATAACATAATACATATTATTTCTGTTACAATCAGGATTAAATGAACAGTTTCAGCTTAATGCTGCTTACTGTCATTTTACCCATTTATTTTAGTCCCTTTTTACCCCTTTTTTTTCAGCCAGTCCATGCCATGGCCAAATCTTCATCCCTGACACCTTTCTAGTTGAAAATTCACTGACATATAGTTTTCTAATAAACTTGTGAAATCTGCTTTGCTTCCTTCATCCTCCACTTGCTTTGTACCTGACCTAATTACACTGGGATTTTTTTTGGAGATAATTGGTGATAAACAACTAAAAACAACCACTTAATCAACTACCCTTTGAATGGTTTTAATGTAGTACTTAAATACCAGGTATACTGGTACTACTGTATATAGCATTACCACTGCACTTATATAGAGTGCACTAGAGTGACTCGTATCCAATGCAACAGGCAAGTTTAGGCCTTCCACTTCACACCATTAAAGCTCTCAATAACAAGCATACACTTTAACACCTCAAGGGTAAAAAGGACATATGAAATGAACATAACCACAAAAAGCACCTTGTCAAATTTCCTGAATGAGGCAGAGAAAACTCACCCCCAGCTCTGAAACAGTTCAATAACTATTGTAAACTAAGTCAAGGTAGACATTTTGAAACAAACAATCAATTTAGCTTTGATGGTTCTAAGTTACTGGCCATGACAGCTGACAATGAATCCAGTCTTGTTAAGCAAGGCCAAGAGAGTTAAATTGTGTTCATGGTTCAATGTGTTTGCCATCAAAACAGATAACAAGAGAGGAGCAGTACAGTAACTGAGAGAAGCAATATTCCTGTAACATGGATAGCATCAACTTCAAATTCCTCTGCAGATTCACAAGCTCCTAAACAAATATGCAACTCTGTGATGTTAAAATGGGAGGGACTAACTTGATATACATATGTTACAGTTTGTTCACTTCACCATTTTTTAAGGCCACTGTGGAAATCTATATACCCTAAAGGTTTTATCTTGGTAGCATATATTGCTTTCTTTAAAAATACTGATATCACTACCAGAGTGTAACCTAGATGGCCAGTAATTAGGAGATAATACACATAGGCCTAAGCGAAGAAATTCTGACACTGTTCAACACCCCACATTATCATTTTGGCCTTTCCATCAAACTTTGAGAAGCCATATCTCAAAAATGGTAATATATATAAACACAATTCCAATGGAATGTCATTCAGGGTTTCACTACGCAACTTCTGAATGAAGTCAGCTAAGTTCTAGATGTGCATCACATGGTCAAAAATCGAAGGCTCGTTGTACGAGATTCAATGCTGGAACCCTACCAGCCATGTTAAAGTGAGACAATAATGATTAAAGTGTGGTTTTATAGTCTTAATTCATGTATCTCTCAGACAGAGATGACAGTCACTTATCTCTAGGATGTGGTCATGCTGTATGGTTGAATAAGAAATCACTGGTGCCAGGTTCGTGTGCCCTCAATCCATTTGGGGAGATGTGAGAGATCACCATCCTCTGTCCTAGATTGATTTATTATAGAGCCCCAGATTTTGATCCCATCCACATATGATCCTAATTACTGAAACTGATTGAATTGATGTGATCATATCGATGATAACTGAGAACTTTTTCCATCCACTTGATGAGCTCTAACGTATCAATGATGACTTCAATGATAATCGTCAAGTGGAAGCTGATACTGGGCAAGGTATACTGGGCGATGATTACATGTTAATATAATGTTATTGTTGATGATGAAGATGATCAACTCTGACTGAAGTTGATCTTATCATCTTCATATTCATCTCTCGATAAAGTTCTCCACATTTTGCCTCTCATCTTCACTCGAGGGACTTTATGTTCTGATATGATCTGTGATAATGCTTGTGAACGTTTTCAGGACTGGGTTGGTATCACTCCTGTCTCATGTACTATTTTCTCATCATATATCAACAACTCATTTAAGACAACACTCAAATCTCCCACTGCTGCTATGGCTTGTTAATCCTGAATGATAGAAACTGCCAATTCCCCCCCCCCCCCCCAATCTGGCCTCCTAGTCTCACCTCATAGCTGTGCTGCAACCAGTTGTACAGTTAGATGATAATTAATTGCATTTTCTAGTGTTCTCCACAGATTTTCAAAAGAGGATGGGGGGTAGCCACATGTATAGAGCATTTTAGATCTGCTTGAAGCAATCATCAGAGGAGAGGCTTGAGGGGTGTAGACAGAAATTTTTGATAGTCAGGATGCAAATGATCCCCAACAGCTCACTGGTGTGGGTATTCACAAATGACTATACTAACCCCTTGCTTCTTTATTGCATATATTTGGCCTTGCTCTGTCCTCAAAATCAATTCTAGCACTGCGCCCTCTAAGCCTAGCCTGCCCTCGTTTGCTCCTAAAACCACATGGAGAAGTCTTTATGTACAAAGGTTTAAGTTCCATTTACCTGAAGAGTCTCATAAACAAATTCTTTATGGCAGAATTTACAAGGTATAGCTCTTTTTGGACATTCTTTTTCCATGTGATGCCTGAGGAGTCTCCGCTGGATTTCTGCCCCACATTTATTCTCACAGAACACCTCTTCCATCTGGCACTGGCCTAGATGTAGCTGAAGCAATAAAGAGAAGAAAAATGAGATGGCACAAACAAGGCCAGAATGTAAAAAAAAACAGCCTAAAATCAATGACAATATGACAAAAAAAAAAAAATGGTAAAACAAGCAAGAGGTATTTTTTGGAATAACCTGAGATGAACTCACTACAAACTGCTGTTTTCATATTAAGAGGATATAAAGTTACAGTATTACTTTTCTTTTTCAAGTCCATCAGTTCACTGGATCCAGTTAAATACATAACTTTGACACTTACACATTGATCTAAGTTATAGAGCAATTTGTCTTCAGTTTTAGTGAACATGGTGTTTTAAAAGAATTTCCAAAGCCCTTCACAACTCAATCTGCCAATATTTGAGAAGTTCAACCTTCTTCTGGCAACCATTCACACCAGCAGCTGTGTCCATCCATCACATAAACAGCACCATCCAAAGAAGATGAAGACACTCAGTCTGTGCATATGCATTTAGCTGATGTAGAATACACAAAATTTGAATTGCAAATTTAATTTCACATACACACAGTGGCAGGCTGTCTCTAGATTTTAGAAAGTGTGTACATGTTATCCCAAACACGACTCGAATTTGTAAGGCTAGTGTGCTGAATTTTAAGGGGTGGGGGATTGGGAACTTAACAGTGTACATATTCATAAAGTACAAAAGGAGGTACAGATTAAATGTCAACTAGAAGAAAACTAGGCAAAAGGGTTGGAATAGGGAATGTGGAGGAGGGGGGGGGGGGGGGGGAGAAAGAGAGAGAGCAGCAGGTTAAAAATTAAAAAGGGATGAACTATTAGAGATGCATCTGTGGATTGGAGAGAGAGATCAACAAAGTCAAATGGATATTGACTTGCGCATATCAATGGTAGTCCTGTTACATTGAGCAAATGTGAACATCAGTTTGAGGTATAACAAATATACAGTTTGCAGCAGATCATACCAGTATATCCTGGTAGATTCTTAGCACTACCATTGGGAGTTTAAATCTACCCTCAATAATTCAAGGTACATATATGAATCCCTTAATAATATCACCTTCCTTTGAATTGCCATTGTAGCAACGTTCAGTGTAATGATTGTATCAAATGCATGCTGGGTTTGAGAGTTTTGACATTTATTGTTTATTTTTCACTCAATATTTAATATCAACTTTTTCCTTCAATTTCACACTACTGCAAGTCTTCTGACTGCTTATCATCATCCTCCACAAAATGATGCACAAAATTCATTTTGGTATTCTCTTCATTTCAATAAATTTTCATTTCCCGGGGTGTTTTATCTTAAGCTCTCAACTTGGCAATACCCACAGCCCTTTCTGCTAATTTCACACCTTCTCTCTCTGCTTCAGCAGTGACATGTGGAATTCTTGTTTTATTCAGCAAGGGTTTAAAACAGGTAATACAGTGATCATGGCATGCCTACATGTTTGTCTACATATTCAGTACTATAGGCATGTAATTAGAGCATTGCTTGATGGTCAGTAACAGACCAAATTAATTGCCAAATACTGAGACTGTGAAGGCAAGGTCAGTGCATACAGATTAGTTCTTATTATTGCCATGGTGATTATTCTGGTTCCAATATAGATGTGTATGACATGTAAAAGTGAATATTTGAAATAATTGGAGTGAACAAAACTTGACGGATTCATCTCTACAGTCTTGTTGCTTACATATCGTCACTGCACTTGGCATAAATACTGTAGCTGACCAGGTCAAAGCCTGGAACTCCTAGTTACTTAATTGATACATAGTATTTTGTCATGAATGTAAGAGAAAAAGCAAATGAACAAATACAAGGATTGAAACATGGCCTATATCAAATGGCAGATGCTTCATTTGTGGTTTATACTGTCACAAAGTAATACAATCTACAAAACATACTGTGGGATGCCAGTGTGTTGTAGTGTGCAGGAATGCCATGCATTGCCCACAATACACGCACAGACAAAGTGGCTCATGCGGACAGACATGGCATATACTTTGCTGCACAAAGCAGGGATAACTTCACACTGTGAGGTAAATGCATAGCTACTAATGTATATCCCAGGATGAAGGTTTGTGTATAGGCACGAGGGCTTATTGGACAGCCCTCATTATGTATAATAGTAGTGCACACATGATATAGTATGAATTCAGTGTCTGTTCCAACCTATAAACCACAAAGTCATTACACTGGATTTGATGGTTCTAATTTGGACTTAGTGGTTCTTCAGTATACCTAAATATGTCAAACGTAATTACAGGTTAAAATTTCAATTGAAACACATCAGCATATTTAATATAAAGAACACAAATGACTACATTTCATGGGAAGGAGGATAACTGCATGACATACTTGTAAAGAAACAGCTGCCTTACGAACTACCACAATGATATTTTTACTTTTCTAATGTAGATATGTAGTAACAAGAATTTATTACTAATGAACTCCTACTCAATATAATGTCATCTTCTATGCCTAGCGAGAAGTACTGATATCATGCATTCATATTTTCATGCTCTTAAAAATGTAAGGTAGACTATAAGGCACTGTAGATTATAAGGTCTATAAGGTAGACTATAAGGTAGACTATAAGGTAGACTAATATGGTAGACTAATATGGTAGACTATCAGATAGACTAAATGGTAGACTAAATGGTAGACTATAATGGATGAATTAAGGACAAGCTGGGTGAAAGTAAGCCAAGGGGATTGAATCATCCTATGTTTCTTTAAGTTCATCCTTACTTTTGGACTATTTGCTTTATTTTTCATGCAAACATAATTACCTCCAACTTTGAGCCAGACAGTTCTGTCCCACAAAACCGACACGTTGATCTCCGCCTGGTGCAGTCGTAGTGGAGATGGTCCTTCAGATGATTGCGTGACACCATGGCAGCGCACTCCGTGCAGGCTACCAGATTATATTGACAAGACTCCAAATGGGCCTAAAGAAAAGTAAAGGGCAAAACAGTGAAAAAGAAACTCACAATGTAAATAGAAGTTGCAACATGAATAACACCTCCAAAACAGATGGTTCAAGGCCGGTTGTCTACTACATGGTCAATATGTCAGCAAGTTCATTTATTCCTCATACTGTACCAATGGTATCTGCTGTGACTCTAATAATTATTATCTTATGACCCCAAATAGGGCTCTGTGGTTCAAATACTGAGTCTTTCTGATAAAAGAAACTCCAGTGAGCTTAACATTAGGCACACCACTCCCTGATGCAAAATAATGATAATATAAAGAAAAAAAAATGTAACAACAAAATGCATTACAGCAAACACACATTCACCCTATCCACACCCAGAGGGAGAGGAAAAATTACAGACCATTATGCACTTACCTTTTAGGAAAGTTAAAAAGTGATCAAGAGAGGAATTTTGGAGGTCTATTTAATACATTTATTACTTTTCTTTCTTAAATTTACTGTCATCAAATAAATATATTCATCTCATTAAAGAAAAAAACTTTTAACTCCCTTTAAATCTGAAAAGTTTTTCCATTAGGTGTTTGTTTCTCAAAATTAAGGCTGTTTTTGGAGCTATTCAGCTTTCCATATCTCTGACCGTATTTGGAAAATCATTTTTTTTTCTGTTCATTCAGTGATTTGTGAGCAAACTACCAGCACTGAACAATATGATTCCATCATCTATTGATGTTTCTAGTATAACTTGCACAGTACTTGACCAAACAGTGATGATTCCTCCACCTTGGGCAAAATTTGGATGGAAAATAATTTATCTTCTGGCATTTCAAGCTCGTCAAATGGTAAAACAAAATTTGGCAAACAAATGCCTTTTACTAATTACTATTAAAACTAAAGCAATTCTACTACAAGTTTTTAGTTCCAAAGAGTAAAACAGAAATAAATGCAGGAACCTTTTGAAGATACAATCAAATCTTACCTTTGAGAAAAAGAAGAGGCACAGCGAAATTGCTTTTTCACCTGTTGAGCATTTGAAATAGGCCTATCACTAATTTAATGAATTGATTACAGAGGCAACATACTCAATTTGAATTTGTCATACTTAATTGGTTGATAAAACAGTTTCAAATTATGCTTATTTTATTCTGCTATGCTCATCTCCTTTGTCCTATATTAAAGCCCCTGCCTTGAATTTTAACACACCAAACATCAATTCAACAAAGGCTACAAAAGATACCCCAAACCCTTTAAGTACAATTCTATCAACATTATTTTCCAATTTGGTAAAAAGCTTTGAAATCATTTGCATAATTGACCACAGAATGAAAATAAATATACCAGAGGTCTGATTCTACACCTGTCCCACAGACAAATATTTCTCCATTCTGCTCTGGGCATGAAAATCAAATCAGTTGTCATTTACACAGAGGCCACATTAAATCTATCTGTTTCAGCTCAAAACAAATTCTTGACAGAAATTTAAAAACAAACTCTTCAGTCTTGGCACTATCAAATTAGCTATTAAATCAATGAAATACAGTAAGACTGTCACTGGAGAACACTGTTAGCATTTCAAGTGAAACAACACTCTTGTAGGTCTTACAGCATTTGTTGTACTTTTGAGTTCAATGGCACATACATCTCTGCCCCACATTATGACCTACGGAGTTGAGTTATCACAGAACATTTTGGATGATTTCATTCCTGTAATCTATACTTGTAAGTTACAACATGTAGGTGAGGATTAACTTTTCAGTGTTGAAGGATTCATTTTGCAATAAAAAAAAATTAAAATTCCCTACAGACCTTCATACTCCCATATTTAAATACTCAAATAAAAGCAAAAACAACAAATAAACCAATAAATGAAAAAACAAATGTCTGTCACTTGTAAATCTTTACTAAAACAATTTCTCATAATTTCTGTGATACAATTTTCAAACAATGGTGCAGTATTGATCATGCACAGAAATACCCCTGAGGGCATTTAACATCTTTACTAAACAAGTATTTTTTAGAAAAACCTCCAAATAACTGTGTGCTCTCTGTTTGGAGTGAAAACTAAACGCAAGTTCCAAGTCAATAAGGTTTTTTGTTTTGCTTTTGCAAAGTCACATCCTGATGCATTCATGTGAGCCTAAAGGACACTTAAAAATGAGTTCAACAGATATTAAGAATTTCTGACTTTACTGTCAAATTCACATCCACTTAGTCTCTTATGCATACAATACAGTATCGGTAAATAATAATGAATATTTAATGTCACAAATATGATAAGTTTCAAAACTTTCTACACAGTGGGTGTCTCTAAATGTAATATGAAAATCATGTATGATCAATATTTTTTTCAGCATTTGTTTGGATGGCAACTGTTTTCCTTATATCTGTTCACACTGCTCATCCGTGTTAAACTCCTTCCCCAATTCCCCACCCCCCCCAACACACACTTCTCTGATATCTCCTAAAATACTGTTGCAATTGTTTATTCATATGAAGACAAACATGTTGATGCTGAAGGCTTTGCAAAGACCCAAAATAATATCACCACTACGAAAACCTGAAACGAGGAAAAATCTCCAAACTAGTCAAATCACATTCCAAGGTTGTATGAATATTTCCATCTCACATTTCAAGGATGCTTTCTGAATGTTTTTCTTTAAGGGAGCATTTTTCATATCTCCTTTCTTTTTCTGTTATGTCCTGTTGGTAGATGGGGCCCACTCATCTTTTGTAGAGTATTATGAATTTTTACAGATTAAAGCAACCTACAGGTACTGTATCTATGATGGACTGCTATGAAACATGGAAGCTTTATACTCCTATGGCCAGACTGCAGTTAAACCTAACAATGGAATGGTTAATGAAATACACCAATTAGTTTCAAATGCTGTAGTGAAAATTGAGGGTTACTACAGTGACATACAGTAAATCATAGATTTGACAAGAGTAATTAAAGCAGGAACGTCCCAAACTCTCAAAAGCAATGTGAAGATGCAAGACAAAACTAGCTAAAACTCTCAGCCACATCTTGAAGACAGCCGACATACATTGATACTGCGTCGAATTGCAGTCATAAAGTAATGGTGATGTACAAGGTACAGGCCAATTGGTTATGTCACTTAATAAAACCTCTAACAAATTCTTTTGTTTCAATTGGCATACTTCATGAAAATCTAAAGTTTCAGCCACAAGGTACAATGACAATGACAGAATTATAGAAGGCTACCCGAATGACTGAACAAACAGAACAGGAACTGCACTGACTTTTGCTTGCTATAGAATGTGTCAAAGTGATCTGATGAAAGAAGCACCAACAAATATGTTAATGGAGGGTGCACTAAAAATCCTTTAAAATAATGTTGAAAATAATCACAAAGGAACTACAAGGAGATCAACCGATCAAAACTCAAGTAGAGTAAAAATCACAAGCGAGTTACTTCAACCAATCCAAAAGATTGAGATTAACAGAAGAAAAAAGAAAATTTCATTGCTTTGGAAATTCTTAGATAACAAAAAATTTGGAAATGTCTCTTTAAGTGTTTTGACTTCAAACAGCCGACATCTAACACTAAGAGGAACTTCATCCATTAGCTTCTACGACAATTCAAATGAATGTTCTACACCTTAAAGGAATCGTGACGAAAGACACTGGAGGGTTGGTGCAAGAAAAGGATTGCAATAAATGAGGCGCGTGATTTTCAATATTTACAAGATCCTCCTACAAATACCCATTCCTTTATGCTAGGGGTACTTGACACATTAATGTCCCTTGACTGTCTTCCCAGTGGTAAACATGAGTGTTCAACCATGCACAGAGCTGAGTAACAGGTAATAATTCATGTAGGATTCTTTCCTTGCTGGGAAGGAACAGAACTTATCTGCGATAGCAAACCATGAAAGCAGACGGGAACAGAGGCAGCAGGGAGATGAAAAGAGATGAGGGAAGATGATTAACAGTCATCCGCAAATAATCTGTCAGCTCTATATCAATATCACTAATCGTCCAATCGCTTCAGCTTTAATCTACTGGATGGTACTCAAACTGATCAAATGTACAGCGATTGTTTTTCAGTCACAAGCATATTGATGAAACTTGGAGTATCGACTGAAATGCCGATGACATTTGAGTGTAAATAGGACAGTAGTTACTATAAAAGAAATTCCAAAATTGAAACTGATCAAGGCTCCATAGCCTGCACAATGGACATTTATTATTCATGCATCAACTCTGACTGCATTCCTAAAACCAATGGCTGCCAACTATTGCTTGGATTCTGACTAAATCTGCTTACAGACTGCAAGCTTTTAAAATTCATGTATGCCGATGTAATCAATTGCACTCAGTAGAACTCAATACTTCTTTTTACTCAGGCTATAAATATTCACGATCTTCTGAGCCAATCAACAGACATTAAGAAAGACTCATAATCCCCACAACTCACTGGTGTGGGTATTCACGAGTGACTATACTTACCCCTTTTTTACTCATACATTAAGTTTGACCTAGCTCAAAGAAATCTTTTCTTGCATTTAAAGCACACTGTCGTTACCTAGTGTATTGCAAAAATTCCAAGATGGCTGTTGTTGCCCTAGCAACAGCGTTACTCACAAACCCAGCCACCATTAAATTTACCTGGTTTGGCCCTGCACGAAGCACTTACCTGTCTCACAATAACAACTGCAATCCCATCTTCTATGCCAATTAGTGTTAACTGGTATACTTTAACAATGAATCTGGCACCATCCTGTTAAATACCAGACTACAGCCTCTTTCCTGTTTTGATATGATGGTGGCTACCTTAGCATTGAAAATTTCAATTAACAATCTGTTTACCGTAACTAATGTGCATTTTTGTAACGTTCATTGTATTTAAGTAATTCAAAGGCAGCTATCACTTACCCCAGTACAAGTTCAGCTCATACAGGAAAGTGCAAACAAATCAAACAAGGCAAAAAATCTTGTATGTTTTTCTTTGCATCAGTTTTCTGTTTTTCCCCTTGAAGGCACTTTTATGCACACGTTTCAATGTGGATAATTAAATAGCTTTGTTTCCTTATGAGTCACAAAATTAAACAGCATTCCATTAGGGGTAACTTAAAAGATAAAATGTGACAAAGCTCATAATGGGATAATTAAATATGTTCAGCAGAGTATTAGAATTTCAGGTTCGTGGTATTTGCATTTTCACATTGGTTTCCACAATGCTCGCATCTAATTGGTAGGTAGAGTATATTTAACTTATACCTACACCCCCAATGTTTGACAATTTGTGGCAGCATGCCAGCAGACAACTTAGCTAAAATAATAATAACAATAACCGTAGTTGCCATGTCTCAGAGAGAGCTAATAGACATGAAAAAATACAGAATGCTTCCAAAGTTGCTGCGGGCATCCAGCACAGAGTCTTTGAAGATTCTGAGTGCATTCTGAAGACTCACTGAATCATCACCTCAGGCATAATAATATAAAGGGTTGCTGGTAAATACATAGCAGACACGATAAATGAAGCCCTCGTGTATTCCCTAAGTTTAAAAAGAACCTATCACTACTACCATTGTTGCTAAACTGATTTGTCAACATCAGAGAACTAGTTTTACAGAGAAAGTAAAAATCCTCTTGTTCTTAAGTTTACCTGACAAAGACAAGAGCAGAATGAGAGCTGTTGTCAGGTAGATTGAGGCTAGAACCAATCTGTAGTCTAGTGTTTGAGTTTAACAGCTGTAAGAGTTGAACAGTTTTAAACTAAGGATTACAAAATTCAACCAGAAAGTGAAAGGATTCCTTGCCAATGTTCAAGATGGACAAAGGACAACAAAAATACCAATTTATTTAGTCAAATACCTTAACTTTCTTGAGATACCATGACTACAATGTTTTCAAGAGCTACCAATGTGTGAAGTTCCAGCAACAGTCACTTGTTGAGATATCTTCGTTCAAATGATTTCAGACTTTGACCTCTTGTGACCTCAAATGACTTTGACCTCCATACAAAAACAAGAGGGATTATCTACTCACACTAGACAATCTATACATCAAGTCTGAAGTTCCAGCAAACTTTCCCTGACTTGAAATACCAGGTTTTACAGGCTTTTAAAAATAAGATCTCTGCTGACCTCACATCACCTCTGAACTCAACAAAAATGACAAAGATAACCTCCTCCTCAAACGCTACCAATGCTTACAGTTTCTCCAAAACCTAATCATTTGGGAAGTAAAGAGCAATGTACTCCCCCCATACAACCTATGCACTTACCGTATTGACCATAATCTGGCACATGGCAATTGAGTGAGTGTGTATCCGGTCACCATCTTTCTGTAATTGCCAGCCCTTGCCACTTGCAGCTAGGAATTTTCAAACTTTCTGCATTGCTGTGAATCTTTGAGATCATTACTTTTAACATTGTCCTTTGGGCATATTGTTTCTGATTTTCATCAAAGGAAACATCTCAAGGACCTTTTGGATGAGCATCCCCTTATATTTTTTATGAAATTTATGATGGTTTCTTTCCTCATGGGATGCATAGGTTACATGAGGTGAGGGAGTATGCGTCATGAATTGAAATTCCATCAACATTTAATTGCTGAGATATCTTCCCTGACAGGTTTTCAGACTTTCGCCTCTAGTGACCTACAATGACCTATGACCTCCCATGACCTATGACCTCCCTGGGAAACAATAGGGATCATCTGCTCACAATGGACCATCTGCACAACAAGTTTCAAGCACCTTTCCCTTCTTGAGATAACATGTTATACAAGCCAATACATAACATTCCCACATAAACACACTGTTATTATTGCTCTGACTTCTCAATCCACTGGTGCAAAATCAAATGGTGAATCACAAAACACACACAATAGAATCATCTCCAACATTAAGGTGATCATATAGGCTTTAATCAGTGCGAAAGTACAACATGCATGTCTCACATTAGGCAAGTTTTACTAACTATCCTCCTGACTTACCTGCATGCACTGAACTATTGCACTAGATCTGTCTTATGGTATTGAAACCAAAGCTAGAAAAAAGTTCCTAAACTTTAAAGTACCAAATCAATTAAAATAGATCTCTTATATCTTTAACAACCACTGCAGTCTGAAAAAAAATAGAAAAAAAAAGAAGAAACAGTTTACACTTTTTACTTTCCACTCCTTAGAATTCATATTCTCCTGTTTCATGTACGACTCTGTTAGAAAGTTGAAGACAGTGTTTCTGAAAAAGCTGCAAAAACATCAGACTTTTTCAAGTTTTTCTGATCAACAGCTGAAGACAAGGACTTACCTTGAGGTCTTTGAGTTCATTGACCCACTTACAGCCATCTTTGTAAAAGGAGCACCTGACCTGCAAGGACTGTATCTCACTGGCCATCTCATTGTCGGGGTATATCTGTTAAAACAAGAACCAAAAAGGAGAGAAACAAAATTAATAACATTTCTCATCTTGTCTCATCTAGTTAGAGAGGCCAGAGAAAGGGAGCTGATGATGAAAATCAGCAACACACTGCAAGATCGAGATGCACCTGCTGCAGCCTGTTGAGGAATGGTGATGGCAAATATGAGAAAAACTATTGAAAAGATACTGTTAGCACTGCACATACATTCACGTAAATACCATCCAGTAGTAACATTAATTTTAAAGGGATGACATGTAGTTTGTTTGGTAACATGATGTTTCCATTCCTGTTTCACCAGGAGTACCTGGCATAATGAATGACACAGTCTATGAATTTTTTCTCATCCTCTGTTATGAATGTCATAAATGAGACATGAGTAGTCGAGTGGAAGTAAAGGGAACGGAAGGGAAGGGGGTAGTTAATTGTATGGTATTGTGTTACACTACTATATTGTGACATCACACAAGATCAATAAAGGGAAACTTTAAGTCACAAGAACACTCAATTTTATGCAATTTTTATATTTATGATCAATATGAATTGAATAGCTATATACATACCAAAAGATCTGCAATCAAAATGGAATTGAGTAGAAAGAGGCTTTGGGTCATAATAAACCTTTGATAAACAGAACTTGTTAAATAACCTGAGCACACATTTCTTGAGTTAACAACTTAACATACAAAGACTATGGAGACATGACAGTCACAACATAACACATTGACATGTCTTATGTTTTTTACCGGATCTGCTTTGAACACCATTCTAACCTGATCAATGTATTTCTCCCAGTCCCACACAAGACTCAGTGCTCTAGAACACGGTGAGCAAATTCCTGAAAGGAGGCCCTCACAGTATCATGACATGTTCTCCTAAATTACCTGTTCATGTAACTGACAGACTCAGATTATCTCCCCTTGCATCACTCTTGAGAGTTGCATTACTCTTGACATTTCAGAACGTGTTTTGGTTTAGTTACGCGTACACGTGCAGGACTTTAAGCACTTTAATAAGGTCTATCTGGGTGATGCAGCTTAAATACCTCTTTTTCTACCTGAGGCAAACTGGTTAATTGAAGAAGAGCAAGAAGGCTCGTGGTAATTGGACAGAAACTTTCCCTTCAAACCTGACAACTGCAAATCTTTCAAAAATCTTAACTTACACAGTGCACACTTTAATGGTCTTCCTACCAACTGTTAACAGCCTTAAATTAACTTGAAACTGCAACTTAACTTTTATGAGGTATGGTAGCTTTTGTCCAAACTTATAGCAAAAAAGTCCTCTGAACTTTGCTACAGTCTGTAATTATGGTGGAATTGTTTACATTCAACTTGCTGTGTACACAGCTGTCAAGAGTGATGTGACATGGTTATCATCATGCCCTCTTAAAATGTAATTATAAGTCAAAATAAAGAGAAAAAATGTTACAATGGCTGAGAAGAATCCTGAAGAGAGATTCAAGGGCAAAATATACTTGGCATATTGTAAGCTTGACTCACCACACATAATAGTTAAAAATACTTTTATATCTCTGAACATCAAACTGAGGTTGAGTGAGCTGTCAAAGAAGCCAACTATTCAGTCCTCAGCACAGCCGTGCAGCAGGCTTTAGTAATCTGAAAGACAGCTGATCTTGTATCACGCGATCTTCATGAAACAAAAAGGTAAGAGTATCACTGAATATATCCACCATTCAGCACACTCTCTAAACAGTAAACCTAGCTTTAGGTATTTCCATTCAAAATGTTTTTACATTTGCCAAGTTTCCAAGGGCAAAACTGCTTTATTCTTCCAACAAAACATATTGTATAACTATCTATTGGACACTTGACTGCAGGGATTTGAGGCAAATAAGTTTCAGTATGATCAAAATAACTGATGGGTATTCATAATGAGGTGATGACAATTGTGGTATGAGAGAACCGCTTCTCTAACTTACTTTCCCCCAATTTGATAAAACTGAAAGGAACAACATCGAAATAGCTAATCACGCATGCAGCAAGTAAATTATATTAATACCCAGCTTCACAAAGAAACTCTCTCATTGGCTCTGATTGTTTTGATAATATAGCGAGTAATATTTGAGCTAGTTCCAAAGTTTAACTGTATATGCTACTGCTATCTAGCATGGGCAAAAGAAATTCATTTCCCTTTTCACTGTCTATGGGTTGGGGTTTTACATAAACATTGGCTCGGCTAATTTAATAGTTTGTGATCAGCACAGATTCAAGAATAAATAGTGATAAGAGAGGAGAGAGAATTAGTCTACAAGGTCTCCTCAGGGTAAGGAGGTCCCTTCATAGTTCTAGTGTCTATGTGTGACCTTTATTGATGCCATCAACTTTCTCTCATTAAGCTTTTCACAAAACTGGCTTTGTCTTTAGAGCTAAAGTATAAAGCCAAAATAAAAATCTGAGATGGGATTAAGCTTGTTTCAGTTCCCTTTTTACAATATTGTCAACCAAGGAGAATCAAAATCCATTACACGTTACGGTCTCTGTTGCATTAGCATTGTCACTGCAAACCATGTGTAATAGATTTTTCAATGTCACCCCAAATTGAAGAAGTATACACTGTTAATTCATATCTCTCTTTCATAATGTGATATCATTGTTGTTGTTGAAATGCTCAATTTTCATGTTCTTGCTGATGACATCTTTAACTTCCCACAGGGAAGCAACTATTTTCATTCCTACAAATTGAAAAGCAGATATATTTTTTGGTGATCTACATCTTCTTTTGTAATTGTAGCTTTGAGCAATTGACAATGAGTAGAAAGAAGACCAAACACAAAAAAGTGACCGAGATGAGACCTAAAAGGCAAGATAATTACCCATACACTGTAAATAACTATTAAATACTCGGCAGTACATCTGGTAAATAGAAGTTCATTTTTTTTCTCCAGACTATAGCCCTTGGTTTATACCTCAAAACCCTTCAAGACATTTATATATATCATATTTCTAGCCTAGAGACTCCCCCATCCATTTGAAGATGATTACGAAAAAAAAAAAGTTGACACACTTCAACCCTTCACCCTGAGCAACAATACCACAGATGAAGATGACTGGTTTACACTAACTTCACTGCCTGTCTGATTCCTCTTGCCTCTCTGCAGGGATTCTTAGGAGCCATGCTTCCTGAAATCCACTTCATTAAAACATTTTGAGTGAAGGGAAATGTTGTAAGAACCTTTTCATCCATGGCTAAAAAAGAGAGATAAAAAGTTCTCCTTGGTTGACAATATTAAATTAGGGAACTGAAACTAGTTTAAACCCATCTCAGATTTCATGAGTATCGTTCGTATACGAGGTGCAGAATTGATTGCCTCCATCGGCTATCCCAAGTCATGCCAGAAAGCCATGGAGAGAACTTTCAAACCACGAGTGAATATTAATTTTGCTCAATTCGCCATTTGAGACAAAGTTAATTTCAAAAACAAAATAGGTTAAGTATGATATCCAATTAGGACTCACTATTCGAGGGTGCACAGGACTTTGTAATGCTTTAATTTGAAGAGATTTGAAGTATCAGCACAAAGAACGATGTTGGTTAATTTCTGGCTGATGGAAGGAGAACCATAAGAACGTGAGAAGCTATTATTGATTCAGAGGCGATTCTGTCCCAAAATCACACCAGGCTTGGACGTCAAATTGGCGTCGCCTTTTAGAAAACTTTCGATGAGTAAAAATGTAACTTGACTACAAAATGTGAGAGAATGTTGCAAACTTGAGAAACCTACTGATCAAGGAGTAAAGAGCAAAATGTGACGAGAGATGGAAACGATTGAAGGGGCTCTAATACTGGATTCATTCTGAGTATAATGTTACAGGCTCATTACATGTCAGTTTATGACTAAGAAACTTGTCATCAGAAAGTGATATCTTCCATAAATAACCAATGGAAGAGGTGAACTTTTTGAGGTGAACCAGTTTCAAATGAAATACATACATTAGTTGATTTGTGTTTTGTTTTACCTTTCTATTTGTTTAACTTGTTTACTTCAATCAGGATTTCTGTGGTGATGTCAAAATATAAAACATGCAGCCCTAAAGCTCAGGGAGGGACCTTGTGTTCAAAGTGATGTGATGGACAATGATGTGTCAAAGTGATGACACATTTAAATGCCACTGGTCCTAAATTTAATAACAGAAGGTGGCTTAATTCCGACGAAATTTCACTTTCTTTTCGACAACTCTCTTTCAATAACCCCTTGCCAACACTTGTTTTATCTCTGCAATTGCTACGGTAACCCTTCGTTCAGTATGACTCTACCATATAGAAGAATGTTACCACATAGAAGAATGGTACACACCACTGTCTAACTTTACAACTTCATATCTCAGCAAACCCTTTACAGATGCATAGCTTACTTCAAAGAATCAATTTGATTCCTTCTCGATTGACAACAAATATTGCTGCCATCTGCATTTTATGGTCACTTGGCTCAAATAAAACCTCAAGAGTATCCTATCTTTAGCAATCAACTTTCTTACATTTTAAGGGGTCTCAAGGAGGGGGAAGTCACATTAAATGGTAAAAGGAACATTAAAAGTTTGATACAGAAAAGGATCAGAGAGTTTAAAGTATTTCCTAGCATTCCTGTATCATCCTGTAAATTTTACCTCCTGTGGCCTTAACTTGTTGAAATACTCGCATCTACTTTGTACTTCATTTGAGACACTCACCATTTTTGTCCAACTCTTGTGCAGTCACAGGTAAAGCAGGATTGATGGTGGCTGCATTGCATGGCTATAACCAGAGCAGATCAAACATGGCTTATGGCAAACCAGAGAAACAAGAGGCCAGCAATTCAACCCTCAGATGATAAACGAATCAAGATTCTTAAAAGACAGGTTTCTGGGCCAGGGACTTGACAACATCTAAGATCGATGGCTGACATTCTTTTAAACCAGAACATCAGCACAGCAGGCAAGCTACCCAGAATGATGAATCGGTACACTAACATGATGACATTTAACTGTTTGGTCAGAAGACACTGGGGAAGGAGAAGGTACAAGGAATGGAGAAAAGGGAGACAAGGGAGGGGAAGGGGAGGTGAAGGGGAGAGGTGAAAGGAGAAGGGAAGGGTAATTAAGGGAAAGGGAGAGTAGGGGGATACAGAACTTCAGGAGTTGTATCGCAGTATAGAGTTCAGTTGCTCATTTCATATCACTCTCTTTCTACTTACATCACCTTAATAATCTGGTATGTTTTGGAGGAAAAATTTCACATGAAAAGCATTACATAATGACAACAAAAGGAAAAAAAATATCTGTTTGTGCATTTACAATGTGATACTTGCCTTTTTACACTTTAACACCTCAGATTTACTTTAAATGCAAATGGTAGTTTTTTATTCCTTCTTCTCCCCCCCCCCCCCCCCCCGCCATGACAATGTTGACAGGTCACAACCCTTCTTCCTTAAAAATTTTAACATTCTTAAGACAAGTGTGTGTTAAATTTGACTCTCATTAAATTCGATAGGGGAACTTTCGAAAAACATTGTTAACATACACTGCAGTCTGTGTCTCCAAAATTGCAAATTTGGAGATGATTGAGATGAATTTGAGTATAAATATGTACGTTCCCACCCTACCCATACAATCTCTGAAACATACTGTACATCTACTGTACAGTATCCCAACACTATTGGGTGTTCACCGAATATAAACCAGCATTCCAGATGAACAAACTAATGTATCAAAGCTAGGTAGATCTGCACAAATAACAGCTTATATCAATGGCCATCATCACAGTAAAATGTTACAAATGAAGTAAGTGCATGTCTTAGAACATAATAACCATGTACAGTATAGACTTACATTACAGGATACAATATAAAGGTATACCATAATATCAAGAGGGGCAATTCTTTCCTGAAGGTTTTTGAACAACACTGTTGCAGGTTTAAGATTTCTAAACTAATCTAGTTTGGTTGTTAACAAGTGACTCATTTACCAGAATACCTATCTCAGGACAACAGCTGAACTCTCATTAACTCTAATTACCTGATGCATAGAGTACAGCATACTGTATGTCAACCCTCTAGCACTATCTGACACACCTCTGACCTAAATCAGACTGACTAGGTCTCCCTTTTCATTCTGTCATCCCTCAGGTATCTAGAAGATTAGGCTTTGTCTGGATTTGTATAACTAGAATGCACAAATGCATTGTGGTTTTGATGATTTCATTATGAGCATTTTTTTATGAATCCAACACACTGGATAAGG
The DNA here is from genome assembly GCA_021234535.1 of Stichopus chloronotus. Taxonomy (NCBI): domain Eukaryota; kingdom Metazoa; phylum Echinodermata; class Holothuroidea; order Aspidochirotida; family Stichopodidae; genus Stichopus; species Stichopus chloronotus. The sequence continues at coordinate 14,644,194 of CM037841.1, read as the reverse complement.
TGAGGATGAGTGACAGGCTTGTTGTTTGTAATATAACAGTAAGTTATCATGTCTGTAACTGCAATGTTACAACCACTATAGACACAATGATATCAGGTGACCTTAGGTACTGACAGATAGATGCCATGACTAAACATACACATCAGCATACTAAGTATGTCTAAGCTTCTTGTTGTGAAGCCTATGTCTAATTGTGTATATGGTTCACACAAATTGACCCTTGTTGACCAAAATGGCCACCACCAAATAATTTTTGGGGTCAATATGGTATACCACTACATATCAAACATATCAGTACCAGCTTCCCTTATTGAGATATATCGTGTTTGCAAAGTTTTCACAATATGACCCCTGTTGACACTAAATGACCTTTGACCTCCACCAAAATGAAAAGATTCATGAGTTCAATGTGGTACAAATACAACCTACATACTGTATATTAGATCTGTCCAAGTTTCCCTTCTTGAGATGTTGTTTTTACTATTTGAACAATATTGATCCCAAATGACCTTTGACCTCCACCAAAACTAACTGGATTATTGTACTCAATGTGGTACACTTACCTACCCAAATTTGAGATTTTGCCCAAGTTTTCCTTCTTGAGGTATGTTTTCAAGATTGGCATGACAAACATACATACACAAACATACACACACATACACACACCCTTGATGAATACATAGGCAACCATTATCATCAAAACCAAAAATGGGTGATGTCTTGCTTTGTTTCAACTTAGGAACAAATTCCTCCCCTTTACCAAGCATAAGTATGAGATGAAAATAAAATGAAACCTTACGCACAACAATAGTGAAAGAAAAGTGAACATGAAGATTAAAGGACAATTGGAAAATGGAAACTGAGACAAGTCTTAATGTTTACAAACTGTGTTGCTGCATGCTGAGAAGGACATCTTCCTTTCAAGTGTTATAAAGTGAAACATAATCTAATTACAGATCAGTAAAACTGCACTTAAAATGCTCAAAGCTAGAATTAAGCAATCTTCCATTCTGCCTTAAACAACTGGTCAAATTGCAAAAACGTTTTCAAGTTTGAGGCCCCTGAGCTAAGAGACGGAGGATGAGAGAGCATTTAAAGCAGCTGTGATGTTAGATTTAAGTCCACTATGAAATGGCTTCAAAGAAATTACAACACTCAATTTACATTGTTTTATACCATATCACACTCCTTTAAGGCTGAAGATTAATTTAATCAAACATTTCTACAAACATTTCCCACAATATCTGCTACGCTGAAGAAAGAAAAACAACTATTGAACACTTGCTTGTTTTATGCAAGTTAAAAAATTTGTGAAACAACTGTCCAAGAGCAACAAAATAAAGAATGTAATTACCAAGTTATGAAACTGTAACTAATTGTAAGCAGGGTTGTTGATTTTTTTACTCTTGAAAAAGATCATGACTTAAATCAGTGATTTAAAGGGAAATGGGGCATTTAGAACACACCAACATGGCATACAAAGAAGATAGCTTTAATCATTATTAACTCATTCAGTCTCACCAGTAAACATCGGCAAGAGCTTCAGCTCCTCACAACATGCATGTGGTGAATAACGGAAGATGCATCATTGAATTTTGAAAAGTTTGGGTGAACAAATTATTGTTGAGCAACAAATGACTGAATTTCTATCTGTGAGAAACTTATTTCTTGAGAAGAAGGCTACTGTCCTTCCTTATTTTGAATAATCTGTCAATCTACCTTTACAAACACTAGTTTTAAATCTATGGTAGTTTTCTGTAAAACAAATGCCTTATTTCCCTTTAAATCAAAGAAATTGATTTAAATCATGACTTTTTTCAAAATAAAAATTAAGATTTTAATCGCAATTTTGAATCGACTTGATTTCAATCAAACAACCCTGACTGTAAATGTGCATATATATATATATTCATGAACATAGCGACATTGAGAATTATGTCCTTCTTGGACAGTTTGGTGAATCCACCAGATAATCATCGACTGCTGCAATCAATGAAAAAAGAACACTTAACTTTAATTCTAACTGACTTAACTATACGACTTCCTTCATTACTCAAACACACCACCAAACATATTTGCATCAACAAAACAAGAAGTGTCCAAAAATTCTGAATAAATAACTTACCATGAGATTGCTGCCAACTTTCTTTCTCTCAAAAAGTCTTGAAATGTCTCCAAAAATGCTTGTCATTTTTACTTCTCTTTTGTCTTATGATAATAAACTATACAACTCTCCTCTGCTAATTGAGGTGGTCTTTCAAAGTATTCATAAAAGTCACCTAACTTTGAAATCAAAGCCTGTTTTATAATTGCATTGTCCCACACGTGCCTATCAAACAGATGCTGACATCCACTGATCAGCCGACAGCTCGGTTTACCATTGGCTTAATACACAGAGGTTTATTTCCTTTCACCTGGCACGAGAAATTGACTTAATTTTGCCACAAATTTGCCCTTGCTGGAAGAGTTGCCACTTTCTCTCTGGTTTTGGATCACCGAGGATGATTGTCGAACCGATATCTGTTACAGAATGATTCCGTCACATTCAGATGAACAGTATTGTGATCAAACTTCTACTTGTTCACATAAATGAGTTTTGAATTGCAAGAGACAGACACCTAAGCCTTGCGAGAAACGATCCACGAGGTATTCTTGACAACCTAAGCAGACTACCTGTGACTGAAGGAAGGTGAGTTCAAAATATCCTAAGCCGAGGAAACTTTATTCTTGTTTACAACCACACATGAAGCTTTTAATTACTTTTCCATGCCCTGAGACCTTACAGAAAAAAAAGAAACCTGCTAGAGAGATAAAAAAGTGGGTTTTTATAATGCTAAAGGTATATCCAGCACTAGATTTCAACAAATAGATGTTGGTAAATTAACTTGCTGCTCTGCTGAAGTTTATAATTATTGCTATTTGTCCACTTGAGTCTCAAGGAAACAAAAGTTTAAAGCTCAGATCACGATGATCCTTCCTACAAATCTTGCCAATGTCTCATTCCTCCTGCCTGCAATGATGAAGATAAACCCAGCCAGCTTCCTCTCTGCTCTGAGCCAAATCAGGTTCTGGTGAGGCAGTCGTCATTCCCAGGCTATAATAAACTCGAGGGCGACGCTGAGTGAGTACGCCAATTATATTAATTCTCTGCAGACGTATTGATGGCGGGGAGAGAAAAGTTGTCAACCTTATTAACCAGATGAAATTCCAATGAAGGTTGGAGTGAATCATGGGATATCCCAAGAGCTAGGTAGGTCTCTAGTTTATAATGACGTGACCGGTAATTAGTGGGTTGCCATTGAAAGGGGTCAACAACAGACAAGAAATTATGCAGTACCATGAGGTGCTTTTAGGGCGCAGGTAATCATGCAGCGGCTTGAATATCAATCCGAATAATACCAACATTAAAAATCAATATCTGAGGGAACATTATGCTATGAACACGACAGAGACTTATGGAATATGGCCATTAAGATTCAAGGTCATTAATATTGACAGCAAATCATTTAATCATCCCAATTAAATATTGAAGATCAGGATCTAAGTGAAATTAAAATATAAACAATGACGTTAACTCCCACACAGTAATTTATAAATAATAACATAAAAGGAAAGCATCATCTAGTGCAGATTTATTTTGTTTTTACTGAAGGCTACGATTGTAATCTCTTCAGCAAGTACCAAAAATTTCTTATCTTTCGGTTCATCAGCTGATGCTGCTCCTGACAGTCAATTTAAAGTGGGAATCAGAGTTACCACCTGACCACTTTTCATCAATCTCTATGATCATGTGATTTAACAAGCACATCAAGTTTCCAGTTCAAGAAGACGAATTGATGAAAAATGTTCTCTTTTTCACCAGGGTGGATCTTGTTGAATTTGTGTCCCTTGTTTGTTCCCTCATGACACTTTTCACAAATCGACATTGCAATGACATCGAACTGTGTATCTCTACTGTTTGAAGCAAAATGTTTGTTACTCTTCTCAAGACGTGGTATGCACAAGCTTGTGATGAAGATCCTGCATGTACATAAAGATAATTTCTGTTCAATTTTAACAGAATATCTTGTACTAAACAAAGTGTCTGTCATACATTGTCAGGATGTTTGTACATTTTCATCACGTTTATGATACTCTAGAAAATTTTTGCAAACAATTCTGCTGGGTGTTTCTGGAGGGATATGTGACTTGCCCAATCCCATCCCAATGCTTAATCATCTCTGTAACTATATACTGTAACTCACTTAAAATGTTCACCAGCACTAACTCCTTGTATTCACTGGATTCAGAAGTTAACCTGTCAAGAAAAATTTACTCTTCAAAATAAAAATCATGCACAATGACTGACTGTAGGTAACCTAACAGACATACATTTGTCAGTGTTTCAGTGAGTTGTGTGGAAGTTCTCCTGAGTCAGAAGGTTACAATTCAGATGAAACACAAGGTGACCGAAGAATTGCTCTAAGATGCATGCAACTCTTTTGATTTATGGAGCTTTGTGCATGAGTAGGACAGATAAATTAAAACCTAAAACTGTAGCATTATACCCTTGTAAAGGGTTGCTTATAAAAGCAAGAAAAATGAAGACTTTAGAAAGTGTTGAAATCATGAAAAGAGTTCAGTCATAGACTTATGATTAAAAAGTTGATACGTCAGAACAAAATAAGATTCTTGTAACAATATGCAATTTATGACAATATAGCTGGTGCAGCAATCCTTAAAGCAGCTCTTGAAATGAATATTTCACACTTTAATAAATTTCACGGTAACATTAGTTATACAGCTAGACAGAAATAGATCTGAGGCTAGGCAGAAAACAGTCAGTCTCAACTACATTTCTTTTGACTTGTCAGAGATCAATGTAGTTGAGATTCAGAAACATTAACTTTGAATATTAGAGCATAGTTTTTATGTCCTTGCATCAAAACATTTTGATTATGTACGTCACAACCATTCTACTGTCAAATGCATCATAGGTACTAGAAAAAAAGATGCCCGTAACTGGAAAAGGATAAAAAGGTCTGCCTACTGCAGACATGAGAAACAATCTGACGATTGGGAATACTTCACAAATCCAACCAAAATTAGACCTTAGTCATCATGTGATACATCCTCTTTTTACGTAGTCTTATCAATCTCCACCAAATTAACGGTGTACATGATTGAGTCTCTGTGGTGGCAATGATGGGGTCCTAGTCATGCTAGCCAGGAGGACCTGTAGAGGAACATGCAAGTACTGTATGGAAAACTAGCTCAAATAGTTTGCATCCATGAACATACTGTACCTGAAAGTTAATAGCATGATCAAAGAAACTAACAAGAGCACCAACGGTGTAGAAGCTCAAATTTTATCGATAAATTTGTGATAATCTTAAAGGGTAATATCGCATAACATTGCTTGTAGTTAGCATCGCTGCTTAAGTTTTACATCCAATAATTATGAAAAACCGTCACTTTTTAAAATCTTTCTCCCTGGTTTGTTACCGGCTTTTTGTATATGAATAAGAGTGGAAATAGTGTCTGTTCACAAATTTTCCCCAATTACAGTACTCCCTCATTCATGGTCATTTGTGCATTACACATGAGGATCCTCTTAGTTTGAACATTACAGTAATCTGTTGCTAGTAACCTATATGTGAAGGAAATGAGACAGGTTTGGAAACTGTTACTGAACTTTACAAAAAAAAAAAACAAAAAAAAAACTCTCAGTGTCACTTTAATTCATGTATCTATAGATAAATCCATAGTACCTGAAGCAATGTACAGTTCTAACAATCTGACTCATTGCCTCATTACTCTATTATCATAGAGATAAAGAGATGTTGCATGACATTTTAAGGGGGCTCTTTAAGTTTTTTTCATGAGATTCAATCAATTTTTCCTATTCTGTCAAGTTTCCTTCATATGCTAATGACCTATAACCTTGGATTTCAAGTCCTTATGCACACTAAAAGAAGGGGTTGCCAAAGGAACATTAATTGCCACTTGCTTTCAACATTACACAAGGTTCCCCCTAGGAGGAGACACATTTTGAAGTTTTTCATTAGCCTGTAATGATCCCTCAATGACCTTTGATCTTGACTAATCCTGATATCAAAAATTAATCATATATGTCAGAGAATCATTGTGTCCAAGTTTCAGCAAAATTTGTCAAAGAATGAGCATTTGAGAACTATGAAACCAATTTTTTGGTTATTTGACCTTTTAAAGTCCATAAATGACCTTGGATTCAAATCCTTGCACACCCCAAAAGTAGTGTTACCTGCTGAAAATTGTGACCAACTTTCAAACCATATAGGTTTTCCTAGGCACTTGTGCTTCATGTATTGGCCTATAGTGACTCCAAATGACGTTTGACCTTAAATTCCTGAGGCCTTTATCTTGATTATATCCATGGCTTATATTGTCCATGTTTTAGAACGATTTGTTGAAAAATGAGGTTTTGAGAGCTGTTAAACAATTTTGGACAAACAAGACATACAGACAGACAGGTAGGCAGATAGACAGACAGACAGACAGACAGATAGATAGACGATGGATGGACAAACAGATGAACAGACACACAGATGGATAGGTAGGTCAGTAGGTAGGTCAAGGTCGGTAAGTATGTAGGTAGGTAAAGTGACAATGGAAAATCACAATAACTCAAATAGCTATCAGCTGGTTTGAGTTACTAATGGAGGTTTCACAGGTACCTTGCTCGGGTGAACAACAACACTCCTTTAAGTCAGTGTCAGATGTTATCTGTCATGTATAAGATATAATGCTAATGCAATGAAACTATGAAGAAATATGTATCAGGTTTGATTTCAAACAAAATATTATTTCATCACATACTCTGATGGCTCCAACTAAGGTATGAAGTGTGCTACTGTCCAATGCTACTATTTCTCACATTTTCTATCAGATACATCACACAGCTACAAGTTAGTAATTACAAGTTTCCAGTTTTAGGAACAGCTGAAAACCCTACACTATTAAAAATCAGATTCCTGGTAAACAACCTTTTGTTCAAAATTTTACTCACTGTGTCCACCTTTACAACATTATTTATGACAAGCAGCTGGGTAGGAATGTTAACATAGGAAAATTTTCATATGACAGATTGTACACTAACTCCTCATGCTGTGAAAGTACTACACAGATATATAGTAATTACAGATATAAATCTACAGACAACTGCAGACAAGAACGTAATGCATATTAGGAATGCCCAGAGGGATTACAGAAAACTTCACTAGAATTTAATTGCTTTCAGAGTGTTTAATGCTTTTGAAAATGTGGACAAATTAAACTGGATTTAAGCATGTGGTGCACACTAATAGCACATGCTTGTAAATGTACCATTTCATTAAATGGTCTGATAATTGAATCACTTTAAATCGTCAGCAGCTGGTGTTCAAGGTATTTGGATCCTCCTTGCATGCTCGGTGTAGATTTAGACTAAAACAATCTTGAGCAGGCCATGTAAAAGACTAAAATAACTAATGAGGGTGTAATTAGAAAAGAACAGTCACAAAAATGATCCATATCAATCTAAATTGAAAAATAATAGCTAACAATATTTCTCAATTAGTGCTCAACTTTCCCATATAACGTCTACATCTGCAGTTGTTGAAAATCTGCAAACATAACCACAAACACCAAAGAATTAATTCACTGCCATCCTGGGGAGGGTTTCAGCAAGGGAAACATTTTGCCTTAGCCAATGGACTTGGATGCAAAGTAGGATTATCATTACAAGAAATATACTATGACGTTTTCCGTTTTTCCTTACTTATATTGCATAACACAACAGAAATGATATTTTCTAGAAGGGGACGTGTGCTCCCAAGAGCCCCTCCCCCCCCCCTCCATCCTAACAGAGCCGCTCAAGAGTACTCTGTGCTTGGAGCAATAAACAGAATGTACTAGAGACTAGTACATGCAGGGATTTGTTATCCTGGTACATGCCTATGAAAATCTTTTGACTTATTTATCACCCCATTGAGAGGACTTTAATTCATGCATGAGTGACTCCTATCTTTACCCATTACCTAGATGAAAAAGTTGTTGAAGGAATAAACTCTGACCCTGTGATGAATATGCATTGTACATGCAGTACAGTATCAAGGCACTTACATGCTGACCAAGGTAAAAATGGGATGTAAACAATGCAGTACAGAATCACTTATTGGTTCTTCAAACTTATGGTAATTTTTGCAATGACTAAGTAAGATTCTTTCATGATTCAAAAGAGAATTTCATAGGATTTTCTATTCCATTGGGACTAAACTTACATCCCTGAAAGGGCAGAGGAAGCTTGGACACTGATGCAAACTGATCCTGCTTTTAACACAAGGAGAATTTAACATAGTTAGTATTTCTAGCCAGGTTCATGTTTACAGTTCTAAGGTAAATGAATTCCAATTCAAACACAAAGTGAAGATTATTTTGCTTTCTACATGGCATGGGATCAAAGAAATCGTTTCAAACACAAGAAGCACGCTATGACTGTTCGAAGAGTAGAGAATCGCTACTTTCTGTATTTTCGACAGGCATATTTCAAAGTAAGGTTTCATCATGAGCTGTGTTAATTGTATGTAATGTAATTAATGTGACCATTATGATGTCAGAAAAACAGGCCAGACTATACTTAAGTCTGCTATATATCATTCTGGTGTAAATCAAACTGCAAACAGTCACCAATTTGACGAGAATGGAATAATTTTCAACAATGACTATGAATTAATTACCAACAACGACCTCAAAACATTGTGACTATGAAATAGCTGCACTAGACAACAGTCTCTGACAATATAATTAACTGAAGAGGAGCATGATCTTACTGTCTCAGATATCAACCTCTTTTGGATTGAAATCACTGACTGCAGAACAAAAAATAAAAACACAATTATGAAGAAATGTTATAGAAAATTACAAGAAAGCTCTCAATTATTCACAGTGAGTAATCCTAAAATCCCCGGTGAAAACATGTGATGTGTAACTAATGGAAATGCGATTATGTTTGATCATTTACGATAGCATTAATGAGCAGAGGATAGTCAATTTATTAATTAAATACATGAGCTTCTCTCTGACCAAACATTAGCAGATTGCTGGAGGCTCTACTTAGATTTACTTCCTGTGGCTGCGCATCCTGTTTCATGACTTTTCATTTCTCCAAGAGTATACGTTAATGATATATAAAAATTGTCAAAACAATTTTATGAGACTGACAATGTTATTCCATTATCATGTTTTTGCAGTAACTTAACAATTTTCCTTACTGCCTTTTGAAATTCAATCTTAAAACCTAACTTGCATTGAGTCAACAGTCTACCTAATAATGTGCACTGATGAGGGAGTCTCATTTGGGTTTTATTTTATATCACGTTTTGATCTTGCTTCATCATATTTTACAATGCACCTTCCTTCAAAACATGCTCAGCTGTGTTAATTACTGCACACCTGTTTCTCTTACACACATGTTTTTTCGTCTGGTCTGGTGACAGCTCTGTAAATTATCTCAGTGTAGACATGATCTTCATTTTCCAGGAAGTACAATATATTGCTGTTGGTTTGCTGACAACAATATGTGAATGAATTACTTGTTTGATTTGCAACTTTAAATTGAAGTACGATAAAAGGATCCCGTAAACCCCTTATCTGAACTTTTGCTAGCACAAAGCCCTACTGGCATAATGATTGCTTCACATGCTTACAATTTCAAACATCGTGTGACAGGGAAAAAATCCATTTTGGATTCTGCTGAATCAACCTGGAAAAGATGTTGCACTTAGCTACAATGACCATCAAAATACATCAGTCATTGACCACAAATTTGGTTGACAATTGCATCACGAATGAGCATAAGTCAAATATGAAACTTTGCAATGTCAAGAAAGGACTCCCATGATATGGCTTTCATTGTCCAGATAATTGAGAATTTTACATACCCTAAGGGTTTAATTTGTGAAGCATATGTTGTCTTCTTTAAAAATATTGATGTTACTTGGCCAATGTGAATCCAAGTAATTCAATGTAACTAAGAGACAATAAAAGGGTTACTAAACAAATGCTTACATCGTGGTTCCTTCCACATCATCTATTTTGCATTCACATTAAATTTTGAAAAGGCATACCTCAAAAATGGTAACAAATATAAACACAATTATGACCGATTATCATTCAGGGTTTCACTCTGCAACTTCTGAATAAAGCCAGCTCTTTTCTAAATACATGAGTTAAATCAAAGACCAAGCGACAGTTGCTTGGTCTTTATAATTTTACACAGCACTATATGGCATTGCCAGTTTCTGTTGCCTATCAGCTGTTCTTTGCAGTTTTTTTTTGGTCTTAAGTTTTTACTTTATTTACATTCACAAATGTATTTTGTCTGAGTGATGGGAGAGGGGAGGAGAGGGGGTAAGGTGAGTAGTGTTCTATGGCACTCAAATTTGATGCCTTTCGGCATCACAGAGCAACTGTCATGGTTTCTTTAACTTATCATTCTATTCCATACTTGGTAATTGGCATAAACAACAAATAAAATGAAACAAATATAACCCAAGATGCTTACAAAGTTGCAAAGAAAGAGACAAACTAATTAACACTTAACTCCTGAACTTTTGCCCTACATTCATAAGAGAAAAAAAGGAATCTCACTGCTATCATAAGGCTCATTAAGTATCACTAATCCTAATACTTAACCACTAGTTCATTCACCTTTTGCAGATTTTGCAACGCTTACTTTCTGTCGTCAAGTGCATGACTCATACATCAACCTTACACTCTGAACTCTGTGATCTCCGAGTCGCTCTAATTAATTCAGTGAACTGTTTTCCCTGATGCAATTCATCAGACATTTTGACAACATAATTGTGGTTGCATATTTTATATTAATTGATCACCGCCCCCCCCCCCTTCCCATATTGACAAGGAAAACTTGTCATAAATGCGCTGAACAAAAAGTTTGAGGAGGAACTCCTTTGTTTAAGATATCCATTCTGGTCATCTTAACCACATCTGCATATTTAAGATCTGCCGCCAGGTGAACTTTTATGGGAAGTGCAACAATTACAGATGTGATTTTAGTTTACAACTTCCTTGGCAGCAAGATAGAGGAAGGTGACAAAAAAATTGGAGCGAAAATAGTTCAGTGGTTCTTGGAGCATTTCATAGGGATGCTGAAACTGCTTGATACAATTATTGTAGTGCAATGACTTGGAGGGTCATGGAAATAAAAAAAGCAAAAGCTCCAGATACAGCACAACTCATACACACAAATTCAACAGTTATGCAACATGCAGGACAACCCTTTCCAGACAGACAGAGTTTTCCTTGATCTTCAAAACAATTTATGATTCTCTCCAATTTAATTTCCTTTCAAAGTTTTCTTTCTAAGTTGGCCTAAACTGCAATGACATTATCTCTGATCTTGATAATCTTTTATTACCATCAAGGATACAAGTGCTCATTTTCTGTCACAGAGATCCATCTTTGTAGCGGTGGCCAATTTCGACCATCACAACCAATAATTGATGATTGATTTCCATGAGAAGTCCTTTTCAGAAAATCATCCTCACCATTCATCTTTATCACTCTCTGTTTCAGCTTCTCCATCCTCCCATCCATCTTATAAAACATGCTACCCTTTTTTTTCAACTTGAAGAATTCCTGTCCAAAAGCTCTTGAAGAAACCTACACTCACAATAGTAAGTCGATCAATGTGAAGACTTTTATGGTTTCAAATTGTATTTCTAGAACATTTTCAGTTTCCAAAGATGATTGTCAATGACAGCCATCTCTAAATACCAAAGAATGACATCTTTTTTCTTTTTTTTTAATCCGTTAAATGTTACAGTGTTTGGGGAGGTCCATGACTTTAGCAGCAGATCTGGACATTACATGCAAAAGGTAAACTAGACAGTGTATTATCTATAACAAAACAATAGATGTACATGTTGGTGCAGGTGTGGTGATGGTAGTACCATAAGAAAGATGACAATAGCAATGCTAAAAATGATTGATTGAGACTCTCATCTAGGATACAATTGGTTAAGAAAGAGAATAATTTGGTCATTTGCAAAAGACTGTATCCACACAGAGACAAAAAAAGAGAGTCTTTCATCGAGTTGAGTGCAGACAAGGTATAGTGGAACAGCCTTCATGGGAATAGGTGACAAAGGAAAGTTGATGAAACTAACTGTGGGGTCTTGAAAGCCAGTTGTGATGTTCTTTGCATTTGACGCCATTTATTTGTTGCAGTTCACTTTGCAGATCAAAATCGATCACACACAAATGTATCTGGCATTCAAAGTTCAAGTACATCATGAATGACACGAGGGACTATCTGAGAAAAATTACTACAGCTGTTTGGTGACGCATGATTGAGGAATATAAAGGAGACTTATTGTGAACAACAACAACACAATCAACCAATAAGGATGTGGACACACAATTCTTGCCTTCTTTACAGAGCTTTGTAATTGACCAATCTTAGTAGGCATTCAAGCAGCTTCACCAATTCTTGCATAGGTCCAATCATCTGTAAATTTCATTACATTTGAATCAAACAATGATTAATTACCTTAGCCAGGACAGTCAAAGAAATTTAAGAGTTTGTCATCAAGGGGATAGCTTGTAACTTAAAATCCTTTACGTCCTCCAACCTTGACCTTAAGACTTCAGAAAAATGGGAAAGTCTTTGCATGATGAAGGATGTATATGATTCTGCCTGTTAATCCTAACTGAGATCTCGTGAGATGAAGAAAACAATTGAGATGGAAGTTGACCATCAACGATATTAAAGACGAGGATATATAAGGAGCATCCTTGAACGTGCCCCATCATGGTGACTGATAGACTAATCTTAAACAGCTAATTAAGTTTTAAACATCAGCCAGAGGCAAACCCACATGAAAGTCCACGATAATCTCAGAACTAATTACTAAACTTGATATGCACTTATTACCACAATGATTCTGCTACTTCCTTTCCCAAAAATGACCTTGTTTAAAAAGATTTTCAAAGTTGAAAGACCAGGTGAAATTGATTTTTCCATCTCATATTGATATGTGCAAAATATATTATTACAGACCAACAGAACACAATAGCACATGACAAATATTAAAAAATATAAATTCAAATAAGAATTGTGCTGCTGCATAAATGATTTAAAGGACTGCTTTTTATGAGGTATACAGTGGCTGGATAGATAACTAACTACAGAATGCAAGAAAAAAAGTAGGATTCCCACAGTATGACCTAACAAATTTGTTTCTTTGTTCAACTAATTCTGTTAATTATAGAGGCAAGCAGGGATTAAAAAGCAATAATGGAAAAATTACATAAAAACTTATTACTCAGCATTGTAAATATATAACAGATGGGAACAGTATAGAATGGAATTAATGCGATAAATCAGTTGCTGTATGATTTTCACTGGTGTCACAGAATTTTGCAAAGATTTAGGATAAAATGCTTCTGTCTAACATGCATTAGGGAATCCCCTCATTCAATGAGAACTTGACTCTGGCAGTTGTAACAGGTAGATTTTATTTACATCAAAATATATACACAGGCTATATTTGAGAATATGAACATCTTGAAGATTTTCATGGACTTTTCACTCTCTAAACAAATGCCCTACATATATCACCACAAACTCTCAGACCAAAGATAAACAAACATGTTAGAAAGTGGGTGAATCACACAAGTATGTTTACAGTTACATCGATTCCACTGTAAGAAAAGCTACAAAGTTCCCTTGAAAACAAAAACGACACTGCACGTGCTGATCACGCAGGATCGTACCGCTGTCATAAATTGTTGGACCATGTCTGCATGATATTATTAATGAGCAGAATCTCCACCTTGGTGTAATTTCTAGACATTCACATTAACATTGGCAATCTGCCAATGATGAAAACATATCCCATGGAATTAAAGTTAAAAAGACAAAGGGAGTATGTTCCTCTTCCACCACATGTCAAAGTCACAAAAACCAGAGGCATATGACATGCTAAAGGATTTTATGGCAGACTACATTATACTATGGGTTCTTTGGGGGTTATGAGACAGTTTCTCTGGACTTGGAGCTGCAAACATCTTGATCATTGTGACCAAATCATGACATTACGCTCAACTAAAATTGGACTAATTGACGTAAAAGACATAACTATCATTCAATCAACAATTGCCTACAATTTATGAGATAAATGTTAAAAATGTAACTCACTAAATCATATCTTAAACTTTGAATTTGTGACACCATTCAGATATAATTTTCCCTGGAAACTGTCAGTCATACAGTATGTCTTGTTCTTGATGAAATGCAGAGGCATTAGTATAATTTACCAGTCATACTTGAGGTTATGGTAACCTTAACTGCACACAATAATGAAAGTGTCAAACTACATCTTAAAACACAGTTGCAACAATTACTTAAAGCATACATTGTTTTATTGAATGCTTTTTAAACTTGGTTCTTAATTTAAAGAAAAAAGTATAAACTTTTCTTTTTAAACTAATTTAGGCAACATCTCAAATAGTTTTCTATGAAACAATTTCTAAATCAGGGTATAAATGGCAACGAATATAGTGACTGAATGTTATGCACAATTAACACACTAACCATGCCAGTTGATCTGCCTAGCAATTCTCAACTAGTTCACAAATCCACAAACCACTCTGATATTTGGTTTCTGTTAGAATTGGAAAATATGTAGAAGTCTTAAGTCTCAGCCAAAAAAATTAACACTCAATCAGTTGAGTGGTCTACCACTAGCCCAGATCTGGTAGAGGTTTTCTCGGGGGGGGGGGGGGGGGGAGGTTATTACTACTAGTCATATCCTGCATTGGTTGTGTGGAGACAGGCAATAAGGTACAGGTAATAATAATGTATATTTTTTCCTCCCACACTATCCACTAATTCTCCCTACTCTTCACCTAGGCATTTTTTTCTTCCAATAATATAATTCAGAGGTAATGTCTTTGAAAAAGTTCTTGAAATGACCAATTTGTTTTGTGTTTTGTTGAAGCACATCACAGTCAGAAAAGCAGTCATTTTTGACAGCAAACTATTCAGAAACGGAAAAGCCAATCTAGAAGATTTTCAATTACCAGACCTGATAACAAAGTACAGATGAAACTCTGCTGCCAAAAATCAAAATGAAGAAATCAACCAAAAGTAATGTTCATGTTCATTCATCTAAAGTGCTGCAAGGTTCATGGACTGAGCAGCACACATTGCAAACATTGCTGTTTTTAATGTCAATATATTTCACGTCCTAACACATTCACACCCTATAACATAAATGCAAATCCCTGAGATGCATAATTAACTCTGAAAGATTAGAACTAACCCCATTTATCAGTCAAAGGGTTTGATTTATTAGCAAAGTGGCTGCTCAATCCACAGGGGGAGAAGATGTGGCAGTCTCAAAAATAAAGCATCAGCCGGGTTTTCAATAAACTTATAAAAGATTGGAGAGACCCAGTGCCTGAAGTCAACCTGGATACTACCAACTGCTAAGCTATGCTTTTAGATCAATACAAAGGTCCATAAACTTTGCCATCCATTTTCGATTTAGGATTTATCCAAAGTAGGACATTATCTGAGGTACTCCACTGTTGATATCAGTGACACCACAGCAGCGATAGTTTACGTGTCTGCTCATTCTGGGTCTTTTACCTCATCCTTCCTCACCTAGGATTTATTTGGCATTTATGGGTGCACAGCTCATTGAGTCATACTTACGTACATGAAAGACTTAAATTAATGCAATCAGCTATGACGCTTAACTTCTAACTGAAGAACATTCAACATATCAAAAGGTGAAAAAACATCTGAAATGGAATAAAAGAATGACTTTCAATATACATGAGACAATGCAAAAAGCACTAAATTCCAGGTTTAAATGGACTTTTTGAAAGAAATATTAGTTGTGATGATTCTTAATTTATCTTAGATTGTTAAATAAAACAGTGGTTTATTACCATACACACTGATTCTACTGTCACAGTACAAAAGCAACTACTCGATCATAAGGCAACAGCAGGATTCGAACCCTGGCAGACCTCAAGCACCAGAGCATATGCCTGTACCATTCGAACACAGCCCTGTTTCAGATGTCGGTACATCGTTTTTAATGATCTTATGCATAGTCTGTCACAATGACTTTAATTGTATAAGACTAATTAAGAAGGACCCATGGCTCTTATTAAGACAGCAATTTGTTTACATTAATTATCCCAAATTTAGACCATTGCTAAACTGAATTAATGTAATTTCCGTTACATTCAAGGATATTTCTTTGTGTAAATCTTATGAAAATATCCTTTTACCATATTTTGGCACCCCAGAAGATGCTATATCAATCTGCCGATTAACAAATACTGAATA
Source organism: Stichopus chloronotus (assembly GCA_021234535.1). Taxonomy (NCBI): domain Eukaryota; kingdom Metazoa; phylum Echinodermata; class Holothuroidea; order Aspidochirotida; family Stichopodidae; genus Stichopus; species Stichopus chloronotus. The sequence goes on along the minus strand of CM037841.1, from coordinate 14,627,807 downwards.
GCCTCATATTATTAAGTCTTATTTTTCAAATACCCAGGTTAGTAATGTATTTCATGTTTGCCCATAATGTTGAATTTTATCTATCTATACACCCTTTGCACACTTCAATCTATATCACTGTTTGTTCGGACCAATTATGAGTCTTTATTATTAAGTCTATTTTTTCCAAAATCTTTCAGGCAGCACAACTGGCAGTAAACAAGGTGACATTATTGGAAGAGGGCCACATGGGAGGGGGGTGTTGTTAAAATGGTTGTCAACACTTTAAGCAGCATAAATGGGAGTGCAGTCACTGAGATGAGACATGTACATGAGGAACAAACTAAATATGAGATTCAGTGAGTTGACAGAATAAATTAACTCTAATCCTACAAATTAAAGGTAGAAAAGCAGAAAGAGACAATAATTGCACACAATGAATCACTTTCCTCCCATTGCTATGAAACTGTGATCCAAACCTGATTAGCAGCAATGAACACTTGACGTAAGCTATTCCCGGTGTTTCAGTAGCGTATAATTATGAATTAAAAGCCGTAAGATGGAAATTTTACTAAAATCAGGACAATTAAATGACTTGCATCACAACTCCTTACTTTCCACATTTCAGCATCAACATTGCTTCCCCGGAAAATTAAAAGTTGGGCAAATTTAACTTCAGGAGGATTTTAAGTTCCTATTATAGGATGAGAAATCCTGACTAGATAGATGAAATGACTCAAGCAAATATTTACCCAAGCAATATGACAGTTCAGGCTGATGATGACCTAGATGCCAAAACCTAGGAAGAGCTAAGAAAGCAGACAAACTCTTTAGGGTAAAGACAATAATATGAGAAGTAGATCTATTAGATCATATTGTTCCAAGGATAAAAATTCAAGCTTCTTCAGAAATGGTAGAATCATAAAGGGGAACCCTGACGAGATTAATATGAAGGTATTAAGTCTGTTCGTGTGACTGAGTAAAACAAAGAGGACTTATAATAACCAACACACAACCGTCGAAAAGGAAAAAACAATGAAATGTTCAGGCTCATAATGAACTTACAGTAGTAAAAAGAAGTGTGGAATTCCTGGATGGAATTTTTGTGGTCAATGACTCAGTGCATATATGAAATTAATAAATATTAAATTAAAACCAGCATGGAAGAGACTACTGAGTACAATCTGGCTGAGACCACAGAGCTCCTGCAAATATCTTACCAGCTCAGCCAATTGCACTTGACAGATACGTTGATATTGAATAACACCACTGTACATTATTTCTTTATAGAAACATTACAAAGTATGAACTTAATCGAGAGCATGGTTAGCACTAAACAGGCTTAAACAAAGAAGCAAGTAAACACAGTGGCTTATGAAGAGAGTGAGCAACAAGGAAAACTGCAGGGGAGAAGAGGGAGTAGGGGAGAAGAGCTCAAGGGTTACGATTAGGAAGAGGTCTATTAACCATGGAGTTCTCTTTTCATACTCCATCCATGAGGTGCAATGCACAAAGCATGACTATTTGCTTCTTCATTCCTCATAAGCAGGTCTCTCTTTTACACCATGTTGCTTATTTTTCTTTCTTGGAAGGGAAGAACTCATCAGAGGTTTTGACTGAACTTAGTACGGCATGCAAATGAGAATACTTTCAGTGGCCCTGAGGTACATCTTAAAAGTTAAAGTTTTAGGTCCCACTCCATCACAGATCTCAACCTAACATATCATCGTAATTTGGTTCTGAAATCGCTCAGGACAGCAAATGTACAGTACTCAACAGTTATTATCAGTTACAACATTCCCCTACTGTAACATGTTGAGCACTACCCCGTAGACACCATCACATGGATGTTATGCCTTATTGTATTCACATGCACAGTACATATTGATATGGAGGCATCACATTGCAATGATGAATGTCGATATACATGAATCATAGACATGACATACTGGTATAGAAATCATTAGTGATCATCATATGGATACAATACATGGAAATAATGTTACATAGATATAGGTTATCATCCTGCAGACATAAGTACATGGACAACATCACCATGGGTGGACAACACTACATGAATGTCACAATATGGATATAACATGGACATCATGGAAATACATTCTAGTGAAGAGCTGCCACAAGGACAGTAGGATTGATTGGGAACTATTTAATACTGTTTTAATGTTTGCTGTACATGGACATTTGTGACTCATAACATTGAAGCACTGACCACAAAAAAGTAGCACGATAGCCACGACATGCAGCATACATCCATCACAAGTCTTTGAAATCTGCAGTCAGTAAAGAGAAATCAACCTGGTGGGGGGCCTCTGGTTTGCTTTGCTTGATGAAGTGCAAACTGTCTCCAACAAACTGATCCAAAGAAGTTTGAGCACCTGGTCTGACATGACTCATCCCTGAGGCGACAGACCATTTGGTCATGTTCATCCATCAAAACAAACAGAGGTAATTTTGGAGCATCTTCAGCCCTCTTGTTCTCAGTTTGCCAATAAAACTTTCAAGTCTAATGAAAGATGGGGGAGAGCAGGTACTTGCTCACTGTTTTCTCCAAACATTTCAAATGCAGTACTCAGAACAACCTACATCCGCTCCAAACAACCTGCCTTAAAAACAATGCAAATACTACGCTTTAAGTTTCCATTAATCAAACATGACCACTTCAAACGGATTAACGTTTGTGTTTCCTTCAAACGAGTGCAGTATCTTACCTCGTCTCCCCCGCTGTCTGTTGATAGCTTTGGTCTTCAGTTCAAATTAAGGAGGGGATGTGATTCAATGTTTATTGAGCTTATCGATCAGATTTTACTAAAACATGTTTCTGATAATAGATAAAGAAGGAAATCTTGCTCCTGTTCACCTTCTCATAGGGAAAACATTTAACATGTACCTCAACAGCATTTTTCCAGAAAAAAAACCTGGCTGTCATACTTATGAATCATGAGACAAAACAAAGTCAAGGATGTGAAACTGAGCAGAAGGGCCCAGCAAAGGGTGTGATGGTATCAGATTGTACTTTTAAGGGAGTGTATTGTACTTTCCTATGGTGGCAGTCTACTCGTAAAGAATTTGGAGACAGTGGTACAATATGCCAAAACAGACAGGGAGTCAGAGATAAATAATCTCCAACTTGTTATCAAATTGTTTCATTGTTTGTTCAATTATTTCTTGCACTGTGTCTCATCACCAATGTCATGCACATACAGTATCACATGACAATAGTGCAAGGCAGACTCATAAGTTGTAACAGCACCTACTTACAAACTTGAACAAGAACCCAAGGGCACTATATGGTTCCTTGCATGCAAATTGCTTCAACTGTAAACCCAGCCTCAGATAAGGAGGTCTGAACTTGCAGGGCAGTAGTAAAGTGAAGGTAACTCAGCAGCCTTCCTATCATATATATCAAAGTTTGCTAATACAACAGTTTTTTTTCTGGCGGGGGGTGGAGGAGAAGGGGACAAAGAACCAAAACTGATGTAAAAGGGAGGAAAAAGCTGCTGAAAGTAGCTAAAATGCACATATATGGCTCAGTACACACAATGGATTATTCTTAGCACAGTATGTACAATAGGATGATTCCAGAAGCATGCACCCAAGATCTTGAATATGTTAGCTAATTCCATCTGGTTGTTCCAGTGACAACTGATATATTGTGTACAAGGACCTTTGCACCACCAATTTGTCCTACCAAAAAACTCAATACAAAAAAAAGACTATGATTATAATGTACACCACTATGAGCACACTCGCATTGTCCTGCAAATAAATTTTAACTTTCCTGATATGGTTTCAAGAGTATCTAAACTCCTACTTAATATTTAAATCTGAATTTGGTAACAGTACTAACTGGAATTGGTCACCACTGTGACACAATTTGGTTTCCTTTACAAATTTTAGACGTTGGACTCCAGAAATATCACTCTTAACTGTTCATGGGAGTTGCAATTGAGAAGGAGATACAACAGAAGCTCCTTCCTTTGAAGTAGCTGAATTTTCTCTTCTGTACAGTTTGACTGGTATGTTGAACACATTGGTATCCTTCAGGTCTCATACCACCATTACTATACTGCTCATCCTACCAAATGAGTTCACCTTCAAGTAAGTATCTAAAATGATCCTACAGTAACCTATTTTTTGTCATATTTCAGTCACTATCACAAATTTTCCTGCTTGGATGTTGATGGGCACCAATTATAGGTGAGTCAAAATTAGGATGATTAAAAGAGATTCAGATTGTCCAGAAAATCAAAGGTGTCAGAGTGAAAGTTTGGTCAAAGAGCCTTGCCAAGGGGGTGGGATCACCACTCTAATCTTTCAAGCCCTTCCAGCTCAAAATCTGAATGGTCGACAAATCGATAAAAGGAAATTTGTTAATTCCAGGATAGGCCAGGCCATTACCAATGTAATAGGTAGGAAACCTCCTTCATGGCACACCTTGCATGCATGAGGGGCACTCAAAGGTCACTGTTAAATAGTGTGCAAATTGATGGGAGAGATAAATAGGTGGGGGATTAGCTATATATTCCTTTCTCTCTGTTACATGAGAGAAACTACTTTATTGCCCTCATTTCATATCATTCTTTTACAGTATTTATAATGTTTAGTAGAGTCATACCAAAAGCTGTACAATATAAGTCACTGTAATTTGTATAAAACCCTTGGTGATGTTTCACTTTGACCTAAAGTAATTATGCTTTTCTATGAACACTAAAGACATTAATTCCATCAAAACTAACTTTTAATTCATAAAATGCATATTAAAATATTTTAATACCCAACAGACCCAAGTTTTGAATGACTTAAGAAAAGCAATGTAGGATTGCAGCAATTGACATTAACCTTGAAAAGTCTTACACTACATAGTGGCCTATACAAAAATATGCATGTAAATGTACTCAAATGAGCATGCAGGTTTTGATATTCAATCTGACACTTAAAATTAAGGTCAAAGAACAAAAACAACAAGTAAAAAATTGAAAGATGCAGCACAAACAAGAAGATATATGCAACTGTGGAATGAATTATTGGAGAAAGCAAAACATGCAAAGTGCTAATGAAGCAAAAAAAGAAGACTTTTTCTTGAAAGTATGACAAACCTTACCTTAGCATAGTCTAGTGGGAGATCATCTTCTGGGCATTTAAAGATTCCAACACTGTATGAAAGAAAAGGCAACAAGTCATTCAAAGACACATAAAAACAAATTACTGTGCAGAGAATTGTAAACAAATGATTCCCCACAACTCCCTGCTGTGGGTATTCACGAGTCACTGGGAGAAGTGAGAGCAAATGTGGAAAAAATTAATACTACTAGAAAATGATTGAAAATAGGAACAAAACACAAGAATACTCAGGGTTTGAGGTTCGGGATGCCTTTGCAAGAAGCAAAACACAGGAGGACAGAAATACAGGTTGTGAGTGACTTAATCCAAAGGCACATGAGGAGGACTAGACCTGAGAGGGCACAGTGCTAGAATTGATTTTGAGGACATTTAGAAAAAGGCTACATATATGCATTAGTGTATGCATTGGTAGTAACAAGGGGTAAGTACAACATGTGACTAATGAGATTCAAGGTCTTTTAATGTTTTCTGCTTTGGGCTGAACTACTGTATACTTCAAACAAAATACAAAACCAAAGCTGTCAAACCTATATTGAAATCAAGTTTTCAATTGGATGCATTTCAAAGTAAACACTTTTAATGAGCCAATATACTGTACTGCATTGTTGAATATCACTTGTAACATAAAACTCTGAAAAAAATACCAATCTCTCATCAAATTTTATTATACATGCACATAACACATGTGGTTCATTTATAGGTAATAGCCTCAAATCATGTTATAATATGGCAGTTGTGACAGACACAAAAACTGCTATGAAATAAAAAGTAAACCAATAAAAATTTAATTCACTGACTCAAGGCTCAACACACAGTGTATGGTGTCCTGTTAACACTGAAAATGCTAATTGAAATCACATAGTAGATTGGTCTAATTATAACAGTGGTTCTCAACTTTTGTTCATCCCATTCCCTCTTTCCAATCAGCCATCCAAGGCATCTCCTTCCTAAAACATATTCTAAGTTACACTTCAGGTCTGGACCACTGAGTGCTTGCACCACTTTCATGATTAATTTATGCTCTTCTGATTCGGGAGAAATCTTACAGAACTACAATAATTCAATAAGAAAGAATACTGGACAGGACTGATGATCCCCTTGAGATACCAGACTTACAACAGGGCAGTAATTACCCCATCCCCCTCTGGTTAAGAACCACTGGCCTATACTTGTAGTTCTTGGCTATAAATAAATAGTACAATAAACTTATTTAAAACTGATCAATCAAACATTCGTTATGCACCTAAGGCACAATCACCTGACATAAAGATAACATATCCACATTTTAGAGAGTACAACTTAAGTTCAATTAAAAAATACCTGCAACCCAGACAAGAAAACATGATCACCAGCCTGTACAACTGTAACTGTTCAATATAGTTCTTAACTACTGTACTCCTGGACTGTCTGCACAAGCACTGTTTGACTTCAAGTACTGCATTAAGTTAGCACAACAACTACACCATAAGAACTATGGCCAACATCTTCAAGTAAAGCCAGAACTTCACGAGCAAACTGTCACATTGTCTGAATATTTCATTTTCAATTAGCACATAATGATAATAAAGTACAGCAACCTTTTAATGGGCCAATGATAATTAAGTACACATTACATATTTTTGCCCCAGGGCAAGTAATTCATGCAGGGTTCCTGTGGTCTTTCTAGATGTGTTCAAAAGGTGAACCCAATGTTTTGTTGATCAGTTTTCAGAGCTGGTCACATGACCACAAACTATGAGGTACCAATCCATAAATGAAAGGACAACCTTTCATAATCAGCTGAAAAGATTGCAAACCACAATTCTTGAACAATTCTGGACGGGACTAAAAAAAATTGAAGTGAGGAAGAAACTAAAATATTAACTCACACAGAATTCAAATTATTTGAAGTGATATAAACTGTAGACAAGCCAACTCTCCCTTTCTTTAATCAACACAGCTTTTGTAATGACAACAATGTATCCATTTACAGTACCATGTTTTAGCTATACCTACATAACTAAGCTGCCAAACAAGTTGTAAATTTTGGGCTGTTTTCCAACTATTTGTTTAATTTGGGGGTTTAATCATGACTGTTGGGGGCTTTTGTAAACAGATTAAACTTTTGCATTCCATTGCTATGTTTTATCTCCTTCTCCTTCCAGCCATAAAACTTTATGGATTATGATGATACTAGGGATGTAAATTTACATAAACTGACTGATGGTGTGTAATTTAACAGATATTGAAAGAGAACTTAGAGGCACTCTACAAGGAGGGAAGCCACTGAGAAAATCACTGCTATTCAACGAAACAGTTTCATAAAACAAAAAGACTTGTTGAATGTGAACAGTTAGGTTAGTGTACATAAAGAGAATGAATTACTGTATAAAGACAGATGGGATCATGAAGAAAAGTACATGGTGAAGATTGTCACTTGGGAAGTTAATGGGATCTTCTGTTTATTTACAATACTTCATATACTACAGAAGTAAACAAATGCAGAAGGAAAATGCAAACCTACAGTGGCTGTGTACAATTAATTACATTAATTAAAAATTAATCACTGCTGGGTAAAATGTTTACAAGAGATGAGTACATTCCAGAAATCAGAAGGGAGGGGGAGGGGGAGGGAGGTATGTCATTTTTCGATGGCATATAAATTTACAATTTTCATCAACTGTACTCAGAGAGTATTAGCCTACACAAAATGATCGCAAACATCAGCAAGCAATGCAAAATGTACTGTAGATCAACAACTCACAAACTAAAATTAAGTCTCCCTTACAGTTTATATGCTACAGATGCAATAATATATTTACAGTATGGACAGCCAATGAACGGTAACACCAGCAATTATCAACGTTGCATGGGTGCATATAAGAGGTTCAATATGGTTCCAAATAGAAACACATGAATGATGTATTATTGTAGTATGATTAACAGATTAAAAACTTTTTCCGTTGCTCAAAATTTTGAAACATAAAAAAGTCGAGAAATTTGAGAGGTAAAGTAGAGCGAAAATGAGAGAAGAATAACAAATTCAACCAGTTACAAGAAGTGCACCTGGTGTGTATCTCATAGGTCAAATGTCTATGAACTGTAGACAGCCATCTCCCCTTTCTTTACTCAGCATAGCATTTGCAGTGACAACAATGCATCCATTTACAATACTATTTTTACTCATAGTCATAGGTCAAAGTTAGTATAACTAGTAATGTGCACAGAAATTTCATGGAGATGGATGAAACTGTCAGATTTTACATGAAAGGATTAAACTTGTTAGAGAATTATTGCAAACCGTAACGTGGCAAGTTCTTAATTATATTATACTCCATCAGTTATTTCTAATAAAAGATTTTTAGCTAGAGTCAGTTAAATTGTCACCCACAGTAATAGTCATACCACCAAGCCTTTGTAAAGAAAACATTTTGATAACATTTACAACATACCGGAGAACAATCCTCGTCATACCTGCACATAGACCTCATAGACTGTAGACATATTTCAGCATTCATTTAGACATAATCATCTTGTCAATCAGCCCATCCAGAAATGTTTTCATAATTGATCAGTGTGGTCTTTCCCCCTACAGGTGTGTTTGAGTTACTTATGACTATAGGCAATAACATATGACAAGATAAAATCCTGACACCACAGGAATCCATAATTACATACCCCATGACCACCTCCAGTTCAATACATGCACGCAAAGAAACTGAAGCAGTAATTCTGATACGATGGCAGGCAGTAACCATACACAGAGACCGACTAGGTTTTAAGGTTCTGCATTCATGGAATCATGATTGCCATATATTTTTATTAACAATTGAAATCTGCATGTCAGTACCACAAGGACTGTGGCCGATAGTCTGCAGAAATACCGATGAACAATGTTTCTCAATTGATGAGTAATCTACAGTACTTCATGATAAAAGAATGTAAAAACAACAACTTTCTAGAAGTAGACATAATAGTGACATGCCTGAAGCAGTATTCTACTAAACCTTCCTATACAGTATGCTCCATCATACAGCAAATAACATTCTTACAAGGATGTGGTAGTCTTATCCAAGACTGCATCTTTTTCATGTGTTTCATTATAAAACACCAGACCATCTACAGTATAGAAACTTTTATGTTAATTGCAGTTTATTGCACTATTGCTGATGTAATACTGATTGGGCTGGACAAAGCTAAAAAAGAAAACATAATGAAGTCAGAATAAAAAACAACAAAGCACGAAGACAGCATTAAGATAATTACATTAATTCTCCCACTTCTCTTCCATAAAGACAAAATGAGAAATTTTTCAAGGTGAACTCTTCACAGTAAAACCCTACAGACTTAAATAAAACTGCAAAAAGTAAACATGTAATTGTCTCAAATCTGGAGGCAAACTGCATATGAGTAACAAGTATCATTATTATAAGAAAGCACACTAATTGTAAGCAAGACCATGCATGATCACACACACACATACACGAAGAGAAGGGAGGAGTCTAATGACCTTGAAAATTAAACACATTAACAGAGCATTCATTTAGATCACAATGTAAGTCCTTTCAAATTTTCACTCACATCAGACTGAATTGTCACTGAAAAGAGTTTTTTCTATTTTTCAATGTTTGCATGTACAGAAAAATATAAGCTTTTACTTCAGATCTCAGGTAATTCATGAAGCAGGAAGAATTACATTACATATTGTCAACTTTGTGACCAGAACAAGTATGAAATCAATCAATTTGCTGCTCCAATTCCCTTGAAAAATGTATCAAAGCCTAATAATATCAATTGGCATGGCCATGTCAACAAAATCCAGAAAATTATAATGTGAATGAATCTTTATTGTGCCGACATAATAAGAGAGGCACTGTGCCGCTGCCAAGGAGACTTCTTAGTGATTTTCACTTGATTACAAGATAAAACCTCCTTTTAGTTTTACCTCCATCCTGTCAAATATTTGGTTCAACCAAATTGTGACTCATGCAGTTGTACTTTTTGTTCCAGTTTTGTATTTTCTGTAAATGCATTCCAATACATCTTTGTAATTTTGTTGTCTTCAAGTTTCAACCAATTGCATTTTCCTCTCACAAGAATTGCGACCAAAAAATCAGCCTCTTGACGATTTTCATGAGACCGGTCTTCTGTCTGCATTTCAAAAGTTTGCAAAGCAGAGAGAATCCTATTAAGAATGCAACAATTCTGACATTCAAGTGGCTTCCAATCTAGGTTTCTTGTCATCATTTTCAGCCTCTAGGGAGAGACACCATGAACTGATTCTGGGGGACCCTGGGGGGAAAGCCATGTTGTAGATACTTTCACACTCGGCTGCACGTTGAGCCACCTCCTCCGATTAATCCTATCACCTCCAGTGGTGCTGTCTGCCAGCAGAAGATAAGAACTCGGGGAGGCATCCTTAATTGGATTCTCAATTAAGGGGATGAGAGTAGTTTAACTCCTCCCTACTTTGGTAAAATTTATTTTTCTTTCTGATAGATTTGGCAGAGAATTAATCGAGGAAAATTAATTAAACACATGAAGATGGCAAGAGGAAGCAGTTTATTTTTCAGGAACAAAGAACAGATGGCAAGCAGACTGCTCAAAGTTATAATGGAGCATACTGAAAGAACAGCTTTTTCTGCTATTTGAAGTTTCCTGGACATCTTTAAATCTGTATCCTGGCCACATCCTGTCTCTTATGGAAGCTTGAATAAAATTACATTCTACCAACATTTTACAGCTCCACAAAGAATTTATCAGAACAAGGAGTGTTTGTGGCAGATGTAAGAAAAGAAGAACTGAGAGCCAAATAAAGTACTTCCTTGTTTGTGAAAATACTGCATTGGAGCAAAGAGTGATAGAAACTCATAACAGCAAGGAAAAAAACTTATTTTGAGTTATCCAATATAGAAGCACCATGGGGTGCATGTGAAGTATAAGATACTGAATTCAAGATATATTGATTTCTTATCCTGATTTGTTATCCTGCTGTATTTTAAGACATTTTGTATCCTCACCAGCAGAATTTTAATGACGACACTGCATTTGCTTAGTTTTAAAATTTTTACTACTTTAAACTTTTGGGTGGTAGTGAAGGAAGGAGGAGCTAGTCCACTGCTGGGTTAGGGCGAAGGTAAAGGCGGGGTCAAAGGTTACCAGTAGTAATGCTAGCATGGTAGAGTGACGTGCATTAGTTAGATGGAGACAGGTAAGTTTGGAATGATGTAAATACTGCATTTGCTTACTTTTAAAATTTTTACTACTTTAAATGTTCCATTTGTTCGCCATCTTGAAAGAGACTACTGAGGTAAATCGTGCTAGAACCGGACAGACCAGGGTCAGCGCCCTTGAATTTACGATATATCGTACGGTAAGCTTTCCTGATATCGATTTCCAGTATGCTGGTTGCTGGCTTGGAGATGGTTCACAGCTGATGGCCTATACAATTACAAAATTGAAGAAAGTAAACACCATTTTTTTGTTTCATGTACAAATGACTGTATTAATTATTCCTCATGTGTTGCTTTGCAACTGATATTCACTTGACATCAAAACTTTTCACAAGTTTGCAATTTACTCAAGACAATTAAATTTCACTAAATACAGTTAAATTTTGTCGCAAATTCAGTGTCTTGGCATTTCCTTATCCAATAATAACATTGCTTTTGATAGAAACTAGTCTTCAGGACCAGTAATCATGGCGTTATTGAAAACTACCTCTGTAGTGGTGCACCGGTTATTTTATTACCGTTTTACATATGTGTGTCTCTATGACAGAATGTTGAAAGTCAATGAAATCTCTAACTACTCAATAACTGTCACTTTGTGTGCAAAAATTGTGCTAGTTTGATCAACTGTGTGTGATATTGCCGTGAGGAAAAACAACTACAAAATTTGAAAACATTTTTAATTGACTGTGATGTCAATGGCCTCATCAACGAGAAGTTCCATTAGTGCATGCCAGCTGACATTGTCACTTAGGTGATACAATTTCTGCCATGCTACGCTGCAATAAGGTGATTGTCACATTAAATATCAAGTTATTGAACTATTGAATTTATGTTCAACAACATGCACACTAGATTATTTTTGCAATTATTTGCATTTGCTTTTAAAGTGGATAAATCCAAACCTTTTATGAAGAAAGTTTTCCAAACCAATTCAGTGACTACAAGACTTCTGATTTGTACATCATAGATCAGTTTACAACATTTTTCTTTCACTTTCCTCTCATCAACAAAACACACTTTGTTTATTATTTTGCCCTTTGCAGTGCCCCTGTGATTTTCTCCTCATTGGTTTCTTTTCAGTTTTACACTTTCCCTGAAGATTTTCGAATTTTGTCGATCAAATACCTTATTCTGAGAAATCAATTGCAGTTAACGAAACTGGCTTGCCTGAAGGACATCCGATGATCTAATGAAATTGTGTAGTGTGACAAACACTCTAGCGTGGAAACAAGTCTAACTCAAACTTGACTCTAACAATCAGGTTGATTGGCTGAGGTACTAGCATCCTCTTTCAAGGTTTTCAATAATGTTCTAACTATACAGTACTCAAAAATAAGAACACTCAAAGAACTTTTCCATGTAGGGGAGACATAATAATGAACATGAAAGTTAGTAAAAAAGGTGTTTGTTAATTTGGAAAACATTGATCTGGGTTACCCTTCAGCTAAACTCAGTCCTAACATCCAATTTTTATGAAAGTTCATGGAACTAATTTAATTCTGGGTTAAGAGTTTTGTTCAACTAATGTTTAAAAATAACTTTCTGAGAATAGTAGGTTTAAGATACATTTGTTAAGGACTTCAGGATACAGTCTCTAGTGGCAAGACTAACTGTAATGAAATCAACGACATCCTTGACTTGATCTTAAACACGAACTTTAAAAGAGAGGGGCACACAGTTCTTAACATTGAATTTTTTTTAAATTTCTACTTGTTCCAAAATGATGGGTCTGGGAAGGGACGGTCAGAAAGATGACAGAGAGGGAGGCCTACAAAGTTTGGTCTAAATTACACCAAACGGATGATACCATGTGACCTGATATAACCTTACGTGCCAATGAGCTAAAACAATCACCTATTTGATGGGGATAACTTAGCATTATATTTCAAATACGATATGGCACCCTCTTCTCTTTTCAAAACAGACTGCTGACAGTACAAGAACATGTTCAAATCTGTAAGTCAGACCATTTGATTTATAAGGATAAGATAAATACCTTAAAACAATATTTCAATCAGAAGATGATAACAAGTAACTTAGCTGCACATTGATGCATTCAACACACACCGCATGCGTAGAAAATAATCCATATTAAACTTGTACACACTATCGATGATGACCTTGTATTTGTTTCATTGGTGAACTTCTTCACACCAGGCAACAGGCAATGTGTAAATCAATATTCCATATATTTTATAATACAAGGGACTATCATCAATTGGTAACCATAGCAACCTATACAATGAAGTTACATTTAAAAGAGATAAATGGTACAATATTAACACAAGAATAATAAGACACAATACTTTTTTCTGTTTCTGTTTTCTGAATGCCAACACCAAGACACAAAATGATTACTTTTAACTCACATTTTGCAGGAAAGATCCATTAAGTTGTGTGACTTTTAATCTGTGATATAGCCAGAAAATGTTCAAATCGCTTGTTCGTACAAATAACTGTCACTAAATAGCACAATAAATACTATGCAGGAGGTTTCGTTCCTTCAAGTTAAGTTGTAATGAACAGTATATTCACAAAAGTGCTCTCCAGATCTGTTAGCAATGACACACCGCAAAAGAATATTAGCACAACACACAATCGATAACACCAGTGAAGCTCTTTACACTGCCCTCACTAAAATCAGCGGTTGTTGTGCAGTTTTTGTTATCCATTCCCCTAGGGTTTCATACATCCACATTCTCAATCTTTGATTTTTGTCACAATTCTCCTTGCCTCTATCAAGTTCAATTTTCAAACATGATGTATACAGTACATAATCAAAGCTCCTTATAGAGGTTGCGTCCTATCGATATCTGCAAAGTAACATCGCATCAATGATTTCTCAAAAACAGATCATCCAGATTGGAGACAAGGATTCCGCAAAACTCTTTAAAAGCATTTCACATTCTAGAGGCATCCAGCTAAATGCATTCCCACTGTCAAGGGAATTATGCATCTCCAGATTTAGAAAGAGGTAAGAAGAAAAAACAGTCAATTCTTGAAGGAAACTTGAAAGCAAAGTATCCCTTGAAATGAAAATCTTTTTCGAGTAAATGGTTGATTCTTTCATCTGACCAAAGCTTCAACATCCTCTTTTTGGGTAACTTTGTACCTCCTAGCACAGCAGAATCAGGCAAATTGTCTGATCCAACACAATACCTGCAATCACTGCATGATAGATTTATAACAAGACGGAAAGAATGCATCTGATCACTGGCCTTTTCAATTTGTCCTTGTTCCCTAAATCAAATCCTTATCCCTGTGGTTCTTCATCTTTTATAGTTTCCACAAAAATAATGTGAAAAGGGGATTTTCAAAGGCCAACCTCCTACTGTTGGTCTACCAACAATATCAGGAATCAAAAGGGAATATTGTCAAACAATAGAACTGCAGCTGTCGAAGTCTTCCGAAGATTTAAAGAATAAAACTCTGAGCGGAGGGAGTGGAGTACCACATATGTACTGAAAAGAGAATGACCTGGGCAAAAACTTGAATGTCACTGACTGCAGGATAAGAAGCTTAAAGTGACTGCATGCATTAGGCAAAAACTTAAAACATTGAAATTTCATCTCCTAAAGTTTGGTAAGGCTTTTAATTGCACCATTCAGCTAATCTGGGAAAATAAATAGGTTTCAGTTCTGCAATATCATTTTAAATTCTTCCAACATAACCACAAAAAGTGTATAATATGATAATGTAGTGGTTGACAGTTTTCATTCAAATCAACGGTGTGCTTCTTTGAACAAGCCAATGCGAAGTATACTAGTACTGAATATTCAGTTAGTCAAAACAACTCACTGACAGGGCAATGTTGTGATCAGTTTGTGGGTTATTTGTAAATACAGTGCTTCCTTTCACCAAATGCTGTAATTTCCGATACCCACCAAGGAGTGACGCTCTGAGTGGTATGTTTTTGATATACCAGTGAGACCTTTACTGTTGCATATGTAGGCGCTTATAGTCAGAACTGTTAATTTTCAAATATGACATCTGTTTTTTACTGTTTCCATGCTAATCATGTTGCTTTTCAAAGCAGTTACTGCCATTTTCCTTCATTGCAAGACGTAGTGAGTCCATGTACAACCTCGCGTGTGCATTTAAAAATTAAGATAAAGTTAAGATCGAACATAATCTTATCTTTCTGGCTTTTCAGTACACATGCAATCACTTTAAAAAGAAGTTGGTTGTCATTTAGATTAGTCGTGACTGCAAGTAGGGGATGACTAATAATAAATTAAAAACTGATTACTTTAAAACAGTTGGTTAAAACTATAACCCTCTATTCAGTATATTGTATTGAATATTTTTTATTGCATTGAGAATTCGCACATATTCAACTACCAACAAGATTCCTCCACAAAATGCCATTCGGGGGCATTTAATATGATACAGGCTATACATAGTCAATGCAATATCTGATGGTGGCACACACTTCTCAATTCATTTGTAACAGCATGTCAAAGTTCAATGAATCTACCTAGCTATAATTACTGTAGACACCTCCAACCCTCCGTTACCAGGAAACTGAAAGACTCCACAAAGATTGCCTATCAAAGCCTCTATTACACTCTCATCCCTGCATTTTTCTCCTTCCAAGCCAGCCATCCCCACCCTTTTATTACTTCTGTTCCATTCTTTACCTCCCATCCCTTACTGTTATCTCCCTCCCACCCCTGTCTTCATCTCCAATCATTGCCTTTGCCTCCTTGGATCCCTGCGTTTATTTCCCTTCCATCCCTGCATTTGCTCCCCTCCGATGATTCCGATCTGTGCATTTATTTCCCTTCCATGTACTCTCCCTATCTACCTCCTTTCCTTTTCTTTATCTCTCTCCCATTCTTGCATTTTTTTTCATCCTATCCCTACTTTCATCTCCCTTCCATCCTAGCATATATCTCCTGCTAATTCCCTGCATTTACCTCCTTCTCATACCTGCTTTTATCTCACTCTCATCCTTGCCTTTACTTACATACCTCCCATCTCTGCCCCTATCTTCTCTCTCCCCTTCCTTACCCCCCTCCTTACCTGCCTTTTATTCCTTGTCACCTCTGCCTTTACCTACCTCCTATCTCTGTCCTTATTTCCTTCCCATTCCTACTCTTTTATCAATCCCATCTCCCTCCCATTCCCATATTTTACTCCCATCTATGCCCTACCTTTATGTATCTCCCTCTCCCATCCCTGTCTTTATCTCCTACCCAGCTAAACGGTAAACACCTCTCTATGTGCACTCAGGTCAAGTTTTTTAAGACATTTAAAACATCTATAAGCACCATTATGAAGCTGATTTTCATCAATAACCCACAAAATAAAATCATCAATTTGGACATTGGGGCAAAGAACCTGTAAATAACAATGAAAACTGTTCTGCTTCAAAATGCATGATTCACTTTCAATCCATAATCCAACCCCACAATCACTACTAATCCTGAAGCCTATCTTAATCACAGGTGGTGACCTTTCATGGCTCCATCATGTAAAGAACTGCTTGTCAAACTGAGATTAAGTTGCCAAGTCCATTTTCCCAACACTTTGATGTGGTCAGAGGCATTGAGTACAACTGGTATATGTATGGGAGGATATATCCAGTGGTTTTTCATCTCATTCGTAACATACATTAGCAAAACCAACATTCAGCAAATTTAACTAAAATGTTTACACATTCTAATACTTAAAGGGAAGTAGGGCGTTTAGAATACATCAATATGGCATACAAATAAAATAGCCTTAATCATTATTAAACAATATGGTCTCATCAATAAACATTTACAGTAGCTTAATCTCCTCAAAAAATTATGAATCTGATGAATAATAGAAGATGCATCCTTTGAAATTTTGAAAGTTTGGGTGAACAAATTATTCTCGAGCAACATACAACTGAATTTTTACATATGATAAACGTATTTGTTGTAGAGAAGGCCACTGTCCTCCCTTATTTTGATAAATCTGTCATTGTGTTCACATTGTGTTCACTCGTTTTGAAGTTATGATTGCTTTTTGTGAAACAAACACCTTCTGTCCATTTGAGCATGACATGTAAACATTGGCAGCCATTAATTGGAAAGTAAGAGGAGAGAGGGACAGTAGCAGGCTAGAAGGATATGGTAGACCTCTTTAACTTCTTTGTGTGTGTGTGTGTGTGTGTGTGTGTGTGTGTGCTGCTATGTCATTGAGATAACTGGGTGCACTCCAAAAAGTTTGGAAAGTAAAAAAAATCCTCACAAGATGGACGATAGATGTATATCTACAGAGTCTAGCTTAGAGTCTAGCTACAGAGTCTAGCTACAGAGCCTTTCAACACACATGATGTGCATTATTCTCAGAATCCACAGACCTGGAATATTTAAGTTGTGAATACCTGGTGGATGTGTGTTTAGCTTGTGTGTGGCTATTAACATCTATTGCAAAGTAGTTAGGGGTATCTAGCACCAAATGGTAAATAATGTGTTGATCCTAAACACCAACCTTGTTGAAATGTTAACATGGTAATACACCCTCTATCTGTCCGGCTGAGACGGGTCTTACATTGAACAAAAACCCTTCAGAACTTCAGTGACAACACATAACATTTCTTGTTTTACACTAATTTGAGGGTCTTAATTCTAAAATCATGGATAAGTACTCAAGAGGATCTAGGCATGTCGTCTTTTTGGCTTTTCACTCTGCACAAACACGTTAAATCAATACATCTACTCCAAGGCAAGGAACAAACAGCACGCACACATAAACAGACTTGAAACAGAGAATGATAAACAGGGAAGTGTGAATAAAAACCAGCAGAGTAGGATAATGGCTACCATGAGAAATCAATATTACTAAACCCACTGGCACTGCTCAACAGAGCATTCAAAAATTAAACTGACAGAATCAAATCAAAGGTGTGAAGAATGGATTTGGGATCAAAGTTTCCTTTCTTAGGTTCCTCTAGAAAACACCCTGCTCAAGACTTTTTGTTTCTGTTTTCAATCTTTTTTTTTTACTGTGGGAAAATTTGATTCTTGGAAAATTTAACCTTGAAAAGTTTGAATCAGTTTTGAAAGTGCTTTTGTTGAAATCTTTGGATGTAATTATCTGCCTGTTCTCATTTCAAAATATAAATTTGGCAGAATTATTTGCTGAAGACTTCTGAAAGGATATTTAATCTTATTATGGTTTCAGTTCCATTTTAAAATAGATGAATCAACTGTGATCAAATCAGATGTTGTTTGAGCTATAGTTACATGCAGCAGCGTATAACCTTGAATGTTATAAAGATTAACATCAAACGCCCTCTATGTTCTTCAGAGTTAATGAAACTATAATTGTCGCTGAAGTAGTTCGTTACCTGTGATACATCAGTCCCTGCATGCATTTCCACAGTTCCAGCACTGAAACACCCTACTATTTCCATACATGTGAAGGATATCCCATGAAGATCCTCAGAAAGGTAAATGATATTACAGGTAGATGAATGATCTTCCCATGTAGACAAATGATACTCCAGGTGTCTGGTATATGAAAGTCATCTATGCCTATTCTCATGTAGACAAATGATATCCCCAGATCCCCAGGTAGATGAGAAATACATATCCCATATAGATGAATGATATCCCCTGGTGAATAAATGAATGATATCCCGTGAAAGATACTCAGTGACAAAGGAATAACACAGTGAGATGAATGATACCCAATGACGATGATGAATGATATCCTTTGATACTTCTTAGCTGTTTCTTCTGGCTAGGAGTGTGTCAAATATTTAGTTCAGTTATCTTCAATTTTAAATCACCAATTAACTCCTTGAAGGTGGTAGACCTGAAAAGGTTTTCTCTCCAAACAGTTTTCAGAATGCCAAAAGAAAAAAAGTCAGCAATAAATCAATGGTCTTTTTTTTTGGGGGGGACAGCATTCATAATGTCCTTGTACTGTATATGTATATATAGTAATTCTTACCAGCCCATCTTACTGCCAGTACATTTGCATGACGAGGTGCAGCATTAAATTACCATAGATAAACCAAACTTCATTAACTCAGCCAATCCTCAGTCCTCACATGATACTATATAGATGTGTATGCCTTCTCAAGAGGAACATACTGTAACCATTATGGTACATCTTAATGTCATGTTCTATCATGCAGAAAAAGTTTTCTTGAGACATGATTTCAGCACAATATGAGTATTTTGTGAGGACTAGGTCCACTTATTTAACAATACATATTACTTGAGAAAATACTATCATTTACTTTGTCTCTCTCTGTATAAATTTCAAGTACAATTCAAAGGAGACAAATCAAATTACCTATTTAATCACACAGCTATAGTTATTCAAGAAATCCACATTTGCAGACGGATAGGCTATAGCTATTTACTTGCCCAATTCTCCCAACCATCAGTAATGGTGTTGTTACAATTACCTCCTACAAGAAAAAAAAAATGTATCATTCTAGGCCCTAAATGACTTCGTAAAGAAATGAGGGGAGTAAAACTGCAAGCAGGGCTGTCTGTTGTATAACAAAAAAGACTCATACAGGGTCCATGTCAGATTGGTTGCGTTAATCCTATTGAGCAAAACAGAGTAAATTGATTTGAAGTACTCTTAATTACATGGCCCTATCACCACGCTGTGAATACCAAGGACCGGGCCGCTGCACACAATACTCGAATACTACGTCACAACTGCAAATCCTCTATTGAAGAGACAGGACCACAAAAGGATGTCATCAGGGAGGTAGTTATTACCTTCCATCTATCTCCTAATGATTTCCATGATACAGTGACATGGTAGAGAATAATTTGACAGGCACATCAATGGGTATCTCATTTGACAGATTGATTTCAAACTTCAATTTAAGAACTACTTTAAATACAATAATGATGGCCACAAATTGTAATAGAAACCAATCAGAGAGGATCAAGTCCCACTTCAAAGGAGTAACCTGGATATAAATGGCAGCTGTGTCTGATTGCAAAAGGACAAACTTAACTTACTAATTAATTAATAAGAATCTGACCCAACTATGACTTGTCTGCAAAAAAAAAAATAAAATAAGTGTGTCAAAAGCAAAGGGTAGTTAGAAAACACAAAAACTTCAACTCTTTGGGTCAATTAAGTCTTTCAAAATTAAATGGCACATTAATTTCAAATTTTTTATGAATAATTGTATTAACAACAGATGCATCTACTGTAATGTTTACACACTACGATTAAAAGTTGCTGTTGTTATTCCACAAGCTAAAAGACAAAATTAATTGTACATGAAGCATTGTGTCACATAAGGGAAAAGGCAAATGAAGCTACTCTACAGCCCAGCAACTAACTGATGTTTTGCATGAATTTTTCCTTTCAATTTTGGATATGCTAAGAAAGCTATAACTGAAGTGTCTGTAATATTGGACTATCAGTAAAATCCCCGATCAGTAAAATGCAGAAATAATTAATTGTAAAAAAGAAATTAAATTCAAATACGGAAAACACCTCAGAGGAGTATGAACTTTCTGTTTTTATGAATGCTGACTTCTCCAACATACCAACACCTCAAAATAAAACAATCCTTCCTTGAGCTGATAAAATACAAGATATTTTTGCAACTATCCTCTCACTGTATGGTGCACAAAATTCAAGCCGATTATGGGAGATTTCCATCAAGGAATAACACAAGTTTGTTTGGAAATTTGAAGACTGAAGTAATCTTTCTCCCTAAGGCACCTGTTCTCCACATTTGCTTGTCAGATTACATTTACTACATCACACTCTGACACTGCTGTTGTAGCTAGTATGGGTGTGACCTTTGAAGCCAGGGAGTATTATCCTGATACCATGATCCGTTGATGTTGTTCTTCTCTGAAGAATCTAGTTACATTTTATGATACCCAAGATTTGCAGGTCAAAACAATAAGATATTATACTACTGTTTCATTTTTCCATAAAACTTATCACTTCAGTAAAATATTTTCTGTTTATTGTTTCTAGTATTTTCTTTCCACTTTTTTGCTCTCTGTGTATTACCACTATGCTTTCAGAGATATTGGATTACAGTATCTATTACAACTGAGGGTTTATATCTGAGATTAAAATTGAGAGAGAAAGGTTAAAGGGAAAGTGTTACAAACAAAAGCAGTGGAAATTTCTTGGAGATGTCATGGCACAAGTGGAATCCATCCTTTGGTGCTTGTGCAATATTAAAGAGTGTAATATATTTAACTGCTGGAAAGTGCTCTACTGGTGCACAGTATATATTTGTTGCTTGAAAGCATACATGTGTGCTTATGCTATAGGTAAATGTTACATGTTCCATCAACCCACATAGTTTGTTTCTAACTTTTCTCTTGTTTTTTGACTCACCTCTGATTTGTTGCTTTGTGATCAATTGGTCAATGAGGTGCATTGATTTTCAATAACAGTTGGCTTATATCTCATTAGCATTTGAAAACACATTAACTCTTTGCTGCAGTGAGACTGTAGTTGCCATGCATACAGTAAGGCACCACCAACCATGCATCAATATTGCTCTGACGGAGACACCACTTAAAAAGCATACAGTATAAGGAGTGGGCTCAGGCCTTAATGTAAAAACAGCAAAAGTTTTATAATCAGCCCTGCTTGGGATTTGGCAACATGTAGGGTCAAGACAATATGAGCCCACAAAAGTCAGTTTTGAAGGTCATGTGCCATGAAAATGACTTTTTGGAGTATTGGGTGCATTACTCATTGAAAATGTTAAAAATAGCCACACATTCCATCGAACTCCATCAAAGATTGACAATTTTACAGGCAAATTACCTCACTCATGCTTCATGAATGTATTACACATTGGATATGTATGCATAGTTGTGACATCGAGAGATGGACTCCTACAATATGTCTTACTTAATCCTTTGTTTACTTGACCTTGATTACAGGAACATTTGAGTATTTTATGTGCCCAGAGGGTTTTATTTTGAAAGCATGTATTTTCTTCTTCAAAATATCGATATCACTTACCAATGTGAAACTCAGTAATCAAGTATTTAAGCGGCAAAATATATGGGGTTAACAAAGGAAACACTGACTCTGTGCAACACTCCATGGTCATCTGTTTCGCATTTTTATCAAAACTTGAAAAGTCTTATCACAAAAACTGTAATAGATGTAACGACAATTCCAACAGATATTCACTCAGGATTTTACTTTGCAACTTCTAAATGAAGCCAGTGCTTCTCTATGCATGTCTCACAACCTCCAAAGAAATTCATTATTTCTAAAAACTCCCAATAATCGCAACACTTTCACAACCACTAGGAAAGGCATGATATTGTATGTCAACTGATTCACATTATGTCACAACAGACACAATTTCAGCCAATAAAACATCCATTACAGATTCTCTAATGATGTTAATCTGATACTGTAGGCTACAAGCTTGGACAAAATTATTGGGACACTTTGCCATACTTTGTGAGTATATTTCCAAATCTTACTTCAGAGGATAACATGAAACCATGTGCCCTTTTCCAATGTTGCACTAAAGAACTGAATGTACCAGGTGAGAGCAGTATTTCTGCAACCAACATTGAAAGGGGGAGCAGGGTGTCCCAAGGAATTTTGTCCAAGATTGTAGTTCTTGTCAGGGATAAAAAAAATAAATGATCCAAATAAATAAGTACTACAGTACTGGTCTCTACTCATACAGGGTCAATTGTGCATTATCCTATTCACTGGATTTACTCTTTCTAATTCTAAAGCCACTGAGCTGCAACTTCAGGATTTATATGCAAAAATGGGGTACCGGGTACATATATGAAGGAAGAAAAACAAAGCAAAAAAAATATATAACTCTCTAGCATTTGGTAGCAATGGCATCCACAAGTTTTATAAATATAGAGTAAACACACTTACTGCAGTTAAAGGGGCTATGAAGAAATCAATAAAGCAATGAATCTTCAGCTGATGACAAATGGAGAGGGAACAAGGGGAAAGGGAACAAGTCACAATGGCACACATCACAATACGGTTGCCTTGTTAGAGAATATAATTTCAGATATAAGAAGGCAGCCAAAGATAAGAACTGATGGGAAGGAAACAGGAAACCTTGGGAATGCATAATAAGGCCTACTTTCCTTAAGAAGAAATGTTACATATTTAAGATATTATATTCATATCATATTCCTGAAACTCACTGAGCTATTAATTGACCAATCAGAAACATCAAACATTAGGGCTTGACATTCTTGTATATTAGCATGACTGATCATTATAAATTCAGATCTCTCTATTGTGACTCTCTACTATTTCAACCTAGCTCTTCTCTTTGTGCTCCGAACTTTCAATTCAATTATTTGCATTAATTTCTTTTTCTGCTACTGTTGTGAGACAAAATATGTTTAAATTCTTCACGATAAAGTGAAACGCCATCATTGCTGTCTTTACGTAGCCATCATCATCCATAAATCCTTAGACCCTTCAAATGGAGACAAAAACTAAAACAATGTCAAGTATTTCAGCTGGAAGGCAAAACTAACCAACACAGCCAGCCATGATTGATTGGTGGGAAAGAAGCTTTCAAGCTGCTACTCTCTTACTGTCACACAGACAAACTCTTACAACCCTGACCATTTATGGATACATCATGTTGACCACTTCAAAGTGGTACATGGTCAATAGAAGAAGAAAAAAAAAAGAAACAAAGGAAAGACTGTACTTGGTGGCACCACACAGTTGTTTGTCCTACTTAACATATAAACTCTTGAGAAGAACCATCAGAAAATCATCGCTTTTGATCGGAAATGTCTGCTGAAAAATACAGAATGTTGGAAGAGCGAACATAAGACCCTCAAAATATTTTAGTATTTTCTGTGTTCTCAATCAACTGACCACTAATTTACCTTAGGACTGCTAATATAACCATTAGCATGCTGACTTTCCAGGGTTTGAAGACCATTTCGAGAACTTTTTTTCATATTGTAGTTCAGTTTCTTCATTCTACTTACTTCAGTTTACAGTTTAATAATAAGTGCCATATAATTGTTGGATGAGCCATATTCCCTCTGGGAAAAGGATCCAAATGGCAATCCTTTCTACCATACTGTCTGTACTTATACTTGCAAATTTTGACAATGTTACAGGATAAACCAATGACAGAAGAGGATACAGATTTTGATGTTTCCTTCATTATACTCTTTTCTCCTTGAGGCATCATCTCTGTATGATAATACTACTTGATTACTTGAATAACTGTACGTACATACAAATGAAACACCATCAAATAAAATGAAAACTAATGTTCAAATTAATGAAAACAACATTAAAAATAAGAATTCTTTGCTTTTGTTTTAACATTATCATAAATCAATGCCAAAATGAGATGGGAAGGAATGTAATAAACACCAAAGGGATACAATAATGTTTTTTCATTTCCTTAATGTGTCTTTGTAATGCTACCTGTGGCATATTATAACCATTTTTAATCAATATTTGCCATTAACGAATCATTGCTAACAGCATATCACATAACCACAAGAAGTGTGTGATAACAAAATCTTCAATAACTGCATAATGCACCTAGCAATATAAAATGTGTTTTCCTTGAAACTAAAAATACCACACAATGAGCAATACGTTAGTGCAGCCATATTGTACTGGAACAATCAGGTTATTTCAATGTTTCTCTATATATTACCTTGTCCCATAGGATGCAATTAGCAGATGAAGAAACCTGTCTGATTGTCAATATGTACAAGTACACCCACTGTGCATGACAAACCATTCAATTAGAAATATTGTACAAGCATTAAATTCAAAATCATTGATGAAGTTTTCAAGCTATCACAGCAAGACTATGGCTAGAAGACTTAAATGGATTGATGGTAGCTAGGGAAATTTATACAGCACTCACTGCACACAGAGTCAATATGACAACAATCAGGCAGTGTAGTTAATGTAAATGTGGCTAAAGTTGTACATGTTCCAATGGTAATACAAATGTGGAATATCCTCATAGCAACACCTTTGTTGCATGTTTATCATGTAGGCGCTTATAGTAAGAACCGTTAATTTTCAAATACGATTTCTTTTTTTTACTGTTTTTATGTCAATCCCGTTACTTTTCGAAGTAGTAGCTGTCATTTTCCTTCATTGAAAGACAGTTCATTCATGTACAACCTCGCGTGTTCATTTAAAAATAAAGAAAAAATTAAGATCAAACGAAATCTTATCTTTTTGGTTTTTCAATACACACGCTATCACTTTTAAGGGAAATGGGGCATTTAGAATACACCAACATGACATACAAAAGAAAATGGCGGTAATCATAGTACAATCATTCAGTCTCATCAATAAACATCTACCAAAGCTTCATCTTCTCAAAACATTATGCATGTAATGAGTAATGGAAGATGCATCATTTGAATTTTGAAAAGTTTTGGTTAACAAATTAGTGTTGAACAACAAATAACTGAATTTCTATCTGTGAGGAGCTTTTTCCTTGAAAAGAACACTACTAATAATCTATCATTCTACGTCCACAAACATTGATTTCAAAAATATGTATGTATGTTTTCTCTAAAACAAACATCCTATTTCCCTTTGACAGACCACATTAAAGATTGTGCATGGCGCCTCCAAATGAAACATTCTAAACTTTTGAAACTTGTAAACCATATCCAGGAGGTTTTAAAATTCTCAAGTCTTTGGCACATGTCTCTGAGGGGAGAACAGCTAGTTACCATCAGGCACAAAGTCATCTACACTATGGTGACAAATTAAGCAGCCAGTTAAATCTGACCTATTCTAAAATGTTTGAAGAATGTAGCTAGGCCTACCTATCAGGGAAACTACTGAACATTAAACATATCATACTAAGAATAATGGACATACACGCAAAGCACCAAAGAAAGACCACTGTAGAGAGAGATACTTTTTTAAATACCTGCCAGTCAACAAAATAGCACTTTACCAGCCCCTCATTACTCTAACTGTCTACAAAGTAAAGTAATTCACAGACCAATGATTAAATAAATCAGGCTATTTATCAGCTAAACCAATGGACCATTGTATAGTCAAACTCTGTGGAGCAAAGCATCGCATTAGTAGGGCTGCAAACACACATCTCCTCCCACCCTTCCCCAACACACTCATTGATAAACATCTGTTTGTTTCCTTTTTCACTCAACAAATAAACTTCAAATCTTTTGGAAATCTTGTATGACCTCCTGTAGGATCCACAAGATCCATGCAGAGTACAAACCCCTCCTTTGGTAATGCAAACCCTGTTAGCATAATAAAACCCACTTCACAAAGTTTCTACTTCCCATGCCAACAAATCATCAAAACCAAAGTTTATCCACAACTCCTTGTAGACTTTCCCTGACAATCCATGGAATTCTCATTTCTATTGTCATGCCAAGAGAACAA
Source organism: Stichopus chloronotus (assembly GCA_021234535.1). NCBI lineage: Eukaryota > Metazoa > Echinodermata > Holothuroidea > Aspidochirotida > Stichopodidae > Stichopus > Stichopus chloronotus. Next base: position 14,601,105 of record CM037841.1, on the reverse strand, counting down.
TGGTGGATTTATTCAGTCTTTTCAAGCTAAAAGACATATCAGCAATCCCAGCAGCCACTTTCATTGTTTATTGAGCCCCTTGTCAGAGGATTCCAAAGAACAGGTAGTCTTTCAAATTTGTCTGTGGTTTTGGCATCAATATTTTTTTCATCTCCTGTTGACAAGATGCACGGTAGACAATCAAATGGTATTGGAAGAACTATTGAACTGACCAGGAAGACTCCGGGAAGTTGCAGCTTTTCAGCAGCCAGTATGAAACTTCATGATCCATGATAAAAAGATTACTTTTATACAACACAAAGGAAAGAGTTAAAGGTCTTTAGAATCACTTGGAACCATTCTGCCTTAATATTTAATATCAAATGACTTCACTTATTACTCATGGATCACCATTAAGGGAGTTAAACGTGTTTTGATGAGTGGAACTAGAAACAGGTATATACTGCACTGTGTTTAGACTTCCAAACATAATCAACATGGAACCCTAATTTTTTTCATGATTTAGCATGTGCATAAATTTCAAGTCAAATAATCTCACATTTAGATATTAAGGTTTAATATATGTTATTAGCTGATGGTCTGTCATGCAAAGGGTTGGTGTTCAAAACAAACTTTCCCTCATCCTGACTTTTCAAAGTTTAGTTTAATCTTTGTTTTCAATTTTTTTACCTCATCTTCAGCTGGTATGTTTATCTTGACTGCCACCACCTCCAAACCACACTTAAACAGCTACAATCCTGGCCTTATACTTGCCATGTTTTCCCTTTATCTTAAATCTATCAATCAAAGTAAAAACATAGTGTCAGTTCTTTTTTGTTGTTGCTATATTAAGCATATAAAGGTAATTTAAACTTGGAGGTAAAAGTTCACATGATGCATGATCCTGTTTTGAGGGTTTCCCTCCAGCTGATATTGTTGAAAACATCTTATTTTCATGCAGTTCTACATGATGTTCATTCTACATTGGCATAACAAAACAACCATGTGATAACTTTATCACCAAGATAACAGATAAAGTTAATGATGGTATGGATAAAAGCTAAGAATTTCTTTGTTTCATTATCCATACTATGGGAACACTACCCTTCAAAAGATCCATTATGCTTTTTCGCAGACAGCTGCTATATTACAACGCACAACTAGAACGCACAACCTCCCTGCAAAAATAAAATCTGATGGGCAACAAGTATGGCTCTGTAATGATACCCTGCAGCAAACTGCAACGTAAAAGCAATAAAAATGCAGGTTTGAAAGTTCCCTACAAACTTTGATAACAATATCTACGAGTGCCTGAGAGTGAGTAACAAAACCAGTAGCTTTGAAGTAGCATTGTAAGCACTATATCCACAAACAAGAAAGCATTGAGTTATTTTGCAATTACTTTACTGAATATGAAGTTGTATGTGTGAATCCGACTGAATGATTGTTAAACTAAACCTTGGATTCTACCAGAGGGGAAAAGGGAGAGATTTGTTCCCCATCCAAGAAGACGGGGAGGGGGTAAAATACTTACCACCCTTTCAGTCCTATAAAATTGTAAATATCTTGGTTTAATTCCTCCTTAAGCAGAGGTCACTTTGAAGCAATATTTGAACTTGTACATAAATATAAGGCACTTAAAACCCTTCAAATTGCATCTGACATGGCCCTTGAAGCAAACTTTTGCACCCCTAAATCCACTTGCAACTTTGCCAAGAACAACATCAAGTTGGTATCATGGTTTAGTAAAATCCCCCGTCCCTATTTCTTTCTTTTTATTCATTTATTTATTTTTTTGTAGTTTCTGGCAGAATCTCTGTATGCTATTCTTAATTCAGATCAGAACTATTTTTTAACCTTTGCAAGATGGAATCATAAGTTGGGATAGACTATGACATGTCTGTCACCTCTAAAATTTAATCACATATTTGAAATTCAGAAAAAATGTTGCAACCAGCACACTGCATATGCAATGTTCATACATTGAGCATACCAAAAGCTACATTATAAAACTGCTTCCTTTCATGTTTGCTCCAAAGCCACGCTTTCTGAAGATATCCTCCAGTTGCATGGTTGCTACAGGCTAGTGCTTTCCAAAAATGCACAGAGATAATAAAGGTCTATGTTGACATTTCAAACAGAGTTAATATATCGAAAATTTTGGTTGGTTAGGATGATTTTTCACTGATGTTTTGTCTCATACCTTCTTGGCGACATTTAGAATAATATTGTGCAATTCAAGCGGTCAGAATAAGGAGACACCAGTTGATAGGATGCAAGAGGAATATTTCAAATGACGGTCTAAACTGCAAAATTCGTTGATTATTGAATATTACAATGTGCATTCTGTCCATTTTGTAATTAAATTTGCTTGACTCTACACAGTTATATGAATGAATCCTTCAGTTAAACTGTAAAACCAAAGATTTTTCTAAGAGCTGTAATGACTAATCCCAACAGCTCACCGGTGTAGGTATTCGAAGTGACTATACTTACCCCTTGCTTCACTAATGCATTAGGTCTGACCTTGCTCAAAGTGCAACTGAAATCAACTGCACACTGCACCCACTAAGCCTAGGCTAGTAGGGCTGAGCGAAACGGGTGAAGCAACGTCTGTTTTCAAGTGCTCTAGGAATTCGCCTCTAGCAAGAGCTTATTCTGATGCAAACCTTGAGTATTCTTTATTACTTTACTGTTTAATTCTCATTAGTGAGGCAAGGGGTAAGTAAATGTCTGCGATGTGAATCCTAGTGTTCTCCACAGGGACTTCTAGAGGAGCATCCGCAAGTGAAAATATCATCCTCTGAAATAGCAAACACCTCCCTACAGTTTTGGCTTGGCCAAAACCAGTTGCCAATAGCTATGGCATATGCCACTACAAATGGTGCAAGAAATCATCTCTAAGTGGCAAGCCATATTGCATCATTTAGCATTTCAATTATTAAAAATTTCTGGAAAGTGAGGATAAATTCTCTCCCCTCAAACCACTCTACAATTGCTTCATGCATGACTTCCCCCATCCCCCTCTTGAAAGTATCTGGAGAACACTGCTAACTTCATCAAAGAAAACTTTAAAAGCTCATCCTCAAGCTCATCATAAAGGAACGTTATCTAACAAACGATGAATAATCCAATCAACGTATCATATAGCTGGATTGGTCTCTTTCTGTTTCACCATTATTCACATTTCTCTCCCTTTTTAATATCCTAAAAGACAAAAGTTTGTACTTTCTTCGTCATTCTCTCTGAGAAGCAATTTATCCCAGATGAAACAAAAGTCAAAGGACTGTGATTACTGGGCAATATTTCTGAAGAACACAGGATACCCAACATACCAGTCTTGAAGGTCACTCACCTTATCCTCCTTGAGATACCATGTCTACAAGGTTTTCAAAGTATCATTTTTGCAGACCTCATGTGACCTTTGATCAGCATAAAATGACAGACACTATCTACTCATCAAAGGCTGAAGATGTTACCAGTGGGAAGTTCTGGCACAAATCAGTCGTTGATATATCTTCTTCACAAGGTGTTCAAATTTCCACCTTTGGTGACCTCAAATGACCTTTGACCTCCATTAAAAACAATATGGATCATCTACTCACAATGGACAGCCTATACACTAAATTTGAAGTTCTAACAAGTTTTCCTTCAGGAGATCCGGTGTTTACAAGATTTCTAAACTATGACCTCTACTGACCTTGTGTGATCTTTGACCTCATTAAAACATGACAGAGATCACCTACTCATCAAGAGCAACTAAGGAAGCTAAAGAGATTGAAGTTCCAGCAACTTTCAGCAGCTGAGATAATTCACTGAATTTGGTTTTCAAAGTTTCTCCTCCGGTGACTTCAAATGACTTTTGACCTACCTGGAATAATAAGGATCATCTACTCACAATGGACTACCTTTAAAGTTCAAAAACTTTCCCACACTGAGATACCGAGGTCACAAGTTTTTCAAACTATGTCCTCTACTGACCCCATAAGATCTTTGACACAATCACGAAAACTTGAATGAGATCATCTACTAATCAAGTCCTACCAATAGTTTACATTTGAAGTTCCAGCAACTCAACTGATATCCTCTGTAATAGGTTTTCAGACTTTCTCCTCTGTGACCTCAAATGACCTTTGACCTAAATGGGAAAGCACTAGGGATCATCCACTCACAATGGGCTACCCACATACCACCTGTGATGTTCAAGTAACTTTCCCTCATTGAGATAGCATGTTTACAAGGTTTTCAAACTATGTCCTCTACTGATCTCATATGACGTTGACCTCATCAAAACTTGACAGAGATCATTTACTTATCAAATGCTACCAATGGTTTAACCTTTGAAATCCAGCAACTTTCAGTTACTGAGATATCTTCCTCAATGTTTTCACACTTTTCCCTCTGGTGACCTCAAATGACCTTTGAACTACCTGAAAAAAAAAATAGGGATCATCTACTCTCTATGGAATACCTACACACCAACTTTGAAGTTCATGCAACTTTTGCTTCTTGAGATATCCTGCTCACAAGCCAAAAAGTCACACACATGGCATCACCATTGCATAGATTCCTTGCCTGCCCTCAGCAAGGAATAAAAAACTCACACTGCTACTAGCATAGCAGATATAAAAAAAACAAAGCAAACCAGCAGCTTGATATGGTGAGGCATACAATGATTGTTCAAAGTGATGAACAGAATACAAACACTCTGAATTCTGAAAGAAAAAAAATGTGGAAAAGATCCTTACAAATGATGGAGTTAGTCTACAGCCATTTGTATTCATCACAAATTCCAAATTCAAACATAGGAGAGCAAATTGAGTCACTGCAGAAGTCCTTTGTGTTGTCCTTCCATAGATCAATAATTAATTGATGGATTTCAAATTACACATTACAACATGCAAACATAAAGCAAGGACCTAAATACAGATTACATGCGAATGGAAAACAAAATGATTAATTCTGCTGGAGGGATCTACTCTGCATATTGAAAAGATTCAAAGTGCTGAAATGCTTATTTTAAGTACCCTCATCAGTAAAGTGGTGGCACCTTACACTTTGCAATGCTAAGTATAATGATGTTCTTTAAAGGTATTACACTCGGAGAGTCCAGTACCCTTTACGTAAGTCACTTGCAAAATCTGGTGACGGAATGTACACGTTTTTGGATATACTCTTTAAAAGTAATTTTGGCTACAAGTTGACTGTATGTTCATCACTTTATAGAGAGAAAGTGGGAGCTGGAAGCTCTATTATGAACCAGAGACTGGTATGGGATGAAAAAAAAAAACAGGAGGATGAAGGGAAGCAGAAAACCTGTGTTAAGGTTTGCTCTCAATCTCATTTTCGTTTTGAGTTTTGTATTCATTTCAAATAGTACTGTAAGGCACTGACACAAATTTCATTCTTTTCAGAAAATTTTTTTTTTGAGGGATACACGTAATGAGGAATTGTGTTGTAAAAATGAAAAGTTTAAAGGCTGTATTGCATCACCCTAAGCTATATTTTTGACTCCGGAAAGCACAATTCTCAACTGGTTCTAAGTTACAGTTCTCTTAGATCGACAGCAAATTCAAAAGATGCAGAGCAGCTCGTATTACACAGCATACACAGGGATCCATTGTTTCGATTACACATGTGGAGGAATTTAAGACAGGCTGAGGGAGGGACTAGAGGTAGGTGGATGGGAGAATTGAAACTGTCTGGGGTGATGAGTTTTTGTCTTTAATGTAGGCTATGTGGCCACACTACACTATGCTGACACTCATCTTAACATTAAAGAACCAAAAGGCATACAGGTGCTTGTAGCATTGTAAAAACGCGGCACTGATCACCAGCATCATTGTAAACCAGTCACATACATCTCATGCCTGCCAAAGGTTGACACCATAGCCTAGCTATGTAGTAATGATATCTACAGAAATCAATTAACGAGATTACATTAACCATGTACTACTGCACTGTATGTACATGCAGGATACACCAAGCTAAAACAGTTGCTTAGCAACATATTGTACAGTATATCTCTGAATATTAAGACAAAACTGACACATTAAACATAAATTATGCAGAGTTCAGAAAATGATGACCATGCATTTTACAGTATATATCATATTTAACAGATTAAGCCACATGAAACAGTTTATTTAGCTTTTAGAATGCAATTCTTCTGACACTTCAAAGTGAAAAAAGTACCGGTAATAAAAGTTGAACTACATTCCATAAAGACATTAACAAGAAAAACAATAGTGTGAAAAATAGTTAACTCACTCAGTTCTCACTGCTTCAACCTGTAATAGCAACCCTCAATACACATCTAATATCTTTGATAATTTGAAATTCCAAGGACAGCCACTTTTGTCACGTTGCTCTATTTTAATTCACAAATGCAATGGTGGAATCAAAAAATGTGAAGAAGTGTGAGAAATTTGACAAGTTGGATAAAGCAAGGAATAATTTTACCAATGAAATCGATTTTCTCTTGCACGGGATAAAAGAAAGCTCGGTTTGAACAGAGCAGAAGAGACATCAGGACAGAAACCAAAAGATTTTACACAGTGATTGCTAGCTCTGTAGTTTGTCCTACTTTCAGATCTCTTTGTTATGGCAGCGAATATGACAAGATAGACTTAAACTACTTGTTGACACAGCTGTTGTTGTGTCCAAACCACTTCATTGAAGAGGAAAGCAAGTTGGGAAACAGGAGGCAGGATAGCAGCTAGCAAATTATCTTTGTTTTAATCCTTCGTCAAGCTCATTATTTCCTTTTTCGTCTTTGTGACATCAAAGCAACATTTCCCAAACGGAACAATATGAACATTTAGAAAAGAGGAAGCAAAGGAAGACAAATCTATGCAATGTGTCATTATGGAAGGAAAAAAACTTGGAAGCTAAGTTTGTAACATTTGATAGGTTCATATTAAATGATGATTTTTGGCATATTACAACCTTCCATATTTACATAGCCAATTTATTGCCATTGAAATGTAAAGTAACGCATAAAAGTCAACTTTACAGAGAGAAGAAATTATCTCTTGGTGCGTTAAAGATGAGCAAAGTTTTGGAATGTCAAAATAATGGCAATGATGAGTCCTCAATTGAAATAAATTACTTTGCCAATTTCAAACACCCACTGCATGGTTGAAAATGAGTTCAGTGGTAAGGTAGTTTTTTACTTTTTTTGGATACATAGGCCTAACAAACCCACATTGACAAAGAGATGGCTGCCAAGCATTCATGGGAGAAATATCGTAATTTAACTTTGGCAGTCGTATCTGTGTAGTGTATACACATACTACTAAACACACAAATTTGAAAGATTTGTAACATTGTACAAAAGTTGGAAGTGAGACATTGGTAGGATAAATGATGCAGCACTGGCCAGAGAGAGACAGGGTCAGTGATTACAAACAAATGCAGTGGTACAGTGTACAGTGGTAAGGTAGTTTTTTACTTTTTTTTTGATACATAGGCCTAATAAACACACATTCACAAAGAGATGGCTGCCAAGTTTCATGGGAGAATATCGTAATTTAACCTTGGCAATCATACCTGTGTAGTGTTTACACATGTATACTACTAAACAAACAAATTTGAAAGATTTGTAACATTGTACAAAAGTTGGAAGTGAGACATTGGTAGGATAAATGATGCAGCACTGGCCAGAGAGAGACAGGGTCAGTGATTACAAACAAATGCAGTGGTACAGTGTACAGTGGTAAGGTAGTTTTTTACTTTTTTTTTGATACATAGGCCTAATAAACACACATTCACAAAGATGTGGCTGCCAAGTTTCATGGGAGAATATCGTAATTTAACCTTGGCAATCATACCTGTGTAGTGTTTACACATGTATACTACTAAACAAACAAATTTGAAAGATTTGTAACATTGTACAAAAGTTGGAAGTGAGACATTGGTAGGATAAATGATGCAGCACTGGCCAGAGAGAAACAGGGTCAGTGATTACCAACAAATACTGTCTGAACAATCCAGGACTTATACTGTAATTACATAGCCATAAACAAGTGGATGTGGTACCATTCCATTTACTTGAAAGCCTTTCGTAAGTTTAACAATTCATTCAACCCAATTCTATGTGAATGCCATTTCCTGTTATCTAAAAAAAATTACAGCACCTAACAATTAATGGCTACTTGCCCTCATTTGTGGTAAAAATTCCAAACCCCCTAATTTTAAGTGTTATAGATACCACCTTAGCAATGACTCTTATCCCATAGAAGACTCAGCTTTTCACACTTGCAACCTAAGGTTCCCACTGCCATGAGAATGACAGGCTGCCTGTCTCTGTTTGGTGCTGCTTTAGAGCAAACAATTTTCCAGTCTTGTTGTTGGGATCAGTCTAACTGGTCCTTCATCTTAGTAAAGTGGAACTTGAATAAAATTGGCATATTGTGTATTGAACAGACCATTGAAATCACAAGCACAACACAAAGTGAAGTGCAGCTGTAAGTTATTGTCATGCAATGCTTGAATAAATCTGTGATAGTTGTTTAGCATTTTACAGATGTGAACGCCTTTTATGTTCAAGTACTGTAATTATACACCTCCGGTTTACCCAAGAAATGTGTTTGTTCTTTCAGTTGTACCAGATCCTAATCACATTATTATGAGGTGTCATGGCATAAACCAAAGAGAGGTGCCAATTTTAACTTTGACAAATTTGTAAACAGCCTACAAAAAATTATGTTGGGAAACCCATGAAACTAGTATGAATAAATTTACAATGTATATCAACCTAAAGGCTGTATTGCATCACCCTAAGCTATATTTTCACCTCCCTGAAAGGAAAATTCTCAACTGGTTCTAAGTTACAATACTTTTAGATTGCCAGCAAATTCGAAAGATGCAGAGCAGCTCGTATTACACAGCGTACACAGGGATAGATTGTTTAGATTACACATGTGGAGGAATGTAAGACAGGCTGAGGGAGGGACTAGAGGTAGGTGGTTGGGAGAATTAAAACTGTCTGGGGTGATGCATTACAGCCTTTAACATATCCTACACCTTACCATTAATAGTTTATTTTATGTAATATGTTACATAAATTTGAAACTTGGCTCACATTGTAAAGAATAAAATGTACAAGAATATAAACAAGACTGAACAGTACAAAAAAATGTGCTAGGTTTATGCATAAAACCACCATTTTAGCATTTCTTCTATTCATTTTTTGAACTATAAAAATTCTTTAAACATACTCATGTAACTCACAAACAGGCTAAGGAAGTTTTAAACTCGCAACACCTGACATTGGATGACACAATACTGTACAAGTGTAAATACATGAAAAACAATTATATGGTCTGTTTCTACTGCCTCTGTTACGTATTACACTTTTCTACCCTCCAAGCTACAAATATTATGCTGAATTATCTTGATCCTTTTAAAGGTACAGTCCACCAACTTTATAAATAAAAGTCACTATTCAGTGGTCAGTGTGAGTCAGTGGTTGTGATGAATTACCTACTGCACCACAGTATGGCTTACCCAGAAACCTTCCCCACATGAAGCATATATTAGTTCTGTTTGTGTTTGTTACACAATAGCAACAAACAATCCCTGGTCTTGAGCTAACAAACTGGCCACTCCATACTGCAGTACACTTTACTGTCATTTTGTGTTTCAGTGTGTGTATGTACATTGTTGTCAATCAATACTGCAGCTTGTGTACATGTATAGTGTTCATTGAACAATACAAATGTGGTGGCTGCTTCAAGTACGTTTTATCCGCTCAGCACTTGAGTCAGTTAATTAAATTCCGCAGGGAAATGGTTGATACAATTTAGACTATACTTTGTAAATTTATACTCTCAGGAATGTAAAACTATGACACCTTGAAAACTCTAACTTATTGAATACAAAAACCAAAAAGGATAAAAAAGAGAGACGCGTTATAGTCGTTGGTATTAGAAGGTAGAATTTTAGTTCTAGATCCATCTGCTGCCAGAAAAGGAGCATGGTGCTGTAGAAATCACCAATTTCACCAGGTCTAACAGTGAACAACGCAAGTCAAATGGTACAATATGATTGATGGCCATATAAAGTGAACTCAGTTCATAAAAATGAACTTTTTTTTGGTGTCACCTGAACTGAATAGATGAGGGATGTAGTACAAAAGGGACCAAGGTAGGCTATGATAAACAGGTTGAAATTAGTTGAAATTATTTGATTTGTAATGGTTAAAGCTGATGATTACCTATTGCCAGAAATACAACAGCTTCTCCATTCACAGCAATGATAACATAAGATATCTACAAAGAAAAAGCATCATCATACACACACAAATAGTTCACACACACTAATAGTTCAGTCAGACATTAAGACCACGATTGCAAATTACCACACAATTAACGCGAGACAACCTGCTGCTGCACTATAACATTCACAAAAAATTAATTAACCACCAATGTTAGAACAGATTGTGTGCATGTATACGGACAATAAAATAGTTCTCTTTTAATGTTTACTGTGATAGAGCTACAACATTGTCTAGATGTGATTGACTTCCAATATGGAATACAAGCATGCACAGTATGGTTAGAAGCAATGATAGTTAAACAGAGAGAAATATTGCTGACAATAAAACATGCTCTTAGCATGCATGATACTGTATCAGACTCAATACATAATTGCTTCAGACATTATACCAGTAAATATTATTGTATAGACAAGTCATTAAATACTGCATGGGTAATGTACAGTTGTATGGGTGTGCATGTCATGCATGTGTGAGGGTCATACTACAGTGATCAGCCTATGACAGAACTCACTGATAGGGAAAATAATTCAAATGCAGATATCCATGTTAAAGGCACAATCACCTCACAGTGCATTCTTAAAATGAGATTTTCAGAATGAAAAGGGAAAAAAGCTATGAGGATTTATTTCAAGAAGGAGCACACAGGGACTAGATTTCCAGTGTAAATTTATACAAATTAATGTATGTATTTTATGCATTATTCAAACTGAAATTTCAGTGAACAAAAGCAAATATATAGCACCTCATATTGTGACAATGTTTAACAGAGTTTCATCTGTGCAATGTTTACATGAAGTGAACAAGTGTCATGCAATTCCTCAGTCTCCTTATAGATGTTAATGTAAGACTATTGTAGAGGAGACTATCATTCTCTACTGAATTTAGTTCAATCTCACAAATCTGCTAGATTATCTACCATATCTATTTTATTGGTGTGATCTGAAGCCTCCCTGTGAGAACTCTTCACTTCCTGTGAAAAGCAAATTCTCCTACACTATCTACACACAATTTCCACAATCAATTCATCTTCTTTTGGATTTGTCTCATGGCTGGTTACAAGTATGACACTCTCTGAGTGACAGATTTTTTGACCTCATAAAGGGGTGAGTGAGATGAAAATATGAGATGCCTGGGGGATAATTACTATTAACAGACTGATTTTTCTAAAAGTGTAAGGACATTGAAGACCTTTGAACTCAATATTTGTGTTGATTAGATATCCTGGGCAGCTGGGAGGAGTTTCTTCACCTTACTGATACCTGCTGGGGTCGGCTGAGACATTAGAATTGCATCATCACTGACAAAACAGCCAAAGATTAAATACACTATAGAGGATATTACAGACTAACCATCTAATAATGTTTGGCTTCAACAGATTGGCAAGTTGCTACTTGTCTGGAAAAAAGGAGCTAATATAAAGCTGGGTGGGTCAGAGGTGCATGTTGCCATCAGCTGATAGTAAAGATAGGAGGGTCATGCAGATGTCACAGAAAGAGAGCATGAAAAACTCCTTGTGAGCACCAACACAATAGGATTATCCAAGCTTTATGAGGAACAGTATAACTAGCAAACATGTTCAAACATGCAGCAGCTCTCTATAGGGCTTAGAAACACAGAAGATAGACATACTGCACACTAAGCACAAGGAGAGGCAGCATACTCTAAACACATGTGCGTAAAATATGAAGAACTAAAAAGCTAAAGCACTATAGAGCAATGACATAAAAGAAGATATCTTAAATTGAAAATTATGCAACTGAAGGGATTTGTTCAATTTCTGTGAGAATAAAATCAACTTGATCTTCATAACAGACAGAAATATTGGCAAATGGGACACAGTCCTCCTTTCCCACAACATACACATAGCTCCCAAGTTCCGAGAGGCTAGAAGCAGGTCCACACCTAATCTGTCCGATGGTGAATCGCCGCCATCTGGGGGAGGGGTTTAAGGGGTGCAGGTGTCCCCCTCAAATTTTTTATCATAAAGTTTAGGAGTGTCTACATGCAAAATGGTAGCACTTTTTGGGCAAATAAGTCAACATAATTTCTCTAGGTTACTGCCAAAAAACCTGTTCTGTAGGCCTGCTGATCATTTCCTTTTTTTGTCTTTGCCCACTTCGGAGATGTCAAATGCGGGTTTTTCAAAGGGTGTGGCGGGTCAGTGGGTTTGGGAGTTCAAAGGCGGGTCAAACTCGCTAAATGTGGGTCACTTGGAAGGTATGCATACAGGAAGCCCTGTTTATAGAGAAAGGATCACTTCATAATTTTCAAGCAAAGATTTTCATAAAGTTGCTCAGAACAAAATGGTGGTATCCTTGCCATAGATTTGAACAGATTACAAGTATAGGAAGTCTCACTGTTTTACACATGTTGTTTTTTATTCTTTTTATGTACAAGCTGTAATTGTCTGATATATGGAACACTCATGTCTGGTACCCCTCATCACCCACACTTTCACTTCATCTTGACCATGCATTGCACTATGAGTATGTAATTGTCAAACACAGACAACAAATTTCTGTTTTTGGAAAATGATAATTTTTTGGTGACCAGTTAACATTTGTGGATGCTGGAATAGAAGCAAACCTGGATTAAACAATAGAATCTGCTAGAGTCATCTTATTTCACAGTTTCATGTACCTTTCTCTTGTGGTTCATAGCTTATGGTAAGTAATATACTTTTGTTTAGAAGATTACTGTGACCTTTCTTCTTCTTCCTTGTTTAGAATGTGACATCAGGAGTACTTGACATTACATAGATATAGGTTGGAAAATGATGGAACAGTAGATGAATTAGCCTTCCTCATTCCTGAATAATTGGTTTTGATCAAATCAAAGTAAATAATCACTGTTCATCCTGTAGAAACAAAATCTTTACAGTAGATTCATTGTCTTAATCTTAGAAGGGGGTGGGCAAAGATAACCATTTGATATGAACTATGGAATTTCTTTCTTACCTTTTGCCAATGAAGGAATGTAAGTAAACACTGAACAGTATTTACTAGTTTGTATACTACCCACTCTCTGACTTGTACATATGACAGCAACTGAATGAGTACTTCCATGTTTTGTAATCTGTAACATTCAATATTAACTTTCGATTCCATGGCACATTACTGGTTTGGAAAATTACGTACTGAAATATTACATACAGTACACCTGCAATACACAGATTTCTACAAAATCCACAATGACCCACAAAAGGGTGATAAACCAGTTCAAAGTACAGTACTGCATGTGTTGACAAGACTCTAACAGTACTGATAAGGTGATAGTCCTACACATAGAACAATCTGCAATTGTATCCAGCTTATGATGACAACAAGGAATGACTAACTGGTTGAAAGGTGTTTACCATGTCACACACTATCTACAAACTCAGTGCAGCATGAACTATGAAGACATTATGATTTAAATAAAGACTGAATTCAGTGATGATTTCAAGAAATTGAGCCTTAATCCTTCTCTGGGAAAAATACACAGAATGATATTTGTCAAATCCACTGTATAGTATGATACAAAAAAAATTAATGTACTGCTATTCCCTCACTTTATCAAATATATGTCTGTTCATTGAGTCATGGCTAAGACACTGTATAACTTGATCCTTTCTTCCAGCATTTAAACCAATTAAAAAGCATAAATTTCCATTAACTTTAAAAACACAAGCATGAGACCACTGTCATGTGTCTTCATTATGATAATATATGTCGGTAGAGAGTATAAAACTTGCTTGTGGAACAACATCAATTTACAGTAGTATCCCAGTCCCACATTCTTTTGCTCTTCAAAGAAACAAACCCAAACATTAGAACAAAGAAACATATGAGCCAAAAGCACTGCCACGACAAGGTTATGAGGACTGTCATGTGAAGCATAAATCTAGCAAAGTATGTTTGGTAAATAACTAAGAAGCAATGAACCATGATATCATCAATCCACTATTAATGGGGGAACTTTGCTTCAGAAATTAACTCATCCATCGGACAACAAAAGGAGTGGATTTGGTTGTCTGATTTAATTTCTATTTGCCTTCAATGATTAGATAACTATTACATTTCAGACATGGTGCACAGTGGAAGGTTATGTCTGAGTGAACTACAACCATAAAAAGCAGCAATTTCATGAAGACTACTTTCACAGATTTACAGTACACTTAGGCTTACTGCACAGTAGAGTGAGCAGACTACTGCAGAAGTTTAAGATGCAAGGATTGTATTCATCTGCCAGGTGGCATTTTATGCTCTCATTACATACTGCACAACAGTCATTCTTTCATTTTTTTCATTTCTGTTATTTTCAACTGGGTGACTCAGTGAGCACTCCATGATCTTCTCATTGCAAAATTGCATTACCAACCCAAAAATACACACCAGGATACTATAATCTATGATCACTTGTATACTGTACATTACATGGCTGAATGGTTCAAACTCTATTAAACAATTTGACTCCTACAGTAGGACAACTTGGCCCTGACATCAGTCTCTGAGATATCCCGGGAATGAGACATCTCAGTTACCGACACAACTCTGCCTCTGAGACATCTCAGTATTAACTGAAAAAGCTGTTTTTTTTTCAGTACTATCAAAAGAAGAATTTTTTACCGAAAATGTCTGCTGAAATCTTCTTGCCAAGTCTTTAGCAATGTCTTGCAAGTTTGCAACATAACACTTATTGATACAGTGATGAGGCAAGTAAAAATAATTTGCCATGCTACCAACAAGTTTTTCAAGACCATTTTTGTAGCCATGCAAATTCAAGAGTGTGATATGGTCTTTTACAATAAATCTATTGCTTGTGTTAAGGATTTATAACATATTTTGGGCTATATATATACCTAACTTAATATTCCCCACTGAATGTCATGAAGTGTACAAAAGGGACTGTGACAGGTGCCAAACAGTGGGAGGAGGGAGATAAAATGAGTTACAGATAGAGACAGTTGTACCACTGGGTGGGTGGGCACATACATGCATTTTTTGCTAAATATACAGAGTGGGCAGTGCATGAAAAATTTGGGGTCTTCAAATTTCTTTTGTAGGGAAAAGATGATATTCTGGCACTAACTTTCCAATTTCTATTCTAACAAAATGTTTCTCACCCACACAAAACCCACACCTATAGAAATCTATAGAACATAAACACAGAACTTTTTCAATGATTGTAAAAAATACCTCTCTGAAAGTGGAGAGATGGATCCCCATTGCCCGTGGTCTGCAAACTGAGCTTTGAAAGAAAGCCCTGGGTGAGTTAGAATTTCAGATAGACCTAACACGTTATATTAATTAAGTTTTCCACTGAATAAAGAATACTTTGTTAAAAACAGGAGATTGTAATGTTGAGGATGATTAGGAAGGACTGAGGAACCACAGAGTAATGGAAAAGGTCTTGACTTGCTGTTAAATATAAAGGGTCAAATAAAGGCAAAGCCCACTTTAGCTCATTTTGTTCTATACTTTTTAACTGGGGCAAAGATGTCTCAAGGAGGGTCCAGATGTCTTGGGAACCAACTTCACCTAGGGGTTGAGTTGACCCTAAGGCTGAATTGCCTGGAGATCAGCTGAAGTCTGCATTGTATGATGCCTAACAAATAACACACAGTGCACTATACATTACAACTATGTGAAAGCTGATCCACTTTTTCCCAAAACCAATGTGAAA
Organism: Stichopus chloronotus; assembly: GCA_021234535.1. Taxonomy (NCBI): domain Eukaryota; kingdom Metazoa; phylum Echinodermata; class Holothuroidea; order Aspidochirotida; family Stichopodidae; genus Stichopus; species Stichopus chloronotus. The sequence goes on along the minus strand of CM037841.1, from coordinate 14,585,180 downwards.
ACTGTATGTAACTGTAGAGTTAGGAGCTTGCTACAGTGGGAATAAAGCATGCACTGACTAAACAAGAAAGTTTGACTGACTAAACAAGGAAGTTTTCAAGATATTAAATTGGTTCGTATAATATTCATGATGAATGCTGGCTGTCATAGTTTAACTTAGTTGTTGCTGAAAAAATTGAACCATCGCAAAATACACATTGTAGTTGTTTACAGTAATTTCAAAGTTTTAACATATAGTTCTGATGAAATTAAATATAAAAGTATAACAAAACAATGCTCATAAATCACTACTATGTAAAATTTCTTTATGCATTTTACAAAAGAGTTTTCTATGAATACATTCCTAGTTCAAGGAGGAACTTAGGAGAAAGTACAGTAGCTGTAAGTGTAAGTAGCTGTAATGTGATTTATTGGTATGTAAATTACTTTCTTAATGTAAATGAACTTTCGTGTAAGCCCAAAAGTATGTCCTTGAAGTTGAAGCATTTCATGACTGTTTCACTCTCTGTGCTCCTTGGCAAATGTTCCGTGACTAGCCTATCCACACAGATGTATAAAGATCAATAGTACAAACTATAACTTAGTACAAGAGGGCTAGGCCTAACGTTACATTTATTCCATTAGCGTGAAATTGAACTTTGAAGTCTGGATAGTTTTAATGCATGTAAAAAGTTATCCACAATATTACCTTAAATATGCCTGGAGACATGAATCACAATATCGATGTCCACAGCTTGTTATCTGGACAGGGTCTCTCATTGTTAGTTGGCATAACGAGCAGACAAAGTGTCGATCCAACTTGTCGCGAAATCGGTACTGATGACCCGGCATTGCGAAATCTGTCGTCTGCCAACTCAAAGGGAAAGCTTTTCTATTTAGATTGTACGTGATATCAGTTAAAAAGGTATTACCACGACTCTAACCAATGAAACCGAATTGTTAATGAGTTGATTCCATCACATAAATGATAACTGGAGTTGATTTGCTTCAGATTTGCAACATGTTTACGCCGGAGGTGTTCACACCAAAAAGGACAGGGTACCAGCTGCCTATACACACTATATGTTTACGGTCAGGTTTGCCACTCGATCACCGAGTACATGTTTACAAATTTACGTTAACCACTACCGATGTCTGCAAGTGTCCTTCCAACACCATAAATCCTTAGTTTATGAAAGGTATTTTAAAAATTAAAGCGAGACATGTGAAGAACAATAAAAATTCAAAACAATTTAGGGAAATATATTTACAGACAATTTTGAAACTAAATAAATCGATGATTTTTCTAATGAACAATAAAGAAAAAGTATGTTATGTGTCTTATATTTATCCGTACAGAACTCAGAACTTCAGTTTTGCGGTCCAAACTGATATCAATGATGAGTGTATATTGTTGCGCAATAGCTTACAACATGTGAATGTACAGCAGATAAAAATAAAGTTCTTTGGTATGTACCAGATAAATGGTTTGTACAAAAACAGCCCAAACCATACTTAATCTACCAATACACACGATGCACGGAAACTAGGTGAGAAGCAGTGAAACATCAGGAAAGACGGTGTGGTCGTGAAGGGAAGAACGGTGTTGCATGGTTCTACAAGTGTAAATCTCTTTCGCAGCTATAAAACATGTTCATGTGTTGCACCTTATGAATGACAGATGAGAGCCCTGGAAATTAGTTACCTAAATATTTGTCAAATTGATATCCATATTTACCTCTGGTTTCCTTGTGACATTATTCAATGTTATGCAATCAAAGTTTTCAGCCTGACTGTTCGAAGTTCCCCGGGCCCTTTGAAAACTTGAATAGACGTCATATTAGCAGCCCATTCATGCATAGGCTGTCTGTCCACAATTATTCAAAATGCTTCTATTCGTACATAGTTGCATGAATTTGTTTAAAACTTACTCATTTTATGAAAATCTGCCAATTGGATTTTGTGATAGTGGGAAACCGATGGATTGCTGTTCTGGGGTTCCAAGGGGAGGGTTTCCCCTCTCGATTGAAACAATTGAGCTGTCAGACGGGGGTTCAGAAGTGAAATGGTAGCACTTCTTTGTCTGTTTTTGAGAGTTCATTTTTACTATTTTAATCATATTTTTGGGAAGAAAATGACACATTACTATTTTTTATGAGGAAGGTGAATACTTCGAAACTTGGGGGGAATATAGCGATGAAAAGTTAATTCATCGTCAACCTAGGCAGTAGTGAATTTTCTTTATCACCCAGGGTAATGGTACGTGGATTCCCATGCTTGATAATGCCAGTGGGTGTTATCAACATCATTTATCCCCTCTTTCTTGGCTTTCCCTAATTTTTGATTTTGTGACCTTTGTAATCACACCGCGATGTATGTGTGTATGTGTGTTTGTGATGCCTACCTTGTAAACACGATATCTCAAAAAGAGAAGCTTGAACAAATCTCATATTTAGTATGTAGGTGTACCACGTTGGGCAAAAGATCCCTATTGTTTTGGTGGAGGTCAATTGTCATTTGGGGTAAACAGGGGTCAAATTGAGAAAACATGTAAACACAGTATCTCCAGAAGGGAAGGTTGGACATATCTCATTTTTAGTATGTAGGTGGATCATGTTGAGAACAAGATCCCTATTGATTCTGGTGGAAATTAAAGGTCATTAGAGGTCAACTGGGGTCAAATTGAGAAAACCTTGTAAACAGAATATCTTAAGAAAGGAAGCTTGGACAGATGTCTTATTAAGTATGTAAGTGTCTTATAGAGTCTTTGGTGAAGATCAAAGGTCATGTGAGGTCAACAGGGTCACATTATGGAATTCTTGTAAAATCACGTCTCACAGGGAAGCTTTAACAGATATCATATTCAGTATACAATTTTAACTAATGGAGCACACGCACCATTTGGTCTATAATGGAGGTCAAAGGTCATTCGATGTCAACAAGTTTCAAGTTGTGAAAACCTGGTAGACATGATATCAAGAAGGAAACTTGTGCAGATCTCATATTTCATATAAAGCATATGTAGCTTGTGACACATACTTATGCTATAATGCCAGATTAAGAAAGAAAAAAAAATGCTCATAATCGGATCATCGAAACTACAATGCATTTGTGCATTCTCATTTACAATTTCTTAGGAAAGGACAGAGGGCGCGCACGTGTGTCAACTTGTAAGATAATTCATTCGAATGAATTATCTTAGGTCAGCTCCCTACCGGATCGACGGATCTGTGATTGACAAAGTAAAATGTTCAAAGTTTCAGGTGTAGTGCAAACGCAGATGGACGAATTGTACCAAAAGATGTTTAGTGTGTTGTTGATATTCAGTCTGTTCTCACAGATTACGAGGACAGGTTGTGAGTCAGTTTAGCTCTGCAGCTGCAGAACTCACCTTCAATTAAAGTTACGAAACTGAAACAGTTTAACTCTAATATAATGAACATAAAACGTACATCTGTAAAAATGAATCTATTTCAGTTGTTTTAATGTTTTTTATGTAATAGTTTTGGAATGCTTTAGTACTAGCTCGGACAACGGATTTGCAGAACTCATGCACTCTGATTGCATATGTAGGTCCTACATTAAAAAAAAGACAAGACAATTAAATGCCAACAACTGCTTAGGTGGTTAGTTAAGTGCAAAAAAAGACCCCTTGGGATTGTTAATGGGTCGAAATGACGAATTTTCCACAGTCTGAAATACAGTAAATCAAGTGTTCATTTAAACTTTAAAGCATCAGTTCGGCAGCAACCAATCTTTTTTCAGTCATAACTAGAGTACACATGAATGATTTTTTTTTTGGGGGGGGGGGTTGTGATGATTTCGCCAGGACTTAGTTTCAATAGTCTCCAAACACATAACACTAGCCAATTGTGTTCGCTATAATCTAAAATATATTATTTCCCAAAAAGCATTCCTTAGTTTGCCTATTTTTTAGTTTCTCTTTCCGTTCAATTACATTTTCCCTCTTGTATGTGAAGAGGAAGAGTTGACATAAAAGTACTACGACATACTTCTTGTTCTGCAAACAATCTTTGGTACGCCTAAGGCTGCCACACCTCCAAAAAGTCAGTCTCGTGTAAATATTGCATAAATGATATTTCTTCTCATTAATGACTTATAATGAGCTAATTCTCAACCACAAGTGGGCCCTTAGTGACTGGATTAATTAATTAAATTTGATCGTCCAATCAGGGTTTAATTTGTGCATGTTCGTTAGCGCCTAACATGTTTATGTGGGCAACAATTTAAGGACGAATAGCCTATAGTTGTTATTCCGAATGACTTCTGTTCAGGCACCTTTCAACCTTATCCACATCGATGACGAAATATAACAGTCACCCCTACCCCACGGGCAAACCAGTACTTGATCCATTTGCATGTACTTAACCAATTTTCAGTACATTGCATCATAAGTGAATAATCAAGTTCACAGTTCACTCATACTAATATGTTTGCTTAAATAAATTGCACCTTTGTTACACCATTGTCTGCATCACCCGGTAGCACAAAATTCATCACGCCCCGTCCCCACGGTTAAAGTGCTGATCGCTCCGCCGGACGGGTTTAAACGATATTGGCAATTGTCGATCGGCACTGAGTATAAAATTGTTGACTTCAGACTGGCACTGAAATTATCAACTTCAGAAAAAAATACATAAAATCACAACTAACGAGACACAACATACCCTTTGATTATAAACTATAGCCTCAAATCATGTGAAATGAATCTGATCATTTTAAGCATAGTGATCTTCGAATCTTACTACGAAATGGACTGAATTAGGTCAGGGGCGTCTATAGAGTTTAATCATGGGGGGGGGGGGGGGTGGAGGAAATATATTGTCTTAAGTCGATACTAAGACATATCACGCGATTGTCCGCAATGTTCTTTCAATTTTTCTGCTTGTTTTCATGCCTTGATCACTCTACCCCTTACAAACAAGTGTAGCCTTAATGCACTTTTCAATTTACTTTGTTGGTCAAAATACAATAGGGGAGGGGTGCCCCGGTGGCTTCTTCACTGAATGAGATATAAGAATTCACGCTGGGTAGGGTGGGGCACATTTGCTAGCTCCAAAAATAGCCAGCTCTCAAACTGGGCTGGCCACGACAGTACCCAAGGTGGATACACCATTGTCCGTAAAATAAGGATAACACATCAATTCGGTCAAATTTTCCTCTGTTGTGAATTGCTATCTTACTACGAAGGCTTACGACTGGCGATAAAATTATGGAAAGAAGATTGAAATTATCTCGTGCCACTATTGTGTCTACAGTCGAGCAGACATATGGGAATAGAATTACCTTCCTATACAAAATTTTTAAAGAAGTCTTGCAACTGTAAAAGGAAAAAAAATAGAAGAAAAAATGTTTTAAGTTCCGTAGTGGACACACCTGAAAACTTTGCGAGACAGCAAAATCATCCAGGTGTGGGTCACTCACTACTTGTTCTCAACTCAAATCTTTTTTAAGTTCCAAATCCTACAAAGCTTTTATCTCGGACTCCCAAGGCAGAAAATATGTGGGAAGTAAGTAGTTTTACCAATTTCCCTAAATTTTAGTCGTCCAAGCCATATTGAGTTTATTCCTTTGAAAACCATAGCTGTAGGAGTTCGTTCTGATCGACTGAAAACCGATTTCCTGTCTCGGCATAAGTCTTTTATCTTTCAAATATCTGAAGTGGGTTTTGGTGTTTAGTATAAACAAAATAAAAAAAATCCTGAAGAGGAAATAACGCGTTTGTTTTTCAGAAAACAACCATATTTTTAAACCAATGTTTGTGTACATAGAATGATAGATCATGCGAAATAAAGAAGGACAGCAGCCTTCTTTTCCAGGAATGTTTCTCGCTGAAAACTTTTTCAAACTTCAAATGATGCTTTTTCTGTTATTTATCACTTGCATAATGTTCTGAGGAGGTGAAGCTTTTGCAGATGGTCATCGTTGAGACTGAATGGTTTAACACTGATTAAAGCAATTTTCTTTGTACGACGTGTTTGTATTCGCTAAACACTGTATTTCCCTTCAAAGAAGAGAGGGCAGTATGCAGTTTCAACTTAGGTAAGGCATTTCCCACTCCGACCAGACATGCAATTTATGGTACATGAACCCTAGCTGTCTTCATACCACGAGGAGAGGTGAAATGAAGAGGGGGAGGGGGGGGGGGGAGGAAGTGTACTTCAAATGAAACTCTCTTTAAATGAACAAGTACTAAGATAATGGTCCGTCGCTGGCAGGATCCAGGATTTTTGTTTGGAGGTGCACAAGATTCATGCATTGTGATTGTATCCTCCATCTGAATGATTTCACATAACCATAGCGCTCTCATATGGTGTACCAGTTTCTATATCACAATCGTGGCAAATAAGCAACAATGAGATGTCTGCGACGTATGTAAAAGCACAATTAATCAATTTTGGAAGTTTTGGGGACTGTTGGTGCACTCGTGGCATTTGCGGGATCTGCCTTGGCCCATGATTTCTTGAATTAAGAGCCTTGCATTTTGGAAACTGGGATTAACCTCGATGGTTTTCACGGGACGTGGGATGAAAGTTAATAATTCAAATACACATATGGAGGAGAAATGAATGAGCGCGACAAAATATATTCAAAAATAATATTATCTATTGAATATTCAACAGAAAATACCATATTCTGTTCAGTTTTGTGTACCATCTCTTTTGACATATCTGTAACACTTAACCAATCTCATTGAGGAAAATGTGGGACGAGTTGCCATGGTGATTGTTTTTTCAATTGCTATTCTTAACTCAATGCTCTCCTTACATCAATTCCATAGTAAAATGTCATAACCATTTTGATAAAGGATACCAACATTTATCATTTGTTACTTTTGATGAAAAAAGTCATGTGAAAAAAAAAAATACACATAAGACAAAAAGAAAAAATGCCTTTAAGCTGTGCATCATTAAGGGAAGTATAAAATGGAAGCAAAACAAAGTGAAGGAAAGGCTTCAGAACTAAATTAAGGACACTGATGTAAAGGTTGTTAAAGCAAAAATCATATGAAATCCTAAAAGGCAAGGACAAACAAAGAAAGAAAAATGATCAGAAGGAAATAGTAAGGTAGGAAAAGGTATTGGAAAATAAAAATCATTTAGAATGAAACTCTGCCTATTTAATGAACTTTCTCCCTGTTTTGAATCAAGCTGTGTATTATTTGAGCTATTTATCGCATTTGGACCATCAAACAGAAAGTGACACAACTGCACTGAGATGTACTACCTTTATGAGCTTCCAATCTGTTATGAACCACCTCCCACTGAACCCTTCTTAATGATAAATCCACAAAAACTCACAATCCTTTACAGAAAGTGTCCATGAAATTCCCAATTGATAAAACATTGTCAGAGATATTGCTAAGTTCAAGGTTAACGTAAACGGAAAATTGGTTACCAAGGTTCTCACTGTCAAAATTTCAAAAGAGCACCAAAAAGAAGAAAAGAAAGCAGAATGGAAAATGACAAAAATAAAAAGGGAAATGTCATTCTAAACAAGTTCCAGCCCATGAATCTGCCCAACAAACACTTTTAATGTGATTGGTACTCAAAACTGACTTTAGTTTCTTAGCTTTGGGTTATCCATAAATTTACAGAATACGAAGAATAGATAATATAAGCAGTTAAAAGGTACACACCATTTGGCCTGGTTGCACTACCTTCACAGAGCATTTCTGTAAAGAGAGAGTATAGGCATAGGTGTTTTGCAGTGTAGAGCAATTACAGCACTTAGGAACTGTGACAAGTTACTTTCAAAACAACAATGAAGAGAGAAACCATTTGGGATTGAATAGAAAAATTAGGTCCATTAATCTTGACACGAAACGTAACAATGACGTAAAATAACACATGGACAACAATCGTTGGGATCGTAAGAAACCTTTTTTCTGTTTTAAGCTTATTAATTAAATTTCACAATGATACAGTTATGGTCTGATAAAATGTTGCCTAAGGAATGTGTGATGTTATCTATACATAAAACCCATTATTTCACTTATCATTGGCAAATGCATAAGAACCAACCACCCACCTATCCCCCCTCATCTGATCCACTCCCCCTCACCCCCTTAAAATGAAAAGTAAAACCACTTAGACATTCTCCCTCAAAAATCAGCTGCAAAAAAGTAGATGAGTGGAGCACATGTGTGTAGTTTTTTTTTTTTTTTTTGAAACTTACAGGAGCACCAACACTTAAGATTTAGCATTACATACACAGTACCATGTAACTGGCACACTAAAGGAATCTATCACAGATATTTTAAATGTCCCGAATGGGCAATTATTTAGAAGGAACTTACAGTACCAAAAATTGGTTGTTAGTCATGGAATATGAGACTGTGGTTAGGTTAAAAGAGGGAGGTCTCACTTAAGAAACATTGTCACAGAGATAGCGAGTAATTTTTGAAGGAAATGTCAATGGGGGAGGGGTACCAATTTTTACTGTGCATATATCATGACAGAAGGAACTCACCAAGTGGTCAACTCTTTAGTTTACTCAGAAATGATGCATAATTACTGTTACTGTTTCAGTTTGGAGTGACATCACCACATGCTAAGTACACATCACATCATGATATCTAGCATATTGCTGTAGTCAACTTGTCAAACACAACTAGAGATCAAATTAATCATGAAGAGAATATTGCTTGCTGAGCACCAGCATAATGCCACAAAATGTGTATTTTGCCAAAGATTAATATTGTTTCAAATAAAAGAGGAAAAAGAACAACTTATCCACATGGTTCTGATGATCAGCATAAATTACTTCACAAGGTAATTTAAAAAGGAAACAACTATATATCCATTAAGAACAACCCTTGAGACTGGATATGTCAATAAGCTGAGAAATGGCATCTTCCTTCTATTCAACTCAGACATTTACGAAAGGAAGAATCAAAAAGCTTAAAATTGGCATTTTCCCACTGTTGAAGTCAGGCATTAAATTTGGTTGAATTAAGTAAACGGTGATTAAACCAAAGCTGGTATTTATTCCTTCTAAAAAAAAACAAAAGAAACATATGTAATAAAGTTACTTATTATTTGGAATGTTAAGTGATGTGATAAATGCCATTTTGACAAGAAACACACAGATATTACTGGTTACTCTGTAAGGTACCTGATATACTAGATAATACACTAGATAAGTGTAGTTACTACATTCAGTTTTCCAGTATTGCTCATCGTTGACTACCTTACAACTTAGCAAGTTTATGTCATGGATCAAGCTTGCTACAACGTGGTTGAACTGGTATAGGCTCTCCCTAATCAAATCCTCCAAAAAATATTCTCCATGAAACTAGTACACAACTATTAAAGAGAGTAAAAAAAGATTGATGAAAAATGGCGGTGTAGATTGCTTTCTTTGTATGAGGGAATTAAAAGAATTGTTTTCAACAGCTGTTAAGGGGGGGGTCTGTCTAATCTGTATATGTACTCAGCTGGTACAAAGTAACCACGGTAACTGACTTCATTTGGTGTGGTGTCATAATGGTAGTGACCACCTTCAAAAAACTGGTTAAAGCAATGTGTGTGTTCAACTCGTAAACTCAGACCCTGAAACAAAGAATAAGATATTGGTTTCTCAATAATGGTCTAAAATTCTTAATATTCCAATACCATAAGCAGCTAATGGATGTCAATTTTCATGAATGCAACATAACACACAGAACTGCTAACACATTTCAAAACAATGTTTCAATTACAATACATTACAGAAATGCATAAATTTCATAACCTGTGTCCAGTCACTGTTTTCTCGCTTCAAAACGAAGCAAACCCCATTTCAATTCTTTTTTTTATTTCTGTTGCAAAAAACTTCCAAAAATACAAAACATAGTATCATAATGAGATCAGGTATATTGACAATAGCCTAACCACCTCAACCATTGCATATTTTATTGTCTAAGTGAAGAGCCAACTGTTTGTAAATTGTTGACTTAAATTTACAGGAACAATTAAATGATAATATGTTACAAATGATTCTGGCTTAGCAATGTGTAGATTTGAGTTTGCAGAGAGATGACTTTTTTGAGTGATATGGTATACTGCTACCTTTGTGTGCAACAGTTTTACTCGACTTGTTTTCAGGGCTCGTACCATAGTCAGTATTCACGGGGAATACTTGGTACTTTTGCTGCATATGTTTCACAGGTATCTATAAGAGTGCTGAAGATATGGGCTGGGCCGTCTTGATAATTTGTGATAACATATCTTAGGCGGTGAATGTTTCTTTGAAATATGTTCAGAATATTGGCCATTCACAAACACAAAAAAAAAAAACAGGTGTTATGGCTGCAGTTGAGCTGCTATGGTTTGACTTATATGTCATGTTTCATCATGGGTTACAATGTTTTCTTTGATATGGAATGAAAATTTATTCTGCAGATTTTAAATTGGTATATGCAGTATGTACCAACTTTGCTCATACTCACTTCTGAACCTAAGAAATGCCTCCAACATTAATAAATTCTGGGAATTTTCATAGAAAAAATCCATTTCCACGAAACAGAGGCACTACTAGTGTGGATATAAAATTTAGTATCTTGCAGGTGATCTGCAACAATTTTCTGTATGTACAACAAACCATATCACAACATCCCTACCCTAGTAGGCATATCAACAAAGTGGCAGTAATTATAAATTAAACACATACTTAGCACACAGTTAACATTCTCATCTGCTTACCTATTGTCTCTACTCTTTGATGGTTGCCACCACTTCTCAATTTCCCTCACTAATCCTTTCTCCATCAATCCTTGCTTTCTTTCTTAACCTCTTCTTGACATACTCATTTCATATTAATAAATGTTCTTGTCTCAAATTCTTACAACCAGAACGCAGAAATGCATTCTGGTTTCGATGATCTGCGTTTTTTCTGAATCTGATATAGTAGCATTAGTATGTGTAACATTAAGCTACGTATGCGTTATATGAAATGTAACGCATTGTGCTCAGTGAGATACAACTACATATTGAATATGACATCTGCCGTAGCTTCCCTTCTTGAGATAAGATGTTTACAAGAATTCCATACTGTGACTCAGTCGCCCGCAAATAAACTTTGACCTTCACCAAAGACAAGGAAATTTTTGTATACTCAATGACATACACCTACAATCTAGGAATGTACATTGCACGCAAATATCTGTGTAAAAAGTGTCAATTTCTCCAAGATCTTTAACTGAGAATAACTTTTGAAACAAAGGGTTTCTTCCTTCCACAATGATAAAGATACATACTAAGAATGAAAGTATCCATCATTCCTATCTGGAGATATCACATGCACAAGGTTTTCACTATATGACCTCTAGTGACCCCAGATGACCTTTGATCTCCACAAAAAATGATAGAGTTCTTCCTCTCAATATGACAAACCAACAGACTAAGTATGAAGAGTATCCATCATACCTACCTGGAGATATTGTGTGCACAAGGTTTTTCACGATTTGACCTTTGGTGACCCCAGATGACCTTTGACCTCTACCAAAAACAATAGGGTTCTTCCTCTCAATATGACAAATCTACATACCAAGTGAGAGTATCAATCATTCCTATCTGGAGAATATCGTGTGCACAAGGTTTTCACGATTTGACCTCTGGTGATGCCAGATGATCTTTGACCTCCACCAAGAACAATACGGTTCTCCCTCTCAATGTAACAAACCTACATACCAAGTATGAAGAGTTTCCATCATTCCTATCTGGAGATGTCACGTGCAAAAGCTAAGTGTCACAAACATACACGCATACACACACACAACTTTGTTTTCCATTCATTCCGAGGACCTCATTGTGCTTTCTTTTGTTTTTTCTTCCTCAACGCTAATCTATAGAGGAACTAAAATCTATTGTTTCGGTTCTCGATCCCACCCGAACACAACGGCATACCTACACACCTACATACACACGCCATCATGACCTCATAGGTTTCTCTTATCATCGAAACCAAAAATTCACTGACTGCTTAGTTGCAATATCAACCTACTTTTCCTTCCTACATTGGTACTTTTTACACTTATTTTTGGCTTCTCTCATCAGCTGACCTCTGAAGCTGATCCTGTTCATGATCTATGCAATTCCAGAGAGTAATAACAGGTCCACTTTGGACATGATCCAACAAATTGGGACAAACAACAAACAAGGAACCCACGACATTGAGCAATGTTAAATGTTTAACATTTTGATTCAAATGAGACTTATTCCTCTAATAATGATCCTGCTTATTAAACAGAAGGTGAATACTCTGAGAATAAAGCACAGCAACTTACAGGATCATGACTGATGAGCACACTTAGACAAACCAATGGAGATTCTGCTTCTCGAAATTTTAACCAACTATTGACATCTGCATCTGAGTTGAGAGGTACCAGAGAGTAGTCAGGCTGAAGGATAAAAATAACACAAGATGAATAATTGAATATTACACTTTTACATGAAGTATGCATCCATGAGGAACATGTAAGCTCTGACAAAGCTATTTCACTGAGCTGATGTATTATGACCCAGGGTACCCATTTATTTCGGATGAATTTCCGATGACTTCACCTTACAGTTGCACCTGAAAAACATCTCGTCAGTTGGATTGTTTAGCAAATACTCAAAGCCCACAAGTAAGCAGCATACTAGTTTACATGGGTTGCAGGCTTTGTGGGCGAGAGCCAGATGCTTTGCTCTCAAGCTATAATGGTATGAAAAGCACAGAAGTAATCATATCACTGCAAGGACATACAAAATAATAGTTTAGTATTACATTGACAGCAAAAACCCTATTTGACTTTTTGCTGACTTTGTACCCCATTTGCTTTGTTTCAGGATGAAGATAGAAGGAAGCCTATGGCTTGGCTAGGCATACTTACTGTGTGGAATGAAAATTAGCAGACTCATGACCCAGAGCATAATTGCTACTGACTTCCTTTAAACAGAAAACACTTTTCCTCAAATTACCAATTTTCATTGCATGTAAGTCGTTCCTAATGTGTATATTAAACACAATGTGCTACACGTATTGTCTTTATGTCATCATGCATCCTTTGCAATCACATTAAATGTGAATGCTGCCCTCTGTCCACAATAAACTAGGCACCACATTGGAAGATCTGGAATCAGCTATACAAATCACGTTGAATCAATCTGTTGTAAATCAAACTAAATTTCTGATCTTTTGTGTAACCATCATGCTACATAAATCCAAACTTAATTTACACAATAACTAGTGTTGAGCCGATTATCGGTTAGTAGTATCGGTATCGGCCGATAATGGTGTTATCGGTGAGATATCGGTATCGGCAAAAATGACCGCTATCTCCGATAAGGGCAACCGATAACAAGTCTTTGTCATTCCTCCACGCACAAGAGTGTGAAAACTTTACAGACATGGCTGGAAAAAGGGTAAATTTCCCGGGAGGCTAATTACAATATTGTCAGATTTTCGGCCAGACCTAACATGGCGCTGTAGGCGTCATTCGATAGCGAAGCGATTGTTGTACCAGCGTGGGGTCAATGGGCCTGCCATAGGGCCCCTTGGGGAGTCCATGGATGACCCCAGCAGGGTCCAGGGTACCAGACCCTGGAAACTCAGCGATTTAAGCGATTTTAGAAGTGTCCGAATCATTTAAAACCCATGCTAACTTTCAACTCTTGAAGTTGAAAAATGTTATTGCATCGGGCGAAACACGAGAATTCGATCAGAAAAAAAAAACATTGACATTGCTTCAAAATCAAAAAGTTCTATGAAATGTTGCACATGTCATGTAGAGTAAACTGTATTACATACATTTTTGAAGTTGAAATGTCCCTAAAAGTCTCGTGAAAAGAATCACGCAAGATCGTGTGCAGCCTTCCGAAAATTTTTAAGTAATGACATCCTAACGTAGTGGGTGTATATCGAATAGCCTAACCACCGTGGGAATTCAGTTTCCGTATTACAGGGAACAACCGGCATTTTGTAAGTTGCAGGCTTCAGAGTTTTTCAAGGAACATTGTTTTTTTTTTGGCTCATTGATCCCAGTCACTTTAAAATGTTTAGACTAAAGGTTTGACAAAGTAGACCATTGGTTTCGTGAAGGGTTTTGGATACAGAGATATGCGTTCATTTTTGTATTTGTGTGACTTTCGATATGTCCGCTAGCTATCATTCTGCAGATAGTTTGCGTATGCAGGCCTAAGGCAGGCCTAAGCTTATGCATTTTATTTGACATTGAATGTAGTAAAGGAGGTTTACGTAGAATCTTCTGGAAACATTTGCCAACGTTTTTTTTTCACATGTATAACTTTAAAAATTGATAATGAGTAAAAAATTAGTACATACATTTACAGGAATAGTAATTTACTTCAATTTTTAGGGAAGATTGAAGGTGGATGGGACATCTGGGATACAAATTTGAATGGATTTATTTGCCCATCATTTTCAGCTGAAGTAACTATTTAGGAAACCATATGTATGATCTCGAGTCATTCTGTGATCGAAAGTTCGAAACAAGCTTAGTGTACAAGATAAACATGGCCGGAAGTACAAGTGGTATGCGAAAATGATATTTTGAAAACATTTAAAACGGTCTTGGTTCTTCAGCATATGCAATTTTTTTTTTTGCTCACGTTGTATGCCGCATTAAATTTTTCTCACAAGTTCATGTGGTTTGGTTAATATAACACGCTTACACTACTGCGGCCACTTCGTAAGCTACTGTACGTCGATATACCGATGTAGCTGGTGTTGAGTGGGCTGCGGAAAATTCCAAGCCACGTGCTTTACATTGTGTACAAGAAAGCTGCGTAGAGTATTTACCGGGCATATCGCGCACAAGTTTGCAGTTTAGTAAAAGCCCAGCCAATCATGGCCCACAAGTTGATAAGAAGATTGGAAGAACTAACAAGGTACATGCGGGACAACTTCAGGCCATACCATCATTAATTGTTTATGTTTGCTGGCGGGGAAGGAGGTTTGAATAGCCTATACTTTCTCATTGGCAGATTGCATCACTTCAGCAGCCCATTGCACGCTACGGTGCTGTAACGGTAATACTGTTTACAAAAGATTCTCTATGTTTTTCTTTGTTATCGGTATCTGTATCGGTATCGGGCCGATATTGACTTTGACTTATCGGTTATCGGCAATTTCTGATATCACTGTTATCGGCTCAACACTAACAATAACTTAATCCCACACAACATGGTTTACAAAATCTATGAGTACAAATGTGTAATTGTACAATTCTTTAACAGATCTGAGAGGAAGGGAAGGGGGGTTGGTATCCTCTTAGGTTGACAGATTTCATGGCACATTAAGTTTTCTTAGAGAACCAACAACTGGCATGAATGTCCACCCAGAAATGAAGGAATCTGGCACTGCAAAGAATGGTGATTAGAAGTAAAATTAGTGCCAGTGTACTGCCACTGTTCAGAGATTGAACAGGTAGACTTACGACTTACTTCTTCACTTACATGGGCCATACTGTCAATCTGCAGCTACCCTTTGTTTTGTTCCAATGTAGATTGGTTAGCAGTTCGCAACCCCTTTCCTCCCTTGCCAAAGAAAAGAAAAAGTCTTACCATAACATGAAGTTTGGCATTGCCACTTTCTATCAGGAATGTCCCCCCTAATCCGACCGGTTTTTCACCATAATATGCTTTGAGAGTTTCTCTTATGTTTGTGACAAAGTTGGTGTCTCCTGTCCTCTTCTTCACCTTTACTTCTATGACCTGAGTTGGACGAAACAAGGGCAGCCCAGTTAGTTGAGCATCCATTGTGGAATCAACATGATTGTAAATCACTCGCTTTCCACTGGAAACTTTTTATATTCCGTAATTTTTTTTCTCAAGAAATGCATTGCTACCCATCAATAAATTGGAGCATTGTTTGCCTCCGGAAGGATGAGAGTAAAGTTGATCGAACGGTTGCGTCTCTTGATGATATGAAGATCGTTGAATGCATTTAGTAGACATTAAAAGCTCCCAACAGATATTATGTGCAATAAATACTGGGAAAAGGGAAATTCCTCAAAGGAAAATGTTAATAATAATTCTGGTGATAAAGTTGAAAAGGGGGAGTAGATGAGCTCAGAAAATTTGACATTCACTCTAGAAAAAGGAAAAAGACCAATGCATAAGAATGTGACAGTGAGTTTATCAACTTCTTGTTTAAAAAGCATGAATTACTAGGATCTGGTTTCTAAAATCATAATCTGCAATTTTTTTATTCTAACATGCATAATTACACAGAAATATGTGAAATAATTTCTTGCATTTGTCTACAAAATTTTGCTTCTCAAAGTTGCTTTTCACAAATCTTCTGCTGAGGTCTCTATTGGAAGGTTGATTATCACATTGAATCTTACAAATAAAACTATTATTGGAATCATTTAATATATTTTTTTCCTGCAACCATGTGCCACATAATAATGTGAATTAGAGCAATAATATTACATCTTTGTACAGGTTTGCAATTGATGCTGAAACTTCTCTGAAGATTGTTGGAACGTAATAAATTTTTCTTCATCTTCCAAATTTGCATTTAACATCCCCATTAAAGGAATTCCCTCCCATCGTTTTTCATTTCTCTTAAAAAGATGCAAACATTTTTGTAGATAAGTCATCGTCCTCATTTTCAGGAAATATCTCAAACAATTCGGAAAATGACTTATTTTAGTAAATATTCAAGGTATGAGCCTGGTGCTAGAAATCAACCGGTTGTGATGTAGTACTGAAAAACCTAGATTGAACATTGCTGTTGATTTTTACCTCAAGCTGTAAGTTGCAGTAATGTTCTGATCTCTTATTTGGTGATAAAACCTTAGTTTCACCAGGGGCACAGACCTAACTTTCAAATCATTGTTTGGAGCGACCTAATTGTTTCAGGATTAGTTGACTTAAATCATGTTGCTCCGTAAATGATATTGAACTGGTATCGACAAATAAAGGATAGGAATACCTTTGAGCTAATGACACAGCTTACCTCGTCTCCGTTTGGTGGGTCTTAAAAAGTGTTAGCAGTAAATAAATTTTTTTGTCCATCACAATAACAGCTCCACTGGTTTCATTAGCTAAAAGTATCTTCCTGAATTTCGAATGCCAGAAACACAAAGAGTGCAAAACATGGAAAGCAGTATTTGTCCGTCCTACTTCACACATTTTCAGGCTCGAGCTGTGGCCCAACTTTCAAAGCCTCATTTCACACCTAAGGAAGCTTCATCTGGTAAAATTGTTATGTTTAACTGACAGATCATTAAAGAATCTTATATATCGTGTGAAGTTTTCTTGTTGGTGGAGAATTCCTTTGAGTGAACTCAAATGCCTTAAGTTTTGACATTGATGAAGCACTGAAAAAAGCAAGCTAAGTTGCATCAATTTGTATACAATGGCTGAATATGAAATCTTGGAAGTTCAAGCAAACCAAACATATCAATGGAGAAACTTTGAAACATGTATAAAAACAGACTGCGTGCACTAAGTAACATCCCAAGTCCATAGACAACAAAAAAGAAATTAAGTCACAAATCAACTGACATAGCAGGTCGCCATGACTACGTCATAATGAAAGAATACACATCTCACATATCAGTTTACCATTGCAGTTCAATTGAGAGAACATCACAATTTTCTTATGACAGATGTTTCTTCTAGGGACATACCTGACCTGTCTTCCCTTCTGATGCAAACAGGTTACCAAGAATGTAAAATTCGTTTTTAGGGTATTTCTTGACCATCAATATTCCATCGTCTGGGCATATCATAGCTGCACGAGACTGGTTGTTGCCATGTGTGCAGTCGCTAGATGTTACGATGTTTGGCATTAACTGCAGACGAAGAAAAATCCAGGGTTAGCAAAAACAATGGGTGATATGATGGGCTTTTTGCAATTACACAAGCAGTTTCAAAGACAGCAGATCCCCCAGAGGAAAGTGGGGGAAGGGCAAATTTAGGTATGGCTCCTAATAATTTACTTGTGACGACTTCCTTTTGCTACAGTGCACTTAATTCATTCTACTTGCTTGACACAATACACTTTTTCCCAAGAGTATTGATGGAGTTGTTTTGTGAAATTAACTTTTGCGAAATTGACTTTTTGAGATTTATAATTTTTTAGGAATAGCCAGATGTTTGTCCCTTGGTGCCCACAGGAAGGTTGCTATATTGGGTTGGTGTTTGTTAACATAGTTCTCTGTACATTAATTCATCAAGCTTAAATGTACATAGTCTACAGGTCACAGCTAAGGCAGAGTGAGTATATTCAAGGTACTGTACGCAGTTAAGTGGTTTAAATAGCTGTCAAATTATCATGGAAGTTGATCAGCTCTGAGCTCACCAATGGGTAACTCTTTCTCATTATGGGTCATTTTTGTGATAGTTGGTGTCTCCTATCACACTAATTAGGGATATGAGAGGGCACTGTTGAGAATTAATGAACACCACTGAGCCTTATACAAGCACACAAGTAAAGCCTGAAAGGTGCCTTCTGTGCATGGCCACACACACAACTAGAAATGGACAGGAAGCTAGCAACAAAACCTTGGGTGGAAAGTAAGACGAGGTGATGATGCATAGTATTTAGGGATAGGCACTGTTAGAAGAAACATTTAAGAATTGTGACAGTCCAAAATTAAAATGTCAAAAAAGAAAATCAAATAACATAAGTTAATTTGAAATGAATTCTCAGTAAACAGGATGGCAAGTCCCATACACTTAGCACCCATGCAAATATTGTTGAATACCAATGTTTGATTCTGCTTGAGGAGAAAATGAAAAAAATTACTTTGGCAACCCAATAAATCATGCCTCTTTTTACCTCACAGTTCACTGAAGCACATCGTCCTGCCCCAGCACCAATGATGAAGGCCCCTGGCAAGTCAACTGACCTGGCAACACTGTCAAAATTGTACACCTGTGGTGATGGGAATTATAGAATAAAAAAAGGAAAAAGGTGATAAAAGTTCATCTTGATTTAATTTTTATTCTCAATAAAGTTTTTTGGTGGTAATTATTGCTTTGGAGTAAGAGCACAGTATGACAACTTCACATGAAATCAAGTGCTCTGCTTTGAAGAATTGAAACTTTCCATGAAGTAGATGGTATGGAAAATTATGTCACAGGCATCTTTAACTCATCAAATAAAATCATGGCAGGACAGTTCTATTGCTTCCCTTGAGCAATTAAATCATTTCTAAAATTTTAACTTAACATTATTATCATTATTAAATAATGCAATTCTTGCATGCAACCAGGGGAGATTTCATTAGCATATGAATGGAGAGCACTGAATTTGTGTAAGTACGAATGAAGAACATACTGACATGACCGCATATTTTCACATCTTACTTTTGTGAGACAAAATAACTTGAGTGAGATTTAAAAGGAGTGCATGTGACAAAATGAAACCTTGTCTCTTTGTGCTAGAGGCACCAGGTATGGGACTCCTCCCACATCTGCCAGTCTAGGGCTACCACAGATTCCTGGAAGAAATGCAGACAAAGAAGATTCACTAACCAGTTCAGTTATTTTGTTTATACATACATAATCATATAAACATAAATACATGAAAGATGCAGTCACACAATGTAGTGGAATAAAAGGATGCTAGAAAAACAAACACTGTTGATCACAGCTAGCGACCTTAAAGGAGATACAAATCACAAAGAACAAAATCAAAACAAGAATAAGAAAAGACAAAAAAATAAAAAGACGTAATTAAAATTTAGCAAACAGTTCACAACTGGTAATTTTCTTGTACGTAAAAGTTAAACCTTTGCATAATCAAACCAGTAACTCTCATTCTTATTATCTTTCCTTGGACTTTATGACCAGAGACCTGGTTGGTCAGTGAAAACACATTTTGCAAGGAACATTACAAACTTTCTACAGTAGACAGAAGCACAGTTTCAGGTGCAAACCCTACCAGTGCACCACATACCAGTATTGTAAAAGAGTCAATTATTTTGAGAACAGAAACAACAGAGATTCAAAGTAATGGTTTTGCCAGAGGTGCCAAATACTGTACACACGAGTGATTCAGAGTATCAATTATGATCTAGAGTAACTCTCAGTTTGTGGTATTTAATAAAATCTAAAGGACACAACAAGTCATGCCAAAATACAACCTAATGGCACATGTACAAAAGGGGTCAAAGGTCTCCCTCCATCGTTAAAGGAGATTTACAGCAGATGTACCTTCATTTTCCCTGCCACCATCTTCCTTTATAACATGGATGGACAATCATTTTTCTTGATGTGATCCAATAAAGCATATTCTCCACAACTTTCTGGGTATTCATAAGTGATTATACTTACAGCTTGCTTGCTCTGATTCAATGTTCAGAAGCATGTTGCACATGTTGGTCAAGCTACTAGGTCTATGATATGAATTGAGTGTATTCTATTTGTCTTTATTGCAATTGACAACTTTCAATCAAGTGTAAACAATATTGAATTAGTCTACAACAGGGATTCT
This sequence comes from Stichopus chloronotus, assembly GCA_021234535.1. Lineage (NCBI taxonomy): Eukaryota > Metazoa > Echinodermata > Holothuroidea > Aspidochirotida > Stichopodidae > Stichopus > Stichopus chloronotus. The sequence continues at coordinate 14,564,742 of CM037841.1, read as the reverse complement.
ACCACAGACTAAGAAAGGAACATAATTTATTACTGTTCAAGCTCGATTCCAAATTGATGCTGCCCTTAGCTTAGGTTACAAGTGTGTTCAAGAGGACAAAAGTTTGCTCCAAGGTCTGTGAAAATTGAAAATTGAAGGGACTTTTGTATATGTAAGTTGAAAACATGGCTGCAAAGTGTGCTTTTCCTAAAAAAAAACTAAGATACTTGAATATTTTTATGGAAATGACAATGGGGGGGGGGGGGGGGATTTTACCTCTCTCCTTCTGGAAAGGGGGAAAAAATCCTCCCCTCATATCCTCTGGCATAATACTTGTAGGAACCACTCTCTGAATAGGTGCAAGTATATAGTATTGTACAGTATTGCATAATACATGAGTTTCTGAAATATAATACCACATCTAGTAGTCCTGCCTAGCAGTAGCCCCAATAAATCATGACAATTATGTAAATTTCCTTGGCATCCTTCTCTACTAATGAATGATCATACAAAAACAAGAAAAGACAAGAAAATATTAGAATGACACGAGAACAGTCAGTTCGGCACAAACCTTGCGCTGCCAGAGTAAATGGTCGTTGGGTCAAATCTGGGCATTCAACTGTCTGGACTGCAACATTTTCAAAGTTTGTTGAAAGACCTTCCTGTAGAACTGATAGAGAAATTAAAAAAATTTCAAATATTGTATCAGGTCCCCAACAAAAGAATTGAGCTACCACCAAAACAATCTGCAGGTAACCTTTGCTATTAGTCCATACTCAGGAGGGTCAAGTTACAGTATTATATATACAAATATTTAAATAATGATTTGACTGTTGTAAATTTTTGGCCTTTTACAAAGATTTTGCTAAAATCAAAGGTTGAATCTACTTGCTCAAAAAGAACAAAAAGCCAAATGACTTTGAGATTCCTTGCCAATATCTATTGAAAAGAAAGGAAATACAGTTTTGAAGTTCAAACACCTTACTCTTTGTGGGATACCCCAAATACAAGTCTACAACTTTGATCTCCACAGACTTCACATGACGTTTGACCTCCATACAAAATGGCAGAGCTCATCTGCTAATCAAGGACTACCAAAGATCCAGCACCATTTAATTGTACTGTAGAAGTAGGTTCCTTAATTGATTTCCATACTTCAAGCTCTAAAGATCTTGAATAATCTTTGATCTCCATGAAAAATGGTAGGGATCATCTACTTACAATGAGTTATCTACTAACAATGTACTGTTAACAAACTAAGGTTGAAGTTCCAGCAAAATCAATTTCTGAAATATCTTTCTTTGTAAGTTTTCAGACTTTAACCTCTGGTGAAGTCAAATAATCTTTGACCTCCATGAAAAAAAAATAAGGATCATCTACTTACAAAGGACAACCAAACATCAAGTTTGAATTTCCGCTAACTTTCCCTTATAGAGAGACTGTGGTTACAATTTGTTTGAACTATAACCTCTATTGACCTCACATGACCTTGGACCTCCATAAAAAGTTTAAGAAGTTATCTACTCCACAATGGCTACCAATTTGACAAGTATGAAGTTCCAGTAACATTCAGTTGCTGAGATATCTCCATTAATAGGTCATTAGTAGGTTTTCATAATTTAAACTCTGGTGACCTAATATGACCTCTGACCTCCAGGCCTTGAGTTTTAGATTTTCCAGGTGTGCTACAAATCACACTCCTCAAGAAAGTCAGGAGTGTGGTAGGTGTGCTGTTTGTTAAACTGTAACACATTCATCTTAGTGCCCTTCTTTATCTAGGTGTGCAAAAAATCGCACTCCTCACAGTGAATTGAGGTGAGTGGTGGCGTGCAATCGCACTCGCACGCCTCAGAATTTAAGGCCTGGACCTCCATGAAAAAGAATAGCGATCATTCACTCAGAAATGACCAACACATCAAGTTTGCAGTTCCAGCAACTTTCCCTTACTGAGAAACTGTGTTTACAAACTACAACTCTATTGACAGCACATAATCTTTGACTGTCATAAAAATTTCAGAAATTATCTACTCATCAATGGCTATCAATGTGAGTAGTACGAAGTTGCAGCAACATTCACTGCCTGAGATATCTCTCTTAGTAGGTTTACATACTTTAAGTTCAGGTGACCTCAAATGACCTTTGATCTCCACGAAAAACAATGGGGATCATCAACTTACAATGGACAAGAAACACATCAAGTTTGAAGTTCCAGCATCTTTCCCTTATTGAGAGACCAAGTTTATATTTTCAAACTATGACCTCTGTTGACCTCACATGACCTTGGACCGAAAAAAAATGACAAATAATCTACTCATCAACAGCATCATTGCCTAAAGTACAGATGTATTAACTGATGGTCACCTCCAAAATCAGTTGCCAAGCATGAGTAAGTGCACATCATGAGTACATATGTGACATCAACAGTTGAGACTGAGCTGCATTTCTTGAGGCCTGGAGGTTCATTGGAAGAGTCTTGGATGGAAATACATTCCAAGAAATGCTCCAGATTTCTCCAGAAATTGTGCAGCAATGCATGTCATATTTTCTCTGGATTCTCTGACCCAGTAATATTGTCTGATTTCTTGACTGCAGTTCAAAAAGCCAGTCAAACCAGTAGATGCACCAAGGTCTCAGCGTTCATACAGTACACCAACAATACCAGCCCTGGAATGATCATTCATTACACTTGAAGCATAAAGTTAGGTTAGTCATGATACTGGAGGTTGGTTACAGCAGCATGAAGATACACGCATTCTTTCAAATCTGGCGAGAAATAATCACATTTTGCATGTGAGTTAATATGAATTAAGTGGGAACATGCCATAGCAGAAAATGTTACAGTTGTGGCTTAACCTAAAATTAGTTTGCAGATAATATGCCAATACTATTTTTTCCCCTGTACAATGCCACACTAAGGTAACAATTTCAAAGCTGCTATGCCAGAAAGGAGTCAGGACTAATGCAGAAGATCTTGCATTGTAGTGCACGAAATGGAAACTGGTGCAAGGGACCATTTCATATGTTATGAATACTAAGTCTAGAGACTTCTCCATGACACCAAACAAAATTAACTTATTCTATAAACACATGCAACACCTAATGTGAGCATTGCAGCTCACTAGTGTTGTCACTGTTTAAGTCTCGTCTAATTTACAAATAGAAAAATTATCATCTGGAACGAAATATATGTTGCCATGCAGAAGGCTACAAAAGTGGGCAAAATGAAATTTACCTCAGATGGTCAGACCCATACTCAATTTTAAGGACTTTTATGGTTGTCTGTTGGACAACCAACGTCCTAGTTTTGATTGTCCAGAATGAAATTTGATTGTCTGATTCTTGCAGACCACATGCTTTGCATGGCTACCTCAGGCTAGAAGTACCTTAAAACTTTTGGCTGTTTGTCTGAAATTTCATCACGGATGATCATTAAAATTGAGCCCTGACCAATTCATGCATTTTTTAGTTCACCTGGATAACCCACTATACTGGCAAATTCAGTATCCTGAGGAATAAACAGACAATTTATAATGGAAGTGTCCATTTGCCCTAACATGTTAGTGCAAACGGCACCAAATTAGGCTACTTGAACCAACAAAACTTTAGCCAATCAGCGATCATGACAGGGATGAAATTTAGCGGTCGTCCGAGACGACCAAAATTTCTGTAGGACGACCAAAGTTACTACCTCAGGTTGTCCTTTGGACGACCAAATTTTACATTAACATTGTGACACAATGCGCACAACCCAGCACCGAGATGCAACCAAAATATTTAACACGCATGAACTCCATTCCAAAACACATCTGTTGTCATTCACAAAAAACTGCCAAAACAACCTGAAATCCACAGTACGTACAACGCCAAACAAACAGCCTCAGCGTACGATCATGTTATAACTTATTTTACTGTACTGTTCATGCACATACTGTACACAGCAAGCACTAGACTTTGCAAAGTCTTTCTCAGCGAATGAATTCTCCTCCTTTGATACATTCCTCACAATTTCAGCTGCAGCCTCCTTATACCTAACCGAGGATATGTGCTCATCTCGTAATCGCGTTTCCCTGTGATCGCTGTCCGCCGAGGGCAGCGATCAATGAGGGGAGTAAACACTCTTCCGGAAGAGTAGTACAAGTATATGGATGTTCCTTCAGAGTTGGTGGAACCAAGATTACCCAAGCAGACTCTGCAGGGTCCAAGCAAGCACCAGATCGATGACTCGCAGTTGAAGAATTCGGCCATTTTTCTTGCTTAAATACTACGCAATCTGTGCCACGTGCAATCACAGTGCAGAATTTTCCTGGTGGCCTACAGTGTATTTGAGATTAACAAAATGGATTGCTCCAACAGAGGGGGGGGGGGGGAATATTTTAGAACTGTTTGATTCTCCGGGATATGTTCTCGCGCCGGCCCTTGGAAAGGAGAGTGGACTGGTGGAATGAGTTGACAGTTAAAGCAAATAGGATTCAGATAAGCCACTCAGGTGATGAGTGTCGTCTGTTCATAGCATTGGTGTGTGTTCAATAGAAGCTTCATACGTACGACTGTCAGATTTTGATTCAAAAGGAATGGATTTTCTAAATAGTAACAGTACCATTCAAGATTAGAAATGCATCATATTTTGATTTGAAACAAACAATATATTATACAGAGATTTTCTTCTATACTAAACAGCATCAGTGATCCTAGATATTGACATTTTTTTATTATCAAAGTGAAAAGGTGGAATTTAACCGGCCTCCTACTGGAAATCCCCCCTCCCCTTCCCTTTGCAAAAACCCTGAGCATTACTTTTAAGTTACAAGTCAGTAGTATAATTTAGCTATGGAAAGTTTCAACGTGTTTAAGAAAGACAAATAAAAACATGGTCTTGAAAGTGCAAAATACACATTTTGCACATTTCTTATTTTTATATGTCCTTTGTAGAGGACGACCAAATTTTGGGAGGACAACCAAATTTTTGCAGTTGGTTGTCCTTGGGACAACCATTTTCAGTTGCTTAAGGATCATCACTGCATGATATGGCTACTTTTATAGAAAGGGATTAGATTAGTGCAACACATGCCAACACAGTCATCTGGGGATCATTTGCATGCTCTTTTATGCAGATAGTTTCAACCATTTAACATTGTCCGTCCTACGTAGGCTAGTATAGTAATACATTTTTATCTTGTAGGGGCTTCCTTATCTTAAAAGGATGAGCTTAACACCAGCACAAAGATTTGGGCTATATAGTATACTGTATACTGCAGTGTACTACAATAGTTTGTAATTAGACATAAGCTAGCCTAGGCCTACCACCAGCTTAGGTTAAGCCTAACTTAGGCTGCATTGAAGTTGGATACCTCTGCAAAGTTCTTCAAGATCGGGGACGTGGAGCGAACGTTTCTCGACTGGTAACTCCGGTGCAGCCATACTAGTCTGTTCACTTTCTCGCAGTTGAGGATAAGCAGCTCGCACTTTTCAGTGAGTAACGAAGACCGAAGTATTGTAGTTCTTTAACAATTGGGACGTAAAGAGACACCATTCAGAGGTCGTTCATGTGCATGCTAACGTACCTGCTGCTACCTGAAGTGCAAGTACTACTATATTATCACTGTTGATCTATATCTATCAAACCTCCTTCCGAACTCAAGCACATGTGCTGCGAACTGTGCAGGGTCAGTGAAAAAAAACACAGCATAACTTGAAGAATTCTCGATGTGAAAAAAATAATGGACTTCAAGTTTATACAGATTTCGAGGAAAATCTCTGGCGCTTGCATGGAATGATGCAGCAGAAAATTAGAACGTGTTCTCAAAAGGCATTTGCCTCAAAATTGAAATTGAAGAATACTGGATATTGACAATGTTTGGTTCATCACCGGAAATGATGTCATTGTGTAAACAAACGCAATATTGCACAATCAACATTTGCTTTAGTAACTTTAACGAATGACGAAGCAAAAACACAGCTAGCCATTAATTCCATCCTTGCTTCTACTCCTAGAAACCTAGACTATGTTTATCTGAGATACAAAGTATATTTTGTGAACCTAAGTAAATGTTTTTAGGTCAACGAACCAACACTTACCCTGTTTATTTATAGCTGTATCTTTTTGTATGTTACATTGTCGGCATTCCCAATCTCTGCACGACCGATTGTACACGATAATTCACAGTCTCATCGCACTGACCTCTCTATAATATTAGCGGCCGGCCACGGCCGGCTAGGGTTGAATGTCAACTACTATACGGCGAGGGAACTACAAATACTTCTAAGCAACAAGTTGTGTTTATTGACATTATGTAGCGTAACCGCCTCGTCGATTGCATACCAGTGGTAGTTCAGGAAGTAAAATGACCCTGATCAAACCAGGCATTTGTCCGGCATTGAACGAAGATTTGATGAGATCGCTTAGTGAACTGAAAATTAAAACTGGTGAGTGGCTACCTAGCAGCTGTATTAGCTTTTCACATAAAACAAAGAGTGCCCAAAATTCTGCTTACAGTTCAGATAGCCTAACCTAAACAGAACATTGTGCCCAAACTAGGCCTGCACAAACTAGAGTCTAATTCAGTTAGGCTGGCTTACAGTATTAACTATGGCATCAAGTAAAGTTACTACTCATGCGATGTCTTCACCCATTGTAAATTTGTAGGTTGAACTATATATCTGGGCTCGAATTTAGAATCTGTGACAACACGCACACAATGGACAGTGATATACTTGATTGAGCACTGGTACTACTACTTGGTAGTGCTGCTAGCAATACCGTATGTACTATAGTGTTAGCGTATACATATATATTATAGGATTAGCGTGTATATTACAGGGCTAGGCCTAGGGCCGGGTACTATTGGGGATGTCTTGTATAAATTTATCTTCGAACACCCAACAACCTAATTCTCTCCTGTAGAGTAGTGGGTTATGCATAGGACTCTTGTGCAAATGTTGTCTTAATATCCTTGGTTCGTATCCTTGTCTAAACCTCTTTCCATTGCATGTTTAACTTCTCTTGTTTCTTCCATAGGTTTTCACAGTTCCTTTCCACAGAATGTCTATAACTTTGAAAGATTAAAGAAAGAAAACAACCCCCCCAAAAAAGTAGACATAGACCCTATAATAACTGTTTTAGTTGTCTGCTATCCTTGTTGCCATCACTTTTGGTCACGGATTCTAAATTTGTACCCTATCTGTTGCAGTATGTATAGACATTAACAGAGACACTAGTGCATGTGATGGTCGGTTGCTACAACGAAGACAAACATTATGATTATAATGGCGGCGTGCGCCTTGTTTGTTGCTTACTCCTTGTTTGTTACTGATGTTTTCTACTGGCCATTCACCAATTGGAGAAATGTGTGATTCTAGGCGGACACTTCTGTAGTATACGTCCTTGCTATGGATGGTTCGACATTGATAGTTGTTAAAGCTCAGTTTCTATAGTTATTCCCTAATCAATATCTAAATCCAATACATTCTAAGAGCTTAGAATCCTGTTGTTTTTCATTACTTGTTTTAGATTCCTTGCCAAAGACAGGCAAGGAATCTATGCGATGGTGATGTGGGTGTGTGCACGTATGTGCGTGTGTATGTGACGCTTTGCTTGTAAACACGATATCTCTAGGAGTGTAACAATGACTGATCTCATACTAGTCGTGTGGGTTGGTCATACTGAGTAGATGATCCCAATTGTTTTTGGTGGAGATCAAAGGTCATTTGAGATCACCAGAGGTAAAAATGCAAAAACCTTGTAAACACGATATCTCAAGAATGGTAACTGTGACTGATGTCATACTTGCTGTATGGATTGGTCATATTGAGTAGATGATGCCTATTGTTTTCGGTGGAGATCAAAGGTCATTTGAGGTCACCAGAGGTCAAACTGTAAAAACCTTGTAAAGACAATATCTCCAAAAGGGTAAGTGTGACTGATGTCATATGTAGTATGTCAGACGGTTATATTGAGTAGATCATCCCTATTTCTTTTGGTGAAGGTCAAAGGTCATTTGAGGTCACCAGAGGCCAAACTGTAAAAACCTTGTAAACACAATATCTCCTGAAGGGTAACCGTGACTGATGTAATACTTGGTGTGTGGGTTGGTAATAATGAGCAGAAGATCTGTATTGTTTTTGGTCGTGGTCAAGGGTCATTGAGGTCACCAGAGGTCAAACTGTAAATATGTGTAAACACAATATCTCCAGGAGTCTAAACTTCACTGATGTCATACTTGATGTGTGGATTGTATATACACTAAGAAGAAGACCCCTTTTGTTTTTTGTGGAGGTCAAAGGTCGTTTGAGGTCAATCAAGGTCAAACCTTGCTAACACATTATAGCCAGAAGATTAATGTTGACTGATGTCATACTTGATGTGTGAGTTGGCCATACTGGGTAGGTGATCACAATTGTTTTTAGTGGACATCAAATTTCATTTGAGGTCACCAAAATAAAGGTCTTTTTGGGTTAAAGGTTCATTATGTGGTGCTTCAAGAACAATAAATGCAGTTAATTTCATAGTTGTCATGTGGATAATTCATGTTTTTTATAATATAATCATGTTGCAAGGAATCACAAAGCATTTTGGCTTTGTGGTTTGTGGAATATATCAGAGATTTGCCAGAGTAGTCGCAGGATCCTCTTCACCAGTGGATAAGGATTGGATGTTACTCGGCAATGGGGAAAATGTTAGAGTCGGTTAATTGAGCTGCTAACAAAGCAACACAAACAACAACTCCAGAGTATGGAACATCAAATGCAGGTAAGGGATCAGTAACATAGAGCTGAAACGGATATTCTTAAAACCTTGATAGCTGAGAAATCGACTAATGGAATGTCAAGGACAACTAGCTCACAGAGTTTTGCAACCCCGAGTTTCACTCCATTTGACTGTACCTCAGAGTTGTGGCAGGACTATTGGTCTAGATTTTGCACCTTTGCACCAGAGCAACGTAAAGCTCAAGTTTTTCTAACAAATCAGTCTCCAACTATCTGCCAGCAGTTACACCTAACCTAGCAGCACAGCAATCCCGACCTGAGAAAGTAAATGACCTAATGTTTGATATTGTGACTTTAATGAAGAACCAATTTGATCCAAAGAGACTTGTTGTATGAGAAAGATTCAAATTTTGGAGTGACATGACACAAAAAAAAAACAGGAGAAACACTCCAAGAACTGGCAGCACACAAAACAAGATGCGGTGCCATGTGATTTCCTGTCCATCAAGGACCCACAGGAAGAAGCCCTGTGATAGCATTAAATTTACTTGTTTGATGAATGATGAAGCTTCTCTAAAGGCCACCATTTTCAAGGTCAAAGAGAACAAGGTCAGTTTCAATCAGGCTGTTCAAGTTGCAGTTGAAATGGAAGATGCTGCCAAAGTAGCAAAAGAGACTTTTTATGGGTCAAAGTCAGAGTCTGTCAATAAAGTCAGGAAAACAGGTCGGGGAAAGAAGACAAGTTATAGCCTAGTGTCACCCAAGAGAAACTGCAGTACTACAGATGCGGCAAAGACCATGAGGCGACCGACTGTCTGTATAAGAATTCAACTTGCCATTATTGTAAAAAGGTGTGACATAAAAACAACAAGAGGAAGCTCCAGTTAAACAAGTAACCAAAGTGGAACTGGTTAAAGCCATTCTTGGGGAAGACATTCAAAATGATGTGCCCAAAGTGGAAGTCCTTGTTGTTATCCAAGATCAACAGTTTTAATTGAACTGGACACTGCAACTGCAGGTTGTTTCATGTCAGTGCCAGTATCGAAACAAATAGGTAAACCAAGGCTGGATGATGTCAGTCATCAGTAGAAATTGGCCAGCAACCACAAGTTTTCTTGCTTGGTACTTTTACTAGACATACCAGAGACCCAAATTCTGGCAGCGAGTCTGATATTGCCTATGTTGTTTCAAAGATACCCAAGCTAAATCTGCTAGAGCGGAATACCATTCGTGCATCAGGAATCTTTGTGGACACAGCCCTGGGAATCAAAGTATTGATGTGAAGCCAAGTGGTGTTCCAGAGGTAAAGGCATCACTGACCACTGACATTAAACCTGATGCATCCGATTGCATCGCTACAACGTACTTGTCAGTCACTGTGTGATGAATTCTCAGATCTATATTCACACCAGAACTAGGATGTTTGAAAGATTTCAAACCGGATGTTAAATCCAAACCTGAAGTGAAACCAGTTTTTGCAAACCATGACTGGTGCCATTTGCAATATGGGATGACCTTGTAAGTGCCTATGATGAAAGTATTGCAAAGAAAATTTGGAAGCCAGTTCAATTTAACGACTATGGTACTTCTGTTGTTCCACATTGTAAAGCCCTACTGCCAGGACAGCTGAAGCCAAAGTTTCCAATTTGTGGGGATTATTCAGATTCGTTTAACAGCCATCTGAAAACCCATCGCCAGCCTGTACGGCTCCTAGAGGAATTAGTGCAAAAATTGGGTGGAGGTTATGGATATACCAAAATTGATCTGTGCAGATGCTGATACTTGGTGCTGTCTGACTTGGATGACATCGTCGTAAGTGGAAAAGATGCAGAAGGTCATTTAGAGAACCTCTGTTATCAATGCTTTCTAAGAGTTAAGAATCCTGTTGTGTTTCATTACTTGTTTTCTGTGGAATATGGCAATATCAGTGTAGCATTCAGTTTGTCTGTACACCCTGAGTGAATTTCTGCAAGATGAAAAAGTGCCTTGAGGCTAAAATTGCATGCATTGTCAGATCAGTGCTGACTGTGAAATGTGAAGTGAATTGACATGAGTCCAAATGTTAACTTGGTTCCACAAGACTGAGAGTAAAAAGGGGTTACAACAAATAAGGGTTACAACAATAAGCAGCAAGTGATGAAAGATTCAATATTTTGAAGCAACTTTAGCAACAATATTATAATATACAACCCACAAAGCATATCTGCAAATGCTCTAATATTTCAGTTTCCTTTTACAGTAACTCACATACTGCTGTGCAAATGGTACAGCCAAATCTACGAGATACCAGGCAAAATATCCTGAGAATTCATTTCAGTGAAAATCCAACTTTATTCTTTTTTTTTAAAGCCGATTTTCCGCAGCTTAAGGTTTCCATTGTAAACCTCCACAACTCCCTTTACTTTTTCGTGCATGTAAAGAAGAACTTTACTGCACTTCTAGATTGTGTTACAATGCAGTATAGAAGTGCAATGTCAATAAACCGACAACGTACGTCATATTGCTGTTGGGTCTTGCGGGCCCTCTCCAGCCCACACTCGAAGTGTTTGTTGTGAAAACCTGGGAGACCAAGGCCCGCAAGACTGAAGGGGTGCAGGGCACAAATTATTAACTTTTGCCTGACTGACTTCAATATCTGATCGGCATTGTAAACAAGCAAATGTTTCAGCTCAGAAGCAGGTAATAAGGAAGATAATCTTGAACTGGAGAACTAGTTGTAGCCATATAGTGTAAAAGTTATTAATCTACTATCTTGTGTACAATTAATATTGTTATAAATTGATTCCCCCATGAACTGACTGGTTTGGAGGTCGCGAGCTACTGTATGTACAGTACTCACCTCATAGCGTATGCAGTTACCACATTGACCATCATCTAGCAATTAGCAATTGTGTGTGTACGTATCCAGTCACTGTCCTTCTGTAATTCCCAGACTGCATGAGTGAAGTTTAAAGTGAGTGATGATATGATTGAAATGGATATGTACAATTATGGCAGTACTGTCGGAGGATACATCTCACCTGGACATGATGGCCATGACATGGGTCCAAGACGTGTCTAGAGTGGGTCCAAGTTAGTAAAGGTGGGACCAGAGTGGGTTTGAGTTGGCCAAAGCAGGACCAAGACAGGTCTCCAATGGATGCAGGTGATGTCAGTCCTTCAGTCCTTCCTGCCAAAATGGGAGCAGGTAGATCTCGGCCAGCAAAGTGGTACATACTGTAGTGTGAATGATGCTTGAGGTCAGGGTTGTGAAGTCTGAACAGTGGGGCAGTGCAGTGCAGGTCCTTTTACAGTATACGAAATTTCAGCATAGTGCTTGTTGATTTCCAAACCAGTAAATTTTGGGGATCTCATAGCGCTGTGTTCATGGTAAGGTTCAGAATTGTGTGAATCCCGCATTTGTTTCCTGGATGATAAACCTTATGCTGGAAAATCTTGCACACTTTTCCATAGCTGAGGTCAAGACTACAATTATAAATACACACAATAAATAATACACACAATAAATTGCAATAGAATATCTTTACCAAGTGACAACTCCCTCCTTGATTTTGAAAATCCTTCCCAAAAATTTTATTGAGAGGGATTTCCCCCCAGGCTCAATTCCTTAGTGCAAACACTGTCACAACATGTACTAGCTCCCCTCATATAACTTATGCATTGCTAACACAGGTAGCTTGATGAATGATCTACAGTAGGGCCTTGCTGGCAGAGGCAGTAGGGGGGCATGTGCAAACGGTCCCTCAGAGGCTGCAGGACATGAAGGAAGAGGGTGTCTTCCAGGCTGCAGTGGATATTATATTGTCCAGTGGAACATGACGATGTGCCAGGCCCTGGAAGTGACATGTCCCTGGATGTCATGGGTCTGATCTCTCACCTGTGGGCCTGCATGGGATTGCTTCAGGTCGACCACCCAGTGTGAAATAGTACCTTTAGAAGCCAGGGCATACAGCAGACGAGGGAGAGAGGAAAGGCGATTGTTGGTGGTAGGCAATGGTGCAGATGCAAAATGATGTAAAATCCACTAGAGATACCACTTGAAATCCCAGGCTGGACGCTAGTATTTGTCCTCTGGGAGAGAAGTCGCTCTGCTACGGTGGGCAAGATTTCCCCTGGCACGAATGATGGTATCTGATTCTTGGCCAAGAAGTGTCCAGTAGGAGTTGCACCCCTATTGGATCAGCAGGCAGGTTGAGTAATTGACATCTATGAGTAAAAGTGTTTTGTAGGTCAGCAAATCCAATGACATATTCATGTTGTGGAGTGACTCAAAGGGTGAATAAGCCAGAGCTTCAAGGATCCAATTAAGTGACCTCAAGGAGAGAGGTGTCTGTCCGAAGGGCGTTTGTTGAACACCCCTCACAACATTTGGTGGAGTCCTGATGTCATTGTTCCAAACCCAAGTCTTAGGAAAACCCACATGGATTGATGTGATGGCAGAATGATAATTCGCAGAACGATACCAATGGTGCTGACCTGTTTCCCCCTGTGAACAGGCTGAAAGGAAAGACACTAGGTGTGCTGCTTGTATTTCCATGGGATGGAGAGCATGATCTGCTGCCCAGGCATAGTACCTATCCAAACTTGAGTCTTAGCTCTTTGCCATGGAAGCTGGACCCATGGGTGCTGGACCCCAGCTGCAAAATCTGACACTGATGATGAAAATCCTGCTGCTTCAAACGATGACTTGAGAAGCTGGCTGGGTTGAAATGAACCAACCTGTTGCTCAGAAGAAAGACCACTTGGTCTTCTGGAGTGAACTTCATGACTGTATAAAGGAGCAGAAATGGATTCATCACTTCAAAGGGTACTCTCTCCATCTAAAGTAAGAGCTCCCTGGTCATACTATGTAGATTTCACATACATATGAGAGTTTCTTCTGACATTCTCAGCATATGTCATTTCTGAATCACTTCAAAAATGTTCTGCCATAAAGTGATATTTACTCCTTCCCCAACTTTTGCCAGTCCTTGGATATTCTCGTTGCTGTTCACTTCACTTCTCAGATCCTATATGTGTTGCAACCTAACAAATGCACTCCATTCTATGGTGTCAAGAGTACTTTTAAGTACTATGGCCAATAATCTTGTCCATGCACCCCCAATTAGAGTAATTATAGCCCTTTCCATTATGCCACCCTTTGTTCTTAAAGCATGGAGTTTCAGTTTCGATTTGCATTGAAAAATTACTGTCTTACACCAACCAACTTTGAGTTTTCTGAAGTATATGTGCTGTCAAAGGCATGTTTCATTATTTTGGCTTTCTCACTTAACCTTGCACGATATGTTATCACGTTTCACATTGATTTACCATGCTTGTGCCTTTTTATGTTCTAAATTGTCTATGGGACATTGTTACATTTTTATTTCTTTAAAAATGATACTTTCAGATTATGGGTTCCAGGAGTTCACTTTATTGCCAAATGGGTTCTATGTTTATGCTCAGAATGTGGAATAATCACCATTAATGTTATAAATTATGCAGGACCTCCCAACATATAAAGGTCTCCTGTAAGGTTTGCATACCTTCCTCTCCACCCCCTGGCACTGAGCTAACAGTGGTCATTGGCAGCAGAATTGATAAAGGGCTGTTGATTTAAATCCTCGCTCAATTGCCTTTTACAAAACCTGAGCCTATTTGGCCTTCTTTAGCTCTGGTTTTCAGGCCTGCTTTTGTACCCTTGTACCTATCAGGCCCTCATCTGCACCCAGGTTGCGTGGCACTTTCAACTTTTGATAGGAAGTTGACTAAGTTGTAGTATGTGCTTTGTTTGTAGTGCTTGATGTGCCTATCTGTATAATGACTTTGTATCAAACATTGCATGTTCAGTGTGTTTTTATAAGAGTCATTTCAATTAATGGTGCACTTGTTAGTGATGGAAAACTGTTTATACATGTGTATCAATAGCATCTGTCATTTTTTGTCACTGGAATATCCTTTATAAAAAATTGCATTTCAGTCATCATAGAAAAGAATTGTATTCCTATTTCTATGAAAATTTTAGAAGCCATCAAATTATTGATGGCTTGCCATCATTGCACAGTAATCTATGTAGAGGTCAGGTGCTGTTCTTTTAACTTTGCTCATCTTATCTACTGTATTCTGACAGTTTCAGATTTTCTTGCTTTTGATGCAGAAGAATTGGCCAGAAAATGCAGTATCTCATACAAGGTGATTTATGTACAATAAATTACAATAGACATAATTACAGTATGTACACTGAAATTCAGAACTTAGTGCTTTCCCATATAGGACACAGAGCTATGATATATGTAGTATATAAACAGACTAAAGTTTGTGAAGGATATATAGATCCTATGTAATAAAACATTGTGCAATTTAATCAGAGTAAAATATGTTGTTGGAGGAATGTTTATCTGCTGCCAGCAACCAATTTCATCACAGAAATAGTCTCACAATGCATGCAAGCAAATTTTTACTGGCAGTGACATGATGCAGTATATTCATTGCTTTAGAGAATAGGCTACATATGCATGCGCAAAAATATGTATGGTGTAATTATTACAGTGTACATATAAATAGCCTACATAACTTCACTGTATAGTATGTACAGTAAATTAAAGAAAAAGTGGTAAACTGAGCAAACCAAGCCGCTCCCCTTAGACCCCTCCCTCAGGATGGTTTTCATGCACATACCTAGAATTTCTCTCATGTTGGAAAGTCTGCCTTTAGTCACCAAAGCCCTTCTGGTTGTCCTTACTTTGAATGACCATGTAATTGTCCAGATACATCCTTTTGTTATTATGACTGTATGTGTGTAAACATTCACTAGAAGGATGATACTGTACACAATTTTAACAAAAACAAAACAACCAAAAGATACATGTGAGGCATCTACAGTACAAACTAAAAACAATGTTGAAATTCATCGATAGTTTGCTTTTATGTAAAATTTGCAAAGTTGACATTGATAGATATTGAAATTCTTACAATGCTCATAAACATATGAAGTAAATACATGTACAGTAAATAAGAACCAAAATGTGAAAAAAAATTGAATAATTGATACTTTTAGATGGAACATAAATACATATAAGTTTGGACATTTAGACATGATAGAGCAATGATTTCAATTATTCGGAGTGCACAAATTTTATTTGCAGATTAGGAGAATCTCTGATTCTGAATAACATCAATTTGCCCTCAGGTTCTTCTGTCAATACGCAAGGTGCTATTTGCCCAGTTTGCAGCTATTCCAGTTAGTGGAGCTAACCTATACCAGGAGGTGATCTCCAGTGTAGCGATATTACAGACTGGATGTTCAAGGTTGGTACCAGAAAGTAGTAAATATGCATGAATCATTCTGAGAGTAATTAGAATAATGGTTACTTTCTTGGTTGCCAGAAAGTGGACAGTACATTGAGCTGCATGAAAGGAGTTCTTTGGTACTGGATGTGTACTAAATCATATGGTAATTGTATGGCATTGAATCTACCAGGCCTTTGAATCTTTACCTTAATCAGTTTATACATTTCAGTGTTGAAATTTGTATTAACAACCTCAAATGGCAAATTGAGCCCTCTATTTGTTGCAACTAACACAAATTTTCTAAAATCCCTCTGGAAGCTTTGGTTCTTGTTTATTTGATGACTGTTCCACAATAAACAAAATATTCAAGTAATATGCAAGACAAGTAAATAACATGATAACATTATTTCATGCACACTCAGTTAATATTTTTTAACTCTCTCACTCCATCACAGTCAGTTGACTGTGTGTGCTATCCTGTGGTAATGGACATTAAACTAAGATACATGCCAATATATTGTATCAATGACGTCAATACCATAACAACTTTTTAGTCTGTCCTTTGAGTGCGCAAAATACACAGTTATCCAATGTATGATTGCAATCAATCATGTTCTTTCATATGTGTGAATACTTTGACCGACCTGTAGACAACATGTGTATTACTTGTGGTAGTTTCACATCAATGCAGTCAGGCTGTATTATCATGCATTGCTTAAAATTTAGCTCTGTTTATGGATTGTCTTTAGGTTATTAATGCTTCAAGCTTGGGTAGTTGTTTTCCCCTTACAACAAGATCTCATGGGTGTAACAACTGTCTGGCTTGTGTTTTAGAAGAACTCATTTTGTCAGAGGTAAATTGTTAAAAACTACTTCACCGTCTGTGAATATGTTATCCAGCTGTTATGAAATTGGCCCTCAAGCTTGGGGGGTTGTCCATTTATTGGCCCTCTATTATTGCTCTAGCCTCAAATGAATGCAAATATCAAATCTTTGCTGAAGAGGGCAGTACTTTGTAAACTCCAAATTACAATCAAATTCTCAGTTTAGATGAACACAGGCATGAGCATACAGCAATTTAATAAACTAATTTATAAACAGTTTCTCTCTGTATAAACTCAAAGTGAACTTCAGGAATGATCTTCCTTCTAAAAGATGGGAATGGGACTCCATCATGTGTCAGATGGCAATGGGACTCCATTATGTGACTGATGGGAGTGGGATTCCCATCATGTAAGGGATGGGAATGGGATGACATCATGTGTCAGATATGAATGGGACTCCATCATGTGACATTCCCATCATGTGACAAATACGAATAGGTCCATCAGACTGGTTTACTTGAGCTCATTCTCAGCTTGTAAGATCGTGGGATTTGATCTGTGTTAAGTGTATATTTGGTTAACAAGTGCAAGATCAGATTGGATTTATTTAGACTGTGAAAACAAATATTCAGCGTAAAGCGGAGCAGTTCATCCAATGCAGAATTACTGTACCTGCAAATACTCCTAATAGACTAGTTAGGTCAATTTGCAAGAAATTTTGCCCATGTTGAAGCAAATATTTGCTTTGCTTGTTTCCTGAATTCTTTGTAAAGTAGAAAATGAAGAAGAAGATTGCATGAAGAATTAGAATTTGCAAGCATACCAGCAACTACTTTTAAGTTTAAATACACATCATAACCCCAGACTTCTTGAATGATACTAATCAGCAATGTTGGAAGCCAAAGTAAGAAGAATGTTCCTGTCAGGCAAAGTGCAATTTTAATTCCCTTCCACTCTTTCTTTTTTATATCTTGTCTATTTGGTGCATTTGAAACATCAGAAATTTTTTTACTCTGTTTTCTGGATATTGTGCCTATCCACAGGTATGACATCAGGATAAGCAAAATGGGAAGATATATGCTCATTAAACCAAATGATAGGAGGATGAATCCCATATCTGGATTCCGAAAAGTTGGAATACAAATGTCTGACTCATTCATGTAAACAAATTGGTCTAAGAAGCTGTCAGCAGATGCTACACTTGACACCAAACAGACTGAAAAGAATAAGACAAACAGTAAAACTTTGATGCGAAACAGAGTGACATATCGATGATACTGCAAAGGTTTCAAGATGGACAAAAGTCTATCAATTGCAATATAGAGTAAAGTGTTTGTTGTCATGTAAGTAGACAAAGAGAGAATAAGCAGACTAATTCTACAGATAATTCCTTCATCAAACAATCTAGCCATGTGAACCAATGAACCAAGAATATATGAAACTCCAACCATTGAATCCATTAATGCAAGAAACCTTAGTAACAGGTTCTGGGATTCTGAAGTCAGTTTCACTTTGGTTAGAACAGCATAGACCACACTGCCTCCAAGAGTAACAGCTAATCCATAGATTATGTAGATCAATAAAAATAAGGGGGACATTATAAAGATGATCCAGTCGATCTGCTGGTAGTATCCTATTCATCAGTCGTCGATATGCTTGTATGCCTGAGAGATCTTTTATCATTGAAATGAGACAATTGATGACATTTGGTGGTAAGATCTGTCTTGAAGATATTGGAATACCTTCATGGTTGATATTTTAAATATTTTGACTGAACTGCAACTTGAAAGTAGCTGTAAATTTGTTCAGTAGTTGATCAGCTTTGAGATCTATTTTATATATCATAAAAGGAGTGAATCCGGATAGTTTGCCACCACTTATGATTCCATTCCTTGTCAGCCAGGTAGCATGTACTGTAATATATAGACAATAAAGAATGTTCGGGTTTAGTCTTGAAGTGGTCTGATGTAGGCCTATGCACAAAGGAATGTTTCTGTAGTTTTATGAAAATTACTCGTGGTCGAGAAACGCTCAAGTTTGCTCTTGACATGGTCTACTCGGTATGCTCATGCAAAACAAATGATCTTATAACTTTATGTGCAGAGTGATATCTCAGCATGGGCTCGGATGCTCACAATCAGAAATCCTTCCTGCTTTCTTTTGAAGTGATCTGTCTGTTTGTTTTTCACAAAAGAATGGTTCCATAAGTTAAAAAGAAAAGCTGCTGTAGCATTGACTGTGAAAGTTAATCCTTGAACTACTCTGTTATGTTCCACAAAAATGTTAGCGACACAGTAATTATTATATTGACATAGTTTCAGACAAAATTTACTGTACAGTATTTATAAATGCAATACCACTAGCTCTTGCTGTGGCAGTTCAAATCTGTTATGCATTATTTATCTCAAGGACAATTTTTTTCCCCTCAATACTTATGTAAGGATAATTCTCAGTACTTACTGCTCAGATTGGTAGAAACATTTGAACTCTACCAAAATAATCAATTCCATTGTTTTCAAAGTAGAGACTGGCACCAACTAGAAGAGGAATTGTCCTGTTGTTATCTCTGCTACACTTCAATTAAGTCATCCACTGTAAATCTTTATGCTGTAAATTTATGCATTGATTGACCTAATTGAGTGCCCTTAGATACTTATCAATCACATGTCTTATCTAGGCCAGCAAATAACTTATAGTCACCAATATTGCACTGACATTTTTCATGTTTTTTAGGTTGGCACGGTTTGCAAATATTCCAATATTTGAAGTTTTAAGTGGTATTGAAGTTTTGTACCTACTCACACGATACCTTGATAATGCTGACAGATAAAAAGGCAGAAGACATTCAGCATCAATGAGATATGTGGATTCGTCATCCATTAAAGTCTCTGACATATATGAAAGAACATCAAAAAGATTCAGCTCATCAATGTCACTGTTGTGAGGGAAAAAAATCAAATTGTTGCAAAATGTGAAAGAAAAGTTCATCAATTGGTTTGATGTCTTAAGCAAAAGCTCTTCAGCACGATGAAGTAAAAAACTAGATGATGAGGATGGATTCAGTACTTGAATGGTGATCGGTAGGAGAGATTCAGAGCAAATGTGTACTTTGTTGACTTTGTTAGCACATCAAGGCTGTTCTGGAAATGATGGTCGTCATCTCGGAGGACATTTTGTATGTATCATCTCACCTTGGTCTGTTCAAAATGCTTCAACTAAATTACAAATCAAAAACATTTATGACAACCTTAAATGTGTATCTTGAACATTAAGCATTTTTATCAGTAACACAACTTAGTGTCAATTTTGTTGGTGAATTTTGTGTTTTGCAATGCATATTTTATACTTGCTGATGGTTCAAGTTAATAATAAGTTCACTGAGATGGATGAGATGATTTGAGTTAAAATGAAAACGATATGTTGCAGGTTCCAAAATTAGTAATAATTAAAAGTGTTAAAAATATATTATTTTCAGGTCAGAGTGCATACTTTCTCAAGCAACAGTGAATCATTTTGACAAGTAACAGTCCTTTGGCATCTTACCTTGTGTTTTCAAGAGGAATGGGAGGGGGGGGGGGGAGGAGGTGCATGGGTGAATTACCTTTGGTAGCCATTCAGGGATTCCTACATTAAGGCAGTAATCCCAGTTTGGGGGCCTTACAATTCGTTCTTTTTTTCGCCAAAATTAGATCTTGTTATTTATTTGTCTCTCAACATATGAATAACGTAAATGTCTTCATAAATCCTTCTGTAAATATCATAAATTGTCATAATTATGGAGAATTGAGACCTTATCTGCCCTTCTTTGATTTCTGTGAACAAACTCTCTTACAGAACTGATAGGTATAAACAGGGTATGTGATGCAGCATGTGGCAGTGTGAGAGCTCAGACCATTTTGTTTGAGGTGATTTGGCTGTGACCAGACAAATATCCCCAGCACAAGTGCCCCCTGGCCAAGTAACCCCCCTGGCCAAGTAACCTCCCCTGGCCAAGTAACCCCCCTGGCCAAGTAACCACCCTGGCCAAGTAACCCCCCTGGCCAAGTAACCCCCTTGGCCAAGTACTCCCTGGCCAAATATGCCCTGGCCAAATAATCCTTGGCCAAATACCCCTTGGCCAAATACCCCTTGGCCAAATACCCCTTGGCCAAATACACCCTAAAATAGCCCTCGGTTCATTTGTCCTGGGGGAATTGATTTCCAGTTCTGCATTGCTACCAGTGGTATCACAAGGGTAGTTTGTAGGAGGGTCAAGAGACTTGATGTGCACCTTAGGGGCATAGCCAGAAGTTTTCCCAGTTGGACATGAATAAGGAACCGCAAGGATTGTGGTACCAAATACAGTATATGTCCCTACTTCAGTGGTGCACCTAACACTTTAGACATGGTTTGAATGACAATTGTGGGAAGACTATCTAAGCAGAGTGCCACCATCAGTTGATGAAGAGTGTAACAGAAAATTTTCAGATAAAAATGCCCCATTGGAAATCACCCTACCCTGACTCAGTAAGTAAGCTCCAGTAAATAGTGCTGTCACTATTTTCTTGGATGTAAAATGCTTTTAACATTCTGAAGGGTTTTATGTCAAATTCTTATAAAATTTGTACATCTCCTGATAATGACTGTAGTCCTTGCTTGAACTTCTGAAGGCTGAATGTGGGGAACACCACCATCATTCCCTAGATGCAGAGGGCACCAAGGTACTCAAGCTTGCACTTTATTTTTGCTCATTCTTTGTTATCCTAACCTTTTCTTCATTTCTCTCATCTTCAACATTTCGTATCCCCTGGCTACAGTTTGGAGAGAATACTGCCAAACAATTTAACTTGAAATCATATAGTATCAACTTATTGATGGTTTTAAATCAAATAAATAAAAAATAATCTTCTTTTCTACCGCGGGGGTCGAAATATAGCCTCACAGAAGCCCTTCTAAATGCCTAAAATCGCTAGTTTGCACACCTTGCAGGGAAACAGAACATGATGGCGGATGCCCTTTCCCAGCTAAACTTCCACACTAGGGGTTGGACATTGTCCCGCCATTGGGCAAACCACATTTTCAGTCTTTACAGCAGGCCTCATATAGACAAGTTTGCGTCGCTGGACGACGCACGTCTCCCCACTTTGGTGTCATGTTACACGATGCAGACAGCATGAAAAGTATATGCGCTATCTTCCTGTGGACAGTCCTCTAGATTTACGCCTTCCCAACGTTTGCCCTTGTTCACGTGGTGCTGTGGAAACTCCACGACACTCCAGCGGATCTCTTTCTCTTGGCCATGTGCTGGCCGAACCAACCGTGGTTCCTGTTGCTGCTGCGACTCCTTTACCACCTACCGTTCTTGTTCCCACAGGTTCTGTTGCTGCTCACGCAACACTGGGGCACTCTTCGTCACTCATACCTGACATCCCTCAGGCTAACTGTCTGGCCACTGTCAGGGCATCTTTGCAAGCAGAGGGCTTTTCTGCAGAGGTTGTAGACCTTACAGCTGCCTCACAGCGTACATCCACAGTTAAAACCTAGGACTTGCGTCTGATAGGATATTACGTATGGGCATTAGGAAAACTCTCTAAATCCCATGGAAATGTCTGCCATGAATCTACAGTACCTTGCTTTCTATGCGTGCTCTTCCAGGAGGGTGAGCAGGTGAGCACTATATGTAATTATCGGTCCGTTGCTGCTGTAGTACACTACAGGTTTGCCGAGTATTCCACCATGGGAATCAGCTCTGCCCACCTCCACCTTCTGACTGGCATGCTTCTTTTTCGACCGCTGGTGTGTCACTTGGCGCCCTCTTGGTCCATCAACATGATGTTAGACAAGTTTGCTCGTCTGCCTTATTAACTGCTTCACAATACGCCATTGGAACTCCTGACCTCCAAACCTTGTTTTGGTGGCCACGGCCTCAGCATGCCGCCGAGCGGCACTGCATGTGCTCACTCTCCCACTGGGGTTCACATGCTTTGATCCGGACAGAGTACGGTTAGTCCAGGACCCGTACTTCCTGACGAAGCATCAGACCCTCTCGTTCTCCCCAAGGGAGATCCCACTTATGAAACTTAGTACTGCTTCTTCGGTTGCTGATGACAAACTCTGTAGTTCAGTCCGGGCTCTCAAATGTTTCATTGAGTTAACGAAACCTGCGTGTACGTCAGGCCGCCCTTTTCTACTGGCGCACCTCCGTTCACGCCGACCTCCATGGAAGCACTTTCGCATTGGATTGTATCACATGCTGTGTCAGGTGAGCATGTCTGGGCCCATGAATTGCGGGGGCAGGCTGCCTCAGCAGCTTGGTTTTGCAACATTCGTCTAGAGGTTATTCTCTCCACTGCCTAGAATGTCCTCTGTCCTTTTTTGTCTGTTGCTATCTTTGTTTTTTGCTATCTTTCAAACACTCCAGCCTTTGACAGTGCCTTCACCCGCACCGTACTTCTGCCTCCATCCGTGTGGTCCTAGACCGGCTGCTGACACTCCTGTGTCAGCAATGCATAGGTTATGTGAGGTGGGGGGAGGAGTACACTCTGTGAATTCCCCAAAACTCCTTGGGTTGGGAATTTGCTAGCAACCCACTCACATCATATAACAGCCTGCCCGCCTCCCCGCTCTGGACACACAAGCCTTTACTGGGAGCACTTCATCCTCCAGATCTCTACAGATTCTCATCTCTGACCAGGCAAGCTTCCTCCTCTTGGCAGGTCATGCCATGCTGGCTAGCCTGCCCTCCAGCGGACGAAGAGATACTCGGGATGGTAATGACGCAAACGGTTGGCCCTTCTATACGTCTTGCTAGGTAAGCACCTCTTCCCCTCCTCCACTTGTTATCCTCCTTCTCACTTTCCTCCTATCCTTGGCTCCTGCAGCCTGGAAATTATGGAAGACAGTGACCAGATAAACACACACACATTTGCCAGATGCTAGACCATGGTCAATACGGTAATGCAAAGGTTATATGAGGTGAGTACGTCGCTAGCAAATTCCCAAACCAAGGAGTTTTGGGGAATTGAGAGGGACCCCTTTGACTATAATTCTTAATACTAATGCGGCAAAGATCATGAAGGGAGGGTGAAGGTGGTCATCAGCTAAGCTCCATGCACCCCAGTCACAATGAACTCCGTAGATTTCTTTCTTACATGTGTAAATCTACCATTAACAGCTAATGCTCTGTTAATCAGAACTGGTAAATGTAAGAAAATTCATACACATCAATTCACAGTCAAACTGAATCAATCTTTTATAGTGTCCACCTTGCAATTATGCAGGAGAGCCATAGTAATCAACTGTGTGGGATTCCCTCTGCTTGTTAGGGTGGCCTCTGGATTCAGTCTGGAATATTCCATCTCTAAAGTATGATAAATTCTGTGACTTCATGAAGTTTTGTCCTGACAGTGTTGCCTTGTGATTCTGGTTACTCTGATTCTGAGCAGTGAGAAAATGTTATTAATAGAAACACTGATTTCTACTTGAATGTCATTTTCATGAGGGGTTTCCAAAATTATTGTAGGATGTAGTGTTTCTTCTTTGGTAGGTGTTAAGTCAAACACTAAAATCCAGTTTGCTACAGTATATGCATTAAGGGAAAAGTGAGTGCTTAGTATAGCAGTGAATTTATATTTAACATAAATCACTTCTAATGTTATGTCATTAATGTGAGAGCCTCCCCTGTGTTTCATGCAATTCTGTTTGCTAGTTGCAAGTTCTGCTGCCAGACTAATTTGCAGCACGTACACTTCCTCATGACCATGATTGGTTGAAATTGACTTTTGTAATTTTCTTTGAGTAAAGATTAGTCCCCTGAAAGATTACTCACTTTAATCAAGCTTCTTAGTGTTGGAATGCATATTTTCAGTAACTATTTATAGTGATGTTTTTCTTGGAAGCACGAGAGCTGACAACAGGATCACTCTCAAACTCTCGAAGTTGTTAATACCCTTAAATTTTCTGTTGTCATTTAATTTCAGTTTATTTTTCTTTCAGTCTTGATCAGCTGTTGGATGGAGGTCTTTATACATGTGAGCTGGTAGAGGTAGCTGGTTCTGCCAAAGCAGGTAAAACACAGGTAAGGTGGGTGCCATGTTGGGTTTATTATCCCTGTGAGATCAAAATCTATGATATCAATCACCTAAAGACAATGTAATATTCACCACAAGATCTACATTTCTTCCTTCTGAGAATTATATGAGCTACAGTCCTTAATGTGGGTATATACTTCATGGAAGCTACTGTCAAACTCAGGTTAATAGACATCAGAAGGGAAATGAATAGACTGAATAGCCGATGCTGAATGTAGTATTAGCAGGTGTCTATTCAAGTCACTTTGAAGTTTGTTTACATGAAGTATGTACCCCTAATACTAACAGTTTAAATAAAGTCAATGTACTTGTGAAGTTATGTTTTCTTACTTTTCAAATTAAGCAGTTTCAGAAACATTCTACTGTTTGAATGCAGTAGGTATGAAGACCTGTACTACAGTACTTATGATCTCAATATCTCAGCTGGTCATACATCATGTGTATTTGATGAAGGCTATCCAACTTTTCAGACAACATTTGTCTAGTTGGATGGAGTTTTTGTGGGATACATAGAACGGAGCATTTCCGATGAAGTGGTGACGCCTACAATGTCTGTTAGTGGTACATGTGAACTATGAGTGTAACTCTGTTCATTGATGGCTCTGTTCATTGTGACTGTTCATTTCTGTCCATTGAATTGTTATACCTTCAGTATTCCTCCATATTTCTACCATAGATCTGTCACACGGTGGCAGTAAATGTCGCTGTGCAGTCAAAGAATGTTGTCATTTATGTCGATAACACTGGCGGATTTTCTGCTGAGAGGTTGAAGGAAATTCTTAATCATCATACAGAGTGCTCACAGCAGGTAGATTGAGAACCGACTTCACGATAAGTTTGATTACAAACCAACCGTGAGCTCTTACCTACTTGACTATACATCACGACTGATTCTAAAACAGAATAATTTATTTATATTTCATTGCTTTGATCATCACCACACTCATTGCCATCATCATTGCCACCACTGCCATTATCATCATCATAATTATCATCATCATATTAATCATCACTACCATAATCATCATCCCCATTATTACCAATACCACCGTCATTAACACTGGCATGATCATGGTGACGATCTTCACCACCGTCATCGCCGTCACCACCATTATAACTAACATCATCACCATCCTCATTACTACTTTTCTCTTTGGAAGCATCACCATTATCATTGTCACTATCATATGTCCAATGTTTCCATTTTAGAGTAGTTTTTGTCTACTGACTACATTGTCTCTTTCTTGATATACATGAGATGAATGGAGCTTTTTCACATTTAGCCAGTCTTAATATACATTGTATTGTAAAAATTTGATTACCTTTATTCCGGAGCATTTTACTTAGGTTTGGCAGTCTTTGGGCAAAAGAAATATTAAAATTGCCTGTAGAAATGTTTCTTTTTTTCGGCATGGCAACATTGATGATGACAAACCTTTAAGTAGGCTACATCGCCTAATGTTCCCCTTATTGGAATCAAATAGCCATTGATTTTACATGTATCCATCACTGATAAACTTGTTTAAAATGAGGGGTTATTGGTAGTTACCATTTTCTCCACTAAGCTGTTATGATGTGACTTTGATGTAGAAAGTTGTGGCATTTATGCACTGTTGTTCTCAGGAAAATAATGAAAAAAAGTGATGGGGTAAAACTTGTTTGATTTAGAACTTGTACCGTGGCAAACTTTGGGAAGCTTAAAAGTGCCATCAAGATAAGAATATCTTTGCATCGTAACTTGACAATTTTCTGCAAAATGTCTATAAAATATAACACTAAAAAATGGAAAAATAATCAATTGTGTAGTTATGTTATGTGAACAATTAAACAAGTTTCTTCAAATTGTTCAAATGGCATTTTATCAGTTGTTGTCATTTGAACAATTTGCTGCAAAATGTCCACTTGTTCACTTTTTCCTAAGTGTGAAATTCAATCATTTTCTGCAAAATGTTCAAAAGACAACTTATCATATCTTGTCAAGTCAACAATTCTCTATAAAATGTTGAGTTGTTCACTTCTTTTCTGAATGAGTAATTAAACAATTTTCTGCAAAATGTTTAAATGATAACTAATTACATCCTGCCAATTGAACAATCTTCTGCAAAATGTTGATTTGATCACTTCTTTTTAAGTAAGCAAGAATTCCCTGCAGAATGTTAGCTTTCTAGGTGAACAATTAATCAATTTCCTGCTAACTGTTCAAATGACAAGTTATAACGTCATGTTACAGAAGCTTAAATGTATCATGTAACTGTGTCTTTGGTCTAAGAGGTAAACAAGTGGTCATGTTGCAGAAGTTGATGAAGTGATAAAATATAAGTTGTCATTCAAACATTTTTCAGGAAATTCTACAATTGCTCATTTAGTAAGAAAGAGAACAAGTCAATATTTTGAAGAAAATTGTTCAATTGCTCACTTACAAAGAGAATGGAAAGATATGATGAGTTGTCATGCAAACATTTTGCAGCAAATTCTTGAATTGGCAGGATGTGAAAAGTTGTTATATGAACATTTTTCAAAAACTGTTGATTCCTCACTAAAAATCAAGACAATAAGTTAACATTTTCCAGAAAAGTGTTGAGTTGTTAAGATAAAACAACTGAACAATGGATCATTTTTCTGTGTTTTGATGAATATTATCTCTTTATGTAGACATTGTGGCTGACAATTGTTAACCTATTGGGCAAAGATATCATTATCTTGATGGCACTTTTAAGCTTCTGTACAAAGTAGACAAATGGAAAATGATGCACATTTTGACTCATTTGCAACTGTGTAAAGGAATTTTGAAGAAAAAATATAAAAAAGCACAGCACAGTATACATACTGCAGATGTTAGCAAATGCTTGCAGGTATTGCATCTTTTAAATATATCCATACAGTGTTGTTTTGTGGAAGCAGATGCTTGTGAGGTCCTAAGTAAAAGAGTAGTGCAGGCCATCCCCAAACTCCTGCCACAAATGAAGAGTATACTACAACAATCATACACAACATTTTCCTGCAATATCCACACCATCTTTGTCCTCAAGCATTTGGAAACTTTATTGCATTACATGATAGATATTGCATCATGTCTGACTTATGAATGGCTGTGTCAATTGATCATATCCATACATTAGTCCTTGGAGCAGACTGGGAGGTTTTGATATTTAGTTTCACATTGTTGTGAATTTTACAAGAGTATTTTTAATTATTATTTCTGGGATTCTATCTCAAACTTTTCAAATATCTATCATGGGAGCAGTTTACTAATTTGAATGATGATGGTATGCTACCCATCAGGAGTGAAAAGTGATGAATTGGTCTATTAAATGTTGTTTTCATGTGTGTTCACATTCAAATGAATTTGATGTTAATTGGTCTTAGCACACACATGTACACAGTGCAACATCATTTTCAACCATTATGTATTGTTACAGGCTGGCCAAGATGTTTTACGGAGGATCCATTGTCATCAGGTGTTTGATATATATGATCTGCTGAGTTTATTGGAGGAGGTGAGAAGCTCACTGGAGCAAGATCAGCATGGAGACAACTCACAAGTGAGGATGGTTATTATAGATTCAGTCTCTGCATTGCTTGCTCCTCTTCTTGGAGGAAGTCAAGTGGATGGTTAGTACAATTTTATATATCATTATGACTTTGGAAGCCTAAGCATTGATTGCAGTGTCTCTGTAACTAGGAGAAGGAACTTATGTGGTGGCAATAAATTGCGCCTGCAAACTAGGAAATTTAAATGAAAATTCATGCACAGGTAGTTGGCTTGGTATATAATGTTCGCATTGTGAATCTAGGCCTTAAGAGGGTGGTCGTGGTGCTACGGTTTTGTTTGAGAGCATGTAGAGTGAGTGAAGTAAAGCAAGGGGTGAGTAGAGTCACTCGTGAATACCCACACCAGTGAGTTGTGGGGAGTATGTTAAATGGAAACGTAACTGTTTTACAGGCATAACTACTGGCATATCTGACTTGTGTTGTAACTTGTACTGCTTAAATCTGCTCAATAATATTCAAGAAAACTTCACAATATAGCCAGATGATGATGTGATGTTGCAGGGTGTATTGTGATGATGGGTCACATTTAAAAAGTGCCATTTAGTTTAAGAAGATGCTGTAGCAGAATCAGTGCTTATGGAACATACATATTGCATGTTGCTACCTGTCCAATCAAACCATGCTTGCATCTGACTGTACTGAAGCCAAGTGTTTTGTTTCTCCACAGGTCAAGCCTTGATCTGCCATCTTGCACAAGCTTTGAAGACCTTGCCGGTGGAATTCTACACATCTGTCTTGGTAAGTGGTACTGCTTGTGTTTAATCATGTCATATTTTAATTGAAGAATTGTTAGATTCTTTTAGCATAGAGAAAATGTCTTCTGTTGCTATATTGTGGCATGATAAGGAGAGCGTGCTTTGAAGGTAAAGGTTTTCATTCAGTAAATGATTTAGTCAGTCTGCCAGTCAGTCAACTCATTGTTTGTGTAAGACTTCACAATGGACTACTTCACGACTGCTTTCAATAATTGGTAATTCCATATCCATAGGTAACCAATACAGTTGTTCTGGGGGACTCGTGGGATGAAAAGAAACCAGCATTGGGTCGTTCTTGGCAGAGCGTGCCCCACACACGCATAATGATCAAAGAAGACCACAGTTATCAGGAGAAACCCACTCCAGGAAAACTGAGAAGAAAAGCTGTAATATTAAAATCTCAGAGACAGGTGAGGCTATTAAACCAAGATTGATACAGGAAGATGATTTAACACCTCAAATTTGCATAACAAAAGAGACAGGCATTTGTAATCTCTGTTTGTAATACAACTCCTATTACATGTGCCATGAGCAGATGATATGGGAAAGACTGAATTTGAACTTCTTGCCATCATGGGGCAATCTTATGATGCTATCAGATCATGCTATCAGATCAGGCTGTCAGCCAGTGCAATCAGTTAATGCTATCAGATATTATCAGTTGATACTATTAGTTGATGCTATTAGTTGTTACTAATAGCATTTGATGCTATTAGTTGATACTAATAGCAGTTGATACTTCATGCAATAAGATGATCCTATCAGTTGATACTACTTTTAATGCTATTGTATAATGTTATCAGTTGACAGTATCACTTAATGCTATCAGATTATACTCTCAGTTGATGATGTCAGTTGATACTTAATGCTCTCTGTAGATACTGTTAGTCAATGCTGTCAGTTGTATCGCCTCACAGTGCGAGGTAAGTTGATGCCTTTGTCACCTGCTGCTCAACTAACTCGACTAACATTTTCATTTTCTTTTCTCTCATATCTCCAAGGCAACTGGTTTGTCAACTTCCTTTGTGATTTCTGAGAGAGGTGTGACTGAGCCCTGAGACAAATTCAGCATCTGATGAGATACATGCAATAGCTTTGGGATCTTCTAACTTAAGGGCAGAATTGAGAACCAGTTATGTCACTGAACTATTTAGTATCAGAAGAGTTATTCTAGTCTAGGAGCGGTACTGATGCCCATTACTATGCTGCACATAAATTACCAGAAGGGCCCTCTGGGAGGGGGCAGAACAGTGCTGTGACCAAGTTGGCTTGTGGATTTACAAGGTCATCACAATGATGAACACACGAGGGATGATTTAATCTCAGGAATACTTGGAAACCAACACATGTATGTTATATCAAGAGAGAAAGAGACGGTTTGCATACCCATGACACTTGAGGGCAGTATTGATGACCAGTTATCTTTTAGACTTCATCCCCACAACGAACATGCGAGGGATGATTTAGTGTCTGGAATGTATGGAAAACAATACATTCATGTTACATCAAGCAGAAGATTTCTTAGAATGTATCTAAGTTTTTTGCTAAAGGAAGATTTCTTAGAATGTATCTATGTTTTTTCTAAAGGAAGTGAGTGTTTCTGTAGTTGTTACACTGTTGATAATATGAATATTTTCCTTAAGAATCAAGAAATCATACACCCTTACATTTGTTACATTATTGATAGTGTATTTTTGTTTGCCCTTTATTGACAAAGTACAGGCAATGATAGAACTGAAAATGTGATGATTCTTTCGAGTATGATTTTGGAGACACTTTCATCACAAAAATTAGGTTGCATTCTCATATTCAGGAAAAAGAACTACTCAATTCATAAGGATAGAGTGCCTAAAACACACAGTGTATTGAGTTCTTTCAAGTTCAAGGTGTTGCAAAATACTGAAAGATCAAAGTTAATACAAAAAAACATGAATACGTTTTCCACAAAGAGTTGCATATAGCAACTTGGATCTGTGGTCAAGGTGCTTCAAACTAGATAGGAACCAGAATGCAAACCTGCATTGTGTTTTCGATTATGTAACTAAAAGTATGGTAGCTGTGATTACAGCAATCAATACCTTAGCAATATTATTGAAACTGAAATAAAATGTACAAAGTATGAAGGCCAGTCCATCCTTTTTTCACACAGTTACGTTTACTTAAGAACAGAGTTAGTGTTTGTAACATTCTCAACGAAATACTTCATCACAATGCATGAGCCAATTTTCAAAAGGTGCATGATGAATAAAAGGTTCCTGAAAATTTCTAGCATACACTAAACATAACATTTATTCATGCACCCATGTCCAAGATTCCATTCTATGTCAAACTCTTGCAATTAATGTCAACTGCGTTTACTGAGTTGCCCAAGTTTGACCTTGGCTGACATCAGATCAACCAGAATGCACTCATGCCTTTTAGTTTTGATGATCTGATTATGAAAACTTCTTCTGAATCTGACATATCATTAGTGTGTGTTACAAGCTACCTATGCTTTATATGATATCTGAGATCTGTAAAGGCTTCCTTTCTTGAGATCATGTCTACAAGTTTTTCACAAGTTGACCCTTTTTGACATCAAATGAACTTTGGCCTCCATTGAAGATCAAATGGTTCCTGTACTCAGTGAGATACAACTACATACTGAATATGACATCTGTAAAAAGTTCTTAAGATATGTTCTTTACAAGAATTCCATAATATCACCCTGTTGACCTCAAATTACCATTGACCTTCACCAAAGACAATGGAATTTTGTATACCCAGTAAGATATTCCTACAGTCTAAGTGGCTTCCCTTCTTAAGATATAGTGTTTACAAAGTTTTCACAGTTTGACCCTTGCTGACCTCAAATTACCTTTGACTGTCATTGAAAAAAATATAGTTTTTGTACTCTGTAAGATACACCTACTTACTTAACATAATGTCTGTCCAAGCTTCCCTTCTTGAGATTGGTTTACTGCATTTTTACAGTGTCACCCGTGTTGACCTCAAATAACCTTTGATGTCCACCAACATTAATCTTGCATTCAGTGTATTCAATTTCATATTAATCTTGTATTCAATGTGATATACTGACATACCAAGTATGACATTTGTCCAAGCTCCCTTCTGGAATATACAAGGTGTTTACAATTTTACCCTTGTTGATGCCAAATGACCTTTGACCTCCACAAAAAACAACAGGGATCTTGAACTCAATGTGGTACACCTATGTACTAAATAAGAGATCTGTCCTAGCTTTCCCTTCTTGAAATATTGTGTTTACAATGTTTTCACAATTTGACCCCTGTTGACCTCACATGACCTGTGATCTCCACAGGAAACACTAGGTTTCTTGTATTAAATGTGGTACACCTATCTACTGAATATGAGATCTGTCCAAGCTTCCCTTCTTGAGATAATCGTGTTTACAAGGTAGGCATCACAAACACACACATATAAACATTGCCATGTGTTTACAAAGGTTACAATTTCATCAAAACCAAAAGAGCTTTAAAATTCAAGTAGTACATGTACATGCCACACATGAAATCAGTTCAAGCTTTCATTCATGAGATATCAAGTTTACAAGCAAAGTTTCACAAACACGTATGCCGACATACACCCTCAGCATGATTATGTAGATGACAATTTTCATCCAAACCCAAACTGACTTTACTGAAGGTACCTTCCAACATATGTTGTGGAACTTGCCTCTCTGAGAGGACTTGTACTCCTCAAGCATAGCAGTACTTCTGTTGCAGAGTGTTGCAAATCCTTGCAGTGACAGTGATAGTATGCAACATTGGCATGAGTCCAATTCAAGTGATTAGTTGGTAGTCATGACAAAATGTGCCCTTGCAAGATTATTGTCTAATTATCTGACTTGCCTCTGTCGATCCTATAGCAATTACAAGATGGTAAAGAGAAACTTGTAAGTGTCAGTGTGAAATTTCACTGACTTTTAAAGGAGCTGTAGCTGTAGTTCTGTTCACTTCACGGTAATTACACACACCATGAGTAGTACCTCACTAGTCCTCATCATCTTCACTGGACTGTGGATAATGTTTGGCGAGCAGACTGCATCCTCTTGCGGGCTCTTTGAAACAATTCTGTATCAAGATAGCAAATGAAGTTATGAAAGTGACATGAAAGTAGCTGTAAAATAATTGAAAGAAAGTAACGTAAAATAGACATTACTCCTGAAGAGGAGTTACTTTACTGAAACTTAGTTATGACTGTGGATGACTGATATATGAAAGCATATATTACAAAATCAATTATATTTGTACATAGTACAATAACTGTTGTTACATGCTGTTGTCTGTACAATATTTACAAAAGTGCACACTTACATCATACCCTCCCCATTGCCCCTCCCCAAGCTTTCCTTTATACTTCTTTTCAACCACTGAAGCAGTAAGTTAAGACAATACAGAAGATGAACTTACCTAAAACATTTTGAACCGATGCCTGCATTGTTAGTCCTCTGGTGACAGAAAGAAGAAAACGCTTTAAAGAGACTTCCCAAACAAACACTAAATGTTAAGTGGTATTAAAATGACAAAATAGTACAACTTGACTGATTTTCATTCACTGGCACTTGACAAGCAGTTAAGACATTAATATAACCATATCAGACACAATTTCTTTCTACAACTATTCATATCTACCGCAGTTCAAATAGCTTTCTCCTAAAGTGATGGTCATCATACACTTTTCTCGAGTGTTTTCTTTTTTTTTTTTCAGGGGGGGGGACTAGTAGAGGTCTGTCTTGCAGATCTCAAACCCTTTAGGTGATAGCAGTGATGACAAATTTTGGAAGAGAGCAAATGTGTCCATCATGATAAGGGATCTATAATACCCACATGAAGTTCTGTCTTTCCATCCCAACAATGCAGGTCCCTTGAACAAAGAAAGCAGAAACCATTAATGACCTGGAAGATGTATTGGAGACACTCATCTGTTCAGTCGCCATAATCTATCAATGATTAAACCCATTGTTCTTGATCCATTCGCTCACCCTCATATATCAATTAATGAACCCTCTGTTCTTAATCTGTTTCCTCACCCTAATCCATCTATTAATGGACCCACTGTTCTTCCTCTGTTAACTCACTCTGATCTATTGACTAATGAACACACTGTTCTTTCATCTGTTCCCTCACCTTGATCTCTTGACTAATGAATCCATTGTCCTTCATCTCTTTACTCACCCTGATCTATCAACTAATGACCCCAATATTCTTAATTTGTTTGCTCACCCCAATCTATCGACTAATGAACGCACCCTTCTTAATCCGTTCACTAATCCCGATCTATCGACTAATGAAACCACTGGTCTTCCTCTGTTTACTCACCCTAGTCTATCAATTAATGAACCCACTGTTCTTCTTGATGCTGATTTTTCCATAAAAATTCTGAGGAAAGAGTATCAAATACAGAGTCTTCATTGAAACTGCTGACAATCATCTACATTTCAGTGTTCCCATTTGAAATTGCAAACTATAGAATCCTGCAGTATTCCACTAAAAACAACAAACACTTGAAAACAAAATACTAGAAGAAACTCCATGAAAGCATAGAAAATGGCAGCATTCTTTGGTCATTGCACTCTCATATACAGGCTGTATATACATTAATGGCTCAAGATAGCTCAGCTGCAGGAAATTCTCCCATTATAGTCTCTGCAGAAAAACAATTCATGATTCACACAATTCATTAACTGACAGACAAACCTGCTCTGTTGCATGACGTGAAACCTCAGGGTCACTATTCCTGTAGTTTCAGTCCGAAATCCAAAACGACTGAGAACCGATCCATCATGGGTGATAGGCACAGAAACATATGTGGGGTCCTCCAGTTCTGGTGATCCTCCAATGAAGAAACGTCTCAGATTATCTAACGGGCTGTGGCCGAGGGGACGCCAGGTTTGAATGTTCACTACATGTGTACCTTCAGAAGGAAAAAAAAAATATGAGGAAAACAAAGGAATTGTAATACGAAGAACATACACAAAGTATTTTGCTTACCTATGGCAAGCTGATTCAACTCACATTAACTTGAAAGGTTGATGGGACATATGCTGGCCATACAATAGTTTAGTGTGATCTAGTGTTTTGTTGTTTTAAGTAGATGCACTTTCTGCTGTATACACTTCTTATCACTAACATTATCATTAGGAACATAGTTTCAACTATGAGACTGAGGTTGCTCTCATTACCGGGGAAGACCGTTTGACGATATCATGAGAGCTGTTCTGGGAACTCAGTACATACCATGTCTGATATCACAAACTCCTCTGTTCTGAAGAACTTATATTGCATTAAAAAACTCTGAAGTAAAATGAGGGCTGGGCATGTCTGTAATGAGTTAATTTGAGTAAGTTTTAATACTTGGGTTCTGCTGTTTTAACATCTTCTTTAGCTGTCAATTTTTTAAGTCTCATTCATGAGCATATCTTGGGGATAATTTAAGCAATACAAGATGCAAGCTCATATTCCCTATAAACATTGTCTTGATGAATTGCCCAATACATCATCAAGTCTTGGTTCTAGTTACCAACGATAGAAATAACATCAATGTTGTACATTTAATTAATGGTAGATAGTCCAACTGGAATCATGAAGATCACTTTGTTAGGAACAGGCTTGGCATTCTAGCAGTAATGAGTCTCAGTCGCCCTCTGGAGACACTAAGTAAGTCAAAAGAATGCTTTTTACATGTACACATGTCTGAAACTTATATGTCAGTACCAATGCAAGTCCAATTTTAGAAAAACCAGGAAGTCTAAGGACTTGTGACTTCCTGTCCATATTCATAAAGAAAAAAAGGGCAACCTACACACCAGTAATGAAATTCAAGTACTACCCTGAGATATGAAATTTACAACGTTTCAAACTATGACCTCTACTGGCCTAAAATAACATTTGTTATTATTTGAACTGACAGTGACTATCTACTCATCAGGTGCTACCAATGTTTCAACTTTCAAGTTCCAGTAACATTCACTTTTTGAGAAATACTCTCCTTAATGGTTTTCAGAGTTCAACCTAATGTGATATCAAATGACCTTACACCTCCATAAGTAGCAAAAGTGATCAGCTAATCACAACAGACAACCTACACATCAATTTTAAGGTTCCAGCATGTTTTCCTTCTTGACTTATTGTTGATCAAGTTTTCAAACTTTGACCTCCACCCACCTCTTACCTCTATTAATTAAGAAAAGCAACCAACGCGAACAGTGTCCCTTCTAGCAACATTCACATTTTTGAAATATCTGCCATAAAATGTTTTCAAACTTCAACCTCTGGTGACCTCAAATGACCTTTGATCACACTGACAAACAATAATGTTCATCTACCAACAATGAACTACCACCACACCATCTTGAAAGTTCAAGCACCTGTCCCTCCTCAGATGTGATGTTTACAAGCAAAGGCATAACTCACACATGCCATCATCATCACAGATTCCTTCGACCTTCTGCAATGAATCAAAAATTGCAAGATGTGACAATTGTACCTATTCAGATAGCGACCTCACTACTACCTGTGTTCACGCATTTCCAGCGACATGTCACCTAATTCTTGAGATCTGGTTTGTCTGTACTTTGCTTCTAACCTGGTGTGTTAGGTATAGTGGTATACCCATAACCCTCTGTCCTGTACCTATGCCAGGAGTCTATCGAGAGAACTTCCACAAACATCTGGGGCCACTGTGGCAGTCGCTCTTCATTGTCCTCCAGTTCGTCAGGTTTGTAGAACATCTCCACCTCAAAGGGATGACTCAAGTAGGCAACTTTCTCCTGACAATGCCCAAGAAATAAATACAGCAAATGCGGATTACTAGTTGGATACAAAGCATGGACTAACTGAAAATTAATGACAATTGTAATGTTACGACACGAAAATGAATGAAATGAATTACTTCATGCGGAAAGAGTAGATTGTGTTCAAAATGATCACATCACTTAACCTGTCAACTTTGTGATTCAGCCAGGAACAGTACACATTAAAATTACACCAGAAAGTATCAGCATAGTTTTGGCACATTTCTACAATCTTGGATGCTCTTCTAGTTCTTTCTACAATTCTTTTTCCAGCTAAGTTCTTGTCTTGTTCTTTTATCATTATGTGGAGGAGAGATGGAAATGTTACCAATGTAGTATACATTGTATATATTGTCAGCACTATCATCTACCTATTGATTCTGTTCTCTACCTATTAATTCTAGCATTCAGTACTATCCTCTACTTATCAACCTATACAAAGAACTTTGAATAATACTAATCAGTAACATCCTCCACATATTGATTCTGGTATTCAGTACTATCCTCTACATAGAATTAAGTACTTTTCTCTACCTTTAAAACCCAGTACTTAGTACTATCCTCTACCTATTGATTTTATATTCAGTGCTATCCTCTACCTAAGGATTCTAGTTTCAGTAATTTACTCTTCCTGTTAATCCTAGTATTCAGCAATATCTTCTACCTATTAACCCTGGTATTTAGTACTATCCTCTACTTATTAATACAAGTATACTGTACTATCCTCTACCTATTAATCTTAGTATTCAATACTATCATCTACCTTGTTTATTTCTTTGGTTTTACATGTTTGGGTGACACCAGCCATTTCTTGGGATTTGTCAGCTGACCACTCTTTTGAAATTAAAGAAAAACAAGATACTTTCAAATCAGAGGTAACGAAGAAAAAGCTGAAGTGGCAACAACAATAGTAAACATGGCATGACTGTGAAATATTCATCAATGTTTGCAGAAACAGGGTCTGAGCTGGTCCACATAAATCTATATTCATAAGCAATTGGAAATTGTAAACGTAACATGCAAATGCATAATGTTCATACTAGTACACTCATCAATTCCTTGACAGTCTTCCATTGGTAAGAATACATCAACAGCCTTCCGAGAAATCTTACCGTAATATAACAAGTGAACAGTAACAACACATCTCTCTATCTTTTAGTGTGCATTTCAATACATTTGATCTGGACTTCCCCATATTATTTTTCAACATGCTTTGAGAGCAGTATTTGCTGCTATTTCTCAAAATCACAACAAAGTATAGTTTATACTGAAGGACTTCAGACTTCCCTTGCCACAATGAGGTTTGTAAAGCTTTGCATATACACAAACTATACAAAAACATGAATTTAAATCTAGTTTTAATGCCTTTCCATTGAAGGTAACTTTATAATTGCAAAATAAAGATAAGTTGGTGTAAAACAAATATTTTCTTAAAACTGAGATTCCATTTTTATCAACGGAAACCAGGAGACTAACCTTTTGGAAGTTCTATGAAGTAATGCACATAGAGGTTGTCATACTCAAAATTCTTGACAGACACAATTTCTCCAACCACCAGCAGCCTCAACATGTTATCTGGTACCTTAAGTAAAAGAGGAAGGAACACTAAAACACACAAATTGAAATGCCATGCATGATGGCTGTCCTCTCTGCTTCAAAACATTTCCTTTATGACATTTTAGGTTGAACGTTTCGAGTGTATAACATGGTTGCACTCTTTTCCCTTATCCTTCCCATGATGCACTGTGCTAGTGATTACCAATATAGTTTATGGAAAACTGTACCACATTCTTCATGTTATTGCACTTTACTTCTTGGTTGCAACAAGCAACACAACCTATTTAATGTAAATACTAATAACACACTGATGGGAAAGTACTGCAAGCAAGCACAACAAACTGAAGAAAATGTAAAATTTCTAATACAAATGAATTTCCACTCATAAGGCAGCCCACACCTTATGGAGAATATGATGGCAAGAGAGAGGTGCACAAATAAGAAAATGGAAGAAACTGCTCAGAAAAAAGAAGTGCGACAAATAGTCAACTACCATTTTAAGTAGGCTATTATTCTTCAATATTAACATTTTATTGCAGATAGTAGTGTTTGAACCAGGTCCAAAGTACAGACCCAAAAGTTTCACTTCCATGAGGCTATGAGTTCATTGTCAAACAATAATACAACATTTTGCTTTGTTGTATGTTAATGCAACACCAAGCACCTTATGCACAGGCATGAAAATGAAGTGGTTTTAGCTGCATACAAGCTACATTTTGGTTCAATTACATTCGGGAAATTTCGGGATCCTGGTAGCAGTTTCAGAACCGGGTCTTGACATGGTCGGTCAGGTACCCGATGCCAATACTAGTAGATGGCAATTTCAACACAGGTGCAAGCTATTGTTTCACTGTTGATGTTAACACTGCTGTCACATAATTTGTGACATCCTCTCTGCTTCAAATAATTTTTTTTCTTTTCATACAAATTCAGACGGTTTTGTTGTCCAGAGAGATAATGCTTTTTACAAGCTCAGTGAAGACAGAGATGTGTGAATATATACTCTCACAGAGGTGCACTTCAATGGAACTTTGACCTAAATTAAACACAACCTCCTGTTTGAATATGAAAAGGTGTTGTCCATATGGAGGCATCAGTCTAGATCATGTGGCTGGACTAGTACACCTTGGTAAGAGATGGTTTGTAAGAGATTTCTATCAACTTCAGGAACGGACAGAAGATTTGTTGAAGTACCCGATTAGTTACAACAAGGTTCCTGGGTGGAATTCCATTTTGTCGTACAAATCTTTCTACTGTACATTCAAAGTTTTCATAATAATGTGCTGTTTATAGATTTCATAATTGTCGTTTATAAAGAAAAGTTTTCTGTAAAATTTGACAAAGTACAACCATACTTCTGCCCAAGGATTTATGTAAGCTGAGTATCTTATGCAGAAATTTCTTAGAGGTTTTTTTTTCTTTTCATACCATTTCAAATTCTTGTCCAACAAATGTCTTAATGTATTCTGAATGTCTCTGGTACAGCTCTTGGTACATCTTATTTTCCCTATCTTGTTCCCGCCAGCTGATTGGCTGAGATGCAAGGGTTAAAGAATACTGGAAGGAATCTCTTCTGGCATTGTTGGTGACGATGATGTAGGGTTCCTTGTGTCTTGTGAGGTCAGGGGTCAAACTGGTCACTCCTTGACCATTTGTCTGAAGGCAAGATAGTCCAAATCATTTTAAAGCACTGTGTTAAAATAATCTAGATTAGAGAAATACGTACTGTACAAAAATATATGCTGATGTCACCTAAGATAAAGTATTCTCAGAAGGAAATTTAAAGAAATCTATATATTGTAGTTCAAAGTTAATTATGCTTCAGCACCATAGCTTATCCTTTGCTGAAATATTATGCATGATGTAGTAATCATGAGATTAGGGGTAATTACTATTCAGTTTAATGCTGCTCAGTAACTATTTACGAATAGAAAAATGGACAAATTGCAAACTTCAGGTAATGTATGTCAAACTTTCATGGACTGTTGTCTCACATACACCTGAAGGTCAATGCAACAAAACAATGTGTAAAATATTAAGTAGTAAGATACAGTGAAAATATTTTTTGAGGTAAACTAACCTTTATTGTACACAAAACATATTCATCCTCTTCAGTAACCTCTCTGCCAGAAAAATGGAAAAAAAAATACATTTCATATAATCTGAGTGTGAAACAGAATGTACAGTAAATCTTTCTTCACAGTACAAGAACCTTTCTAGCTTACAGATAAACTAGTCCAAACTTTTCAACGAAGCAAATGTGAGT
The DNA here is from genome assembly GCA_021234535.1 of Stichopus chloronotus. Lineage (NCBI taxonomy): Eukaryota > Metazoa > Echinodermata > Holothuroidea > Aspidochirotida > Stichopodidae > Stichopus > Stichopus chloronotus. The sequence goes on along the minus strand of CM037841.1, from coordinate 14,523,952 downwards.
GATCATTATTTCATTCTCTTGGAAAGACTTCTGCTACCTGAAAATACAACAACTGAAAAATTATTGAAATTGTGTTGCTTGTTTCCACTCATTAATTTCAGAGCTACCTCTGCAAATTGTAGTTACCATTTAATGAGTTCAAAACTGTTTTTCAAAAAATGAATAAACCCTCCTGGATTCCAAATAGTCTTTCATTCTTATCCAAACAAAGTATAAATTGCAGGTCAAAGAGACATTTTTTATTAAATGTGTTCTAATTACTACAAACAGAAAAACTCCAACATAGCATTACATACACTGAGAGAGGACATTAACTGGATAAGGCGAAGGGTCTTTCGTTTAACAACATCTATTCCCTTTTAAAAGAAAGGATCATGTATCAGTAAATCAAAATGTCCAAATTGTAGATTCAGACTTACTCATCAAAGGTTCCTAAATCTGCCATTATATACATGGTGACCTCTGGGGTATCTAGGACATGGGCACTTCTTATATGTTCCTCCGTGGGCTCCTGGACAATGATGTCTGTTTTCCTCCTCTGGCTGGCATCACTGTACCCTCTGAAAGCAGATGAGATGTGTCAAGGTCATAAACCATCTTTAATACCATTGATAGCTAGATACAGGAACAAGGCAATTTATTGTCATCTTGACATTACTGCAGAGATTAGACTTACAGCATCAAATAAAAGAGCAGAAATAAAAAAAATGTGTTGACACCCATTCTTGAAGAAATCTCATCTTCCTCATCAGGAACGAAAAAACCTTCAATTTCAAATGAAGACTGAATTTACAAACAACAGATACTACCAACCCGTTTACACAAGAGGATACTGTAGTAGTAATCAAAATGCTGTGCAGTGTGTTAAAACATCTATGACGGTGCAACTGGGTCTTCACCATAGGTTTGTCCTTCTTCCTGTAGAGGATTTCCATACTCCTCATCTCAAAATCGGAGTGACCACATGCTACAGTATGATAGAAAACTACCGCTGTTACAGTAAAGGCCTTACATTCTTGACATTTGCTGATATGATCATGAAGTATTCATCACGATGATTAATAGCACTTCAGTGGGCGAAGTTGTATCGTAGTGATTAGCTGAACACACAAAAAAAAAACTTGTTTGCTACGTGGGATACTACTGGTACTACATACTACACTAAGCCTACACCAAAACTACGCCTTTCATTTCAGATGAGTAAGGGGAAAGATCTCTTATTATCAAACTAGTGAGAGTAAGTTGCATAAAACTTGTCAAGGTGTGGTACGGAATGTTTATACAACCCATGAAACAATTATTCAAGGCATTATTTAAATAATTTTAGAGTATTGAAGAGATTTTTTCCCGTAATTAAATATCAAATTTAATATCCAAATATTGTTTGATATGTCTTTCTTCTTTGACAGACACTGCCTGTTTTGGTGAGTTTAAGATATTTTCTTCTAATAGATCCAACTGTACGGGTATGATGTTTGTATTACTGGAATCCATGCAAAAAAGTTCAACATTAACAAATTCCACCAATATTCTGGAATAGTTAGGAAAAATATGGTTTGCAATTGACAGTGTAATACGACAAACATTCATTTATCTATAGTCCTTACAGAAAAATTACCACATGAGCTTAATAAATTAGTTCTGCAGTTAACAGCTGTATTTCTCAAAATTTACTTCTGCGGTATCCAGCGGTAAGCCAACTTGCGTTAGAGACTACAAATATTCCAAAGAACATCACTCAGCGTTTGCCAAAAACTCCCAACGATCAGGTGAAGAAGTGTAAACTGACCCTCATCCTTTTGTCTGAGCTCTAGCATAACTGAGGCCTGCATTGAATAGAACAGCTTATCACGCAATGAAAAAAAGTCCCAGACTAATTTGTTTCTTATGAAGGTAAAAATCAACTGATGCAGGTAGAAGTAAGGAGACAGATTTTTACTACCCATTACCATACTATCCATTGTAACTAAGTTACTTCCTCAACATTCAGTCTACAAATATTTCACTGTGCATTAAATGTTCTCTTAGAGAAATGAAAGATAGCTTACCAGTTTCACACCTTTGTTCATTTTCAGCAAACACACATGTCAATATTTTTGTAACATCTGTGCTGACGATCTAATTAGCACAAATGGCAAAAGCATGTGGCTCTCCCAATTTTTTTCACAGAGAGACAAAACTTTCTAGATATTCCCTCAAAACTGACACATTACAATAAATACAACAGATACCAAGTAAATTTATGTTTATCACCTTCTTAATTTTGAAATCTAAAAGTGACTTGCCAAAGAAAATTGAAGTTCCTTTTCACACAATCTAATTCCGATATACTACTTGGCATTACTTCAACTGGAGCTTGCATTGCATATACTGTACCTGTATCGGCCTCAGTCCTCAGTTTACAAAAGTTGATCAATACAACTTTAGCAAAGCTTGGCAAAACATTGCAAGTCTCAAAATGACAGTCTTTCAAGTTTGCATACATTTTAGATTTATCATCAATGTAGGGCCACCTATTTTCTGTGGTCACTTGAAAAAAAGATGTCGACCTTTTTTATTCGCTGGAAGACTTGAAAATAAGACACGTTTATAAAAGTATATCAAATAACAACTTGGGGAGGGGGGTTTACCATCAATAAATTCCATGAAGCAGCATTCTTGACTTATTTTCACCTACTTTCAAAATGACTGGGAAAGAGGAATCAAACCTACAGTATATGGATCGATTTACTGCCTGTTGTGCACACACAATGTGGCTTATCTGAGTAGAGAACATTGATGATTATATGCCCTGTATACACAGTGTCGGGGCTACGTTTTTTGTTTTTTTGTCTACATGATTCATCTTTGTTACACTCCTTTGAAAATGTCTCTGCTTTCCTCTGCATGTAGACTTCGAGAATTGAACTTGAGCTGTGCTGTATGCAGGTTTAGTAGATGCAAGCCTTGATACCAACACGCTTCACAAATTACAATATCAAACCAACATTACCCCTATCCTATGGGCAACCACATCTCAAAGTATGATAAACTAACTTGCTTTGCTTACCTGTCTCCTTGTCCTCCTAACTTGCGTCTTCTAACATTCTGCATCTTCTTTGTCAGGAAGGATGGAACCTCATTTTGAGAGCTTGTGGCGAGGACTTGCTGCAACGATAAATATTCACCACTTGTGACACACAACTAACGACACAATCTTTTAAAGACAAAGAATCTCATTTGACGATCACCTTGAGTAAAACACATCAATCTGTCAACAACTCCTCATTGCTTTTTAATATGATGACATCATAACCTTAATGCAAAACCAAACATCCAGAAAAATACAGGATATGTTAGAAAGAGCCATGACATGTTGACAACTATTGAACCAAAATTCACCAACCACCATTAATGTGAGACATATGTTATAACTACCAGTCCTCCTTTTATCCTTCACCACAAGTGTTAAAATTCCATACAAAGAATATTAAACCTATGGTTTGGATAAGTTACATGATAACTATGATCTGGCACAAGTTTTATACATACCTCATCATTATTGGTGAATCTATCTGAATCTACATAAGAAAATAATCTCCTGGTTTTTCTGCCACCTTGTTCCTTCAAGGCAACTATATCTTGATGGTATCTCTCTTCCTGAGGATCAAAGCAGTTTGTTTGATTTGAGTAAATTTGTACCTCTCTGCGGCTGAAGACCTTCTGTTGCCAGGAGAAGGTGTATTCTTCCTCTTCATTTTGTGGAGCGGGTGCTGCCAGCAGAAAAACCAAACTAATTTTGAGAATAATGAAGTAAACGCTGCATCGAGAAGTTGTTGTACCTGTGGGTTTCACACGGGAGTGGAAGGTTTCAAACTTAGCCTGCGATTCCTGACAACTTAAATATGTTACAAGAGGTTACATTTTTGACAACATAAACATAAATCACATGTATGAGAGAATCAAGTTGTATTTCACTGATGGTCATGCCATCTTCAATGTACTTTTTTTCATGATTCATCATTACATTCTATCAATGTATGGCAGGGTAGGACTGAGTAGGACTTCCCATGTAAACTGCAATCAGAATTTGTGATACTGTAGCTATGGTAAATATGGCCTTCAAACTTTATGTCCCTTGCATACACTGGGAAATTGATATATATTTTAACATTGCCATAGGATCACTGATTACTGCCATCATAGTTATAGAGAGATCAGGTTACAGTTTCCAACATGCTTAAAGACTACTTAAAGACTCCTTAATTACTTAATATTGCTCTTTGAAAACATCGAACAGCAGAATGTGGATATAACCATTGACATCACCAAGCATTTCATGTAACCATTTCAACCAATTGACATGCAGTACGCTACATGAACTATTGTACTCTTAACTCAACTGTTCACTGAATTCACAACCAGTGTCCAGAGATATTAAAGAAATAGAATGTGCTGAATTGAAAGTTCAGATATTTTGAAAATAAAAATAAAAGGTAGTTGTACTGTAACAGTGACAAATCTGAAGGAGCTAACCTTGTCACTGGAAATACTACAGTAGGAATGATTTGGTGTCAATATATGTTTGTTTCTGTGGTACTGAAAATCACATTGGATGCAAAGAAAGAGGAATATCTACAGTAAGCTGCTACATACTACAGTATATGAAGGGTAAGTACATTCTACTCATACTATCCCGAGTTGCAAATAAACTAGCCAATTCTGCATTTGTTCCAACCTATGCGACATATTAACCAGTTTTAAAACTGAACAGGTACAGTACGTGGCTTGCGATTTATGATAAACCACACTCCGACACATAATTACTTCGTTATTTGTTTTATGTTAATAGTAACATGTTAAAAGTAGCATGTTACCCATTAAATGTTTCCATGATAGGTATCGTGAGATATTAAGTCAACAAGTTTCAATTGTAAGTATTTGATGGCAAGTGGCCTCTAATGACCTTTGACCTCAACTGAAAATAATATATATGACTCTTCTATTTGATACAACACTTTCAACATACAAAGCATCAAAAATTTCCATGATTCCTATCTTGAGCTACTGTATCATGTTAACACACCTTTCTGAGTTTGATCTTTGGTGACCTCAGATGACCTTTGACCTCCACAAAAACATAGGGTTTTCCTTAATGTAATGCATTACCGTGCCCTTGCTAAGGGCTATTCGGCCATCTCAGTCCATTACACGCAGTTACCCCCTTCACTTCAGCAGCTCTTCTCTCCTTTATAATTTCTCTAATTGTCCATGCTGTCGACATACAGCTCCCCACATAAAGATCCCCCTTTAAGCTTTACCTGTTCTCCATTATCCCCCGTATAGAACTGCTGTCCGCCCAAATAGCCCTTGGAAGAAAGGATTTCATTATGAAAAACTGAATATCCACATATGCAAGGTTAAGGTTATGCATTCAAGTTTAACAATAGTCATCCATTCACAATGAACATACTGTACAATATCACTTAACTGAATGGTATGTTCCACAAAGAGGTGCAAGTTGCACACTTTGAGTGCTTTTGGAATATTCACAATTGATATGGACATACATAATCAAACATTTGCCAGCATAATGCAGAATTAATTTTTTGTTTGTCATATGTCCAGTAGACGGACGGTTTTAACAGTCATAAAGTTTGTCTACAGGATATCCTAACATAGCATTCACCCCCTCTCCCACTTCAGTTCCACTTTGAACTGAAAGGCTCCTTGTAATTAGTTGTCATTTTTGCTACTAATTCCGTAGCAACATCCAGTATTGTACTTTGAACGAGTGTGAACATAGTTTTGCTTCTTCCAGGGTCGGGGAAACCATGGTGCCTGAATGAGAGTATACTAGACACTTTGTGTGTACACAACATAGGTGATTCTGACCAACATGGTCTATAAATTACTATGCTAAGTATCGAAAGTTTCCACATAATTCCTACTTGAGCTAACAAAGTCTACAGGTTTTGACCTCTGGTGACCTCAAATGATGGGATTCTTCTACTTGATATAGTTTTCCTTATGTAGATTGAGATATTGTGTTAACGACCTTTTCAATGTTTGACCTCTGGTGAAATTTGACCCCCTCTGAAAACAATATGGTTCATCTTCTTGATGTGACACATTCACATGATAAATGCAAACAGTTTCCATGATTCTGATTTTGAATTATCACGTTATCAAAGTTTTAAGTGTTGGACCTCTGAAGTCCTAAGATGATCACTTTATTCCAAACCAAAAGCAGTAAGGTTCTTCTCCTTGTTGTAATGTATTACCGTTTTGAGTATAAAAAGTTTCCCATGCTTCCCACCTTGAGTTATTGTGTTAATGATGATTTCAATTTATGGTTTCTGGTGACATCAGATGACCTTTTAACTCCACCAAAAACAATAGGACTCTTCTACTTAATGTAATGCATTGTCATACTACGTATCTAAAGTTTGCATGATCCATATTTTGAGATATTGTGTAAACACAATTTTGTCAGTGTTTGACAATAGATAGTGCTACTTGATATAACACATTCACATTCTGCGAATAAAAAAATCTCCTCCATGATTTCTATCTTGAGATATCGTATCAACATAATTTTTTAATGGTGTTTGACAGCTGGTGATCTCAGATGACCTTTGAGCCCTACCAAACACACTGTAATTCTTCCTCTGAATATGGGGGAGTAGGCACCAAGTTTGAGAACTGCCAGAATTTCCCTTTGGAGATATTGTGGTAACAAACTAAGTATCGCAACTCACACACATGTCAGCATGACTGCATAAACTTCTCTTTTCATTGAAACCAATAATTAACCTGTTAATGAAGGCCTGCTTCCAAGAGGCCTCATCTCCAATCCACTTCTGTCAGCTGCTGTACCTTCATCAGCATTATTAAATGTGGGCACCAAAGTTGATCCAGTCACTTTCTTCAAATTGACTCTGATGGAAAAATATAGTTGCAATTGTGACTGACATACAGTATGTTCTTCCAGGCTTTCTGCACTGTTGTGAGATAATGTAAATCAGAACTTGAGGTCTCCACAGTACATAAAGCTACCACTGAAATCATCTTTTCTCTACTCTAATTAAAACTTTGAATCCACATATTACATTCACATGTGTTGAAAGCATGAAGATTGCTAAACATGCACTAAATTACAATGTTCCTGTTTTTAGCTTCATGTCCAGAATTTACAAATAGTTCACTGTTCATTGCTTTTTATTAGAGATGGTTTGGGTCTTGTTCAGCTTGTGCTTCAAAGTGTGCAAACTTGAAGCACAGACAACCACCATTTTCAAACTAAAATTGTTCTTTTCATTTGAATGATAAAAATTGTGTAACTTTATACAGGAATAATGCAGCAAAGAGAGTAATTACCAGTATTTTCCCTTCACTCCTGCAATTTTTTTAAACACTGCAAGTAGCATAAGTTTACATGCTACAATGTATTATCAGAATTTAAACCTGACCCTGTTTAATATCATGATACCATGTAGCACTGTACTGTATGTAAATATCAAGAAATCTGCATGGGCACAGAGGAAAACAAGTATGATACAATCTTATGCGAATAGGTAATATACAAAATTGCACTGAACTCAAGCAAAATGTTACTTGTCAATATTTAACATTCATAAAGGTGTAAAATAAGTTGAGTTTTGCATCCAAATGAGGGGAAAAAGCTTAAAGAAGCTCCCATATCTTCAAACCAACACCAAGGATTTACACATGCGCTCAAACATACTGCAAGCATGACATTGCCATGGCTAACAGTACGGTGTACTGTACAGTATACTTGTGTCTAAGTCACTAAAGGAGAATGCTGAGAACTTCTTCATGATATATGAAGTATAACTGTTTGACAAACATCTTCCCACTCTTTCATTCCAAAATGTTGTTTCCTTCCCAAGTCCTAAACTTCTTAATTTCGAAAAGGGTGCCGCCACTTTTGCCACAACATGTAAATGCAATTGAGTGAGTCAAATCACTGTATGTCGTCACATAACCGCTAATAGCATTCCCCTAATAGCAGTTCACTTAGCCTTGTAAGTTGTAGTATGCTAGGACTACAATATTACAGAGGGCCTAGGCCTACACTTAACTTTTGCCATTCGTTGTTGGCCAAGATTTAACCAAGCGTTAGGCCTAGGCTAAGTCCCCGACATTCTGCCGTGTGCATTAGTACTGATTCGCCTCACCTTATTTTCAGGTTTTTTATTGGGTCCTTGGATCGATAATATCCTGTCCCTAGGTCAGCGGTTCTGTCCGCGCTCATCTTTTCAATTCAAATTGTCAGAAGAATTCGTGCCATGGATAGATACCCAAACCATCGTCGCTATGCAATGTTTTGATTATTTAGACGAAACTCAACTAGCTGAAAGTGTGACCAAATGGTGAACCATATGAAATGCTATATTCCCCACCAACAAGAAAACAACGACCTTAGTTTGCCAGTCGCAGCTTCCGCTGATGTTAATACTGTAACTCTGAAAGTTGGGGTTCAGTTCGAGCCTAAAAATCAGTTTGCCATCGCAAGCGACTATGTATGACTGTATGTGTGTGTGTCAGTGCAACTTTTAGAATTCTTTAGTGATAATCTCAGACCTTTTTTCATGGGAATGGGTGAAAAAAACGCAAATTTTCCGATTTTCTCCAAAGTGTGAGCATTATTGCATCATGGAATATTGACTGCAATGTAGGATACAAACATTAACATACAACATTCACGGAATTAATATCGTCGTGGTTAGAGAGTCCGTCTCGAAATCAATAGGTGACTGGATCACATCCCGGAGACCACTGTGACTTGGAAATTTTGTAGTGACTAAAAGTGTTCAGTAAAGCTGTTTACGGTGGTAGCTGAGGGGGTGACTTGGTGATTTCAGTTGGGTTCCTGTTGTCCGATACAGGTCTCGTCTGCGTCAGTATACAGCTTGATACAGCTTCAGTTATGGCCGGTTAGGTGTGGAGGACCTCTCCAGTTTAGCTAATGGGCTAAACTGGAGAGGTCCTCCACCCGTTACAGCGTTTAGGGAGGTGCATGGCGAAAGCCACTGGGAGATACACTCTCATCCGTTGGAAGGGGACGTTAAATGGCGGTCCCGGGAGCAGGTTTGTGTACGTATGGGATTGTTGGCCATCCCTGCCTCGTTACCCTCTAAGCAGTGATCGAACAAAGGCCTAAGTACACTGTTGGTGGTGTTCATCCATGATCAACATGGAATAGGATCCCTCGATGAGTATTCATACTCTCTGATCCTCAAATTCTAAACTAACTAAACTGATTTCCAAGGGGAGGTATTGCGGCATAAATTTTGTTAATGGAACGTTTAGCAAAATTTTGATGCAATTTCACGATCGGGTTCTTCATGATGTTAACAAAACATGTGACATAGCAAGAATTTTTTACGATTTCTTGAATTTTGAAGAGAAACATGTCTGCGACTGAAAGGAGCAACTGAGTTATTGCAAATTGCGAAAACATTTCATGATGTGGTACTTTTCGTTTCCGTAGTGTGTTTCGCGGATTCGCTGTTACAGATTCGTTCTGTTCGATGCCAAAAATTTTTGTCGGAAAAGACACAGGACAGAACATATTTTGGTGAACCTATAATTAGGAAAAGACCAAACACTTTTTTCTCAAGCCAGCTATACCTCTGAAAAGCCCAAATTAAGGAATTATGCTAAAAAAGAGGTTAACCGCAATCAGAGACTGCATAGAGTTACAGAAACATACCGCGTTCAATTTGTTTAATTATGTCAAGTGCGAACTTGCTAAGCCGAGTCTCAAGTTCCACTGGCCAGATGGATCTTTTCGATGTAAAATGACGGACGATGTTCGGTTAATCGAAGATGTGCTATACATTGAGGCACCACCTCTTCTGAATTATCCCACTGCTACACTGCCCCCCCCCCCCCACTAGTGAAACTGACCACAATAGTAACCGGTTGTTCCCCCTCCCCTTTGAAAAGTCAAATTTTGCAAATTCAAGTCATGTCCCAACTCAACGTTGGAGATGGTGACCAGTCAAATTCAAGTTGCCAGTTGAGTCATGTCCCAACTCAATGTTGGCAAGTCCAACCAGGGAGCTGGAAGACACCCCTGGTCCAACATTGGCTCTGAAGTTTTGGCATCTGTGACAGTTACCAGTCGTTTCTCTCCTTGCAAGTCCTTCCCCAACCCGTTCGCCCAGGTCGTCAAGTAAAACCATGATTATTTTAATTTAGAGGATAGTATTGGATTGTTTCAGGTGAAACTTAGACAAAAACAGAAGCAAATCAGAGCACCCTCTGAAATGTAGGCCTACACTCTAGCATGTAAACACACGGATGCAATCAACTATGCTAACAACCAATCAGGTGTTGAGCTGAAAAAAAGATGAGAAAACAAACGAACAACATCACAATGAACACAAGAGACCAAAAACATGAAATGTACTGAAAAACCCCCAAATACTGTTACCACTAACTTAACTTAAATTTACATTTACAGATTAGGGGCCGAACTGGACTGCACTCACTGGCGACGCCACAGTTTTAAGTAAAGGATGGGGGAAAGCATCAAGTCAAAGTCTAAAACTCTGCTACAGATTCTCTGGTCCCTGGGAATCCCCACTAGGGATCTCCACTTGGGAAACCCGTATTGTGGTTGACCTTTGTCACTTGTTAATCTGGTATCACAGATGGCAAATGTTCGATTTTTTTTTTACTTTCCGTAGCCAGGTAAGAAGGATGCCCAGTGTAACCTACCTACGATACTGATTATCTTCATTGTTATCGGGCAACTTATTAAGCGGCAACCAATAGATACAATACACACTAAACTTTGCACCAATGGGATCATGGTAGCTATCACGGGAAACACTTATGGTGGGCATCACCCAAGGCAAAGTAACATTGAGTACGAAAAGAGTTATATTAGCCTGTACTGTGAAAATAGCAATGTGGACATACATGCATGATCTCTATAGCAAAAAAAAAAAGAAGACAATATTCACATTTTTGAGTAAATATTAATGTCTTTAGCATATCTAGAACATCAGATGGCTAGTTGTATTAAAGCTTGGTAACTTAGGACCTACATGATGCGTAGTCTATGCCCAAAGTAAAATTTTTAGAGGTGAATGTTGTGATTTTGTTCTAGAAATAAGGCTTGGTAAGAATGTACATTATGACTTAGTGTTCAAAGTGTAATGCTAATACACAGTATTGGCCTACGGGACGAAAAGGAGGGAAGGGGGTTGTCTTTTTGTTTCAACAAATTCATTTGCCAGTTTTCTGGAAAACTATTTCGGCAAAAACTCATCAAAAATTTGAATAAAAGAAATTACTGACTCTACCGATTAATTTGAGGAAGATGGGAATTGAACCTCAAACTTGCCAACGATTTTAAAATCACTGTGACAATGAACTATCTTCACATCTTTCAAGTCTCATTTGATGAGTTACTTTGCTCTCTCAAACAAAAGTCTTCCCATGCTCCTATGATTGATTCAAATATTAATTTTTGGGCGAAAAGCCGATTTTTGTCCCAAGTTGATAAATTCCAGCCGTGGATTGTATTCTCTTCTCTTTGTTTTTATTTAAACATTTAGTATCCAAGGAGACTTCAACACAAAACGCGACGGTGCCACTGTTACACACTAGTCGCTAATTATCACTCGCTTGTCTGAAAACATTGCAATCGTTTGCGTAGAGTTTTCAGTGTTCCTTAAAACTCTACGAGATTGATTTAAGACTGATCTCCACTAAGAGTAGCCAAACATTCATTTCACTGAAGGTGAACACAAAATATGTGAAAGACGAACAAACGACAGAACGTTTGACAATAAAATACTGTGATGAAAGATGAGTTTGGGTTTGAGTTCTTATGCTTGATTTATCAAGATTTTTCCAATGATAAAACATAAATTAGATGTTATAAATATAGAAGCACTTTCTTTGCTGACCTATAGTGCAGTCACGTGGGCAAATACAGCCTGCACTCTAGAAATTGCTATTTAGATGATTGGCAAGTCCTCTGTAGACGCGCAGTGCCACAGAACGTCCCATTTGACCTGTTTGTGCCATTTGCAAAGCATCTGTACAAAGATCGTGCTGTTTATTCCGAATTATAACTCAACATAGCATAGGTTTATGTTGTCCCAATATGCCCAAAGTGTCCCAAAGAACCTCATGAACACACACTATTTTTAGTGTGATTAAATTATGATAGGCTAGTGCACTCCTCATCATGCAATAACTTTGATTTGCATTTTCCACACCACAAGTAAAATATTTGGAAAGGACGCATAGCAGTATCTGAGCATGTGATACATATAACTGTTCGTAAATTAGTCAAATTTTCAAAAAGTAGGACTTCCAGCCACAGTTCGACCAAACAATGCTAAAGTGGATAATTTGTCCATTGGCTAATGGGTAATAATATGTTCCTCTTAGGACCAAAACGGCATCACTCGACTTACTCAAGTCGCTTTATATTTAACTATGAGGCTAATATGGCAGCATCCTTTTCGGAATGTCAAAAGTGTATAACTTGGGAAAGAAAAAAAACACTTTTCTTTGTATTAAACTTAATTGGAAAGCTCTTTGTCAAGCATTTTTGTTTTGCATTTCATAAAACTATTCCCAGAGTTTTGTTCTCCTTTATTTATTGCCAATTAAGACATCGTACCCGGAACTTCATTAAAGTAAACTTCAGTGGTATGATCAAAGTCATTTTTTCATAAACGTGTGAGTTAAATTCCTTGCAATACGGAATCCTTCAGAATACGTATACATACAAAATATCAGTGGTTGCGTCAACTTTATTGATAGCGCCGAGTTATGGTGGGTCCATCACTTTCCACCACAATACTTCAAAACTACTTCGACAGTGACAGATAGACTAGAAAGTATTTTAAGACTCAGCAAAATCATGGTCACAAATTTGCAGGGTCAGCAAATATTTTTCAAATATTTTTTTGAGGGGGGTCAATATTTCTGTAAGAAAAGAAATCCATGAATAAAGGGTGATTCCTTCGATAAGCTGTTAAAAGCTTTCTCTAATCACTATGCAGTTTTTTCAACTGAATGAATTCTTATAAAGTTTCCAACTGTTCCTTTGATAACGAAACACTGAAATAAAGTGACATAAGAACATGGGCGGAAAACAAATAACAAAACAGCATAACGTCTGAGTGATTTGATTACAGAATTCATTTATTTCTTATCCCTTATGATATCAATTCCATTAATTATCCGTACAGCGTAAAGTGTCATACTTCCGTTTACATGTTGAAGAAATGAAACCAACGGTGCCACAAAACACGAAAAAGACAGAACAATTCCAAATGGAATACGTACTCTTTTATAATGAAAGTCGAATAATTGTGATAACCGATGATATGTTGTACTGCCACCACATCATCATATCAAGTAATTATAACATACCTGCCCAATCCCTGATGTAATTTCCCTTCAATATGCAAAATAAAAATGAGACGTCTAACAAAAGGCAAACATGAAATTTTCATTTGTAAATGTTAAACTCAAGCTATCCTTTCGAATACAAGTACAAATAGGAAAACTGCTAACTTCAGTGAACGCTGATTTTATTTCAATCATAATAGAGTTACCTTGCAATACAATCGAAATCGAGAATGCCTTATGGCATTTATGAACACGTAATTTATTATATGGACGTGGTATTGACATGGAGTATGATATTCTAAAGCATTTTCATCAATCGATTGTTCCGGTTACTTCAGGCAGAGCCAAATCAACTTTGCTGGACGGTTGTACTTGCAAGGTTCGTGATGGAAAGTGAAGGGGCCTGTATGTGAATCTCTAGCAACAAGTGGTAAGCTTGGACGTCTATATAACGTTTAGACAGTTCGACCATGCCAAACGGGAGAAAGCTGCATTCTTTCATTTAGGCCTACTTGATTGCTGTTCCCTTGTCAGGGTTGAACAAAAAAACCGAATCAATGAGTACTCAAAACAAATTCGTTGAAGATGCTGGAGGTATAAATACCTCACATTTACACGACCTCCTGCACATTTGCTGTCTGGACAAATTGTCTTTGTCTTTGTCACCAACATTTTCTCCTGGCTGTGCAATTACCGATGAAATTTTAAGTATGAATTGACCACTGATTAGCTTTGAAGAGGAAGATATTTCTCTGAGTGATTTCTTTTCAATCAATCAAAGAAAATAAAAATAAAAAGGAAACAATTCTTCCATTGGGAATCACGATTTCTCAGTGACAGCCTTAAGGTGCTCAAATGGAAAGAAAAATGACGTGAATTACATGAATCAGTTCTTAACTATATGAACCAAGACTTAAATGTATTAATATATTTTTGTATCTGGTTTTGCCTTCAACAATCAAGCATTTTCTAAGCAGGTAAGCCAAAATGTCCTCGATAATAACAGAGAATGAATTATGCAGAGACAAAACACTATTTATTTTTCTACATTTAAATTTCTCTAAATGCATAGGAAAGCAATTGTTTTGGATGTGCAAAATATTGGACTAAGTATACCCATGTAAACTTTGATCCCACGCCATGTAGACAATCTTAAATTTTTTTCGGCGGGTATTTTACTGAAAGTTGGAATATGAGTTGAAAATTTGTCAGTGAAAGTCAAATTCTGTGCAATGTGTCATAGTCACTAAAAAAAAATAATATGTTTAAGCCCCACTTTTGCATTCATTGATATTCATATTCATTCGAATTGGTCTGTTGATTTCAAGTATCGGCGATTGACTGCTATGTTTTCTTGTAGAGTCTGAATTTTGTAGGGCCAACAAAAAAGTTGAGACAATTTTTGTATTTAAGTATCTGAAAGATGAGCACGTAGTTCTCTTTCTGGTTTTGTGGCCTGAGGTGATCTTTTCTCTTCCCTGAAACACTGACAAAGAAAATAGGTTGGTGACCAGACAATCGCACGTACAAGTCATATTCCAGCTGTAGATGATTGGGTCATGTGCTTGTGTACAAAATAACATCCTCGTCTAGTAAGAATAGAAGTCATCTAAAGAGCTTGCAACGACTGCAGCGGTTGCAGCAGTTGATACTACGTTGGATATTACGATTACCGCGTACGCAATAATGCCGAGTATTAAGGTCACTAAACACCATGTCCGGGCACTGGATGATGCTCGTTGTGCGCCCTCTGTATCACCGCTGTCGAAAAGACTCCTCACCTTATGAAAAATTAGAAAGAAACGTAGGGAACATAGAAATTAAAATAAAATTTGATATCCGATTGCTTAATTATGTAATTTCAAACAGGTCTATCAAACATTTGTACATCTCATAAGTTGTGTAAACTAAGAAAAAAATTAAAGAAACAAAGAAGAGTGGGGGGGGGGGGGGGGGTGGTGAGAAAGAAAACTAAAACCGAGTAAGAAAACAATGGGCATACATTCACGAAACGGCTTGCAAAAGGGAACAACTAGGTAACCCACAGTTTCAAATCTCACCCTAAGGTCTCCAATAATCATTTATTTCCTCATGCACATTACTGATATGATTTCATGGCACCAGATGGGCCGGGGGGGGGGGGGGTTATTTACCTCCTTGATCGTACACTCTTCGTAGGTAGGCAATTTGACTTTGAATGCAAATAACGCCCAAGTAGGCAATACACTCTCGTTTTCAACTTTAAGCTCTACAGTTCTAGTGACAGAGCTAGTCACACAAACCGATTACATAACAGACGCCCGTTTCATATTTTCAAGAAAAAGAAGCAAATAAAGAAAGGATAGGAAGACAAAAGAATAAAAAACTAAAGACAAGGTAAAGAAGTACACACTTGGGTACTACAGCGCCCATCAGCGCCCAACCAGGAAATGATGATGGTGTTGGTCATATTCAGGCCAAAGCATAGTATGAAGTGTATAATTTTTATCAAACTTTTACAGCAAAAAATTCTCTATGATCCAAGAAGGTAGATTTTCCATATAAGAAAATGCTGGGTGAAAATTCTGACACTTTTGAAGTCAAGGGAAGCGTAAAACAGAGTCATTCCCACTTCGTCAGTATGTTGCCACAAGCTTTCACAGATTTAAAATGATTGCGTACATGCGTAAAAACGTAAAAACACTAAAATTTAAAAGTGGAAAAGTGTGGATAGAATTAGATCCATGAAGAAACACTGTGTACGAGCTGAAATGAATCACTCAGAGACTGAGGGACAGAAACAGTACTTTGATAGACCAGAAAAAAGGAAGGAACGTTTCGCCCACAAAACTGAACTTTGACCTTTGACAACATCGGTCTTGTGGACACTACATCTCATACTCGAGCAACAACCTACCGAGACTAAAGTTTATCCGATCTGCCGTCTAGGAGAGGAGTACATGATACGTTTTTTTTTCTTCACGGGTCACAGGAGGCAAGAGTAAACATGAAAGGAACAACTAGAAACAACCCTGTTCCAGAGATGAAAATGTATTTTATGTACAAATAGGATAAGAGAAAAGGTTACTGGTTGACTTTATCATCTAGGAAACATTGATTGAACTTGAAGTTCAAGAGCATGGTTTCTTTATTTTTAAAAGCTACACCTCTCCACAACAACCACCACAATATGCCACGTATTACGTATTATATTATTCGTATTCATGTTGATTCCCAACATGGGGAATCATATCATAGCGGTCTTGTAAAGCATCACTGCCAGTCAATTTAAAATTGCGTCATTATTACAATTGTGTGAATATCGGTTACCTTGAGAGCAAACACGATAGCGACGATACCAGTAGGCAAAAAACAGAATAAGGTCAAAAGGATAGCAGCCACCAAATAGTCCTTGGGTTGCACTTGGGTTTCACGAATGATTGTAACTGGTGCCGGCGGAGGAGGAGCGACTGCACCGGTGTTAATCTAAAAAAAGTAAGGCCCGCGATGATAAGATGGGAGTAAAATTTGATCACTGAAGTTATGCCTTTTCAGCATGACGTCATACATATACTGTGCATTATGTCACACAAATAACATAAGTAGGATTACTAATTATACCAGTGATCATCAATCAGTTAGTGAGGGTGTAGTTCTGCCTATTCGAAGGTAAGTACGGTTATAACAGAAAGTAAAACCTACGAAATGCTGCTTATCAGTCTGACTGCAGTGCCGACCGACGAGAGAATGCCACATGTCTCTCCTTTTATATGGCCAGTGACAGTAACATCACAGCATCATCTACTGGCGATGAACCTCCAATTACAAAGTTAATAATAAATGAACTGTTGATAGCAATATGGTCAGCAATTGCGTGCATTCGTAACTGACGGCACCGTAGGAATGAGGTAACGAAGAATGTATACTTGGTGTTGTGTATTGTTGTGTTTTTATCAAGTGAAGCCAAAGTAATGTGAGAGAGTTTCGTTTCCAGGAGAGAAGGCCCAATAACCTGTGTGTCTTTATATCTACTGGATGCATTCTTCTTTGGTGTTAGAGTGACTTTTCCAGGAGATTTGTTACATCACTACTTCACTACCTTGGTTCTCAGAAATTTATTATAATCACTAACAGTAATTTACGTTGACAAAAGTGTATGTATTACACCCCCTGTCAATTTGGAGCTTCAGCATAGGCCTAATGACGTCATTTTCCTTACTATTTTTATTTCTTTGGATGACACACACAATATTGATAGTATATGATTACACAGCCGAAGTATGTATCAAACGACAAGATCCTTGCGTACATAAGCCTAGGTGAGTATTTGTAGTTCCTGAAAGTAACACTTTACTTTATTAATGGTCATGAAATTACCCAAAAGGGTGAAGAAAGTCAAGAAATAAATAAAAATCCTAACAAAAGGTATAGGACAGAAACCATGGAACTGAATTTAATTATTTTCAATTACAAACATTGTAAAAGTATGGATGACCTATTTCCTAATCACTGATTTCCAGACGCACTTGAAGAAGTTCACAGGAGAGTATGCGATTTGAAGACCATAACTGTGATTGACCCCCTAATGACTTTAACTTCGCAAAAGTGAATAAATTACATTGACAGTTTATGCACTAATTTCTACATCAATCCATATCGTTAGCATAATTATTCTCGGCGAAATTACACATTGTCTAGGCTTCAGGCTCCTAACATTTAAACTTCTAAAGTGAGAATCGTGGGAAGATCCTTTGATACGTACCACTGTCACTTGCTGTTGTTGCTGACCGTGAGGGGCAGGAGGCGGATAGGCTGGCTGAGGACTTGGGTAAGCAGGTTGAGGAGGGTAACCTGGTTGAGGAGGGTAACCCGGCTGTGGAGGGTAGCCTGGTTGGGGAGGGTACCCTTGTTGTGGTGGAGGACATGCGTTGTAACCATAGGATGGTGGTGGGGCTAAATAAATGACAGACATACTCAAGTTTTCAACAGAAGTACAAGTAGGTGATTCTAAATTCGGAATAAATTCGTGTATTTAATATTTCTTCAATTAACCAGTTATGCTACTTTTTATTGCACGTTTCTTGCATTCCTTTTTGTTTTAACCTTGGAGTATACATGGAACTTAACTTTTGTAACATGTAGAATATATAGTATATGTAGTACAGAATATATATATATATAAGTATATACTTATATACATATATACACTTATATATATATATATATATATATATATTTATATATATATATACGGAAGCTTAAAAGTGCCGTCCAGATAAGAATATATTTGCTCCAGTAACTTGACAACTGCAAAATGTCTAGATATCTAGAAAATATAGCATCAAAAAACGGAAAAATGATCAATTGTTTAGTTATGTTATTTAAACAATTGCACAAGTTTCTGCAAATTGTTCAAATGACAATTTATCATATCTTGTCATTTCAACAATATGCTGCAAAATGTCCAGTTGTTCACTTTTTTCCTAAGAAAATTAATTAACTACTCACTTACCACAAGTAATCAGTTCAACAATCTGCAGAAAAGTGATGAATTACTCACTTAACACAAGTAATTAATTCAACATTTTGCAGCAAATTGTTCAATTGACAGGATGTGACAAGTTGTTATATGAACATTTTTTAAAAAGATGTTGGATTCCTCACTAAGAGTCAAGTATAACAAGTTAACATTTTGCAGAAAAATGTTAAGTTGTTAAGATACCACAACTGAACAATTGATCATTTTTCTGTTTTTTTTGTTCGTTATTATCTCGTTACATTTTGCTGAAAATTGTCAACTTATGGGGCATATATATATATATAAATATAATCGTTATCTTTATCTTTTTGTGTAATTTTTGTGTTGATGGCATTTTTTCGTCGATAATAATTGATCGATCCTCTGGTCGCCAAAAGACTGGCTGACAGAGCTCATTATTACCTATTATTAACAGTCGGGTGGTTTGAGATGTAAGTTACATTTGGTGGGGCATATTGAGCTAGTGTTTTTGGTTGATGAAATTTCCTTTCATAACGTTTATTTCGGGAAGTTTCCCTGGGTTAGATTCAGTAACAAAAGACCCTTTCATAGTGAATGGCTTATTGATATCTTTTTAAAACCTATAAGTTTGGAGATTTGTTTTGTATCTTAGTGTATTTTATGCCTGAAATATTTTTGATGGTTTTGGAATAGCTCTTGGAATGGACCCCTACATTCCAATGTAAATAAATGGTAAAATGGTGTATTGTTGAAAAACTATGGAACCGGCCAAGCATTTTCTATCGGTCTGGCAGTCCCCTTTTTCACCGTCAATTGCATGTTTCTGTGTGACTATGTGGAAGTTGTTTTTGGGGTAAACTTTTCTGTTTTGGCTGTGGATGATATCGTGACACTCTGCACACAGCTATAGCTAGCTTTAATGGTATTCTTGTTCAAGATTTTATGCAAATGGTGGTTGAAAGATAAACCGCTTAGTCACAAGCTTAAAGAAGGTCTTTCCGACACTTTTTCAGTCCTACCAAAGGGTGGGTTGAACCAAGTTATATTTATTTCCTGCTCTTTTCCGTCGGTGCCTGGGTTCGGTTTGGGGTGTGTTTTCAAGGGGGAGGGGGGATTCATTGTATCCACTGGACTTCCGAGAGTTTTTGTAGGCTCTTGATTTTGAAGGTTTCCTTCAACTGATTTCGCACTGTTTCTTATTTTGGTCAGATTTTGTGTTTATAAACAGTTGGTGATCAAAAACTGAAGGATAAAAATCCAAGCTATTAGAAGTCATGAATGTGTGTCTTTGCTGTTTTTCAATCAGTCACGTCAGTCAGGTTTCGTGTTTCTCTATTGGTTCACTACTGTGACATTTCGGATGTCTTTGTTTGTTCTCGCAATGATTACATTCATAGGCCCAGATCCGTCTTGGCAAATGACGCGTGTTCGGTCTCAGGCAGGTTGCCAGACTAAGCTGAGCGTGACCACCGGTTCAATCATACAATCGCACAATCATTTGTGACACATATACCTCCTGAATTGCCAGAAATATCACTTCCAAGTGAAAAAAATGTTGGCCCTGGACAGCCTTGTAGATTTCTTGGGTGGTGCCATGAAATGTGGTGACATGCTTTTCACATTTTGAACTACATTTTCCTTACACATTGTGTTTTGCACATTTTCTGAAAATAGAAATCGTGGAAATTAGGGACAGGCGGTTGAACACTATCTAACACAACGAAACGACGCAGAACCCGATTGGAAATTTTTTAGGGGGAACGCCCTGCAGGTAAAACGTAGGCTTGTTGCATGCACGTACTTTGAAGTTGCATGACGTAGTTTGTAGAAGAAGAATTGACGTGCTTTTGAACAGTAGTATGACAGAGTAGTTATTCTTATGACCAACTAGACTGGTTTCTGCTTTAATACTCGATTGTGGAAAGCCTTCTAGCATTTTATATGTTTGGCAAATGTGTTGTAATATTTTTATTGCTAGAAAGTTCGCGTTCTTTAATGCACGTAAAGGAAGGTAATCTAAGGGTTCAGCTAAGTCAGCTAAGAGCGGATTTAACAGATCTTTGTGCAAGTCATGACTGTCGAACGATTCTTCATTTCTTTGAAACGTTAACATGTAATTTAACATGTAAATCTGTTACATTTGCGCCCTCTTATGGGCAAGAATCGGTTCGCTGGGAAACAGATTGAATAATAGCGATTGCTCTGATATTAAATTTCAGTGTTTCAGAATGGCCTCTTTTAGCTGCTGGGTTTCAAGTCGATATTGGGTGTTTATGTCAGTTTGAAAACTAGAGGTCGTTCCTTCTAAAGGTGGTTTGATGGTAAGATAGCGCTTACCCCTTCATCGATTTTATAGACTATAGCCGGTGTGACGTGAAAGTAGGTTACGTCCGTTGTCAGGATTCTCATGAGAACATGTACGTTAATTCTTCAATATTATGAAGAATGAAGAATGTTCAGTATATTATCAACGACTTGTTTTGGAACCAGTGTTTCTACAATTGATATCATCAAATTTCATCTTGATATGTTCCCTCACGTCTCTGGAATTCAGTGACCATTTCACGAACTATGTTTACATCATAATTATGTTTCTCATTTCTCCTTGAATTTGAGGACTTCTTCAGTGTGTGAGTTTCATATGATTACCGAAATTTGTCAAAATTTCTTCGTCTTAAATTATTTCCCTAAATTGTCCAAAATGTCAAATCACTTGAAAATCTTGGAAATCTTGACGCTAGGACGTGAAGCCAGCTCACATTGCCAACGTACAGTAAGAGTTTGTTTTGTTTGCACTCGGTACGTTTTTACCACTTTCTTGATTAACTTGATAAACTCAAGTTTTACATGATTGGACAGTTGGACTGACCTTTCAATACTTATACACAATGCTAAAATTGCCCCAAAGTTCACAACAGGAGAATTCGAAATGCAATGCTTTAGGGAAGTAAATCTGGTTGGGAGACAGTACATCAAGTTCCCATCCCTGCAAAAAAAAAAAAATGGTGGGGAGGCGTCCCGCTATCCCCACCATGATCTGATTTATTTCAAATTATACATAAATTTAAAAGATATTGCACAATTATTGAGATTTAAATTGTTTGCAACTATTTCGACACAATTTTGCTTAAGAATGCAAAACTGATTTGTCCGGATCTTGAGGTCTTCAGTTTCTTGTTTTTTTTTTCAAGTTGTTGTCTTGCAATTTGATTATGTTTGTCTTTTCACATTTTGAGTTTTTCTGTATTTGTCCTTTATCAATGTTGTGAAATGTTGGTGATTTCCTGTGATATAAATCTCTAGCAAAAATTGGGAATGTCATGCACCCTATTCAACTCCTTTCTTAAACTAAGGGAGCTGTTATTTAGATAGCAGCTCCCCGGTTCAAATAATAGATCCCTGCTTAACTGCTTAATGTATTTTATGTTTTATATATTTAATTAGGTAATATATAGTTACGTATTTTTGTCAATAAAAATTTGTCTCCTTTACATTATTAGAAGTATTTCCTCCGATAAAAGCCGGATAAAATGGTACATTTACTGATTATACAGACTGAAATATTTGCTTGAATTCTGAGGGCTAATTACGGGCAACACCATCACCATCCATCGGAGGCCGAGGACCCTGAAAGTAAACAAGTAGGCTATGCATTTTCCTTTACCTACTCTTTCTTCTTTCTCATTGTTTGTCTTCCTATCTTTTTGTTTATTTTTCCTTTTCGTTCTTCCTTCATTTTGCTCCCTTTTATCTGCCAATGTAGGGATGGCCGTTTGTCCTTTCTGCTCACCCAATTATTCTACCTCTGTTCAGAACTCACTGACAACTGGAGCAATTCGCTGCCTTATTTGATTACGTAATTGTTCAATGTATGGTGGTAATATCTGTGAAGTTTCATTTTTGCAGAACAACCTGCTTTTCGCGGAGTTAGCTTGGAGAAAAAACTTGTAAAGTCCATTGCCATCCTGACTATCTGTGTTTGTATCCCTTTAATCTTTATCATCATATCATAATACAGGACGGTACTCATGCCGAATTGTTCACACTAACGAAAAACAGTTTCTTCAACCATACTATTCCTTTGTCTTAGTAATTTGAGACTTGTCGCACAAACTCATCGCCTTACGTCAGGTTTACCATCTCATGCTGTAATGATCCACACATGGTCAATTCAACATCTTTCACGTAAGGTAATTCCCTTGTGTCAATCGAATGTTTAGGCTGTCTTGTGCTGCATGGCATCGGATATCAGATGTCATGTCAATCTGAAAATCAGGTGTTATTGAGCCTGGAGAGAGTCTGTTACATATTTTAGTATAGTCATAAAGTCATGCTTTTGAAATGGCTTATTATTATTAACACATATTGTAGTGAATGCAATATTGAATGAATATTCAGCCAGACTGAATATAATATGAGATTCACATACTTGTGGAGGAGGGGTGGGGTGGGAGCTTAGCTCAGAAAGTTCTGGAACCTGCACTGGATACTCTTTTGCACACCTGAGGTTATTCCAACTCCGATCATTCAATGGTCTATAGTCTAAAGTGGAACACACACAAAGTGTATCCAGTGGTTCTATCCCTGAACCATGACCTTCGCAATTGCGAGAAAAACCAAATGTCCACCGTAGGTCATTTCCCAAATATGGACCTACACAGTAGTTTGTATCCTGCCGATCATTCACAATCAAATATGTAACATAATCCTTCATAATCAAATATGTAACATAATTTCTTTGCAGTTTTTGAAAATTGTGTAATGAAGTAATACCCTTTTTAACAATGTACATTTTTGTTTGTTTCAATTATTAAGAGTTGTATTTTCTGTGTGTTGAAGTTGCAGACATTATTTTCATTCTAGATTAACTAAAATCCAGTTGCATTAAGTTTACCTTAAGAGAAATTAACTCATTGATTGATTGATTGATTCATTCATTCATTCATTTAGTCAGCCTGTCCTTCAGTCAGTGCGTCAGTTAGTCAGTCTGTCAGGAAGTTAGTCGTCAGTTCCATCATTACATAATCAGTTAATAAAATAATTAAGTAATATGTTAATTATAAATCAGTGAATTATTTTATTAATTTATAAATTAATTAGTGTATTCATTAATTCATTCATGTAGGTTTGATGGGTGATCACCATACTTTTCTTCACCTTACTGTAGACAGCTCTCACATATAAAGTCTATTTACTCTTTCTGTGCCAACTAATTTTTGCTCACTGGCACATTATGTGTAAAATATCATGAACTACCGTCAAAACGATTGTCTGGAATTATGGGATAAATGGGCAACATTACAACTGCATATTTCAATACCATATTGTGATATTGGGCATTATGTTGATTTAAATTATGGTTCAACAAATAAATAAATCCAGTATTTTAGTCAATATGCCTGTCGAAGTCCTGGTTAGTTGCAGATAAACCTGGACTATTTAAAAATGAACGTAAAATGCAGCCAAAAATGGAAAATTTGGATTTATGGATAAAATGGATTTAATTAGTTGAGAATCCATCCCGAAGTTTGTCGATCAGTCGGGAACCATCCAGATTTATAAAAAAAACGATTTTCTTAAATGTCATGGCCTTCAATTAAATTGTAAATTTCTCAGATTAAGTCATGATCGATATTCCATATTTTCTGTACTGTTCGTCAATTAAATAAAATGTCGTCATAAGCGTTCTCAGCTTAGAAGGGAGCACTTAATTAGGGAAATAAACTATCTTTAAATGATATAAACTGCAGTGTTTAATTTCCAACGAATAGGATTATAGACTTACCAGTCATGTTAATCGATCTTCTAGAGGTTGACGGACTCAACAGTACAAAATCAAAGAAGATAAGATATGATAGGCAAGTGGAATTTGGAGGGCTTCACCGTGGCTGCACAATCAGGAATGCAGTCAAAATATGACTCTCTTGCCTGAATTCACATTAATCAATAGATTTAATAGTTTAAAGTGTGAAATGAGCCGTAGAATACCAATGAAAAAGGAAGTCACTGCGTCACTTTGATCGTGGACGCGTGAAGACAAAGAGCTACTATTTTTTCTATCGTATTGTATAGTTTTCATTATTACCCTTAAATATAGCTCCATATATGTAACACAAAGTTGTAAACATTCCCATATATGTATATGACAGACGCAACTTCCCCATACATTTACAAGGTACACTAACCACTGCATAAAGATCCTACACGGTAGATCACCGACGTTACACAGCCTGTTGAACCTTGTCTGGTTAGTATCGAGGCCATTATCAGTAGCTAGTTACTTGTGTCCTTAAGAGTTACATCTGGAGTGATTCCAACTTTGTCGATGCTTACCAATCATTTGGCTGTTCACAGAGATTTAGCTGGTGAAATACCAAATGGTCAAATATTTCTAGATAACTTTGGGGTTATTATAATAACCAGGGTAACTGACATCACTGGAATAACAAGAATATGGCGGTGTCTCAGCCAAAGCAATAATTTGATGATAGTATCCATATGTCAGGGCTTGGAGTAGTAACCATGACGTCCTGTTAAGGTTTTTGCACCACCAACACAGAAGTTTAGTACAGTCACGAAAAATTTATATGTGTAAAATGTTAAGATGAAATTCCTTGGAAACCGAATATGAAACTTTAAAAATTTGTTTCTTTTGTTATCATTGCAAAGGGAGTTGAGCTTAGTTGGGTATGTTTCTGATGGAAATATGACATTGATAAACATTTACATACCAACAAAATTGGTGAACCAAAGAGGGATTTACCTTCGATGACAATAACTCTAAAATTACAAATCATACAGAGAAGAAATGGGTTAACAGGGCAAAACAGTACTGCAAAGGCATAGAATATAGGAAAAGTAGGCCTACAAACAACCGCAAAAGCAAACCCGTTAGATGATGGTGATGGCGTATACGGATTATATTAAGGGCTGTCATGACACCAGCTTTGGCGGAAAATCTTAATTTTTCTTTTTAAGCTTTGTAAAGTCACTCAAACAGGACGGGGGAATCCTCGCTCTCCGTGGCTATAGGTACAGCTTACCTTTGACAACAAGGACAAGTATTTAGATCAACGTTTACAACTGTGCACTCTCAAAATATTTCTGAGAACGGGACATCCCTGTAATGAGGAAATTCAAGGTTAAAAACAATGTTGTACAGTACTTAAGCTATTGCTTGAAATCAACTCTACTTAGGCATCTGGGCCTGATATTCCCCCCCCCCCCCCTCGTCATTTAAAGATATTTATCCCATACGCCAGTAATCAATATGGGATTTAAATGAGTTCCTTAAGAACTCAGATATCCTTCAGGATTGAGGAAATGAAAAAAAAAAAAAAAAGAGAAAAAAAGCCAATCTACAAGAAAGACGAAAAAAGGACCATGAAAACTACAAGCCAGTGTCTTTAATCAGCTGTAAGATCCTATAGCATATTATCCAGCGCCAAATGATGTAGCAACAAGATAACTACAAGATTCTCTAAAATTACCAACGTGGCTACGGAATGGAAAGTTGTGACACTCAACTTTCCACAACAACTGGTGATTTAGCTCTTTTGTTAAACGACCGTCACGTGACAGAAGTACCAGCACTCGAACCTTTAAAGCCCACCTCTGGTGCCACCCCTGGTTTCTGTGCTCTCATAGGGTACAGAAAATTAAAAGTGCCATGAAAGTTCAAACATCAGCCTTCCGGCCATAGAGGGGTAGATCATTCATGACGAAAAGTTCTACAAGGCTTTGGAGACCATATTAATTTTACGATTTAGAGTGTGCCAGTATTCGGGCAGGAACATCAGTTTCCTTCCACCTAACGCTATGCATAATTTTACGGATACGGCATTGCCCCACGGAACTGGTATTATATACGCGTGTAAGCCGAATAATTGGATGAATACCGGTATTAAATTAAATCGAACATAAACTCGTACATATGAAAGGCCAATCCGAAGGCTAATACATATGGGTATGTTAAATGGAATATACACACTTATTAATTGGAGCACATACACTTATGAATTCCAAATACGCGTATTAATTCGTACATATATGGGTATTAATTACAATACATGAATATATATTCTAGATAGAAGTTATACACATAATAATTCGAATATATACGGATCTTAATATATACGCGTATTAAATTGACCAATTAATTTGCTGGGAATATTTTACAGCTATTAAATCGAATCTATACACCTATGAATTTATAATATGCACATTCGATTTTATGCTTGTACGAGAGTAGTAATAATGGGGTAATTTGACACCTATGTCGGGCATGCATAGGGAAAGCATTGTAGGGACCTCAAAGGGCCAGCAGCAGTGACAGGGACAGCATTGTGGGTGTTGGGAGGGCGTTTTGCGACTGCATAGGTTAGCATCGAGGTTCGGGGACGTATTTTGAGCTCTCACCAACGTGTTCCCATTTTTTTTTCTCATTTTTCTCATTTTGTTCTCAGATTGCTCATTTTTCACGTTTGCATACATTCGGTTCTAATTTTTCAGCTTTCTCGCATATTTGCTACATAGCACTCATTTAGCACTCACCTCCCCCCCCCCCCTCTCTCTCTCCCTCATCCTCCTCTACACTTCAGTTCAGTTTATTTACTCTTTATACCTCCTAGGAGGTGTTAGAGTAAAAAAATACAGAAAAATAAGAAACAGAATATTATACATAAAAAGGAATATCAAAAGAAACAAGTAATACAAACAAATTATACATTCAAATACACACAAATATAAACTTAGTCACCAGACCCCTACTGGAAACAATGTAACCAAACAACGAGAAGAAAAACATGGATGGATATATGTGAACCACAAAGCCACTTATGCCCAAACACCAAGGTACAGACCTTATAATGAGTCATACACAAGCTCACCAAATACAATGAAAAGTACTTATTTAAAGCGATTAGATATAATACCACAGAAAGTGGCTAGATTCCTTTGTACCCTCTTATTTCTTGATGAGAAAAGTTGCGCCATTTTCAAAGTGTTTGGATCCACCCAATAGTAACGTTTCAAAAAATGCTTCCTATCCGAATCAAATGCCGTGCACTGAAAAATGTAATGGAATTCATCCCCAATCGATTCGCTTGTACAAAGCTCACATAGTCTGTCATTTAAGTCGATGTTAAGGAAACGTCCGGCAACCGCAGGGATTTTAGTATTCACACAACGGAATCTACAAAGACTGAAACGATCACGATTACCCAAGGACAAAAGATACTTCTCCAAGACGAGCCTAGATTTAAATATACGATAGTTTTTACACTGGGAATTTTCATAAACTTCAGACAACCAGTTCTGCTCGTACATATCACTTAATCTCAAATTCAATGTGTAGAGGAGGATACAGGTATCCTCCTCTACACATTTCGTCCCTCCTCTTCCCGTTTTTTAACCCCCCTGTTCTTACGTAATCATTTACGTAACACGCCATTTCTTGTATACTATTGCAAGAGGGATAATGGAAAAGGGATCATGGAAAAGAGGGTGTTACACTGATTAGCGGATAGCTGGATTGGCTAAATGACAACAATAAACAACAAAACACAAGAGCGTGAGTTTACTAAAATTTATTCAAACGACCTCATATTCAGCAAAAATGAAAACGGCTGTATGGGAATATGAGAGATACAGATATGCGTGCGACCCTTTAAACCCGGCTTAAGGAAATAGTCTCAGATAATTTCAGAAAGAGCAGTCGTTTCCTAAACTATAATAAATTTTTTTCATTGTTCAGTTTTATATGGTCATTATCCAATGTCTCCGTTATAGATTCACGACCTTTTTTTATTTTTTTAGCTCGCGTATCACTCTCTAGCATCTCAATTGTGTTCATCTTCCCCCGTTATTGCTCTCGGTGTGGTCGTCACTCTCGTCTTCATCATTCTCGTCCTGTTCGTCTTTTTCGTTGACCTTTAATCCGTGACGTAAAATGATTAACATTGCGTCATTGAGTTCAATCATAGCCTTCCAAGTCTCCAAGGCATCGTACAGAGGCTTATCATCATCCTCCTCCATCCTTTCATCGTCACCGTCATCACCCTCTTCTTTACGCTTTAGTCCTTTACGTAACGTCTTTGACATGGCATTATTGAATTTGGTTAGACGCATCCAAGTCTCTACCGGGTCATACACGTAATCGTCATCATCGTCATCACCATCATCATCAAGATCATTATCACTGACTCTAGTGGAATCACCACTGTCACTCAACTCATCGTCACCATCACCGTCATTGCTTCTTTCACTGTCCTGTGAGTCATCGCCCTCTCCACCGCTGTCTGAGGGCGAATCATTTTCACGACCTAAGACGTCACTCTCACTCTCCATACCTCCTTCTTCGCTGTCAGTGAGAAGCCTATCCGAGCTATGTATCGTGGATTCGTGTCGGCGACGGTTGAAATTAGTGGAAAAGGCCTTTTTACAAATCCTACAACGAAATGCCATGGTAGGAATATGGTCGGTTCTCTCTCAGACAAAGAGCAGAATGAGATTCGTAGAATAAAACATCTTGTTATATACACATGGGTGACGCGTTAGGTGAATGATAACACGAGGAGAGGGGGGAGGGGGCGTCAAGAGGAGAGACGGAATGTGTAGAGGAGGATGAGAAGAGAACGTGTACAGTGGAGAATGAGAGAAATGTTGCAAATATGAATAAATGCGCAAAAATGAGAACCGAATGAAAGCAAACGAGAAAAATAAGCAACATGAGAATAAAATGATAGCAAATGAAGGGAAAATGTAAAAAAAAAAAGATAAAATGAGAACAAAATGCGAGCAAATGAGAGGGAATGCTTAACAAAAATGATAAAATGAGAACAAAATGAGAGTCAATGAGAGGGAAAGGTAGCAAATGAGAACAAAAATACGCATACACTCTTTGCTTGAGTGTATGGGACGTTTCACAATGCACCTTATATAGTCTGCCCACCCTTGTTTTGGTCACACGACGTTTGTTGACACTCATGTGTACAAAGCAGGAAGAGAGCGGGAGAGATTTATGCTCCAGGGTTAGGTTGTACAAGAGCGGGAGACATGGGCAGAGTAGGTGATTGAAAGGAGAGGAGGTCCTTAAAGGTATTTCAGTCTGTGCCCATCTCACAGTACTCAAAATCTGCAGGATAGACAAACTTGAGCATAAACTCGTAATAAAATTGTAGCATTCGTAACTTGCAAGGCATATTGATAAACAAAAATCCAATCTGTACTGAGAGGTCCAAGCATACCACCCGTTTGTGTAGTTCAGCTTCATACATCCCATTTCCTAACGGTCATAAGTGTTTAAAAAAGGGGTCGTTGATTTCTGCAGAAACATTTTCATCGGTACATACCTTAACATCTAACTGGCGCTCTTTATTTGTCGCAGTCTTACCGTAGGCAGAATTACCGATAAGTTTCATGGTGTCTGCAATGATGCGATTTGAGGGGTCTTTATCTCCATCCCTTCTGGCGTTACTGAATCTTTCTCCAAACTGTTGGAAAACAGCCTTCGGTGTAAAGTGGGTTACCTGATATATTTTCGTTACCATCAGCCCGTGTTCCAAATACTTTCCGCTGCCATCCCTTTCTTCTTCTTCAAAAGAAGTATATTTTCTAATTTTGTTTTCTTTATTGTAGTCATGACTACAAATCCAAACGGTTCTGATATTACAAATCTGTTACCTGTTACAAATTGTACTTATACAAGCCATGAAAAGATCATTGATTTTCTTATTCGAGAGGGGGAAAACTTTTCTGTATTGCATACAAATGCCAGGAGTCTACGTAAAAATTTCGACAGTATCTGCTTCTTTTTAAAGTGTACTAATGACTGTCCCTCTGTTATAGCTGAGGGATTTATAGGGATGAAATCACCTCTTTGTATAATATGCCTGGTTTTTCGTTTATCAGTCAATGTAGGAATGATAAAAGAGGTGGTGGAGTGGTACTGTATATCAGGAATGATTGACAATATTCTGTAAGAGAGGATCTCAGTAGAACACTATACTCTGAATCTTTATTTATTGAAGTGTTGCAAGCAAATTCTATAGGGATCTTGTTATCGGAGTTGTTTATCGTCCTCCGGACTATAACATTGATGATTTTAACAATGAATTTCTTACAAGATTGGCCTGTATAAGTGGTGAAAGGAAATTGGGGGTCATTGCTTTTAACTTTAATATTAACCTAATCGACGCAGACAGTGATTCTTCTGTGGCCAGCTTTGAAGATATTTTAACTCAAAATTGCTTTTGCCAACAATTAGTAAACCCACTAGGGTCACTGATAATTCCGCAACACTTCGTTAGCAACATGCTTAGAGTAAAAATTGAATCAGCTATAGTTCAGACGGATATTTCAGATCATTATCCTATATTTGCACGTTATGTTTGGGTATCAAATCAAAGTCTGGTTGTGAGTCCCCTGAGGGACATTTTAGGCCAAATACTAAACTAACGTTATTAATTTAAAATCTGACCTGGCTTCTACTGACTGCAGGGGCTGATGTGCTTTCTGATAACGATGCTCAGTCAGCTTTCACCAAATTCAATAGCAAGTTAACAGATGCCTTTTGTAGAAACTGTCCTCCCTGTGAAGTTAAAAAACTGAAAAGTAAACAGAACTTTCTATGGAATACAAAGGGAATTTTAAAGTCCATCCGTACTAAAAACCGTTTATATTGCAGTTGTAGATCAAATCCTACGCCACCTAATTCCTTGAAGTATCGTAACTATAGGAGTATGCTTATCTCAACTATTTGAGTAGCAAAGAAATCTTACTTTGGGGAGTTCTTTGGAAGAAAAGAATCAAACAGCAGAAAAACTTGGAAAGAAATTCGTGATGCATTAGGTAATAGAAACGTAAATCTTATGGGTAATTCTTTTGATTGTGACAATGGTCCTGTAGAAAATCCATAGATATTGCAGATTACTTTAACATTTTTTCTACATTGGCTACAAAGTTAGCTAGTAAAATCGATCCAGTTAACATTGATGTTACTCGTTATATTAATTTAAATATCCCAAACTCATTTGCTGTCCATCCTGTAACTATAGAGGAAGTTTTAGTTACCATCAGCAAGCTGCAGAATGGAAAATCACTTGGTTACGACAACATGACAAGTGACATTTTAAAAGAGGTCTGTAATTTTATTGTGTTACCTCTCTCTCATGTTATAAACTTGTCCTTTTCTTTTGGAGTTGTTCCTAGTGAGTTAAAAATTGCAAAAGTTATCCCTATCCATAAGTCTGGAAATGAGAGAGGTTATTTCAAATTATCGACCAGTTTCTATTCTTCCAGTTTTATCTAAGATTTACGAAAGACTTGTGTACAATATAGGCTTTGAAATTTTATTGATAAGAATAATCTCATGTTTAATAGCCAGTATGGCTTTCGTAAAAACCATTCCACTTTCATGGCGTCACTCAAGTTTGTTGATGATATCGAATTTAGATTAGATAATCATGTTAAAACAGCTACTTTATTCCTGGATTTCTCAAAATCATTTGATACTAGTGGCCATCAAATTTTACTTAGGAAAATGTATATGTATGGTATAAGGAGTGTAGCTCTAAACTGGTTCCAAAACTATTTAAGGGATCGTTCACAGTTTGTTAGGTATAAGGGTAAAGATTCTTCTTTTAGGAACATAAATATAGGAGAACCACAAGGGTCCATTTTAGGACCATTACCATTTCTTGTATATATTAATGACATGAGTCAGACGTCAAATCTCTTGAATTTCATCTCGTTTGCCGATGACACAACTGTTTATATTCAAGATTCTAGTACTGATAAAGCTGTAGAAACTCTTTCTTTTGAATTTAAGAAAGTGCTGCCATACCAATCATGATTGGTTAGCGGCAAACAAATTATCTTTAACTGTTATTAAAACTAAGCTTATGGTACTTGCAAGTCCAAAGAGAGCCCCTCTAGATCATACGATTACGATTAATGATACGATTATTTATAGCGTAAACAGTACTAAATTTCTGGGAGTTCAAATTGACGACCAGTTATCATGGAAAGATCATATTTGTGAAAACACTAAAAAATTATCTAAAATACCAGGTCTTTTCGCTAAACTGAAAGAATTCTTGCCTGGCAATATGCTTCTAACCCTTAACAATGCCCTCTTTGTTCCACATCTTACCTACAGTATATTACTGTGGGGTAACTCCTCTGATTACTTACTCAATCAGCTTCGCATTTTGCAAAAACGAACCTTAAGACTTATCTGTAATGCCCCTTTCAATGAGCACTCAAAGCCTCTCATTTGCTCGCATTTTGTTCTCATTTTATCATTTGTTTTTACATTTTCCCTTTATTTGCTATAATTTTATTCTCGTATTGCTCATTTTTCTCGTTTGCTTTCATTCGGTTCTCATTTTTGGGCATTTATTCATATTTGCAACATTTCTCTCATTCTCCACTCTACATGTTCTCTTCTCATACTCCTCTACACATTCCGTCTCTCCTCTTGACGCCCCCCCCCCCCTCTCCTAGGGTTATCATTCACCTAACGCGTCACCCATGTGTATATAACAAGATGTTTTATTCTACGAATCTCATTCTGCTCTTTGTCTGAGAGAGAACCGACCATATTCCTACCATGGCATTTCGTTGTAGGATTTGTAAAAAGGCCTTTTCCACTAATTTCAACCGTCGCCTACACGAATCCACGATACATAGCTCGGATAGGTTTGTCACTGCAGTGTCAGCGAACTGAAGGAGGTATGGAGAGTGAGAGTGACGTCTTACTTCGTGAAAATGATTCGCCCTCAGGAGAGGGCGATGACTCACAGGACAGTGAAAGAAGCAATGACGGTGATGGTGACGATGAGTTGAGTGACAGTGGTGATTCCACTAGAGTCAGTGATAATGATCTTGATGATGATGGTGATGACGATGATGACGATTACGTGTATGACCCGGTAGAGACTTGGATGCGTCTAACCAAATTCAATAATGCCATGTCAAAGACGTTACGTAAAGGACTAAAGCGTAAAGAAGAGGGTGATGACGGTGACGATGGAAGGATGGAGGAGGAGGATGATAAGCCTCTGTACGATGCCTTGGAGACTTGGAAGGCTATGATTGAACTCAATGACGCAATGTTAATCATTTTACGTCACGGATTAAAGGTCAACGAAAAAGACGAACAAGACGAGAATGATAAACACAATTGAACACAATTGAGATGCTAGAGAGTGATACGCGAGCTAAAAAAAAACGCAGAGGTCATGGATCTATAAAGGAGACATTGGATAATGACCAAATAAAACTGAACAATGGAAAAAATGTATTATAGTTTAGGAAACGACTGCTCTTTCTGAAATTATCTGAGACTATTTCCTTAAGCCGGGTTTAAAGGGTCGCACGCATATCTGTATCTCTCATATTCCCATACAACGGTTTTCATTTTTGCTGAATATGAGGTCGTTTGAATAAATTTTAGTAAACTCACGCTCTTGTGTTTTGTTGCTTATTGTTGTCATTTAGCCAATCCAGCTATCCGCTAATTAGTGTAACACCCCCTTTTCCATGATCCCTTTTCCATTATCCCTCTTGCAATAGTATACAAGAAATGGTGTGTTACGTAAATGATTACGTAAGAACAGGGGGGTTAAAAAACGGGAAGAGGAGGGACGAAATGTGTAGAGGAGGATACCTGTAGAGGAGGATGAGAGAAGAGAGAGAGGGTGAGTGCTAAATGAGTGCTATGTAGCAAATATGCGAGAAAGTTGAAAAATGAGAACTGAATGTATGCAAACGTGAAAAATGAGCAATCTGAGAACAAAATGAGAAAAATGAGAAAAAAAATGAGAAAATGAGAACACGTTGGTGAGAGCTCAAAATACGTCCCCGAACCTCGATGCTAACCTATGCAGTCGCAAAACGCCCTCCCAACACCCACAATGCTGTCCCTGTCACTGCTGCTGGCCCTTTGAGGTCCCTACAATGCATTCCCTATGCGTGCCCGACATAGGTGGCAAATTACCCCTTATTACTACTTACGAGTTCTATTCAATAAAGTGTGCATATTCGATTTAAGTATATATTCGATTTAATTAATAATCGCATATATTCGATTCAATACATGCATGCATCCCCCGGTAATGTGATTGGTTGATTTAATAAGAGTATGCGTTTGAATACGGGTACACATTCGGTCACGCCGTACCGACCACCCTACAATCCGACAAGACTCACCAATCGTAGACAGTCATGAAAAATCGTAGACAATCTGAAGTCTCTCTTACTTATATCGACACCGTGTCACAATGCACCGACCCTAGCCAATGGGAAGTCGTAGACCTGGGCGGCAATGAAGAATTATCTCATCCCACAAAAACCTCTCTTGCTCAATTTCGCGAAAAGCCTCCAATAAAGAATAGTTGGAGAGGTGTCACCCGGACTTTACAGGGACAAAGCTTGTGGCGTCGGGTGGAAACAAAATACACACTGTGCTCCACATAGCCTATGTCAGCGTATGTGTTTAGTTAATTACAGCAGAATTTTTAAGTTTGAGTTTGAAAGTTTGAGTATCAGGATGTCCATGTGTGCTCATTAAGGACCCTATGTCATACATGAGTAATTGCTAACCTTAAAGTGCTAATTTTATATTTATGAAAGGAAAACACAAAGTAACGGTAAAACAGAGAAGAGTAATGACATTCTTTGAGTAAATTAATACTTTCTTTGAAAAGAAAATAGTATTATACTTCTGGTTACTCAAGCTACAGTGAACATCACTTTTTCTAATTCAATACATACCGATTCAGCCCGTGGTAAAAATCCATTTAAATTTTTAAGATAACAATGAAACGTTCACAAAAGGAAAAGAGAAAATCCTAATATGTCAAAGTTTAAGTCAAAGCCTCATTTGCAATTGAACGTCTGTTAAAGGTGAAAAATAATATGAACATGAAACGGCTGAGACACTCATTGATAAGAGCTTCAAATGATTTCAATAATCATAGAACCACCGTGTAATACAATTTTATAATGAACGCTTGTACGACACTTGTCGTAAAAGCAGATCATCAAACCTCTAAAACAATCAATAAACGTTAAAATGGTATTGTACGGCACCGAGGTGTTTCAACCAATTGATTGTTCACAAACGCTGTATTGTGCAATTTGAAAAGCCGTAAATCGTTTCAATTGTTTTAAAATTTCATTCCTTTTATTCCCAATATAAAATTTATAAACAGGACATAAAAAATTGAGGCTTAAAAACTCAAATTTTGAGTCGTGGAGTCGTGACTGTTTATATATATATGTATGGGTGTGTACGTGGAGGAGGCGTTGGAGAAGTGTATGGGCGGAGGTTACGGCGAATTTAGTGACAGTTTGCTTGGGATAGTAGGCTATATAAACACGTTTCTGGGTATACTTGGTTAGGCTGTAATAGCTCCATGGTGCATCTCACTGTATAAGCACATTTTGCATTACGCGAAAATTCAGATTCCTGGAAGAAAATCTGTTGTCAAAAATGAAGTCATAC
The DNA here is from genome assembly GCA_021234535.1 of Stichopus chloronotus. Taxonomy (NCBI): domain Eukaryota; kingdom Metazoa; phylum Echinodermata; class Holothuroidea; order Aspidochirotida; family Stichopodidae; genus Stichopus; species Stichopus chloronotus. Next base: position 14,487,572 of record CM037841.1, on the reverse strand, counting down.
AGGAGGTGAGTCTCTTCCTGACTACCAACAGAGTGAACACTGTGTGGTGCGTTTTCATCTAAATTCTGAACGCCTATTGAGAAAAACGTATAAGGGAGCTGCAAGACAATCACTGGATTAAGTGAAAGATAGAATCTTTAAGTATTCAAACTCATCAAAGATGAGAATGAAATACCTCATACTGAAAGTTTGTCAACCAGCGTCTGCAAGTTCACAGCCCGGAGAATCCCATTTACTTCTTGTCAAACATATTTTTATAGTGTAAAGTGAACACTTAAAGTGTGCATGATGACTAAGGCACTGATTCGTTTTCATGAAAGATATTTCCTTTAAGTGAACTTAATCGATCGACCGATCAATCACTCACTCACTCACTCACTCACACACTCAATCAATCAATCAATCAATCAATCAATCAATCAATCAATCAATCAATCAATCAATCAATCATAAAAATGTCTTCGACAAGAAATCAAGATTTTTGTCCCTAAATTATTTAAAAAATTCACACGAATTGCATACATGAGTTTAAATCTGTATAACGTAAGATTTACCCGTAAATGTCATCATACATTTGCATATACTTTTGGGAAACATTTAAAATTTAAAAAAAAATGTTTTAAAATTTTAGCCCTAAGCTTGCATGGATTAAATTAAAATTGATTATTCAGAAAGTAACGTCCTTAGTTTTGTAATGTTTGCTTTAAGACATTTTTATTTTTCTAAACTACATAAAAGCAATGATCAATTCAATGCCATGCATACTAGATTTTTTTCAGGTCGGTAGTACTTTTCATATCGAATGAGAGGATTATGATCATGTTGTGTAGGAATAATTTTCCTAGTCTAAGACTAAGGACTTGAGGCGACTCTGACAATCGTGAATATCACATACGTCACAAAACCGACGCCCACGGACACCAAACACAAAGACCGTGCAGTGGACGATGCTCGTTGAGCGCCCTCTGTATCCCCGCTGTTGAAGAGACTCCTCACCTTGAAAGAGAAAAGTTAGATGGAGACGTATGAAATGAGCAACTTAAAACAACAGTATCATTTCACACATTTAATTGTCAGTATCAAACATTTTTGGATTCAATACCTTGTTTGCACAGAAGAAAACAGACTACACTTGAGGTATACATTCGTCTCCCCCTGAAATGATTTGCGAAGGGAATAATAATGTTCAAAGCATATATTAAGTGAAATAGTTAAAAACACGACAATACGAACTAATGATCACTCAAAAAGTTTCAAGTCACGGAAGGAATCGATCAAAGGACAAGGACTTTCACAAAAGTTAAAATGATATCTTCTGCATTATCTAATCAAGATCATTAGCAATATAACACACGTTTAAGCTACTATATTAGTGATAGAAAGAAACATATTCTTTAATCTGAGCAAAAGAGATGTATACACACACTTGTATACACACAAGCTAACGTAAGTTACAAAGCAATCATGAGCTCTGATGGAGAGAAAGTCAAAGAAAGAAAGAGAGAGACTTTATAAAAGAATTAAGAAAAAACTTGTAACTCATCACCGACTCATGATTTCTGAACTTAAATGGTCATAGGTAAATAGTAAAAACATTAAAATTTCATGTCCAAAAGCTTGGTAAGGCTTTTAATTGCTTCATTCAGACAATTTGGAAAAATAGGTAGGTTTCAGGTGGTTAATTCTGCCATATGATTTCCAAGTTCTTCGAACATAAGGACAAAAAGTGCAGAGTGTACTGCAGTGGTTGACAGTTTTCATTCAAACTAACAGCGTTCTGTACTTCATTGCACAAGCGAACAGGAAGTATACTAGTGTTGAATATTCAGATGGTCAAAACAACTCAGGATCACTGACGCCGCAATGATGTGATCAGTATATAGGTCATAAAGTGCTTCATTTCACCAAAACTACAATTCCAGATTACAGACCAAGGAGCTACGACTTGAGTAGTATCTTTGAAACTCCAATGAGATCTGTACTGTTGCACATTCACTAGCAAGGCTCTCAGTGTAAGAAACGTTAACTTTCAAATATGATTTCTGTTTTTCACTGTTTTTGTTTTTGCCAACCTCGTGGCTTTTCAAACAATTATTGTCATTTTTGGTTCATTAGAAGCTCTCGTGTGCATTTAAAATTAAAGAAAAACTCAGGATCAAACGTAATCTTATCTCAGGATCAAACATAATCTTATCTTTATTTTTTCAGTACACACGCATTCACTTTAAAAAATTATAGCACAGTATGGTGGGTGGGGGGTGGGAGTACATATGGAAGGGAAATCTGTCTGCTATCCAACTAGGCGTATTGCCGGGAATGGGAACGTTTTAAAGTTACTGAATGAGAAAACTTTTCCTATTCAGGAAATGTTGATTGTAATTAATGTGATCATGAACATGTTTTCTCTATTTTTATGACAATCCTCCTACCCAAAAAAAGGAGCGAAGATACCCCTATATACTATATATGTTACCAGTATTTCATGTTATCAGCTGGTTGAGAACATATGGCACCAAGTCATAGAAAAAGTTCTCTTGAAGCATCACTGGCAGTCAATTAATAATTTCAGTATTATTACAATAGCGTTGGTATCACTCACCCTGGTAGCAAACACGATAGCGGCGATACCAGTTGGAAAAAAGCAGAAAAGGGTCACAAGGATAGCAGCCACCAAGTAGTCCTTAGGTTGCACTTGGGTCTCACGAATTATTGTAACTGGTGCCGGAGGTGGAGGAGCAGCAGTGTTAATCTGGGAAAAAGATAAAACTAGTTAGAATTTTGAGATGTGCGTAAAGCAGACCCATGACGTCATGTTTTCCAGCAAGACGTCATACGTAATTTTAAAGATCACATCAATACCTTAGGCTGTAAAAGATTCATACTAATTGTAGCAATGATCTTTTTAAATCGTTCTCTGTAGTAGCACTTCCACCAGATATGATACATTTTCCCAAACGCATCCGTTTAACTACGAGGTGGGATAGGGCCAGCTACGGTCATATGTTTGCGGGGGGGGGGGTCTGAAATTGCAAAGTGTAGTAACGTGATCCCAAAATGTTTACTTCCTGGAGATTACAGTGTCACAGTTTAATCATTCAAGCGGTGAATTACAGTTCACAGCAAACAACTTCCACGTCGGGTGGCTACCAACTCAACAATTAAAGATCAAATTTGGTATCTTTTTCTTCTACGTAATAATAGTTTCTAGGTAACTTTACTCAACATTTTTTACTTATTACTTTCTGGCGATTATTGTTTTAAATTTTTGTTACAATTGTTGATGATAACATAAGTAAGAGGAGCTGTAACTGAATGATAGGTACTATGGTGAGAAAATACACTTGCATTTGACAGTAGTTTGATAGGAGGACAAAGCATGAGCTTAGTAATAGAAGGTCTGATGAAGGTAGAAGAGGGTTGTCCACCTTCCTATGGAGAACTTTTTAAGTCACCAAGTAAACCTTAGAAGTTATCTGCATTTTCGCATCTTTCGAAAGAATAAAATGCGCTGGACTGAAATTTGAAAGATATTAACTCTACTTATTTCAACTTTCCGACTTTGGTCGTACGTTTACTTAGGGAGGGGGGGGGGGGGGCAATGTGAACACCATCACTATGGCTGGCCGCAATATATAAATCGACAGTTCATATTCTAACGTTTGGAAAACGTTCACATCGGTCGACCCTCGGACTCACAAAATTATCCATTGCCAAGTTTTATAGGATACAGTATGTTAACAGTCAAAACCGAAAATTTTCAATGTCAGAGTCTCGAAAAGTAAGATCCATTGATACATACCACTGTCACCTGTTGCTGCTGTTGAGAGGCAGGAGGCGGATAGTAGGCTGGCTGAGGACTCGGGTATGCAGACTGAGGAGGGTAACCAGGCTGCGGTGGGTACCCTGGTTGAGGGGGGTACCCTTCTTGTGGTGGAGGGTATGCTTTGTCCCCATAAGTTGGTGGTGTGTCTAGAATAGCAAATGCAACCGAATGTATTTTACTGGTCAAGTTGAAAACTGTGCTGTTAGAATTTTGAGACTTTTGAATTACTATTTTTGCACGCAAATGATATCTTGACATTTATTTGTCTTGTTAGATACGATGGACGTCAACCCAAAACTTTCACACTTAAAACATATCAAAACATAGAGGAATGAAATTGAGACTGTAGGTCAAACTTCCTCAGCGTATAGGGTAGTAGCCAAATTCAACTTTTTATTGCATATGACCCAGCAGAAAGTTTCATTTTGCAGAAGTCCTTTTCAGCGTATATATAAAAAAAATAGCAGTAATTTAGTCTCAACCATGAATCTTATGAACATTAATACATCATCTGCTATGTCTTATTGCGGCATTCTGATGACAAAAAGTTATAAAGTGAACACTGATTTTAACCGTTGATACACTCGCAAACTTACATATGTAATACATCGTATGTACGTTGTACAACTATCCATACCCTCAGTTTACTGGAAGTCGTCGTTATTTATGTAACATGTGACATGGACCAAAACTTCCTTTTGATGTATCCAAAGATGTATACTACGTCAGCATTAAAATAATAATTACACAATTTGTACTCTCAACTCTTTCAACTCTATTTATGGTCACCATTGTCGGTATAGGTTTACTCACACTTCCACCTCTCATGACTGTTAATATCAATAGCTATATTACTTACATAACAGCAGTGAAACAAAATACAATTCCGTTACTTACTTATGCAGGACAAATAGCGTAATATCCATTACAAGATCTAGGGGCTATTGAAAAACACGAGGTTTCTGTCTTTATCAGAAAACATGCTTCCTCTTCCTAATTTCTTAACCAGTCTTATAAATAAATTACTGGTAAGTAAGACAATGGAAAGAACACTTTATTTCCTGTGCCGGTTGCACTTGTAGCGTAGGTATTATTGTTGAGTATGTACGTTAACTCGTAATGAACTGTCTTCCAGTAGTCAAGGGAGGTTGGTCTCTCTCCACCTTCTTTTTCGTTGACTAGGCCCTGTGAATATCTCTGTTTCTTGTGTGATCATTCTTGAAAACTAAATTAATTTAAATCTTCCAGTCAAATCATAAATAAATAAAATCTGATTACCAAATTTACATGCAATGTACACAATTAAATGCAGAGATGTGTACTGATACGTGTGGCATCATTCCTACCGGACCATTACAGGGCAAAATTGGAAAGTGCGGTCGACAAAGTATAACTAGATAGCAAGTCAAACAAGGTGAAGGGAAAACGAGGACCCAGAGATAAATACAACAACACTTAACATTGAAGAAAGATGTGTAGGATTTGTTGCCCATTAAAATATGACCCGCTCAAGAACTTAAGAAAGGTATAAAAGTCCAGTACATAGCTGTTTACTTTAGAAGCAGACTCGTAAAACCTTAAGTCTTGAATTGGTGAATTTACCGAAAAGAGAGTCAACACTTGATATGATGGGACAAGTTCAGGGGATTCCCACTTCGTTATTCTGGAAGGCTCTGTTAAATTAATGGGTGAAAATATAAACTTCTCATCCCTATACATGTAATGCACGGGATGAGATATTGTAGTTGCTTTGGGACGCTAGGTCAAAATGTGTGAAGATGTGTGTGTCTGCTTGTGTCTGGGTTGTGTATGTGTGTGTGTGTCCTCTGTAGAAAATTCAAGAGATTTCCCCGGCCCTCTCAAGATTCACAATAGACAGTCTATTGTTAAGGTCAGGGTTGAGGAAGAAAAAACAAAAGAAAGCACAATGAGGTCCTCGGAATGAATGGAAAACAAAGTTGTATGTATGGGCAGTAAGGCAGTAAGTATAATGAACTTCAAACTTGGTCGTTTGGTACCTGATTATGATATGTAGTGTTCACTCGAAAGGTGACGTTATAGGTTAATACGGTGCATATACCGCACAGTAGTTTCTGTGAGTACATGGTACAAAATAACATTTTAGATCTTCGCTTTTTCATACAATGTGAACTAATATTTCAACCTATGCATTTCAACCTATGCAACAATATTTGGACTGAGGGATTATATCTAATAACAATGTCATTTTCCATGTTTTTGGTAATACCTCTACTCAGTTTGGTTGTACGTTACATGTTCCAAAAATTGAGTGGTTATACAGTACGTTTTGGCGAGAAAAGAAATTGAGTTATGCAAATGATTGTGACATATTTCACTACAAAACGCCCAGAGTGGCGGCTCGCTGATTTGAAAAATAAAGGGAATGAAAGAATTACTTTGACGCACACGCGATCTGAGAATATGTATTTTAACGCTTAACTGACTTTTAGATTCACATGTATACGCATGCGTGAACTTAAATGCGCCTGTACTGTAAACATACGTGCACACAAGGCTTGTGCGTTCCTTACAAATCCAAGCGTGTTTGTTTACTGTGTATAATGTAAAGCGCTGGGTGTTCGATCATACTCTCGATCGACTTAAATACATACATGTAAAAGAGTGAACGATTATGGAGAAACGATAGGAGTGAGATGCAACTCAGTGGATTGCCCTCTTGTTTTGTCTATTCACATTGACTTTACATGTCATTTTAAATAATGGTCTAATTCTTTCTCACACCAGTTACACGGAAGCAATGTGTCCGCTATAAGTCACCAAAAGATGAACATTGAATTATCTTGTGAAATACTGAAATTCACTAATTCTTCTTAAACCTCCTTCGTACACTGATGAGAAATGATCAAAATTGGAGGCTCATCATGTGTCTTATAAAAGGGAACTTTAATAAGGGAGTTATTAACTAAAGACTTTGGTTTTTTTTCATTTTCTTATTCATTCACACAGTCGGTACAAGTCAGAGAGTGAGAAACTGAGTCGAATTTGACATAATAAAGTTGAGATCTTTACGCTGTTACAATACAGTCTCACATAGGTAACATGTAGGTGGGACTATAGAATTGCAGCATTCTGCAAATACTGAATATTACAGTGTAGAGCCTATACTTTACCACTTAATATATTATGTTGCAGAATGGTGCTAGTAGTTTGATTGTAGTTGCTCAAATGATTAAGTATAAGAATTTAGCTTTTGTGCTAGTTTCTACTTCTCATTTTGTGAAAATTAGGTATTGCCACATCGCAATACAAAAATGTGATTAAATTTCATAAAGTTTTTACCAGTGTTTATTTCAACCATGATCATACACACGAGTCGCAACAATGTTGCTCTTACGTTTATCACATAAAAGCAAAATACTACTTGATTCCGGGAAACCATGAATTTGATACTACAAATTAGCATAAAATGTCCGCGACGTTGGAAAACAGTCATTTCCAAATATGGCCAACGAAACAGTGGAGAGTAACCCCCCACCCCGGTAGAACCCCGCTTCATCCTCAGCGTTCATCATGTTAGAAAAAAAAACCTGAAACATATTGTCTTCACAGTTTGTTGTAATATGAAAGTTATGTAATTTGTTGTTCTCTTCTTTTATCTGTTAATAAATTCTTTGTGTGCTACGTTGAAATTGTTTTAGTTCACATCCAGATACAAAGTACTTACAGTAATCTTCTTGCAGTAAGAGTTAGGTTAATGAAATTAATAGTTAATTGATGAATTAATTGATTGATTGATTTTTTTCTCCATATACTTTGTTAATCAGTGTTCAACAATAACGGAAATTGTAAATAATATTTTCGCCATATATACAATATTTACAAACAAAGGTAGTATCTTATTCAATTCCGGATGAAGCAGTAAATAATATAAACAGTATATACAGTATACATAATATGTACATGATCACAACTCAGTGGATAATGTTGGGGTCATTTTTGATAACACCTTCATAAAAACAACAAATAATCAAGAAATATTTATGTTATGGTAGTAGAAGCAATGTAAGTAAAGTATGTAAATACTGGTGCAAGAAATAACATTGCATTAAAAGAAACTGCTCTGTTGCTAACAAAAAAGTAAATAAAACATTTCAGCAGAATAAGTCTGAACAAACAGCAAAGGCAGAATGTAGTTCAATATATTTTACTTTCAGGTTATTATGGTGTTTAATTCTAAGATTGTTGTATGTTTCTATGCTTAAGGTTCATTCGAAAGAAAGGAAGAAATCGTCAACTGTTGGATTGGGTTCACTTCTTTTACATTCATGAACATAATACTTCAAATGAAAAATTAAAAAGTCGTATAGATGGCTAGGTCCTTTAATACAACCAAAGAATATCTCAGTTTTTGATATGAAGAGCTGTTTCCTTACAAAAACGCCATTGGACGTCCAAAATACATATAACAACTATATTGCATTAACAAAACAAATGTTCCAAGCTTTCTGTTTCGATAAGACAAAATGAACAGAGATCAGTCTCACATTTTCATGTATAGATTTTAAAAGTGGCAAAGTGGCAATTAATCTGAGAAGAAATTAGATTGGAGGTATTGAAGCTTGACTTCAGACACTCTATAAACAGGCCTGGTGAAAATTTTGCACCATTTCTTATCTGCAAAAGTATTAAAATGATTCTGCCATTTTTCCTAGATGTAGGGAAAGTATATATATACAAACTTACTAACAGAGGTATATAGCGTTAAGTGCTTTGTTAAGGAATTCATTGTGGTGTCGCGCATTCTAACACCGCTGGATCTCTTCCACTCTTGACGGACAGTAGTCTTGTGTTAAGACGATGGTAGTATTTTCTTCTTCCTTTACACATCCCATACAGTTCTACTAACTCATTCATACAGCACGCCGTCTCACTACGCTACAAGAGTCGATCACTGCCCAACCAACTCTAGGATAACAGTTCAGAACAGAAGGGGCCGTACAAGGGAGTGGCGGTAATAACAGGCGTTGTTGGAATGTGGGCAGGAAAAGGGGAAAGATTCACTAAGTCTTGACCCAGACTAGAGGGACAGCTAAAACTAATCCCCAGTACGACGTAAACAGAAAAGAGCTAATTTGAAATTTACGTTTAAATCGTACAAAAGTTAGCGGTACATTGTTTCGGTCAAAAAGATCACAAAATAAGTAACATTTCTCTGAAACAGATGTTTATAAAATACAGGGTCACCATTAATACGGGTGTAAGAATTGTTCCAAATGATTTGTGATCCATGATTTTCATGTGGCACAGTGGAAATAATTTTACTTGATGTGTGGACCACGTGAACGTATTTTTAATGTGATCTTCATCTATACTTATATAATTACAATGGCAACTGAATTCATTCCAAACAGGTGGAAGGTAATGACCGAAGAACAAGTTTCATACACTTTTACCATCGTTGCAATAACGTTTAATCCACGTACTTTTAAAGCTGTTTACAAAACTCGGGATATGATTGACTTTGAGACTACCATTCTGAACAGTATTAATAATAACTGAACCTTTTAATTTGTTAGGATTTCCATTCCACATGAAGTTTAAAATAACCTGCTCAAGTGCCTTTGCAAATTTAATGAATGAGTGAATTAATTAATTCAATCATTCATAGCGCATATTTTGATCGGTGATTACAATATTATCGTTCAAGTCATAAGAGATGTCTCTCACATATAAAGGCTTACTTCTACATCAACTTATTTTTACTCACATCATAAACTACATGTAGGGCACGTTAAGTTGAATCGTACTTAACATGTTTTGTTTGCTATGTTATAAGAAGTTGGAATCATATGGCAAATTTATCATCTGAAACATATTTGCTTTCACACATTGTTTAAATTGTACAATTAAAAGACAAAGTAAACCTTTGGACGTGATTCTTTGTCCTTGTGAGTGAGCATGCTATCACTTAAGTTACATAACAGTCGGGAATAAATCCTGTTCATCAGTCCATCTGAATGGATGAAAAACTGTTTTCATATGTTTTATAAATAGCTTAAGATCCGGAAAGTAATATATTTCCTTTTTCAATTTTCTCCATTAGAGTAAGGTCGTGACGCATATTCCATATTTTCTGCAGGGTGAGTCAAATTTACGGGCCAAAAAGTCGTCATAAGTGTTGTCAGTCCAGAAGGAAACGCTTTGTCCAGAAATTAGTTCCTTTTTTGAGTGATCTAAACCAGTGTTTAAATTGCAAATTTGCAAATTGCAATAAGATAAGACTTACCAGCCATTTTAGTTGATCTTTAACCTCCAAGTTAGTTTGACCTTCTCAGCAGAAAAAAAATCAAACAAGATTAGATTTGATGAGGCCCAGGAATTAATATGACTACAGTGTGCAGACTGCAGCCAAATAAGATCTTCCTGCTAGACATATGCATTAATCAATGATTGGCTAACACTGTCAAGTAAATAATGGTAGTTGTTATGTGTGCCCAATGAGCTGTGGATTAAATAATAATATCTATACCTCATTTTCGGGTGGCAGAAGGTATGTGAATAGAAAGAACTGCTCCGTAGTTTGCAAATTTGCAGTAGTTACTGAAGTGTATAGTTCTCGATATCATATAAAAGGCTCCAACCTGCTAAACATAACAGTCGGAATTTCCCACAAAAAAAAAAAAACGGAAAAGTTGTATGAAACTATTACAACCAACTCAATATGTATACTCTATCGCTCCATATTTAGCGTACAGGGGTAAACTACAGGACACGTAAAACATAGGGTCAGGCATTGGCAATGCCTGGTGTTCTTTGTTATCAATAGCTGCTATAAATACCTGAAACTGAAACGTAGTCACAAAACGAAGTTTAGCACAGGAAAACTACGCTATGACTCTCAGGGGTTTTGTGTTACAACGGAATACCGGTGACATGTAATAGCTGTTTCTGTGGCTTGTAGGTAACATATAGTTGATACTTGCAAGGGTAATCGGGGATTCTCATTTGCTGGTGACGACAGGTGTAGAGCACTGCCTATGATAAGATAATGCACGCCTGTCGAAAAAGTGATAAAAAGTGTCACATGGATCCGGGTTGATAGGCATGAGTCGCAATCATTGTCTGTTCAAGTTATATTACAGATTGCACACTAATAATGTGAAATTCAGCTTGATTGAAAGAGGCAATGTAGTTAGGAAAATAAAAACAGTAAGATTTCGTTTCAAGAGCTGGGAATGGGGGGGGGGGGGGGGATTGGGTGATTACTCCTCCTCCTCACTTATTATCCGTATGGTTTGTATATTGCATAACCACGATAGAAAATGCTGTCACATCATAGGTAGAAAATATCTGATATTACGAAATAAATCGTATGTAGGCTATGAGCCAAAGGATCCTTCAAAAGGAACCTGGTAAATCTCATGGTGGTGGAGTGCTATCAAACACTAAACTGATGGCAAATGCTACAATAATACAAATTGAGTACGTAAAGTAAAAAGTGATAAATGTAGGTCGAAAGATAGCCCAAGTGTGATAATTATTGTCCGAACAATTACATGGCAAACTGACACTAACACCAGATCGAAGTCAACGTATCATGGCAAACACTACGATGTCGTGTACGGTAACATATATTAACAGGTGTGGTGATCAATTTAGATAACAAACTGGTAAGTGAGATGAACTCCAAATCAAACTAGTAGAAGTCCATGGGTGAAATGCAAATAGGCAACCTTGTTCATGTAACATTGTGCTATGGAGCGGTTGAATCAGGGAGTCGTTACAGGAACTCCCAGGCTGGTTGAAGTGTGTGGCAGTACACGATGCTTTGCTTGTATGGAAATAATGAATAATGGCAGTGTCAAATTAGAGTTGACATACCCAGAATTTATTCACGAACTGCATTTCATTTGTGGGTTTTCGCTTTTTCTTGTCAGTTCAGCAACTTCATAATAAAACTCTTCCGGTTTATACATGAAACCCTCTGCCTAGCATTATCAAGGTTAAAGACATATTTTACTGACAATTACTGACATTTTTTTGTTACTGCTAACATTTAAATTCCATGCCAATATCTTGTCACTACCTCAAGATATTGCTGTTTGAAGAAAGACCTCTCTGGTCAAGAAAGAGTTCGAGGTGCCTCAAGATTACCAGTTGAATATTATTGCAATATATCTTTGCTTTCCTTTCAATTTTATCCATTTTATGCTTGAAATTTTACGCTCGTGAAAATGTAGGTTGGGTATATTACAGGTTTAATTAAATATTGTGGAAATTAGAGTCACGCGGTTTCTTGACGTTTTGTAACGTTTCTTATATAAGACAGTCATAATGATAATTACAAAGGATATTCATATAGTCCTGGCTGACACTAAAAGTTTTCCGATTATGCAATGTACCATTTGGAAATAAATATTCATTACAAATTCATAACTTCCGAACCGAACATGCTATTGATATGGGTTTTACTAATGAAGAGAGGTAAATATTTTTAATTTTTATGAAATGTTTTTCCCTTCACTTGTTAATTTTAATGTTCACCTACAATCGTGCTGCATGTACATGGGGGGGGGGGTAGCATATACGATAATTATGCTACGTAGATATGAATATAATAGAACAGCCAATTCTCCTAGCATTTACAGTATTAACCACTAACAAATTAACAGCACTACACAGTAAAACTGTTCTGAGTTAGTAATTTGTAACACAGCCGGGTTCTCTGTCAGACAAGAAAAGAATGAGCTCTTTTTGATTGGGTGAGCTTAGAAAAGCATTAAGCATGCTTTTCGGGCACTAAAAGGTGGATAGGGCCACTATGTAAAGTTAGTCTGGTATGTTTCCCTCTTTTCCCTCTTTGTCAGGAAAGTTTAGATTTTTTTACTTCTTTTCGTGACTCTTCACTTTATATTTTCTTTTCCTTGACGCTGTAGAGGAGAGAGAACGAAAGATACATCAGCGCACATTGGATTCGAACTCATGATTACAACATTTACTTAATGAATTATTACAAGTGTTCCCTTAACCACTGCGCCACGAGTTGTTCAAATTATTACAACAATCCTTGCCGACTAATCAAACCTGTGTTATCGTGTTATAATACAACGGTGTTTGAATATCTACCATTAACGGTAAGAACTGTCAACGGTCTACCATTAACATTAGGAAGAACTGATCAGGGCAGGAAATTGGGTAAATAGAATGACATCAATCACTCTGTACTGAAGCCACACTAAGTTAAAGTGTTGAGACATGCACTATATCAACTCAAATTGGGTTACATTTTACAAACAGTATTATCCCCGAAATGTTATTTCACTCACTATTTCTATAGACTGATACTTCTTCTGAGGATCATGCAACAAGGTCACGTGTTACATGGGCATTCATCGGTTCCTTACTCCCTCTTTGTAGGAGAAAGTGATCAATGATCTATGTATCTATCACTTCATTGAAAAGCCTTGTCTAGTCATTACCATACTATTGACCCTTTAATGAACAGGTGCAATTTCAGGATGCCAACTGGTGGCGTTTGCTCTTGGGTTAGTTAAGTGTAGCCCACGTCGTATGTATTGAATACACAATCTTACCTGCCAGCTATAGTTTTCTACCGTTCTTTGATTCAAAAAAAATTACAGCAATGCTCTATGTTGTAAAATAAGTAACTGACGCTTGGTGTAACATAGTTTGCAGGTTCAGTATCTGCTAGTGACTTAGGTGATACGTAACAAGTCATACAACAATCCTATTTAAATTCGTTTTATACAATGTCACTATCACAAATTTTAATTACATTAATTGTTGTGTGGTTTTGTAATAGAGTGTTGTAGCGAATGTCTTTATGAAATATACTTTGCATTAATTATCATCTAATTGTCATCCCAAATATCTGTATCCTCAGGATTGCAGATTTGCAGTTAAAGATGATGTTGAGGTTACACTCATTTACAGCTAGCTATAGCAATGTAGCCAAAATGTTCAAATATAGGAAACTTTCCAAAGAATAATTTGTACAAAAATAAACTGTAACTGGAAGCGAAAGAAGAGAAAGTCACAGGTATATACGAACATAACAAACAGGTGGATTTGCCGCAATATCTTGACAATGGCCAATGGACTGGACAGTGTTTTTGCTATTACAAAATAGTGGCAAGTGCGCAGAGTCAGTCACACATACTATCGGCAATGTCCGGCGACTTAATACGAAGACAAATACATTGGTAATGTCTATTAGAAGATTGATAGAGTCAGGAAAAAATAGTAATGCAATCGACAAATTGTTGATTATTTAATGTCTATGAAGATTAGTTCATATCGTTACTGGACATGTACATACACAACTGATATAATATAACCTTTTAAAAGCGATTTTTTTTTCTGTGTCGTAGTTTTAGTTCCGTTTCTTTATTTGCTAAGGACGGTATCTATTTACTGAACAGAAACAGATTCGAATAGAAATTCGATTGTTATTTGATAGTATAAGGCAAATATTTTTTTTCGTGGTTAAATCATGGCGTATAAAATGTTACTGTTAACTTCTTCTGTGAATGAACGACATTTCTCTTTGACCTCCAAATCTTTGAGTAGCATCCTTGTAAAACACCTGAACTGTATCTTTTCACTTCATTAGTTTACCCTCTCATGTAATTGTATATTTTACGCCTTGAAAATGTATTAATTAAGTCTTTTCTTAAATGATATGCGGCGGACGATCTAAACGTTAACAATAACAGAAAAGTTTATGTTACAGGGAGAGAGGAAGAGAGAGAGACGTCGAGAATAGAAAGTCCAGAAAGATTGATTTGATGATCAGAGTTTCATTTCGACTGAAACACTAATTCGGCGAGATCAAGCTCGATGGCGAAAGATGATTAAGGTAATTTACATGACGTTGGCAAAAGAGAGTAAGAAACGGAGACGATACAGTAGACGACACAGGCGTAAACATATTATAACAGCAGATATTTTGCAGTAGACTACTATACGATTTGCCAGTGCGCAAGCATGGTTGTTGACAATTGACACCCCACGCTGGACAGTTGAGGGTTAGGGGTCCCTAGTCAATGCCAACCAATCAAGGTCTGAAAATCCGTATGCAAGTCCGTTGTTACGTACAATTAACCAATCCTTCAATTATTGCAATGCCTACCCCTGTAACAGCGTATTTTCCACTTATTCTACAAAATTCTATGAATTTATGTCTCTGTTTCAACCGACGGAATTGGCATAAACACCCGAGGCTGACGTGCTTTGCCCTATTTGCACTTCAGAGATACCGAAGCTTGTAATGAATCTACTATATACAACACCATAATGGAAAGACAGACAACAAAATATTATAAGGTCTGAGCTCCAGGTTATCGTAATTCAAAATTCATTTATTTCTCTACTCTTATGATTTAGTTCCATCATTCTATTAGCTTAAAGTGTTAATCTTTCTGTTTACAAACTAAGTGAAAACCCTGAAAAAGTATTCTCAGAGCATTCTCTGAGAGAATTAATGCACCATTGAAAAGACACCAACTAATCACAACTTTGTTATTCTGTCCCACCAATTATTCTGACTCGCCATTTTCTCACTATAAACTTAGAACATATCCCTTTAATTTGCAAGTAAAAATAACAAAAGACTGGTAACAAAATTAGAATGGAAAACTTCAAATTGTGAAAGCTAAATTTAAGTTATCAACTACAAGGGTTACATATGTAACATGAAGCAAACTTGAAATGGCTGTTGAGTTGTTCGTTGAGAATATTGGCAATTATTGTTTCAGTATTCATAGTATCGTAACTTAATCATCTTTAGGCATATCGATATGAGGCTTATCAAGTTTAATCATTTAAACGGAGTATGATATATCCGAGCTTTTAAACCAGTTGATTGTCCCAATTGCATCACAAAGAAAACAAGAGGGTAATCCATGGAGTTGCGTATCTCATCGCCAACATGCACATTGATTTCAATACAGGGCCTGCACATGGAAATTTGTAATAGTTTATTGCTAAGTACTTACAAAACTTTAAGTTAATTGATCTAATAGTTCTCAAGATATGCTGGAAATACAAATTTTGGGACAAAATTGGCTTTTTTTCTCAAAAATCAGCAAATTTCACCCTCTTTTACTACAAAAGTGATATACCTTGAATATTTCATTCTTATGTAAGTTTTTGCAAAATTTTGCATTAAATGCTCAAATACTTCTCAAGATATGGTGGAAATAGCAATTTTTGGGCAAAATTGGCTTTTCTTCTAAAAAATCAGCAAATTTGACTCGATTTAACATTACAGTAATATTATGCTGAACAATGTGTTCTCAGGTAAGTACTTACAAAACTGCAAGTTAATTGATCTAATAGTTCTCAAGATATGTTGGAAATACAAATTTTGGGGCAAAATTAGCTTTTTTTCCCAACAATCAGCAAATTTCACTCTCTTTTACTCTAAAAGTGATATACCTTGAAAGTTTTCATTGTCAGGTAAGTTTTTGCAAAATTTAGAATAAATGCAAATACTTCTCAAGATATGCTGAAAATAGCAATTTTGGGGCAAAATGGCATTTTTTTCTCAAAAATCAGCAAATTTGACTCAATTTACCATACAACTAATACAACTTGCAGGTTTCAGCATCATGCACAACCTTACCAAGTTTCAACTTAATCGCTCATATGCTTATCAAACTATTCTGGAAAAACCACAATTTGGACAAGTACGGACGCACACATGCACACACATTGGCACAGACACGTTTTCATTTATACCACCCAACAGGACCCTCCTGTACCCATGGTCACTCTACCATGGGGTACCCCTGGGGTGTCGCTACTCACCCACTCCAAGCGTTTCCATGGCAACCATGCTCCCATGGCTGCACAGCACAATATATAGCTCTACTAGCCAAGTGACTACATTATCTCATCTAGCCCCTATAGGGTGATGAGATAAAAATGTTGTTGGATGTTACTATTTGAGGACGAAGAGTCTCGAATGACGATGTATAGCTATGCGCCAGAAATGTAATATTGTGTATTGTGAGAGTATAGTCATCCACAGCGTCGTTTGTCACTGTGTGATGTGTTACACTTCACTGGCTGTACCAGGCAAAATGAGTGGTGGGGCGTGACTTCCAACAGGGAGACCACTGTGTGAAAAGCCTACAACTAAATTCTAAAAATCTTTACAACCTCAAACGTCAGAGCGCTTCATGGGGTCGTTTATCTTGTCATTGATTAATCATTATTTTCTTTTTTGTGCTAAACAAAGAAAAGCGCATCACTGAGTATTCAAGATAGTGGAGGGGGAAATACCTCACATTGAAAGTTTGACGAACATCTCAAGCAAGTTTATAATCTGAAAAAAACGTATACAACTCATTTCACTTCGAACTGAAAAACTGTGTTATCGGAAACCACGATTTTTAGGGCTTTAGCTAGGTAAATAAAAAAGAAGAGAAAACACTCTACTTACATGAATGGGTTCAGAGCATGCCGGAATCGGATTTTATGTGATCATTCATTTGTATGTGATTTTTAAGAGCTCTTCAGATGTCAACCATATTTTTAGCTGGTAGACCTAATATGAAATATGTTTTTATTGAATATATTGCTAAAATAATTAAAAAAGCATTAATTACACGCGAAACAAATATCCCTAAAAATGTTTTTTTTTTACAGGTCGGTAGTACACTTCATACCGAGTGGTAATTAGACTACGTTCTGGTGTAATACGAATCTTGTCTAATAATAAAATGAATTTGAAAAGCTTGAAGCTGCAGCCGCATTTGCAGCCGCACTTGCTATTTGGGTTATTACGACTACCACGTACGCAATAATACCGAATATCACGGTCACTATACACCATGTCCGGGCGGTGGATGATGCACGTTCCGAACCCTCTGTATCGCCGCTGTAGAAAAGATTTCTCACCTTTGTGAAGAAAAGTAGACAGAAACGTGTTAAAAGTAGCAAAATGAAACAAAAATTGCATTCCCGAGTACTCTATTACCAATATCAAACAATTTTAGCTCTAATGAGTGGTAAAAAAACAGAAAGAAAAACAGAAATAGATATTTTTTTATAAACATATTAAGGGAACAGGCAGGCAATCCACAGAGTTCCAAATCTCATCCGCATTTCTTCATAATCCTTAGTTCAGTTTTTTCACATACGTGTTTATGGTTTATCTGTCTTAAAGTAGCCTCCATTACAGCTGGAAGTATTTCATGTACCGCCGACTTTGAGTTGTATACCAGTGATTTGATTAGTTGTGATGGTAAGAGCAAAATTCCAGAAAAATTATAGAATTCAGTTCTTGTCAAAATGCATGATATTATGCTATGGGTTGTGGGTTGGGCGTGGTTAGGGCATTAGTGCAATATTCAACTTAGTGACTTGGCGCACTCTCATAGTCGAAAGAAACCGCTGAGTTAATTACTGGGGTCAGTAAAAGGAACAAATCTCTGTAAACAGAACATTTTGAGAGATTTCCCACATTCCTGCAAACCGTCTTCTCTGATATAATCCTACCATAGTCCAGATTGTACCCATTCTGCAGTCACTCATAACACAGCTTCATCCCTTTTGAAAAACTGCTATCTGGAGGGAATGCCCTATTTTGTATCGACAAGGTCATCAAAGAAATGTTCCGATCCTCTGTGATAACGTATACAACGCGTAACAAGTGTAACCAGCGAATTCTGAGAAAAAAACTACGTATATAATGTATACAGCATTTGTTCTTTGTATTCAGTGCACTCAGGTACTATCTGCCTAAGGTTGTATTTATAGTCATAATGGACTGCCGACAAATATATATTCGAAATCTTAACAGCTACTGCGCGAGGGTGCCTAAGTCCCTTGGAGTTCAGGGTCCTTACTTCAAGTCCTTAGTGGTTTTCGGTGACAATAATCCATTGAGTGTCCTTGAGGTATGCGCCCCCGGAAACCTTGTAAGTTTGTTTAGCATGTTAGCCCCACAAAAAACTAAAATCTCTAAGCTTCGTAGACCACTGATTCCTTGACAAAAGTCCAATGCAGTAGTATAACAATTACAAACATCTGTGTTACCTTCAAATTCCAACTAAACAAATTAAACGAGGAAAACAAAATTATATGGTCTATTTTTCACCTTTGTGAAACGTCTACTAATATTGCAAAAATGTTTACACATTAGTTTATAAACACAAACAGATAGCATTTTTATATACTTTTCTCAAGATATATTACGTTATGATTTCACTGCACTGGTGAAACAAAATTTTGCAGTATTTTGTTTAAGTGTTAGAATCATATCAGCATGCTGTTCTTGTAGCATGCACCATTAAACATTCTTTCTGTTTTTCATAACTTGAAAAATGTCGAATATGAGCAAAAAGTACTGGAAAATTCTTCAAAATGATTAATTGTTTTTACCTTGTGGTAAAGATTAAATGTGGTAGTGGTATTTTGAATACATGCTGAAGGTGACATGTCGACAAGTTACTGTCGAATGCAACCATTCAGAAAACCAAGTGTTTGTTCTGTACTAGTAGTATATCAGCTGTAGTGATGTATAAAACATACATGAAGCGTTCTCTAAAGAATATAAGTAAGGCATTTTATTTTACAATTTTCGTACTTGACGGAAAGCGTTTAAGTCGCCTTGTGTCCCGGACGGAAAGCTCAAGGGAAGCCGTCACCCTATACTGCTACTATCTTACACATCGTCACAAAGGTGATAATTTCGAGGGCGATTTTCGTCATTTTAGAAGTTACTTTCATTCCCGTCAATATCATTTTAAGTGATCTCAGTGTTGGGACGTTCCGGTGCGAAATTGCACACTGCCCCAGTATTTCACGTCAATGGTCAAAAAGGTGAAAATCGGTGACATCTGCATATGTTGTGAGTGTAAGATTTGACAACAAAACGCTCGTTATACAAGTTTTAACTTCAAAACTATCTTTCTTACTTTCCTCTTTCGTTCATTGCATTTTTCTTGTTCTCGTTATTTTAATTTATGTTAAAAAGAAATTCAGATGGCCTCATATGATGCCGAGTTTGGAGGCAAGTTGGCACCCTTGATATAGGTAATCCACAATGTGACCAAGCATTCAAATACAAAAAGATAAAAGATACTGTGAAGTTATTTGCACAAGTACCGGCAATAAGGCGAACATTACAAAATATTAACAACAACAAGACTACTTCCAAATTGTATTCCCTTAAAAGGGGCAATGCTCTCGAGCTGTTCACAATTTTCCAAAACAATGCTCTTACCTGATTTATCGTATCCACTAAACATTTGATTGTAATTAATATTGATCAACCTGTTTTCTGCTGTTTATACACCCCCCTCCCATTCACAAAAAGGATATCAACTCTATACACTGTCTGTAAAACCTGTAGTCTTGTTCACTACAACCTTAGGCATCACATCGCGGACATTGTCTTGTGAGACATTACTGATAGTCAATTAAGAATTGCATTATTATTACGATCATTTACCTTGAGAGCATACACAATAGCGACGATACCAGTTGGCCAAAAACAGAAAATGGTCAAAAGTATAGCAGCAACCAAGTAGTCCTTAGGTTGTACTTGGGTCTGACGAATAATAGTGACTGGTGCTGGAGGAGGAGGAGCTGCAGCTGCGTTAATCTAGAGAAAGATGAAAATGCGATGCTAAGATGGGGGGTAAAGTAGACGACTGACGTCATATATATTCAGCATGGCATCATGGGCAGTGTAATTTTAAAGATCATATCAATAGTGTGCTCTATCAATAGCGTGAAGCGGATTCCCCATTGTGTAAGCAATCCACCCCGGGATTTGAGGAGAAGGACTCAACTCCACAAATGTTTTATAATTGAAATAGTACCATTTCTTGCTTTATTTGAAATGGCAATGGCTTATTGTAACTTTTTTGGCCAAGCATATTATTGTTAGGGATAAATATTTTCGTCAGGTTGCTATTTCAGGGGGTTTCGGGGTAATTTTCTCTAGGGGAGGGCTGCCCACTTAAACGCCCAACGAGAGAAACCTGTGGTGGTATATCATGATGAGTTGATATTATAAAAAATAGTCCCCATACCTTCTCCACTATTAAATTGCACATTTTTAGTATATGGGGTGACAGCTAATATCTCAAGCCATGATATGACAAGAAAACCTAAGCATTTGATGTCTATCTGACTGATTATTGTTTAGATGATAGAATCATCCTGATAAGGTAAAATGATGAAAGGAGATTTCCTTTGGCAACAGATATACTTCACTTTAAAAATTCAAAGGTGAGATTTAGAAAAAAAAAAGGTTTTCTGAAGCTTCGATTCAGCATTATACTAACTGTCAACAATATCAACTAATGTAAAGCTAACTTCCATTAGATGTGCTAAGTGCTGTGAAGGTAGGGGCTATAACTATGAACAATGCTCTAATGCTGGTCTTTTACGATAACACCTGTGGTTGTAGTTGTAGCCGAGAAGCTTGCAATGTTTTGCAATGCTGCTTATCACGCAAACAGCAGCCCGTCACTGCCGATCTACCAAAGAGTACCTCATGCTTCTTTAATAGTGACAGCACCATCTATTGGTGAGCAACCCGTAATTACAATGCATGGAAGTACTACCTCCTAGGTAAGGTAGTACTTCCATGTTCATTCCATAATTGATGAGACGATAGAAATGAAAAAAAGGAGAAGGTTGATTTTGAGTCTTGTTATCTTGAGTTTATCAAGGGACGTCGAAATATTGTGAGGCTGCGTCCTTCCCATGAACAAGTATCTCCATACCTAGAATGAGCATTCGTCTTCGCATTGAATTCAGATTTGTAAATAATTTGTATCAATTTTTACAATTATGGGTGAAGCCACCTTCCACTTACTACTTATTTCTCATGAGTTTACTGTTACCACTTTGCACGATTAATATTGATAGTGTGTATGTCTTACGCACGGTCAAAACCTTGAGGTATCCCCAGCTAAATGTGTGGCTTTGTCGTAGCACGACGCCATGCGTTTTTCGTTGTCATTTCAATAGATGCGATAGGAATGGCATAAACCACACGATATCGCTTCACTAAGACCACACGGCCCTTGCCTACGTAGGCCTCATTGGGTAATTAATTATCTTCGGTAAAATACCAGTTTATTGATTAAAGGTCGTATAATTTCGTGAAATGTACTGAAAAACAGAAAAAAAGCCCAATGAAATGTACATAGAAAAGGAGACATAGAACTGAAACGAATTATTTTCTTTATTTTTGTTGCCCTAGGTAAGTCAACAAAGTAGCATTCGATAAAATAATATATGTATTGTTCCCTTTGCTTTGATAATTCTGAAATGCTGAATGCACTAACATTTAAAGAAAAAAATATATTTTCCTTACCCACTTGACGATTCTAACAATTCAATACAATAATCAATCTGAAGACCACAACAGTTATTGACCTCCGAAGACACCATACGAAATTTTCATACACAAGTCAGTAATTACATTTATACTTCATATGCTCGTGAATGAAAAATTTTACATTCTTAGCATATTTATAACACTCGTTACAATTGCAATTTTCTTCGATAACATGTCCCAGACTGCAGAATACTCAAACCAGAATGCAGAATACTAACACATCAAAGATATTGATAAATAAAATCAAGTGGTACGTACTACTGTGACTTGCTGCTGTTGTTGACCTTGAGAGGCAGGAGGCGGATAAGCTGGCTGAGGACTCGGGTAAGCAGGCTGAGGAGGGTAACCTGGTTGAGGAGGGTAACCTGGTTGAGGAGGGTACCCTGGTTCTGTTGGAGGTGCCATGTTTCCATAAGATGGTGGTTTTTCTAGAAACAACAAATGTATTCGAGTATTCTGTAAGTTACGGAACGGAACATGAAACGGATCGACACCTTAAACTGATGTAATGTAGAATGTATACTATGTCAGCAATATAATACATAGTTTGAAACGTAATCTCACGTACACATTGCACGTCATGGCCACATACCCGTGACTGGTTTGCTCACGCTAGCACTTGTCATAACTGTTGATATCACCACTGTATTGTGTACATAGCTGCAGTCAAACAAAAATTTGAAAAAGCGGGCAATCCGCGGAGTTGCGTGTATCATTCCTATAATTTTTCACAATCATTATTCCTCCAAGACAAATGCTCTATTGTACACTAGCAATGTTGATAGACCATTATCAGTAGCGTAGTGTCCTACTACAGTAACATTAGTTGACAGGATTGTGCACCCTGATTCCAGACGTGTTTCATGTACTCTCCAAACGCCCTGAGTTGTATATCATTTGAATCAGACAGAATTTCTATAATGTGTTAACATCGTACATCTACATGATAGAAAATTATGTGGGAGCCGCATATACCATAATGGTTAGGGTAGGTACCTCTCGAGAAGGGATAAACACGTATGATATCATGTGAGAGTTGGCTACATCGATTAAAGATTATGAAAGAATAGGCCAAATATCCACGGGGCACGTGACCATATAGCAGTATATATTGGGCGTAACCTTGATTTAGCAACAACTTCAAACTTTTTGAAAAATCTGTTTTCCCCATTGTCCTGGAAAAAAATATAGGCTGACGGTCAGTACGACGGTCGACTAAGGAGAACCAAGTTGCCCTTAATAGTTCCTGATTACGTTTTTGAAATACGAACCTTCCACTGCTCGTGCAAGGATACGATCATTCATGTCTGCAAAGGAGCCTACTCAGACTTTTGCTTCTTTCGTTAAAGAAAAGTCACATACCGATGTTAGCTACTATGGAATATTAAGTCAAATGTTAATAAAATTAAAATTACTTAAAATGAAAACTTTGAATGGTCTTTGTGTGCGCATTGTTCTGACTTTCTCAGGTCTATCGTTGATTTATGCTTTAATATCGTTATCACTGAACTTTGCAGAGCTTTATCGCAGTAAAAATAGTAACCAGAAAGCCAAAAGGGTTTGTGATTCCTTGCGATATGGTTATATTATGACAAACATAATTATCCACATGCCAAGTATCAGATCAACTGCAGTTATGTCCTTGAAACACCACATTAATAAGCCTTTAACCCAAAATGACCTTTATTTTGGTGACCTCAAATGACATTTAACGTCCACTAAAAGCAATAGGGATCACCTACCCAACCCACACATCAAGTATGAGATCAGTCAACATTACCCTTCTGGAGTTACTGTGTTATTAAGGTTTGACCACGGGTGACCTCAAACGACCTGTGACCTTCATCAAAACAAAAGGATTCTTCTACTTAGTATAATCAATCCACACACCAAGTATTACATCAGTCATGGTTACCCTTCTGGAGATATTGTGTTTACAAGTTTTTTACAGTTTGATCTCTGGTGACGTCAAATGACCTTTGCCTCTCACCAAAAATGATAGGGATCATCTGCTCAGTATGACGAAGCAACACACTAAGTATGACATCAGTAACAATTACCCTCTTGGAGATATTGAGTTTTACAAGGTTTTCACGGTTTGAACTCTGGTGACTTCAAATGACCTTTGACTTCCACCAAAATCAAAAGGAGTATTTTTCCTACTATATACAATTAACACACCAAGTATGACATCAATCACAGTTACTCTTCGGGAGATACTGTGTTTAAAAGGTTTTCACTTTTTGACCTCTGATGACCTCAAATGACCTTTGACCACGACCAAAAACAATAAGTATCATCTACTCAATATGACCAACCCACATACCCAGTATGATATCAGTCACAGTTACACTTCTGGAGATATTGTTTTTACAAGGATTTAAAGGGTTTGACCTCTGGTGACCTTAAATGACCCTTGGCCTCCACCAAAAACAATAAGGATCATCTACTTAATATGAACAACTTACACACTAAGTATGGTATAAGTCACTGTTACCGTTCTTGAGATATCGTGTTTAGAATGTTTTCACATTTTGACCTCTGGTGACCTCAAATGACCTTCGACCTCCACCAAAACAATCAGGATAATCCACTTACTATGACCAACCCACACACCAAGTATGAGATTAATCATGGTAACCCTTCTTGAGATATCGTCTTTACAAGCGTAGTGTCATATACACACATACATGCACACACACACACGACATCACCATTGCAAAGATTCCTTTTGCTTCCGCAAGGAATCAAAAATCGTTCAAAATATCAACGAAAACATGAGCTCAAGTTAGAATTAAGCATTTGGCGGTAAAAAAATGATCGATTTATCTACAACATCAACAGTTACTCATCGATTTTGACTTTGACTTAAAGTGCGACTTAAAGACTCGGTCCCATGCATGCAATTTATTACTTGTATGGGGTTATTGAGCGTCCAGATACAGTGCAACACGTAGGTATACCAAATTAGTATGAATTGTTGAACCCTTTCATAACCCTAGACTTTTGTACATGTACACTGTTAATAGGGCCCCACTTGCTGCCTCCTATCCAGCAATGAAAGTGAAATAACCATAAAGGCACCACCATATGTTGGTAAATGAATTATATCATCCACCCATTAGTGACGGCACAAGGGTTGTTTGGGGGAGGGTAAAGAAATCCGAATTGCGACTATCTAAGCTATCTCAGCGGTGTTCCACCATCGGTTAAGCATTCAGTAGCAGAAAATGTTTGGACATAACACTTATAAGACCATTGGAAATCGCTCATCAGGCTAAGCAAGTAAACTCAATTAAATGATTCTGTCGAAACGTTCTTGTGTCGAAACGCTTTTCCTTCACATTACTGGAAGTTTACAGACCGATGCAGGTCTGAGAAAGTTTGTACATTTTCTGATTATACAGTCTGAAATACTTGCTTGGATTCTGAAGACCGAATATGAAGCTGAGAGATGATGAAGCTATAAGTACACTAGCCAGCATTTCACGTTACTTATGCTTTTCGATTTTTTCTCTTTCTTTGCCTTCATATTCTTTTCTTTACTTTGGTTTCTTGGTCTTCCCCCATTCGGTCTTCCTTGGTCACTGTCCAGGACTCATTGAAAACTGAAACCATGTCGCGTCATTCTTTGCTTTGATTATTGTTCTATTATTGTAATTTGTACCGTCGTTGTGTCTCTGAAGTTTTATAGTTGTAGGCTAAGTTTGTTTGTGTGGTCTTCCACAAGAAAAGAAAGAAAATAAAAACGTGTACAGGGCGCTACATACATGCGTTTTAGGAGTTAAGTGCTGTTACAGCAAACTGCAGCATTTATTGTTAGGAAAAATGCAGTAAACTGATTTTTAATGTAGACAGGAAACTTTTATTGCATCGCGTGAACTCACCGGTATTTACTTGAAATGCTGGCAAACACTTGATATGATGGGACAACATAAACCATTCCCTATTCGACACCAAACTTTGTTCTACACCAAACACTTAACTCTCTACCATTGATTCAAAGTGCTCGTATTCAATTGATTTTCCTATAAAATGTTCTATAGGCAACAATTGCTGTTCCTCTGTGTACAGTTCAAGCAAGGTGTGGTAACAATTCGTGTCAACTTCGAATAATTTAGATTATTCGTTCTAGCGCAATGTTACAACGTAGCATGGGTAACAAGGAAGTGGGACTTATCAAGAACTGCAGCATACCTCACTGTGTACATTAGGCTGCTAACAGAGAAAGAAAGAAGCCATGGCACAGGCACAACTTCTTTGTTGGTTGTGGTATTTGTGCTTTATCATTTCCTTCCCCGAAATTATTCAACCTCAGGACTCTAGTAACTTAGTAACTTTACAATACCTTTAAGTACGGTGCTGATGAAAAAAAATATAGATAAACTTAATTTTTTTCTTGTAGAGTTCTGCTAAATTGCTGGTATTTGTTCAAATGATTAAATTTACCATGGTCCCTAGTTTCCATTAGTTCTTTTTGAACGCTGGGTATTGTCATATCAATCTAGAATAATGTTATTATATCCACTCATACATAACAAATATTTTATCATATGAAAACGTATTACTAGTTTTGTCATGGAACCAAGAACTTGACATTTACGAGTTAACTCAAGATGTTCTTTACACTTGAAGACAGGCCGTTTTACATATGAAAAGCGATTAGTCAATCACCGTTCCATACCGCCATTTTCATTGTTTGGAACCATCCGAAACGGCATTAGTTTTTCGCAATTTCTGAACATTTATAGCCTAATCCAATTAAAGAAGATCCTGTTTCTTTACTTTGTCAGTTTATTTCTGGGTTATTACATAGTCATTGCATTTTAAGTGCATTAAATTTGAAATCATTTGGCCGACAATTTTGTTCAAGACATTATCTGAGATTGGAGTGTACGAAGTTTACCTTTATCTTACACACATCATGAGTGAAATATCATCAAGTACAGTATCAAATGATGGTCTGGCATGGAATGTATTTTCCAAAATTGATGTTTCAGACGAATTGACCACAATGTTGCAACTGCACAAGTAAATACCATAGTATGAAGTTAAGTATTTCATTGCCTGAATTGATGGTTTAAGGTCTATGAGTCAATGAAATGCACAATAAATATATAAATCTAGAAAGTTTTGTATACCCTATGTAATCCGTTCTCTGACAATAATTCAGCTTTATGTGGCGAAAGCCAGATTATTTGTAAATAAACCTGAATTATTGCTGAATAATCATAACTCACTTAACCAATCGAGCTTCCATTCAAGTTTATGAAAAAAAAAATGCGTATATTACAACGATGACTTGTACTCAGGAAACCCATATTTTTATTTTTAAATAAACTTTGAGATTTCTGATACTGAAGTTAGGATACCTATTTCATGTTTTCTGCATTGTGAGTCAGTTTACGAAAATGTCATTACGTGTCGTCTTAGTACAGACGGAAGCACTCTATCCCGAAACGAATATTGTTGAGAATCCATCAACGATGACAAGAGATCGCAAACTTCATAGCTTAAACTTGGCAAACTCATATCTTTTTTTTTTTTTATAAATTTCCAAGATTATGTTAAATCATGATATTTGTTCCATATTCTCTGCATTGTGAGTCACTTTGCGAAAATGTCGTCATAAGTGTTGTCAGCCTAGAAGGAAGCACTTTTTTCTCGAAACGAAACTCGTTTTGATTGATATAAATCCATCTTTGAACTGCAACGATAAGATTAAACTTACCAGTCATGTTGGTTGTTCTTCAACGTTGACGGATTTGACAGAATCAATTCAACTAAGAGCAGGTAAGATGGAAATGAGATGACTAAGAAGTCTCTAGGTTATAATGAGGACTGCAGCCTAATATGACTTTCAAGCTTGACATACGTCTTAATCTGTGATTGGCACTTACAACAGTGAGTGACGCTGACGTTATAATGTGTGCGATGAGCTGTAGAATATTAATGAAAAGGGAGTCATTGCGTCATTTTTGTCGGAGACCTGTGATCAGAGAGAGCGACGCTCATTGTTGAGCACAGGTTTACGTATTAGAAAAAAAATCTCCCAACAATGAATACCCATATTTGTATAGCCTAGTGTGCTCAAAGTAATACCCGGAACTTTACCAACATTTGCAAAGTGTTTAGTAGTTTGCACTTCTACCAAAGGATCAGTATAAAAGGAATACGTAATGCACATAAAAATACACTGTAGATCCCGTGCTACCATTCACCTCTGCCATTGGCTTACACACTAAAATAGCAATATTCGAGGGCCTATCATGTGATTAGTAAAGGCGTAAGTCTATCAGGACATTTAACTACGACACCTTCGATTTCATAAAGCAATCTCATTCTTCTTCAGTCGTTCCAATTGTCATATCATCTTGCTTTAACTGCTTCAATATATAAGTAAATAAAATAGTGATGGTAGTGAACAGGACGAAAAGAGACCCCTCAATTTAGGCATTTTTCCCGAGCACTGTCACATTATCTAATGGTTGTACGTAACACAACCAGGTGGGTATTGTCAATGTAGCTTAGGTTTTGCCTTGAGTTATCAAGTACTCATATACCCGATATAGAGGTGTCACAGTATTGATAAACCTATTGTCAAAATGCACTTAACTGGTGGTCACGAGCAGTGACATGCACTGATTGTCTGCTTGACCGATGATTATTGGAAGAGTTATAACTTGTTCACATTTACTTTCTAAGAGAATTCACGCAGTTCCTGCAGGTAAACACCTGTTGTGGGTATGGTATCAGATAAATTATCAATAATTTATGGTAGCATATATATTTGAATTTGTGGTATTGCATGTTCGAATAAATGCTACTATATTGTTCGATTACCATTAATTCGAATTTATGGTATCATGAAATCCGGTCAAATCAACCAATAGTACTGCAGTTGTCCACTTCCAACAAACCTGCCACTCCCGACAACTCACCATTATTGTTTCTCATACTAGGACTTGTGTAACAATCATAGTTCCTGTTGCAAAAACATAAAAAAGTGAATATCAAAGTGGCTAAAGTTAAGCTGCCTGTTGCAGAATGCATTGATTTAGTAATTTAGGGTCGGGTTCGGGAGATATAGTGTGTCACGTAGGATGAGTTCATTATCGACAGTTAATAACTTCATTGGTGCTTACCCTTAGCAGTTAATCATCAGTGACTTTAACTTTTCAATTGCATATCCAACATTTTGCTGTTCAGGATAACCTTGAACTCCATCATTGACAACCCTAACACTGGTTCATAGTTCTGGTTCAGAGTTCCGAGATGCACTTTATGCTTTGCTTTGCCCCCTGGTGTAGACTTAGGCACCCTCGAAAACGGTTGTAGTGGGATATTTGTAACGAGTATTGTTAACATTTATTTCATTTTTATTTATTTATTTATTTGGTCCTACTGCTCAATAATGGCATACAAGTAAACAACTATTGAGGTGTCAGATCCTAACTGATTAAATTGGCAAATACTGGTAAATAATAAATGCACAAACATTCAGTGGAGGAGACCTGATAAAAGCAAAGGTTGTCAAGGTAAGGAAACCTTTACAGGCATTGTAAGGCACGGAAAGTGCCCAGTGCAGTGACGAGGAACAGACGCCTGGCGAAGGAGGAGGAGGAGGCTGAGGACACTTTTCGTAATTTCCGTACCTTAAAAAGTCTATAAAGTGCATTTTGTTAGCGCGGTTCGCGCATGCCAACTTTATATTGTAGATCTTCTAATGTTATCCTTCCGAAGCCCAGAAAACTCTTTACATTATCCATCCTGCAGTAATGCTTCAAGCACTCTGCATCATCAATCCCGTTTGACTGTTAGTCAAAGGAAGTAATGGTGTATTAACTGACGAAAGAGAAACTGCTATTTTTGTGGTCTATGAAGTGCCACTCTATATAGCTTTATATGAGAACATCATTTGCCTACAATGCCTCCAATTTTGTAACTGCCGCAAAGCTTCCCGCGGCTTCGTCCACTGACCCTATCAGATAGGAACTGATCTTTGCAGGCTTACTTCTAATAACATATATTTGTGAAAAAGATTTTAAAAGGGGCTTGATTTTAAAAGGGGCACGCTCGGATATCAAATGTCTAATGTCAAAGGTCAACCAGATATTATTTGGCACAAAAGGGGCACTTTAGAATCAAGCGGTGAAAATGTTCATTCTGATACAAATAGATGATCATAACATGTGGTTAGCATTATCAACATTGACACATATGGGTGGTCAGCAATGTGAGTAACATTTAGTGCTGTGGTTACTTTAGCTAGAATTGGACATTTCAGAGTTCATTTCACTTGTGTCATTTATCATGTCGAATTGTCGACTTCATGCAGTTACTGCAGCAACACCATTTCTTAGTGTTAGTGAAGGTAAACTTTTGCAAAACAGCATCGCTTTGGGTCAGTTGTATGACTTCATACTGTCATGATCTACATAGATCTCGTAAAGTACTTCAGGTGCATCAATCCAGTATCTCGGCTTTCTTGAGCTGCATGGCAGGGGGTATTCAGTGTCATGTCCATAGACAATATGTGTGCAATCGAGCATTGGTAGAGTCTGTTGAATATTTTAGAACAGTCACAACAACACGAAGTAACCTGCGTATATTTTCGCAAATTAAATAGTGTATATGATATTATGTGCATACAGGAATATGTCTCGGCTAATTTGTGTTCTTTTTTTACTTGGTCTATGATTACTGTACACTGGCGACCCGAGCTAGCCGTTCATTTTATCGATAAGACAGCACCTGATGGTAGAATAGATACCCCACGAGTCTAGTATGAACATTATCCACCATGTTTAAAATTAGGCTTGATTCAAACCGGAAGGTTGTTTACAATCCCGTGGTTTCTGTAACTGGAACTTCGGTTAAAACGTCTTTTAGGGACCACCGATGGGGCATGTGATCACTTTAGGGAAATGTAAACATTGTAAATCCTCTAAAAAGATTAAAATGACAGTGTGCAAAATAAAAGATTCAGATGAATAAAAGATTCGGATGTCATATGCAGTACAAAGATCGACAACCGCACTATACGCTGTGGCTGTTATGGTCTACGTTTCCTTAAATAGAACCAATTATATCTTGAAAGATTTGGCGTGACGTCAATCGTATCTAACAAGACAATACATGGAAGATATCATTTGCGAGAAAGAATAGTACTTCAGAATTCCGAAAACTATAACGCTAGAACTTATGTTTGTCATTTTTTAAATGCCAGCAACTTATGGGGTCAAAACATTTGCATATGCTCTTTCTTTACCAGAATAATCTTCTCAACCAACGTACCCTCCTTATCCTGGTCACTACGCTCAACAGGGTTATTCTCTCCAGACTGCTCAACCTGATTCCTTCGTCAACCTATCCGTCTCCTGCCCCTCAAAAGCAACAACAGCAACAAGTGACAATGGTGTGCATCACTGATCTTACATGTCACACTTTGTATTAAAATGGCTGCCACAAATTTATGTCTGCAACCACCCCAAAACTATTGACACATACTACCTTCTTCAGTATATATGCCTTAGAAGCTTATATATTTAACTATTTACATATGTTGAATCTAAGAGTAAATGAGGACCCGGTGTCTCAAAAAGAACACAATTGAGTTCTGCTAAATCAAACCATACTCAAAGATTCTAATATCCTCATCCTATTTGCCCCAAAGGGTGATATATAGTTTATTACATGTGATGGCGTCCATTATGACGGTTGTCATGGGTTTACCCCCTATGAGTCATATTACGTATGTTTGTCCTATTGTGTATACCTATCCATGATTATTCAATGTATGACTGTTTATATGTTTACGTGCCCATGGGCACAAGATTAAGACATACGTCATCGATCTCCGCGGAAGTCTTACCAACTTCGAGAGAGCTCATCGATGATCAGAGGTTCTTACGACACTTTACACCACGGAAGTTTTGTTGGTTTGTGAGCAGAGTTTCGCCTCTCATCCTTTTGCTCTCTCACAGTTCTTGTTACCTTCATTCATATCCTCGTTATTCAAATACGGTGGATATTATTCAAGCAAACCACGTTCTATACTAATGGATTTCTTTTACCTTATTCCGGGTGTTATTCAACTACACATTACAGTGTCTCAACTCCACTTTCATTATTTGTGGATCCTTAACATCATCGGTTCCAGGACCCGTTTTGCAGTAACATTGTTCCCGTGAAGACTGGGGTACCGACCGTTTTTACACCATCCTAAGTTTAACTGGTGTTCACCTGCTGTTTGCAACTGGCAGTTCACTCTGATGTCCCATTCCTACTCAGGATCGTTTCATACTTTGGACATCTCGTTTATTCTATAATCTGTGGCTGACGCTCCGCTTTATTAACTCTTATCGCGATCCGGCTATTGAAGTTCTCGTTCATCTTCCGCGCCGCGCTGATTTGAGAAGTGACGTCAGCACGAAAGTATCAACGTCTGCGGCCGACCAGTTATGAGATAAGTTGAATTTTATATTTTATCTGGCGCCTTAAGATCGTTTGTATATTGTTATCATTTGTATCATAATTGTGTATTCATTTTTATACATAACCTTGAAGGTAGAGTTAGATTTAGAATCAATGTATAATAATATTGATATTACTTCAACTTGTCTATCTTCTCTTTTGTCTTGTACTGACAACCTCAAAATCTTTCTGCGCGGATCTGAGGTCTTTCCCTTCTTATCCCGAAACAGCAGTCATCTTGTTTGAAAAGTTCACCCAAGAGGGATTTTGGTCGAATTTACGTATGTTGGTCTGGGGAAAACTCTGCCACTGTGGAACGAAACTCAACTTACTATTTTGCCAAATTTTACTCACTGTTTTTGTCAAAGTGCTCAACGCTTACGCTGTTAAGCGATTTTCGAAATGATGCACAGTTCCGTAGGAAGTCATGTTCAAATTGATGGTATGAGTAGTCAACTATACATGCACACATCTTGCAGTCGTATTTCTATCTTTCTATAGATTAACAGTTCTACAGTCCAGATACAATATTTCATCAGATCCAAGTGCAACCTAAGGACTCTTAGAAAAATTATTATGAGACTCCCATGTGAACTTTCCTTGACTTTCTGGCCCCAAAATCCTTACACGGAATTTCTAATTTGTCCAAAATGTTTGTGTGTATGAGAAATTCCTCGTCAGAATTTTCTCATATAGTTCTCATGTGTATCATAGGGATCTCGTGAAAAACATCTCATAAACGTTTTTGTGATAATGTTCGGAACCAACTCTGTCGAGATATCATGGGAAACTTCTCATGAGATGTACAAAGGGTCTCCTAGAGGCAACAAGTTTGATTTTGAACAGAGAAAGATGAAATGTAGCTATAAGTCTGATCTGTGTAAATTCTATACTCAGATGTTTCTTTCTCTGGTTTAGTTGGTAGTCCTACTTGAATGATTGCAATAGGTTCCCCATTCTCCTGAAGTACAAAAGATATAGCTACCAGACATAGTGGAACAATGTACAAAGTTAACCATAAGCTATACCTGCTTTTGAACGAACCTGCCATAAAATGTCCCATTTTAAGCACTTTCTTTGGTCGACTTATTCTTATGAGTAGTGCCGAGGTATATAATCGATTTCAAATATCTCATAAGGTCAGCACTGATCAAATCATTTTATCTTAATGTAACTTTGTCATATCGCATCAGAAAAATATATTTGAATTCATTTACTGTCTGATTTTTTTTTAATAAAAGAATCTGGTATACTTTGTACTCAATGGGCGATAAAATGTCAGCAATAAGTTTCGTTTAAGCTCATTTTCACAAACAACATGATGGTCTATGACTCTACGGAATTTTCAAGCAGTAGACCAGGAGCCCATAGCTGTCAGCCTAGATGGGGAGGAAACCTATTTACAAACCTATCTCTCTAATCTCTTGCAAGATTTTGAAGGAGATGTTTAATCTACGATTTCAATATGTTTCATATGTTTAATGAACCATCTCTGCCAAATCAAATTTAAAATTTATACAAACTCCTAATTGTCATGAGATTTCACGAGAGTACTCCCTCCTTATGATATCTCGTACAACCCTCATGAGGTTTCGTATAACCCTAATGGGATATTGTACAATCGTAATGAAATCTCGAACAGTTATCGTTAGATCTCGTACAGTTATCATGAGATCTCATAAATTCTTCAAAATTCCCAAGTCCTCAGAAAAACAAAAATAGGGAGTGTATTGTTAAGGTTAGGGTTCAGGAAGAAACAACAAAGGAAAATTCAGTGGAATCCTCATTGTATGTAATGTAACGCTGTGAGTGTATGTGTTTGTGTTTGATTGATACTATAGTTCGGATCTCTGAATATACTGTTGATTACTAATAACATAACATTTCACGGTAAATTGGACATGAGTGTGAAAAACTTCATTTGTGAAATGTTCACCTGTAGTTGTTCAAAGATCCAATTACACAAGTCAAAGTTCCAAGTCCTAATTTTTTATTTGACAAAATTTATTTAACTCTCATGGTAATTAACTAATGAACAAAGAAAACAAACCAAGGAAATAGTGTGGCAGGTCATGGGACATAACATGTCTTGATACAAAGTGGGGCAGAAGAAAAATGATATAAAAGTAATCAGGATATCTGTTCATCATCATGCCATAGGTCACATCATGAATCAACCTTTAGTGTTTCTGCAGTACTAATAATAGGTAATAATTAATCAGTGCTAATTACAATATTCCATCTGCGACAATTTAAAAACATTTTCCTACATAATTCATTCATAATTTGGTTGACGGTTTTGTTCTTTTGGGATTGTCTTTCTGATTACAATATTACACGCGATGAGTCTCCAGCTTCTCCGCTGCGTTCATTTTATCTGAATGATGTTAATGAAAATTGTCGCAGACAGGACATTTTCAGTGACAGTGTCAGTTTTTCAGTGACTTGTCAGTTCATTCTGCAAGCCTCATGCGATCCACACCGTAAATCTACTTTTACTACATGAGGTATGCTGCTTAATATGACCTTCTGCTTGATATACTATTAATCAATGTATGGTCAACCCACTAAAGAGAAATAAAGTCAGTAGTTAAATTTGTATAATGGACCATGGAATGAAAATGAAAACGGACGTCAATGTGTCACTTTCGGATCTCAGGCGTGTGCATAGACAGCGCGAATCTGCTTGCAAATCTCCGTCAGTATTGTAAAGTGTATAGTCCTCAATATTTGAAAAAAAAAAGAAAAACATATATCATGCTTATCGTGACAGTCGGAATTTCCCTTCCAAAACCGAAATATTGTGTTAAAATACTACAACCAACACAATACGTATTCTTTATCGCTCCTCCATATTTTCCCTACACTATAGAACACTTGGCCATACCAATTCACGTTCATGTTAAGTATTTGTTATTAACTGCTACCAGACTCGAAACTAAGTCACAGAAGGGAGACGTGGAAGTATACTACTGCTATCACTTTCATGAGTTCTGTGTTAGGATAAAATGAAAGTGGGATGAAAAAGGTGTTTCCATGGTTATCGATACTTGCCAGGGTAATAAGTTGTTCTCATCTACTTTTGAAGATCAACTACACAGAGTCGACCAGTTATGGCAGGTAGTATCACGTAGCACACATTATGTGATTAGATAATGACCAATAAAATACCTAAACGTGTCACGAGTTACATGTTATAGAGTTACCTGTTATCGAATTTACAAATGCAAATAATGTGAAATTCAGCTTGATTGAAAGAGAAAGAGCATTTGAACCACAACGCACAAATGCAGTGTTGTTTCGATGATGTAAATAAGACCTTTTGCACTTTAAATTTCCTTGACCCTAATAACCTTTGATCTCCATAATTTAAAAAACAATGGGCTCTTGTACAGTTTTTCAACCCAGAGATATGCTAAAACCTCAGAGCTTCAGGGGGCTTCGCCCCCTGGACACCCACCGGGCTTTACCCCTGGACCCCACCAGGGGCCCTAATGAGGGCCCCTGGAACCCACCCGCATGGCCTCGCGCTTCGCCCTCGGTTTCGCGCTGCGCGAGAAAATCTTTGCCCCCCAGCATTTTCCTCTGCCCTCAGCTTGCCCCCCCCCCCAAGTCTGACATTCTAGCTCCGCCACTGTCTACAGATTAAAGTTGCTCATAATTAACGAGGAAGAAAACGTGCGTTCAAACTTTTCAAAACGTCCAGACAAAATTTGTGTTATTGTTCGATGTCAGCTTTAAACTAATCAAAAGGCCCTTCTTAGTTCTGTCATCAGTTAAAGTACTCATGCATGTCACGAGTAAAATTTTATATACTTTAAAAATGTTACGATAATTAACAACAACGCCCCTGCAACCATGTGAATCCTTCAGCATTATTAATTTATCCTGGTTGTAAAACCTTACCACCCCCCGACAATTGAAATGGTTAAGTGCCCTTACTGACCTAAGCCTAGGAACACTTTAACAACTGTTCGAATGTCCAGTGGCGGCTTCGTCATCAAACATTTGAGTACAAAGTCACGTTATTACCTGCAGACCTTGGAATAGTTCTCAGTTGAATTTACAGCAAATAAGCTACAATGAGTGTGACGTTATACCACAGCTGATATTGGTTGCGTGATACTATAGTCAAAGGCAGTGTGCAGCTACAATGTAGCGTCAACGTAACGTTAGGCTACTATATGTTGTTTACATTTCAATCAACGCTGGACCGTGTATTAGCTGTAGGATAATGCACGATCGGGGATTAATGCAAGCGATGCACGAGGGCGCAACCCCAGTGCATCCAGCGATAGCATTAACCCCTGAGAGTGCATTATACTGCAATTAATACGCACGTCCAAAGTTGATTAACCTTGTTCATACATACCAACGAGATTTTGACCAAAAAGGACAAAAAAAGATAGGAATTTAGTTCTTAAATAACCTCATTTGTATTGAAAAGGAACCCCGAGAAAAGTTAAACAAATTTACAACATGTCAACAATATTCGTGAGCGAAACAGAAAGTAACACCTAGACAAAAATAATAACAATAACAATTGACATAGCAACAATACAGTGCTTTAGTTAGTTTGCTTTTAAGTAGTGTACTATAATGTGTGCATGCTGTGGTTCGGCGTACGTGTATTCACTGTGCAGTGTGTACGTAACTGCGTGCTACAGAGCGTTGTGCAGCTACAGGTCCTGATTACTGATTTTGGACAAAGACAGTGACAGATTTTATTGAATATACCTTTCGAGAAAAACTTGGACATGCTTGATGTCTTACTCTCAGTCCCAAGAGCAGCAGTAAGTGAAAACTTGTTGTGTGCGGACCCTAATTTTCCTGTAAGTGTGAGAGTGCTCAATAGGCCATGCAAACTTTCGGAACTAGGCCTAAGTTAGTTCAACAAAGAAGAAGGTTTGCGCATGCTCAAAACGTTACTGTCAAAAGATTGTTGTAAGATCACTTTATTGCTGGTTTGGGATAACTCATGTCAAGGCCTTCCCTGTTTACTATTTTTTAATTTTTTTTTTCACCACATAGGACGTAGGCCTATCAATAGGCCTAAATTATTTGTGCTGTAGAGTTCTCTGTCCTTAAGAATATTAATCCGGTGGTTGCATGGAGACCCTTCAAGATGGCGATGTCTTGCAGTCCAGTAACGTATATGATTAAATCTCACCATTCATGTAGTAAGGTACGCTATTGGTTGTATTTATTCCTTACTGCAATTGTCATTTCATACGTAAAGCGAAAATTTGTTTTGGTCTTTGCTTTTATGTGTCTGTTTTTGTGTTTTCGGTTTTTGTGTGGTATACATGGAATACCCTTGAAAACAAATGCCTGATTAATTATAAGGTAAACGAGAAGAACGGTGGAGTGATGTATTTAACACCAAATTGATGGCAAAAACTTCTATACTATTTAATATGTAAAATAAATCTGCATAGTGACAAATTTAGATCATAA
Organism: Stichopus chloronotus; assembly: GCA_021234535.1. Lineage (NCBI taxonomy): Eukaryota > Metazoa > Echinodermata > Holothuroidea > Aspidochirotida > Stichopodidae > Stichopus > Stichopus chloronotus. The sequence goes on along the minus strand of CM037841.1, from coordinate 14,449,446 downwards.
GATAACCAGGTGCGATGGTCGATGTTGAAATTAACCTAGACAGTAGGTGAGATGAAATCCAAATCAAACCATTCGTCACTGCAAGAGCGTGAGATGGGCAACATTGTACACGGAACATTGTATTGTGAAGCTCATTGCAGGCTCAGGTATATATTAGAGACTGGTGTGACTGCACGTATACAGACATGTCACGATTACATACAAATTCGGTTTTCTGTCACTTTCAAAATCAAAAATCATATTCGCCGCAATTGTTGTGCTGCTCTGTAATAGTTTGCTTTAGCACATACATCGCGTTCGTTCGTATCCTCATGATAGCGACTGAAGAAGAATTAAGAAGCTAAATTTAATTGTAGGTAGCAAGGCAGGCAAAATCGTAATCCCACTGCATAATTTAACCGTTCAGTTAAAGTATTAAATTTTCTGCTTACTTGTGGAAGATACAAATCCAACTGGAACACACGAAAAAGTGAGAACATGATCTAGAAGAATTAATACACTTAAAAAGAAAATAGGTTGTATTACTTCTGGGAACTCAACTTATTATTCTTCCATCACATCACCCGTCTTTTAAGCTTATAACTTTCAACTCCGCTAGTCCACTTCAATTTGCAGGTGAAATGATGGACGCCTAACAGAATAGAGAATATTTATATGTCAAACTATAATCTAAGAATGATTGCACATAAAACAAATTTATATTTTGTCTTTATCGTTATCTTTGGGTGGTGTTATCCAGGTTTCGCGGATATTGACATGTATTTGGAGCCTGCATGGGAGGTGTGCAGCTAATTCATTTTGCCTGGGCCTTTATTGCGTTTCCATGAAACTGATTGACCTTCCAAGAGGAAAACTCACTACTAATGACTATGTGTGACGGGATATAGATAAAAACTATATCCTGATTGTGTAACCAAAGCACCATGTGCACATTGTGCAATACGAGATGGGCTACAAAGCAATGTTCCATATAGAAAGTGAAGGGGCCGGTCAATGATCTGTTCCTCAATAACTACCAACACAGAGACCGCTGTGTGGCAAGTTTCAAAGTAAACTGTAAACGTCTACACAATTTCGATCGAACTAAACGGTATGCCACTGGAAAACTTCATCTTCTGGAGTTGTTTCCTCCTTAGGGTTGAACAATAGAGCGACTCGTTGAATATTCAAGTATTGAAAATATAAATAAAAAAAAGTTATAATCACATACATGTGGGTGGCCGAGAGAAATGGATTGCAAGGCGATGATAAAGTTTAAGCCTACAAGTAAAGTAGATACGCAGCAATATACGTTCTATACTTAGACGTATTTCTGGGAATGACAACTTGAACTTACTAACAATTAAAAAAGAAAAGACCCTTAGTGACTTCTCATATCCGAGAAACATTGAAAGAGTTATGCTTACGAGAATGGCCGTAGGTAAGGTCATAACTTTGCAGAAGGGAGGTGGGGGGGGGGGATCGGTTGAAGGTCCAAAATACTGACTCCTGACTCACTGCCCTAATTGAGTGTCGACACCATCACAACAGCTTCGAACAGTACGAATATCTTTATCAGGGGTGACTGACTATCTAAGCGGAGCGCTGCCATTATTGCTGAACGAACAAGAAATTTTAGGCTTTGGAAACCCCCCTCCCCGATGGCCGGAAAAGACACTTGCCGGGTGTACTTACGCTGCATGTATACAGTCTTGAAATATGATTTCATGTCTGCCTACATATAACATAGGTTGAGATGATGCAGGAATCATAATGAATAACTCATCCTTTTTCATTGTTATTCGCCAAGAGACAGTGAAAGAGGAACAATTATTTGGAACAATTATTTGGGGACTGGACATACCCCACTTTATCACTGAGGGGGCTGAGCATCCCCTAAGCCCCCTCAATGAATCCCCCTTTGGATATTTAGTACAACTATTTTACTTACAAAGAACGAAAGTGGGAAAGACAGTAAATACTATATGGTGTCATGTTCACTAAGGTGTTACATATGATTTCCTATGAAATTCTAGATTCCAAAAAAAGTTACTTCAACAAATTTTAGTTTCATATCCTTACAATTGTCAATGATTGCATAACAAAGTGGAGTCTGTGTACCAATAACTTTTGTAAAACATAGCCATGATCCGAGCAAAAATTGTTCCTGGAGTCCTCCTTTAATTTACATGTCAAAGAGTATCAAAATATGATGAATTCCATCATTATAGGTTTGTTTACTGGTTTACTTTGTGCAGCTCAATTTCGCTCTACATTTAATTTGAATTAGTCATCTGGTTTGTTTCTTTCCTTTTTCAATAATTACATATCGTGTCTATTTATGCATTCGGGGATCTATCAGAAGTCCCTGTTGATGTCAAACCACCATGTTTCAAGGAAAGTATCATTACTGAAGCAGATTTGTTCTTCAATTACAGAATATTACAATAAACGGGAAAAACAGCAAAAGACAAGTAGCAAGCACATACGATCACAAGTATGTTTCTACAATCACGTGTCTCTCTTTTATCAATGTACGGAGCTGAGCGCACCGACGAAAATGAGGTCATCCATTAAAAGATGATGGGTACCATAGTTATAACATACATCTTACATAAATTGTATTTGTTTTTCGTCCAAATCCGGTGTAAGCATATTTTCTCAATAGATTTTTGGTAAAAATAATATGAAAATAGCAAATTTAATCAGAAGATACCCCGGTAGATAGGAAAAAGAAACAAAGTGTTATTTTTTAAAGTCTTATCATGTTGAAGTCCCATAGATCATTGATGACTGTGTGTTTTATGCCTCTCTATAGCTCGTGTACTTGGAGTGTTGTCTGCTTTAGGTCATCAATGTTTACCTGGGCTCTGTTGGTAAGTATTCACGAAAAACACATACTCATAAATATTACCTATAGGACGTCAACACGAGAAAAAAAAATCCTTTCTTACACAGGTTGTTGCACTTTCTTATCTAATATGAAATTGGCAGATTATTTTTGTCCACAAAACTTGCAAGGAGATATGCCGACACTAGATTTGGAAGAAGAAAATGCAAAATGTCATCATATGTAAGTGTACATTACAGCTACCTATCTTCCTGTAATCACTGTAATCACTATTCAGTATGTGACATTGTTCTCCTAACATACTCAGTCTAGCATATAATAATGAAAATTCAATTGTGAGAATAACCAAATGAATCATACTGACAATAAATACACTGTATCCTTGACCTAGAAGTGACTGCAGTGAAAGAACAACTAGGTAGGGGCGGGGGGAGGCCGTAAGAGTAGTTACCCTCTGTGCTGTAGTCAGGGTAACACATTCCCGATGTAACTTGTTTCCGTCCACTTTTGTCTCATGTAATGACGTCACCTCGCGGTGGTGAATCCATTGTGTACAATGCAAGTGAGTCCGTTATCAATGGGAAAATCGGATATTTTTAATTTTTTGAATGTCGTCGTTTACTGCCGATATGTTTAACTCGAGTCTTTGTCAGATTGTAAGTAACGAGTCGAATAGAGTTGAATCGCCAGTTTAGTGACTTGAGTAGAGTTTCTCTCGTTGGCTGACTCTTGTTGTCTGAATTTTCTCAGACTTCTGACTCTCGCCGATTCTTTTGACTTAACTGGCATGAGTCAAGTCAGGTCATAAAAATGGTGACTCGCCTCCGGTTAGGGTCATTACAACACTGCTTTTAAGAGGAAACTTCCTATGCAAGATCTATTGACACATACAGGTACTGTCATCTGTCGCTGTGTCCGTTCGGCTTGTGTTGCAGGTGGTGAACAGGCTGGCTGAGGACTGAGAACAGGCTGGGTGGGGTACCTTAATGTAGGAGTCTTCGCTTCTTGCGGTGGAGAGGATGCATTGTCCTCATAAGATGGTTTTTCTAGAAATGACAGATGTAAGCAAATATGTTAGATCGGTTCAAGTTACAATTTCCATGTAGCCAGTAACACGTTGATATTATTCGGGTGCATAACCCACTTCAGCAATAGTCTATAGAGGTTCTTCACGTGACGTCACGACTCTTCAGTGTTAAAAGAACTGGCCGTACCCGATATTAGTGTGCTGCAAGTTCACACATATTTATCACTGCACTGTTCGTTTGCCGTACCAGGTCAAAGTTGAAGAAGTTTCCAATCAACAAAAATGGTTAAAATTTGTTGCGCTGTAGGCTGCCGTAACCTTGAAAAATCCTTGTCTAACCTACACTTCTATAGAATTCCAGCAGGCAAAGACCGTGGAGCAAGATGGATTTATGCCATCCGTCGCAAAGATTGGAATCCAGACAAACATACACGGTTGTGTAGTGCCCATTTTATCTCTGGTACGTTGTAACGTAATTATAGTTTTAGTGTTAGGCCAAAAATTGAATTGGAATGAAAGTTGAGCTTGGAAGTTTGAGTTGTCACAGTGAACCAACATTACGAACTATTACGACTAAATAACAATGCCGTGCTTCATTGTGACTATAGGTTTGCTGGATGTATTAGCAACAAAAAAGTAAGACGAAACAAAAAAACGTTAGAAAAGGGAATGGTTTAGTAGTAGTAGTAATAAGGCCTAGCTACTGCACAGTAATGAAGTCAACCTAAGGTTAGCCTAAAAAAGTTAGGACTAACGGCCTAGGCTAGTTACTAGTAAAGGTTTAACTCTAACGTAAGTCACCATCATGGCGAACAAACGTAATCCCAGTGATATATCCCAGCAGAAAAAAAAGCTATGAAAGTCCCATCAACTTTTTAGCCAAGTAGTGTGCTGCAGTTTTGAACTGTGCGAGCTATATTTAGCATACTTCACTGCTGGCCTTATCAGTTAGGCATACTGTAGTTAAAAGCCAGACGTATTGTAGGGATTTATTTATTTTTGGGGGGTCTCAAATAGTTCCTGTATGTGTCGCTTTATCTGTACTATCTACCGAACTTTTACTGACCCAGTTACGTTGTGTGATGTCAATGTGTTGATTGTGATATATTTTAATTTGCAAATGGCTTTAGATAAGGTACCGTACCATAATTGTGTAGACTCTTAAGTACAACTACAAAACAGATAAACATTGCTACCAAGTTGGTAGCCAGAATATACAGTACCCCATAATTGGTGCACTTACGGGATCTATTGCCGATGTATTAATTGTCCCAAATGGTGTAAAAGGATCTAAAATGGATTTGTAATTGTGAACTATGTACTGTGTCTGTCGTTAGCTGCAAGAGGGTTAGTCTCACTTCAGTAATGTTGCTCGACAGTGATAGCAAGTAAGGAATCCTAGGGCATGCCAGTTACAGTGTGCTGCATGGACAAGGTATAATGATAATAGAAGTAGTTGCCACAGATTTGCCACAGAAGGAGCTCTTTCGTCTTGTTTTTCTCAGTGGTATGGATAGGTTTTTTCTTCCATGTCGTATACCTGCATCCTCAGAGCATGTTATGGGGTCTTTGATCTCCTTTGCCCTTCCTGTTATGTATAAACCCACTGTATTATACCTTTTTTTAAAGTTTGAGGATCAGGAAGTCCATATGGGATCCAGGACCCTAAACCATGTTGATCGTGGATGAGAACCAGTGAAATTCGCCTACTCTTTTCAGTAAGTGTCCAGGAGGGTAACAAGGCAGGAGTGAAATCAGACAATCGCCAATGCGAACTCAAACCTACTCCCAGGACTGCCATTTAACATCCCATTTGACGGATGAGAGTGTATCCCCCAGCCTTCACCACTTTCCCAAAAGATGAGAGGAGTAGAGAACTTGCCCAGCTCAGCAGCACGACAACCGTACCGAGCAACCTGAAGCAGACTAGACATAAATCGTACAACAGGAATCCAAATAAAACCCTCAGCAACACTGCAAACAGCTTTACTGAACAAGCCAAATTTGAATCCCCAGAAAATTTCCAAGTGGTTCTGCTGGGATGTGATCCGTGGACTGAAAGATTGCAAGACGGGCACTCTAACCACCAATTAAGCTAACCTTTCACCATTTTCTTCTCTTCCCTGCTATTAGGTACAAAGAGTGAAGACAAACTCTCGCCTGATTATATTCCATCTGTTTTTAGCTACATGAAATCACCAGTGAAACAAAACGACTTGCAAAATTCCACAGATATTCAGAGCGTTGTGCCAAGAAATTTGAAAGAGAGCAAACCTTGGAAGCTGGTCAAATTTTGATTCAGTTGAAGGAGAGGACAGAAACTCTAGCTGCAGCAGCGACTTTATACAGTCTTGGGACAAGCTGTACAGAAGATGTTAATAGAACAGTAGCAAGTGAAAGTGCTCAGACTGACCTTAACTCTGCCTTTATTGACCAACTTCTTGATTATAATCGTAATTTAAGAAATGAAAACGAATTTTTAAAGCCAAAAATTGACAAATTTAGCTTTGATGCATTTTCACGTAATGATGACAACAAAGTTAAAACCATTACAGGATTGCCATCTTTCACAGTATTACTTGCAATTTTCAATCTTATTGAAAGTTACTTACCATCACGTTCATTATCAAAATTTCAGCAGTTCATAATCACCTTGCTGAGGATAAGACACAATCTCAGCATCAAATTCTTGTCAATTGTTTTTTGGTGTTAGTGATTGCACTATATCGCGTATATTTCTTGACTGTATTAATCTAATTGAAATGGATGGCTGATAGGGATGGGGAGCCGCGCTGGTTCTAGTCAGACAAATGACTACGCAGTGACGTCAATTCCGAGTATCCACCAGTTTATTAGCCACACCGAACACACATAAGAACACCACACAAAGAACAGCCTCTGTAATAAAACAGGGTCAAACATTAAAAAAAAATATGGAAAGAATCATTAAAATACATGTCAGTCCATCCAACAAAGTCATAATAGGTCCGAAAGTACCATTGGTCAGTCCTCCTGTCATTCTGGTTGAAATTACAGTGACATAATGGATGTGCCAATAAAACACTAATTCCTTTCAAATATGTAACTTACACTCAAAACCTCTTACAATGAACTAACTAGCGACTAATTCCAAGGATGGCTTACAGAAAGAATACTTCATAATTTTCCACACTTCATCAATCATTTCAGCAACATATACTTGACCCTTAATTGCACGGATATATGGAAACTAGTGAATGACTTAATTCGCAACCTCAGGAACATTTAAAAATGACAAAAGAATAAGTAAAAAGAATAAGTAAAATCACAGAATACATAAACTGAAAAAAAAGTTAATAACACATGGCATGACATATTAAACCATAGACCCTGTACAGAACAGTCAGAGGATGAAATTTGGGTAACACAGTGCAATCAGTCTAATTCCCTACGGTTGACAACAACTCAATAGTGAAGTACATATTGTCCAAGAATGCTTTAATTCACTGTTGGTCCAAACAATACATTAATTGACCTCACAAACACACATAGATTACTCACCAGCCCATTTAACAATAAAGCAGCATCGATATCACGACTGGCAAGTCATCGGTCTGGGTCAAGCAATTCACTCCGGTACAGCAGCTTCATATACAGTAGAGTACATGCCTGTAATTTAAGAGTGTAATGACCGACTCGAATTATACGCTGCTTATGTCACTCTTAACAGTCAATTACGTAACACGCAAACTTCAGATGCCAGTGAATAAATACAGAGGAATCATGAACAAGTTGCAAACATACTGTACAGCAGGCTCCATCAACATGGACAACACAAGAAGTTATGTGTAAAAGTCCATTTACAATATTAAAATAAGCCATGTCCACGAGCTACAGCAAAATACATGATATCATCCATTAAAATCTTGAGCAAAATATAATTAATAAAAGTAACTAAAATTAAAATATGAAAGGAAAACCCATAATAGTCTCTACAGTAAACATTATAACTTGAACATAGGCCCTACTATGCACAACATGGTCCAGGTAATTGAAGTATAGGCCTATGGCATCACATGATCCATGCGGGCAGCTATCTTGGAAGGTCATAGCATGACATCCGATCACAAAATAAGGATGAGGTCTGCTGCCCTCACTATTCTTCTCATGCACAGCTACAGTGAATATAGTCTCTTCGTAGGTTTACGTACTACCCTACCATGGATTTAGGTTTCTCTTAAGTAATACAAAATCATACTTGATTACATGTAATATGAAATGACAAATCATGTAACTTTGAAATACAATATTGATAAAAAGATAACAAAAATGACTCAAACAATCTGGCAATGTTTCCAGATACAAACTAGCCAGCCATAAATAACAAGTTTCTGCAGCCTTCTTTGCTAGTACAACTTATCCATCCTTTACACTTTTCCAAGTTTAGTACACCTTAGAATTATACAATATCCAACAATTCTCCTGTGATAAACTGTATATACAGAGAACATGTACTTGGCCAAGCAAAGGACCTTACTGATAATAAGTGGAGACTGAGTTTACTCTAAATACAACAAGTGCCTTAAGTGTGACTTCTGAGACAACTCCTGCTTAACAAGGATCTTATTAAATGACACTTCCTAATATTCCTCTTCCTCAAGGAATTACATAAATATACAGCAACTCACCACCAAGTTCCAGCAGTCATTCTTCAAGAGAGCTAACTTCTTATCAAGTAACCTGTCAATACCCCTTACAGTCTTCTACACATCCTCTCTCTAGTAGGCCCTTGGCTTGAGTGCTCCCAACAAAGGAAGCATGGTCCACATCTGGACTCCAAGTGCCTAATCACTGGTGCATGAATACACTTTAAGCCCCCCGCCCCAACTAATTGGTTCCCAGTGCACAAGATGCAGCTAAGAAGAACTTGTAGCAATAGATCTGAGTAACAAAACTAGCAAACAGGTAATTTTAAAGGTATATAATTGAAAGAAGAATTATACACAACTACTGTACAGGAACTCTATATCCTTTGGCCCAAGAACACCCTTGCCAAAAGCAGTAATGCAAATTCATGCTAATGAATTAGCTGGTGACTCATGCCAAGCTGGCATCTGGACAGGAAGTAGTCCTGCCAGCACCAAACAAAGGGATGGAGAAAAGCCCCTTCAAGTTTATTGTCCAGTGGCTGCAGTGCATTCTCTGTGTGTGCAGCTCTGTACACCTACAGCACAGTGTAGCGTAGTGTACACAAAAAACAAAAAAAGGTTACTGTGCTCATATGCCTTAACTACTACACTAAGTATGCCAGCTAAACAAGAGTGGGAGAGTGCAGGGACAATTCTCACACCACTACATAATGTTTATTCATGTTGTTCCTCCGCTGCTGTTTTGACCTGATGGTGAAGTTATTAGACGCACAATGCCTGTACCATTCCAAACATCATATAAAAATTGTGTATCAATTATTGATTGTTTTGAGGTCTTTTGTGAACTACCCAGTGACCTTAAAGCAAGAGCTCAAACATATTCACAGTATAAGACCATAATACTATCAAATATCTTATAAGCATAACTCGTCAGGGTTTTATATCTTTCATTTCCAAGGGGTGGGGTGGGCGTACATCTGACAAGTTCATTACAGAACATAGTGGATATTTGAAGCACTTGTCAGCCAGAGACACAGTTCTCCCTGACAGAGGATTTGAAATCTCAGACTCTATTTCAATGACACAGGCAAAAATGTAAATACCAACTTGATTGAGGCATTCATAGAATTCACTGTAATCAGGTGATTTGGAGGGAAAGGCTTTTTGCACTGATTCACTCTTTGTCGGAACTTTCTTGTTCTTTAGCTTACTAGCGGGGCTTTGAAAATTGATGTTGGCTGCCTCAGCATACTCGACGTTTTTTCTGGATGGTATACCCCAGCTACATGCAACTGAGGTGCATGATACAGACCCTGCTCGAATACGGACATTTGTGTCCAAAGAAAATGAAAGTGCCGCTATATGGGAGCATGCTTCCCCTAGTCCAGCCATAGAAAGGCAATGTTCACATATCACCTCCCCATCATCTTTTACAGAAATCCACACTGATAGCGGTTTGTAATTGAGACGTTGAGAATGTGTTATCTGAGAAGTAAACAAATTCCATTTACATCGAATACTCAAAAATCTTATGGTGCACCCAATCCATAACATGATATCACGCATTTTGACAAGTCTCTTGTATTCTCTAACCTTTCCTTATGTCTTTGACCATATCACCTTGTCAGGTGTATCAGGTATGACGTACATGTCTAATTGAGAAACGAATGTGAAACGGCCAAACACTACCGAAAGAGACTGAATGGTATGTGAATAGGTATTAAGGGGCGGGGGAAAGGGCTAAAGGAGGTCTCATCGAGGGAAGGGAGAGATTCTGATCACCCATATGAGGGTTTCTTTGGGCAGTACACTACCACTAGTTGTTCTGCTGAAACCATTTCAGGCCTTTAGGCTAGCCTAGGTTATACGATCATAGCTTAGGCCTAGTAGTAATTAATTTACTAATATAGGCAATTATTACTTTGCTTGTAATGATGTAAACGCCGTGACTTGGAGATTTCTGCACCAAAACTTCCTTTACAAACCCAGCAACAAAATACTTGTAGCCTTCTAAACTTTTATATGATTTTAACGTCTGGTGGCTATACGCAGACGTAGAGTTTACAAGATAGTTATATATATCTGGATATTGGAGATTGGGTACAGACGTTGCTTTCGTACAGTCAGCAAACATTGATCTTGGCATCAGATATGGGTCGCTCGTACATCCCAATATTCGAAGCTTTTCAAGATATCGTTTTTTGTGAACAGTTTACAATTTATTAGCATAGTCGGATAAAATAATAGCGTCAGATGCAGCCATAACTGAAACAATTTGCTAGGCAGGCAACAAGCCTACTACGTGTGCAGTGCAAACTCGCGTAGTCCGTTGCTAACCGGCGACGATCTTTACGGCCAGGTCAAAACGTAAACAACAAGTCACGTGGTTTTATGACGTCAGTGACGAACCCGTATACGTTTGTGTGTTTAACATTTATTTTGTTCAACAGTATTGTTTTATTTTTTCTGATTTCTGAAGCTTAGGCCTACGTGCACTTTTAGTACATGTATATTTGTTTCAGCACACGTTTTACTTTGCAGTTATTGTCCAACTACTCTAAATAAGCACAGCTGCCTAGCAACTGGACACACTCCCAAGTATGTCCAACTGTAATGTTTTTGCATGCTAATGAGAATTACTGACCGTTTGCTGACGAATAACGGGTCACCTTTTATCCAATCACAGTGCTGGATTTCAATAACGGATAGCTAAAGGTTGTAGAATTCATGATAACTGTCAAGCTGTCAAAAAGACTATTTGTTCGAAAACAGAAGTTATTGCCGTCAAAATTAAGTGAATTTACAGACACAATTTTAACAGTGCATGAAACTAAACTTAATTCCTTGGAAGTCGCAATGGTCATATTTTTTTCTAAACCGTAGGCTGCGGTAAAGTGGAGTTATTGTCATGTTCAATCACCCCATGTGAAAAGGGAAACGCTCAGCGATAGTCGTTACTAAGAAACCCGCGGACACATATCCCACAATACTCTAAAGGAAATGTAATACAGTCTCATCTCGTATACGTATATCAATTCATGGGAATTTCCTCTTAGCTCAGACACTGAGAAAAGCCAATCTATACATCTCCACCATGGCTGTTTCATGAATTGTTTGTGACCGATAGAAGACACGCTTCGATAGGACTGAATTAACAATGGAATTCCTGCAGCAAGAATCTGAAGTTCAAATTTTGGGACTGTTAGCTTACTTCCTCTTATTTGTAAGGGCATATATGACTATTGTTTTGACAATTCGTTTTACAGTTTTCAGTAAACGGCATCATATACACCTCTATTTAACCGTATCAATCTGTGACAAATAACTTTTTCTGTTCAGTTATATGGAAATTAAAGATCACGTGAGGTCAATAGAGGTCATAGTAGATGTCCTGATAGAGGTCTAACTGCTAGCGAATAGTGGTACAGGTAATTGAAAAGGGGATTGGCCAAGAAGACAGGCGGGAACGATGTGAGGATTAGCCAAAAATGCTAATGGTGTATAATATGCAGAGGTCGTGCTATATTTTACCGGTAGGAAGGGAGGAAAATGCACAAAAGTAGAAGGATAAAGGGAACAAATTGGTACAAAATGGCAAGAGAACGCAAAACGAGGAGACAGCAAATGAGAAAAGGGAATAAAAGAAGAAAAGAGAGCAACATAAGAAGAAAATGTCCGTCAAAAGAGAACAAAATGAGAACAGAGTGCAAAATGAGAAGAAAATGAACATAAAAGGCCACGAAATGAGGAAAAAAAAGAGTATCAAACGGTGGCGCTCTTGCCTTTCGTGTTACCTTAACCATTTAATTCCACAAAAAGGTGTGCAACACCACGTACCCTGCTCCCAGCCATAAGGGAAACTAATAATGCTTATTGTTCTATTGTTTATGAGACGATATCTGCTCGGACAAGGAAAATTGCCGAAAGAGAAAGTGTTTTTAAAGTGTGACTGATTTCTGTCTTCGCAGTGTTCCTGAAACATTTCCAAAATACACTTCTTTCACATAGCATCACTTTTTCTGTTTTTGGCTGGAAAGTTGTCTATAGGTACCGGTCAATGAATCAATGTAATAATGGACTCACGACAGAAAGAAAAATACAAATTACAAGTCTATATATTGACGTCATTCAAGAAATCCTATTGTTTATGTGAATGTTTCATTAATAAAAAAATTTGGGACAACGCCATGTAGCCTATTACGTCTATAGGAGATGCTACATGTTTGACTCTCACACCAGCAGTAAAACTCATAAGCATCGAAAAATCACTAACGGGAAAAGGGAATGAACGTTCAGCAAGTGATATGACCTGAAGAAAGTCGGTGCCTTGAAGTGAGGCGAACTGGTCGTAAATCGTGAGTTGAGGAGATACATCCTGATTATCGTCAATAGAGCTGAGGTTAAGTGTCGCGAAGTGAGTGATCTAATGAATAGATTCAGCAAGTAAAGGTGTACTGAAATTTGCTACCATATACTTTATTATGACAAAATTAGTCCTTGGAAAGAGTTACTGCATGGGTAAAACACTTCATTGTTATTTATTTTTATGAATTTTTATGTGCATCGTCCACTTTTCACCACAATGATACATTGATAGATTTGCAGCAAGCCTACTGCAATTGCCCCGCGTTTAGTTTAGATATCCTTATGTCGTCGTTTCGTAATAGTCTTGTAGTTTGTAAAACTGCGAAGAACTGCTGAACTATAAATAATACGGGATTATTTTTTAAGTTAAGAAACCTGCTCTGTTAGTGGGTAGGCTAGAGTTGTCCCCTGATTATACAATGGTGGTACAGTTCCAAAGGTTTCAACAACCTTTGTGACAGAGAGAGGGAGGTCGAGGTGGAAAGAGGTGGAGAGAGAAATGTTCAGTAGAGCTTTGTTAGTATGCAACTATGCATCAAATTATTTTTAGTAACTCTCAAATTCTTGATGAATTGTTAGTATGATTTCTTCCCTCCTGAAAATGTGTTTTCTTCCTCCATCCAGCGCTGGTTTTGTCCACTCGTGGCGGGTCTGCCAGAAGTCTCCTAGATACGCTCCCATTGGCACATTTCAGGGAAGGCAGATTTACTCTTCAAAAGTGGTAAGAATGGTAGTAACCTGTAAGATAGCAGATTATGGAAAACCTGCAAAGATATATCATTGAAAATTTATGTAAGGATCTGGATGGAGCCTTTCCAAGATTTAACCACCTTGTTTCTCCTAAAAAGTAGTATGATTAACCACTGCTTTTACTGAGTGGTAAGAGGTGATGGAATTTAAAGCAGTGAAGCTTGCTTACCTGGAGCTTTGGAGTAAGATCGAAAGGTCGAGTCACAGTAAGATGATTTAAGTTCAAGAGTGAGCTCGAGCTCTGCCATCTGAACTGACCTTTTACAACGATACCAACTTTGATCTAAAATTATTGAATCGGTAGTCACCCGACCTGAGTTTGTAATATATAAGCCACAGTCTTCCTCCACACGTACATGGTTGGTTAGCGTCAAAAAGTAACCTCCCTTTAAAGCTCGAATTATTATTGAAAAGGAAAAAGTAAGCTCTCTTGAGTACGACAAATGCAAACTCTTTATTAGGGTACATTACAGTGCCTTTGTTTGCCATATCCCCGATATTGCTCTCTTCTATCTCCTGTAGGTATAAAAGTAAAACAGTGAGTAGGTCAATAAATTAGTCAGTAACGTACTTGACTAACGAACCAATAATGGTTGTTGAAATTATTTGTTCCTGTCCGTTTCCATACGTATTCTACAGGTTCAAGGGCGGATTCGGGCTTCCTCCAAAGGGGATGGGGGGGGGGGGGGGGAGGTTGTTGCCGAAATGGGTAATAATGATCAAGATTTATTCTGATTCCGACGAGGTAGATGCTTAATGCAAGTAATAAAAAAAGGAGCCTACTCACAATAAAATCAGAAAAACTCAAAGGGAGTTTAACCTCCCCCCCCCCCCGCCCTGATCCGCCTTTGGAACTAAGAAAAATGGGCCGGTTCAGGACAGTTGTGGGAATACTAAGCGGAGCGCCACCACCAAAACAAAACAACAAGCCCTGTGGTAGCATACCCCTATTAATTGCCCCATTGACTTACACACTAAATCGCAAAAGTAATATGATTTTTAAAGCCTTGTAGAAGTTTTCAACAGATATAAGCTACCACTCGTTACAAAGCTGACACATTGGCCATTCATGGCTTTTCCAATTTTCCGTACCTTAGCTGGTTAGATTTTCTGCTAGAGGCTGTCGACGTTTTCACACCTTGTCACTGGGACCAAATCACATATCGCCTCCAACGATGACGCTCCGCCACCTAAGATTCCATAACTTTTCTATAATTGTTTCAATTTCCTCCATTTTCACAACATGTATACTTTAACTCGCCTTCTTCAACATTCAATCCACAAAAGGACCCATATTAAAGGATAAAATACCAAAAAAGTTGCCCAAATGTCCCTAAAAGGGACTTTCACCGACGGCGAACAAAATGCGGAGGGATCTCCAACTTCTATATAGGGTATGCTACCCTGTGAATTGGCTGTGAATTGGCTGTGAATTGGCTGTGAATTGGCTGTGAATTGACGTACAAGTCGCATGCTGAATCTAAATTCTGGGTACGTGCGTGACGGCAGCTCGAGTCTTAGTCTGTGATTGGCTCGATTTCTGCTGCAGAATCCTTTGCTCTATGGGCTTCATCGTGGCAGCATCCACACATACACATTCTTTGGGTAATATCCAGCCAGCTCGAGCAGTACGTATACATACTGTGCATGCAATTCAATGTCCTCCCTCGCCTATGGTGTTAGTCTGCTGTGCTGTGATATCGGATCTGTAAATGAAAATTGGCCACCAGTTTTATGTAATCCGCAATTTTGAACATAGTAAAGTGAGTACTAATTTTTTGATTTAGTTGGGAGTTCAAAGGGGGATAGCCTATTATAGCCCAAGAACGTAGCCCGGAAAAGAGGGCTGTTTAAAAAATCCCCCCCCCCCAAAAAAAAATGGAAAACTACCAAACCTGCCACATCTTCTTTAGCATCTCTTCCCGGACCACTTCGACTAGAGACGCCAACATCTCGTTCTGGATCTCGGGATTCCATACGTGGCATTCCGAGGACGTTTCCTGATTACTTCATCATGGTTAACCATCATGCAACCACAGCAGTCGTTTAAGATTGCAGATATTCTTTTATGTTACATCTTCTCGGTGGTATTTCTGTGAAAGTTTCTGCACACTGGTCAGTAAAATTATTTTTCCAACGGTCTTGATAAAAAGGCTACTCTCTTGAACGTCATTCGTATATTGGTCACTCAGAACAGGGAGATGCCACTCTAACTGGAGATAGCTCGGAAATGCCGCCTTTGAAGTAAGGCTTGCACGAACAAGGTTACGAAAACATGCTCGCTCGACACTGGCCGTAAAATCTGTCAACGTACTAGCTACTATGTGTTGACAAGAGCCATACCATATATGGTAATCGGTCCTCTTCGAACGAGGTTCGTGAGTTTTCGGCGATACATTACGTCATTCCGGCCGGTGAACAAAGGAAAAATGGCGTCTACGTCTCGGAACGAAATCGCCGCTGGATTTGATGATTTTGAAGACGATTTAAGTGATTATGAAGATTTTTTGGCCACAATAACCAGCGTAATTCAATCAGAATCGAATGAAGAAACATGTGGCGTGTGTGTTTGTGGACTACCTTCTCTTGAAAAACTAATAATTTGCAAGGAGCTTTCGTGCGCTGTGAAGTATTTTCACGAAGACTGCGTAGGGCCTGTTGATGTACACAGGGACTGGTTTTGCGATGAATGCAAGCCTTCTGTACAAGTCGGCGACGTTCGGTCCACAAAAAATCAGCCAGGGACAGGTTAGTGAATGTTTCATCGTTAAAGAAGGAAAAAATTATATCTGCAAGCTTCACTCAGTGGGAAATACCGTTATGAAAATGGCCCAAAATGGCAAATTTCAAAAATAGAACCTAATCTTTTACTTAGACTAGTTTAAACGCTAGCTCAGTAGCTGGCTAGGCCTAACGAATAACGCTAGAGGTTAACCCAGCACAATACTCGATAGCATTGGATCCTAGACCCATGATTGAAACTACATGTTAAAAATTCGCCAAGCCTTTTATGTTTTATTATTATGGGGCAAAAACAATGGCATGTACTCCCACTTTGACATCATATCTGCTGAGCCACTCTGACTGAGGTGAGCCATTTGATATCTGGTTGGCCGTAGATTTTTTAAACTAGGGTTATAGGCTTGAGTCACAGGGTAGTCTGCAATTAATCCAAAACTATTATGTCCAAAAGCAACGTTGGCCCATTCCACCGTCTTTTGTCGACCGAGGCTGGGAAGTGGATTTCCACCTGATGCATTGGGGCGGTCCTAGCCTAGGTTGTTTACATGGGGATGGCTTTGCAGTCTAGTGGTTCATGCAACGTCACTGGGATAGTGTGATCACTGATCTGAACTCCTTTCAAGACAAAATCCTGCCTTTGCACCAAGACCTACATGTATGTTGCCTGCATTACAAAATTTTGGGGTTGAAAATTACTAATCAGTTTAACTTATATTTACATGTAATGAAAACACTGCAAGGTCTTATCTCCACAATGAGTGCTAAAGGAGAAAAAGTAATGTATGATCAGCTTAAGTTTGTCCTTTTTTTTTTCTGAACAGTACCTTCCCTGAGTTCAGTGTCTGGGGCTCATGTTTCTGTTGAGGGAAGTGAAGAAGTTGCAGAAGGTGTTCAGGGGCCAGCAGAGGTTCCAGGAACAGCAAACACAAGCAGGCCTACCCCTTCCACTCAGATGGGTAAGTAATAGTACAACTTAATTGCTTGATTTTATTATTAAAACCCATGTAGTGTCATGAGAGCAGTTTGAGAGTTTCGGTTTTTCTTGATGGCATTTGGCACTGCATCTCTCTCAGTTGTTATTAAGTTAGGCAGATGGGTGTGCTATGACTTCCCATCAAAATTGCACATGATGATGGATACATTCAGGGTCCCAAATTAGCGTAAGCACTCTAGCCTGAGGTTACTTGAACATTTGTTCAGGCAGTTAAGCGTGTCGGGCAAGTCCAAATCCTGCTTATTCTACAAAAGAAATGATGGCCAAAACAAGTGTTAATATTACATACTAGTTTCCTGGCTCCACCTGTATATATTTTTGGCGAAAAAAACTTCTGATCGCACCAATTAACGTTATGAATTCAAAACTGTTGTACACCGCAGAACATTATATACAGTACATGTATGTACTGATGTGTGCACTGTATTGTGGATTGTGCATAGTATTATTTATATCCTTTTGAAGTTTCAAAGTATTATGAAAAGAAGGTTCATTCTGGCTATGCATTTTGGCCTGTTGTACACATAGGCCTAATGTTATACAAGCACCTACATGTTCACTGCGTTAGGCTATTTACCAACCTGATACAGTAACTGTGACTCACATATCATGGGATAGCGAAACGTGTCCAGGCAACTGACCCAGAAGGAATGAAAGCCCGACAGACACGTGGTAAACCAATGCTAATATGGAACCATGGATAAAATGATCATTTCAGTTGTTTTGAAACGGAGAACTGACAGCAAAGGTGGGACCCCAGTAAATTTCATACTTCTGCTTCATTCACCCTCTCTTCTAAAGGAAATTCTCCACAGAATAAGAAAAAACTGCTGCTTTTAACTAGAGAAACAATACTATCACGGTGGAAGATGTTACTTCCTAGGTCAACTTCTGCTATTAATTTTTTTTTTTTTTATTTTGCAGGAAGAATGAAGTATCCAAAAAGAAGGTTTGGCAAAGAGGACGCATTATCCATGGCAGAAGTTTATGCCAAAACAGCGTTGGACGTGATTTTTACCTCGCCACTCTTCCAAATGCAGACTGTCCTTGTCGCAAAAGTAAGACGCCTGGCATCTCATGTTCAGGACTCCTTAGGGACTGAAGATGCAGTCGCCTTTTTTCAAAAAGCAACTGGAAAGTTGTGGAAGAGAGTAGCTTCAGTTGCAAGAGGAAAATCGTGGACAGAGGACTGTAAAGGGCAAATGTGGCAGGCTTTTCAAGCATTAAGGACCAAGCAGAAATTTTGCATGTCATGGAAGTCTTTGCTGGACAAATTAAAAATCACACGTGAAAAAGATGAAGAGATATTTCTTTTCCAGTATTTATTGGAGCAAATCTTTAAGCAACTTATGCATGAGATGATGCAAAAAGATTTGCCAGTCCAGGTGCACCCCACAAAGGAAGTAACACTTGGTAAGAATGAGGAACAGGCCCTGCGTTACTGCGCTGGGTACATTCCCATGAAATTAATTAAGCGGTACAAGAGTCTGAAAAAGAATGAGACAGCAGCAGCATTTGTTACAGTTTTAAAATCATGGTCTGAAAGGAATGTGGAGGATGCAGCATCATTTGCTGAATATACCAGACTATGGCTACAAAAACAAGATAGAGGGGGGCTATTTTTAGTGAAAGATAGTGTTTTTAACTTTTTCAAGGCAATGGAGGTTGACGTCAGCAGAAGCCTGCAGAAAGACAACATAGAGCTATTTCAAAACATTGACATTCAAAAGCTCTTTTGAACAATCTTTGCAGAAATACAGATGTCTCCCAAAGTTGGGAAGAAATATCAGCTACACTGTCACCAGTTAGAAAGGAACAATTGTTCCAAGAGGTAGCTAAGTCCTTCCTGAAAATGCGGTGTGAGGCATTCATCAAAGTTTACATTATAATTAGAAAACAAAAAGAACACGAATTATCAAAAAAAGGAGAAAGAAGCTTACGCAAAGAACTTGCAAAGTGACTCTTTTTTGAAAGTGATGCTCCACTATGGTCACCAAGGGAATGTGCAGTACAGTGTTTAAAAGTAGGTGGATTGGTGTGTTGGGGGGAGACTCTTATTTGTTGATTCATTGTTGTCTTAAAACAAATTTGTTTTAAATGTTAAAATTAAGTAATAGTTGTAGCAAGGTTGCAGCAAATTCGTTAATGTTTGCTTGAAGATCACTTTCCTTACATATTTTATATCCTGTTACGGAAATTTGTCTGAGTTTGCAACTTCTGAAAGTTTAAAGGGATATGGGTTAGGTTGGTTCATACTGTCACCTGTGCAACCCCCAGTGTTGGTTTGGTCAGTACCCACTACCCACCCTTCTACTCACTATGTAATCAGCACTATTATCAGACCAGTGGCATCTCCCTGATCAGACTTTGTAAGGTTTCAATGCAGGCTTTCAGTTTGATTGCACATCTACCCATGTGAAATGTTAACCTCTCAAAGAAA
Source organism: Stichopus chloronotus (assembly GCA_021234535.1). Classification (NCBI taxonomy): domain Eukaryota; kingdom Metazoa; phylum Echinodermata; class Holothuroidea; order Aspidochirotida; family Stichopodidae; genus Stichopus; species Stichopus chloronotus. Next base: position 14,429,670 of record CM037841.1, on the reverse strand, counting down.
ACAACGTGAATTGTCAGGTAGTAGATGAATAAGTTATGTTAATCGAAGTTTGTATCCCAAATTAGACAGTAGTTGTTTATGCTTGGCAGATGCTTTATGTTTTATGGATGCCTTAAAGAGTTGTTGAACGAACTAGTCTACATAGTTAGCAAGGTCCCCTGGTAAGTCCCCTGTGGATTGAAGTGGTAACTTATTTTACATGTAAACAAAAGAATGTCATCTTCAAGACTCCTTTTTCTCTTTAGAAAACAGCAGTAAGAATTATGATTTTAAAATATCTTACAGTAAACTTGCCTTCAGGTTGATCATTAGATATATTCAAAATATGTTGACATTCCCTTTAAGTATGGAAGAGAACTGTGAAAGGACTTGTATGTGATCATGTTTGGGGTAATTAAGAAATATGTAGGGAATTGCCCTGTTTAGGGGTTCTTTTACGTAAAATGTTTCAGCTTTTCCATGACAGCAATATAAAAGTTAAGTTTGAAAAAGAAAAAAAACTATTCTGGTGTTTTGCTTTATTATAAATCTTATTGTACCTTTTTTATTCTAGTAGCCAAGTGATAAATCCAGATGATCCTAAAATCGCTAAAATCGTATTGAACAACCCATCCAATGTGTCAACATTTCAGTCCAACAACCTTACTATGCATGAGTGAATGGGGGGTCAACAGTTACAGCCCTATATTCCAACACCCCTAAGTTCAGACACCCTTGCATTCCGACAAATCCATTACGTTCGGATACAGGCGTTGTTCCAACACCACAAGGTTCAACAACTCTATTGTAGATAAATGTAGCGATCGTCGGAACATATTGCAATCACTGGGGTCAACAGCTCCCCACAACAATAGGGGGATATCCCTCCAGGATAAGGCTAAGAAATTTGCAAAGAATGTCCCCATGTCTGAATTTCGCAGAACTGGCCCACACACTATTTCAATATGGCCTAAAAAATTTGACTTTCAAAATTTGTTATATGCTAATTAGTTCCTGCACCTTGGAATAGGAGTACCTGATAGGGGTCTTCTGACCCAGGAACCTGGTGCCCCTGGATCACAGCTGTGACTGATAAACATTAAGATTTCGAGCAGTGATGCAGTCAATCCCCTTCCCCACCTCCTACCCTTACCCAAACTAGAAGCAGTCCAGTTCTCTCACTACCAAGCAGGGAGCTGCCAGTACCAAGGACTGATTTATGAACCACACCACAGACCCTCCCCCTTGGCAACACATATTAAATGTATGGCATGTTTTAGTGAAGTGCTCTCAAACTAGTACTTGCACACTACTAGCAGTACAAAGTCAAGTACCACCTACCACAGCTCATACCTCAAATTTTCTAGGACTCCTGGTATCATTCATTGTACCAATTCCAACTGATGCATTGTGGAGCTGCTACTCTGTTTGATTCTGATTAGCTTCCTAACATAGCTGAGGCACAGAGGTGGAACATTTCAACCCCCCATCCCCCGGCAAATTTTAATGGTACGTCTGACTGGTTCATAATGGATACAACAAAGCATTAGGTCCCAAAGATGACCAATCACCACTGTGGTACACTTGATTTGGTTGTCAATGAGAGTAGATTCCAAAATAGAATCCCCACATTCTCCTCAGCAAAAGTTATTGGATTGTCTTCATAAAAAAACAAACTTTTCTCTCACTAAGAAATCCAAACAATAAAGTATTGTTCAAAAGGGCAAATTTGCAGTGACCATCCTGTTGCCTCTGTCAGGCTTTTGGCTGACTATCTCCTTCCCATGCCAAGAGGCATAGTTTCCTTCAAATCCTCTGCCACCTCTTGCGCTGTAACCTATCTACAGGTACCTGTAAATGCTGTGCAAACATTTCCCAGCATACCAAACTACTGTAAGTGAAAACAAAGACATTCCAACCAAGAGCCATTAATTTGTCTTTAATAAATTATATTTCTACTTTCTAGTTGGCTTGCTTGTCAAATAAAATAGAAGAATAAAATTGTACATCTCTGAAAGTGATGAACCAATGAATAATAAAAACTAGATGGTAATGAATCTAACCTACAAACATTCTGGTGACTGATCCAGCAGCCAATGCCACGCGCTTAGAAATTTTGTAGAGTGACTGGATTTTTAGAATAACAGTAATCGCTCATAAAAACAAGCTTTTGCATCCGTGCCCTGAAAATAACCCAATATAAATGGAGAAACTAAAAATACACTGTCCAATAAATGTTGCTACTATAAAAGAAAAAAAAACAACTTATTAACACACTTCTTTTCCTCTCTTGCAAACATGTTTTAAGTTGAATATCACTCATAAATTAATCAGTCAATTACACATGTAAACATATTTGTGTTTATTATGTAACCAGTGGAAACATCATATAACTTGTTTAATCCGTATTCAGAGGTTGACATACTCTTTCCATTTCATCTTACAGAACAAATGTAATGAAAATTTATCATTGCATATCACACCACCAATATATGGCACATAAAGAATGACAAATAAATTTCTGCAGCATGAGGGATGGACAAAACTGAGTGACTGCATATTATTTTAACACTTTCCTTTGTAATAGTATGACTTATTGTATGCTAATCTAATACCAGTTGCAGCCAACATGATTCCAATGAACTTTAATGTTTGCAGCATGCCTCATGAAGGCATATGTTATTATATGCTTTGTGTCCAAATCGACGCTCTCTTCAGATTGGAGACTCATTTGAAGAACCAAATCGATTGACTTTTTTCCTTTTTGGAAGGGGTTCCTGATTCTTTAAGGGAAGAGGCTCATCTCGCCTTCTTACATTTCCTCGAGAAGGTCCCGGCAGAAGGCCTCCAGCTGAAATGTTCCTGACAAAGGTATGGCCAAATTGCTCAAGAGTTGGATTATCTCTGTGCCCTCCTGCTGCTCTCTGTTTTCCAAAAAATTCTTCGATGGGATCTTGATTTAGCTTATCACTAAGAATGTAGCTAACGCCCTCCATCTTCAGTAATTTCTGTGCAATTTCCACAAATGAATGAACTGTTGGAGAATGCAGTAAAGAGGAGTACTAAAAAAGGTATTGCAGATTTCACAGATGCACACTTGACAGATGACAAATTACAGACCAGTCTGCGGTGTTCGATACCAAAAATGACTCCTATAATTTTGCACTTAGTTGTAAAATACACCTTCAACGAAACAAGAGGCAAAACTTTTCTTTTGTCAACATTATATGTGCCACACTATACAGAGTGGAATTATTGTATTCACTCTTCTTAATAGGTGGGGAGGAATGGGTCAGGCGGCATTGCAAAAATGCATTACAACCCTCATATGCTGGTGTTTTCACAGACAGGTGGGATGCACAAACCTTACATTCCATGGCATGCATTACCAGTTCTATAAAGCAATCACCTGTTTTCATTTGAGTGGATTCACTTCCATATTTGATTTCTAATAATGTGAATGTTGGGACTGCAGAGAAACATTCGTGTTTCGATCTTTGTGACACATCTTCTTCATAATTTTTGACTTTAGGAACACTTAAAAAAAAAAAACAGTACAGAGTCAAATTTATCTTTGATATGTTGAAGAGGAACATATTCTTAACATTCTGGTGAAATTTTCATACACTCACAATGAACAGTTCTTGAGATAGTAGTAATTGAATCTGACACATTTTATACGAAAGGTGCACTTGAAAGCAAGCAGTCATGGATTCCCATTTAATGGCCAATGTTTTGCTTTTCTTTATTTTTGATCCAATTGTTTTGACCTTGGATAGATTAGGGATACTATCCTGCCCTTAAGGCATTTAAAGTTTTCAAACTTCCATTGATCAGAGTACACTGCTTATACCAGTATATCAGAGTTTAGTTTCATAAAATTGGTGGTTAACTCTAAACTTCTAACATATCAAAGGTAAATTTTGGCTCTGGACTACTCTTTTACTAATTGTACCTGTTATGTAAATTCCTGATATCGTTTGTCTGCTGATGCATAACTGACTCTTCTCCTTCTTTGTCAGACCCTCAATTGTGTCACATTCATTGGCCCATTGAGTGAGAAAGGCAAGGAACTCATTCAGCAGCCACTGAAAATGAGAAAATATTTGTTAAAAAAAAGTAAGATTGTGAAAATAAATTTACACTACAGAGTTTGAGAGAGAACTGAACTAATGAAATGTGCATTAAAATCAGTGTTCATAACAGATATTTTCAATTTACATCTGTAATGCAATGTAACGGACAAATTACACATGACCAAATGCATACTAAAGTTACACTGACACCGGTTCTGCTAAATTTCGCACAACTGGTACCCACATAAAAGCCAATGCAAGACAATGGTTTCCAATTTGATACTTGATTCCTAGTTACATTAAATTAATGGAAATATGCATAAAAGATTAAAGAGAGACATTCATGCCTTGTTCAGAAAAATTCTGTGATATTTTTGTCAATTAGAAGTCACTGTCATATACTTATACTTTTTTCTTCGATCAGATTACTCAGACTGCTGTACTGTTATGCTAATGCTTCTATCCAAACTTATCTCATCTTTCACATGGCTGTGTGTGAGGTCTTTTCAAATCCCACTGGAAATTAAGGGGCCACTCATCTGCTTGCAATCATAACGAGATACAGCATGAGCTAACACCCAGACACACATCAAATTAACAAAAACCCATATATATTGTCAGCTATAAATTTAATAAAGAGGTATGTAGGAACTCCTTCAGAATGAATGCAGTCTATTTAGCCATACAAGGTAACTTGCAATGGAAACATGAAGTGCTTCAAAACTTATCCCCTTTTGAAGTACTATGAAGGTACCTAATGTATATAACTTTCCCTCATTACAACAACAGGCAAACTGGTACTGTAAGTCATTTTGAGAGTGTCTCCTGTCTTCTATTCATTTCAACATCAAGTTGTACTTTTAGCTCAATCAAGTATTGCACATAAGATATCATGCTGTTTGAAACATACCTCAAACCTTGGGTCATCCACAGAAGTGTATGGCTTCAGATTTTCATTTCTTGAACGGAGTCCTTGGTCCTGCCTTGCAACATTCAAGCAATCAAAAAACTTGTTTACATTTCTGATTAAGAGTATAGTGGAACTCAAAGTTTTCTTCTGCATCATCTCCAACCCATTAGCTACAGTATTTGACATAACCTAAAGAAAAAAAAAAAAAAAAATGAAATGACTGGTGATGGTTACATAATGTGTGTCCAAGGGCCAGCAGGTGTTCACGATCCTCTGGTACACATTTTGGGCAACTGGTTTAAAAGATGGTAAAATTTTCCCGCTGATGAATCAATGAAAACAAGGTAACATATTGGGTTACCTACCTGGTTACTGTTTGCTGATTATACTTTGTCATTAGCAGTTTGACTCCTTGACATTTTAGCAATTGACCCTGTTTGATGGCCATAGACTGTGAACCCCTTTTCTGGTGCCAGGCCTTGAATTTGTGAAAAACATTCATTGATCTATCATTGATTTCAGCATACTGAGTAGCAAAGTCAAGCATCCATCTATAAATTTAACCTTCCACACAATTCTTGTGACAAATTTTGCCCTGGTCTCTTTGTTTATTTGGTAAATCGAATAATGGTTCAAGCTGGAAAATTCCAAGATTGTCGATGCCTTGCTTACCACAAACCATTGCAATCACTAATATTGATGGCATTCAATGCCATTGCAAACATGACATGTGCTAACAGTGAGAGTTGATTGCTTCTAAAGATACATCTTTCAAATATCATAAGTTCTTGATAGGGAAAAAAGCCTTTAAATAAAGAAATGTAAATTTGACTTAGCTATTCCATTGCTCCATTATGCAAAAATTGCTCAACCGAATGACAAACAAATGTCTACCTGAGCTGCAAGGCGAACTTTCATCCGTAGCCCTGGTGTCAAATAAAGGTGCTCTGGGGTCAGTTTTGGGGCAAGCCTCAAGCCAGGATTAGCTCTGTGTGTTCCTTGGTCCCATTCCATGAAGGATATGATGTCAGTCCACTGAATCCTCTGCCCATCAAACTGAAAATTAATAACATAATGAGAACAAGAATCACCATTAGCACACACCTACTGTACAGTAAACTTGTGTAAGCCCTATATTTTCACAAGCTGATCACAGAAATCAAAGAAAAACATTGGAACTTGTTCTGTTAGGGCAAGTTTATACTTTCTTCTGAACATGACGACTTCAAAGGCAAACAATACCATATAAACAAAAGACATAAACGTTGATAGATGCATTAAAATATTACATTCAGTTTATGACTTAGAGCAAGTGTGTATTGTCCTAATTGAACATGATCCAATGTTGTTCTTTGATCAATTTGTGGAAATTAAATGAAATGGCTGATACTTCAAATGTTGCTTCAAATTCATGACTGAAGATATGCACTTTGGAAAAAAAAACTTACAATGTTGATGGTTTAATAGAGAATACATTTATCAAGAACTCTGTAGAAAATGCCTAAGCTGCTGAGCATGGCTGTCATCAGACCATTTTGAGAGCTGGGTAATTTGTGATCCCCATCCTGAGGTAGTATATGTCCCACCTCCCCTTTGAAAAATTTCTGCAGGTTGCAGAATGCTTCCAAAATTGAGGAATTATCACTAACATCTGAAGAAATCTTAAGAATTTTATTTAGTTAGGGTAGGAAATGTGGGCTGGGCAGAGATGCTGACATCGATGGGGAGTACTGGGTGGAGATTTTGAGAGATGGGTAGCACTGTCCAATGCCGCCTGTTGTGGCGACAACCCTGCTGCTGAGGCTCTACAGAATCATAGCAGACTTACATACAATTGATAATTTTTGCAAACAGTGGCACACCATTCCGTTACAACCAAATAGTCAACCCTCAAGAATGGACCAAGATACAGGGGTGCTGTTTATTGCTACAAGTATTTGTTTGGTTATTGCTTTAAAAAAGTACAGTATCTTTGGGGGTCTGCTTCTCCTTTAAATTGACATAGGTAAAGGTAAGAGATATGTTTGAGCTCATACACAGCATTGCCCCCTATGCAATTTGAAGCAGAACCTCCCACTTGTATGTATGATCTACAAGACCTCAAATGCATATGAGGCCCCATTCTCATTCTCCTTCTCCTTCCCACTGTTATGGTACTGGCAACAAAAATGAATTTTACACCACTTCAGACCAGACCTGTATAAGCATGGAGCTGACACCCTAACCACTACTTCCTTGTCAGAGGACACCAACATAAGCCTGGTTGCAGGACAGTGCCATTCCAACAACTGAACATCAAATCTTATCCAAACACCAAATTTAAATAAGGACAGTATATCAAAGTTCAGAGCATCACCAACTAAAAGGGTCTCAAAGCTTGGTATGGACACAAATGATACTCACAATTAAATTTCTAGTCTTTCTGTTCCAGTTTGAATTCTCCACATTGTTCCGTAAGGTCTTCAATAGATGTGGAGTATCACATATGAAGAAGATTTTGTCATCAACCTCCAACCAATTAGTACAAAAATACTCTGGAGTCAGTTCTGAACTTCCTTGTCCTCCTAAATTCTGGTACAGCTTTCTATTGCTTGCAGCCCCATCACTTACAAGACAAAGAACAGTCAGACCTAAAAGCTTTAGGGCCATTATGGCTTCATTTGCCATCTCATGCAGCTGCGAACCTTTTAGGCTACTTGTAGCATAGTATGCTACAGGAAATTTAAGAGATGATGTAATTCCTCTGGCCATGAAAAGTAGTACATGTGAAGCTAGTGCTGGTTCTCTTTTTTCATTTGATGTGCACCTGTTTTCAAAGTTTTCCATTTCAGTGCTTATGCTGCCTATGTCACAAAAGCCAATAAGCTTCCCAGTGCTTCTAGAAATGGCAAGACCTGATGAAATTTTCATTTCATCCATTAAGAGTGCAACATATCTTTCATGCATACTTCTCGAATCTGTCTCAAACTCTGCATAAAACTTCATGAGTACTTCTGTATTCAGGCCAGCATGTGGGTTTGTGAAGTGTGTATATTTATACAACGTTGTTGGGTGAGGAAGGGTTAAGTATCCGGATTCTCGAACCACGTTATAGGCTGCTGCAGACTTCGTGTGGATAGCTATGGCCCACCTCAGCACAGCCGGATGCCATCTCATCTGCTTGGATGGTTTTGAAGCAGCTTCCATTTGTTGTTTCCACAACAGGTCACAATAACTGCCAGGAGGAAGAAGGCTTTCAATGCTGCTCCTGCTTTGAGAAACAATATCATGCAGTTTACCTGCTTCCTCTTCCATAAATTCCACACTCTCTTCTTTCAATAGCTGTGCAACTTTGTCCATTAATCTCCTTTTTTGTTGATTCAACATTGCCTTCTCTTTGTTCAGTGCATCAATTTTTTCTCTCAATTCATCTGGGCTGAGAAATTTGGTAGGGACAGATTTTGCCTTGCCTCCTTGCCTGCTTTTGTGGGACTCTTCTGTTCTATGCAGTGAAGATTTATATTTGGCACAGACATTACACAATAACAGCGACCTGTTACTGGCATTTGCAACTGACTGGGGAATAATCATTTCACAATTAATGTGCCGGATACTGTACCTTGGTTGCAATATTCTGCCATCAAAATGCATGCCCTCAACAGTGGCTGTGGTTACTCCTGTATGTGATTTGAGCCCAAATTCATTGCTTCTTGCTGCTAACTCCTGGAATTCACCATTGCCAGGACATATTGCTGCATCCAGGAATTTCATTTTCAGTTCATCTATTGATCTGCATTGCAAATTCAATTTCTTCCCAAGAACAAAGCTTTCAACATTATTTTCTTTCACAGTTACTTTCTTTAAAATTCCATTACCACCTCTGTCCACAACTACACCCACAACTTCTTCCTCTTCTTTCCACGCAAACATTCCGTTCCTCTTGAAGTAATCTAGTAAAACATCTGTATTCCACTGTCTATCTGCACAAATCTGACAATCTGTGTCGTGTTCGGTAAACACATGAAGGTCAATATTTGGCGGTTGAAGGTCCTTTTTTCTCCGATATCTGTTTGTCTTCCATCTAGTCACTTTTAGTCTGCATATGTCGCAAATACTTGGGGGGTGGACATCGGACTTGTCTTCAATCAAATTCAAGTTCAAACACTTAAATATGTCCTTAGTTAGACCTTGTTTTGATGATAACTTTGTGGCTGAACTTTCATCACATACTCTTCCACACAGCCTACACATGCATGACAATAAGGTTCTGTGTAGGTCCATCTAAAAATAAAAGAGTTTAAGAATTAAATTGTAAAGCGTAATGCATATCTAGCCAGATGCAATACACTAGCATGTGCATGTTCATGGATTCTACATTTGGAAAGGAGTCCATACAGTAGATCTACTGAAATACAAGACAGGTGGTTAGCTTCTCCCTTCCCTTACCTGTGCTTTCTCAATGAAAGTGAAACTACCTCAAAAGTCATCTAAATTCTGAAGTATCCCCTGTTCTTTTTTGTGCAATCATTCAATGTTTTCAGTTTTATTAGAGGGCTGCACCCACACAAAAATTATCAATTCAAGACCTTAGATCTGAGCAAACAGTAATTATTTCATTGTAAACACGATAATCAGAAATGTACTCGCAATCATAAAAAAGGCTACAATTAAATTTATCACCTATTTTTACGAACATCTTTCAAGAAAGCAGCAGACTCTCTCTCTCTTTAAAAGGATAGTCCAACCAGAAATTTAGCTTTGATATGTTTAAGAGTAAGTAAATCTGACCCTTGTAGTAAAACTTCCATTCAGTTCCCATGTATGGTTTTCACAACTTCATCAGTTGAAGTTACCCAACTTGCTACCAACTGGGAACTTGAAGCAAACAGGAGTGACATCATCTCTTCACATTGCTAAAGAGTCTTTTGTTTTATTCATTTTTAAATTTATTATTTTTGACCTTGAAATCAGTATGTGGTCAGCCTACAAACTGGTTACGTGAAGGTCACAAAACACTCATACCCCTCCTGCATTCACATTATGATATCCCAATATATTGAAGTATTAAATTTGGTGTATATTTTATAGAAAAACATAAAATACTTCATGAATGTGGGGAGATGACATCACTCCTGCTTGCTTCAAGCAGGGAGGTGCTAGAGCACCTCTCTGCTTCAAGTTAACTGTCAGAAACAAATGTGGCAACTTCAACTGCTCATATCTCAGGAACCACACATGGGAATTGAATGGAAGTTTCACTTAAATGGTCAGATTTACTTACTCTTTCACATATCAAAGCTATATTTGTGGCTAGACCATCCTTATAAAGAATTAGACAGTGATCACTATCAACGTTTAACATTATGAGCACCCACAGATCACATTAAAACACCAGTAACAATTGAAACAAAGCAATATTAGAATGTAATTTTGGGTCACATCATCAAAAGCTATTGTGTGGCTAAAAAAGAAGAAGAAAAACATCCATGACAATGTCATGACCATTCGGTCACAGGTAATCCTGTTTGAGTGCAAAATTCAGGCCCATTTACAGCATAACTTTATTGGCAAAGCCTGCGCCTGTAGCATTTTCACTGGTAAAACTTTGTTTTATACGTGTGGTACACAATGACTGTCATTGTGGAATAGGCCCTATGCTATGCAAACAAATAAAATAGTGTTAAGGGTCTAGGCTTAAAACTATAGCCTATCCAAAATCAAACTGACTTAGGCCTAGGCTATGTCTAGCCTCCTGGCCTAACCTAGTTTTAACAAAAATACATGAAGTGGTGCAATGTTGCGAACAAAATATGGTGCAAGACTATTAGGTGGCACACATTGTAGGCCAACCAAATTTCCTGTAGAGATACACTCTATGGGCCCAGGAATAGGTTTAGCCTAATCCTCAGTAAAGGACTGATCTTTTGCTATACTCACTACACAGTAAACGCTGTTTTACCAAACGGGATGATCAGTGGTCCTTTCAACGATTGACACTAACTTTCTTCTAACAGCAAATTTTGGGCATAAAACGCTCACTTAATGCCAATTCCTATGGTCTAACAGGAGCAACCACTCTTTTTGATCACTGAAATCTTCTGAGAAAACTTTGGAATGAAATCCTCAACTTTTTGAATGGTAGAATTTCGTATTTTTACTTCAGTATGTGACTGTGGAGTATGCTAATGAGCATAAATATTGCGTCAGTGTGGACAACTTGCTCCGTAAACTTACCATTGGTACTTAGGCTATGCCAACGGTAAGCATAAAATGTTCTTAGTGATGTAACAATCACACGCATGAGGTGTTCCACAAGTACAACAAACATTTTGAATGCTAGCTACTGTACTGTAAATTTTCGTAAGTAACAAAGTTGTTGATTTCATTCCAAATTTTCTGACTTTTGGGGGTTTTAAGTCATCAAAATTTGTTGCAATAGTTGTACAAGAGATGGAGAAGGTAAATTCTGATAGTAAATTATGATTATCTGTCCTACTTTTGCTAGCCTATATGAAGACTCCGAAGAGAATAAATTTTGTCCGGCTGTGTGCCGCTTGAAGACCCACAATAGGGAATTCACAGGTGGAACGGCTATCTCATGTGGTTTATATGGAGCAATTATGTGACGGTCCTTAGCCTACCCCATAAACTATGAAGAGGCCTAGTCTGGGCCTCAAAAGCACAACTTTCAGAACCTGTGAAAATCTTTAATGCACATGTTAATAACATTAAGTTACCAAGCACAGATCTGATGCTTCATGTGTCTGTATAGACTCTTAACAACTCTGGCTTTTGATTTTAAAGTAACATTGGCTGTACTTGGCCCAGGCCTAGTCTACGCCAACCCCAGGCCCAGCGTAAGTATAACTTAGGCTAGGCTTAGTTAGTTAATTATAGTGGCAGCTCCCTGGACCTCTAAGAATGCCTTTCTGCCTTAGTTTGCTCATTTCCGACGTTCTTTTGATGCTTTATGCCAGTAGGCATAAGAACTGGTTATTTTCGCGCCAGTTTCCATGGAAACGAAAGAGTGAAAATATGTCCAAAACACGAGAAGTAGGCCAAGAAAATCCAATTTTTGGGGGTTTCGAATCTCCTCGACGCTTGTTAACCATGTCAGATATGCTACAGTAAAGTCTGTACTATGTCATAGGCCTAGTTTTATCCTCTGGAAACTTGAGGAACCATCGAAAATCTGACGATTTTCCTCGGCTGATTTCTGTTTTTCTTCACGAAAAAGTGGAAAGTTAAGTTGGAGGGATATCAAGTTTGAAATGTCATAACTTACCATCCGAATATTTTCTCGGAAAAATGCTTTAGCGATAATTTTTTGATAACTTCTAGCAGCATCTGAGCATACGTTTCACACTGTTGTGGGCTGTATAGACTCTGCGCACGTGTATTTCTCACAGAATCGAGAAGAGTGGGTGCAAAGTTCACTGAATATCTCGTCACGTGACCAACGTTTTCCGGTCAGTGTTTTGATCGCGGAAAAGGCCTTGGCGGTACGAACCTGCTTTCCAAAGGCTTCTTTATGACCCATTGGGGAATTCTGGTTGAGTGTGGAATGTAAAGGGATAGCAAAAGGTCGCGTGGCATATATAATTGGGTGATGAGGGAATGGCTAGTAAAATCTATCTCGAGCTATCTCCAGTTAGAGTGGCAGCTCCCTGCTCAGAAGCTGATGAGTAGAGCTGATCTGCACGGAATAGAAATGTAATGGTTATTTTAATGAGTTTAATTAATTTTTCAGATGCACTAAATTATCGCTCATTGGTCTGTAGAATATGCAATGAGAAGGGAGTCCAAGGTTTTGAAATCGGTCTCAAACTCATGTTAGGGCAAACGATTCAACGACTCTTCCAAAGACCCGCAAACTTGCTTTTGCTGTCAATACTCAACTTTTCACCCTAAAATTTCTTTCTCCTTAGAGGGGCGGGACACTTTCGACTGGGGCATTGAATTCTTAACTGTAATCTGTTTATACGTGACATTGAAAACCCTTAAAATGTTGTAGGCGTTACTCTAAGCAACTCCTTATGTATTCCTGGAATATCTTAAACAACACATGCAAATTTACACAAGAACTTTGACATAAGGATAAGGTCTTGAACACAAACAACTACACTAACCTCCTTGCGATCTTTAAATGACCGATATAGGTAACAATCGCGTTGACATGATAGTCTGCAGACCGATGCTTCGCCAACTTCCCTTTCTTTCCTTTAGCCTTTTTTGAATCAGGAAACCGATCACTAATGCACGTTCCTCAGCATGTATAGTCTGGTCAAGAAGGTAACTACAGGCAGAAGGCTGCATCAGAAATCATATAGTAACTACAGCCAAGGATGTGTTTGGTAACATGCAGCCGTGTTGTTTTGGTGAGGAATACAATCTGGAGTTATGTTGGATCATCTGAAGGATTCTGTCAAGACAGGGTTGCTTATGGTATTATGTGAAACAAATAGGGAACAATTTAAATTATTTATTATACATGAATCCATGTCTTTGATCGAGATTCTTCAATCCAGCTTCTGTTTGGCGACTTTTGACTGAATCTGAAGTACGCCAACAAAATATGGATACTGTCAAGATTCCGTAACTTATCAGACCCATGTGATCATATTAAGGGCTACTGTATGTGTGTGTGTCCATACTGTAACTTCAGAAACAACCATGCATGACATTACTGACAGGGCACTGACACTCACGAACATATGAAAAGAGAAGGAACCTATCGAGAGTCAACAGTATGTATATATCCACTTTGTGATCCACTTGTGGTAAATCGACCCCTCCCCTTCTGAAAAAGCAGCATACGTGCTTGATCTTGGTGAATTTTGAGGTAGCGTTCAAGTTGAGTCAATTGTCAGCGGTAAATGAAATGCCTTTTCTTTGAAGATGGGCAAGTATTTTAGTGATGTCATTGTTTCAAGGCCAGATAATGCAATAAAACACTGCTTAAACGATGCTTATCACAAACACGGAAAAAAGACGGGAAACCACAAAGAGATATTGAAATATGAAACCGATTCCATATGTAAACGTATGTAGTTTATTACCAATCACGTCCAACGCATTGAATATCCGGAGAATGATTAGTATATCGAATACCTTTTCATTTCCCAGAGTTCCAACTTCCCTAATTGTTTTAAACTCATCATACATCCTGAAAATAATTGTGTGGTTATTATTCGTTTGACAGAAAGTTCCACCTTGATGTTCAGTTACAAATACGCAACGCAAACATCGACGTTCATATGCTGTTCAGTTTAAGTGTTTTTACACATCAAATACGAGACAGACATGCAAAAGGAAAGCAACAAGAACTTGGAGGAGAACTTAAGAAGAAGCTTGTACGAGCAGTTCACCAGAAGAAAACTTCACGATGTCAGATACAGAAAAAAAGAATCTGTAGGAAATAGGATGAACTAGAGGAAAAAACTATGTAGTAGAAGCAAGGGTGGATGCAGTGGAGGAGTCCACGGGCTCCGGACCCCCTTTCCCACTAAATGCCAAGTGCATAGAGGTTCGGGCCCATTCTTTTTTCATAAGGAGCAGGGACTTTTTCAGAGAGAAACTACGACATTCGTAGTTGCTCTTCCATATCCACCAGAAGTAGCTTGCGGAAATGGCGTAGTAATCAGAAGCACATGAGACTACTTCATCCAGTTTACGCTTAATCTGTATACGCCTTCCAAAACACAGTATTTCTGTCTCTATGATGTCAGCAATTTACTGGCTGCAACCAACTGGCCTGCGGTAAGATTTGTCTGAGTGACGAGACGATGTTATAGGTTGGGGAAGGTGGACATGCACCCTTCAACAGTCTTTTTACAAAGTGGGTATTTCGAAGGTTTTACAATCCACGAATCAACGATTATTTGCATGACTTGTAGGAACAGCTCTCCCCAGCAAGTTGTACTAACCACGTTTGACAAAAGCAAGAGAAATTAGGGTTAAATGTAAAACAAAAGTTTTGGTACGATATTTATGAAATTACTCTCATCTTTTGTAGTGTTATCCTAGTGATGGAAATAAAGCCAATTTGAGTTAATGTCCACACCCAAGAGTTTAACAGAAGTTACAACAGACGAATCGATGTTTTTAATTCAATTTAAAGTTACTATGTAAAATCACTGGAAGGTCAAGTAACCGACGCAATGTTATTCTTTTAACTCGCTGACGTCTTTGGTTACAAGCTTGCTGTTGCAACTAAAAGCAAACATTCAGCTTATAATCATGTGTTCTGAAAGAGTATTTCTTTGACAGTTGCGAAGTAGTCAGTCGCCCAGACGAGATGTTAAGTGACTAGCTCAGGAGATCCTATCCTCTTTCAATAACACCGAAATACTTAAAAAGTGTTCACTTTATTAGTGACAAAAGTCTAAGAATCCGGGGGGGGGGGGGGAATTCAGGGTGAACCCAGCAAAGGTGGGTCAAAATATTGTTTCCCTGAGTCATGAAGGGATAAACTGTATTTTGTGATGGAAATCATGCAATTGTACACTTTTGTTGCAACAAATTCCATTCAGCTGTGTGGGTGAGGGTACGAAGACATGATCTTAAACAACTGTTTTTTTTTTTTGAGGCAAGAGTGCCAAGAGTGACTGTAGAGCCTGGGGAGACGATTTCCTGCTATCTAGCGGGACTTCAAAATTTTTCTGGCACATTCCTTGTCAACGGATGGTGGCACTCCGCTCAGATAGTCTTCCCAGGAATCTAGCTAGATTACAAGTAGGGAACCGGATGATGAAGGACGCTAATCGAGCCTCGACGCCAGGAATGACCCACTTCTGAACCCAGTTCAGTTCAGTATGACTTTATTCCAATCTCTTACTATAATATAAGACATAACAATATTCTGAGAGTGGAAAAAGTAACGAAAATACAGTATATAAGGATCATCATGCTTAGACACTTCATAAAATAATTACTTTACTTAACAAAAAAAAAAGTAAGAGACTGAGGAGTGGCAACTGAAAGCTCCTAGGAGCTTGTGGGTGTTGACACCCCTTAAAGACAGACAGAAAATACAAGACAACAAAAGAAAAGCACAAAAAAAACAAAAAAACAAGAATAGAGAACAGAAATGCAAAAAAGACGGTAGTTCAAAGGTAATTTGCAATGAAATGAACTTTAAGCTGCTTTTTAAATGCATATGGTGTTTTACAGTTTGTAACTTCCAAGGGGAGAGAATTCCAAAGTTTTGCACCTACAAATCGAAGACCAAATTGAGATGACCTAAGCCTACAAAGGGGAGTGACAAACTGATTTGAAGCACGACTAGGATAAGGGTAATTGCTATCACGAAACTGAAACTGAGCACGAAATATTGACGGGGTTCTGTTATGTAACCAGTCAAAAATAAACAACCCGATAAGATACCGATTTAAATCATAAATATTAAGAAGGTTAAGACTAGCGAAAAGAGGTGCAGTATGATGACGATAGTCTACGTTGCATATACATCTAATAGCCCTTTTCTGCAAAATAAAGAGAGCTTTAATTCTGGTAGCATACGTGCTCCCCCAAATGATATTACAATAAGTGAGATAAGGGAGTATAAGGGTATTATACAGGGATACCAAAATTTTCCTAGGAAGAAGTTGTCGAAATCTGTTTAGTATCCCCACACCTTTTGAAACTTTCGTGCTAACATACTGGATATGAGCAGTCCAGGTGAGATGAGAATCAACAAACACACCAAGAAACTTAGTAACATTTGAACGCTGTATGTTAGTACCACAAAGTTGTATGTTGTTTACACCCTGATTAAGTTGCTTAGAAGGTGAGGTAAAAATAACAAAATTGGTTTTCTTTACATTGAGAGATAGCTTGTTTGCACAAAACCAGTTGTGAACATAGATAAATTCATATTGTATTACATTTAGTAGACAACTGAGGTCATTACTGGAATAAAAAAGATTCAGTTCCCCCCAAAACTGGGGGATGGGCCATGGGACTAAGGCCCAATCAAACAATTGGATTCTAAAGAACAAATGGAAAGAGGACGATTAAGTTCTTAGGATTCTTGTGTCACCTCAATATGATTTTTTTCATTAATTGAGAAATTTCAGGCATAATGTGTCTTTTTCCAGGCTGCTTTAGACGATAGGCGAATGCCGTTTCCGGCCATCTGAACTTGAGGGAGGGGGGGGGGGGTTGCAGAGCAAAAAAGATTTCTTCTACGTTCTGGGCCAGCTGATATGACGCTCCGCTTAGATAGTACTAAATGTGTCCTTTTTGTGTTGGACCCCCTTTAAAAAATCCCAGATCCACTCCGAAGATACGTTGACATATGTCCACGATTTTCAGCATGTGGGTCTGATTTGGGGGTGAAACTAGGACTATCTGAGCGTCACCGTCGCTTTTCGAGGATTGCATTATTCAAAGTTTTGGCTTTACTCTACAAAAGTATTTTGATAGGTGCATGAAAGCAGGAGATGAATGATGGTTGGCTTGGGAGAGGGTTACAAGGGAGAGGGTGCCCCCACCCCCCTTTTAAGAACCTTTTCATTACCAGGTAGATGCACTCTAGTGCAATATTTGTTGTCTTTTGAAGTCATAAAATGTGTTATATTGAAATATGAAAAATTCAAATAGTTCTTCAGATTTTTTGAATTTTTTGAACCTTACACAATCTTTGCAATATTGGGCATCTTTTGATGTCAAAAATTGTTGTAGATCGTTGATGTTTCAAATATCAGTTAGCCTACAACGTGCATTATAACATGGAGCTATTAGGTTTGTCGTTTGTGTAACACAGTGTTGCTACAGTTACACTTTTGTACTGTATGTTTTGTACTGAAGTTTGTATGTAACAATGGACCCTCAAAGGTCAAAGTATGAACAGATGTCTGTAGGCCTAGACTAACAGAAAAGTCAGTCAGGCAAAGAAACCACACAATCGTAAACACACTGAACAGATGATTGAATGATCTTGAAGATACACTCAGGTGGAGTGCGGAGACCAATGGAGTCCAATGGAGACCATGCTCATTAATTCATGAACTGCAGATTGTACCGACGACAGCCGGTGAATTCATTCATTCTTGCAATCCGGATTGAAGGAAAACGCTAAACATAGGTTTTATTTCCAGAGCTAGACTGAGAGTAGTCCCCAAAATTCCGTGTGGACAGTTTTGTATATGCCCCCTAAATAAGAAAATTAAGAGGCGATTCCTTGGTTACATTTTGTGATGCAGGTCAGGAACTTCTCAACAAGCTGGAACTATATAGCAAACTTGTTTCACATGCAAAATCGGTTAGAGTAAAATTCGGTAAATTTAGCCTACTTCTGGGGGCCGTGGGTCCTACTTAATGGTTGATTTGACTTCCACATTTTGTGTGTACTTCTTTGTATATTCCCTCTTAAAGCTGGAAAACCAGGCACATCTCAGGGAACTTTGAATAAATTATATTTTCAACAAGATTCTACCCGTCCCAAGTCTAATGTAACAGGCCGTCTTCGGTGATGCGTTTGAGGAAGGGGGGGGGGGGGGGAGGTGACCCTAGAGAGAGAAATGGGAGAGTCGAGGAATGAAACTGTCTACATAAGGAATTCAAGTTACGAACGTCTATTCACATGTAACAACATAAAAAGGTGACGCGATTGTATCGCGCATTACACGAATTCCTTTGGGATTAATAATAACAATCAATTCTAGCATCTCCCTAGAGTGTCAACTCCAAATATCTACATTAAAAGGTAATTGGCACCCGGTAGTGCTGATTATAGTAGGTCTATGCTACAGAATGCACAAATGCATTGTGGTTTCGATGATTTCATTATGAGAATTCTCTACTGATTTTGACATATTTGTTGTTTAGCCTCTGTTGGCGACAAATGACCTTTGACCTCCACCAAAATCTATAGGAATCTTGCGCATAATGCGGTACACCTACATACTAATTATGGCATTGATCCCAGCTTGCCTTATCGAGACTTAGTATTTAAAAGGCTTCAAAATTTGACCCCTGTTGACCCCTAATGACCATTGTCCTAAACCAATTCAAAAGGGTCTTATGCGGTTCATCTACATACCAAACATGACAGAAATGTTACGCTCATACGCTTGTCATCGAAACCAAAAAGTAAACAGTCGAAATCCAATAAGGCTGTCATATATATATATATATATATATATATATATATATATATATATATATATATATATATATATATATATATATATATATATATATATATATATATATATATATATATATATATATATATATAATATGTGAAAATTCACGTATGCTCCATTTGATATAACTATAAATATGTTAACAAATATGACAAAATTTTTACAAGAAAAGGTGTATATTTCGAACACGCCTGTGTCCTTCTTCAGCACAAACTAATATTAAAAATTTTTGTGCTTCAAAATTGTCATATTTGTTAACATATTTATATATATATATATATATATATATATATATATATATATATATATATATATATATATATATATATATATATATATAAATATGTTAACAAATATGACAATTTTGAAGCACAAAAATTTTACAAGAAAAGGTGTATATTTCGTCCTTCTTCAGCACAAACTAATGTCGAAAACAATTTTCAAAAACAACAGACTGCACACGCCCATGTGCAGCGCGCGCTCTAAAAACGCAACAATATACAATCAGTGTGTTACGCGCCCCAATTCAGTGTGTGTTACTTATCATTATCACCCCCCCCCCCACCCCAAACAGAGGGAAAATCACTCAACAACCCAAGGTCTTTATTTAGACCATTGGAATGAGTGGATAATTTAATTATCCACTTATCCACATTGATCCCCTCTTGAATCAGTCAGTGAACCGAAGGTGCATTCCCCTTCCTTTTAGAAAATTTTTAACATGTAAACAATGAGAAAGCAGCCTAGAGAACGTATCAAGTAAATCCTATGAGTCAGTGACGGCGCGGATTCATCTTTCCTAATCGTGGGAGTGTACAAGGTCCATTGTCCTTTACTACTACTAGCTAGAGTTGTGGAAAGACTTTTTCACAGGAACATCACTCTTAGTTGAGCGCTTCAGAAAATTTCTGGATAAAGTACTGAATGGAAATTGCTTTCCACGCTCCGAACTTTCTTCTCGTGCTGCGACCTCACAACCAATTGCCCGGGATCATGACCCCCGGCTATATCCCTTAAAATGTATGTGATTTGGTGCATTAAAAGTTGTTAACCATTGCAGAGTTAATTTTCTTCTTAAAAATGTAATCTATTCCTTAATTATTTAACACATTTTGGTGAATAATTTGTTCTGCTTACTTGGTTGGGGGGGGGGGGAGGATGTGTCCCCCTTTTATCTGAACTGAGATGAAATTTTAATTTGTATTTACATTGCATGACGATACTTTCTTTTGGATGCAGTTCTATCACGCTTTATTAAATATTTCTTCAATATTCATCTTCTCGTTTTGAAGTCTCTTCACTCCAGGCTGACGAAGAAAGCAGAAGGAAACACTTTTGTGCTGAAATATATCCTTTTTGGAGAGAAAAAATTAAACCAGACATAGTCTCTGTTTGGATTGCAGTTTAAACTCCGTCAACTCCCCAAAAGTCCGTCAAGACTATAAAGAAAGGATATTGATGTGGTTGTGCCTGCGTGACATCACAAGCTCCTGATTACTACGCAATGCACCATGTTGACATGATTATTTCTTTAAAAATCGTAAATTCCGAAGAGAACACGCTACTGAGATATGGTTTCAACCATTCTTCTTTTCAACTTCTGTTTCATGCATGTTAAAGTTTCGGTGCAACTTTTAGTTTTCTGGCAGCACAGCCAACATTCAGTTTTGTGAATTTTCTTGCGTTTTCTTGATAACTTTCCTCTTTTCGTTCTTGATTTTCGTGTTCTGAAATATGTTGGATGTAAGGCATTTACTGCAAGACTTAGGTAATGTGACTCTTTTAAATGGATGAGGACATATCTTCTTTACAGATGAGGTGATGTAATTTAGAAATAAGTCAGAGGACAACTGCATGACTTTATGAAGACATGACAAAAAAGATCATTACCAGCACAGCCAACATTCAGTTTTGTGACTTAATTTATCCCTTGCATAGCATGTTTAAGATCGAAGAACTAAGACTAACATGGCTTGATAATTCACGGGTGATTCGTTAGCCTGTTTTCAACACAATTATTCAGTCACATCTATCATGCCAAGCGCATAAGTGTTGACAACTTTAACTTTTCCCATGGAGCATTGTTGACTGGTATCCTATTTTCATTGTAATCACTCCCAAGTAATTATAAAAGCAATGCCAAGTTATTGGAGATTTCCTGCTTCATCATTGGAAGGCCCTGCTAAATTCAAAGGTGTAATTGCAAACGTGAAAAGCATAATTCAATAATTAAGGGATGACAAGATGAGATTACGTGGTCTGATGCCATAAGCACGGAAGAAAATAAAAAAGTTCTGTCCTCCTTGGTTGGCCAGTTTATTCCCGGAACCGACTGAAAGTAACTATAGAAGGAAAGTAAAGCACGAAACAGTGTAACAATAACAAAAAAAATTGAATTGAGCAACATACAAGAATAGTAACGAAGGAAAAGATAATAAATGAAGTAGAATATGGTCAAAATATGAAATTTTGAACCAAACTAAACATTATAGCTTCATCATTGCAATGTCTTTCGAAACACTTTCGTGAAACACGTAAGACTCGAACAATTTGTTCCCATTAAAACAAATTTACTGGAGGAAATCAAATTTAAATCACAAATTGTATTAAGTTTACAACTAGTGAATGATGAATGGACAAACCACACTAACAAATGCACACAAAAATAATTAATTCATACAACTCATGAAGAATGATACTCAAAGCGTACAAACTTTATAAAAAATATATCCATTTGGCTATAGTGTCTCAAGTTAAATTGTTATTTCTGTCGTACAAATTGCACCCACCAAAACATATATATTACCACACAATATCATTACCATTACCACCATTAAGATTTCCAACCTGTAAGTAGGAGACATGAGTAATAGTTAAGATTTTTGCGGTTTGCAAGACCATAATCGTGAATACATACACGTTAGGACACTCCCACTTCTCAATTTAATGACAATCGGTCTCTTTCTGCAGGGAGTAATAATTATTTTCGTCTTCTGATTCGAACAGACAATGGGTCAATAGGCAAACAGAATAACAATAAAGGGACAGAACAAATGAAAAAGCAACATAATTCTTTAAAATGTGGCTCTTTTAAATAGCAATACTTCAATTTCAGTAAAAAAGTTGCCATTAAATATGCATGTGCGTGATACCCATATAATAATTTAGTCCTACTCTCTCTATGCCTATTGTAGCAGAAGATTACAACTTAATTAGCCACAATGAAGTGTATTGTATATGACGCAACATCGTTATCAGGTTGTATCAGTATCTATATATCTTGTAGCCCTGGCTATATTTCCTTTTGTACTATAGTTAACTCCTGTAGGACATAAATCACTATTCCTAACGTTAATTACATCATTGGCAGTCAATGAAAACCCCGCAATTTGACCAGTAAATTGAACTAGTTTCATGTTATGAAGCATCTGACACTCCTCGATGACCATGCATGGTACCGAACTTCCTTAGGAACCTACCCGGACTTTCACATAACATGTTCTATTACACAATAAAGAGCAACTAGCAGAAAATACCCTTTGCAAAAGTAGCACACGCCGCACCACAGCGTAGTAGCAATTCACGTGATAAATATACTGAACAATAATAATACGTCAACGCAAAGCCTTGTTACAACATATACAATTGCGGCATTATTTGTAAATGCTAAATAGTGTAGTGTATATTCAACAGCTATCTGGAGAAGGAACAATCTGCGTGCTACATTCGAAAACTCCTAGCTTGTTTGTTTGTTGTTTGTTTGCTTTGTTTAAACATTTCCTCCTTTGCAATGATTCTATACCTTAGGGCTGGGTAATTACCCAATAACTGATGTAATTACTGTACGTACTACATATCTTTATTTCGAACTCATCATTTTGTGTTGTAGAACCATGCTACATTAGACTGCATTTGTTAAAATGATTAAGGAAAGAATTTCCTGCGTTACTAGTTTCGATTTGCCACGTGACTGGCTTCGATGACATCCTCTGCACCTGGACAGAGGTCATTTTTCAAAAGTGACTCTTAACATGGAATGTACCCTCAGTGGTAGTCTTAAGTGATCTTAGACATCGTGCAGTCCTTTGTAATCTCTGAACTTTATGTAAGAGAGTTAAATTATATATTGTTAAATAATGCTCGTTTTTCGTTGTCTGTAGAAACGTAGTCTTTGCGTGTTGAGTTGAAAAAATATTTAGCCTTCTTTTCGTTCAGCGTTTTAGCTGAAATCCGGTCAAATCAAGCGTACATTCATTCACTCATTTAGTCAGTCAGTCACTTATTCATTGTTGTTCAGTAACGTATCCATTTATTCAATCACTCATTCATTCATCCATTCTCTCATTCATCCATTTATTTATTCACTCATTCATTCATTCATCCATTGAGTAAATAATTAATTAATTCATTACTATAGGTTTAATTTGTGGTAACCATGCTTACATTCAATTTATAATAGATCTAGCTAACAATATAGTGACTTACGTTTTCTACATCCACTCACTCTTACCCACATCGTGGGTGAAATGCTGTATGATGTGATATTTTGGGACTTTTTTATTATTTTTTTTTTTACGTTCCAAACTAATGAATCACAACGTCACGGCTGCATACCTCAGAATCATTCTGTGATACATTATACTGATTACTTATTCATTCATCTAGTTCCTACGAACATATAGGAAAACAATAGTGTAGACAAGACACATAGCGAAACAAAATTGTTCATAGCGCTAGTGCTCAGGAAAAGGAGAGAACAAAGAAAACAAAAAAGAGAAAGAAAAATAAAATAGCAAGATAAGGAAGTAACATAATTGCTTAAGTGGTTCATTAAGTTAGTTTTCACTTTACCATTAAAGGTAGTGTAATTTATAGACTTTTGAATGTACTTTGGAAAAGATTCCAAATTTAGCAATAGTTGTTCAAATGCCAATTGTCCAAATTACCATGTTATGTATGCCGGGTTTATTATTTACTGATTGAAATCAAAGCATCACTTCTTGCATTCACATTTATGGAAAGCCAATGTTGACGATGTTCCTAAAACATAACGGAAAGGTATACGATTTACTTACTTGTAGATGAAACACCCTGTAGAAGGTGCTGGTTATAAACTTATGGGATAACTTCGTTTTGGAAACTTTTTAGGGACTTAAGTATGACAGGTTCTGCCGCAGATTGTAATTAAAGATCTTGTAAGAAGCTAGCGAGTAATGTAGTTAGATGGCATTAGAGGAGAGTGATAACCTGAGACAATAAAAGATTCATTAAACTTTGACCAGATTATCACAGAGGTCATTAATGTGCTGCTTGAAGAAAAAGTGGCCGTTATTCAAGAGACCTGGGCGTTGGTCTTGTAGATGCAAACACCAGTTTCATAATAAAGTGGTCTGGACAGGTATTGGATAGGCTCTATGTGGTCTTCAGCCTGTAAAATAGAAACATGATCTCCAGTGACGTAAGATATGTTTGCATCAATCAAATCTAGTAGGGGAGTCCTGAGCTGCTGGAGCATATACTGCATATTTGGCCGAGGGGACTAAAAAGGGGGGGGGGGGACGGGTGAGGTGGTGCATTTATTCATTATTGAAAAAGTACATGGGTAAATTCAAGTGGAAAATGTCCCCCAGGCCTTAGTAATAAATAGTCAAATTGGGTGTGACAGCAACTTGATTATCTACATGGCCTCAGACAGTAGTCTAAAAGAGAGAAAAAAAAAGTATTTTTAAGCTGAAAAAGTATACTGTATGGATGAGTCTTTTTGTATTTAAAGGAGCGCAGCTATCCCAGCACCCCTGGGTCTCAACTTACCTGATCGGACCATCAAACCTTTTGTATCGTTTCAGCTGTATAAACGCTCTGGGATCCCAGCACCGTTACTGTCTCGAACAAAAGCAATCACTGCAACAAACGTCGGAGTGACTTATTGGACACTATGCAATGTGGTCTACACTAAATATACCAAGATATAATGTAAATATTTAGCTTCATCTGTCGAAAGTCAGATGATTGACAGATAAACTATGGATTCATTGTTTAATAATCCTCTATTGATTCCACTAAATCAGTCAAAAACCTAGAATCCACGTTATTCATAAATTTCAAAACTTTCAAATTAAAATTTAAATGTTCTCATCCTTGAAGGAAGTTCTTATCCCTCCATGATGACACAAAAAGTGTCTGGGTTTGCAAAGATAAAAATATAGAGTTTCCAGTCATGTTGGTTAATCTTTAAGGTTGACGAACTCAGCAAAAGAACATGCTTTAAAAATACTCGTAGGTCTTCTTTTCCAATCAGAACCGCACAAGTCTGAGAATTGCAATTAGTGATGGTCAGTGAATTTAACATTCTTTGGTTTCTCTCTCCCTTTTTTTACCTTTATCTCATCCTTCCTACTAGTAAGAAGTCCTTACTAAAACTTACTCCTGCCTTGAGATCAGGCAGGACAGATAAAGATGAGATTACGTTGACAGAAAAGGTATTCAAGTAGCTAGATGTTGTCACTTCCTTAACAACTTTAGTCTCAGCTAAAAAGAGAATCATGTTAAGAATTTCAAATGATAGTAGTTACGGTAGGCCCGGCATGAGATATTGCAAGGGAACAGAAGACACTGTTTCGTTACAACGTGTTTTGTAATCGAGGAGGGTGATTGTGGACATGGTAGTTTAAATGCGGCACCTCTTATATCAATATATGTGTGAAATTGAAAAAAAAAAGTTTCTTGTTTCAATACTTGCAATTTTTTGCTGGGATCGGAGCTGGCCAATTCATTCCATTGAGCAGACAAATTTGCATTGTGATTTGGGATGATCATTTAGATATTTGTCATGTTAGCCACAGCAGACCTTGATGTTGTTTCTATTGAAAGTTTGAGAAAATTGAGATGATGACGCGGGAAGTGCTTGACCCCAACTTTCAGGAAATATTTTGTTAAATTACTTTTCACAGTTTCAGAATGTAAGAAGTTTAGCCATTTTAAGTTCCTCTTTCGATTTTGGGACGTCCTGTACAAAGAATCCTGTATAATTCTCACAGCACTCTTAAAGTAAGAGAACAATACATTTAAAATGATTTGGCGCAAGTAAAATCAGATGTAACATTTGGTCAATGATGAAAATTTGTACTTGTGGGAAATTTGGTGAACTGTATCACGCAGATTGCCTGGTTGTTTGGTCTGCTTTACGGTTTCATCATTATCGTCTGTTCAAGTTAAGGAGTCCGAATGTAAGTAAAAATAAGTAAAAATAGGAAGTGTATAGACACACTTTAGGCCAAAATCAAGTTTGCTATTATGACGTATTGGTGTATTACATGGCACTTTGGACAGGTACGTTGGACCCGGTGTAAGTCACTTTAGACAAGTTGGACCGGATATAGACCATTTTTAGACAGGTTGGACATGACATAGGGCATTTTGTACAGTTTGGACGTGATATAAGGAAATTCGAAGAGGTTGGGATGACAGCAAAATAGAAACAAATGCGGTTGTTTGTACATTTGTTCTCGATTTAATCGATTGCAACACTACAACTTGCTCAAAAGAAACCAGCCAGAGTGTTAACAGTAGTATCACAATCACTTAAATACCGCAACTCCAAGTCCAAACTCAAAGGATACAAAATAATACTGTAAGGAGAAACATACAAATAGCATAATTCACTAATTGCAAGAGGACTTACGAATTGCACCCAAATATAACGACATTGCACACATTAAGATATTTGTAGTGTTGTATAGAGATGTTCATTCTACCCCAACGTACGCAAAAGGTCTTACAAAGTTCAGTCTTCCGGTGTTTACCCCAGATTTATTTTATTCCCCTCAGACAATCAAACTTACCAAGACAAAACATTAGAAAGGTAGAAGGCTAGACACGCAAAAAGACGTCATCTGTTATGTGTAATCTGATTGGTAGATCACAAATGGCAACCGTCTCACATCATTACGTAGGTCAACCATTTGCCCTTTGATTGGTCAATGTCAGCATCTATCCCGTGACCCTAAGCAGTTCGGCGTGGTTCGATGCATCGATTTTGCCATGAGGTCGACACTGACTGCCTGACCGTCTGTCTGTCAACGTCTGTCCTTTGTGTACTATTTAGGCCTCCGTCATCTTATCTTTCCGTCGGTTTCTCTCTCCCTTTCATCATCCTCATCTTGATTTTTGCTTAATTTACGTACGTGCTAGTCGAATCATCAATAAATGGAACTCTAACCGCTAAATCTTATTCTTTAATCTTCGCTGGATTCTGTGTTCTGACGTCTCTCCCACTTTGTGTTGTCAACTACGTAAACATCCGTCGCTGGGGCACTCATAACAAGACTGTGAACCCCACAAGCCCAACCTCATCTCACAGTAGGCTAACAAACGTTAACCCATACAAGGCAATTCCTGGTTTGCAGTACTTGCTTGCTTGCTAATAATTCCAAGGCAATCAATAGACAAGAAACACTGCACCCGTTTGGAATTATTGATATTCAATTCACTAAGTGTAGCAGGTCCATACAGAATATCAACAATCTCAAGTTTCAAGCTTTAAGGCGCGTTCACACTACAACGATATCGGATCGGATTAGGATCCAATTTTTTTTTATTTTTGGTAAATATCTTCTCCATCTCTGATCGGAAAGAACCAAATATTTGTCAACTTGTGTAAATAAGTGATTTGTATCGCATGACTAAGAAAATCAAATTTATACTAATTATTTCGTGACATCACACCGACAGACAGCTTTTATCGGACGACGAGTGTCCGATAAAAGCTGTCTGTCGGTGTGACGTCACAAAATAATTAGACAACATTTCATTTTCGTGGTCCTCTGGTACAAATCATATCTTTACACAAGTTGACAAATTTTTGGTTCTTTCCGATCAGAGATGGAGAAGATATTTACTAAAAATAAAAAAAATCGGATCGTAATCCGATCCGATATCGTTGTAGTGTGAACGCGCCTTTACACCCAACTTATACCTGCTTTCCATAGAATGCAGAATATTTGTATTGCAGAGAGAAGAGGATCTACACACACCTTACAGTTCCCCTTTTATTTCACTACAATAAGTATTTCTATCTTTTCACGATTAAACTATGATAGAGAGTTAAGCACACGGTATAATTAAGTGTTACATAGTCGATTGATAAACACCACACACACGGTTTCTTAAGTTGCCATCAAGTTGAACGTCAGTTACATGTTGTTCACGGCACCTATGTAAGAGGTATTACAGTAATGACGTTTAAATTCTTGTTTTTTTTTTTTACGTATCAGTCAAGAGTCTCTTCGACGTAATCACTCTCATTTTGTTTATCTTCCTATTTGTCCTTTCATCCATGATGTAAAATCTGTGACGTCTCTTTATCGAGTTCATTCATAGCCATCCAAATCTCCATGGCATCCTACGACGGCTTGCCATCGTCCTCCATTTTTTTCTTCTTCATTCATTGTCATTGCCATTCTTTGTTCTTTAGTCCTGTACATAACAGCTTTGGCATTGCTGTATTGAGTTTGAACACTCATCCACCTCTCTACCGCATCATATACGTTTTGTTTATTTTCTTCATCTGCAGGATCACTATACCACTGACGCCACTGGAATCCCCACTTACTGTCACTCAACTCATCGTCATTATCATTACCCTACGAGTCACTGTCCTCTTCACTGCTGTTGTCAATGGGTGAATCAATTTTAGGACGTAAAACCCCCGTAGGATGCTCATTACCAAATCCTTCTTGTCCATGCACAATATGTCCACTGCACTCTCCATGCCTTCTTCGTTATCAGTGACTGCCGTATCAGCGCTACTTTTTGAATGTATCGTGCACGGATTCATGTCGGCGAAGGTTGAAATTAGTGACAAATGTATTTTTACATATCCTTCAAAGGAAAGTCATGATGCAAACGTGGTTGTACGCTTCTCAGACCAAGATTAGAATGAGACGGTGATAGAGTAAAACTCCCCTCTAGGGAGTTGCTATTTGACAAATAGCAACTCCCTGGTCCATCTCTCTTTTGGTCACACGTTTGGTTAAGGCAGGGAGTTGCTATTTGACACAAAGCAACTCCCTGGTTAAGGTGAGCAGAAAATAGGACAAGGGATGATGATAGATATGCATAAGAGAAGAGAAGAGGAGGATAAGCGCAAATGATCATAAATAAAAACAAAGTGGGAAAATATACTCATTGCTTAGTTTATCGTTGTTAATCAATTCATTTCTGTTTTGATCATACATTTGCTTACGGTGAGCGCATGGACACAATCAGCATAAGAGGAGGGGAGGGACAATCTTGCGGACAAATGAGAGTGAGGCAGTATATTTCTCCCTTCTTCTGACTCTTTCTTTTCTTACCTTGGAAGATTGAGTTTCACACATCGTTGTTTCAGCGCTTTGCTTAGCAATGTTTTCACTTCTAGTGAAATTATAGCGCTCCGCTCCATCACTGAAACTCTTCAACGGTTAAATTGATACCATTCTTCCCGTTGAAAAACCGATTGCTATGTTTCGGATGTGGACCATTTGACCACATTCGGATGTGGTAACCATTGACTATCTAACTATTGGAAGACACGAATACACATACCGTATCAGCCACTATTGATTTCTCTATGAAGATACACTAAAGCCGTACAACATGTATTTTCCTTGTACAAGCAATCACATCTCAAATAGGTCACAGAGAGCACCAGTTTTGAATCATCGACAGTAATCATGAGTTGGATTACAAATCTCTTACCGAAGAAGGTGAGTTCCCTTTCTAACATATGTTATGGTCACCTACCAAACTAGGCAAAACTATTCAATTTACAAATAAAGAATATTATGCATACTATGCAGGTGGTAAATGCAATGTAAATGTAATGCGCCCTACCTGTGACTATATATAATTGCACGCCACATATTCACGTTGTATTAAAGACACAAATGAGACGAGATGCTTTAAAAGAGTGATAAGTCTTTTGACTGAAATATTTGTTTTGAAATGAGATTAGTTTTTTTTTTTGTAGAATATCAGTCGTTCCCTATGTGAGATAACAACAAGAAGGTGCGAGTCCAACGCACCCTCTTATACCCTATAGAGACTGTTCAGACTTCACCTCCTTAAGTGTTCGGCCTGCTTATTCGTTACGACCAGCCTGATCAAGGGACGTATTTAATAGAGATATCGTTCCTCATCAATTGTACTGCAGTGTGTAAAACTATGACGTAAGCGAAGCCCACAGCTCCTTACTTATCATGCACTTTACAAAGCAACTACCTTGTGCACTTCACTTATGTAACTTATGATATAATCTTTTTTATCTGGGATGTTATGTATGCATACAACCCATGACATCATACCTATTTTTTAACATGTACTTATTCAATCGATGAGATCATTTCTATTTTTTGGGCATCTCTATTTTAAGCAAGTGTGTGATCATGTACTTAATCAACATATTATATCACCTCTATGTATTTTACCACCCCAGAACTCCAACTTCACGGTCCTTTTCGTTAGACTGTGGTTTTCTGTTGACCGATGCTACACTCTGTCATTTTAACCCTTGCTTGATTTAGTGAAGATCGCATCGATATTACATTCAGCCATGCTCATTAGATGGTAAATTAATGACCAATGCCAAACTCTCAGTGACACTTAATGTTTGTTCAATGTGTACCTCTTACATTTATAACCAGAAGACAGAGTGAGTAAAAACTTAAAGCATCAGCCCTACCCTAGCTATATCAGGGCAGGTAATGCTTGCATAGAGTTTGATGAGTTATGGTCATCTCGATACCTCATCATTTTGCATCCAGGAAGCAGAATTATTTTCATACAAGGATCGGTTCTTACGATGGCCGGTCCGAAACAAACTGTGACTCTTGGAAGGGCATTTTGCAGATTTCAATGGGGATGCAGAGTGGCTACAAGCCTTGTTACACATCGCTCATTTTCTTGAAGGAAGCAATTCGTGAATTATTGAATATATATGTTTTTTTTTTTCAACCACATCAACTTTTGAGCACCATGCCTTGAATCGAGCACTTCTGTTGGTATTGTTGTTTTTGTTTATTTCATTTTTCATACAAGACATTCAAAAATTTATATACAGGATTTATATACAAAATTATGAATAATACAAAAGGAGAAAGAATAGGTGACAATATATGAATGAATCAAGACAAATGAAAAAAGGAACCAGATGAAGCTAGTAAGCTTTTCTAGTCTAATATAATATATCTCTAAATATATATCATATAATATCTCTAGAGATATAATTTGCCAGTGTGTTAACTGAAAAAAGTCAAAATTTCCTACGATGATAAAATAAATGGCTTTAAATATTTCTTAAATAAATTAATATTGGGTGCATTTCTAATGTTGTAGTCAAGGGAATTCCAGAAAGTTACCCCATTACTTCTAATATGTTGGTGGGCAAAAGTTGTTGTTGTGTAGGGATGAAAAAGATTATCTCTTCCCCCGCTGGGATAATTACGGTGTTGTTTATTAGCCTGAATAAAAGAATGAAAACTTAGGGGAGTTGGCCAGCACTGTACCTGTACAAAAAATACCTTATTGGAAATTATTGTGATCACTTAGCGTAAGTATATTATGAAAATGAAAGAGTGGAAGGATGTGGGTGTAACGTAAAACATTTAAAGTACTTCGAACAGCCCCTTTGCAGAACAAACAGTTAATCAGTATACGTGGACAACATAATAGAATACTATAAATAAGATGAGGTATAATTAAAGCATTATAGATAGTTAGTAACGCACAAGTAGGGATATAATGTTTTAATCTATTCATAACACCAACGATTTGAGCTACGGACTTATTAACCTTGTAATTATGATCCTTCCAAGAGAGCTTGTCATCAGTTACGACCCCTAAAAATTTGACGGTATTTGCTGTTTGTTATTGTAATATTCTTAAAAACGAGTAACTTTGTTTTGCTAATGTTTAAGGATAACTAACTTGACGCTAACCATTCAGCAACATTTTCTATTTCCAGATAAGCCACTTGAAGGGCTTGAATGACGTCAGGGTTATGAAAATAGACAGTTGTGTCATCAGCAAATAATAAAAATGTAAGAAAAGTAGATGATTTGTGCATGTCATTTACGTATAATAAAAACAGGAGTGGTCCCAGAATAGAACCTTGCCGTACACCAAGTTTAATCTTATTAAGTTTTGAGTCCAATCCATCAAAACGAACGAATTGTTTCCTATTTGTTTGATAAACTCTTAAACCAATTACGTACAACACCTCGTATCCCATATCTGTCTAACTTGGTCAATAAAATGCTATGATGAATAGTAATGGACAACGTAATTCTTTATTCACTGATTGATAAGTATGTCATGTTGTTAACAGTTTTACAGCCTAGATGGACGAAACCCTATCGCTTGGTTTAATGGGAGCATTTCAGTGTACTTTTACTGTACATTAACAGTACATAGAATACTTTTCATTCTTCGTTTCGCACAAAATGAAATGTTTTAAATTGTTCATTGTCTAGATATATTCGTTTGTCATACGTTTTTTAGTCAATGATATGTCATTACCTTTCTGAATTTGTTGATTTACACAATTTTGTATTAAGGAATTTGTGTCTTAAAACGCATGTTTGGAATCTGATTTCATGTCAATGTTAGTTCGGTAGAATGGCGATTCTAGATACGTATTCATCCATGAAATGTATTTACAATGTATTTGTTCATGTCTAACTTCATGAAGGCCAAAACTTGATGACCGTTTTGAAACACCGCATACACTGTCTGTTTGAGTTGAACGAATTCCAGAGAACTGCTTTGATTTACAATATGCGTCATTCTTTATTCATTTAATGCCAGAGGCATTAAATGTCGCGATAAGAGTTTCCTTGCATTTATTTCATATTACATATGAAATAACGAAACGATTTTAGGGTTGGTTCAATTTTTGTGTAACAACGTACTAACAGTCAACTTTGAAAAGCATTATGTACTATTTTTGTCCATGTTGATGACAATATCATATCGAATCATAACAACAAACAATAGTTTTTGTGTTGCACTTTTCAGTTTTCCTAAAGTGACGTGAGCAAATATAAGGCGTATTTCAAACATGTTTGACACATCACAATGTGTTTGCAAGGAAAACGTGACACATATGATGATATTTAAATTCACTGAATGAAAATTAATGTGTTCTTTTCAAAACATATAGTTTACTACTTTTTTGCCACTTTTTTAAAGCTTAGTGTAAATGCCTTGTGAAAACTTTTATCTTCTGTTTTAAAAAGTTGATTTTAAAGTAGTGAAACACTTTAAGTTATGGCTCTTTGTCGTATAAAAATTCACCATGGTTTTAACTTACATTTAATTGAAACTATAAAATAAATGACAGTTTTAAGTTGCCACGATATTAACTTAATTAGTTTCGTTCATGTGCCGTGTATTACCGAAACACATTCATACGTCTAAAGTGTTTGTTGGTTGATCACTACTTTGGTTTGACACATTTTATGTCAGTGAATGTACGTGCCTTTAGTCTTTTAAAGTTTGGTTTCGATATTAAATACCGTTATTTTTTCGGGGTCTGTGATGGCATGTTTTACTGCTTATTGTGCACAGATTCTTGTTTTCAAGTTACATGTATACAGTGCCAAAGTCTTAACCGGTCGATTTTTTTATCAACTGAAACTCCCATTTCAAACTGCAGTTGCTTGAAACACTGATATGCTGTGCACGTATACTATTGTGTATCAGCGGTAGACAGAAATCAATAGACGTACTTACTTGTTCATAAGCTCTACCTTTTGCCGATGTTATTGATTTTTTCCATTTTTTGCTTCAGTACAACAATGTTAATACGTAATTTTAACCATAAAGGTATAGATCGACGGGCATAAAGGGTTGATTCCATGATAAATAAGTTAAAGCTGGAACTATATACCTGCAAGTTTTAGTTTTTACTCTGTGTACTTTTTAATTTCCACTAACTAATGGTCAGTATCAGATCTCACATTTAAAGTGGTCTATAGCTATTCTAACCTGTCCAAAGTGAGGATAATCCTACTATTTAAAATGTGTGTGGGGTCAGATTTGAAATAAGTGATCTACATGTTAGCTATCACTGTTGTTTCAGTTGTTGGTCATATCTTCAGAATCAATTAGTTTGACCATTTACTATCAACATGTGAGTAACAATCAACAGGTGTGACATTTTATGAACCAACTCAGTGATCATCACCCTTAAGTAAACGGGAAATGCCGAGAAATTTATGTTAAAGGGAAAATCAGGGTTTGACTGAGGAAATTCACCTTTAGTTGATATTTCTTTCTAAACTGATTGTTCACCAAAATATAGAGACGTTGGGGAGGTGTTTGAAGGTAGGAGAAACGGTAATTATTGTGTTAATTACTGTTGAATGAGATCTCTTAATATTTGTCGGGTACAAAAAATAAACGTTCATGTACAAGACAAGACAGCCTCCTCTATACGATGAGCAACCACAGCGTAAGACTGAGATGACGTTATATGAATAAACCTAACCGAATGTTTACGGTTCCCATGCTGTTCGTGCATTGCGCAATGCTAAGTAAACAAGAGTTTAGTGATAGTTGATGATACATACAGCACACGTGGGCCACGTATGAAACTGTTCAGACACACCTCCTCATACCTTGAAAAGACGATAGTATTGAAAATTCATATTTGATTCGATGAATATGGATGTCACAGACTTTTTGAGTTCTTCGCCGATTTTTTGCGAATTTGACTCGTTTCTCAAATTTTTCCACATGTTTTGAGATAAGCTTGATCATATTTCTTATTATAACTCATTGTGCGATACCGGTGGGGAATTTTAGTGAAATAAATTGTGAAAGTAAACCCTGATTTCCCCTTTAAATGATAGCCAGGTATGAAGATCACTGTCAGAACGATAACATCAGAAACATAATTATTCTATACCATAGCTCAAATGAACTCCAAATCAAACTAAAATTGAATTTGCGTGCAAATACAAAACAAATGTGTGACATGGCAGTGCATCTGGAACTTTGGAAGTATCTGAAGTGAGTGAAGAATAAAGGGCTTGTATTTGAACTGGAGAATTCTCTGACAATGATGATCTAATTACATTTAACGTAAACACGAAGCTGAATGAATTTTACACCTATCAACATCTGCAGCTTTTGACCGTTTACCCATGACAGCACTGCCTAGTACATTTATAGTTCATTTCCCTAACTGTTCACGTACGATTGGGTTTGATAGCTTTGGAGAATAGATGTGGGGATGGGGGAGGGGGGGGTAATAACAAACTTTTCTTAAAAACTATATTACAGATGAATTTGCGTTTAAATTAAAACTTTCAATTAGGCCTGCTTCTTTTGAAGAGTATGCAACAAGCTCCTGTGTTTTCTGCAACATTCATCTGCCTTTTATACTCTCGTTACGTTGGAGAATGTTCAACCGCCTATTCATCCCGCACTGCCAAGTTCAGTCTAGTTCAGTTGCTGCCATTTTGTGACCAGCTCGCGCGAGTTTGAACTCTTTGGAATTTGAACTGATGTCCATTGTTTATAGCTTTACCCTAAGCGTCATGTGTAATTCCCTATGTCATGTTTTGCTATGTACGCAATTAAGTACCCATTTGTCATAGAGACTACAGTAACTTCTGTACATTGTGAATCGTTACACCGCATTAACTTCTATTCTATGCTCAAATCAGCATGTGGCTGACTAAGCAAACTACCCAATGCTAAAGATTCTTTCCATTTCATACATTTCATTTTTTTATAAAGATAACTGAAAGAAAAATAACAAAATATGACAGCCTCTGAGCGAGTTTCTGTAATTGAGAATTCATTTATTTCTCATCTCTTATGTTCGTAGCTGCATTCATTATTCAATACACGTGGAAGACACAGAAAGAATTGTCACGCCAAAAAATAATTCTAGAATTATTCATTCTTGAAAGGATACAAGTTGTATTACTTTGTGCACGAAAGCTATGCTATCTACATCGACATCATATTCATATACATTTTCACATCGCCTTCAATATGTTATACGACGTTATTCAATTCGTGAGATAAAAGACAGAGCCGTTTCTTTACAAAATCAACATAAAAATCATTAGTATGTCACAACTTAAGTCACACTGTCATCAGAAATGTCTGCACACTTTAAGGAAGTATAAAAAGGCTCCAGTATAATTTCGTCTGTGTTGGCCAAGTAATAAACTTGTAATCAAGAACGTACTGTGGCATCTATTGACAAATCCGTTAATGAGGTCATAAAATATTGAATCGGATTACCATATGATAGAACGGCGCAGCATTTCAGCAAGTTCATGGTTCACTATGCTTCGCAAGCCCAACTAGTTTTGTTAGATGTCGACGTGTGTTGGGAGCATGGAAGATGTGCAGATAAATCAAAGTGCATGGACAGTTATTGTTCTCATAACGTTCAACACGGCAGATCCCACTGGTAAGGATATATACGAAAAACATACCATCCAAGTCGTAGTATGTATAGAAAATTGTAGTATTTAGTGAAACGAAGCCTTGTATCTACATGTAAACATTTACCTAAGGTACAAATTTGAACTGATCACTTTGCTACAAGGTCAGCGATAAGCTATTTCGATCAACTGAATGCTTATTACTTGGGCACTTTCCATTGACTTATTCAGAGAAGAGCACGCTGAAGTTCGATAAAAAGAAACAACATATCAACCACTTAATTATCGTATTTTACAAAATGTGTCTTTACATTGTGAGAATCTGAAATCAGATTTCAAAAATCATCAGAATCCTATTTATTTTCGCAAATTGTCCAAATGGTGCATTCAAAAGACATATCAAATATTTGGATATGAGCTAACTGTGTTTGTTTTTATGGTACACACTCAACCACTTTACGTGGAATAGCAGCCAGCACAAATAAATAGTGTGAATACTGATTGTATTGGTAATTGCGCACTGGGGTGTGCACATTGTTTAATATGCGATAGTTGGGAGGCCCATCACGTAAGCAAATTTCGTGATGGAAAGTGAAGTTGAACTCTTCCTAACAGAGTACTAGCATGAGAGCACTGAAAGTCACGTGGGGGAAGGGGGGTTGAGCGTTCAGGGGCTTGGGCCCGTGTCAAATGTCTTACCTCTCGATTGCTTCCCTCCCCAAAATTGAGATACGAAGGTAAAAAAAGTAAAATTTGTACAACACAGAAACAAAAAGAAATATTCCTAGCTTAAATTGGTTTGACACTGAAAAATTAAGATCAAAAGTGTAAGCGAACCAAAACAATTGAAATATAGACAACTAAAATTGGTGAAGTGCCAATGCATTCTCTATCATTTTGTTGTTGAAAATAGCAAGAACTGCATATATTGATTCTGATTTGGTAAAAACCAAACTTTTCACAATGGAAGAACAAAAATGAAACATGAAATTATGAGTAAATGGACTTCGTCGACATGTGTATTACGCGTCATGCAGATATTTCTAGTAAGTCTGCAGACAGTACACTACATATCGAAAGAGGAATTGCAGTTGGTCATGTTCTTGTAAAGGAAGTATAACATTCTATTCTAATGGGAAGTCTAAGAGGTTGCTCTGGTTATGGTGAATATCACATAAGTGATTATACCCAGCACTATAGACACAAAACACCAAGTCCGCGCACTGGATGAAGCACGAGCAGCGCCCTCCGTATCACCGCTGCTGAAAAGACTTCTCACCTTCATAAAGATATAAAAGAAAGACCGACATATAAGATTTATAGAATTAAAATAACAAGTTCATTTTCAATTGCTTCATAAACAAAATTAAAAGATGGAAATCTCATTGTTTATTTCACGCAATGAAATGCTCAGGGAGTATGTAGTTCTGACCACAAGGCATTGTTTTCAATGGGAGACATAAACTTCAAATAGTAGCCTAAGTATATATAAAATAGCTGGATACACTGTAATTTCGTTAATTTTCAAGTAGACGTTTTTCCTGTATAAAGGAAGAGTCTTTTGAAGTTAGTTATGAAGGGAAATATTTAACAGACTGTTTCAATTCCCGAAACGTTGATTGAGATAACTATTTATGAACATGTTTTCTCCATTTTACAACAACCTCCGAAGAGGTAAAAGCAACCACCAGATACTATATACATTACATCTACCCGTATTATTTATACCAGTCGCTTACCATCATAGGCCTCTGGCAAATCATGTCAGGTCAGGTAGATCTAGACCTTGCGGAGCATTACTGTGATTGCCTTGCTATTGCAATGGCATGGATATCACTTACCCTGCAAGCAAAAACGATAGCTACGATGCCAGTAGGAATAAAACAGCAAAGAGTTACAAGGATTGCCGCAACCAAGTAGTCCTTGGGTTGTACTTGGGTTTCACGAATAATCGTAACTGGTGCAGGAGCAGCTGCAACGTTGTTTATCTGGGGAAAAGTAAGCATAATGATCTATATATAGAATAGACGACTTACACAAAGATCATTATGTCGCCAATTGCACTGTTTGACGAATAATGATATAACGAATAATCATTTACGTCTAAATCGAATTGCCAAATAATTATGACTTAGGAAAGATCGTTATTTGGGTAATTCGATTTGCAGAATAATGGCATAAATGTCCTTATGTGGATATTTCATCTATCTATTTCATAATAACTTAAAATAGGTCCGCATGTGACTATTTGAATTTGACGAATGATGACTCGTAACGTGATTATGTTCACGTTGCCACGTTGCAACTTGATGAGTTAAATGTTGTTCGTGTGGCACAAACTAAAACACCAAATAATGGCAAGTGAGTAATATCGGTGGTTATGTTCCAATATCTTCGGCCATAATAGAAGGGGACGGGTTGGCCCTTAAGTGCTGGCACTGAAAGAGTTGACAAAATGAAGACTTACATCAAATTATGTTATTATATGGCAATCATTTTTGTGCCACATAATGAGTTATAGGCGCATTACTTTTTAATGAAATTTATTTCCGTTTTGGTGTAATTCCTGTCACGATTCTTTGCCATTGTTACTTTAACTGCTTATCTTCGCTTCGTAAGTGTAAAGCAGTAGCTTAACCTGAGCCTGATTTGACAGCGCATACTCGAAACGGATGCACTTTGATGTGGTACACCCTGTTACCATCGAGTTACTATTGACGAGGGTAATATTTTGTAAGTCGTTGTTTACAAAAAGATGTTTACAATGTAACCTTAAATGCATGGGAAACGCAGTGGTTTTCGAAGTTGTTTTATCAAAATGTTGAATGCTAATCGTTAACGTTTGCTATGCCTACCACCTGCTAACCTCCACACGGCGTTTATCGGTATTGTCTGTTCCCGTGCTCAGCAATCTGCTGGTGTCGAATTGGGGACTTCATATTACGTACATTCATGGTAATATCAGTTATGCAGTTGAACTCCGTTGAACTCCGTGTCCAATCACTGCTACTATGTTGATTCATTGTAGTGCACTTGTGCAGTGAGCAAAAATTTACGATTTATCAAATATTTCGTGAAAAATTTTGGCTTAAACAATGACCAAACTTTGCATCATTTTGCAACTGAGACAATTCTAAAATGCACTCCTCCCGTTACACCCCTCCCCCACGACTGCGATCAGAGGTGCATTATATCAAATACCTTTGGCGAAGTGTCCCTTCGACAAAATTAATTGAGGAAGCCTGTATTAGCTACTAGACAGTAACCTCCCGGTGTAGGCAGAATACTTACGGAAGAGGTCGAATTTGGTGGTTCAGATCAACCGTGAAGAAAGTGAGGGAACTAGAATTTGCCAAATGGTCCAATAAACCAAGCGGAGAATTTCTAAGTTCGGTGGAAAATATTTTCTTTTCTATTGGTCCAACGCACAATATAATATTAATTTTGGAAGGAAAGACTAAGGACCCCACCATGTATGAAGAAGCAGTGAGGTGCTAAATACCCCTTTCCTGCCAGTCCCCAACCATGTTTCTGAAAATCCCTGAGAAGTGAAAGCTTTTCAGTGTTGAAGCAGACTAGCCAGGCCTATAGGGATGCGGGTTTGGCATTTTATCGGCCAAATTCTGCCATTTCGACGTCCTTTTAGAAGTTTTAGAGATCGAAATTGAGTTTGCCGTTTTCGAGAATGTTGACATTGTATTCGGCGTCTTTTCGGCTTTACACATTGATAGATGGGATGGTAGGAAAATGTAACAATAAAGAAAGAAATAAAAAAAAACGTAACGAGTGGGACATTGCAGGTTGAATGAATGAAAGATAATACATCATTGGTAATGGCAGAAAAGGATCTAAGCGAAAGGAGAGTAGTCCCCAGTCCTCTTCTTTGATTAGGTCATTAATAGCAAATATGTGAAAATAAGTACAATGTTAGTAAGTCTAGAACAGTGGTTCCCACACTTCATATCAAAGCAACCTTTAACTGAATGGCATGGGGGGGGGGGGGGGTGGGAGCTGTCCCTCACCATGTAGAATAGTAACACCAACACCTTAAATATTTATCTGATTGTTCGGAAAATTACCTGCGCATTTATTGCATATATTTAAATAGTGACACAAGCATAACACATCGACTGGTCTATATGCGGAAAAGTATTAATAATAGAAGATTGTACGCTAGACTTTAGGCCCTTTGGTAATCATGTGTCAGCAAGGGTGTTCGCTGTGTTCTTGCGATTACCTTCCCCCCCCCCCCCCCCGTTTAATAATTGAACGTAGAAGTGGAAATATAAATATAATTGAAGAACATTAATGCAATCATTTTCCAGTCTCACCCTTTCTTCCCTCACAGCATTACCACATACGATGCCGTATGATACTTCGTACGGAGAAAGATCAATATCAGGGGCGGATTTAGGGGTGGGGGACGAGGGGACCAGGGCTCCCTTTCAATTTTTTTCCAAATCCATAAGGCAGTACAAAGATCTATATAATTAGCACACCAGGTCTATTTGATGTGTCCGTGAAACTTTATTCATTATTTTCGACCTCAAAATACTAGTTGTTAGCTGAAAGTTACTTAACTCTGTTACCCCGAAAATTGGGCAGCCTGATAATTTTATGGTAAATATGGACCACAGTATAACTTAGGCAACTCCGGACATTACCAGGAATATTGTCCTTTGTGGTTCCTCATGAGCACTATATTGAATTGGATGGCTAACTTCAGGCTATTACCGGGGTAACCAGGCCCAAAGAAAACTCCACTTCCAAAAGACTTCAACCATAATTTTTCACAATCCCAGGCTTTTTTTGCTGTAACTGTCTGCATCGTAAGTGTCTTACCTACGTCATGCAATTGATTTGTAAATTCTGGCTGATCTAAAGAAAAAAGTATCTCAATTATCATCCCACTATGTGGAACCATCAATTTGAAACCTATTCTTTTGAGAAATTCAACCAAGCATGACTGCAGTTGACATAAAGTGAAAGAAAAACATACCAATTACTTACACCTTTGTTGCAAAATAAATCTGTCACAGAGATTTCACTCTCTAGATTGCTTCATTTGCAACAAACTCAGTGACAGCGACAGTGACACACAGTTTGAAGTATAGCCGATGCTAAAACACTGATGTTAGTTTCACTGTTTTCATTTACCATTGGACGTCTTAAATTGTAAAGTTGTTTTAAGAATACATTCGTGTCACGCATCATTAACCTCTCTATACCCTCTGAAGGCAACATACACAGAAATAAATGTAA
The DNA here is from genome assembly GCA_021234535.1 of Stichopus chloronotus. Taxonomy (NCBI): domain Eukaryota; kingdom Metazoa; phylum Echinodermata; class Holothuroidea; order Aspidochirotida; family Stichopodidae; genus Stichopus; species Stichopus chloronotus. The sequence goes on along the minus strand of CM037841.1, from coordinate 14,387,870 downwards.
CGACAAACTGAGTCAATCAACATTTTGCATCAGTCATCTACATGAAAAAGCACAAACTATTGCAGCATTGGATATAAAGTGAGACCGGTTTGTTAAAGGTTTTTAAACTCTAAAGGGGAGGTTTCTCCAATCACTATGATATGGGCAAGGGTGTAATCTTGGATGCGTAGGGTGTGTCTGGGTAAAAAAAGGAGAAAAAATAATTACCTGAAAGATCTAAGAATGCCAGAATCACCAAGGAAGACGAAAAAGTAAAACCATTATTGAAAAAGAATTTCCTGAAGAAATACTCAATAGAAATCTACGATCATATGTAGCACCATTTTGCATCAAGCCTCCTCCGATTTGACCCCTCCCCGGGACGGCGATCAGCCATCGCACTGCTGCACGCCCTGCTGACAAATAATGGATCCGCCACTGAATACTGGGCTTTCCTGACTTACACCAGCCACGATTTAGATTTGTAACTAAGCAGCTCAAATTTATAGTTGATGATATAAATGAAATAATGTGTCAAAGATCGAAAAGTAAAAACGAGGATACAAGCGATAGTGCTATTGCTGAAGCTCTTTTTAAGGCCAGTTCCGAGAATCTTTCCCTAGTCAAGTGTGTGTAAGATGCTAGGCATATGTACGTCGTGAGGTCAATTTACCTCGTGAGGACAATTTACCTCGTGAGGTCAATGCAGCGCGTGAGGTATATAAATATGTGTAAAGGATAAAAAGCACTTCAGTATATAAAAGGGTTTGTTTTACGTGAGTTGAGGAGAGTCCGCAAAAGTAAGTTGGTCAGTCAACAGAAGCATAGCTTGAGAAAGACCTCTCGTTGTACAGTGTAAATATGACGTTGTAGAGCTAGAACATGAATAAAGGTAGCGAAGTCAGAAACAATCTGCCGGTAGTCCTGGTCTCATTTCTAACCTCCTGATCGTCTCGGCGAAAGTTACAATATATATTATTTCATACGCTAATACATGGTTTTACTACACTGTGTTTCACGCTTACACGATCATCAGGTAACTGGCTTCTCGAAACTTACACTCACATTAGCTGCCTTTCTCCTTAACATGCTTTGTCGCGGCGTTGCCATGCCGACACCAGCTTATCAGCTCGGTTTTCAGTGTCGTAAAACCATTTAGTGTATGGAATGATCGATATACATGCGCTATCACAATACATACAGTGATATCGAGCACTTTAATGGTTTGTTGATAACCTAATGTATATATATATATATATTTAGAAATATGTAAACAAATATGACAAATTTGAAGCACAAAAATTTTTACAAGAAAAGGTGTATATTTCGGACACGCCTGTGTCCTTCTTCAGCACAAACTAATATTGAAATTAATTTTCAAAAACAACAGACTGCACACGCCCATGTGCAGCGCGCTCTAACAACGCAACAATATACAATCAGTGTGTTACGCGCCCCAATTCAATGTGTGTTACTTATCATTATCACCCCGCCCCACCCCCAAACAGAGGGAAAATCACTCAACAACCCAACAACCCTTATTACCAACACTGAAGAGCTACATCCAAGATACTACACATTTTCTCAGAATACTGAACGACATTACGTCTCTTCCATCTGATTGCTATCTTGTCACTATGGATGTTAGTGCCCTTTATACTAATATTCCACATAGAGATGGCATATTATCTTGCAAGTCAATCCTCTCCTCGAGTGGTTATTCTCAAGCGTACATAAATGACTTCTGTTCCATTATCGAGTTTATCCTTACTCATAATCATTTTGAATATAACGGGCAACATTATCTTCAAATATGTGGAACTGCAATGGGAACCAGAATGGCTCCCAGTTATGCAGTTATTTTCATGGCCGATCTTGAAGATAGGATGCTGGCTGGGTACCCTATACAACCGTTACATTACTATAGATATATTGATGATATCTTTTTCATTTGGCCTCACGGCAAACCTGCTTTACATTCCTTTATATCTTATTGTAATTCTTTTCACCATTCCATCAAATTCACTTTTGACTGTTCTGAGAAGGAAATTCCTTTTCTTGACGTACTGGTTAAGTTACACAATGGAACCCTATCAACTACTCTTTATTGCAAACCTACTGACACACATGGTTTCCTTGATTTTAGCAGTTCCCACCATATTAGTTTAAAAAGATCAATCGTATACTCCCAATGTATTAGGATTAAACGCATCTGCTCTACGGAGAATAAATATGATAAGCATGTCAGCAATCTGACAGAATTCTTACTTGATTGTGACTACCCTCTACATGTTATCAGGGAGGGGATAAACAAAGCTTCCATTCACCGTAGGAACAAACTACTGTCCTACAAGCCCAAAGTAAAAAACTGTCGAAATCCTCTTGTCTTTGATTATTCATCTAAAACCGAGGGTCTACATCAATGCATTCGTTCGGATTTCACTATCCTTCAATCAGATAACTCAATCTCAGATCTTTTTAATGATCCTCCGTTAACTGCTAGACGACAGCCACCTAACCTCAAGTCCCTTCTTACATCCTCCATTCTTCCCACCACTAGAAACACAGGTAACAAAAAGTGTGGCAAACCCAGATGTCAAGTTTGTCGTTTCATTGTCACTGATGAAACTTTCACCCCTCCTGGCACTACATATAACATTCGGCCCACTCCCCTCGATTGTGATACTCCTAATGTAGTCTACTTATTATGCTGCAACATATGTAATAAAGGTAACTATGTTGGCCAGACAGGCAATAAATTTAGACTAAGGTTTAATAATCACAAAAAAACAATACAGGATGGGTCTTTGGGCTACCCTGTACCCAGGCATTACAGCGGGGAACATAATCATTCACTTTCCAACTTGAAATGCATTTTACTAGGTAACGGCTACTCTTCGGTGACAAAAAGGTTAAGAGCGGAGAGTAAGTGGATAATTAAATTATCCACTCATTCCAATGGTCTAAATAAAGACCTTGGTTTGTTAAGTGATTTTCCCTCTGTTTGGGGTGGGGCGGGGTGATAATGATAAGTAACACACACTAAATTGGGACGCGTAACACACTGTTTGTATATTGTTGCGTTGTTATAGCGCGCGCTGCACATGGGCGTGTGCAGTCTGTTGTTTTTGAAAATTGTTTTCAATATTAGTTTGTGCTGAAGAAGGACACAGGCGTGTCCGAAATATACACCTTTTCTTGTAAAAAATTTTTGTGCTTCAAAATTGTCATATTTGTTAACATATTTATATATATATATGCATTCAAATGTATAGGAGTTCCAGGTATTTAAGTTTTTTATTGCTTTTTTTTATCATATCTGGTATATTTGGTTATCGTAAACTGCTGTTTTATATGTTCATATATTTGAAAAAGTAAATGCAACTAATACTTTAAAACCACGGATTGTGTTATGCTCGTGAATCAAAAACGTCTTTTCATCAGTTAGTCAGTTAGTAGTATCGCCTACCGTAGAAGGATGATCAAAAGACGTTTTATTTCGCAAATGCAGGTTTCATTGATAAGTAACAATACAGTAATAAAAAAGCTACATGAAATGTACAAGGGGCCATTTCCAGAGTTACCGACTTAACACTGAGAGGATTTTTTGTAGTTTAAACCAAAAAGTGTCTGCACCTATGAATGTTGTTTTCATATATGTTACAAGTTAACGTTTGCACAGTTGGGCCTATTACCTGTACAGTATGGAGTTAAGCTTTGTATTTCATTTGTGTTAGTGATAAAAGCCATATGCAAAAACAAAAGCAAAAAAAGTCTAAAGGGGTACTGTTATATAGCTGTGACAGATGCACAAACATTTTGTCATGGATGCACAACTTCTTCCCAAGCAAGCATTGTCAAAAAGTTTCTGTGATATGTTATTTTGAAAGCATTACCAATTGTACTAAAAATTACTGTAACGGGCACACGTGATGGACTTATTTTTTTCTTATGTCTCTGACAGGATTTCCAGAATGACTATAAGCTGTCTAATGATTATTTTACAGGATGACTTTTCTTCTTTCAAGAGGAAGAAAGTATGCAGTACTTACCAAAGTATGCAAAAGTATACATGACATTTTTATCGTTTTATAACTTAGCATAACGATTTTCACCGGTCTAACGTTCCTTACAGTAATGAAATATGTCTTTGAAAGTTAGGCTTCCGTGCCGGCCTAAAAATATATGACATAGGAACAACAAATGCAAGGTTGTCTTTTTGCACTCTTTCTGTTTCTAGTAAGGTCCTACGACTCAGCAAAGATGAAAATTCCATGAATATCTACATTCTGATAGATACTTTTGTTGGTAAACCACTAAACTCTTATCGATGTGGGCATGAAGTTTAATTGCTGCTATTAAAATTCACCAAATCGAGAGAATATAAACTGTAAGCTAAAAGGTAAGTCTTTCCTTTATTTGTGAGTTTAAGATCAACATCATCCACAGAAAAAATATTCCTCAAAGAATTAGCTTGTTCAGAACAATGTTTGGAAACGTAGCTCAAGCTACTGCGTGGTGAAAACGTTGTGTCATCAAGTAAGACATCTGAACAGAACTGCAACCGGCATTGCGAAATAACATTCTTCGCAAGATTCATTTTCCGAATTTCGGGAATGATACAAATTATAAGAAAATCCAAAATCTGTAAAGTATTTAAGTATTGCAAATGGATTTATCCCACTCCACCGTGCAATGTTCACTGAGAAAATGGCAGGATTGAACTTCTTTGTCAGTTGCGATGTTAATTTAAAATTAATGCCTTAATGCTAGAGTGGTTAAAAGGGCAACATATGTATGGTTTGTTAAATTGAAAACCTTTTTCCTTCCAGTGGTAACAAACTCGAGGTCGTCTTAATGTGGATGATTTAATTGCAATTTAATGAGCTGTAATGAACTGCAGGAACTCTTTAACCTGATCTTCTCCTAAGCATTTGAACCTATCCATTCTTTCCTATCAAGAGTTGCTGATAATTCCGCTTCTCTTCTCAATATTACTTTCATTCATACTTAGTAAAATTTCTCAACTCCCATGGGCCCATTACAGTCAGGTGAACGTGTATTATCCAATGGATTATACACTGTCAATTTGTAGTGTAAAATCAATCACATGTTAGAGTGAAAATCTAGATTGACAGTGTTTGTCGGCCTCTATCTTCCACACACAATGCTGGTAGTTGTCTATCGCGCACATTGTTGACGCATTGTAAAACGCCTTGTTTACCATTTACCTGGTGCATTTTCTTGTAAGGTAGGCTAACTTCAAACTGACTTGAATTAATATCTGCTAATACTATCTTCAATATCGGCTATTTTGTCTCTTCATTTCGATTCTGATGTACATTCACCTGAGTTTGAGGTTGGGTTACATGAAGGATATACTGTGTACCTCACCTCGGGGTTCATTTTCAATAAAAATGCTGGTACTAACCAACTCCCCTTATAAAAATTTCTCATGCAGATTTTATGAGAAATTTCTCGTGAGAATCTCATGAGAAATTGGGACCGATGTTCATGAGAATTGTTCTCATGAGAATCCATTCTCATGAGAAACTGTCCTCATGAGGAATGGTTCTCATGAGATGCGATTCTGACGAGGAGTCCCAATTTCTCATGAGATTCTCACGAGAAATTTCTACCGTAATTCTCATGAAAATTTCTCATACATAAGCCTTGTGAGAAATTCTTGCGAGAAATTTCTCATGAGGTGCAGCTTCCTCACTGCGACATTAACATGGGAATATATCTCATGAATAAACAGCGAACACAGTAAGGAGCACGAGAATATTAAAGACATACCCTCACGAAATTGTCAGGGCTAATTCAGACATGACATTAAGGACCCAAGTTAGGGCTTAGATGTGGCTACAAGTCGTGTCTAAAGTTGGGGCGTAATCTACAGGCTAAATATTTAAAGAAATATAATGGATGAACATGCCAACAGCCTTCTGAAGTTGCAAGCCCCGTTTGAAAATTGCTAACATACAGTACTGTGACACCAAATAAAAGTAAACAAAATTAGAGTTTGTCTCAGCAGCAAAGATCACGAATAATTGATAATTTAAGTATGGTAATTATAATTTTTTTTTCAAATTTGTCATGTGTTCAAAGTCACCTTGCTATGCATGGCCGGGGTACTGTACATGACTCGAAACACCTATTTGTTTCCACCTTTCATTCAAAACCTATACCCAGTCTGGACTATATATAAAGAGGTTAACTCTGTTCAAACTATAGAGATTCCATACTGGTAGAGTATTTATGGAGCAAGACATGTTGTATGAAACAACATGAACACCAATTTTTTGTTGTGGGGGAAAACCAGATGGGTCTAAGAGAATGCTGATCCAGACAATGATTCAGACATTAAGTTTAGCTTGAGCAAGAAGTCATTAATAAAGATTTTGTGGGGACATTTCCTGAAATCTCATAACGTGTTCACTCTTATCATTTCTCAGGAGGTCTGAGGTTGCTTTTATGGGGGTAGTCTAAAGTTCTCATGATGAGATTGTGAAATTCTCATGAGGCTGAACACTCTTCTCATGTGGACACTCACTTACCATGCTATTCTTGTGAGATTTGTACCCCTTCTCATGGGATCATATGCACTTCTCATGAGATCTTTTGTGGTTCTCATGTGGCTAATAGCACGTCTCATGAGATCTCATGAGATTCTCGCAAGGCCATGTACACTTCTCATGAGGTCACTAAGACTTCTCATGAGTTCTCATGTAATTCTCATGAGATCTCATGCAATTCTCATGAGTTCTCATGTAATTCTCATGAGATCTCATGAGAATTGTATGAGAAATTTTTATAAGGGGATCGAAGCGTCTTTTGCTTGTTTTGTTTTTAATCAAAATCTGGTATTGTATGAATGAACAAGATTAATCAACTTTAAACCTGTGCATACACTATCATCCAAATTTTCACGATAGTCTCCATAAGAAGTGGGTAATTTGCAACTTCTACGAATGAAGAAGCCGTACGGACATCACTTATGCCGTTCACGTATAAAACAACAACAACAAACGACCAAGGATTTAACCATGCAGGGAGTACTCCAAGTTTTATGTAAAAAAAGATCAGTATTTTCTGTTGTGAATAATATCATACTTTAAAAGAAAAGACTTGCGTAACCCTTACTCCATTATAGTCTACTGTGAGAGAGCTATGATATAAGAATTTCATACTTTATTGCATCGAATGACCCAACAAAATATCATCTCTTGGTGTTAGTTTTGACCAAAAGCAATCGTATAGTTTACCTACAACATGGACAACAGCCATTCTGAAAGAAATAGATTCACGAAAACCATACTGACCACCAATTATTATGCTTATTTACGAATACTATCAATCTATTTTATACAATGCGTTATAGGCTACTTGGTAAATACTAAAATTGGACCATAACTGCCAAGCATTTTGCGTATATGCATACCTTCGCTCCCCAAACAGCCTGGTTTTCAGGGAAATGAATATTGTACACGCAGGCACTAACGTTGCGGCTCTCACCCATTGAGGTAGTATAAGATAGGCTAGAGATAACTTCAGAGCAGCGAAAACGGAGCCACCGCTCTCGGAGCGACTGACTCCTCATAAAAAAAACTTACTACCACACAACGTCAATGCAATGGCGGTATCTCGTGACGTATTTTTAAACATATCTTTGACACTGCGAACTTACGCGACGTATAATTACTCAAATTCATCCAACTACAAATGTCTAAAGTGTTTTTGATTGATTTTAAAGATTTCAATTCTCTGGATTCGGAGGGAAAGCGAAGCCTAAGTAAGGCCATATAAAATTATGTAGGGCTAGTCAGGCCCGCCTATCCTCCTGTATGCTATAGCCCGTATATTAATAGCAACATACGAGGCCCTTAGGCCTGTATACGTTAACAATATCTGGCCTAGGCTTAGAAATGTTTAATAAACATTTTAGGTGTTAGCTAGGCCTAGCTTATACATTTGGAACCCTGAAAAACGGTAGAGGAGAAAATGGAGAAAAAGAGAGAGTCACTGTCAGGGCCGCGGCTTTGGAAGTGAAAGTACAGTAACGTTTGTTTAACTTAGGCCTAGCCCCTACCAGCCATGACAACGTCGACCTGGGACCTAGCATAAATTAACTTGTTACGCCCGTTGGTTTTATAAGCCTAGTTAATTAAGCAGACCATATTTTAAAATTAGGCTAGTCAAGCCCAGTTTTTAGGCATATAAAAATCCCATTTCAATTTTGGTCCGAGCCTAGGGCATAGTATACTAAGTTACAGTTGACACTTAGGCTAGGTCGAAGGCCGGCCAGAATATGTAATTTCATTGTTCAGTGTTACAGTCTCATGCAGGGAATTGCTTTTTCTTTTATTTCCAGCTTCAGGACTGTGGATCAGTGTTAGACAAGTTGGTTGTCTTAATTGTTAGGAATAATAGCCTCCAACATCAACCCAGGCTGCAGATGGTATAACAAAGCATTATAGAGAGACCTGTCAAAGTTGAACTGCACTACTTTGTGGGATTTCAGTTCAACTGGTGATGTTTGCATTCTTTTTGACATCATGGAGTGTAATTCATGTCATCCATGACTTCTGAAATGATGCACGTGTTGCCAGTTCCAATCATCACTGCTGATACTAACTTGGAGGAGTGAATGTGAAGCAAGATTTTGCAGGCCAGCTATCACCATTTCATCTGGAATCCTGGCATTTACAAGTATTCACCTTACATCAACTCATTACCTGACATTGAAACAAATTTTGAGGCCTTGCCTAGTAAATATACAACTTTACAAGGTACCATGATGGAAATAAGTTGAAGATTTGACAAACCCTGAAATAGTACCTTAAATACTCTTGTGAGAATCATTGTCAGCGTTTCAAGCATTCTGATTGATAATCTTTCACCCTTTTGCATTTTGAATGTGCATAGACAGAAAACACGTCAATTCAATATTTTGTAACAGGTATGCAGGTCTATGGAGTTTTCCACTTACAATCCAGTCATGGGATGTATGACAAAATTAATCTAAATGATTGCTATGATAGTTAGTGCTATAACAGTTTCAATAAGTTGACCATGTTATCATTGCAAATTGTGAGCAGTTTGTGTATGGTTGTACCTTCGTAGCCTTCTCCAATAAAAATTGTTCAACACAGGCATCTTGTTTGCCTGTTTTGTAGTTATCCAGACATTACAACCACACTCCACAGTCAATCACACTTTCGCAGGGTGTTTTCCCTCAAGCTCCCGGCCCCCTAGATGTATGCCCCATGCAATTACATTGCATCCCTCTCCCAAACAAAACGAACAAAAAAAAAAAAAAGAAATAGAAAGTATGTCTTCAAAAACACAGCGAGAAATGCACTTGATCGTCTTCAGTTTTATTTACGACAAATGGTGAGACGTTGACTTCATCGATCATGTACAGTACATGCGTAGCATCCGAGAGACCGGAATATTTTAAAGAAGTTCACTGTTTTCAGAAGTGGTTATCAATTTTGTCGGGTTACATGCGTGGTTTAGTAGGACACATGATAACGAAATATCAGTGTAAAGAGAACATGATATTCTTTCGAATGACACACTGTGTAAATAAGTCTCCGGAACTCTACTCAAAATGTGCTTAATTTCTAGGTATACTCACAACAAAGCAGCAGGGTGTCCTGTGTCGAGTTTCACAAGGATACAATTAAATTTCTTAAAGGCAATTTCGTCTTATGCAACTCTCATGCTGTCAGGAAACACACTATGTGTTAACGGAGCTGCATTGTTTGTAATATGGTTTCATATTGTCATAGCCAGCTGATTTCTTTTTTTTAATTCAGACAAGGAGAGGCAACTTCAACAATTTCTTCTGAAACGTCTGAGATTTCTACCCCTGAAATTTTACTGGCTGAAACGGAAACTGTCAGTGGTTTCTAGACTACCAAAGAAATAGTAACTCGGTGATGAAAATCGTCAGATAAATTGGATTAGCGTACATAGAACTACAGAAGAAGAAATTAATTATCGATTGACTACCTGGTACTTACTAGTCATGATGCGCCGATATATAAATGATAAAACTTGGTTGGAAGGTGTCTCAACTTAGTAGCAAGAAGAACTACCACATTGCAACAGTGGGTACTCAGATTCCTTGGTACAGAAATTTTCTGGTTTGAGTGTACACGAGGTTTGGTTGGCTACGGCGGACATAATTACAGATCGGATGTTGATATTTTGTAACGAAATAAACACAATACAACCATTGTACAAATTTAACTGATCTCTCTACATTCTTCGAAAAAGGAACCCAATGCTCCACACTTAAAACCAAAGCAAGGACGGCTAAAAACAGGCAAATGATTTGTGCAAATTATCATTCACTTTCCTTTTTTTTTTGAATCAAGCTTTTGAAACGCAAGATCTAAAAGTTTCGATGTCTGTTTACAGAGGCCCGAAAAATGATCGGAATGTGGGGGCTTTTCATACCAAACATTTCTTGGTACATTGTTTTACCAAACCTAACTAAGAAGAAAAGCAAGACCTCAACGGGCTTGGTGGTTCCTTGCGTGGAGCTTATTTTAACTGTAGTGCTTTAAATATAACCAAAGGTAATCCACAATTTATCAAGTCCCCCAAAAATTTGGACCCTTTTTTGTCTTCAAAAATGCTGATCAGCTAAACAGTTTTTCGTGATTTCATTAAAGGGCCCATATGTCCCATTTTCACCTTGGACCCCATAAACCTGAACACTCCGGGTTCCACTTCCATAATGTTAATTTGGCAATCGCTTCACACTGTAAAGCAAAATATGCAAAAAAAGAAACATTTTGCATGATTTTATAAAAGAATCCATGTGGTCCATATGGGACCATTTATCCTCAACAAACTGAAGGAACCTCTGCCATAGTAGTAATGTGACCCAGTTTCAACTTTCTACCATACAATCTGTAGGAGAAGAGGCATTTTGCATGATTTCATAAAAGGTTCCATATGGCCCACTTGGACCCCACAGAACACCCCCAAGGCACCTCTACCACAATGCATACCAAGTATAAACTTTGTTTAAGCTTTAAAACTTGAGGTATTGTGTTAAAAAGTTTTTTTTAGAATTTTACCCCAGTGTCCCCGATGACCATTGACTTCAACCAAAAATAATAGGGCACACTTTCTCAATATGGCAGACCTACATCCTAAGTTTGACTTTCATCCGACTTTCCCCTGTCGAGTTACAACGTACCGAAGCATGTGTCACAGACACACAGAGTTTTCCCTTGTGTCCTCAAACGTCCTTTGATCTCCACTAAAAGCAACAGAGTACACCTTCTCAATATGCTGAATATACATACCAAGTTGGAGGTTCATCCCACTTTTCCTTATTGAGTTAGAGCGTAACGCAGCAAGTGTCACAGCCACATACACACACACCCACCCCACACGCCAACCTGACTGCATATAGGTGCCTTAGCAGATGCAATAAAACTCTAAAATATGAACTATGCCTAGCAACTACTCCCTGTTTGACCCCACGAACCCCTTTCCAACACTAAGTGAACAGGAAAACTTAACGGAGGCCCCGGCAGGGGGTACCTAACTTATAGCGGATAATTTATTCCCTACAGTTACCAGTCCTCAATAGACTCTCCGTGCAATGACATTGTCAAAACATTGAGTTTGCAAGATTTTTGAATCCTTGCCGAGGGCAGGCAAGGGATCTCAGCAGTCCCTGTTTAGGTGTGTATTGTGTATACACCTAGCTACGGATGCTGCCTCAGCAGGTGAAATGGGGGGGGGGGGGGTATTCCAGTGACAGGTCCTTCCTTTGTAACTGGCGTAAAGCTGCCCGAAAATTCCGACTCTGCGGGGAGGCCTGTCACCGGATATCTGGAGTTAGCCTACTCTCCCGGCAATCACGTACTGCATGCGATCATCTGGAAAGGGAAAATTCCAGCAGTGAATTTCTTACGGTTACCTGTCTGCCGTAGCCCGTGAGACGTAGACCCTGTTGGTCAGCGTCACCTACATTGCATACACACAAGGTGTCTTGTGTGTCTCGTACACTTTAATTCAGGCAATTTACGGGTGAACGACAGTCCGAAGGCCGACAGACACGCAGAATGATAGAATGAAAGACAGGTAAAGCGTATAATGTGGAGTTTTACTCGGGGAGGTGTATGTCGGTTGGATCAGAGAGTTGCTAGGTATCTCCCTGGTTGGATGAACAATTAAATAAATTAACAAGGAGAGAAAAGCTGTTGAAGTAAAGGGGTAACTGCATGTAATGGGCTTCAGTGGCAGAATAGCCCTTTATGCAAAGGCTACGCGAGGCGTTGAGTCGGTCGTACCCCTTAATTGAGACATCGAGTGCGAGTATGTGCTGTGTGTGTGTGTGTGTTTTTTTTTTGTGTGCATATGTGACTCATTTCACTGAGACAACTTCAGAGGTTGGTATGTAGGTAGTCTATTGTTGATAGACGATCCCTATTGTTTTTGCGAAGGTTTTAAAGACAAAAACTCATCATCCAGACAGTTTCAATTCTCCCAACCACCTACCTCTAGTCCGTCCCTCAGCCTGTCTTAAATTCCTCCACATGTGTAATCAAAACAATGGATCCCTGCGTATGCTGTATAATACGAGCTGCTCTGCATCTTTCGAATTTGCTGTCAATCTTAGAGTACTGTAACTTAGAACCAGTTGAGAATTTTCCTTTCAGGGAGGTAAAAATATAGCTTAGGGTGATGAAATACAGCCTTCAAGTCATTTGAGGTCAACAAAATCTTAAGGTTGAAAACTTACTAAGGGAGGTATCTCACCAACTAAACGTTGCTGGAACTTCAAACTAGCCACATTGGTAGCCCTTGATGAATAGATAATCTCTGTCATTTTATGGAGGTCAAGGATCATGTGAGGTCAAAGCAGATCATGGTTTGAAAACCTTGTCAATGCGGTGTAAATAGCATCTAAATAAGGGAAAGATGATGGCACTTCAAACTTCTGTGTTAGTTGTCCATTGAAAGTATATAACCCCTATTGTTTTTCATGGTTAGCCTACAGGTAATTTAATGTCACCAGAGATTAAAAGTCTGAAAATTTATTAAGAAAGATATCTCGGCAACTGAATGTTACTGGAACCTCAAACATATTGCGTCAGTAGTCCAAAGTGATTAAAGCATCCCTACTTTTTATAGAGGTCAAAGGTCACTTGAGGTCACCAGTGATAACCACAACTTATCTCTGCAACATACATCTGCTACTGAATGTTGTGGGAACTTCAAGCTGTTACCACTGGTAGCGCCTGTTGAGCAGATGATCTCTAATCATTTTTATTGATATGGAATTTTATGGATATAAAATCATGGGAAGTCAGTGGACATCATTGTTTGTAAAGTCGTAGACATGGTATCTCACGAGGAGTGTTTGGACTTTAAAATTGGTATGTATTGTCCTTTGCCTTCCCCGAAAATTAGCAATGCGGAATCTCAAAGTCATACTACTTCTCGAAGCGGTTACTGACCTAAAGTGATCTTGGAGCTCCATAACTACTTAATGGATTACTGTAACCTATAATAAAAAAGTATGAGAGGGCAAGGTGATACATTTTTCATTCCAAGAGATATGAATAAAACAAATTGGGTCCAAAGGTTACAGTTGACAGAAGTATTCACCAACAGAGCACGATGACAGGATATTTTAAGACTAGGACTTTGCAGGGCTGTTATATTGCCGTAAATTGTAACGCTCTCGTTGCAGTACTGCAAACCTGATAAAGGCTAAACAGTGTCAAGGAAACAAACAACTTTAATGCATAAAATCTAAGGAACAAAACTTACTTCAAATCAAAGATTGTAGAGTCCAAAGAACTGAATAATTTAGGCAAAGAGTCCATCTAACCCACCGACATCTATTTGCACATCAAAACGAGCGCTACCATGTATGCGTTTGGGACAATAACTCAAATTTTACAACCCAATCTTTACAAGTACAGTTGTAAAAAGATAAAAAAGCACCGTGGCATAGTCTAGTTGTGAAAATATAGCCTAATTTCCAACGGCAATGTGTTTGAGTAGGAGTTTCGTTGTGATAATATAGACACGGAAGTGCCACACAAGACAGGGATCGGTCCCCACTAAGTTTTTAGACGAAAAAAAAACTAAATCCCTCTTTCTTCTACCGTAATTATAGCTTTACTTAAGGCAATTTCTCATGAAAGAAATGTGACGTAGGTGCTTTTTTCCAGCTTGTTACCAAATTGAAGAATATGATGGAAGATTGCCTATAAAGACTTTTTTCAAACAGTAGGCCTACATCCTGCCCGACTAAAATGAGCAAACACTAACAGTGCCAGTGGTTGTATGATATAAACTGTAGGAGAACAGGCCCGTAGCCAGTCTATGTGGAGGGGTGGGTCTTTTTTCCAAGATGGACCTTTTTCCAAACACGGAAGCGGCTGACGCGTGCCGTAAGCATGCAGTTGCTAGGGGTCCCGGGGGATGCTTCCCCAGAAATTGTGAAATCTGCATATCTCCTGCAATCTCTAGCATTTTAGAGGACTACAAAAGACCTTCCGTCGTGAACAATTTACATAAATAGTAGACACAGGAGCGTAGCCAGGAATATGCCAAGGTGGTGCGAACTCATGAAGACTATCTAAGCGGAGCGCCACTATCGGTTGGCGAGGAGAGTCCGAGGAAATACATAATGCTCCCAACCCTGCATTCCACCCCTGCCTTGGGAGACCTGCCGCATAAATTGAGGGAATGACTATTTCGCGATATCGCTAGAAAAAAAGCGAAAATGAGGTCAAGCAGGGTCGCCCTATTCAACCTCCTTTCCCTAGCTATGCCTATACCCCTGGGTATTTCTGGGGAAGTCCTAAAAATAATACCACAATATGGCCAAGGGGGGGGGGGGCGGTCCTTCACCCCTCCTTGGCTACGCGGCTGAGTAGACACTTTGGTAGTCATGGTGGTTTGAATAGGGCTTAAAATGCACCGACTGCACCCGACTACAATTGAATATATTTAATCGGGCCCGTCGACGGCTTACGGCACAACTGAACTCTTGTCGTGGAACCGGTCACACGGTCACGACCACAGCAGACGCGGTGGGTGATCGCCGTCGTGTCGCAGGTTGTCGTGGCCGTGTGTCCCGGGCTTTTTATTGTATCTAGTTCAATGATATCCACAGCCACAATGACATAACCATGCATGCGCGTTTTTAGCTTATTATCTCATCACTCCACATAGTATACGTATGTGGTGATGAGATATTGAGGTCAGTTTGGGGATGTATACATTTTATGACATAAGTGGAAAGGTTTTAAGTTCCTGCTAAAAGTTAACGGAAATTGGACCTCAATACGTCACGATAAAAAATATTTCATAGCTGACCCTTCAAACACAGCCTGGGCTTGACAAATGGACCTCCCTCAAGTTGGGGTGGGTCGTTCGAACGCTCCGACTCCCCCTCCCCCCCCCCCCCCCCATTGGCTACGGTCCTGGAGAAGATGTAAGTTTGATTTGACACGATGATTCATATGGTCCATCATATTCTTGAACCAAATTGACTGAAAATTACTTAAAAGAATCACTAAGTATCATGACGAGCCACAACCAATACACAATAAGACCTGTGGAAACATTTTGGAAATGCCATAAATTGGGTCTAGGAGGACCTTGTTCTGAAAAGTAATGATCACAGCAAAAGTATCACTATTAAGTATCAATATGAAAACCCAACACACTGTAAAACAAATCTACAAAAGAGAAGATATTAATTTTGTAATTATTGGCTTGTAAGGCTCCACGTGAAGTAAATGTGATCAAAACTTCCCTAGCACTGTGAAAGAACTTTCCAAATATCTAGTCTATGAAAAATGAAATGTAAAGCAGTATCTGCAGGAGACGAAGTGTTCTGTGTAATCACATAAATTGGACCCATTGGGGTCATGAACCCAGAAATCATGAACACTCCATTATATCACTGCCAAGTATCAACATGCCAACCGATCAGGAGTGAATAAAATAATATACAGGAGAACAAGGAATTAAAACGATTCGACAAAATGGACCATAAAGGACCCCATGCCGAAGAAAAGACAATTAAGGGTATTATGGGCTTCGACCCAAACTACTACTACCCAATAATCATTGTGCTTGCAAATCATAGGTAGAAATTGAAATAGCATCTTTCTCAATTTCAATGATTAAATAGCCCAAAGGACCTATGTGAACTGTGCACGTAAAGATTACTGGACACAAAATTATCACTATGATAACCCAACAAACTGTGTAAAAGAACAATTACTTTGAGCTAATTAATACAATGGTTCGTATAAGGCCCACGTAAAACTTTGAAGAAAAATCATGAACACTACAGAAAGAAAATAATAACGTATCACCGACGATCATCACTGTGCAACAGTTAATCTGTATCAGAATCAGTATGAGGAGATGTGGTTTGTGTGATTTCATGAAATGGTACATCGGGAGAGTACTACACAGTAGGCCCAGAATTCCTGAAACCTCGAAAATCACTATTATGTATGAATACAACAACCCATTGATCGTGACAAAAAAAAAAAAAAAAGATCCGTCAGAGAACAAGCATTTTGAGCGGTATATGAAATGGTCATGGGTGCCACGTACGGCCTTAGATGATAATTAAAAACGTAAACACTGTTTGACTGTTAACGAACTGTCCAACTTATCCAAGTATGATAATAGCATACGACAAACGCCGTTCAATAGAACCTGTAGGAGGGAGGATACTGTGCTTTGTGTGATTTAATACAATTGTTCAGTGATCTAGTGCTGAATTAGGGACCCAAAATTTCTGAACATCAAAAGGGTACCGTAACACCAACCAAGCATCATAATGACAGAGCAACATTATGAGAGCCCATCATCACATGTACAACATCATTTAAAGGGGGAAACGTTTTTTGCGTGATTTCATAAAATGAACCTGAGGGCTTATGCAAATCTTAGACACAAATTTTACAAACAACTACGCCCTCCACTAATCTCTGATTTCAAACTGAGCCCCACACCAGCAAATCATGCGTTTCGGTCTGCCAAGGGGATGAACCATTCATTTGCATCCACAACGTTTTGTACGAAAGACAAACTGAAAAGAATTAAACAGATTTGGTGATGATTCGGTCGATGTAACAAGGAGGGGGGGGGTGCAATTCTAAGACAATAATTCTGGTTGACCTTTAGTGACCTCAGGGGCCCTGCAAACATTCAAGTCAATGATGACATTATATACTGATAAAGAACTTTCCATCGAAACTTCCCATAAAGTGAAAACTCTTGCGAAATTACAAAATTCCCCGTTGAGTCACAGACCACAAGATGTTCACACGCCAAAACTTGCAATGTAAGAATCTTGACAAGTAAAATCGTTGATACGTACCACAGTTACTTGCTGCTGTTGTTGTTGCCCTTGGGGAGCAGGAGGCGGATAGGCTGCCTGAGGACTTGGATAACCAGGCTGAGGAGGATAACCTGGTTGAGGGGGGTAACCAGGTTGTGGAGGGTACCCTGGTTGAGGGGGGTACCCTGGTTGAGGGGGGTACCCTGGTTGAGGGGGGTACCCTGGTTGAGGGGGGTACCCTGGTTGAGGGGGGTACCCTGGTTGAGGGGGGTACCCTGGTTGAGGGACATTATTTGGTTGAGGAGGGTAACCTGGTTGAGGAGGGTAACCTGGCTGAGGAGGACTACCTGGTTGAGGAGGGTCTCCTGGTTGAGGAGGGTTTCCTGGTTGAGGAGGGTTTCCTGGTTGAGGATCGCTACTTGGTTGAGGAGGGGAAACTTGCTCTGGTGGAGGGTTTGCTTTTTCCTCATACGGAGGTGGTTTTTCTAGAAATGACAAAATATAATCAAATGGAGTAAAGCTATTCGATGAGTATGTCAAGTGGAAATCTGGTCAAAAATGTTTACGGGACCTCTGAGTTGTTATTTCGTCCATATGAAAATGATATCTTGACATTCGCTGGTTTTTTTTAAATGCGATCAAACGTAAAAAGAAATTGATTCATGCCACATATCATTCCCTTTAAAGAGACTTTAAACCTTTATGTCGCTAGTATACAATAGGTTCGTCAAAGAATTTCGCAGAGGTAATACGAATAAACAGTCGCATTTGCCTCCACTTTGCAAGGTTGTTTTATCCGTAGAAGATTTAACAGTAATTTGCATATCAACACATGAATCTGTAACACATTGTCACACTACATAATTTTGAAGTATTCTGAGCAAAAAACGTTGTAAGCAGCATTTATCTCGGGGCCGCATTATCGCTTGCACCAGCCACTTACTCAGTGGACAACAAAGTATAGGCAAATGGTTAATGAAAGTGTGCACTTTGAGAGAAAAGCACGAAACTAGGCACAAAGGGTACTCATGGGCATGCCAGGTTGTAAACGTTATACCGTATATGATGCATACTTTCAAATTCAATGAGAAATCAAGATGGTGGCCAAAACAAAAAAGGACAGGACTGTCAAAATTACAACACTTTTGCAGAAAACTACACTGAAACAATTAAAGCACCTTAATTTTAAAACAATGACATTTAAATACACTATGAAGGGTGTAAATGCTATCATTTAATTAAAATACAAAATGTCTACCATGATCACGTTGAAGAATGAAAAGCTACGATTATGAGAACAACTAAAGTATCGTAAATGAGTTAAATGGGTTAATTAAAAATAAATGACATTAAAATGCACTGCCCAGGTAAAAGACGCCACCAGATGGTAGTAGCGTCCAAATGCAAAATAAAGATATGAGCGGTAGGTGGTTCAACACTAACGTAACGACCGAGGCAGTACTCGATTGAATTTTTATGGGACACTCCGGGTAAACATGAGTCTGTTCCATTCTAAGGCAGCGAAAGAGATTCAAGACATTACGTGGTAATGAAATACGTTTAAGTGGTACTTTTTAGTATTAATATGGCAAAATATTGGTTATGATCAACAAGACCGGTTTCGTCAAGTCATTGCAACATCACACAGACAATCGAGCGAATGTTGAAAAGGAATTGTCTACAGTCATCACCGCAGAAAGATTGTGATGATGACATCAGAAACGAAATAATTAGTCCGAGATACGCAGACAGATATGTTCTCAAAAAATGAGACTGATAAAAGCAGTTTGGAGTACATGTATCTGTCAGTACAACCGCAAAATTGTAGCACACCGGCCATTTATGTGTTAACAAAAGTGCACAACACACCCGCGGGTAACTATAGAGATATGGTTACACGTAACTACTTGTCTGTGGGGTTATCTTGGTGTTAGTACTTGTATGTTGGTTGATTTACCTGACAGTAATTTGAAATGATTGTGACTGATATGAGAGTTAAATGGTTCTATGTAAGACACCACACCTGTCCGAGTACTTAGTAACACGTCTGTATTCAATAGTTAATTACTCAATTACTCAATTATTGTACGTACTTGACTTTCACTTAATTTCATATTTTTCATACATGCATTTTGCTGTTTATTATTCAATATCAATGAGTTTATCTATGACAGCGAGAATGAGCATAAAGGAGTAAATGTAACCAATAGTTCCATGATATCAGTGCAAATCCAGAACCGAAAATAGAAAAAAACAATGAAAGCTATTACTGTATAATTCACCCAATAAAAGGATTTCCTCTCAAATCGAAACCCATCACTGTAAATTTTAACTCTAACAGAAAACCATCTTTCATTACAGCCTCCTCGAAAGCCAGTTGATGACGTCATAACGGTCTCACACGTACGCTATGAGTGACCTCATAGACTAATTCACGGTTTGCTGGGGCAGGCTTTTAGTTTGTGTTAGATTTACAATTATTTCCAACGAGGAGTCACGCGATCATGTCTGTCGGGACGGTTTTGCGTAACAAAAGGAAAGCGTAATGAAAAAAAAAAAAAATTTCCTACCCCATGCGCCAACTAATATCCTGAAAAAGGAATCCTTTGCGTTAAATCAACTACTTTTTTACCGAAAAAGTGCTTTGGGAAAAAAAGCTTGTAAAAAATGATTGCTCATTGTCAAGCCTCACCAGAAATCTGATATTTTTATGCAAAAAATCGAAAAACAGATTATCCTAACTGACTTTTAAACCTAAGTGGCTTCTCTACAGAAACGACATCCTATTGCTGTGTAATGGAAAAGTCCGATAAACTGAGAAACTATAGTGGTGAAGGTGAATGAAATTTATCATTTCCCCAAATTCATAGTACACAGGAGACTGCACCTCTGCGGTTACATACCTAGGTATGAGAATCTTCAAACCTCATAGGTTTAATCTGCTCCCTTTACAAGAAACTCAACTTAACACTATACTTATCATTACCTCAATATGGAAGCTCTTCAAACCCAACTGCTACCCTCAAATGAGTCATAGACGTGATTTTTTTTATTAACGTCACTGTACAAATAAAACCGATTTCATAGAAAAACAAAGAAATTACGAAAAAATGTGGCACCTCGTTCTTATCACAAAAGCCAAAGGAAGCTAACAACCTGTAGTTTCCAAACTGACATACACACTGTAACACTGGAATTTAATCGGGTTAGGCCTATCTCCTATTATCCAAGCTGCTTCTGAACGAAAGTATCTCCAAATTTAAAAGATATACTGGTTAAATTAAGTTTTCAGAGTAACAAAAATCGTTCGTCAGTCAAGATTAGCACCAAGATCTTTTCAATGCACGCAAGCTGCACTCTGCCGTTGTACTCGTGCCCTAAAGAATTTTGAGACCATACAAATACATCCAGCTATGAATATTAAAAGATTTGCTACTGATAAAGACTCTCTCTGAGAGCAGAAACAGGTCTATCATTGATCATAATAGCCAACATTCTTTCATATTACTATTTAAAACTAAGTAGTTTTCAACTAAAACGTTGAATCAATTTCACAACGGGTGCACACAACAAGCTCCTGTTCACCCCGGGACTTTCCCGGGGTCGTGATGCCTCGGTGTTGTGAGATAGATCCCAATTTTCGTTGTTGTTGTTATTTTTAATGTCTAACCTCGGGAACGTCGCGTAAAAGACTTTCATTTTGCAATTAAACTGAAGAGGAACTTAACAAAGAGATATTACCATGACAGGTTTCGTCCTTCCACAATGTTATACGTGCTTATGATACTATATGAGATACTGCATAGCCCTTTTGTATCCGGGGGGGGGGGGGCATAACAGCTTTTGGCTGGTTTCTCTATATATTGTTATCTTATTGCTGCTTTCCTACAATCATGGCCACCATTTTAAATTTGTTACTATTTTCTTCTTAGAGGCCGAAACTGAGATGGCCTCTAATCTAGGTTTAAAATGCATGTAAAGAGCCACCTTTGCTAAAAAATGTTTTTCACCCAAAGTGCCCATTTTCATCAAGGTTACCCATTTACCTGGACTATTACGTATAAATTACACACTTTACCCAAACTCTCACTGCTGTATGTGCGTGCGTGCATGGAAGAAATAAAGGGCAAGAATCACGTATTGTGTGAGGAAAATAATACACCCTTTGTAATGTGACTCATGCCAACACTATACACGTATATAGTCCTGGCCGTATTAGTTCACTCAAACTTACAACCTCTCATGACTGGCGGATGTTAGTATGGTATTAAACTACAAGGGAAACTCCAGACTTCGTTAAAACAGCATAGTATAGACTATTTTTAGCAAAGTAAGAACTTGTCCAGGGTGCATGACAACATTTTCTGTGGCTGAGCTTCATACACATTTGTATACCTCTTGTGAATTGTTACGTTTTGAGGAAATCAAATGAAACCGCCCCACGAAATTTGAGTCCACTCAAAGACTTTGGTTAAACAGTACCTGGGCTTTCCCATTTCATTATTGGGTAAACATTAAAACAAACTACAAACGATCGTATTAACGTTATGATCATTTAAGATGAAGTTATGAAACATATTGATGTTATTTTTATCAAGAAGCCATGAACTTGACTCTTACAATTTAACACATAATGTGAACTGCGCCCGTACACACGGCAGGTCATTTCTAAGTCATGTGGCCTCAAATAGTGGAATGTACACCATTGGATCTCCTCGTCATAATATCCATACCCATTGTTAGAGAACATTAGCTCTTTGGAACTTTTAAAATTTATCTAATTAGGTTATGCAACATTCTGTCACATAATGTGCGTTTCTTTCTATAATTCACAAACGGAAATCTTTCACAAGTATACCTTCATTCCTTCGTTGATTGATTCGGTAATTCATTCATTGATCAATGCATTTAGTCATTTTTATTTTAATTGATTCATTTTGTTGCTGATGAGAATATTTTAGCCCCTGTAAGATATAGGCCTTTCTGTGGTACATGAACGAAGATTTTTACTACCTCTACAACAATTTATTTGTTCTCCCGTATATTGTATGATAAACTACGGTAACAAATAAGGGGCTTGGAGGAAATATGTGACCCACACTTAATGTTCCAAAATAACGGGCCACAGTGTCACAACTTCATACATCAAAACCAAAGAAAGGTCTTATGACACTGATCAGTGATTTGATTCAACTGATTGTTTTAGGTGTACTGAATATTTAATCAATAGATCAATCCAACTATCGATCCTCCAACTATCTGACAATAATTCAGCTTCATCAATCAAAGCCCGGATTATTTGGATCATTACCTGAACAGGTAACTTGCTTAATCAGTCGAATAATTCGTCCAGGTTGATCAAAACATGTTACTAAATTTCATTATCAGCTTAATTATTGGACATGAATATTTCTCAATCTTCAATGAAATTGCACACACACAGTAGGCCTAAATCTTGATACCTATATCATGTTTTCTGTACGTTGAATGAATTTGTCATACGTGTTCACAGCATAGAAGGAAGCAGTTTATCCCGAAACAATATCTTCTTAAATAATATAACCACAGTTTTAATTTTGTAGACAAGATCACACTTACCAGTCATGTTGATAGATCTGCACGGTTGGCGTAAATCCTAACAAATTTAAACAACATAAGGTGTGAATGGCAAGAGGTATTGCGAAGGCTTCAGAGTGTGAAGACTACAGTGAATCCTACAGTAAGAACATGACCTCCCTGCTCGACATTCGTATCAATCGATGATTGGTTAAGCCACTAAGGTAAACAATAACAACATATATGAACATGAATATGTAGCATTCATAGACATTTGCCATGGAGCGGTTGCATGTGATATACGGCGCTGTGCTTCTTTGAGATCGAAGAATTCGGGGGCAGTAACAGAAAATCGCACCATCGGATTACGTTATTCATTCCTATATTAAGATCAACAGCTGCATGAGTTTTGCCTTGTTTATGCATTTATTACTGCCGAAGTACGTTCATGGTTCGTAACGTGAATGTGAAAGAAGAAAAGACAAAAAAGTTAGGGCATCAAAGACGATCATGGTAACCATGAGAACCAACAAAAGCAGGGACAGCTATTGTGCGAGGCGTACCACTACAGGCAGTAGCGTAACCAGGGAGCTGCCACTCTAACTGGAGATAGCTCGGAAATGCCGCCTTTGAAGTAAGGCTTGCACGAACAAGGTTACGAAAACATGCTCGCTCGACACTGGCCGTAAAATCTGTCAACGTACTAGCTACTATGTGTTGACAAGAGCCATACCATATATGGTAATCGGTCCTCTTCGAACGAGGTTCGTGAGTTTTCGGCGATACATTACGTCATTCCGGCCGGTGAACAAAGGAAAAATGGCGTCTACGTCTCGGAACGAAATCGCCGCTGGATTTGATGATTTTGAAGACGATTTAAGTGATTATGAAGATTTTTTGGCCACAATAACCAGCGTAATTCAATCAGAATCGAATGAAGAAACATGTGGCGTGTGTGTTTGTGGACTACCTTCTCTTGAAAAACTAATAATTTGCAAGGAGCTTTCGTGCGCTGTGAAGTATTTTCACGAAGACTGCGTAGGGCCTGTTGATGTACACAGGGACTGGTTTTGCGATGAATGCAAGCCTTCTGTACAAGTCGGCGACGTTCGGTCCACAAAAAATCAGCCAGGGACAGGTTAGTGAATGTTTCATCGTTAAAGAAGGAAAAAATTATATCTGCAAGCTTCACTCAGTGGGAAATACCGTTATGAAAATGGCCCAAAATGGCAAATTTCAAAAATAGAACCTAATCTTTTACTTAGACTAGTTTAAACGCTAGCTCAGTAGCTGGCTAGGCCTAACGAATAACGCTAGAGGTTAACCCAGCACAATACTCGATAGCATTGGATCCTAGACCCATGATTGAAACTACATGTTAAAAATTCGCCAAGCCTTTTATGTTTTATTATTATGGGGCAAAAACAATGGCATGTACTCCCACTTTGACATCATATCTGCTGAGCCACTCTGACTGAGGTGAGCCATTTGATATCTGGTTGGCCGTAGATTTTTTAAACTAGGGTTATAGGCTTGAGTCACAGGGTAGTCTGCAATTAATCCAAAACTATTATGTCCAAAAGCAACGTTGGCCCATTCCACCGTCTTTTGTCGACCGAGGCTGGGAAGTGGATTTCCACCTGATGCATTGGGGCGGTCCTAGCCTAGGTTGTTTACATGGGGATGGCTTTGCAGTCTAGTGGTTCATGCAACGTCACTGGGATAGTGTGATCACTGATCTGAACTCCTTTCAAGACAAAATCCTGCCTTTGCACCAAGACCTACATGTATGTTGCCTGCATTACAAAATTTTGGGGTTGAAAATTACTAATCAGTTTAACTTATATTTACATGTAATGAAAACACTGCAAGGTCTTATCTCCACAATGAGTGCTAAAGGAGAAAAAGTAATGTATGATCAGCTTAAGTTTGTCCTTTTTTTTTTCTGAACAGTACCTTCCCTGAGTTCAGTGTCTGGGGCTCATGTTTCTGTTGAGGGAAGTGAAGAAGTTGCAGAAGGTGTTCAGGGGCCAGCAGAGGTTCCAGGAACAGCAAACACAAGCAGGCCTACCCCTTCCACTCAGATGGGTAAGTAATAGTACAACTTAATTGCTTGATTTTATTATTAAAACCCATGTAGTGTCATGAGAGCAGTTTGAGAGTTTCGGTTTTTCTTGATGGCATTTGGCACTGCATCTCTCTCAGTTGTTATTAAGTTAGGCAGATGGGTGTGCTATGACTTCCCATCAAAATTGCACATGATGATGGATACATTCAGGGTCCCAAATTAGCGTAAGCACTCTAGCCTGAGGTTACTTGAACATTTGTTCAGGCAGTTAAGCGTGTCGGGCAAGTCCAAATCCTGCTTATTCTACAAAAGAAATGATGGCCAAAACAAGTGTTAATATTACATACTAGTTTCCTGGCTCCACCTGTATATATTTTTGGCGAAAAAAACTTCTGATCGCACCAATTAACGTTATGAATTCAAAACTGTTGTACACCGCAGAACATTATATACAGTACATGTATGTACTGATGTGTGCACTGTATTGTGGATTGTGCATAGTATTATTTATATCCTTTTGAAGTTTCAAAGTATTATGAAAAGAAGGTTCATTCTGGCTATGCATTTTGGCCTGTTGTACACATAGGCCTAATGTTATACAAGCACCTACATGTTCACTGCGTTAGGCTATTTACCAACCTGATACAGTAACTGTGACTCACATATCATGGGATAGCGAAACGTGTCCAGGCAACTGACCCAGAAGGAATGAAAGCCCGACAGACACGTGGTAAACCAATGCTAATATGGAACCATGGATAAAATGATCATTTCAGTTGTTTTGAAACGGAGAACTGACAGCAAAGGTGGGACCCCAGTAAATTTCATACTTCTGCTTCATTCACCCTCTCTTCTAAAGGAAATTCTCCACAGAATAAGAAAAAACTGCTGCTTTTAACTAGAGAAACAATACTATCACGGTGGAAGATGTTACTTCCTAGGTCAACTTCTGCTATTAATTTTTTTTTTTTTTATTTTGCAGGAAGAATGAAGTATCCAAAAAGAAGGTTTGGCAAAGAGGACGCATTATCCATGGCAGAAGTTTATGCCAAAACAGCGCTGGACGTGATTTTTACCTCGCCACTCTTCCAAATGCAGACTGTCCTTGTCGCAAAAGTAAGACGCCTGGCATCTCATGTTCAGGACTCCTTAGGGACTGAAGATGCAGTCGCCTTTTTTCAAAAAGCAACTGGAAAGTTGTGGAAGAGAGTAGCTTCAGTTGCAAGAGGAAAATCGTGGACAGAGGACTGTAAAGGGCAAATGTGGCAGGCTTTTCAAGCATTAAGGACCAAGCAGAAATTTTGCATGTCATGGAAGTCTTTGCTGGACAAATTAAAAATCACACGTGAAAAAGATGAAGAGATATTTCTTTTCCAGTATTTATTGGAGCAAATCTTTAAGCAACTTATGCATGAGATGATGCAAAAAGATTTGCCAGTCCAGGTGCACCCCACAAAGGAAGTAACACTTGGTAAGAATGAGGAACAGGCCCTGCGTTACTGCGCTGGGTACATTCCCATGAAATTAATTAAGCGGTACAAGAGTCTGAAAAAGAATGAGACAGCAGCAGCATTTGTTACAGTTTTAAAATCATGGTCTGAAAGGAATGTGGAGGATGCAGCATCATTTGCTGAATATACCAGACTATGGCTACAAAAACAAGATAGAGGGGGGCTATTTTTAGTGAAAGATAGTGTTTTTAACTTTTTCAAGGCAATGGAGGTTGACGTCAGCAGAAGCCTGCAGAAAGACAACATAGAGCTATTTCAAAACATTGACATTCAAAAGCTCTTTTGAACAATCTTTGCAGAAATACAGATGTCTCCCAAAGTTGGGAAGAAATATCAGCTACACTGTCACCAGTTAGAAAGGAACAATTGTTCCAAGAGGTAGCTAAGTCCTTCCTGAAAATGCGGTGTGAGGCATTCATCAAAGTTTACATTATAATTAGAAAACAAAAAGAACACGAATTATCAAAAAAAGGAGAAAGAAGCTTACGCAAAGAACTTGCAAAGTGACTCTTTTTTGAAAGTGATGCTCCACTATGGTCACCAAGGGAATGTGCAGTACAGTGTTTAAAAGTAGGTGGATTGGTGTGTTGGGGGGAGACTCTTATTTGTTGATTCATTGTTGTCTTAAAACAAATTTGTTTTAAATGTTAAAATTAAGTAATAGTTGTAGCAAGGTTGCAGCAAATTCGTTAATGTTTGCTTGAAGATCACTTTCCTTACATATTTTATATCCTGTTACGGAAATTTGTCTGAGTTTGCAACTTCTGAAAGTTTAAAGGGATATGGGTTAGGTTGGTTCATACTGTCACCTGTGCAACCCCCAGTGTTGGTTTGGTCAGTACCCACTACCCACCCTTCTACTCACTATGTAATCAGCACTATTATCAGACCAGTGGCATCTCCCTGATCAGACTTTGTAAGGTTTCAATGCAGGCTTTCAGTTTGATTGCACATCTACCCATGTGAAATGTTAACCTCTCAAAGAAAACAACGTGAATTGTCAGGTAGTAGATGAATAAGTTATGTTAATCGAAGTTTGTATCCCAAATTAGACAGTAGTTGTTTATGCTTGGCAGATGCTTTATGTTTTATGGATGCCTTAAAGAGTTGTTGAACGAACTATTCTACATAGTTAGAAAGGTCCCCTGGTAAGTCCCCTGTGGATTGAAGTGGTAACTTATTTTACATGTAAACAAAAGAATGTCATCTTCAAGACTCCTTTTTTTCTTTAGAAAACAGCAGTAAGAATTATGATTTTAAAATATCTTACAGTAAACTTGCCTTCAGGTTGATCATTAGATATATTCAAAATATGTTGACATTCCCTTTAAGTATGGAAGAGAACTGTGAAAGGACTTGTATGTGATCATGTTTGGGGTAATTAAGAAATGTGTAGGGAATTGCCCTGTTTAGGGGTTCTTTTACGTAAAATGTTTCAGCTTTTCCATGACAGCAATATAAAAGTTAAGTTTGAAAAAGAAAAAAAACTATTCTGGTGTTTTGCTTTATTATAAATCTTATTGTACCTTTTTTATTCTAGTAGCCAAGTGATAAATCCAGATGATCCTAAAATCGCTAAAATCGTATTGAACAACCCATCCAATGTGTCAACATTTCAGTCCAACAACCTTACTATGCATGAGTGAATGGGGGGTCAACAGTTACAGCCCTATATTCCAACACCCCTAAGTTCAGACACCCTTGCATTCCGACAAATCCATTACGTTCGGATACAGGCGTTGTTCCAACACCACAAGGTTCAACAACTCTATTGTAGATAAATGTAGCGATCGTCGGAACATATTGCAATCACTGGGGTCAACAGCTCCCCACAACAATAGGGGGATATCCCTCCAGGATAAGGCTAAGAAATTTGCAAAGAATGTCCCCATGTCTGAATTTCGCAGAACTGGCCCACACACTATTTCAATATGGCCTAAAAAATTTGACTTTCAAAATTTGTTATATGCTAATTAGTTCCTGCACCTTGGAATAGGAGTACCTGATAGGGGTCTTCTGACCCAGGAACCTGGTGCCCCCGGATCACAGCTGTGACTGATAAACATTAAGATTTCGAGCAGTGATGCAGTCAATCCCCTTCCCCACCTCCTACCCTTACCCAAACTAGAAGCAGTCCAGTTCTCTCACTACCAAGCAGGGAGCTGCCAGTACCAAGGACTGATTTATGAACCACACCACAGACCCTCCCCCTTGGCAACACATATTAAATGTATGGCATGTTTTAGTGAAGTGCTCTCAAACTAGTACTTGCACACTACTAGCAGTACAAAGTCAAGTACCACCTACCACAGCTCATACCTCAAATTTTCTAGGACTCCTGGTATCATTCATTGTACCAATTCCAACTGATGCATTGTGGAGCTGCTACTCTGTTTGATTCTGATTAGCTTCCTAACATAGCTGAGGCACAGAGGTGGAACATTTCAACCCCCCATCCCCCGGCAAATTTTAATGGTACGTCTGACTGGTTCATAATGGATACAACAAAGCATTAGGTCCCAAAGATGACCAATCACCACTGTGGTACACTTGATTTGGTTGTCAATGAGAGTAGATTCCAAAATAGAATCCCCACATTCTCCTCAGCAAAAGTTATTGGATTGTCTTCATAAAAAAACAAACTTTTCTCTCACTAAGAAATCCAAACAATAAAGTATTGTTCAAAAGGGCAAATTTGCAGTGACCATCCTGTTGCCTCTGTCAGGCTTTTGGCTGACTATCTCCTTCCCATGCCAAGAGGCATAGTTTCCTTCAAATCCTCTGCCACCTCTTGCGCTGTAACCTATCTACAGGTACCTGTAAATGCTGTGCAAACATTTCCCAGCATACCAAACTACTGTAAGTGAAAACAAAGACATTCCAACCAAGAGCCATTAATTTGTCTTTAATAAATTATATTTCTACTTTCTAGTTGGCTTGCTTGTCAAATAAAATAGAAGAATAAAATTGTACATCTCTGAAAGTGATGAACCAATGAATAATAAAAACTAGATGGTAATGAATCTAACCTACAAACATTCTGGTGACTGATCCAGCAGCCAATGCCACGCGCTTAGAAATTTTGTAGAGTGACTGGATTTTTAGAATAACAGTAATCGCTCATAAAAACAAGCTTTTGCATCCGTGCCCTGAAAATAACCCAATATAAATGGAGAAACTAAAAATACACTGTCCAATAAATGTTGCTACTATAAAAGAAAAAAAAACAACTTATTAACACACTTCTTTTCCTCTCTTGCAAACATGTTTTAAGTTGAATATCACTCATAAATTAATCAGTCAATTACACATGTAAACATATTTGTGTTTATTATGTAACCAGTGGAAACATCATATAACTTGTTTAATCCGTATTCAGAGGTTGACATACTCTTTCCATTTCATCTTACAGAACAAATGTAATGAATATTTATCATTGCATATCACACCACCAATATATGGCACATAAAGAATGACAAATAAATTTCTGCAGCATGAGGGATGGACAAAACTGAGTGACTGCATATTATTTTAACACTTTCCTTTGTAATAGTATAACTTATTGTATGCTAATCTAATACCAGTTGCAGCCAACATGATTCCAATGAACTTTAATGTTTGCAGCATGCCTCATGAAGGCATATGTTATTATATGCTTTGTGTCCAAATCGACGCTCTCTTCAGATTGGAGACTCATTTGAAGAACCAAATCGATTGACTTTTTTCCTTTTTGGAAGGGGTTCCTGATTCTTTAAGGGAAGAGGCTCATCTCGCCTTCTTACATTTCCTCGAGAAGGTCCCGGCAGAAGGCCTCCAGCTGAAATGTTCCTGACAAAGGCATGGCCAAATTGCTCAAGAGTTGGATTATCTCTGTGCCCTCCTGCTGCTCTCTGTTTTCCAAAAAATTCTTCGATGGGATCTTGATTTAGCTTATCACTAAGAATGTAGCTAACGCCCTCCATCTTCAGTAATTTCTGTGCAATTTCCACAAATGAATGAACTGTTGGAGAATGCAGTAAAGAGGAGTACTAAAAAAGGTATTGCAGATTTCACAGATGCACACTTGACAGATGACAAATTACAGACCAGTCTGCGGTGTTCGATACCAAAAATGACTCCTATAATTTTGCACTTAGTTGTAAAATACACCTTCAACGAAACAAGAGGCAAAACTTTTCTTTTGTCAACATTATATGTGCCACACTATACAGAGTGGAATTATTGTATTCACTCTTCTTAATAGGTGGGGAGGAATGGGTCAGGCGGCATTGCAAAAATGCATTACAACCCTCATATGCTGGTGTTTTCACAGACAGGTGGGATGCACAAACCTTACATTCCATGGCATGCATTACCAGTTCTATAAAGCAATCACCTGTTTTCATTTGAGTGGATTCACTTCCATATTTGATTTCTAATAATGTGAATGTTGGGACTGCAGAGAAACATTCGTGTTTCGATCTTTGTGACACATCTTCTTCATAATTTTTGACTTTAGGAACACTTAAAAAAAAAAAACAGTACAGAGTCAAATTTATCTTTGATATGTTGAAGAGGAACATATTCTTAACATTCTGGTGAAATTTTCATACACTCACAATGAACAGTTCTTGAGATAGTAGTAATTGAATCTGACACATTTTATACGAAAGGTGCACTTGAAAGCAAGCAGTCATGGATTCCCATTTAATGGCCAATGTTTTGCTTTTCTTTATTTTTGATCCAATTGTTTTGACCTTGGATAGATTAGGGATACTATCCTGCCCTTAAGGCATTTAAAGTTTTCAAACTTCCATTGATCAGAGTACACTGCTTATACCAGTATATCAGAGTTTAGTTTCATAAAATTGGTGGTTAACTCTAAACTTCTAACATATCAAAGGTAAATTTTGGCTCTGGACTACTCTTTTACTAATTGTACCTGTTATGTAAATTCCTGATATCGTTTGTCTGCTGATGCATAACTGACTCTTCTCCTTCTTTGTCAGACCCTCAATTGTGTCACATTCATTGGCCCATTGAGTGAGAAAGGCAAGGAACTCATTCAGCAGCCACTGAAAATGAGAAAATATTTGTTAAAAAAAAGTAAGATTGTGAAAATAAATTTACACTACAGAGTTTGAGAGAGAACTGAACTAATGAAATGTGCATTAAAATCAGTGTTCATAACAGATATTTTCAATTTACATCTGTAATGCAATGTAACGGACAAATTACACATGACCAAATGCATACTAAAGTTACACTGACACCGGTTCTGCTAAATTTCGCACAACTGGTACCCACATAAAAGCCAATGCAAGACAATGGTTTCCAATTTGATACTTGATTCCTAGTTACATTAAATTAATGGAAATATGCATAAAAGATTAAAGAGAGACATTCATGCCTTGTTCAGAAAAATTCTGTGATATTTTTGTCAATTAGAAGTCACTGTCATATACTTATACTTTTTTCTTCGATCAGATTACTCAGACTGCTGTACTGTTATGCTAATGCTTCTATCCAAACTTATCTCATCTTTCACATGGCTGTGTGTGAGGTCTTTTCAAATCCCACTGGAAATTAAGGGGCCACTCATCTGCTTGCAATCATAACGAGATACAGCATGAGCTAACACCCAGACACACATCAAATTAACAAAAACCCATATATATTGTCAGCTATAAATTTAATAAAGAGGTATGTAGGAACTCCTTCAGAATGAATGCAGTCTATTTAGCCATACAAGGTAACTTGCAATGGAAACATGAAGTGCTTCAAAACTTATCCCCTTTTGAAGTACTATGAAGGTACCTAATGTATATAACTTTCCCTCATTACAACAACAGGCAAACTGGTACTGTAAGTCATTTTGAGAGTGTCTCCTGTCTTCTATTCATTTCAACATCAAGTTGTACTTTTAGCTCAATCAAGTATTGCACATAAGATATCATGCTGTTTGAAACATACCTCAAACCTTGGGTCATCCACAGAAGTGTATGGCTTCAGATTTTCATTTCTTGAACGGAGTCCTTGGTCCTGCCTTGCAACATTCAAGCAATCAAAAAACTTGTTTACATTTCTGATTAAGAGTATAGTGGAACTCAAAGTTTTCTTCTGCATCATCTCCAACCCATTAGCTACAGTATTTGACATAACCTAAAGAAAAAAAAAAAAAAAAATGAAATGACTGGTGATGGTTACATAATGTGTGTCCAAGGGCCAGCAGGTGTTCACGATCCTCTGGTACACATTTTGGGCAACTGGTTTAAAAGATGGTAAAATTTTCCCGCTGATGAATCAATGAAAACAAGGTAACATATTGGGTTACCTACCTGGTTACTGTTTGCTGATTATACTTTGTCATTAGCAGTTTGACTCCTTGACATTTTAGCAATTGACCCTGTTTGATGGCCATAGACTGTGAACCCCTTTTCTGGTGCCAGGCCTTGAATTTGTGAAAAACATTCATTGATCTATCATTGATTTCAGCATACTGAGTAGCAAAGTCAAGCATCCATCTATAAATTTAACCTTCCACACAATTCTTGTGACAAATTTTGCCCTGGTCTCTTTGTTTATTTGGTAAATCGAATAATGGTTCAAGCTGGAAAATTCCAAGATTGTCGATGCCTTGCTTACCACAAACCATTGCAATCACTAATATCGATGGCATTCAATGCCATTGCAAACATGACATGTGCTAACAGTGAGAGTTGATTGCTTCTAAAGATACATCTTTCAAATATCATAAGTTCTTGATAGGGAAAAAAGCCTTTAAATAAAGAAATGTAAATTTGACTTAGCTATTCCATTGCTCCATTATGCAAAAATTGCTCAACCGAATGACAAACAAATGTCTACCTGAGCTGCAAGGCGAACTTTCATCCGTAGCCCTGGTGTCAAATAAAGGTGCTCTGGGGTCAGTTTTGGGGCAAGCCTCAAGCCAGGATTAGCTCTGTGTGTTCCTTGGTCCCATTCCATGAAGGATATGATGTCAGTCCACTGAATCCTCTGCCCATCAAACTGAAAATTAATAACATAATGAGAACAAGAATCACCATTAGCACACACCTACTGTACAGTAAACTTGTGTAAGCCCTATATTTTCACAAGCTGATCACAGAAATCAAAGAAAAACATTGGAACTTGTTCTGTTAGGGCAAGTTTATACTTTCTTCTGAACATGACGACTTCAAAGGCAAACAATACCATATAAACAAAAGACATAAACGTTGATAGATGCATTAAAATATTACATTCAGTTTATGACTTAGAGCAAGTGTGTATTGTCCTAATTGAACATGATCCAATGTTGTTCTTTGATCAATTTGTGGAAATTAAATGAAATGGCTGATACTTCAAATGTTGCTTCAAATTCATGACTGAAGATATGCACTTTGGAAAAAAAAACTTACAATGTTGATGGTTTAATAGAGAATACATTTATCAAGAACTCTGTAGAAAATGCCTAAGCTGCTGAGCATGGCTGTCATCAGACCATTTTGAGAGCTGGGTAATTTGTGATCCCCATCCTGAGGTAGTATATGTCCCACCTCCCCTTTGAAAAATTTCTGCAGGTTGCAGAATGCTTCCAAAATTGAGGAATTATCACTAACATCTGAAGAAATCTTAAGAATTTTATTTAGTTAGGGTAGGAAATGTGGGCTGGGCAGAGATGCTGACATCGATGGGGAGTACTGGGTGGAGATTTTGAGAGATGGGTAGCACTGTCCAATGCCGCCTGTTGTGGCGACAACCCTGCTGCTGAGGCTCTACAGAATCATAGCAGACTTACATACAATTGATAATTTTTGCAAACAGTGGCACACCATTCCGTTACAACCAAATAGTCAACCCTCAAGAATGGACCAAGATACAGGGGTGCTGTTTATTGCTACAAGTATTTGTTTGGTTATTGCTTTAAAAAAGTACAGTATCTTTGGGGGTCTGCTTCTCCTTTAAATTGACATAGGTAAAGGTAAGAGATATGTTTGAGCTCATACACAGCATTGCCCCCTATGCAATTTGAAGCAGAACCTCCCACTTGTATGTATGATCTACAAGACCTCAAATGCATATGAGGCCCCATTCTCATTCTCCTTCTCCTTCCCACTGTTATGGTACTGGCAACAAAAATGAATTTTACACCACTTCAGACCAGACCTGTATAAGCATGGAGCTGACACCCTAACCACTACTTCCTTGTCAGAGGACACCAACATAAGCCTGGTTGCAGGACAGTGCCATTCCAACAACTGAACATCAAATCTTATCCAAACACCAAATTTAAATAAGGACAGTATATCAAAGTTCAGAGCATCACCAACTAAAAGGGTCTCAAAGCTTGGTATGGACACAAATGATACTCACAATTAAATTTCTAGTCTTTCTGTTCCAGTTTGAATTCTCCACATTGTTCCGTAAGGTCTTCAATAGATGTGGAGTATCACATATGAAGAAGATTTTGTCATCAACCTCCAACCAATTAGTACAAAAATACTCTGGAGTCAGTTCTGAACTTCCTTGTCCTCCTAAATTCTGGTACAGCTTTCTATTGCTTGCAGCCCCATCACTTACAAGACAAAGAACAGTCAGACCTAAAAGCTTTAGGGCCATTATGGCTTCATTTGCCATCTCATGCAGCTGCGAACCTTTTAGGCTACTTGTAGCATAGTATGCTACAGGAAATTTAAGAGATGATGTAATTCCTCTGGCCATGAAAAGTAGTACATGTGAAGCTAGTGCTGGTTCTCTTTTTTCATTTGATGTGCACCTGTTTTCAAAGTTTTCCATTTCAGTGCTTATGCTGCCTATGTCACAAAAGCCAATAAGCTTCCCAGTGCTTCTAGAAATGGCAAGACCTGATGAAATTTTCATTTCATCCATTAAGAGTGCAACATATCTTTCATGCATACTTCTCGAATCTGTCTCAAACTCTGCATAAAACTTCATGAGTACTTCTGTATTCAGGCCAGCATGTGGGTTTGTGAAGTGTGTATATTTATACAACGTTGTTGGGTGAGGAAGGGTTAAGTATCCGGATTCTCGAACCACGTTATAGGCTGCTGCAGACTTCGTGTGGATAGCTATGGCCCACCTCAGCACAGCCGGATGCCATCTCATCTGCTTGGATGGTTTTGAAGCAGCTTCCATTTGTTGTTTCCACAACAGGTCACAATAACTGTCCAGGAGGAAGAAGGCTTTCAATGCTGCTCCTGCTTTGAGAAACAATATCATGCAGTTTACCTGCTTCCTCTTCCATAAATTCCACACTCTCTTCTTTCAATAGCTGTGCAACTTTGTCCATTAATCTCCTTTTTTGTTGATTCAACATTGCCTTCTCTTTGTTCAGTGCATCAATTTTTTCTCTCAATTCATCTGGGCTGAGAAATTTGGTAGGGACAGATTTTGCCTTGCCTCCTTGCCTGCTTTTGTGGGACTCTTCTGTTCTATGCAGTGAAGATTTATATTTGGCACAGACATTACACAATAACAGCGACCTGTTACTGGCATTTGCAACTGACTGGGGAATAATCATTTCACAATTAATGTGCCGGATACTGTACCTTGGTTGCAATATTCTGCCATCAAAATGCATGCCCTCAACAGTGGCTGTGGTTACTCCTGTATGTGATTTGAGCCCAAATTCATTGCTTCTTGCTGCTAACTCCTGGAATTCACCATTGCCAGGACATATTGCTGCATCCAGGAATTTCATTTTCAGTTCATCTATTGATCTGCATTGCAAATTCAATTTCTTCCCAAGAACAAAGCTTTCAACATTATTTTCTTTCACAGTTACTTTCTTTAAAATTCCATTACCACCTCTGTCCACAACTACACCCACAACTTCTTCCTCTTCTTTCCACGCAAACATTCCGTTCCTCTTGAAGTAATCTAGTAAAACATCTGTATTCCACTGTCTATCTGCACAAATCTGACAATCTGTGTCGTGTTCGGTAAACACATGAAGGTCAATATTTGGCGGTTGAAGGTCCTTTTTTCTCCGATATCTGTTTGTCTTCCATCTAGTCACTTTTAGTCTGCATATGTCGCAAATACTTGGGGGGTGGACATCGGACTTGTCTTCAATCAAATTCAAGTTCAAACACTTAAATATGTCCTTAGTTAGACCTTGTTTTGATGATAACTTTGTGGCTGAACTTTCATCACATACTCTTCCACACAGCCTACACATGCATGACAATAAGGTTCTGTGTAGGTCCATCTAAAAATAAAAGAGTTTAAGAATTAAATTGTAAAGCGTAATGCATATCTAGCCAGATGCAATACACTAGCATGTGCATGTTCATGGATTCTACATTTGGAAAGGAGTCCATACAGTAGATCTACTGAAATACAAGACAGGTGGTTAGCTTCTCCCTTCCCTTACCTGTGCTTTCTCAATGAAAGTGAAACTACCTCAAAAGTCATCTAAATTCTGAAGTATCCCCTGTTCTTTTTTGTGCAATCATTCAATGTTTTCAGTTTTATTAGAGGGCTGCACCCACACAAAAATTATCAATTCAAGACCTTAGATCTGAGCAAACAGTAATTATTTCATTGTAAACACGATAATCAGAAATGTGCTCGCAATCATAAAAAAGGCTACAATTAAATTTATCACCTATTTTTACGAACATCTTTCAAGAAAGCAGCAGACTCTCTCTCTCTTTAAAAGGATAGTCCAACCAGAAATTTAGCTTTGATATGTTTAAGAGTAAGTAAATCTGACCCTTGTAGTAAAACTTCCATTCAGTTCCCATGTATGGTTTTCACAACTTCATCAGTTGAAGTTACCCAACTTGCTACCAACTGGGAACTTGAAGCAAACAGGAGTGACATCATCTCTTCACATTGCTAAAGAGTCTTTTGTTTTATTCATTTTTAAATTTATTATTTTTGACCTTGAAATCAGTATGTGGTCAGCCTACAAACTGGTTACGTGAAGGTCACAAAACACTCATACCCCTCCTGCATTCACATTATGATATCCCAATATATTGAAGTATTAAATTTGGTGTATATTTTATAGAAAAACATAAAATACTTCATGAATGTGGGGAGATGACATCACTCCTGCTTGCTTCAAGCAGGGAGGTGCTAGAGCACCTCTCTGCTTCAAGTTAACTGTCAGAAACAAATGTGGCAACTTCAACTGCTCATATCTCAGGAACCACACATGGGAATTGAATGGAAGTTTCACTTAAATGGTCAGATTTACTTACTCTTTCACATATCAAAGCTATATTTGTGGCTAGACCATCCTTATAAAGAATTAGACAGTGATCACTATCAACGTTTAACATTATGAGCACCCACAGATCACATTAAAACACCAGTAACAATTGAAACAAAGCAATATTAGAATGTAATTTTGGGTCACATCATCAAAAGCTGTTGTGTGGCTAAAAAAGAAGAAGAAAAACATCCATGACAATGTCATGACCATTCGGTCACAGGTAATCCTGTTTGAGTGCAAAATTCAGGCCCATTTACAGCATAACTTTATTGGCAAAGCCTGCGCCTGTAGCATTTTCACTGGTAAAACTTTGTTTTATACGTGTGGTACACAATGACTGTCATTGTGGAATAGGCCCTATGCTATGCAAACAAATAAAATAGTGTTAAGGGTCTAGGCTTAAAACTATAGCCTATCCAAAATCAAACTGACTTAGGCCTAGGCTATGTCTAGCCTCCTGGCCTAACCTAGTTTTAACAAAAATACATGAAGTGGTGCAATGTTGCGAACAAAATATGGTGCAAGACTATTAGGTGGCACACATTGTAGGCCAACCAAATTTCCTGTAGAGATACACTCTATGGGCCCAGGAATAGGTTTAGCCTAATCCTCAGTAAAGGACTGATCTTTTGCTATACTCACTACACAGTAAACGCTGTTTTACCAAACGGGATGATCAGTGGTCCTTTCAACGATTGACACTAACTTTCTTCTAACAGCAAATTTTGGGCATAAAATGCTCACTTAATGCCAATTCCTATGGTCTAACAGGAGCAACCACTCTTTTTGATCACTGAAATCTTCTGAGAAAACTTTGGAATGAAATCCTCAACTTTTTGAATGGTAGAATTTCGTATTTTTACTTCAGTATGTGACTGTGGAGTATGCTAATGAGCATAAATATTGCGTCAGTGTGGACAACTTGCTCCGTAAACTTACCATTGGTACTTAGGCTATGCCAACGGTAAGCATAAAATGTTCTTAGTGATGTAACAATCACACGCATGAGGTGTTCCACAAGTACAACAAACATTTTGAATGCTAGCTACTGTACTGTAAATTTTCGTAAGTAACAAAGTTGTTGATTTCATTCCAAATTTTCTGACTTTTG
Source organism: Stichopus chloronotus (assembly GCA_021234535.1). NCBI lineage: Eukaryota > Metazoa > Echinodermata > Holothuroidea > Aspidochirotida > Stichopodidae > Stichopus > Stichopus chloronotus. The sequence goes on along the minus strand of CM037841.1, from coordinate 14,349,056 downwards.
GGGGTTTTAAGTCATCAAAATTTGTTGCAATAGTTGTACAAGAGATGGAGAAGGTAAATTCTGATAGTAAATTATGATTATCTGTCCTACTTTTGCTAGCCTATATGAAGACTCCGAAGAGAATAAATTTTGTCCGGCTGTGTGCCGCTTGAAGACCCACAATAGGGAATTCACAGGTGGAACGGCTATCTCATGTGGTTTATATGGAGCAATTATGTGACGGTCCTTAGCCTACCCCATAAACTATGAAGAGGCCTAGTCTGGGCCTCAAAAGCACAACTTTCAGAACCTGTGAAAATCTTTAATGCACATGTTAATAACATTAAGTTACCAAGCACAGATCTGATGCTTCATGTGTCTGTATAGACTCTTAACAACTCTGGCTTTTGATTTTAAAGTAACATTGGCTGTACTTGGCCCAGGCCTAGTCTACGCCAACCCCAGGCCCAGCGTAAGTATAACTTAGGCTAGGCTTAGTTAGTTAATTATAGTGGCAGCTCCCTGGACCTCTAAGAATGCCTTTCTGCCTTAGTTTGCTCATTTCCGACGTTCTTTTGATGCTTTATGCCAGTAGGCATAAGAACTGGTTATTTTCGCGCCAGTTTCCATGGAAACGAAAGAGTGAAAATATGTCCAAAACACGAAAAGTAGGCCAAGAAAATCCAATTTTTGGGGGTTTCGAATCTCCTCGACGCTTGTTAACCATGTCAGATATGCTACAGTAAAGTCTGTACTATGTCATAGGCCTAGTTTTATCCTCTGGAAACTTGAGGAACCATCGAAAATCTGACGATTTTCCTCGGCTGATTTCTGTTTTTCTTCACGAAAAAGTGGAAAGTTAAGTTGGAGGGATATCAAGTTTGAAATGTCATAACTTACCATCCGAATATTTTCTCGGAAAAATGCTTTAGCGATAATTTTTTGATAACTTCTAGCAGCATCTGAGCATACGTTTCACACTGTTGTGGGCTGTATAGACTCTGCGCACGTGTATTTCTCACAGAATCGAGAAGAGTGGGTGCAAAGTTCACTGAATATCTCGTCACGTGACCAACGTTTTCCGGTCAGTGTTTTGATCGCGGAAAAGGCCTTGGCGGTACGAACCTGCTTTCCAAAGGCTTCTTTATGACCCATTGGGGAATTCTGGTTGAGTGTGGAATGTAAAGGGATAGCAAAAGGTCGCGTGGCATATATAATTGGGTGATGAGGGAATGGCTAGTAAAATCTATCTCGAGCTATCTCCAGTTAGAGTGGCAGCTCCCTGGCGTAACTACGGGGTGGTGAAATGGGGTTGAAAGGAGCAATTTGGAACTTTGCCAACCATGACACCTGATCATCAAGTGACACCGATCAGCTACAGTGCCTCTTTTGCAACTTAATGAGGCCTTAATGAGGCCCTACCAGTTAAAGATTCGACTGTAGCGTACCTCACACTTGTCCTAAACAGATCCTACGTGTTGTATTTTCAGCAATTCCTTACCAAACTTTGCACTCTCTGTATTTGTAGTCTCTGTGCGCTGATGCATAGGCCAGTGCGCAGGAGGATAGGATAGTTTTGGTTTGATGGGATGGAATAGAACACAAGAAGAACACCTGTCAAAGCTCCCTATAGTGAACCCTAAATATATCGATTAGGGATTAATAATCGATATCAAATTATTGGTACTCATTAATTCTAGTCATCCATTTTCTAAAACTGTCTGAAAGCTCAGTATGTGTGTTGCATATTCAACTCTGATAATTCTGTTTTCCTGTCCGGCGTGTCTCGTGCCAGCGCGATGTGTCTATTGCTTTGACAATCCATTCCCAATGTCCTAACGAAGTGCAAACTTCTGAAACATGAGACTTCAGCTACAGAATACATAGGGGACAAGGACGGAAATCATACCCTGATAGACACCTTTTTTTTAAATTTAGATGCAACATGGTTGGACAGTCAATTTAACTACAAGTTGAGCGAGGCTTAAATGGAAATAAAGTTCGACAATAACCCCGATTTGCACATGCCCTGATTCTTCAAGGTCCAGCAATTTTCCCAACGAACCTTGATATGGAATTCAAGGAAGACATAAATGGTGATGTATCAGCTATCCAGCGAATGTGAGATGTTATTGACATTGTATCAATGAACACTTGTATATTTAGAGTTAGTCATTCATTCACTTTGAAACAGGGAGTGGAGTGTGTTGGGTGTCTCAACTACCCACCCACCCACCATCTCAATAAAAGAAAGACAATGTTTGTCAGAGGGACAATAGTCAAAGAATCTCAAATACTAACTAGTTGGAATTTCAACACATTGCATCAAGTTAACTTGGTAGTTGGAAATTAATCAAAGAGGAGAGAACACACTCCTTGTAGACTTCTCCCCAGGGCAGGCGATCACCCAGCGCCCACGTTATGCCTCGGATAAAAATACCACTGCATACACGTCAGTACTTTTCCCTTAACATTATATTTATTATTTATTTCTCTGCTTTATTATGTGATCATCCCTAGTCGAAAAGAGTTGTAAGTGTAATCGACTCAAAGTAAAATCATTATTGATAGATTATCTTACCAGAAACTAGTATTTCTCGGGTAAACATGTGACTTCAGTAGATGGGAAACCTCCCCAATTCCCACCAAACATTACCTCCTGAAAGCTGCAAAATGTCTCCTAAGCGCGAAACAGACTTTTGAACTAACCGGTAGTAGACGCAGAAGTCCTGCGCGTCTAGTATCATCCCAAGGTGGTATTTTCTTGACCAACATAGCATTAAAAATGAAGTACATTGAGAGAATCGTACAATACATCGAGAGAATTGTATTAATAAAAGTTTAAATTAACGTAAAATATAGGATGAATACAATGTAACATTAGTGCTAAAGAAATGCGTTTTCGACGTTCTTAGCAGTGCCTCCAACCCCCCCCCCCTTTTTTTTTTTTGGCACGCTACGCCTTAACAGATGATGGAGCTTCGTTTAGACAGTGTCGTGTAATTCCCTCACTAGCAAATTGAACCTCTCCTGGCAATATCCTGAGAACAGAACTATGGAGGGTTACCAGGTTGTTGTTGTTGTTGTTCTTTTGTCTTTTGAAGCCAAATTTCTCACTTTGGGGTGTGTGTTACAGGTGTAAGGCTCAATGAAAAAACTGACCCCCAGAAGAATCTACGATGCTCTTATAGATGCCATGACCAAGGCAATTCATTTCAAAGGACCAAACCGAGTTATGCAATTACAGAATCAAACAAGAGGTAGGGGAAAAACGTACCCCATCTCGCCCTGGACATTAAACGACTGACACCTACAGCATATCCCGTAGTTACCTGGGACTTCCTAGATCTTTTGCTCTAGACCACTTCATCGTTGCATCAGATGAACCAGACACACGACTGGGTGTTTACCGAGCACGACATGGAAGACTGAATGAATCAGTATAGACAATTAGAGGCGTTGTACACATAGTCGAAAGACAAACGTTCCCCCAGCGTAAGAAAGTGAGGGCGCGAAATAGGCCAAAAGGTGCACAAGGGGCTAAAACTCACGTAGAAAATACCAATGGGGAAAAGCACTTTGGCCTTTCATGTCAACACACCGGAAATTCAGAAGGGTAGCATGGACGATTTGAAAGGGGTGTTACTTAATCTAACCAAGAAAATGGTGGTTCTGAAGGTAGTGCTCAAGGCTAACAGGATTCCACAATCGTATAAAAATTTGGGTGGTGCTAGGGAAATGGACCTAGATAAACGGCTACCCACCAGTTGTTGGGGTTGTGGAGATATCATCGGACACTTTAGAAAGGATTGCTTCCCCTCACCCCCAATCAGCACACTCAAAAGAAACCAAAGAAATATTCCCAGGGCAAAATCGTCTGCCGAGAGAAAAGGCCAGCACAGGGCAAGAAGGCTTAACAAGGCTCGTTCTTGTGTCTTCCCCATTGTCCATGTGAAAAAAAGAGACATATCATACATTACCGTGTGGGTTATCGGAAGGTGAATAATCTTACAGAAAAAGATTCCTATCAGCTGCGGAGGATCAATTGAAGACAGATTGGGCGGTGCGACATTGCTTATGATTCGTAATCTTGGTAGTGGCTATTTCCAAATACAAGTTGAAGACTAAGACAGAGAAAAAAACAGAACTTGTCATTCACAGGCCAATAACCAGTCCTGCGTAAGCCATTCGGGCAATACCACGGCCACATGTGAACGTTTTATGTAAAGAGTACTTTGCGGGTTGTAAACGCAACGTCATCAAAGAACACATTTTGCCGGCATGTAAGGGAGTTTATGAAGGAGGTAAGGACTGGAGTTGTCGGCAAAAAAATGCAAGTTGTTAAAGAATTAGCTTGAGTTTCTTGGTCATGTAGTTACCACGAAAGGGATCATAACCGACCCAGCAACGATTGATTCAATACAAAACTAGCCTATACCCTCGAATGAAACGGAAGGTTTCAGCTCTCTGGGCCTCTGCACATACTACAGTCGTTTAGTCCACAGTTTTGCAGAAAGGCTTCTTCACAGTTGACAGTGAAAAGAAAAGATTTCAGGCGGTATCAAAGCTGTGATGATGTTTATTGCACATTGGAGAGAGAAACTAATTACAGCTCCTTTGATGTACCCATCTTGAAAAGGAAAATTCCTATCGGACACAGACGCGAGCCAGTTACGGTAAAAGATGTGCTGTCTCAACAACAATGTGGTATCGGACGTGAAATTACTTATTTCAGCAAAAACTCTTGGAAGATATTGCGTGACAATAAAAGACATGCTTCCAAAAGTCATGACTGTACAGCTCTTTCAACACTACCTCTATGGTAGTTCTCATACGAACCGATCCCGCCGCCTTGAGATTGTTACTTGGATTCCGCTTCCCCGACGGGGTCTGACAGAGATGGTTGGATACTCTCGAAAAGTGTTACATGCACCAAACTGACACATTAAAAAGTTTTGTAACTCAATAACACCGATAAATCGAAAAAAAAAAACAGGTCGTTATTCCTTACAACATTAAACCTTCTAATAGGAAACATTACATCATCTTAAAATTAAAGAATTACGGGGTACGGGGCATCAAAGAAGACGTCACTTAAATACTTGCCTTTTTAATTACCCATTGTTTAATATAATAGAGTCTTGGAGTTTAAAGAAAGGATAATTTCTCCCAGACTACAAATGCAAGTTTGAAATGTATTTTTTTATGTAATTTCAATTGAAAAAAATAAAATTTATTGATACGTACCAACTTAACCATATAATTTACCTGTTGGTAACAAATGCTCTTGCTCATAACATCAGAGATAATTGGCTACTTAGGTTTTCCAACTTCAATAAAATCCACAATAAAATTGACCAAAATGTTACCGTAGCAGGTCACTTTCCAAGAATGCATGAACATTCAGAATAGGTGAAACATTCCAAAACTAACTTTACATATATAAGAGTGAAAGTCGGACTGCAACTTATCGACAACATACAATGTTTCGCTTTCGGTGACGAGATGGTACAAAATCTTTATTTTGAAATGTATTTCACCTCAGCCAGTTTGGGACAGGAACTCAACTTAAAATTTGCATTAATGGGGTAATCATGTCCGATTCCTTAAAATGGACTGTTCCCTTTGAAGAAACAAATGAGACCAAACACTACAAGAAATTGTGTACCCTATTTTCAATTACAGTTTTCTGCAGCACGAAAGACGCTAGCGTCAGTCATATTCTCGTTATCAGCCAGAGGCCCACAACCATCATTCGTAAACCGTCAGGTTAAAAGTCCACAGCACTCGCTTAAAGGTTGATGATCATCCAAAAAAACTAGTACCGACATACCAATTTCCCTTGCAGTCATTCTCAAAATACATTCAGCAGTAAGTATAGTATCACGAGTCAGCAGCAGAAATATTATGAATGATTTATAACTACGAAGTATTATCACAATCATGGCAAGGTTGATCAACTTCGACATTTAGTGAATTACCTTCCTATCATTTTCGATATTGTGCATTGAATGGAAGGTTATATGAAGCATTTAAAGATCATTAAGTATCTATTCCAAAACCCGAGAGACAGGGAAGTGATATGACCGTCTTTGTAAAAGAAAACACTCTTCACCTTATTTCATATAAAATACATTAAAAAAAAAAACAATAATGAGGTTTTGTGTATTGAAATCAAGTTTCCAGATAGCTTGAATACGTTACTATCGCTCTGTGCACTGTCTCATCAACCCTGTCCTACTTGAGTATAGTTCTTTTTCAATATTTTGTTCACATGGCTATTTGTAGTTTTAGTAACTATACTCATACAATATCGCACATGAAAAGTGCAAAAAAGTCCGAAAAATGACAGTCATTGCAGATTCCATGTTGGAATTTTGTAAAGGAAACAATTAAACAAGCTTCCGGGTGTATGAAACTGATTTGATGTTTTGTAAGATAATTGAAATGCATGCGAAATGAAAAAAGAAGGAAATTTTAACCAAAGGGGTTAAACAGCAACTGATATCCAACCAAGGAAGGGATAAAAAAAAGGAATACAAGAAGGAGGGGGGGGGGGAAGACTCATATATGCATCATATATAATAGTACAAGAAAACTGAATAGACACGACCAGCTATTATCAATTGAGTTAATGCAATTATTTTGTGTTAAACTTGAGTCTGATACGAGATTTACAAAGATTTTCAAGCTCATAGTTGTGCCCACATACGTTGGACCCACTATAGATAGTGAGTGTTGACAGGACTATAGTTTATCTACCAATTTATGTTTTGATTTATTTTTTTCAAGTCAATAGTAATTTTCATTTATTATGTAAACAAGTGGACCAAATATGATCGCTCCATCATGGGAATATGTATAATAGAAATTCCGTCAAAGTCACTGAACTCAAAGCATTTGCGAAGGGCACACCCTTGTTTTCACAAATCACACCTTAGAAGCCGAATCCTACCTCACCCTGGTTATCATTTATGACCCTTTTCACAGGTCTCTGAACAGAAAGAAAACCTGAAAGAGTTAAGAGGTGAACTGCTTAAAATTTAAACGTGATTATACATTTGCATATGATTTGGGGAAACACCCCAAATATCAGACATAATTTAAACAGACAGGCCTAAATATGACGGATTATACAATAAAATATATTATTTAGAATGTAGCATCCACGTGTTTTTTATTATTTATAAAAAAACAATTTTTCTTAAATGTTGGACTAAAATATATCAAAGTAAATGTTCGTGAAATTACATGCCATATAGAAACTCTTAAAAATGAGATAAAAGGTGAACTGCTTAAAATTTAAACGTGATTAAACATTTGCATATGATTTGGGGAAACACCCCAAATATCAGACATAATTTAAACAGGCAAGCCTAAGTATGACGGATTATACAATAAAATATATTATTTAGAATGTAACATCCACGTGTTTTTTATTATTTATAAAAAAACAATTTTTCTTAAATATTGGACTAAAATATATCAAAGTAAACGTTCGTGAAATTACATGCCATATAGGCACTCGTAAAAATGAGATTTGTTTTCTCGACTAGTAGTATACTTGATATTAAATGAGTAATTGTAAGTGATCATCTGATTGCGAAATAGGGGTTCGAAGAGTCTCCGGCTTCAAGCAAAAGGTAAAAATACGATGCTAAGCTGCACATTACATAGACAACTGTCTTTTCAGCATGACGTCATACCTAAATTTCAGTGGATCATTTCGTATATAACTCATGCAAGTAAATAACATTGGCAGCAGCATATAGCTAGGATTTCCATTGAAGGTTTCCCCCAAACTTCCCAACGTCTTCAATAGATTTTAGCTTGAATTTGATGGTGGCGTAAGGTGCGGTAAGCTGGTCTATGCCAGTAGGTATGTACGGTGATATGATGGAATTGATGACTGATCTCCGTCCTGGCAAAGGATTCTAGATAGGAAATGTTTGCTCATGTATAGGGTGAATAAATGCAAAATGGTGTTTGATGATGCTTGATGCCAAATTTGAACTGATGTATTTCTACTGAAATTCCTGTCTTTTAAAGTAGTTCTTTTGTGTCTTCATCTACCTTGTTGAAATACATACAATTTTGCCCATAGCTGTATAACGTTGCTAGTTGAAAGGCATTCTTGAAAATCAGTTTTCAACTTTCGACGCGTTCCGACGCTTATCAGTGTAGAAAAAAAAAGGATGTTGTGTATTTTATAGAACATGGATACACCTCCTGCAAACTTGTGAAATTTAGCAAAAGTAGATAAAATGCTACGGTAAAAATAGTTTTGTGACCGTTTTCATGATTTGCATATAGTAAGAGGTCTATGTCTTATTCTTGTAAACCAGAATTGTCTTGAGTCCAAAGAGATAACCAGTCGTTTCGATTTTCGAGGCAGCAGTTCTGGCTTGACTGTCGGCAACGAGCCTGGAATCAAATTTTGTTTTACGCAATCTTTCCAAAGGTTATAAGCTGGTGTAAATGAAGATTACTTGGATGCACCTAGAAATAAAAAAAGATAACCGGCTCTCTAAAAAAGTAAACCGGCTCTCTAAGCTGCTCTCATCCCTTTATGAATTGAAAGTTATCACGCCAGAGAAAATCTAATAGGTTTGGCATAAACTAACGTTTCTGCTGTATCTCCTTCTCAATTGCACCTCCCGGGTCATAGCAAAAACAATAAAAAAAGTAAAAGATTCTGATCCAGTATAGAGCTCAAGTATCTGCCGACACAGTAAACTGCTAATTGGTATAACACTATACAGCCCAGAGACATAAATGTTGGAAGTACGAATGACTCTAGTCTAAACCTGGTGCCCACGTTCGTGTCATCTTTCCCCTTCTTCTGATAATTAGTATCTGTCTTTCTGCCGTGCATTTCTGCAGCATATTGTTTAATTCCATAGGGCATCATCCCCATCTGATTCGTTACACAGGGACTGCCGGCATACTTGTGTTTCAAAGATTTTTCTGTGACATATTCACTTAATTGATGCTGAAATGGCCTTCTTATTGGGGAAAAAATTAGATGGACAAAAGAAAAAAAATAGCTAAATTTCATTCATATAAAGAAAAAAAAAAGTTTTTCCCCAGCCAACCACCTCTGATACAGGCCACAACTAAGATATCCTGCTTTAAAACCAGCCTTGTAATCTCGTAAGAGACATACCCTAGAATTTATTTATGTCAAGTCTGAAACAGTTCTCCACCAACCAGGGGGGGGGGGGGAGGAGGGGAGGGGGACTGTTGACGGATTGTTCCGTGAATCAGTGTTGTGCTACCAACTAACCACCACCATTCTGGATCCACTTCACTGCCTCAGAATGGTGGAAAGTGTGTACAATCGTATCTCTGTGTGGTCGGGCCTTATGATTAGGGCCCTCGTAGTCGTCAATCCCTCAACTTAGGAGAGCCGTACTTTAGTCTTCCTGTGCTATTTGATGATCTGTTTTCACACATGGCGAGCTTCAATGTCATTTCCCAGCGCCTGGAATTCAGAGAAATTGTCAACTATCTCCTGCAGCTACGTCATTGAGCGAAGGTACTAGAATAATACCAATTGTGACAATGACATCTAAGAAAGAAAAATTTCACTTGCGTATGGTCTACGGCTGCATTGCCGAAATTTGCAAAATATTAGTAAAACACTGTGCAAACTGTCGCCTGAATTTTGAACATGCTCCCAAGTTTCTGCAATGATTTTGCAAAATCTAACGCCAAGCGATAGCAAATGTTTAGCAAACATTCTCAACAACCTAGCACCAGTCTCAAAGTAACGTTGCGCGTTTTGTAGGATTCGCCCTTGACCAAAGTTATGAGTCGACGTGAGGGCGCTATATCTCTCTTTCATAAAGCTCGTGAGAGTAGAATGACAATATCGGCTACAAGGAAGGAACCGCTGATGAGGATGGTAACAAACAAACAAAAATGTTCATCCCACTTATGGCAAGTAACTGCACCATAATCGATGGCACCATAGAAATGAAGTCATCATGGCATCTATAGTGTGCTTTCATCATTGAAACTGAAGTAACTTTCCTACGTACTGTTTACTAAAAGCAATTTTTCAATGTCACAAGGAAACTTCTGTTTACTGTACCTTCAGAATTGCAAAGGTTTGTTACAACCACTTCAAGTAATTTTGGATGACAACAGTGTATGTATTACGTCACAATCTTGTTGTTGTACCACCCACTAAATATCTGGCCTAAGTATAGGTCTGATAACGTTATTCCCTTTCCGTTATTTTCATTTCTATGGATGGCACAGACAGTATCGATAGCATAAATAACAATAATAGCATCGCTCATACATAGGTCTGGCTCCCCTGGTGCAATTAGTTATCTTTGCTAAAAAAAAATACTTTTTACTGATAAACGGTGATGAAACTACTGGCTATAAAGTGCTGAAAAACGAAATGAAATGGAAACTACCAATGAAAATTAAATTATGATTTTCCGTCGCTACATCAGTCTTTCCTTCTCACATTACCCCTATATGGGCATGACAATTACTAATCAATCCCTGCCATTATATGAAATTAAGCTTAAGAAAACCTAGGCTTTGATGTTTAATTGACGGTCTCATCTTTGAATACATGACTGGGGTAGAATTTTCCATTATCTATGTTCGGTGTGAAAAAAATATTATTTTTCAGCATCTATGTAGCAAAGATTGCAGAACTGAAAGTAATTACTTTCACTGTTTCTGTTGTCTTAAATAATCCAACATTACCTTACACATTGGCATTCAATCAATTTGTAAATATGCCACTCACTTTCATAAAAAAATTCTGTAAACAGACAATTTTGTAGAAACTTAAGGTGAAATTACAATCCTATCTGTATGTCTTTGCTTATAATCTTGACTGTCACAAAAAATAATATCACCGGAGTGACTCTGTCTTTCACCATTAATAGGATTCTTGAGGTTATTCAAAAAACATTCTTTGGAACGTTTCATGCACAACCACTGTGAAAAGAAACGTTAAGGACATATTTAAAAAGAATAATTACATTTAAAGATGACCATAATTGTACTTGACCTGTAATGACCTCGTATGATATATAGATACACAAAAGTCAAAACCTTATGCTGATGTTTCACACATTTTACATTCTTAGTGTAACAAATTCCTCGATATACAAATCTTAGGCTGTAGGACCTTGATACTGAAAGTGAGCGAGTTTCATGTCAGAATCTCGACAGGTAAAATCCTTTAGAACTTACCACTGGCACTTGCTGCCGTCCAGGCTCTCGAGTCGCAAGAGGTAGACTGGCTGGCTGAGAATTAGGCGTGAAAGACAGATGAGGAAGGTATCCATGATTGAAGGGATAATCTGATTGAAAAGAATCTTCTTGTTGTAGAAGATCTGCCCTGTCCCATAAACACGGTGGTTTTTCTGGAAATGAAAAGTTTAAGCCAAAATAATCAGTGGGTATTCTGGTCAAATGAGGTTTGAGGGCTTCTGAATTATTATTCTTTTAAAAATATCATGCCATGACATTTATTCGTCTTGTAAGGTACGACTATAGGTTACCCAAATTTTTCACATAATACATCGCTCTATTTAAGTATAAGAACAATATACGATAACTGCACCAGAGTAATGTTACTAGTTCTTGGGAAGCACACTTAGGCCACTGAAGTGTTGTTTCCTAACGTGTTTTCATTTGACAAGGTGTCACAAGTCATTGATCCACTGAAATATGCTATCAATCATTATGTAAAATTAAATAATAACTGCTGATTTGGACTACTTCAATCTCTTTTCATAGTACAAATGAATTTAATACAGTTGTTACGATACATACAATAGAAGAGATGGTGGAGTGACAACAAAAGATCGCTACCACGTGCTTACGTTGCCACCCGAAACAAACTAAACAAGAAAAACAGACAAGAACACTTAGAAGAGAAACACAACAGAATGAAGTAGGCAAAGTTAACACACAAAAAAGAAACTGAGTGTAAGTGATACTTCATAATGAGGTATTGCTTTAGGTAATTTTTTTTATACAGTGTTTCACAATATGTACCATGGGTGGGCTAGGTTTTTTCAATTTCTGTAAATTGTTGCCAATTTCTGTAAAAAGAGATAACCTGGAGGCGAAAGTCTTGCCAAAAACAATCGTACAGAAACTGAGATGAGGAAGAATGAGAGCATTATATTAAATGACAACGATGCGTCTTGGACGCACTAGACGCAGCCGATCTAGTAGGCCTGCACCTTGTAGGATACTTTGCACTGATGTTCTGGGTATGATCATACCACGAAATGCTTTTCTACAAAAAAAATTCCCTTAAAAATTGTAACAGTATCAATTATGACATTTTCTTCACAAAGATGTATACTATTACCATTCCCTTCAAATCTCCGAGAGGTGGATACAATAAAATTGGGTTTTTCACATTATAATTTTTGTCAATCATAATTTGTTGGCACCAAACCAATTATGAATATTAATAAAATCATCCTGGGTTTTGTTTAAGCATACAATTTATCATGACTAGAAAAGACTCTGTTGTATCATCAGCAAATAAAATTGTATGAAAAATATTACTTGCAATATTAGGATTATTTGCTTACTGAGTAAAGGTGGGACAACTATCTATCCTTGAAGGACATCACAAGTAATAAACTTTGTCTATTTGTACATGGCAGAATTTATATTATAATGAAGAGAAATTGTTGTGTGAGAGCGAGATAACTCTAAGGCCATTGCAGTGCAATACCCTGACCAGATATTGTGTTCTAATTTACTAAGTTATATGATATGATTACATGATATGAAAGGAGTATCAAATGCTTTTGGCAAACCAAGGAATATACCATAGGTATAATGTTTTTTTTTTAAATCCTGTGTTAATTACTGTTGTTGGTGAAATGTAAAATGGCACGAATTGTGGAGCGACCAGGCAGAAAGCCAAAGTGATAAATCATCATTTAAATTGCGTTACACTAGAAATGCATAACTGCGAGAGAACATTACTTTTTCGACTACCTTTGGAAGACATGGTTACACTGACATGGGTTTATAGGTATTCACTAATTCTTCATCATCGGTTTTAAAGACAGTGACAATACGAGCAATTGTAAGTGAAACTTGCACAATGCAAAAGATAGAAAAGACATTACAAAAATATGTGAGAGGAACTTATAATGAAGTTAAACTTAAGCAATACGGTTATTTGAAAGCTATTACAAGGATATGTTGAACACATAATGAATGAGCAACATGTTTAAAATTATAAGCTGAAATTCTTGAACTTCCTGTTTGGTCGCTGGCTTAGTGAAATGGGAAGTCGATAACCTCTGAACGCAAGTACCCCGAGAAGTGTAAATGAACAGTAAGGATATTGTGTTGAGTAACTGCATCAATATTGGTAAAATAATCCTTTAAAAATGTTACTATCTTCTGCAAGACTAGAGACGATCACTCCTTGAAGCTTAACCTGAACACTAGAGTCAGTATCCTGGACCTCATGTAAAATACAAGTGATTAACCGCCAAAAGTGCGTTTAATGTCGTAACTGGCATTGCTTAAAAGATTAGTGTAATAACATTTGCCAAATAAGATTTCCCATCAATGTGGAACGCCGTGCACAATCAGTCGGTGAGAATCATTCTGTGTAAGTACCGATCGACGATACTTACATAGAATGCTAGAATTCAATTAGAAATGGCGAGAAAACTAATTAAGGGGTTATTTTAATTATATTTACTAGATTTCATTGGGGGGGGGGGGAGGAAGAGCGAAATTGTATAATAAAACATAAGGAGGGGGGGCTAGGGTTAGGAACTCAGTGATGTGACACAGGAACTTGGTCGAAAAATCACCAAGGCGCAAGTACCCGTTCCGCGACGTTGAAAATGTTCAACTATGGCTGAGATACGTCTCTGAACTGATACTACAAATAGAGGGGGCTATGCACAAATTGGATCCGGCTCTTCGGCTTCATCGCATCATACTATCACAGATAGAGGGTCGGCATCCGTCATGGAGACACGTGTGTTTTTGTCGATTCAAACTCCATTTTCCCACTGTCCTATCCATTTTCTTCTCCTCTCTCTCCCCACCTCTCTCTCTCTCTCTTTCTCACACACACACATCTTTTTTTAACTGAAAAGTTGTATGGTAAATACCGTACTTACCGTGACAGGTGCGACGGGCCTGACGGAAACGTTTATAGCCTTTTAATTATTTACCTTGCGACTAAGGAGTTATTTTCATAGAAACGATTTTTTACGGCAAGAGTAAATAATAGCTGGCGTCATGCATTCATTTCCCTTATGATGATAAGCTTTCTTCTGAGTTTTGATGGGAAAGCGCATGTTGCATTAAACAGTCTACTAAAATTATTGAATGCTTAATTTACATCGGCTGTAGTGAGTACATCTGAAAACGATTCACGTTGGAAATCTGAATTAAATAACTTTTTAAAACAATAGAAGGATTATTCATTTAAAAAGAGTCAATATTGTCAAAGTGCAAAGACTGTAGAATGATCAAAGATATATTTAAAATAGCACCTGAGGTGCATGAAAAAAAAAAGAAATATTTGTACATTTGTAGTAGAATGTGCAGTTACATTAATAGGCAAAGTGACGTGGTAGGAAATAATATTAGTGAGTTACCTTGAAAAAAATGTCATGAGTATGGTTGGATAAAGTCAGAAGATCACACTTTAATTTCCCATTAAAAGACATGTTTCTTTTCCTGATTAAGTGTTGCTACTAGAGTGGAAATAAAGTCAGAGACGATGTCAATAATATCTCTTGTACAATAAATGATCCCTACAACAATTGAAGAACAGGAAACCTGTATTACAATGAATAAAGACCTAAAGTTTCACAAACCTATTCAAATCGGGGAGGGTTTTCTAAATGTAAGTTGAATTGATGAACAAGGTTACACCTCTACCTCTTCCACGTCTTAAGGTGGGTTGTAATAGTATACATGCAATATAAGAACATCATTCATGAGTAGGTATGAAGGAGTAGCATGAAGTAAGGGTACATGAAGTAACACTCCGACGGATAGTTATGATAAAATAATAGCAGGGTAAACTATAAAAGTGTGACTTCCACATGAGGTTAACATTTAGGGGCTGCTAAGGTAATTCTGCTGAAGAGTATTGTAAAAGTCATCAATTAAAGGTTGATCTATACTGTCGTAATACCATTACTCAATAAAAACATACCGAAGCAGTTTTCTACAGTTGATTCTGAATTAACGTTCCATACACTTTTTACGATCAACCATCAGACTCACGATTTTTACAGTTATCATACCTTGTGATTAGAACATAAACTTAAATGCAAATTGCCTATTCCAATTCAAAAAAAGAAAAATGAAACTAAAAATAATTAGAAATGAAACTACCTTAAAAACGAAAAACAAGGAAATACACAAAATCAAATTGCGAAAAAAATAATAAGTTACTTATTTTTGGGTCCACGATTTGCCCATAATCGACGATGCAATATAAATTCACTATGGTTAAATACGTCAACTTGGTCAACGTAAATTACTTGTAAAAATTTGAAAATATTTTTGAAAATATAGGTGAATAGTTAACCAATCTATGGCCAGTTTTGACCATAGTGAGTTTAGAGTGTAAGGAACACTTATCAAAAGAAAATAGAGTTTACAATCTTTCAGAGCCACAAACCTCTTGCCCATCGTCCACCCCTTATGACATTGATTTTGGGGTAAGATATATAACGTCTGCATTAACTCTTGTTTTGATTTCATTGACTGTATTCGAGACGAGGACTTTTCTTCTATTAGTCTATTTTTCGAGGACAGTGTGCCGTATGTCACGGGGTGAGTCACTTAACCAAAGTTAAGATAACTCCAGCCCTTATGCAACAACCAGGCTTCAGTTTTCATGCATTGAATTTACCGTAACATGGGTTTCCGAATAATTCCCCCACCTACAGTTTGCCCAGAAACTCTTGTAACTTGTTCCTTAACCATAATCATTTCCCTAAAGGAGTTATCAGGGAGAAATTGTTTTAAGTGTAATTCTCCTTGCTGGGGATTTTTCCGGTGGAAATTGGCCGGGGAGATTGTAGGAGTAGGAATTTTGCAGGGAAAATTGTCCGAAGGGGCAATGGTCGGGTCACGCAACAAAAGTACCGTGGGCCTTCACTTTATTATGGCCTTACATAGTTCATATACTATGTCAGCGATGTAATACACAGTTTGGAACATAAGGCTACCTTACGTCACACTCGATATATGGCCACTCATGGCGGTACACGATTAATCACACTACCACCTCTCATGACTGTTGATATGTTATGTTGATTGCAACACCGCAGTGAAACAAAATGTTAATGAATTAAATAAGTAATTATGTTACAGTAGTACATCTAGAGTTGTACATGTGCTATGTAGAGTAAGAAACATCAAAGGAAACTCTAGACGGCTCAGCATAACATAATGTTAACTTTGCTTTAAAGTATAAACTTTGATTTGGTGAATTGAAACATGTCGTAAAATGTTTGCTTAGTCTGACATAACCAGAAGTAAACTATCTAGTAATTAATTAGCAAAGCAAATTTGATCGGAAGACGGAAAGACGAGACAAATTTCCAATGAGATCTTAATTTAGAACAGCCACATATAAAATCCGTAACTGAAACGAGTCGTAAATTTATATCACTGAAGTGACCAAATATTTGTAAAAGCAGTGTGTAAAGTTATCATGAAAGCTATAATGAGACAGGTCATGGGATTTTCATTTCATTATTGAAAGGTTCTGCTAAAATTAAAGAGTGAAAAATACGGCGGCAAACATTTAAAAATCCCCCCGTGGATAAATCAGTATAACGGTTATACTTCCTAAACAGGTCTATTTTACACTTTGCTAAACTAATTAAACTGCTGCACTGCTGCTTGTTTGTACCAGTTGTTCGGAACAAATGTCTCAGTTACGATTTGGCTAATATCTCGATGGTAAAGGTATACATAACATATAATTCAAACTGTGTGCATTTTTTTCAATATCGAATTCCCGATGGGCAACAATTGCTGTCTCAGTGTAACCGCAACCACCCAAATAGGGCTTCCTTCTCTTACATTTTATCATGACGTTTCGTGACGTCATGGGGTCATGGGGTTTTGAATGCTAATGAACTAAAAGAGGTGAATTTTCAAGCATAATATCTCAATATTTAGATACTTGCAAAGAACTGCGATCATGAAAACTAATTGCCAAAACAAAAACAATAATGTTGATGGCCACTTTGCTGAGCGAGGATTTGACCCTTCTTACGAGAGGTCTACAAGTGTGTTTCAAACACATCGTACAAATATATCCAGTATTAAATCAAGACGTTGTAAAACCACTCAATTTTTTATTAAAATAGAAGGGGAATGTTATTTCCTAACCATTGGTATCAGTTTTTTTAACATTAAATTTCGTAAATCAGTCATGTACTCGGCAGATCTAAGACGAACCAATTGCGACCCTGTACATGTTACGACGATTGGAAATGAAACGATTTTCGATCATCCCGGCGAGTATTCCTATGTGTATAGGCCATATGCAGTACATACAAAATGTACAGTAAAGTCGCTATATCCTTAATTTGTTGATTTTACATAATTGTGACAAACACACTTTGTAATTTTGGTGTTACGGAAAGCTTGTGTTGTCATAAACACACATCGACTGAAAATATCGAACTGAATCACTAAGTGAGTTACTCGCAAACATTAAAGACACTGTTTGAGCCGTGGGAAATAATGGTCTCTCTTCGATAGTGTTTATTTTTAATATCCTAAATAATACCTAAAAAAGTCTTAAATTTCCAAGGTGATGGAAGACCACAGCGTCCACCCATTTCGATATAATGGGAAAGAGAAAGCCTCATTTTGCATTGTTCAACATATAGTTGGCCATCACTTTTCAGTGCAGTCCCGCGACATGTTATTCGTCTCGACTTTCCAGTGGTCGAGAATGTTAGAGATCGGGTTCACGTAAGTTAATTAAAGGGGAAATCAGGGTTTGTTTTCACAATATTTTTCACTACTATTCCCCTCCGGTATCGTACAATTAGTTATAACTAAGAAATATGATCAAGATTATCTCAAAACATGTGGACAATTCCGAGAAAAGAGTCAAATTCGCAAAACATCGGTGAAGAACTCCGGAAGTCTGTAATATCCATATTCATCGAATCAAATATGAATATTCAATACTATCCCCTTTTCAAGGTATGAGGAGGTGTGGCTGAACAGTTTCATACGTAGCCTTGGTGTGCTGTATGTATCATCAACTATCACTAAACTCTTGTTTACTTAGCATTGCGCAATGCACGAACAGCATGGGAACCGTAAACATTTGGTTAAGTTTATTCACATAACGTCATCTCAGTCTTACGCTGTGATTGGTCATCGTGTAGAGGAGGCTGTCTTGTCTTGTACATGAACGTTTATTTTTTGTACCCGACAAATATTAAGAGTTCTCATTCAACAGTAGTAAACGCAATAATTACCGTTTCTTCTCCCTTCAAACACCTATCCAACGTCTCTATATTTCGATGAACAATCAGTTTAGAAAGAAAATCAACTAAAGGTGAATTTTCTCACTCAAACCCTGATTTCCCCTTTATGTAGGTGGCTGTGGATAGACTGCTCTTCAGTATAAACAGATAAGAGGAAGTGAAGCTATTGCATTCATTACATATTAGCACAATACAATATGTGCTTACCTACTATGCCAAAGGTCACACGAAACTATCCGACAAGTTGCTAGTGAGCAACGGGCAATGTCAGACTGTTCTATTAAACACTCAATCTGTTCCTTGGACCTGTTAGTTCCTTATTGTCATCAGCCTATCAGAAGTTTATAAGTAACACCCTGAGTCAACTTTGTGTAAAGTTGAGTTCATTACTAGTCAATACTACAATACAGTGGTTGAGAAGGATATAGGTATAGTTCAATTTTGCAAGTAGGGCTCCTGAGCAAATAAATAAAACATGATACAAATAAGTAAGGCATGATACAAATAAGTAAAGTATGATACAAGCGATGGCTCTCAGCTTCTATGTTTTTTGTTTTATTTGTGCTTTATGTAAGCATTTCCTCCTTCGAAATGATTGTATTCTTCAGGGGTACGAGCAACTTTACAAGCACTGTAGTGTAAGTATCAAATGTACTCTAGTGTAGCCTACACGTTCCCACTGACCATATTATGTAGCCTTCACGTTAAACCGTATTTGCTCAAACTATTAATTTAAATTAATTACCACGTTACTTTATTCGATAAGTACTTTCGTGAAGATCATTTGTCAATGTCAGAAATCTAAAAAAACATTATCACATACCGTATTTCTGATTACTACAACTAAACCACGATCATACACACGAGTTACCACAATATTTGATCTTACTTAACAAGTTTGATGTAATCACATCAAAGATTGATTACTAGTTCTATCCTGGAATCATGAACTTCACATTTACGACTTAGAAAATATCCACTATACATGGATACAGGCAGTCATTTCCAATGGCCTAACACAGTGGAATGTACCCCGGTCAACCATGGTGCCACCTCAAACATTCGTATTGTTAGGATTCATTCATACATTCCTTCATTCATTCACACATTCATTCATTTCATTATTTATTAGCAAACGTTTGAAACGTAATCACGATATTTTGTTCCAAGTTCTTAAGGATATCTCTCACAATTTTAAGAGATATCTCTCACATTATAGACTTCCTACTAATTTTGTATCAATTTACATTTGCTCACATCTTGCACAGTGAAATAACATAAACTACCCCACCAAATGAAAGTCTGAAATTTAATTTCGTTAGATGATGTTCCAGACTAATGAATCACAACGTTTCGACTGCATAAGTAAATGTCATATTGTGAATATTGCTTATTACACTGGTTTAATTGACCGGATGGTTGAAGGACTGTGGTCTGTGAAATGACAAGAATAGATCAACGAAATATATCACCATATCGGCCGATAACTGATCCTGCTATCTGACAACGCTTTAAATCCCATATCATTCACAGATAACTCTTGTTGTTGCTTCATAAACGTAACTTGTTTATCAGCCGAAAATTCATCCAGATTTGTTAATCAGTCTAGAATCCATTCCAAGCCAATAAAAGCCATTTTTAAAAATTAAATTTCAGTGATAGCTGAAACCGGGAAAACTCATATTTTTCATTGTTTAGTGAACTTGTAAATTTGACAGATTAATTTAAGTCTTGATACCTATTCCACATTTTGTGCATTGTGAGTAAAAGTCAGAAAAGTTCACAGCCTACAAGGTAACATTTCATCCTGAAATAACCAGCACTTCAATTGCAACGATAACATTCGACTTTCCTATCAAGTTGCTTATTTTCAAGGCTGACAAACCATAGAGCTATTACATGAGTAATGTATTCCTCAAAGACCTTTCATCTGGTCTTAAGGTGAATCATAACAAAACGTCCGTGTCTCTATTTGGTGTTAAACGAAATGCCAAAGGAAGTATGCAGTGACATTAAAAGATTCATTTGGTACCCTGGGAGGAGGGGGGTTCTACCTTTTTGAGAATCCGCTTCCCTTGATGTTAATGAAGTAATTCAACTCAGTTATTCAAAGGTTATCAATGATATTCGTTACGATTATCAGATGTTGGTCTCGAAGGAAACTCACCATCATTGGTAAAATTACAATAATCAAGTCCTTCCTTATCCCTAACATGACTTGTTTGTTGCTTTCCATACCTGACTCACCTAACGATGTTTACACTGTCGAAAGCAATTGTGCCTTCCCTATCTTAAAGGTGGTGTAAGGATATTCGACCTTTATGCTTTCAATGAACCTATACATTGGTTAAAAAGGTATTTCAAGGCTTTTCGTCTAACTTTGCACTCTCTTATCACTTTCTTGAGAGCAATTTCAATTTTGGGGGATGGGGTCTTGTAAAGAAATATAGCCAATGCTTGCGACTTTTGTAAGTCTGAAATAAATGGCATAATGAATTGGTTGTAATAACCTGAACTGGAATTTGATCCATAAATTGCCTTTTAGTCTCAATTTAGAAGTTTTAAAAAAGTAAGTTTTCTTGGTTCCAGTATAACTGAGAATAAATGCAAAGATCCTGGCGACAAATTGCTACCGGTACTTAAAAAAGTAACTATTTGGATCACAATTTATGTACCTTTTGTTCTCAGGAAAAAGAACCAATAAGACACGTATTATTTGCCTGTGAAAGAGTACAGCGAATATAAGAACAATGTAAGGAGTTGTCTACACTTACACTAATGATATTTGTCTATTATCATATATCTATATTTTCCGTATAATCCTTCAACAATACAACAACAAGGCCGTTAAAAATATCTGTAAATTTACAGAAAATAAAAGAAAGAAATGAATGAGAACTACGTGCATTTTCTGACGGATATTTGCCTGACCATTTCTGTTTTCCTTTCATATTTCCTTCGTTTATCTGCTGTAAATTTACGTACATTTTTCACAGTGCATAATTATTTCTTATATTTTGGTCTAAATTTTATATTTACCGATGCAGATTACGAAATGATTCCTTAATTTTTTTCAGTTTTAAAGTTATGCTGAAAAATACTCAGTTTTTTTTTGGGACAGTGACTGTGTCAAATCATTTTTAAATCGTCTCTTTTAAGTCTCTTTTAAATAGTTTTAAAACTTTTTTGAATCGAGGACCTGTGGATATTTCTTTCTTATTTAAATTTACCACTTTCATAATTATCAAAGGTATTGTAAATGACTGTTCTACTTTCGGGATGCAGTTTCTTCTGTTGTTTTTTTTTATGTATTGCTTTATATCTTTCTTTACCCAACTTTTCTTGATTGTTTTTCTTTCTCCATTCACTAAAAGAGAAAAACAGCAATGAAGAAAAAAAAACAAAGATTGGACTCACCATTCATGTTGGTTATTCTTCAAGACTCAGCAGAGCAAATTTAAACAAGGTTAGTCGTGATGGGCACGAGGAATTGCTAGGGCGCCACAGTGCGAGGATGTAATGAGGCCTGTGGTGAGAATACTACCCTTTTATTTGACATGCGTATGAATCAATGATTGATAGATAATACAATACACTAGAACTGCACTAGTTGATTGGAAACAAGGAAAAATTCATTCAGTTTTCAGTGATTCAAGTATCCAGTTTGAGACCAAATGACGGGGTTGGATTCCCTGGCAATGACGGTCCAATCACATCAGCCTCATGATATATTCATCCGCGAACGTTTTCCACAGCTGGTTTGTTCATTATTTTACTTCTTGTATAGGCGTATGGGCTCCCCTCTCGGGGGGCGGAGACAAAATCTATCCGAAAATAACAATGACACTTGTCAAAATTTCCTCAAATTATTACACATATCCAAGTTCGAGGAAATCGAGGGAAAGGAGACGAATGTATGTTTACATGGATCTAATTTAACAGCATATTAGAATAAACGCCATTGTCGTATCGAATCATTAAGCTACAACCCCCTGAGGTTACTTCAAATTAATGGCCACGGACCCTCTTCTGCGCTACCACGCAACTCCCAATGGGCTAGCCAAATTATTAAGCTTACTGTTGATGGGTACAGTAGACGTCGTGTCACGCCAAATTACTGCACACTGCATAGCAGGCACGACAGTACGAAAAATTGAGGAATGAGTTGAGTGTCGTCACTGACTATCTATACGCGGAGTGCCATCATCAGTTGGCCCCAATGAATACGAGACAGTTTTGGCTATACAAACCCCTGCAGACGGGTGCAAACGGCAAATCCCCGCTGTTCTAATCTTCATTTGTCCAGGCCTTGAGCATGGGCATCCTCAGGAAAAAATAATTAAAGTGAGGCGAAACTTTTTCAAAACAATTAATCACACCAGGAGAATTTTGTTACCCGATGGAAGAACTTTGATAGAGTGACATGAGCAGCCTTCAAAACACTCAACGCTGAAGTTTGTTTTAAGAAATAAAAAAGCAAAACAAAGACAATATTGTTTTTAACTGAAAGAGGTCAGTTTCAGATGGTTTGTGGGTTTTCAGCTTTTTTTTTTTCAGATGAAAAGAAGAGTATATCAGTGCTTTTACTTTGTTACGCTGCAACAGCATACATTATATTGTAAGAAGGGAAAAAGAGATGGAGTATAGCTGATGGTATAAACACTTTGTGGATGTTGTAAAAGCTTTTGTGAAAGTTACAAGAAGTTTCACTTTCATTGTAAAACTGAAATTTTTAATCAATGAAACACTTCAACTCCATTATCAAAGTGTAGTTTACATGTATGTTGTGATATCTTAGTTGTTTCGGTGTTCATATGGTGCTGTCAGCCGCGCTACCTGATAAAGTTGTTAATTACCTAATATAAGAAACAAATAAAGTTGGTAAAGTAAGCATGCAAGATATACTGCATCTCTTTGTTTCTGAGACTCCTTGATATTCCTTGAAGGTTGCAACCTCTGCTGGGATGTGCAACAGAAAACCGTGCATTTGAATATCCTTTTTTATTTGCATTTAAATTGGGCGTATAGCCACAAAAATCGACGGATCACCGACCGTCCATCACTGGCCGGTCTCCGTGAAGATGACTCGGTGCGCTCCTCCTTTCAATGGGACCGTATAAGCTTTATCGGCAGACTTCCACCAGACCTGTAAACGATTTACGATGCCGGGAAATCGCAAATATCGGTCTTGCATCAGTTTCACTGTGACATAGGTATAACTATTCTGCGTGAGCAAGGAAGTCACGTAACAGCGCCTTTCCTCAGAAAAGAAAGAAGACTAATGTAAGATTTTTCTTCTTCAAAGATAGGAAAGCATCTGTTTGCAACATAAACTGGAAAATATGGGACTCGCTGAATACGACCATACAGTTATTTACAAGGTTCAGAGTGAAACTGTGTGTGTTCGTGTTCAAGGGCGTACATGTTGCTAACACAATAAGCCATACATCAGTGTATATAGCTCAATAGGGAAGTTTACCTAGGTTTAAGATAGTGTAGTGTGCACACAGTGTGGACACTGGATAGCCTTCTTAAATTACGATGATAGAGTATACTCCATCTTTCAGAGTGCTTGCCACTGAGATGAACATGTAAGAAATCTGATACACACTCAATCTGATGCACTCAGAGTTTTTACTAACTATTTCTATTCTTTTTCTTTGCAAAAAGTACTTCATCTGAACTATGAAAGTTTTTGGTTTCTGAAGTTTCATTACCGGCAGGAACATTGTATTTTTATACACAACGAAAGTACTCATGCTGTATAATTTTACTTTCTAGTTTTTATTGCAACACGTTTGCATGTGAATGCCCATCTTTTTTAAAGTCATATGGCCAACTTATAACGTATACGCTGAACAGTGAACCACTGAATCCAAAAGTGCTTCAAACTTTCCATAACATTGGTTTCAGTGTTTTCTAATTACTAGTTAATAATTATTTTTGTTATACAACTTTTGGCTGAAGGATCTTCACAAAGTAAAAGGAATTTATGTACATCCGTCCATATTACCGCTCATTCAGCAAGTTTCAATGTTACTCTATTATTTATAGATTTACACTAACGACTTGTCTTCATCTTACAAGCTTTTGATATCGCCTTGGCTTATAGCAGATTTTAAAAAAAAGCTTATGTTGTATGAGACTGTGTTTGTCATGATTTTCGCCAGTTCTTAAAGGTATATCCTTTCATATACTACCTCGCATTCATAAAGTTAAAACATTACTAAATAATTCACGTATTTATGCAACTTACCATCAACGTTTTACTCGTTTATTGAACATTTACCGAAGATATATGAAAATGAATATTTCCATGAATTATTTTGCACAAGTTTCTTGTTTTGTACAGAATTAAGTTTCAGAAAATTTTTCAGTCAGAATTAAAGTTTGTTAGCCTACGTGTTTCAAGGTCTTTGTTTTGTTGACCTTTGACACGATTGATCAGAACTGAGGGTCAGAATCTAACAACTGGGCTTAACGAATACATAATTGACCAAAACCTCAATATTTGACAAATATATGGTGCTCACGGTTTTGTCTTTCGGCTGGTCGGTTTACAATATATCTCACCCACCAAACTATTAATAAGTAGCGTGACTTTGCACAAAAAAAATCTAAAATGAAAACGTGATGCATTCTTTTCACTCACTTAATCATTTGAACAAATACAGCTAAAACTGCGGGATGATTGATGGTAGGGGAAAGTATTTGCTATATATGGTTGTTATCAAGTGGATCGTACCCTCAAACATGGATTTATAATCAATAAGGGTGTGCTAACACAAAGGAGACATATTTCCCGCAAACAACAAAGAAACTGGGTCGGGGGGGGGGGGGGGGGGAGGCTTTCGCATGTGAAGTCTAACGTTATCACAGTAAGATTCATTATCACCATAGGTCAATCAAAGAACCACAAAGTTGACCTTTACTAGTTGACGTAAATGGCTATCGCATGCTCACCTGTTATTGCCCAAATGTTTCAGTTTCCGTTTATTTCCAATTTAATAAGCTGAAAACGTTCGTCAGCAGTTTCGATAGAGGGCAGGAGCACTAAAGAAGAAACATGGACAGACAGACCCCTTACATAGAAATAGCGGAAAGATACAAGCAAGATTCTAAACAGCCCAACAACAAGTTATACGAAATACCGTGGAAGCCTGCGCACGTTTTGTTACAGCCTAAACCTGTGTGTTCCTTCATATTTCGACAGAATGCAACCACAGACTTGCAATTCTTGACACTGTGACTGAGATCATTCCAGAACTTTGGGCACAAAAAAATAATACAATTATGAGTATGAAACTACTTATATAAATATCGCCAAACTTCCAGTGTTGTAATTAAGTCACTGAAGCTGAAGTCTCAATTAGAGTCGAATCTTTCATTTATAGTCGACTCAGAGTCCAGTCAGAGTCTTTCACTTGTCAAACTATGGTATGTGTCGTCTGCTACAGTTACGGTTTGAGGTAATAGGATCTCTGCACTGCAACAACATTGCCAGTTGTCAAGAGTAAAATTATTCCATTTAGGTGTCGCTCTGAGCTTATACTCACAAAATGTGCACTAAACAACGTGCACTTCTAACAATAATTATATAACGATATACATGCCAAATATATAAAACATTAAAAGGCTAGTGCTAGGCTGATGCTTGACACTCCATTAATTATGCACCGTGACGTACGTGACAAGGAAAGATGTGTTTTTGTTTCACTTAAAAATGCAAATAAAAAATTCTCTGAAAGTAATTGTCATACTATTGTGCTTATACCACTAATGTGTAGTCCAAACACTTATATGTCATATGGAAAAATATCAAGTAAATATCTTTCGTGATTATGGTACAATGGGTTCTGGAAAAAAAAAAATCAGCATGACGTATGGGACATGTGACGTAGGGGACAATTTGTCCACATAGAGATGTACGTTTGAAAAACTGATTCCTAGTGTTTTAATATCCACCTTTAAGGTGTTTTTGTTTTTAAAACATTTTATTAGACATCCACACACATATTTACTATCATTACCTATAAAACTATGGTTGTCAGAGCAGGAACTAGGGACAGGAAAGAAGGTTGGGAAGATAAGAAGCTGCAAATTCACGCACAAACACATTTCATGACTTTATGAGCATACATAATTATACATACTGCAGCTACTTTGTTACAAAATACAATTTGAAAACATTCCTTGTCTTTTCACTCCCTCTCCACCCTGTTTTGGCCCCAACCCCAGCCACTGTTGGGCTCCATGTACAACCCTGTCATCAATAAATAGCAGACGAAATGTATCCATGGCTCCAATCTGAAACATAGCTTTGACTTTTACTTTGTCTAAATGGAATAAATGTTGAATAAAACTTTTGTCTATTTGCTAAACAGTGGAAAGTATCAAACAATACGTAGGCCTATGGATCCTTCCCACAGCGTGATCTTTATCTCTTACAAAACAAAATTAATTAAGACAAATTTTCTAAAGCATGAACTACAGTGCATTGACCTCAGTCTTGCAGTGATATGATGGGTTAGCATATTTTGTGTTGAAAGTGGATTTCACATCCTTGAAATCATGTTCATTCAGTGTTGTGATGGCGGTGGACGGGTGGGGGGGGGGGGGGTTAGTTTAATGTCTGCCTTTGAATTAAGAAGTTTAACTTTGCACAGATACACTCCATTTCCACTACCAATTTACAGTATATTATTGTGAATCGTAGATACAAACTGAATGAGGGCCAATTAATAACTGGTTCAGTATCCATTAATTAGACCTACTGACAGCAAGCAGCCCAGTTCTACATAGGGTACATTACTGTAAGGAATGACTCCTCGGTGGTGTTTATTCATACTCAGTGCAGTTTACGTAACAGTTGTGTTGATGATCAGTCAAAAGATTATTTGATGCTAGATTTGTGATTTAGCATGTACTGCAAGGAATACCATGCAGTGGCATGCACGGTCTATATATCAAAATAATTAAACGACTGAATCATTTAACTATACTGAATCATTCACTACTGATATCACAATGAGATCTAGTTGCCCTCACATAATCTCCCGTAGACGTCACGTTTTGTCCCCTGCGTCACAATTTTAATTTGATTGTAGAATTCATAGTAAATATAATCTCAGAATTTTTTCTCTGGACCTTACTGAGCAATGTCCAAAATTAGCACTTTAGTAAATGTCACAAAAAATGAGTGAATTCCTGTATATCAAAACTTCCATTAAAAATGCATCAAAATACATTGAAAATTGTGACGTACAGAAGAAAGCGATTTTGGACACCACCTAATTAGCATAATAAACTAGTGTATAAGAGAGAAAAAATACTTCAAATTTATTGGAGGGAAGAATTTATAAGGTCCCGCACGTCACGCTAATATTGAAATTATATGCTAATGGGTTTTCTGTAATTAACAGAATTTAGAAACTTTGACAAAAAATTATGAAAATAAGAAACTTTAACTATTCAGCTTTAAAATGATACCACATGCAAAGTGTTCCAATTAAGTTTGAAAATTACCCTCATTGGATAGAATAGCTTGGACCTGGCCCAGTCAAGGTTCCTCTCAGCTGAATTCTGGTCACACGTTTGTGCACATCAGAGTAGTTCAGGTCTCTCATCGTTCCGGTCATGCGAGCATTTATTTCTCTTTATTTATATATATTTTTTAAGTCAGTCTTTCGAACTCCCTTTCATTGCCAAGCTCGCAAATCCTATTATACTTTTGGTCTTGTAGACCTTCGGGGTCGTAGACCTCCTGTCTCGTGATCTTTTTTTTTTTCATTTTTGATCTCGTAAGTGGACCTTCGCTTTGTCACGTAAAACGACCGTCATACCACATTTCGATTGATATCGTTTGAATCTTTATTATCAGTTCAGTCTTCCGTCGAGTGCAGGGAAGTAAGTTATGATAGAACAATGCATTATTTGCGTACAATAAACATTAGCGTACCTTTAACAAGTCTTTTCACAATCTCAATTCACGCAAGGAATTGTGGGATGCAAGTGAGATAAACCAGGGAGTTTTAAATAGCAACTCCTTGTATAAACCGCACTCGCCATATATAGCGTGAAAATAGACACAATTTTAGACGGATTATAACACAACATTTTAGACGGAAACTCGGCTTAGGTACCGCTCAAGAGACAGAACTGAAAGTGTGAACCCTCTGTATACTAGCAGTTGGTCTAGAAAGTAGGATTAGAATATATTCTAAAATAAACTCAGTTTTTGACAGGTGTTCTGTGTAGAGTTGTGGGTGTTGTAGGTGCGAGGATACGAGCATGCACAGTCGGGATTGTGAAAAGACTTATTGCAAGGACGTCATTCGCTATATTTCGACGTTCATGACGGGGTCTTCGATCTTTTTTCTAAGGTCTTCGTTTTTAACATCGCAGTGTCTTTAAAACGAAGATCAGAAAAACGGAGACATTTCGGCTAACGTTTACCGGTATATTGGAATTCAATATAAAATAGTGCAGTGCATTTGAATGATGCATGTTAATGATTAGGAATTATATTATCGATTTAAAATACGTCACTCGCCATATTACGACGTTTACACCAGGGTCTTCGAGCTTCGTTATTAAGGTCTTCGTTTTAGACACTGTTGTGTGGTTGTGTTAAAGACGAAGATGTTTAAAACAAAGATGGAAAGTCCCAGCAAGGTCTTCTTTCCTAGGTCTTCGTTTTTAACACACCCATCTACGTTGCGCACTTCTAGAGCTGTAAGTGTGCAGTCCTAAGGTTTTTTTTAAGCCGTAAGTTTGGAAATGGTAAGGGGTTGGGGGTGAATTGACTTCTTCCCTCTTATTGATATGTTTGTTGAAACTAAGTATGAACGAGGAGGGAAGGGAGACTTCACACGCGAAGGGCCCTGAAAACTACAAGCTCGTATTTTGACAATTTTGATGTTTTATTTCGAAAAATGTTAAAATTTTGTTGTCGAATCTGACCTGCTGCTGGGAATGTCGACCGTCGCAGTTTTCATATAATGTTATCATGCATAGATGTGAACGGTGACAGTTGTGTGCAGTGCACCTTCCTGAAATTTCTGACTGTGGAATATTTTCCAAGATAAACATTGCATAACGTTCTACGTAGAGAGTTTCAATGTAGTAACAAAGTAGTGCGAGCGTAAATTAAGATTCTCCGGTAATTGGCCAAAGCCGTTAAAACAGGGAGGTGTTATAGACCTCCCTGGTTAAAATATGTCTATTTAATAACGAGAAGGGCAAAGACCGAAAGAAACCTCCCCTTTTCGCGTTTGTTTGCTATCCCCTGTTTCCCCCGTTTCCTAATTACCTTTTGCACCGGCGGAGGCAGATTTTTTTTTTATTTGGGCGGAGGGGGAACTAACTGCACTGTTAAAAAAGGTAATATTGCTCTGCAAACGATAGGGGACGTACGCACATCTCTGGATTTGCACTTCTTTCAGGTTTGCAGCAATGGACAATGCCTATAAGTGTATTTTTTCAGAATTAAATTTGGGGACCCTCTGGTCCTCATTTTCCCTACGTCCCCTGATCACCTACACAAAAGACAACAAACTCGTTTGCCGTTGTCATAGTACGAATCCTTTTGGGACAGAACCGTTGAAAGCGTTTTGCAATTAACGGTGGAGACGCCAGGGAGAGCATTTTTTACATATATTTTTAGAACATTTAACGTATCCACTCATTCAAGTATACGACCACTAACAGACTTTTGACCTCACTTCTAAGCCCTTTTCAGGTTAATAACTTTTTTATTTTGTTAGAGTATTAATAGCGGAGGGACCATGTCACAATTTTTTTGTTCACCAGGAGGATTTTTGAATGACTCACGCCTCCCCTAGAAGTTCGTTCTTCCGAGAAACAATATGGTTTGGAAATATGTTACAAGAAATGTAAATAAGGAATTATAAAATCTGCAACGGTTTTAGCAAAATAAGGCTTCACCTACGGTACAATAATAATTCATTAATTACAATAAATCATTTTTACTTTTGCTATGTTGTAAAAGGCATTAACAAAGTAGTAAATACCTACAATGTCGAAAACAATTACATTCTTAATGTCATCAATGTGATATTTTTTTACATCGAAGAAAGTTTCTTTTATCCTGATTACCATTATTCAATGGTATGAAAAGAAAAGAACAAATTTCAGGTACTTTTTCTTATTGAGCGAAAAGATGTTCCCAGGGAGCAATTGACAAGAACAAAATTTGAAAGAAATCATAAACCCTTCATGTATTATTCAGTTTAAGGAAATCGTTTTTAAAGCTGTCTCCATATATTGAACATCACTTTGATTTGAAAGATTGTAAACAGTGCAGGAGTTTAGCACGAAAGCCCATAAGGCCGACAAAAAAAGTCTTTTTAATCCACTAATTCGTAATTACGAGTTAATAATCCGTAATTACGAATTAATAACTCATAATTAAGAATTAATAGTCGGTTATTACGAGTTAATAATTGGTAAGTACGAGTTAATAATCCGTAATTACGAATTAATAATTCGTTATAACGAATTAATAAAGGAGGACAGTATACAAGAAAAGGACATTATTACTCTTTATTATTCATTCTTAGGCCCAAACGAAGGTAATGGCGAGCTCTAAATGTACTGTTTACATTCATTGTCATCAGGGTCGTAGGTGGGGTCACATCTTTAGTGGGCTGTGAAAGTAAAAAGTCCGACTGGGTGGGTATTTTTTCCAACTATGTTGCAACCTCACACCGATGGTTTTCAGACACTAGGAATGCTTTTCTCATTACGGGGGAAGGGGTAAGGGTACTAGGTGCAGTCTTCACACAAAAAGGGCATTGTCAGGCGAAACAAACAGATTATCAGCGAAACAAAAGATTGAGCTTGGAAAATTTGGGGGGGGGGGGGGGGCGAGGTTGAGTAATGTCTGCAATTCCTCAATTTATGAGAAAAGAAATCAATCTATGGAAAATAGTTATACATGCCAGGTAGGTTGAGGTGATGCAAGAATTGTAATGAATTACGCAACCCCTTCCATTTTTTTTTTTTTTTTTTGAGAACTTGGGAAACACTTTGTGGCTGAACACATAGGAAATCGACACCGAGATTTTTTTAGGGTGGGGACAGAGTTTGCCTGAGTTATTTGTGTAACTAATCAGAGACATTACTATCTAAGCGGAGCGCCACCATTGGTTGGCGATGAGCGTACAATTTTGTCTTTTCAGAACCCCCAGATGGCAGGAAACGGAACTTCCCGCGTGTACTAAAGATGGATGTATCGAGTCTTAAAATGTGGATATCATGTCTGCAAATACCTTCAACTCATGTGAAATGGAAAATCAATCTATTACAAGTGGTGGTACATGTCACGTTTTTAAACTGGTACAAGAATCGTAATGAATTACGCATCCTCTTCTATTTTTTCTTTCGATTACTTGACCAATACTTTTTTGCTGAACCCATTGACGCATCGGTGGCTAGGACGTTTTATTTGGGGGAGCATTGTTTTCCCGAATTATGTTTGTGACTAACTAGCGGGGTCACTATCTAAGCGGCGCGCCACCACTGGTTGGCGGGGATCATACAAGAAAATTTGGGGTTTTCAAAACCTCCATATGGCAGGAAAGGGCACTTACTGGGTGTACTTGAACTGCATTTACTGTACCCAGCATTGAAATGGGGATCTTATGTCTGCAAATTCAAAATTGAAAAAAAAAAATTACAGAAAAATGGTAACATCTTTATGCTATTGTCATTTCCAGAAAAAATTCAACACCTTTTACTTTCTAACGAAATCTGTCTTTTTTTCTTGGGAGAAATTTTTAACTTCCATCTGATAATAAAAAGATAGACTGAGATAAGAAAAATTCCATCTGGTATATCAGATTTTCCCGACTATCATCACTTTTACACTTTAATATGAATAACTCCATCTGGTATTTCATATTTATTTAGAAATTTTTCAATTACCAGGTAACCTTAGACACAATTCAGTGCAATATTTGGCACCTTTTTTAAGATGAGCTACTAGTAGACTGAGATACGAAAAATTTCAACTGGTATCTCAGATTTTCGGAGTATACCGATTGTTATCTCATAATTACAGATTATTAATTCGTAATTACGGGTTACTGCTTTGTAATTATGGATTGTTAATTCGTAATTATGGACTATTATTTAGTAATTAGGGATTGTTAGTTCGAAATCACGAATCATAAATAAATTTTCGTCTGGCCATAATGGGCTTTTGTAGTTTTATTTTCTGTTTTCTGTCTACCTGTAGTATTGCAGTTGACTCAGTGAAAACAGTATGTGCAGAATGCTGTACATTATCGATTACAGAGACTCTGCTCTAAAAAGTAACCAAGACAAAGTAATCACATGGATACGTTTTTGGCTAGGCCCTGGTAGCTGTTAATATTCAGATAAAGAAACAATTGCATCAAAATAACCCAGCACCCTAAAATGATTTCTTACTACCACAAGAAAACAATAGCAGAGTCCATGAAAAATTTCCTTCTTCAAACAAGTTTCTCATTTAACCTTTCCACTGCATTTTCCAGTTACATGCTGCAATCAGGATCAGATTTTGGGCTCTAGTTCCAGAGGCCTGCTCTTCAGCATTAAATCATACGACATGGTTCAATGAACAAGACTCTCAGGACACTGCAGTTGAAGCAGCAATGTAAATGTGCAGATCTCTGGCAAGTCCCAGGATTCTAGAAAATGATTTGGAAGTTAACTTCTGGTCATCAGTACCATAGAGCTGTAAATATTTCAGATGTTTAGATTCTTTCATCAAAAACACAACATCTTCTTCTGAAAGACTTGGTATATTTGACATAAGTAATCTCCTCAGCGAAGGTAAAGCTCTTGGTATGCTGGCAAATGAAATGGCAGTAAGATGTGAACAGCCAGAAATATCCAGGGTTTCAAGATTTCCAAGTTTCTAGAAGAAAGAAGGTAAGACAAAAATTACTATGAATTCATGTCAGACTGATAAAATGTTATCTTGTTAAATGAAATACTACACAACAGGAACTCAACCTACAGTAAGTTATTATGAAATGAACTGAAACAACCATCCCACAACTCTAAGCACTGTAACTAATTCCTGATATTTACTTCAAGTAGTTTACAAACTTTTTGGCACATTATTTAACCAGAACGCCAAAAGGCTTTGTGATTCCTTGCAACATGGTTATATTATAACAAACATGAATTATCCAGATGACAAGTGTAAGATCAACTGCAGTTATTGTTCTTGATGCATCACAAGCCTTTAACCCAAAATGACCTTTACTTTGGTGACCTGAAATGACCGTGACATTAGACATCCACCAAAAGCAATAGTGATCACCTACCCAGTATGGCCAACCCACACATCAAGTATGACATCAGTCAACATTACCCTTCTGGAGTAAATGTGTTAGCAAGGTTTGACCTCAGGTGACCTCAAATGACCTTTGACCTCCACCACAAACAAAAGGAGTCTTCTACTTAGAATATACAATCTACACATCAAGCAAGACATCAGTCAAGGTTAGACTCCTGGAGATATAGTGTTTACACACTTTTACAGTTTGACCTCTGGTGACCTCAAATGACCCTTGACCTCAACCAAAACACTAGAGATCTCATTATTACCAACCCACAGACCAAGTATAACATCAGCCATGGTTACTCTTCTGGAGATATTGTGTTTTCAAGGTTATTACAGTTTGACCTCTGGTGACCTCAAATGACCTTTGCCCCTCACCAAAGATGATAGGGATCATCTAATCAGTATGACCAAGCAACACACTAAGTATGACATCAGTCACAGTTACCCTTTAGGAGATATTGTGTTTACAAGGTTTTCACAATTTGACCTTTGGTGACCTCAAATGACCTTTGACTTCCACCAAAATCAAGGGGAGTATTCTACTGACTATATACAATCCACAAAACAAGTATGACATCAGTCACAGTTACCCTTCTGGAGATACTGTGTTTAAAAGGTTTTCACAAGTTGACCTCTGATGACCTCAAATGACCTTCGACCTGGACCAAAAACAAAACTCAATATGACCAACCCACACACCAAGTATGACATCAGTCACAGTTACTCTTCTAGAGATAATGTGTTTACAAGGTTTCCACATTTTGACCTCTGGTGACCTCAAATGACCTTTGACCTCCACCAAAGACAATAGGGATCATATACTTAATATGAACAACCTACACACTAAGTATGACATCAGTCATAGTTACCATTCTTGAGATATCATGTTTACAAGGTTTTCACATTTTGCCATCTGGTGACTTCAAATGACCTTTGACCTCCACCAAAAAGAATAGGGATCATTTACTTACTATGACCAACCCACACAGCAAGTATGAGATCAGTCATGGTTACCCTTCTTGAGATATCGCGTTTACAACAAGCGTCACACACACACACACACACACACACACCCGCACGACATCAGGACTGCATAGATTCCTTTTGCCTGCGGCAAGGAATCAAAAATTTTTACTCCCAATGTTGCAAAGGTTGGGGACTAAAGTATCTCACCTGCCTTGCAATATACAGTACAAACATATACAAAAAATGAATCCCCTTTAACAAGCAGACATGCCAACTTGAAGGAGATATGACTAAAAGGAGAAACAATGGCTGTAAACTAGGCAGCCATTGTTTTCCGCTGTAAAACACCCAAACTACTATTTGGGGGTGTGTGTGGGAAAGGGGGGGGGGGTGCATGGAGAGTGGGACTAGTGAAGCTACAGTCTTTAGGAGTGATGTTAAACTAATCACAATAATGAAGTTATAGGTCAGTAGCTCACCTTGATGAGGGGTACAAAGTTATGATCCGTGAGGAGGTAACCAGCTCCTTTCAAGCTCAGACTCTTTAAATTATAACCTTGTTGCTTAATGACGTTAAGGGTCTTTTGTGTCATGAACATTCCCTCCAGATCAAGAACCTCTAAACCTGGACCAATAAGGTTTACAATTGCTTTGTTACTAAGCCTTTTATCCCTCTTCATTCTATGGATTATCTCTCTGTAAAGAAAGAAAGCAAGAAGAAAGAACTACTGACAATACCAAGATTACACAATTTTCTATATAAACCTGTCACTGTTATTCTGAAGATGTAGGCTGATGCATCAACATATGAATTTTAATTGTAGTTTATTAAATTTAGGCCATGAAGAGAAATTATTTAATGATTCTAAGCAACTTGCCAAGTGTGGAAGAAGTATGTTGCTCACATTATATCTTCACACAAGGTGACTTCCAACTCAACAGTTTCTGATCAAATTTGGCCTACTCTTTTTACAAGGTAAGTTCAGACTAGGAAAAGCTTACGTTGATAACTCTTGGGTGGAAACCAATCTTACTGTGGCTCAGCCAGGGATCGAGCCCCGAACCTCCCAGTTGTTAATCTTCATCGCTTCAAATGCAACCATGTTTATCCACTCAGCCACAGCACCGGTTGAACATTGATCAATGAGGATTAACAAGCAAATTGTTCACATCACCTCAATTATTGTAAATGCGATGCATACAATCACACTTTTGGGATGATGCATTCCTATGTTTTGGGGGACTGTTATTAGTACCACAGAAGTAATTAAAAGCAGTTGATGACATTACACATACCAACTATGCAGTAATGAACAATGAGAATTAAAGTTTAAAGTTTGATATATTTCAAATTCCAATCTCCAAATACATTGTATCAAATCTAAGCAAACTTCAAAATAAGTAAATACTGTATGTATTCAAATATTGTACATGCTATTTCAGGAAACATGACTACAGTTACAAGTACAGACAACGATTACAGTTTAGTAAACCGAGTTCAAGCTCAGAGTAAACAAACTATTTGCTTATGTTGGATTACAACTTTACATCAATACTTTGGATACAAATATGAATGTTTATGCAGTTAAATGTTTACCTGACCAGATATTCATCAGGGAATTCTTCCAGGCTGTAGTCTTCAATTTGTTTGCATATATAATCCAGGCAGAGCTCCAGTAACCTCTTGACTTGAGTTCCATCATGGAATGGATTCTACAGATATTTGGAAAAAGTAATTTTGAGATACTTCAAGCGGCAACATTCACATTTGGACATTGTGTTTCAAGAGCAGCATGACTTTGGTTCAAAACAGAGAAATCAGCAGGAACGAAGTTTTAACAGGAGGAAATATTACAACCCTTAACAGTGAGGTGACCAGTAAGGTCGATTCAACCGATGAAGATTAAAATGGAAGTTTTCAATATGATCCCACATATTTATATTTACATGACATGTAACAGCATGTTATACATTGCTGAATCAGAATGAAAATATGCATTGTTGTTTCAATCATGTACCTTACAGTAGATAAGCATAGGTGCTCACATCAATTAATACATACTGTAATGAGGCAACAGAAACTAGGTTATGATGAGTACAGTGACATTAAACAAAATAAATATGAGGACCATGCTCCCTTCATAAGGCATTTCTTACATTGCAGATAGCTAAATACATCAATGTATGACAGATGCATGATTTTCAGCAACAGTTTCTGATATCTGTTAGGACAGAATCTGCACAGACAAGGATTCCACAAGTCTCTCCAGTACACTGAAGGGGTGTAGGGTGGAGGATATACATGACACCAATGAAAAGGGATGACCTCTTGCCAAGAACATTTTCATGCTCATATATACAAATCACCATGCATAAATAGATCTGTTTATTTCAACAGCAGCCTACTATTCTAAAAATTATCATGTTACGGTATGTCCTGCATACTTTGCTGATTTGCACTTTTTGCACCTACAGTGAAGACACCATACCCATAAGGAGAAGTTCTAAAAGAGGAGGGAGGGATCTCTCACCTCAGATAGTGTATTCAATGACCATGGGTCATACTTCTACATTTTGCATCATAGCCAGCTCTGCCCCCCCCCCAACTGTTTAAAACTGATAGCCACTCTAGGCATTCCATCATGTTTACAAGTGAACAAGACTGTACAGTGTTGGAATCTCTCAAATCATTTGTTAAGCAGCAGACAGAGCTTTTTAATGAAATTTTACTCACTGGTTCAAACCTCCTCCTGTAGGTTGCCCTCACTAAAGTCTCACCACAATCTGGTTTCAGCTCATAGCGCTTCTTGCCAGAGCAAGAAACAGAAATCTGTACTTCATTCTTCACCTCATCTATGGTGTAATCCTTCATGAGGTCAAGGGTCATCAGTTCACATATATTGACAAAACCTACGGTAGTTATGGAATTGGAAGATCAAACACAGAATTTAAATGGAGACCTGTAAATCTCATGCACAAGAGAATTTAATGACCTAATCACTAACATATTCCTCTATTGATCTACAGCATTCGTGCCACTGTGTCATAACTTTGGTCAAACTGACAAATTCATCTTTTCAGTCAGACTTACTGTAGCATGGGATGAAATGGTGTTTAATTCATGTATTGTATTCTTCTAGAATTATTGCACACTGAACTGCAACTGTGGTTGTGCCGACTGGATTGCTCCAAGATGTCTGTAATGTCAGTATAACATAAAATAACAAATTTACAGTGACTGACCATTTATTCCCAGCCACCTAAATCTGAACTGATGAAAACAAGTGTGACAGAAATGTAGCATATTGTTTCTACACAAGATAAGTACAAAATAATCATGAGAATTAAGCACATGAACTCCATTGGGAGACTTGGCAACATTGTACAGTAAATGTTTGTTTAAACAATCATATAATTACTACTATTATTTTCATTGTCAATGCCAACAGCAACAGACACTATTTCACTAACTACAGTATATCCAATCTTACATACAAACGACAGTACATGCATTGTTTAACACTGGTGTAACTATGGTGCTGGCACTGTAATACAAATCCCATGATACAGCGGATCATTCAGCTTCTTTCTTTACCTTTATCTGAGACTGCAAGCCCTTCTTTCTTTGCTCCATATCGCAATATGTAAGCCAGTCGTTTGCTCAACTTTCTGTTGTGGGAGAGAGCGCTGCAATCTGTAAGTGGGTTTGTTGCCTCTTCCATCATGGACAAAGTTCTGTTGACTCTGTGATCTTAAAACAAAGTACACATGGCAAGCAAATGACCGTGAATAAAACACAGTTGGTCAGGGTTGATTTAAATAATACATGCAGGTGACCGATGAGAATGGCAGTTGGGCAGCTATTGGAAAAATTTTCATCATAAGACTGATAAAATAGCCAGTACACATAGATTACCATGTGTACTTACTGTAAGTCAGTGGTATAATCAAGCCTGATTTTCAAAATGAGTACAGTAGACTATTGCAGGCCTAGCTAGTGTTTATTCACCTGATTAAATTTGTGCAAATTAAATGTTTCAGGATTATCATACTAGTACTGTGAAGATGAAAACCCTGGTTTGTCGTGATCCTATTTTTACCTTTTTATTTTTAAGACAGGAACCCCAGAGGGTCTGTTAATGGTTTAGGTTTCTGTAAAATTTAACATTGGTGGCAGAACCTGCAGGTTTTAATGGGGGTCAAAGGGAGCTCGGGGGTCAAAGGGAGCTCGGGGGACTCAGCCCATCCGACTTGAATGAAAAAGTTGAGATTGTCAGACCTCCACATGCCCAGTACTCCAATGAGAATGCACGAAAAAGAATACGTAATTCATGTTGATTCTTTGTCAATATCATCACAACCCATATCTGTATGTACAGTATGTATTTCCATAAAACACCTGAGAAATATGCCATTTCAGCCACTGACTGTAGAGGGGTTGTTAAAAAAAAACTGAAAAAAAATCAGACCTCAGTATTTTTTTTCTTTTGGGTCATCTGCGCCTGCACTTTTACTCAAAATACACCCCACACTCCGGTCAGATTGCCTTAGTCAGTAAAGGGCCTACTGTAGACTACCACTTTTAGCCTGATTTCTATCAGTTACCCTATGCTAGGCCTGACCGTTTGCAATAAAACAAAAGTTACGACAGTAATGTACCATCCACGATCCCTACGTAAAGTACGGCTTCACAGTATACCACTTACCAGGCTAAAGGTCCAAATACAGTAGTTATCTTGAAATCTTTGTTCTGATTTCATTCACAGATACTTCAAGTTACTGTAGGCCAAGCCTTGTTCTGATTAGGCTTATGAAGCAAGTGTTGAATTACTATATCTCGCGAAATCGGGAGCAGTTACTGTGTTTTTGCCAAAGCATTACATCATTGCATGTAAATATTACAGTATTACTGTCTGCATTATTGTTTACATCTGAAGCGCCCTCTAAATCGTTAACTCCTTGAGATCTGATACAGCGGACACAACTTGGAAGAAATGGAAACAACTGCTTTGGAACATGGTAAGAGCAATGTAGAAATTGAAGACGATGATAGCAGCGGTGAGGATGAAAACGAGGAAATAATACAGGACCTAATGCAGCAGGTAGGAACAGTTTCATGCAGAGTTACCTCCATTTTATATGTTGTTGCCAAGACCAAGTCCACATGTGTGCAGAAAATATTGTGATGGGTATCGGTTACGCGAAACAAAGCAAAATCATTGTACTGTAGAGAACAGATACAAGAAGTACCGTATACTGTGCACTAGTAGACAATAATGCCAAACTTCGCGCACCCCTGAAGTGAAAATAAGCCCGAAAATGCAGAAGACTAATTTCTGAGTAGTTCTGCCGGGATTTGATCACGGAACCCAATGATTCCAAGCTGTACTAATGAATCTATAGGTCTACGAGTGAATCCACATAACAGGGTATGAGAAGTACATGAAAGCTACAAGCTGTATACTCTTTTTGATTGCTAA
Source organism: Stichopus chloronotus (assembly GCA_021234535.1). Taxonomy (NCBI): domain Eukaryota; kingdom Metazoa; phylum Echinodermata; class Holothuroidea; order Aspidochirotida; family Stichopodidae; genus Stichopus; species Stichopus chloronotus. Next base: position 14,308,752 of record CM037841.1, on the reverse strand, counting down.
CATCCAGTAGCAACATTAAGAATAATACATAATCCTGAATCAGGCATGCTTCCTGCAAACTGTACATTTGCATGGGCGATAATCACTGGAAGACACCAATATCCGAGAAGGCTCCTGGCATTTTGACTTTGTGTTTTCCACTCACCATTATTATTTTTTTTCTTAACAAATGTACTGTACAATTCCTTCACCAGTATTGATGACAAATGTGCACATGTTCATTGGTAGACTTTTTACTTCAAATAAGTGTTTTTTTTCTGAAAATTTGGAAGTTTCTACTCTAATCATTGATTTTAACACTAGTCTCATTTCTCTTTTCTTTAGATTGTCTTTCAACTTTATACAGTAATTGTTAAAAACTCTCACATGTTTTTAGGGAGCATATAAGTTGATGTCCTGTGGTTTTCAGTGACATACTGTCCTGTACAGTACATACTGTACATGTACAGTATTGTTGCAAATTTTTGTCACACTGTTTCCGTCACACTGATACCATCCATTGACATAGTTACGATATAATATTTCAGATTGTAATGGTTTGTCTGTCATTTTTGATTCCTTGCGTTAGGCAGGGGAATCTATGCAGTCATGATGTCGTGTGTGTGTCTGTATGTGTGTGTGTGTGACGGTTACTCGTAAACACTCTATCTCAAGAAGGGTAACTCTGAGTAATTTCATTTTTGGCATGTTGGTTGCCCATATTGAGTAGATGATCCCTACTGTTTTTGGTGTCCAAATCTTGCATATTAATGAGGTTATGGGTTAAAAGATAAAAAATTTTAAAACTGCCATAGTTCCTTATGCATGGGTCAGATTTGTTTTAAACTTGATAAGGTTGTCTGTTATTAACAGGTTCACGACCCTGTGAAATTTAATGCTTATCAGTAGAGAGGAAGGGATAATTTTTCACTATAAAACAATAATAATAGCCTAAACACCATTATTGTGGTTATTATAAACTACCGTACAAATATATATTGATCTACATTGTGCAATAGCAAGTGTTTATTCTCTCGCACACAGTTAACTCAATGGGATTGCTCCCTACAGTACTGCATTTGTAACTTAGTGAGTAACTTCTAGTGTGGGAGGCTAATAAGTTGTCCAGAGAGAGAGTCTTGGTATGGGAGGTCATGGGGTCAGATAGAAAAGCATGCAATGGAATGTTAATGGGTTTATGAAAAAAATGAAGAAAATAAAAAAACCATCTGTTCTGTCATTTATTTGGATAATATCAATATCCAGAGGAACAGCTGGTAGCAGAACAAGGTTTCTTAACAATCAAATTGGAGTGCTTTCAATCATATTTCACAATGTCGGAAAAGATGGAGGAAGCAAAAATATTGCGGAGGAATCATAACTTAGGGTCAACTTACCAGGACTTTGAGTGTGTTAAAAGCTACTTGTAACAAGGAAGAAATTATCCTGGTGGTTTACGAAGAAATTTGAGGTAAATATGGCAGACAAGCTGAGTTCAGATGAGGTAAGGTTGAGTTATTTGATTCAACTAACAACAGGCAAGACTAGAAGCAGCATTGATTACTTGTGTGTTTCTTGGAGCTCAGAGATAATGTTGACTGATTTCATACCGTACTCATACTGTACTTGATGTGTGGGTTGTATGGCCTGGGTAGGTGATCCCTATTACTTTTGGTGGACATCAAATGTCGCAGTCAGTTTAGGTCACCAAAATAAAGGTCATTTTGGGTTAAAGGCTTGTGGTGTATCAAGAAAAATAACTGCAGTTGATCTTATACTTGTCATTTGAATAATTAATGTTTGTTGTAATATAACCATGTAGCAAGGAATCACAAAGCCTTTTGGCTTTCTGGTTTTTCATGAATATCACATGAGATTTTAGGCTACAGTAGCTGTATCTTGGATGCATCTATGTCCAATTCAGCACATTTTTAGTTACATAGGATTTTCAAAAAAAAGTATTACAGTTTGGTTGAAAAACATGGGTATTTTTCATGTCACACTGTTACTGAGGCATATTTTCATTAATTTTACACTTTCATCGTAATTTCGAAAAAAGAGTACAGGTTTTTAAAGTTCATTGTTAAAGTTCATTGTGTTAAAGTTTTGAAAGAAAGGACATGGTGGACAAGTACAGTATTTAATGTTTTGAGCCCACTACAGTATGATATTACTGTAACTTGAAGGGCAAGAGTGCTCAGTCATCCTAAACTTTTGTAAAGCAAGAGCTTGTTCCACCATTTTTCTCTTCCAAGTACTTTTCATTTTATCTCAGGATAGAATATTGCATCCTAGGAAAAGTAAGGAGTTTCTCATACTTGAATTTTCACAATTAAGTTTGAAAAATATACTGTATTCACATGATTCTCAAAACCCATTCATGAAATACAGTGCAGTTGACGACTACACAAATTCAAAGCTGAATGACTATATTTTCCCCTTTAAGAGATTTACATTTGAAAGAAGAAAATTTCTGATTTTATGAGAATAAAGTTCTCAGAACATCAGTGTGTGTGGTGTTCTTTCATATACTTGATATGAAAGATGTGTTTCATATGTTTGTCCATGCACTTTTACTTGTCACTTGTACCGTATAATTGCAGTTGTCAATATATAGTAATATATACACTTTGTATAGATATAAAATACTTTGTATAGATACTGTATACAAAATACAGTAAAACAATGTTTGTGTCATCACTACTAGCCAGGAATACTGTATACAGTACTCAGTCAGTACTGCAAGGTTGGGATACAGCTAAATCACAGGTTTTGATATTGTACAGTACATATTTGTAAGTCCTCAGAAGTTGTCCAAAGATTTCTCACATCCATGGGAGAGAGTGAGAGACCCGCTATTATGGTGCTGTAGCATTACAGTAGGCAGTGTGTGAGTCGCAGCTTAATACACATTTTAAACAGAAAGCGCCGTCACAAGGAATTACTTTGGTGGGGTAGAGGTATTGTAGTGATATACTGCATGGGTATGTAAGGTTTGAGACTTTAATTGGCACATGGTGCAGATTCCAACTTTGCACTGTAAGTATTTCTTGCAACTGTAATTTACAGTATAGGCCTTCTGAAAAATGCCTACACTTACAGTACAGCATTGGAAATTTTCAGAAGTCAGTGAAGAACTGTTGTACAGTAATTAAAAGCAGTGAAGGCCTAATTAAAACATTGGTAAAAATAATTAGAAACTGAGTTGAAGTGCACGAAAGATGAGACAAGCAGAGTACTTTTCAGTGTAGGTTTGGTCGTTACAGTACATCAACCAACAATGGTACAGTAAATGTACAGTACTGTATGAGAACTAGGCTGCAGATCAGGTAATTTCAGGTCACTGCCACTGACTTATGCAGATTTTTCATTCTAATGTTGATAATTTGCTCTGTCAGGTCTCTGCCAACCCTTACCAGTATGACTTACACACTCAACTGATATCTGTCTTGAGGAAGGAAGGAGAATTTGAAAAACTCAGGAATGCAAGAGAAGAAATGACAGCAATCTTTCCCTTGACTGACAGTGAGTTAAATTTACCATACAGTACCTCTACTGTAGCTAAGTGTAAACAAATACTAGCTTCAAGTTTACAGTAAAGGTTGAGTAACATGCTTCTAGAAAAGAGCACCCTTCATTTAGAAGTGCAAAATAAAACCCTGTGTTGGATCCGTTGGAATTTTGTTTTCATCTTTTACCATTTTTGAGATTACTAGTATGACTTTTCAAATTTTGAGAAAAATGCAAAACAGATGACGTGGCGTGTTGCACAGTGCCAGTCTTGTATTTTGCCTCTTAATTACTGAGTTCCTCATTGTTAAGTGATGTCGATATTTTTGGAGACGAAAATACATGTTTCCAAAATAAAACCCTCTGGGCTTACAAAATTCAAGTGTCCTTGAAATAAAGGTTACATAAACAAAGGATTAACATAAGACATATCATAGGAGTCCATCTCTTGACATCACAAAGTTGCATACTTAGCCAATTCTTATTCATGATACATCTGTGAGATACTAATTTTCCTGTAAATTGGTCAATCTTTGATGGATTTTGATGGAATTTGTGGCTATTTTTAATATTTTTAATGCTTAAAGGGAAATAGGGCATTTCGAACCTTCCAACATGGCATACAAAGAAAATAGCTTTATTCATTTTTAAACCATTCAGTGTTATCAATAAACATCTTTAAAATCTTTATCTCCTCAAAACATTATGCACGTGATGAGGAAGATGCATCAACGTTGAAAAGTTTGGGTGAACAAATATTTGTTTAATAACAAACAACTGAATTTCTACCTGTGGGAAACTTATTTCTTGAAATGAAGGCTACAGTACTGTCCTTCCTTATTTGGAATAATCTATTATTCTGTGTCCACAAACGTTGGTTTTGAAAATTGGTTGTCTTTTGTGAAACAAATGCCTAACTGTACTTCCCTTTAATGCACCTAATACACAAAAATGTCTTTTTCACGCCACACATCCTTTAAGTTACCCTGAGAATGCTTACTGTAGGCCTACAGCATATGGTTTACTCAGTTCAACTTTGCACAATGTTTAAAGATCAATCACTTGATTTCTGTACTTCATTTTCATTCAGCAAAGTTAACATGCTTCTATTTTTTTTCAGCATTTAGATTTGTTACATTGATTGTTTGTCACTGAAATATGGTTTCCTTTTGCCAGATCCGCTATGTGTGAATACATGTGTATGTAGAGTCACAGCACAGTACTATCGTGTCACCAACAGTGTGTACCATGATTGGAGTAAAAATAACCTTTGATTTCATGTGCAATCTGTTGTGTAAATTGTTTATTTACCTTTAGAGTAACTTTTATACTGATTTGTAGGGTTTCTTGTTTTGTTGCTCTGTGAAATATACATCTGTTTTGCAAGTGGGACAAACATCATTTCTTGTTTTCTTTTTTAAGGATTGTGGTTGGATTGGATAGAAGATGAGCGAAAATATTTGGAGGAAAACAATTCCAGAGACAAAATCGAAGAACTGTTCGAAAGAGCTGTTCAGGATTACCTATGTAAGGCTAACCTCTTTTCTAAAAGATGACTTGCAGGCAATCTGTCCCTCGATCCCTATTGTATATTTAGGTTTTTGCAAGTTCTGAAAGTGGGTCACAAGTTTTTAGGACAAAACTCTTTCAACTCTCTTCTTTTTGTGAAGTTTACAGTCTGCCTAATCATATTTACTGTAATGTAATATTTGCATCCTAAATTCATTGATCTTGGATTGATCTTGGGATCTACTGTAGCCTACACTGTAGCACATACAGACTGTACAGTATGGGATCACCATGTCTGATCTAAAGGTTAACATTTGTATAATGTAATTTTATGTTTTAATGCTCATGTAGTAGGCACATGTCATAGCATGCCAAGTTGCCAACCCCCATGTAAACACACTACAGGTAACTTTAAAATTTTAGTGACAAGCATAGACTGAAGTCCAAGCATAGCACAGATAAAACAATCTATTGGTGGAACCATTTTGAGATCCACACAGCTCTATTAGCGAGGCATACTGAAAGTGAATAGCTTGATTTCTGTGCGGCAATAGCACAGTACATAGAATTTTAGCATACAGTAATTGTTTCTGTCTTTCTTTTTGTTTTTGTTGAAACCTGCCTAATGAAATTGACCGAGCAGTCTTGCTTCAAATCAAAATGATTTGAAAGTTAAAATGGATAAACTGTTTTTAAAAGTTGAGCCATTTTCTTGTGACTTTGCATATGAACACTGTGTTATAGTTTACAAATACTGTACATATACAGTAACAGATTTGATGAGTGATGTATGTTACTGTACAGTACAGTATGTGAATGACCTCTTATTCATTTGTGCATACTGTGCTTTAATTACTCTCACTTCTGTTAATCTGAAAATGTTGATTCTGTACTAATGAACATTCAACCATCACCATTTGACTGTGTAATTAAATGCTCTTTCCATATTAGCCGATAGCTTGTGGCTGGAATATGTACAGTTTTCTGTGGGTGGGATGAACTTGCCTGGAGGAGTAGAGAAGATAAGACAGGTGAATGAGAAGGCCATCTCTGCAGTAGGTCTTCACATGTCCAAGGGAAATGCTGTCTGGGAACTTTACAGAGAATGTGAAAATGCCATCTTATTGACTATTCAGGTATAGTACAGTACAATACATATGGTACACCTTTTGACATTTGTTTATTAAATTTAGGAAACCACACAGTGCCATCCATGAATGTTTGGATAATTATAACAGTGCTGTATTGAAAAAAAAAAAAGTATTGGTGATGGACTTTGTCTTTAGAGAAAACAATAAAGTGAAATCTTCAACGTTAGTATCTTTGATGCAAACTTACAGTGTGTTGTTATGAAACCAAATAGATAATGAACCTGAAAGATTTCATTAGTCGTCCCACAGTTTCTTATTTTCTTGCATCATGTGTTCTTACACATACAGAATAACATTAATTATATATATGTACCTGTATCTGTTGAAATAATGCCTATTAAAACTGTGTATGGAGTCAAACTTGACTCTAAAACCAGACTTTTCCATTGATATCAGCTTGTCATGTATTGTCTGAAAGTTTGCTGAAATGTTGTAGAGCTCCTTCTCAGCGGACATTGTACAGTAGAAGTAATTCACATATCACTCTACAGTAAAAGAATAAATGTCTTGAAGAAGAAATGTTGATATTCAGTTGACTCATTACGTCTACTGCAGGCTTGAAATACAGAAGTTTGTCATTTCCATTAAAACACATGAACAGTTGTCCTTGTTGGCTCAGTTTTGATTGAAAGGTGACAGAGACCTCGAAGATTTGAAAATTGAGGAGAATACTGTACTTGAAAGCAAATCTCAAATGCGAGACCCTTTTAAATTTCAGCCTCCTCCTGGTGCAGTTGTTACGAAAGAAAAAACTGATGAAGTTGATGCCCAAGTAGAAAGGATAGACAAGATCTTCAAACGACAGCTTCGAGTTCCCTTGCAAGGTAAACAGCTCTTGGTAAAAGCTTCCTGGATGTTATGAATTTTCCTGGATGTTATGAATTAGCCTTTGCATTACTCACTGTAGTAGCCTGGTCCCCCACTCGCTAAGTCAGAACCCAGTTTTGAAATTTCTTCTGGGATCCAAACTTTCTCTAACATATATTGTACGTGTGACAAAAAAATGAATTTTTCCTAACTGAGATCAATTTGTTGCCTTGCCCCTTCATAAGCCACATTCTATTTCATTAACATGCAAAGCAAAATGATACACTTTAAATTACCTAAGAACTGGTAACCTAATAAAAGTTATAGTTTGGAGTACTGTGGATCCTGGTACCCAGTTCCAACTTTTGGACCTAGTGCAAACACTTTTATGAATGTTGTTTAAATAGCAAAAATTCGAGAAATGTGTTTAGATGAACATCTTTAAGCGTTGCTAGTGTTTGTCTTTTTCTTTGGTACTACAGTGAAAAACAGATTTGTCAAAAGGACTCTGACTAGTTTGTTTCAAAGGTTGCAGTTGTCCAAATATCTGAAACTATTTTCTATTTTATATATAGATATGGAAGAGACCTTGAAGGAGTATGAAGAATGGCTCGGTGAATCTGCCGCAGATGATGTCATGATTAACTACAGGATTGCAGCCGCTAAAGTAGAAAAGTACAAACCCTATGAATCAGCATTGGTAGGGTTGCATTTAAGTTCCTAGATTAATTTACATACCCAATCAAAAACCAGATTCCTTGCATGACTTTTTTTTCAATGGCAAGCTACAGTAGTTGAAGGTAGGGATTTTACATCGTCACACACTCAGGAATAATTCAGTCATTATATTTTTGTGGTAGTAATAGTTAGGGAGAATAATACCATTACTATTTCTGTGCCACAGACTATTATTTGTATGTTTATTATTGTACAGTATGTTAGTTAAAGCAGAATGGGGTGTGATCCTCTTTTCCTTCTCTGTATTACTGTTGATGTATTAACAAAGTATTACATGTTTATCGACAACCAACATGTTAAGGATTTCAGCTTAAAATGGCTGAATGGCTCCTTCACCTACGTCAACTCATGGGCAAACATCGTTGTTCCATCGCTCTACACATAATCTCTTACTGATAACTTAGTTGATTTTTCTTCAGTAGTATGTGGCCTTGGGTGTCATATCTCTTTTTAATATAGATTTCAGGTGATGGATCTAATTTAGCTCAATGGCAGTCTTACTTGAGTTTCATCATCAAAGATGCAGAGCCAGCTACCGTAAGATGTTGCTTCGAGAGAGCTGTGGCTGAACACTGTCTAGTAACTGATCTTTGGCTTGATTATACACAGTACTTGGTAGGCAACTCTACTTTTGTATCAAGGAAGAATGTATTTGACAAATCAAGTTCATTTTATTAACAAATGCTTTTTAAAAGTGTTCATGGCGAGTGGTTGCTTATTACTGAATCTTTCTGGCAGAGAGTTAAAGTGCCTTGAAACCCTCAAAATGGCTACATTACTTGTGTTACATCTCAATCCCTTATTGCCATGGAAGGCATTTACCAATCACCAGAATGTGGTGACCAGTCATGGTCTAGGAAAGGGCAGTACAGTACTTACTTCTGTGCAGTCATTTGAATAGCCAAGAACCCATCTCTGACAACACACTTTGTTCCTGTGACTATAAACTGTTGTAATCAATTTCCATAAAATATCCACCTGGAAGCCTTCAGGTGTCAAATATAATGAAAACATATGAGAGAAAGTTATGGTCAACAAAAATATTATGCAAATTTTCTTTATGAGAAGAATTTTTTCCAGTAATTTTATGGTTTGTCAAATGTTGTATGCAAATTTTGTTTGCTTTGAAAAAAAAAATGGAGCAAACCTTTTTTAGTTTACCTTCTGCATGTTATTTATGCAACCAACATGGTTCTCTCTTTTCTTTTCAAAGGTTCAAAGGCTTTGTTTCTGATATAATCTTTCAAATATATTTCCTTTGTAACCTTCCTTAAGATATTTCTCTGTTACCTCCTAAAGTTTGTGTCAGTTTTTAATTCCTCTCAAAGTGTATGCCTCTGTTACCTTCCAAACTCTGTATCACTGTTACCTTCAGCTGAAAAAATTGGGGGGGGGGGGGGGTTGAGATTCAGTCAGTTTCAGAAAACTGCAGTCTATTCAGTACCACAACATCAAAATCAATTAATTTATCTTCAATAGAAAGGGAAAACTTTGAAGTCAGGTGCTGTTTTATACTGTGTTATATAAAAGAGTTTCTCTGTGGCCAATTAAGTCCATTATTTCTTTTAACTATTTTCATTCCATTTCTTAGGATTCTCATTCCACCTGTAGCTGATCTTCAGCTCAGCGTTTACAACAGAGCTGTCAGGAACTGCCCTTGGTCTCCCACATTATGGAAAGGTTGCCTGCAAGCCTTGGAACATCATCATCGTCCACATGAGATGATCAAAGGTATCTCTGATCAGTTCCTTTCAGATTATGATCTCTCTGACATCTTCACTTACGCTGTATCAGTCACCAATATGATATACTCCAAATCAACAGATCCAAACACACCTAATGTTTAGCAAAGCTGCATGTTTGACCTGTTTGCCAAATGCATAATTTTCTGGTATGGTTCTGCACATCTTCAGTTTAATTCAATCTAGAAAACATACTGATATGTACAATCATGTCTAAGAAACTGAATTTGAAAGTACTGCTGTTCTCCCAGTTTAAGGACAACAATTTACAAATGAAAAATTTGGAAAATTATCATTTATTAAGTTATTTAGTTTTCATCAGGCTCTAGTTTTCATGAAGTGATTTCCAAGAAGTCAGTATAGTTCATAGCTTTGCATGGTCACTGTTTTTGGTCTCAGCTCTTAGTTCCAGAAAATAATGTAAAAGTTTCCAAATGGAAGTGTGCACTCAAGATGAAGTTAGTTAGTGAAATAAAGAGCAATAAGTCATAACAGAATAAAAGAGTGAAGTCTTCTTTGTTGTTGTTTCTTTTTTTTTAAATAAACTACACTTTGGGTTAAATTTATCACCACAAGGATACTACTGTACCCTAGCATTTTTGGTACTAATTGAGAGGATGCTACTTACCAGTTTGTTTTCTTAGATTTTCTTGTTGGGTTCTGTTTGTAGAAACCTTTGAGAAATCTCTCCTTGGTGGATTTACCAATTCGACTGATTTCCTGGAGTTGTGGGAGTCATATATTGACTACATGAGAAGGAGAGTGGACCATGTACAGGATGCCATGGAAACAGGTCTGTGATTTGTCAAGGGAAGCCTCCTGTTAAGTCTTACATTACCATACAAAAGATATTCAAATGAAAAGTAAAAAGAAAGATCCATTGGTTTACACGCCACAGACCATCACTCGTACTTGCATGTGTGTAATGACAAGCTGTACCCTTTTGTTTTTAACTGATTTTGTTTGTTTCACAGACAAAACATATCTTGAAAAGTAATATCTGTGGGCACAGAATGATAGATTACTCAACATAAGGCAATACAATAGCCTTCTTTTCTAGAAATAAGTCTCTGATAGATAGAAATATCAGTTATTTGTCCCTGAAGAAATGATTTTTAAGCCAAAATACTCGAATGATGCATTTTCCATAACTCATTTGTAATGCTTGGAGGAGATGAAGCTACAGTACTGCTGATATTTATTGTTGAGACTGAAGGGTTTATCAATACTGAAGCTATTTTTCTTTGTACTGTATGTCATGTTGGTGCATTCTCAATACAATATTTCCCTTTAAGAGAATTATAAAGTTAAAATGACTTCTTTGTAGATGAACAGTTGATAGCACCATTGAGGGTGCTTTGTAGAGAATTCTTGCTGGCGGTCATGGAATTTTTTTTCCCATAAAACATGCTTATGATGTTACTAAAAAGGACTTCCATCACTGTCATCAGTTTGTGCATAGATTACAAACAACATTTTTACAAGTATAAAAAGTTCCTCCAGGTATCCTCAGGCAGCACTTCCTAGGCATGATAACTTATATGTGAACACTCTTTTTTTGTAGTTTTGATGTTAAGCAATCGACAAGCGAGGGAAGAATAAAATTCCACATGCACCTTTAATGGTTTTTACCTCATTGATCAGGTGGAAAAAGTTACTTCGACACTAGCATAAGTTTAATAGATGAAAAGTGAATTTCTAGCATGTGGTATAATTTTGACATTTCAAAAGGGAACTTACCAGGATGATCTTAACACTGAGTGAATAAACTGCGCTGAATGTAACGTAAAACTATGCTCACAGTCATACTCGTCAGGAAGAAGAGGCCTGAGGTTTGGTAATATGTCCCAACAGATGCAGTACCAAAGTTGCAAATGTAATTTGCGGCTAGTTCGGTGCTTCCGAGTTAAGCTCACAGTACACTATATATAGAGTGGACTATACTGAGCTTGCAGTACTTGGACAAGGTCTCCCTGCTAACTTTTGCATTTGATAGCACACAAGTGAAGTTTCACCATTTGACTGACGGTAGGGGGGAGGGGTGATCACATGAGGTGCAAACCTCCTAGGGTCAACAGAATTCATGACCTAATAAAAAAGGTCATCTCACTCCACAATACAGAAAAGAGGAAACTGTCAAGATAGAATTGTAACTAAACAGTTGTGCAGTCTTTATATGTATTTTCATTTCTATTTTTAGAAGTGCATCATTAAGGTGGTATGACTGTAAGTTACTTCAATTTACACCTACCAGTCTCAACACAATGACTGCATTCCCATCTACACTGCCAGGAGTAGTGACAACCTTTTTACCCCACCTCTGATACCCTCCTGTCTTAAGTAATTATAATAATACTGGGCAAGCCCCTCCTTTCTATCCTGCCATCACTATGTGTTTGGAAAGTGGAGTTCAGAGAAACTGATAGAAGTGCATCAGTATGAAGATATGATTTTAGGCTACCTGTCAGCTGTAATAGAAGTACATCAACATGATCTTGGTCTACATGGAAGAAATGATTAATTACAATTATGGCATTTGCATTAAATTTTTGAAGGATTTTGTAAGTTTAAAATAACATTGAACTTACATTGTTTATCCAGATTCAACAGAAGTTAAAGAAGAACTTAGAGCAACCATGGACAAGGCAGCAGAATACATTGGTCACTGTGAGTAACATTTATTAACCTAATTTTCATATATCTCTGTTCAAGGTACAGATGTACAGGTACACTTGGTTTATCCATGAAATCCATATCGGCCCATGTAAAGGTTCTTTATTATTGTAAACCAAAAAGTGCAGACAGTATCAATAGAATAGCAGAATGGGCATGACATTCCTGAATGCTGTAGCAATTAATCATAACTCATTTAGGTAATATTGGTGGAAATCAAACACTTGTATCAAGCAAGTTAAACCTTCAAGGATACTCTCTGAGGGCACCCTCATGGCAATATGGACAGTACTCCAGTGTGCAGTACTTTGGCAACAATACTTTCTTTTTTTCATTTAAAGTTTGTTGGAGTAAATAAATGCACTGTGTGCAAAACCTGTTTGTCAGATATGTTGACAAACAACTTGCACTTAGAAAAGACTGACTGATGTAGATTTGATTTCCTTACATCTATGAAAACAAGGTTGCAGTGGAAATTGATTTGTTGATCGTGGTTTGCTCTCCCTTCCTTTGTCTTCTTCTTCTATCAAAGATTTCGGGAGCTCAGCAGATCCAACATTCCGTTTACAACAGTACCAAGCAATGACTGAGGTGAGTGTTGGCCTCACCAGGAAAGACTTTGAAATTTAAACCTTGTTTAGTAAATGATTTTCAGCAAATAAGTTAAATTTCTTATTACTTTACTTATGAAATGCTCAGATCATAGTTGATCTGTAGCTACCAGTTACACGATGTTTACCTTTGGTCTGTCTATCTGTCCATCTGTTTGTCTGCCTGATTTGTCTGCCTGTCTGTCTATCTGACTGTTTCTGTGTCAGACTACCAGTTTCACTGCCTGTGTATGTGTGTGTCTGTCTGTTTTTCTACTCATTTTGCTTAAATTATCAATCAGCCTTTTACACTGCTTATAGAGAGTAAAGAATAATCTTGATAGAAAGTACCAGTTGGTCCCTGCTTGTTCTTTCTCTGATAAATGTTAAGTCAAATTAGGTTTAACATATTAAAGCTGCTGAGAGAGAAAAGGAATATTTTATAAAATTGACAAACTCACATACTGTGATCTTTCTCTTTTCAGGCAAAATATTTTCAGAACATGGAAAAGGCTCGAGAGTTGTGGAATAGCATTTTGTCTGCAGGTAACAGTTCTCAAGCACACATGTGGATGGCCTATTACCACTTGGAGAGGTAAGCCTTGAAATGAAGGAAGAGTTGGCAAGCATCAGATGTATCAAAGCTCTTGAATGAATATTAAATATGCGTTCTTGTTCCCTTTGGTCCTGTTTATTGTGTGATTCATTTTAAAATGCCTATTTCAGTTTGATTTGGTCCATATAGAGTATACTTTGCTTAATAACGAGGCATGTGAGGTGCTTGGTAATATTCACTAAATTTTCCCTAACCTGTCAAATTTCCTTCACTTCGTCATTGACAAATGGTCCACTTAAGAGAATCCCCATGTGTCACATAGAGAGGAACATTAAGGAGTAATTGTTTGAAAATTCATGGCCAGACACTTTTTGCAGAAGAAATTATTTATATGCCCAATGCCAGTACAAGTCAGGGTCAAAAATAAAAATGTGTGACTGTTTTCATTAACTGGTGGATGTGAAACTTGACTCATTATGCTAATTATAAGCATTGTCACATGTTTGTACCCTTCAAAATCCTCACAAACTTATTGATATTAACTCAAAGAGCCTTGTTAAGTGTAAATGACAGTGGTTCCACCCTAGCAATATAAACAGTAGTCAGATTTGTTCCTTGAAATCAGTCATCTTTCATGAAAGTTACATCTTGCCATTTTTTCATCCACTCTGATGTGATTAAACATTTTCATGAATATTTAACTCCATAAATGTGCTAAAATGTGAGAAGTATCAAGGCCATATTACTGTGCTAGTTTGATAAAGCGTCACCAATTTTTTTTTGTAGTTCTAATTGTTATCCACGAGCAACAGAATTTTATGCAGCAGCAGAGAGGTTCATGTCCTCATTTTTAATCGGTTTGAAGATTAAATTTTTGTTGCCAATGATGAATCTGTCATACGCTGTTACATTTTATATTGTATTGTGAAGAAGTATTTTGCTGACAAAGCTATAAGTAAATAAAGGTAAGCTCTAGATCATGCTTAAGGAATAACAACTTGTATCCTTTATAGGAGACAGTAGTGTATTTAAAATACTGTGAATGGAACTTGTACTTGAGATTTTGTAGATTTTGTCGCTGATAATTATTCGCGAGTAGCTGGTTTAAAGGGGGCACCTTGAGTTGATATTGATAAGTTTGTGAGAATTTCGAAGAATATAACCACATGTCAATGCTTATAATTAGAATAATTTAGTCAAGTTTCGTGTCCAGTGGTTTGTAAAGTGTAAAAATTTAAGTTTGGAATTTTTGCCCCTGGCTTGTACTGGCCATGTGCATATGAACTAAATATAAATGTGAAAGGTGTCTGGTCATGAATTTTCAAAATTCAAATTGATTGGCTAAGTTCTCACTCATTAATGTTCCTTTGTATGTAGCATAAGGGGATCCTCTTCGTTTGAATATTTCTCATTAGTATGTGAAGCAATCCTAATGTAACACACTGCACCATGAATGAAATTTATGCTGTAGTTTGTATGATTTGATCACTAATTACTATTTCAGAGTATCTTGTTTAAGTTTTTAAGTGTGTGTTGAAAATTTGAAGTTTGATATGTTTTCTGAAATGATTCACAGGTTACATGGAGACAGTAAGCACTGCCGTAAGATACTCCACCGAGCTGTGAACGCTGTCAGCGACTGGCCAGAACACGTCTGTGAAACACTGGTAATGTTTGAGAGACTAGAGGGCACTCTTGACACTTTGCAATCAGCCAGAAGGAGAGTCGAAACGCAGATGAAGAGAATCCAAGAGCGACGAGAGAAGGAAAGGGTAAAGCTTTTTTTCACTTGTTTTAACATATGTACAGTTAGCCGCAAAACGGATTGATTGAGTTTTGCAGTCTGCATGCTGTACACTGTATGTATGATTAACTTTCAAAGTAATGCTGTATCAGCCCAAGATGGCAGCAGACTACATCAGAGACATTGTGATGCTTCTTGCAAGTAAAATGAATAACGCTTGCTGTTGTCCGAAACAAACATCTGTTATGCATGATAGACCTTATGGGTGGGTTGAATTTTTAGGGGTTTTTACACTCGTGGTATGACTGCCCCCAGCAACGGATGTTCTAGATTTTAACAACACAGAAAGCTCCAGTTACATGCAGAGAGAGAGATGTCAGAACAGAAAAATCCAGAGAGATGTCCAATCCAGTTTTGATCCATCAGAGCTCCATTTTATTGATTCGACTGGCACACACAAATTAATGAGAAATAGGTGACTAATGAAGTAATGATGATTAAAATCAGAGAGAAAGGCGTATACAGTTAATTTACATGATGATGACAAAAGAAGAGGAAAATTATGATGAGACAGTCGGCCTACATAGTGTACAGAAGGAGAGAAGTTTACAGTCTGACAGCCAGATTACCAGTCCGTGGGCCTCGTGGTTTGTCAACGCTTCCTGGGATAGAAAGTCTTCGATGACGTTGACCAATCAGAATGACATAATTGTATACATCATCGCATGTAAATCGTTGCTACCCATGAATTGACTAATCACGTAATATTTCAAGATCCTCCCAAGACACAGTGCTTGCCCTTTCCATTTCTAATGTGTTTCTTTATTTTTGCTGTCTGAGGGGAATAAAGAAAAGATTAATCAACTCGGGTAAACACTGGAAACAGTTTATTGCAGGAACCTGCCCAAGCTTAATGACATGCAATTACTGAGGGCCATTTACAAGAAATTTTGAACTCATCATGAATTCATGAAATTTCATCATCACAATTTTTATTTAAATACTGTTAAGATGATGATGATGCATTAAATGTCAGTGAACATTCAACTATATCTGCATTATTTTGCAGTGCTCTGCATCCCCCAAACTAATATATCTAACTTTGTTTGTATATTCTTAGAATTTAACAAGGTTGTAGTGTGTGGTTGTTGAAGTATTTGCTGTAGTATTGTTCACAAATTAATTCACAATGTTTCATCTGAACTGGTCAGTGATGACATGGTATCACCTTTTAATGGCCAAGTTGTCTTATTCTTGCTTCATTAACTGACCATGTGGTTATTTTTGTAAGTGATTTCTGGTGAAGGTATTATGGGGTAAGGCATATACAGCTCAATTGATCCCATTTGCATCATTTCATGTTTTATACAGTTATCATTCATTGTCAAAAATGATGTGAAGACTTCTGAGACATTTTGAAGGAATTGTTTATGTTTTTTTTTTTGGAAAGGGCAGAAACGACATCATTTTTTCTCTCTTCAGGCTGCATATGCAGATGGAGGTGGCTGGAGACGACAAGATGACAACAGAAGCAGAAAGAGACCAGCGTTCAAGCAGAGAGGTGGAAGAGGCGGAGGTAGTGATAGATGGAGAGGAGGAGAGGGAGAAGGGAGTAGAGACAGGGGAGGACAGAGAAGAGATTACAATCGATTTGTGAAAGCAGAATCAAGTGATCAGAAGGATGAATATGGAATGACCCATGGAAAGAATTGGAAGAGAGACAGACAGCCAAAAGGAGGTCAACAACAGAAAGAGGAGAAGAAGGAAAGAAAGGAAGGAGATGAAAAGATGAGAAAAACTAATCTAAAGAGAAAGGTCTGTATGAAACATTTTAATCATCAATAAGTTGTGTGATTCAAAGAAGGAAGGATGTTGTCCAACTGTAGATAAGGTAGCATTGACCCATACCACCGACTGACAGGAATCTAACAAACACGTACTCACAGAGAAGCAACCAGCAACATGCAACAAAACTGATCAATCTAATAGCCAATGACACACTCATGTACATATACAAGCAACTAACTGCCCCTCCCCCACCTACAATGCTCATACATAGAAACTTGCTTGCAGTCACTTTAACATATGCAGAGCAAACAAAACCTAGCACCTTTACATCACAGTGTATTTTCTTCAGTTGTTGCTCATCTCATGTTTAATCTGAATCTCTTCTGTTTCTCATCATGTATAGGCTGACTCTTCTGATGACTCAGGAGATCAAAGCAAGAAGATGAAACAAGAGGATACCAGCATCTTCAAAGTTCCAACTGCACTTCCTCCAAAGTCTCCAAAATCACCAAAGTCTGCCAACTTTACCCCTCTGGGTGTGTCCAACAAGTTACCAGAAGAGGTTCAACAACAAGTTACTGATGTGGAGGTTAAAGGTATGGAAAGGAGGCCTTAGGCTCTAAACTTTGGGAAGTTGTCCATATGCTGAGATAAAACCTTTCTTTAGTAAGTTCTCTATTCATGTTATGAGTTTGCAGTTAAAACATGTCTAAGCCACTTGTTTCAAAGAGGGTCACTTTCCATACCTTCATGTAGTTGTTTAGGCCATCAGTGCTTTCTCCAGAAAAAGATACATGAAAATAAAGCTTTAATACAAACATTAGTTGCTGCTGCGGTATGTATCTCATTTACAGGTGAAGCAATGGAAACAGAGGTGTTCCCAACCACACTCAAAGAAGAACATAAACCAGATCCAGACAAAGAAACCCAAGGGAAAACTATCTTTGTGAAAAATTTATCATATGATATCGGAGAGGAAAAGGTCAAAGAGATTTTCTCAAAGGTAGATGTTAACTATTATTATTTGTGAAAAATTCCTCATTGGTGGTGCCCCCCCCCACCATCATATTAAAAGACCTTCCGAATGTTTGTCAATTTATGTTTTAATTTTTATGGAAGTATCATTAAGAACATTTAAAATTTTTTTCTGGGCCATACTTCACGTAAACCTACTTCAAAGTCAGGTGAATAGACATTGGAAGGGAAGATGAACAGACTGAACAGCCTTCTATTAGCAGGTGTCTTTTTAAGTCATTTTAAGGTTTCCTTGCCTGAAGTGTATACCCTATTTTACTTGCATCTCATTTCATGTGGCTGTTTGTATCGGGTATTCAAAGTATTGGGTTTACTCTGTTTAAAGGAAGGGTCATATCGTCAAGCCCAATGGTTTCTTTTAAATACACACTTTGCTTATAATGTCGTATACAAGAAGTGAATTGTAAAATGATTATTTTGAAGTATTATCATGTGCAAAGAAAGTATATTAAAATTTCATTAAATCTCACATATCCTCAAAGTAATTGTTGTAATATCTCTACTGTATCTTTACAGTGTGGAGAAGTACTGGAAGTCAGGTTGATAACCAACTATCAGAAAAAGTCTCGAGGTTTTGGTTATGTGGAATTCAAAGACAAGGTAAAGCCCACTCTGGAACTGTTCTTTTCATGTTCTAGCATGTACACAGTTTACAGAGTAATATGAAATGATATCAGATAACCTGCTGTGTTGTATACCGTATGCAGTTAGTTGCAGACATTTAGCTCACGTTTCCCAAGTTTTCCTGTTTCAGGAGTTAGTACGGAAAAGAATAATGAGATGTTCAGCATGATTTCAGCTAGACCAGTTTTATTGCAGGACTCCAAGCAAGGTTACCAACCACTTTTGGCAGTGTCCACAGGCTCTCATCGGAACTCCTGGTGGGGTCCAGAGACAATGGCCTGGAGGGGACCCATGTAGCAGTGCCTCCTGGGCATTTTACGTATTGTAAGCACTTTTATGGGAGATAGGCGTTGTACCAGCAAAGCCTTTTAATGTTAACTCAAGTGGCTGCCTGTCCTGTCATATGTCTGTCATTTTTGGAAAGAAGTGCTGGCCAGTATGGTGTAAACTGACCTCAAGTGCTAAGTAAGAATTACCAGCTCCGGGTGCGGTCACCAGATGCTGCCCACCGCAGCTACATTACTGGTGCTCAGAAGCACAGGCTGCTGTTAGGCTGAGAAGACACGCACACTGGAAGTTCTAATCGTGTTAACATATTTCTAGCTGAGGATGTTTTGATAGTCTTGAAGTGCAATAAGAGGTGACACTGAGTCAGCTGCATGGGCCCTTTGACTTACAAGTAAACAGCTTTGACATTGTTGTCTTTCCTACAGGAATCGGTTGCTAAAGCTCTTGCCTTGGACCGAGAGTCCATCGCAGGAAGGCCGATGTACGTCGACAAATATGCAGAGAAAGACAAGAATAAAAAGTCAGCACCCGTGAAAGAATTCAAGGTAAGAATGAAAGAATGTGATGTTTTGATGATTTAATTGAATTCTCTATGTATTTCACATCTATATGATGTGGCATTGGGTGACTTGGTGGATTTCTCGTGGTAGGAAGTTCTCAGGCTGTGATTTAGGTTGCGATTGTTGCATGAAAAAAACAGTATATGTATCTTTCTATTAATAGAATTGGTACTGAAGTTTTTAAATTCTATGACACTTAAAGACAAAAACTCATCACCCCAGACAGTTTCAATTTTCCCAACTACTGATGTCTAGTCCCTCCCACAGCCTGACTAAAATTTCTCCACACTTGTAATCAAAACAATGGATCCCTGAGTACACTGTGTCATTTGAGCTACTCTGAATCTTTCGAATTTATTGTCAGTCAAAGATAGGACCTGTTAAGAATTCTGCTATTTGGAAGTCACAAATATAGTTTGGGGTGATGAGTTTATACTGCCTTGAAACTTGCTTATTACATACTGATTGGCAACAATCTTCTTCTTTATTTTTCTTTTAGTATGAGATGAAAATGGAGAAGAATAAACTCTTTGTTTCTAATCTTCCCCGGTCTGCTTCCAAGGAAGACCTTGAGAAATTGTTCAGTCAGGTCAGTATAAGAGTAAAATGGAAACACTACTACCCTTCCTACCATAATATACGTCAGCTCTCTCATTCTGCAGGGATTGTTGAAATCATTTCGGTGTCCTGTAGGTAAATCCCTCAGAATGCAAAACTTACAAGAAAAGGATATTTGCTGCAGCTTGCATAGCAGTTTGATTACTCTATGTAGCAAGATGCATAGTGATATTAAACAGATAATTCTGCCATTCTTGTCATGAATTTTCACCTTCATTTGTTCACTGAAATGTATAATACAAATAACAAACACCTTGTCCTCCTTGCCAGCTCACAAGGACTAAACATGTTAACTTTTTTGTGGGTTTAGGAGAATATTTCCAAGATTCAGAATTAATTTTTGTGAAACATTTTGCTAAGTCAAATATGTTTCTATTCCTAGTGTACATAATTTAAGATGTTGCATTTCATTGGATGGTGATGATCCACTGGTATTTCTATTTTTCTTTGGTAGCATGGCAAATTGAAGGAAGTCAGGATGGTCACATACCGATCAGGGGTACCCAAAGGGCTGGCATTTGTGGAGTTTGAAAATGAAGTAAGTGTGCTCCTTTTCCTTGATACTTGTTTGTTTAAACAATTTAGTAATGTTTGTATTATCAATAAGTCAGAGTGTCTGGTGTATTACATTTGTAACTACTGTTGTGTGACTGTTACAGTTTTAGGAGTCAAATGCTTGCAGCTAAATAGTCGTAACTCTGAAGCTGCTCACGACTCCTTTTTTGTCTTGGTTTCAATGATGTCATAACTGCAACTTACACATGTATGTGCGTATCTTTTTGGTTTTCGTGAAATTGTACCTTTGTAATCAAGATTGCATGTGTATGTATGTGTGTACAGTATGTATGTGTTTGTGATACCTTGCTTATAAAGACAATATCTCAACAAGGGAAGCTTGGACAAATCTCATATTTGGTATGAATGTGTATCACATTGAGTACAAGAGCCTTGTTGGTTATGGTGGGGATCAAGGTAAGTAGGGGTCAGCAGGGGTCAAATTGTCAAAACCTTGTAAAGACTATCTTAAGAAAGGAGGTTTGCATAGGGCTCATAAGTACATCATATACTGGGGGTCTACCCGATGTTTCTGGGGTTCATTGATATTCCCTGGTTATGTATAATTTCAATGGTTGCCAATGAGTGCAAGGTTCGTTCGTCCCAGGGTTCGATGTTCCAAGGGTTTGCTGATCCAGAGGTTCAATGGTCCTAGGGTTTGATGTTGAAAGGCTTCAATGTTGTAAACCCTGGGAACATTGAAGCCTGGGAACATCGAACCCCTGGAACATCGAACCCTGGAACATCGGACCCCGGGAACATCGAACCCTGGGAACAATATACCCCGGGAACATTGGCATACAGTAGCCCCCACATGCTGTGCATGTTTAGACCATGCAAATCTACATAGCGCTTTAACATATGTTGATGAATTGTGTACACCTGTCCCTGGGGCTAAACAACGCTCCTTGTCAGTGGGATCCAGAGGGTCTTGCTAAGCCACTGCTGTCGGAATGTAAGTGTGTTGGAATATATGAGTGTCAGAACTTTGGGACTCACTGTCATACACACTTCAAGATCCCAATCGTTTATAGTGAAGGTCAAAGGTCAACAGAGATCAGACCATGAAAAAAGTTAGAAACACAACTTTGCTAGAAGTTAAGCTTGGACTGATTTCATCCATATTGAACACACCAAATACTCTACTCAATGTGGTTCACCATTAGTGGTGCACCACATTGGGTAGAGTGTTTGGTGTGTTTCATTTTATGTCCTATTCATTTCATGTATGTATAACCTACTTTATTTTGCTTATATATAATGTTATCAGCAAGACTGATCTTCATCATCAAAACCACATGGCATTTTCTAGTTCTTGTTCTCCCTTTTTCTTTGAATTGCTTCTCTTTTCCAGTTCTTATTTCCCCCCATATTGTATTTTATGTGGCAGGAAGAGAAAGTGCCATCACCCTGCATCCCTTCAACCCATTCTTTTGCAGCCTTTCTCACCCCTGCCTTCCCCATCCTTTTGCTATGTCAGTGATGTTGTCCATATTCCTCTAATTAAGGATTATTATCATATAAATTCAAAGTACTTTATTGAAGTGTTCCAATAGTAGATCCAGGGGCTGCTGTGTGTGCATGTGCACCTTCAAAATTTCTCCAAAACTGATCAGTTGTGCCTTAAATATTCTATCACAGGTATCTTGTTGTTGCTTTCCTCATAGTTACTTTTTTGGCAACACATATCGCACACCATACTGAGAGCTTCATTTTGATGTAAATCCTTCAGACGGACGATTAGGCACTCTCCTGCCGTGTGCAAATCTAGTGCACTGTTCTAGCAAAAGACCTGGCTTCACCCTGGTGTTCATTAAGTATTATTATTATTCACTCTTTGTTAGTGTTTCTAGTTGGTAGTAATTATGCTGCAGTTGTGGAGCAATGTGTTTTTGTTCCTTCTAGGTTGATGCATCGAAGGCAATCATTGGTACTGATGGAACAGATCTTGGTGGACACAACATATCCGTTGCCATTAGCAACCCTCCAAGCAGGAAACAGCCAGTGAGTGAAAGAAAGGGGACAGACTCTGAAGAGGCCCCTAGCAACTACACAAAGTCTCTTGGAGCTAAGTAAGTACACCTCTAAGAATTTGAGAGGTAATTCCAGAATAAAAACAAGAATTCAGTAGTAGAGATATTTCTCAAATGGATACCAGAATCTAGTCACAAATATTTTTAAGTCTACAGTTGCTACTTTTCATCTTACATTTTCTGAATTAACTTTGCTTTTGGCATTATTTCAGAGTCAATAGCTACTTGTCAATTCGAGCTGATTGTGCTGTTTTACATTCCAAATGAAACTGAAGATCTTAAACTTTTATTTATAGTATTGCAACTAATAATGCAGACTTGGAAATGCTAAAGAGAACACTGTGACTGCATGAAGAGAGACAAGGAAAAGACCTTGTCTTCTACTGAAGCAGAATTCTTTCACTTTGAGTTTGTCCAGGTTGATTGTAGGCCCTAGGGGTGGAGAAAGTACGCAGATAATGTTAGTGACTAATCCTGTAGGTGCTTTGGCTAAAATTGTAATAACATTTGGTGTGTCATTAGTCGTAGGGTCGAGGAAGAATGCTGTTGGTTTTGTAACTTGGTTTAACCAGGGAGGCGTTATTAGATGGAGATCTATCGAAAACTCCTTCTTTGAAGGCTACTAGTTGCCGATAGTAATCTCTTTTGTGTGTTGTTCTTGATGATTCAATAGTCTTAAGAGGTGTTAAGAACTAAGTACAAGAGGGAGATGTCGTCTGCTACATCTCGATGAGCAGCTTGGAAAATTTGCCCCTTGCCTTAACATTGCCAGTCACTTATGCTGTACATTAATTTGAGGGTTTTCACGTTTCGAAGCTATTTACAACATACTTGTCTAGTACCCTGCAGCTTGCTCAAAATGAGGGTGTCTTTTAGATCATGTGAGCAAATGCGAAAATAAGTCAAAAACTGACGGCAAAGTTTAGTCTTATACTTCTCTTGCTCATTTGCATAGACCATGAGCATTGGTTCATAGCCAGCATCATTAGGTTTCTTGGCAATAAACAGTCGTTTGGAATGTCCGAACAGTGTTTCGTACTTGACTGTCGGCAACTAGTTAGACATTAACGCATTCCTTTAAATAATCCTTTTTGTTGGGGTCGCTGTAGGTATGAATGAGCAGATGAGGTTGCCTAGATATTAGACAAAGGTTTCCAATGCCCTTTAGTTCAATAATCCCCAATTTAAGGATTAAGTCTCTACTCTGAGGTCAATCTAACTGGATTAGCATACATTAAAGTTTTCGATGGATCTCCATCTAATAACACCTCCCTGGTTTAACTGATTTCTCTTTCATTCTGTTAGGGGTGTTGTTGGTCCGAGGGGTAAAGGAAGAACCCAATTATTGCTGGTACCGAGGGCTCTTCAGAAGACTGGTTCTGTGGCATCACAAACTAAACAAGACCAAGAGAAGGCAGCAGACAAAAGTGTTGAAAAGGGTGTAACTGAAAAGAAAATGAGTAATGCAGAATTTGCAAAGATGTTTCTGAAAAAATAACTTTATGTTTGAATGCAGATGCAAAAAGCAGAAAAACAGGAAGATGACAAAGTTAAAGATAAGTCTGACTTTCAGAATTAGGTTGAATTGTCGAGAAGTATTTTGTGAGTAAACAAGAGATGAAACAGAAGAACAAGGAGGGATCCTAAATGAAAACCAGAAACAAACCTTTTGTTGGAATCTTAGGAACTACTATCGACAGAGAGGTTCATGATTTTCATTAAAGACTCTCACAATTAAGTAAAAAGTACTTCAGCTATGTTGGAGGGGTGGGGCTATGGGTTAGCTTACGGTGTAAAAGAAGTGTGGTAAAGTTAGGCTATGCTGGCAGGAGCAAGACCATGTGGTAGTTTAAGGAGTAAACAGATGTGTGTGTAAGATAGTTGTTGGCAGGGGTAGGAGGTAGCTTAATGTCACAAAGAGAAGAGTGGGTAAGTTAAGGCTATGTTGGCAGGAGTGGAGCTATGGGGTAGCTTAAGGTGTAAAGAGAAGTGTAAGTTAAGGCTGTGTGAGGGGTGGGTGCATGGGGAAGCTTTAAAGGTTTAAGCTTTGCATAGTTTTAATAACATCATTAGGTTTAAGTGATGTTGCAAAAAGATATATCTCACTGTATAACTATCTCTAATGTCCTTTCCATGTATCAAGTACAGACATGTCACAATTTTTAAGTGCAGTTGACTTCAAAGGATGTAATTATTTAGGAAATTAGTTCCAGTTGACACAAAAAAGCAACAAAAGTTTTAAAAGAAAGTTCACAGGTCTAGATGAAAAGAAATTGCTTTGGTATATACACGACTTACT
Source organism: Stichopus chloronotus (assembly GCA_021234535.1). NCBI lineage: Eukaryota > Metazoa > Echinodermata > Holothuroidea > Aspidochirotida > Stichopodidae > Stichopus > Stichopus chloronotus. The sequence goes on along the minus strand of CM037841.1, from coordinate 14,283,953 downwards.
TCTTCTCAAATCTGTGCAAGATGTAAACAATACATCACATCTTTGTTTTGGATATTTGATTAGCAGAATATTGAAGTAATTTTTTCTTTCACGTAGCCCTTTTTTTCTGATTTTCTGAATGAACATTTTATTAGATATTTGTAAACAAGGTGTTGTTACTGAGAAGAAACGTGTCATTACATTTTTAATACCTGTGGACATATTTAGAGAAAAGTCAGTGAAAGTGGCATCCACACATAATATATATATCACTTTCTCAGTTCACACAAATGATTATGTTCGAAAGCATATACCTCTCCCTTATGGAGAAAAAAAATTAACACTGAGAAGCCATGATAAGGGGTGAGACATATTTATTTGTTTGAAAACAAAGTATAGTTTTCTTTCTGTTTTTGGTTTGAGTATCTACATTGGTTGCACCAGAGCATTGTTTTGATTTACTAGTTGTAGGTTATGACCTACTCCGTTACTAGTATTTTAAGTTGTACATACAATGTAAAAAAAAAATATGTTAATATGTCTGCTTCATATTTCACTTGTGAACATCATGCCTCTTCAATAATCAGTTCTAAGGATGAATTATTGCTTTATGATTTAATAGGGCTGTGGGCCCAGGGGTTTCCCAGCTACCTAAATTTTCCTCATTTGTGCAACAACAGTATTTTTAAAAAACAGAAAACAGCTATTCTACACTCCATTAATAACCAACCTTAAAGCAAGAAGACAGGTAGTCACATGAAAAGACTCTTAACTAGTCATCACTGCCTCACACCAAAGTCCATAGTTTTGTTTTCTGAGGTTTTACATTTGTGTTTTCAGTCATGTATATCATACCTGATAAACATGGCAATGTTAGTTTATGGTCAGAGACATAAGGAACAGTTGTCAAAATTCATGATATCATATGGACTGGGTCTTTGTCTCAAATGCACTGTGAATATGAAACTGCAAATTTTTATGAGGAATCTGACATAACAATTTTTTTTTTAAGTGAACATGGTGCATATGTCAACTTTCCCTTTAATACCTGTGTATCGTCCTACTGGTAAAGAACAATTCAAATTTTAACTGTGTAATTATCTGAAATTCTGAGGATATTCTGGGCAAGTCTATGAAAGACAAGTTTAACATATTTGTGGAAACTGAAAAAAAACACAAAGCTCTTAGTACAACCCAAAAAGAACATGAACAATTGAGGAAAAAGTCATACATGGATTTTAAAATGTACAAATTTGCAGCAATTTCAATATTTTAGAGTCAGTTTCTAAAAAACATGTGATTTAAATGTCATCCAAGACTGTATAAACCCACTAAAAATGTAAACAGTTGATAAGAATTTTTGTTCCATTGTTGCTGTGAAAAACATTTGTTTCACATGGAGCAATATTGTAATGATGTAATGTTGTACACATGATAGTACAGCTAACATGTGCATATGGACAGTAAACATGGGCATCCTACAAACAAGAACATGCTGCGCAATTACATCGCATGATTATGGTATGGAACTTAAGTTTTGAAAAATTGAAAATTCCGTTCACAAAACTGACCTCAATTCAATTAAAAAACCGGAACAGGAAACATGAATCAGTAATTATAAAACGGTCAAATCTTGTCCTTACTCAAAATCTCTGCAGACTGCATGGCTATCGCTTATTAAGAGGGACACTGCACAGAAATCATGTAAAAGTATTTCTTCCAACTACAGTTGGAGTAGTAAATTAGAATTTTCAAGGGATTTTGCCCCTCTACTCTCCACAGCAATGCTACTTGTCACCTTGAACAGTTATATCTTATTTTTAATAGTCACAGGGCTATAAATTTGGAGAGAGGTATTCAGAAAGTACCATGGTTAATTCCTGATGGTTACACGTTCCCATTTCATTGGAGTTTACTTACATGGAAGTCCTGCACATTTCTTACAGGACTTGGTTGTGCTTAAATTACTGTTTGGCTTAAAAGTAAAATGAAGTAGCTACTCCTTAATTGGGCCAGTCATAAGGCTATTAATGTTAGGGGTTAGCTTAGAGCTTAGTGTTACGTTACATTGTACATAGCGATTTAGCAACCGTATAGTGGAGGCTAGGAGCACACATGTGCTTTTACAAGGCTGCCGTGCCAAATATGCCCACATTTCCATTTACAGCCAAGGAATCAAAATGGTGCAAAAACCAAATACTTTTTGGTTGTTTTTATAAATCTTATCCATAATGATCAAAACTTTGATTTTTCATATGCAAACTAAAATGTGCTGCTCCATATTCAAATTTTACATAAAAATCATACTCTTTTTTTCCAGAGAAATAGTCACAGGAATGTAGAAGATAACTATGACAAAAAAGTAAAGAAAGTTGCTTTATATTCATCTTGTGTCTGATGTCGAACACTTCTTCAAGACAATTTCCTTTGACTTTCAAAATCATCCATGCTTCAAAAATTATCTTGGACAAGCACAACTTTCACCTTCTTGAAGAGATGGACCAAAATTCTTTCTTTTATTAAACCTTTTGACTTGCCGTAAGATTTGGTCTACTGTTGACAAGAAATCCAATCAGCCTCATCGTCCCCATTTCTCCTTATCAAGAGTACATGTCTCAATCCTGATGATTATCCATTGAGTCAGTTTCTCGGCCCAAATGATAGATGGCGCCCCCTATCAAACCATACAACATTATGCACAAGGTTAAAGTGAACAAAACTCCGGTTGTTGAAAATCCAAATAAGTACGCTAATAAAAGGAGAATAACAATGTAAGCTATGGTCTGATAACTGGCTAAGAAACGTAAACTTAATCTCGGTTTGTGATCGGTTCGGCAAGACACAAATGTTGATGGCCTCTTCCTGGGACTATGTGATGAAACGGCAGGAGCACGAAAATACTGCTTGGCAACGGAACCCATGAAATCAGGACGAGAGTACCAGTCCTCGATTTCCTGGCCGTACTGAAATTTAGATATGATCCAGAAACATGCTAAATATAATACAGCTGCAACTTTTTAAAAGTTGTAAAGGTTTATGCTCTTCACTAATCCACAGATGTTTCCCAAGGTAGCAGCAAAAGGGAATATTAGCTCAACTGGGAAAGGTGTCACTCCATATGACTACTGTATATATACAACCTTTGAAATACTAATATGCAAAAATATGTCTATTACATAGATCTTAAGATGTAAGGTCTAGCCCGTCATGTCACTGATAGATTTTGCAATAAACATTGCCAGCATTGGTGGATTGCTTTGTTTGCAGTAAAGATTATCAAATCAATAGTTATGCAAATTACTAATGCTTATTTATACTTATTCATACTTTGAACATGAATGCAGCTGTTGTGTTGAGACATGTGAGGAGGGATGAAAATGAAAAGTTATGGAACCAATAAGTACCTTCGAGAGAGTTATTATTCTTTACACTCTCTTAATGTTTCTTAACAGTGTCAGGCCTTAATCCACATATCACTCTTTAGTTCTAATTATTGTAGTAAACCTGCTCCAAAACCTTTATTTGAAATCACCAAAGAAGAAAAGAAACAATACAACATTCGTTTCTCTGCTTTTACACAACTTTCAACAGCAATTGTTTCACAGATGATGAGCTACTTATTGGACTGACCTTTCGATTGATGTAACTGCAAAATGTGTATAGCACTCGAACAAATGTGGCATTCTCGAACGTCCTGATTGGTTGAAGGTCGGGATCACCTAAATACTCCACATCAAACCGTCGGTAACCGTTTGCCATCTGGAGAGAGAAACTTACAACTTGTAAAGGAAGAAAACATACACATTGTGAATATTATACATATACACTGTGAATCTGTGTCATTCTCCACCAGAAAGACATAGGTTCACACTAATAACCGAGAATGGGAAGGGGTAGGGGTTGTAGTTGTGGTGGGCGGTGCTGGGCAGCCCTGCCTGGGACTAGGAATTACTGTCCATCATTCACGATCAGTTTACTCCTTATCACCTGGCACTCACTTCACCATACACAGTAAATATTCATAGATTTTGTGAGCACTTTCCAAATAGCAGTGCTTACAACAAGACACAGCGTGCATGAGGGGCACTGTTCCCTAAGCCCCCCAAATATACTAACAAGGTGTTTAAATATTTCTGAATCTTGCATACAATAATCAAGGCATTTGTCTTCCTACATCCATTGCCCCCTTTCCAACTTCCTTCCTTACCTGATGTCTGCCAAGGTCAGTGAGTCTTCCATCCTCAGTCGTGTCTGGCGGTAATCTTTTGTCTATCCTCGAGAGAGAATCCTCCTGGAGATTGGTAGACACCATACCAGGGGCAGGCACCTGATAAAACAGCAACAAGAGAACAGTGGTTGGTTAAATTCTACAGCGATTAAAATGTTTGGAATTTTCCATGCAATAAAACTAGAGTTTTAAGTCTAATTGGTGGAAATGAATCAGTGATCAATGTATAAAATACATGATCCACCATAAATGCTTATTAAACTGGTTGTTTCAATCTTTTTATGTATTTAAGGTAAACTTACTTCTTTCTTCACAAAGTTTTAGGGGGCTTTTTTTTTGTCTCATCAAAGTACTTCAGTTGACACCTGCAACCAGGCATTGATGTACCACATAACACATTACACACCATCCCATGTTTCACCTTACAGTTGCAACAACACAAACAGTAACAACTTAAATAGCCATTGATACAAAAGAAATACCACCTCACTGGCAGGTGTTTATATCATCTAAATTAGTTCCCCTTGCTATGACAGACAGACATGGTATTATTATGTAAGCCATTACCATGGAAACGTAACCCATTACGAAATGTAACATCTTGCAAACTACACTTTATTGTCTTTCACAAAGCTCTCTATGCTAAACAAGCGCATTGAACTACTATTTTCCTCACTTGCTTGCAATTTCATTTCCATTTTACAGATGATTTTCATAGAGCAAGTTTACAGCAAACTTCTAGTTCCAATTGTCCTCTGAATGGGAGACTTTCATTAAGTAGAGCTGCCATATTTAAGAAAGATTATTTTTATTCCACGCTGACATTGTCACAAACCATTAACCGTATAATCATTGCCATTACCAGCGTACATTGGTCAGGTGTTCAACAAATGAATCTATTGTTTGCCTGTGTTAACAGTTCTCTTTTTAAACAAACAGATTTCATTGGGCAAAATATTTCTGTTGAGTGGGACTTGCAGATTGTGAACAAAATGAAATAGACAAATAACACATTCGTAAGTTAAAGGTTATGTCAAATTTAAATCAAAACTTTGCAATTGTAGAAATCTCAGTGAAGTGAATTTATACAAAAATTCACAAAGCAAAGATGACATCATCATAGCAATCTTTGTGCAATTATGTCCTGACCAGCAGAAGCTTCTGTATGGGCTAACAGCTAAATGAAACTTGAACTTTACCGAGACAATAATGCTTCAGTTGGTAACCTGTTAGGGTAAACTGGATTCTATATTCTCCCCTCCCCCACTGCGTATATACCAGAGGACAACTAAATTTGTGAATCCAATTTCTTTGCTATCATAGATGTATTTGAGGGAGATCTGGACCACTGAGACACCTTCGTTGATGGCGATTTTGTTTCCATTCCACGGCATTCTACGCCATAAACTCTAGTCAGTATGATACACTGAAGGAACAAAGATAAGCTATAAACCTTAAACTGATCAGTTGAATGTCTTGTTTTGCGTTCTTGTTTTGCTTCTGTAACTAACAGATAAATCATTAAACTCTTACCTCAAATGCTTTGGCCAAAAAATCTGATGTCTGATGGAGATAAGCACCAGCTTTGTGGGTATTGGTAGGGCCAATGTCGTCTACCAGAGCGGCATGGCCGCTGGTCTCAGGGTGACCCCCAAACCAATTGTCAAGATTAAACCAATTGGAGAGGTCTTCGCCGATGCTGCCCAGCTGAACACAACTCAGGCTGGAGAGGTTAGCTTTAGCTTGAGCAATAACTTGCAACAACTGAGAAACCTGGAGTAACAAGAGTTAAAATGAAGCATACAATATTGATGCCAGTTGACCACATACTGTACTGGATTCTGAAAGGTTGAAATTAAGCTTGAGCAATATCATATAGAAGAAATTACACCAGTTATTTGTAAAATATTGATAATTGTTAACATAAAATGAGAGGTTACCTGACTTGCAGTGTAGTTGCAGTAACTGCAAAACTTCAAGTAACGAAGGTTACAACAGATATTTACAACTCTATTCCAACTCAACACATACTGGACTAAACAGACTAACGGTTTGCCTGAGTATGTAAATGACATATGGAAGTAGTAGTATTAACGTGAAACCTGGTGTCACAACAGTTAAAATACACCTTGGATTTTCAACCTGGGGGGCATTTCCCACAAGTGGGGCACAAGCTCCTCAGAAATTCCATCGAAAAAAGTAAGAGCTTATTGTTATGCGGCGATAGACTACACATGATTACAGATATTACATTATAAATAGAATGCTGTAATCTCTATGCCTGAATTAAGGTTTATGTCACCAAACTGCACCATTTTAACACATTTTTATTCAAAATTTTCAACATAAACTCATGACTGCCACCCCATGCTTTATATAATACGATGGGATGTGATACATTCATAAATGTCAATTTGGGGAGATAGCCAAAAAAGATTGAAAATCCCTGAAATAAACCAATAAAAAGTTTAACATATAAGATCACCAATGGGCTGTGACACCAACATATACAGTTACTTGAATATAGCACCACATTGAGAGAGGCTGCAGTCACTTCAACTTCATTTCACTGCAAGTTCCATGGTTGCTAGGGTGAGTTAGTAGTCGTAGATAGCCAATGAGTCTGAGAAACTTCATCTGATGTTTACTTTCACAAGCCACTAAAACAACTGAATGGGTATAAGTACAAAAGAAGGAGCACCCTTTTACATACCTGCAACTTGCCTGACTCACTGAAGAGAGGTTTGTACTGAAAGTTCTGACCTTCTAATGCCAGTATTTGAAAGCAGTGTTGATGATGGCTATGAGACGGCAAGGAGTGAGACAGGATGCTTGTTGAAGAGGAAAAAGAAGTCTGGAGGAGGTTTGGAGATAAGACCTCAACAAACTGATACTCAGCTGGAAAAGATAAAGGACGAGATTGTTGAAGATGTGATGAACCAATTACTGATGTTGTCATTTCTTTAAGGAGTTTCATGAAGTTTGATTGCAATGTTCCGATCTCTCCACATGTGGTATCTATACTGCATACTTCTCTAACATATAAATGTGCTTTCCAGCTCGGCATACATTTCAGAGGTATTGTGCACACATGTAGACTATATACCACTTGTGTGTACATAACAATGTAAAATGACATGGTCACAGAGTCATGCACATCCAAGGTCGAAGGCAGATTTTGTACTCTTTGAGTGTCCTTGTGTGAACAGGTCACTTGCTGTACATATTACTAGGCAATGTCTGACCCACTGTGTTACATAAAGTAGTCTACAGTGTAGGCTGTGTAGATTAACTTGGGTAAGACTGTTGATGTAGGCAACTGCATGTATGGACTGGACTTCTCTATTTTGAGGAACCCCAGAAAACAGAAGAACCTTCTAATGATGGGTCTTGTGCACCAGTATAACAGAAGGATCAAGTCTTCCATAAAATCCAAGCAAATGCCTTAAGCATTGTAAACCAGAGCATTTTATCCCCATGGCACTATTATATGAAAAATTGAACATCAGACCAAGAAAAAAAAACAAACAAACGAAGTGAAAAATAAGAACCCCATCTATTAAATGGTAACAAAGGTTAATATAATCTAAATGTAAAAATAAATGTAATTTTGCTGATGTATAATACATATATCGTTCAAGAGGATATGCAAATGTGAATTAAAGAATCAGGTTTTTACAGGAACTAGAGACTTGCTGTTTGCTTGTCTTGTTAGATGTCTTCATAAATCATTCACAAGATCGATCTTTCTGTCATACATTATCTCATTATATATACTGCAATTGTGCTGAAATATTCCACAAACAAAGTGTGTTACAAGTTACTAGAGACCTGCTGTTTGCTTGTTTTGTTAGATGTCTTCATAAATCATTCACAAGATCGATCTTTCTGTCATACATTATCTCATTATATATACTGCAATTGTGCTGAAATATTCCACAAACAAAGTGTTTTACAAGTAATCACGGATTAATGCCTCGATGTAATAGGATTTTTCCATAACTGGAGGAGGTTTGTGGTTGAGTAAACATCCACATGTACAAATAAATGAGAATGAACAAACCTTCTCTGAGTAAATCCCCCAACTTTGGTTGTGCAAAGACCTTGGCAACTCTGAAGACCATCAAAGCGTTCTTGGCATTGCTTAAATCTTGCCTCAGGGCTCGAGGAATGAACTCTTGGAACAGGATGGTGTACATAGGAACATTCTCAGATATGAACCTCCGCCTGAGAGCAAAAAAAAATGAAAGACTTAGAAGTTAGATCATTGCAACAAATACTCTACCAGCTACAATGAATATAGACTACCAGCTTCAGCGTATAGACACTGCTAGCTACAATGACTAGATGCTACTAGCTACCATGACTAGAGGCTACCAGCTACAATGAATATAGACTTCCAGCTACAGAACCTAGACACTACTACATACAATGACCACAGGCTACTAGCTACAGTGACTAGAGGCTAACAGCTACGATGAAAAGCAGACCATCAGCTACAATGACGAGACTTAAGCTATGATGACCAAAATCTACCAGCAGCAATATCTATAGAGGCAATAAAACTGGTAAAATAAAAAAATTAAGATCAAATTTACAATTTATTCAAGGTGGATTAAATTTCATGAGAACCTTACCATCTGTCATCTTCACTGTTCATAGAACGTTGCTCCCTGTTTGGTGACCTTTGACCCATTCTGATCATTGAGCTCTGGTTACGTCTCTCCCAGAGCAATACGTCTGCATCGTAACGCCACGGCTGAAGGTAACTGAGCCAAACCTCAAGAATCTGCCATAAAATATGACCAAAAAAATACCAATAAATAGAACAACATCAACAAACAAAAAAATGTCCAAGAAACAAACAGATGAACTACCAAATAATTAAGGGAACCATGCAAATAAATTTAAAATGAAATTATAATACAAAGAATACAGATATGCCATACATCAAGAATCATAAATGGCTTACCTGGTCGAAGGCAACTAAATCTACTCTCAATATTGGGTAATTCCTCAGAAAAAAAATACCCGGCAATAAAAATTGGATACACTTTATGCCCCTTTAAGTTTAACACAATACCATAGAAGCTTACATCAGAAATATGTACGCCTTTGATATCCAATTTTTTATGAATAAATATACAATATGGTACACACAGTAAGAGGAACATTCCTCTTATGTATTAACTAGTTACGAATGAGAAACTTGCAGGATAACAAAATTTGTTCCACAACCTAGATGCCTTAACAACATTAACATCTGTTTTTTGTGAAAGCACAATACCTAGAATTTCTTTCTGTGTCTTTCTTTTAAAGATGATCTCATTTTTGATTGCTTTTTTACTAAAAGTTTACTCCTCACCTGTCTGAAAGAAACATCCAGAGGCCAGTGATCAAAACCATGTCTCAGAAATATGTAAAGAGGCTTCTGAACTAAACCTGGTATAATATGACTAGAAAAAAGAATGAAACACACAGATAAATACAAAGTGCAAAAGTGTAATAAACTTATGCTATCACAAATTTATTCAGATAATTTTGAAGAGCAGAAATAAAGCTTACTGATTATTGAAACAGGGCAATGACACACCAAATGTGAGATGGGTTAGAACAACATCAGTATCTTATGCAAATTACATACAAACACCAAATTATCCGGCGAAGAATTCTCACCGTTTGAGGTCATCTAGAGACAATTCGGGTGATTGCTTGTAGGGAGAAAGATCTCTGGGGGCGCTATTTGCAAAGAAGTGAAGATGCTTGATGAATATACGAACTGCTCTGACGTGATCCAAGCTGGGGATGTAGTTCTCCTGTGAAGATTCGATGGAAAATTATGTCAGCAAATCACAAAGTTCTAAAAGCAACTACTTGTGTCCCCCAGTTTAAAAGTAAATTCATATAAATCACTACTAACCCTTTAAATACATACTTAGTTTGGTACACCACCAGCAAATCACTCACACCAAATGCACAAATTTTACCAGTCATTTACTTTACATGTAGCTACCACAGCAGCTATGTTTGATGATTACCAATTTCATTTTCCTGATTGGTAATTGTTTGTTCAGATAAACACCACTGTTTCTATATTTCACTGCCTAATATGGTAGGATTAGACTGCCTTTGTATGTCCTTATTTACATATCTATCTTGTCATCTATCTTTAACCAGTATTGTAATTCTCTGTTACATGGGCATTGCTCGGATGTCTTTTTAAGACATGTGACAGTTGGCACCTCTGGTAAAGCAGAAAATAATACCGTATGACATTCTTGTTGAGTGGTGTGATCAAAACATTGTGTTCAAAGGATTACATACAGCATGTGCAAGTGTATAAAAAAAAATCACTTCACTGTTGGTTAACTAATCTTGAGAGGTACCTCTCTCAGGTCTTTTAATGGACTTTAAGTCAAGACATATTTTTATTGTCTTTATTTGTGACCACTACAAATTGAATACATCAAAGACAGACGTGAATTCTTTCCTGACCTGAACCTGTCTGAAGAGGCTTTTATTCAGAGGAGAGATCGAGTTCTGGTTCAACCAGAAATCAACCAAGGCTTGAACAAAGACCTCTGACCTCCACGTCTCTCCCTCGGCGGTTGCATGATGAGAGGAATTGAAGAGAGATGCAGATGAAGATGAGAGATGGTAAAATGAGGATGCCTCATCTCGTATCAGAGGACTCCTCTCAAGTTTGCCAGATTGTCTAATTGATGAGAGCAAAACATTTGAGAAAAGAAAGAAATGTTTAAAAAGATAAAGCTTTTCACACAGTAAATCAGTCAGAGATATTATCCAGAAATAGGTTTCAAATCCCATGGGTTGATACAGACAGAATATTAAAATGGTCAACAGCAACAAAGAAGAATTTCCATGTACACACAGCAAGACTTGATTTCATTCACTCCTGTGGCTATCCAACAAGAAGAAAGGTATGTGTTAATATCAATAGGCTGCAAAGTTACATTCAAGCAGTTATCTCTAGCTTAAGAATAACCTACAATCATTTTGCTAAAGCCTGTCACACACTGCCAGACTGGCCCGACGGATAAGGGACATCATGATTTTAGTTCTGTCACCGTCCGCTATAGACGTATGTTCAACATTCAATGCATATCCTAGGCATGTTCTGCAGCTCCCTAGCATGTCCCCAAATATCCAGCAGGTCAGTCCAATGAAAAATTTCATGCAGACACATAACATGTAACAGATTGTTACAGAGACAAACCAAGAAGAAAGTTCAGTTTATGTCTGGTACATGTTTGTTTTAACCGGTACATGTGTTGTATTATTTGTAATTCATCCATTCATATATGTTTTGCTATCTTTTCGGTGGTGTTAGTTAGTAATGTTGACTGGCTATTATAAAGTCAGGTATAAAGTCAGCTGCAAAGACTTCCCTGCTGGTCCATATTACTGATTTCTCAAACAGACTGCTCATTTTGCTTCAAGATAAAAACAAAACTTGTACAGTGGTGTGTGTAAAGTTGACCAGGTAATGTGTGACAGGGCCTTTCAGATGCTTGGTTATCATGACAGGAGCAACAAAGGGTAAAGAAAAAGCTGCTTGCTAAATTTCTCATAAGATGCACCAGCAAGTGTAACACCACCAATGGCTTTAAATGAGATTGTAAACCAGAGATGCACTATGGGGTTTGATGATACATGATATGTAACTTTCTGACATACTTAGTGAGGGTTGATATATACTTAGTGAGGGACAGGTAGACACATATTTTTTGTTACAGTTGACATACATTGAGTTTCTAAATTAACCTTTGTAATGAATCAGTCCAGGATAAATACACTTATGTCAAATAATACACTCTTATTAGAAGCTGCTGATCTGAAATCACAACTGACAGGTTTCTTTCGATTAAAAGAATAGTCCAGACAGTATTCCAAATATTCCCCTAAAATCCATAATAATGTTACGGAACATGTCAACAACTTTCTCTCTAGTCAGAGTTTTCATGTATAGATACATGAAACCACAGGCCGAACAAGGGCATGACATAGAAGTTGCACAGAAAAAGCAGCAAACAAAACCATTTTGCGACTTTTACGACATCATGCTGTGATTATGAATTATTCAAGAGACTGTTTCAAATGCCAGTTACCATAAAATGCAATAGAATCTCATTACTTTGTGGACCAGGTGGGTCTTGCTTTTACGGGAAAATGCCTTTCATCATCAACATTGAATTTTCGTCATTTCTGACAAGTTTTTGGGGATGGTCTGGACTAATCTTTTAATATATGTCAGGACGCAATTGCAAGTTAACATTGGTTGACCCAAAATAACCTTTTCTTTCATCTGAAACAAAAGGCTTCTGCTTATTTTACAACTCCTTTTACTTAAAAAAAAAACATACACCTCTATAAATAGATCCAACTTCCATTTCAAATTTTGCATTTACCAGGTTTGCATAATTTGAGCCCTGCCAAGCTCATGTGACCTTTGACATAAAGTGGAAGCACCTATCATCTTGCAGTCAATATGCTACATGTATAAATTAAATATAAAATCTGTCCAAGCTTCCCTTCTTGTGATAATGAGCTTACAATACAGTGTGTTCACAATTTGACATAAGTTGCCAGCAAATGGCCTCTGACTGGCATCAAGGACAACAGGGCACTTGAACTCAATGTGGTACAAGTGCATACTAATGATGAGAATGGTCTTATCATGCTTCGCCTCTTAAGATACATGTTTACAAGTTTTCACAATTTGACCTCTGTTGACATCAAATGACCATCAACCTCCACCACCAATAATAAAGAGTAGTGTCCTTGTACCAATCTGGTAAACTTACACAACACAAGTGACAAGTATTTTAAGATTCCATAAATGGTAACATTGTGTAATGTTACGAATTTAGTGTCACAAAGACACAATCACACATACTGTACACCATCATCACTACATTTACAAACAATATGACTATCATCAAAACCAAAAATAAAGCAGAAAATGGAAAACAGAAGGCAAAACTTTTAACAGTTTTGATATTTGCAAACTTTGAAAGAGTAAAACAATACCATTACATTCAGAGGCATGTATTACAATGTGATATATAATATGACATTAGAAAAAGAAAAAATTCTTTTCACAAATTGCACAAATTCTTTTCAAAGGAAATAAATTACATTTTATGTCACGGGATGTTAATTAGCATACAGCACACACACTGGCCAAGAACAAAGAATCAACTTTGTCATGAGTTTGATTTCTACTTTTATATGAATATGGTTAGATAGATAATAGAATAAAAGTGTTCATAGCAGTTTACAGACAGGATCGGGAAGTAATGATTTACAAGTAACACCATTACTATGAGTTACTTTTGTTGTAAAAAAGTCATGTAACGGGTAAAATTTTACAACCATGTACAGAGAAAGTAATCAGTTGAAATTCAGTACAAAATTGACTGTAATGGTGTTACATTTTGGCCACCTTGCTTTCTCATTAGAAATAGCCACAGCAGACACAGGATGCAAAGTGTGTTTTTTTTTTGACTATCTCTGGGCTTTTGAAATGAGGAAAGAGGCTGAATCTCAGTTTCAGAAAAACAAAGTTAAATGTTGTTGTTGTTATTGTTATCCTTGTTGTGTATGTGTATACACCTGTGTGTGTGTGTGTGTGTGTGTGTGTGTGTGTGTGTGTGTGTGTGTGTGTGTGTGTGTGTGTGTGTGTGTGTGTGTGTGTGTGTGTGTGTGTGTGTGTGTGTGTGTGTGTGTGTGTGTGTGTGTGTGTGTGTGTGTGTGTGTGTGTGTGTGTATACAGTGTCCAAAGCGAAGCTATGTCAATGCTCTCAAGATGTTGCAATGGATGTTAGTGCGCTCCCACTTTTTGCTGTGGGTTTGAGGTTGGTGTTGCTCCTTCTTATCATGCTGTGGGTTTGAGGTGGGTACTGCTACCATGCTATAGGTTTGTGTTGGGTACTGCTTCTACTTACTATGCCATGGGTTTGATGTGGGTGCTTATTATACTCACCATGCTGTGGTTTGTGTATTTTGGTTTTGAGGTCGGCGCGGCTTCTTCCTATCATGTGGCTTTGCCAACAACACCATCACCACTAGCAATACTAACAACACCAGCAATACCAACACCAGCACTACCAACAAGAACACCACCACTACTACACAGATTACACTAATCCAGAAACTTTGCACCAGCTCCCTCAAGATGAATCAGAACTCAACAAAATAAAATCTTGCAGAGAAAAGAGCTTACAGAACAGAATGGGATGTAGTATGGCATAAATCATTACGCACAGTGCGTGCATCAGGAGTTACAGTACAGGAGGGGAAAGCGAAACAGGGAGGCACATTAAAGAATTGAAAAGCAGACATTTATAACAGGTACCAACTCTTGAAAGTGAAATATTGCAATGGTTTGGCTGAAAACGTGCTGGTATTAAGTAGAATTTGTATGGTACAGTATGTTTTCAAGGTGTATTTCAAGTAAAAAAAATGTAGTACTCAGTTAATTTCTGCAAATTTAGCAAAACTTCTCAGGGATTAAAAAGCACCTATGGAAAATAGAGCAGTAGAGAGGAGGGTATATTAAGAGCCAGCTAGAGGCACATTGTCTATCAAATGTTTACTTTCATACTGGGTGCAAAATGCAGTGCATTTGTTTTGTGAGAGGTGAATAGCAAAATGCAATGAGTGGGTTATTAAAAATTAAGGATTGCTTTTCAAAAGCTGGTTAGAATGTCACCAGGATCTGCAAACATCAAAAGCAAGGACCACTTACAAATAATCATAGAGGACTCCGTATTGAGGCAATCTGTGATCGGACAGTGAAACAAGAGAAGACGTAGAGAAATATACATACACGGTAAAGAGAAAAAAGAAAAATAGGTCAAGGAAACGATGAACGTTATAATCCCCCTACGACTCATATCCTGGAAAAAGAGACATTTTCAAAAACACCTACACAGAATTTTTGTCCTCTATTGTTTTTGGTTAACCAATTTACCTCAAATTTAACAAAAAGGACGAAACATCAACAAGATAAGCAACACAAGAAGTACATACAGATGAAGCATTGCATGAAGTAATCTGTACATATGACTGTGGGGCACAGTATGTGTGAAGAAACATTGTAGAATCAAACAATTGCATTATCAAGTACAAAATATCCAAAGTATACAAAAGAGCAAAGACTCTAAGATGCATTGTACACTTCTCCGGTACAGAGCACCACAACAAAGACACAGAATTTATACAAAATGAAAATAAATAAGACAGACATGATTGTTAAGAGAGATTCTGATAACTCTGAAATTGAAATGTATGTATAATATCTAAAGAATTACATGATTTAAATTTTATGATGTACTGTACTGTAGCATGCAACAATACCAATGATTTTTGTCCCTTTAAAATCCTCAATTGAACCACTTTCAGATACTTTGAAGGATTGTTGTCTTTTATCATGACATTTCATGTAAGCCTCTATCTTGTAATCCCACAGGTAGGCTTCATTCAAGTTTGCTTTGGACTTCACAGCTTCAAATAATAGCCCTTTATCACCAATATGGCCCCTTACTGACAAAAGTCAAACTGCAGTAATATTCTTTTGAAAGGAAACATTTTGCATAAATAAAGGGTAACTGTTTCCTGCAAAAACAACAAATCAGATGTTGTTTTTATTTACGGAGACAATGAATAGCAGTCAAAACTCCACAAAAGAGAGTAATTGATTGATGATTGTAATATGAATGAAAGTGAAAACAATGAAGGCAAAAGATACTGAAATTACAGTACCTCTCAGATGAGGCAGCAAATTTATGAGCCATTAATTCTAGAAAAGTTTTGAAGTATTTCCCTGATGTGGCACAAACATTTAAAGACATGACAGAGAATGACACCTGGATTCAGAGTGACCTGAACTACACACTCCTATAAATATGGTTCACAATAAATGCTAAAACAAAGACAGAATGCAGAATATTAACTGCCCTAATTTCTCTGCAAGAAAAGTGGTAATTTTACACAAGATACAAAAAATAAATAATAGTAATATTGTCATAATGCACAGAAAAGTAAAGAGATTGTTGGGTTGTCATGGTAACATAGCAATCTCTGTTTGATGAATGTACAAACACATCAGTGAATTGTCTATAAAAACTGATTTTCATTTTCATCAATGTAACCTAAATATTGAACTTGTTTATAATTAACGGACCTAAAAATTTAGAGTGAAATGTAAATGTGATGTTGATTTTGTGATTTTCTTGAAATTATTCTTGTCTGCTGTCACAAAGTAGAACTTGTTTTTTTATCAGCTCTCTATGTGACAAGTGTTCGCAAAGTTCTTCTACTTGCAAGGAAAGTAATCTGGAAGGGTACTCTCCAAGCTTTAAAACTCTCCATTATATTGTGGAATTATTTCATTTTTTCTTTCTTTTTAGGTAGGAGTGTGAAGTTTTGAAAAGGAAATAGCTGTAAATAGGTAAATTTTGCATTTTAAATGAACCCACACAACATACAAATAAATGTTATAATCGTTGTTTCACAAATACATTCTCACCACTTAGTATCAGCAATATCTTCATCTCCTTAAAACATGCATGAGTTACAGAAGAAGCATCATTTGAATTTCTAAAAGTATCAGTGAACAAATTATTCTTGAGCGAAAGATAACTGAGTTTACATCTATAAGAAACTTCTTTCTTGAAAAGAAGGCTACCATCTTTCCTCATTTTGAATATTCTGTGTAAAGGAATATTTTTTAGTAAGACAGACATAATATTTACCTATCAATCAGTTTTCATAATTTGTTCATTGTCATCATGATAATCATTTGTAATCTATACCTCAGACAGTTCTGTAATCTCTATCTCAGATAGTTCTGTAATCTCTAACTCCGATGACTCTGTAATCTCTACCTCGGATAGTTTTCTAATCTCTGTCTCAGATAGTTCTGTAAATTTGACATTAAGAGTTGAGGTGGGAGTGAATGTTGGGTGTGTTTATGTTATGTGACTACAGTAATTGGTCTTGATGAGGAAGATACTTTTTGATCCTGAGAGTAAAAAGAGTACTTCTTGTGTTGCACTAAATCTGAATAACCAATTTTTACACCAATAAGATCTAAAAACCATCAAAAGATTCAAAACAAATACGATTTGGAACTTTTATCTCAGTTTCTACCTGTAGGTGGGTGAAACGCCAGAGGTTGAGGTGCGTGCAGGGGCTGTGAGACCGCCTGGTATCGGAGGAACCGTCCCACCATCATATGGCAGGAAAAAACATAAGTATCTGTCCAACAGACATGGATAACAGCATTCCTCTGGAATGGTCCAGTTATTTTGAAACTGCAAAGAAAATGTAAATGACTGAGTCTTGAAGATACATCACAAAATATCGACAACATGAAGTACTAATAAAGGGTAAAATACATGTGAACATCAGCTTTACATCAAATCTGCCTTCTTTTTTTTCAATTTGAAAACTTTGAAACAGTGCTCCATGATTCTCTGCTAAAAAAACATTGTGAAGGAGATTATTTTTCTGTCCAGAAGTGCAAAAAACAAGCAAGCAAAACAGCTGTAATAAAGCTACAAATATTGCCTATTCACAGTTCTTATTGAAACAAATTTGCCATTAATACAGTCAAATAAAATATTCAACTTTACATTACCATGGGCACAATTGTGTTGCACTGTTGACTCGTAAAACTTACTGCCAAATTTTACTATTTTCTTTTAGACATTCTCCTGATACTTGGTTTAAATCCCAGGGTTCTTGCTAGGGCATTTTAAAGTGATTGTGTGTGTACTGAAAAACCAGAAAGAAGAGATTATGTTTGATCCTGACTTTTCTTTACATTTAAATGTACACGCAAGGTTGCACATGAATGGACCATGTCTTTCAATGAAGGAAAATGACAGTAACTACTTTGAAAAGCAACAGGATTGGTATAAAAACGGTGAAATGCAGAATTCATATTTGAAAATTAATGGTTATTACTATAACCGCCTACACAATGAATATGCAACAGTACAGGTTTCACTAGTATATCAAAAACATACTACTCAAGTGTTGCTCCTTGGTAGGTATTGGGAATTGTAGTATTTGGTGAAAGGAAACACTGTATTTACAAATAACCTACGAACTGAACACAACCCTACCAGCGGCGTCAGTGATCCTGAGTTGTTAACTGAATATTCAAAACTAGTATACTTCAAATTGGCTTGCTCAAAGAAGCACACCATTGATTTGAATGAAAACTGTCAACCACTTCATTATCCTATTCTACACTTTATGTCGTTATGTTAGAAGAATTTGAAATCATATGGCAAAATTAACCAACTGAAACCTATTTATTTTCCCAGATTGTCTGAATGGTGTAATTAAAAGCCTTACCAAACTTTTGGAGATGAAATTTCAATGTTTTTACTTTTTGCCTACGCACGCAATCACTTTAATCAGGCAGTTTGCTGGGTTTGCATTTATTTATCCTCCTCTGCACCCAGTTTGAAAATTGAGTGCCTGGTTTTCAAAATTCTAAAATAGGATGCCCAGTTTGGGGAGAGAAAACTAAAAAGTGCCCATAGATACTGTAGTTTTAGCTGTTGCAATGAATATCCACACAATATAAAGCCTTTTTTGAAATCTCAATTCATGCAAGGAATTGTTGGATGCAAGTGAGAAAAATAAACTGCACTCACCATACATAGCATGAAAATATGCACAAGTTTAGATTGATTACTTTATACAATTTTTTTAGACAGAAAAGGGGATTTACATTCCGTTCAAGACACAGAACTGTAGATGCAGACCGTCTGTGTTCTAGCAAGATGATGTGAATATATTCTAAAATAAACTTTCGTTTTTTGACATGTGTTGTAGGTACAAGAGCGATTTTGTTATTTTCCAGTTTTGAGGATCTGAGCATGTGCAGTCACGATTGCATAATGGCTTACAAACAAATCTTTAAAAGCTAAAACACTGGTGACCGCGAGACCAGTCTCAGCACAAAGTGGAAATAGGCAAACACACAGGCTGGACTAACTCACCATATTCCCAATTTAAAAAAAGGGCCCATTTTCAGCCCATGCTGAGGGTCGCGATTGTAACAATGACTGAGCATCAATGACGTTGATCCACCCAGTTTCAGGGAAAAAAAGTGGCTAAACTACTGACTGAGTAAGTTGGATATGAGTGGCAACCTAACCACAAAATCCATTGGATATTGAAGGAATTATAAATTAAATTTCTTCTTGGAATTTGAATGTACTATGCATGAATATTCTGCCATTCTGTTTTTCTCTTACAAATTTCTTTTTCTCAAATGTTGGCTAATACTCAAAGTATAAGTAATGTAAAAGTAAAGTACTGGGGGAAGAAGGGGCTGTGGTCTTTAGCACATGTCCTTTGTAAAGAATGTACCACTCAAACCATCAGTTGGGTCTTACCATATATACAGCACAGTAAAACATTTTAGGGTTTTTTCAAACTTTGGCATAGAAGTACATCTATGTAATGATTGGAGGCTACCTATCCACATGGGAAGAAAAGATTTTGGTTTTAAAAAGATTTTCTTTTATGGGATCATGATCAATTTTGTGAAGAATAGAAGCAGGCAGAACAGAAAGTTAACTTGAAACATTAATTACAAAAGTAAAAAGGGATGGGGGCTTACCTTAAAGTTGACGGGACTGACCACAAAGTAGGCAAAGTTAAAAATGAAAAATTCGAAAGGATCTGATAGAGACAGGTAAGGAAGAAATCTATAAAATTTGGAAGTTTCAAGAATTGTCACTTAGTATTATTAATCACCTAAAAATACTAAACATGCATGTAACATAAAAAAGGTTAAGAAAATCTGTTGTTAGTAGGACCAAAATTATGCACGAAAGAAAATTCACAGTAATTGCAACTGCAACTTAACACACCAATTAATTCAATTTTATAGACTGTTTAGGGAAATAGCACATTGAAAAACATCGAAGAACTGCTAGTGTATGCTGTATTCATTTCTGCATGAAACTCTGCTAGTGTGACTATGCTAACTGATGGTCCTTCTGGCTAACAACCTAAAATGCACTGCTTGTTTGTATTTTTGTACATCTTCATGTTAACAACTTGGGAAGAGCATCGTATTGTGTTCTTGACTTGTGTTCCAAATGTTCTGTAGCTCAAACAATAGTACTGTTCTTGTTAGTAATTGTTTAAAACCAACCAATCAAATGAAATAGGAGATCCACGGACAGAAAATGCTGTTTAATCGTACTTGAGTGACAAATGCCCAAGTAAAGAGATTCAACATCTAGAGACTGATATCAAAATATAAGTAACAACCTCTAAACAAGTAAATGTTGTATAATGAATGGCATGCATGCTATGAACAGTTGATAATCTTACGAAAAAGGGTTTTTGGGTTTTTTTGTCTTACAACATGCATAAATAAAATCATATGAATTGGTTGTGAACAGTCACCACAGGCCCGTTATGGGTTATACTTATAGTTATATTCAAGCCTTGGATATGGTATAAAGTAACTGGAAATACTGATCAATAAAGTGTCAATCCCTGCTTACAAAATGGAAAACTAGGCTACTGTTCAGAGTGATTGCACAAAATGTAAGGCTGGAACCTCAACTTTCTTTGTGCAAATCGTTAGGCTGATACTCACTTTCTATGGTTAGAAGCTTCCACTTTATATTTCTTCACCATTTCACACACTTTCTGCAAATCATTCAAGGCCTGTGACTCCTATCCCCCAGCATAAAACATAATAAACTAGGGAGACCAGTAAAACAACACATTTGCATTTGAACAGCTGATCTATGAATATGCCTAATGTTGACATGAGTGGCTAGATTACACTTGGATAAAGAGACTTTCTCCTTTGTCATCTGTCGCACCAAATTCATCAGCATACATTAAGTGTGAGTTGAAAACAACACTTGAACTGAAAAGAGCCATGGAAGAATTGCAACAGTCACAAGGATTGTTGTGAAGTCAGATAATTGCAGGGTGCATGCAGATCACCTTGGGATTAAACTTCTAAAACAGAACACATGTCTCCTAATGAGAGATGACAAGACTGAAACCTCTAATTAATAAATTTATTAAATATTAGCAGAAAAGGATACTAAGTTGTATGTGAGATGAAACACGATTCAGCTTGTTCCTATAGAAACTGGGAATGTTGCCTCTTCCCAAATTTTCTCTGACGCTATTCTGTAAAGAATGAAAGAAGTGAAAGTTCAGAAAAAGACAGTCTGTATGCATAACTTGCAGCAACCAACCAAACTTAAGATACCACATGCAAAGTACAACATATTGTAAATAATACATCCATTGCACCTATACATACAGGTATGCTTCATAACATTTTTAACTACTGTTTCCTTTCAAGTGTTTGTTGTTAAAATTCATCCAAATGATAAAATTTTCCTTTTCGTATGGTCGGGAGGAATATCTGTTTTGCATGCCTATGTGCACAGATACAATAGTTCATTCTTACAGTATCTGGAAAATTATCTGCTCTACATGCATATGCACAGACACTGTCCTATAAAATAGTTCATTCTGACTGGGAGGAACAGCTCCTTTTAATATGTAGGCCTCTCCTGGTTTATTCCGATTGGGAAGATCATCTGGTTTACTGCAGATGCACAGTTGCACATAAATACACTAGTTTACTCTGATCGTGAGCTTTATTTGCTTTATATGCATACAGTAGATGTACCGTAGTTAATAACAATTGGATGGAACAACTATTTTACATGTATATGCTATAGTGCACAGTTCATGAAGTGACATTTATAAAGAAACAGAGAGTGACATCACTATTGCCTTACAATGTATGAGTCTAACTGGCATCTGTGGTGCTTTTTAGTACGAATTCACTCCACCTGCTGGACAACCAAACACCATTACTGTATAGATTCTCATGGCAATGTTCACACTAAAAACTTACGTTTCACCTACATCACTATCAGGGTCTACAGTACGTCTTGTCTTAAACACAATATTGAGCTCTGTGTATATACTTACTGGAAGATTGCTAACAGGAAAATCAAACTTGATGTATGGGTCTGCCTGCTGTTTGTATACTGCATGCATCAAAGCTCCCTCTGGACCTAAAAAATTTGTCAATGTGTGGAAATCATCATAATTTGATGAGCTCCGTAACTGATGAAGACCCCAGCCAACTTGACTGTTGTAACCAAAGATGTTGTCAAGGAGGAAAGGAAAGATAGAATGCAATTCCTAGAAGAAAGAAAAGTGATAGCATTACCAAGGAGAAGGGAAGCCTCACAAATCTAAGCTAAGATCATCTTAGATCCACAAAGTATCACACTACTGCTCATTATGCAGCCTGCACATACCACATGCTTGAGTGCACACAAGCTGTTCATGGGCTCAGGGAGGCCAAAAGATATGTGCTTTTGGAGCATGATTCATTACTGTCTGATTGCTATCTTACAGTAATTACAATGGGTTGCAACGGCTCCCTCTAAGATGATCTTAGGATTAGATTTGTGCAGTTTCCCTAATTGTGTGGGTAAATACTGTCCATCAACTATCTCTTAACAAAAGTGTTAAAGTAGAGCAAGGATAATTATGTAGAAGAGGAAGAGAGGATGGTGGAGGAGGAGGAAAGTGTGAGGAAGAAATACGGACTATGGTACCTACAGTAATTCAATCAAAATCAAACAGCAAACATGTGCATCAAATTAATAATTCAGCACATTGAAAAGTCTGTGCTTGAGAAGTGTACGTAGTAAAAAAAGAACATGTTACAAGCTAAATACAAATTGTCAATACTGCATAGCAATGACAAAAAAGAAAGGACAACAAGCTCTATTGTAATTTCCTCAACTGAGTCTCCTCATCCGGGATGGGGAGGGTAGAGTATCTTATCTTGAGACAAATCTCTTTACTTGGCAGCAGTCCCCGATAGGGTCTGGTAAACTTTTATAGCATTGTCTTGTGGAATGTGAAGTACTGTACATTTGTCAGAATGAATACAAGTTTTGAATTTCCCTACACACGAACAGCTGAGTGGTAACATCTTAAATGTTTTTCAGGGAACATGCATCATTTTCCAGGGTTTGCTCAACTTGTTAGATGATCTTAAAATGAATAAGACAAATGAATCACAGTCAAGCCAGTTATATCACTACTGATGTAATTCACTACCATGTCAATTGCTAGCATCTCTTTGCAGAATGGGGAACAAAGTTGGTCCATTTCATTGGCCTGAGATCATTCACAGAGACAAAAAAAAACAAGCAATATTATTGCTTG
Source organism: Stichopus chloronotus (assembly GCA_021234535.1). Lineage (NCBI taxonomy): Eukaryota > Metazoa > Echinodermata > Holothuroidea > Aspidochirotida > Stichopodidae > Stichopus > Stichopus chloronotus. The sequence continues at coordinate 14,260,456 of CM037841.1, read as the reverse complement.
AAGGCTGTAGCCTTCTTAACTGCTCAAGAGCTTCTTGGATGCACATCAAGGAGGTAAAAAAACAAATGGCTTTGAATGCCGCTCAACTTACCTTGCTACATAGCTGTTGCAACAAACTTTCAAGGTGATAACATCTTTGTCGGAGATAAGGAAGTTGGCAAATACATTGAAGCTTTTCCTGAAAGGAGAGTTCCAGAGATGAAATTTGGCACTTTGATGGAATATAAGAAGAACATACTGTCACAGACTACTGAGCATATTGGCACCATAGTTACAGTACAGTATACTATAATCAAATGAATTGACACTGAGAACTACTGTAAGGGGTACAGTACTTTACACCATATTCTATACTGTGTGTGTGATAAAGGATGTATCCTGTAGCAGAATGATTGCTTACTCTCTGCTGCGGAGTGAGTCATGGTAAGGAAACAGGACATTGCCAACAGAAACAACTTGGGCCACAAAGTGACTATGAAGAAGTGAATACCTGTATTTTTACAAAGTAATATGGTACAGTACTGTGATACTGGTAAATGCATGTCTATGATACTGGTAACTGCATGTAACTGTACTTGGGAAACATGAAAGAGTAGACATTCATGCACTACTGTATGTACAATAAAGATGCAGTACATGTTAATTCTCCTTGAGGTCATCCAAAGCTCAACAGGAGGGCAATCCATGGAGTTGTGTACAGTATCTCCTACAGTACCTATTGTTTCATTCACACGCATTTTATTATGGTCGAGGTTAATACTGTATATGCTATGGACACAACTGTAGATATAACTGTAGCTACGTAGACACATCTCGCCATGCAATATAAAGGGTGCACAAGTGATGTGCCACTGTGTACTTTTGTGTGTGTAGAAGTTGCATGCACATCAAAGTATTCAACTGTAGAAAGAGCATACTGTGTGCATAAATGATCTTCAGAGTTCCTTCAGAGCGCCGCCATTCTGGGCAGCATTTTGAAACAGTCCTAAGAAGGACATCATGACCATACTGTATGCGTGATTCTATTTTCCCCACAAACAAACTGCACAGTACTGTGAACATCTCACTCCTTGTCCAGCATACTGTACATACGAATGTTAAAACAAATGGAATGAGGATACTACCAAAGCATGGAAAATGATATTGTTATCAAACATACTGTAATCAATCAGCCAAAGCATGGCTGCAGACAGTAAGTGAAATATTACTGTAAGTCACACTGCATGCAAAAGCAAAGATACAGTATAGTAAAATACTGTATGTCGACACTGAACCATCAGAACCTACCATACTGTAATATGCTGTAATAACCGTGACCTGTGAACTACAGTATGATGTCATTGATCAGGCAAACACAACATACTTACTGTATCATACTTAGAGACCTAACTTCCAAGTTTGAAGTTTATTCAACTTAAGTTACTGACTTTAAAGAAATTGTGTACCTCTTTTTCACAACATTTCCAGATTTGAGATTTGACCTTAAATTTTGATGGGAGACATAACTTCAAACCATGGGTCAACTATCTACCAACTTATTCTTTATTAGACACTGCAGTCTAATAAGAGTTATGATGGGAATTTTTTCGGTGTCAGGTGTGACCTTTGACCTATGACCTGAAAATACATACTGCATACACATAATTTTTAGATACAATCTTGTATAACAGTCATGTATCAAAGGTCCTGTGAAAAAAAGTCATTTTGGATTAAGAAATAGGGCAAAATTAAATTTTACTAATTTAACCTCTGACTTTCGACTTTGATGGGAGACCTCAGACCATGAGTCACCTATCTACCAACTTTGACGTTCATTGGCTTTGCCGTCTAGGTGGAATTAGGTGCGTAGCCTGATGCGACAGTAAGCACCACAAAAAATTGTCTCAATGTCCTACACTAATAAAATTCACAAGAACACTGGTAGATGATTTGGTCCCAAAGACATGACAACTTCCAACAGAAATAATTGCATTTAACATTCCCCTTTTCAACTTGACAAGTAATACTTTGCCACACCCTACTTTATTTTACTCTGGTTCTCATGACACAGAGCAATTTTTTCTGAATTAGTTATTCTCCATCCTCTCTACTCCCTGTTTTCTTTTGTTACTTGACAACTGGACAAACAACTGATATATGCTTAGGTATCATTCTGAAAAAAAACCTGCTCCTGATGGAAATTTCCAAAGGTGCATAACCACAGGCATGCTTGGATGGCATTCTAGTATGACCCCACTTAGATAAGATGATCAATCTCCTTATCCCTGGCAATAGGTACAGGTAAACTTTGACCTCAACCTTATACATGTAAAGTAAAAAAAGGAAATATTGGTGGGGCCCCATATTCTTCTCTTATTTACTGACACTTCTAGGTAATCTCCCCTTCCTCAACAGTATCCTCATGGGAACTAGTGAAACACATATATATTAATTCTAAATCTTCTTGAATCTTGATTATTTTAAATTACATTTAGAGTAAATATTATATTAAGATTGTGATAAAACATGAAATTATATTATGAGATATGCTAATGACTTCCTATCCTCTGCTGAAGTATACAAGTAAAATCTACCACCTTACAGTAAGTTCTACTTTACCCTAATGAATACAATTCAACTACCTGTAATCTCTCAATTAAAGACAGTACAACATAATACAAAACTAAAAATCCTTAGTGCATATGATTTTGTTATGCCCATAAGTATGCCTCCTCTTGCAATTCTTACCCTTGTCCCCCTCACATGACCATCTAGGACAGGATAAACTTCAACAACTCTCAGAGGGACTATTTGCCACACTGGATATCTTTCTAAATTGTAAGAACCTCATCCCATACTGCTGCAGCACTGTACAGTACTTCACCTTTTTCCTCCTTCCATTTGCTAGAAGTGACTCTCTTACCGAATGCCCCCAAAAGTGTTTGACCACTGTACAGTACTTCCAGCACTCGATGCCACCCCCACCCTGGGGCCACTGTAAAAGGGGTTGTATCCAGCACCTCTTCTGAGGCCACAGTATTCCCAAATGATCCATGAAGAAAATGATTAGGGGTTAAAAGAGTAAGATCTTTCGGTGAAGCTGACACGTATGTTAACGGTCTATAATTCAATAAGGCTTCAGCACCAACAAACGAAGAGTGTACTGTAGCTCTGTGACAAAAAGTGGATGGAGTAAAACTTAACTTAATTCCATCATGAGTTGTTGCATTTTTCAGTTTTGCTTGATCTAGTGGTGACTTCACCAAGTTTCTGAGCTCTCGCTCTGAACCTATCAAATTTGAACCGTTGTCATTATTTTATCAGGCGTTCTTCACTGATTAATAAACCTAGACAATGCATTAAGAAATTTATCCATATCCATCCCATATGCAATTTTGCAGTGCAGAATACTGGTGTTCAAAAACATAAAGAGACATAAGTGATGCTTTGGCCTTGTTTTCCACATGCCTGCATTGTTAAGAATGGATCAGAGTAATCCAGTACTGCAACTGAATTGAATGCCTTCAGGCTGACAGCGGTTCTACCAGGTCAAAGGGGAACCATCAAAGGTGTTGCTGGCTTGCTGCCTTTGCTTTAATTCTTTGACACATTTTGCACATTTCACACTCTTGTCCATTTCTTCTCTACCATGAACCGTACAATACTTTTCAGAGATTAAAGACAATAGATGGTTCACTCCCAAGGCATGCTTCCAAAGATCATGATAGTTTTTGATTATGAGTCGTTCTTGATTTTTTCGGTGGAGGATAATAGGAAATCGGGTGTCATAAGGTGTGATCTCAACCAAGCTTAGCCAAATGGGTATTTGACATCAAAACACAATCTGAGTCTAATTTTGGCATCACCCGACTTAGTGAACTCCCAACAGGGATGGCTTGGATTTTTTAAAGCTGTCTTATTCCTTTGGTAAAGGATTTCTGTTGCGCTTGCTTAATATAACTCTGTGTCTGAACATCTCGAATGTAATCATCAGCGCATCTGTTGCAACTTTTAACTCCGCAGTTTGTGATAAATTGTGTGCTGAGCACCCATTCTCTAATTTTTTCAGTTTGATAATCTGGTGGTATTAAGTTGCAATTCTTTGTCTCTGAAAGACACATTCTGTGACAGTATTGTCACAATCCCCATGCTTTCTTTTGTGGCAATTGCTTCACCTTTCAATTTGTTATCTGGCCAACTTTTTCAACTTTTTTGGAGGAAATAAGGGCCTTGCCTTGTCCTCCTGCAGACTTTTAACAGAACTGCCGAGATGCAACATCTCCCTGATTTTCATTTGTTGGCACATAGCCCATCAATTAGAGTTGGTTTTTGTTCAACAGAATTTGAGAATTATTCAACTTTGTTTGCCACAAACGGCTTGAAGTCTCAGCTTCTGCTGCGAATCCACCATAATGAATTCATGCCACAGTATCACTTCAAAATACAACCCCATGCATTTGCACTTTCAGAGACTTCACAATTGATTCAGTTATAGTAGTTTAAGTCCGAGCATAGTTCCCTTCAATTCCAATCTTGGAATACGGGTTGACTTTAAGGGTGCGACCCTGGTTTTCGCAGCTGACAATCTGATGCAGGTAATTTACTAATTGTGGTGTCTGTTGACCCAGATGCCAACTTTATAAGTCAGGCTCTTCTTGTTGACCCAGACGTAACTTTGGTACTAATTGAAAATTGAAAACTGTAATTAGTGTAATGATAGCCTAACCATGTATATAACACTAATAGCATACTGAAGGTGTGCGGGCTAATTCAGATAGTACGACTTCTAGAATACCGTAATGGTACCAGTAACTTCTAATTTGAAAGGTCGGCTGCATAGAGGGAAATTTAAGACAATTTCCCCGGACGCCGACTCTGTTGCCAAACTTCTCTTGTTGGTATTGGCCCAGACACAACTTCTGTGTTCAAATGGCTGCGTAAGTAGTGAGACTTGGGCCAATTGACTAAAAATTTGAAGCCGTCTTTCTCTGTCGTAGTGTAATGTAGGCTTTACAAACCACTGACCTCTTTATAATATAGAGAGCGATGGGTGCGCTAAATTTGGCTCTTCTATCTCGCACCGATGTCCACAGTAACACTATGTATTACATCATTTTAGTCCGGGTAAATAGAGTTTGATAGTTATACTGCGTCATTTTACCGGCGTTCGGGTCGATGGACACAACGAAAATTACACTACTGTAGTCCGAACAATTCGCTAAACCGGTTGCGACGTGCGACTGCTAAGGGAATCACATTGTATAAGGTATAGCCTAACTGGGATAGGCAAATTTGAGGTAGACCTTCTGTAGCCTAGCTACAAAGTCAAAACGAGAGCTCCTTAGGCCTATAGCAAAAATTCATACATATTATTTTGAGTAATACCTGAAGATTCATGTCCTTGCCCATCAGAGCAGAACCATTATACAGATCTCTTTCATTCTGCCTTGACAAAAACCGAAAACTTTGCAAACGTGATACCGCCATTTCCAAGGGAAGGGGTAACGAAACATATATGGAGAACCCAACTACGTCAAGTTGTCACTTACACGGTAGATATTTGGAATTTGGAAATAGCTTATTTACCTCCACTAGGCACCGAAGTACGGAAGACTGACGAGGTCATGCAGAAAACAAAATGCTATAGCAAAAAGGTAATCTCAAGATAAAATTATAAGACAGAAACAAAAACGTTTGTTTCTTTTCTGTTTTTAAACAGTAAAGAAGAAACTAGGCCTTTGTAAAAAAAAAACCCCAAAGTTTTCAACATTTTTTTTGTTAAACATTTTTAAGACAAAACAAAATATCTTTCCCACGGACATACTTTGACTACTAGGATGATCTACGCCCCCCCCCCCCCCCACACACACAGAAGACTTTGCTTACCTTAAGTCTGGTGATTAATAGCCATTTGACATAGGCCTACTAGTCCAAAGAAAGAGTTTTGACACTTTCACCAGACTAAGTCCCAGCTGTAAGTTATGAATTCTTATTTTCAGTTCTAGAGAGCTACAAAGGGTTTTCATCCGTGTAACTTTTTGAATGCCCTCATGCTACCTCCGAAGAACCAGCACAGGCTACAGGACGGTGTATCGGTGTATCATAGGTGACTATCCTGGATCGAGTTGAAGGCTTCAGTTCGCGTCCGTCGGGACCATTGACTGGAGCGGACGATATGTCTAATTCAAATTCCTTTACTTTCTGTATTTCGGAAAATTACTGAAAATGATCGGGGGAATTTTATTTCTCCTGATTTTCTCCAAAAAATGATGTTTTCGGTGTATGCATGTAGGACACTGTGACACCTCTTTCCTCTCCACTCAAAATCAAATCTGCATTAAGATTTAGTAGAGCATAAGGAGTAGGCCTATCGTTGTCCACTTCGTGTGTTATCCCCAGGCTTATTCCTCCACTCAGGAAAATTTCACTGACTTGCATGAGCCTGCGATACGCGCTTGGCGAATATGAATTAATATGACACCTTCCCATAAGCGAATGCGTGCATACGTAAGGATCAGATACAGTGAAAGTTTTTGTCACAGATGGGACAGACTGTGGGTGGGTCAATGAATCTACCAATTTCCCCAGTATTGTGTTCCGACTTATCAAATTTTCATTCTGAATTACCCGCCCCATTCTACCAAGTAAAATGGAAAATTAAAATTACTAATTAGAACACGAGAATTGTGGAGATGGATTTCAATCCTAATATAGTTTAGACTGTAACACAATGTTTGCATGTAGACCCTATGACACCAGGACCGAAATTCTCTTCTTATTCACAAATTCATTTGCAAAAAGTCGTGAATCCGCAGGACCATGAGACATCTTGAAAAATTCTCAAAGGGGGGGGGGGACCCATTTTACTTACACCGCTTCATCCTGGTCGTCTTCCAGTGACAGGGGTCACACTTACACATTTCAGAGCGTACAAGACAAGCTCCCAGCCTCCCCCCCCCCCCCCCCCCTTCGTTGTAAGCTCCACTAAATGATACTGTCAGTATTTTCTTGGATAAAAACCTATCTGTGGGCCTGTTCGTTTTCTGTTGTAAAGTCTAATACAATCTGTACATTTCATGATAAAAACTGTACTTGATTCAATTTTGAAGGTTGAATAACACGATCATCGTTTACTAAAGCTTTCCAGGCTTGCATTGTCGCCATCTTTTCAATTTCAATTTGTTTTCTCATTTTTTGTCTTTGAACCATTACTTTATTTCTCTTTGTTTTGATGAAAAGGGCGCCGGCAATCGATTTGAGTCGGCCAGGGGACGGAGGGAGGGTCTCCCCTTACTGAATGGTATAGTTCCCCCACTGATGATCATTATGCATAACAAATGATGTTACTATTTTAGACCATTACCAAAGCTGTCTTCCCCTCGTCCAACTTAATTTCAAGACATAATCGGAGCTTTTAACGTAAGTCATAAATTACTGTTATTATTACATTTTTAATGTTAATTAATGGTATTAACAAGTATTATTAACAATAACAGTATTATTAATTACTGCAATTCCAACCTATGTCATTTTTATATCGTAAAGTACCCCCTAACGATCGAGAGCCACTGATCCAGAAAATTTCAACAAATACTTCAAGGGGTCAGTGTCAGACTGTTTACATTTTAAAGGAATAGTCTACTAAAAAGGGAATGGGTTCCTCAATGGAAGAGGAAATGTCACTGCAGGCTTTTCAAACCACAATGGGAATACATTTTTCCTAAGTCAAGATATTGCTGTTAAAAGAAAAAGGCTTGTTTGGTTAAGAAAGATATTAAGTTGCCTCAAGGTCAATTCAACAGCGTCAAATCATTGCCAATGGTCTTTCAAGTTAAGCATATTTAACCTTAAAATTTGACACCCGTGACAATGATTCAGCCACGATTGAGTAATGTTAGCGTAATAGATTTGCCTTAATTGCAAATTGTTGCTAAAATTAACGCCACATCCCAAAGATAGTATGTTATATACTGCAAGTTCTTAAAGCAGTCAAGATTACAAAGAAATACAAAGGATAGGCGTATTCAAGTAGGCTAATTGTGCCTGTGTAACATCATAATGCATGCAATGTGCCATTTTAAAATAGATATTTCTGTAAAAATCCAACTTCAAAATGCAACATGCCATTGATATATTATTTTCACCAAAAAGGGAAAAAAAAACATTCCGAATTTTGAAACATTTTATTGTCAGTGGTCAATCCCTGTAGGCCTACTGTGTCTTTTCTCGCAAAAATCTTCACTAGGACATTTTGCAACGATCTCTCCACTGTGCAAATAGGCCTATACGTATCATGGGATGTAGATACATATGGTAAGAGTTATAAGCACATATGATGTTATGTCTAAATCATACGGCGGCGGCTAATTCAAATTGACACAAGACACAAATTCAGACCGCAAAAATGGACCGAGTATTGTATTACTTCCAGCGATACACTGGAGAAGAACTGTATGATTCCATGACCAATTACCCAAAGCCTGCACGAGCAAAATGTACGCTGTGCCATTCCGTAGCTATGGGTTATCGTAAAGAGAACGTCTTATAGCTGTGAAAACATAAAGTTAAATTGTCCGGTTGACCCATAAGTTTCCATTGCTCTAACGTGTTGTATTGTTTTCACGAGATATACTGTAGTTGGAGGCTTTGTCCTTTTCCGGGGTAGATCAATTTTCGACGGTCTTGTATATTAAGCCGCTGTAGCTGTTCCTTCTGCGTGATGTGGTGTGATCTTGTATTGAACAGTTTTGCTGTTTACATTTTTGTTCTGTGTATTTTAGATATTTCACTAGTAGCCTGTCTCTTGTTCTCGCCAAGTTCTCCGGTAGTTTAACCTTTGCATGTAGGATACCGCACTCACAATTGTGGATCCTTTTGGTCGTCGGTGACTTGGACGGTAAAGTCTTTTTTTTATTTTTAATCGTTCTTTAGTCTTGAATACGGTTTTTATGTCTCGATTTGAAGTTAGCTTTGCATCCCTAGACCATCGTAGAATACTGCATCCAATTAGAGATACCATTCACTGCATGCATCAGTGGTCCTTCCCTGACATTCCCGGCACCTTTTGGGGGAGCACCTGACTCGACAGTCGGGAAACTATAAATTGTTTTCATTATGGCGGGCATCCCAGATAGATGTTAGGCCCTACCGTAAATTCATGTGTAGGCTATGTCAGTAGCTGTTTCCTTCTCCGCATAACCGTGAGATACCAGCCCCACAACAAGACTTTTCGATTGTCGGTTTCACGTGCAGGACTGTGTTGTATATGCCCCACTGGTAACCGGCTTGCTGGCGGATAGTACGCTTCGGTAACGTTTTACAACAGTTTTGTCACCCTCTTGTATTGTTGCAATGGGTATAGCGTTCTCATCTCCATCATAGGGAAACTGTGCTTGTGCTTCTTTTGGATATTATTTAGACTACCTGTTGATATTCTGCATTATTTAGCCCTACGTCTGTTTACCTTTGGCTGATAGTGATGTAACGATATATACGTTTTGTTAACGACTTGATTTTTAGTATTCATTCCTCCTAGATTTTAGTGCACGTCTTTTCTGGCGATCTTCCCAAATAAGGCTGGTTCGATTATTACCTTGGTTTAACCTTGTAAAAATTATACTTTTTTTTTAAAGCCGGGAAAAAAAGAAGCTTTAAGCCCTAATGCGTCTATGGATTGGTGTCAATTTTTCGATTTATTATCGATAAATTATTACTCTTTTGAAAGAAAAGTTATTTCGGTTAGCAAGTTTTCTAATCTATCCTCTTTCTTATTGACAGATAATATAACATACCAATTTTGGAAATTTTCATAAAAAGGACATAAAACACTGAAAAAATGTTACAAGCAGATAAAGATATGACTATGGCAATGGTAAACTAGGGCTTAATTTAATGACTGAAAGAAACAGTAAGTTAAATTGTCATTCGATATAAGAATTAATTAAAACCGAAGGCGCTTAAAAACCTTTAACTAGGAGATTTTCCAAAATTCGTGAGTTAAAGACCACAGACGAAGTACAGTAACCACAAGATTCGCCCCGTGCAAAGAACCCAAAGGGTAAGAAACGTCTTGAACACCCCCACCTCCCCTGACGCCAACAGAAATAGGATTATGAACAAACTTGAAAGTATAAGAAGAGGCGAAACATGTAAAGTGACCCAGATTCTTAACATTTCAATTACCACAAAACTTGTTGAGTTCGCTTATAAAATCTTTCAAAGATTTGATATTCCTCAAACCTAAAGGTAAAGGATTCATTTTCTGGACAGGAAAATTTTTTTCATTTAATATTCTGTTCTATCTTCAAAGGGAAATAACGGGTATGTTTCACAGCAAAAAAGAAAACATAGTAAAACATATTCTTAAGACCAATATTCGTGGACGAAGAAAAATATATATTATTCAGAAGAGAGTTGAAGCTTTTGTAATATTTATTGATGAGCCTGGATGGTTTAAAAATTATTAAAGGGAAAGAGGGCGTTTGTTTTACAGGGAAAAATCGTAATATTAAAATCAATATTATGGAAAAAGAGTGATAGAACTTTCAAAATAGTTCAGGACAGTGGCCTATTTCCATTTAAAGCTATTTTCTCTGTCAGCCATTTCGATTGATTGTAAACTACCTATATTTTTTTGAGTATGTGTAATTTATTTCCCGTTGTTGCCATGGAAAATTGAACATTTTTTTTTCAAGTCCTTAATGAAGGGAGTACATTAAATGATTTCAAGAACATTAGAAAAATCTCTTCATATGAATATCTTCAATACTGTTCCATTTTAGAGTATCGAGGACATCACGTGATCTAATATCAAATCGGTAATCGTCCGACGGGTGATTTCCTGAGGTCCAATGATACTGCATGAACTTAAAACTCGCTTCCCTGCATGTATACCCCATGCAATATTGCAGCAATCAAAGGTTGCCAATTTTAATTTTGATACAAAACGTATCCTGCTTTTAGGCTTTATAGACACAGAGGGGTAATAACAAAAATGTTGTGTTTAAATTTAACGAAACTAAAGAAAAAAAGAAAAAAAAACTGTAAGCTAAAGCAACACGCAAGCAGTGTATCAAATTAATACTAGCAGACACAGCACTTGATTTGAAATGATTAATTTAGTTTTAAGCCTTGTGTCAGGTTTTTCTCAGCGGTAAAGAACGTTTCATGTGTGATGCATCTTTCACAACTTCTTCTTTTAAAATTTTTTCAATTAATCTGCAATACTGAGAGTGCAACATATTTATAAGAATTGTCTGATGAGTGCGTTCTTCCCAGGGAGACACATAAGATTTTGCTCTTTTTTAATTTGACTCCGTCATTTTCGCTATTTCCCAAATTAGTGACTTTGCGTGACAAAGCTTCATTCATAGAAATATTACGTCATTAATGACGTTCAATCTTGAGAGTCTTTGAGACTTTTTTAAGCCCCCAGAAGGACACTTTGCACGACTATTATTAAAAGCTCTTACATGAAATAAACCAATTAACATGAATAAACAGCGTGCAAACTTGATATGTACAATGGTAGATAGAATACAGTATATTTGTGCATATACAAACCTTACACTAAATTTCATTTCATAATTAATACTCATGATATGCGTCGTTAAAAGAAAGGATGAGAAGTATAAGTTCTTTCTTTTTTCTCTTTCTCTCTCTTAACTTAACAGTGACACACGTTATTCATGCCGGCTCGATTTGCCCTCTTGTGCGTTGGCATGATATTTCTCAACCAAACTAGTGTACAGACTGAAAGTCCTCAATACACGGATGTATCTATATCGATCCACCTGTCAGTGTACCTGTTTGGGTGTATCTGTCTATGTATCTGTCTGTCGGACTTTTCGACTTTCATTGCACGTCGTTCTACTAAGTTCTATGTTATACTTAAAAAAAAATACTCCCTGGATGGACGGAGGGGAGAGTGGGCTAGTTGCCGCAAAATAACTCTTGTATAATGCGGCTTCACAGTCTGAGGGAGGTCTGTGTGCAAGTAATCAGTTCTTTGTTTTACCAATACTCAATTTTGTGCATTTTCTCCCTTTTACGTAATACTCCACATTGTGCATCAATGCTATACCTGCATTCTAAGTTCAACCAGTAATTCAGTAAAAAGCAGTTACCAATTTCACACCAGTAACCCTCACAAGTACTGAATTGTTCAAGTTGCTGGTCTTTGTTAAAATTGTCCTCCAAAAGTCTGTTTGATGAACTGTTGGATTAGAATGTTTTGATTCACATTCCGAAAGCGTGGATTGCTTTTGGCACGCGGGTGTTGCACTCAATCTCAATCTTGTGTTGGGGATGTCTTGTGTTGGTCTAGACATAGTTACAAACTTCACAAAATGAAAAATACAAAAATAAAATTAAAACGACGATGAATTTTACAATATAGGCCTATCATTCATTATTTATTTTGTATACAAACTCGACTCTGAATGTACTGAGAATGATATTATACCAAGACCAATTTTCTCAATGACGTGTACAAAGTCCAGTTCTGCTATCATATATTGCCAAAATTGTGAGTAGGGAAAGAATGTTTGTTTTGTCACGAAAGCAGTTAGTTTGAAATTACGTTGCTAACAATAGTAACAGAAGCGTAGTAGTCTATAAGTACACGCCCTTCACAAGTAATTAGACGCCATTTGGCTGATTATCTTAATAAATAAACATCGTAGAGAACCAAAGATAAGGTCGAGAGATGGTTCATATTATTCACTGTACCAACAGACAGTAATATATGTATGTGTATATAACAGCACTAGTTAACTGGCTCTGATAACGAAACAGGCTATTTGACTAATCACAGGCCAAACTGGTAAGTAACCGGCTACGTGTAAACAAATCAATAGTACACTATTACACAGAAAGCTTGTATAGTTATATTTTGTAACCAGAATTTAAGTATGTCGATTTTCTTTTCTGAAGGAGGAAAAAGTTCAATTATTTTCCGTTAATTGGGATAAAATAGAAATCAGTTACATAGAACAAGAACCACTGAAACAGCATACAATATATCACTGAGTCTTTGTTCTGACAGGAACTTTAAGTGTATTTCTTTTCTAAGATAATTCCTTTGTGTTGTTGTGCTTGGAAGCACTGAAATATAAGGCGAACTGTAAAGCAAATATTTTACCGTGAGTAACCCATTTTTTTTTTAAACAAAATCAATTCGTTTACTGATAGTGGTAATCTGGTTAAGATACAGCTCAGTCAGCTCCACAACAACGAAGACGGAGTTTTAGGTGAGAGAAGAGAACAAGAAAACAGATAAAACGGTTGTTTCCGCCAATTGTATTCGCAACAGTCTCTGTATACACTAAGCCGTTAGGGCAAACCTGTAAAAGCTAAACGAAAAGGCTGTAACGTATATCAGACGCGAAGTTCACGGTTGACGGGAAGCCTCGAAAAAAGGTCAGCCTTATACACTGCGCAGTGTATAATGTACATTAAACCTATATTGCATGTACAGAATTATATCAGTTACATTACATTTTATTTTACCCGTGTTTTTAATTATCACGATCCATGTCAAATTTTATGCAAACACCTTGAATTTTGAATAGATCGTGTCTGCATTTTGATGTGCACTAGATTGTTCTGAGGTTACATTCTATTTAGCACGCGTCCATCTGCTTCAACCTAGATACGGCACTTAAAGGTCTATACTTGGAAATACTTGGATCATTCTAAAGCATGAAACAGGCTTATAACAAACATTAAAAGAGGAGGCTCTATAGGCCTAATGGTTAACTTGAAGGTCACCTCAAAACAAATCATGGTTCTCAGATTAAATACTTAATGTCTCAGATTAAAGTATGCTGGAAGACAAAGCGCTCACTCTTTTTGATTGTGTTTCCGTAATTTAGCAAATTCCTGAGTGAAAAGAGCACATCATGACTGAAGATAATGGCAAGGCAGAACAGGGTGAATATAGGACATACCTACAACGGTGGTATGTTCTGGGTACAGTGGCGGTCCTTAATTTCTCCAATGCAATGGTAGGTATAAACATTGTCATCATCTCGCACTCTCACTTGTCATTTGAGCGTATAAGTCGATTTCATTCCACTTATAGTCTCCGATTGATAGCCACACACAAACCCATTTCAGCAAAAACAGTTTGCTGAATTACCGTCACATAATGATCCAAGATTACCTTACTTTGACTCTTGTTAGCTTTAGAGTGTGTTTTATTTATTCAATGACTACCCATTTACTACAAGTAATGATAGTCATATCGTCATTATTTTTCAAAGTTCGTTTTTTTTATAAATGAGAAACGATTGCATTATTGTTTCTCCATTTGATCCGAAAGAATCGTATTGGATATTAATACGCTATATTTTTGGACATAGACTCCATGTTCCGCTTCAATTCAAAGGGTTGAAATAATTCGCACGAACATCGGGAGAATTAACTCCGTTACTCACATGAACTAACCCCTAACCTTGAACCTACAGAAAAAAGACGACCGCTGATTGGCTAAAATCATGTTCGCGCCAGTATTCACTTTCATTCGCACGAATTTTTGTTCGGGCGAGTAAACACAGTCTTATTCAAAATTGGCGTTAATTACAGACAGTTTCAAGAGTAACACATTTTCATTTTAGTGGGTGCTTTGCGGTGCAATCACTTCCAATGCCTATGAGACGTAAATATGAATCCAGCAAATAAGACTGACACAGGACCTTCACGGAGACTTATAACAACTAAAATTTTGGCAAAGAAAAATCTCTGAAAAGACAAGCAACACGCATCAAAATTCGATTTTAAGGACATTTTTACATATATGTTTTATAATGATCAGCTTTTTAGCTTCCTGTGTGTTTATTGTTCGCTTGGATTAATATTTCTCAATAAAAGGATGTAATAACTCACTATTTCCCCCTTCTTCCTTTGACAAGGAAAGCCTTGAATTAATCAAAGTCGAGATTTGTACTTTTCTGTATTACAAGCATAAGTAGCACACTTTAGCTAGTCTGTTTTTAAATTCTTTTGCCATTTTTAAATATGTATATTGTTTTTCAGGCTTGGATCAATTTTGCTGCAATAACGAACTTCAGCGCTGAGTATTTTAACGCTACCACAGACCAAATAAACTGGTTATCAATAGTGTATCTGGTTGTCACCATTCCAGTAGGATTCCTGTCTATCTGGGTGATGGATAACCTCGGCATAAGAGCCACGGTAACGTTATTAACTTCTTCAAGCTAAAGCATATTTTAAACAGTATTTTGAAGATGACAGAGAATTTGCCAATTCTAGATGATACAGTTGCCTCCATAAGATAAAAGACATATGTTGTCCTTTGCTTTCTGATTTTTGTTTTAATTTTTTTCAACTTTATGATTTTCAGATCTTGATAGGAGCATGGTTTAATTTCATTGGTATCGGTGTTCGCTGTTTCAGCGGTCTCTCTGGTATATCCGATGATGCTAGGTACCCGATTGTTATGACAGGTCAAACAATAGCTGCCTTCGCACAGCCGTTTCTCTTGTTCGTACCGACGAAGTTGGCCGCTGTGTGGTTCGCAGAGGATCAACGTGCAATCGCCGATGCGATCGGGTCCATGTCGAATCCATTCGGAATCCTGATGTCGTTCCTTGTCTCTGCTCTCCTTGTGAGTGGACCGGAGGATATACCATTCATGGTCAGTCAGCAAATCATCTCAGACAGATAAGTTTCTTAATATGAGTCATCGCAATTTTTTTTATGACAAAAATATATAAACATACTTCCACAGTAAATTGACATCAGTAATAATTAGAAAATATAGGAGGCATAGAGCATCTACATAGGATGGTTTACCGACCGCAATAAGGAACACGAATAAACTGCAAGCTTAAATTAAAGGCAACCACTCGTCACACACAGGGCTATTTTTTTGTCTAAGGGTAAGGAAAATTATCAATTGGTTCTGCTCTTTAATTGACAGTAAATTCAAAAGATTCAAAGTGGCTCATATTATTCAGCGTTCACGGGGTGGAGGGTTTCTGGTGAGTGGTTCTTGTATGCTCACCAGGATAGGCGGCACTTAAACTAAGGATTGTGTTTGCACAAGGCGGAATTTAAGCAGGCTATGGCAGGGGGTAGAGGTAAGTGGTTGGGAGACAGTTAAAGCTGTCTAAGACGATGAGTCACTGCCTTAAAATATGACCGACCTACACACCATCATCCACTTTCTGCATCAACCACCTCCCAACCCACTGTAATGTTAAAAGTTACCCTAGCAAGGTAATTAATGGAGCGATGTTTTTCATCGTCATGAAGAAGTGAAAGATGCCTTAGAAAAACTTCTCTGGACAAAAGTCAAGAATAAACCATCTATGATATGTGTATAAACCATCAGTAGATCAGTATCTTGAAACTTGTTGAAATCCACATATGACTCTCTTTCTTGTCTCGGCTTTTGCAGCTCTTAATTTTTCTCATTCCTGCTGTGATTGGTGTTGCCATGGCGACATTCGGTGTTTGTAATGGAGAACCACCAACACCACCATCCGCCAGCGCAGACGAAGAAGGGGAGTCATTTTTCGTTGGGTTCCTGCAGGTAAAGATGCCTTTTCCATTGTATTAAGTCGCAAAAACACTTTAAAGTGGGCGTGGAGAAACTGAATTAGAAAGTGTTCAGTATCATGACGTGCATGGGCTTCAATTTGAATGAACGAAACAAAGAGATGGTGGTACTTTCGCTATCGCCCACAAATATTGTTGACATGTTGGGAATCTTGTTTAACTTTTCTCGGTATAAAGTTCAGTAAAAATGCGTTTATTTACAATCCCAAATTTTGTTACCCGTTTTCGTCTTTTTCTTCATTAAAATCTTGTTTTGTCTGTATGAACAAGGTTTAATCAATTTTTGACCTGTGCATCAAGTGTAGGATAATGCACTGGTTAATACTATGGCCTGATACACTCGCCCTGCGCCCTCGTGCTTCGCTTACATTTACCGCGATGGTTAATGCACGGTCCAGCATTGATTAAATTATCATTTCTAAATGGACGTTAAAGGTGCTCATTGAGTTGATATCAGTAAAGATTGCGGTGATTTTGAAGTATACAAACACACGACAATACTCACAATTAGCATAATTAATCAAGTTTCACATCCAATAGTTATATGAAAACTGTCAATTTTTTCGAATTTTTGACCGTTACTTGCTCTGATTGTGTGCATGTGAATGTACTAATGTGAAAATGTCTGGTCACAAAGTTTCAAAAACCAAATTTAATCGTTGGTTACTCACTCATTAATGTTCCAACGTATGTAAAACTTTGGGATCCTTTTAGTTTGACTGTTTGTCATTAGTATGTGAAGGAAACTTGACCGGTTTAGAAAAATTGAGTGAATTTCACAAAACAACTCAATGAGCCTCTTTAACATGGAACTTAAAATAAAGATTTAAGGCACCGATGCATGTCGCAACAATATCTTTACTTTTTTTTACAGTGCGTCAAAACACCGTCTTTCGTTCTTTTATGGATAGCCTTCGGTGGTGGATACGGCATATTTAACGCTATCAGTACTTTCTTGGAACAAATCGCTTGTCCACTTGGACATGGTGACGTACGTAGATATGTGGCAACATTCGGATTCTGGGCGACAATTCTACTTTCATGATTAATTTAAGTCACTATTCGTTCTATTGTTTCTTAATTAAACCTCTTGATCTTTAATTTACTCTGCATTATATCAGTTTAATTAATGGAGGATAATTAGATACCTGGATCTGCCTTTAATTAAAATTTGAATGAAATTTAATCGTCCTTCAGTCTTTCTGTTGTTTCACCAAGTATCAATCACGGATGCAAAATCAGTCTCATTCAGACATCCGTTCCTTTTCCATCTTACTAGAGTTGGAATTTTTTGCATTTCTGTCCCAGATGAATGTCACACTATATTTACAATGTTTTAAAGGCAAATAAGGTGTTTGTTCAACAGAGGAAAGAATGATATTTTTATATAAATATTTGTGGACCCAAAATGATAGATTATTCAAAATAATAAGGACGGTGGCCTCCATTTCAAGAAATAAGCTTCCCACAGAACGAAAATATTTGTTGCTTTATAAAATTTGTTCACCCAAACTTTCAAAACTTCATGTATCTTCCGTATCTCATCTTTTACGTGATGTTTTGAGAAGATGAAGCTTTGGTAGATGTTAATTGATGAGTCTGAATAGCTTAAAACTGATTGTGAAGCAATACATAGTTCCCTTTAAATGCATGTGCTATTGTCATTAGCCGAATATTTCTCTTATATAAAATTCTGATCGACAATTAAAGGGACCTCTTATTTTTCTTTTCATTGTAATATTTTCAATGGAGGATTTTGCTGGTATTGTTGGTGCTCTGATGTTGGGATGTGGACTCATTGGAGCATTCGTAGCTGGATTAATTGTCGATAAAACTCACAGTTTTACGCCAATCATGAAGTTTAATTTTGTACTTGGAGGGATAGGTGTGATCATCTTAGTAGGTGGTAAGTGCAATACATATACAGTTACATTAAGTATACTTCTAAATATCAAGGGGTAAGGGAAAAGCAACTTGTTAAAAATGCTCAGTTTTGGTCATTTTTATACACTTTGTTTTCTGTGTTATGTTTGCTAATATTTTACTATTATTAAATTGAACTCATATATTGTTGAGACTAAGATATGGACATGATGGGAGCTTCCGGGACTGAAATAGCTTCCAAATGATTTCAGATGTAGTGCATTATAATACTTTGATATATAGAATTTTAAGGATGGAACGGTACCGTTCCTTCCAATATTTCCGATGATTTACTGTACCCACACTCTTAAAACTGAGAGCATGCCTAGATCTTAACCAACTGAAAATATTAATTATAGATTGTTTTATTGTTTTCGATTCTAATAAGAATAAATGACCAAACCCTACAACAGTGTGTTATATATATGTTAATATCACGAGATTCTTTCCTTGTTTTTCTGTTTAGTTTTCCAATTTTCCAGATCAAGGTGGCGGACTCGCCTTTGGGGCAGTACTCTTTGGCACATTCGGATTAGCTCTTTTCCCTGTAGCGTTGGAGCTGGGAGTTGAGTGTACCTATCCCGTAAAGGAGGGGACGAGCTCAGGATTGCTACAAATATCTGGGTGAGAAAATCTGGCTTGTTGCTTTTTTCTTTTCTTTTTTTTTTTCGCTAATTTCGGAAATTGTTAATTGGAGAAGAAAAAACACCCTTTCAAAAAGCATTTGGAATGACAAATTTTCGGATTTTTCAAAACGGCCAAAAAAAAAGGCATAAGATAAGTTTTAAACAGCGACAGTATACCATATATACTATGAGTTCATTGATCATTCTTCCTCATTAACTGAACTCGATGGTATTTGCGGGGAAGTGGGAGACTTAATTCATGAGTAATGGTCTCAGTAAGAAAATATGTCTAGAAATTTGTGTATAGCCATGGGGTTCCATGACTATACATGACATCAACGGTGATTCGTGAAATACTTTGCTTTCTCTTTAAACTTGCCAGATTGAAGTGAATATTTTGACAGATTTTTTTGCACAAGCATACGGACATGTTAGAAACACTTGAATACCGTTCTTGGACACGCTCCAGATTATCACACCATTTGCGGAGAAAATCATGTTATGGAATTAAAATTGTACGAAATATTGCTGCTTTATTTAATCTTTGTTTATTTTCAGACAATTGCAGGGTATTGTATTAATACTGATAGCTCAGGCCACGTCAGAGTCCGTACCATTAAGCGATGCACCAAGTATACAAAAATGCATCGTCATCGACGACTCACCGGGGGCAACAGCGTCCCCTGGGCAGTTGAATACCATCCAAGACATGGCAGGTAAGGAAGTGTTAAATATCTTTGACTGTGGAAACAACTAGGATTGTTGTAGTCGTGGGAACAGCCGTTTCCTTTTTCCCCCTTGCAGAAGTTTCCTCAGATGGACACATTGTATCCTGTATTAAAAATAAAGTGTAATCCAAAGGAAACACCAGTCCTCTTAAAAATTGGAATATTTCGTTGAAAGTGGGATCGATGTAGTGAGGGAGAATTCGGAATGCAAATAGGTTTTTTTTTGGTCAACTTTCAAATTTTATTAAAGAGTTTGTCTGAAAAACATGCAGTACCTTTTGTATGTAATATTATATACCTTATGTACTTAACATATCTATTTATACACTACTTACAGGATAAATACTTGCGGTTTATTCCGTAAGTTGGACAAAAGATATGAAAGTGTACAGAGAATTTTTCACGTGACGTCATTGTCCTTCAGTTTGGTACACTGACCATCACTGCATATGGTAGCATACCCCTATTAATTTCCCCATTGACTTACACACTAAATCGCAAAAGTAAAGTGGTCTCTAAAGTGTTGTAGAAGTTTTCAGCAGATATAAGCTACCACTCTTTAGAAAGCTGCAACATTGGCCATTCATGGCTTTTTCAATTTTCCGTACCTTAGGTGGTTAGATTTTCTGCTAGAGGCCGTCCAAGTTACCAGACCTTGTCACTGGGGCAAATCACACATCGCCTCGAATGATACTGCTCCGCCACCCAAAAGTCCATAACTTTTCCATAATTGCTTCAATTGGCACCATTTTCACACATTGTATACCTCAACTCGCCTACGTCAACATTCAATCCACAAAAGGACTCATCTCAAACGATAAATTACCAAAAAAGTAGTCCAAATGTCCCAGATAGGGACTTTCACCGACGGTGAACAAAATGCGGAGGGATCTCCAACTTCTATGTAGGGTATGCTACCATATGCGCAGAAGTTGTGTTGTCGATATCAGCACAAGAAAAAGACATAGTTACAATTCTTGTAGGTTTGACACCCAGCCGTTTAAACAGAGACGCGAACAGTGACGTCTCTGAAAAACCTCTGTAGGCCAAACTCTGTCTGAACACAACAATACCATTTATTAGTTGCGTTTAGTAGGCCTCACTGCACACATGAATGCCGTTGCTTCATTAGTCTGCATAAAATGATACCTTTATAAAATACAGCAAAAAAAGTAGGCAGATTTAATAAGACAAATGTCTTGTAAAGTTAAACGATGGTTTGTATTATCTTTTCTCGACAGTGCCTTTGTACGTAATGGGCGGATATACCGTTGTTGTATGTTGCCTATTTGTACTGTTATTCAGAACGAAGTATAAACGACTGAGAGCAGAAGGCTACTCGGGTGGTAAGAAGACAACGACCGTCGAGTCTAAGGTAGCCAGTGGTGAAAGTAACACCGCCATCGATGTTCTATAGATCATTGTTGGAGTGCGCGGGCACTATACAATCTAGGATTAACAAGCCACGCAGTTCAGTGGTGATCCTTGGCTGCTTGTCGAAAGCAAAAGATGAGGCAAGGGTTTCAGTTATGCAGTCAGCTTTAGTACAGCAATTTAAAGCGATCCGCAATTGCGATTCCTGCACCTACTTTAATATAGTTCAGGTGCAAAGTATTCGTATTTGACTCCCTCTAGAAAGTAAACTCCTCGGACATTGGCACATGTTTAACGATATGAACCACACATGTACTAGCTGGTAGATCCTTTCATGCATAGAACTATGCAGTTGTGGATCTAAAAATCAGAAAATAGGTAAGAAAACGAGCTGAAAAACCTCACCGGATGAATTCATCGGTAGGTAAATTGTGATTTGACTGTAAAGGAATTTATCAATTCCACTTACAAGCACAATGCCGTGTATTGAGTCACGGAGTTTCAAACTGCCCGCGGTCAGCACTGGTATACATGTTGTGTATTTGCAGGAGTTCTAGTTGTACTTGGATTAACCAACTGTTTGTAAACTGGTGTCTTCTGAGCCTCTTTCTCAGTACTGTCATAATGATTTCGCAGATCCCATCTTACAGGGTGTTAATCATCCAAAAGGCACACAGAAAAGTCCAGTTTCATAAAACTGTAAGCTGAAAATCAATACAGAGACTGAGAGAAAGAATAGCTAGAGATGGAGGAGAGATTGCGAAGAGTCATTTGGAGTCGTTGCCACTGGTAACATGTGACATTCTGATGTAAAAGACTTAGACTAGTATAGTCAGATTTGTCCATCATTTCCAGCTGAATGCTACCTTGTGTTAGTTACACAAAATACTGCATTTATTCCGCCTGTAAACTACCCCTTGATGAAACTTAATGTTGTATATATTGTGTTGTATATATTACTGGTAGAACAGGAGGAACCAGAAAGATCAGAACCAGAAAGATTAGATATTCATGTAGGCTCCATGTATTCATTAGGCAATAGGTAAATGTGCTTCATAAATATTTTCATTTCTTACTTAGAACAATCTTCTCAACTTCTTCTCTACACTTATTTAGAGCAGTATTATGTGTTAGGCTATACAGCAAAACAATCACTATACTGTGCTTGAAGCAGATGTAGGAAATATTTTGAATTTCTTTTCCGTGCGTCCATTCTCTAAACGAAATGTAGGCAAGCTCCCTGAACGGGGCATCAGTAAAACCTGAATTACCCGACAGAGGCAGAAACTTATCGGAGTTTAACTTGAGAGTCTTCAACCGGCAGAAGACACACTGTAAATCTGAAGTTTTCCTTTGAGAGTGGGAAAACTGAAACTGTGTATCTTGGCAAGCAACTATGACCGTTGCAGAATCTTTACCTAAACTTTTGGCTATTTATTCAGTTTCGATTCAGTGCGTCATACCAGGCTGCGTGTTAATGACTCACACGAGACTACCTATCATCCTTTAAAGAGAGAGTCATTGTTTGTGTAGATCTCGGCAGCCGACTACCTCATCACAATGCAATATTTAATTATGATAATGTATGAATAATCATATCTTGAAACAAAAACTGTTGGTGATCTTCTAAGGGATCGAAATTAAAAGGGGAATTTTCCGCTGATAGGAGTGGAGGATCTAGTTGAGGTGCGGTCAGGATGGACGTCCCCCCCCCCCCTCTCATCCATCCTTCCATCCAATTTCCAAAATGTATCAATTGTGTCATATTGCAGAAATCTCAATGTTGCTCCTCTCATCAGGGACTTGGTATGGAAACTCGTATACCATATTTGAGCACTATTTATATGTTAATCCCCCTGATCAGTCATTACCTCCCTCTTCAGGTGGAAGACACTGTAACAAAATGCCTAAACCCTCTGAATACACCTCCTAACGAAAATCTTGGATCGGTGCATACTGTATGCGATTGTATATCAGAACAATTTCACTGTTTGGCTACCGTATTCAATACTATCGCAGTTGTGGTATAAATTCTCCTAAATTCAGACTAAATAAGAATTTTTTTATTTTTATAATTAATTTTATAATTAAATAACTAAGTTTTATTTTCATAATTAAACTATTATGGAGACGTTTGATCTTTTGTAACAAGAATGGTAAATGAATTTTAAGATCAAGGTTTTAATGAGAGAATTCACTGAAAGTTTGGGTAAGTCTCGGGCGCATAGGCCGTCGGTGACTGATGCTTTAAAAGAAAGACTGAACAAGGACTATTCAAGGAGTATATGAAGATGCACTCACATTTGCCAAAAATATTTGCCAATTATTATCCGAAAGCAGTGTGTATCGGATGACTCCTCAAACATGAAATTACTAAAATGTACCCTAAAACCTCTGCATATGTAGGTCTGTAATAGTTTGCGGTTGTTATGTTTTTAGATTTTTAATCCTTTCTTTCAGCAGTGGGCAATGATTTACTAAAGGAGCATCTCTTCCAAAAATTTTAGATTTTGTAAAATATCTGTAATAAAATCATGTTTGTCTGTAATAAAATGATGAAGTTCGCTTGTTAAATTTTATTTTTTTTGTCTACTAGTTGAACCATGGTTGAACCAACATCAAATTACGTATGTTCTCATAACGCGCCCTCTATTTAAATTTCCACAAGACCGGCTAAAATTTACCCTCGGTATCATCTCGTATGAATATTTCGTACCCTATTTTGTAACATTGACACATGCGGGAAAACATGACAGTGCCATGCTAAAGAAGAGAAAAAAAAAAAACAGAGAAAAAAACGTTATATACGAAAAGGAAGAAACATGAAATACGATACTGTGTGATATAATGAGCTTTCAAGTTATCTGTGAAATTGTTAAAAATGCGAATTGCCATTTGTAAAGATTAAACATTAATTGTTCGTTATCAAGAACTGCATGGAGACAGAATATATAGAATTTTGATATGAACATAAATCTTTTGGGTAGGGATCAGTCAGCCAACTGGAAACATACAAAAACTCACGTATGCAATATTTCATGCCATCTGGACTGAAGGCTTCACTATACTGACAGCAGCAAAACTGCATCGATTAGATGTGGCCAGTGTTAATTGATTCTTGACATAGATTGACTTCACCATGTTTAAATCGTGAAATGTTTATTATTGTAATTAGTAAATCCAGAGTTGGACTTTGATCAATTCGGTGACTCCAGTGTCATAATTGTTCCTTTTTAAGTCTGCCGAGAGGCATTTCAAACTGAATACAGTCAAAGTATTTTTTTATATTAGCAAGGGAATCGATATAAATAAACCCGGTTGAAATGTTTGTCCCTGAACAAAATGGTAATAAAATTTGTTTACGGAGAGTAAAGAAAAGGTGATGTGAACGTGTTATATGTATTATATATATATATATGCATATATATATATGGCGTATATATATGCCATATAGGCATATATATATATGGCATATATACATATATACATATACATATATATATATATATATATATATGGTATTTTAACTTTTAACTCCTAACTTTTAAACTGACTTTAGCATTGTACAATATACCTGCTCCTACTTCGTTGAGCACTCTACCATTCATACGGTTTCAATCCTAAAGTCATTATATATATATATATATATATATATATATATATATATATATATATATATATATATATATATATATATATATATATATATATATATATATTGTACCGTACAGTCTAACGGTTTTGATACAACGTTAGGCGTGGTTGTAATGTAATTATTGTATATACTGTAGTACTGTAGTTTCTGTCTTAGGGTGGTCCTTTATGACTGAACATTGAATAAGATTGCAGTGATCATGCTCAAAACATGTACTTACTAACTATACTATACTACCATGCACTTGAGGTAACCATTTAATGGCCATGCATTTGACATGCAGTGATCATGCCCAGATCGTGAACTCACATTTGCTGTTCATGCATTTGACATGCATTGGCCATGCCAGATAATGCACTAAGCTTTTACTGACCAGGCATTATGTTGACATACAGTGACCATATCCAGTTCCTGAAATAACCATTACATATGGCACGCAGTGACCATGTCCAAATCGTGAACTAACCATTTGCTTAGCATGCACTTGACATGCAGTGACCCTACTCAGAATTGCAGATCATGGTTTTTAGTGCCATTCGGACCCACCATGTATATTGATAAATTTTGTGCAGAAACACATCGATGACTGTGTAATAAAATCCGTTGATTGGACAATTTTTAAACCGTGAACGTTATCGAATTCGGAGAGCACATCCAGTTGTTACTTAACTTACAATTAAAACGAAAACGATCAATCCGCAGAACTCCGTAATCTTTCATTGAGTGGCTCAATTTGAGACTTAACTTACGGTCAATCACAACTCGCCGGTCAATCGGGGCCCTTCCCATGCCCTTGCTCCTTGTCCAAAGTCATGGAATTAGTATCAGGAAGAAATTAAAAAACTTAACTTCATCATTACTTGAATTCCCCTGTTGTTGGGTAAGTGTAACCTTGTTTTTGTCTAAAGCCATGTTCCCTTTACTCGGAGGAAACTATTCGTTCCATGATGAAATAATAAAATTGCCGATATGACTTTACACGATCGTCCTCCTTTTTGAGTTCCAACCAGACAGTATGTCGCCCATATTGTTTGATTATAACAATAAGATAATTTTAAATATAAACAATATTAGAACCATCATGAACTATAAAATCTGTGCCATTAGAATTTAGGGAACTGGGATGGGCAGCGGCAGTTATCAAAACTGGATGTTGCAGGGTGTTCCCTGGATTTTATCTGTGGCTAGTCAATGCTGATTTATACGCAACAATTGTTTCCGTTGTACTACCCTTTCTCTGAGAGTGACAGGGAGTTCATTGGTTTTCACTGAGTCAGCACGACAATACGGTCCATTCAACTTAGGATGCCGTCGCAACACATACATTGTATCTATACATGCTGACGTCACTTTTCTTTTAAACCACATTTTAACCAAAATGAGTCCTCATTGAAGTTGTCCTTGGCAACAATTTCGTGACAGTCCAAGTCTTCAATAGATAACATTCATAAACACTTGGCTTCCTACTAACTCATACAATGTTGACCTTTAGTACTTTTGTTTCCCGCGAAAGATCATGGTCATTCGCAGAACAGATTTTTCGAGTCGTGATATGTTCATAGTATGGGCAGGATAATGTAACAAATCATATTTTGGTGAATCATGTGTGAATCATACATAAATCAACAGAAGTCTTGACCCTAAATGTCGTTATTACCTTCCGAGATTTTTTCAGCACATCACATTATAACGAATGCAAACACCATGTAATTACAATCATCCCATCAGATTTCTTTTAAAGTGTGAGGTCACCAACAAGGATACCCTCATTGGAAGTGTGGAGGGGGGGGGGAGGACTTGGGGACGTGATAAGTGAGACAAGCATACATCCGATTATCACGTGGGATTTTCGAGCTCACGCAAAATAGATGTGTCATGAGAACCGTTCAGAGTATCATCTTAGAGTTGCTCTGAGAACATTTTCTGCAGAGATACAATCCTCTACGCACTCTTACAATGAATTCTTCAAAACAGTCTTAATTGACTGAGACACTGGACATGATTTTGACTGAATTCAGTCAAAGTGATGTCCCATCGGACTTATTAAGACTGTTTTGACTAATTTGGAGGGATTCAATTTACAATGGAGACAACAGACAATAAACAGTAACGTAATTGTCCAAACAGAACAAAAAAAAAGTCATGTGAATGGAATAACAATTGAGGTTTGACGATGGCTCACAAAAGTTGGACAGTAGTCTTTATTTGTTATTGCTGAACAAGTTGGAAGTCGGCGCAAATGGGAAGGAAAGGATAGAATTCTAACAAAGATACACACTAGAGACGAATAATAATGAAGTCCTATGTAAACTCGTTTACCGTCAAGTTTGCAATCAGTTGGATTAAAGGAGATGTCAAAATCGTTAGCATGTACACACCACAGTCGAGAGCGTCCATTATTCTGTTCTCACAGGCTTCTCCAAGGTAAAAGTTTACGAACTTCAAGTCAGTACTATTAAATGCATGGAAATATCTTCAGGACCTCGCAAACCTTTCAGCGTAAAGAGAACTTCATGGAATTTGGTGCTATATCACCTGGAATTAAGCGGGATTTCCTGCTCTTTTTTTCTGCTTCACTTTCTCCGAGCACGTGGTATTCCTACACGTAAACCTAATAGATAAAATCTAAGAACACATGCAAGTCTGGTCAAATATTTATTAATCGAGTACGATATATGTATTACTGAGCATATACTTATATGTCTATCAGTTTTCCCTGCATGGATCAGAACCCCAGGCCAACTACAGTAGGAAATCCTGTATTTTATGGGTTAATCGTTCACCACTTTGGTTTCCGCAATTCTTTGAAATATTCCTTCCTATAGACCTATCTCACATTTGCTCTTTTATCCTATAACCAAGTAAAGCTATGGCGTCAAATTCCGGTACTGATGACAATGTAGGACACAACGTGCATGACTACACGGAACGTAACTTTGGCGGGAACTTAAGACTGCAAATTTTCTAACCGTAGAGAGATGACACAGAACAAGTCACTGCAAGTCAGGTTTCTAGGCCCTGTGGAAGGGAATGCAAAGGAAGGGTGGGCCCACCAGTCACATGTGTCCCCTCCCCCAAGTAATGACAGGCCTGAGATGATGGTTAGCAGAAAACGTATGTCTCATTACTTACTTGTACATTGGTGGCTGTGAACACCTATGTTGGATACAAGTCAATATATTATCTGAGGAAAAACAGACTCTGCAACACAAAACGTTTTTCTTCCTCATTAAGATGATTAGTATATTACATTATTACTTCTTTGACTAGCTGGGTACTTTCTCCACATTTGCTGTTGGTTTTGTACTAATGTCATTACTATTTTGTGTATGTTTTACATGTCATTTATCTCTAGTAGTTACCGGTATTTACCTAGCGGCGACCTAGCGTATTCTATTCAAAATTGTCTGGTACACTCCGCTCCCACATCTTCGGATAGTCTTCTCACAAATTTTGTTCAGTGATGGTGGGCGCCACTTGATACTTTGCAAGGTCACCGTGGCGAATGTAAAGGATTCATAAATAAGCTTGACATCACTGGAAAACACCAGTTTCTATTTAGGCCTATGTACAACGTCCTTGATTCATGGCTAGCTTTGCAAAGTATGGAAATGTGTAATACCACACTTGATATTAAACTGTGAACAAATAAATCATATATATACCCTTGTCAAAGTTAACACAATTGGTTTAAATTCATACACTGACTAAATGTAAGTTTTAGTGAATCAAAATCAACCAGGTAGGTGTTTCCTTGATTTTCAACAAACAAACAAAAAAAGACATGGTGCAATGTAGATATACACAGTTAGTCATCCGGTGAAGACAATGGTGACATTATTATAAACACATTTTGTAGGTTCCTTTAATCCCTTATGAGCATTTACAAATTCAGCTAGGGACTGGATAACTGTTTATGAAAACGGTGTGAGTTAAGTTCCTTCATATAGGATAAACATACGTAAAACATATGGTTCTGAAAACTGTTTTGTCAGGGAGCTGGATAATTGTTTATGAAAACGGTGTGAGGTAAATTCCTTCATGTAGGATAAACATATGTAAAACATATGGTTCTGAAAATTGTTTCGTCAGGGAGCTGTGGCAGCTCCCTTAGATTAGCAGCTCCTTGGTTTCGTCAAGGAGTGGACGTAATTGTAAGGGAGGGGGGGGGGGGGTAGTGTGAAGAAAGGAATAGTCTACATGTAGAGAGATTGCCTTCGACTGGGTTTGAGATGATCAGTAAAGGATGAGAGGATGGGTTACTTATTAGAAAAATGACGACACTTGAAAGGAGGACGATGAAGGGTGTTGCAGATGGAGATTTTTTTTTATTTAATCTAAATTATTTCTATTTCATTTAGTAATCCCCTGCAGTGTTCTCCACTCAGAGCTCCATCCCGAGTAAAATCTACCTCCCGATGAAATAGTGACCATCCCCAAATTCTCCACCATCTCAAGAAAAGTCTGCTCGGTCTCTGAGAATCTCGAAGTTGAAAATAGGCTAATGATATTTCAAATAGAGCAAGATGACGTCTGGGTGAAGTCATTTTGCATCATTAAAGATCTCAATTAAACAAAATTTCTGTAGTGTCCCGATCCGCCCAAACACCTTCTACGTGGCTGTTTTGCGATGATACGGCTTCCGAGGGTTGTCTCCCGCCCCCAAATTGAAATTCTTTGGAAAACAATGAACCACTGTTTAACTCCTTACGACCATGTGAACAATTTCTGTTGTTTAACAATCGTGAACTTGACCTCAGCTCCATCATTGGATCCTGTATAACCCTTTCGTTATCGTGAAATCTGTATGTGGGTGGATTTTTACCCGAGACGGATTTTATGGTATCTTTGTTCTCAGAAAGACAAACTCGGGAAAGTTTCACCAAGTATTTTTCCGGTGAATACCAACCGGAAAGACTGACGTAATGTATAATAAATGAAAGCACAAACTTTTCGTGTGTTACGTTCTGCATTTGAGTTTTACATTTTTTTTTTTTGGGGGGGGGGGGGTGAGGTTTGAGCTGCTTATTATGTGTCTACTATGAAGCAGAGGGTAAGTTGGCGTTAATATATGACGTATATGTTTAGCTTTCAGTTTTACAATGGCATTCAGTATTTACCTTTTGCGAATCTCTGTTCCCAACTTTTGAGCAACTGATCTTGTTCTTCAGTGGTATTATGACCCATTTCCATCATTGGCTTGTCATGGAATGACCTAACATGACGTAACATATTGCCGGAACAGGACTCATTAGATCTGAAATCGACTCTGGGATAAGGGCCCTTGGACCATGTAAAATGTCAGAAGAATGGAATCACAACAATCATTTCTGTCAAAACTATACCCTGCGCTCGGTTGGGCTATCTCTAATGCTTTGCAAGCAACCAAGTTTGACTCCACTTTCAATATGGTTTTCTGTATCTAATTTTTCCTCTATCAGAAGGAAGTGCGTTTGAATTGAACTGTCCTGTCTACCTAAACCTGGTAGTACTACAGGGATGATAGGAGCGGGTATAAAAAAAAAA
The DNA here is from genome assembly GCA_021234535.1 of Stichopus chloronotus. Classification (NCBI taxonomy): domain Eukaryota; kingdom Metazoa; phylum Echinodermata; class Holothuroidea; order Aspidochirotida; family Stichopodidae; genus Stichopus; species Stichopus chloronotus. Next base: position 14,230,061 of record CM037841.1, on the reverse strand, counting down.
AAACTTCCCACAACTTAACGGGAAATAGGAGGTTTGACTGAAAAAAAAATGACAAATTTAAAACCAATATATTTATGGACACAGATTATTCAAAGTAGGGTAATTCAGTGACCTTCTTTTCAAGAAATAAGTTTCTCACAGATGGAAATTCAGTTATTTGTTTCTCAAGAGTATTTCTTTGACTCAAGCTTTTAAAAGTTCAAATGATGCATTTTCTTACTCGGATGTATAATATTTTGAGGAGATGAAGTTGTTGCAGATGTTTATTGGCGACTGCCAGAATGGTTTGACAACAATTAAAGCTATTTTCTTATGATGTCCTTCTGATGTTCATTCTTTTTGATGTCGACGTAACTTACGTAATGTCATTAACTACGGAAGTAGAGGTTAATCAAGCACAGCTGTATTATTGCAGATGTCAAGTATTGATGAACTTTTGATGACTTTTACACATTTTTTGTTTTCCATTGTTAACCATGTGGCTCCTAATCAAAATGAAATATGGCGGGAGTTTCCGAAAAAAAAAAAATTTGCTCATCCATGTGTGGTATAAAACAACCCTGCTACTTCAGTGATACCACGGATGTGTTAATGTGACTAGCCTGGTTAACAATAACACTAAAGGAAAACGTCAGGGGGTCTTCAATGCGCTTTTGAAACTGATTTTAAAGCTATACTTATTATCTGTGTACCCAGAGGAAAATACAATCGCTCAGTGTATATGATTTGCAAGAAAGCACTCGGCTAAAATGACAACTGTCTATGTAAATTTTACGGCAATATTTGCATTCAATCTTGCATTCAAATTACTGTCATAAGTATTTATACATGACTTAAACTGGCCATTTAGTTATTTTTCGTTAACACCCGGTTGATACTCTAGGTAATCGCATTATTCTGACCTGAGAGACCCGAACGACGGACCACACAGTCAGATTGATCAATGTTGATTTACAAGAACCGCGATGACCCGAAAAGCAACGTATAATCGCAAATTGAACAGCCGTAGTATGAATATTCAATACGCATTAATTTATGGTCGTTGTGATTATACACTAAATTCGACCATGCCGCAAGAAAGACAGCCAAAGTGTAAATTTACTTTTCTCCATGCATTTGTGACCTGTTTCAATAGTAATAAGTTTTTTTTATGTTGAACCTTACCTACCAAATTCGTCCAAAAAGGGGGGGGGGGTGCAATTGCTGTAGCCTAAGCAAATAATGAGACTAATGTGGCCTCTCATTAGATCAATGGTTTCACATCCAAATAATGAACAATGGAATTTACAGTAAGTTTAAATATATGCATAATACCCGGTCAATCTAGTGAGGTAACATGTATTAGTTGAAGGCATACCTTAGCCAACCGGAGGTACAAGTATCCCTTGGTGGAATAGTACCCCTTCCCCCGTTACACTGAAGAGGATACCTGGAAACCTCTGACACTAAAGTGATATCTAATAGTCAATTGTGGGTGTGTTGAGGGGTAGCCGGGTAATTATGAGAGAACGGTTTTATGACTGATAAATCTAGTTAGTCGCGCGAAGTGCCCTGGATTAGGAAAATTCACATTGCATCAGCATTAATGAAACGTGAACACGACGTCACAATATTCATTAAAATAGAACAGTGTAAGGTCTTCATTTTTTTAAGGTGAGATAAGGGGTACCAAGGGACAGGGTAACAAATTAGGGGCCGGGAACAGAAAGTTCAAAAGGTTGGGGGTCACTTCTCTGGACGATGCGACAGGCTTATATTTTGATGAAGCTTGACAGTGCATTGATCACTGATACAAAAACAACTGTTGAAGGTCGTGTTAACAACTATAGGAAATCGATTGCGTAATCCGGAACCAGTGTTTCATAGCAACGGGAATCTTTTAAGCAGAAATCCGTGAGTATTTATGACGTCATTGCCAGAGAAATTACTTCATCACAATGCAACATATAGCTGTCAAATATTAAGCTGTAATATAGCCATGACATACTTGTGCAGCAAACGTTACTGGTAATCTTCTGAAAGATGTAAAAATGACAAAATGAGCTATTCTTTTCTGTCTTACATAATTTCTTGTACGTAGCAGTTCTTCGTAAAAAAAAAAATGATGGGCGAACCTGTATTCGAGGTCATTCAGTTACGATATATATATTCTCCTTGAAATCGTGGAACGACCAATTAGCGTCGACTTATGAAGATGGTGGGTGGGGGAATGTTGTCCACTTTTATAAGAGAAGGGGATACTTACACATTTGCCCCCATTCCAACTTTTTGTAACGCGACATAAAAAAAGATACATTATTCGTAGTGTCAGTGTAAATTTTTTAACTTGTGTTTAAAGAAATGTTGAAATAGCTGAAATTAACAAGACTAATGAGACTGAGAAGCGCGATTTCCTGCAAACTGAGACTGGTATTTTTATTTTAAAAAATGCTCGGTAAGCTACGCGTTGATGGAGTGCACCATGTAGAGAAGCATACGACCCTGAATGATGGAGTCATGGTTCCCCCCCCCCCCCCCATTCAACCTTTGGTCAAGTGCTTCAGAAATAAATGACATTGGGTGCATAAGGTATATGATTCTTGTATCAGCTCAACCCATCAGATATGTATTATAGATTATTTTGTTTTATAGACTCAGTTTTTCTCATTATTGCAAACATGAGATCCATGTTTAAAGACTGCGTATGTGTAGGTTAGAACACCCAGGAACTGAAGTTGCGTCCATCTAGTCACGGTTGGTTTGCAAAGTCTTGTACGCCTCCCCACCACCCTATGGTGACGCTCCTATACTTCTGCGGGCTCTCAACCCCACCCTTAATATTTCGTTCGTTCCTCGGCTGCCCAGTTTACGGCAACTTTTAGAAGTTTTAGGTCAGATGCCCTGCCCCCCCCCCTCCTCTTTCCTCACTTTCAGTTACCTATCGACGTCCGTTGCATGAATGATTTATGATTTCAACCATATCTAATAGTAGACAAAACGAACGGCAAGAGGTAACAAGAATCCCACCATGTATATTGCCAATGTAGCAGTTAGATAAACCGCAGTGTCCAAGACGGGGTAAGATTCAAACACCGTCATCATGGTGCCATTTGGATGATACCATGGTAGCACCATGATGGTACATAGGGTAACTCAACAGCCTCTCACTCTGCTCATGCGTAAACAACCTACTTCATTCTTTTCTTAAAGAGAAGAAGAATTAGAAGTGAGAGAAGCAAGATCATACTGCCGAGTTACCTGGGCACGGAAGGTTAATTTGATGGCCGCCGCTTGATGCAAAAATATGTGTTGCCAATGTACGAAAGATGGATAAGGTTCATATCGCTTACACCTGACTGTCCGATCCACATAAACCAACTTAATTGTGAAGTGTCATGTAGTTATTGTAGTTTCCTCTAGTCCAAGGACAACGGATATAAGATTATTCACATGTCACGTGGCATGATTTGGTCATGTGAGCCTCATTGTAAATTGTACCAGTCAATACACGGCGGAAGACGCAGGAAGTTACCGACCTATCTGTATAGTAGGTCTGTCAAAACAAAATTGAACGATAAGCATACTGTATTGCTATGGTAGTTCGACAGTGATTGCGTAAGCCATCTTCTTAGCCTTGGTTCGTATTCTACTCGACTGACTATACTGTTTGTTTTTTTTTTAGCTTTTTTAAACTACATCTGCCCCAACACATCACACACCCTAATACTTAGCCTAATTGTCACTGTGTCATATCAGCAGGCATCATACGCCCATACATGTATATTATCGATTTTTGGCGTCACACCTCGCAGCCTAATGACTGTGTATACTATCGGTATACGCAGATTCAATGGGTTTATTAATCCATTTTATGACTTACTGGTCACACTTATTTTGATCTTACTCTTGTACGTAAAACTATCACTAACAAGAACTTTTAGTAGAACCTCTTTATTTCTCAAAAATATCCATGCAGGCAAACATAAGAACAAACAGCAAAAAGTGTGAAAGTGTGGAGAGTACCATGTGCACCTTACATACACTTTCATATTTCAACTTCGTATGAAGCGATCCTACGCAGTTACCTTGGTAACGTAATGCAGATGAATTGTTGAGAGGGACTAACAGGCGAACCCATGATTTTTGTCATAACTGTAGATGACCTGAAATTTTAACCTCTATATTAACTTGGATTTACTGTATTCAACCAAAAGATATCAGTTAGAGGTAAGGCAGTTGGCCGGGGAAAATTCAATCAGTGACGTAGCGTCCGGATTCGGGGTAGGGCTGAGGGGTCCAGGTTCTCCGAAAATATGATAGACTTGACTGATTTATGAGGGTTATGTACTATATTGATATTTAAAAAAAAGTGAGTTTATTTTTGCAAGGTAGCACCCCCCCCCCATTCATGCCACACCCCCAAAAGCACTATAATTCTAGCTTCGGCCCTGGATTAACTTGAAAGAGACAGAAAAGATGAGGAGAGGGTGACAGCAGTTGAATAGGTATAGGAAGAGACAAATGACGATTAGGGCAACGATTATGATGGCTATGTAATTGAATATAGAAGGTTAATAATAATAATAATACTAATAATATAGAAATTAATAAGTTAACCCCAAAATCACCTAAAATAAAGATCTAAATGTAGCTTGTATTGTACTTACGATACATTTAGTATTAACCAAAGTCCACAATCTTAGTCACCTTAACAGTAAAACGAAAGCTGCCCACTGACAACCTTCCCCCCTCTCCCTAAAAAAAATAGGAATGCCTCAATTAAAAAGAAACTTTACTTAGAAGCAATATATTGCACTAATCGCATGTTGATGGTTTTTCTCAACATGGCGGCAATCACTTATAGCAATTCATAAATAGTATGTAGTTCTGCTCTGTCATGCAATAATTTCTCTGGAACAAATATGGCTTCATAAAGTACGAAATACAAAATATTATACCAGATTGGGTGGAAGGTTACCTTTAAATTAAAATGTTTCCCAAAGAGGAAGGGACGTCACTTTCCTTAGACCCTCAGGCCTGCGATTACTCATTTAATGCATATTCCCCGTGTCAAAATACCCATTACATTGCAATATTTTCCTAAACATGTTGGCTATCACTTATAACAGTTATTGCCGGGTAATATAGGCTGCCGTATCCCCTTTGTTATGTTGCCATCTAGGAGTGCAACAAAATTTAGAGTATGTAGTCACCAGGAGGAAAATATCCTTGAATATACTTATCTGAGGCACTGGGATGTTGTTGGAAATAATAGACGGTTTTAAAAAATGCAAAATATTTGCGCGAGATCTAAGATCTTTAGCTTCTAATCGACAAACCGGAAAGTGGGACACCTTTACCTAAGATACCCTGTAGGAGATCACTCGACTCATGCGTTACTTCTATCAAAATACCTTGGGAATGCCCCTGAGTAGTCGTACATGAATGTACGATTGATAGAGAAAAGAAACTTGAGGGTGATAGAGAGGCCCTCTCCTCCCCCCCCCCCCCGTGGGAGGCCCTCTGACCCTCCAACTCCTGTCACCAGAGAATATTTGTGTTTGATTCTGTAAAAATCATTGTGAAATTGATGCATACTGAGAAGGACAATAATTCGTTCTCAACCAACTGAGGAGGGAGAGGGGTGGAATTTAGAAAAAGAAAGGTCACTTTGTCACATTAGTTACCACTGCGATTGATGCGTTCGATATTGAACAATGTCATAGCAAAAAACAAAAAAAAAACAAAAAAAACAGAGAAACCATTAACACAACAAAAGAAAAATTACACGTAAATACATAATCCCCCCCCCCCCCCACACACACACACACACACTCACGCATTCACTCCCTTTCTTGTATCATCTGTTCGCCACAGTTCGTTAAAGAAAGGTCACAATAAAAAAATAAAAAAAAAAAACTTTCTAGAAAGGGGAAGCTTCCGACGTCGGTGAACTAGGAATGCATTTACTAAAAATTTATCGCATCTTGACCTTTATAATATACAATCGGTGAGTAATATACATAAACAGTGGAACGAACGAGGGTTATCGAAATTTTAAACAAGGACATAACACCGTTATGTAAATGACTATAGCAGTTAAATCTCGCCTACGTAAACGGGATGAAAATAAATTGAAAAACCGGAAAAATTTCATCTCTTTGAATTTTAGTATGGATAGAAGCTGCTATGGAACAATGTCAATGAGGAAATTAAATGTTTGCAAACTGAATCTGGTAATTACCTTATATCTCTTTATATTTTAATATACTGCTCTTTGGGTTTGATAATAAAGTCTGACAATGAAGTTTTCGAGCACATAGTTCAATTTTAAAGAGGAAATACAAAGAGAACGTAGGCCTAAATGTGAAGTATAAATCAAGGGACCGAACTGTTATCCCGTTTTTTCTTTATTGAAATACAGACTGGGTGGCTCACCGAAGGGGGGGGGGGGGGACACTAGAGGGATAGAGCCAAAAAGTTTTGTAAACTCCCCATTAAACATTGACAAATAATTAATGCAGACAATCATTCTCCTTTACTTCTTTCTTTTTTTGGGGGGGGGGGGAGAGTAAGTTTTTGAAACACAAGATCTTAAAATAAAGGTCTGGATGCCTCTAATGAGACCTAAGAAGTGCTTTCCTGCAGTCTTGGAGCCTTTTTTGACAAAAGTTTGTTTTGGTGCGCTACGCGCCAACCGATGGTGGCGCTCCGGGTTGATGGTAAAACGGGAATCAACCCCCCCCCCCCAAAAAAAAAAGATAATAATAACATCCCTGGAAACGCCCCTGCTTATAGATACCAATTTTGGTATGTATATTTCCTGATTCTGTTTGAAATCATGATGAAAGGTAATCCTTCTTTGTGATCATATAGACACGATATTTGATGTGCAAATACCATACATGTCGAATTTATTCCATTCCTTCAAAATATGTAAATAGATAGCTATCCTTGTAAGACAACGTATCGTATAGGTTGGATGGTAAGTTCATTAAGTAACTCACTTTATCAGTTCTAATCAATAGTAATGAATGTTTCGTTCTATTAAAAATAATAAATCATATTTCATTGATTATTCATACTTATTATTGTTCTGAATTAAATCTTCGTCAATTATTTGTTTTTAGAAAATTTTATAGGTCCTTTTATCTTTTGCTTGTTTTTCTTTTTTATCTAATTGCATCATGTAGCATTTAGGGAAATTTTCTCTTTTCTGTTCTGATGTTTTTTGTCAATGCAGTGGCGTACAATATGCTAGGTGCAGTCTGTAAACTAGAAAACGACACTCATTCTGTTACCAAGTAGCAACCAGGTACAATTATTTATCAACTGTACCAAGTATCAGTGCGACAGCCAGATGGTGCCATCTATAAACAAATTTGGAATCTGCAATTACAAATTAATCATTTTAACAAGAGGTCAATCCACGTAGTTGCGTATCTCATCGCCAACATGCATTGATTCCAAGGCCTGCACATAAGGATTTGTAATAGTTTATTGCAACCACATGTCACAGAGACCTAGTTCGGGCACTGATTGTAAATTAGAGCCAAATATTCTTCAAACATAAAATGGTGGTAAGCAGAAAAGAAAACGAAGAAGAAAATGGTAATATTGATATCTACTGTAAGGTAGCAAGCTTAAGCCTATACCCTGGTGCCACTTCTTAGGTTCAAGTAATGATAACAAAACGGCTCAAAAGTATCTGTGCATATTAAGCTACAGTACATAACACAATTATAATATTGGGTTAGTCCATATAGGTTAGGCTTAGTGATTACAGTTAGGGGCAGGATATAAGAGCATCCCTCTATGGGTATTTGCACATTAGTCTCCTATTTGACTGTGGAGGACCAGGTTCTGTTACGATTATCGTTTGACTTAACAATAACGTTCTCATAATTGGCAGAAATGTTCAAAGACATTACTCACAGGGGCCAGTTCTGCTAAAGTTGTTTTGTCTAAAGTTAAAAGGTGGTGTCTATTGACCCGGATGCCAGCTCCATTTTTCACCAAAAAATCATACAATTTCACCAGTTTACTATAAGAGTCATATACTGTATGTTCATAAATGTGTTCATAGGAACAGCCTTCCAAAATTTTGCGTATAATGCTCAATTACCTCTCAAGATATGGTGGAAATCCAAATTTTGAGGCAAAATTGACTCTCTCAAATATCAGCACTGAGATTTCACTGGATTTACCGTTGCATTAATATTACGTCGAACAATGTGTTCTCACGTAAAACCTTACAAAGCTTTAAGTTAATTGATCTACTAGTTCTCAAGATATGCTGGAATTACAAATGTTGGGGCAAAATTTGCTTTTTTCTCGAAAATCAGCCGGCAAATGTCACACTCTTTACTAGATAAGGGATGTACCTTGAATATTACATTCTCAGATAAGTCCTTGCAAAATTTTGCAGTAAATACTCAAATATTTCTCAAGATATGCTGGAAATACGAAATTTGGGGAAAAATTAGGTTTTTTCCTCAAAAATCAGCAAATTTCACTGGATTTACCATTACGGTAATAAAATGTTGAACAATGTGTTCTCAGGTAAGTCCTTACACAGCTTCAAATTATTTGGTCTTAAAGTTCTCAAGATATGCTGGAAATTTCAAATTTGGGGGCAAAATTGACCTTTTTTTCTCAAAAGTCAGCAAATTTCACTCTCTTTACTGTAAAAGTGATATAACTTGAATATTACATTCTCAGATAAGTCCTTTATACCACCCAACAGGATCCTCCTGTACCCATGGTCACTCTACCATGGGGTACCCCTGGGTAGTCGCTACTCATCCACTCCAAGCGTTTCCATGGCAACCATACTCCCATGGGTGCACAGTACAATAAAGAGCTCCACTAGCCAAGTGACTATAATACCTCATCTTAGCCCCTGTAGGGCGATGAGATAACAAGAGTACAACCCACGGAGTTGCATCTCCTGACTTATCGTTATCCATAATCCTTCGCTCTTTTACATGTATGTATTATAGTAGATCGAGAGTTTAATGGAACACCCAGCGCTTTACATTATACGCAGTACAGGTACACGTAGCTAGGCGCAGCACACTGGGCCATGGACTCACGCTTAAGTGTTGTGTAAATTTAGAAGTTACGCGAGCGCATCAAAGTACATATTCCCACGCAGATCGCGTGTGTATCTAAGTAGATTGATCACCGATCATCACAAAAAGTGAAAGCAAGGACAAAACAAAACAAACAAGCAAAAACACTTCTCGTGGTGTAATTGACAGAGAGTAAGTTGTCTGACGTCAAGTGTAGTCACGTGTCATGTTCTTTACCTGCTATTTAAAAGATACAGTAGGAATTCTTGACGTAAAAGCTTCTGGATAAGAACAAAGCATTGTTGCAGTGCAGATATGCATCTTCGGAAGTAATGACACAATGCCATGGATTATTTTAAAGATTACGAAATGCTCATGTTTTTTAATGTTTCAATATGTTGCAAATGTCCCACTATGTCACATCTGAATAGTCTCTCGTTGTCACGTTCAAGACCTAACACTCTCACTCGTAAGTTGATAAAATAAATGACTGTCTATGTTTATATTCCTGACTGTTGAATTTGATTCCAGCAAATATTCAACATTTGCACACTGAGTCGGGGTCTAAATGTTGAAACTCCTTCTCTCAATATGAAAGCACAGAATGGAAAATAGTAAGTATACATTGCGTATGAATGTGTGACAGCGATTCTGAGTTGACGCCATAAAATCTAACTCTTTGGTAGGTCAGTGGAAGGCAAAGTTGTACACACATCGATCAAACTGTGATATTGATAGCTGTTATCATTCCAAAGTTTAGTTACGCTTAATGAAACAATTGTTGTATGATACTTGTCATGACAATTACAAGGAAACGCCGAAGAAATGAATGTTAGCAGCCCTAATAACGTTCACCATTGCATGGACTTTGTTTGCTGGTCAACTTAGTTAAAGCGATGAGGTGATTTACAATAAACGTCACGTGATTTATCTGACACAACAGTCAAAGAGCTGTGCTTTATCTCATAATGAGGTGTTAATACGGTCATTTTTGAAAACGTTTAGTTTTGAAACTGATGTGACTAATAATTTCAGCGTATACTCCTGACAGCACACTGAATATGACTACATAGTCATGATGTAAGTTAATGAATGCTTATCTCGATCCAATGTAGTTACATTAGGTGATGATAGCTTGGGTAACGTATTTCTATTGAGGAAAAAGATTGATGTGGACTCAGATCCTCTGGATTAGATTAGAGCGAAGAAGTTTTCCATTATTGTAAATTCACCACGGTGCTTTAAATCACTATGAAATTTGATGTGAATGTATGAATATTAATGTTAAATGCTAGCGAAAGTGAAAGTGTTAAAATGACTTTCGTTTCGTAATTTTACAAACTAGGTCAAGTTGGCGCAAAGCCAGTTTGATGGCCTGAATAAAATTTCGTTGTTAAATGGCTGCACAGTACAGTAATACTTTGGTATTATTTTTCTTCATCCTTTCGACATAGAGTGTTGTTTGGAGAGGTTAACGTTAACAGAAAAACGTTTGTGACATCAAACGTTTACACAGAAGGAAAATAGAGGGGAGGAGGGCCGCAGGTAAGGGAGACGAAAGGGGGGGGGGGACGGGCTCTGTTGGAAATGTTTGAGTGGACTAAGAAGAAATAACATTAGAGGCACATTAAATTGAGAAGTTGACAAAGGAACAGTATGAGCAACAGAAATCGATAGAAAAATTAGTAAATGGTGAATTTACTAACACAAAATTACCGTATCAGATCGATCCCCTTTGGGGAATGTTTGTCAAATTTGGAGAGCTCCCCAGAAGTTCTTTACCAACTGTAGAGCTTAAAATATCAGTGTGTCTGTTTGTTCTGATAGGGTTAAAGTGATTGCGGGTGTAGGCAAAAAGTAAAAACATTGAAATTCCATCTCCAAAAGTTTGGTAAGGCTTTTAATTACACCATTCAGACAATCTGGGAAAACAAATAAGTTTCAGTTGGTTAATTTTGCCATATGATTTCAAATTCGTCTAACATAACGACAAAAAGTGTAGAATACGATAATGTAGTGGTTGACAGTTTTCATTCAAATCAAAAGTGTGATTCTTTGAGCAAGCCAATGGGAAGTATAGTACTAGTACTAGTACTAGTACTACTAGTACTAGTACTAGTAGAGTATTCAATTAACAACTCAGGATCACTGACGCCGCGGGCAAGGTTGTGTTCAGTTCGTAGGTTATTTGTAAATACAGTGTTTCCGTTCACAAAATACTACAATATTCCCGATACTTACCAAGGAGCAAAGACTTGAGTAGTATGTTTTTGATACACTAGTGAAACCTGCACTGTTGCATATTCATTATGTAGGCGGTTATAGTAAGAACCGTTAATTTTCAGATATGATTTCCGTTGTTTACTGTTTTTATGCCAATCCCGTTGCTTTTCAAAGTAGTCACTGTCATTTTCCTTCATTGAAAGACATAGTCCGTTCATGTACAACCTCGCGTGTACATTTAAAAATAAAGCAAAAGTTAAGATCAAACATAATCTTATCTATTTGGTTTTTCAGTACACACGCAATCACTTTTTTAAATGGTAGTTAAAATTGTGGGAAGACTATGCTGAGAGCTACCATTGGTTGGCTTCGGAGCGTAACAGGCTCCGCAGGGGCCCTTTTTAACTCTTGCCATGGATCACCGAAAACCGCTGCTATACCTCCCACACGCGGCCTCTGCAGGATTAGCTCAAATAAATGATCATTAATTTTTCCTTTCGATCTTTTAAAACTGATGGACTACGGAAGTGCGCTGAAGATAAAAAAAAAAATAGAAAACAAACGAAAAAAGAAAGGAAAGCTTAATATTTAATTGAATTCATATCGTCAAGAAATCATCACAATTTCATAAAAATATATCATTTATTTCATGTGAATGCGTAACTCTTACTACCTTATTATGTGATGAGTAGATTCAAAATGGATAAAACGACGTGATTATTCTTCAAAGACTTTTGCTTAACTGCAACCGTCCACGTTTCAGCAAAGATATATTTATATGCATATTACAATATAACTTTACATATACTTTGTTAAGTTGCTGTTCGCACTTTGGTTGAAAATGAGTTTAAATTGAAAAGAAAGCAGAAAAAAACTTACATGTAACAAAATATAACCTTTAAAAGTACTTAAAAAAATGCATGCCTAACTCTACCTCTATAAAGCCCAGTATGTAATCCGAGTATGGTTGATCAAACCGTGCATGGTTTGATATTTTGTGTCAACATACGAAGACGATACAATCGGAGGAGATATTTTTGAAATCTAATTTACATGTCAAACAGGGTCTTTGTTTGTATGTCCAAACTTAAAGTATGAGCCAAACATACTGACAAATCAAATCAATGTAGCTATCAATAATTTAACTAAAGGCATGAAAGTGACCAAAGAATTACATTTACTTCCAATTTGTTTTTTTTTTTGTCTGGGCAAAAGATCGCACATTTTCAAGGTTTGATGTCTTTGATGAGAGTATGTCAGCCTCGGACGTTATTTGATTATTATTATTATTATTAATTTATTTGGCATTGTTGAATCTGAAATTAATTCTGACGTGATAATTTTTTTTTTAATTTTTGTCAACTCACGATATACTTCTAATGCAACGTTAAGTTGCTTATTATTACTTTATTTCTGTGAATGCCGTGTACTTGAAAGCCTCTCGACTATATTCCATAACACGTATAAACTTACATACCGCACTTTACTGCATGCAGCATAACCCAATTGATCAAGCGTACATAGGCTTTTAACTGACATTGCTGTTGCATTGAGAGCCAAACTACACACGTTTATACATAGTACGTGCCTAACATTTCAACTACTTAACAGTTCATGCTGAAAATGATCAGTGGTGAAGTCCCTTAAGTGTTCTGTCAAAACAGATCTTAATGAAAACGTCCGAAATTTATGCATTTCATTTTTCACTGCACTACACGCTTGAATCTATGTGAATAAAAAAGTAATATGCAAAAATCAACCAAATCTTTATACATTTCATCAGCTGGTATTCGGTATTTTCATTATCTTCGCATATAGATGACTTATTAAGCAGCTTTAAAATCCTAATTATACATCGATATTACTCCTTTATTCAAAGTCATGAAACCTCTGTACGTCAACAGATATAAATATTACATGAATGTTTCTGTCATTCATACTTGCTTAAATTCCTCGCATGCCCTTGTCACAAAGGTAACCTTGGTAACATACTTTTTTTCTATGATTCTCAAGTTCAGAGACGACATTTATGTACTTGGCGTGTATCACGTGAACAGAGTTGTGGTGCTTAATAACAAACTGAACAGCCATTAAATACAACTGAACCTACATATGATAGCAAAAATTGTTTATATTTAATACCACAACATATTTGTACCTAATGCTATATATATATATGTGCAGGGTAATCTAACAGTGCATTTGTCGACAATACTTCTACTTGTTAACATTCGTTACCGAAGACCGTTGGGAGGAGAGGGCTGTGTCAGAGGGACGCCCACTACCGTTCACACTCGACTGAAGGTCGTCGGATCGAAGGATTTCCGATAAAGGGGTAGCAGTCCCTTACTTAAAACATATAGTATCAGACATGTGAATTAAAAAAAATGGCACTTGATGAACTTCCGTAATGTAGGACTATTCAATTATCAACTGCGCGTTTGCGCATTCTCCTTCCCATATTAAAATGCAAGTAATTGCTATCTGAGCTCCTGTTTAGTTGTTGTAACGTTGCATGAATATGCATTATTAACATTTGCTCCTTATGTATGTCGTGGGGAGCAATGATTGACTCCTTCCCCTTACCAAGTTTATCTGTGTACAAAGTTCTATTTACACCAGAGAGCATAGCCTTCACCTTTTACCTGTACATGACGTCACTGATGGCTTATTTACAGAGAATACAAAAGTATTGGTTTTAAGAAGTTTTTAATTCATTTTGGTTCTTTTCAACGTAAAGTTCTGTGAAAGAGTGATCGGTAAGTTACGATTTTAAGTCTCTGAAAGGAAAGTTTTATCAAAACTTCGTATTTGTCTAACACAGACACATATACATATAGCCTTCCCTCCTATACATTAATTCAAGTAATTTGATGACGTCATAACTGTACTCGTCTCAGTAGACTACACATTCAAGTCTGTTTCGATAAATGAAAAGTTAAACCCAGCTTTTTGTAAAATCTTATTCAGAGACAAGAAGGAATTGCAGATGACTGTCCTACAGCCACATGACCACAGTTTAAACCTTACACCCCCCCCCCCTCCCTCCTTAACTATCATTGCATTACCCACGGACAGTATCGTTTGTATGGACCATTGTCACTGTCGGTGCAGGAAGTTGCTGTTTGAATAGCAACTCATTACATAAATTCCTTATAGTGTGTCGGGGTGTGAATTTTAACAATATCTAGCAAAGATTGTAAGGATATTCATCAAAAATGTATTGTATTTATTGTGCAAGAACATAACATGTTGACCTCACTCTACAGATTAGTGTATCAATATAGAACGTAGATATCCCCTAAGGCCAGGCACCGCGTGAGAGGAGTTGACTATTTAGCCCAATACTGGGAAACCGGATTTTGAAGGGGAAGTGGCAGCATTATTATTAATGGAATGCATCAAGTGGCGAAACACCTTGCATTTGCAATATAATATTCCGGCTGTGATAATGTAGGGCCTTAAACGAGGTGACGATGTTTGCCTAATCTGCCTTAAACTAAATGTATCGCTTTCAATCATACTGACGTGTTTGGAGAATGTACCGTTTATTTGTACAAATGCTAAGTGAAAGTATTACTGCTAATAGTACATATTATCCAAAAGGAGATGAAAAACAAAAGAAAAATAAAATCCACTAATGGCTCCAACCGTATGAATACAAGTCCGACTGTAATTCTTGCCTAACTCCTCTTTTGTGTTTGATCATTGAGCTGGCTCGATTGACTAGTTATTTCTTCAGGAAAAGTTTTTAGTTATGTCAAATTAATTTTTTTTTTTTAACATAACACATGTACGACTGATATAAAACAAATAGGCATGTTTATTGTTCTTGATTAGATAAGGACCTCAAGTAACAACTGACTTTAGTAAAAAAGTCAAGAAGGGTTACTAAATCCGTCGATAAATCGCTCCATTGTATGCAGAATTTAGTTGCTATTGACAACCGTCTATTGCTTGGTTTGGATCTCATCACTAGATCACCTATACAGTTCTTTCGCTGTTTTTGTTCGTAGGCTCAACGCATAATAACGACTATTTGAACGGATGGACTTCAAAGTCTTCGTTACCGTAAAGCATGGCTGACGTAAATGTGCTCTGTATCATAAAGAATGGAACTAGCTCGGATCTGTAGCCGTTGTTTCCCAGACTACAGGAGTTTGACGCAGAAAAACTTGTCTCAGTCCTTGTTGGAACTTTCTGTATTTGAATGCGTATATGATAGGATTTACACAAACATTGAATCCAGCCAAAATAACCGTAAACAAGTAGAAGGATCCCGTAAAGTCTGTCTGACTGACGAGGTTGTAATAGAAGTAAATGATTTGATTAGGAGTCCAACAGACGGCGTAAGTTAAACTCACTAAAAACATCGTCGTAAGAACGTTCCTTCTTGCCCGCTCACGCATCGTCTTTACCGTGGTTGCTTTATTGCTCTGCGCTTGCGCATTGCCGTCACGTTGCGCATGTCCATTGCCGTTGGTGAGGGAGACCTCTCTGTCTTCCTGGAAGGAGACTGCAGACGATACCGCCGTAACGTTTTGATTGCCGTTCTGAAGTGAGAGATTCGATCGATTTAGCTGGGTAGAGGATGAGGCTTTCGCGACCGGTTTAACAGGCCTCAGTGCCCTGATTATAGACACGTAAACGTATGCCATTATTGCCAATGGTATAACCAGGGTGAAAATAAAAACCATAAATGCAATTGCGTATTCTCCTCCTCGTTGCAAGGACTTTTTGGCACATTCACCCTTTTCATTGACATGAAATGTAAAGAGGAAATAAATCTCGGAGAGCGGCCCTATAATCCAGGGCAATAGGCAAACCAAAAGAGCCCTCTTTCTACTGGCCCGTTGCCGATAAGTGTGTGGATAGACCACAGCGAAGTACCGCTCAAGGGTCAGACATACGAGATTTACCGTTGATACCTTGATAACGGCCCAGTAGAGGAACTGATCTACCCAAAGTTTGCAAATGAAGTTAGCTAAAGTCGGGTGACTTTCGCTCAATGCTGACAGATTAATGGCGGGCGGGAAGAACGCTAACATCAGTAAGAGCGACGAGACAAAATCCACAAATGATTGGTGGCCGATGAGAATGTTAGGTGATACTTCGCAGATCTGGTACTTTAGCGATTACAACTAGCACCAAACCATTTCCGCATAACCCCATAACGGCGATGATTACAAAAAATACACTGACCACAACCGGTGACCCTGGTAACTCTTCCTCTGGCTGGAAGTGCATCGATTCGTTGTTCTCCATCTTTATGAGTAATCTTTAATGATGATGATATAATGATCTTTATGATCTTTGTGATTATGTAACTAAGGAACAACTCCGTTGAGAACAGCATACATGCACGGTGCAATAGTAACACGATGAACCGAATATTGCGGACTGAAAGTTTCGACGTTTCCAAGTTTATTTTGTAGGGCTGGCTTGATGTGAATTATATGCAATCACCGGTATGAGACCACAGTCACGATTCCCTTAACATGAAAAGTCAGTCACGTGTAACATGGCTGATATAATGACCTAGTTGTGAGGCGAAGGCGTCAGACACTCAACGATGAAGTACTAAGCTGTCCCCCGTATTCCACGTGACAAGAGTAAATCATTCTGTGGAAGAAATAAAGAAAACTGAAATTTAAATCTCAAAAGTTGAGAAAGAGTGGCCATACAATAGATTGAGGCAAAGTATGCATCTGTTAAAATAGAATAGTTAAGAACTGATGACCATCTACATACGATGGTTTTTCAATGAAACCAACCTAATTTCATTGGGGCAAATTTTTTCATTGATATCGCTGATGGATGCGTCTCAATCTATAAAATTGCAGGGACGCTAAACACAGGACATGGCTCGACGCAAAGCAAGGATGAATATTAATCATTCAGTAGGGGTTTTAATTGATGGTGAACAGATGGGGTTTGACGTAGACACAAACATTAATGATAAAATAAAATAAAAAATCCTTCATTGGGAAAATGCAGTGTTAGCTGTTCAAATTTGATATGCTTTTAGTCAAGATGATTCCGACATATGGTTATGTGCTTATCGAGTAAAGACTTTGAAAGGTTTTGTACACTGTTATAATCTTCTATGTTAAAATCTTACACAGATAATCAAACTTTTGCTATCGCTGAAAGTAAAATGATATCGGCAAACTTAAAAGTTCAGAAGGAAATGTTCAAAGAAATAAGAAAAATAACTTAAACAAACTGTATGATTTAATATCTGTTCGTGCGTGGTATCAGCTTTAGTTGCAGGGCTATCATATATTTGGAGTGCGTTCATTTGTAAAAGTGTGGCCAATATATAATTTAATTACTTTGTTTCCTGTCAACATGCAGCAGTTGTATATCCAACCTTTTCATGGACAAACCATGAAATGAAATTATATTGATATCATTAACTGGACTGCTTTCTACTTCAGTCTACTATCACATACAAGAACAAAGCAATATCGATTTCTTGATTAAAACAAGTCATTTCTCACGATACTCTAAGGACATACTTGCAATTTGACCGTGTGATGCAGAAAACAAGTATAAATTATCGTCGACCATATCTCACGTGGCACTGAAATGGAATCTGATGGGTCTGAGGGCTTTGGTGGGACATACACTCTGGTATATATAAATGGAATATTTTGGGATTACCGATAGACGTTGCGTTATGATTGGGTGACGGATGGGGTCGGGAGTAGGGGGGACGACCTAAAGTTAAATTGTGTGTGCTTGTGTGAGTGCATGTGCATGTATACGTTCGACGCGTGTTCAGTGCGTGATAAATTTCATGCTCTCCAACATCATTAATGTGTGAAGCAGATATTACTGGTGATTTTGTTTTAAAACAACCTTAAGCACATGATATTTGTTCATTATTTTTTGATGTATATTCAGTCATCTATATGAATGAATGAATGAATGCATGAATGAATGACTGGATGAATGAATGACTGGATGAATGAATGAAAGGCTTAAGCACAACCTCTACCTTGACAACAAGTTGTGCACGGTCGTGCTGAAAACAATACAAACATCTTAAATGATTAGAAACAGAACAGAGAAAATATTAAGTATATGCAAAGACAACTACTTAACATTGAGCTTAGTTACAAAATTATGAGCATTTAAAAAGAGAAAATGTTGTAGGTGTTTCTTGAAACTATGGATACTGTGAATATACAGTACTTTGTTTGCACACAGTTGTTTGTACATACATTTGTTTATTGCTGCAATGAGAATGAAAGTATTTCCGATGCTCTACGCTTATAGCTCTTCATTCAGGGAATTGCTTTACTGACCATCTGTGTTGTTCTTATCATAGTGAGTTCGAAAAGCAGATCCAGCAATAGAAACTACATAAACACAGCGTCTCATGGTTATGAATTTTCCGTTATCCATCTTCATCTTTGATCTTATGTGTTTTCATTATCTTGTTGTTTGTTTTTGTTTTTTGTTTTTGTCTTCTCTTGTTATCCTCCTGATATTTTCATGGTTGCGTTTCATTCTTTGATTTACTGTAACATATCAATTTCTTTTCTTTTCTTTTATTTTAGACACAATGCGCTGGCTAAGATGTGAGCATTAAGTTTCAAGTTTCTTTTTTTTCTTGTAACCGTACATGGTTATACCGTTATAGCGCGACACTCTATTTTGATTAGCCGAAGCAATAAATCTCGTCCGATTTGCAGATAGATCTTTCTCCAAATGTAAACGAAAGTTTTTAAATGTTTACTTTGCATGTTACTTAACTTTGTGAGAGAAACCTAAATCAGGCGTGTTGAGACCTGCATTGAGTGGAGTGATTAAGATACAAGGATACTCAGGGAGTCTCGTTTTAGCCATTAACTGATCATCTAGTTTCACTTTCTTTTAAAGGAAAAGTGATAACTCTCCTTATTTGCAAATATGGCTTAATAAAACATTTGCTAAACTTCTGTCATCGGATTCTCAATTATGACGGAAACATCTCGTGTCAGCCACGATGAAGGAGATTCAACGTGTAGTCCAATAGCTCATGGGCAGTAGCCTTCGGTGTGTGATTACATCACCGTAGTCTCACGGGGGGTTCAATATTTCCACGGAATAGAGCAGGAATTCCGCCAGAGACGCAAAATATATTTATTGCTGCTAAACCATGATTCCAAATTGATGCTCTCCTTGGCGAAAGTTACAAATGGGTTCAAGGGGGACAAACGTTTGCTTCAAGGTCCATGTAAGGTGCAATTTGATGGGTTTCAAAGGCTATTTATTTAAGTTCAAACATTGTTACAAAGTTTCCTCATCCTAATAAACAATTAACCAAGAGAAATATTTACATTTGTATTGAAATGAAAAAAAGGGGAAGGGATTTGACCCACCTTCTTTCGTCTAAAACAATGGCCAGGGATGATTTTTGCCCGAGTTTAGAATATTTTACCAGTTTATCCGAATTTTTAGGGTCAGCTTTTATTCTGCACTAGGGTTGTTGTTGTTCTTTTTTCAAGGCAGTCAAAACACAGTGCGATTATGGAAATACAATATCCCTCTACCACAGGGTGAGGGGGGCACCTAGGATTTTGGACTTGGAGGATCAGAATTGTAGACGACCTGAATTGTGGACTACCTTGGTGCGCGCATAAGTCGGCGCGAAGCATAACAGAAAATATTTGGATAAAATATCTCCCAGATGCCAAGTGGACTTGGCGCTACCAAGTTTACAAGCAAGTAATTGAATTACTCGGTAAATTTGTCCCGTAATTATACATTTTGGTGACTATATTGACAAATGACAAGCAAAGAATCAGCCCGATACGAGATTGCGTATTTCACCTATTTCTGTACTAATATTTTGATTTTTCTCACATCACTTGTTATCATGGTTATTCTGAAATGTTATTTTCGTTTATTTGTTCGATCAATCAATTAATCAGGTTTTTCACTACGTCATGCTTTGAGCCAGCTGTTTCTGGCAGCTGCTAATCCTTTCATTTGGCAACAGCTCTCTTACAGATTACGTGTACAGCAGTTTGATAGATCTGTTCATCGTGTGTACTTAATCGCAAACACCTCCCCAGCGTATGGAGTATCTCTCCACCTGGTAAAACTTACATGGTTCGTTCTGGTGTCCAAACATAACTAACTAGTATAGCCCTTAATTATTCCGTATTTTAACTGGTAGTTCCAATGCACTGTAATCTGAGAGTCAAAAATGCAATCGATGCTAATGCTTTGCTAATTAACCAAATGAAGTCCTCTTTGAAGATGTTAAATATTGTCTCAATAAAATGAAAGCCACCCCATCCTTGGCGATGAATTACATTCACTCTATTTTGTGATTTGTTTATTTGTTATTAGTCAAAACTTGGAAAATTTCCTCTCCCTCTCCTCTCTTTTAATCGTGATATCGGGATGCAGCACAGAGGTACATGACTAGATGTTAGTGTGCGAATGTATGTATGTTTAGACTAGGAAGGGTTGGGGGAGGGCGGGGTGAGTGGTGAGGTCAACTGTATGGACTGTATTAGTGTACTTATTGATCTGAATTAGTTATACGCTCTCCTGTCTTTGTTACTGTCGAATAAAACATTACTGGAACGTTGGGAATTACAGGACTGATGCAGACAAGATAAACAAATTAATACCAATGTATGCATTCGATTAGTGTATGCAAATGAATATATCGGATGGGTTTAACTACATGCAGATAAAATGTAGACTTAATGAGGACTTTAAACACATGGATAAAGTTTTCATTGTGGTTGTGAGCCATCACATGCAAAAAGTTTGTTTGAGCTATCTACAACACAGTGTTTCGAAGTGTCATCACCTACCTTCCACAGGTTCTTGTTGTTTTTGCAAATAACAAAAAGTTAACTGGGGCAAAACAAATGTTGAGCGTCCTCCTATGACTTTTAGGACAAGAGGGGGGTTGGTCTACACTCTAAAAGTAAAAGAGTGAGATTCTACAAAAAAAAAAGAGTGATTACAGTGATCAGTATTTTGTTCACTGTATAGTTCCTGTTTCTCAATGTAGCTCACATGATACATGAAACATGTCTGTTTGAACTTTAGCTCGTAATACGATATTGCAGGCAAAATTTAGTTTTGCCCCAAAAGATACCCAGACAGTCAAATCGCGTTCACTAATGACAGGCAAAGTCCAAACTTAGGAAACGTATATTGTGGTTTCGATATGATTCTCGTTATTTTCAATTGCACGTATGTTTGTCTTCACAATTCAATGACACGTATGTTTGTCTTCAGGTATTGTGAACATCATAAAGTGACGTCGTCTCCCACCAAAAATTGTCCATATACAGTTAACAATCGCTTCGCTAGCCTATGAAACCATTTAAACTTTGCTCCAAGCAACACAATCATAAGGCAAACCGGAAGTCATTTTAGCTATCGTTTGTGCTATCGTTTCTTTGATAGCCTTTTATAGTGATAAAAACGATTTTTAATCTGTTTCGGTATCGATAGCTCTACTTTATTGATGACTTATGGCGTAAACTTTGAGCGGAGGTGTAGCTACACCTGCACCCGAGCTGGAGTTAACAATGCCTTTCACTGGCGTTTTTGGTATACCAAATTGTTTTTGTGTTTGGATAGTAAATGACCTGCTCTCTATAAGTGATTACTTATTCAGATACGTCGTATTGCAAATGACGGTTTACTGTATCATGCGATCAGACTTCCTGTACGACAAATAAAAAAGTCACGTACATCGATTGCATGTGACCAAGTAATGAATTAATAGACCCTTTACCTCCGCACTCGTAAATATGGTTTAAAAGTTGGAATATGAATTGTACTGGAAATTGCCTGGTCATCTATCTTTGTTCCTTGTCAGTATTTCATGGGAGAGAGGAAAAAAAGATCACCTGCCACAAATCTGGAAGAGAACTATGCACTCATCTTCCTGATATTTGAATATGAAAATTGTCTCGACAATTCCGTTGGTCCTACAAAATTCAGACTCTAAGAGAAAGAATAGCAGCTAATCACCGTTACTTGAAATCAAACAAACCAATTGTAATGGATGTGAATATTCATGCATGCATAAATGAGGCCTAAGCAATGTTTTTTTTTTTGTAGTGGCTATGACATATTCAGCTGAATTTGACTTTCACTGACACATTTTCAACTCATATTCCGGCCATGACCAACGTCGTCATTACCCCCTCAGAATTATTGTGACTACCATCAAGGAGATATAAAAGCAGCAACATGTAAGTAGAATTCAAACTTCGGAGAAACGATCAAAGGAATGATAAGGAACAACAACAACCAACAACAACAGTTTACTTAAATGTAACATTATGCATCCGATTGACATAGAGAGTACAGAAACGACTGTTAATGTTAAACCGTTGTACCACAGTGAGAGAAACGGTTTAAAATGTGTGTATGTGAATCGGATCCCCAATAAGCCTGCTATGCAAAGGATACCACACGCAATAGTGCCCAATTGCTAAGCCTAGGCTATGGCTGTCTAATAAACTTTATATCTTCAACCGTCATTTTCAGTTATTCGTATTGAATAAATTGATGACCTATCGTCCAAACAGATGAAGGGGATCAATATAAGTACATGTTTAAGATCCAATTCACATCAACCCCCCCCCCCCTCCAAAAAAGTTATTGTCACACTTCACTTTAAAATTTTCCTTTCCAATAATTTTCTCTCTTGACATGTTCTTTTACTTACTGGCCAGTAGACATTATACTGCTCTTCATGGCCCATATTCCCACTTATAGACATCTCTCCCTTGCAATGCGTCCTCCAGCAGATCCCGGGCATAAAGCTGTTATATACAGGCTTACTTTCTAGAACACAAGAAACATTCATAACTGAAAGTAAGTGGTCGATATTACTGCAACGTATCTTAAAGTAGCTCCGTCGAGTCTGTCGATTTTTCTTTCACTGTTGAGTTCATCCTATCTACTCCTGCAACTGAATGTCATAAACATAGATTTTACAGAAGTAGGCATCCCACGCCTGTTGTAAAATGGTGAACACAAAATTGTTCGTATTACAGAATGCTGCAGTACCATGTCAAATATACCCACACGTACACGCACGTGTTATAGAATTTTTGTTATTACGCAGGCAGATAGGCAGACAGTAAGACAGGACAGTCAGATAGATAGACATGTTCGCAGACATACCGATACACAGACATATACATGGACAGATGTGCAAAATTACCTGAAGTCGGGTTCGTTACTGAATCTACCTCTCGCTCGTATTTTATGGGTTGTTTGATATATTTGTTTATCGGTATTTGCGTTACTTCAAGAGTTATTAGAAGCAATGAGATTGTCTATGAAAGGATCTGAAAATGATATTCTATACTTTCCAGATGAGAGGCATTCACAAACTTACAATTTCCCATGCTCCTTATACACACGCCTATCCAAAATCGTACATCCAAATGTTTCTTAGTAAAACGATTTATTGGCTTCTAATTTTCAACCTCAGAAAAATTTATTTCACTTATACGGAAACAATTAAATTGTCACTTCTTTTCTAAGACTCTAAAAGTTTTGATTTACTTTTGCTATTATTACAGATGATCAATTTAATTAGGGTGAATATATTTCCGTGGGATATTTCGTTCGGTTATGATATTTCTTGAGAAAGCTTCGATCAGAATAAAAATGTGATTGACTTACCTGCATCCAAACTATACATTCAGGAAGCAATATCTCGGTATATTACAACTTATATGTCGAGGACAAAAGAAGAAGCACTGACCTTAACCTAATTAAAATGTGAAAGAAAAGAGGGTCGCGATCTATAAAACAAAGATTATCCTTTTTCGTAGAAGGTGATCAATATATGTGATAGTTTTGAACTATACCAATTCAAAGTCCCCAAACATATTTAATCGTTTGAACATACATTCGTACCTTTTCCGATATAAGTATATGCAGAGAAAGTGTGTGGATAATGTGTGTGTGTTTACATGTGCAGGGAAGTGCGGTTTAGAAGGAGTTATACTGCAGGAAGTTTAATTTATGCTAATCTTGTGTTGATAAAAGTTTCAATCTATGAGGGATGAGTACGGCTTAAAGCACCCTCTAACTTTTGTGTGATACATCCAGTTTCTAGTTGGTATCCAAGTAACGTTCATCCACACCTACTTCTATCCTATGAAAAAGGATTACTTGGAACCATACTTTGATGTCAAGGATGTTGCTGACAGTCAGGACCGGACTTAAGGCTCACAAATCAAAACGGCTGGTTTTCTATTCCGAATCAAGACAGACTGGCGTGCATGAATAACGCACAGATTTTTTTTTTTTGCCATGTGCAAATGATTAAACTGGACATATATAGGACTATAATTTACTGTCGAATTTTCATCACTTTCCGCAAACTTTCACAATTTGAATTCGGTGTACCCATGTTCAGCAAAATGCACAAGGATACACATTCTGAAACTGGACTACTACAATAAACGCCAGAACGAGCCACAAAAAAGACAAATGATTTTCAAGAATAGCGACTGGCAATGTTATAGCTATGAACAAAATTTCCCGATGTCATTGACGACATAGCAGATGACATAAATGGTCTCCCTTTCAATTCTTAATACCTTTTCAGCCTATACTGAATCAGTACTGTACTAAAACAGATGTCTTTGGCGGCAACCAGATAGGTTCAAAGGAAGGAATTAGATTCATCTCCTTCTAAGTCACACTTCCCTGGTTTGTGTTTACTTTTGGAGCACACTGGCCCTTGAGCGAAAAACATTTTTCATCGCTGTGAGAAATATAATGGTCTGTTCCCCGTATGTCATGGTCTATGTTTCCATGATTGCTAATACCCTTACGACTTTCTCCTCCAAAATATTTATCACTGTCAAGAAATAAAACGAAGCAAACACGAAGAAGTAAAAAAATAATAAGAGGCGTAAACAAAGCAAAGATGTGCCATCAACCAATTATTCTTCATTACGATTAAACAAATCCCTTTATTAGTCGACCTGCTGTTTATTAATTAAGATTACCAATTCATTAATTAAGCCACTTTATATGTTAACTCTATGAGTTTACTTACTTGATTAAATGTGATATTATCCGCGTTCACAGAAATCACCCCCAACCACCGCTTGCAGACGGTTAAATATGTTAGTTATTGTATAAAAAACACCTATAAATTGATCGCGTATATCCTGTAAGAGCCGTAGAAGTGTCACCCTGTTTCTTTCTCTGGTAACTTTTTGAAAAGCTTGAGATATTGCCATCACGTGACGCAGTGCACACGATTATAACAGGATGTCAATAATGACATGAGTTAGTTATCACTTCAGTTTCTATATTTAAAGAGTTTTCAAGTGATTTCACACCAAAAAATAAAAAGAAGTAAACCAAATATTGTTAATCACGTGGAGGATAAAGAAACCAAACGGTGACAATGCAAAGAAAAGCTGGATGGAAAGTCTTTTCTTTCGACACTGCGGTGTATAGAAGACGGATGTAAATTAATGTTTTTGTTGACGATTACTGTCATTTTTTTAATTTTTAATGTACTTGGTTTTGTTTTTTTTTCCCTGTAATGAACTCCACGAATCGCATGCACTCAGCAAGCTCATAAAATCAAGCCGTTGTACAAAATTCGACAGAAGAAATCAACTGCAGCATCTAAGAATGACTTCCTTCTAGGCGTCAGTCCATTTGTCTGGCGTCTACTTTCAGTTTTCAATAATACTTTAAGTCTTAAGCTCAGATATTTACACACAAGTTAGCTTTCCTCCCACTCCAAAAACGGCAGTTTTTGTTTTATTTCGAATAATAAACACCACTTATCTATGCTTCAAAGTAAATGAAATGGTATTGTTTTAACGTAAGGTATTATTTTAATGTAAACAACAACAGCCTTGTTCAACAGTTTCGTTCTAGGCCTAGTTTCCGTCTAGTTTCCGCCTGGTCAAAAATCCCAAAACGTAACTCGTTAATTAATCACTCAATAAAGTACATTTGTACCCGACACATGGGGATCCACTCAGTTTGACCATTGTCAATAGCATGCGAAGGAAACTTGACACTAAAAATATTTAGTGAATTTCACAAACCAATACAAGGTGTCTGTTTAAGAGCAAGAAATATATGCCCTGAAACACAATTGCCCTCTGTCTCTTCTTGACGAATACATGTAGATTTTGATCTAGGAAGAGAAGGAGTGATTATGACTATTGACCAAACACTCTCTCTCTCTCTCTCACACACACAAAATGGTTTTATCCAAAAATGTAGCTTGGTTTCGATGATGTAACCTGCAGCTGCTCACAGCAATTACTGCGAATAAACAAAAACAATTGGACCAAGACAAACAGCACAGTGTCACAATATGTTCCAATATAACATGTCCTTTTCCCCTTCACAATTTATTGCTTAATCAAAACAAAAGACAATATAAGGCTAAGGCTGTGTTTTCTCGGAGGAATACCTCGTCGAAATCCATTTTAATGAACTACTGCATGAAGATTTATGATTTTTTAAAGTTTTTGACAGCCTTCTACAAAATGAAAAGTGAAAAAATAAACCATTTAAGTGGTTCCATATGAAAGAGTTTGGCTGCCATATTCAATACTCCATAATGATAAGGTGACTCCTCAGAAACTCACAAATACCACTAAATTATGAAATATACCAAACAAAAATCATTGTTCTTGCTCTTAATGTGATATCGACACACATGACATCTGCTCAGGCTTGTATTATTGGTTTTCAGTTTGACTTCTACTCATCTCAGATGACCTTAACCAAAATCAGTAGAGCTGTTGTTCTCGGAATAATTCATCAACATACCCCACCTGTAATCAGTTTTAGGTTGCGTTCATGAGATGTTGTGCTTTCAAGTGTATTCACACTTTGAAATCTGCTGACCTAAAAATGATCCTTTTGGCCTTCACCAAAACAATGTGATTCTAGCATTTTGATTTAACAACGTATTGTGCATGAGACCAGTCTAAGCTTCAATCCTAGAGATATTGTACTTACAGGGTTTACACATTTTTATCTTCGGTAACCTCAGAAGACCTTTGACCTCTCTAAGAACAATAGGTTTCTTGTACTCAATGTGATTCATCTACAATGGAGGTCCCTCCGAACGTTTATCCTTGAGATATTATGTTTACCAGGTTTTTACATGTTGACCTATGCTGATTTTAAATGACCTTTAACCTCCTCAAAAATACTACAGGGTCATTGTAAGTTACATGGTTCATATACATGCCACATATGAAATCAGTCCATACTTCCGTCCTTGAAATATAGTGTTTCGAAAAAGGCATCATTAACACACACGCATACGCCATCGTGATTAAGAAAGTTACAAACTGAAAAAAAAACAAAAAGAAAAAAAAACACCACACTGCCGCGTATAAGATATGTAGTTCCTGGAACTATTTTGTCTACAATAGCTAATTTGATACGCGATATGACTTCGGTTTGTCCCTTCATAGAATTCGATGTTTATACATATATGCTCTCTTCATACACTGGATGCGCTAATGTTAACATATAGCTGCATTCGATGGCGTTTAACATACACCTTTGTACTTAACCATGTCACATATACGGGTAGGTACAAATGAAACATTTTCCATGATACTTTTTCCACTCCTCCAACGTTAATATTACGGGCTCTGTAAACATAAAACACTGAAGGGAACAAGAATCTTGGCAAACTATAAATAGTGCACGGTTATAAATGGTCGTATGGTTTGACATATGGGATATCAATTAGCGCGATCACCTAACGTGACTATGGACATTAAGTGTTTAGAGAGACAGAATTAAATTTATCAGCAATGAACACTTTATTTCTTTTCGATCCAATGAAGTGTATTAAAAGTTACGAAGAATCTTTTCGAAACTTACAATAGCACTGCATCGTATGAAAAATATTCAGGCTAACTACACTTTTTGTGATGCTTTGTCTCTGTGTAACTTCTCTGTTTGTGCTTATTTTAATTACTATCAGTTTCATTTCTAGACAATAGAAGACATCTACTAAACAGTAGCCGTAACATTAATGTTCGCACCATGGATGTCTATGTTGCTTTCACAATTTGGAGAATTTCATCAGTCAAAGCTTCTGTTACCCTCTCTTCTATTGGTGGGAAACAATCTTTGTGGACTGAAGGACGGTATTCTTATCGTTAATGTTAACTGCGGTTTACTGTTTTGTTTCCTTAATTAAGAACCAATGTATATAATAACACCAATGATTAAAATGCATAAATTGTTGCCTCTTTTTGTTAACGTCAAGTATTTCCTCGAAACACACTAACTGGATGTCATTATCATGCAATTACTCCATCCCGTAATCATGAAATGGTTCGAGAGACAAATTTACAGTAACATCAATCAAAATGATGAAACATTCATGAAGCGGTGTAGCGTATATGATAGGCCTGTTGAGCCGATGCAATATATCCCCTGGTTAATAGCAACCACAACTTTCACACTGCTCTCTGCATAACAGTCAATGTTTATCGATATCGAATAACTGGGAAACTTCACAGCAAAATCTGCCTGGATGTATCGAATGTGACTTTCTCTTGTGAAAGACAATATGGATGAAGCAAATAACGAAAAGTAAGTAAACACAATCGACACATAAGCTGCTAGACTTGACAGTGTTGAAAACTATCAGAGCAATACAGTGATGGATAACCTGGTGTGTAAACAGCAAACGATCCTACGCATTATATACTTTTACGTGCGTATGTATATATATATATTACATATATATATTATATATATATATTATATTTATATAGATATATTATATATATATATATATATGCATGCGTGCATGCGTTGTCTACAGCCGCCGGGGCTTATATATCTTACAAGCGATACAAGGACAGCACAGCTGATGTTCTGCGATGATTCTGTGAAGCTCGGCTTATTGCTCTCCAGTAATCCTCTTTTTTTTTTCTTTTTCTTAGCATGTAATTTAATAAATAAAGACCTAATTGACTGGATGGACCGAGGAACTATTCATTTCGGTTAAATAATTTAATTTTGTTTTTCCGTATAGGCATGAACAACCAATGTATGTCTGCATTTAATTTAATCTCGGCCAGTTGACAATAATTCCGAAAACATTGATGGATGGAAACGTTCACTGTCAACGTTGTTGTCGTACATTTGTTGTGCTGTTTACACTTCCTTCTACGATCTTTTCTTTCTTGTACTAAGTTTTCCAATTTTGAATTTTGTTTAAAATCTTTCCGCCCAATACTATTCTATAAAGGGACTGCCCCTCGGCATTTGTGGGGTGAGATGGAGGTAATTTGAAGTCATTGGTTGTCCGGAAAAGTCACTTTCCTGTAGATTTAGTGCCATCCGTTCCAATGTAACTGGACAGCTTCAAATGTTTCCTTATTTGTGAGAGAACTGTAAAGAAACGGAGAGAATGCCTTCATTGTACTTCATGCAGACAGTC
This sequence comes from Stichopus chloronotus, assembly GCA_021234535.1. Taxonomy (NCBI): domain Eukaryota; kingdom Metazoa; phylum Echinodermata; class Holothuroidea; order Aspidochirotida; family Stichopodidae; genus Stichopus; species Stichopus chloronotus. Next base: position 14,200,322 of record CM037841.1, on the reverse strand, counting down.
TAACGATGGTTACACTGTAGTTTATATCCGCTAACTTGAAGTAAAACCTCGTAAGAGTGAAAATGAAAGCGGCCAATGAACAGGCTTGATGGGAGGCAAGACCTGAACTAGTTTTAGTTCTAGGGTGTTCTCGACAGGATACACAACTTGAACGTACGTTGTGCATTGATCGAGGATATGCCCGCAAATAAACTTCAAAAATAGGCCTACAAGTACTACAGTAAAACAACACTTTGTCACTTCCATCTCTATCCATCAACTTTCAAATGAACTAAAATGTAAGAAGCTGAAATCTTGGAAGACTAATTCGGGGACTGACACATATTAGCGTTCCGAACGATGTTCACTCTATTTTAGACATGTGGAGTGCTGCCAGGCATTGTATGTATTGTAGTGTTTTCAAGGAGATAGGAATTTGATAACGTAAGGTAACTAATATATATATATATATATATATATATATATATATATATATATATATATATATATATATATATATATATATATATATATATATATATATATATATATATATATAATTCTTCAATTAAGGTAAACTGTTTTTCCTCACAAAGTGACATTTTTATTTTAACATATGGCCTCCCACGTGAGTGGTAAGTGCCCTTCAACAATAACTTGAGCCGCTCCATTGTTGCAGGGGTACACGCTGTAGAATAAACCAATCGGATGCCCAATAGTTTCCGCAGGTATTTCCGTTGGAAACAAAAGGCGGCTCTGATAACGAAAAAAAAAATTGTAAAATTTGAACTCCTTCACAAAGTGAGTTTAACCCAAAATGTCCTTTCGACTGAAAGGGAAGCGAGAATTCTCCTTGTTCGAGAAACAAAAAGGAAGTTTTGTTTCACTCTAAGGGAAAGTAAGAATATCCATGATCAGGTCACTGGATGGGTCCCTGCAGGTAGAATCCATGATGGGCCATCGGTGCTTCTCACATTTAGCAGACTTGAAAAACTGTTACTGCTTTTAGTTTCAGTTATGGCTCATGTACCATTATTGTGCCATCATGTATCATCCTAAGTTCCTACTTAGACCTATGATTGTACTTTTGGAAAGTACTCGTGACGAAACCTCAGTAAATCCACTGTTGGTGTTTACGCTCCAAAAACAAAACAGTGAAATTCACTCAAAAAAGAGCGATATTTACACACGCGGAATCATTTGGAATGGAATATTGCTCATATCCATCGTCAATCATTAAGACGCTAACACTCTCAAACACATTATGTACACATACATGCCCCTCGGTCACAGCTAACATGATTGCCTATCTTGCATCAGTTTTACTATAACAATCTTAATTTCGACGGTGGGTACATGAAGGACCAACGGATCTTCATTTTGTTGGAAGGGAAAGAGTATAAGTAAAATAAAAGTCGAGCTTTACCTCCTGCATACCTATTCATAGAATGCTTTAACACAGTTGAAGAATTTCCTCCATTTTAAAGTTCACTTATCTTTACATGGGGTTTAGAGCTACATTGCAATGACAGAAACGAATAGAAGTTCAGCGTGTTCCAAGTACTGTTTTCAAATCGTTTGTGTCAGAATAACATTTTGACACTGAAGAAAGAAAAACAAAAGGAAATGAAATCATTTGATGCAATTCTGATAAAATGCCTAATCGATGAAGTTATGCTTGATGATGCTTCCATATACATATATAGTCAAATCGTTAGAGCAACGGTTGGCTGGTTTCCTGGGACCGAATCTCTTTTGTGTCTTTGCAGGGTTTAATGAATGGACAGAAAAAAAAAAAAACTCCGTACCGGTGTGTGTTCCTTTGACATTTGGTAAACACTAACGCATGAATGTTGAAAACGTTTCAACCTGTGCATCGCCAAATGAAAATGTACTATTTAGCAGTTTAAGTTTGCTAGTATATTGGGAAAGTAAAGGAATGTCGCAATTCAATGCCATTGTGATTTTGTAGGGTATTAGATATGAGTCATCCCCTGCACAAAAGATGGACAAACAATCATTGTCTTTTATCTTTTACGACCCTATTGTTAGTTTCAAGCAATAACAAAAACAAGCAAAAGGAAACAAATATTGCATCACTTCACATTCCCCTCTCAAAACAAAAAACACACCAGACAGATGGAAGAAATATAGCCTACTCAAAAACTTCAGGGCTTGGGATTGCCAGTTGCCATGTTGTCATTACTGCATGCAAGTGTATATGGTAATTCTTCCTCTCGCAAGTTGTACAGAACCTCTAGGTTTGTCATACCGCCAGAAATTGTCTTACTGCAACTTTGTAATTCTTACTTATTTTGAGAAAGGCACTCATAGTTTAACAGTTGTCATTCTACATACCTCGATTTATATCAATTGTCGTAATTTGGATGCTAAATTGATTTCATTAATTGACAAATAACAAACACCCTCGACAGCAAACAAAGGTCCTTAACAACTTAAATGAGTAATTAAATAGTTTCGATTCCTTAATTACGGCATACCGTCACTAGAATTATAAACTAAGAAACGTACCTACTGTGAAACAAAAATATGATAAAAATCAATCTGACGAAATGGAGCAACTAAATTGAAAAAAAAATTAAAAATAAAAGGTGCAAGTTTGCAGTGCTAGAGGAAAAAGTTCATTTCCTCTGAAGGAGGTTCACATTTTCCATCATAATTTCTTGTAATATTTCTGTACAAATGAAAGGTATAAATTTCCCTCAAGCGCCGAAATTTCTCTCCAAACACACAAATTTCCCGAGAAGGTAGCTTATCCACCTCCCAATTTGTACCACCCATGTTCGTGAGTGGTTTGTTTACGTCATTATATACCAGAACGTATAGAAACAAACTCTGTGTATTCTCACGAAAGTGATGAATCTCATTTGTAAAGTTTAAAGAAAGCATAAGATATTTACCGGAGAGGAACGAAAACTCAATCGAGGATGTCCTTCAATGAAAACCGTTTGAAGCAAAAATTACGAACGATTAAACTTCCGTCAAAGGTAGAGTGCTATCTTCCTGCGATGTTTAGTTGTCATCCAATTATGGTGCTAAACAAAATAAAAGAGTAAGCAATGACGGTAGGAACATTTTTATATACACCAACGGAAAAGCGTGCTCCCACTGAGTAGATATACTAGAAGCGCATCTTCCTTCCTGTCCCTCGCACTACTTCGAATCGATTAGCTCATAAAACTGATGTGTTCTTGACAATCCAAGCAACCCAATCAAACCCAATGGCAGCAACCCAATCTTTGGTTGGATATGTAAGTCGCATACCTATATATATATATGTATATATAGGCCTATATATCTATACGATCGTGTCTATCGTTTTCACTATGTGATTCAAATTAGTGGCGCTCTTGTCTTTTTTTTTTCCCCAAAGTCGTACATCTGTATCTACGGCTGTTTCCTTTTATTCCAGGCACGCTATTCGATTCGTCACTATATGGTGGCGACCAATGCAACCAATAACTTCTTTATTGGCTCTATAAAATGGTCACATTAATATGCGGAGAGTTCACAGAGAGAACGTCATAGTAATTAACCATTTCCTATTGACATGTGATAGCATGCCTGACGGCTTTTCCTACTACGGTATCTTTCTTAAGTCATGTCCATAGAGATCAATTATTGTGATTTTCATGTCACCTGTACTTTAATTTATTACTCTTTAACATCCAGGTGGCGAAATGTAAAATATACTGATACCTATAATCACCTGACAAAGATTAATTTCGTGGATCATCTCAAACCCTCTTCATCGTTCAAGTGATATGTAGGTTTAACTTTCTGGGAATGAATACTACATATTAAATAATTCCAGTATGCTATGTTCTGTGATTTTGGATTTTTGGCCGGGGAGGAGGGGGGGGGGGGTTGTTTTGGAGGGCTGTTTGTTTGTTGATTTTTAGTAGTCTGATTCAAACTTGTTGTTCTCTTATCAGTTTTGTTTACAATTACCCTACAGCAAGACCACATGGAGTTAAACAGAATAATGTAATGCCTTACTGCAAATTCCACAATAATAGTCGTCTTCGTGGAAAACATATATATCATTTTGTCAATTGCAAGGCCAATGACAAACGTATTCCATAGTAGATGGTACGATTTGAAGCTGTCTTTTCTTCTGCATGGTAGATATTTGGTCTGATCCTCAAGTGTTAAGTGTTTGGAGATCATTTTAAGTGCAGAATAATTCTCTCTGTGGCTAGGGTGAGAATTAATTACATTACTGATGTACTAACTGAGTGAACATTCAATAAACGGTGATGTTGTTTACAGTTTTGCTCAGATATAGATCGGAAAAGGAATCTAGGGCAACCTGCATGTTTCTCTTTAATTCATTTCAAGTCCATGTGTAACAGTCACGAATAGAGCCTTAGGTAACATGGAGGCATAACTTAAAACATGTTATAATTTATGAAATCTATAAACACAAAATATGGCTTGTTAACTTTAGTCATATCGGCGGTAACTCTTGTCCTTCATTGCCATGGTAACGAATGATTGATTTCGTAAGTATCATTACTTCACAGCCATGTGTTGTGAATTTCATTCTTTAATATATACCGTAGTACCTGAGAGAAAGTCAACTGTTTACAAGCAACATAATAATGATAAATATCAAAGAGTCAAATTGAAACTTTGTGGTCACTTATCAAATGTTCCAAGTCATGTAACTTAATCAGGCGGTCAAAACTAAGGACGATGAGTGAAGTTTGAAATTAAAGCCTGTAGAGAAACCAAAAGACTAAGATAATCTTAAACAGTAAAGAGTGCATCGTACTTTTTCTTTTTCGTTTTTGACATTCAACCAGCGCAGTTGAATCAGCAAGGTAAGACATTTCTACTTTTTTAAAAGAAATTGTCATTAAATGGAAAAAATAAATTTGCTCTTCAATGAGCCCTAACTATAAGCTATTTAGTAATCATCTTTCCGATGTTTGGTAACTGTGCAAAACTGTTCAACTTTTTAATTCTTTCCTAATGCCATGTCTCTACAGCTGCTAATGTATAGTCTCCTAGATTTATCTATTGATTATCAGCAGACCAATGAACTGATTACTGATAAGAGGAAATGCAATGTTATTATCTGTTTCAATTATTGGTTCTTTTCCATTAATCTGTGTCCATTCCTATCGTTGATAACTTTGTTAGGTAGGAGACAATCATATAATCGGTTAGGAATGACGCCTCACAGAGTTGATCAGAAGTAAATCATCATATTAATCTTTATCAGATGCTATAATGCATGTAAAATACACAGAAAAGTACTCAATGTAAGGTCATATGCTTTCATCCATTTGGTGTTTCTACATTTTCTTGGCTCTTGCTTTCCTTGTCTACATAATATGCGTTCAAGATTTGGTTTTAATAAATTAAAGATAGCGAAACCATGCAGGAGATAATTTGGGTCATCGAATTGGAAACGGTACTGTTTATATTAATTATTAAAGCACCACTCGAAAATAAGCCGATTTGAAAGATGCAAAACCGAAAAGCTAATTCCCTGTCCACGTAGATAATGAGAGTTTGGTAGCTTGAAAGAACTGACATAAGTATGGAAAACAAAAGAAAAATGGCTAGTCTTTGTCGTATAAAATGCGCATGAGAGCTAAAACTGCAGCTAACTACATTTAATTTATTTGTAATCTGGTAAAACAACTTTAAAGACCAATGAGACTGCGATAGTTGACCTCACAGTGAATTAGTGAACAGTATTTATTTTTTTAAGTTTGCTTTGGATATATATTGATATGAATTTTATCAAGACATTGTTTTTAGGGTACATTACACTAATTAAATGTTGTTATTCAGAAAGTCAACCATCTACAGTTGTTTTAGAAAGACTAATTTATTTAAGTACTCTCAATATTATTGGTAACTATATAAAGAAATTAAATCGGATGCATATCTCGCACTCTGTACATTATTTGCCATGAATAGTTTTGAGATGCTGGAATATTAATATATCAGTATTCTTTATATCCCTCGTGTATTCGTCAGTACTCCCTCCCTGGTCAACCTATTCCAGTAATGTCAAATAACGAACGGAATTCATTTTGTCAGATTAAAATATTAATGATTTGATCATACACATTGGTGTATAAAATCAAAATCAGTGCATGCTTGCCGTAGTATTTAAGATGATGAAAATGCTTTAATATCATCACCTTGTCGAACGTTGCAAAATGTGGACAACTTCATCAAAAGAAATACCATATGCCATAAAATATTTACCCTTCATCTATTGACCCATCTTATTATGGTTCTATGCATAAGCTTAAATGTCGTAGTACTTGTACCTTTGTCTCTGGCAACACACGCTTTCATCTATCCTGGAGACGTCTTGTCCTATTAACATCATCAACAATGTTTACATTTTTTTCCAGAGTGTATTTGTGAAACTAAGACTAAGACTAGCAGATAGAATCACAGAACATTGTCGTTCTATTCGGCTGAAATTACCTGGTTTTCCAGTAGTATCATATTTTAATCCACATTAGTTGCCCGTTAACGTTTCGAACTAACTAGTACCGTTACATGCAATGCTGCCTGTAATCAACACCATCGATTGCTACAGAAAATCGGCTGTTAAAAAAAACATTCATCCTGCAAACACGGCGCTCAAATTCCAAACTATGCGTTCTTAAATTTCTTATCTCTTCTTTGCATGGACGCTCCTCTTTCTTTCTCTATTGGTTTTTCGGGGTTTTTTTTTTCTGTAACATTGTTTGCATTACTTCTAACAAATGTGAAATCTTCTATATACCTCTTACTTCATTTCAACTTCTTAATTTAATCAAAACATTGATTTAGTTCCCTTGGGTTGCATTCTAAGTCCACGTTAAAACCTGAAGAGGACTTAATTATATTTAAATACCAATATAACCAAGACAATTTCAAAGTCGTTCTATTCTCTGAACATTGTAACATTCACAAAGCGTATACAGAACATTATTCCCTCGTTTAAAATAATTAACCTAAATTCCACATTAATACTCCATAAAGAAGCCATTTTGCAAGTTAGGATTTTACTGTCGAAGGACATCGAATCCAGAGAAGATGCTTAAAACAAACAAGAAATTGTTATAATAGTTGTATCAATTTTTTCTTGAAAAAAGTGCAAGTGCCCCACGTCCGTACCCAGACAAACTAATTTTGGAGCACATCAAGGTTGGAGTTTTGTCTGCATGGGGGAGGCGTCTAAGAGAAGTTGGACACACCCCCTTTCCTTTTGAAAAACATACTTCTTTCAAGGGTTCTAGATGCAAACTGGTGTGAAATTTCCATATTTTATTGCTGTATTCGTATAAAAAAAATCAGGATCTTTTGATGAAAAATCTTTGATTTTTTTAAGGGAGAGTTGGGCTACGTGCTTCCCCCTCCCCCTCATCTCGTATGGTTCGATTATTCAAAATACTGAGTGGATAAAGAAACAGGCGTTTTATTTTACTTCAAGTTTATGTTGTTCCTTTAAACATATCGACAGCCAAATGTTGCGTTTGTGGACTTGCTTCAAGCAGGAAATGTAATACTGCAATTTTTGGTATGTAATATCCTTTCAAAATTGCTTATGTGTTTTTTTTATTTATCAGAACAGTGATATTTTCCCCACCTAAATTCAAATTTATTTTCCTTGGATAGAACGTTATCTCTTTTCAAGAGTAAAAAAATTGCAAAATACACCCCCTCCCCGTCTCTCCCGTATCTTTCTTTTTTTTTTCCGTTCAACACTGAAGAGCATTGGATATCTCTATTATTCAGCGCCCCTAGACTTGTACCATATCTAATTGTAACAACTTTTGCGAATCCTGCTCGTTTTGTTCAATTTAATGTAGCAAGGTCACTCAAATTGGATGATACATGCTGCATTAAGCGCAGTTGCAAAGAGATTTTAAAATAGACTATAAGTGTGATAGGATTAATTATTTATTTTTCTTGTTAATTATTTAGCTGAAAGGAAAAAGAAATATCAAGTGTATGGTTTATTCACATCAATCTTCCAAAACTTAATCCGGTTCGGTCTTTGTTTGTTGTTGTTTTTTTTTTTTTTTTGATAACGCGAGACAGGATTAATAATTTCATTGTCAAAGTAATTATCTATCAGTGTCATTGTCTTTTCTTACTTAACTTGGTCTTTGTTCAAATTTACTTGTATTAGTTTCTATGTCATTGTATTTCCTCCCTTTCATTTATCGTATTTTTATCGCAGTTTTAAGTGTTAGTCTTTGTTACATTTTTAGTTTGCTTGTGTAGTATAAGCTATCTTGACATGTTTTTCTTACTTTTTATGGCTTTTTTATTTTCAACGTTACTAGCTTTTTCCTTCTATGTGAAGTGCTTGCCGCTTTTCTAAGGTTACGCTATACAGAAATGCTGCCAATAAGAAGAACATGTGTCGTTATAACACATTCGAACTAAGAAAAGATATAGGAATAGTAGTGTTTCATACATATACAGAGCTACAATTAATTGCATATACCAATATATATACATAAACTCAATCTGCAGACAGTACTGTTTCGTCCTTGTTAGGACTCATCAGTGCAGCTCAGAGTAAATTTCAAGACTGAATTGACAGGATTGATACAAGCGTAACTTGCATCAATCCTGCCTTTCACGGTACATTGCTTGTGATTACCAGAGTGCACAAACTCAAAAGAGTGTGCTATGCATCGTAATTATTTCTATATATATATATATATATATATATATATATATATATACATATATATATACATATATATATATACATATATATATATACATATATATATATACATATATATATATACATATATATATATACATATATATATATACATATATATAAATAATTACGATGAGCCCGGTTAACAGTTATTCATATTTATTTCCGCTACTTCAAGTTTCACGGGCGGAGCATATAGGCTACAGAGTCACACTTTGTGTTGGGAAGAAAATAAAACGGTTGGTTCCTTTTTCGCTCTGAACTCAGCTACAACCAACCATCTTCATTATCCATCAGAAATATCTGTCTGCTTGGAGGAACCTGGAAAAATATAAACTGTTCATATTTCTGCTTTAGCGAGACATTCTCGGCACTGAACAGAAATCAACGTACCAGTAAATATCGACGTTGCATGTTTACGAAACATGATGCCGAAATGCCGAAAGTGATGCGGGTTGTTTCAACTGATACCATATACCGACGTGCTTATATTTCATAGCAGTTTCTTGTAGGTGTCCATTATCAATCATTTGTATTGCAATCAGTGTCTATCACATACACTAACATGTAAACATGTACATTTCACCTTTAACATACCCACTATAGCCATCGTCACTTCTTCCTCGGTAAGTTTTAAATCCTAGTCTTGTCATGTTTACTTATGGTTTTGCTGAAAACATTTATGCAGATAGAAAGTGATTCAAATGCAAGAAAATTTACATTGATGCACGTATAGGTCAAAGCCGATCTAAACCAGCTTCATGTTGAATCGTTATGAAAGAATCCTTAATTACAACAGGCAAATAACGTCGGGAAGGAATATTTAACATGACAATACAAATCCATAACAGTCCGAACGTACCGTAACTCAGTTCTTGTATTCTGTACTGTTGTAAGTTACACCTTCCTTATTTCAATGATATGGTTGTTGTAAGTGACAGGTAACTTCCCTTATATATTTTAGACACTGTTCCGCATTATGTGAATTGTATATGAAGACAGTCGTGTTACAGAGTATATGGCGGGCATGCAGATGGAGGCATTGATGCATTTATGTTGATTTCAATGCTTTTCAATACTTCCTCACTTTAAAATGCTTCAAAAGGTTTCATGACCTCTAACTAAAACCTAACCACTTAAGATACAATATATGAAAGTGCCATGAATGGTGCACTATGTTAGCTTTCCAGTGGGAGGTAGCTCATATATGGCGAAAACGTCTGCGAGGCGAATTTACATTTTTTACGTTGTAGTGTGCCATCCAATGGAGCAATTAATAGCGGTGTGCAACCTTCAGCCTTTTAGTTGATCGCGATTTCTGCCAGTTTGATAAACCTTGATGGGTCCGTTTTGTCAACTTCAAAATGGCCACGGTTACGATAAACTAGGAAGTGTGTAGTTTACTGGGTCCGTATAGGCCATGCATTTTCGCCAGTGTATAGTACATATCGGCAGATGTTTTAAAGGGATGCCGGGTCAGGAAGTATGCCGGTTATTTAATTAGCATATGCTTGTAGCCTTGTAGGTTACACTCAAAGAACAAGTATTGAATTGAAACAGCAGTTTTAGTGATAGATATAGTTTGTGTTTATGCTTTTTATATATTTACTTACTCCTCTTTAATTAATCCCCTCAGTGTCTGTCTATTTTTGCCTTGCAGTTTATATCTGTTTTCGAGAGTCTTTTGCCCGATGACTGTAAAAAAGAGAGAAAATGTTGCCATAGTATATATTGACCTGAAAGGAAAATGTCCATGTAAGCTTGTAAATATAATAATTAGACCAAGTGATGATGAATTATTTATTAAAGCACTATTTTTAAAACATCCTCTACGCTTACAGCAAGCGTACGTATATAAAGGAATTTAATGAAAACTTGGTTTTGAGGAAAGTCTCATCACGCAATCACACGAATACACAACCTGATGATCATCGCACCCCCCCCCCCCAAAAGTACAATTTATAAATCCATGCCAATTAGCATATACCATTTTCACTTTAAGAATATTATAGAATTAGTAATACATTTTAGAGGTATAAGCCAGCAGTGTATTTTCTTTAAATAAAGTCTAAAATAGACTAGGCCAACACTATAATGCTAAGCAATAGAAATAATATCCTGTTTGAAATGGGTTTTCATGTTTTTTTTTTCAAAGTTTACAATTCAAACTTATTCATATGCACTTGGGAGCAATAGTTTATGCTTTAAGGGCGTACGTGCTAATTTCTCTAGAGCAAACCAGAAAGCACTAAGTTCTTCATTAGTCTTTTATACTTTCATGTCATCATTTTATTTAATCTTGAACGAAACCAATAATTCACGGCGTTGTTCCTGATTTAGGCTAACATTGATGGCGTGTGTCCCTCTCTCTCTGTAGATATAGCACCTCTGTGACATTAGTTTTGTTCATACCCAGTTTATCAGCGCTACATACACGCAATAATAACATTGAAAGTACTCATGTGGACCAAAGATTACATAGATAACAGCTGTGAAATGGTCACGGCGATGCTTCTGCTAGGCTGAAGAAAAATATGCTCCTTTTGTGCAGATGTAAAATTAAACAACTACATTGTGTGAACAGGCAAGACGGCTGTTATTAGGATCAATGTTACGCTTACTGTGACGCCACCTGTGACCAGGGAATTGTTAGCCCCTGCTGTGACCGTCCCCTTGTGTTACATACTCCAGAGGTTGTGAAGTCTGATGCTTGGCTGTAATAATATCAAACAATTGTAGACGTACAAGAACAGTAGCTTTGAGGGATTTCCTGAACGTGCAGTGTCGCTACTGGGGCATAGTTTTGTGAGCTGCAGCTATGTTTGTTGTATCTGCAAATTACAATTTGTAGGACATAATAGATTAAACCAAGCATAACTGAATACATGTGCATCAGCTTTCAATACTTTTACTTTTCATTTATCAGTCCATTCCTTCTTTACACAGCATTTAACTAACCGAGTTGTTGCAGATATCAGAGAAGATAATCTCCACAGTACAGGAAGGACGTACCGTGTATCCTCCTGAAGAGAAACCAAACCGCTCAAGAAAACAAAACATTCATATGAAGAAAAATATGTATTCCTCATGTAACAAAGTGATATAAATCAACGGATAAGAGGGATTTACTTACAAAACATCTTTTCTTTTAGGTTTTTCATCAGGATGTAGTGATTTCTGTAGATAGGTCAATGTCGCAATTTGGTCTCTTCTAATCCTGTCTACGTGCGATGGACCTTCACCTCCATGTCGAAAACTTTAACGATTGGTAACCTACGGTCTTTCCTGGTATACAAAAACTAACCAGTGGGTATGGTAATAGTTATACACGTTAGGTTTCACAGGTTAGTGTAGAATACTGTCGAATAGTATCATGGCGTGCCCGCCGACAGCACGGCCGGGCACGTCAGCGCGTCTTGCCTAGCACTTGGAATCACAACTGGCAGATTGAAATGATGAAGCACGCCACTACTTTTGTCCTTTCTGTACTCAGTCAGGAACGTGCGCATTATAAAGGACATCTTAAGGGATACCGGTACTTGATTTTGTTTTTGGTTGTTAAAGAAGAATAATTTCACCTCCGATGAGACACAATTTTTCGTTGGATAAGCACAACTTCGTTTACGACACAATTGATTCCGATACTGGTAGCTGTGACTGTCATGATCTTGAAATGGTCGGTTTTTTTTAAACGAGTAATTTGGACGCTTACGACGCCAAAATATGATATTCAAATTCAAAGGAAATAGCTTTAATCATTAGTAATGAATCTTCTCAAACCACCATGGATAGTTAAATACGAGTTGCGGAAGATGCATCATTTGAATTTTGACAGTTTGGGTGAACAAATCAAACATTTCCCTCCAAGGTCTCCTCATCACACGTTGTAGTATAGTAAACCATAGTTACAATTGAGTTACTACTGAGAAGTTATCGTGTGACTTACAGGCAAATACAGTAAAAGACAGATCTCCATATCTAACAGAGGTTCGGGGTACGGTAAGAAAATGTTTGTTTGCAGACTTGAGACCGGTTCTTGTCTTGTATGGTTGAGCCACTTCCTTGATGAAGGGGATATTACCATTTAATGTTTTATGCAGCACAGTATAGTTGTTCTATAAACCATTGCTACGTGCCAGCAGATATGCACTGACATTGCCACGTTAATAACAGCAGCTACTAAGTGTTTTATATCTTTATTGTACATTAAGTATACATCATGCCATGCAGTCAATTATACCGGGGTAAATATGCGATTGCTTTTGCGTTTGGGATGGACTTGGCGATTGAAAATGTCATCCTTCCCAATAGACTGACGTGTTTCCGATAACTTCTTTATTTTAGATAATAACATTATTAATAATATGACTAAAACCATGCGTTGCAGTTCCTTTGTTTTATCAGCTACTCACTCATCTACAGAGGGGAATGTTGGGACGCTTACCCACGTATGTGTCGACTTTACATATCGCGGCGGAGACTATATCTTGTCTTTCAATGGTACGGTATATTGTGTGGTAGTTTGATAATATACCATAACGTTGCTGGATGTCAACAGATATGCATTGTATTAGAGCTGCACCGGAACTTGGTTCCATTGCAAGCCCCTTTTGTGGCCGAGCTTAATGGTTATTAGATTAGCTGGTCCTTGCCCATTAATTTTGAAGTAACGAAGGAGGGAGGGCTATAGTCTGAAGATGTTATACGACAATGGAGGTTATCTAATGTGTTGTTAACTTAGATCCATCCAAACATATCCATCTCATTAACTTAGTTTTGTTTGAATTTGTAGATGTGTCGTCATTTGAGGAACTTTTGGGGCACATTCGGTCTTAAACTGCCCCACTCAAGGGGAGCGCGCTTTGTATGCATATGAGCAGACTTGATGCACTCAGTCACAGAGTTAGGTTGTTGTATCCTGACCTTGATGTGGTTTGTTTTGCAATGAATGATGCCACTAATTGTTCAATTCATTTATTTCTTTCCCTTTAAGAATGCAGGAAAACCACACTGCCAAGAAAACCCCCAAAACACCAAATGCTTTGACGTCCTCTAATTCTTCCTTCAGGTCAGAATTTTAAAGTGAGAAACAAGCAACAAGATGCTAAATTTAATGTGGTTTATCAGTGAGTAAAGATGACATTCATGCTTGCATAGAAAAGTACTACAAAGAGACCTAACCAAAATTATTTTATTGTACTGTTGTGTCTGAATCCTTTCTTTTATTATATATCAAAAGTTCATTTTTATTTATTTTAAATGCTTCAGTCAACTTCAAGTCAGCTTCTCCCTGTATAGGCATTAGTAATGAAGCATATCCCGTCCTTATGAGTCCTAGTTTTAACATAATTTTATTGCAGACATAAACAATGTACTAAAAATACCGGTTCCGTCTGGAACTATCTCGCCAGAACTTAGAAAAAGTTCTGGCCGGTTCTGGATCCAGCCGGATCCAAATTTTCAATTCCGATGCAGCCCTAGCTGGTATTGCTGCGTTAATAATAACAGCTATACAGTGTTGTACCTTCGAGACATCTTTCATATATATCGTCAACTTCAAGTATACCTGTGGAACATGCCACTTGTTTTCGTTTTTCATTTACCTTTTACCACATGCAAAATTGTTATGGAAGTCGTGTGTTAATTAATATGATAATCTATAGTTCACATTCATTTTTACGTCCCCCACCACCATATCCCCCAACCCCAAATTGACGAAAATCTAAATACTACTTTAGTTTAGATTATGGCATTCTACAGAATACCACAAAACATGCATGCTGTCATACTTTCAACTCACAACTTTCGACTTTCTTTGTTTTATCAGCAACCTACTCATCTAGGCTACATATTGAAATTTGGGATGTTAATCCCCATTTGTATGAACGTCACATCACGCCGAAAATCAGTTCAAAGAAATTGAATATATATTAGAAAATGGATTTATGTGAATTGATCCATTGTACTAACATACAGAATCCTCTCGCTTTCTTTTCGTAAAACAAATATTAAAAATCGGTATTTCGTCGTTATTCCATGTGTTCACTCACATCTCTGTGTACAATGTACCTTCACCGTCCCATATGCATACTCCGGAACTCAGGAAGCGCACTACATATACAGCACTGAGAATGTTTTCGTAATACTGCCCTCTATTTCAAAACTTTTTGTCAAAACAGTCGATTTGCTCTGTTGGTACGGATAATAGCGACCTTCTCTTCCAAGCAGAGCTTACAGCTGCCGCTGGGAGATGGAATAGCCGGTCCGAGCTAGTGTCCAAGTGTAGACACAACGCCTTGCAACCATGCCCACTAGACCGTGACAGCATTACCTGATTTGAGTGTAATGTGTATAAAGCATCATACTTGAAAATTTATTAAATTTATCATTTATTAAAATTATATAAAATCTTCAAGGCTGCGTTCCCATTAAATTTGAACATTTTTTATACACATGTGTTAAACTTAAGGTCGCTACTTTTTAATCTCATTTGCTTTCTACAGTTTTCCATGATTTTTTTTTTTCTGAAGTGTAACTGAAAACTTTGGAGGGGGGGGGTTATTTCGTGAAAAAATATAGGGGTTAAAATCCCCCTCCAGTTCCTCCACCCCCTGTAACTTATCAATGATATGCTGCATCCAGAATTTTCAAGTTTATCATTTTTTACATGCAGTTTTGTTTCTTTGAACCCGTTTCGTGCAGTTAACAAGGAAAAGGCGTTGGCAGCACTTTTAAAAAGCACCTTCTGACTGAAAAGAGAGGCCTCAACAACAGTTGGTATGTATTGCTTGCCATTCAAGGGAAAATGCAGTCACCCTAAACTGACGTAATATATCACCATATTAATTCATGAATGGCTCTTTTTTCATTATTTGATGTCATTGTTGTTTTTGAATTGCCTAATTTTGCAGCATAACACCTTGCTTATGAAGCACTGTACCGGTATTCAGCAACGTCATGAAAAATGCTTGAGAAAAGAGAAACGAGAAGAGAATTAATTACTTGCCAACTGGCCTATACATTGGTAAGTGATATCAATAATATTAAAAAAAAAATACATACTCCAAAATAAAGACCGGGGGGGCAAACAATTTCTCGGTTGTCCTTGAAATAAAGGTTGAATAAACAAAGGATAAAATAAGGCGTATCACATGATTTCCTTTTTACGTTACAAATTTGTATATTTGGACTATGTTCATTCATGACGTAATTGTAAAACAGAAAATTGTTTGTAAAAGAGTCAACATTTGATGAATATTTACTGAAATTGTGGCTATTTTCAACGATTTTAACGAATTGATTCCTCTAATCATGCACATTGTGAGAAATGTTAAGATGGAATTTAAATCGTTTAACTATTATTTCAGTGTATATACTTGCTTCAGCTGGATCATTTGCACGATGCGTATAGGTCAAGTTAGGGTAGAGGGTTAGCTTGGCGGTTAAGAGTTGCAAATTTTAACTCCCCGATTTACATCCTACAGTGAAACCACTAGGGAATTTTGGGGGTCTCAACACTGCTTGTTCAGCACTGTTAATGTGTTTACAGTCGCGCTGAGGAGGTTATTTAGGAGATTTCAATTTGAGCTCCTGTTGCCCCGATTCAGGTCTCGTCCGCTTGAGGTTGCTTGGTTACTGCTTAGCTAGGACAGTCCTCTACCCGTCCCAACCTTTGAAAAGTGGGACAATGCACAGCCCCTCTGTCGGACGGTGACGTTAAATGGCTGTTCCGGGAGCAGGTTTGGATTTGCTTTGTGATTAATAGGTTAACCCGTCGCCACTTTACCCTCTGAGCAGTTGACGAACGTTGTTCATTCACGATCAGCGTGCATCGTCAAGGGTCCAGCCCTGACTGACAGCTGAATCAGCTCTAGCCATGGTAAGCTGGAGATGGCGCCCTGATCCTGAAACTAAATTAATGAACTATTGAACTAAAACTGGAACGATAGATATGTCACGTTACATGAACGACCCGACAGCAATGCTGAGCAATGCATGTAATGCACATTGATGTACATAACCGTTGCCGCCAGTTCTCCTCTTTGGTAGCGCCATGAAACTTTGGACAGTACATGTGATGGGGTTTTCATACCAAACCTGCCAGCGATATCCTGAATAACTGGAACTCATGATGAGATGCATTTCAGACCTGTGGGAGTACTTCGTGAGTTCATTGTCAGGTAAAAGGTTTCATGTTGTCCTGGATACGTTGCACTACAAACATGTATCATCGGAATTGGCAAAAACAATGTTTAATGCACTCTTCACCCTGCATTGTAACCTGAATGTTTAAAACGAAAGTACACACGACCATCACAAGTGATCACATGATCACTTAAATCACTAAGGCTGAGTAAGACCTAAACATAAATAATCAAAGATTTCAATACGGTTGCTAATGGTTACCCCAGTAAGATCGAGATATACCTAAGTCCAGCATATAATAGGCCTTTCTTATTAAGCAACTGCTACTGGCTCCATATCTCTTCGCGGTGGTAGAAGTGGTTGTGGGGAGGGACAGAAGGGTCGTTTCAGAGCATTTCAAAGCCTCAGTAAAGTTAACGATGTTTATATAAAGTCATACCTAAAGAGGATTGTTGGTAGATGAAAATTAAATTTTGACATTCGTTTGCATTATTTAATATGATTAAAACTAGTCGCCTAAGTTCTTACACCAAATTTGGTCCCATTTAAGAACTTACTTATCAGACCACACTCTTCAAGGGTTGTTTAATTCTCCCATTTTTTTTTTCAGAAATGATACCTACATCTGTTACAAGGTTATCGGTAACTTAAGTTGTAAGTTATAAATATGTCATACACTACTCCATTATATATTGCTTTGTGATGAGGTATTCTGATGACAAGAACATTTTAAAGGGGCTCATTGAGTTGATCTCAATCAAAATAGTGGTGATTTTGAAGGGTACAGACATACGACAATACTTACAACTAGCGTAATTAGTAAAGTTTCGCATCCAATAGTAAAAACTGTCAAAATTTTCGATTTTTGTTTTACCCCTACTTGTACTGGTTGTGTGCATGCAAATAAAGCACTTATAAGTGTTATGAAAAGTGTCTGGTCACGAATTTAAAACACCAAATTAAATCGCAAGTTACTCATTAATTTTCCATTGTATCTGAAACATTGGGATCCTCTTACTTTGACCATTTGTTCTTATTATGTGAATAAACTTGGCCGGTTTACAAAAAAATGTGAATTTCAAAAAACAACTCAATGAATCTCTTTAAGCAAAACGCTGGTGCTCTCTTCAATTTGAAGACCCTTTTTGAGTTTCCTCCACTACGAAGGTGTCACCGAATGTTAGCGCCAATAATTTCATCGTTTATAAAAGAAAGTTAGGAGTTGGCAAATCTCAACGATGCTTCAATAAAGATATCTTTGGGCTGATCTGACAGTATGAGTCGTCTATTGAATATACCGTACAGAAGGTGGCAATCTCATACACTACGATATTGTGCCACCTTCACACTTCATCTTATGTCCGCTGTATGCAACTAAGGAGCCTCAGTGTTTCCATCGTAACCAGAACGAGGAAGCCCCTTATCGGATATTGTAAGCTGAGCAAGAGACTGTTCGTTATAGAGGGCTGTAAGGTCGTCACTACCTGAGGTGGATCTACCATAGAGTCCGTGAACTCAATTGAAAATATCGGAAAAGGTAACAAAGCCTACATTAACATTCCGTGCTACCCCCAACCATCAACTCTGTATGGACTCTGTCACACCCAATAGGGTCTTCCAACTCTGCGCTTATGGCCTGTTTGTGGAGCTGTTGCAAATCCCTTACATGTATGGATTACCCTATATTGTGAAACGAGCCTCAGTTAAAATTCGATTTAAATTCTTTTTCGAATTAAATTCTTTGATTTTTTGGAGTTTATTTCGTCTTTCTGACGTTTATTTTCGTTTTTTCTGATATTAAGTTTTGTTTTTGTGACATTTCTTCGTTTTGGTTATTTTTTTTTCATTGTCTTGACTGTGGGCCTAAATTTTGCTTTCCAAGATTTTTCTTTTTATTCCGAGATTTTCCTACTATTTTTTTTTTTCGTTTTTCTGACTTTATTTTGTTTTCTCGTTTTTCTGATTTTTTTTTTTCGAGTTTTTTGTTTTTCTGACTTCTTTTTCCGGTTTTTTTAGAAACACAAAAGTCACCACATCGCAAGAAATGTGAGGAACAATCTCCTTTGTCATCAACCATTAACAACAACAATATTTATGAATATATAAAAAATATTTTTTTATTACCTAAACCTTTATTCTTTTAATTGACCGGTCGTATGGATTAATATCATTTATCCCTTTGAAGTCAAATGCAATGATTTGCATGGTGATATATGCTATTGACTAAAACCCCAAACTGCCTATTTATAGATAGTAAGTAATCATCAGTAAATCAGTATCATGAATTGAACACTGTGCATTCTAAACGCCAGCACAGCGTGCAGACGCTATGTGATTTCAATATGAAACGTGACCTACTATGTATATTCCTCAAAAAAATATAAAGAACAAACAATTATTTGCCTTATCATTTTTTAATGTTCAAAGCGAATATGCTACTTATGGCGATATTTTTAAGCCTCCGCTTAGGTATGAACTATGAACTTAAAAGTTGCAAATATTACCAAAAATTGTGACCAAAATGTCTTTGATGAGGCTTGTACGGTTCAACTTGAGAAAGAAAAAACAACAATCTGTTTGTTAATAAACATTATTCTTATTTGTGGCAATTAATTGTTTTTCTTTGGTCTTTTTCTTTGGGGGGGGGGGGAATGATTGGCTAAAGATTAGTTTACAGCCACGTAATTGTGTATTGCAACCTTCATTTCAAAAACCATTTCATATAAATTTCTTAATCTAGACATTTCCGAAATATGGCACAAAAAGTGGCACACCTAACCACATATTACTGCAAAGTTTTATTGATTTTAGTAAATGTTTGAATATTTTATGGTCTCTACTTTCGTGAAGTGATCGACTCATGATACTCCCAGTATACTATCCCTAGTGTACTATCCCTTACGCTGGTGAAGTCCCTATTTCAGTTTTCATCTAACATTATCACTTGTAAGACATGTTGCATAACATACACATAGAGTTAAAAAATATTATCACGTTACAGTACATAAATATAAAGTAGTGAGACGCAATCTTACCTGACATAAGCAAAGAGGTAAAAGACATCATATCACGATAAATAAATCTAGAGTAGTAGGACACAATATTGCATGAAAAGCAAGGGTTGAAAGATTTCACGTTCACAATAAATTAAATATGAAGTGATATATATGAATATGAAATGCTGTATGTCATAAGCAAAAGTTGAAAGACATCATGTTACATTACATAAATATAGAGTTGTAAGAGACTATGTTGTGTGGCATAGGCAAGGGTTGAAGGATATGCTACGTTACATTAATAAAGAGTTGTGAGACACATTGTTACATGCCATAAGCAAAGTGTTGAGATACATTATGTTACAATACAAAACAAGTAGGCAATCCACGGAGTTGTAAATCTCATCCTTTTGCATGGTCATTCGATACCGGTACCGTACCTAACGTTTCATGTACTCCCAAAGTACGGCGCTGAGCTGAACATTTCATCAGTGATTCGGATTGCTCATTTTGGATAGGATTAGAAGTGATGAATAGTGCGTACGTTACTTAGTGCTCTAGTATTGCATTGTACTGCGTTTGCGTCTAACAGCACAAATACCTGCATGTGCGTACACATAGACCTAGAACTAGAGTGTGCGTCAAAAGTATTTCCAGAAATGGGTGCGCGTCAAAGTATTCCTCAGACCTGGTGCGCGTGCCGTCACACCGGCCGCACAGCCGTCACTCTGGATGTTTTGAATAGCACGTTATGCGTGGTTATTTTCTGCACACTGCCTAGTTGTTGTACAACTGTGTAGTAGGCCTATGTATACTACTGTAAAAATGGAGGCCCTATACTAAGTGAAGGCACTATCAACGCATATAAAATGACATTACTACCAGACATAATTCATCAGCCCGAAACTTTGTTGCATAGGCTGAAATACCGTTTTACATTCAAAGGCAAAGATGGAAAGGCAAAGATGTAAAAGTTGTGTTCACACCATGTACATGTGTAGTCTTAATCAACAATTAATTACAAACGTGCTGACAGGATCTTTGAGTTTGGTTATATTTGGCAGTGAAAGTAAAAATTGAATCACTCCAAGATCTATTTTTTTTTTTTGAGGGGGAATCTCTTTCTCTATAAATGGACAATCTGGAATTCACGACGAGAAGCAAACGGCCTCACTTTTTGATGACCGTGTCGTGTGATAAATCCGATTTCAAGAAAAATGATTCCATACTTGTAAATATTTTTGCCTCTTGCCCTCTCATGGAACAAATATATAAACAAGAAAGGAGAAATAAAATACATTGAATTTGATTGATGCATGTTTTGAGGTGTATCTTAGAAAAAGTCAGGCCCTTGCAAGATATCTCATGATAACATTTATGACATTGTTAAACTATAATGGTCATAAATATACGGTGTAATCTGCCTCACCATGTACTGGTATTCATCAGCAGTCCTCCACCCCCCCCCCCCCAACCGTCCCCGTGGTAACTGGTCCACGACTATGTGAACAGACTGCGTTAAATTTTCTGTTTATCTGTAAAAGTAAATTCCTTGTAAAATACACATATTTTTGAGGGTTAAAAAGGGGAAAAAACCGAAAGTTTCCACGGTATGCAACATTTTAACAACTTTAGGACGCCGGAGAAGACAATAACTCACTATGGCACTTTAAGCAATTTCATATCGTGGCCGTTGAATCTCTGACTGTCAGGAAATTCTATGAAACAGGTTAAACACGGTCGGTAGAACTTGACGAAAAGTTAAATAAGTCGACAATGACTCAGTACTTCCGTGCTTAGAGTAGAATGGGAATGAGGTTGCCATTGTTTGATAAAGATTGGCCTGTGAACGATTAGTCAAGAATAGACAGTGACGTGGATTCGGGAGCGTTGGGGACGCTACCCCCACAGAACCGTCGAGCTCCCTTAGCGCCTTCCCCTATCTTACTGGCGATCGGGGAAGAAAAAGAAAAAAGTGGGCTGCTCATCTTGATAATTGTAAACTCTGACTGTGGAAAAATCTCCGGTAAAATAAATCAACTGCAGTTTATCGGTATACCTCCACTTTCAGTTATCCTGGAGAAACTCGGATAGATTGAGGCAAGCTTATCTTAGAGATTTATTGTTTATTTTATCAATCGTAAGGGTTTGTTTGTACGAATGATATCTAGGAAGGACAGTCAGAGGAATTGAAATTGATCACCTCAATAAGTCCATGCACAACCTATCAGACTACGTATTGTCTTGCCAAACGTAAATTTAAAGTTGCTATATCAAGGAAAATTGAATACCCCCATGGTGGGAACAGGACCACGATGGAAGCAAACTACTGAAACCAATCATGACGTAATCTGAGCAGGCAGTCAGATGATGACAGTCTTGAGCCAGCAGTGAGATGATGACAGTATAAGAGTAACGTGGTTTAATCTGAACAGATGAAACATTTAAAAATTCTTTCATTGATAGTCAGTTTTAGGGAGAATCAAATTGGCAGTAAGTAGTAAGTAGTTGTCAGTAACCCTCTACATTCAACAATCTGTTACATGGGTATCGATATGGTGGGGTTGGGGGAGGTTGGGACTGTTTGGAGTTTGGAGCTAACATGAGATCCCTATTTATAGACTGGGTACATGCAGCCTACAAAACAGAAGTGCTATTTTCGGCCATCTGTGGGGTTTACAAAATCACAAATTTCCTTGTACTCCACGAGTCAACCGATGGTGGCGCCCCGTTTTGTCCTGCGAACACTCACCCTCCCGAACCCGATATTATTTGGTTCCCCGGTGTCTATTGCTCACGACAATTTTAGGAGAAGAAATTTTATGCCAGATGTCCCTTCTTCACTTTCAGTATTACATTGCCGCTCATGATCTGTTAAAAATATGTAATCACCTCGAACTTATCCTCCCAACTAACAAACAATTGCTTCGAAGACTTGATTTGAGTTAATTGTTCTTCTCATTTCTGCACCAGAAAGATCCCTGTTTCCGACAAACGTGATTCACGTAAAATAACTGGTGTTGGACCTAATTATTCAATGCACAAAAGTCATCATTTTTTGAACGCAATACTTTGTGATATTTGTTTGCTAAAGTTTAATCAAAATTTTTCTTTGTGGTTGCAAAAACAAGGGCATTGTTTTAAGTAAAATGAGATAAACCCCAGTTTGTTTACATTTTATCACAAATTTGCACATTTTGTATGGCTGCAATTAAGCATAGCAAGTGCCTTTTCCGGCGATCTGTGACCATTTAAAGTCTCAAATGTTCTACCTACGCCTCGCGCCAACCTACGATGGCGCTTCGCTAAGATAATAAACGAGAACCCCCCCCCCCCAAAAAAAGTTTTCAGCTCCCTTTCTAGTCATTTCGACTTTGCGAGTCATTGACTTTGCGAGGAATGCATGTGTGAAGTTTCATTGATGTACTCGATATGTGCTCTAATTGTGCCAAAACAGCGCCCTCTTTATGTGTTCTTAATTACGTGCCTTTTGTACTGATCTGAACACTTTAGAAATGCTAATCTATTATCGGTGGCATGTTAGGAATGTACCTGTGATCTTTCATCGATGTACTCAATATGTGTTTCAAATGTGTCCAATACAGCGCCCTCTTTCTGATGTTCTAAAGTGCTTTTTGTACCAATGTGATCACTTACAAATTGCTGATCTGTTATCAGGAGCATGCAAAGAATGCATTTGCAAAGTGTCATCGATCCAAGTAATATGTGATTTAAATGTGAAAACCACACTATTGAGGGAGTTCTTGAGTGCCTTTTGCACCATTTTGTGCACTTAAGAACATCAGATCTGCAACCAGGTGCATGAAATTAACCAGGCTGCGCTATTTTCGTGGATGTACTCAAAGATGTAATTTACACGGCATTCATTCTCCACCCCCAGACGCACAATTTTCAAATCTGAAGAATGTCCATTCCTCCTACGTTTCCACACCACCAACCTTCCATTCATGCAATCAAACCTTTTGTACTCGAGATGTAAATCTTCGATAGCTCCCGGACTACAATATTGTTACTATAACCTTGTCCCGACATATTCTGCAACTGCAGGTGCAGCGAACAAAAAAGTTCACGCCCCCATTTCCTCCTCTATGTGTGTTTGGATATTAATGTAGCAGATGAAAAGAGTCACAAAGCGTTCTTGCACGAGCGACCTTTTACAAATATGCGACCTATTTACCTTGAGTGTACCCCATTTAAGTATCTTATTGGGTCTACTTAAGACAGGTTTGGATTGACAAATCGCATCTTAATTAGTTTAAGTCACGAAGCACGTCGAAAAGGTTAAATGTCATTCTACTCGGAAACTGTAATTATATATTGAAATGAATCTCTAAATGGGAGTCATTTCTGGGTATTTTTTTAAATCTACTATTCGTGGGTCAATTGATTCGCTGAAACAACGTAGTCTACATTATACACAGTTACGAGCAGTTCAAATTAATGTACCGTAAATGAACGTAAAAGTACCGGTACCACGCCCCTGTATATGTCACGCGATGGATCATTAAAATGGATTACCTATGTTAACAAAAGATAAACAAAGCAATGCCATGGCGATTAAAAGGCAGCCAGCCTTTTTTTGTCATTGTAAGTTTTAATTTTAAAGACTATTTGTTACCACTGTCTGTGAAATCAATAGGAACGCAACAAAACAATGAGTTTTTTCTTCGCTTTTAATTTTTTTTTTTTTAGTTTGGTAGACAAAGTTAGTACTAAGAATCTCCGACTGCGAAGTTTCCCTAGAGAAAATGAGCAAGGTGCTTGAGGGTGCGTCAGATGAGTTCATTTCAAATGAAAACGTCAAGGCAGGGTTTCACCTGCAACTTTTTCAATCATCAAAACTAGAATTTGAGATTTTATAGCATTTTTCATTTTCACTGGAGTAGCTAGGACATTTTGTTTGTGGGAGGGGGGGGGGGAGCTGAAGCTCTGCGGGGAAAAATTTTTGTTGAGGGGATCCCGTTTACTATCTGAGGGGAGTGCTACCAAGTTGGCGGGGAGCGTATACCAAGAAAATTTGAGATTTGAAATCACCCTAAATCGCTGGAAATGGCACTGACACGAAAACAAGTCAATATTAATAGGTTTTTCGACTGATGACGCTCCTCCACAATTGAGTATGAGAGCAAAAACCGGTCTAGTTGGTAATGAGAACCTATACTTTGTCATATCTTTATTTCATAGTACCGGTACACTCACAAAAACGTAAAGTAAGAACTCCATAACTCTTTGGTAAAATTTTACACATAGTTAATGTAAGTCTTGCATTATGATATAACAATTTTACTGAAATGTAGTAAAATTTACCAAAATTATGTAAAGTTTACAAATACTGCTTACATAAATTTTACATAAAATTTATGGAGTTCTTATTTTACATAATTTAGGTTAATGATTCTGTGAGTGTACGTAAATTCTATCATTTAAAAGTACCTTATAAAAAGTTGAAAATGTTTCACCACGGTTAATTGTAACAAACTCATGTTTCACCCGAACATTTCTGGTGAAAAAAATTCCACTCGTGTTCTGCGTCGCATTGTTGAGTTAGATAGTGTCCCATGGCCTACACCCAATTTTCATTTTCAAGTTTCATCGATGTACGCAATATTTGGTTTAGATGTGCCACAGAAATATGAAAGGAGAATGAATTCAAACTGAGGAAAATTGGTTTTACTTAAAGCGAGAGTGCACCGTGGATGGTAGGTGACATGCGTTGGATATTCAGACACAAAAGCCAGGCCGCTCTTATAATGACGTGAGCGTACTCGCATTGAATTGTTTGTTTCAATATCGGTAGAACAACAGAAAAAGTTCTAGATTATGTAAATAAATTATCATATGGGTTCTTTGTGACTGCAGAAAAGTTTAGTGTGTGTTTCAATGGAGATTGGACAATACTTTGTAGTCTACATTTTAATAGTTCTGTGAAATATTGAAAAAACACCGTGATGTTTGGGACCTCTTAAGTACATTTTGCAGTAATTTGAACACATAAGATTTATGGGCATACAAGCAATTTACCTATATGAAGTTTTATTCGATGTACTCAATATGTGTTTTCAACGTGCCAAAAACAGTACCCTCTTTGAGGTAGCTCATAAGTGCTCTTTGCACCAATTTGAACACTTAAGAATTGTTGACCTGTTATCAGTTGCATGCAAAGAATGCATTTGCAAAGTTTTATCGATGTACTCAATATAAGCCTTAAATGTGTCCAAAACAGCGCCCTCTTTCGGTGTTCGTAAGTGCCTTTTGTACCAATTCTGATACTTAAGAATTGTTCTATTATTAGGGGCACGCAAAAAATTCACTTGCAAAATTTCATCGATGCAGGCAATATGTGATTTAAATGTGAAAACCACGCCATTAAGGGCGTTCTTACGCGCCTTTTGCACCATTTTGTGCACGTGAGAACATCAGATTTACGATCAGAAGCATGAAAGTGACTAGACTGCGCTATTTTCGTGGATGCACTTAAAGATGTAATTTAAACGTATTTTGGGGGTCATTCAATCCAATTTTAAAAAACGTAAGAATATCCATTCCTATTTTCCCACATTACCCCCTTTCCATTCATGCAATCAAATCTTCTGTACTAGAGATGTGAATTAAAATAGGAATTCCTACCGTTTCACTTCAATTCTAGCAATGTAGCACCATTTTGAATCTAACCCAACCTACATAAGCAACACCTCTCAAAGCAGAGGGAGGGTTGTCCTACACTTTGACCTACCACAGGAGAGTGATCAGTCATCAGTTCCATCAATCAGAGGTTGCACCGCCACGTACCTCCATCTGCAGAACACATGTCATAGAGTTGGAATTTAAGCATTTCTTTTTTTCGCAAAAGTTCTTTGCCCCACCCCAAACAAAATTGTTCCCTTAACCCCATTTGAAAGCTATTTCAGGTGGCAAAGAAAGAAGCTCATTTTAAAGTTGAGAGGTTCCTTTAGGATGTGCCGCACTCTTAAAATGTTTATTTTCTGATTTAAACGCTGAGCCTATTTTGTTGTTACTTACATGTGGGACTCGAGCAGAATTTCTGCTTTCCAACCGAATACTAGAGAGAACATTATACGTGCAATCATTCTCGAGACGCTGGCTCCCATGGCTAGGGTTAGTCCTGTGATAAATTTTGTAGGCAGGCGTGATGTTAGGGAAACTATATTATTAGTGTTATTTTCCTTTCGGGTGGTGGCTGGGGACTGAGTGCTGGCAGGACTATCATAAGTGGAGCGCCACCATCCGTTAACGCGGAACGTCCAAGACAACTTGGTCTTTATCAACCGGCGTGTTACTTCCACACAGCACTTCCCATGTGTTCTAAGCTTTATGTATACCCATCCTTTAAATAGGGATTCCAAGTCTGCAATTTCGCAGTAACGATGAAACAATCTATAAAAACTAGAAATACATCAGATGGGTTGAAATGATACAAGATTCATAATTGACTTATGCATCCGCTTCCAGTTATTTCTGAAACACTTGGCAAATATTGGGGGGTGGGTGGGGGGAACATATACCTCTCCCGTTCTGCCGTCACTGGCCGGCTTACGTCGACTCTGAAAAAATGACTCCACCAGGGTGGCTTTTTTCCTGGACCCTTTCATAGCGAACTACCACCATCGGTTGGGCCCTATACAGTAAGTTTATAAAATACCTCTCAGATTGCTTGAAATGGCTCTTCCCAGTCTCTGTAGCCTTGTTAATTCCAGCTACTTTTTTTTTGTATTTTAGATCACATGTTATGACGTTTACATTTCCACTAACAATAGTGTGGTATTTTTGAATTTTACGTTACAAAACTGGGGGGGAGGGGGGGTAAATGTCCCCTCCTATCGAATCGATGGAACCCATTGTTAGCTCGTAGTGTACCAAGATTTTTTTGCATAAAAAGCCTCCAAGATTGCAGGAAAGGGCACTTCTCGGGCCTCGCGAAAAGGCATCCAGACATTCTTTATTTTGAGATCTCGTGTTTCAACAGTTTACTCTTACTCTCAAAACTTAAAGGTAAATGGTAGTTTATAGTAATCATTTGCCCATTTTGGGAGGCTATCCAGTTTTGTTTTCTTTCTTGGGGGCTCACTTCCCCTCCGTGCCCCTCCCTCTTTGTAGGGATATAGAAAATAATATGATATGAATTCAAAGATATCAGTCGTTTCATCTGCCACATTTTTTCTTTAATTTGAAACCATAGGAAGAACTGTGTGCTCATGCAGTGCACATGTAATAGGTAATGAAAATAATACAATAACTATGTTATTGACTTGACGACGCTTGGAACAACACATGAAGTACCTTTGTACAACTACCGCGGTACTGGTCTATAAGATACACAGATCACAGTGGCATAATAATGTTTGTTATTACATACTTGACAAAGGTTGTGGCCTTGTTACTGTTCCGCCAAGTCTTCGTCTTGGTTTCCGATTTCATTTGAATGTTGTTTCAAGTTTAAACATTTGGTCTTCTTGACAATATGGTTAACACCCATCATATATAATACTCCAACTTCGGTAATATTTTCACGTATAGTCTGAAAATGTGAAAACTTGTTCTTTCACTCTTTCACAGTACATACAGTGTTAATGGATATATGCCTATTATTTTTGCAGATCAGATCTAACCATGATTTTCTTATGATGTGTTTCGCGATCTATCGGCAAGTCCCTTGATATCTGGGGATCACAGTGGATGTCAAAGCATAATAACAAACAAAGGAAAACAGAAAAATAAAAGAAATTCACAATGAAGGCAATAATCCGACTCCACGGAGTCCACGTTGAAATACAGGAAGGTAATCCCATTCTGCTATTACTTCCACGTAATAATCTTCCCTTGCGAAGTTAGACCTCACATGGACCCACTTTTTAACTTGTCGCAAGTGTATTCATTGGCTAGGCCTACCCCTGTCTGAACAAAAACCGAACAATCAATGTGATTAACATCTCCCACCCACAAGCAGATAATTGGAATAAAAAGTATCTTCAATAAAGTTTGCAATTGATATAACAAATGCGACTTTCTCTCCTATGATATTTATATGTCCATTTGTGTGAGTCTAGAAAGAAGCACCTTCCAATCGCCCTAAAAATATGGAAATGTACTTGACAAAGCGATGACCGGACAAGAGTAAGAGCGACGCATTTGACCATATTAGTAATGCAGCTTAAATCAAACTTACTGTCACCTAACTAACTTGTTAGTAGTAACCGAACTATACCTTGTTTCGTTACTTGACTTTCAGAGTGACAGGATTAATCGGCTTTAGTGTTACCTGACTAATTTTTGTAGTGTCATTTGACTAATTTTTGGTGTCATTAGACTACTACGTATGATTACTTGTCACAACACTCATCTGTATCACGCATCTTTGCTAAGAAAACGATTAGTTTGTTGTGAACGAATGAACGAATAAAAGAATGAACTCAATAGCCTGAGGAAGAATAGAACATTTCCATCTTCCTATGACATCACACGTTACCCAATACACATGCACATGAGCTTCGAAATCTCGTAAACGGTGAGTATTCAAGGCATTTACTAACAAACGTCAGTTGTATAGCGTCCCCTATCCCTGAGACTTGAGTTTTCTGACTTACAACTACAGGGACATTGCAAGGCGCAAGTGGTTGTGTACATCACTAAAAAAAAAACAAAGAGGGAAGACTATTCAATTGCCTCAGTATAATTTCAGTTTCAGACATGACTGTTTGGGGATATCTTTAGCCAGTGGAATTGCCAGGTAGAAATGAAATAATTGAAAAATTTAATGCAGTGGACGTTCTGTGACATCATTTCGTCAGTTATTCTCGAAAGCTCTGATTTTGTCTACAATAGGTTCGTTGATACCTGTTGATAATACGTTAAAGTTACAATAGTTATTAAAGTTAATATTCTCAGTCTTTTCTAACTATTACATCAGTTAGTTTATCTTCGCATTTGCGAGTTTCTGAGCAATCAGATTTTGAAGTCCTTGGAGACTCTGAAATTCTTGAAGTTTGTTGTTAAATTAGTTTCATGCTTATTATATTGCATTGTGTTTTTTTTTTTTTTGGAGTAGTTGTTTAGTGTTATATGCGGTAAGCTATGTTAATCTCTTTTGAGGAACAACCTTCAAATTTATTTTGAATTCTCCCTCTGGCCATCAAATTTTCCTTTGTAAACTCTGTGCTTCACCAGATTTCCTCAGTCGGTGGAGTTGGCCTCGGTGATTATTCCTCTCTGTGAATGGATTATCTATTGTAGTTTTCTGTAATCTTCCTTTCATCTTTCTTCTCATTGGTCTACCGAACCCGTCCTTTTCTTCTCCTCTTCACGTGAGCCCCTCACAACCATCTTGGTAAGTTCTTTCGTTTCTCTAATATATTTAAGTATTTAAATGTATATATTCTGAATAAGCCAGTACATCCGTATTTCCAGACAGTCTCCTGCAGTTGCATGAGAGCCAACACTCATTATCTGACAATCGAGTTCAAGGTTTTACAACAGAGTCTTACGTGACCATAATTACAGACTTCTTGGAATCAACAAATAGGCGAAGTAAAACAACAAACATCATGTGCCTCTGTTCCTAACAAAATCCTTTAGTCAACACTAATTATTGCGACAGGGCTTAACGATACATCCACTCGGATATCGTTATGTATGACATCATATTTTCTTAGCTATGAAAAGAAACAACTAGACAGGAGTAAGAACGGAAGTTTGGATTATAGACAGATTAAGAATGTTAAACAGGAAGTACTGTTGGACAGGTACAAGGACGGGTGGGGAAGCAGTGGGTTAAATGTTACTCAGTGTGTAACGGCGATGAGACTTCGGGGAATAAGGTTTATCCAAAATAGATAAGCGCACCTAGATAAGCGCTCACCTGTTAACGTGTACCCTAGTACAGCTAAAAAGACATTGTAGCTTTCGTTGTGTTCTTCGATTTTCCAAAGATCTCCGAAGACGAAAAATATGTGTGGCCATTGTGGTGTCCAAAGTCGTTACTCAAGTTTCGTGACGACAGTTTTTGCTACCCTTCAAGTTTGGGGGCGCTCACAAATATGACAAAAAAAAAATCAAAAGTAAGGCTCATGCCGTTAATATACAGGACCGTCTGTCTTACCCAATAACCATATTGCAATTATATTGCAGTATATTTACTGAGGTAGCGCCACCATTTTGTCTCTTTTTTCCTATTTTAACAAGAAAAATAAAGTGCAGATGTAAGTTATTTTCTTACATGTCTGTTAGTTTTCGGACTTAGTAAGTTTTGATCATTTTTAGCAATTTCAGTTGTTTTGAATTGTGAAATTTTTGTACCTTTCAGCTTGATCGTGTCGGTATCACTGATCTAGGGATGCACTGATGAAGACACTGTCGATCTGATTTCATTTTGACTCTCTGTCAACAAATCTCTCATAAAGGTTGAGCTAAGTAACATATTACATTGACAAGGCTGTCAAAATTTTAAGTTTATGCTTTTACCGAAAGATAATCCTGAACCAAAGAGAAATGACCAGCACAATTTTAAAGTGATTTCCTGCGTACCCAAAGAGTAAAACCTTTAAAAAATTTCATGCCAGGAGTTTAGAATGTCTTTTCATTGCATCATTCAGACAATTTGGGAAAATAAATAGTTTCATAAAATCTGACATATGATTTCAAATTCTTAGCAAAAAAAGCAAAATGCCATAATGCAGTGGTTGACAGTTTTCATTCAACTTACCCGTGCAAGCCAATGGGAAGAGAAGTAATGAATATTCAGTTCGTCGAAACAGCTTTTCTCTGTAGTTGTGAGGTAATTCGTACTTTATATGTTTACATAATGCGTCGTTTCACTAAAAACTATGAAATTCCCATTTCCTACAACGGAGCTACAACTTAAACCTTTGATACACTATAGTGAGACCCGCGCACTGTTGCATACCTCTATTCTTTCTTCGGACGCAGTCTAATTTTTATAATTAGGGTTTTCTATGCAGACATCCTATACTTACAAATAAGAACCATTAATTTTCAGATATGATTTTGTAGTAACTTTTTTTACGCCTTTTTCGTTTTTTTTTGGTTTTTTGTTTGCAAAGTGGCTGTCATTTTCGTTCACTTAATGACGTATTGCGTCTATGAAAAACCTAGGTGTGTCTACTTGAAAATAAAGAAAAGCATCAAACTTAATTTTCTCCATCTGCATGGATCTTGTGTACACTCCTAAATCATTTTAATTTAAATCGTCACACTCAATTTTTATAAACGTTCACCAGTTGATAACAATCCTATGAATACATGCTTGTGATTACATGGGAGATGGAGAAAAAAAAACACCGGTTGAATAATTTGACGGCATGTCGACCTACATCATTCTTAGCCGTTGTTATGGCTCTTCGGCCATTTTGGCACATTACATGCAATGCAGTCTGAATTATACTTATTTGTTACCTACACTCCTTGTACTTTACCTCGTTTCTTTTTTATCATTCCTCCTATCTACCATATCCGACCCGTTACCTTCACCGGTTACACTTTACCTCTTACTTCATCATTTCTGTGATCTGTCAGGTCGCCCGGTCTGACTTTCACCCAGATCAGATGCCTTGGTGGGTGAAAGGGAATGTTGGCGTGAGAAACTCGGCGTGTGCTATACCGGTGATCCGACCCAACGGGGTCTACTAGAAGTTGTCTGCAAGAGTATATGATGTCACCAGTTGGTGTTTAGATGTTTGTACTGACCCTCAAACGATTTTGTAGGGACCTTACCGTACAGCACTTCAGTTTGAAAACTCTATAAAACAGGAGAGAAAAAACTTGGTATTTAGAACAATGTAAAGACCTCATGGTTAATGTGTTTATATTTATATACATCCTCTAAAGCTTTCTCTCCTGATATTGTGTTCTGGCTCTGGTTGCATTTACGGACCCATATATACGGACAAATCGTTCATTTGACCTTTCAGAAGGGTGGAGTGAGAAAAGGGAAGCCTACAATAGTAATAACGGAGGCGCCGATGTGAGCTTGATAAACGAGATACAAGACTAATGCGTTTTGGTCAAGTTCATCTCTTGTGTAGTAGATTAATACTTATAGATCGATTTTGAATTGTCAATTGTAAGTGGATGATATTTCCTCGACATCCTATCACTACTTTAATCATTTTTATATGGTTTTCGTATCTTTTGCTAATTCCTTTTTTGATTCGGGTTTTCTTCTTTTCACCCTGAATCACTTCTTTTTACCCTGAATCACCGACAGCAAAGTTGACTTTGAACTTGAAAGAGGAAATATTGAACATGTAAGCACTTTTTTATTTTGTATTTTACGAGTAACGTCTTCTCGATTCCAGGTACTTTGATCGCAAACTGACATTACATATTTAATTAAGCAACTGAATGGGTTGTTTTTGTCCAATTCCGTGCAAAGGTCTAATGTATCAAATGTACACTAAGACCATTACCAAAATATTGGGAATCGATGGAATGATGGCTAACCTACAGGAATGCTTCGATTCACCCATCCAGAACGACAGGCTGAATTTTAGATTTCAAATTCCATGCAATGTTTTGAATGATCACCCGTAGTAACTCAAAGCTATTGACTGGATAATTCTGGAAATTGAGCAATATGTACATATTACTAATCAGGGGCCGTCCGTTTTACACCTGCAGAATCCACACGGTGGGAGTACATTTTAATTAAGACGATAAAACATTTGACGATCAAAAGAAAATTTTTCGATCTTTTTATTGTTTGCTATGACAAAAACGATACATATAGTTGAAAAAAAAAAACTAAATTCGCATGTCGCCTCCTTGCATACTTGTATGTGGATCGGAGTTTCGGTCTGCATTTTACACAGCAAAAGATTTACACTTCAAGTCGAATGTGTGTTGGTTAATAGCACACCTGTGGAAAACCTTTGAACCCGTAAGACTGGAATCTGTCGCTCCGATGCAGCACCGAGATATACACATTTTATTCATCACCTTAAGTGTGATAGTGTTGACATTTCTATCATGAAAGCTTTATTAGCCCATTTCGAAGCTCTCAAGATCAAACATATCTGACATTGAGTCAGTGAGCTGCTTATGCCATACGTCGGGTGTTTACATATCGACAGTGTAAGGCATATTTTTTTCCTAGGGACGAATGAGGCAAATACAATTTTTGGCTTTTAACCCTTATCCTGATCTTAACCTGATCATTATTTTTCATTTTTTCCCTAACTTTTACTTATTTCTTAAGAAGCGCTCCCTTACGTGGTGGGAATCCAAGTTCGGTACACGGATAGCGCGCACCTGAAGCTTGGGGTCAGGTTAAGATCTACAAGGGCAAGTAGTAATTGCAAACATGTACCTACCTATACGTTCAGCAGTTAAGTCGTTTCTATGTCTTCATGTAACTCAGACAAGTCAATAATTCTTGTGGCCTGGTAATAATTTGTCTGGTTTTGTCAGGTCTACTGAATAACTAGCCAGGCAGACAGACAGCGATTCGTTGCGTAAGGAAGATACTCCGCCCACAGATCCACTTATAATGCAAAAAGAGATTTTCCAGGTGAGTTGTAGCAAAGCTGATATCTATGTGTCATGTGGTTTGGGCTGACACTTTCCTCCCAAAGACGCGGATTGCACGTGACAAATAATAATAACGCTCGTAAGCATGGCCGATGCCCCGTGAGGGACTTTTTGTTGTCAGTGAACTTTGACTGTTTGAGGGGTTACCGTCCACCGCGTAAGTCTGATAGCAGCTCAGGAATCAAAATAAAAAGTTGCTCACCGATATCATGCAAAGTCAGTGGTTCGTCACTGCTGCTCTTGAATACTGCTCTTGGAAATCGGTGAGGAGAATTCTCCAATCTGAAAGTGGAAAGAGTTCGACACTTTGTAAGTAACCCTTATCTTCCTTTAGCTTAATTCATAGGTAAATTAACACATATTTATATTACGTTGGTAACAAGATATTTTTGGAATATGACTCAGCTGACCAGTGGATCGAAGTTCAGGTAGGTGGTACTGGTAGAAGGCTGACAAAGTAGGTGGACAGGGTGGGTGGGCACGGTGGGTGAGTGGGTTAATGGAGGATCTGCAGGTGTGGGGGGATATGTGGGGTTGTTGAGCGATGGTTAGCTTAAACAGGGTACTATGTGGACCGGTGAGTGTGACGTGTTTTGATTGTTTGGATTTGAATGTGAGTAGATATGTGGACTAGTGAAGGGTATGTTGCTTGGATTGGTAGGGTAGGTGGGTGGGTGGGTATGAGGGCCGGTGATTTTATGTGTCGGGTGTGTTTTAATGTTAGGATGTGTAAGTGACTTGTTACTAATTATTGCTGCCCTGGTACTAGGCATAAAAGCTGTAGTGACTGAAGTCTTTTGTTGTGCGGACCTCGGTTGTGGAATGGGTTCCCCCTTTTGTTTAGCACAGTTGGTCGCTTAGTGTGCTCAAGAAGTATCTAAAAACGTATTTGCTTACTCTTGCTGTCAATGATTTTTTGTGAGCTGTATTCTTTGCACTTGTGTGCACTTTTCCTCAAGTTACTTTATGTCTCTCTTGTATGTAAATTTGACAAGTATTTCAATTTTCAGTGAATTTTGTAAAGCGCCTTTGAATAATGTTTTTATAGTCGCTGTGTAAAAAGTCGCTGTGTAAATGTAATACATTATATCATAATGACTAGTTATGGGTGTGTCATCAGTGTACTGTGTTGTTCTGTGGTTAGATTTGTCGGTTAGTGGGTATGTCGGATAATTGATGGGTAAACGTGGTGCGTTGCCCAGCTGGTTGGATGGGTGGGGCAAGTGACCGTAGATAGTGTGGACTGGTACTATGGTAGCCGACATACGTATGGATAGTCGGAGGTGTAGGTGAATAAATGGATAGGTCGTGTCATGTGTGTTTATGCATGGGATCATGATGGTGTAATTAAAGGGTGTGTACTACATGGGAGCGGGGGGTTGGACATCCTAGTGTGAAATATACAAATATAAATGGATCAATATGGATCAAAGATCATGAGTCCTGTGGTTTTGTTGATCCACTGGAGAGAGGATGATTCAACAGAGAGAGAATAATTATGACTGAAAATTTGCTCAGTGATGTTTTGACTAACTTGGTTACTTACTACATGTTTTGGGGGACGACTAATTTTCCAGAACTGATTCGATTTTCATTACATCGTCATCTCTGTAGTCGATCGTACTTACTTTGCAAGTTAATACAAACTCAGTTTGGCAACCGTCGACGCAATACTTAGAGAATGTGTGAAAGAGAGAGAGGGGGGTGAGTTGAGCAGGAAGGAGGGGGCAAGACGTGTGACATTGGATTAGCGATCACCTACACGATAATTGATTATTAAATAGTTCCCCTTCAATTTGCTTTCTGAAAACTTTTGACATTGCACTTTGTAAAATTTGTCATTCGGTTTGTAGATATGAACTTAATTAGTTTGAGTATGGAACTGCACATTTTCTAATACATATCTCCCAAAGATAAGTAATAGCACAATGTTGCCTTTATCGATATTTTTTGTTGTTGTTTGTTTCTGTTTTTGATAACTTGGTTAATTTGTGGTCTCAAAAATAACAGCCTTCGACCTTAGTCTTGCATTTCAGTTTCTTAAATATCGTTCTCAAATTTATCAAACAGACTTAATTGTTTACATATATGCATCAAAATACCCTTAACTATTTTTACATCCAATTTCTAGTGATTTTTTGCTCAGATTATTCGTAACAATACCCTGCCAAGGAATGCAACATTCTCACTAACAATTTGTTGTCATACAGAACTGACCTAACGGAGACAGGGAAGAGGAAGATAGAATGTGCCATAGAAAGAGAGAGGGGGCTGACCACTTGCCATATGGGGAGTGGGGTTACTTAGCTTAAGGCTATGGCAAGCTGGTATGTAGATGTTACCCTGGAATAAATTGAATACAAATAGTTATCAGCAATAGTGTACACCGAAAATCACGTTTTTCACGTAGGCTATACTAGGGATAATTGTCGCTGCGGTTGTTGAAGGCGGCGACGATTAAAATGTTTTCTGAGTTGACTAAAACGAATTTACAACCGTTACGACTCCTTTGCCACATGGCTAGCTCCCTTATTCTTGGAAAACAAAGTGCAATGGTTTACCGGCATATGATGTTTATAATCATGATTGCCCACTAATTATTCATTTTAATACATTAATGATTCCCGCACTCTCTTTGTATGCTCGAAAGAACTTAGTAGATTGTCATAAGAGCCATGTCTTTACACCATAAAATGAGAGAAAGGAATCAACACAACGATATGACCGCCAACCATCACCGCAACCGGCACCGCAAACCTCTCAAAACCGAAGTTTAGTTGAACATGAATGACGTAATGTCTGGCCATGTCATTGCCAATGTGTGGTTCGATAATAAGGAAACATGAATGTCTTAATGTCGATTATATCATTCGGCCTACTTCGGTGCTTGAATACTCGACCGACAGATCATAGGTGGACCCCCCTTGTACATGATGTCATAAAATCTCATCAGATTGTTCGTATGTCTGTAGTGGCGTAGCCTGGACTTGTGGCGGGGGAGTTGGGCAATGAGTTTTGTGATCGCCGGCATGGGGGAGGGGCGTCAACCTCAGCTTTGGAAAATTTTTTGAACAAGTAGGTGTCCTTACATGACATTTGGGGCTACATAACTCATTTTCTAAACTAAACTTAATGTTCAAATATTGACATAATTTAAGCCATTAAACTTCAAAGAACACTTACCAACAGGCGCGTGTCCATCTTTCTTTTTTTTTGCTGGGGAAGGATTTGCCTCAAGGCGAAGGCAAACACATATTTTTATATGTCATGATATGAGGGAATGGTCTACTGGTATACTCCCGCGCCGCTAGGAATAAAACATACGTTCAGATTTTTATGGGGTATCCGACCAGGGAGTTGTAATGTACCAGCGCTCTGGTCTTCACTCCTTTACAGTCCTGTGACTTGGACTCGCACGAAAAACTGGCTCACGATAATCACTTGTCGCACACATGATAGTGTTTGCGGGAATGTGAGATTACGAGTAACGTAAAAAGCCATATGGCAGTGACATTTTATGTGTTTGTTTGTGCCTACAGATGTAGGAGGTACGTGCTTCAGCTACGTGCGACTGAATGATGATATATTAGTCAAGGTCGTAAATATTGTAAAGCAAAGTACTTAGCCTTTGGTAAACGTAAACCTCGCATCTCGTGATACCACTTTAAAAATGACTTGATTAGAAAATTGCACGGGGATATCGCCCAATGTCCCCCCTCCCATACACCACTGAGTAAGTCCTACGTCATGATCTTATTAGTTTCAATGGTGAGTGAAGATGAGCATAATTAAACACAACAAATGATTTTGATCATGATCCTGGTGATAAAGCAGGGGAAC
The DNA here is from genome assembly GCA_021234535.1 of Stichopus chloronotus. Lineage (NCBI taxonomy): Eukaryota > Metazoa > Echinodermata > Holothuroidea > Aspidochirotida > Stichopodidae > Stichopus > Stichopus chloronotus. The sequence goes on along the minus strand of CM037841.1, from coordinate 14,162,057 downwards.
TCTCCCATAGGTCCCAACTACTTCATACATGGTGTAATGCAAAAAGGAAAGAAAAGGAAGTCAAAACTTCGACTTTTCTCGTGACAGTGGTTGCCCTCAGTAAAATTATCCAAAACCGAGGAGCGTTGAAGAGAAAGTCGCCTGTAGCTAAAAAGGAGAAATATTGAAGGGCGACGTTTTCATTGTCGTATGATTACATCGCATCACCGTTCAGCGTGAACGGGTCTCAACAATCAGGACGAGAAGCGGTATGATGTGATATGATGCGGTAATAATGTTGTTAATACTTAGACGTTGTCACACCTCGGCCGATACGATACGACGTGATAAAACGGAGTTGAAAAAAAAAAAAAAATCAGCTTTTAGGCTATCTTTTTCGCAACCATGTTTTTCCCTTGACCAATCGTTGCCCTCCGTAAAATTATTAAAAACTGAGAAGTGATAAAGAAAAAGTCACCTGTAACGTAAAAACAGAAATATTGATGAGCGATATTTTTTATATTAAAGCATGGTTTAGTGTCACACCCTAATGTAAAACGGAACGTGTGTATGTGTACCCTTGTTTTCGGGTGGGATCGAGGACCGAAACAATAGATTTTAGGTCCTCTGTAGGAAATTCAATAGATTTCTCTGGTCCTCTCAAGATTAACAATAGACAGTCTATTGTTAAGGTTAGGGTTGAGGAAGAAAAAACAAAGGAAAGCACAATGTGGTCCTCGGAATGAATGGAAAACAAAGCTGCGTGTGTGTGTTTGTGTGTTTTTTAACCGTGATGCTTCGAACTATTTTCAACCTTTGACTCACTATTTTATCGAATCAATGGCACACTGATGAACCTCACATTCCCTCCCCGTGGGGACCTGGTATTTCTTAACAGGTCTACGTTTGTTCTCGTGGGCTCTCCAAGAACTCGGGGTAACTCCGAGAAAGCTGCAGCTCACCTGAAGGTGGCAAAGATCATTCCCAATGTCCAAGTACACCACCTGTGTCATCCAGTCAAATCTGTAGCTAGAAAATAAGAGAAATAATCTGTCCTGGATGTGAGGTTAAACAGATGGTGACCCTATTTCACTTGCAAACGTACAGGCGTGGATTGAATTACGTCCAATTTAATTTTTATGTTAGTTGACCGGTAACGCACAGGCCATATTATGCAATAAATGTACGTGTAAATTGTTTTTTTGTAAAGATAAATAATTTTGGTTCCGCCAAGTCACAGCAGTGATTACTTTACGAGTTAAATCATGCAGGTGGTCAAATGTAGTTTATTTTTTTGTAACTTTCACAAATCACGTTTGTTGTTGGAGATAGATAAAATACTTGCAATAAAAAGAATAATAAAAGGATTTGTCCCTGGGGAAGATTTAAATTTTGTAACACTTGGGGATTTTGTTTCTAGCTGTGTGGAAGCAAACTCTATCTCAATAGTATGTTTCGTTGGAAAGTTACAAATGATCGTAAAAATAAATATTTCACAGCGATGCCTCGCTTTATGTGAAATTGTGATGTCACAACAGACAGACGAATAACATGAATATCCGTTACATTTCTTTATAATATTGATAGTTTCAAGAATCATTTCGGAAGTGTTAAATATGTAAACATAATTTTCACAACATTCTAAAGTTAATCTAGAGCAAAGGTGTCCTGATGATGACAGAAAATCTTGCAATGAATTAACCTTCCCAGCCGGCGTTGGTATGTATGGCCGTTAAACGTAGGCCTACAAACCTGCATGGTATTACGAATGCAGTCAGAGCTGATGCAGGAGTAATACTCGTCCGTTGTGCGAGCTAGCAATGAATATGCACCAATGCATTCCATTTATGTGGACTAAAGATGGAGTAAGAGTGTTGCTTTCAGTTTTCACTTAGTTGTAAATTTTACTTATTATTCAGAGTTCAGGTTCCGACACGTTCCTAATAACATACAACAAAACTATGTTGTAACTAATGATTACAAGGTTCAATTCAGCAAGACTTAGTAATTAGACTTAAACTACAATGGTGGTACCCTATAAGCTGTTATCTGGTGACAGCTCTGGACTGAACGTCGGGCTAGGGTTTCGTAGTTTACAGAACCGTAGTTTCACTGAGCTCAGAAAGTCGACCTAGTACGCATGCTCTACGAAGAGAAGGCAAGAGGAGGAGAATTGGAGACAAGCAAAACACAGTCTGTAATCAGTGAACGTTTGTTATTTTTCGGACCGTTAGAAAACCAGTGTCTAAATAGACAACGGAGATAATACACTTGAAGAGATTCATTAAGATGATATTGTTTATTTTGTGTTAGGTCTGAAGTCAACCATTGTATGCCAATCCTTTTAATTAGCATTATTAGCAATGTACTTATCCCTACTTTTACTGAAAATGTGAGAAATTACAGTTTTTGTTTCTGTGAAGGTGGGGGGGGGGGGGGGGTTGCCCACACGTAGTATCTTGTGGTCAAAAGTGTCTGGTCACAGATTTGCAATAACTAGCTTTGATCGTTAGTTGCACTATTATTATTGCCCTAGTTGTGAGTCGGGTGGTCCGAATCTCTTACTAGTTTGACTATTTTATCATCACCTTATGAATAATACTCAACAGGTGTAATAAAATATGAATTTAGTGACGCATCTCAATTAGCCTCTTTAAGATGTGCCTGTTGAAGTAGGTGATGAGTTTTCCTGCAAGACAAAAGATAGGAACACAGGACCATGAACGAGAGGCCGTCTTCAGATCAGTGTATTAAGAATCAAATCGATGGTTCCCGGTGGGGATGTAATATCTCTGCTTGATACTAAACATACTGTGCAAGCCACTTAATTCTTGAAAACCACAACGCCAAATACACGGTGGCAGATCCGCACAGTCGAGAGAAATCCAGAACGAACCATCTTTGTATAGATGCATCTCGAAAGAAAAAGCAGACCTATACTAACTTTCCACTTGTGTCAAGCCTCAAGGTTATAATTTCAAAGAAGAGCAAAGACGTTTTGCATTTATTTGTCGGCATTTCATAACATTTGTAAGCTTGAGGCAGCTGGAATTTTTTTGGCTGGAATTTTTATCTTGATCAACGGATTCTTCTTCAAACATTGTTTTGGCGTTATGACCAAGTTATTGGTGTGGAGTTTGAAGTGAATGCAGTGAGTGGCAACAATGCTAATTCACTTAAAGAACAATTGACCATTTCCTTTCAAGTTCGTGTAACATGTATCGTAAGGCATATCGTAGGAGTCCATCTCTTGACGTCACAAATTTGCATACTGAGCCAATGTTTACATAATGCAGGTGTGAGACAGGAATCTGCCTCTAAAAGTGTCTATATTTGATGGATTTTGATGTGATTTGTGGCTATATTCGACATTTTCAATGATGAATAGACCCAATACTCCAAAATGTCATTTTCATGTCACACGACTTCAAATTCTAGTGTAATTGTGTGTTTTGGTATTATTTAATCCCTCTATCATTGTTTAGTTTTGGACTTGTTCGATTAGAGAGGGTTACTGCAGCGGTGCCAAGTCACTGAAAATGTATATAACACTATTTTCTGTCCTGAATTTGTATCTTATCAAATACTTATGTCGGAGCTATAACATATCTAATATTCTGCAGCTATAGACTTGAGCACGAATTACCCTACTTTTTTGCCACTACGTTTTAAGCGCGAGCTACTGCACCCATCTTCGCGCTAAGCTTAAGGTTTTGAAATAACTTACAAGGACGAAATGAAGCCACATTGGAGACAGATTAGTAGGAACGTAGTCAATCAGAGGGAACACCGGTCTAAGCAATATCGCAGGTAATATACTTGGAGAAGGAAATAGAAAAAACGGTTTGGGACTTGGAGGCTGGAGAGAAAAGAGGGACAAGCTCTGCAGGTCAAACTATATATCTACATTCATATGAACCAAATTATGATCTGACCACGTTTCTTGCTTCTTACTATTCTTCACTTCTGAATTCAACCACTGTTTTTTTAAACAATAATAGGCCTACCTCCCTTGTAGAAATAGAGTGTCGACGGAAGGGTAACGACTTCCGAGGACCGTAGACGGTGATCTAAGATTAACCTTAAGACCAGTCACCTGTCAGCCTGTGCGGTCTGTTGATTCGTCTAGTGAGGACGACGGTCAGGTGTCACCGTGTAAACATGCGAGTTTATTTGTCCGGATTTGTATATTACTGATGTTGTATGATATGTTGATTTAAACCGCTTTTTGTCAAAGCCTTTTTTGGTTGTATGATTTTGTCTAGTATTATGTATCCACCCCCCCCCCCCCCCCGTTTATGGTGTTCGTTTTAAAAGTAACCATGGCACCGTAAGGAAAGGCCAGAAGTGAGGAAGAAAATACCTTGCTGATAAATTAAATCATAGTTACTCTTAGTGTCGGTTACATATCACGGGAAATTGTTGAATGAATTTATATCTCCATTCATACAAATTTTACATTATTCATATATTTAGATTTCATTAATTCATATTTAATACGATCAGTAACCACTTTTTTGCGAACTTTCACAAATGAAGGTTGTCTGCGCTCAAAACTGAACAAAGATAATGTCGTAATCTCTTTCAGCGCTAAGTGCCCTTTTTTTTCTGCCATTTTCAACAGGATCATTTTCAAACTACTTCACATCTTTTAATTCTTATTTGTACGACAAAATGTTTTATCTACCTGGCAACCAGATGAAGTAATGTCCAAAACATACCGAAATACTTTCACACACGAGTATTAAATCTATTTTGTGTATTTTATGAAAAGGACACTTAGGTTCATCTGTCAAAGTGCTTTACAACAGTTAATATTTCCTGCTAATGGGTATACATGAACGACGCTAAAATGATCGTTTATTTCTATAGTAACAAAGTAAGTAACGTACATACGTAACATGTGCAGAGACTTACAATGTCTGGGTTTGTTGATTGCTTGTTAACCCTGGTATCTTTACGTCGTCTGCTACCTTGCCTGAAATCTATTACAAGATATTGTTCTCCTCTCAGCTATAGGGTATACTAATTAAAGCAGTATGTGCTGTTTGAAGGGGGAGCAAATAACCTTTATAATCTTCTATCCGACTCTTACATTTGATACCAATCTGGAAAATAACATCTACGTCACATTTTTTGAGAGAAATTTAGTTAATTATAGAATTGCGGTAGGATGAAGTGTGATTTAGTTTTTTTTTTCGACTAAAAAGTTAGCGGAACCGGGACTTGTGGTGGGTGTGTGAGACTTCCATGCGAATACTTCTACAAGGAAGAAGCATTTTTAGGACAAGGCATTTTTAGTTCCTTACGTCAGTAAAGGAACTTCTGCAGTCAGATTGGCGTGCGTTTGTGTGTGACTGTGACAGTTACTTGGGTACGCTCTAACTCAATCAGGGAACGTCGGATGAGAGTCAAACTTGGTATGTAGATGTGCCACGTTTAGGAAGTATACCCTATTGTTTTTGGAGGTCAAAGGTCATCTGGGGAAACTGGGGGCAAAACTCTGAAAACATTTGCAACTCAATGTCTCAAGGTAGAAATTTTGGAAGAGGTATTATACTTAATACATGGATGCATTACAGTGAGAAGTGGACCATATGGACTGGACCTTAAAAAATGTCTCGTCAGCAGGGAAAGTATCGGGTGGTAAAGGTATTGTAATGATGGTATACAGCTGTAACTGTACACTTGTTACACTTACGGTAGTTCGCACAGTATCACTATCGCCACGATACAATTTGAAATATTCAATTCAACAAGAATAATCAAACGTTACTGTCTGATGTTGTAGAAATTTAAACCTCGACATGATCGATTAACGTTGTAAATTTTGTGAAGAAACCTGCGTGAAATATTGTAAATTGCATGACTTACCAATTTAGAGGAACTCTTTGTAACATTCTACTCCCCCATTAACAAATCCAACCCTATCGCAATCCCGTATTTTTGTATCATAATTATGATATAATTGGGCCTATAAGTACATCTTAGTCCCAACCTCGTGTAATTCATATTTTATCTACTGGACAGACCGATATAGTCACTTCTCTCCCTCCGCAATACATCCTTTAGGAATGCAGTTAACATTTCTTTTTTCTTCCATCAGTATAGTTGCAACCCTCGTCGATTGCAGAAAGTGTAAAATAACTCATTTTCCGAAGTTTAATAATCCAATTTGGAGTGACCGTTGGGAAGGGAACTTTCGACCTCCATCGATTTTGATTGATGTCGTAACCATCTGGGTAACATCGAAGGTAGTGGCTTTAAACTGCTAATATAATGAACAGGACAAAGAAAACATCTGTGAACCTATACATACACGAAACAAAGTTTTGAAAAGTAAAAGGAGTAAATGGAGGAGAAGGGATTCGTCAGACCTAGCCTACATAAGATATGCCATGCCTGGAAGTCACGCATGATAAGAGATATAATTTAGGAAGAGTTGTACAGTACATTTGAAGAACCAGATGAAAGAGCAAATTAACACGAAAATGTTAACAAAAGTCATAGTTCAGTACAAACGTTTTCGAAGATATCACATCTTCCTCCTCAGGTAAGTGAGGAGGAAGAGGAGGAAGATGTGATATCTTCGAAAACGTTTGTATTAAACTATGACTTTCGTTAACATTTTCGTGTTAATTTGCTCTTTCATCTGATTCTTCAAATGATAAGAGATACTTTTGACTTTCATATAGATGAAGACAAGGGCGAATTGCTACTATCAAAATCTCTCATATTCTAAGACTTTTTTCTCTGTCTAGGATATTCAAAGATTTTAACCGTTTTCATTTTTCGTGTAGAATATGTCAAGCTGTACTCGTTCAAACAGTAATTGTTAAATTCGATTGGCAGGGAAACCGAGTACCATTTTAAATCTTTAACCTTGTCTGTAAGAATTAAAATAATTCAAAGTTACTCATTCAAGCAGTGACTGTTTGAGTCCGATTAAGCGAAAATCTATAAGCATAAGGAATAAACATGATCACTCTATGGAAAAGAAATGTACAATAGTTTGCTCTAATCCAAAAGATTATCAAATAAATAGGCAAACATAAAGAAAATAAAAAACAATTGAAAAAAGAATGTAAAATACCGTACAAAAGCAAAAACAAAAATTCTAAAAAATGCTCTATGTACATTTTCTAGACGAGTGATTGATTCAACTTTTTGAAGCTGCTTACATTGTTGCATTTGGAAGGAAATGGTTTTTAAGAAAAGTCTTGTTACTTTACTTGTAGATTATTCTTTATTAATTTTATTTATTTAACCACCCCTCCTGCTTTCGACATTGTTTCTCTCTATGGGGTCAATTTCGTCTGTCCAGGAAGTCAGGTCTCGTATTTTTGTCGAAAAGTAAGAGGAAATGGACAAATAACGATACATATAGCTTTGAAGAGTTACAAATGAATTTTGCAGCTCTGTGGGACAATTTTGTTCATCAAATATGTCTTGTAATGATACATAGTCATTAATCAATCTGAATTGTAATAAAAATGTAGCTTTATTATCTTATTTTATTGTGGAAGCAATTTATATGTATGCTCTCTGGAATGTAATATAATTTAAAACGTTGACATCTTTATGACATAAACATGATGTTTTCTGAGACGTTTCACAGTAGCTCCTCTTAATTATCGGGTTGCTGAATTCCAGGATAGCTCAAATTGCAATCTGAATCGTAAACAGTTTTTCAAATAGCTGAAGAGCTCTTAACTTTTATTTCATTCTCTTTTGGAAACATTTACAAAATGACAATTGAAATGGAAAATATATACAAAATATACGAAACAGAAAAGAGACAGGTGTGTCTTTAAGAAGCATGGGGAAGCTTGTAGACACAGATACTCCTGAAGACATAAATAACACCAACAGTTTGGTCTAACAGGCTGCAAACACAATAGTCACGGCCAGCGTCACAAAATTCAGCCTCTTGAAACATCAGAGCGTGACGTGATCGGAACATTTGACTGTAAAAAGTAACATGAAGAATGTAACCTAATTCCATTACTGTTTCTATCAGTAATAAAATAATATCGCAACGGAACTTGAAAGCTGTAATGAAAACTATTTGGAGAGAGTCTTTTATCATAGTTTGAAATGAACCTTTGTTAGTCAATATATTTTCCGAATAAGAAGCGGTGTTACCTATTTCACTTTTCATGGTTAGAGAAACTTCAGTTAGTCTGTACATGAAGTGCTATAGAGATGAGCGATATGTTATGAAGACTAAGCAAATTAAAATAATTGTCCTAATTACTTGGTTCTCTTTTTAAGAGTATTCCGTTCCACAGCAATCATTTTATCTTGTTTTATTACAGTTGTTCTGTTCACCATATTCATTCTTCTGTAATATTATTGTGATGGTAAAGCAATAAATGAAAACGAAAAAACGGTACATCTGGTGACGTCACACAATTAAAAGTATGTTCAGATGTTTAATGCGTATCGTTTAAGGGGGAGTAGGTCCTTACAACTTTTGAATGAAAAAAACATTTTAAATTTCCAATGAAATAAAGATTATTTTAAAAAAGAATTTTGTGTGTAAAATGGTCGATTTTGATGGAAGTTGGGGCAAATTTCAATTTTTTTTGTGATTAGGCCTAATATCCGTCGATACTCCGAAATGTATTTTCTATGTCACATGTACTTTAAAGGTTGTCTAACGGGATGAGCATTTCTTCACGTTCACCTGCCGTGGTATCCTGCAGTCGAGTCTCCGACATTCACTGGATGCTCACCAGTACATCACTGCCACTTAAAGTCTACAAAGGATAGAAAAGAAAAAAAAAAATGTTATCAATTTATTATCTGATTTCCGTGATAGACATTGTCATGAGGTTTAGTTTAGTCCGAGCGTAGATTCCATATTGAGTGAGTTTATAATTGTATCATCCTTGAACTGTTTTATAAGGTACACGTTCTGTCATTCATCAATTATCTGATTAAAGCGGAACTTTAACTCTTCTTCCTAACAGCAATCTGGTAAAAGATAACTCCACTTTAAATGCCAGATGTGGTTCATGAAGCTTCTCTCTTGTTTTCTATGGATGACGTTACTTCCGGAATGCGTTGTCACGTGGACACATCGTCAGACGATTCTCAACGATAATCCAGTTATTGCCGCGACTGATGTCCAGCCAGCATATGGGAGTGTCATTGTAGGGAACCTGTCACGTGATCAGTACCAAGAGGCGCATGTGCAGAGAGATGAAACCAAGGTAAGTAAAAAAACAAAAAGCAAAAAAAAGCCTCAAAGAGTTCATTTGTTTTTATGCTTTTCTGCAGAGTGCATTCCTATGGAACTTATCCAGTACATCGGAATAAGGGGAAATGATTACCCACACATTATCATTTTATGTTTCGCGGACGCCATTCACCTGGCTTCACTGGCGGATGTAAGAGGGGAGGGGGGCAGAGACCAAGACCCCACGCAAAGGTGGGCCAAAAAAATGCTTTCAGCAAGAACTAAAGTACAAAGACGGAGGCTTTAAATGACAAATAATGGTCGAAATAGACGTGACGTAAGCTTAGTCCGTTCTTTAGCCAAATGTACATTTGAGACTACTTATTCGTCGGAAAAAAAGTTTAGATATAGTAGCTCATTTCTATTCTATATGCAACCCCCCAAAAGACAGAAGTTACAAGAAATTGAAACTTCACAACGGTAGACGTTTGCTGCCCCAGTTCGTAGCTAGGCAATTTAGTAAAAGAAAAAATTCCAAAGGGAAAGTTGATACCCCCTCTCCGTATTTCTCCTCCATATATGTAGGCCTACCACAAGTTTGGTCAATCCCAAACACAAGACTCGGGCGTCACTAAGTTGAATTACCATCCTGTCTCAGTTAAATCTCGCCCATGTGCATAAACAGCCCGTTTGCGCATAGTGTCACACTGCTTTTACACCGTTTTTAAGGTCGTGTTATGCTGTCATGTCTTAGCTGTATATGTTATTTTATCTTGTTCTATTGATGTCTTGCGTGTAGCTTTTCTGATTCAGTGAGGCGTTTTACTGCTGATTAATGTGGTCTGTCTTATCCATGCATGTGATATAGTCTAATGTCATCTCCTTTTTTTTTTCATTCTGTCATAATATGCTGTCCCTTCTTGTTTTGCTCTGTTCAACCTAAAGTGTTAAAGGGGCTCCTTGAGTTGATAAAAGTTTATTTTGTGACAAGTCTGAAAAAAAACCATAGTATCCGTAGAGGACAGTAATTTACTAACCTTTCTCTCACAGATTACAATATAGATCAGGGAGCTACCAGTCTAACAATAGAATGGCAAATATATTAAAGACATAGATTACTGACAACTGAAGTATGACAGAGAACAGTGTTCCAGTGCACTCATTTCAAACCCCATGGAAACATCTTGTTCTTATCTTAAGATTCAAGAAAGACTTCGCCTGGTCAAAATTAAGACAGTCAATATTATAAAGGAGTAAAAAAGAAATTTAGGCAACTGTTCCTGCTTGACATCCAAGTTACCGATCACTCAATGTACCATTTTGATTTTTTTAGTTGTAAAATTCATATTTTCCGAACCGGACATGCTTTTGACCATGACATGTTTAACCAACGAAGAGAGAAAATGTTCCCTAATTCTTATGAAAAATCAATTTCCTTCAGTGCCCAATCCCTTTAAGTTTTCAAGGTTTCAAATCGGGCATTTACAGTTTGTCTTTACCTTGACCCTAATAAGGACCATGATGTTCCATCCTTTGTGTTTTGTGAGGAAATTTCTGAAAGAGGCCATCAATCGCCGTGACCAAAATTCCAGTGACAGCGGTAGAGGGTTCTCACACAGAACGATGGGGAAATCGTGAGAGTCTTTCTACGTACTTATTTACGTAAAGTACTACATTAAGATGTAGGCCAACATGAGAGGGTGGGGGTGAACCTGTGAAAAGTGTCGATGCGCACAAGATGACTATGAAAGTACACCATATAAGATATGATGTGCACCCGGGGGTGGGGGGGGGGGAGGCTGTGGAGGGTTTTATACGTTGACGTTACTCTTTCTCCTATACTTATGAATCGTGGCGCTTGTTAAAGTCACAGTAAGTAGACCCTTCACCTTTGACCCCTTTTTGAAATAATAACCTATTGTGGGCTGTTCTCAGCATGTCACTATTCACAAAAAACCATCTCCCCGGCTTGGTGCTTCTATAAATAAAGAGACGATCACACTGTGATATCTAAATAGAGTCGACGGTTACTTCTTTTATGGAGGTAACTTTGTTGAAATAGTACAACAGGGGTCCAGGAAATGGTGTAAGACGAGGCGGCGGGATTTACAGTATCGCCTTAGTACCAACTCCAGACAAACAGTACGGTACACAAAAACAGAGACAGAATATGTGAGATATTATAAGAGTTGGTGGGAAAAATAATGACATTTCCAGTGAACCTGTTTTGAACTGTTGAAGAATCATACGAATGACGAAAGTCATACTTTCTCTTGTTGATAAATTATACCTTACACCAAACAGAAGGTGTGGTCATGGGAGTAAATTATAAAGGTGTTGGTTTTCAGTGGTGGAGCTAGCAGTTTCAGTCAGAGGGGCGAAAATGGCTTAATGGCTTTTAGGGGTGCTGTACAATAGAAGTACCTACTACTCTTTAATTACATTGCAGGGAGGGGGGGGGGGGCACCGGCAGGACTATTAGGGTTCCTATGTACGGTAGAGAAGGGTGAAATTTTAGGCACCATTTTGCATCCAACTACACGAACATTGTATGTACATGCATGTAGGTTAGTCAAACGGTGATACATGGATCTGAACTTATTAAGTGAAAAGAAACATGTCAAACAGCCATTTCAATGCCTATCATATTTCAGGTAAGATCAACAAGGTCATAGAGTTTGAGACAAAATAGCGTCAAATAACCAGCTCTCTCTTTAATGGAACCCAAAGAGATGGCCGGAAACTGCTTTTTCTGGGTGTTGCAAACTGCATATGCACAGCCTTGAAACACCCATCTCATGTTTGCAATTTCTCATGAGAGCAAAAGTAAATCCATGAAAATGCGTAGACATAGGCCTATCAGATGGGTTGAGTTGATGCAAGAATCATAAATTAACCATCATTTTTCATGTATTCTCGGAGCACCTGGCAAATATTTGATTGGGATGAATATATCTTTAGACCCACACTTTTCTCATTTGGTAGTGGATTCACATTGATCGTTTACAAGGGAGTCAAGAGACTAGAAGTGAGGCGTCAGTCACGATTAGATTTTCTACTGAGCCTGGGGCACGGATGAGGTAACTTCAGCGAGTGTGATACGGTGTGATACGGAAATACATCATGCCCCTTGTTGCGTTGGCGCAGAGAGAATTTTTAATTAGTGGTGAACTGTAAAGTGTGCGCATTTCATGATAAATACCGTACTTGATTGAATATGAAGGCAGACAATTGTCAACACTTTCATCATTCCGTGGATGCGGAGGGCGCTGAAGTACTTAAACTTGCGTTGTTTTACCTTGTTTTCCACTTTTTCTTTCATTCTTCTCTTTTTCTATCTTTTTATTTCTTTTTTCTCTTCTTGTGAAAAGCTGAAAAGGGCGCCGGTAATCAATTTGAGTTGGTGGGGGTGGGACGACCCCCTGACCATGTGGTAGCTCCGCCACTGTTGGGTTTTAGAAAGAATAGCGGGAAGGCTGTAACTCTTCCAGCTTTAAACGATATTCCCTACCCTCTCCTAGCAAACAAAGCACTACCCCCCACCCCACTATTGGTGCCACCTACTATATACTGTATTCTCACCATGCACCTCATTGACAATTTCAAATCTTAACATCGTTCAAACTCTCCTACGAATTAGTGTTTTGTAACTGATTTGGGTTTATTTTTTTTTTTTGTAACTTTGAATTTGGAACAACGACCTGGGTAACTAACAACAATAACCGAGGTAATGACCTCTTGTTTCTTTTAATGTTTAGATTGTCTAGGAAAAATAGGCGGGTCGCTCTCAGGAAAGGTTGCATGCAATGATACGATCAAAACAATAACAACACTCAGAAAGTATATTTCGCAACGACGGGTCAAGTTCCAGATGTTCCAGAGAGTTAATATGAATGATGCTCTCGAGGCTATGTGGTATCAAAGCCTGGTTCATCGTCAAGGTCAATGTTGATATTGCTGTCATTACTTTCTTTTTTTTTGCAGCAGTCTTCAGTAGACTCGGAATTTTCTTCATCCCGTATGTTCTTCACTGACGTTTTTCTCTCATTCAAATGTAATCAATCTATAGATTTGCCCCGACGTGACACACCAAATGTCCTTTGTTAATGAATACTCCAGCCATGTTTGTAACAACTAGGGAGGAAGCAATTACGCGTTTCTCGTAACCAGCACCTCTTGACGGGACAGCGTGATCATAAACTAGCGATAGTCCTGCTAATGTAAGGCTGTCATGTTTCTTTCGATGACTCAAGACAAAATTAATAATTAATAAATAATATTTTACATGACTTTAAAGACTCCGAACTCTTGCTTTTGTGTCTGTGGTACATTGTACTTTCGTTTTTGATTGAATGATGACTTGACGCCTGTGGCATCCGTTCCACGAAAACCAAACATCACCAATGTGGTGAGAATGGGGTGATTACCCTAGGTGTCACTTGAAAGGAGAGTATAATTACTTTGACTAAACACATTTTTCGCCGTATCTGACAATGAACGAACAACAACTATTTTATCGCTTCGTCCAGGACCTCTTAATCACATGATGCAATAAATGATCATACACATATCCCTTTTATTGCATAATTGTTAACATCTATATCTCAAAGACCACACACTATACTGAATAAACGTCAATTTATGCATATTCATCATCAACACTTCCTATTAGCCACTTGCTCATCTCTATGTTGTGAACTTGAGTTCTGGTCTTCCTTGCATGCAGCCACTTGTATTTTCCCACGAAGTCAAGTTTCGACTTCTTTCCTGGCCCTGTTTTACAAATATCGTACAATAGTAACGCTGTTATAATGGATTATATATTAAAACATCGTGACCAACAGCAAGTTCTAGAATACATCGTTATACACAGTTCAAGAATACATTGTTATCATATAATACATGACTCTCTCCATTAAAGGACTGCAAAACTGCAGGAAAAGAGGAGTGCAAACTGTGTAGAATTGCTCGCAAACATAGGACAAAGCTTGAAAAGTTGATCTAACTTAGGTCAACATTTTTTAAGGTATTAATTATTATGATGTAATATCTTCGGTACTGTGCCTGCCCAAATATAGCACAATATGATGCAGCTAAAAGCTTCCTCATTACGTAATCATCGTTGGACGATTCTTTCGCTCTAAAAAATCACCTACGCTGCTTTCGTCAGGCTTGATATATGGTCATCTATGTGAAAAGCAACGTTGCGCACAGTTTGTTCAAGACTGGGTTGAGGGGGGGGGGGGGGAATAAGTGTGTTTATACCACTGATCTGTAAGTTAACTGGATTGGCTTATTTGCACTAATTGGACAGTCTCCAGTGAAGCCACCATAAGGGTGGTTTCGGGCATTTTGCTTCACCAAATATGGAACTCTAAAAGGAGATAACGAATCGAGCAGTTAACGAATCGACAGTGTCGCGATATTAACATAGCTGATACCTCAGTTTTAATAGCTACTACTTCATTTATCATCGATACTTCAACGTTTTATATCTTAAAAATCACTTGAAGTCAGCCCTCTATACCGATTCCCTTTGTCCTCTTAGCGGCCCAAGTGTCAGCAAATGTTGGTTCACCCGTAAAACTAGGTTCCAGTGGCTTAACGGCAACTAGCTGTTCGCCAATCCAGTTAATGTAGAGATCAGCGCTTTATACTGCCTTTTTGTTAGCTGAATACCTCATCAACCTACGATGTATATTACTGCATGAGTTATTACGTAATAGCACGCATACTTATGGTTCGCCTAATGAACAGAAAATCCAGGTTTTTTTCCTCGATAGTCCAGGTTTATCATTTGATAGTCCAGGTTTAATATTCGATAGTCCAGGTTTATCATTCGATAATCCAGGTTTATCATTCGATAGTCCAGGTTTATCACTCGTTAAACCTGGATTATCGGTCGATGAGCCGGGACTATTCATCATATATAATCCAGATTTATCGGTGATACTTCAGGTTCATCGAAACTGAAATTTCATAAACCTGGTTTATTAGTTGATAAAACTGCATTACCGACCGACAAACCTGGCCAGATAGTTTTATGAACCTGTTTTGTCGATCGAAAATCCAGGTTTATCGACTTATAATCCAGGTTTATCGAGTGATAATATTGATTATCGAATGATTAACTCCATGGATCTTTTTTGTATTGCACATTAGAAATGCCCTATACGCTTCTCCATGTATAGTTGTCCAATTGATGATCTCTTGATAGCGTTCAGATCAGTTTCTTTGAAAACCTAGGAAAGACTACAAAACAAGAATTACGGGAAACTTTTCAGCCTTTAAGGACCTGTCAAGGAATCTTTTCCATTTTCCTTCAGATTTTCTTGTTTCTTTTCGGTGATTTTTGTCTGTCCTTGACATTGTACTTCGTCTGGGAACACATCACCTGTTTGAATGAATAATGCTGAATAGAAAATGGATGAGAAACCCCCAATTTTGTATGTGTTATCCTTGTATTCTATAGAAAGAATACATACTTACGCCTATAATCCTTATGAGGAAAGCCATGAATTTAGACTGAAGTAGAACATTCGCACTATGTTTTCTTTGTCAAATGTTTGGATTTACACTTAGGAATCAAATTTCTGCGCCCGCGGGTGATCATATAAAATTAATCTCTATTACAGGTAAAGAAAAAAAGAAGTGAAAATGGGGCAAAACGTCCTTGGCACTTTAACATGGAAAACATTAAATTTCAATTTGTGTAAAAGGTTACCTTCAAACCTTTAAACAGGGATTTCATTTGTTCAAGTTCGACTTGATGCAACCGTGTGGGATATCCTTAGGCCTACATGATGGTCGGTTACTAGATGAATAGAATACGTGATTCTGGTTTATATGCTTGATTAAAGAAGTAATGAGAACCTCTGATGTACAACACCAATTTAATATATTGTATTATCCTTTCTCTTAAATCCCCTGTTGCCTCTCTCATCTCCTTCCCACCGGTTTGCTTCATACATTCCGCACACAACGCAGCTTATCTTGTCTCAACCAATCCAAAATTCAATTTCAAAATTCAAAATTTTATTGATTTTGAAAAAAAAGGAAAAAAAAACACACACTCTTCGGTGAAAAGTGTCATTAACTTAGTGCCTTGAAAATCTAGAGTAAAAACATGACAAACCACTGAATCTTAACATTAGATTTAAGTAACCACTGAAATTCTGTCAAATCAGTCCTTTAACCAGTTTAAACAGGCCCGTACTGTCAGGGGGGGGGGGGGGCAGAACCCCTTTCCCCTTGAAATATTCTCGCAGATCCTGCGAATTTTTGAGTGAAGAACATTATGGCACATGTGCCATGTGAACCCATTCTCTCTCCCCCTTCCCGTCCCTCGTGTTGGCTTCCTTAGGGCCTTGACCAGGCTGCGGTCCTGCATGTCATTGATGTATTAAACACAAATTTGTGTTACTCCTTAAAAGGGGGACACGCACAAAATAAGAACAAAATAACTTAAACTGCTTTAACGATTGATTGGGAGGACTGTTTTTAGTAAAAATGTTGGATATAACCACATTGAAATTCTTTTACACTGAAGTAAACTGTACAGCACATATGTAGCGGGGAGGGAGAGAGAACCCCCCGCCAATCCCCACAGAGACTTTGAGAGCCCGATGGGCGGTGATGAAAAAATGACTAAATGATGAAGAGAAAAACAAATCAGGAAACATCATCCATTAATGGTAATGAAAATCAACTTGTCAGTAATATTCAGAGGATGGAGCTGGTAAGAAAAAGACACAATATATAGCAATTTTTTTCATCTCAGCAATTCGAGACAGCAAACAAAAAATTGTCCTCTCTCCGGCCTTTCCTTACACCCCATTTTCTGGATGGGGTCAAGGATGGGTACAGTAGTTGTGCCTAGTCTTTAAAGGGTGACAAATGCATCTTGTAAAAGGTTTCATACCATGGAATGACGACATGTGTGCCAGAGTGGATGGGAAGGTTAATTCCCATCGACCCTCAGTATCCTAGGTAAGAAGGCAAAGACGTCCAAACACCCTCTAATCGCAAGTTTTTATTTAACAACGAAAATAACATTTTAGTGCCGTTGAACGTGACGGTTTCATTGCAGCAAAAGATATGGAAGTCAGAGAATCAGTTGGAAATGTTGGGAGGAAGCAAGCAACGATGGGATGTTCACAAGGGGGGGGGGGGGAGGGGGACAATTGTCCCAAGCCCGAAAATCATAAACTTAAAAAAAATGAAGAATACTATATAACATCAGCTTTTTGCACTAGTGGAAGAATAAATTTCCAAACATGTGTTCTGAAGATTAAAGAATACTTGGCTGAATTTTTTTCAGAGGGGCAGGGAAATGCCATTTCTGCAATCTGAGAGGCATTTCATCCTTTCATCATTTTTATGGTATTCCCTCTCCCCTTCAGCATCCCCTTCCCCCAATGTAAGTTTGACGTTGGTTACGTCATCGCATCAAAACTCATTGGGGGGGCAAACATTCTATCTGATCTGACAAATTGAAAATTTTGTCCATCCACCCGACTTGTGCCTTCAGCAATCGATGCCCGTGCCGTCTTCCGTACTTGTCAGTTGAAGCCAGTGTATGAACTATTTTAATTCTTCCCCCTGACCTTTTGCAGTGTTCTTATAGGCAGTTACTGTGATGACAAGCTTTTTGAAACTTTCTAGCCGGGTTTGTAATTTATAGTTGTTTCTGGCATCTTTCACTATTAGACTATAGTTGTCTACATCTATAGTTAAACAACTCCTTCTCATATCAAAGGCGTTGATGACTCATACTGACTAATTCTGTAAAACTTATTTGTAACCCGATCTTTAAGGGGCCACTATGAAAATTTGACACATTTTACTCAACTGGCAAATACTTGTGGGCGTAGCACTAACAGCCATTCAACTAACCCGTTGAAAGTAACGCTTACCAACGCCTCTTCAGCAGCCCCGTAGAATTTCAGTGTCACCATGGTAATGTTTTTTTACACTTAATAATGAAGTTTGCGCAGTTGAAACAGTTGGTGATATGATATAGTGCTTTGCATTCACACAAGTTGCTATGTGGAAAGCACATCGATCATAAAAATACTTTTTAACTTGACCGAGTCGCAGCAGGGTGTCTCAATAATACCGCGATCCAACATTATAATGACATCACACGGTGACAGCAGGTGATATGAAAGGATGAAACCTAGGTCGCTGACTTACAGAGACATTATTTAGGCGGGTTGATCTAAAGAAGGCTGTTTATCATGGGCAAATGGGAAAGGTAACACCTATACCACGGTAAGTAAATAACATTGAAGGAAAATGAGGGGGGAAGGAGGCCGTGGGAAAGGGACGGGGCACGGACAAAGAGGAGGGCCAAATGTTCACAGTTTTCAAGATATACCCATGATCTACATTACTCAAGCTTGGTTAGACTAGATCGGTACCAACCAAACGATTCTTCAAGTATTCTATTAAAGTAAACGACTGTAATATGAGTCTTATGATGGCTATACTGGCATTTCCACCTTCAGCTGAAGTTGCCGTTACTGTAACTGATTAAATCTATGTTATCATAGGCCCTAGCTGTCTATTCCTGACTTACATTACATATCAACCCACTGATTCAACATTCGTTTGAAATAGAATCAATGCTTTATCTGACTTGGATACCTCACGATGCAGTTGCTAATTATCTAGTCATTAAAGGTAAGGTCATCTACGATAAGTTTTCATCTCACTACATACTAAACAGAATGTGTACATCAGAGGGCGTTCCCCGGAAGCTGTATGCAATCAAAGTGAACCAGTGTGCTTCCTCCGCATATGCTACGATGTCGTACTGTACTAATGCATATTAGGGGCGACAGGGGTTGAGGAGGACTAGGCGATGCTGAATAACAGCATTTAGAAGTAATTGCGTGTGCACCAGAAAAACAGAAGGTAAAGATTATGTTTGGTATTAAGTTTTACTTTATTTTTAAATGCACATTCGAGGTTGCTCATGGACTGGCTATGTCAATCAATAAGTGAAAATGACAATAACCACTTTGGACTTTGAAATGCAAGCATAAAAACAGTGGACAAAAACAGAAATCATACTTGAAAGTTAACAAATCTTATTGTAAGCGCCCATAATGGATATGCAATAGAAAAGGTGTCATGGCGTATCAACAACATACTGCTCAATAGTCGCTCCTTGATCAGGTTTGGGAATTGTAGTACTTACTGAAAAGAAGCACTCTGTTAAAAAAAAAATCCTAGCAAATGATAGCCTCCTTGTGGCGTCAGTAATCAGTTGTTTTGACTTACTAAATATTCATTATCAGTATATAGAGATATACTTGTCATTGGACCTGTAGTTTAATGGAAACTCTCAACCATTGTATTTTGCACTTTTTGTTGTTCTGGTACACAATATATGGCAGACTATTCGCACGCAATCACTTAATGTACAACTAATTGCAAAATTAAGAATCTTCCAACAGCATATGACAAGGCGAAAGCCCACTAAATGAAGACCCAAGAATATCGACCGGTAATCCAGTAAAGATTATCAAACGATAATGCTTATCGAGCGATAATTTTGGATTATCAGTTGCCAATGCTCCAAGATTATTCATTGAAGTACACTTACGTAAGAGGATAATGCAGTGCAGTCGACTGCCAAATTCGATAATATTGGATTATTGGTCAATGATGAAATTTTTTATAATCTTGGATTATATCGTTATACCCTTGGTTTACTAGGTAAGTGGGTGAGGAGGGTTCCATTTGGGTTGCATTTCTTCGTCATGGGTCTGTTATTATTTATTTTCACACCCTCAAGCAATGAATATACTTGATCATTGTAGGTCACTACGGGATTAATATGCAGTCCCTTTAAGTGTCTGGAAAGAGAAAAACAAATACTTCATTTTATGGGATCATAAAATCAAAAATGTGATGTCTGTGAATATCGAAATATCTGACGGGAAAAAGTGTCAAACACGGGTCTTTGAAAACATCACCAGGTATATATTCGGGGAGGTTGCACGTGACCTCCCCGTCTACGGCTTGTTTATCGGCTGAGTGAATTCAGAACAAAAAAAAAGAGGGTACATGATTCATTCTTGCAGTTCACCCAGTCTGCGCATGTCACAAGAATTGATCATCTACATTCGTTCACCCCCCTCCCGTCCCCTCAGCTTTCTCTCTTTCTCTCTTTCTCTCTTTTGAATGAGACATGGAGCAGCCCTATTGACATTGTTTATGTGATATTTTATATTTTATTACTATTGACGATGTTGATCATCTCGGGTGCAAAGATGTAATGTATACCAATGTGTATGTGTCAGTATTCTCTAGCATAAAGGCACTCAGAAGTCTCAACACTGCCAGCCACCGTTAAAGAGGAATAGGGACGTTTAGAATACACCGACATGACATATAAAAGAATATAGCGGTAATCATTGTTAAACCATTCAGTCTCATCAATAAACATCTACCAAAGTTTCATCTTCTCAAAACATTATGCAAGTGATGAGTAATGGAAAATGCATCATTTATATTTTGAAAAGTTTGGGTGGACAAATTAAGTGTTGAGTGACAAATAACTGAATTTCTGTCTTTGAGGAGCTTATTTCTTGAAAAGAATTAACGCCACTGTCCTTCCTTATTTTGAATAATCTATCATTCCACGCCCACTCTCTGACACTGAAAGACACTCAGTGAATTGTTGGACCAGATCCCAGGTGTAAGTCGGCAGATTTGGGATTTTTATATCTCTTCGACTAAAAAGCCTTTCAGAGTTAAACCTTTCAGTTTCCCTCCATCCTCCTCGTTTCTTCTCTCCTCTTTTCCTTCCTCCTCATCCTTTTTCTGTCCTCCTCTTTATCTTCTTTATCATCTACGGTCTTTTTTTCTCTTTCAACTCCTCTCGTACTATGTTTCCTCCTTCCATTTGCTTTATTTTTGTCCAGCCTGTTAACGTGAGCTGTTCCTTCTGTCCCCCCCCCCTTCCCAAACCCCATCCTCACGTGGCAGATACACTTGCACCAGCACAAGTTGTTTTGGACTACCCGATATTCGAAGATAAAATGAATGGCGTTACGCTACCGCGAATTGCACATTACTTTATAATATGGATGGGTTAAACCAGGGCAACTGAAAAAACAAGAAGTCAGAATGTAATATGGAGATGAGGTTAACAATGAAATCAGTTTTATAAAGGAGAGAATTGCCGTGAAGTTAGTTGGGTGTTCAGCCCCATTGACGGCTCTTTTACGAGACCCAACAAATAAATATTGTTATGTTTTTTTCATGTTACCCCTTTTCCCAGAAAACCACCAAAAGATTGCGGATTTGTTGAACACTATGGGGATTTGTCAACACTATGGGGAGAGGAAACTGTCTGCTCGGGAGAAAGAATTGAATTGTTAGTGAACCACAAATTTTACCACTATTTTCACTGCAAAATTGAGTCATTTATGATAAATCTTGATCTTAAAAAAGAATCTCAGAAGCTGGATGCAAGAAAGGCAGTTCTACACATTACTCTGTCAAGAAGCAAATGAAACCGTCGGATACGTAATACGCAATATTTTGAGACAGTATCGACGAATAAATTTGAGCGATTTGTCATTTTTATCCATGAATATTGATTGGTGGGAAGCATAATACATCATAATAAGCATGAGTAATTCAAATGTGACTAAACCTTGATTACAGGATTAAGTCAATTCAAACCTGGTGGCTGTTGAAAAAGGCACCAACATGACAACTGTTTGCATTTGTTTATTTAGGATCGTTTCAGTGATAAAGTCAGCAATAAAAACACAGATGAAAGTAACAGACAGAAACAATAGACGTAATGTTCTCATTATGGGTTGACATATTTAGTAATGTATAGTTATATGGTTTTAACAGTCGCCTAGAACATGACACGAACTCAAATACAGTAGTTGATTACTAATTGGTTGTGTGAGTTGATGTTCTCGAAGAACATTGAACCTGGGTGTAATATGTTTAACAGTCCCTTGAAAGAGGCTAAGTGTGAAGTGCGTCCTTGAATCAACGGATGTAGTCACGAAGTGCTTTAATCTTTTGTTCTCGAAATAATAGTTCATTTGCTTACATAGCAACGCCAAACAAAAGGTATCACCGTTGATAGATCGTGCATATTTACGAGCATGCGTACTGAGCATGGAATTACAGCTTTCTTAACTTGTAAAATCCGCTGTTGGCAAATCCGCAGTGGAGTGAAAGGGGAAAAAAGTAGCTAAGACAATTCAAAGAAAAGTAAAACGTTCATGTTAGGTTATAAGATTTCTTAATAATACCTTGTTGAAAGCGAAACACAGACTGCCATTCTGAATCCATCAAGTTCACAAATAACCAGAGCCTAACCTTTGAGGTAAAGTTAACGACAGCGGCAATGTTTAGCGTCGTAAATTACTGTCGAGACAACTTAAAGCGATTGCATACGTACGCAAAACGATTAAGCATTAAAATGTCATGTCCAATAGTGAAGTTCGTATTTTAATTGCACCATTCACACAATTTGGGGTTTCAGTGGATAAATTATGCCACACGACAACGACAAAAAGTGTCTATAACTTTTGACAGGACCATACTGATTCTATTTATGACTATCAGTTTGAATTTTTACCTGGACCTTCAACTTTACATGCTCTTGTTCATTCAACATATTTAATTATTAATTTATTTGGGAAGAATCAGTAGGTAGCAGGAACCTTTCTCGATCTGTCACAGCCATTTGATACTTTAGATCACAACATTTTACTACATAAACTCGAATATCATGGAATAAAGGGTGTTGCCCCTAATTGGTGTAGCAGCTACCTCTCTGACCGAGAGCAATATGTTGCAATTAGAAACATCAGTTCTAATTTAAAGCCTACACACTGTGGCGTCCCACAAGATTCTATCCTGGGTTATCCCTCTTTTACGTCAATGATCTGCATAAAGTCAGCAATAAGCTACTTAATTTCTTATGCCGATGACACAAAATTTTTCTTCTCCAGTCGCGACCAGACAGTCTTGATAGAAACTATTTGATAAAGTGCGAAATTGGTTTGGTGTAAAAAAGTTATCTCTAAATGTTAAAAAAAGAAACTGTAACTGGTGTTTTCAGATCATTGGGTAAACCATTTAATGGGTACATTAAGTGTATTGACTCGTTAGAACCAGAATTTCTACAAGTGTCAAGTTTCTATAGGACTTATCATTGATCAACATCTAAGTTGGTCAGATCACATCATATACATAAATAATAAAGTATACTAAGGTTATTGGTATTCTTACCAGCTTATGCGAACATATTACCACCACGTCACAGTAATTCTTCTCTTGTTTTACAATGCCCTTATACTTCCCTATTTGTCCTATTGTGATATTGTCTGGGGCAGTGCTCTCTCAACAAGGATCTAACCTCTGCGCGGTCTACGCGAGGTCCACGTCTTATAAGTAAGAAACATTAAGTTTAAAATAAAAAAATACTGTTTTTTATTATTGAGTTTATGCCGTTTTTGTTGCTTTCAAAGTAGTTACTGTCATTTTGAAGTTGTTCAGCGAATGACGCATTCCGTCCATGACCAACCTGTCATGTATATTTGAAAAAGTAAATAAAAACTCAAGATAACAAATATTATGCTTGTGTTTTTTTTTTAACACACGCAATCACTTTAACATATATTCAGATATAAAGACACATTGATAGGAAATTTTACCAAAAAAAAAATGTAATCCATAGCTCATAGTGCCTATAAAGGGACAATAGTTGTAAAAAAAATAGTAAATGAAAAAAATAGTATGTACAATACAACTGTAGTAATTGGTCATAAAGTATAAATGTATGGAAAGGGCCAAGCCAACTCTCCATAAGCGACCTTGTACAAATAAATATTTTAACCACTTGATTCCATTATCCATAGCTTTCCGAAAGTGTCTGTAATTGCAATTTTCGACACATTTGTAGGTCTTTTGCCTCAGCATCATCCCTTCCCCACCCCACCCCAATAATATGCAATCATGTATACTTCACGATTGTATCTGTACCGCCCAAACGATTCACATGACTTGTGCACACGTTATGACGTCGGTGACGCAAAGGATTATAAACCTATCCGAAACTCCACCCCTCCCCTCTAATCTCCTCCCCTCACACGGACCTCTATCGTAGACATTACGGTGTAAAATTTTTGTTTACAGATTGAAACTGGACAAATTCGTGTTGACAGCATTGTAGGCGTTGCTCAATTTTCACGCCACGCTGCTCTTTTTTAACATGAACTCCATTTAAATACGGTTCACGGTGTTCGTGGTCACATTACCAGTAATAGAACGATTCGTAAATGACTATCAAATTACCTCCACGCTGTTATGTATAAAGTTATAAAAAGAGAAAGACCTCCATCTGTCGACGTAACAGATACGTATAATTACATCATGTTGACTTGGTTAAAGGCGATGTCAGCTGCAGAATGCCAAATATAAACCCACAATTAGGGCATGTACATGTCACCACAAACATGCCAACACAATCGAAAATGTTTACGCAAGGTAAGCAACGATAAAGCTAAGGAAGTCTTTCTAACGTTAATGTGCATTTGCACAACCGAATAGAAGCCACGCACTCCTCCCCCCCCCCCCTCCTCCACCAAACCCACACGCACACACCACACTCGGCAAGTGCAAGCGTCTAGCTTCAAATTCTTCAAACAAGATTCAAACTTACAGTAATTATAAAGTCTCGATGACAAAATATGTTGACCTTCATTCAGAGCGAAACTTAACGAAGCCTAAACTATACTAGGTAAACCTTGCGAGTAGAAAATTTCATAGTATGTTTCCACCGAACCAGCAGAGGGAGTGGGGTTAGGTAGGGTTAGTACCCTTTCATTTTATAAAAAAATAGGAAATTAATTTTCAAAAATAATAAGAATATTTTCGTGAACCATCTTTCGCCTGTCTAGCGAGGTCCTGTTCGAAATGCATTGCATGGTTATTATACGTATTTTATTTTTGTTCGATCTGGGGAGCTTAATTTCATTAAGAAAAACAAAATCGCAAAGCCAGTCTTAAGACATGCAGTTTTATACTGATTAAATGGTTTTTATTTTGTTTTATTTTTTTTTGCTCGACAGTTTTTGTTGCCGTTTCAAGTATGGTTATGATCTGTCATTGACATATGTACGTCATAAGTCTGAATTCATAATTACCGGTGCAGTGGATCAATAGCCCCTTTAAGCCACTAATATATACAATTTCTCATGGTGACGTGAGCTCACCTCAACTCCATGTCACATTAATATCGTAAAGTGATTTCTGAAGAAGACAAAATAAATTGATTTATATTGATTTATGACTGTTCCGGCCATGGCACCTAGTTTAGTTTCTCTTGTAAGTCTGATGAAAGTGCACCTGTTTGACTGTTCCATCATCCGTCAAAGGAAGCAACGAATTTACGAAAAATTATCATTGAATGATCTAAAATAGAACTTAAAACAAGTTCCTCCAAACATCATGGAGAAAATTGGAGTAAGGCAACTTAATTTATCGATTCCGTCTTTCTAATGTATTAAATGTTACTAACTTGAATGGAGTTTTGCTCGAACTATAAGCAGAAGGTAAACTCCCAAAACAGTACTATCAACGTTACGAAACATGAATTACTACATACCGTATACATACGTCGTAAATACATGGGATACTGTAATAATATAAATTTTTTTGTCACTCGGGGGTATACACCTCATAAAACATTTCTGATGCACGCGAGTTTCCAAGTTTCTTTTTCTGCGTCATTACTAGCAGATTTATGATTCTGGTAACCTCAGAAGGTGCTTGTGTGCAGTTAACAATGTACATGGCAAAGACGAAGTAATAGGAAATTGTTCGTATGTTAATCGTTTCCTATTGTCTATGGTGGGTCATTATCGGGTATACTATTCAAATAATTACAAAAATCTTTCAGAGATCAACGAGATGGGTCAGATGCGATACGGTAGGTGAGAAGTTTCTAAAAGAGACCATGACGAAAATGCAGACTGAAGAGTCATCGGACACACACATTGAAATGCAAACCATAACGTGACGCCAAAAATGACGGAAAGAACAACATAATAGTTATATGCTGCAGTTACCTTGTATATTTTCATGTTTAAACGAACCATAAGACAAAAGCTACCTTTACCTTGCCACTGTCATTCGTAAGAACCAAAAACGTTACAACTAGCGATATCTACGCTCTTACTATGGGGTTTCTTATATTCTTTCAAAACTGATTTACAATGGTAGTACATGGTTTATTTGGTTCAACTAGTGATTCGCCCATTTGTTTCTTTCTAGTGACTTTTGGCAGGCAAAACTAATAATCTCGAGGTATATATACATAGCTCAGGGAGCTGAAGACAAATGTACCTTGTGTAAATGATGATATCTGTGCCCTGTTAAGTTGTGTACATATATATGTACTATGTATGTACTTATACAGTGACCACGACCACTTTCATTTACATATGATAGCTATTACAATATCATTTGTAAGGAGACCAGACAAATTTGGGAAAAATCCTTGTTAATTTTGTCAAATATTGCAAACAAGACATTTTTCGTCTCTTTGCAATACACAAAGGCAAATACAGACCCGTTCTAACACCTCTTTGAAACACAATTACTTATCCCTTTAAACTCCTGTGATACAAAACCTTCCAAATACAGTGGGATATTTCTCCTTACTCCGCGAAATGGTGCCTCGGTTAGCAAAGGGTAACTTTATCAAATACGTTTCGAAGTCACAGGTCCTTTAAATTTAACAATAGCAAGTACATTTTACATCACTAAACCAAGACTATTAAAATGCGCTTGATAATCGTGAATTCTCGACAGATGATTTGGATAATTATCAATACTTACTGATTTGTATAATTATTGATAAAACATTGTTCCTTTTGACTTTATCAGTGGATAAACTTGGATTTTCATTTTTTTAACATTGCCGTACTAATGCACAACAAGTGATTGAGATCTGATCAGCGAGTTCAAATGTAGGTGTCACAGCACTATTAGATCGTCCTTTATCTACTATTCATATCTCAGGATCTATGCCGTTTCTGCAATACAAAGTCAAACCAAGGTCACGTGTGTTGTCCGTTTGTACTAAATTTGCAAAGCACGACTCCATCATAATATTGATAGCTTGATAGACTCATATCCCAATTATAATGGTGATCATGTATTGCATTGTTTTTAACATTTGACCTTAGTCCATGCTTCATTTATTTTTTTGAAATCATATTTTCGTTTTGCAGGTCATTCTGAATCCAAAGAAAAAGAAACCGCACATCATATTCATCCTTGCAGACGACTTGGGATACGCGGATATCGGTTACCATAACGACGCCATCAAAACACCAAATATAGACCGATTGGCCAGGAGAGGTGTCAAACTCGAGAATTATTACTCACAGCAAATATGCGCACCGTCTCGCGCAGTGCTACTTACTGGGAAATTTGTGGTACTTAAAAAAATATGTCATTTTATTCTTTAAGTTACCAACTAAGACTTTCGTTGAAAATAATTTTCTCGACTTACCAAAATCTCTTATAAAAGGTTAAAGAGTACGCAGACACGTATGTATCACTCTGACACACACATGGCAGAACCAGAAAGCGCCCTTGTGTGGCAGGTTCTTTCTCTTAACTTTCTTTTCACTATACCATGAATGAGGCAGGGTATTAGCTCCAAAATTATACTGCAAAATTTGAGCTGGTTTTGGTCGCCCTTACAGTAGATCGTTCCGATGATGAAGATAAGCATATGAGCTGAAACAACTTATTAAACTGCTGAGTCAGAGATCATGAATTCAGAGGTCCCTGATCAAAACTTAATTTGTTAAGAGACTTTAATGTTATTTATTTATATATTTATTTTATTTGAATGATCAATACGAGACAATAATTCGTTAACATTTGTGAGGACACCAAAGTCTTCATGTAACTCTCCTTGTTCAGACAACAGACAACAGATGAATAGAAACATACCCTGGAAGGTCAAAGGAAATGATCTTGAATCCTAGATCAGAATAATTGATTGTTAGTGTCGACTAAAAATAAAAAACTACATCCTTTGGTATCTGGTTTGATCAATACAATTGTCTGCGAGATATATTTTTAACTTTCGTAGATACGGCTTCCCTTTCTGAGGTCGTGACATTGTCTTTGGCTTGTCTGTTCAGTCAGTTTTGGATCTCTTGAGTTAGGGAAGGCCTTCATGTGACAATTTTATTAAAACAGTCTATAATCATAAATACTGGCGAACCGCTGTCTGGAGTGGAATTCAGCAAAGGCTTAAAATTAAGTGAAACATTTGATAGGAACCTAAGACACGTACAAACCGAACATGGATAGCTTTTTTCTTCTTTTTTTTTGAGTTACGATCAACCATGTAAAAACTGAAGAATCAGCTCATGAGGCCATTTACGCCGTGCTGATAAAATGCCGTCGCATAAGGTTCCACTATAGAGAACCCTAGTTTCGCGTAAACTGCACAGCGTCCTCTAAACAATGTTGTTGCAGGACCTGATATTTCCTTGATGATTTTTTTATTACCTTGGTCCCGAAGAGACGTTTCGAGATTTCTACATTTAGACTTTTTCGTTTCACTGGTTTCGACTTTTCGTTTCGATATGTCTATGTTCCAGAAATTGCTATACCTTGACAATTTATTTCAATATTTGTACGCTTCCACATTATGTATCTACATTATGACGTGCAGGGCGTATAAGGCCTACCGTCTGGTATCGGACGATAGCGACCGTCTGGTGAAATTGCAAGGAAACAAGTAGGACTTTGTCGCATTACCGTATCGTTTTGGTTTAATTAACAAAACAATGAAGTTTTCTTTTTCCAGCCAACATCTTTAGTTCTTGCCGACAGCTTTCAAGAAGCATAAAAGAGATACTGCAACACAAAACACAAACAGGGATAAATAAGACCAAATATTGTTCGTCAAAAAGAGAAAAGACAAAAGACAAAAAAAAAAAAAAAAAAACCTCACGGACTTCATAAAGAAACCATACTTTCTGGGAACTTCCGTGCTGAACACCCCTAATAGAAAAATGTCTAATAAAGAGAATATTCCATTGAGTTCAAAAGGTATGAATTTGATTTCAGTACCGGAATTGCCCAAAGGAAAGTCAGTGCCTGACCTTGAGAGCAGAAAGGCCACATTAGTAAGGAATACATTGTACTTTCACATTGATACACCCAACAGCTATCGTGGTTTCTTTCGAACTGATCCTTGACTGACACAGGGCAGAAGTTCTAACCGTTTTAGCTCGTTAAATTTGGTTGTTTTCAAAAGGAAAATCATTCGATAATCGAAACTGATTCGAAGATATCTTTAACTCCCACCGATAGTTCATCTTTGTTGCACCATTAAGATTGAAATTAAAGAATAAAAACCCTAAGTGACAAATATAAATGGAATATTTAAGGACTGTCGTTACTACTGATGATGCTCCTATACTTTTAAAATATGAGAGCAGAAACCGGTCTAGTTTGGTCATAAGAAATACTCTAGTCACCCCTCTATATTAAAAGTTGATTTCATCTAAAAGGTGGAAATCCTTCTAAAGAGGAACATGTAATAAGTTCGTGTACAGCTCAGGCATTCCCTAAACAAAAACTTCTGCAGTTTATCTCATGATATATATGTATATATTTCTATGCATGGTACAACACTACAATTGTGTATTTTGTATACAGTCCAAGTCATGCCTATCGTTCCTTAAAATAATGCCCGCATTAAGTCGAAACATCGAAATCTCCAAACGTACTGAGATAAACAAATGTTGAAACAATAAAATCGAAACACAGCTTGTATTGAAATCTCGAAACGAAAGCTTCGAATCGAAAGGAAGAAATAATCATATATTTCGACCGAAACATGAGCTAGGAGTCGGAATGTAGAAATATCCGAAATTATGAAAACGAAAATGTCGAAACTGAAATATCGAAAAGCGAAAACTGGTCGAAACATCGACACGATTAAGTCAGTCGAAACATCAAAAGTTCGGAACTTTCTCTCAGGGCTATAATATTCTTGAATGTCATAATTAATTCAAAATAGGAGTCAGGAAGACTGATGAAAAAGAAACGAATGTCCCAAATTCAAGAATCGAGTAAATTATTCTGTTGTCAAACGTTTACATTTTGAAGTATTCAGATGAATGCGTGGCTTTTTGTATGTAAGTGTTAGCAGAATGAATGAACGAAATGAAGAAATTAATTTGAAACAGACACCTTAATAATTCGTTTCCTACGTGATGAATGGTTCAAAGTGCGCAAGCTCAAGATGACGTAATTCAAGATATTTTCAAGATTCTCAGTACAGTTCTGCGACTATACCTGGTTTGAATTACATTAAAATCCAAAACTCCACCAACTTGAATCCTGCATGTGTAACCCACCATTTATCATTTTTAAATTCAACAGCATATGCATCAGTCCTTCACGTAAAATGTTTTCCCCTCTTCTTTCATTAATACTTAAAGAGTCATCACACACTTAGCCACAATATCAATCCGCAAGATGCAGTTTGCTTGCCTCTCGAGCACCATCTCCTTCCTCAAGAATTAAAGAAACACGGCTACAGTACTCATCTGGTAGGAAAATGGCACATGGGTCGAAGTAGTTGGGACTGCCTACCAGAGAGACGAGGGTTTGATTCATTTTTAGGTAGGTGGACCGGTGAATTGTGTGTCGGTGTGTATGTCAGGTGTTATGATCTGTCACGTGATGTCAGCCGATAGTGCACCACTCGGTGTATGTCAGGTGTTATGAAATGTCACATGATGTTAAGCTGATAGTGTACCACTCGGTGTACTGTCAGGTGTTATGAACTGTCACATGATGTTAGGCTGATAGTGTACCACTCGGTGTATGTAAGGTGTTATGATCTGTCACGTGGGGTCATCTGATATCGATGTCTTATCAAAACTGGACTTGGTGGCAACATAATTCCGCTGAGCTGGTAATGATGCAGTAATGGTATTTCATACATGGTGGCTGTCGTCAGCTGTCAATTTACACTGATAAGTGAAATAGGCCCATAAGAATTGGAGATAGTGGCCGCCGGCGGCAATTCCTTTGACCGTAACAATCTCTATATCAATCTCTGTATTCGGAGAGCATTCAATCATGGTACGAGTTGTTTCTTTGGAGGTAGCTCGTATATGTCTATCCCGCATGTGAGTTTGCCTGCATGGGGAAACCGCATGCATGCAAACCACAAGCATGGCTATAAATTTATTCAAGTGATTTGCTGTTTAGTTTTATGATGAGAGATTAAAATGTACTTATATTTGTATAATAGTAACAAAACTAATAAGAATAAAAAACAGGAAACATGGAGGTATGGAACAATTGTCATTATCGTGACCGAAGTCCAGTATGCTTTAATTTTAACAACAAGAGTCCTGTAATAGCACCATGATAAGAGGTAACGGGAACCCCCCCCCCCTCCATTCCCACAACAAACACATTTTCCCCTTCCCTCATCACGATTATCCGGGCCGTATGTATGTATAGTTTCCGTCACACACGACTCTATTTTCTCTGTAGGTATACATGGTGGTGGTGCCGCATACGTTTCTCATATGCAGAGGTATGATGATGATGTCCGTGGATATGCCCTCTACAACGGCACCCGCGCTGCACTGGAACACGCTGGTACATACGCACCGGAGATATATAAGGCAAGAGCCAAAGACTTGATTGCGCAACACAACGGAACCAAATCGGTAAGAATTATCTTACATTCACCATTCTACAAAATTCGGTGAGAACCATAGTAGACCCAACAATCTACATTTGAAAGGGACTGAGTCTTCGACTTTGTTTGGCTCATCGTTTTTGTAAACAGTTAAAAATTTTGTAACTTCGTCTTAATAGGTTACGTTTCACAAGTAGATCATGTCATCATAGTTTGTATAAGGATCGGTCCCTGGAACAGAAATTTGACTCTAGACTTCGACCTGGAATATGAGTTCAAAATTTGTCAGTGAAAGTCAAATTCGGCGGAATCATGTCATAGTCACTACAAAAAAGGAAAAACATTGTTTAGGCCCCATGTTTGCATACATGCATATTCATATCAATAGTTCTCTTTCAGATTCTTAGACAGGTGGTCTTTTCCCCTACTCTCTCTTCCTTCAAGCACTGACGAAGAACTCAGGTAGATGACCAGACGATTGCCAGTACAACACATATTCCAGCCTTCAAGAAATACTTTTTTTTCCAGACTAACGTGTAAACAATAAAAGCAAAATTCCATAACTTCGGGCGGTCGCCAGGACAAGGCATTGAACTGGAAATTCTCGGCAGATGAATTGAAGATTAAAATTTTAAGGACCTGTTTGATTTCAATTGCGTCCATCTGTAAGGACTATTATCAAACAGTTTGCCCTAGTCGCAATATAAATCAATGAATCTCTTCACTTCAAGTCCACGTTCAAGAATTTGACCTAATTAAATTGAGCCGCAAGCCTTGACCCAGATAGTAAATACATGTGCGCCATGCCGACATTTTTGATATCAACACCAGTAGTCTGCAAACACGATAACTTTTTATCTCGTACTCTCCATTGTTTGTTTTCCTCTATTAGAGAAGTTGACTCCTAGAGACGTTCGAACCAAAATATTTTGACGCTGTATCTCCTATACGCAATTGAAAAGAATTCTATACTGTATTGGCTATGGCAATTGATTTGAGAATTGCTGACGATGCACTGTGGCACTATGTGCGGTTCTGCAGCTAAACCCGATAGATGCTGTTTGCATTTCATTCAAGTTTTGTGGTGGGTCAGTAAGTGCCCCCCTCTCATAAAAATCCGTCACTTGTCCTCTTGTAAATAGAGGGTACTGTATTATACTGCAAGGGACATACAGTGCTATAAATGGGAACATAAAATTAGAACAAATGATCTGCTTTAAATTGGTAAAAAGAAGTATTTTTCCTGATTTTTTTGAAGAGAAAGATGGGTCGATCGCCAAAACGAACCCTTCAATACAACATTCCAGGTGGGACGGCGGTGAGGTGGGAACCTGGAATATTTGGGGTGATTAGACCACTAACCAGTCTTTCTGTCACATTGATTGCGGGTATTATCGAAGCTATTGCCGATAGTGGCATATACGTGCTATTGTTCTATTCGTTGTGAAGTTGATGAAAAGAAAAACGTATATCGTGCACACCTGAACACATTTTCAATACAATGTGTATGACGTGACATCAAAGTTAGTACAATCACTTCGCTGCAAGCGGTCCATTCAGTCTGAAATATACCAGTTTTCGTCTTTTTCCCCCGTGGGAACATTTAACCTTGATTCATGATGAAAAAAGTACACCGACCTGTAAATATTTAGTCAATAAACTTGTAAATCACGTTGGTTGTTACCTTTTCTATTTTCATTTGCTGTTTTAATGTCACACCCAACACAGCTTCATAAACGGTCCCTTTGGACTTGTTAAGTACGGCACTTAACGGGTTTCTGAAAGTACACCACAGCTGGCACGGTACTAAAGCCACCGCTAAAATCATGAAGGCACCAATGAAAACGAGATCGGTGGTGGAGAGGAGGGGGGGGGGGGAAGAATATGGCTCAAACCATTCCATGGTATAGGGTTAGGGTTAAACCAGGCATATCATACAGAGATTCGGGCAATTTACCCTGATGATTTATCACTCATGACTATAGTATGACAAAGTTTGTTCAGCACTTCAGCACTTTGAGTAAACATTAACCTGTCGTCAATAGTTAGTAGAGAATACTTCAAGAGTACTTGTTTGGTTCGAGGGGCTCATGAGGAACTATAACTAGAGAGCTCGCACATCCCCAAAACTGCTAACACCATACTATTTTCACTATCTACCGTTTTCAACTTTGAACGAGGGTGTTTAATTGATATTTTGGTAGTATTTATAGGATTTGGTAGTTTACTAGGCTATATGTAGGTGAAGATACTACAGCAAGGAGACTTCAGTATCTGGAGATGAATTTAACTGATTTAAGATAGCCTATTCAGCTTTTATCGTTTAATCCACAGGATTCCATTAGCTGACAGAGGAAAGTCTGTATGTAGGTCAATATGAAAGCACTGCCATAGTTTATGACATATCTATGTTCCGTTTAGTTGCTTTATTTTTGACCTTGACGAAAATGACTTCCACGGGTGTGTTCTTAAGATTAATCTGAAAGGGGAATACTCTGGGTTGAGCGAAGAAATTTCTGTCGAAGAGACGTTGAAGCAAAGAAACTTCCCCAATGACATTCAAAACAAATTAATTTAGTATTAACAGTATTTGACGAGATGAGTTTAATCAGGTTGAATCACATCAAGAAATCGTTCAAATAAGTTTACTTCATACATGAGGTTATGAACCTCTCCTAGGATAAACAAAGAATTAGCTTGACCTAAAAATGTGTCATGAATTACTTTTGTCTGGGTTTTTTTTTTTTTGAAGTCGTTGTTTGGATGTACAATTTATGAACAAAGAGCGCATTTACTTTTACCTTTAGTTTTTACTACACTTATGTTGACCGAACGGAATCGAGCGACGGGGGGGGGGGGGGAGGTTTTACGGGAGTGCTGAGAAGAGGGATGAGAAGAAGTTAAGGTGAAAAAAAAAGAGGTGTAGCTCAAAGGAGTGTCATACAATTGTGTAAAACGTCTCGTCTACCAGATGACACATCTGCACAAAATATGTACTAAATAATATCTTTTTGACGTTTATCAGCGTTTTTTAAAAATCACACAAGTGACAAAAAATTGAAATTTTGACAAGATCTATGAACTCATCGAAATGTAAAAATTCAGAAAATTGACAGTTTGACGAGATCGCACATCTCCTGAAAAATGGCAAAATTTGGGAAATTGTCATTTCAACCATGAGTTGGAACATTTTGTCAAAACTTCAAAACTCGGAAAATTGCCATTTTTGCGAGTTAGAACACCTCGTCAATCGGGAAAATAACAATTTTTGTCTCATCGCCCTGTAGGGGCTAGATGAGATATTGTAGTCACTTGGCTAGTGGAGCTGTATGTTGTACTGTGCACCCATCGGAGAATGGTTGCCATGGAAACGCTTGGAGTGTATGAGTAGCGACACCCCAGGGGTACCCCATGGTAGAGTGACCATGGGTACAGGAGGGTCCTGTTGGGTGGTGTAAATGAAAACGTGTCCGTGCCAATGTGTGTGCGTGTGTGGGGGGGTGGGTGTGCGTGTGTGTGTGCGTCCGG
This sequence comes from Stichopus chloronotus, assembly GCA_021234535.1. Lineage (NCBI taxonomy): Eukaryota > Metazoa > Echinodermata > Holothuroidea > Aspidochirotida > Stichopodidae > Stichopus > Stichopus chloronotus. Next base: position 14,126,613 of record CM037841.1, on the reverse strand, counting down.
ACCTGTCCAAATTGTGGTTTTTCCAGAATAGTTTGAAAAGCATATGAGCGATTACGTTGAAACTTGGTAAGGTTGTGCATGATGACAATACGTGCAAGATGTATTAGTTGTATGGTAAATCAAGTCAAGTTGCTGATTTTTGAGAGAAAAGTCTATTTTGCCCCAAAATTGCTATTTCCAGCATATCTTGAGAACTATTAGATCAATTAAGTTACCGTTCAACATAATATTATTGTAATGGTAAATCGAGTCAAATTTGCTGATTTTTTAGAAAACAAAGCCAATTTTGCCCCCAAATTGCTATTTTCAACATATCTTGAGAAGTCTTTGAGCATTTAATGCAAAATTTTGCAAAAACTTACATGAGAATGAAATATTCAAGGTATGTCACTTTTGTAGTAAAGAGAGTGAAATTTGCTGATTTTTTAGAAAAAAAAAGCCAATTTTGCCCAAAATTTGTATTTCCAGCGTATCTTGAGAACTATTAGACCACTTAACTTGAAGTTTTGTAAGTACTTAGCAATAAACTATTACAAATTCCCATGTGCAGGCCCTGTATTGAAATCAATGTGCATGTTGGCAATGAGATACGCAACTCAGTGAATTGCCCTCTTTTTTTTTTTTTTTTTTGCTGCTTTGCCATTTTAACGAGTTGTTCTAACTCAGCAGAATATTTTCCAACATTTTGACAAGTTGATTAAAGTCTTCAAACGGACAATGTTACGAAAATTGTCATTTCTGAAGAGACAGCAATTTGCATGTCCCTGCCATGATTCCTTGCACCACCTGAAGTAATTTATCCAACAAACAGTAGGCAGGAGTAGGGACCGTTCTTTATGTCAGATCCCACCGTCTCACCAGAACTAAGCATGCCTCACGTAGCTGAATACTTTTAGTTACCGCTGCCAACGTAGTGTGTGCATATTTGTTGATAGCACGAAACAGGCAACATGGATTTACTGCGAAAAATAAACACGACATAGGCCTAAAGAGCGCCAAGACAATGAGAACAACTTAGTAAAATAATAGACGCAAGGTAAGTATAGTATGCAGTATTTCAACTCATGATCAGGTAACCCTTACCTCCTCCCATCCTCTTACATCGGAGATGAGGATTTTCATAATGACTTGACTGATGCAACCGCATCAGCAAAATAAAATGACATACAAAATGGTAATTGAGAGGTGAGGGAAGGAAGATTATTAATCAAAAGCAGTGCCATAAAAAATCATGCTGTGTGCACATCACGACATCACAAATGGCTGGCGCCTTGACGTATGTAAATTTTGGTTACTTTTCAGAAACCTTTGTTCCTTTTTCTTTCAACACAACTGGTCCACGGTCCAAATTTTGATGTACCGAAACACTACTTGGAGGCCCACTTACACCACAACACCACTAATCGAGCGACTCATTCCGCCCAGGCTAGCATATTAGATGGCGTTGTTCGTGAGGTCGTGCAATCATTGAAACAGAATAACATGTGGAGGAATAGTGTACTTATGTTCTCTTCAGGTAAGACTAAATCACTCTCTACAAGTTGACTTGAAGTTATTTGTTTCAAATTATGTTCAACACATTGCACTTTTTGACATACCCGTATTCGTAGGTGTTTATTGATAACGTTACATCTATATCACATGATGATATTTTGCGCACTTTGTTTCTGCTAATATCTGTTGGGGCGGCTATAAAGTTTCATTAACAGCGCCACCAATTACCATGTGTATGCATTCAAACTGCATACAGGATTTGTAAAACCACTTGACAAGTCAACAAACAGTTCAGAAGAAATTTGATAGGTTTAGGCAAAGACGACTACATGCTACACATCCAGGAACCAATAGGGAACATGAAGCAAGCAGGCCAGATGTCATCGCTCTGCATTGGCAGATCTACATTGCAGTACCCCATATTCGTTCGTACTTGGGGAACAGTACATGTTATATTGCCCATTACAGTCAGGTGACCGTGGATCATCCTTTAGGGATATACTCGGTCAATTTTAGAGTAAAATCACCGGCAGATGAATACAATAAGAACGTAGATCGACAGTGGTTCGTTGTCTGTTACCTAACACAAAACAGTGGAAGTACTTTGTCTATGTTGTTGACGTGTTTACATTTTCTTGGGCTTCATGTTCAATGAAAATGCGGTTATTTACTAGCCCAAAGTTTTCTTCCATTGCAATCTTTTCATAAAGATCTCGCAATGTATGAATGATCAAGGTTAATCACCTTTTAATCTGAGAATGAACTGTAGGGTACAGCGGGGCTTAATTCAAACGACGCTGGAGGGCGCAGGAGTGCATCCAGTGATTACATCTTTCAGAAACCATATTAAATATTTGCAAAAGTTGCCGTCAAAACTCTCCTTAATTAAACGGGGCGATTTATGACCTGGCAGAGTTATGTGGACAAGTGATATCGGACAAGATTAAAACATGGCAAGAAGTAATTGATCGATGTAAATGCTAGAATTATAGCAGTGATTATTTGTCGTTGTGAATATTTTGTTGTCAAATTTACACAGATAACGGAGGCTGCAAACGTTTCGGTGGGAGGAACTCTCCCCTGAGAGGATGGAAGGGAGGATTCTTTGAAGGTGGCGTGCGAGTCCCGGGTTTCATAGCCAGCCCTCTTCTGCCGAAGAAAGCTCGTGGTCGAACATTTAGAGGACTAATGGGAATTTCGGATTGGTACTCTACTATAGTAAAAGGAATATTAAAGAAACCTCTACCAGCTGGCCACAAATTTGACAGTATCAATATGTGGTTTAAAATAAAGTAAGTTCAATTCGTTTGATCGCTTGCCAAGATTAATCTTAACTTTAGTTAGAAATTATTGCCTTTTAATTGTCTTTTCATTTAGTGGCAATATTAATCGTTCTAGATTTTATATTTGTTCACATTTTTTACCTTGTTTGAGATGCTTATTACCGACTTTTTATTATAGTATTTATTCATTTTTCTTTTACGTTTGAGTGTGTAATATTGACTGACCATAATAGTCCTCTTTATAAGATTGGTCAATATATTAATAATGAGTTTTAATATTCTCATCCCCCAGGAAATTTGAAGCAAATCGTGGAATTTCCAAAAAAGTGTGCTATAGCGTACACATAATAGATTGTGTTTTATAAGGGAATTAAGGCGTTTGTTTCACTGGAAACAACCATATTTTTTAAACTAATGTTTGTGGACATAGAAGGATAGATCATTAAAAAGAAGAATGGACAGTAGCCTTCTTTTCAAGGTATAAGCTTCTCACAGATAGAAATTCACTTATTGGTTGCTCAACAATAATTTGTTCGCCCAAACTTTTTTGAATTTAAATGATGCATCTTCCATTATTCTTCACATGCATAATGTTTTGAAGTGATGAAGCTTTGGTAGATGTTTATTGATGAGACTGAATGCTTTTAAAATGACTAAAGCCATTTTTTTTTTGTGCCATGTTGGTATATTCTCAACGCCCTATTTCCTTTTTAATGATGCGTTATGGTATGCTTAGTTTTGTCTTGTTGAGTAAGTGTATGTTTTGTTATGCCTAGTTACACCATGTTGACTCGTGTTGCGTAAATGTTTTCGTCGTGTTATGCTATGATCTATTACATTATATTATGGTGAGTTACGTTACGCTACGTTGTACCTAATAAGTTTGCGTTATGTTATGTGGTGTTATGTTGTATGGAATGTAACGTAACTAATGCTCGAGTGCGACGTGTCATATTATGCTATTAAAAGATATACAACTTCATGGTTCCCAACTATATGTTTTTTCCTAGTTAGCCAGAGATCATTTCTTTTTCCTCTGTTTATTGGATACTCTTCTGTTTTCAGCGAAGAACGTTTACATCGCTGAAAAAGCTTTACCACATAAATAGGGATTTTCGAATGGAAGATGAAACAAAAGAAAAAGCAAAGTCAATCCAAATGGAGAAAAAAAAAAATTGTCAAGGTGTAGATGACAAAGGTGCAAGTATCCACTGGAAAAGTCAACCGCAATTGGCAGGTGGTGAAAAAATTGAACACATTCTGAAATTTGGAAGGCTCCATATAAGTAATCAAGCACGCTACCTAACTGAAATGGCGTTCTCTATAGTAACAACATAGTGAGATGAAGATGTCCCCATTAAAATTATTACTTTGGGTATTATTCCGTTGGAAATATATACAAAGGGTTTTCCATTTAAGGATCTCCAGCATCCCCCAGAATAAGAGATGATCATTTCTGATATCTGTTTCTTTTTTTTTTTTCTGGTAGAAATGGAGAATCGACATCGTCTCGCACCCAGTATTTATATTCTATAGGATCTGCATGCTATGATAATGCGGTCGACAGAAGAATAGCATATCGATGGCAGGAGTGGAAATACATTGATCTGGGAGGAGGTAGGTAGATCATTTTAAACCCCCCCCCCCCTTGCACCCGAACACAAAGAACAAGCAAATACGTGGTTGCACTATCAATGAGGGCTTAAGTAAATAGCAATAGGTCAGCCACCCCCCCCCCCCGTCCGCCAGCCTAACTACCTCTGTGTCACTCCCTTCCCAACGATCACATCTCAACTCAGACGGAAAAGTAAACTGATAGTAAAGAGACAGGACCAAGAATACAGGAATAGCGCCCTCAGTTAAGAAAGCATACTGTCAAAAAGTGACTGTAATGTTGGCTTACTCCATAATGCGTATTTATGTATTCCTGCATGAAATACACAAATAAGGCAAACAAAAAAGAGAAAAGAAATATGAATTTGGTTCCGGTGTTTCACAGGGCATTTTTCTTTCCTGCAGAATGCACAGTAGTTTATCTTTTGACACTTCTGTAAACTCCTAGCAAGAGTGAATTGTAAATAGTGGGGACTGAGGTATATATATTTTTATACCGTAGTTTATATGTAATACACATATGCCATGCTAAATTAATATACGATAGTGAATTCATTTTTTTCTTTATGTTATGGCTCGTAGAAGAAGATTCGACACGGAAGACCGAGAAACTATTCCTCTTTAACATCACAGCCGATCCTTACGAAAAACATAATTTGGCATCGGAGAGACCAGACATGGTTGGAATTCTTCAGAGAAAAATAGTAAGAAACTTTTGCCTCAGAGCGAAGCTACCGATTATTCCCAACAAAGTTAATGAATCGTCCCCGGTCCATAATGATGGAGTTATGATGCCTTGGTTGTGAAGTTCTGACCAGCCTGGAGTGGTCACTTAACGACTAACGGAGATGGTTATAAGATCATAGGCGGACTTGCGGTTCGGGAACATGTTGAGTGGCCCTCTTTACATGAAGTGATCAAGACTCTGTTGCCTTGTGAAGTTGTACTGACAAATGAAGCATTATGTATTCTTTCGAAAATTTAACAAATTCTCTTTCATGACGTAATGACAAGTAGGTAAAACCATGACGTATGTTTATATTTTTCTAGATTGTTTATATTGTTCTAGATTAGTTTGAACTAAAATGATAGCAAAGTGTTATACAAAGAGCCAGAGTTAAAAAGTGGAAATACATCCCAGAGTGCAAAATGGATAGTTATCACATTTGTTGTTCTTCACTGAAGTAAGTCATAGAGTTAATGCACATTCATTTTTATAGATTTGTTTCATTTTCATTTAGATTTAAAAATAAATAGATGATGTATGGTCTGTTACACTTTCATTCCAGTATAACTCCAGCTTCGTACGTTTGAGGTCAGGCTAATTAAAAATTGGAACAAAGAATTAACTTTGGATCAAAATAGGACCAGAGTGAAGGAGCTGTGATATTGTTTGATATGCGTAACTGGCATCTCTTAATACTTTCAGTAGGATTATGTTATGGGTTGCGAAACGAATGAATTTATGATAAACGAAATGCTGCAGAATTTTTTTCAACGATCTGCTTGTATCCCTTTTTTATGTTTGATTTTTTTTTATTTTGTGAGTTGTATGTTTATTAATCAAAACTCTACAATTAAAAATGGACCGGACCAATCTGTGGGATCGTGTATGTATCGACTTCCAAAGAAAAAAAAAAAAAAACAAATGACACAAGGTAATGTCGAGCATAACTTGCCAGAGCCAGAAAAAGGAAAATAACGTAATCGCACGAAATTTTCTGCATTTTAATCAACTAGTAGACATTTCGATTTTTCATTAAACGTAATGTGATTGCTTGAGAGATAGGTTGATCCATTAATCAAAGATAATATTCACTCACCTATTCAGTCAACATATCTTCAAGAGAGGGTATCAACCGTGTCACCCTCTCCCCACCACACACGCTTACTTCATTTCTGATAGTTCCTTGTAAAATGACCAAACCAGACATCGCCGGGGCCCACTCTCCCCCCCCTCCCCACCACACAAAGTAGATTGGAGAGACAAAAAAAAGACGCAAAAGATGACAACCATTGATTTTTGTCTGAAAAATATCTGTTTGCAGTAAGAAATGAAAATATTTACAGAGAGTCTCGAGAAAACATAATGAATTAATCTTGAATACGAACTTCTAGAAGATGGATCGTTTTGGTTTGAATGCATTAACTTAGTACTCTTTTTTTATTTTTACAAGTTTATCAAATGTAGTCTATACTTTCTCACGAGATACCTTCGCTAATTACTAAACATGATATTCAATAGCAAGAGCAAAATAGTACCGTAATAATCGAGATATGTTCGAAAAAATATTGGAAGCAATGCCGAGTATAACTTTCGTCCTACAGCAACACAACTATACATCTTACAAGACACTGGCGCTACAGAACAAGTCTACAAGTTAGGAGCAAAAGCAAAAGGACAGGTGAATTTTTTTTTTTCAGTACGGTGCGAAAGTACTGTAAGTTCTTGTCAAAATACATAAACCTTTCTTAAACGGACTTTTCCCCTTCTGGAAAGTCATATATGTTCCCATAATTTCTTTACTCTTATCGATTACTAGATTTAACGAGAAAATTAAAATAATACACAAATCTGTCAAATTGTGGAAGACTTACAAGTGAAATCTTCTGAGAAATGAAAACGATAAAATTACCCTCCATAATATGATGATTTAAGCTCTGAGGACTGAAACATGATGACGTCAGAACTGGTTAATCCCAACTTCGTCCCCCCTCCCCCGCCCCCGCGTCCTCCTCTGTCTCTGTTTGCGTAATAACATTTGGTTGAAAAGTTAAGGTTGTTGCAAAGATAACATTTTAAGCACACACTGTGTAGCAGGACACATGAAGATGAATTCAGACTGTGCCATAACTCTAATAAACTCTACTAACTAAATTGAAATAGGTTGTTTAGAAGGCTCCAGTATCATATGACATATGAACATAATGACTTTTAACACTGTTAAAGCATTTAATCTCATCAAGAAAACATCTATAGAAGTTTAATCTCCTAAAAACACCAGGCACAAGATGAAATACGGAAGCTGCATCATTTGAATTTTTGAAAGTTTGGTTGAACAAATTAGTATTGAGCAACAAACAACTGAATTTCTGTCTGTGAGAAACGGAGGACACTGCCCTGCCTTATTTTGAATAATCTTTCATCCTGTGTCCACAGATACTGTTTTTAATATTATGATTTTTTCTGTGAAACAAACGCCCTTTTTATCTTAAGCACTAATGGTACACTTTAAAGCAGATTCGTAGAATATACGAGAACTGTTTAAAGGCACTTCCACATCGGTTACATACAGCGATATGATGTAGATCTAGCCTTACTCACTCTTAAGGTATAAGAGTTTGTATAACTACATTATCTATGAGAGGTGTTCTTAATTGCTCAGATGGTTGTCACTATGAGAGCAACGTCAAACATTCCACCAACTCTTGAAATAACCAACAATTACCAATAGGCCAATACCATAGCAACTCGACTAGTGCCACTCTCCTTTTGAAAAAAATAATAATAAAAAAGGCTAAAAAATGAACTTATTTGATAAAATCGTATTTTTCTTGGAAGCATGGTTTTCTCTTCTTTTGTTATAAATTCAAAGGCACCAGAATGAATACCGTAGCTGTGATTGCGTGAACTGAGAGAATACACACTATATAGAACGTATTAAAAGGTCACCATCTTGTACCTGAAAAAGGATAGAAAGTGAATACAATACGCAATACGTAAGTAGTAAAATAAGGTTTTTGATGACTTTTGTAAAATTCTTCTTTACAAATTTAAGGCACTGTGATTCGATTAGAGGCAACTCTTGACTTTTTCTGTACAGGCAAATGTCGAATACATAAACGGAGACGAAATTTGTCATCAAATAAAATATTAATTTAAAACAAAATAAGCGAAACCTCTTCATAAATACTATTCAACTTCACGATTAAAATATACCCTGTTCCATGTACTCTGATAATTTTGAGTTAACAAATTTGTGAAAACATGGTAAATAGTTTACGGTACTTTTGTTTATTTATTTATTTATTTTGGTATACACTGTGACCATGAGAACAGAACACAACACATATAGAAGTACTCTTCATATTCGTAGGCTATACTAGGTTTTTGCATCGATTGTTTGCGTTATAAGTTAAAAATATTTTTGGAATTCCTGAAAGTACGGTAAAAAATAACAGACATGCACCCAAAAACGATAGTGAAAAAACAGTTTGAAGATCTTAAAAGAGGGCGCCAATCTACTAAAGTATTTATTGGCGAAAAATGGCTGCACGACTTCAAAACAGCGAGTGAGAATTGTAACCTTGGGATGGATACTGAAAGGAACCATGCAAAATTCAAACGTTGCCCTGTCCCATCAACACATCATTGATGAGATCAATGATCGAAACTGGAGAGAACGTCTTACAAACTTCAATTCGAAGCTGAAAAATGTTGAACTGTTCCTGCATTTGTCTGAATATCTTTCAATTGATATTATTTTTTACTTGGAAATATTAAAAGAAATCTAAATGAGTGGTGGAGATGAAACATTGCAAAATTTAAATTTCTTTATAGCTGCTAAAATACTTTTGAAATCCGCTTAAAAGCTGGAATATGAGTTGTACTGGCAATCGGCTAGTCATCTATCTTTCCTCTTCGTCAGTGTTTCGCGGAACAGACAGTAGTTAGAAAAGATCACTTGTCACAAAATCTAAAAAAGATCTATGCATCCATCTTCCAAATATTTAAGTATGAAAATTGCTCGGATATATATATATATATATATATATATATATATATATATATATATATATATATATATATATATATATATATATATATATACAAAGTTCAGACTCTCCAAGAAAGTCTTGCCGTCAATCACTGTTACTTGAAATCAAACAGACCAATGGGAATGGATATAAATATCCATGATGCAAAATAGGGGCTTAAACAATGTCTTATGTAGTAGCTATGATTTATTTGACCTCCAGAGACAAAATGTGACGAATTTTCAACTCATATTCCAGCTTTAAATGATGACTTCACATGATGAAATCTAACTTGTGGCCGGTTTAGAGGAACACTTCTCTAATGAATGTTCATTTCCAAACCTTGTGATATACCGTATCCTTTAATTACATGGCTGCATGTATTCATTTATGATTCTGCTAAATTGTTTCCGTAATTCCGCGCATGAGTCTACGCCTCTGATTAAGCAAGTTAAAGCCATTAACGACAGCCGGTTTTTCTTTTTTTTTTCCCCTTCTTCTTTTCAACTTACTTCTGTAACGAGAGTGGGTTTTCTGTAAGAAATATAGATTAGAAGCAATACTGCACTTATATCAACCATTATAATATCTTTCTTCATTTGATTCTTGGGCTACTTGTGAGATGCTGACGTCACGCTGTGGATGCGCAGGTGCATTTAATGTATTACCGCCAATGGGAATCATTGGATTGATTCAATAACGTGGTTCTCGTTGACGTCATTGTGTACTGGCGTCTTCTCCAAAGTGGGATCTAGAAATGAAAACAAAAAGAAATGGCTTTTGAACATATTTTGAAAGAAAAAAAAATTAAAAGTGATCTTGACCACGGAAATTTCACAGAACAGTCACAGAAATGGGGAAAGAGTATGGTCACGGACGGTGATGCCTTTTGGCAACATAACGATGACTTCACACGAAACACGTGTTTGGATTAACCCCCTCCATAAATTGACTAACATTTCACTGCATGAAGCGCCAGGGCGGAAAGTACGGTTACGTATTCTGCTGAGTTACTACTATCAGGCTACTGAATGCTTTGTGAAGGCTTCGTGTATGCTGAACCAAACATCAGGTGTTGAGAATATTCAAACAACAAACACTACTATGGAACGCCGGAAACGCCTTCGGCAATCTGATCTGTCTCTACCAGGTGGAGAGATGTACTTTTAGGCCTCCGTAGTTTCCTTAACGTCCCTCAGCTCCTTTAATGGAGTCACCAATCATTTCGAAGGTGTTTGTCATACGCAGGATCATTAAGTAATTTATAACTTAAGGCACTTGGCGAGTAATAGCGCTGACAGAACGGTACGTTGACTTCCAACAATAAATACAAACCTCTAACTGCTTGTGAAAGAAAAAGATAAATTCAGTACCGTCGACTGGTGAAAAAAAAGAGAGGGTGTGATTGACTTAAAAACCCCCCGTTACCCCAAAAAGGAAATAATCTTCACGAGTTTGAAGGATGATTGAGCAGGTATTGGTTTGACTTTTTCATCGTTTGTCTTTTTCACACAGATTTTCGTTTTAAGATATAAACGGTAGTATTTCCGTGGAATTAACTAACTGGTAGTGGGCGGTTTATGATAATGTACCGGTACATTGCACTTTTCTGAAAGGAAAATGGCAAATAAAGACTAATTACTGTATCTAGGTATCCACTTTAATATACGAAGTTTCACACAAAGCAGGTGTGTGCATGGGGGTGGGGGTTGCCCGCGTAGCGCCTCTTTGGCGGCCGCCCCAATATGGCTGTAGCCCCGAAGATTCGTAAAAGGTAGCTAAAAAAAAAAAAAAACTCGTGCCCGGAAGCTCTGTTTATCATATCTATGGCTGAAAAGGAATACGTATATCGACGGAGAATAGATGTATTACCTGTAAGGATAGTTGTCCATCATTGGTTTGACATAAACATTGGTTTCATCTTAGGCCCTACCTTCTAGGCTCATTGTGTGATTATGTTCAGAATCGAGAGCTCCCCAAACGTGTTTCTTTAATATTCATCAGCATACTTATTTGTTATCCTTGTTACTTATAACTTGCAGGGAAAAAAAATCAAAACTCTCAATCGGTAAGATATATAGACAAGGCTTAAGTACTACACCATAATGGTCGCCAACGGTAAACTGGTCAATGCGAACATAATACGTTCTTTTCAATACTTTTTATTTGTTATAAAAATTGTACTGAGCTCTCCGAATATGTGTTATTTTTAATTGTGTCAAAGTTTGTTCGATGGCGAGTGGGGTCAATGGGCCCGTCTTGTGAAACTGGTGGGTTCAAGGCCACCTGTGAGGTGGCAAGGAGTAAAGTGCTGGAAACTCTGAGGTTTTAATATATCTACTGTATGGGTAAAATCTTCTTTTAAGATCACTTAAAGGGAAATAGGGAGTATAGAATATACCAACATGGCATACAAAGAAAATGGCTTTAATCAGTGTTAAACCATTCAGTCTCATCAATAATCTGAAAAAGCGTCATATCTTCAAAAACATTTATGTGATGAGTGATGGAAAATGCATCATTTGAATTTTGAAAAGTTTGGGTGAACAAATGATTGTTGAGCAACAAATAACTGAATTCCTATCTGAGAGAAACTCATATTTTGAACAGAAGGCTACTGTCCATCCTTATTTTGAAAAATATATCCTTCTATGTCCACAAACATTGGTTTTAATAATAGGATTGTTTGCTGTGAAACAAGCGCCTTATTTCCCTTTAAGGTGTAAACAATATGTATATAAAAAGAGAATAGTATCCACAATACATCAGCTGAATGGGCGAGCAAGTTGGTCTGGCCGCAGAACGCTTCCCCCTTATGTCCTGTTTGGACGTCGCCACTGGAGGTTGGGGTGGAGAGGCTGTGGGGTTGGATTCGTATTGGTTGAAGTATTATCGTTGTTTCACATATCTTCTGGGCTAAGTCTTCTTTATGGGCTCTCAAAAAAGTTTTCTTTAATATCCATTATTATATCTATTTGTTAGGTCTTGTGATTTCACCTTGCAGAAAAATATCATACCTCTCAATGGGAAGAATACACAGATCCTACACCATAATGGTGAATCATCTGTGAAGGTGGGCAAGGGGTACTTACTCTCCCGCCCCCCCCCCCCCACCCGGAAAATCATAAACTTGAATCAAATGGAAAAGAAAAATAGCATAAAACCTTTTGTAGTGGAGTGCCATTTCGGGCAATCTCAGAGGCATTTTTAACCAAAACTTTCCTCTGTACGCTAAGCGCCGATCGGTGGCGGTGCTGTTGATAGTGGTGTTGGTATTTGCATGCGCTACACTTCATCCTTTTCAACCTTCACCCCCCCCCCCCCCTCCGCCCTCCTCTCACTGATGAAAAAAGGCTGGTTACGCCACTTCATCAAAACCCTGATCTGATCAATTTGAAGTTGTGTCCATCCCAAAGCACCTTGGATTACTTTTTGCAGATGTCCATGCATCTCAATCGAAGACCCGATGATAACTCTCGTAAATCTCAGCACGAATGTTTTAGAGTGTAGAAAATATAATGTTTGACAGACCTTGAAACGCATGCAATAAAAACAACAAATTAAATTATTTCTGTACACACCTGAACGAACCCATTTGATCACGTCAAGGGAGAACCCAATTGATTTGTGGGCGGTAATGTCTACAAAGCCTGCCGGTTATTACAATGCAACCGCGTGTACATTCTCCCCCTAGGGCTCCACTACTTCTCACTGCACTGCACAATGAGGGTATTTCTATGCCGAGGAGGCAGGCAGCTATTTTGGCATAGTACGAAATCGAATTGTTCGGTTTACAAGTTCACGAACTTCACAGGGGTAACAAGCCTTGGTCGAGAGCAGTCTGCTCGTCGCTCTAATCCAATTAAAATATTTGATAGGGGTCCCGTTATTATGGGAGTATCTTTCTTGGTATTCCAACTCGGTGTATGGAAATTGGAATTTAACCGACCAGAAGCCAGTCACGTAAATCTGCTAGGGTCCATTTAATTCCAGCGCGTGTGAACCGTTGAATAGATAGATGGGTTAAAAGTGAAAATGGTGTTACAGCCAAAGTCGGGCCACAGAAAAAAAAGAGGGTTACATTCCAAGGAGTTCAGACGGGAGGCATTTCACCAACAGTGATTTAAAGAAGAAACTCAAAACACATATTTCAACTTAGAAGTTGAATATATGAAACTATTGATTCACCATGTGATATACCCTGTGCTGGCTTGCTTATAGGACTATATAATTAAGTACTTACATAGTAAAGACCAACCACATGGAATTATGGAGGGAGAGGGAACGGGTGAAGGGTAAGGGGCGAAGGAGGGTCTACTCCTGAGAGGGAAGTTGAGGTATATGCTTTTACCTGTTAAAAAGTCAGTCACTATTTTGGCATAACATTTTGAAGAAGGGGGGGGGGGGGGTAAACGATGGAGAGGACGCGCTCTGCGATAGCCAAATTCTTCCATGTTATTGTTATTGAATATAAATATCATCTGAGCTGAGCTGCTGTAGGGTAAATTACGCTAACATCTTTTCTAAACAGTTCACAATGAACACTTGCAAACAACATCAAATTAGTTTAACCATGGAGCTATTACCTCCATATGGTTTAACATTTCATTCATTTCCTTGTTCCGATTTGAAAAAGTAAAATAATACTAATCAAGTAATTTATTTTGAAACTTTACACGAATTGGTATGAAGTGCTGATATTGGATCTTCTAGGCACTGAATGTGGAGATAATAATGAAATTTGTAGGTCACGCAATTGAAGCTTCCACTTTGCCTTGGATTGCCTTGAAAGTCATCCTTCAGAGTTCAGACAGCATCCGATTAAAAGATATTTTACACACCAAAAAAAAAAATGTCGTCCTTAAGGAGGGCACATGACGGCTTTTTTTTATTATCCTAACTTAGATATCTGCTAAAACTGGTCAGACATAATTCAATCCATCCAAGTTAATTTGCAACCCGTCTTGAAGAGTTTCTGGTGAAGCCCCATGTCGTGTATGCGGTGAAACTTGAACGCAAGACAAGGCTATGCTCTCTTCTCTGTCTCCAGGTGGAAGCCATTAGTGTCCAAGGTCGGACTAGCTAGTCGGTGTCGAAAGCAGCTGTCAACATGATGGTGACAGAACTGGTAGCAACCAGCGTGATTTACAGGCTAACCAATGATAGTAATAATAATAATACACCATCATGTTGAAAGTAAAGAATTCCAAAAGAAGGCTTCTTGTGTAGGTATGATAAATCCCGTGCGCATTGTATGCTTACAATACATTCCGTGGTGTGGCTATCAGTGTGGCAACTCCCTGTGAATACAAAGCTCAAAGTCTCGCCCTAGCCACGTGCATACTACAGTGTACATGGGAGCTACGTAGGAGCTGACATGTAAATGTCAGATAATAGGTCCACGCCGGCTTGCATAGACCCACAACCAAGCTGAGTGTGAACTGGGATAACCTGTAACCTCGAGATGTACAAGTTGTTCACAGCCATGTGCCAGAGGCATTGATTTGTTTCGTGCAAAAATCACCAAATTTTCCTTCACGTTCTGATGACAAATGATCAAACCAAAAAGATCCCCACGTGTTACATACAAACGTTAATTAGTGAGTAATTAACGGTTCAATTTCGCTTTTGAAAATTCAAGACCAGACACTTTTCACATCCGTACTTATTCATTTGTACACACTCAATACAAGTCAGGGTAAAAAAACACTCCAAATTTTGACGTTTCTCATAGCTACTTGATATGCAACTTGACTAATGATGCTACTTACAAACATTTTCCTGTGGTTGTACCCTTTAAAATCTTCACAAACCGTATCGATATCGACTCATTGAGCCCCTTTAAGAGAGATGGGAGTAGCAAAAACAGACTATGCACGATTGGGAAATTCCCCATGATAGACATACGACTCACGGCCAGATATTTGTTGGCTTTGCATTCCGGGACCACGTGTGTGTGTATATATATGTGTGTGGGGGGAGGGAGTCCATGGTTGGACCGCCATCACCACTGCGTCCTCACATATCTTGGATGGTTAGGAGAACAAATCACCAGAATACGCAAAATTACTCATATCGAAATTAAATTTTTTTAACTTTCTATTGCATACCTGGAAAGGTATGAGGCGTAATAATTTTCCGGAAGAAAATGGCGTCTGAGACCTGGGCCTATAGTAGCCTACCGAAAGGCTAACGTGTGCCATGCAGGGGATCTTAGAGGGGCACATTGGGTTGCTTCGTGAAATTAAAGAAATTTCCGTGAGCGTTCCAAATTTTCTTCACATACTGATGAAACATCGTCAAACTACGAGGAACCCCATGTGTCAGATAAAAAGGAACATTAATGAGTAAGCAAAGTACAAAGTCAGTATACAAACCAGGGTGAAAAAAAAATAAACTGTGAAAGCTTATAGATATTGAATGTAAAACTGGAATAATGTTGCTAATTGTAAGCATTGTCATTTGTTTATACCCTTCAAAATCACCACAAACTTACTGATATCAACTCAGTGAGCCCCTGTAAGGCTCTACACACATACATACGGAAATTATCACTATCAATTCACATTAACGTTGATCACCGATGTCGGTCCTTGATGTTAATTACTTGTCATTGATAGGAACGGGTCCCAGACAGTTGACGTTAGCACCGCAATCAAATGCCATCCATGTATAGACAAATACACATTAGCTGTCACACACATGGCCCCTAGACATAAAATTGTAACCACAAATATCTTGTCTGTAGTCTAAAGAAGAGAAGGCTCAGCTATCTACGACAATGGTTGTAAGGGGAACAGCTTATAATTTTATATTATGGAGAATGTTATCGTATAACTTTTCGATTACTTCTATGGGAGGGGGGGGGGTGATCCTAATCACAGACATGGGGATAATAATGAGATGTTACAAACATCACACCCCCACGTAAATATCTGGACCAAGAGTATTTTCACGCATATATACAAATCGCAATGTATTTACAACTTATTTGAGTCTGCTATCCTAAAATGTCTCGCGATAGACTGTAACGCCGCCCTGGAGTAATGTCTCTGATGTGGTAAAGGCACTTTATGCATCTCAGATACCTTACATCTATCAATATTTCTCAAAGGGGGTGGGGATATCACGGGGGGATCCAGACATCTCGAAAACGGGAGGTTGGGTGGAGTGAACTGTGGGAAGACTACCTAAGAGTCATTGCTCCCGTGGGGCGAGTAATTTTTTTTTTTTTTTCCGAAGGACAAATGAGGGTAATCATGCCAATGGACTAAACGACCTTTTGGAAATAGGCCACACCCATTATTCTAAAATGACGGGGTTTTTTTTACCTTTTTTGTAATTCTCACTGAAGATTTATGAAAGTACAGGCCAAATATCCCTGGGCCACGTGACCCTAATCCTACGTTACGAACTTAACCTGATTTACAAACAATTTTAAACTTTTTTGGAAAATCTGTTTTCCCTCATTCGTCCCGGGGAAAAAAAAATTAGAGAGCTGAAATCTTTGGATAAAAATACTCGTAGATCGCCGGAAATCGCCCTTCCAATGCGCTCCTGTGAAATGATGCGGTCATTATATTTTCTTTGAAGGTGAATTGTTATCCTGAAAATTAATTGGGATTCTCTTGAAGTTTTCATTCAAAGAAGCTTGTACAGGCTGTTGCTATTGTTCGTATTCGTGTACTCACCCCTTTGACATCATTATAGTACTTTTATATCATTACGTTTAACCCTACGGATTGATTATTATTAAAACTTTGTTTCGGGAACACTATGTTCCAGGACTGAGTAAGATATCACACTTGATTATGTAAGGAAAGATAACATTCTCCTATATTAACATTATTTAATTTTTGTGTATTTGTCATTTTTAATGTGACGAAAGGGGGACTGGGAAAGCTCCCCCCCCCCCACTGGACCCGCGCCTAGATGTACAATGCATTACCCATCATGTCTCCTCTCCCTGCGGTTAAAAGTGAATCGCCGCCCATATTCTTACTGTGTTCATTTGAAACATTCTTGCATATATACAATTCCAAATGTTTTAACATCTCAAAGAAACTCTTTTCCATCTTCATTGAAAACTAATGCTACACTGGAGAAGAATGTAAATTCCAAAAGTAAAATTTATCCCTACACCAAATTATGAATGGCATGGCTTAACAGACACATAGATTGGGGTCTGTGGATGAACGTCAATGTCACACGTTCAGCTATATTATCACCTTAGAACCAAATAAATAAAACACATGACAGTAAATGAGTATTATAGATACTGGACGTATAATAAGAGAAATTAAGTAGAAGTATAATTAGGAGTAGTAACATTAAAATAAATTAATATAATTAAGATAAAATTTGAAGGTATATCGCTATGGGCGATATACCTACAGATGGAGAATATTTCCGGCAAATCCCCATTCACTCCTTTCAAAGCTCCCCTACTAGAATCTTTCTCGCGACGTACACCCCATCTGATCCCCTCTTTCCCCTTCCAACAACTTTCCTTTCATATCAACCCCCTATCCTGTCCAAGCATATCCCCTTCTCATACATTTTCTAACATATTTTCCCTCCCCACTCATGTCTTAGTTTATCCCCTTCCGACTCCGGACTGGTCTATATTACCTCCAAACCACTTTCCTAGCTATCCCTGTCCAAACATTTATCCCCAGCATATCCTCACTCATTTCCTCGCATAGCCTCACACTATTACGCTTTCCTCGCACAAGTAATTTTTCAGGTGGAAAGAAACATAAGGCGTTTGTTTTAAAGAAAACAATCCTATTTTAAAAACCAATGTTTGTGGACACAGAATGACAGATTATTCAAATAAGGGAGGACAGTAGCATTCATTTAAAAGTTCCTCATGGATAGAAATTCAGTTATTTGTTGTTCAACAATAATTTCTACACCCAAACTTTCCAAAATTCAAATGAAGCATCTTCAGTTACTCATTACATATATTATGTTTGAGGGAGATGAAGCTTTGGCATTTGTTTACTATCTGAGACTGAATGGCTCAATGGAAAATGGCTTAGCAAGGTACTTTCTTTGTATACTATGTTGGTGAAGTCTAAACGCCATATTTCCTCTAAAAAAAAAACTTCGACTTTTAACTAAGTTTCTTGACTTTTAAAGCCTGGCCACTTTTTTTTTCATAAGTATTAATTTTATTGGTAATCTAAGGTATTACAAAGACTTTGAAAGTATACACAAGCACGTAAGATAGTTATTATTAGTTACAAAAGAAATTTTAAACAAACCAATAAAGTGTTGTTTTTTTTTATTAAATTGCTGTAGGCATTCAACTTTTTTTTTTCATATGGACCTAAATAAGTCAACGATGAAACTATACTTTAATTACATTTACAATTATTTGTATGTAGACAGCAGTTTTGCGTGAGGGAAGTTTCAAGTTTAAATTTTGGCAGGAAATATGTCTTTACAGAAAGTAGGCTATGATTTACTAATATGTATATATTATACGATGATGGTGATGATGATGATGGTGAGGATGATGATGGTGATGATGACGATGATGGTTATTTTGTTCTTGTCAACCTATGGTGGCGCTACGATAGTCCTGGCCGTATTCAGCCCCCCCCCCCCCTTAGCCCCATTTTTCCCCCTTCTACTGCTTTTTCCTGAAGTGCACAGGGAAGAACAGAACACGTTTCGTTTGAGGAATCAGTTTCTTGTCTCACGTTCTAATCATTGGCCCCCGTGATCCCGTTCCGGGAAATGCCAAATTATGTCAACTCAGGCTGCGCTTTCTTTTTTTTATAATTTCTTTACAGGGGTTGTTGCAGACTAAAGCCAGCTTAAAGATACGTGTACGTGTTTAGAACAAGATAAACTTTTCCAAAGACCACACAACGTTCTCCGTTGATTACGCTCCGCGTGTGTGATTTTTTTTTTTTTATTATTGGCATAACCCACTATAATCAAACGATTTAGTAGTGCACATCCATCAATGTACACATCACACACAGTGTACTGACCTCCACGTACAATTTGGTCAAACAGTCACTGTAATGGCAGGCAAGCATCAACTCGAGCTTTACCAAGAACCACAAGACTGGCCAATATCGCGCTAATCTTCAGATGCATCGATTCCAACAGGGGGAGAATGTGATTGACACATGCCAATCAAATACAATCTGATCATTCCATTGACTCTACGGGGTGGGTTTGACTCCTAAATTTCCAACTGGATTAGCGAGATTGCTTTCTAAAGTAATAATTCAACACCACACTGGTTTAACACTTTTACAATATTCATAATAATCAATTTGAAAACCGTTTTGACATAATCTGCCTTCTACTGAACCATCGCGGGGAGTCAATTGTTCTCTTACGGGCATATTGCAGAAGTAAAATTCTTCTTTTGTTAAAAGTCTTTATACAAACATTGCCAGTTAAAATCAGTACTCCACCCCTCTCTATTGAATGGTATCGAACAGAAGCACAATGATCTCCCTCTTGTTTAACAAAACAATCTAAATAGGGGTTGTCAAGATTATAGTCGTCCACCTATTTACTGAGTTTAGTGTATTTATGACTGACCTTGCAGGCACTCAAATAGGTATGTGATGTATAACTCTCCTGCGGAGTGTACACGAACGCTTACGAAGCACACAAGAGTATGGCAGCGAATGCCAGAAATTGAGCTACATTGACTGAAAATGTTACCTGTGGTAGTTCAATGTATAGTATAGTGGGTGGGTCCTTTGCGGGTTTATTTGTGCGGACCCACTAAATGACTACATTAGAAAATTCAGTCCCCCCACGAAAAAAAAAAATAGAAAATAATGACACAAAAATGAAGACTTTTTTAAATTCCCGATTAGCAAATTCAATCTCCCCTCATATCCTTTTTAAAAACAGTTGGACCCACATAGTGTAGGAAACTGCTAAATAAATATAAACGACGACTGGTTGACGAATTATGTTGCTCAAAATATTTCTATACATTATTTACTGGCAGGCCCACCATTTGGTTTATTTGAAGGGAAACTGCAAGGAAAAGCATACAAAATATTTCTCACAACGCCTGTCCTCCACTTAACATATATATATGTTCTTGAATTGAGAAAAGTCGGATCGGAGAAGCTCTGTTATGCGACGCCTGGAACCTTATTTCCGGAAAAAGGCCAAATAATCGACTCCACTATTATTAAAGGCCATCCAACCTATCCTTAACAACAAATGCGGTAAGAGAAGAAAATATTTGCAGAATGAGTCAGGCATTTTATCCGCCTTTTAGTGTGACGTATGTACATTGCCTCGCCGCAGTTTCGGGGTTTGGATATTGTGCAAACTTGACACTGAATGGATACAAAAGGAGTTGAAAAAGACCATAAAGGAAATAAAACCCTAAAAAGAAGAAGCTGATATAAGTACCACGGCAAACAGTGACAAAACACGACGTTTTGCAAACTGGGATGTATGCAGAGCTTTGCAAACTGACTGAGTATTGTATTTGATGTTGCTACACAAGTTCAGTGTACAGTATACACCATGTTGCTAGGCGCACGCCCTGCACTGTTATATTATCCTGGATCTATTAATACGTGTAGGTAACTAAAATCACTTAGGCTTGGGGACAAATATGTAGACTGACCTCAGAGACAAAGAAAATTGTATATTAAAATCAATTCTGAAACGTATTCACTGGGCTTGTTATGCATGTTGGAAATATCAATGCTCAGATATTCGGCTGCACTGCACTCATCATAATATTATCGAATGTTTAATTGAAAAGTCACAGCACCGCCTTAACTTTGTTTATCAAATATCATAACAGGTGACTTTAGTGTAATAATCGGGTAGACAGTACCCAGGGAGTTGTTACAGACTCCCTGCTGTGTTAATGTGCATGCTTGGTCAGTTAGCCCGCACAACGGACGTGTATCTGACTTGCATTTCGCAATAGGGCGTTTGTAGGCCTACTTTAAATGGCCGTAGCCTACATACCAACGCCTGCTGCGAAGGTTATCATGGTTGGTACGATGAACTACATAAATGTCACGATGAAATAAATAAGTTTGCTGGTATTACCATACTAAAGGCAATTAAGAAAAAAGCCAGTTACTTTTTCAGAGAAGCGCTCTACAGGTGTGAAGTGTGATTATAAATGACCATAAGAACTGGCCCAACTCCCTGACACTACCCCCATCCTTCCCCTTACGTCACCCGGTCGTCAAGTTGAATACGGTGATAGTTTTGAATAATAATGGAAAGAAAAATTCTCAATAAGTAGTAAGAACTCTTCCTTCCAGAATTCTTTTTCGACATACATATCCAAGGATTTTCACATAGTTTAGCTTATGAATCAAAGAAGTCATAAGATTTCAAATCGAATAAAAAGTTGTTACAGTTTAATAACTTCCTTTAACGAAAGTGAGGTGTCAATTCTACATGTTTATACCTAGGTTTAATGACACATGTTCTTTTACGGATAGGTACAACTTATTTGGCTTAATTTAACCATGTATTGTATGTTTCGATGGATTATTGGTAATTACGTACCGTAAAACTGTTATTGGGCATTAGCGTCAAAAGGGCACTGGGTTAAGTGTCCTCAAGTAACGTTGCGGTGATATTCGTAGTTTTATGATTGCACTCACACAATCAAAACGCTTAAATCGAAGGAGGAAATTTTTTGCCGGAAAGAAAGGCTTGTTTTTTTTTTTCACTTTTCTTTTGCAATCTTCTTCCTCTGTAATAACTGTACGACGCATGGTGCCCTCTTCAAATCCTTCTACAGGGGCGACATGGACATATCAGAAGAAATGCAATATAGTACAGACAGAAGGCTAATAAAGTTACAGCAATTCCAGCCAGGGAAACATTTTCTTGTTCTTAAAGTGAAATTGGGGGTTTAGAACATACCAACATGACATACAAAGAAAAAAGCTTTATTCATTGTTAAACCATTCAGTGTCATCAATAAACATCTTTAAAATCTTCATCTCCTCAAAACATGAGGTACGTGATGAGTAAAGGAAGATGCATTATTTGAATTTTGAAAAGTTTTGGTGAACAAATTATTGTTGAACAACAAGTAACTGAATTTCTACCTGTTAGAAACTTATTTCTTGAAACAAAGGCTACTGTCCTTCTTTACTTTGAAGAATCTATTACTCTGTGTCCACAAACATTGGTTTTAAAAATATGGTTGTCTTCTGTGAAACAAACGCCTTACTTCCCTTTAAATACAAAGGACAGTATCGTATATTGAGGGCTGATTACATCGACTTCCTATTTATAAATATTCTCAAGCTATTATAGGTTAAGTTCCACGTAAGTTGAATTGCAATACATTATTAGGCATGTAAGTATAGTTAGAGATGGGGTTGTCATCTGCACGTCGACGTTGGTAATTCATGTGCCCCCAAGCTTCGTTGTGTCTGCGCTCAGATGTAAGGCTATAGTGTGGAGAATATGCGCGGTGTCACTACACCGTCGCTAAGGTAGAAACAATACAGTAGCCATATGAACGAACAGCAAAATGTGTAAACCCCATTCGTTATTATAAGAATCTAAGTTTATATTAAAATATTAACTTGTTACCTTTCCATAAATGAACTTTGTTCATGGTCTGATATTACTCCACCCTTATGCATTCAAAATGTAACATTACACAAATAGGCAACTGTTCATTGTTTTGGTTTATTAAGAGATTTCATATCTATTTATTATTTATCCCCCTCTTTGATTAGGCGGTGAAGATATCGACCACAACTAAAAAACATTATCTACGAAAAACTGTAAGTTAAGTAAAGCTGTTGGTTTTGATTCCTGTGAGATGGAGCTAACGTACCGAACAGTATTTAACGTAAACACACCTTACACCTGATAAGCAGGTTTAGTGCTAGCCTGCTTTATAGGCCAATCAAAATGGGACACAAATGGACGATGACTATGGTAAAGTTGCGTAATTGAATGACATAGCACAAACAGTGTAGACAACCGAGGCCCTACACTGTAGCTACTGTACCACCGAAATATTTACACACGCGCTCCATGATATACGAAACTTGTCAGTGGAAATAGGACCTCGTAGACATGGGGGCATATTCGGTTATTAAATTACCATTAATTTTATCATTAGGCATTATCATTATTATTAACATCACTAAAACTTACAGAGTGGAGGGGCAAGTATTCCGCTATTATATTTTCGCAAAGTACCTCGCACACACGGTTTCCTTTTTCTCATAATTTTCGCTTTTTAAAAATATATGAATTTCGGTGTTAACACTGTGTGCACTGCTAAGAGAACGTTTCCCACGGCATGAACTCTGGACTGGTTTTAACTTTGAAACATATAAATGTAATGCTTTACTGGGCCTTTTTTAAAGCCTTCAGACAAGACGATCAGAACATAGGCCTATTTCTCCTTACTTCAATTAAAGGTGAACGGTCGTCCTATTAATATCTCATGTGACGTCACTCTCTTCTTTGATAACAATAGGTAAGCGTTGCTAGTTTATGGCTACTCTTTCAACGTGTTCGTGCACAGGGAAAAATAATAATAATATGATAGCAAAGCTGTACCGTGAAGTACATGGATGTTTCATTGCCCCTTGCAAAGAGTCAGCGTATAGTGGCGACGTTTGCAGGGAGTTATCAAGAAGAGATTGACGTCACAATAGCTATTAATAAAACAACCAATCACTTTTATGCTACTATGCCAGCATATGACCTTCTTCTACTCCATCTAGAATTTAGGTAACAGTGTGCAGATATGGCATGCACCGTGAAACACATTTTTTTTTCTAAAAAAAAAATTGTAAAACTTTGCAAAACTTTTTTAAGTTTTAAAAAGTTGTTACATTTTTTTCCTTTAAATTTACTATCTGAGCGAATAGTAATATATAAGTATCGAGAAAATATTTTGAAGCAAATAAAATCTGTCTTAGAAACCTGTATTGTGGTGTGCAAGATCATACTACATGCGGATGTCGACTTACGAATAAGACTATACAGTACTTCTGGATGTTGAATAATGCAGTATAGCACACAAAGTATGTACGTGATAATCAATGTAATCCTTATATTTTTTTTCGACAATACAGTATAGTACCAACAGCAGCTGCCCTTCTTTGATATTAACGTTTCTATGAGTTCGGTGTTGGTCACGTGACACAATTCGACCAGTCGGGACCGCCACATATGCAACATATTTTTTTTTCTTTTTTTTTTGTACTCAATGCAGTAGACTACTATATTGCATATTTGAAGTCAAATTTTAAGCTTCCACTCTCCAAACACAAATTAGTTTCAAAGCGAGTATGACGTGATCGTACCATTCGTATGTGATCTAAGTTGAACTCATCCAAAATAGGTTTCTCTGGTAAAAGTTGTGGAAGTTTGCAAAGTTTCTGCTTATTTACACGACTGAAATTGTACGAAAATGGAGGCAGTGACACGTCTAGAATTCCATACTGAATACTAAAGGTTGCAAAAAAGGAGATATCAAATTTTTAAATAAAAAAAAATAAAATTTAATATACAATACTGGAAAATGCGCGCAACTGCATGGATAAATGCTTTGATCCAAATTACTACACAGTAGCATTGCCCATAACATGCGAAACGCTACGAAGACCTGGGGCCGGAAAAGTTACCATTTACAAATGGTAACAATGGTTACATTACAAACAACTTGGATGCTTGCACTGTTGCATAGTATAGTAATTATCAGACTAATCATACATTAGTATAACCTTCTGACAGTATCATTGCTCCACAGGCCAGAGTTCATTCACCTGCAAATTTCACCTGCAAATAATTACGGAGGATAACAGATTTAGACATTTGTTTACGACAAAATATGCAGGTATTCCATCGGGTCAGTTAATAGTTGGCAAGAAGTCAGCTCCCGTTGAGAACTGCATACCTGATGGAGATACTCTCAGCGGTCACTTAGCTTTAATACCATGTTACGATTAAAATCAGGGTAAATTTGCTTTGTCTCATATGTCTTTGAAGTGAAATTTGGTACAGAAATATTAGCAAATTTGATAGAAATATATAAAAAAAAATAAAATTATGCTCACCGGTGTTGGGGGTGTTGTTATTATTTGGTTCTGGTAATTTCTCGGACGGACGATCTAAGCTGAATTGTTGCCTTTGAATTTTGATTTGGTCTTGCAATATCTCTAGAGGATGACGTTCCTGCGAGCTTGGCGTAGGGGCAGGGGCGGATAATGGCGTCGGTGGGGCTGGGAGAACGCCGGGGGATGAAGAACAGTGGGAACCCCCAGCAGATGGCATTACGGTCTCATAATCCGAAAACGTGTTGCACAGTGGGAAGTTGGCATTCGGATTCGGTCCTTCTAAAATGTTGGAGAGCTCACTCGTCGATGTATTCAAACTGTTCTCCGGCGAGAAGACACTATCTAAAATATCGAAACTTACTGGTCCGTCGGAAAATGTTGGACTAATATTCCGCAAATCCGAGTCCGCTGAGTTGTTGAGAGGCGGAGATCGCGACTGATCTACATCCTTGCCTAAGTTTTCGTGATGCGAATGTTGGGTCATCATATTCGAAGATTTTTTCGTCAAATCTGAATGGTCGAATTGTCTACCGTTATTCAGGGGACCGGAGCCACGGCCGACGTTGGATTTTCTTTTCCTTCCCCTTCGGCATTTGTCGACACTCCCATGTTGATTCGGCATGGGATGTTGGGCATAATGGAGAGTGTAAGGATCCACGGGGAAGCTATGTGTGTGGTGATGCTGATGTTGGTGTTGCATTGAGGGTCCATAGCTACCATTGAAACAGTTTGTCACGCCGTTCGTATTGTCGATGAAATTATTCACGTTGCTATTATTTTGTTGCGAGGGGCTGGTTTGCTTTTGAGAGGCCAGCTGTTCGGTCGATGGAACCTTTTCGGGTTTATCCATATCAGCGATCATTTTACGACAGGATGCCGACAGTGCAGCGATACAATTCTGGGAGCCGTAGGGGTTCACATCCGACGTTTGATCAAGGTAATCGGTGTGTTTCGTCTTCAGTTTTCCGAGGTCATCTACCTGGCCATCCGACGTGGATGTTGTTACGTTGTTGTCAAGTTCTGGTGCCTTGTCGCCGGATTGTTGTGACTCTTTTTCAGTGGGGTTGCTGCCACGAACACAACTACTTGTATTCGTCTCCGGTACGGAAGACAAGCACTGCCCAACATTGGTGAATTCCGTCGACCTTGGACTGTATTTCGGTGTTTCGAAACAGGTCATCTTTTCCGTGGGTCCAATCGACGTAACAACATTGGTGCACGCAACCCCTTCGGACGATAAGGTCGTCGCAGATGGCGATAGTATCGTGGTGTTCGTGGAAACATTCGTGAATTCAAATTCATCATTGTCAAAGTTTTGTGAAAGTTTGGCGAGTTTTTCTAACTCTGCGCTGAATATGCGCGCTTTGTCGTTGACGTCACACCCGGTGGTATTTATGTCGATTATTCCACTCTGCCAAGCCTTGTCAGATAGGTCACAGCTGGAGGGGACAGTCGGACAAGCCGATGATACCGATGAGTTAACTGTCGTTTGGCTCTGCAAACTGCGACTAGGAGAGGATACCGTCGTACCTACTGACGTAACAACATTAGTCTGTGAACAATACTGATATTTTGATATACCCTCTACAGCTGGATTATTGACTGAAGATGGGCCGTTCCAATATGCAGTATCCGCTCGTGATGGTTGATTTGGTGAGTTCATGATCGTGGGGTTGGGTACCATCTGAGGCAGTTGACAGCTCGAATTGTTCCCTACTTTATTGCTCGTCGCCATAGCATAATGCGGCTCTGCTGGAGGTGTTGGGGGAAAGGCACATGCATGATGATATTGCAAAGACTCGGGCCGATGATGACACTGGTTTCCTTGAGCAGGTGTACCGTTCATGGAGACGCATGTGTTTGGCATGGAAGGCATAGCTACTGGACTATTCCACTGACTTGAACTGAAGCGTGTTTGCGCTCTCGGCATTATACTGTCTCTCTCTGGTGACACCATCGGCATTGACGTGGCGGAAGATGAACGCATCTGCATTTTGTACCTCTGATTTGCCACTTCACATGAGGTTGCTTTAAATGGAACGTTATTGTCAGTGTTATAGCCATGTGTTTGGGAAGGGTTTTGGTGGAACCCGTTTTGGTACCATGTACTAGTTCTGCGAGTTATATCCACCGCCTGAGATTTTGCACCCCAGGGGCTATGGCAGCTTCCATGGTTGTGTGGGGAATTATAGTTGTCATGGAAACCGTATCCTGTAGGTTCTGAATTCGATCGCTGTAAAGGGTACCCATTGTGCGATGATTGTACCCTGTGGGGTAGCGCGTTGGCACCGTGCCAACTGGGATGCCTTTGCGGATACGTGTGTGCCTGCAGCATTTGTGTTTGGCATCTTCCGGGCATCTTCTGAACACCATAATTAGATTGCATGTACTGAACACACGAAGCGCACATCCTTCCGCTTCGTTTACATTCCCCGTAGCACACGGTCTGGTCAGGGGTAGTTCCCTCCCAACAGGATTCTGCCATGTATTCAGACTGTGATTTTTTAAATCCATTGGTACCATCAAAAAAATCCGCAGAGTTCTGTTTAACGTGACTGTGTCCTTGAAAATGGCTATTCGTATTACCCCAGCCAGCTGATGGTCTGTAATTCGGCCCATAAGTTCCCGGTACGGCCGAGTGTATTGACGGCATATTGCTCTCAAAACCAGCTTTTTGGTAAACATTGGAATAGTGTCCTGACCTTTGGGTAAAGCCGGTTGAATACATCACATTTTCATGTGATTCGACATTGCTATTGAGAGTCACTTCTGCAAAGAACTGTAGTTCTAAGCATGAGACAACACATGCAGTGGATT
Organism: Stichopus chloronotus; assembly: GCA_021234535.1. Classification (NCBI taxonomy): domain Eukaryota; kingdom Metazoa; phylum Echinodermata; class Holothuroidea; order Aspidochirotida; family Stichopodidae; genus Stichopus; species Stichopus chloronotus. The sequence goes on along the minus strand of CM037841.1, from coordinate 14,098,574 downwards.
AAAAATATCAACGTCTGCACTTTCTTGGAGTGTGTTATTTCCAAACACACACTCACAGACAGACAGGCACGAATACCGTATTAACTGCGAACAGACGAGTCCCCAATATTGTGTTAACCTGCTCCCAAAATAAGCATCCAAAGTTTTCCAAAGCACAAAATAAAATCCAGTCACACAAACGTGCATCCACGGAAATCAAACTCGAAGTTATTTATTCACAAAGTCAACGAAACTTCCAAACAAAAATCATCCAATACATGAAACACATTGTAATCCAAACACAAACACTGAACTTGCAAATCAGAACTAGAAAAGTTTGCAAACCTCCCAAATTCTAGGTTACTGTCTGAGGGATTGAACGGCACGTAGCCACCACGCAACGCTATGAAGTCTCACTGTATTTTGTGTGTATTGGTGCTCAGCTGGGGCAAGAAATCACCCTATGCTTACCCGCCACCGCAGCCGATGAAAAGCTCCGTTGAGCATCAAGTCACATTCCTTAGTTCGCAGTGTGATAACAATCACAAAAGTAAACATGCCTGTTGAGAATTGCGTTCAACCAGCCTGATGACTATTCAATAGACAGACCGTTCTACTATTTTTTAGACGTTGAAAATGTGATAATTGTCATATTTGCGTCGAAATTTCCACATAAAACGATACCAAAAGACACCAAATAATTTTAACTGTCGTCAAGTAATAAGATATTGAGATTGACTGGTGACTTCTTGCTTAGAAAGTGTTTTTTAATGCTACACAAAAAGAAATTTCTCTACATAAAATGGACGGACTCTGATTGACAGCTATCTCCCCGAGCGCTGTGTCAATTTACATGATTGACGGGACTAAAGGGGTATTAAGGGTACACGTTGGGCTATTGAGCTATTGTTAGGAGAGAAGAGTAAGGGAGGGCAACTTCAGGATTCGTGAATAGGATTAAGTACAGATCGTAATCTAACACTTAAAAAGTTCATTATCAAGATTGTTGTGGCGATTGAGGCAACCATTTTCCAAGTATCCTCCCCCTGTAACCAAACCATATGAGAAAGAGAGAAATTAACAAATCGTTTACAAATAGCTGCTGATTTAATGCGGAAGCCATCTATTAAAAGTTTCCCAGAAAACCACCGGGAGGGGGGAGGGGAAGCAGAATGAAGAAATGTGACGACAACATATATGGAACAAGGAATCTTCGTCGCATTGATTAGTTTTAATAGCAGATAGTGGTGTGGAGGCCACAAAATGACCAATTTGACACTGATGGCAAAGATAAATGAATATCTAAACGACAAGACAGGCCGACACCTTGAGTTCACTGTACATCTGTTTATAGACCATGGGACATCAGTCGAAAAGGCTTCAGAATCTCGACTTTTGTGACCCACCTCAGAGAAGGACCTAAGTTTATGCCAGAACTGTGTTCTAATTATAAACATTGACTAACCTGCCCGATCCTGCAGTGCAGAAGTTGCACATTTTAAGGAAAGGATGAGAAAATTTTCTATTTAAAAATTTTTAAAACCAGAAATTTTTTTTTTCAAATTTTTCAATTTTCCATTTTTTTAAGTAAAAATGAAAATTTTTTGACCAATCAAATTTACTTTTCGATAGGTTACATCCAACCAAACAGTACTGTAATACCCGATGAAAACATTGCTTTGTCAAGATTTTGGAGAAAATGAAATGTTTTGTTCATATAAGTTATATCACAACTGGCATTTCTGGCGATATTAGAGCATTCCAACAGGATGCATGGTTGAAACATATTCATCCGGTCACAAAACAAAAGAACAGGTGTCCATGCCTTATAGTATATGGCCCTTCTCTTTATTCCTTCATAAATAGTAAAAAGATATTTAGTTCATTATTGTTCCATTCACTAATGCAATAAAGACCTATTTGGTGCTAACGTTTAAATTGCATACCATTAATTTAATGAATTGATTGAAATCAACGAAAACGCGGGTGCGTGGAGGACACTTGATGAAAGTATCGCAGTAGAACAACTATACCGGCATATCAATGTATATGGTGTGAAGTGCACCATCATTCTAGGTAGGCTAAGTGAAGTATGTAGCTTATACTGAAATCGCAAATCAAAATTAAGTTGCATTGAAACAAAGGAGCCTTCATACGATGACACACTAACTATTGACTAGTTTCAACAGCAATATCGAATATGAATATTTTAATATTGTCAGGATTTGCAGAGATGGTGATATTAAAATATCTAAAGGACGATGTGCTTGCATCGACTCTATGTATCCAAACGAACTAATTTGGCATATTGTCTTAATCTGTTTTTATTGAAATCTCATTAAAAAGAAAAAGTGAAAACCCTACCTCAATAATATGTTCTCTTTGAAAGTAATGAATCATTGTATTAAACAATTTCCCCCCTTTTTTAAAGCAGTACGTCGCATTTTTGGGAAAATCTGTGATTCCCTGTTCCAGACATTCCGGTTCTAAGTGAAGATCCTTTGTGTTTTCTTGTAACCCTTGATTAGAAACATTAATATTCTTTTCAAGTGGTGAGCTTTATTTTACAACATTTTAGGGTCAATCTGTACATGAACCCAATCTTACTTTTTGCTGTTGTCAAATAACGAGTTTATTCACGCACCTCAATTTCAAAGAACAACTTCAAAGACATTTGAAGAAAGTTCCGGTGTTACGTGGTATGTTGTAACGTCGAGGAGACTGAAGTTGATTCTTAGCCGGGGTGATTTGTTCTTCAAATATCAGTACTGAGATTGAACTATCAGCAAGACATTGGAATAGGTTTTGAAGTGAAGAAAAAATATTTCTCTCATTTAAAGTATCCTTCAAGTCGTCGCTGAAATACTCCTTTAAGGGTATGTTCTGTATAACCTATATGCATTGTAAAGTGCTTGAGATCTTTGTACCAAAGGTAACACCAGGGTATAATGGTATTGTCTATGGATTGTCACCATGGCAACCAATGGTCAATGTACCATTACGGTGACGAGAACCAGACTGTTGCATCAATTCTGTATAAAACTCAGTGGAGTCCAACAATATGAACTATACATTACAAAAAATAATATGCATGGATAAAAATATACAAAATATACAAAATATCATGCAACATCAGTAAGCTATTGATTGAAGGGTGAGGTCCGCCGGCTACTTCAGGCCAGAGCACAAGGCGATCCTTGTCGCCAACCCCCTCATTCCCCTTGACAGTGACGACCACTGGAGATTTCCACTGCTGGAACTGTTACTATTAAAAAGCATTTCATCTTGTCATTGTCATAAATATCATAAGTTTGGCGAGGTAACTCAGTACCGTATTGGTCATATAAACTGGCGGTTGTTGTAGGTGTGAATTACCCCCACCCCACACCGCCCCTCCACCACCACCCCAGTGAGTCATTTTTCCGAACCTCAGTTTGTAAAAAACCTTCTTTAATATGCGTATAATCTGTACATAGTCTGCATATTCCTTTATCTAATTCAGTCTTATCATCATCTTACTACATGTTTATTTTCATTCTGCATTATAGTTATCATGTAGGCCTTCTTTCGTGAAACTGGTAGTAGGCTTATGCACTTGGTAGTAGGCCCATGTACCATGCCACATCACTGAAGGGAAAAAAAAGCAGATATGTAGGTACATGGAGCTAATATTACAAACTCATGATAGGACACAGCCAAAAATTCACAGACTCTGTATGTCTCCAAGGTAATAAATATGACATCGCTTAAGGAAATCAGGCCTAAGTTCACATGCAAACCGTTATATAGTGACCTCAGTACTTACAGTGATCAATCGAAATACCAAAGTAAAATAAACACCCGGATGCTTGTTATTTAGCATATAGGCCTATTCTGTAATTCAGTATTACAAATTCATGATACGACACAGCCAAAATCCACAGACTCTGTATGTCCCCAAGATAGTAAATATGACATCGCTTAAGGAAATCATGCCTAGGTTCAACGTGCAGACCGTTAAATATAGAACTAAGTACTTATAGTGATCAATCGAAATACCGAAGTAAAATAAACACTTAGTATTTAGCATATACGCCTATGTTGTAATTCAGTTAAGTATTCACTAATTATCCTAACTCTCCCCTTTAAACTATTAAAGTCAAGCGATGTAGTTGTTAGTGTAAGCGAGAGTTTCTGAGATCATAAGGTTTGTATTTAGCTAGGCAAAGACTTCTTTGTGTCTTTCAGTAAAGGTGAAAACATTCATTGAATGAAATGTATTTTCTTTTACACGATGTTATCCACACTGCATATTATTAAGCTTCATGTGGAATTAGGAGAAGATACTGGTATATATCGGTGGGTTGTTGCCTAAAAACGTGTGTACAATGACAACATCGCGTACCAACACAAATGGCCCCCACCCTCTCCCTTATATTCCGATGACTGGCGTCACCATAGTAACCGACGGTGAGTGAAGTATTTTATAGAACTATAATCACGTTAGTTTACACCTTGACTTAATGCTCGACGATCACTTGAGGATTTACGTTGATTTACTGACAAGGGAGGTCAAAGGTCAATACCTGTACAGCGCCGTGAGCATATATCCAGTGCGGTTTGACTGTTTGTACAGGTAGTGGGACCTTTGCTGATAAAGATGTACTAATGCGTTTTAAATGGAAAACCGCTGCTAGTAATCTCCTAAATTAATCAGGAAAATCTACATGCTCTCGTCACTCAGTTTAAACTTTATGACTTCCAAATAACTTTTTTGAAGTTACGAGTAGCCGACGAGTTATATCTTCCACAACTGTTTACATGTTAACTACTCGCTCCTGTTACCTAGTACTTTACAAGAGTTTGATATCGGTAAAGTTTTAGATCAGATGGCATTTTCCTTTTACAACCTGTTACTGCCAGGCTCGAAAACAGTAAATACATTGACTCAACCACAGCTGGATAACCAAAGGATATATTTGAAAAAATCTCGAATCATCCATTTACCTCTTAAAGTTCAAGTAAGCTGGGATAAGTAAGCTGAACACCTTATCATTATTTAAAGGAGCTCATTGAGTTGATATCAGTAAAGATTGCGGTGATTTTGAAGGGTATAAACACATGACAATACTCGCAATACGTATAAATTAATCAAGTTTCACATCCAGTAGTTATATGAAAACTGTCAAATTTTTCGAATTTTTGACCGCTACTTGCTCTGATCATGTGCATGTACTAATGTGAAAATGTCTGGTCACAAAGTTTCAAAAACCAAATTTAATCGTTGGTTACTCACTCATTAATGTTCCAACGTATGTAAAACTTTGGGATCCTTTTAATTTGACTGTTTGTCATTAGTATGTGAAGGAAACTTGACCGGTTTAGAAAAATTGAGTGAATTTCACAAAACATTTCAATGAGCCTCTTTAAAAGTGCGAGTCAGTGCTTGTTTGATTTTCATCGTTTTTGTCGTCAGCTGAATACCTTACGACAATGCAATACATAACGTGACAATGCATACACATGACGGAATCACAACTCACAACAAAAGATACTGATTATCTTCTGAGACATGATAAATAGTACTGACAAAATGATGGAATGCAATTGCCTATATGTACCAGTTTTGCGAGAAAAGAAGTTCGAGAACCATTTTCAAAACTACTATAGTCATGGTTAATTTCTAATTAAATTTCGAGGATTATGGTTTTAAATATTTATGGAATATGTTTTATGATACCAAACAAGGCAACGATTTCTTGAGAAAGAAAAGGTACCAAGCCCTGATTTGCGTCTGTAAGGCATGACTCAGTTTATAGCATCAATGACGTTCACGTGTGTACATACCATTCCACATGCAGGCAATGATCCTTAGTGCTGTCTTCAGTTGTTAATTACACTACGGGGAATCATGTGGGGACAAATCCATCATATTTTCTCCAGAAATGCATGTTCCATTCATTGGCGTCGATTTGGGAGGGGGACGGGGGACATTTCCCCCCCCCCCCCACTTTTTTGAGGGGAGGTGACACCACCACATCCCCCTCACTTTTTGTAACCCGAATAAAAAATATAACAGCAAAATCCATTATTTTTAGTGGAAGTGCAAATTTTTTAACTTATGTTCTACGAAATAAACAAAATGTAGCCGAAATTAACAAGGCAAGAGAGACCGAGAAGTGCCATTTTCTGTCATCTGAGAGGTATTTACATCATTTTTTTTATACACTTCACAAGTCTATGCAGAAAAAGTATACAACCTCATGGAGTCATTACTTCCAACATTTCAGTCCTTTGCTCAAAGTCTATACGTGTAGTTTCAGGGGAACAGGGGACCTCAGGTCTACTGCTGTAGCTTACGTAATTCTGCTTTCTTTTTGATAAAACTAAAACATGGCCTCAGTTATGGCTAATCAGCAAAACAGAGGAAGGGGTTTGCGGCTACGAGTTGTGGATATAACTAATATGCACATTTTTAAAATATTTCCAATTTTGGTGACGAATGTAAATGGAGGACAAACGTAGAGTTAGTCTTATTGTAGCTATGCAGCTGGACCTGTTTTACCATTTTGATATGCAAGGAACCGAAAGTCTTCCGGGGGCCTCGCCCACTGGATCCCTGTAAGAGGTTCCACAGCTGACCTATGCAGACGGACCCCGGACACCCCATAGATTTGCTTTGCACATTATAGGGTACACAAACGCTAGTGGGAAACCAGATTTTCAATCGTGTTCGTGGGAAATTGAGCAAGGTTTTCTAAAACACTGCTGGGAGTGGGGGGGGGGGGGGGGGAGGGGAGTTTGTTGCCAAGTGCTCAAAACGTAAAACAGGATGCCTAATTCAACTATATGACTTTTTATATGACTTAATTATCTCAAGCCATCTGATGTTGTTTTTCATAGATGAGTGGAATTTCCTCATGATTGAGAAATTGTAGACATAAGATCCCTATTAAAAGGCTGGATACATGCAGCTTAGATCACACGCCGATAGTGCCGTTTCCAGCCATGTGGGGAAGGGGGGGGGGTGTTTGCAAAGGTCGGCAGTGTATTGGTATATTATCAGGTTTTTGTTACCCCCCTCATCCTACATATATGTGGAAAAAGTAAAAAAAAAAACGATATTTCGCGATTAACGTCTTAATTTCTACTGTCGTTTGAATTTTGCTAATTATTCTTTGGAGGCAGGAATTTGGGGAACTGATCAGGAGTTATGTGACCCCCCTCCTATGTAAAACTGCTGGGGCAGAAGTTCCAGTCACTCAACTCCACAATGGCATGGTATGTTTTGTTAGATATAGAGAAAAAAAGTGGAAGGGGTTAAGCTCCCCATTTTAATCCTCATACAAACGTTGCTATGCCATGTCTATGCCCTGCCGCCTTGCACTGCGCGTTGCATAGTACCATGCAGGCCGTCGATGGAGCACATACGCACGTGCATGAAAAAGAAATGAACGTTAAAATGCAGTGTGGGCAGGTGATTACTTGTAATGAAGCAAAGCGACGCCGAAATGGCTAATTTTTAAGGGAAACGCGCCAACTGACCGTATTGAGCTGCATGGGCAGTGTCTAAAATCACAATATCCAGTTTCATATAGAGGAACTCTACCAGTGTCAACTTGTTACCATCTTAAAAAACCAAGACCCGCCCTCCTTGCTGAAAGTCATGGACGCACGGCTGATATGTCATGCCATAGACGTAAGGCAATATGTTTCCAGCCCCCAAGCTGGAGGCGTTCCTGCTTGAGTGAAATAAGTTAAAAATGGGCAGTCAAAAGGCCATTTTCTGCAATCCGGCAAGAGTTTTTGGAAGAAATTTTCTCGTACATGATGCGCCAACCGATGGTGACGCTCCGCTTGGATAATACATAGTTATAGAGTTTTTAAAGTTTCAGTCCGCCCTTATGTATGAATCAGTGCAAGAATAATAACAATTAAATAAACAAAATCTGAATGAATTATAAGTCAATGATTACTGTTGATTGATTTCCAAGAAAAAAAGTTCATCCTAGGGGAGGGCCAGAGTTCAGAAACCATGAGGTTTCTGCCCCCTTCCCCTTTCGGCCTCATTCGATTAGTCAATCCTTCACTTCCCCTGTCTTTGTTGAGTAACAGTGGTGAAGCTAGGACTTTTTGTTGGGACTGAGGTCAACGGGGAGGGGGGTTGAAGATTTTGGTAGGGAGCTCTCATTTACTATCTAAGTTGAGCCCAATGTAATTGACTCGGAGTGTACCAAGAAAATTTGAGATTTTAAATCATCCCAGATCACCAAAAATGTCAGTCGGTAGGCTTAATAGGAGCCTTACAACATGTGCAATTTTGGTGAAAAATTGTTAAGTTTGGTTGTTATTTAATTCTCAAACGTTTTTCTGTGAGGACAGATTACTTCGGCTGGCCGGATGTGGGGTTAATTCCATTGCAATACACAAACAATGCCTTTCTTCTTGCAACTACAAACCATCATCAAACAACTATGAAAAACTATTGTATCCAGACTTTAACAGACATAGCCACACAGGCCAGCTTTAACCGGTTCACCGATTTTTTTTTTTTCAGGACAGTTTTGCAATCAAAAAAAAAAAGAAAAAAAAAAGAACGAGACTAAAAAACTTACGCGCCACAAAGTTTCCACTTGAAGGACTAAGCATCATTGACTTATTGTATTTAAAGGCTAGGCGTCACATGCATATACACACACACCTTCATGATTGCATAGATTCTTCCGGATAACGTCCAAAATGGAAAGATGAGAGGCCATTTCAGAATAATATCCCCAGCAGCAGCAGCAGTGCCAAAATCTCTGCATGCACTTAAACTGGAATTTAAAAAAAAAAAATCAATTTTAAAAAATGCAACACTCAGAATTGGTATTTACCTCAGGTAACTTTCCAACATGGGCCCCATATAGGTGGTTGCATACATGGGGTCCCTATACTTTTGTACCCAAGATCTGCAAAGGGGCCCATATGGCTCTTTCTAGATAACCAAATGACTCATATGAGATAGTTATGGTGTCCATATGGGACTTTTGCCCACGTGGACCCCAGAACTACCCCATATGGGTCATATGGGTTACCTGGACTGACCCATATGAGTACCAGACAGATCTTAGGTGCAAAGACATGTGGGCCCCATACGATGGTCGATATGTTGGAATGTTACCTAGGACCCTGAAGATGGAAGCAGTTTACTAAGTACTGGGCATGTTACTTATAGGATGATGTGGTAGGATAATGTCAAAGGGACACGTGTATCTGTTAAATGAAAGCCGTCTAACTTTGTTTCAGTGAACTCCTCTGTTAAAGGACTAGCTACTGTAGCTGAAGATAAACTGAAAGCATGCATTATATTGTACATTACCTATTACACCATGACTATTTTTAACTTCCTTGTGCTGTCTAGCCTCGTGATCTTACTGTAGTTGAAAACAAAGGGCTAATTTAATGAAAAAAAAACAACATAACGCTCCTTTTTTTACATTCAGAAAATGTCATTTATGAATATGTAATTCGCTGAATGATTATACGCGTTTATTAGCATTCTGCGTTCGAAGCTTTCTATGGGATAAGTTTTGTTATTGATTTGAAATACATTTCCTGCGTGAAGTACAAAAAGTTCGGGACGGGGGTGGATGGGGGGTTGTCACCCAATGTGACCAATGTCTGAGAGAGCGTGTTGTTGGAATAAAAATGGATTACAAAAGGCCCGATTGAAATGCGGGGATACCCGATATTTCACGTTAATCACGTATCTAAAAAAATAACGATTTTCTAGCGCAGAAATCATAGAAATAATCATTTCACGATTCGGAACACTCTTCGAAACATTTGTTCCTTTGGTAACTGGTTTGGTGGAAGTATCAGTTAGATCACGTGATCTGACGGATCGTCGAATGCAGGGGGTTGCCAAATTTGATAGTCACTAAAACTCGATGATTCATGAAGGAATTTTGAAATGTTTCATCGGTTTTGATTTGAACAATTTACTCAGCGCCAGACTGTCATATCTGACCGCTCAGGCTGTCATGAAGGATTACATTAGTTTGTATCCGTTGTGGTCCTGTTTCCACCGCTCGTGGAACGATATCATATTCTCTAGCATAGGAAGGGGATAAATTCTTTCCTCACAGACACAATACATGATTAAATTTACAATTGGTAAAAACTCAATACGTTGCGTGACAGCACATGAACTTATTGAGATGACCACTGAATATTAAACAAATAAATAACAGATTGCTAAGAAACGTTTCGTTTTTCGCACTCTACCAGAATGAATTTCGGTGGATTGATTTTATTATCAAGTTGAGCAGTCAGTCGATTTTTTTGGCCCACATTGCCAGAAGAGAGGGGCGCCGGAGGGGGGAGTCGACGACTTTTGTGGTGGGCTTACGCCCTCCAAACTCCCCCTTAGCTACGTCACTGTTGAGTAATCCTGACTAGATCACTACCCGTTTTATTTTCAATGCAAATTCTGTCCCCCTCACCCCTGACCAAGCCTGACGCCCGTGCCTTCCCTTGCTGTATTGTCAGTGAAATAGTCCTTAACAAATTCATCATTCATTTTCCATCGCAAGTTGCAGTCTTGCAATTGGCGGGTTGCCGTAACGTCGTGGACATGCCTGAATTGCTGATACGGCATTCCAGATACTGTAGGACGAGGATACCGATAGGTAAGCTGTTTGTTCAATCAGTCGAGAATCGAAAAAAAAGAGAAAGAAATCCCTCGAATTCATCAGGAATCATTGAATAAATTATTGGTTTAGGGAGGTTACACACACCGTGATCGTCAAAGACTGTCAAGCCACGTTAGAGTTCACTGTACGTATATATGATGTGCCTCTACATATCCGGTATTAACAAAATGATAGTATACAACATAATCTTTTGGAATCAACCTTGCAAGTTTATTTACCCATTATGACGAAATTATAAGAATGATAGGAAGATTTTCTTAGGTTTTACATTAAAACAAGATTTGATAATTACACTTTCAACATTTTACACATATGGTACAATAGTTATCATCAACCAATATTTCATATTCCATAGCTGGGCGATTACGTAATCGGGTTATTGTCACTACTAACATTAATATTGTTTAAATCTTTTACAAAAGACTTTTGAAGCGTTAAAATAATAAATGATAATGATGATGATGATGATGATGATGAATGAGTGATATGTTTACCGCTAAAAGCGTATCTTACAGATTGACTCCAACCCCTTTGAAATGATTAAACTTAACATTAATGGGTTGTTTTGATTCTTCAGTTCCACACCATCATACAATCAAGACCACTTAAACTGAGTGAAATGATTTTAAATGTAAATTTAATGCATGCATCACAATGAATGGGGATTGAATAAAACACAAACTCGTAGCATTTCTTTGTAATTGGAATCGATAAGAATTGTTTTTAAAGTTTGGAAATCCAGAAGCACAAAATGCAGAAAGGGTCTTCCTTGTCGATGTGAAAGTATTTTTCTTCCAGTAAATGAAACCACACCTACGGAAACTGTTTAATATGATTGCTGTCCTTGCAAACTATGGAAAGGAAGATATTTGGCACCAACATAAATCATAGCTGTAACAAGAACACTGAACTATATGGAACCACGATTTAAGTCCGGTTTGTGACCCATTAATTAAAAACCTGAAATTTTAAATCATGAAATCGAGCACAGTTCGGCATGACAACGACAACTGACAATTAATCCAACTGCAAGATAGCAATGATCAATGTTTGCAGCAATTAATGGATCCGTGTGTCTACCCTTGTAAACATTGATATTTTTTTCTTGCCACTGTGCATCATATCAACAAATTTGAGAGCTTACAACATTAAGGTCGGCCACATGCAGTTGCTGCAGCATGTTGAAGCTGAACTTCAATTTCCAATGCACCTGACCATTGTCCTGTGAGTCATCGCGAGCCTTCATTGTTGTCCATATAACAATACAGAGGAAGTGCACTGCAACAATTGTAACAGTACAATTAAAACTTCACACACTCTACGATTGCAACTGTTCACGCGGTTTCATGTGAAGAGTGCATTGATCTTCAGGCTCACCGAAAATTCCCCCTTGGAAAATTCCTCCCTGACAATTTCCCTAACCCTCTCCTTAACCCTTTCCTTGAAGGAATTATCGGGGAGGGGGTTAGAGTGGAGATTCTCCGGCCTGGAAATTGCTGGGGTGGTAATTGTCAGGATGAGGTTGTACAGGCAGGAATTTTCCAGGGGTGAAGATTGTCCTGGGAAGAGTTGTCTGGTCACAGGTATTCATACGTTTCTCATATGCTACTCAAACAAGGATCTCGAAATAAACGAAGTGGTTTAAACCTGAGTTACAAGCTATCCTCATATGTGCCAAACATGTCATTCACATGTCTTCTATGGCAGTGTTTTATTATTACTGTAAATACAAGGAATGGTCGAACAAAGAAGGTTCATTTCCTTAATTGGATAATCAGTTTGTGACTTGCACACATTCCATGATACAGACTACATTAACAGCAATAAAACATTTCAGATAAAAGCAATTTTGTACCATTTCATAACGTCCCGCAACCAAATTGTTCCTGTTTTGCTCCCAGAGAGTGATTTTCAAAATACTACAAAAAATTTAGGTAAACACTCAGAAGAGAAAAAGCTTCCATCTGCCAACCATAATCTAAATTAGCAAATTAAATTCCCCTAAGTCCATCATTATAAATATGAAAAAATTGACATGCATGAATCGGAGTCAATTTTTCTTTTCTTTTTTCAGTATTAGTTCAGTGGAATGATCTTTTGCTTGCCCACATTACATAGGTCACAGCGTGTTTGCAGTTTAAGACAGAGAAGTAAAAAAACCCACCAAAGCAAAACACCTTGGAGCCTATAATAATGAAAAGTTAGCACAACCTTAAAAATGTCCAAACATGTTTGAATTAACAATGAATTAATTCTTATCCAAAAAAGAGGCAACATATATGAATTTTTAACCTCTCATAGTAACCTTTGGTAAAGTAGTAGAGACAGAAATAAACCCATTAATTTATTAAGTGCCTTTTGAGATTTATGATGGTTTTAGCAGATGGTTGTTGTTTCTTACCCAATAGCTGACTCCACAACCAACCATTTAGTTACTCTCATTCTATGCCACATACTAATCTAAGTATAATATGCCAGATGGATTATGGGCTGTCTCTCCAAGGTCTAGACAAAGAAACATGGCTAACTCAAAATATAAGAGCCACATTTGGTAGACCTAATAGTCAAAGTTAAACTACTTTACTACTAAGTCAAACTACTTTACAATGATTTACTGAAAGTCAAATGGGTGTAGATATTCCACTCATATGAAGTCACCGGAGTTCAGGTAGCCCATTTAAACTCGTAAAAAGTCACATGGCTTTAGGTATCCCATTGAACCACCCAGCCACACCAACTGAGATATTCAACCATAAAGTGAAACAAATTCAGACCTTTTGCACTTTTTTTTGGGCAATGCACCACTTTTCACATTTTTAAATTAACATGGGTGTAGGTAGCCTACACTATTAACTCACAACACAACATAAATCACATGCGTTTAGGTCACCTACATAAACTCAATGAACTAAACCCACACTCAACTTAAGAAATCACATGGGTTAACTAGACCTGTAAGGAGTCACAGGTGATCTAGTCCATCACATAGCAAGAAATTATGAAGATTGTGAAACAATATAATGATCTGCATATAAAGAACTGCAGATTTTGATTACAATGGTTATTTCATCATCACTGTGAAATCCTTGGATTGATGATTTCTTCATTTCATGACAGCAGTCAAGTGGTGAGCTTGTTTCACAAATCAAGACAATACTCATAGTTAACTGCCAGCATGAAAACAGTCAGTGTTTCAACTGTCAGAAACAAAACAAAAACCTATAACAAAACAACATAAATGCAGCAACGTTTAATCATGTAAAAATTTTAACATGCTAGCTTCTGCTGCCAGTATTACGAATAAGGAAGAGGAATATGACAATTTTTAAGCAAGCTCAATATGAAATGGATTAGAAATACATTAGAAATATGTTACGTGAAAATATTGCTCCAAATCACACACACACACACAAACAAAACAATTACAAAAGCAGCATTACAACCTGACAACTCTTTAAGCTCATTTCTCTCTCACCAAAGTCATGTGAAGGTCACTGGCATTTTGCTGCGCATAACGATTAGCACATTTTATGTTACCAACTGGTTGTCATATGGTCCTGTAAAGGAGATATATTCTCGAACCAGATGGCCTCCGATACTAGCACTTGGAATGAATGAAGAACTTTGTTGACTTTCTTTGAAATCATAGAATGACCGTCACTATGAACACTGATGACCATTTTGGTGACACACTAATGCTCTGCATAGTATCACCAACTTACTTCATGAATATACATACTGTAATGACACATGAATATGCATATCAGTAAGTTATTAAATACTGACCACTTCATTAGAAACATTTTGAACAATTTTTCCTTCAAACTACATGATGTACAGATAAAAACAGTCGAATCACTTTTGAACATGAGAAGATCATTTTCAAAAGTGAGCACAAAGTTGCAGAAATTTTGTAAACATGTCTTGATCTTGTTGCAGTTTCCACTACTGGTGAGTCCGAACCCTAATTGGCTCCGCCTTGAAGTTTTTATGACATAGATTCAGTAAGCTGATTTAGCTGCTAATTATGACTCCTTTTTATTAAACAGACCCAAGAAAGTAAAAAACAAATTTTCACAACATGCTTTCAGGATGAGAATAAATGCAGAAACAGTTTAAACATCACTTTTGTCACAGATTATTAAAGAAGCCGTGTGTGTCATTAGCGTAGCTCAATTTTGTTGGAGGCTTGGTGCTTGATCCTGGTCTGATATTTGTGTTCTGGTCCTTTTTCATGCTGTCAGTACCGAAATGTTGGTTAATCATGAGGAAAACTCAGATAAAAACTACCCAGATATGGCAGAAGTAAAAGAATTTGAGTTCAGAACTGATCAACGTAACATCACCGCAGAGTCATATGACCAGGTTTGGTCATTGTTATACATAGTAATCTGGGAATATTAAAAACCAATCACTAACTGATGCAATTGAGGACAAAAAAGTTATTAGGAGAAAAAAACAAAGACTGCTTAAGACATTTCAAAATTTGTTAACCTTTCTTTCGTTTGGTAATTAAAACTGAAAGGTTGAGGATGAAGATGGAGGGTATGATAACAATCTTACTAAGCAGCAAAAAGTGGAACATATTAAGCAGTCAGAAGTGTAGGAAGTGCTTCTGTGGCACTCAATAAAGGACCATATAATCACATAAAAGGTCACTGAAACACACCAAAGGAAAAAGGAAAAGCGTCTGGCAACCACACCACAAAAGTACACGTTCAACTGTTTTTAAGCAGGAAATGAAAAAGGAAGCCTTGGTCTTCATTTTTAAAAGTCTCTTGCAAAAGCAATAACGAAATTAAAACTAAGTTAAAGATGAAAAATTCAAGCAGAAAAAAAAAAAAAACATAAGAAGCTGACCTAGTAACATGACCTGGCTAAAGCTAGAATAATCTTACCCACTGACTTACATGAAAGACAAACCAAGTCACTGCAAGATAACAGGGCAAAGGAAAGCATTGTTGCTCAAGTGCTAGGATGCTTTTTAATATTTCAACATAATTTTCAAAATCATCCTCTACCCCATTTTCCACTGGGCCAGACTACGCTGCAGAATGGACAGATGTCGGCTTACGGTACCTACCTTACACCCTCCTATTGGTAAAATTGGAATTTATTGCAAAATGGAATATTCTAGCTAGCAATTCAGTACTTAGGAAGGCAGAACTATTCCAGAGGTAAAACATAGATTGCTGTGGACTACAGAAACATTTTGATTTACAGTGAACACAAAAAGAAACAATTTCTCAGTCACGGATATTAGTAAGGGTATTTACTCATTGTAGGCAGAAGGATCAAATTGGAGACAAATTGACATGAATCTTCCAAAAATAGGTATGTATTGCAACTAAAATGAGTAGCTGGTCTGAGTTATTCAAACCATTCATTAAGCACCTCTACCCGAATTAAAGACGAAACCATCACAATCGTTGTAAAAGAAAATCCTAAATCATATTCTGTGAGTTGCAGTCAATAAAAGAATCAGAAGGCATTCAAATGACCTTTAAACTACTGTAGAATAATAAACTAACATTCCAAGATACTGTAGCACTTAATGGTAGTTGATTGAAGACCTCATAATATTGGATCACAGAAAAATGCTGTTTAGCATAGCTGATATGATTTCGGATTCACGGGGATGCGATTGAAGCATTCATGCACTGAAATCTGACAGTTCAATGACTGAGTGAAGACATCCACACAATATCGCAGACTATTTCTGACAAATAACAAGTCTGCTTTGTGTTATACCAAGAAAACAAACACAGTACACACACTTTTAGGCCTAAATGTCATAAATCCCCTCTAATACTTTGAAAACCCTTCTGCACTCCCTCCCATATTTCAAAATCATTTCCCACCCAGAGGTTCTGGATGCAGCGTACCTTGAACTGTTAAAGATGGAACAACTTACGGCCGGAATATTAATCAAATTATAATCCTCTTCAAATGGCAGAAGTTTTCAGTAGAAAAGTGTTCATTTTAGTTTGTGACCCACTCAGTCTTACAAATCTACATGTAACCCTGCCTGGTATACTAAACATACATTCATAGTTATCCTGAGACCAAACTACCGACTGGAATTGGAATATTTTCTAAATTTTCACACGTAGAAGTGAAGCTGATGATTTTGTACAGTATTGTCGAAGATGATCCGATGGGACTATCACAATCTTTGTGATTACTGAAAAGGGAAACTGCATGGCCTAAAAGAAACGACCATGTGCTTTACAGGACTAAGTAGACTAAACAGGAAAAATAAAATTAAATGTAATGCAAACAAAAGGGAAGATTTAAAACCAGTGGATGAGATTGCTTCAAAAATTACTGGTCAGTGTTCTGTGTTTGTTTCAGGCAGATGGAGCAATGCGTGATGGGTAATCCACAAACTCTTGGTGATGGAGTATAGAAGCTGCTTTACTCTGTGGCAACCATCCCTCTGACAGGAGCAGTTTGCCTTTCCTTGAAAGACAAGTGAAAAAACAAAGGAACAAAGAAAATGGAGAGCGTTAGCAACATATTTAAACGAGTAAAACGAAGGAATACTTAAAAGAACAGAAAGTGCAGAAAGCGACAGGCTGGGCACTAGCCTGGCACAGTGAAATAACAGAAATTCAACGATAGCATCAAACTTCATAAATTAAAAAAAAGAGAAAAAAACACTTTCAAAAATGTTTTAACATTCCCTTCCATTGGCATTTTTTTTTTCTTGAAGAAGCAATTGTGACCATTACCATACTGGATCTTACAAAACATGTTATGTCAGAGATCTTCTGATCGGAATGGGATGCATTCACAGTGTGTCATCTGGACAAAATCTTGCATACTTTTCTTGAATACAAGTGTTTGATATGAGCATGAATGACAAATTCAAGTTTTATTACAAGTAATTGATGCTTGTGAGAATAAATTCAAAACATCTGCAAAGCAGGAGGCATGACAAGCAATGACGACCAAGAAGTGATAGGGGCATAGAAGTAGCTGGCCATGTGGGCAGCTGATTTTGCATGAAGACCAAAAACAGCAAAAACTATTGATTGATTGGCTGATTGATTGATTGGACTAATTGATTGTAATTCATTGTATGATCGCATGATGCATTCCAACATATCAGTTTTGTCATTCTCAGATGGTAACAGAGAATACAATCCAAATAATATGCATATATTCTTTTGTAATAATTTTTGTCTCTAAACATCAGGCTGAAAACTGGTGTTTATGTTTGGTTTCTCTACCATCATAACCCCTATATTTATGGCACTATTGTCCACCTTTTTACTTTATCATGTATTCCTTTTGCTTGTAAGTGGGTCCACTTGTTGCACATGGCTGACTGTTTTCATTAAGGGACCAGCTTGTGACATATAGTTACAGTTACATTGTATCCCAATGAATTGTACTTTGGCATTTGAAGGAACTGGGAGATTCAGGGCGTGGTTATTTGCCACATCACAGTAAAATGCATTCTTCTTTCAAGATAAACGTAAGGTTTTCCCATCTGAAATGACCTTGCAAACAAAAAAAAAAAAAACACCACACCAAGATTTGATCTAAAATTGCTGAGTTGGTAGTCACCAAACATGAGTTTTAACACATAAGCCACAGGTTCCCTCTACAGTAACTGCCCATCAAGGTCAGAATTATAATTAAGGACTGCAAATGAACAGAAAGTTGGCAGTGTACAAAAAGACAACAAACTAAATGGGGTCATCCCAATTGGTTTCTTAGGATAGAGAGACCAAAAGCTCCAAATTCTACTCACATTTACCTTGCTGTACGGTGAGAATTGACAGAAATAAACGTGACACATTTGAAAGGAAAGTATTCTCACAGACCTTGTTAAGAACAAACAAAAGAACATTATGCACTAGACCAATGCTATTTAATTACGACCAACATGTAACCACTGTTTAAAATCATTTCTATACGACATATGGCATATTTTTTATAAAGATTTGACATTTGACAATTCTACTTTTGTGCTGTTCACCCACCACTTAAACAGACAACTGAATACAAAAGAATGATGTAAGGGTATGCAGTCTTAAATCTGGAACACAACTTGTACTTGCAAAATCGCCTGGTCATCTACCTTTGTTCTCCGTCAGTGTTTCAGGGGAGAGGAAGTAGGGGAAAAGACCACAAGTCACAAAATCTTAAAGACAACTATGCACTCATCTTCCAGATATTTGACTATGAAAACACCCTTGACACTTTTTTTGGCCCGATAAAATTCAAACTGCCTAAAGAAAGCATAGCAGTCAATCAACAGTACAACCTGGAATGATCTTTCGCTGTACACAGCAAACCCTCTGGCCCTATTGTCCATTCTGTAATGCTCCAGGGTGGATATGTTTGCCTTCATATTGACACATTGATCCAGAAAAAGAAATGCCAAAGTGTGATCTTAAAAGTGCCGCACTGCCTACAATTGATATCTCACATGCTGGTTCAAGGACCAGATGGGTGTAATTTCTTTTCAATATTTTCCATACTTTCAATATTACAATGGCTCCTTCCATTTAAAAAAAAGAAAAACGGAAAGCAGAACTGCAGACAAAATGAGCTTTGCAATGATAATATGATTTGAAGATTGAGGCAGACAGTGAACCAGAAAATTGAGGAAGAGGACAAGTATTTGTATGGAGCAAGTGATTTAGAAAGAACCCAAAAAATACTGCCACTGGCTTGTATTTGAACCAAAAAACAAAAGAGAGGAAAATGCTGTAAACATTTACAGTATATTATTTTCCCAGTGTTTAGGTGATATTCAGGGGAAAGAAGACATTTTTGCGAAAAAAAATTCTGCAGTGAGATGAAAGTTACAACATTTAATTTCACAGCTAACTGGTTAATGACTCCCTCTGAAATTTCAACTACAAACACCAACTAGAAAGCCAAAAGGCTTAGTGATTCCTTGCCTCATAATATATATTGTAACAAACATGCATCGCCCACATGACAAGCATGAGATCCCACACAGTTATCCTACTTGAGATACCATCTTAGTAAGGTCAAAACCTTTTGAAATCTCGTGACCCAAAATGACCTTTCACCTCCACTTAAAACAATAGGGATCACCTACCCTATATGGCCATCAACATGCTAAATATGAACAATTCACAAACTAAGTATAAGATCCCTCTTATTTATCACCCTTAAAATATCATGCATACAAGGTTTTGACCTTTTGTCACCCCAAATAACCTTTGACCTACACAAACATGAGAAAACTCCCAAACGGATATGATGCTGCAGGGGAACAAATTATATTTTGTCGTGTGTAATAACTTGATAAAAAGGTAAACATGTTTATTTAATAAAACTTATAGCACTTTATTTTGTCGAGTTACAGCTATTGGTGGCAGCTCTTTCATATTTGATTTTTTGGCATGATGCCCTTCCCAATGGCTATGAGGTCCTTGAAAATTAGCAAAAACTGATATTCCTATTAAACAAGAATCTAGCATGACTTGCAATTTTGCCTTTAGTCTACTTAAAGACACAACACACAGTACAAGTTTCCCTGGTTTGATACACAGTAGTCATTTGTTTAAAGCTTACCTGAACTACTGTAAAGTGAAACAGGGCGTTCAGAATACACCAACATGGCATACAAAGAAATTCGCCTTAACCATTGTTAAACCATTCAGTCTCATCAATAAATATCTGTCAAAGCTTCATCTCCTCAAAACATTAAGCATGTGATGAGTAACGGATGCATCATTTGAATTTTAAAAAGTTTGGGTGAACAAATTATTGTTGAGCAACAAATAGCTAAATTTCTGATCTGTGAGAATCTTATTCCTTAAAAATAAGGCTACTGTAATTCGTTATTTTGAATAATCTATCATTCTATGTCCACAAATAATGGTTTTAAAAATATGGTTGTTTTCTGTAAAAACGCCCTAGTTCCCTTTAAGGGCTAAACAGGGACACTGTTTATACAGTAAATGGTTAAGTCCATTGAGCACCTGGCTCAACAGACTGTATGATTTATTCTGGACATTGTGGTTTCTACTGGCAGTCAACTGTGATGAATTATGTCAGATAACAGTGACCACTTTGAACAGAGGGGGGTCAGTTACAATTTGATTCATTCAATTAAGCAATCACAGTTCATGCACGCTCAAGGGTATTTGATCCAAATGATCAGTAACTTAGTTCTTTTTATAAAGCTAATAACCTGTGGTATATTTAATCAATTCCAATTTACAATTCATGCATGTTCACATGTCCTTATGAGGATAGTGGCACAAGGTTTGCAAAATAATAATCTTTGATACCAAATTTAATGTTGTCTTCATCTTTTCTTTATGGTTATCAAAGAGACTATGTTGGTATGTCCTAAAAGAAGTTCTCAAATCAACAAGAGGATTCTACATTACAAGTATAAAATTCACTAGAAGGACCGTTCTTTAAATACTGTAGATTCAAGTTTTTCACATTTTGACCTCCCATGACCCCAAATGACCTTTCACCTCGGCCAAAAAAAATAAGGATCATCTACTCGATATGGGCAATCGACACGCTAACTATGAGATCTCTCACATTTACCGTTCTGGAGATATCGTGTTTACAAGCAATTTTCAAGGTATTTACATTTTGATCTCTGGTGACCCTTGTACTCAATAAGATACACCTACCCACTTCATATGACATCTGCTCAAGCTTCTCTTCTTGAGATATCGTGTTTACATGGTTTTCACAATTTGACCCCTGTTGACCCCAAATGACCTTTGACCTCCACTGAAAACGATAGGGTTCCTTTACTCAACATAGTGGAACTACATACTAAACATGAGATTTCTACAAGCTTCCTTTCTTGAGATATCAGTGTTTACAAGGTTTTCACATTTGACCCCTGTTGACCCCAAATGACCTTTGACCTCCACCAAAAACAATAGGGATCATCTACTCAATAAGGGCAACCTTCATGCCAAGTATGAGATCACTCAGAGTTACTCTTCTGGAGATATCGTGTTTACAAGCAATTTTCAAGGTATTTACCTTTTGACCTCTAGTGACCCCAAATGACCTTTGACCTCCACCAAAAACAATAGGGATCATCTACTCAATATGGGCAATCTACATGCCAAGTATGAGATCACTCAGAGTTACGCTTCTTGAGATATCGTGTTTACAAGCAGGCGTCACACACGCACATACATACATACACACACACACACACACACACACACACACGACATCACCATCGCATAGATTCCTCTGCCTTCGGCAAGGAATCAAAAACAAGAACATTGCTAAGACTACAAAGGCTATTGCAAAGGTTCAAACTTGGAATAAATTTGGGACTGTGGGAGGGGGGGGGGGAGATGGAGGAGGGGAGCTGACTCACTCTGTCTAATTCGGCTTTAGTTTTTTCTTCTAGCTCCCTGATGTCTTCCATGGTCATGTCTATATATTCGTCAAGGCAGCAAAAAACTTGTCGATGTAGACTGTGGAAGAGAATTCTTTCACTCTAAAAGCAAATGAAACAAAAACATAGAAAAGTAAGGGAACTGTTCCCAACAAAAACATTGTGGTAACATTATAAAGGAAAAAAACAATAATTACATACCCAGAAAGCAAAAGTGAATTTTGGGGGCACCGATAGCACAGCACCACAGGGCCCAACAAAACTGATGACAACAAGCCGTCATGTCCTTGATGTTTACCCCGGTACCCCTCAAAAATTTAAAGATGCTGTCAATGCCAGTCTCCGGAATCTAATTTTTCTGTGCTTTTTTTGAGGCTTATGTGAAACTATAGTTACATCTTTGTCTAATTCAAAATGGCTGCTGCTGCACCACTTTCATGGCGGGAACTTTGCTGCAAAATTTTCTCATCTGCAGAACAACCAGCAGGAATGACTTAGGTTGTTGGACATGAGTTTTTACTCCTCTTGGACAACCATTAAATTTCAGCTTCATCAATGCAGTTGATCTTGAGACTAAAATCAGTTTTAACTTTCCCCCCTTCATGAAAAATTCTCCCAACAAAAATTTGGCAAATTTAAGCGCAGTTGACCCCAAATGACCTGTGAGTCCCATCACGAATCATCACTCCCTTTTAGTTATTTGTTATAGCTACAACCAAAACATATCTTTCTGTGTTTCAACTTTGTACAGAATGATAAGTCTCGCCCTTGCTGATTGCACAATAATATTTGACCACCACCACTAGGTAGATAGCAACAGGCTTCGTGTACTTGATGAGCTCCACCTTCAACCAAACTATGAGCATTCTCCAAGCTTCCCCTTCTGACTACTTGACCCCAGCAGAGCTCAGTGAGTCTTGACCTCCAACCACACACAAACAGATTTACTTTTTGAGTGTGCTCGTGTTTATTGATGCAGACATGAATAGTTATTTCAGTTGGCATGGTTATGTGTTTTTCAAATTGGAATCAGGCTGAACTGTGAAGCAGTCAGAGAGATTAAACATACCTTCATTATCATGTTTTCGACTCTCCTCTGGAGCCCCCACCACTTGAATTCGACAGTTACAAGTTTGTATGCACACATAATAGGATCAGCTGTGTCCTGTTCAAAGAAATACGAAATATGAATTTATTTCCATAACCTATTAATGATAAGGAGGGGTAAACAAATGTCAAACAAGATTGGAATGTTTCTTACAAACTTGTTAAGTGAAAAAAAAGAAAGAAAATGAAACTTTAAGCTATCCAATCTCAATAAGAGACAGCCCACTGTTTCTACCAAAATGAGACTTTTGAGTTCACTCTGCTCTCTTCATCAAAAGTTGTAACCTACCCCTTATTGATAGCTTTAACCTCCCCCTCCTGAAAAAAAACCCTTCTGAAAAAGCCCCAAACTCTGGTCCCAGTCCAAGGGAATGGGTTAGAGGTTATTTTTCTCCCTGACCAGATAGTCCAGCTCAGGTTGGAAAACCTTGCTAAATTTCCCACGCACAGTAGAAAATCCACCGATTTCCCGCTGACATTTGTGTAGGGGTGGAACCCCTGGTGGGGGGTTTAGGGGTAAGTTCCCGGAAAATTGGGGTTCCTAGCACATCGAAGGGGTAAATTTGTTCAGCTGAGCACAAAAAATGTGACTGAAAACTCGCCACAATATTTGAAAAATCAATCACGAAAGCTTAACGTTAGGCTATTTGCGTTGTTGCAATATACGGTACCTTTTTTAATGTGAAGAAGCGTCACTTACAAAATGTAAGAGACGAGTGAAACTTGAGCCTGATATTGCGCTAAATATATATGCAATAGGCCTAGAATGTCTTGATCATAGACCACTATACATTGTCAACTACTACAAGCTGTGCTACTTACAAACAGCTCTGAGAGTTTGCCGTAAAAATCCTGGCATGTTTCCAAGAAAAGTTTTTAACTGCAAAAATGTGAACAACTGTCCCAAAATGGACATTTATCGCATTCACAATACTCAAATTCAGCCACCTGTTGCAGCTACGACATTTGTACCCAACTTTTTCATCCCTGATAACTGTGATCATTAACAGGCAGCAGAAATTTGCAGCAAAAAAAAAAGTTAAAAATAAAAGTCGTCCCCCATATTTCAAAATGGTTTAATCCAGGCAATTTTTTTACTGCATGTAACGTTTCCTTTTCCAGAAAGGTGTTTGGCGCTACCATTGCATCTGTGTGTAGGACTGTAAACTTAAAGAAGGTACAAAGGTCAAGCCATGCCGCGTGGGTCTGTTGCGCCGCTATGTACTGTGTGTATGCTGTGTACATACGAACCTACTGTATGAAAGCACTCTTTTCTCATTAATTGCACAGAGAATCTTGTGCTGAGTTCGGAAAAAAAAAAAAAATCACTGAAACCGACAGAGATGAAATTGTGCACGAGTTCCGCGGGAATCATCCTTGGGGACTAGCACTGTGGTTTGGTTTGGTGTGTAGGGCGACTGAAGTGTGCCCAAAAGCAAACTGGTGATAATTTCTGGTTACTTGCGTGGTCGTGGGGGATATACTGGACATCGTGGTTTATTGGCATAGGGGTAACATGCGCTATTTGCCTATGTGAGTATCGCAAGCAATAGCGATCAACAACATTTTAATATTTGTTTTACAGCATTTTCCCTGTTCTCCCTCATTTATTTTGTTTCTCTGAAGATTCCCGTTTTTTTTCCCGTTTTTCATAAAAAAAAATGTGTCCCGACACGCAGGATTTCCCGCGAGCGTCGCCAATTTCCCCGCGAACCAGGTTCGACAGGTTTGCAAGGTTTTCCAACCCTGGTCCAGCTGGACAGGATATTCGGCGCACCTCTAAACAACGGACTACCTCCAGAGTTGTCTGAATGTTTTCTCTCAAGTATAATTTTATCAGAGTCTAGAGATAAACTTACAGATATGCAGAAGAAGATGTAAGAAAAACTGTAATTCACAATTGTAATCAAGATTAGATTGCTCTGTAATTGTAATTGCAATTGATTTACTTTTGTTTTTGGTGCAATCATAATTGTAAAATCTGAATTTAAATCGCAATATTTCAATCGACTATATTCAGATGTAATTGCACTCAGCCTGCTAGCAGTTTGTAGCTTCACATTTTACAGCAGGATGTATGCACCTTATCTGGTAGTGGGTCAAATTTTCAAATGTCGGTAATTTTAGACTCTGAATGTGATACTCACTTTCCAGTTTTCTGAGAGGGGCCCTCGTCCTGTCTTTTCTGACTTGTATAGTCTTGGATCGAATTCCTTCTTGTAATTGCTCTGTATGAAAGAAAGCCATAGAAAATGTTTCATTTTAGTGATTCTAGCATGAAAACTATAGCAGTAAGGTAGTTCTGAAACCGCAATGCCTGTACCTGGATAGGGATGTGCTTGCCCTCATGTCTGTCAAGTTTTGAAACATCTAAGATGGGCTATGCAAGCATTCGCTTTGAAACATACTTCATATAATGTAACAGTATATTAACCACCAATTAATGATTACTCACTACAAGAACAGCTCCCTCTTTTTCATCAGCTACAGTTACAGCAGATGGTGTAATATTATGGTCACAAAAACAATGTCATTTGCAAAACTCTATGAAGTACTGGTACAATTAAACCTTTTTGTCTCCTAAACAACCAAAACGATATAGCAATCTGCAGTTTTTCTATTCAACCAAATGGCATAACTTTCATTGGGCTCAAGTACAGTCTCTAGAAGTTTCAGAGAATTTAGTTCAGAAAAGAAGGCAGTCTTTGTGTAGTATGTAACCAGTCATCAGTGATTGGCTACTATAAAGGCAATATCTATACATGTTAGGTATTGAAATGACATTTGCAAACCTGGCAAATACATTGTTATTTTGATGAAACATAATTTCTTGCAAGGTTTCATGAACTGGTCTCAATTATTGCACAGTACTATACATAGTAATTGCTCTATCATCATCATAGAAATCAAATCAGTTTTCCAAATTAATGCACACAGATTTCTTCCTTCTTGGAACTCTGTCCTACAGACTGACAGGGAGTGCATCACAACTAAAATGCAGTAAATGGAATTTTGGGTAGAACACAAAAGCTGTTGCTGCACACATGTTTGTTCATCAACTTACATGAATTTGATTCTCCACAACTCCCTCTAAGGCCTAGTCCACTCTTGCTTGCCTTTCACTTTGAAAAGCAAACACAAAGGTACAAAAGTTTCTCTGTAATTGCTAATAGCAAGGAATACAGTTATACTTTCAAAGTGATGCAAGTTCTAACAATGCTGAAAAATAACCTTCACTTATATCTTCAAAGTGATGTACATCTTTCACTGAAGCATACAATACTATTACCCCTTCAGTTAGCTGTACTTACTTCTATCATTTTATCTTAACTCCACACTCTCAGCACATAGGGATGACAGAAGGGGAAGGAGGCACTTATCTGTTATTACACTTAGCAACACTTGAGTTGGATTCAAATGGTTACCAGCACTCCTAGGATGTGAGTGCAATTGTTTTGTGGATATAGGTAAGTGAGGATAGAAGTAAACTACAAGTATACCTTCACATTGATGTACTTCTCTTACAAACTTTCGTCTGTGCAAAGTTTGAAAGAGTTGATTATAACCAATGCAAATTATCATGGTTGTGGTTAGTATTCTGTTGTTTGAAAACGGACATGTATTCAATGCATTGTAGTCAATGCATTGTAGTCAATGCATTGTAGTCAATGCATTGTAGTCAATGCATTGACTTCATTTTTGGAAAGATAAGAACTAAAATATCGCGCAGTTATAATAGCCAGAGAGAATATACACCGCTGAAAAGGTATGCTTGGAAACGCATTATGATGATTTGGTAATTGCAACCATTTATCACACTCAAACAAATGCAGTTATTATATGTATAAAAAAAAAATAACTGTACCACCAGGGTACAGCTAGGAATGGATACCTGATCAGGGGCTTCATATATATCAATTTCATCTACAATGACCTTGCTAAGCTCCTCTGGAGGCAGATTATGTACCTGTAAGGTCAAGGAACAAAGCAATAAATGAACAGAGCAAAGAACCACTTGTCATCATCACCATTGTATCATGAAGCAATCCAAACATTACGAGTAAGATCATGTACATACCAACATCAATCACAAAGAGGCAACCAAAACATGACAACAAGATATCAAAAGAACGGCCATCTTGAACTTTATACTGTACACATTTTACAAGCATGGGATGTCATACACATGTACAATTGGATGCATAGGTTTTTACTTACACTAAATGGATTCAGCAAGTGGCATAAAATTTGTATACATACAGTAGTAACAATATTTTTCTTTAAATCTTCTGCAGAAATCTGAACTTAAACAAACTAGTATACTCACATTTTCTATGGTTGGCTTCCCAGGTTTGTGCCAAGTTTCAAGTATAATTTTAAAGTTATCCTTCATGTATGGGTTCTGCAATAAAACAAAAACAAAGCACTTTGAATTTAATAATTAACAGCACAGGCAAAACAACCATTGTGTCTGAAACAAAAAAACAAAAAGTAAAAGTCACTGAAGCCACTCAAAGGAGATTGACATAAAGTCTGCTGAACTGAATGGAAACTGAAAGTGCTCCTAATGTACTCCTTTTCATCGAGTGAGCTACACACTAGGCCACCCAACCCTCAATGAGCTCCACTGTGCCTGGAATTTGTCTAACTTTGGAGAAGGATAACTGGGTCAGTTACAGTATTGATGGATGTTTCTGTGTACAGGTAACAGGCTAAGCCTATAGTCCAGAGCAAAAAAGCCAAAAAACACTGGTTTTAAGAGACATTCAATGTGAATAAAAATAAGGGTACCACAGAGTCATGTTACAGTATTCGAAATAATCTCTACACTTACTGGTAAGACATGTACATACCAAAGTAATGTTCAAACTTCAATTAATGTAAGTACATAGGTCAATGAACAGCCGTTCAATTTCTGGGTTATGAAAGTTGTGATAAAATTTTTCTCTGTTGAATTTCATGAACAGGGTGGAACAAAAACAGAATTCAGCCCATAGCGACAGTGGCCCATACAATAAAAAAAAGATTAAAAGGGGTGGGGGATATAATTAAGTGATGATTTGTTTCCTATTTTGATAGTATCTTTTACTGCTGTCTGATCAAGGTAATAGCATTTTTACAAAAAATGTAATTTACAATACAGCAATCCTTGTCTTGTGATGATACTCCTGCCTAGAGACCACACAATTCAATGAGAAAGTGGGTACTGTAACAATTACTGCAATGTTTGGCACTGTACTGTATCACCGAATAACTTGATTTGAAGTATAAATAGTAACTTCCTTGCTTTGCACCTGGGTATCCTAAATACCTGTAAGTTTAATAGTGCTGTGTACAGTATGTGTATTCTTTATTTATCCTAGAATAATTTTAATCAATGCCCCCCTCTGACAAATGATCCTCTCCCCACTTTCTTCAGGGGTAAGAGAAGCTGAAAACCATGTTTCACTTGTTCCCGCATGCCTTTCGCAGTAATTTAAACTCAGTCTAGCCACTATGCTGTATGATCATCCTCACACTTCTAAGTGATCTTTGCTTTGGAAGGAAAGTCATTGTACAGTATAATAAAATCCTACACACTGCTCCATTTTCCAAAGCCACTAATACAGTACCCTTAAGAGGGGTTTGGTTTGAGAATTTGTGTTGACAAAATGATGCCTATAACTTGTCCCCGTGTCCTCTGTAAAAAATGGAAAGCCCTCATGCATATCGTAGGACAAGTACAGTCCACAGTATACAGGGGGGACACATATACTGTACAACTGGGGGTCTTATGTACAACCCCACCATACAGTACCGATATTTCCGTCCTGCAGTAGGGATATGCATTCCAAGCTTTTTCGTGAAATTCTAGAGACCCTGCTGGCGCAAGCAGCTTCACAAATTTTGGTACTTTCCTGTGGATTGAAAAGAGAAGAAAGAGACCATGATTATGAATGTACGGTATAACCAGATCTGCAGTAAGTACTGTAAGACCAGACTTGTGATCATAAACTGATTTCATGATGGAAAGTACTATACTGTGCACTCAACATATCAAGTACAGTTACAAGTGGCAAGAAACTACCTGTACCTGTGCAGAAATTCTGTACACTGGGGTTTCAATGTTAAATGAATGTACTGCTGTATAGTACAGTATTTCACAGAAAGACAAAAGTTTTTCAGTATCCTTCAAAAAAAAAAGCAAGAGTACAACAACATATACATTATACAGTACTTTGTTTGACACAAATATTGAAGATACTGTATAAAGTTCTCAACTTTAGGGACATCCTCGTCATCATGTTTTTGTACATGTGACAGTATGTTGAACATGGCCATTTGGTACAGTGGCACACTTGCACTTCTATGCTTGTGGCAAGGATCTCTTGGAGTGAAAGACCACCTACTGTACAGATACATTGCATACAATGCACTGTAGTATTTTCAGAAAAAAAAGTGGTTGGTTAGCTGAGTGCAAGTTATTACATGGTTAAGAGGAAGTGACACAGGAGTTTCATACACACACACACACACATGCACACACACACACACACACACACACAAACAGAAAAGACAACAAACAGCGAAAAAAAGCGAGAAATGTTCACCCTTGATTATAGTAATGCAAAGTTTAACATCAATGAGTGCAGGAAGCCTTTTGTATAAGGTGAAGGTCAGAGTGAAGTGATGTTGATTTAGGTGGGTAGGAAGAATTTTGTACAATTTATAAACATTTTAAAGAAGGGATGCTGATCTTGCAGTTGGTACCTTCAGTCTGTACATGTACTGCATGAAGTAATAAGTAATAACCACTGTACAGTACGTAACTATCTACACTGTCATGCAAGCGCATGGGAACTTCGATTGTGCAACCTGCATAAACCTGCGATGTACTGAACAAAAAAGGAGGGGTTTGGAGGGTGCTCTCTTCCATAGTACTGCACAGAATGCATGTGTACAAATAATGTTAACAATGTTGTGGACTAAGTTATCATTGAACTATCACATTGAATGACCTTGAAGGACAAGGAAAAAACAGTTCAGATAACGTGGTTATCTAACTGCACATTCCAAGTTTGAAGTTCACAGAACCCACTATCGTACTGAATATACTGTACAAGAAAGTGCATAGACTACTAGACTGATAGCGCATCACTTGGTTTTTACAGTACAGTATGCATGCAGCATTGTACAAAACATGTACTGAAGCACTGTACACAAAAAAAAAAAAAACGTCCACTACTGTAGAACTGTTCAAAAAAAAAAAAGGGAAAGCACTGTACTGGGCAAATATATGAGCAGTAGCACTACTGTATGTGCAAATGCACATACAGTACTGTACAGTGGCATTGTTACTTTGCACATAAACATGTACTGTACAGTATATACAGAAAAACTACAAAATTGTATGCAGGAATTGTACAATTTGGAAATGATGATGCACACTGTACATTGTAATTTAAACTTCAGGAAGGAATTACAAGTCATTTCTAAACTACAATGTCCCTGCTGTCTTAAGCAGGGAATACTGCAATTGTGTGTTCAAAATATGGATACAGTAGCAGTTTTCAGGCTTCTTCAGTGTTTGCAAAATCAGAGAAAACCAAATGATGTTTGTAACAAAAACTTCTACACAATATTCCATTTGTGTAGCAATTTTAACATTTTGCATGGCAAGAAAAAAAATGTATTATTCACTGTAAAGCACAGCATACGAATGGCCCACACACTAGGGTATTGATCAAAATGAAGATATTGTTCTATTCTTCAAACACAAAACTTTGCTAAAGCCACACTATGTAACAATATTATAACTGAAATCATTGATTATAAGGACTGCATTGCATTAATCTGTATGTTTGATGACTGAGTCACACCTAGTACTGTAGTTCAAGTTGGTGATGTTTCTGGCATTAACATGCATTGCATGGTACGATGACGCACAGTACAGTACTGTGAAGTGTGTTCGAGTTTTCTGGAGTGATTCCACAAAGACTGCACAGTAGATGACATACTGCACTGTAGTCAAGTTGAAAAGAACCTACAGTAGGAAGCTGGGATAGAATAAAAATCCACAATGGAAAGAAATTTAGCTTCACACCGTACTAGAGATAAATAGACATTACTAGTACAGTACTGTACTACTGTATCAAATATTGACATACAGTAGGAGAAGGAAGTACAGTAGTGTTGATTAGAAAGCAATTGATTGGTGTTATTAACATCAAGAGGTAGAGACTTTCTGAACAACTCATGCAACATCCCAGAAAAGTACTGTAGCTTCTGGGTTCTTTGTTTACTGTGGCTGCCAGGGATTTTCAATTACAGTCAATTGGTACACTATAAGGCATTCACCAATATTAGTGCCTGAACAAGTCATACAATAACCACTGTATGTGACTGAGTAGACATACATTGAAAATCTGACACATGGTACAGTATATGCAAAGATACAGTACTGTAATTCAATAAAAGAGTCATGTACAGTGCAGTGTATCTTCCACTCTCCTTACCTATTTAGTATGAACACTAAGAACAAATCTTTAATACTGGCTGAATATTTGATCTTCTGATCAAAACTTGACCTGATCAGGTGCACAAGCTTATACGTGATGATCTCTTAATCAGAGCAGAAACTTTAAGGAAACTTATATACACTTTTTTCCCCTTTCCCAACTTCTGTCACTCTTCTTTCTTTGTCACTTCACAATGTTACCCCTTTGGGTAATGTTTGCCTCACAACGTAAGCATCCATTACCAAATTGATGTTGCCTTTATGTAATGTACTGCATTTGTACAAACTGTAAATTGTGGTTGGGGATCCACATTCATAGGCCTACACTGTACGGTGCTGTACATGTCCTTCTCCAGTATTTGTTATTTCAATAGTCTTGTGATACAGAATACGTCCTGCTCAATACTGTAGGTTGTATGAACGTACCAAGAGTTTCTGCAGAAATGCAGAGTATTGTACTACACTTGACGGAAAACCGAATTTCGTCGCAGAACTCTTATACAAGAAGAAGCAAATCATGTCTCTTCAGACAAGTGAGCAGCACTGAAGAGTGACTACACAGCCTACAGTTCAATACTGTGTAAGTGCAAGTGAAACAGGGCACAAATGTACAATACAGTAGTATAATTTACTAACCAAGTGCCAATATGTAAAGTTGAAATTGTCTTAAGTGTACTGCCTACTGCAGAGTTTGATCCTTTACACTCCTAAATCCTGCTTTACATATCCGCTGACCTTTAATGGGAAGCTTATGTGTTTTAAAGGCTACAAAGGGACCAAAGGCTATAACGGATCAGTTAGGTTAGAAAATGTACCTGTACACTATGCTGTGTAAATTTAACATTACAAACTGGCATATGAGTTGTACAGGCACTGATAATTGTCTGTCCATCTACAGTACCTTTGTTCTTGGTCACTCTTTTAGTGAAGAGAAAGTAGAGGAAAAGATCGTTTGTCTCTAGTGTTTTCACCGGGTAGAAAATTCGTACCCGGGAAACCTGAACGTCATTACCCGTCGAGTACCCGATTGTCATGTGCGACTTCGTAGGTGGCTTTGAAATTGTGTAGACCTAAGCCTTCAATTCACAAATTACAATCCACCACCCATATTTCTTAAGTAGATGACAAACTACTGAGTGCTTTAGGCCTACTTCACAGGTTATTGTTGTTGGAATTTTTTTTTCTTTTGTTTGGAATAAGTGATAAGAGGTGTACCGCATAAACAAACAATAAATGCACTAATGGACGGGACGTCACCTCATAGTGAAATGGATTGGGCCTGCGTAGGTGAGCTGAAAACAACTGTGAGTGGCAAAAAGAAAAGTGAAGTTAAACGTGATAAATCAAAATGCCCGGTGAGGCAGCCTGTTCAACAGTTTACTGTACATGTCTATTGTAGTTTTCTCCCTTGATCTCACCTTCTGTGAAGTTTGAATAGATCATTTCGTTGGTTCCAATTTGTTTCTTTGGATGAGCCTAGCCAAGTACAATACACGTCTGGTTCTTTGGTATACAGTGCGTAATACTGACACTGTGTACGAACCATGTAAATTTAGTACAGTGCCTCACTTTCAGAATTACTAATTTACTAGTACTAATGTTACCAATACTAACTTAGGCCTAGCCTATACTGTAGCTATGAGTGCCAGAAGACCTGGTTGGAACCATATCAAATACATGTAACGTTGCTTCACGTGTTCATATGTTTAACTACTGCAAGTTGTACAGATACGAATGTGCCAGGACATGACTCATGCACTACATTCAATATGATTACTGGGCGTGTTTTCTGACTTAAAACTTGTCCTGTTGGTTGAAAACTTTCAAGCTGGTGCAAGCAGGGCTGGGCTTGTAAAGCAAAAGTTAACGGACCTGCGTAGTAAGTGACAACACCCTGATAACAAAGCTTTGGTCTACTGCTTGCGGGGCCTGGGGCCCTAAGGCAATGCTAGGGCTAAGCTTTTGTGTGTGTTTGTGTCAAAATGGTACCCGGCTAGTAATTTTGACTACCAGGGCAACCATCGTCGGGGGGTATCCAGGTACCCAGTGAGAACACTTCTCGTCACCAATCCTGAAAGAGAACTACGCACTCATCTTTCAGATATTTGAATATAAAATTGTCTCCACACTTTTGTTGGCCCTACTGTACAAAATTCAGACTCTCGAAGAAAACACAGCAGTCAATCACCGTTACTTGATATCAAATGTATAGTACTGTGCCAACTGGGAGTGGATATGAATATTTATCTATGCCAAAAATAGGGGCTTAAACAATGTTATTTTGTAGTGGCTATGAAATATATGACTTTCACTGATAAATTTTCAACTCCATTCCAGCTTTGAAATATTGCATCACCAACCACAACCCCAACATTCCACAAAGCAACTAACGGCAGAACTTTATATACCTGCCTCCAACACCACAACAGCTTATTCAGTCTTCTAGTTACCCATACCTGTAATACACTTTTTGGTGCTGACTCTCATTTCAGTCAAGAAGGTGTACTGTTCATATTTGATTACTGGACTACTACTGTAACTACAGTACAGTACATACTGTACTGTATTTCCTTCAGTTCTACAGTATCTACTCTGCTCTGCAGTACTGCATGTCTTCAGAGTTCAGAGTACTTGAGTGTCTACTATCTGTCTACGTACAGTACTGTATCTACAGTACTGTAGAACTGTAACCAGGATGAGTGTAAACAGGAACCACACAGCCATTGTTACAAGTAATTAGGCCTGTGCTCTAATGTAAACATTGTTCAATGATGTCACTAAATGTACTGTATAACTACACATAGTATGTGTGGCAGAATTTCTGCCACTTGATGAGAATCCCTGCTTCTTACAGTACTGTACTGTATGTAAGACAGGCTGGTCTATATCTCACACAAACACATCTCATGAATATTATAAGCTGCAAAGACATTGTCTAATGAATACAATATACTGTATGATACCAACTAATGCTCAGGACATTTGGCTGGTCAAACTGTACATTTCGCTAAATTTTTCCTCATTTGTAGTGTAAGACAAATTATTGCATGGAAATTTATCCCAAAGCAAGTGCTCTTCGAAATAGAGCATAATCTACCAGTTTTGTTCATTGACATATAATTTGTTTTGCCATGCACACCTTTGAAGTCCTGTGTCACCACTACTGTAGTTACAGAAGGCTGCAGTTGTCAAACCAAGGTTGTCTAAACTTGTTGCTCTCTGCCAAGCTTTTACTGGGAAGTTCTTTTTTCTATTGTAGGGGTCAAAATATAGCCTCACAGAAGCCAAATTCTAAATGCTTCAAATCGATAGGTTTCCCGGGGCTTCGCCCCCTTGACCCCGCACAGATAGTGCGATCGTTTCAAGATCACGAATGTTGCCTTCCACAACATTTGGTACCCCTCTTTTACAATCCTGGCAGAAACCCTGCCTACAGGTTTGTCATGTTGGTGATCTTGATATTTGTGTCAACCAGAAAGTCAAAGGACTTTGTGATTCCTTGCCAATATCTCCTTTTTTTCCAAAAACACACAAATCACTTTTTAACAAAAGGGACCAGTGGACAAGGAAAGGGACCAAAATGAAAAACAGCACACAAGAATGTAAACCAATGTAACTTAACTTGTGGTAATTCATAAGTGGATAGAAAGTTCCTGACACCAAAATGTGGTTAAAAGTCTGCAAAGGCAACCTGAAAAATATCTTCCCTGCTTGAAGTATTGTTCCCTTGGGAAAATGTGAACATAACAAAGTACTTTGTTAATTTTGACAGAGGGATGCTGTCAAAGAAGTTGCTGATAAATCTTAAAACCTACATACTGTACAGTATGTTAAGTAATGGTTGTTTGGAAAGGGTTACGAAACCAAAAATTAAAATGACTTGGTGATTCCTTGCCAATACCTGCATTTTTCATACACACACAATGACTAACAATTAAAAGCAACCAGTGGAGAACAGAAGGATTCATATCAAAATGAAAATGTTAGAGAATGATAACTACATTCTGTATCACTAATGGGTTTAATGTTACCAAGTGCTTATACAGTATGAATGAGTAATGTCATTCACTCAGCACTAATGAAAATTGTGGTCATGAAGAATGGCAGATCTCTTAACCAAGGTAATTCACAAGTGGATAGAAAGTTCCTGACATCAAATTGTGGTGAAAGATCTGAAATTGTACCAGTTGACATAGGCAATCTGAAACACATCTTCCCTCCCAAAGGAGTGTTTTCTGTGACTAAGACAACAATGTACTTTGTAAATCTTGACAGGGAGTTGCTGGCAACTGGGATTTTCTCTGAATGCTTAGGACGAGGTGATTTTAGAGCTATGAGTGTGTAGAAGGTGTGCATTAAATAGTACAACAACTTGAAAGAGAATGAGACCAAAGTATACCTACTGTAGCAGCAATATCTGCTATTAAACATAGACCAACATTTTGGCAAGTTTTCAATATGAAATAAATACCCATTTTTTTCTCAATTTGACTGACATTTACCTCTTCATACAGTATGTTCACATTCAGGGCATTTAAAACACTCAAAGTATCACATACTGAGCGTTTAAGTCCAGCACAGGTGTCTGGAATGATAAAACTTTTTACAGTAATGTCATGTCACATTTCAGTGATGACAAGTCTCCAATGAGGCAACTCAAATGACAGACATCTACTCATCAAGTGCTACTGTACCAATGTGGACACTTTGAAGTTTTAGCTACAGTATATAAAGTTGCTGAGATATCTCCCTTCATAGGTTTTCATATTTTATGCTCTGGAACCTCAAATGACCTTTGACCTCCATTCAAAATGACAGGAATTTTGTACTTACAGTTGGCTATACATCGGACTATACAAAACAGTAGGGATCATCTGCTCACTAGGACCAACTGAAACATTCAGTATGAAATTAGTCAAGGTTATGCTTCATGAGATACCGTGTTTACAAGGTTTTCACAAGTTGACCTCTGATGACCTCAAACAACCTTTGACCACTACGAAAAATAATAGGGATCATCTACTTACTATAACCAAGCCACACAAAAAGTATGAAGTCACAGCTATACTTCTTGAGATGTAGTATTTAAAGGAGTGTTTGCAAAGGTTTCACAATTTGACCTCTGGTGACCTCAAATGACCTTTGACCTCAACCAAAAGCAATAGGGATCATTTACTCAATATGACCCACCCACATATCACGTATGAGGTTAGTCAACATTACCCTTCATGAGACACAGTATCATGTTTACAAGAAAGGCATCACATACACACACATACTGTAACATACATACAAACACCCACACATCACCATTGCAGAGATTCCTTTTGTATTTGGCAAGGAATCAATAAAATTACAGTTTCGGGTATGTGTGGGACAACTTAATAATCAAAAGGAGAAGTGGATTTTGCCAGTACTGTAAGTTGTCCTCTGGTCAACCAATGAAATTGATTACTGTGCAACAGTGATACATCGTACACTTCACTAAAGGTCATTACACAGTACTGTATGTTTTAATTAAAGCTCATATTGAAATGACAATGATGACCTTTAAGTTCTTAAAACAATAACATCTGAATTGCCCACCTATTGATCAAGCATTGTAAATTCAATCATTAATCCACTTCATTAAGCAAACAGTATGAACCCCATAGCCTACCAATAACACAATCACTAATTAAACAGGATCTTAATGACATACCACACAGTACATCACTAAAACTGTAGACACAACTCGCTGTCAAGTATAACAACAAGTTAATGATTCAATGAATTCTTGATAGATCTACTGTACAGTTACAGTACTTCCTCAACTTCAGCAAACACAATCTTGGACAAAACTGTTGGGATACATTGCTGTACATAACATTGCGATTACAATCCTAAAGTTTAGTAGAGAGGATATCATGAAACCCCATGCCCCTTTCCAATGTTGCGCTGTAAAGGTGAATGTACACTGTGAACTGTAATCCTGTAGCCAACATTGAAAGGGGGAGTGGAGTGTCCTAAGGAGGTTTGTCCAAGATTGTAGCTATATAAGCGTAACTGTAATGTATTTCTGAGGTTATACTGTACAATCAACTGTGATGAAATTTGAACTGAGACATACCCTCTCAAATTAGGGATCACATAAATGAAGTCTATATGATATTTTTTTCCATGAAAAAAATTAAATGGATGAGTGGAGGGGGCTAACATTTATGTGCAGCTGAAAAGGAAAAGTAAAACTTCACAACAAAAATAAAATCCTACCCTCCGCTTTCATGCTTTGTGATCAATATTTTGAAAATTTTTTTGTCTTTATGTTTTTCATTTAATTTTTGTTAAGTGTTGTGACATTTTTCTAACTTTTACATTGAAAGCTGTATGGTAATGATTTTTACTGGCAACATTCTTCAACTCTACTGCACTGTATCATGTACTAAAATCACATAGATACTGTAGATGTCATGTTTCTTCTAAAAGACAAAAACTGCTGCTGTAATGAAACTACATGATAAGGACTTGAGAAGAAATGAGAACTTGAGAAGAAATACAGTACAGTGCTTGCATGCCTGGTTCAGTTTTGAAAAAGAATCAATTCACTTAACATACACTCATCAAACTTTAAAGCACATTTGAGAACAAACATTTTTAAATTGGTTGTTAAGAAAAGGACCCTTTGCTATAATGTTTTAACTTATAAAACATAAATAATGGCCTCCAAACCCTTCAAATTTACCTTTAATGGACCCTGAAGCAACCTTTTGTCCATGTGATCAGCCCACTTGTAACTTTAACCAAGAACAGTATCAAATTGGAATCAACAGTAATATTGTAGATCCCCTTCCTTTGCATTTTTTTGAGGGATTCCTGTCTACAGTATACTGTACATGGAATGATTTGAAACTCCCACAAAAAGTCTGTAACACACTGGGGATGGTGCCTGCAACAGATTTGCAGGTAGTGATACGTAACTGAACAGTTAACTGAACATGAAAATAATTTGGAAGAGCACCACCACTTACCAATGCGGATGCAATTGCACAATGAAAACACTGCAGGTGTACAGCAGGTGGCATACAATAATTTATGCTTGTTGGCAATAAAAATACAATTATGTAGATTCACTGCCATGGACTAATGGATCAACCTAAACTTGCCAAGAAATGTACTGTATATAATATCTGTGTTTAAGAGAGTGACATCTACAGTAGATGAAGCAAATGATATGCAGTCTTTTGAAGAGCAAAACAGTGGTCAACCCATGCCTAAAGGAACAGCAATGACATATCATGGAGTATAGATACCATGCAGCAAATAACAACACTGAAAGTTTAATATATTAACTTACTGTGAGGCATGATAGATTTTGTGGGTGTATTGTCCATCCCCATACTTTTCATGGTTGTAATACGGTCTATTCTCTAAGACTTCAACGCCATCGCCCCCTCCTGTCTCACTTTTACTGGTTTTGGCGACAGCAAACAGTTGTCCAATACGATACTGGAAATGAAAAAAAGTACAAGCAAAAGCTGAGAGAAGCACACAGTAACTGTACACTGCACTATCCATTTCACTCAGCTATCTGTTATCCATATGGATTTGTGGGAACAGGCAATGTATTCTCATGTTGTTCTACTGGTGTGAACTGTGACAGCAACCTTTGAAAAGGCTTCTACTGAGCTACTGGACATAGATTTTAACTCTTGCAAAGACCCTGGACATGCCACAGAATTATCAGGAAATACTTCTAGGAGTACTTGGAAACAAAAACAAAAAAAGTGGTGAATCTGAATTTGCTTCTTCCTGTGGCAGAAAAAAAAAATCAGGAAAGCTACTGTACACACTACATGAATGTCACTGATTGAAGTAAATGGGCATCAAACAAAAAACTTTTTAATCCACTTTTTAGACCCACAGTAATTCTGTAATGCGGTCAAACTGTTACAAATCTCAAATACTGTACATTCATACTGAATTCTGTTTCTGTACAATGAACTACAAGTTGACATACAGTAAGTTGTACTGTACTGTACTACCTCGAACTGTATGGAATCACAATGTGACTTTGTAGTGAGGTTGACAATGAGAAACCAGTACTGTCAAACATTGCACTGATTAAAAAGTGTTACAGCAATAAAATTTAACTGTATGCATGCTCAGTAAATTTAGTGCAAACAAAGCAAAATCTGACTAAAATCATTGAAGATGGTTTTTCTGTGAGTACTCTCTCAGATTAAATCACAGAAATATGAAGAAAATATATGTAATTAATGCAAATGCCATCTTAATAAGACATGGTCGACTGAGTACACCAACAACAAAGACAAAGTTGAACTGACCTCTTCAACTGACATGGGCAGAGGTATCCGGCTGGGAAAGAGAAACAAAGTACAGTAAGAAATATTATCCAGCATTTGCAGGTCTTGTTTGTATGTTAAATCAAAAGTTATCAGTAGTACAGTATGTGTATGTACATTCAAGGAGGTTCCTTGTAAAACCTCCTTAGTACAGTATTGCAGTTACCCACACTTGAAGTTAACACATGTTTGTTTGTTGCATTGCAATATGGAAGACTAATGCTATCGATACGTCAGTAAAATTAAAATTTACGTAACATTGATCTACTGCATGTCATGTTGATATAGCTTACACTTGTAACTTAAAATACATGGTGATATACAGGTTCATAAGTATTACCATAGAGCTAAAATATTGAGCAGACAAACTGGTGATGTTGGCCTGTACCAATTGCATAAACTGAGTATACTGATGGGTATGGCATTCTTCACTGCAGAGCTTGACAATAAATCTGCAATAATTTGAAATCAACTCAAACTTTGCTATTTCCTTGAAAAAAAAATTAATAATTCCAACTTCACAACTTAAAGCATGTTTGGCAATGGGGTCAAATGGTTCAACTCAAGTCTGATAGCAAACTGCTTGGGCTGTAGGTTTCATATTGGTGTGCAAAATTGTCCAAAATCTGGACTTGGAACTTGGACTCAACTTGCAAAAACTGTTTCTTCAGCTAAGTCAATGAGCTGGCGTATTTCAACTTGCTTTCCATCAGCTTGGTTTAAAGTTACTGTAGGGTTGTATCCAAAGTAAGTTTAGAGGAGTTAAATGCACTATCCAGAAACTCAGAGTGTTTCCAAACAGCAGAGGGGATGTTATTTGGAAGTAACTATAGTATACAGGGCCACTGAAGGGTTGTATTTAAGCATCTGGATGCATGGATGTGACATGTCAAACTTAACATGCTGTTGTCCAATGTTGAAAATCATTCCTAGGGTGGATGTTTGGATGCTACGACACATTATTGATCAAAAGATGGAGATTCATGATAGAAAAGCTTTACAAGTGGAACTGTCGGTATTTTTGTTGGTCAGTTGCAAGGATTTCATGTGGATTCAGTTCTAATGAAACTTTTCATTTTTTTTTTACAGTATTCTATTAGTCCAGTCCATTCCCAGTATCTCCTAGGTGAATCCTTGGATGCAGTAAAACTCCTCACCGTGGTAATACCATGTTGATGTGGAACCTTTTCTACAAAAACATTAAGTCCATTTAGTTATTCCGTGATAAGATGTGTAGGTGCTTAGATGCAGAGTCAAAATTTTGCATAGATCTTTATAGAGGCAATGATAAGTTTTACTTTGCATCCCTTGGGTGGATGCAAAGTAAAACCTTTCACAAAGATAATAACATGTTCATACATGAAGAACCATAAATTTCTAAAAATAAATCCATATCACCTGGGTGGGTGTGCCAATGCTCAGATGAGGAGTCCAAATTTTTATCCAAATAAGAGGAGGCAAGTCTTATTAGCATTGGCCAAGGACCTAAATGCCTTATCAGTTTTTGAGAATGACAAGAGGTGCATCACACTGACATTGCATCTGTGTATCTGGATGCAAACTGACGTTGTAGAGTGGCCTGGCTTCCATACTTAACTATTATTTGGTGGTTCGAGAGTGTGCAGATAGCCTACTGTAGGGTCTAACTTAGGCCCTGTCAAGTGTTAGTGCATGAATTTGTGCAGGGAGGATATTGTCTGCCACTTCAGAAATCTAACATGCATACAGAAATGTTCATTCATAGCCTATGCTAACGGTGCTGTAGTTCAAATATTGAGATGGTGGTACAAATTTGGAATCTAGGACCACAAGTCACTTCAACATGGGTACAGTATAAGACAACTAAAATCAGTCAAGGGTCTGTGTCTACTTTTTTATCTTGGATTTTTTAATTTTCTTCTATTGTTTTTGCCTTTTCATCTCACAAAGTTATAAATATTCCGTGAAAACCTGTGGAGTTAAACCTGCCAAAGGAAAGCTGTTAGAACTTTCAACAGGATTCGAATCAAGGATATGAAGATAACAGTTACACAACAGTCCTAAGCATAACCCACTATGCTACGAGAGCAAATTTGGTTGATGGGTGTTCAAAGATAGATTTATTCAATACATCCCCCATCCCCTAGCATATTTAGGATATGTACATGTGTACGCTATTGCTAGCAGCACTACCAGTGCTCATTTAGACATAGCCTATCACTGTTTATTGTGTGCGTGCGGTCACAGATTTTCAATTCAAGCTGAGACGGTCAGTGGCAAACTATCTAAATTAAGCTTAGCCTAGTGCATACTGTATAACCTACTGTAGCCTACAGACAAGTAAGTAGTATTCAGCCTAATCTACTACTTCTTTACCATCACGACACTCCAGCAGGATTTAAAGTAAACCTTCAAGCACAGGTTAACGTTACAACTGTAGAAACCCAGAAATATATGGCAATTACTGTGCGGCGCACGCGATGCTGACTACTAAACTAGGCCTATGTAGGCGTAGAAGGAGTAGCCTGGCACAAGAGAAAAATCTATTTTAATCTAGGCTAAGTTTGTGTAATGTAAGTAACATTACAGTATCAGTCTTAACATTAGGC
Source organism: Stichopus chloronotus (assembly GCA_021234535.1). NCBI lineage: Eukaryota > Metazoa > Echinodermata > Holothuroidea > Aspidochirotida > Stichopodidae > Stichopus > Stichopus chloronotus. The sequence goes on along the minus strand of CM037841.1, from coordinate 14,056,005 downwards.
CTTACGTTTTACTACATTAGTAACACTAACAGTTAGGTCACACTTCGTACATTGTCTGTTGCAAGTTGCCTAGCCACCATCGAAACGTGACTGATAACGATATTCAAATAGCCTAAGAGAGGCGAAAATATGCGGACTCACAATTCTTTTACGATCACCATGCTAAAATTATGTGAAAACAATCAACAGTGGTCAATCAAATATTAAACAATTCGATCAAGATGGCCAATATGAACGATTCGTACACCGGTACTGCGGTAGTGCTACGATACGACTGTAGTCACTTTATTCACGTACGTAAATACTAAATTGTCACTGTCAGACTGCAGTGGGGGAAACTGTGTACACATGGTTAGTTGCTTTGCAAATCGATCGACTCATGCAACTGAGTGACGTCATGTGATGTAGTTTGGACTGTGGGTGTATCAGTGCAAGACATACTTGTGCGCAGCCGTAGAGTTATTCACTACGTCATAGGAAATTCCCATTCTCAGTGTGAGCATCCCACAACCGACGCGTTTTACTCATGAATCAACTCCGACTTCATTCGTTTCGGTATACACGTTAAAAAAACTGTACATACCAACACCTGTCGTGAAAGTTAATTCTAAAGGCACCAACAAAATGAACGGAAGCCTTTGGAAGGTCAGCGTTCCTTGTCGGAATCTTAGTGCCACAAAATCACTTTGTTTTCAGCGGCTTTCCATATGTAGCCGTATGGAAAGCCGTTTTAACATTTAATCAGGAATTTTGGATATCTCTAATTAATTTCAGATATCTCAAATTGAATTTCAGATATCTTAAATTTATTAAGTATATCTTAAAATAATTGTAGATATATTGAAATCATTTTAGATATCTCGAAATAACGGAGAAGTTTAGATATCTAAAATTTAATTTCAGATATCTCTAATTGAATTTCAGATATCTTAAAATCAATTTCAGATATCTTAAATTTAATTTTAGATATCTTAAATTCAATTTACGATATCTTAAATTCTATTTCAGATATCTCGAATTCAATTTTAGATATGTGGAATTCAATTTTAGATATCTCTAATTTAATTTTAGATATCTCGAATATAATTTCAGATGTCTTAAATTCAGTTTTAGATATCTTAAATTCAGTTTACGATACCTTAAATTCTATTTCAGATATCTGAAATTGAATTAGAGATATCTGTAATAGAATTTAAGATATCTGAAATTGAATTTAAGATATCTGAAACTGAATTCGAGATATCTGAAATTCAATTAAAGAGGCTGAGATTCCGCCGACACCATGTTCAATTTACGTATGTATACTGTCAGCCAATTCTGATAGGTCAACTAGTGTCGCATATATTATAATAATTAAAGGTTACACTTTTTGCTGCTATTACAAAACTTAACCTTTGACATAGGCTAGGCCTAACCTTCACTTCAGATGAAGACTTATACTGAGTAGCCAAGGGCTTCGCATGGGTTCAACATAGGTAATATACTAAGTACCTCTGTACGGTGCATGCCCCACTGGTCACATGTCGCATTGGTTTCAACGCGTAGAGAAATGGACTATAGACCAATCAAATACACGGAAATGTGATTATTCCATTTCACACTGGGGGAGCTCATTCAATTGTATATATACCCACTTTAAAAGCTTAGCCGCGCAGAGAAGGATCAGGTATCGTAACACAAGATTGGATTACACATAGTCTCGTGTTTTATGATAATAATAACCAACCGAACAATACAGCATTCAATCGTGTGTCATGACCGGAAATCAGCTGCACACAGTCATGGAAAACACAGAGAACCTTCTCATGGAATTGCCAAGAAGAGTGTTGCCGACAAGCATTTTTCACAGTGGGGTAGCTCGGACATTTTCCAGGTGGGGGGGGGGGTAAAGATATTAAGTTTCCCCCAAATGATTTCAAGATTACGTGGGCTTTACTTGATCCTGGAAGTGAGCGTGGCACTGATGTAGGCAGGAGGTGACGGCACCAAAGAAGGGGGGGGGGGGTTGTCTGGCATTTCCCCCAGTCAGAAACTTTTCCCTAGTTGTCCCTCTCCACTCAGTTGAAACAACCTGACAAATGCATACATGTATATGCCTATTTCCTGTTTATACTTATAATTTTGCATGTACCTGCCCTCCTGCAGTTGTGGGAAATCCATGAGACTTTTCACTAATACATACGCTGAAACCTCGGAGCTTCCAGGAGCTTCGTCCCATGAACCCCCAACAGACTTTACATCTGGAACCCAGAGGTGGAAACTTTTCATGTTTGAAATTTACTATCCTGACAATTAATTTTTCACCCAGAAATATTCCAAAAACTCAGAGTTTCGAGGGGGGACTTTCCCCCTTGGACTCCCACTGGGACTCTTCCACATGAGAGGTACTAAATTCTCATCTTGTCAACTACGAGGAGAAGAATAGGCGAAGAAATTATAATCGTTTGGAATCTTTACGTTTACTGATGCACTTCGAACAAAATTATACCTATTCTCAGATTTTAATTTTCACCCAGAGGTATGCTAAAACCTCAGATCTTCTGGTAGCTTGCCCCTTGGATTTCTACCAGGGCTTTGTCTATGGACCCCACCAGGTGCCCTAAGACCCCGAAATGTCTGCCCTCCCCAACAGTTTCTTTTCCTCTCTATTTGTCCTCCCACATATAAAATCCTGGTGCCGCCACTAAGTGCAGAAGCTGGACTGATCCGAATGGCACATGCATTATTTTCTGGAAGGGCGTTGGGAGAGCAATCACAGGGTTGCTAAATGTAGGTAAGTTCGTGGAGGGAGATTTAGGGCCTCTCAGACAGCCTGAAATGGCATTTCCCAGACTGGTAAGGGGGACGTAAGCAGTCATTATTTCCGCTTTCATTTGCAATAATATGCTTACCGCAATAAAAAAAATGATGAGCATATGCAAAATGATAAAAAATAACCAGATAAAAATTACCAAATTGAAATTGCTGAACACAAAAAGTTCTCAGATTTTGTTTTTCAGTATTTCCTTTATATTTTATTTTTCACGAATCTCGGGTCAACAGCACTGCAGATAATTTTGGCAAAGGGTGTGGGGTGGGGAGGGGGACAATCTTAGGACTGACAAGTTTGGGTCTATACATTGAGTGAGATTTATCACAGAGACTGTCTAAGCGGAACGCCATAACCGTTCGGTGGCGGGGAGTGTAGAAACTTTTGGTGTAACAAACGACTCATATCACCGGGGGGGGGGGGGAACATTTTGCAACCCCTGTAACGACATCACCGTTTTAAAATCAAAATTTAAAGTTGCAGTTAATATGATGCTTTTTGAACAATTTTGGTTTTACTTTTATATTCATGGGCAATGTAACCTTAGGCAACCCCCCCCCCTCCCGCATACGAGAAAATTTTGGGTTTTACAAAGTCCCCCGATAGCCGGAAACAGCGTTCGAGTGTGTTCTAGGCTGCTTGTACACAGCCTTAATTAATATTGTTACGAGAAAACGGCTGTCTTTCTCGTATATTCAGATTCCTCCACTTGAACAGCTTATCTTAACTAATTGTATGCTTTTACGTGCAGGCAATGTGGTATTTCAAGGAAAAACCGTATTCTGAGATTTGTGCTCGTAAGTGTAGCGGGGTGGTGATTCAGGGCTGAATGCCAGAGTTTGCAAGCTTCCGGTTCACAAGGTCGGCTTTGTTCCCCCGAGAGGGGAGTAGCGAGGTTCGCCCAGACAGTGAGGCGGGGTTAGTTTGCTTACGTAATACGGGATAAGATACTTGACCATCTTGTGATTAGACCTTTGTGTACGTCAATCTAGCTTGGGGTGCCGTAATTGGTCAGTTTGCTTGCATAGGACTTTACACAGTAATTTGTTTTGTGTGGGATTTTACACGATAACGGGGTGCTTTATATTGCCATGTACGGCGTGATTGTATTCAGTAGTTTAGGGTGTACTTGTACACTGTTGCCAGGCAGGATCTATGCCGAATTTTTATCCATCTGTTGATGGGCGATTTTTAGGGACTTAGTTTATTTTTGACTTATTAGTAGAGCGGTTTGCGCTGCGTAGTATTTACGCTGCTGACTCTCAGCTGCGTTGCGTATGTTGAGCTGCGTCGAATTTATCTTCAACGCTGCTGAGTTTCAGCTGCGCTGGGTTTAGCTGCTGAGTCTCAGCCGCGCTGCGTTTTAGCCGCTGAGCTTTGGCTTCTCGCTTTCAGCTGCGCTGCGTTTCAGCCGCTGAGGTTTAGTGGCAATGCCTGACACTACAATGTACTGTTTACGCCGCGTAGTTTAGTTAGCTGCGATAGCAGAGCATGAGTATTGGCTTACTGCACTTGCTGTTTATTAATTTGTTGAGTTATTTTATCACCTCATTTGCTTGGTATTGCGACAGTGGTGATGTCTTCAATTATATTTTCTAAACCTTACATGCTCTGTTAGTGTACTTATTTATTTTCATCGGTGTCATCCAGCCCCTACCTCTCTAGGCTCTCGCCCTTCCCCCTACCCCTTCACCGACCTGATTCCTCACCACACGACTGGCTCGGGCAAACGTTACAATATACTGGTATCATGGCATTTGAGAAATAATCTATGAAAAAGACTAAATCATACAGTGGATTTCTAGAGAAAAGTCCCACGGAGACTGGTTCAAAATCCTCAACGCGGATTCTCAACTTTTATTCAGCTATACACAGATGGTGAACGCGCAGGGTCTAATGATTGGGGACACGTACTATTACCTATAGTCACAGGTAAGACATACCATGCGGCTATCCAGGTTTTTCTGCGGAATTTGAGGTTCTGTCCTGAAGGAGTAGTCAGTTTTGGGTGCACCGCGTGGACAGGACTCTATATGCGGAGCTCCACCATCAGCTGGAGTGGAGCCCACCAGAAGAGATCCCCAGATGGCACTTGCCTGATCATTAGTTGAATTAATGATATCAAAAAGACATTTCAAGGTATCTGTAAATACATTGATAATATTTGCAAACATGACATCAGATATCGTTAATTCCACCTGATTTAAAGATATCTTTCATTCGAATTAATGATGTCATAAAATATGAGGTCATGAATCGTTACTTACAGATACCTTTAATATGATTTAAGGATATCATCAAATATGACATGCGACGTCAATCATGTGTAAAAGACTGTTAGCTCAAGATAAGCACTTTCTCTGAGGATCAGGCTATATATTGATATAAAAACTTGCATTTGGTATTTTAATGGACATAGTTTACCTTGACTAGTTTATAGTTTATTGGATTCTTATATGGAGTACGAAAGAAAATATTGAAGGTAATAGAAAAAAAAAAAACTTTTGAAGAGTGCTGACCGGATTATACTCAATGTATCATATGAGGATAGATCGGTCTATAGATCCAAGTCCAGTGCAGATCTTAACAAAGTAAAGTCCGCAAATGTTTACCTTTAATTCATAGTTCTGAGGACGACTGTTGGTAAGCAGCGTTGGCCCATGTAAACGAATTAATAAAGAACTATCTCACCTCATACGCCTCGTTTGTTAAAATAGCCAAGCTGAATCCCAACATGCACGGTCCTTCTTGGGACTTAAAATTGCACCCCACGACTCAGGTCCATTGAAGCCCACTTGTTCAGTATTTACCTCATATCAACAGGCTGAAAGTCATTTTACAATGCATGAATAAGTAATGACTCACCACCTATTGAGAAAACGTTCAGTAAAGACAGACCAACTGGGTACCAACTCCAGCCCAAGAAAACACGTATTAACCCAGCCTACTACATTTTCATTTCTTCTCAAGCTCAATGTTGGTAAACGTAAGCTTACTAACGAACTGTCCCATCATTGTTTTAAATATTTATGATGCTATCCCAAATGGGGCTCAGAAGGGCCTTTTTGGGACGTTTAGGTGCATGGTGAACTATCTTGAATTTAAATTTAGATATCTACAATAACGCACAATGTGAGATATCTGAAATTTCTGATTAAATGTTAAAAAGGCTTTCCATATAACCGGCTACCAGTGATAGGAGTCCTCTTGGACATCTTCGCATAGTAACGATTTTGTGGCAGGAATAATCAAGATAACTATTTGTCCCTATTTTGTCATTGCACAATTACGTAAGCATCCATTCATTCATTCAACTTTTTCCAATATCAAAGTTTGACAAAGCAGCGTGGAGTATGCACAAAAATGTAGGCCGCGATTGAGGAGTGTTACCTTCCAGCCAACAAACTATTTACGTTTCCACTACTTTATAAACAAAATAAGAAATACCACACGTATATCAAGAGCAGTTCCAAGGTTTGTGATAAACGACTTTATTGTACCACATCGCCTGTACGGACTTGGACCAAATTAAAAAAAAAAAAGGTTGAAAGATATAGTCTGTAGTTATAGAGATATAGTCAATGATGCCTGTAGATTACCATGGAGCTCAATGAGATCACCTCCGGAGGCTGAATGCATGATGTTGTAGGAACAATCCTTTGGAGTGATGATCCCTTGTTCTATGAACAATTGTAATTCAGGTATCTTCCAGAAATTTTTGGTTACCTCACTGTTTAGTTTCGGGGTCGCCGGCAAAAGTGTTTTTTTTTTTTTTGGGGGGGGGGGGGAAGGGTGGGGTTCGCTAACGCAGAAAATATCTCGTTTTAATCGAACCTCAACATAGTATTGCGTTAGAATATGCACGTCAAGTGCACATAGGACACACAGGACTGCAGCAACGTCTTACCAAATAGTATGTGACTAATATAAATCAAATTAAAATGAAGATGAAATATGAATCAACTATGTGATCAAAAGTTTAAACGTCTCTCTTTGTACACTATGTAGGCCTGTGTCATCGTATCTCTCCTCGCTTTCCTCTTCTTTGTCATCGTCCTGTAACTGAACTGTATGACGACTTTCTCTCTGATTTAATCATCTCCGTGAACTTATGTGCCAGTCGAATCAACAAATAAATGGAACTCTGATCGCTAAATCAAATCGGGCATCCCTCTGGATTTTCTGTTCTGACATCTCTCTCCCTCTCTACGGTAACGGGAATTATCTGGGTTGTTTACATTCAAGTTAAATACCCGTCGCTGGGGCAGTCATACCACGACTGAAAAACCCTAAAACCTCGTATTTGAAATATAAATCCAGTTTGGTAAGCAAAACTGTTGGATGTTTAAACCAGAGTTGGCTAACCTTTTTTAATCAATTGGCCACTTAGAGAACCTTTGAACTTCGCGGAGGGAAGTTACAAACCCGCATTACATTATAGCTGGGGGGGGGGGGGGGGAGGGGCTAATGCACGAAATTCATGAAATATGTCATCACTTCAATTGTTTTTATTTTATCTATATCCATTTTCTCTTTTTGACCATAGCTAGCCTACACATAACATGATTTTTGTATATTTTAATTACATCATTGATTATGATCAAGCTTTTTCACCGTAAATCAACTTCAAAATTACCAAATTCTTGTCAAATGTGAGGAATTCTAAGGACAAAAGAAAGCTTTTATGAGGTTATTACGATCTGACGGTCTTGACGAATGAAACACTCGTATTTGTGTTTGGAGCAATGCAAGCAATAACAAATCACTTGCACAAGTGTAGGCCCACTACCGAACCCTAGATCTGCAGAAACATCTACACCCACCCACCCGCCGACAAGTGGGTTCCATCCCCTTTTGCTGTCCTTACACCAAACTTTTTTCTCTCGAAAATTGCAACGTGTAACTCATAACCATGTACAAGAAAGTACGTGAAGGTCGATCTCCTCAGTAGTAAATCGAACGCCACATACGCTCTCGTAATTCGTAAAGAGTTACTCATTTCAATTTTCAACAAAAGTACGACTATCGACAAAAAATCAGTAAAAGGGAGCCGAACTGCAGGGATGGGGATCCGTTCTTTCGGTTTAGGGGTAGGGAAAATAATATCATTTAATCTGAAAGTTCGAGGATCTGGAAGCTCATATGGGCTCATTAAGGACCCTTTATACCATGTTGATCGTGAACTGCAACGGCGAGATTCGACTACTTTTTTCGTTAAGTGTCCAGATGATAACCAGCCAGAGGTGAAACCAGACAATCGCCAATGCACCTCAAACCTGCTCCAGGGACTCCCCCCCCCCCACCATTTAACGTTTCCATCCAACAGACAAGAGTGTATATCCCCCAGTCTTTAGCCACAAAGTTTCCCAGAAGCTGGAAGGGGTAACGTGAAGATCTGTCCAGCTCAGCAGCAAATCAGCTTTATCGAAAAATTTGATGTAGACAAGACCTAAATCTCATAACAGGAACCCCAATAAATCCCATAGCACCAATGTATACAGCTTTACTGAACAAGCCAAATTTGAATCCCCAGAAATTCTCGAAGTGGTTCAGTCGGGATTTGATTCGGGACCCAAAGATTACAAGACGGGCACTCTAACCACCAAGCCAACTGTCCAGAAACATCCGTCTATACCTCGCCCTCAACATCCTTTTCAACCCCCTTCACCACAGGCGAATTTGTAAACCTCTCCTCCCCTGCCGTTAACTGCTTTGATGCACAGTATATACACATGTGTACTCAATTATCAAAACTGCATGTCCAATTATAAGTCAGAAACTTTTCCGCAGTTTCCCACATTTTCCACCTTGCCATAATCCCTCGCGCTATTTTGCCTCTACCCAAAACAACAATTGGAGCTCATAAAATGTTCCAACGTCGAATAACAGGAAATTCGGTATCCCTGTGTTTGTTTTTTCACTTTTCAGTACTCAAGCAATGCAAACATCATTCTTTATTCATTTGCCTTAATTTAACATTTTGGAAATCCCCTCCAAAAATATGAATCACTGTGACAGTTAACATTTCCACGTTGCATGCAGACTCGAGTGGACAGTATATTGTTTCATGGAATCAATTGAAAAATATATTTACTTTTCTTTGAATTACTTTCACCTGTTTCTACAATGTTTAAAATTTAACGGACATTTCATTTTCACATATCCCTTATTGACTGTGGGACCTTCTCAAAATGATACAATGTTTATTGCCTAACATTCATTTTCCATGAAAAACAAGACTGCAGGCTAAGGCTTTGGGTGTACCATAGACACGTATTTTGGGATTGGATGTTCTTAAAATTCTTGAATTTGTTGCAATCAACTCTCATTTTCAATAAATTTTGTTCTGTATGGATGCACATTAGTGCCAGAAAAAAAATATTTATCTGTAATTACAACTTATGATCTTAACCAATAGGTTAATAGTCTGTCATAACAGATTACAAAGCAGTATGTTTTGTATTTTGGTTGAAAAACACATTCGATAAACCAGGATCATCAAAACATATTCCATAAACCAGGTTCACTGAACAATAATCTTAACTTAAAAACCGCAAAGGGTATTTTTGGAAAATGCAGGACTTTTGTTTTTACAAAAACGCCGAGAACATCATGATAAGACAATTAAGAGGTTAAACAGTTCAAGTTGCACTGGTCTTCTAAAGCTTGAGATTCATTCTGGAAGGGTGTTCACCATCTCTGGACTTGACCAGCAGAGCTGAAAGTAATTTTATCAGACAAGTTTCTCTCCTTGCAGGGGACCATCATCCTAGCAGTCTCATATCTAATGCAGCCTCAGTTGTAATCTGCATGAGAGGACATTCTACCTTCAAGGTAACTTAATGGCACATATCTTAGATGATTGTGAAGTTTCTTGTTATTCAAAAGACCCACAATCATTCTGACCCTGAACCATTCTGACCCTCCCACGACACATCACTATCATTATGTTCCATAGCCTGTAGTATACTTCGTGGATTAATCATCACTGATAAAGTATTTAAGTTCAGAGTGGGTTAATTCAATAAGATGTGATGTCAGGTTTTACACAAGCTTTCGTCCACAAAGATCCATTTTCAAACCCAGCGTTACGTCTACGGCACCAACATGGCATGCAAACAAACAGCTTTAATCATCACTGTTAAACGATTCGGTATTTCCACTAAATACCAGTAATAGCTTCACCTCCTCAAAACACCACCCTAGGATGAGTTACAGAAGATGCATCGTTTAAAAGTTCTTGAAAGTTTGCATGAAAAAAATTATTCTTGAGCAACAAAAAACTGCATTTCCCTCTGTGGGAAACTTATTACTTGAAAAGAAGGTCACTATGTGGATTATTTTGAGCAATTTATCATTCTGTGTCCATAAAGACTGGTTTTAAATGTATGATTATTTTTCTGTAAAACAAACACAATATTTCCCAATCTAATCATGACCTAGTTCAGGATCCTAAAGACAAGGTCTGATCTTCTACAAAAAAAAGTTGCGCACTAATGATCAGGTACAAATGCCTTGGAATTGAATGCAAGTAGAGTCTATGTGGAAGGAAGGAAAAAGATGCCCACTGGCTGGTTAGGTGGTTAAGTTACTCTCAGGTTCCAAAATTCTTATCATAATAAATAAGTATGAGATGAGGCAGACTATCTCAGCAGCAGGTATGAGTAATAAAAGCTAAGCATGCTCCTCTTCTTGTTGGTCTTCTTTGTTCTGATCCATCTCAGGGATGGTAACCAACTCTTCAACATCATCCTCTTTTGTCGGTTCTGTCATCATTTCGTGAATGGCGTCCTCTAATCTGCATTCATCGTTGGAACAAAATCTGACAAAGTCAGCCAGGAGTGCGTCGTAAAGTCTCTCGTCACTTGCGGCCTGAAGTTTCCATTTCTTGTTCAATAGAAAGTTTCTCATCCAGTGAAAGCCGATGCTATCGGAATCAGTAGAACTAGGTGGCTCACTGCAGGAAGAATTGGATGGTCTCCTAGCAACAGCAGGAATATGACTCTCTGTTTTAAGGGTGGGAATATTTCCTGAAAGTTTGTGGGTTTGCTTGCATACGCATCTCGTTTTTGGAGGAAGTTTTGACCGTGAAGTCTGGTCTGATTGGCTGAGGATTACATATGCATGGCCAGTAACATGGATGTATTCCACCACAAAGTCACTTTCTTTTAATTCGTACATGTGACGCCAAGTGACTGGATTGTAACCGATGGTGTGATTGGGAACGAATCCAAACCTTCAAAGTAAACCAAAAAATGACAAAATGTTAGCCCACAAGAATGAGCGAATGTATCGAGAAAGTCCTCTAAACAAGAAATGTGAGCAACTTCATCATGACATGGGCCTCATTCATGCCTTCAAAAGCAATGAGGACTGTGCATGGTCACACTTGGAATGTAAAGTGTCTAAATCATCGCAGTTTGCACACTCTGAACAAAGTCACAACGATGCAAATATATCGCTTATTACACTACATGGGGTGAAATCCAGTATACAGATAACAGTTTTATGTCTTTCATGCTAAGTATTTTTGGTTACATATAAAAATATCATTTTGAAGAATAAGATGACCTTGACATCCAAAAGTTGCAAAGTTACGATAGAGTTATTCTATAATTATTTTTTTTCTCTGTCTGTCATGATAAAAAAGTTGGACAATTTGAAGGTGGAAGGGAAGACCAAAAATTCAAAATTTGAAGGTGGAAGGGAAGACCTAAAATTCAGAATAGCAACAATTGTTTTTGTTTAATTGCTGAGATTCTTAAATAGTGATCATATTAAGTAATATTCACACATTTTCATTTGGAAATCAAACCATCACATTTTAAGCTTGAACATCATTACTATTTACCAATGTAAAAATGCAGTAGCAGCAGCAGCAAAAAAAAAAAAAGTAAAAAAAAAAACCTATTTGACTGCAAAATTTGGATAGTTCTGCTAAATGTGAAATTTGAATGAATTCAATGACTGTTACCCACCTGGCTAATATTTTCTTTTGGATCCTCATGATATGATCAGGATCTGAAATCCACGTTGGTATCTTGACTGGGATGTACAGTGGCTCCTTCAAGGGATCAGCAATGTCCTCACTTGATCCAAATGGATCAGTATTTGTTGGGACTAAATGCAAACCAAATGGAAAGACCCTCCTTGCCCAATTGAGGACCTAAATGAACAAAGTGGGGTAAATTTAGGTGCGTTTATCATGGATCCCGGCCATAAACTTACCATTGTGTGAGGTTTGGTTTCTTAAACTTACCAGCCACTGCATATTTCATTTTTTCTCAAGAAATATTATTTGGGGCTGTTTTTACAGCATTATTTTTTCTGCCAATTAATACTTGTACATATTTCTTGAAACTTGGAGTGAAAATTCTTTCTTACATTGGCTTACTGCAAATTTATCAAAAGCAAAACAACCGTAAATTTTACATGGTAACAATGCATACCAAGCACTTGACATTATTACAAAAGCAGATGCTTTACCAAACATTGCATAGTTTATTTCCCAATTTGCCAGTCATTCCCTTTAAGTTTGCAGGTACGATGATCATTCCTTTAAAATGATTAGTGCATCTATTCATCTGTTGGACTCGATTCTTGAAATTCAGTACACCTTATAACTCCTACATGAGACATCATTTGACTTCTGAACAATTACCGTTTCGTTCAAAGCCACCGGGGTGGGAGTCACCCACTGAAGTTCCAACTCGAACGCTTGGTCTGGATCGTAGAATTCATGGAAACCGAGCTGGCAGCGCCAAAATCCTTTGTTATGCGACGAGTTACTGACTTCAAACTCCATGTGTTTGTACATCGGCCACTTCTCTGAGGGAACCAACAATGCAAATTTAATAACCTGGCATGAACACAACAAGGGACTTGAAGGTGAACCAGAGAGAGAAACATCAATTGATGGAGACAGAACACATTGGAAACTGCCCTTTCAGCCACTTGCTACTGAATACATTATGAATATGCTCGAAAAACTGTCAGCAAGAGACACAATGATTACGTCACCAGTTTTTGTTTGTATTTCTGAAGTCAGCAATAAAGCACACTGCCCATACTCAAGAGAGATACAAAATGTATGTAGCTCTCCTTCTTCTTTTCAAATTTGGATTAATAATAACAAGAGGTTGTACCAGTGAGGAGCATACCTTCTTCCTCTGAAGTGGCGGCACTTTGCGGTGGTATGCAAGCAGCCTCAAACCAGACGTCCTCTACTTCACTTGCTGGTGATGGACTATTCTTAACCTTTCCTTAGGTGCAAAAGAAAAAAAAACAGACTGGCATGTTTTTTTTTTAAGGCACATCTTCAAAAGTGCAATGGTCAATAATAATGCATAATGTAATGCCGGATTCTTTAAAAAATGGTCACTCTTATCATCATCATCTTAAAATGTTAATGAATATTGTTGCAATGAGATATAGACTGGAAAGCGAAATAAAAAGAATAACAGAAAGTGACGTATATCACAACCATTGTAAGACAAATAAGTTTCATACACATAACTTAAAGGGATATGAGGCATCTGGGTTACAGAAGAAAATTGTATTTTCAAACCAATATTTGTGGACACAGAATGATAGCTTATCCAAAGTGAGGAAGGCCGGTGGCCTTCTTTTCAAGAAATAAGTTTCTCACAAATAAAACTTCATTTATTCACACATTCAACTGATGCATCTTCTGTAACTCATCTTATGCATAATGTTTTGAGGAGATGAAACTTTTGCTGATATTTAGTAACGAGCCTGAATGGTTTAGAAATGATCAAAGCTTTTTCATTCTATGCCATGTTGGTGCATTGGAAATGCCCTTTTCCTCTTCAAGACAACAGTTTACCATTTTCAGAAAATGGAGAAAAAGATCACAGCAATCATAGTGCAACACTAAGTGCAAGAAAAACTGAGACAACAACAAGTAGTTTTGTGACAAATTGAATGTATCCAAAAGGCCTCTAAAGCAATCTCACTATTTTGCTATCATGTTCCCACAAATATCATCTCATTTAAGTGTGATCCCAGACTCTGCAATCCCACCAAAAATGTTACCAACACAAAGATGTTTGATGTCTGTTACATTTATTTCATAACCCATTTGTCACAATGTTCGTTTATGCACTTATCAAAGTAAGCAACACTGATTAAAACATCACAACTTACAGCAGAGAATTCTAGCTTTACAAAATAAGAAATTTCTACAACAAAACGAGAATCAATTCAAATTTGGAACATGGGAAAGAAAAAAGAAATCAGCATTCATTAAAGGGTGAACAACTTGTCTTTACAGGTAACTTTAAAAAGCATGATGTGACTATTTTGGAAAGAAGAAAAAAAAAGCAACGGTATTATTACCAGTTAAAGTATCAACTGGACTGATGTAGTACAGGTAATATCCATACAAAAACTCAGACGATGTCTTCTTGGACTTAAAAACTGGCTGAATGTGTTTCAGTTGTAATAACATCTGTAAAGAGACCAATTATAATGTAGATCAATTGATCCAAATATACCATTTTTTCTTGAAATGAGAAAAAAATTCTGGACCCTGAGAATCACAAAGGGGGAGGCTGTTCTGATTTACTGCGCTCCAAGGGAAAGATGAAGTATATGAGACCATATAGCAAACAGATAAAACAACAGATTTATGTATCTGCTACATCAGAAAAAACAAAGCACAGTGATGAGAGCATCAATTGTTCTTCAATTGATTTCAGTTTTCATTCGTGATTCTCGTTAAAAACACCTGAAACTGGTCTCATGGAAGGATGTGAAACTCACACATGGCCATATTGTAGTGATGTGACATGCAGGCAATGTCAAAATAGTCATGATGAGTATAACATTACAAATAAAAGGAAAGTTATGTTTTAACACTGACAATGTTTTAATGACTTAGTTAATTGCTAGGTCACACTGTGCCCAAACTTTTCCACAATTGTGCTGCTTGCTCAAAGAGATTGAGATACCTGTTCATCAAATTAGGTGCCATGGAGTTATTTCCACATCAGCCTATGTATTTTGAAGCCACAATAATCAACAGTAAAACAGCTCTCGAAATAGCCATAAAAGCATTTCCCCAGGACCAATGCATGAGACAAGTAACCTTGAGGAGAACATCATTGAAGGGGAATAAGCATGATGGATACACTATATGAAATAATGAAACTCTCTTTGTTTGAATTTTTCCAAACTAGTTTTCCTAATTCATTCTTAATGACTATTTACATAGCTGAAAATGTTTGAAAATTTTTTTGTAAGTTGACAGAACAACAAACCATTTTACTACAACTTTCTCACTAGGGTCCTCCCTTTCTTTTCACTGAGCAACTTGCTATGAAAGAACGATATCATCAACTGGTTTAATGTGAGATTTAAAAACATGAAGTGTAAAATAGCATGAAATAGGTTTTCATGCAATGCTTGCAAATTTATTATCTTAACTTCCACCCTTCCCCACCGTTTGACTTATTGCCACAAAAAAAGCAGCTTCATACTCACCTGCAGGACACTCATTGCTTCTACGAAGGTCGGGTTATTTTCGAGGTGTTCCATCACCCAATGCACAGCGTCATAAGATATAAAGGCATGGGGTGGGAAGTTCTTCTGCTCTGAAGATATCACAGTTAATCCAGAATTTCTGTATGACAAGAGAAATATATGCAACTGGCAGACTTGAAAGATGGCCGACTTGTACGACTGAAATCTTAGTTCAAAATTGATCCAAAGATGGAAGATGGTACAGAGAGGAAATTAAGGTTGGGGGGAGGGAACGTATGACATACTGTCTCTAACATCTCTCTCTTGCAAGTTTGATTTTCAAATAATGAAAGCCTCTTGATAAATTTTTTTGGGGGTACTGCTCTTCCTTTGCAATAAGATTTAATAAGCAATATTAAGCAAAACATTAGAATGACACTGGCTAAAGCTTTTTCATGGAATGGAGTTAACTTACATCAAGCCATTTGAAGGCCTTTCCAACTGCTTTGCTCTTTGCCAATTTTTGAATTGCCTCTCTATAATAACCTAAAATGAAAATCTTTTACATTACAGTTGGTTTGAAGAAAGCAAAACAACATTTCAATCAAGGCAAACAGAGAGATTACAGATTTCACTTACTCATCCTTCATCGCCATAGCAATTACTTGAGGAGCAGACACTTTTGTCAGCTTCTGGTGGCCAATTTGTGGTGGTTTTGAGGTTCCCTGGCTGTCCTCTTTGGAAACATTGCTCGACATGGCCTGCGTGGTCGACAACGACGGGCTCTGTGATGAGGAGGTGCTTGTGGGCGTGGCAACCCCACTTGGACGAGATACTTTACGGCTGATTGCTGGTGTCTCTAGTGAAATTTTCTGTTGAGAATATTACACATAGCAAAGGCAACATTTCTGACTTATGTTTTTACAAGAAACTGTATGAGAAAGTTGGCCAACATCATGATATGATTTGAAAATGTCTTCCAGACTTCCCTCATGGATGGGGTGACGAAGACAGAGTTTTGACCACTATTTATCAATTTCCATAAAAGGCAATATATTCTATAGACCAAAAAGACTGCTGAGCAACATAAACTTTGACTTACCTTTGGAATGTTAGTAGCCTTTGTAGTTCATTGTGACAATGTGACATATGGTGAGGGATTGCAACATTTATCAATAACAAACACAACAAGGACAAAGCATTGTAAAAATACAAAAAAATCCAGAAATCATTACAAAAGAAGGTAGCATAAAAGCTCACTCAGTTGAGTTCATGAGTTAAATTATTACTATGAATTGTTTCAGTCTTAAACCAATGTCCTATTGTCTATGAAGAAGTGTTGCTAGGTCACCATGAACCCCCCCCCCCCCTTTGAGTCTATACATATCAAATGTCAACGACTGGCAGCAAAGTCGGTAATCATCACCACCATCATCACTGCTACCACCACTATCACTACCATGATCATCACCATCATCATCATCATCATCATCATCATCATCATCATCATCATCATCATCGTGACAACCACCACCACCATCATCATCATCATCATCATCATCATCATCATCATCATCAACATGACCACCACCATCATCATCACCATTATCATCACCACCATCATCATCACTATCACTACCATATCATCATCATCATCATCACTTACATATATATTAAAGGCAGAATTTTCCCACAGACAATAGTCAGCAGTTTCCCTCTGATGAGAGTTTACTGACTTTCATGCCATAATAACACTCCCAACTTTCAGCTATTTATGACTCGAGCATCCTCCTCATTTTGACCATCCTTACTGTTTTCTTTCATCCGCGTGTCTCTCCATGTACCAAACTTTCAGCCCTTCATTTTTCCTCTCATACCATTCACTTCCACATCACATTCTCTTTTCATAGGTTCATCTTCCTTTCTCAACACATCACCCATCCAACTCAATCTACTTCTCTTTACCAATTCTGTAGAAGTTTCTTCCAGACCCAACCTTATCAATTAGCTCACTTAACTTCTTTCTATCAATCTTGCATCAAAATTGTTAAAGTGGAGAATGGATGAGGTGAAATGTTGATATTGTTCATACCTGGTGTTTCACTTGAGCCCTCTTTTTGTTGAGAATTTCTGCAAATTTCAGGAATCCTGACAAGAGCTGTTTTTTAGTTGCTTCATCCCTCGGTGGAAAGACATCCATCCTACCAGCAAATTCCTTCTCTTGCAGTTTCTTCACAGTTGAAGCACAAGTTGGCAAAAGCAGATAAGTACTGCTCCAAAATTTCAGTTTCTATGTGTGGAAACATATTTAGTTTTGTAAGGCCTACATCACAAATCACAAATCATGCAAAGTGTTTAATTCAATACACTGAAGTTTTTTTT
Source organism: Stichopus chloronotus (assembly GCA_021234535.1). Classification (NCBI taxonomy): domain Eukaryota; kingdom Metazoa; phylum Echinodermata; class Holothuroidea; order Aspidochirotida; family Stichopodidae; genus Stichopus; species Stichopus chloronotus. Next base: position 14,038,331 of record CM037841.1, on the reverse strand, counting down.
AAATAAGTTTACTCCAATGTGCGGATATTAGTTTTGCACCTTAACAGAATTTCATATTGTCTGAAGGAACAATTTCCCATCTATGAAAGTGCTAAGCTCTTGGGAGAGAGTAGGGGGTGGTGGGAAACTGAAAGGGGCATTATTTTAGTAATATTTATTTACCTCATTAAATTCAAAGTCTTCTTCTCTTGACTGTAAACATTCTCGGCAGATGTAATTATCTCTGTAATTCCAGTCATCTTCCAGTGACTTGTGATAGACCCTCGTGCTTGTCAGTTCATACCCAGACATATCGATGGCAAATAGGTTGTAATGGTAAGCCATCCTGGTCTTCATGCCCGGATTGATGTGCCTTTATCGAGATCAAGTACAAGGAAACTGAGGATGTATTGTTTGTATCTGAAGGAGGGGAGGTGCTGTAGTTACAACAAAGATTTACCTGTCTGTGCAGTGTCTCTCCAAAAGCATCATATAACTGGATCATGACAAATGGACCATGAAATTTACAAAAAGTCTTTCTCAATATGACTACAGCTATCCTTTTGTTAGAACATTCTCACAGATCTTTACATTAATGTTTTCTGTCACTCACCTACTGATGTACCTCACCACTGTGATATTTCGGAGTTCTTCATTTAGAGTCAGTTTGTGGAAGGTTGTACCACAGCTCATGACAAATTCATTCTGGAAGATAACGTGAGTTCAAATCATGAATCAATGTTGAGAGTTGGCAACTGTTTATTGTGGTAGCGTTGCTAACTTCTGCCACTGGCCCTGTTCTGCTTCCACTTATTACTTGCTGTAAATCTTCAGTTGAACTTTTGAAATCTATTCCTTCTTACAGTGGTACATATATTTCAGCAGGGGCTATTGGTCATACATTCCAAGGGAAACATTCTTGAAATATAATGGTCATAACTTACAAAAATTTTCAGTTTTTTCAATTATTTTATTGCATCACACTCTTAAATTGTTTCCGATAACTAATAAAACCACTGAGTTTTACCTTTGATTCATCTGTCACTAACGGCAAATTACTGCTACCCCGTTGAGCAAGAATATTCAGATCTCTCTCTGGTAGAATAACAAGCTGGAAATCCTGTGATTGAATATGAAATGAAATCAAAGAGATAAAAAAGAGTGTTCATAAGTCTTATTAGCAATGAGAAAAGGAAATCACCTTTTCATCATTTACATGCAATCTTCAATACCATTTTCATGTCGACTTACCGCTTTTCTGATACATGTGGCATTCTGCAAATTTTCAAACCTCAGATTATTGCCTCTACGTTTGCTTCCATACCAAAATATTTTGACATTATTTTCAAACAGATGATGGGTGCACTGAGGCCTAAACTCTAATGAGGTTTGTAAATGCTGAGGGAAGAAATAGTTCTTGCTGATTTGAGGCAACTTTCAAATCCTTCTAGAATTTGGTGAATATGATGAAAATAATTACTGGAAAGTAATGGTTTGTAATCTACCTGTAAGTACTTTAAGCAGTATAAGCTGTGATAAGATACAATTAATGCAACTTTCTGAGCAGCATCATGTACGTGAGATCTATCGTATTCATGTCGACAGTACCTTAGCCCATAGTCTGCGTAAATGTGGAATGGTCTTACTGGTGTAATATGAGCACTAACTGTTCCTCCTAGTCAGATTGTGTCATCATATTATCTTCACTAAATTATTATATCAGATAAGAGACAACATCCACTATTCACCTACAGAAGTGTCATCGTTGATAACTTTATGAACTGACTGGGAGGTAATTTTGAACCCAAGCAGCAAATGTCAGGTGGGTACCCTGGTTACCCATGAAAACACTACAGAAGCATACACCAACAATTTAGTCAGACTACACATTCATGCAATACATAACAGTAGAGGTAAGGGAGACAGGAAGTACATCAAAGAGCATTGCTTCCATGAAACATGAAATTTTTACAGGTACATTCTTACAACTGAAATTCTAGGAGAGGCAATGAAAGAGAGGTTTTACACTATACCTGGATTAATCTTTGGTAAATCAGCTCATAGATAATTTCTTTCAGGATACTTCTATCAGGTGAGGGGCTTTCCTCGACAGGTATATCCATGGTGTAAGGAGATTCAAAGTATTCCGTTTGCAGGCTGGTGTTGTCGGGGAAAAAGTCCGTCGTCACGGGAAAACAGGCAGTGGCTGTCAATGACCTCCAGTCGACACCTTTAAATTGCAAAGCAACAAAATTCACTTCAAAAGCGACGAAACCAAAGCTCAAATGCTTGACAGATTAAAGTTCCAAGTATGAGACGTTGGACATTTACCTGCCCTGTGACCAGTGCAAACATCATACCATGGTCATGCATTTTATATCAACTCAAGGATTCTGCATGACATTGAAACAATATTTATACAGTAAAATATGAGGGGACATGCAGGACTTGAAACTGACTGTAAAATTCTTGCTCACCAATAAAATAACGATACTTTGCAATATTGTAAATTGTTTAAGACAGACATAATCATGTATGGAAATCTACTATTTAAAATAGAAAAGTGTCAAGGGTCATAAGATCAGAATAGTAGAAGTAATTGAGTAGTTGAAATAGTAGAAGTACAGTGAAAGTCTAATTACCAGTCTGAAGGTAAGGAGACCATGCTTGTTCCCCGGTGATACCCCAGGCACATCCTACTCTCCTCTTGCTTTCGGAGACAAATGGAGACAAAAGACTGGATTCTGAGGAGAAAGAGAGAGAGAGGTGGAGAGAGAGAAACATAGGATGTAATAGACAGATCTCAAAATCAACAAAAATGAGCAGATTTACAACTTTAAAGAGGTCATGATATGTAGACTAAAACGTTGTAAAAAGTGTTTTTACTAAATAATTGGACAAACTGATGTCCAAAACTGCTTTTGGTGTACTTGTGACATCATCCAATGTTATCCAATCAAAGTTCTAAGTTTTACGGTTGAAGCTACCCTTTGAAAAATCTTTGTGTCTGTTTGACATCATATGATGTCTTATGAGGAGCAGATTTATGCAGGAGCTATCTTTCCACAATAATTGAAAATGCTTCTATTTGCACATTCATGAATTTGTTTGAAACTTGCACACAATGTTTCTTAGGTAGTAAACCAGTCGGGGTGCACAAGGTCCCATGTGGACCCTATGGCCCACTTTATGAAATTATGCAAAACAATCATCCTTCAACCAATTTTCATTTGCAATCTTATTGGTTTGTCACAATGATGAATTGTTTGTGGTACCTTCAGGGTGTTCATGAATTTTTTTTATCCGAGGTCATAGGCATTTGGCCCATTTTATGACATTCTGCAAATGGCTGTTCTTCTACAGATTATCTTGTACAATGTTGATGATTTGACATAATGGTACTCTGCTAGTGACACCTTTATGGTGTTCAGAAATACTGCATCCAAAGCCCAAGCCAGACCCAAAATTTATGTACATTCTTAAGATGCCACTAACAAAGTATCATGATGACAAACTATTGATATATTGTACATATCTATCAGGGATGATCCTTAAGCAACTGAAAATGGTTGTCCGAAGGACAACCAGCTGCAAAAATTTGGTCGTCCTCCCAAAAATTTGGTCGTCCTCCACAACGGACATATAAAAACAAGAAATGTGCAAAATGTGTATTTTGCACAGTCAAGACCATGTTTTTATTTGTCTTTCTTATACAGGTTGAAACTTTCCACAGCTAAATTATACACTGACTTGTAACTTAAAAGTAATGCTCAGGGTTTCTCCAAATGGAAGGGGGGGGGGGTTTCCAGAAGGAGGCTGGTTAAATTCCACCTTTTCACTTCGATAATAAAAAATGTCATTATCTAGAATCACTGATGCTGTAAAGTATATATCATGTAGAAGAAAATCTCTGTATAATATAATGTTTGTTTCAAATCAAAATATGGCCACATATGGCGGAATTCTTCGACTGCGATTCATCTATCTGGTACTTGCTGTGTACAGTATGTGCATGTCTGGTACGGTAAAATCAGTTGAAACATGATCGTACACTGAGGCTGTTTGTTTGGCTTTTCACGTACCGTGGATTTCAGGTTGTTTTGGCGGTTTTTTGTGCAAGAAAACATATGTTTTGGAATGGAGTTCATGCATGTTAAATATTTTGGTTGCATCTCAGTGTTGAGTTGTAAGCATTGTGTCATAATATAAATGACCAGGGGTAAAATTTGGTCGTCCAAAGGACAACCTGAGGTAGTAACTTTGGTCGTCCTACAGAAATTTTGGTCGTCTCGGACGACCGGACGACCGCTAAATTTCATCCCTGTCTATGATAATCTGTAAGAGAAGAAGCAAGTTTGCAGAATCTCGTAAAATGGTCCAAAGGGTCCAAACTAGACCATGGATCAAAATTCTTTAATAGCACAAACAGATCAGTAACAAAGAATTATTATGACAAACCATTAAGATGACCATCTGTAGGATGATGTCAACTCTGTTTTAACATTAATTAAAGGAAAGAGGTCAGTATTTTGTAGTATTTCACAAGATGGACCCTAGGGCCCATCTTGAGATTTGGACCCAAACTTCCTGAACACTATAAACGTGCCACTTGAGTATCAATATGAGAAAGCATCAACACTGGTAAAGGAAATCTGTAGGAACAGAAGCATCCTGCAGAATTTCATAACATATGACATAAGGCCCATATGAAACCTTGGACCAAAAATTCAGGAACACGATGAAGGTACAACTTATAACCTGTGAAAGTTAAAACATTGCTTGCATAACATTGAAAGATGTCCCAAGGACACCAAATGCAGCTTTGGATATCAATTTGTCCAAATATTTAGAAAAACCAGTTTCCATTGAGTTTTAGTCTATGTGTATGGCCTCTTAAACAGATTTAAAATAGTAGCTTTGCCTGATACAAATGATGAATTCAATAATTTCCAGACAATACTCAGACCATACTGATAACTGATAAAATTCTTTCATCCTGAGAAGTTTTAAAAATTATAGAAAATACCTTGGATATTTTATCTAACCTGAAAATATTTCAACATTCATAGAAAATATTATTGCCTCACTATTAGGCAAGAAAATTCTAGTAGTAAAGCCACAAGCATTAACCCTTTGCACCATTCTCATATAACCTCAAATAAATAAAAGTCTATCAAAAGGTGGAACAAATTTATATAAATAGATATAATTTCTACATTGAAATTAGTTATTATCTTTCTCACCATTCTCTTGACTATCTACACTGAGGTTCTGTAGACTTGAGCCACTTGACGAACTGTCAAGATTGGGTTCGATGCTGTCACCCTCAGAATTTGCATAAACTGATCCTGCTATTTGGTGGTGTGTCTGTATGACTTCTCCCTGTGGACCTTTTGATAACAATAAGGATTGTAACAAATTGTAAGCATTGAAGTCTATATCATAGATAACTTTTAAACTTAACTATAAGTCAGTCAATCTGATGCAATCCTGAGGTCAGCAACATCATGAAGTCAAAAATGTGCTCAGGAAACTAGCAAAATAATGAACTGCAGTTGGAGAACCCTTGCAGTCATATCAAGTATATACACATGTACCCATTAAAAGTCTGTTCAATGAGGAAACAACATTTCCATAGCTACCACCGGGAAAGCATTGGTTCATGAGAAAACAATATTAATAAGCTATCTGTAGTTACCATGGGGAAAGGTGGTGGCTTGTGAGAAAACAATAAAACAATTTTCACAGTTATCAAGAGGAATGCAATGGTTTATGATACAACGAAAGGTTTTTTAGTTATATTGGGGAAAGCATTGTTTTTATATGAGAATACAAAACAACATATGCACAGCTACCATGGAGAAAGTATCAGTCTCTGAAAAATCAATGAGATTTTTGAAGTTACTGCAGGAGACAAGCATTGGTTAGTGATTAAACAAAATAAGATTTTCACAATAGCATGTGGAAGAGGTAGGGGAGACTGCTATTAAGAAAACACAGAAAGGTTCCGTAGTTACCACGGGGAAAAGCATGAGTCCAACGCCTTCTGTCTGCTGTCATTTTGACTTTCAAAGAACTTGGAGAAAATGGATTATTAATCAGGGATTCTGCTTTCTTATCTGATTCCTGGGGTATTTGAAATATTTTCCGATCGTACTCTCGGTAAATCTCATCTTCATCGACATCTTCTAGGCCGTGTTGCTCCTGGTACTGGATCACAGGATGAGGGGTCCTGAGACGAGGCAAAGTTGGGATGTCTTCATCCCCATCTGGCAACTGTAGAGAAAATGTAATTTTGCTCTACTGCGAAGACAAGATGAGGAATATCAAAAAAAGCACAATGTCCAATGCTGTCTAAGGTTATTTTTCTTTTCCCCTTTCAGTGATAAATTGAATGAATCATACACAGAGTGGACTTTGACAAAATGTGACTCCAGAAATTAAAGTCCTGCACTCTGCACTGAGCTATCCTACCCTGCATGTGCACAATCTCTGCATATTTCAGTTCCTACTGCTAACATCACAAAATTATGAAACTCAAAGTGAATTGATATAGCATGTGAAATGTATACAAATTTGTCATGTCATTAAATGTTAATTTGCTTCCAGGTTTGTAAAAGTGCCTTGTCTTTCATCTTCAGTATTTACCCTTTCAAAGTCATCTCGGGATATTTGGACATATACAAACTTTTCAACCATGATAAAGTGGAATATTCCTCCTTTCTCAATCGATATCGATTGATTTCTTGAAAATATCTATGATACATTATCCCAACAGAGTGGATGTGATGAGGTATAGTTTGGAAGAGTGGCATTATGAAATCTTGATTTATGGTTAAGATGGTTGTAACATTTTCAAAGTCATCATATCTTATATTGGAGTATCCCTCAGGTCACATGCACAGGCACTATTAGCATGTGCAAAAAAAATTATTCACCAAGTTATTATTTTAGCACAAAATGGTCACTGTTTTGGTCCTTTGCACAACCCCCTTAGAAGATGGAGTAGACCCCTTGCATGTAACATCACAGTCAAACAGTGAAGTGCCCTCCTTGATGGCAAGCTACTAAATTTAACATGTAACTTAATGAGCATTACTAAAGGTACCAGAAATGTTTCGTCTCAGCCATACGTGCCTAGTGTAGCCATATGTACTGTTCATAAAATTGTTAAACCTCAGGAAGGGCACCCTTGTTTGTTGTTATGTGACATCAAATCAAGTGTTCAATTGCTCAATCTTTTTACAAAGTGGAGAGTGTCGATCACTCAGGAAAATTGCACAAAAAGTTCCTTGAAACTAGAAAGCCAAAAGGCTTAGTGATTCCTTGCCTCATGATATATATTGTAACAAACATGAATCACCCACATGACAAGCATGAGATCCCACAGTTATCCTACTTGAGATACCATCTTAGTAAGCTCAAAACCTTTTGAATTCTCATGACCCAAAATGACCTTTCACCTCCACTTAAAACGATAGGGATCACCTACCCTATATGGCCATCAACACACTAAATATGAACAATTCACAAACTAAGTATAAGATCCCTCACATTTATCACCCTTAAAATATCATGTATACAAGATTTCGACCTTTTGTCACCCAAATAACCTTTGACCTACACAAGCATGAGAAAACTCCCAAACGGATATGATGCTGCAGGGGAACAAATTATATTTTGTCGTGTCTAATAACTTGATAAAAAGGTAAACATGTTTATTTAATCAAAATTATAGCACTTTATTTTGTCGAGTTACAGCTATTGGTGGCAGCTCTTTCATATTTGATTTTTTGGCGTGATGCCCTTCCCAAAGGCTATGAGGTCCTTGAAAATTAGCAAAAACTGATAACCCTATTAAACCAGAATCTAGCATGACTTGCAATTTTGCCTTTAGTCTCAACACACAGTACAAGTTTCCTTTATTTGATACACAGTAGTCATTTGTTTAAAGCTTAGCTGAACTACTGTAAAGTGAAATAGGGCATTTACAATACACCAACATGGCGTACAAAGAAATTCGCTTTAACCATTGTTAAACCATTCAGTCTCATCAATAAATATCTGTCAAAGCTTCATCTCCTCAAAACATTATGCATGTGATGAGTAACGGATGCATCATTTGAATTTTAAAAAGTTTGGGTGCACAAATTATTGTTGAGCAACAAATAAGTAAATTTCTGATCTGTGAGAATCTTATTTCTTGAAAATAAAGCGACTGTAATTGGTTATTCTGAATAATCTATCATTTTATGTCCACAAATAATGGTTTTAAAACTATGGTTGTTTTCTGTAAAACAAATGCCCTATTTCCCTTTAAGGGCTAAACAGAGACACTGTTTATAAAGTAAATGGTTAAGTCCATTAAGCACCTGGCTCAACAGACTGTATGATTTATTCTGGACATTGTGGTTTCTACTGGCAGTCAACTGTGATAAATTATGTCAGATAACAGTGGCCAATTTGAACAGAGGTGGGTCAGTTACAATTTGATTCATTCAATTAAGCAATCACAGTTCATGCACGCTCAAGGGTATTTGATCCAAATTATCAGTAATTTAGTTCTTTTTATAAAGTAATAACCCGTGGTATATTTAATCAATTCCAATTTACAATTCATGCATGCTCACATGTCCTTATAAGGACAGTGGCATAAAGTTTGCCAAATAATAATCTTTGATACAGTACCAAATTTAATGTTGTCTTCATCTTTTCTTTATGGTTATCAAAGAGACAATGTTGGTATGTACTAAAAGAAGTTCTCAAATCAACAAGAGGATTCTACATTACAAGTATGAAATTCACTAGAAAGACCGTTCTTTAAATATTGTAGATCTTCACATTTTGACCTCCCATTTTCACCTCTGCCAAAAAAAACAAGGATCATCTACTCGATATGGGCAATCCACACCCTAACTATGAGATCTCTGACATTTATCGTTCTGGAGATATCGTGTTTACAAGCAATTTTCAAGGTATTTACCTTCTGACCTCTGGTGACCCTTGTACTCAATAAGACACACCTACCCACTTCATATGACATCTGCTCAAGCTTCTCTTCTTGAGATATCGTGTTTACATGGTTTTCACAATTTGACCCCTGTTGACCCCAAATGAGCTTTGACCTCCACTGAAAATGATAGGGTTCCTCTACTCAACATGGTACAACTACATACCTAACATGAGATTTCTACAAGCTTCCTTTCTTGAGATATCATGTTTACAAGGTTTTCACAATTTGACCCCTGTTGACCCCAAATGACCTTTGACTTCCACCAAAAACAATAGGGATCATCTACTCAATAAGGGCAACCTTCATGCCAAGTATGAGATCACTCAGAGTTATGCTTCTGGAGATATCATGTTTACAAGCAATTTTCAAGATATTTACCAGTTGACCTCTAGTGACTGCAAATGACCTTTGACCTCCACCAAAAACAATAGGGATCATCCACTCAATAAGGGCAATCTACATGCCAAGTATGAGATCACTCAGAGTTACGTTTCTTTAGATATCGTGTTTACAAGCAGGCGTCACACACGCACATACATACATACACACACACACACACACGACATCACCATCGCACAGATTCCTCTGCCTTCGGCAAGGAATCAAAAACACCTTTCTGTGTAAATTTTATGTCAATATTCACTTTTTTTCCTTAAGATTTCTATTTATATAAAACTTTACACTGAATTAAATCTGCCAACTTTTCAAAGACTGCAGAGCTACTAGGCATCATTCAATCCCAAAAGCTCTGCCCACCAGAAAAAACACCAGACAATGCTAGCCATTTTGTTTTTTATGAAACACTGAAGACCAGTATTAACACAGATCATTCATAAGTCGAACAGCTGGTCTTTGCAAGAAATATGCAATATATTACAACGAGGTCATAGTGATGTCATGCTATATTGTTCATGTAACAAGGACAGCCAAAAGTGTTTATAAGAAATATCCTTTGTGGTAGATTTTCTTTATTACAAGCACCATCTCAAAAAATATTTGAAACAGAAAATGTTCATATTTTTTTCACAAACTTTAAACCCATTCAGAGCAAGTCTTTCAAGAGTGTAACAACAAATTGCTAAGTAAGTGACAATAATGGAAGAAAAATGTAAAAAATGTATGGAGGATTGCATCTCCAAAATGCAAACCAGTGATGTACATTTCCTCCCATTTCATTTGTCAAATAATCATTTTTAGAGTATAGACTGTTATACTATTGTATTAAATCTAAAATCCCTGTGCAATAGTTGATATACTGAGCTTGTTTCTTGAGTGGTCAGATAGTAGAAATTCAAATAAAAATAAAATTCAAATCAAGATAAAAAAAAAGCCATCATTGCTGTAACTGCACTTTCACTCATTGCACTTCAGTTGTAGAAGAGAGAGGTGGGGACAAAGGAAATTTTTGATGGATAACTTATATCCACTAAATTTGGCTCTTTGGAATGTATTTCCATCTTTGTTTTTTTTTAATCTCCATTTTACCTGCATCTCTGGAACTCTCATACGAGGGATGAAGGATGACTTGGATGAGGCAAGCATCCTCTTTTGGCTCGTTGAGAAGTAAAAGCTGTAATTCAACCAATGAACTATGCTGTACTTTTCTGTAAAGGATACATCTCTGCCGATGGCATCGTGGAACTGTGGACGAAACATACGTACTGTACATGACAGGTGAAATGCATAGTAGTTGTGTGGAGACACTGGTAAGAAGGGAGCAACATTAATCATCTTTAAGCCAACTGTGTTTACAATGCAACATGGCTACCAGAATAAAGTCTTTTCATAACATTTTTTCATTTTCATATTGTTCACATTTAGAATTTTAATGATTCAGTTTGGTTCTGATCCTGATGTGAACAGTTTCATCTGATTTGTGAGATTTTCTTCTTATCATGTTGGTAAACTATTGCTGAGATCAATTTCTAAACTATCAACAAACAAAACAAACAGTCATGAAGCACTATGTATTTCTGTTCAGTCATTGTTTTACATTGCATATTTTATTAGCCTGACATGTGATGTTTATATCCTCCACCATACATATGTTGATCTTAGATGCTGTAAAATGAAATACCCAAGGTTGCTTCAGTCAAAGCACATACTGTAAGTGCGAACCAACAGTTGTGATATTTCATCTGAAAGAAAAGCTGAAATATCCTCTGTGCATGAAAAAAGAGCAATGACATGGTGCAGCCAAAGAGGTTAAATTGCAATGACAAATGCACGAGTGTATGCAAGGCCTGTGTATGCTAAACCATAACATTTTCAGTAACATATCATAGCCAAACGTTTTACACATCCAAACTCTAGTGAACAATAGTACAGTTATAGTAATTCTTATTATTAGGATTCCAATCTTTTGACATGCTGCTACAGTTCAAGCAAATGGCCACGGTGACTGTCTGGTTAACCTAAAATTTCCATAAAACATAAAATGAGAGTAAGCCCTATAGGCTGAATTAAATTTGCCCTTTCTTTTGAAGTTCTATACATTCCTGAAATGAGTCTGAAATGATAGCATATATACTTATCAAGTCTATCTATCTACTTTATACAAGAACTGCATGACAAAAGACCACTACACGACAGATTCCAAATTTTCAAAGCTTTACTATGAATATTCAATATGTTGAAATTCACAGTCACATAATTTTTGTATCATTCATAAGACAACAACAACCGGGAGTAAAATTGCTCTCTTAAATGGTGACAGCTTTTGTTCATTTAACCACTTGTCACAGAGCAGTTAGCTTAAAAAATTCTTTGTGAGTTTGCCTTCCAAATTCATCAGCAAACAAGGAATTAAACTTGACCAAGTCACCAAGTAGATGATTACTTTGTGTAGGAGACTCACCATGATAAGTGGTACAGCATGTGGTGGCTGCTCAGCAAGACAAACAATGTCACTTCCTATCCCTGAAGACAAAAACATTTAGTCAAGGGTAACCAATTTTCATAGGAAAATGAGCATGAACACAGTTATGCTGGAACACATTGGATGTGCCTTTAATGACTCAAAAACAAGAGCAAATTCAAAATAAATGGGTGTCAAAAATCATTTTCAAAATAATACATGGTCACCAATGTAAGTTGCTGATAATTCCTGAGGCAATTTCAACAGAACCAAAGAGAATTGCTTCTTGTTGGGTGGGGTAAGTAGAACTAGTTTATCAAATGCAACAGCTACAAACTCAGGCAAATGGTTTGCAGATTTAATTACTCATCTCTTTAATACAACCCACTTCCAAAGTAAAAAAAAATGAAAGTTGAACTTAGCTTGCAGAATCTCTGGATTGCAGATAGGCTTCACAAAATAGGCAAGCAATCTGCCATGCCTTAATTGATCAGTTACTGTATGAGGTGGCTTGAAGGGAGGGGGCTTGCAGAGAGGCTTGCTTGAAAGCACAGATGTTGTATTACTGAATCAAAATATTTACCGTAATCAATAATCCTCTGTTTTGTGACCTCAGCTAATTTTCTGTCTGCCTCAAAGACTCCTGCTCCGGGTGTTATTACAATCACCAGCTGGCCAGTACGATCAAAATTACGGTTGATGTAATGATTGTCAAAAACTGTCGAGAAAATGCAAGTACGGTTACTCGACGTGAAACTGTCGCCAGGTAACACTGCGAGAACTAAGTAGCTATATTATTGCTCTCCCTACATACATGAATGTCTTACTTGGAGCAATGCAAATAAAAAAGTTGCAAATAAATTAATAAATTAAAACAAGGCTATCTCAATGTCTGATTTAAGTTTATGGATGACATCCATAAATGTTATGCCTTGTGGGATGTATAAAGGAAGCCCCAGTCCATTAACTTGCTGTTGTGAACATCCTGTCTATGGTGAGCGATGAATTTCCGACTTTCCATCAGTTCTAATTATACAGCGTCTGTGTGTCACTGTAGGAGCAATATCCACTATCAATGTGCACTCACCATTCATTGACATATTAATAGTCTCCAACACGTTACCCTGTGAAGCCTTGGAAGTGACCCCTTTGGGCATACCAGGAACTGCAAACAAGACACAACCAGTTGAAAAAAAATCAGACATATATGTATCTGAAATGATATTGAAAAGCACATTCATAGAGTCTATACCCTGAGGTAGTGGGGTGAGGCTGCCGTTGGCTAATGCCGATACACGTCCCTCCTCATTTATACCAAAACGTATCAAAACTCTACAATATGAATTTCAAACATTAGTGAAGCTTGCCACACTGGAACCTTTTTCCTTTACCCTTCTGAACCATTTGCCTAATTTCAACCATCTCTATTTGCCATTTTATTACTTTATCTTAAATCTCCGCATATTCTTCCATTTCTTACTTTGTAAATTTGTACAATGTTGTCTGTTGTATGTTTCTTATTTTCATACCAGTACAGTATCATTGCCCCATGTGGGTTTACTATAGTTGATCTTACCTTTATCTCACCTTATCTTAATACCAAATATAGTTTACTTACTGATTTCAAGAAAAAAAAATGCAAGCTACCCCAAAATTCCTGAAGCCTAAAAGCACAACTTCTTTGGTTGTGGTTGACTGGGAAACTAGACTTCAGTGGTCTATTTGATTAAAGAAAATCATCTAAAATGTATGATTCAAGAAGCTGTTGCAGATCCAAATGATTGCACAGTTCCTTTAGGATTGCATACAGCATCAGATTTACCTTTGTTGATATGCAGTTGGATGTCCTTTTCGTAGCTTTGAACGACTTTCTTGACTGTCGTCAGAAATGGCTTCCAATCGTCTGATCGAACATTCTGTGCCACTACCCTGGAAGTTTTCAAATTCAATGTCAAAACCTTGTTTAATATCACACAAAAAAACATACTGACAGACTAATTGATACGTGGGAGTGCATTTTTTTAATATACCAAACAGGATAACAATATAGAGAAAGATTCTTAGAAGTTATTTTCAATGAGAGATACTGACTGACCTGTAAAAATCTTCATATATCTTTCCTGCATAATCAGTGTGCATCCTGCTACGTGCTGGTTCTGGAATGTCATCTAATAGTAGAAATGGATCATATGATGCAAAATCATACCAAAAGGTTATCACAAAATAATCATACAACATGCCAAATCACACCCCCAACAAACCATACAAAGCCATATTGTTCTATGCTAACTGGTACAGTATCCTGTCATTTGGCTTCTTAACTGTACTGTTTGGTGAGCACTGTATACTTAAACCAGTTAACTGCATATGACAAGCATATTTGTCATGTCCTAACCTTCACACACGGCATAAGACGAGTATACTCATCGTGTAATATGTGCATCAAACTGAGTCATATAACACTCTGCCAATCAATGATACACCCTTTAATTGTTTCCAGTGTACAGTGAAAATTCTATCCCTATTATACGTTCACTAATTCCTCAAGACTGTTATACAGGTCTCTATATTAAGACGATGACCAAGTATGTGGAGCCCAGAAGTGTTCTAGAATGTACTGCATCACTTGCAATTTACAAGCCCCTTGGATGCATTTTCTTTCAAATTTCAATATTGCAAAAGCCTCCTCTATTTCAAAGAAGCGGAATTCTCAAATGATCACATAAACTTTGCCAAGTCTATTTGATTTGAATTTTGAGTCACATAGGGGCTCAGAAAATGAGAAAAAGAAATTGCTTGTGAGTTGTGGCTTTTGACTTGTGATTAAAAAAGAACCCCTCCAAACAAGATCTAGATACCGTAGTTTGCTTGTACTGGCATCATAAAAAGAACAAAAAGGTGAAGACATTTTTTTGTTAAATATTCACAGCATATTACTTTCCGATGTTCGGTTGAAATTTAAAAAAAATGACATTTATGCGAAAATTAATTCCAAATGTTAAGACCTTTTAATTCTGCAGTTAACTGGTTAACACCTTTCCATGTACTACACAAATAACCTTACAGTAGTTCAAACTATGTGTGGACTTTCAGGGATATGACTGAAATGCCTTGAAGAACTGAAAAGGTCACAAAGGATACAATATTGTGGCCTTCTTTCTAATGCAGCATCTACTGTTCTATTTTCACTACATGTGGATGTCTTTGGTGACCCTGTGTGACCATGTGTGACCCTGTGTGACAACATGTGACCCTGTCACAGTTCACTTTCAGAGGTACCACTCACCCAAGGACTTGACTTCATAGTATGTTCTTGAAAAAAGGACAATAGTAACTTCATGGCATATGTTCTTTTCATTCCACTTCTGGAACAACTCAGTTAAAAATCCGTTGACAGCTTTTTCCATGTACAGGTCACCTGTAGCCAAAGACATTACTGAGTTAAGACAAATGAAGAAGCAACAGAGAGAGGGTGACTATCATCAGTTATTATCACTCACCTGCTATGTCATTTTAACTCTTCACTTGAATGAATGCAAAACCTTGTCATACTTTTCGAGAAGACAAATAATGTGAAACAATTCTGCACCATACATAGTTACAAAAATCCATGTCTCTTAAGTTGTGCTTTTAATGTTCACACCATTTACTGTGAACCTTCACAAAAATATTATTTCACCTTTCAGAGTCAGGTTTAGTGCTATTAATGAGCACTGCACAAGCAATATTCTGTCAACTGCTGACAAACATGGCGACGATTGAACTTACCGCAAGTATCAAACTCCCACATCTCTGAGCTCATCTGAATGTTGATGTTTACCATTGCCGTGGAGGATCGGAATGAGACCCAGGTATCGCTGTTTATGACACCACATGTGACCTTTAAACCACCAGACCAAAGGTCAAGGACTTGAGCTCTTATTCCATGAAGATTCAAGTTCTGATGAAAATGAAGGCTGCTGTGTAGCTGCAAATGGAGTGAAATATTTTTTCAGGTAAACAGGAATGGGTGGAAAAAGTTGCAAAGCCAGGACGCTCCTCATTGGGAAATTTGTGTATTCAGAGGGAAATTTGGGTATCTGGAGGGACATTTTGGCACTTGAGGGAAATTACACCTTTTTCTTTCAGAAATATTCTAAGAAGTTGAGGAAAATTCAGACTCCCTTCCCAGGAAATGAACATCAATAAGACAATCAGTTTCTTTCACACTCATACAAAGATCAATTACAAAAAAATTGCAGAGATGATGTGAATATTGTGATTGCATGCAACTCTCAAGAAAATTTAAACTCCAAAATTCAATACAAACCAGTTTAGCTCTCATGTTCCACATGTCACTTCTGCTTATGTACTGCTCCTTGAAAACCACTTCCACAAGATCTAAAGCCACCTCTCCAGGGTCCACTTTCTCAACGCATACCGGATTATAGGCTCTCAACTTGAATAGGCCTGCTATTCCTTGCTCCACGCTTATTACATCTAAAAGTGTCAATCACACAAATGACAGCTTTTGAGATACACAAAGTGCATTGACTAGTAATTTTCAAAATTAAAGACCTGTTTTAAGATTTACTCAGTAAATAATGGTTCTTTACAGTTTCAATGATATGAAATGAACCACTTACACAAACTTGCATGTAACATAACCTCAAGTTACTAAACAAACCTGTACTTACGTTTTCTGCTAAGCAGTCATATCCATTCAAGGGTGTCTTAACTAAATATCATTATTCACACACAATTAACGGAGGCTGTAACTGGTTGGTAGCTTACATGCCCACAAGTTTAGATACACTGTAGATATTGTACTACTCTTTACGAGGATGCTTGATCAGAGCCACAAACTGCAAAGAATATCACAAGTGTTCACTTGTGTGGTGGGGGAGGGGCAATTGTAACATATGTACAAACTGATTTGCACAGTACTCAGCCTTGACTTCTTTGGCTTATTCATACTATGACAACAACAATGCTGACTTAAGTCTTACAGTAAGATATGTTTGCAAACCAGACACTTTAACCACTCAAGATTACTGCATACAATACTGCAGGCATACTGTAGTTGTTAAAAAATGACAACTTTCTATGGAAAATAAATACACTTTAATATATTTCTACGATTAAAACTATTAAGCTTCCATAAATTGCCTTGTTTTTGTCAAGACTCTTGTTTCTCCAGCCAAACACCACTAAACCAGGGAGCCTGTCCTTTCCATGTGCACCAGTTCACTCTATCATACTTTGTTTACAAGATCTTAGGAGACTGTTAAATGACTCATTGACAAGTTGGACACCTGATCTACACACTGTACATACAGTAACCTAAAGTGGGTGGTTATAGCAATTCTACAAGGGAATCATCCATTTCACAAGGTGTACCAATTCCTTTTGTTGATACTTACAGCTAGGCTACATTAAACTACCTTTTCAGTAGATATCTGGGACAGTAAACACACAGGGAGCTTTCAACTTACAGTAGTACAAACTTAGACAATATTCCTGATCCTTTTCCACATGAAAAAATAGTTGTACGTACTACTTATTTGCTACAAGTTTGAAGCCATGGACTGGACTGTATCAAAATTGATTACTCATGAGTGATACAGAACCATTGCTATTCATGATAAATCAAGAGTGAAATGCCAGCAAGCTTCAATGTTGCAAGACAAAACTAGAAAGTTTCTGTACAACCAAAATTAGCTACAGTAGTTACCTTTCTGTTGCAAACTGGTCTTAAATGACTTCACCTGAACTAGAAGATGACTGTAAAAAGGAAAAAGAGCTGATTTCAAATTGTGTGATACTGTAACGATATCTTGTCTTGCAACAATCCAACTCAAAATGCAGTAGAGTAATTCTAAGCACGTTGCAAGTTTCAAAATGCAGGTTACAAAACGGTGAGAGATTGCTCCAGAGGCAAACAAAGAAGAGGGTGGAGGTGGATAATACATACATAGTGAGATCTCACAATGTACAGTTACTGTAGCCTTGTTAGTGATCAATGCAGGTTGCATATGTATCTTTGAGCATTTTGAAAATCAAAACTCTGGCCCTGTATAAAATTAAAAGAAAAGAAACACAGAAGAACTAACCTATCAGGTGCATCAGGATGGTAAATTTCAAGAATATCTCCAATCACGATATCAGGAAACTCCTTTTGGTCAATCACTACATCGTCCTCTGCAAAGATAATAAAAGTTGATGTTAAGATAACAGGCATACTGTACAGTACGTCAGATGCACAATATTGCACAGTATGCACAGTTTGAAGTTGTCATGTCACACAATTGACCTGCCATGGTATTTTCTACAATTCAAGGCTCTCCATATCAAAGTGCAGTGTATGCCTATTTCCTAAATAGTTGAGCATCTGTTGTAAACAAGTTGAGAGAACAATGTACAAAAAGGTAGTTAAGCTTGGACTATATGTATTTAGAGTATATATAGTTTACTGTTCTTGGCACTGTGGCATTGTTGAGTAGCGTAAGTTCGTACTTAACGTTAAGCCTACTGTAAGTGAAATGAAAAGTCCAACACTAACAGTTGTGTTATTACTGCAAACAAGAATCTTCTGGTAGGCAATTACGAAAACCTCAAGAGCGTATTCATTCGGTTAAGTATTTCCAG
Source organism: Stichopus chloronotus (assembly GCA_021234535.1). NCBI lineage: Eukaryota > Metazoa > Echinodermata > Holothuroidea > Aspidochirotida > Stichopodidae > Stichopus > Stichopus chloronotus. Next base: position 14,019,855 of record CM037841.1, on the reverse strand, counting down.
CTTCTGTAATTAAGATTTCGACACCAGATTGACAGAAATTAAAGGCTGTATTGCATCACCCTAGGCTATATTTTTACCTCCCGGAAAGCAAAATTCTCAACTGGTTCTAAGTTACAGTACTCTTAGATTGACAGCAAATTCGAAAGATGCAGAGCAGCTCGTATTACACAGCGTACACAGGGATCCATTGTTTTGATTACACATGTGGAGGAATTTAAGACAGGCTGAGGGAGGGACTAGAGGTAGGTGGTTGGGAGAATTGAAACTGTCTGGGGTGATGAGTTTTTGTCTTTACCTTTAGATTTATCATACAGTAACAGTGTAAGCTGTCTCACGTTGAGCATGTGTGTCAACAACAGCAAAGAGCAAAGCGGATTTGTCGGTGCTACGTCACAACCGACTCACTTTCAGTGCTAGGCATGTACATCCGGTTGCAGCAAATATTTACTAAAATAATTCATTTTTCAGATTGTGTGGAACAATTTATAAAAATAAGAACCTCAGATAGCAATAAAAAATGTTTCCATATTTTTAAGGGATATTAGAAGTGCTTGTAGAGGCAGCCAGTTTTCAGTTACTTCAAGGGGGAAAACTGGGTGTCTGGTAGCGAAAGGACTTCCACTATGGGGGAAGTTGCAGGGGGGAAATGTGTACCGGAACTGGCTGAGGGAAAAATGGTAAGAGGGAAAAAACAAATGGTAACTGAATTCTGTATGCCTAATTGTTTTCATTAAATCTCATCTACTTAACAAAGGCCTACAGGACTTAGACAACAATGAATGATGTGCACTTCCAAATTATATTTCCTGTGAAGAATTCACATCTGGGGGGGCACCACTTTTAATACTCTAGCTGTGTTTTTTTATTCATGTGGAATAGATGTTCCTCGAAAGAAATTTTAATAAAACGTCTGTTCTTTCGGCTTTTGGGAATACAAATATAGGTAGAAAAGGTGGAAAATCTCACACCATTTAGCAAGAACTACAACCCTTTAAGTTTAAAAGGGCAAAAATCCCCTCCCATTAGTCTCCCCAGGCCAGAACAACTCCAGCATTGATTTGTCAACCTCCCCCTGCCAATTTGTTAGTCTGGCTTCCTGCATGTGATTAGAATTCCATGAAAAAGATCTTTGTATCTTATTCTTGGCAATCTTACTGCACTTAATGCAGACTGAGTTTCAGTGGAGAAAACAAATTTAAACTAAAACGTACAGCACACACAAAGTTTGATGCAAAAAGAAATGCTGCCCTTGTACCATGCACCTTCACACCTCCTCCCTTGTTTACACAACAGCATGATACTTTCGATAGGTGCTCATTTCCAACAGATTTGTCACCGTACTGTATTCTTCAGACCTTAAACCATGCATTGACTGTAAATCGTGGAAGTGGTACCTTATACAACTTTGTACCAAAATACTAGGGCGAGTTACTGTCAAACGAATTACTCACCACTGAAACCACTGTTGTGGATCAAGAGTTTTAAAGTCTTCATCTTGTCAACCGAAGGCATTTCTGTGAAGCATATTTGTACGATGTTTTGATATTGCTCATGGAGGATGGTTGCCGAAACCTTTTCTTCGTCTTTCCCTACCAGTTTTCCGACCAAATGCCAAGTTACAAATCTGCTAGATTGTTTTGGGGAAATTGTCAAAGCTGTTTGACATGTGTATGGCAAGCCTAATGTGCAATAACTAAAAAATCCAGAATGATCATTCGATACGCCAGCACTATCACAAGCTGATCCTGGATTATCCATCTAGTGATAAACCTAGTTATTCAAATGGTAGATTTTCCAATTACTGCACACTAGACTTGCCATACGTGTACATGAAGAGAAATTAGAAATTGCCAAGTACGTGACCATCCTGCATGATTCAAAGCCAGCGAATATTGTAACATGGGACATTTGCAGCAAGTTTTCTTAGTATACTTGAACAGTAAGATATGAGTTAAAATTTTTTTCTCAATGTTTCACTGGCATAGGAGATAAAAAGCACTGGCAGCATCACAGTTTGGTGTCAATTAGGCAGCTTGAGATTGGTAGTGGTTGTTCCCACATAGATGTCAATACTGGGTCCCATGTTAGGTAATTTACAATGCGGTTTTGAATGTCTGGTTCTCAAGGTACCAAATGTGTAAAATACACAGAAATATGAAAATATAACCCTAAAACTGTTGAGTCTCTCAATATTTCAAGAGCAAATAACAAAAAGTAAATGACCCTTGGTATTTCAAGTCCATTTTTATTGAAATAAGAGAAAAAAGGAAAATGTATTTTCAGAATTGTACTTCTACAAATTTAATGAAACCAATGATAACCCCATTTGAACAGGGGTGATCTTGGAAAAGTTGAAAATTTTGTCTGTATTTTAAACTAAACAAGAATAAGTACATGTCAGGTGGCAAAGAAGTGATGAAACAAAGGATGAATATTTTCACTGGGCTGCTTCAAAGAAAGTAAAGATGCAACATTATTGAAGGAGAGCACAGAGAATGCACAACTACAAAGATTTGTGTAAGGACATACCATACAGACTGAATGCTGAAAACTTTCGAATGTCCAAAACTTGCAGATGTGGACTAATGACTGAGATTATGCCAAGCAGTTAGAGACTTTGTGACATGCCTCTAGAAAAAGAGCACCCTTCATTCAGAAATTGCAAAGTAAAACCGTGAGTGAAAATTCATTGGGATTTTGTTTATATCTTTTACTGTTTTTGAGATATGGCTTTTAAAGTTTGAAAAGAATGCAAAACAGAGGACATGAGTGTTGCGCAGTGTCAGTACTTCTTTGTTAGGCCTATACAGTGGCATAACCAGTGGGGGGAGGGGGGCTGGAGCCCTCTGTCAAATGTCTTGCCAACCACTTGCCCCAACAAATGAAATTTGAAGGTAAAAAAATATAGGCCAAAATTTGTGTAAGACAAGAACTTCCCAAACTGTCATTGAAAGTACGGAGTTTTAGCATTTGCATGGAAAAAGGTTACTGACAATAGAGAAGTTTTGAAATCTTTATGACAGAAGTTTTGAAAACTTCACAAACGTACAACACAGAAGTCTCTTTATCCTTAACGAACCTCTACGACCAGCCTATACTAAAATGCTAGCAGGTCCCTCTTTAGCATGCAGCATACGGTAAATGATGATTACATGTTGATAGCCATCAGTGAATTGTAAACCTATGGAATTGTCTTATAATCCCCTCTACACCATTCGTAGTGGAAATGTAAATGTCCGCACTTGTGTTCAAAAAATAAAGAAAATGTCAGCTGGAACTCACAATGCCAGAGAGACTGGAAAGTGCCATTTCCTGCAATCTGAGAGACATTTTCTCTGTACGCTACACACCAATAGATGGTGGCGCTCCGCTTAGATAGTGTCATTTAATGCTACTTGTCCCCCCTCCCACTTCAACCTTTTGCCCCCCTCAGTCTTCCCAGATGAAAGAGTCTGGCCACGCCACTGAACCTATATATTCTGCCTCTTAATTACTCAAATACTGAGTTTCACTGTTGGTAAGTGATGTTAATATTTTTGAAGAAAATACTTGCTTCAAAAATATAACCCTCTGGGAATATAATATTCTCAAATGTCCGTGAAATAAAGGTTACTGTAAATAAACAATTGACATGAACAACATATCATAGGAGTCCATCTCTTGACGTCACAAATTTGCATATTTAGCCAATGTTTATTCATGATACAGCTGCAACACACTAATGTTCGTGGAAATTGGTCAAACTTTGATGGAATTTGTGGCTATTTTAAAAATTTTAATGCTGAATGCACCCAATACTCAAAAATGTCATTTTCATGTCACACGACCCACTCAAGAGCTTCTTCTAATTTGAAACAGAATTCACTTTGGATTCAGTTAAGGACATCAAGGACATGTTACTAGGAAGTTTACAGTGTCATTTAATCTGATGGGTAAATGTTGTAAAACTTTTGATCTGACAGCCAAACCTGATATTACAAGGAGAGTTCTTTTAAAAGAATGTTTGATTACATTTACAACATGAAATGTCTTATCATAACCACATACATCCTTGTCAGGAACACTTTCCTCAAAACACTACAAATAAAATGAAGGTTAACATCATTTTATGGTAATATTTGTCTCCAAAGTTGTGCATATTTGGTCACAAAAATACATCTTACATTAATATGCAGCAACACATATTAATGACAATGTGTCTAAGACCTATCAGCGCATGATCACTGTCCAATGGAAATTCCTGTTTAATATTTAAAATAGTTTTGGAATACGACCCGTCTCCATCAAAGTGTGTATAGCCACACGGGATGCAGTACATGTGCTGTGGTCAAGGCAAGTCTGCTCCAATGTTGGGAGAGAATGAGACTATTGACCTGAAGCAAGGCTTCTTTGCATCACAGTAATTACACTCTGGCAAACATTGTATCAATCAAAGCCTTCCTGTTTTTCCCGAATAGCCACCTGAGGAAAGGAAAAATATGGAAAAGAATACAAATAAATAATTGAAACATTTAGGGAAAAAAAGTTTATTGAGAAGCAACAAGCATAATTTTTTCATACCATACTTCAAGGGGTTACAAACACTGCAATGATAAAAATATGCTTGTATTACCAAGACCCCCCAAAAATTTAAAAAAAAAGTGCTGAGACTGAAAGCTCCTTACTTTAAATCGTTCCTCCAGTAATGAAACTTCTGAAATCAAATCTGTTATGGCACTGGTTAGAGCCTCTTGTGGACTGTAGTCAGCTGTCGTCTGAACGCGCAGGAGGAACTTGTTCTCAAGTGGATGAGGTTGCTTATAGCCAGCAAAAAGAACCTTTGGGTCTTTAAGGAGTTGTCTAATGAGAACAATAAGGAGAGGTTAGTTTGAAAATATGAATGTGGGCTCTGGAAAAGCACTGCATCCTTGAATTACAAGAGGTAGCAGTTTCTTGCACATTTCATGGATTATGATCGATGATTGAGCTGTCAATTTTGCGAAAAACTGCTACAGTGTATTGTACATATTTCGCAGTTACATACCTTTTAAATTATTCAACAAGTAATTTGAGTCACTATAATGTCATGGATTTCCACAAATCAGCTGAAGTGCTCAGAGGCAGAGATGGGTCAGATATATGTCAGCTAAACCATTGCCACAAGTGTCAGTCATGGTTTTAAAAAAGCATGTGAGAAATTAAGAATTGCTCTGAACTTTGGCTCATTGGGTGATAATGATGGTCAAGATACCACAAATATCGAAAGTATGGTCCAGAGATTCTATGTTTCTTTTAGAACTACTAGCTACTGTATTAGCTCAACAGAGAAGGTCAGTTGCATGTATCAACAACCACTTAGATTCAGTCACATATTTACGATGAATTTGCACATGATGACAATATGCAAACATTATATTTGCAGTAACATAGCAAGCATGATGAAACATTACAAAAACAATAGACGTGAATGAATATTCTTACGCTCTCAACATGTTTCCTAATGTGTGGTCTTCTTTTTGGACATGAAAAATAACTGCATTTGGAACCTTTGTATCTTTTTCAATGGTAATCCTGATAAAAGAGACAGAGAAGAGGAAACAGTTATTATAACTACTCAAAAACGTGTGATGATACTGTAGGCACGTATACATGGACAAAGCAACATACATAAAACTATGGATTACAGTAGCTCAGTGCTACATTCAAAACAAGCTATGAATACAGTACTGTACTTGCTGAAGATTGAAGAAGACCACTGATTCCATTCACCTTGAGACCAAATGACAAACTAGACTTATAAAAAGTCACATACTGAGATGTGTTGAAAATTGATAGGCATTATGAGATGTTTACTTAAGTCTAATGAGTACTGCACAGTAACTTGCACTAGTGCAAATTTCCTGTGTACAGCAGTTCTCTACTGTAATTCCTCTGCTTATCAAGAACTCCGTCTATACTTACTGCTCACATAAAGTAGCAACTGCAGAAAAATACAGGACTCAATTTGAATTACAATTAACACAAACTACAACATACACTGTCCTGCATTGCATTTATAACTTTGTCAGATGTTTGAATTAATGCAAACCAGCTACCTTTGCCTGAGCTATAGACACCACTCTAGAATGTACATTCAAGATTAAAACAGTGGAGGAAACTTGTGTAATAAAGTCTCCTTTTTGATACTAGCAGTGGCGGTGCCAGAAAGTCAGACTTGGGGGGGGGGGAGCAAATTGAGGGCAGAGGAAAATGTTGGGGGCAAAGATTTTCATGCGCAGAGCGAAACCGCGCGCGAAGCGCAAGGCCTTGTGGGTGGGGTCCAGGGGCCTGCCTTAGGGCCCCTGATGGGGTCCAAGGGCAAAGCCCTGGTTGGGGTCCTGGGGGCGAACCCTCCGGAATCTCTGAGGTTTTAGCATATCTCTGGGTGGAAAATTAAGTCCCAAGAGAGGTATATTATTGATTTTTATATTATATATTTTTTCGGTTGACCGTACTCCAAGCTTCCAAACTTTTTTCTTTGGGAGTACCATTTCACATTTACGCAGTGCCACCGAGTACACACACACACGCGCACACCCTCACACACACACACATAGGCTACATACACTTCCATTCCACTACTATATTTAGGAAAACAACGACATTCCTATATTTAGGAAAACAACCACCTACCCGCCCTTCCCTTATGCTGGACGGTAAACATTCCAGAGAAAATTGGTCTGACCAGGCAGCCTGTGCAACATAAATTAGGCATTTATCAATCATGGTTCCCCGGAAGCTGTTCTTATTCAGTCCAATGCCAATACATAGTTTTGTGATTAAATTAATTTTGGATGAGTACAAGATCTGATTGGGAAGGGTGAGAGCAACTGGGGGGGGGGGCAACTGGGGGGGGGCAAGGAAACAATCTGGAGGGGCAAATGCCCCCTTATGCCCACTCTCGCCACCCCCACCCTGTAGTGCCGCCACTGGATACTAGACACCTCTAGCTATGATGTGGGATACTTTGGTAGGCTGGCAGCTCACTATTTCATTTCAACTTTCTATCCTTAGCTGCATGAGAATAATATTACTATACAGTACATATTAACCATCGCAAAAGTAGGGCCTATTCCCAGGGCAGTGTCCTGCAAATAAGGAGGAGCAACATCCATATTGGAAATTTAGCTATTTTCAAGAGAGAAATACCCGGTACATCACAATCATGTGTCTTTCTTCATCATGGCACCGCAACCATGCTTTTGCTTGGGACACAGTCTTCCTCATCAAGATAAAATGATCAACGTTGTGTGCCTTCACGTGGTCTTTCTTAGCAAGATAAAATAATCAAAGCTCTATTCATTTCCTGTAACATGTTATAATCACTTATCTTTCTTTATCAGGCCACCACAACCATGTTTCCACTTTGGACCCGCTTTACAATACCTCAGCAAGCTAAAAGATCAAAGGTCTGTCCATTGACATAATAATTTCTATGACTCTGGGAGCACAGTGCTGTTATAATATGCACAACAATATAGCAGATCATTCGACTGTTGCTCCGCAATTTTAAGGAAGTGTTCTTCCAAAATTGAAAGTGGTATTCGGCAGTTACTCCAAAAATACCCCCAGCACAGCTTGCAAACATTCCAATCTCATTTACCGATTTACCGAAGCCCCTGGAGTACTGGTTAGGCAGCGCCTTACAAATACGTACAAAATCCATCACTATTCACAATCACGAGGCAGACTTGCATATTACTAGTAAGCTATCTTGGATTATTTGCGGGGCTAAGATAGGAAATGTACTATAGACCAACAGTCTGGTGTAGCCTTCAGTACTTATCAGTGTGTTAATGTGTGAAGCCTACTGAAGGCTAAACTGTTGTAATTTGTAAGTTAGGCAATCTAGCTTATGCCATCACTGTACTGTAGACTTGACATGAAATGATGAGCTTTCATTCCCAACTATATGCAGCTAAAACAATAAAGACTTAACTTTACATTATTCCAACCATTTTTTAAACAGATCAATGTGCAAACAGTCTATAGGCTACAGTAAGCAGTGCTCCGTTGCCCTGTGATAACCACAAAGATCGCAAAAGACTATTTCGTAAAACTGGTATTTTTACAGTGGTTGTGTCAATTGACAACATTTGTACGATAGTCTACATAGAGAAGGTAACGTTAGGAGTTGAACCGACAGTCAGCAAACCCGGCCTTAGTAAACTTGTTAAATTCTCTGATCTGAAAACAAACAATACTGAGTAAACGTCTACAAATAACTTGACAAAATTTCTCATCCTTTTAATGGCAGCAACTTACTTCTTCTCTCCTTCAAACAGGATGAAAGACTCAAAAGTTGGTGGTGCATTCATGATTGTACAGTACTTATTGTCGAAACCAAAAAGCATATGGACGAGAAAGGGTTGCCAGGTTTTCATTACTCACAAAATGCCAAATCAGCCTCCAAATGGACTAAAAAAGCGCCACATTCGAGAAATCACCCGACGTATACAATATGGTAACACATGTCAGGATCAACAAATATCTCATTATATCATTTAGAAGAGCATTAGACGTCATATACGTTCAGATGTCTTTGCAAAAAAGGCCCCAAAACATTGTGAAAGCAGACTATGATTTAATGGCGACATATGCTATCTCACCCAAGATCTAACTTTTAAGGTAAGCAGTATGTATTTTTCACAGAACGGTGCACAATACGTGCCTGTGCAACTGCATAGTTTGCAAACTTTTGCTGTGTGAGAGCTTATATTGGTCTAATTTTCGTTTGGAATTGATACAAAATGGAAAAAAAAAAGTGCTACACTGAAGAAAACGCCAGAAAAACGCCAAATCGTACTTTGGCGTATCCTTCAAAGATGGTCCCGCCAAACTTCAAAAAAGCAAAAAAAACCAAAAAACGTCAACTATTGGTAAGTTGATGGGGGAAGATGGGACACGGGCGAGTTGGGACAGTCTCAACCCTACCGCCAATACTACACGAAGCGAGGCTTTTGTCACTTAAGGGTTCCATACAGAGCCCTTGACTACCTCTGTGTCAATCTGAAGCAAAAGACTGGTCGTTATATTCTACATCCGTAACGCAGCACGCACAGAGTTACCGAAGCTGAAAACCTACGAATGGAAAACCCTTCCCTTACTATCTTATTTCAATAAGTATATAAATGTCGATGACACTGTTAACCGATCCCTGAACTTAAAATCCTAATTCAGGTGATTCTGCTGTGAAAGTAATAATGCAGAAGCAGTTATGCTGGTGATTTTGTTCGCAGGTATTACTCGTCGGGCCGTAGTGTTGAAATCACATTTAGTCCCATCTCACCCCAATGTAAACATTTCGTTGGGTTAAGTCGGGACAGTAACAAACCGTATGCCGATTAATTGAAACTGGTTATATTTCAGGACTGGAGAGTGAAATACGGCAGAGAGAATTCTCATCCAAAACTAAGGCTCCTCCCCCAAAACATCAAAGTAGCCAAAAAGGACAAGGGGAAGGACCCAACAAGAAATGTGAAAGCCCAAGGAAATTAATCTGTAGGCAGTGTAAAGAGAGGAGTGAACATTAGAGACATTGTCAGCAGTCTCTTTACTGAGGACATTTCATGAATTTAAAATATTTTTAATTTTGAATTCAATTTTATTACCTTATCATTTTTTTGTATTTCACTGTTTCATTGTAAAGAGAGGAATTAAGATTAGAAACTTTGCCAGCAATCTCTTTTACTGAGTACGTTTCATGAATTTAGTGCATTTGTGATTTGCATTCAAGTGTATTGCTGTGTTTCATTGCTAAACATGTAATACCGCTGGAAATTGTTAGTTTTTGGTGATTTTTTCCGAATTGAAATTGATATTACACCATAAGACCTAGAAGAAAGAAGTAACATCATCTCAATAATGCTTGGAGATTTGAGTAAAATCAATCAAGGCACATTACTCTCCATTTCCATAGCCATTGCTATTTCAAATTGGAAGGAGAGTGCTAACTGAGATAGCATACTCTTAACGATCCACCTTACCCCAAATACCTGGGTGAGTTGGGACAATTAATTTCTTTTTAAAGTTGGTGTTGCTCTATCTAACCCGGTGATATTATCATTTCTGTACATGTGTGTAGTTAGTGCAGTGTTGGTAGGGTAAGGTATCAACAATAAACTTTTACTATGCTCTATTTATAGAATGTTATTAGTGAAATGGTGATTAAGTGTCCCAACTTCCCCCAACTTGCCAATTTCCCTTTTTTGGCAGCAAAAACGCCGCTGCCAAACTGGCAACGCTGGGACCCGAGCGATCAAGCGAAGCGAAGCCGGTGTGACAGGGATAGTGTTCGGATGATTTAGGGAGCGTAATTCCACCGAAATTATGACAGTAGGACGGTTACGCCGGGTGGAACGTTTGTGCCCTTTGCACAGTAAATCTCCTTTCCGGCCGGACACGGACACTTTTAAAGAGGGAAATTTATCCATAGGCCTACATACTAAATTTTGTCAGCGTGCATGTACGCATACGAATATGAGCTGGTCAAGAAAATGTGCTACAAATCGACATAGCAACATCTCATTGTGTTTCTAGCTTTCTGTTTGTTACCTAAACGACTCTCAGCTTGAAGTTTTCACATTTAAGCATTGATTCACTGCTGGACTAGATAAAACAAAATGCTTTTAATGGTAATTTTCGTTCATACTATGTCTATTGTCGTGGAGGTGAAAATTTCAATTGTGGGTTACAAAAGCTGCGCAAGAACAACTTTAGGAAAAAAAAAACAGAACAATAACAATTGTAAGTAAAAAGACAGCATGCACAGACTAACCACACCATCTACGGACAGAGGAACGTAACTGCCAGGGATCTATCTTAATATGGCAATTTTCGTTTTTAAAGATCAAATTCAAATACTTTTGTGGTAGTCAAATATAATTTTTTTTCGTAATGTAGTAATTCCATTTTCACATACGGTGATTAGTGCAAATCACACTTTCACAAATCAAAATTAAATAAGTGTAGGTCCCCACGCTTAGAGCCCCACTTATCAATAATTTATATTGAGCCCCATTAATCATTCAACATCCCCATTAAATCTACTTGGTGTATATTTTTATTTTCCTATTCTTTTCCTCCATTTTTATCTTTGTAAAACATTTTTGCCTTAAGTTTTTTTTTCGTTTTTCTCTATTCTGTGTTTTGTGTGTATGTGTGTAAGTGTTTGCGTGTGTGTACGTGTGATTTTTCGTTCTTCCCTCAAGAGGAAAACTTGCTACTGCAATCTATTTCTCTTATAGCTTGCACATATAACATGAAGACAGTTTTGCGAAATCGAGAGCCCATATCAAAACAATTATAATTCATAATTACGAATTACCTATCAAAGTATACAGACCTACTAGTAACTAAAGTAGTGTAGAAGCCTGCATTTGCATGTTTGACAACGGAAGCACTCAGAGAGGGGAGAATTCCCCCATTACTTTTCTCCATAGGTTTAAAGAATTACTACAGGCCCCTGACATGTATAAATTAAACAATATGACTCTGGGTATACCGTACCTGGAACATCTGCAGTTCCGTAGAGTTCCAAGAGGGAAAATAAAACAAAGTCCTATTTAAAATGTCGTATAGACCTTCCATCCTCTCATGAGATTTGAAAATCTTTGAGTTCTGTGACTGGGGATCCGTACATTTCCCTCCTCCCACAGAGTTAAACAGAAAATATATGGGAGCTAAGTATATAAGCAGGAAAATTCAACTATGACTTCTTCCATTGGTCTTGAGCCAGTGCTGCTCCGTCTTCTGAGAGATTTATGATGAATTAAAAGAGATATGATAAAAACAAAACAAAAAAAAACCTAGGTCAAACAGGATAACCCCTGTCATGAAACTTGAAGATGATAACACATAAGGTGTGGGATTAAAGGATCGGAACATTTCTCTCTTTCTGGGGAGTTAACTCAAAGTAGGCCTACATATAGGAGGTAACATCGACTGTTGGACATTCATAAAGGATAATTGCTAGTGAGTATATATGAGGTGTTTATGGTAAAGTCAATGTGTGTTGAGAACTTAGCATTATTTCGAATTTACTCTATGCAATCACTTTGGAAGGTTTTGCAGATGGCACTTTTTGGGGGGATGTAACCTTGTAGACGCTGAATAACTCGCCGAATTAATTAGTTCGTATTAAAAGTAATTAGGAATTATTGTTTCATAATTACGAATTATTTTTGTATACAACAACTTCTAGCAACATGCTAAAGTGTAACAAGACCATGCTGTTTGGTTAAAAATAGTCAAACACTTGAAGAAACTGCTTTGATTCGCCGTGACAGGCAATTGAGAAATGGCCAAGAATCTACCGGTACGTTGTCCTCTTCAGTTATATTGAGATCACTACAGAAACCAACATGATCTTTACATCTAATCGTCGTTCAATTCCTTGTGAAAAGTAATATGTAGGCGGTTATAGTAAGAACCGTTAATTTTCAAATATCGTTTTTTACTGTTGTTATGCCAATCCCGTTGCTTTTCGAAGTAGTTACTGTCATTTTCCTTCATTGAAAGACATAGTCCGTTCATGTACAACCTCGAGTGTACATTTAAAAATAAAGAAAACGTTAAGATCAAACATAATCTTATCTTTTTGGTTTTTCAGTATACACACGCAATCACTATCATGTAACGTAACGGCGAACGGGCATTAAGACAAGGTTTCTATAGCAACGTGCCTTTTGTTCCTAGATTTCCTTTATTTTAGGTGTCAACTGTGTGCATTTATCACGGTCATTGGGAATTGCACTGCAGTCTGTTGTGATAATTTGCAATTCGGTTGCATGTGTCCCTATTTCTTTCAAGTCATTCAACTTGTGCAGTGTTGTGTACAGAAACACGTTTTGTCTGTATGAAGGCTATATCTTGCAAAATATATTTTTGTCATTAAAGTATAGACCCAGTACATGGTACTTTGTGTCCAATAAATGTTACCTTTGTTTTTACAAGAAAAATGGAACCGTTGAAATTCTACTATCATCCATTGTCAATGCCTTCCAGGTCGGTACGACTTTTCATTAAGAAGACAGGAATCCCAGTGAAGGAAGAAATCGTAGATCTCACTAAAAGTGAGTATATTGTATAAAATTATCCAGGACTTAGAATTAGTCCCTGTGCAACACTGATTGTAATCGACCACCGATGTTGTATTTGTATACAGTATACAAAATTCCAGTGCACTGATCTATGTATACAGCATCGCTCAATACATTTGGATTATGTACGTAGTTGTATGAAACTAACATAGACGTATATCGCAACAATAACGGCTGGTCTGAGTACAAGTTATTTCAATTACCAAATCTTTTCTACAGAAAACGATCCAGATCGTCCACCTTTTCTTCTAGTTATACCAGTCTTGTTACTTTTGGGTCGGTTACCAACCAATGGGATAGTCGAACTTAGTGTCAGTTTCTATCAGTTTCTATTGAACACCGATTGTATACAGCCAAGGATGCATTAACCTATTGATGTGTCGACAAACAATAGGTAATATAAACGTAAACAGACGAACAATATAAACGCATTTACTTATGTATCAGCTGGGAATGGATTTGGAATATACGAAGTTGGAATAACGTGTGCTATAATGTACTTAAAGGGGTTGGATTGTGGTAGGGTGCGACATGCATTTTAATGTACTCAGTAAACATATGTCGCTTCTCAAGTTTCACTGTATAGATATTGAAACCAGGACCGCACCTAGGGTCACATCTTTATAGGTGTGTGAAGGTAAAAAATTCCGAGTGGCTGGGTGTTTTTTTTTTTCAACTATGTGATGACCCCACCCGATAGTTTCCAAAATTGGGGATACCTTCTCGGGAGTTGGTGAAGAATTAAAGGGATGCAGTCTTCACGAAAAGTTCATTATCAAGTGAAACAAATAATCGGCGAAACAAATACAAGAAAAAAGCTTGGGGAAGGGATGGGGTAAGTAACGGCACTACTATCTAAGCGCAGAGCCACCGTTGGTTGGCGCGCAGCATAAAAGAGAATTTTGACTTCAAAAGCTCCAGATGGCAGGAAACGGCACTTTCTGGGTGTCCTTAAACTGCATGCACCCAGCCTTGAATTGTGGATATCATGTCTGCAGTTAATCAACAGTGAGAAAAGAAAAATCAATTTATTAAAATTGGTAACACAAGTCAGTGTTTCAGTCAGGGTTTTTCCCCATTTGTAGATGACCCTCAGTGGGGAATTTCTTATATTTTACTTGTTTCACAGATAGTATGTCCCATACACAAATATGTTCTCAATTGCTGCATATCGACAAACATCGACAAATGGGATATGATAAATTTTAACGATCCGACGTTTTACCGATATTGTCCGATTTGTCCGATATTCGATTCTATTATCGATTCATACTTACAATTGCCATAACTTGCTAAAATGTTCCCAAGCTCTCATCCAATTTTCTGCGACACGCCCTCACAAAGCGTATTAAATGCTACGGCAGGATCCCACTTCATTTGCTGGGTAGACAGGCTGAGATTTGAATGCAAATTATACAGCAAATTTCAGTGAAGTGATGTGTATACAAGAAATATTGTAGAAATATTTAAATAAAAGAAACTATATTTTGATGCTTCAGTTGTTGTTTCATTCATTTTCAGAACAGCAATTCAGTCCAGAATTTTTGAAGATAAATCCTCGCCATTGCGTTCCAGTGATTATCGATGGTGACTTTATCCTCACAGAGGGGTAAATTTAAGTTGGCCATTTAACTTTCATTTTGCTATGCTTAGTATTGTCACAGTGGTACTTCATTACTTGGGGGATTCTAATGAGCGGGGACTTCTGCTGTCAGATTTTACTAAACAAAAAAACTGATTGGACATATAGCTGGCATTCGAAAAGGAACAACCCTGAGGGGGCTCGGGAGAGGATAATGCTGGCTTGTATTTTCTGTCCCTAGTTCATATTACCGTACATATATGTTTCTGCTAAGGATATGAAAGTGTAGCAATATTACTAAACTTTAAGTCGTCAATATTTGATCGATTTATTCTTTCATTCATTAATTTATTGATTGATTCATTTATTCATTCACACATGTATGTCCACAAGCGTTATAGGTATCAAGTGCATAAGTAGTATATACACATGCATGAAAAGAACGTCGTATAACTCTGATAGACCTTGAGATAACGTGAAAAAAAGTAAATAAAGTTATGCAAATTAAGATTGAACATCAGGTGAATTAGAAAAAAAGAAACTGAACAACAACAACAACAACAGGAATGTACAGCGAAAATTGTCAATGCAAAAAAAAAAAAAAACGATAGGAGTATGATGAAAGGGGAGGAGTGGAGGAAAGAGAAGAGTGGATGTAGGAAAGTCAAAAAGCTTTAACTAACACTCTGAAGAAAACAGTTACAGGTAAATTTGTACCCACTGCAGATTGGTTACGAGTATGCCATCTGCTGTGAGGAAAAAGCAGTTAAATGGACCAAATAATATTACCTTACTATTACCCCCTAGGCTACCCAACAATGGGTACTTTGTTACCAAGGAAGAAGCAAATGACGTATACCTTAGCAATTCATAGAGTTGTGTTTCATTTGTCTTACATGTGAACCCGGAGCAATAAATTTAATCTTAACTGTTCAATTCAAAAAATGTAGATTTCAGACGAAACTGCTGCCATATTTATATACCTACCAAAGCAATCGCACTAAGCCATTTTCACGTGATACCAAAGAAGGAAAAAATTATTCCTCCACTTGTTTGCCTATTGAAGCGTTTCTAAGAGAAAAATTTCTTCATATGGGTTGCCTTCCAAAATTTATCAGCAAACTGGTCATGAGAAAAATACTTAAAACTGACCCTCCAGTGTTATGAATCATAGCATTTGGTACGTGCGAGATTTATTTTTTATTTCCAGCTTTCGTTTATTATATTTTTTACAGGATAGCTATCTTGTTGTACCTTATCCAGAGATTTCCAGACAAGATGGCGGATCATTGGTATCCGAAAGATCTTATGAAGAGATCCCGCGTAAATGAGTACCTGTCCTACCATGACGGCAGCACTCGGCAGCTCTTCAGTTATGTGTTTCAAGATGACGTATGTCACTTTTCACGCGTCAACTGACGCTTGTCCACTTCCTGTTTACCCCATTTTTGTTAATGTCGATCACATTAATAAAAAGCGAATTATGCTTATAATACGTTTGCAGTAAAAATTGTAACTAGTAATGGAGAAGATTCAGTACATCATATAAATAATATAACTATCTAAAACTACACACCTTAATTCAACAAAGCTATTTCGTCATGTCATACTAGACAAACATTGCTAAATACGGTATTTCAGTGACTGACACAGTTAATTTGATTTCTTCTGTTACCAGGAGAGTCTCGTAAGTTTTTAATGTCCTCTTATTTACCTTAAATCATGTTTTAACGTATCTCTCATGTCTAAAAATATGTCTTTCTACATTCCATCATTTGAAAAGCCAAACCACTGTATGTATAGAATATACGAAGAGAAAAAGTCATGTACTTATTGACACCATGCACATATGCCGGTGTGGAATACATATATATGCAAACTCAAATGTCTTGATTACCTGAGGGAAAACCAAGGCAGATACGGGTACTGGATAAAAAGGACAGAAAACAACACATGGACAGAGATCATAAAAAACGGGCAGTAAAACTTGAAATAACAAGAGACCAAAAACTAGGATGTGCTTGATCCCTAGCATTGCAATCGTGGGCAGATTCAGGATTTTTATTTGTTTTCCTCTCTTTCGAAGGACTTTAATCAACAACAGTGCTCTCTATGTATGGTGTACAAGGTTCTATATCAAAATCGTGACGAGGAGGGCAACCGTGATTTATTTACGATACGCTAAATTAACCCACAAATTGATCACTTTTGTAATTATTTTGGGTGCATCCCCTCCCCCCCCCCCCCACCTTATGGATCCGTCACAGCGTGCAATATTAAATTGTAACTTTGCCAAAAATTCTCGTTCACTTGAATACAGTGAGACAACTATATCGGAAGTCACAAGAAGACGTCATGAATTTGTTTGAAACTCAGGTTATCTCTATGGTAGGGAATCAACTTTTATCTACCTGATGGTCTCTCTTAAACTTTATTGAATTCACTCTGTTCAATAGATCACCTCATTCTTTTCAGTTCATGCGTTCCTCCACAACAGTTTTGGAGTAATACCTTCATGTTGGAAACTGCTCGTTCCGATAAACTAAAGCAGAAACACGTGGAAGATATGCTTTATGTGGCGACACAACTTGAAGACACGTTTTTGAAGGATAAGCCGTTTCTCTGCGGCGATGAAATATCTATTGCCGATCTAATGGCTATATCTGAGGTAAGGACGCCCCCCACCTGGGGACAAATGGTGATGGATAAAACACATATATTATAATTATATATTATATATATTATACATTATAGTTAATGACAGGGATCAGGGATAAGACTGTGGGAGCATATTCGCTGCACGCGGCGTGAAATCATGTGCCATTTACACTTAGGTGAAGTGGAGAAATGTGGAATACAATATAAACGACAATTAAAAGGAGGTCAAATAATGTATTTGAGATGAATATCCTTACATGTATACCAAAACATTTTACTGCTGGAAGCGTGAATATAAAATATTCATGTTGACGTCACTGTCAGAATTGTCCCTTGACTTCAGCTAGTAAATTGTCTCAGTGACGGATTTACCGATAGGCCAATATAAAAATATTCGAAAAATATAAATGTCAAATATGTGAAATGTTAAATAACAAAATCAGTATCAAAAGGGTATTGATTTGATGTCACCTAAAATGGCATTATGAATTTGATTTCGGTATAGACCCATCACTTATAACTTAGCTACAAAAAATGTAAATAGACTTTTAAGCAAGTGTCAGTTGCTGTCTGCAGTAGATGTACACATGTGTAGCGACAGAGGTTGATTGCTCATTATTGTGGACTTTAGCGGTAACCAGGATTGACCTTTAAGATACACATCATGCATAAATATTCATTCCATATAAATATGGGCTCGATGATAAAAATAATGGACTTGGTCACAGTTATGTTTTCAGAATTTTAATGAATTCTTGAGTTCGTCGATTGATCACATTTAATTCACCTAGTACGAGACGAGGTCTGCTGTATGTACGACCCGTTGACAGCGTCAGTTACTAGCTTTGTGTAGATGTCGGTGTGGGGATGGTGGTTAAAACTCATGATCACGACACCAAATTCACCGTATATTGCTATTATACAGTTCGTAGAAGACCAATTTGTCAACCTCACACTGGTATGCCACAAGGACTTGGAAGGCTAAGTTCCAAAGAAAGTTAATTATTTTCAAGTTTACTAATGGTTTGCATAACTAAAATGATACGTTAGCAACAGTCGATTCATATTTCCAACTCCCTCTGCTTGTGCTTAAGATCACTTTCCAAATTGTTTAAAAAAAGTGAAGTTAGAATTATTTCACACATTTTCAGCAAAATAATCATTATATAATGAGCTGAGTGAATACGTCATTCTTTTCTCTGTGTAAAAAAAGTTAGATAAAAATCTTTCTTGGGCTTGATTAGGTAGGAATGTTAAAGACAAAACCTTGAAGACATGGAGTCGCAGATATATGTACGGTGACTCACGCATGCAGCTGCATCAGTGTTGGATCAACAACAGAACGACAACGGGTAGTAGCGTAGTAATATTAATCTCATTGAACCTGCCATAATGTAATCACAATGGTTAATACTTTTTAAACTTAATTGAGAATTATTCAGCATTTTGTGTCTAGTTTGTCTTCGCAGCAGGAATGTAAGTAACACTGTTTAGTAATTAATCACTTTTTTAAAGCTAACAGACATGACGGTTTATTTCCCTATCACGATAAGCCAAAATCTCATGCCCCCTTATGACAAATGTCCAATTCACTTATATAATTATAATTACTAATAACTATGACAGAGACATGTTTGGGAGGGTTAGTCAATTATTACTTACACACAGGACAAAGATGTTTGCTTAAAGGGCGTGAAATGAGCCATTTTGCAATTAAAAAAGAAACGATTTGTTGGTAAATGGCTCATAATGCGTTACATTGATTTATGGATCCTTTTTTTTCACACAGTCGGTCAATGTGACACTGTTAATTCAGAAGCCTTCACCCTGGTTAAAGCTGTACTTTCGTAATACAAACCAGTGAGGACTAATGCATCTAAGTGTAGTACACCAAAGAGGAAACTAAGATGATGGCGCCACGAATGCGTAAAGTTCAGTGTCATCAACTGACATATACGATACGATAAATATAATTTTACTGACGAAATATTGACGACGGGCTGATATCGGACCCAACGTAAGCGTGGTGCTTCGAAGAAACATCATGCACTAAAAGGGAGTCTAGTCAAGTATAGTTGAAGGGAAGTCTCACCAGAGAGAGAGATCGACAGGAAAATCTAATCAATTAGTTAAATAGATTTGTGTAAAATTGACAATATCTGATCCATTCAAATAATTGATTATATTTCCCCTCTGATGAGGTTTACTCTTCAATTTGACTAGACCTTTTTTAGAGTGCAAGTTACCAATGCACTCTCCAATTGACATTTACCTCGACATGAAAGCCCTCAAAACGCACAGATGAAGGAAACAGATATGATCAGATGCTGCAATAAGGAGATTAATCATACATCGAACTGGTAGGAATTCTTTAACAAGGGTTAGGATTAGCATATCAGAAAAGGCTTAGTGTCCCATAAGTTTTAGGAGAATCCGTGTGCCATCAGTATACCCCAAAAGCGCATTTTAAAGTCAACTGGTACAAATGTACGTTTAAGCTATCATTGTTTTATGAAAAAGAAATTCACCGGTAGCCTACTTTTATCCGATTTCCCGATGAAAAAAATCACCACCTGTTCTTCAGGCTCAGAAACTTTAGAAGTTGCAATTAGCGCATATCTTGGTCCCTTGTATCATTCACATAACCATGTACCTATGAAAAAGGAAAATCGTGTTCACAGTTTAGCAAAGGTAACGTCATATGGACACTTATTTTAGCTGCACCACGTCTTCGCCAACATTAGCCTGAAAAGTTCGCTATATGTTGAAACTCGTCGAGTCAGCTATATGTCTCCCATTCGCGTGATGCACCTTTGATACGACACCTCGTCCACGGAGTCACGGCCACCATGCACAAGACTAGGTTGAAAGTCACTTTAACAAACTTCAGCAGAGTGTGGTACGTAACTGGGTTATGTCACCCTAAGTACTTATGTTTCACGTTGTATAGTCAATTGTACTTCACTTATTTCATAAGGCTATAACTAATCGTTCAGCATACCTACTCTCGAAAGTTGCCTTTTTTTTCTAAATTTCAATTTTAAATCATGATTTTATAATATTCAACAGTACTAAATTGTTAAGTGATAATTACCAATTAGACGTGATATCATTGTCAAAACAAATATCTAATTAATTGGATACAGAAAACAGGTACAACTTGAATCATAAATTGTCCATGCATTGCGCATGCGATGACAACTATGCCTGTTCAAGTCGGTTACAGCATTATTCTAGTCATCGGATCATTTATATTAACCATTGTCTCCTGAGTAACTGAAGTATGATTTCGAGAGTGGGAAGGGCGGGAGATGGAGTTGGGTTCGATTATGTAGCCCACAAAGGAGCGATAGCCCTAATAATCTATGAGGTATGTAAATACATGGGGTTAGAGAAGTGGTTAACTTTGATTACTCGACTAAATTAATTATGACTAATATCTTGCAGGCATTAGAGACAAGGATTATTGTTGATTCATAACGGTCCAAACGAGTTCAACAATAGATAACCTACGTATGCACCGGGCGCAAAACATAGCTCTTCATTTCGAAAAAAAAAAAAAAAAACAATCTTTAGAGACAAGCTTGCATAAAGTCTAGGGCACGATGGACATTTTCACAATATGAATAGCGGACTGATGTTAGAACTTCTATGATCCTACTGACAAAATGAAGTCTGTACAGACAAACTACTTTTAATGTAGTGGATTACAAGTCCGAATAAAAAATATAGTGGAAGTCTGCAAATCACTGCCATGGGCGTCAATAGAGGTGAAGGACATATTATGTCCCCTCTCCAAACACACAAATCTGCTCTTGCACTCTGTTCTCAAGCTAGGCGGCTTATTGGTATACGTTATTAGGAATTTGTGTACAAGTATCCCCATACTTTGGCCAAAAAATGAAGTTGTTTTCTTGGCGATTCAAACCTTAAATTGGACTGTACTTAACAATGTCACAATATTATATGGAGACAGGAATTTGATGATCTGATCATTTGACCCTCTGCACCATGTTAAATAACTGGCCAGCTTCAGGTAATATAACATTACGCAGTGGTATGGATTTTTTTTAAGTAGAAAAACTTCCCCAATGTGGAAAAAAAAATTCTCAGAGATGTGTGTGTGTGTGATTTTTTAGAGGGGGAGGTGATTTTCTCATACCCCCTTGGCCACGCCGCTGATTTACCCCCACGCTAGTGTCCCGTGCAAAAAGACATTGCGCTATGCACCTTATCCTCACAAAATACACATAATGTGCTAAAATTATAAACGTGTTAGTATTGGTTACATGGTGTAGTGTAGGTATATGCATGACAAATGCAATCAAAAGTTTAAGTAGACTGTTGAACACATTCTTACGTAAGTTACGTAACAAAGTGACAAATAACCTGCTAATCTGGATGGTGATCGGCGTAGACAGTGTCCAAATATAAAGAATCCATAGTAATTACACGGTCAAAAATATTATATCATCTTTTATAACCAGTACGCGTTATGTGCTGCCCACCCACTTTAAAATGTTCTTTAATGTAATCGGTTATGTTGCATATGGCCTGTGAATTGGAATTTTCGGGGACCTGGCAAATATTTGGTAAGAATTTAGCCACTGGAGGTACTCCCCCTTGGACATGGTCAAAGGAATTATTTTCAACATTTAATTAAACTACATTTATTTGTAGGGCATGGGGTAAGGCGTTCAATAAGCAGCAAGAATGGACTCGAGAATGCTATTTCCGGTTATCTGAAAGCTGTTTTTGGCCGTTTTCCGGTGCGTCCAACAGATGGTGGCTCTACCTGCAGCCACCATAAGAATTTTCTTGGCCGACTGTGAGATCTTTTTGAAGGAAAGCTCGCCGAACGAGCAATCACTATATGATTGTACTAGATGAAAGCAACGCAAATCACTAAAATTTCTTCATAGATTGATGTTTTACTCTTTAATTGAGAAATTTCAGAAATGATATCCGCAATTAAGGGCTGGGTAAAGGGTAAGGAGCTTGGGATACTCTGGAAGTGCTAATTTCGATCATATATGGGTTTTGAAATCCAAAAATCATCTTTTACGATCCGCACTAATTAACTGATACATATATGCTTCAAGGTCGCTTTGGTAGTCCTGCCCTGGTCGGGAGCAAAATAGTAACGCTATTACGGCGCAAGATCTCCCCTGCTGCTGAAAGTTCAAGACATGCGCCAGTGTGGCATGTGTCCTATCATAGAGGAGTATTTCAATATTTGCTCCCCCCCCCCAAAAAAAAAAAACAATCAGTAGACTTGGCGACGCCTCTACGGTGAAAATGCGCATGCGAAGTGCCATTTCTTGCACTCGAAAATTTTCTCTTAGTACCCGCCGAGTGATGGCCGCTACATGTAGATAGCAACAAAGGGAACTCACTATGAGATTTCCAGTCCGCCTGTGAATAACCATAGCGTGAATAATGATGATAAAATAAACAAAATCTGGATGAGTTATAACTAAACAAAGTTGATTTTTTTTTTGTTCCTTCGGTACCTGTATCAATATCAGAGTTTCAGCCAAAAGTACGTCATTTGTATCATTCAAAATGTTTTAAAGGTTTTTTTCCAGGAAATATTATTTTCACCACATAGAGAATAAGCTAGCAGTCGTCCCTACTTTATTTTTAAACATATACGTCACCAAAATGTGAATGCTGAATATCACTTCTGCATACGCAAGGTGTTGGGCTGCAAATTAAGCAATTCAACAACAAAAATGAAAAAGGGCCATTCATGAATTAGAATATTGCCGACTCTAATTCAATTGGGGTGACTGCATTTTCCAGTTAGGAGGGGGCTGAAATTCCGGAACCATGCATCATATCCCTTGTCCTCCTGCACGTTCCATTTTGCTCAGGCTCATTTGACGGTCAATTTCTCAATCCTTCATGTTAACTTTGTCTCCCGTCTTGTTAAATAAATTCCAAAGCAAATTCTGTCCTCCTCAAACATGAACCCCACCCATAACTGAGTCCATATTCCTGTATTCATGAAGTCATCTCATTGCACCTGGTTTGAGGGGGGGGGGGGGTTCCCCAGTGGCGGTGCTACCGGGGGGGCATGAGGGGGAATTTGCCCCCCAGATTGTTTCCTTGCCCCCAGTTGCCCCCTCCCCCCATGCAGTTGCTCCACCCTTCCCAATCAGATCTTGTACTGATCCAAAATTAATTTAATCACAGAACTACGTATTGGCATTGGACTGAATAAGAACAGCTTCCGGGGAACCATGATTGATAAATGCCTAATTTATGTTACACAGGCTGCCAGTTTTCATATCATGCCCGTAGGTACTTCAACAGTAGGTCAGCCTGGCCAGACCAATTTTCTCTGGAATGTTTACCGTCCAGCATAAGGGAAGGGCGGGTAGGTGGTTGTTTTCCTAAATATAGGAATGTCGTTGTTTTCCTAAATATAGGAATGGAATGGAAGTGTATGTAGCCTGTGTGTGTGTGTGTGTGTATGTACAAGGTGGCACAGCGTAAATGTGAAATAGTACCCCGAAAGAAAAAAGTTGGGAACCTTGGAGTACGGTCAACCGAAAAAATGAATAATATAGAAATAAATAATATACCTCTCTTAGGACTTAATTTTCCACCCAGGGATATGCTAAAACCTCAGAGCTTCCGGGGGCTTCGCCCACCGGACCCCAAACGGGGCTTTGCCCTTGGACCCCACCCGCAAGGCCTCGCACTTGGCGCTCGGTTTTGCCCTGCGCGCGAAAATCTTTGCCCCCCAACTTTTCCTCTGCCCTCAGTTTGCCCCCCCCCAAGTCTGACATTCTGGCGCCGCCACTGGGGTTTCCCCCTTTAAAAGTTATATGAACTCCGTGAGAGGTGCCCGTGGTTTTGACCGTTATTTGTTCGACTACTTTCATTTGTTGGACAACTTTGGTGGCATTTCGCGTCCGGTGTAAGTTGCTCGCAGTCGTCGCGCTTCCAGTACAGTCGTCTAGTCTACTGCATGCACATACTTACCGGGGTAACTCGTATCGTCACCCAGATTAAGAGTGAACCTCGGCGAGTGCAAAGGTTTAGTCCAATTTGGCGTATGTATTCGAACTCACAAACATTTATTCAAAGCTGACTAAATAATTTCTCACTGTAGAGTTAGCCTACGTGTTAAATACAATAAGAAACATGTTCTCGGTTCTGTCGTTGGCTTCATATACTTAGTATACACGGCCTACAGGTAACAATGAAAGGCTGTAGGCTAACGTTAGGCCTAGTCTGTTATTGCCCAATACACCGTAATAGTAATACTAACTTAGTATTGGGCTTTTTTTGTGACAGTAACATGTCCTATTCCTAGTAAGGCTAACAGTAACAGCCTAACACGTAACACAATTGGTAAATTGCCTACCAATTGTCACAATTGCTAGAGCTAGCTAGGATGGATGGTCGTATTTTCGTGCAGTAAGGCTAACCAAAAAATAAATGTTGGCTTAATAAATGCTGTATATTTGCCTACTTCACGAAAATAGCGGGTCGCACCAAAACATGGGAACTCACTAGGCAAGGCCCACATGCGGACCTAGCGTTAAGTATACACTATTACCTAGACCATAGGTGTAGGTAATAATAGTGTATACTTAACGCTATGACCGCCTGTGGCTAGGCCTATTAGCCAAAGTGTCTAGGCCGCTTGAGGCTAATAGTAATAGCACTACTAGTACTGCATGGGGGACGCCTGTGACCTATTATAGGGTCTAGAGAGTCTAGACTCTAGTTAAACATAGGCTGGTATACTCTGATATACTCTCTCACTTACTATTCCCTGCAACACACGGTAAAAATAGAGTAGTCAACAGTCTAGAGTAAGTTGCCAGTAGGTTCACACTATAACTTGCAATTGACTAGGCTATGCCCTAAATTATTACTAGAACTGGCCTAGGCTACACTGATCTTAAATTTGCTATTTCATCAGAATTCCCTTCTTTGTGACACAGTTACAGTACATACACCCTCCATAGCATTGAACGCTACACAACTACGGACATTGTACCCTATGCAGAAGAAGGCCGAAAGCTTGAATGTATAGTATCACTATCAGTAGCCTATGTAAGACTCAATGTCTGCCAGGTTTCTGTTTGACTTCTGTTCAACTATATCATCATGACCAGGCACCACATATATGTATAAATCAAGAATTGTTCTCATTGTATAAGTTGTGATTAAACAAATAAATTAATGAAACAAAATGAAATTTTGTAGTATGGCAAAAACATAAACTCATGTGGGATATCAACATACAGTATGACAAATTTTAAATTTACATACAGTATAACAGGTTTTTTTGTCTACTGAGACACTTTCTGATTGACTTTGCAATGCGATTGGCAGACTGGTATTTTTCATTTAGTTCTGTTCAATTTCCTTTGTGTAGCCCTTTGAAATGATATTTTGTGATGATTCTATTTTTGATACATCGCACTGTAGGTTGCAGCACGTGTTAGGAACATGTGCAAGTGAATGTGTATGTTTCGAATCGAAATATTGCCTGTCAAAACCTAATGGTCAATACTTCCAGATCTATTATTCTACATTTCACTGATATTTAAATATATGGAAATATTAGCATTGTATTGCTGCATGTTCATTGGAGGAAATAAAGCCTCAATATCCAACAGTTGAGGGGAGATAGTCCTGTGGCTCAAAGAGATGATCTACGTAGTAATATAAATACTTTCAGTTTGTAAGCTTGAACAACTTGATATGGGCAAAGCATCCAAATATTCTGCTTTTCCTCTTTTGCGTGTGCATGTCATTATCTACAAAGGGTTATATTGCAGAAACATGCAAGTGACCTTGATTCTGAATGAAAACCCATCCTTAAAGATAGGGTACATTATTCCTTCAATTGAACTGCACACCACACTTGTCTAATCTTGAAAATAGTTTACCTTATGACTGAATTCATTCTAGTCCATCATTTGACACAATATCCACATCCAAGGACTTGGTAAAAGATTTCAAACTTGTTGTGTAAATTTTTCTCTCCCTCCAGATTTGACTTCAACCCAGAGCAGTCAAAGTATCAGATATGGTAAGTTTCGAAAGAATTCCATGGAAGTGCAATATTGTATAATTGATATTGTTTTGGTTGCCATTGATGATGCTGAACATAAAATGTCAAAAATATCAAAACTCCTATTTGATATTCTGTAGAGGAGAACAAGAATTTAAAATTTGGAGCTAAAATATGAGCTTTGCACCAAGTTACGAAATTTCTGAATGCTCATTCTTTAACCTTATTGACTGTATTGGGAAAAAGTGTCCATGGTAGCATGCAGAGGAATACAAGTGTTATATAGATGCATGTGTTCTAACTTTTGAGAAATTGTTTGGGAAAATATTTGTACTGTACAGTATATTAGAAATGGAGCTTCACCTCAAAACAGTAGACATATGACCAGGGTTGGAAAACCTTGCGAACCTGTCGAACCTGGTTCGTGGGAAATCGGCGACGCTCGCGGGAAATCCTGCGTGTCGTGACACTTTTTTTTTTTCATGAAAAACGGGAAAAAAACCAGGAAATCTTCAGAGAAACAAAATAAATGAGGGAGAACAGGGAAAATGCTGTTAAACACATACTAAAAGAAGCTCTGTTGATCGCTATTCCTTACGATACTCACATAGGCAAATAGCGCATGTTACCTCTATGCCAATTAACCACGATGTCCAGTATATCCGCCATGACCACGCAAGTAACCAGAAATTATCGCCAGTTTGCTTTTAGGCACACTTCAGCCGCCCCACACACCCTATGAACCACAGTGCTAGTGCCCAAGGATGATTCGTGCAGAACTCGTGCACAATTTCATCTCTGTCGGTTTCAGTGTTTTTTTTTCTCCGAACTCAGTACAAGATTCTCTGTGCAATTAATGAGGAAAGAGTGCTTTCATACAGTAGGTTCGTATGTACACAGCATACACACAGTACAAAGTGGCGCAACAGACCCACACGGCATGGCTTGACCTCTGTACCTTCTTTAAGTTTACAGTCCTACACACAGATGCAATGGTAGCGCCAAACACCTTTTTGGAAAAGGCAACGTTACACACAGTAAAAAAATTGTCTCGATTGAACCATTTTGAAATATGGGGGACGACTTTTATTTTTAACTTTTTTTTTGCTGCAAATTTCTGCTGCCTGTTAATGGTCACAGTTATCAGGGATGAAAAAGTTGGGTACAAATGTCGTAGCCGCCACAGGTGGCTGAATTTGAGTATTATGAATGCGATGTCCATTTTGGGACAGGTGTTCACATTTTTGCAGTTAGAAACTTCTCTTGGAAACATGCCAGGATTTTTACGGCAAACTCGCAGAGGTGTTTGTAAGTAGCACAGCTTGTAGTAGTTGACAGTGTATAGTGGTCTATGATCAAGACATTCTAGGCCTATTGCATATATATTTAGCGCAGTATCAGGCTCAAGTTTCACTCGTCTGCGACATTTTGTAGGTGACACTTCTTTACTTTAAAAAATAACAACAACGCAAATAGCCTAGCGTTAAGCTTTCGTGATTGATTTTTCAAATATTGTGGCGAGTTTTCAGTAACATTTTTTGTGCTCAGCTGCACAATTTTACCCCTTCGATGTGCTAGGAACCCCAATTTTCCGGGAACTTGCCCCTGAACCCCCCACCAGGGGTTCCACCCCTACACAAATGTCAGCGGGAAATCGGTGGATTGTCTACTGTGTTCGCGGGAAATTCAGCAAGGTTTTCCAACCCTGCATATGACTTCAAAATCTGAAATAAAGGAACTATGAAAAAAAGAAAATTAGAAAAATTCTTCATCAAGTTCAGGGAGTTACTGTAGACTTCCAAATGTGTAAGTGCTACAATGAGCCATTCTGACAATATGGCTGCTGTTTGTTGACAATTAATGAGGCGAGGAAGCCAATGTTAGGCTCAGAATACACCTATGAGTTGTGTGAATGCATACTGTATTTTTCTAAAATGTAATGATAATAAATGGGTTTGCATCAACTTCAGGAGAAATAGTAATCACTTGATTAATGATCAATTTCTGATATATTTTCATTCCAAACTTTTTCAACGGTGTTTGTGTACGTGTTGGTAGCATACTGTAGAGTCATGTTCAAGGTATCAATGACAAATTTAGAACATCAGTAATTGCTTCTTGAAAAGATCAATTTGAATCACATTAATTTTTCTCATTCTTTATAAAACATGAGTTATTTAATTCTTAAATTGTATATTGTCTATGGTACAGGTAGAGGACCACTGTACATTCTCCCAACACAGTTTTCATTAATGCAAAAATCAGACAATTAGGGTAAAATGATTGTGATTATTAAAGATCGGCACAGCACAGAGTCCTACTGTAAATGAATAAATGCCTTCTCTCGTCTATTTTGGAATGTGTGGACAAACTGGTAAGTGAATGTGTTGTTCTCTTTCCGTTCAGGGTGTAATTGAAGTGGAAATAAAAACCTTGAGGGGTGACAGACCTATTATTTTCTCCTGGGACAATCCAGTCAAGAAGGTCATCCAGTGTGTTCTCGTAACCTGCCCATGCCAAAGTTTCGCTTTCCCAGAGACTAAGAACTTGCCACACAATCCAGATGGAACCGTCATGTGTGACAAGAAAATGGCGTTTGACCTAGCTGCTGCTATGGACAAGGCTGACCTGATCACACACTCTTCTCTGGACAACATGGAAAGCCTCTTGAATAGATTAAAAGAGGCAAAGTATGAGGAGGTGGAAGCTAAAGAAAAGAAAGTAAGAGCTAGGAAGGAACGGAGGAAGAAACTAAGGGAGGAGAGGAAACAAAAACTAGAGATGGGAAAGAGAACAGCTGAGGAGAATTTGGGAGGCCAAGAAGAGAACTATTCCATGGGGATTACAAATGTGCAAAACAGATTGGGACATCCCTTGGAGGAAACCAGAAACGATAATCCTGACAGCTTTTCTGTGGAAGATCAGTCTTTCTCATCATTGAACAGCAGCGCACTGCCAGGTGAACAGCACATTCTCACAGACCATGTTGAGGTTGTCACCATTGAAGATTCTGATGGACCTTTGTCAAGCGACAGTTTAAATGACACAGGTTGTGGTGAATCAACAGAACCAGAGACTACTGATGTCTTCGTGAAGGGTGTTGATGTTAGGAATGTTGAGAAGGTTTCACCTGCTGTCACTGGTGAAGAACCTGCTGCAAGTAAGAAATTGTCAATTGACAGTTTAAAAGTTACAGGTTGTGGTGAATCAACAGAACCAGACACTATTGATGTCTTTGTGAAGGGTGTTGATGTTAAGAATGTTGAGGAGGTTTCACCTGCTGTCACTGGTGAAGAACCTGCTGCAAGTAAGAAATTGTCAATTGACATTTTCAAAGCCCCAGAATGTGTGACGGCAGAAACAGGTACAATGGACAACTTGGGCGAGAGTGTTGCTCTGAAGGATGTGGAGGTGATCCCGTCCACCGCAACCACTGCATCCTCCCTCTGTTACCGAAGATGATGGGGATGCAGAAGGCCTCATGGAAGCTATTAAAAGCATCTTTACTGAATATTCAGATGCTAAAGATGTACTCCCTCATGAACCTTCCACTTTCAATGGTGACTCTGGAAACCAACTCCCAGTTGAGAAGGGTCGTGAAAAAGTCCAATTCATCAGACACCTCACAGAGGAGGAACGGCTTAAGATGTTCAGGTTCGGGTCAGACACAGAGAGAGAAAACCGGAAAAAACTGGAGCAAGCAAAGGCTTACCTGTGCGACATCTGTGGGAAAATTATCACTCTGCACACGACGAAAAAGCACATTAGAACTCATGAGGACACGCCAGAGAGGACTCATGTTTGTAATATATGTGGCAAAGCATTTAGTTTACAAGAGAGATTGAAACGCCATATGGAAACTCACGATGCAAACAGAAAATTTACCTGCCGGTACTGCCCGAGGAGTTTCCGAGCGTTCACTGGACGCACCAATCACGAAAGGCGTCACTTCGCTGTTTACCCTGAAGAGTGCAAAGTTTGTGATAAGCGTTTTATTGATGCAAAGAGTTATAAGAGACATTTGCATAGAGTCCATGGTTTTGAAATTTACAAAGAAAAGACTAGAAAGCCATCTGTTGTAAGACAGAGTAACAAGAAAGACAAGCCAAAGACAGCAGCTCAGACAGTACCTTGTCAAGTGTGTAACAAGCCTATAAGTAAAACTAACTTAAGGGTCCACATGTATAAACATGAGGGTAGAATGTATACCTGCAATATCTGTGGGAAAGTCATGGCATTCTCTACCAGGTACACTCACAGAAAACTGCACTCCAAGCAAAGTGAGGCATGTTTGGTCTGCGGCAAGAGGGTCGTGAACATGAACGTCCATATGAGAACACACACGGGAGAAAAGCCATACCAATGCAGGTGAGAGAAAGTCCTGTCTAGTTCCAAATGTTATCTTGTCCTTTTGATGTATTTATACCTAATACTGACGTAGGTTGTTGTGTCCCCTCATGTTCCCTCAAACTACTTGGTCCTATTGGGGCCACTACTTAGAGAAATCTGTATGACAGGTCTAATTGTTTAAAGCAGAAAAGGACTATTGACCTTGTCTGCCAATTCCTTTTCTTGTGATCTTTCTTTGCTACAGTTTGACCATGTTTTGTTGTAACTAGAAATTCAGATGTACAACATCCATGCAAAAAGTGAAAGAAAACAAGTTTGTGTGTTGATAGTGAGAAACTTTGTTGTCATATGAGAGTACAGCCCAACCTCATACAAACCTTGTTTTGAAAAAAACTTTGCCACCTCCTGCAGTAACAGTCCTAAGGAAAAATGTTGTTACAGTATATGTTACTTTCAAGATGTGTACTTTTTTGGTCTGTGTAGTCCTTTATGACTTTGTTGAAATTCTTATCTGTGGGGAGGGGGCACTTACAATTGACTGGACTTGTTAGTGTGATCAACATCATCTTTGGTACTTGAAAATGCTTGTCAATGGGCACTATCTTAATATCAACTTTTGCCCTCACTGAAAAATGTTCACTGATTTGTTCTTTTCTTCTTGCTAACTGTGCCCTGTATTATGATCATTCTGCCTTGAGAAAAAAAAAAAACTTTTGCAGTATAAGATGGTGACTACTGACTGGGAGTGAACTTTTAGGCATTAAGGGATCGACCACTGAAGAAAAATTGATATCATGAAAAAAGTAGACATTAATATTCTTTCTCTCTGTAATGGTGAAAACTTTATTTCAGTATCCTGTTCTATTTAGGCCAGTACAGGTCATACTTTGACAACCTTGTAGACATGATATATCAAGGAGGGTAAGGTGAGTATTCCTATAACACTAATAGGGTTATTTGATAATACATAAAGTGACTATGTTTACCGGAACTTTTAACAGAACGGTTTGATTCTCAAATCACAGGTTCTGTGACAAGAGGTTCTCAGCTCAAGGCTCTCGTCAGGCTCATGAGGGGGTGCACACGAATGAAAGACCTTACAGGTGCTCCATCTGTGATAAGTCATGGAAGGATAGAAATTGCTACAGAAACCACATGCAAAAACTTCACCCTGGAGAGTAAGTATTCTGCACATTGGTTAGTCCACAATTGTCTTTTTTATGTTTGAATGGAGTATGTAGCTGGTTCTATGGAAGTGATGATAAACTTTTGCAGGGAATTTTTACACCCGTACCGAGTGTATGCGTACTAGCTTACGTACTAACTCATATATGGCAATGTGAACCCTTTTGAGCTAACTGTTCTCCTCATAAGCCATAACTATAGCAGGGTTTCACTACATATAAGTAGTTGTTTTTAGCTCATTGTTTTTAGTTTAGTTAGTATTCTCAAACCTGTCATCTTTGTGGTAAGTTTACTATAAGGGCTCTTCTCCTGACCTATCAATAGTCAAGCTAATATATTCCTCATGTGACACATGCAAATGAACACTAATGAGCTAGTTGTTAATGATTTAAATTGGTTTTGGAAAATATACAACCATTTTTCCACATTAGTACTAATTAATATTCCCACAGCTAGAAGAAAATGTACAGGATGGCAGGTTCAAAATTATTGGATGTCAAATGTGAATAGTGATGCAATTTTAAGCATTTTAATTTGGTGATGCCCGTTAACTGTATCACAAATTTGTTGATGAAGATCCAACCTCTGCACTGTTTGTGCTCTAGTTGATGATATTCTGCAAATTATGCAGTACCTACAGATTTTCTTGTACATGCAATGTCGGTGAAGATACTTCTGGTGGGTCTTATGATTATAATATACATAATACTGATATTGTAAATGTTACCTTCAGGGTGTTCATGTATGAGCCTCTGCATCATTGGTGGTCTAGTTTGTATTTGTTGTCAAAGCATTTTTTTTTTTTCGATGTGAAGTCTTTGCCAATAGTTTCATGTTCTATAACACCAGTCATGAAGAATTTTAGACCAGCTAGCAATATATTTTTCTGGTAATAGGTAGTAGCAAAGATTAGCAAGGTACAGTATAGTGCTCAGAATCAACTGTTGGCACCCACAGCACAAAGAAAAAAGACAGCTGCTCCCTGTCTTTTCTGTTTAGTCTTTTTCTCATTGATTTTAGTTACCATATATGAAGAATTTGCACTATAAGGCAATGAAATCCTGCAATACCCTTTCCTTGAAGTGACTTTGCTGTTAAGTGGTAAAGTCATTTCCATTTGTACTGTTGCCCTTCAAATGTGGAATTATTGGTAAAATGTACTGTTGAGCTGTTTTGATTCTTATATGGAGCCTTTGGTGTGGGAAGCACTTTGCTGAGTTAGTAAGACTTTTTATAATGGCAGGGTATATGTATGTCTTGTCTATCATGTACATCTGTACTATCAACCCCAGGCTAAAGATTAGCTGCTGTTCTCATGAACTTTAAATAGTGCTAGGTAACATTAATTTGGATCTAGTGAAAATTGGCTACACTGTCATCCAAAGTAACATTTTGTAAAGAATGATTTGTCTGGTACAATGCTGTTGAGTCATATAAGGCCATCTTTTCCTGTGCTTGTTTGGTGTTGGAAGTACGGACCAGCAGAAGATGTTTCAACCACTCCTTGAACATCACTTTAAATTTTCGTTGAAGTATAACAATGAAACGAAAGAATCTGTAATATCACAGAAACTTTTAATCCTGTCTCTAAACTCTGTATTTCCCCACTACCGCATGGTAAACTTTCACAGTTTTGCTCCACTTGTTTGTATTTTGTACGATTTTCAGACCAATTTACTACAAGAGACGCTCAGCACAAATCAACATTTCTCAACGGGGCACATTAGCCATCAATCCGGTGCCATCTGGTGGAACAGCTGGAAACTAGTCTCATTCAGGAGTTTGCGGTGTGCAACCAGAACAGATTCAATCACAGAATGCTTTCTCCAGTCAGGACCTTTGGCAATCAGGCTGTCGCAGAAATGACTGTAGATGAATTTTCCACCAATTGTATTCGATGTGCAAGTTTACACAGACTCATTGATAAGATACAAGATTTAAACAGTCCCTCTGTAGAGGATTTGCCATGATGTCTCATTCCCATGGAAATGCCTTATTGGAGTTAAAGCAAAACAGTATGCCAAGGGCCTACTGTATACACAGTATATGCACACTGCTCTGTACCTTAACATACATACAGTAGTGTACCGCCTATTACCAGTGCATCTGCCTTTTTCTTCATTTGTACATTGTCAGATTCATGAAGCCTGGTTAAGGACCAATTATACAAGCAAAAACTGGTTATACAAGGAAAAACATGAAAATATTTTAATATCCACTACCCAGTTTTACTTGGTACTGTTTGCTGATACTGTTTGGTACTGTTTACACAAAAAACTCATTCCCTTCAGTATGGCGGCGTAACAACAATTGCTAAGGATGACAACCTGTGCAAAACCTCTGTATTGGATATGTTGCTATCTCATCTCACCTTCAGTTGATGTATGCTGATTAATGGTCTGAGGAGATTGAGCAAAAGAATCAACCATTGGATCCCAGGATATCACGCTGGATGCAAGTTCTCTTGTTTGTTGAGTCCATCTGAGAATTTTGGTCACTGATTTATGACAAAGTGTCTTTCATTTTTTTTTACCTGGAAAGAGCCCTGCCAAATAATTATCTGTGATCATATTTGATGGGGGGCATATTTTCAGCAGGGATGGTCCAGATTTCAAAGAGCAGTATCTTTGTTATGTATGAAAGTGTGTAGACTACATAAAAGTAAAATATTGCAACAGCTGTTGATTTCTGTAAAGTATGTTCTGCCACTGTCTGTCGTATTTACTACTTCCATACATAACGGATGGAACTCAAAGAATTAGAAGACGTTTTTCTTATGTCTTTGGCAGGGTTTGCATTCATTTCCATTAATTGTGATACAGATGTTAATATTTTCCCATGTTCCTTGCAACTGAGTAATTATATATGTATTCTATTTTATTCAGTTATTGGGTTGATAAGTACCCTCTTGTTGAACAAATTTACTCCAGCAGTAGTCTCCTTCTACAAAAAACCTCTGAGCTCTGGAGAACGGAATACATTTCCCAGACATAGACTGTACTAGAAAGAACCTTTTGTCAATCTGGCTTCAACCTGATGTCCTTAGGGTTTGTTTTTCCTTCAGGGTTTGATGTTCCCTGTTTTTGTATTTTAGTGGTTTCAAATGATTCCACACTTCCCAGGGTTTGATGTTCCCAGAAATGTCACTGTGATTCTCTAGGTTCAGTGCTCCGGAGGTTCAATGTTCCTGAGTCCCAGTGTTCCGGAGGTCCGACGTTCCCAGTGTTCCGGAGGTCTGAAGTTCCCAGGGTTTGATGTTCCCGAGGTTCGAACCTAAGGAACATCAAATCCTGGGAACATTTACATAGCCCCTTCACTCTGTCAGTCTTGTTTATACAATACTGTATGCACATGTCATGAGACATTAGAATTTCTAGCTCCTCCTTAACCTCCTCCTAAACACTTTATACTATCATTTGTTGTGTTCTACAGTATATGAGGGATTTTAGGGGCTCATGAAAAATGCTGCCCCTGGAAAAAGTGACCACGTTTGCAAAAATCATCCAGTCTCCTACAAAAGCCCTGCCAAAGTCTGAAAAAAGTTGACAGCAGGCTACTGCCATTTCAAAAGGACGTCTTGTGTAACGTCCACCATTCTTCATTATTTACAGCATCTCAAGAAGATATTTCTAGAGGTAAGAGGGGAACCTTCCCAGTGAGAGCATAGCTGTCATGTACATTGCTTTGCATCGTTGCTGCCCATCCACTCTTTTAAATCTTTGGAGAACACTGATTTAGCAGGCCCATTATTTTCTAAATTTTATTGATAGTTTGTAGTTCAAAGAGTTGTTCTGGTCAGTTATTTTATGTTGACATTTGGAAAGAATGGCAAACAACATATTTGCAGAGGTTGCAAAAAAGACACTTCCAGTGCATTCACTGTATGGTAAAGGATGTAGGTACAGTACAATATACTGTAGTTTGTATCTAAATTACTGACACTGAAGACAACCAGATACAAGGTAGTAGACATTACAAGATGGCAGAAAAGCTTTCGTTCTTTTTATGTAGCTATTACTCCATGATAGTATTTGTGGATTCCAAATGTGGGAAGACTCTGAAGGGCAGAAAAATTTGCACTTTGTTCTTTCCTTTTCTTAATTACGTGTTTCATTGTTCATTGGTTGTTGAGCTCACAGGTGGTCCTTGCAACTCTCCTCTAGGTTTGTACGCCAGAAGAGGGGATCTGTTGTTACCATCCTGCCCCAATCAGTATTTGTTGGTCCTACAAGGAAAGCGTTTGTCCACCAGGAAGGTTGAAGAATGGGAATTGTGAGAGGAATTGTGGGGGTGCGGAAGGGTGGGGTGGGATACACCCCTGCTGACTAGTATCCACTGACCATTTTGTGTCAAAATGCATATGAAGAACACCATCGAAGCAGAGTGGAATCTTGATCTTCCACTTTAATGATAAATCTTATTTGAGAAGCAATTGTCCGACTGTTATCGTCTTGAAAATTAAACACAGACTAGAAGATGAGATGTGTTTGCAATGTGAAGAGAAAATAAGCATATAGTTGAAGATAAAGTGGAAATAAATGAGTCTTCACAGTCGACACTTTCAAATATTTTCAGTGTCTTTATTTTCATTCTGATTTATGTACCGTTTAGATTGGTCAAGGAGTCCAGAATGCATTAAAAATTATTAAGCAATTTTAATTCACTATCAAATGACCAAACTAGTAAGTCAGAGTACAAATGAGATACCATCGGACGACAAATCTTCTTTTGGAGAGAACATCGCTGTTACAAAATTTAATCACTTAATATCCATTAGGGCCAATGCGACTGACATCTCACTGATGAGTTTGGGGGGGGGGGGGGGGAGAGTAAATGTCCAGAAATACACCGTCCTTGAGATAACCATGCATCGGTTGCATTAAAAACCCTTTTCACACTATATAGTCACTAGCACGATAATGTAAGCTTCAAGTCACCCAGCAGATCGAGATCTGCCTATAGAACCATCTCGGATACTATAGGCCATGGGTCCCTGAATCTTAAGCCTGCAACCCCATCTTTTTGTCAGTCCCAGCTTCAGCTGGCGTTTTAATCTCATCATCTCTTGTCAACGACAAAACAGGGGTACAATTTAAGAGAAGCAAATCATCTTGCCATATCCGTGTTTCAAAGTATGTTGAAAGTAGTAACGTTAGGAGGGAAATGATCGAATTTGCATACCGTACTACTTTTGCTAGATTTTCATACATGTAGTTACCAACGATCATTTAGCTTATTTAATGATAGTCCTTTTAAACATAAGCCTCGATTAAAGAATCAATTTACTGTCATGCACCGTCACTGCAGAAACTATTTTTACTGACTACAAGAAATCAGGAAAACGTTAGACCTAAGTGATCAAATATTCTTGGAATTTATTCTGGTAATCCTGAGCACATCAAGTCGGAGAGAAGGTTCATTAAACAGCTGATTTGGACATTTTTAAAGCCTATTGTAGTTTCTGTATACAAGGTAATAGGTAATGTATCTTAGTAGTTTTAACTTGGCACTCTTTCCTTTATTGTACTTGAATTTTGCATTTTCATCTCTTCAGGTTATTCAGCCCACCATAGCCGGGCGGGACACAACGGCACAGCACCCAAAGTTGGCAGCCTGGGTGGAACGAGTGAAGGAGTTTCTAAATCCTGAATTCGACGAAGTTTACAAACCCTTTTATGAAGTCAGAGCTGAGACCATTGCTGCACGGCAAAAGAAAGAACGTTAAAATGTTTTGTGGATTTTTTTTTATATGGGGGTGGAGGGTGGAATTGTGTGTGAGTGTCAGAGCCACCAAACAAACTTTTGTGAACATTGAAAATCAACAACTTGAGTTTTCAGTTTTACCACTCATATGAAAGTCCACCCCCCCCCCCCTTGGTTTGCATACTCATTCGATTAATCAATTCTGTTTTCCCCTCGACTCAGTCCTTGTTGTATAATTCTGGCTACGCCATTGTTACCAATTGCGGACACAAGGGCCCAAGGGATCCGAACCTCCTCCCCCCCCCCTCAATCCCTCTTTTTCAGGAGCTTTTTTCAGACAGAATCTTACTACTGTTGTAGTTGCTCTTTAGTATTCACCAAAAGTGCAGTAGCCTTCTGAAATGGCATATAATGAGAAACTTATTCGAAATCAAATTTGGCAAATCGTAGCCTGAATATGTAGTCTCTTCCCAAAACACCTCATAACTCTCCATATGATGTCAGCGATTTATCGGCTGCTTATATCACTCAACCAATTGGCCAATTTGTTTAAGTGATGCTACGGTATTAAAGGCGAAAGGAAGTCAGGACCTTTGAAAATGTTAAATATGAGACTACCATTTAGTGAACACCATCGATCACCAAATTTCCTTTAAATGTGCCTTTTACTTTCCAAGATATTGCAATTTAAATACTGAAAAAAAGAAAAGTAATCAAGAAACTGCCATTTTGTGATTGTGATGACATCACTGGACCATGTGATTGAAATTTTTTTTTTTATCTTTACATTTCATTGTTAAAATATTTGTCAACAGCTATGCATATATTCAAATCAGAGTATTAATGATTTCATCATTGCATGATGCACCTCAGTAATTCTACACAAAATATGTACAAGTGTGTGCAAATTTAGAGAAATTAAAGTTGAGGAAACAAGAGAAATGCATTAAATTCCTGCAATCAGTGGTTATGTGACATCATTATTCGACTTATTCAAGCTCGTTTTATTTCAACGTTTTGCAAAAAACTTGGCAGCAACCTTCTCTGAATTTCAAAAGTGTGTAACTTGGATAGGAAACAACATATAAAGGTTTTTGGAGATGATTGTCAAACACTTCTGCTTCATTTTACTAAATATATGCCCAGGGTTATCTTTACCTTAAAAGACTGCGGTACACAGGTATACCAACTGGCAAACAAAGATTATTTGCATGATTTTTAAAGAACAGACTTTTCCAGCAAGCTGAACTAACCATGCATGCTACTTGAGGTAAACATAACTCCGGAAACGGTGAAGGGTTTTCAAATGTATTTTCCGACAAACGTTATGAAAATGAAAGTTTGAGTACTTCATCGCCCTCTACGTCCAGGGAATGGTGCTGCCAATTTTCTGCCTTCAAACTCAAGCAGGTACGTCCAGTATTCATCATGAATTTGTGACACTCCCTAAATTAGATTAATATTTCATCAAAGCAAATACTTTACTGGCAATACAATCTTATGTACCTTACTTGCAGTTTGGGAATGGCAATCTCCAATAATCGGGGGGTTCAAGTGTATTTTTTTTTCTGGTACGTTCAGCTCTAAACGATGCTGGAACTCCTCTCATAGTTTTCAAACAATTCTCAGTTCATCCCAAATCAACAATTCTGACTGCATCAATGCAACGAGCGCATTCTTTATTTCCATATCACACTGTATCACACTTATTGGTGTCCCCTCATCCACATCCCAGGCTCAGTAAGAAAACAAATCTAGCTACTCCCATCGCGGGGCACATCGAGTCTCTTGACATTCTGCAAACAATCACTATGACAACACTGCCCTACGAAAAAAAAGTGTGGGACTACATATATGGTCATTACCAAGCCAATATTTGCCAAATGCTCCAAACATATATGAAATAAGATTATAATTTATTATTCTTGCATCATCTCAACCCATGCGATGCGTATTAGCATTTTCATAGATTCACTTTTCCTCTCATTAATTTGAGATATTGCAAACACGGGATCCAAGTTCCAAGATTGCAAATGAAGCTTGTAACACCCAGAAAGTGCCGTTTCCGACCATCTGGGGAATTTGAAAAGCCAAATATTTCTTTTACTCACCAACTGATGGTGCCGCTCCGGCTTATAGATAGTCCTTTAGGGTTTCTATGAAGAGAGGGTTGTGACAACTGGTTAATTGACGAAATTTTGCCTAAAACATTTTACATGTTCGTTTTCGCCGAAGCAAGTCCAAATCATTTATCACCGTTTAATTAACCTACATGCATGAACGCACGACGATCGCGCAGTTGAAAGCAGAAATGACAGCTAAAATCTCAACCTTATCTATAAAGGAACCCTAATAGTCATGCCGGACCCACCCCCTAACATCTTTAAAGAGCAGTGGGTATTACTATATACATTGCCCCTCAAAGCCATTCGCCCCCTCTGACTGAAACTGTTAGCTCTGTCACTGTCCAAAGACATAGTCCATGGCTTCACCCAGGACGATAATTCTACTTCTCACGTTGTACCAAGTGGTTAGACGGCCATGTCCCCTAGCTAGCCTCAACCTCCGCCCTTCAAGTTCCTTAGCCATTGTTTTGTTTTTTGCAAGAGTGAAAGTGCGCCAGCAAAGCTAGTATTCTGCGCTCTAGGGGTATTTTCTGTCTGTAAACTTTCTGGCGCTCTGAGCCAACCGAAGGTGGCGCTCCGCTCATATGGTCCACAATTCTACCTAGTTATGTAAATCATGATATATGTCCCACTTGAGCGTCCTTCTTTCACAATGCAAGAAAAATGCATCCACGTGGTTTTCTTGTCGTGCCTCTCAGTCCGTAAGTTGTTTGTGCCCCCGCGTGACAGTTTCTAGCTACGAGCCTATTTGAGGGGTGTCGCAAGAATGCATTGTTGACTGTGGAACCTGGGAACTTGAAGACCATTTCCAGCCATCTACCGGGTATTTTTATTAAAAAAAATTTCGGGTACGTTCCGCGCCAACTGATGGTGGCACTCCCTTTAGTCATCCCACAACTCCAGTTACTAGTAGAATGAAAGTGATGAAGGGCGCCACTTGAACCTCGACCCCCCACCTCTTGCTGATGGTTGTGAACTTGGGACTGGCACCCAGTGGAAATGAGACGATGAAGAACAAATGAAAGGGGATGCATAATTCTTTGGGATTATTATATCTTCTCAATCAATCTGATATGTCTCAGCACTTTTCATAGATATTTTTCTTTTCATTAATTGAATAGTTGCAGAATTGAGATCTATTCTCAAGACTGGTTACATGCAGATTAAAGCACTCAGAAAGTGATGTTGCCGAAGGGGGGGGGGGGGGATGGAGTAAAGCCAAAATGTTTTTGTACACTTCTCTTCAACAGACGCTTCGACCCTAGACAGTTGTATTAAATGTGTCCCATCTTATATTGTACCCCCTTCAAAAAAAATTCAAGATCCACCCTGGTTACATTTAACTTTTTAAATTCCAAACCAAATTCTGCCTCCCTCCCCCTCACCCCTTACTGCGGATTGGCGCCCATGGGTGTACTGGTGACCTGGCTCAGTTTACACAGCCATTACATAATTTATTGGAATTTGTATCTATTTCATTTATTTTCGGTTTGATCATCGAAGAAAAACAACAATAAAACGTCATCATTTCGACAGACTGTATCTGCGTATGATGTCAATTAAAGTCATTTGTATGTAATCCAGCTCAGAAGGTGATCGAAATTTTGTGTCAGTTCAGTATATGAACAGCAGGAATGAGCATAAAAGTATCAAATGACAAACGATAAGCAGATAATTACTTAACAATCAATCTGAAATATTTAATATCATTGGTGTATCAGTGGTTCTGAATAAGGCTGCAGTAAGAACTTTATTGAAATTCAAGTTCACATAAAGAGCTGCACTATTAGCTAGAGACGGGAGGGGTATTCATATCCATGATAAATTCACCTGGAAATTGTTTTGTTGAAATCTTTTGAGACAATACAAAAACATAAAGCATATTTGTAATAGAAATCCTCATTCTTAGTAAGTACCGGTATTTACTTTTTTAATACTCGTTGTCTCTTTAATACCAAATCCTCAGATCATCCCGAGAGTGGCCCTCCTCTAATCTGTCGTATCATTCAACTGGCAGCGATCTCCTCATGTCATATATGGTCTGGTACTAACTTGCCCCAATGTAAGTGAAACTAAGGTACCTCGTTACAGGTCCTGGACAAAGTGTTGTTTTTTCATGTTGAATTTTGCCATTTAGGGTGGGAAAAATATTTCATTGATCACAGGAAATCAGGACGTGTATGAAGTCGTGATCCCCCAAAAGGATATGTTATTTAGACTTTCTTGGCTGTCTCACTTTCCCGAGACAAGGAGAAGGGGGCGGGGAAATAATCCCCATCTCTTGCGCTTATGTCTACACTAGTTTCAGAGTATATGATTTCATTGCTTACATGCAACATATGTATGAAGTCACCACCATGCAGAACTAAGTGTTTATTCATTTTTAGGTCTATAACTTTTACCCTCTATAATGAAACCATTTAGATCCATCCTTAACACAGTGAAAGTAAATACTATGTAGATACCTTTTAGTAACTATTCTTGTCGAGAAATAAATGAATATCCAGGTACCTTGGGCAGAAATTAAAAGTCATCTGCGAATTTTATTGATTGTATTGATATCACTGCTAAACTTGGGACAAACGTTAGCCATGATAAGGATACTATGCTTTCTTATGAAAAGTAGAAAAGTCAAGCTGTGTCTTTGCCGGTCGTTTCTATGACATTTTGTAACAATGAGGAAACTTGAAAAAAACATGCCATTTTTTTAATCGTGTAATATCCATAATACGTTGTTCCCAATGGCATTTTTATAATCTCATGATGATTCTATACCGCTCATGCTTGATAGCAAACGATAGCATGCGGTGATCAATAGACATCATATGTCTAGGTTTTCGTAAGCTAATTCGTATCAAGTTGAAGAGTATCAATTGCCATGCCCGAAAGCAAAATGTGAAATAGAAAAGTACTGATGTTCTCAATAATACGCTAAAATGAGAGACCCTCAAACCTCACCTCTTTACTGTTTTACTGAGGTTCAACTTGTTGGCAGTCCCCATCACCTTAGGGCCGGTTTTATCGCCTCATGCTGTAATGATCCACGTGGTCAATTAAACATCGATCTCGACAAGTAGTTCAGGTTTGTCAAACTAATGTCTAGACTTTCCTAAGATGCAGTGCAGGTGGTATTAGGTGTCACGTCGATAGGCAAAATATATGTAATCGAGCATGGAAGAGGGTCTATGGAACATCTTAGCACAATCATAATGTAATGTAAGCAGGGTGCGGTGAGAGGGGACAGAACTGTTTGATGGTTTATAGGATTACTGATGCAAAATGGTGCCACTTAGAGACCATATTGCTATCATTAATGCTTGCAGTAATGCTATAACTACCTATTGTCATTTTTGTTTTAGTAGAGCTGAGCTTTTGTGTTGGGGAAGCTCACAATTTCATAGGATGGTAAAATGTAATCGTGAGGTGCCCACCTAGACTCCACGTACTCTACTGTTGTCAATGAAATCGGAAGCCATATAGCTGGAAGTGCTCCAATGTACAACATGGCCTCAACTTGTCCGCTGCATTGAGGTTCACGTGGTTCAGGAATGACTTGGTGTGGTAGGTATAATATTTCATACGATCGCACTTAATAATAGCAGCAACAGTAGTTCGATCAAACGAGCGGCGCACATTGCTGAACATACACCGTGCACTACTGTGCTGCTAGACATTTCGTCAGCCGCAGCAGAGTTGCAGTCTAGTTATTTGCGCCTCAAACACAGAAAAGTTGTGCTCTCTTTTAATTACTCCTTATCTCGTAGGACTGAGATAAAATTATCATCCTTTGTACATCTAGGTAAGCTGTCAAAAATTGCTTGCATGAAGTTATTAAACTCGCCCTAAGATTACAGCACGTGACCCTCTAGGGTCGGCCATTTTCTTGTTGTGGACTAATTCTTCCAACTTCGACGAAGATAACATAGAAGTATAGATTCTTTTAGAGAATTTGGAACCTTATAGCCTACGTGTACAGTTGAGGTTTTATAGTACGATCCTGGTTCATGGTTTGTTGGCCCATAGACTTAGCTTACACGCAGATTTGTTTTCGCTTCAGTGATTATAAAATTTGTTTATCGAAGTGATACTGAAGTTTATCGACTAACAGTAAAAAAAAATAGGCTCATCATTGCCACACTTGATTTATCCCCCTCAAAAAAGTTTATCGGTTGATAAGCCTGTTGATTTGAAATGGTGAAACAAGTCGTTTATCGAAATTGTAAATCAGCTTTACAGTGTCTGTTTTTAAGGTAGTGTACCCTTTAGTCCTTTACAGAAGTTGGAGATTCATCCAAATTTTGTTCACCTTCTGTGAAAATCACTATTATGGACATTTGAGCAACTTTTTCGGTATTTTATCGTTTGAGATGGGTTCTTTTGTGGATTAAATATTGCAGTAGGCGAGTTGAGGTATACTTGGTGTGAAAGTAGTAGTAATTGAATCAATTATGAAAAAGTATTGGACTTTTAGATGGCGCAGCAGAATCGTTCAAAGGAAAATTGTGATTTGCCGCGATGACAAGGTATGCTAAATTTGACGGCTTCTAGCAGAAAGCTTATCACCTAAGGTACTGAAATTGAAAGTGCCATGAATGGCCAATGAATCTGCTTTCCAAAGAGTGGTGGCTTACATCTGTTTAAAAACTTCTTCAAGGCTTTAGAGACCATATTACTTTTGAGATTTTGTGTGTAAGTCAATGGAGATATTAAGAAGGGTATGCTATCATAAACAGTTTTCTTGAATTATTGCGCATTTGGCATGCCCTAGGCCTAGACGTTCTACGCTGTGTACATCGGAGGTACTGTAAGTTCGAATATGTGCGTTCGATGGTCCGAAGAACATAACCTCCGAAGTTCCGAAGACGCTTCTGAGTACTACTGGACTGTTTGGTGGTGATCATAAAATTTTAATTGTTTCTCGAGAGAGGTCACATCACAAACGATTTTGTAAGCTCTGTTTGG
Source organism: Stichopus chloronotus (assembly GCA_021234535.1). NCBI lineage: Eukaryota > Metazoa > Echinodermata > Holothuroidea > Aspidochirotida > Stichopodidae > Stichopus > Stichopus chloronotus. The sequence goes on along the minus strand of CM037841.1, from coordinate 13,975,128 downwards.
TGTTGTTGGCCTTTGTTAACTATGGCTAAATTCCGAGCCAGTACAGTAGCCTCACACTATCGTTAATGTTAGGCCTAATGTTAGGCTTAGCATACCATAATACTGTATTGGCGTACAGTATTTCCACAGTGTAATTTTGTAAATCACATCTGTAATTTCGTGTAATGTTAGTGGGTGACGGCTCACGTTAACTTTTGATTTATCAAAAAAAGAGAAAGAAATCTGCCGTATCAACTTTGTCCAGTCCCTTACGCCTTAGCATGATTATATCTGTAGTATAAAATCAGATGACTTGAAGTTTAGGAGTATTGTACTGTGTATGGCACAGAGTGACAGATTGATGGTACAGTATGGCAGACAGGCCAGTGAAGAAAGATAAAAAAACAATCCAATCCACCACAAATCTGTTCATACTGCAGTGTATCTATAAACCTGTGCATATCATAAAGTACACATGGCTATTTTGGAGCAACTTATAACCAAACATGAGATAAATGCACTATATGTTTGTAGTAGTGTAGCATAGGTGACTTTAAATTTACTGCACATTTGCCACATTGGTGTGTATGCTGTATGTTGCACATGGAGTAGTATGTGTTATTATTGGGTAGCTATCTACTGCGCGGGTCCGTCAAATGTGCCTCTAGTCTAACATTCACAAATCAACGTTTGAAAGCTTAGGTTATAGCAGATTGAAATATTGCCAACATTTTGTCATTTCTACACTGTGTCAACGGCAGGCGCACTGGACGGCACCTTGGGGAAAGTTAATTTTGTTTGGATTGTCGTAAAGAAGGTGGGATAATTTCACTTTTGGTGACACATTTTTTGTTGCAATGAATACATATTCATTTGAGACAATATTGCTTCATAAGAAAAAGTTCTGATTTTTGTAGGTGGAATTGTCACAAACTTGGAGTGATACATTTCCTTAATAGCGCGTTCGACGGTCACCCCTTTATATAATATTCAAAGTTGTGTGTTGGTGAGAAATAGTTTGTACATGTACAGTACTGATTTCGCTTAGTTCCCGTTGAAAAAAATTCGTTGAAAGATAACCATCGTTTAAAAGTATTTAAAAAACGATAAAAAAAGATAAAATTCATAAGCAAATGATAAAGTTCGTTGACAAAATTCTCACTGCAAAGGTCGCATTTGTCAACGAAATCTCTTGGAAGTTTCAACGACGCCTATCGACACCTATCGACACCAAACCGCAAATGTTTACCAGAAGGAGAGTTTCGTTGAAACTGTAGTCCTCGCCACACAGCCGTTTTTTGTTATTGACTTCGCATGGAAGGTAGAGTCCGACGTTTGATAAAAAAGTATCACAGATGTATGCAAGGCCATGTCAACGCACGTTTGAAACTTTGTAGTAGCCTTATAGCGCTATCTAAAGATCAGACTGTAAACTGTTGCACATCTATGCTTTGCAACTTTCGTAAAAGAAACCAACGCGACAGCAAGAAGACCAAACAGAAAATAGTTGTGAGTGCAGGCCGTTTTCACCCACAGTGGGGAACCGTACCTGAAAGTCCCATTGGCAGCACACATTTTTTTGGCAGCACACATTTTTTTTCTGTGACATACAGTGCAGCTTTCGCATAACTGGACATTTAATTTGTGCAAAAATTGCTGAAAACGAAGTTAAAAATGCGTACGTCTAAAGCACGATTCTCATGATTTAAGGCAAATGAGTGTATGATCATATTGACCAAACCAACACTGACGCTAGTTGGCCGGTGCAGCGAAAACAACGACAAAATCTTATGACTCATATCACAGTGACCTTACAATTTGTAGCAAAAGCCAACGCGAGTGATATAGGATGTAAGACAAAAGGCTGAGGACTTTATACTTCGGTCACTTTAAATGATTTTCTGAGTTGGCCTAAACGAAATTCCTGTTGAAACTCATGTCCGCGTTCAGAAAAGAATAGAAAAAACAAACTTCCACCAATCCAGATCGATATAATTCAGTTTCTCGGAATTGCAGCGTTCCAATTTAAATATTAGAAGCAGGTCTAAACCTTGTTCTACCTAGTCTAACACTTAAGTTGGCTCCATAAAATACATAAAAGAAATAACTCACCGAAACATGCAGTGTCCGTAAACAAAATAATCCATTTGATGTCAAAGTTTTCATTATTAATTCCATTAAATTTCCAGATTGGGAGGCTTACAGACTCCATTTACAGATTTGATAAGATACATCGGACAGCGGCTACGTGATAGTCTGTCGTACCCCCCCCCTCTCTCTCTTTCATTAACAGCTCACATTATTCACTTTGACAGTAAATTGAATTGTTGAAAAATTGTGAAATAATCTAATCAATTACATCTTAAGTTTTTTGTAAAAAAGGGCATAGTTTGATGACTTAAAATTAAAATACAATCTACTTTATAATTATTTAGGTCTGTTTGATATGAAATCTCCATGTACTGTAATTTAGACCAAATTCTGAAGGATTCAATCGCCTTATTTTGTTTAAGTGTGAAATGTAGGCTATCCTTCTTAAGAGGCAAATAGCGCATGCAATGCCCATAGTGACCACAGCTACTCGATTCTGTCTTTACTTGCACATATATGTCTCTGGTAAGTCCTTGTCGAAATAATCAAATTTCGAATGAAATTTGGATGGCGTCATAAGAAAGGGTAAAAAAGTCTGAACAAGAAAGAGATGCCTTCGCGCAATGTGACCAAAATGCGGCCACTGCAAAGCCAGATGATTGTCCTTTTACTGAGGTAGCACACCACACTGTGTACCAGTCTGTTATCTCCCCGCTACCTATCCTTTTTTCTTTTGAAAAATGACTGGGAATAGTCGGCCAACTTTTGTCAACACTGGGCCACTCTCCCCCAACTTTCACAGGTGTACTTTGTTCCAATTACTTTTTTCCTGGTAAAGAATGGCCTGGAAACTTTTTCTACCTTTATTTTTCTTACAATATCTGGGTCACGACCCTTGTCACGCGCGTCCCAGAATTTCTCAAACCACCTGCAAGCGTAACTTACAGCTGCATAATGCCCCCCCCCCATGCAGAGAAACCAACTGCAAGCAGCATCCAATGCCAACTGGGTATAGACAAAACATTTATGTGTAAGGTTACATTAACGTTATACTACCGTTCACTAGCGCGGGAAATAAAAAGTACCTTCTTTTAAGTGGACTCTCCTTTGAGAGTACGGAGCAATTTTGAGTTGAACAATGTTTTTTTTTTTTTTCACCAAAACCCAGGTTGGATATTTTTTTTAATTTTTTTTTCAGTGTTTTCCAAACGGACGAATTTATGTTACTGCAACAAAACCCGAACCGAACAAAACGTACACGGCAGGAAATGTCCCCAAATGAAACCCCATCCTTTGGTTTATACTTTCATTGACACCCATGGCCACTGTATTAGCACTGCGCGCATGCTCTATTATACACACTCCGTTGGCTCATCCACGTGTATGATTAAAACAGGGTGTACTTCAATTGGCAATAGCATGACATCCTCCCCTAACAATACGTAATACACGGGAAATCCCCAAAATTTTACAAACGAAGGTCTTTATTCATAAACATGTGTAGTCAATCAATGAGCACAATTCTTTGTGATGACAAATGATCGCTTTTATGCCCAGTGCTCCTCAGCCTGAGCAAAACAAAAAGCGACTAGCTTTTTATTTCATAAAACCGATAAAGAGTAAAATAAAACTGTTCCTTCATGAGACTGCTGTACTGATTGCTAACAATTTGCAGTATGCAAGTGCCAAGTAGGCTAGAACCATAAAAGAAAGTTGCACAAAGTTTTCAAATATTGGTAGAAAACTTGTACATAACAGAAGAAAAAAAAACGATTATCGAACATATTACGAAATGTTTTTGAACGAGTCAGATGATTTAATTACATTGTAGTATCAAACCTGTTTTTTCAGTGGAAAAAAATATTTTATACAATTCCAAATTTATCAGTATCCTCAAAGAAGAGTCCATTTGAACAAAGGTACTTTTTCTTTTAAGCCTGATGAATGCTCGTATGCTTGTATAACGTTACACATGAATGTTTTTCTCTATACCCAGTTGGTATTGGGTGCTGCTAATAGTGTAAAGGTTTCTTTCCAGTTTCTTTCACTACTAAGGGATCTCCTGCACGTGGTATGAGTACTGAGCTCATTATGCAGCCTTACCCTTATCTAACAGGTGTTTGAAAAATTCCGGGTCGGTGTACGACCAGGTGTTGACCCAGATATTTCTTAAAGAAAGTAAAAGGTGGAAAAAAAGTTACACGGGCCATTCTTTTAAAGCGAAAAATGGAACAAACAGGTGTGCAGTCGCGGTAAAGAGAATAGGGGAGGGTGGTCCAGAGTTGACAAAAGTTGGCAGACTATTCCCAGCCACTTTTCAAAACTAAAAGAAATGTAACGGGAAGATTACAGACTGGACTAGCCTTTGCTTTCAATTGCGATGCGGTAAAAAGAAAAACACGGTAAACGCCTGATAATTTTGCAATGCCCGCTTAGCTGTCCGAATTTTAAAATGTCAAATTTCTTCTTTATACAAAAGAAACCGTGTGATTGATTTGTTCGGTACCGGTATATGAGATTGTTACAAAACAATTAACAGTTAGTACACGTACGTAAATGAATTTCAATGAAATCGAAGTAAACAGCTTCATGAGCTGTGAAAGGAATAAAAAACTAGAGATTATCAAGAAACTGTTATTAATGTAGCTACAATGTTTTATCAGATCGGTACTGAAGTGCGCACGCCTTGCAATCTCGAGATTTAATGGAATTAAAAAAAACGTTGGAAATCAACATGGATTTATTTCCATTTTCAATTATGGACAATGCATAATTAGGTGAGTTAAAACCTTTTTTTATCTTATGGAGCCAACAGGTGCGGTGTTTTTTTTTTCTTTTTACTGAATCATGAACATTATTTATTTCTGTGGGAGGAAAACGACATAGTTGTCATCTCGTAACCGCAGGATTTGATGGAAATAAACATTTATTTTCCACAATACTGTTAGGAAAATTCTGAAATTATAACTAAGGCTTTTTGATACATTTGTCACATTTGTCTTCGTTACATTTATGAATAAATAAATTCGGCAAGTCCCAGTGTTGATCCTTGAAAATTCAGTTGCACTTTGAACTTTCAACTAGGGGAACTCGTTATCAAGTAGGCTAATCAAGTAATTTTTTGGTTTTTGTTTTGAACGTGCGAAAAGTGTACGAACATATGTACAAAGACTTGTATTTAACCTACGGGAAGCTTTTCAAACACACAGTATTTCCGAACGTGTGAAACATTTTCGAAGGTACCAAAGCATTCCCGACGCGCCAGAATGTTTATGAAGTCAGATTTTTTTCATAATTAAGAGATTCAAGTGCATTGATGACTGTAATTTTCAAAGGACACGCAATTAATCATTTGTTGTTTCTTGTTTTGAACGTGTGATCATTTTTTGAACATTTGAAAAAGAAAAAAAAACGTACGTTACGAAAAGACTCGCAAAGTCATTTCCGAACCCGCGGAAAGATTTTTGAAGCTACGAAAGCATTTTTGGGCGTTGTGATAAACTTTCGAATATTTGAAACAAAAAAAAATTCAAACGCACTTAAAGATTTCCGAACGTGCGAAATGAATTTCAATGGTTTTTGCACGTTCAAAAAGTGTTTTCTTAATAAGGAAAAGATACTCAAAACTGAATTGCAGCCTCTTTTCTTCACCTGTTCTTGAAAGCCTTACGATGTTTCAAGCTGCCTCATTTAATGGTTGAAGTTCACGCAACTGATCCCCTCTTATCTTTGTGAAACTATGAAAAAGTTTCGAACATTTGAAAAAAAAAAATCAGACGACGCCAAGATCATTATATTAAAAATTTGGGAACTGTCTGTCTGTGATAACTTAAACCTTGAATGACATGCACTGAAAATTTTTATTTGAGCGTGTTTGGTGTGGCTTCTTGGTTTTACACCTGTTAGGTCAACTTAGTCCCTGGCCGCCTGGTTACCGTACGCTGCAGAGATCTGCACGCTAAGAGAGGTATTTCAAACGTATCACAAACCGTGATTGTTCAAACGTATCACAAACCCTGACCTGTGTTGCACAAGCCTATACACATGCTGTTCAATTACGTACACTGCATACTACACCGTGCAGCACAGTGAGTAGCTTTTCCTAATAGGCTACTGTGCAAACAAGAAAATGCTACAGAAGAACGAAAAAAATATCGGGTCGATTATGGTTTAACTACATGCAAAAAAGTCTGATCTGTTTCGATGTCCACAAGATAACACCTCATTGGGTCTCACTATGGTAATATTAATAACAAACGGCCGTTTCACGTCTATCTTTTAGGTTTTCTACGCCCAATATCGCTCGTTATCGAACCCTGTTCCATCGATGAACATCGTTTGGAATTTGTTCGACAAACTTCGTTGAAACTTCGACAAAATACGGTTCGATAGTCACTAATTGGTGATTTGATAAAAATAGATAGATTTAGATAACTTTCGTGGGAAAATGCATTGATTTAGTTGAATTTTTTGTCAACGAGCGTTATCGGGAACTAAGCGAAATCAGTACTGTAGTTGTTGTACACAGTATCTCTGGCATGCATAGTACAGCTCAGTAGTGGTTAAAAATCATAATTCTCAAATAATTTTGTTAAAAAATCTGTCTTGTTTGTTTTCAGCTACAGACTGAACCTGTGACAAACAGTGGTCAATGCTTCAAGTATGGTGAGTTACATTGCAAAACTTTTTTCTGCTTATTGTTGCAATATTTAGTGTCGCAGTACATGAGCTCTGCCTGCACTGCAAACTCAAGCAGGACAAGAAAGAACAGAGTTACAATAAGTGGATATGAAAAATTCTCATAACATCAGATTAGATATAGTAACTGTTGCTTAATACTCTGCTTTTCAGAGTCCAAATTTGCATTTTCTAAACATATTACCCAAAGTTCAAGAAGACTGGATGCTCATGACACTGAATATTGTTTTGTGCATACCAAGCTTAAGAAATGTGGAGGCTTTCGCTTTGAAATGCTCATTTGTGTTCAGAAGTTTACAGTGGTGTCAGAATAGATTTCAATTGCACTTTGAGCTACAGTAGGTCAAACCTAATGCATTAGTGAAGCAAGGGGTAAGTGTAATCACTGGTGGATACCAACACCAGTGAGTTGTCTGGAATTTATGTCTAAGTATAGTACTATTTGTTCTTAATAAGTCACTGAGAGTATATTGAAATTGATGTGCTTATTGTAATAAAAATGTACACTCATACCGTACATCATGTCCATAAAGCTAGCTAAAAAGCACTGTGATTTTGTATTGTATATACTGTAACTACCTGCAGATTTTAAGATGAAGTTATTCAGAGAAACAGTTGGTTGCCTGTTGACTCACAAACCCCTTACTGCAGTTGCAGGTCAATATGTTATACCCTCATTTGTAATGTACAGCCCAAATCCGGATTACAGGCAGTTCCAACAATTGAAAATTGTTGAATTTGTTTGCATATTTAATCTTTCCTGTAAATGATATTCAGGTATGCTTGTACAGTACGTGTGTCTTGTCTAGCTATGTGTCTAGCTTTGCATCAAGAAAACTTGTTCAATACTAGAGTAGTTGGTATAGTATTGCACGTAAGAATAGGATTATAGGAATAACTTACTGTAATAATGAATGCTTTACAACACTGAGTACAGAAGTGCCCAATTACCACAAGAGCTAAAACTCATTTTTGATATATTGCAAGTCAAATTTCACTGGACAACTACGGACAAAATTTTTTACCTGGTACTTTGTATCAATATTAGAGGAATTGATCAGATTTTTGCAGTTCGTAAGCTGAGTATACAATGCATTAGAAAGTTTTCAATAGTCCAGCAGTTATTTGTGGTCAGTGGCTGTTTGCAATGAGCACACACCATTTCATGCAATAATGCTGATGTTAAGCAAGATCCGACATTTCACTGTGTCTGGAATTCGTTAGATGTAGTATTTGTAAACTAGACCCTTGCAGTACCACAGTACAGATTTGAATTTTGTTTTTGATTCCTTGCCGTAGGCAGGGGAATCTATGCAGTCCTGATGTCGTGTGTGTGTATGTATGCGTGTATGTATGTGTGTGTGTGTGACGGTTGCTCGTAAACACTCTATCTCAAAAAGGGTTACTCTGAGTAATTTCATTTTTGGCATGTAGGTTGCCCATATTGAGTAGATGATCCCTATTGTTTTTGGTGTCCAAATCTTGCATATTAATGAGGTTATGGGATAAAACAAAAAATGTTAAAACTGCCATAGTTCCTTATCTGTGGGTCAGATTTGTTTTAAACTTGATAAGGTTGTCTGTTATTAACAGGTTCACGACCCTGTGAAATTTAATGCTTATCAATAGAGAGGGGGGGGATAATTTTTCACTTTAAAACAATAATAATAACCTAAACACCATTATTGTGGTTATTATAAACTACCGTACAAATGCATATGGGGCTTCATTGTGCAACATTACTATTGGCAGTGTTTGGTTTCTTCCACACAGTTAACTCAATGTCATTGCAAACTTATTTAGGCCTTTTCAGCCTATGGAAGCCAATCAGGACCATGTCATGTTTGAAATAGCATTTTCCCAGCCTATGGAAGCCAATCAGGATCATGTCATGTTTGAAATAGCGTTTTCCATATACTGTACTGCATTTGTAAGTAGAGAATAACTTTTACTTTTCAAACACTCCCTCAGAGGCCGCCATAGGTTGTCTCAGTAACTGGGAGGTCATGGGGTCAGAAAGCTGTCACCTGCGCTTCATTTATCTCTTTGATAGAACAAAGACTCCTGCCCAGTTTACCACTGACTGTCTCCTGTGTATATTAAGGCATTCCATAAATATTTGATGTATTGGCCTTTATTATGAGAATAATCTGCAGTTATATATCCATCAGAAATACAAGTAGCAAGATGCATTGCTGAGTCTCCAGTGTGTTTTCTCAAAATCTTACAATGGGGATGAAGATGGGATCCTTGACTCTGAAAACCTTCAAGGAAGACCTTAATACTAGAAGAAAATGGATTAAATTCTGACAATTAAAATGGCCTATCCACATTTTACTGAGTTCAGTCTCAGAGATAATTCGGATCATGCAAGTATTGGCATGCGGTGCGGGTGGGAGCAATGGCTACTTCGATTGGAAAACTTCTTCATTGCATTTGATATCAAGGATGAAGCTCGTAAAAGGGCAATGTTACTTCATTTTGGAGGGGAAAGCGTTACTGAAATATTTCAAACACTTAATGAAACTGGAGACTCTACAGATTATGACACAGCAAAAACCAAGCTGACGGAGTATTTTCAACTTATACAAAATACTGAATACGCGATTTTCAAGTTTCGTCAAGCAAAGCAAGGGGAAGGCGAAACGTTGGATGTGTTTACCACCAGGCTGAGGCAATTAGCAAATTATTGTCAGTTTATGGATATAGATAAAGAAATCAAATCACAGATAATTCAAAGTTGCAGTTCATCACGATTGCCGCGAAGAGTGTTGAAGGAACCGAACCGCAACTTAACTGAGATACTTGACTTAGGGAGAGCACTTATTATCTCGGATCAAAATGGTACAGAAATTGAAGGACCAAAAGTGGAAACAGTACAAAGTAAACTACCGAAAAACTGGGACAGTGCCAAAAAGAAATGGTGCAAACAAAGCCCAGTGTTGGAAATGTGGTAGTGACTTTCCAGAAGGGTAATGTTGACTGATATCATACTGTACTTGATGTGTGGGTTGGCCATACTGGGTAGGTGATCCCTATTGCTTTTGATGGACGTCAAATGTCACGGTCATGTCAGGTTACCCAAAATATAGATCATTTTGAGTTAAAGGCTTGTGGTGTATCAAGAAAAATAACTGCAGTTGACCTTATACTTGTCATGTGGATAATTCAACTTTGTTATAATATAACCATGTGGCAAGGAATCACAAAGCTTTTTGGCTTTCTGGTTCATTTAATGTGAAAGTGCTTCTTTTTGTCTAGGATGTGCACCTACTGTATGGGTATTACAGGTCTGTAAGATTGTTAGCATCTAGTGTCGATGAACATGGTTCATGATGTCTTGTTGTAAACTTAAATGGCTAAATACTGCACAAATTGAAATTAAGCAAAGTATTCCAAGATTTCAGATTTGATGGGGACCTCAGCTGCTTACAAAAATTGTATTGTAATGCATGAATTGCCTTGAATGAAAGAGTACTGTTTAAAATGTCTAAAAACCATTAGGGTTGTTCTGAGTAGCTTTTCCTTGTCAATTATGGATCATACTTAGGATATTGTAAAATGGGATAGACTATGAAGATTATTTGCAACATTTTGTCTCTCTCATTCCAGGGTGTTATTGAAGTGGAAGTAAAGATCCTCAGAGACAAAAGACCTCTAGTCTTCACCTGGGAAAATCCAGAAAAGAAAGTTGTCCAGTGTGTCCTTGTAACCTGTCCATGTCAAAAGTTTTCCCTTCCAGACACCAGAGATGCCCCACTCAACGGTGACGGAATGGTCATGCTTGACGCAGGCATGGTTTCAGAACTAGCAGCTGCCATAGAGAAGGCTGATCTGTTTACTCACACTGCACTGGATCACATGCACAGCCTAATGAACCATGTAGAGCTGCCTGTGACCGAGGAGACCAGTCAAGGGAAATCAAGACCAAGGAGGGCAAGTAAAGTGACAGTAATGAAGGTAAGAAGACAGCAGAAAAGATTAAAGAGGCTGCGAGCAGGAATAGAGAAAACAAAGGATGATGGAGAGAACTGTGTCTCAGGGGCTAATGAGATGAAGAAAGGACCAGTGAAGGAGGATGAAGAGAACCGTGTCTCAGGGGCTGATGAGATGCAGAGTGGACAAGTGAATGATGATGGAGAGAACTGTGTCTCTGGGGCTGATGAGATGCAGAGTGGACAAGTGAATGATGATGGAGAGAACGGTGTCTCTGGGGCTGATGAGATGCAGAGTGAACCAGTGCAACTGCTTGATGAAAGAAGAGAGGACGGTCCAGTGAGTCCTCATGTAGAGGAACCACCACCAGAATCATCATCAGAATCATTACCAGAACCACCTACAGAATCACCTCCAGAACCAGAAAGCACCGATACACTCCCTGACGTAGAATGTCAAGAAGTCACAAATCATTTGGTTACCAGTGGCAAACATGCACCAGCTGATACTTTGACAAGTGACATTAATCCTGACACCTCCTCTCCTGGTCAAACTGCAGACTTTGAGAGCATCGGCAAGTCAGTGGACATCGTCGATCTGGAGGACGTCGGCGTCATTTCAACTGAGGCATCATCCTTTGTTCCCTCTACGCCAGAAGATGGTGGCAATAGTGGAGGACTCCTGGAAGCTATTGCAAGTATTTTTGAAGTGTATCCAGAGGCTAAACCTGTAGAGTGTAGTAGCTCTTATAGAGTCAGTGCTAGCGCAGGACCCCAAACCTCAGTTGGTAGAGGCCACAGAAAGGTTCCATTCATCAGACATCTAACAGAAGAGGAACGGCGCAAGATGTTCAAGTTCCGTTCGGACACAGCGAATGAAAATTGGAAAAAGTTAAAAGAAGCAAAGGCGTTCCTATGTGATGTTTGTGGCAAAATTGTGGGAATGAACTCGAGGAAAGATCACATGAAAATCCATGATGGCCCTTCAAGGGGGAATCATATTTGTCAAATATGTGGCAAAATGTACAAGAAAAATGAGGCCCTGAAACGCCACATGGAACTACACAGTAACAAAAGAGAAGAATTCACTTGTCGATACTGTCCACGGAGCTTCCTGTCAACATCTGGTCGCAATAAACATGAGCGACGTCACTTTGAGGTTTTTCCTGCAGTATGCAAAGTGTGCGGCTTGAAGTTTGATGACTCCAAGAGCTGCAACAGGCATGCTTATAACATGCATGGCATCGGAGAGGCGGAGGTAGATGTTGATGTAAAGCGAGCAAAAGCTAAGAAGAGTAAATACTATCAGAACCGACAAAGTTACTCCGTAACGTGCCAACTGTGCCATAAACTCATCAAGCAAGGCAACATAAGAAATCACATGGCTCAACATGAGGGTAAGATGTACACCTGTGATATCTGTGGGAAAGTCATGGCACTCTCTACCAAGTACTACCACCAAAAATTGCACACGTCCGAGAGAGCGGACTGCGCTGTGTGTGGCTTGAGTGTCTGGGACCTCAAAAAACACATGAGACGACACACCGGTGAAAAGCCAATTAAATGCAGGTAACTTAAAAGAGGAATGCTGCAGGTATCATAGGTAGTTGTGAACACACATCTTGCCTGACTTTTTACACTTTGATCAAATGCTGTTTTATCAAAGGACATCAATTTTTATGTGTCATGAGCACACTACAGTATGTGTGTCATTCTTCTCTCTAGCTTGAGCATGGAAAACTGCTTGGTTAAAAGGCATCATGCATATTACTTGTGGAACGTCATCATAGGCCACATAATAGTTTACATTTTTTTTAAGCCTACTGAGGCACTTTCTGATTGAATTTGCATTTGCAGATATTTTTCTTTTTTTCTTGTTGCAACAAATGTGCGACAGAGATGTGGATTTATATTATGGAGGAGGTGCAAAAATTTGTTTCACAATGTATATCACAACTACAGCATTGAATGATTATTGTCTGCTTGTTTCTGGCATACTGTACAGTATCTTGCACCCCATACATGGACATAGATTGCCTATACTTTTCAGCCTTGTGTTTTATGCAGCATTGTTGATTTTAATCGTGATTTTGATCCTGCTGATTTAAATCAAACAATCAAACAACATAAAACTGATTATGTTTACTGCATTTCTACTTCACTTCTGGGGAAATTATTGTCATGTTCTTAGATCTGTATAGAAATAGAACTGTGAAACTTGAGTTGCCATTTTTATCCACGTAAATTTGTCACTAATCATTCATTGTGAAAAGAAACCATTGCAGTTGATGCAGTTCTTAAAGAAATTGGTTGTAGAGGCCTGCACAGTACCTAATGCAGCAGGGCCCTTATAAAGTCCACCGATTTACCCTTTTAGGGACCATCGTCAAGTCGTTGATTCCAGAACATCACCAAATTGTAGCTCCTTGTGAAGCAGAAGCACTGAAAGCAATGTGCATTGAAGTCTCAATTTTAACTTACAGATATTGTGATGAGAGGTTTTCTCTCTTTGCGGCCCGTCAAAGCCACGAGGTGAAACATACCGGTGTAAAACCCCACAAGTGCACTATTTGCGACAAGTCATGGATGGACAGAAGTTGCTACAGAACCCACATGCAGAAGCTTCACCCTGGAGAGTGAGTATTCAGTGCACCCAATTGTTTGCCTATACTAGTGTTGCCAGAGTGTACCCACTATCCAGGTACCCGACTGATAATGACAGGACCTAGTTCTGAAATTGCTAGACAGATCCACAGTTTCACTAATTTACTTTGTATGTGTAAGCAAAAACTTAAAGTGATTGTGTGCGGAGGCAAAAAGTAGCAACATTGAAAGTTTATATCTAAAACTTTGGTAGGGCTTTTGACTGGACCATTCAGACAATTTGGGAAAATAAATAGGTTTCAGGTGGTTAATTCTGCCATATAATTTATAGTCTTGATATATAGTTCTATCATTCACAAAAAGTGTAAAATACGATAATGTAGTGGTTGACAGTTTTCATTAAAGTCAATCATATGCTTCTTTGAACAAGCCAGTGGGAAGCACCTAGTCCTCACAGTTTCAATAATTTGCTAAAATCCTGTCTCAAGAAGACCTCTTCCACACGATCAAACATGAACTGATAGCCAGAATGGTGAAGGTAGTTACCTCTCTAGAAGGGATAAACATGTGTGATATCATGTGAGGATTGGTTGTCGGAAGTACACTAGTGTTGAATATTCAGTTCGTCAGAACAACTCAGGATCACTGATGCCACAATGATGGGATCAGTTTGTAGGTTATTTGTAAATGCAGTGCTTTCACCAAATACTACAATTCCAGATACCGACCAAGGAGCGAAGACTTGAGTAGCGTGTTTTTGATACACCAATGAGACCTGTACTGTTATATATTTATTATGTAGGTGCTCATAATGGAACCGTTAATTTTCAAATACGATTTCTGTTTTTCACTGTTTTTATACCAATCCCATTGCTTTTCAAAGTAGGTACTGTCATTTTTGTTCATTGAAAGATGTAATCTATCCTGTGTACAACCTGACATATGCATTAAAAGTAAAGACAGCGTCAAGATCAAACATAATCTAATCCTTCTGGTATTTCAGTACACATGCTGTTACTTTGTAATCGTGCCCATATAAGACACATGGTGTTATGTTACTGTGCAAAGCAAGTCATTTTATGACTTCAACAAGTGGAAGACTCAAACAGAAGTCATCTTTTTTCTTACCCAGATACCAGACCAGTTACCAACTGCAGATACCAGGGTCCGAATTTTTGGACGAGGTGTAAACACTAACGGATTTACACGCTTTTGACATTGTGTGATTTTTGTTTTCTTAATAAATGAATCCTGTACTATTCATTTTCGTTTCAGACCAGTCTTCTACAAGAGGCTTTCGGCAAGGATCAACATGTCCCAACGGGGTACATTAAGCGTCACTAAAAAGTCTTCGAACACTACGAAATAATGGATACCATCTTCCAGAACAGCCAACGAATAACCTGACTCAGAAGTTTGTAATGCAGAAACGCAACCGATCTCGTAATTTCATTCTGACAGGATTCTATGGCAGTCACAGAAGGTTTAGAGAAATCATTGTGATCACAGACAAAGTAGGTCTATATCCTGTGCAACAAATTCTGTGGTCATTTCAGGCTGCATGCAGACAGTATTCCACAGGACCAAAACTTGTAACAATTTTCAGATTTTGCCATTTTGAATCTTAGAAGTGGCATTTATGTCTTTCATTTTGCTCTGGAACTGACGGTAAACAAAGATGCACATGATGGTTGCTTCACTTGGTGTCTACCAAGCACCCAAGAATTAACCAGACATATCAATACAGTACCATGATTGACTCAGGAGCAAACAGTGATTCAACCACTGTAGGTACGATAGGTTTACAGGTTTGACGGAACTGACGCGCAAATTACTGTTTGATTCCAAGACAAGCTAAAGAGGGGTAATATTAACTGCAAGTCATTGCGTGTCATTTGCCAAATAAGCCTCTTCTTGAAATCTACTCTTTTGGAAATAAATTTTTCCTCAAAAATTTTTACATTCAATTTGTTTAGTTTTTTTTTGTATAAGACATTTTTCTTTTGCAAGTGAGAAGCTCAACATCAAAATTTTGTACCCAGTGATCATCAGTGAAGAGTGACAACAAAGAAAGATGTGTACCTGTTCTCCTTTCGGGATTGTTCTGCATGGTAACCATTTGATAGGAATCCCACTTATCTCACGCATGGTCTTCATCCCCTATCGCAAAACCACTTGAATTCCCCATTTTTGGGTCGGGAGAGAGAGAGGGGGGGGGGGTAGAGGGTGGAGAGAAGGCTGTAATATATGACAAAAAAGTTGGTATGGACAAAACATGATGTAGAATCATGCAGGCTCAATAAGTGCAGTACTTTGCACATGCCTCATGAAATTGTCTTTCTCGATGATGGGGCTAATGAAATGTCTCTTTTGCATGTTTTTGCTTGCATCTGTTTTGGCTGAGGGATATGTAGTTTCCACTGTGGATTATTTACTAGTTGTTTTTGTTCAACATCAGCAATCACTTTATCAAGTAGCATATCATTAGTTTGTTGCTATAAAATTTACTTTCCTCACAATACACCTTGTTCCATCACTAATTCCCTGTCTGCCATTTACAATCTTTTGACAAATAACTGAAAATTGATCCAAAAACATCAATGTGCCATTTCATTGCATCAAATTTAGCACTCTGTTATGAAGGGGTGAATCATTTATGATGACATGATAACATGTTACGGTTTATGTCATGTAGCTTCAAGGGTTATTGTGAAGCATGATCACTATCTAGACACAGCAAAGTGATGGCTATTTCATGCATAGTGTGCTAACAGCAGGCTATAATGCAGATTTTGAAAAAAAGTGAAATTAGTAGGCCTGCGCTAATTGCCTAAATTTCATACAGAGCTAAAAGTTGGTTACCTTGTATAGTACGCACGAGACAACAAGTAACAGTACTAACAGCAGAAATACGGCAGAGAAATTTGATATGCAGACTTGCGTGAACCTTTATTGATTTTGTTAGTAGTTCCGCTCATCCCTAGCAATCAGAGGTAAATTTCCTCTAGTAGTTCCTGTCTCAAAGTTGTTTTTGTAGCCCATACCCACATGTTTGCAGAGGTCAAAGGTTGTAAACCTTGTGTGCATGTTTCAAGCTGAACAACTTGCTGAAAATTTTATGCGGAATATGGACAGTGAGTGATGCTTGCTGCTCTTTATTGTAGGAAAATGAACATGTGATGAAAAAGAGATCAGTTTGAACGCCTGTGACTTGAAAATCAGCGTGAACTGAAGTTTGTCACAGTAACAGTATGAGGGTCCTTGCTGTTGTGGTCATAATCAAAACAATTGAAAATCTACAGATGTATGGAGCTCTTTGGCTTGGCAATGGAACCCATCTGTTTACTTATTGGGTAAGAGCAAAAACTGAGCAATAATAAATGTTTTGATGTGGCAAAATTAGGCTAACCATACAGTTCATCAAACATGAGTGGATTTTACTAACAATTTAGAAATTGTCTTCTAAAAGCAGGCAGATGCGATGACTTTGTGCTTAGTTTATATTTTCAAAGTCGTTGGAACTCATCAATAATTCTTGTGGCCAAGAGGCCAATCTCTTGTAAAGTTTGAGGATATATTATTTGCGAAGATCAGCTACTCCTTGATCACCCATCACCCTTTATAGTTGCATGAAAGTCTGGGTGGACTGCTTACCACACTTTGATCATGGCACCACAGCTTTGCTTTTATCACAGAAGGTGGATGTACTATTTGCTTCTCACAAGAAGCTAGCAGGAGTGAAAAAAAAAGTAGTCCGCACTTAATGCGTGTTATTACCCAGTTAAAGGCAGTGACTCATCGCCCCACTTTCAATTCTCCCAACCACTTACTTCAAGTCCCTCCCACAACCGGTGTAAAACATCTCCATACAAGGACCACATGTGTAATCAAATCACTCCACACCTGTGTATGCTGGTATATGTAATATGAGCTACAGTAGTCTGAATCTTTAGGATATATTATCAATCAAAGAACAGCACCATTTAGCAATTTTGCTTACTCCTAGCCAAACTGTAGCTTGGGGTGATGATGACTGAGTCAAATTATTTTACAAATCCAGACAACTGATTTGCTAATGGGAGAGGAAAGATGAATCAGTAATATCATACAGTACTGAACTGACCACGATGACAGCCAAATTTCAGACCAGAAAGTGTGATGGGAAAATAAAGGGCCAAAGAAATTTGGGCCTAACCCATTTCACATGTGCAAAATCAAGCCTGCAGTGGGATCTTTAAAGAGTGGGGCTGGGGAGGGGGGCTTCTTATGTACTGTAGGCTCCCTGGTGGGGTCAAAGAGCAGGCCCCAATGGGAGACCCAACGATCAAAGCCACTGGAAGCTCTGAGGTATAGGCACATCTCTGGAGCAGGAAATGTCAAGAGACTGATGAATTGATTACCATGGACATCAACAGAAAACAAAGAACAGAGATGCATCAGTTTGATGTGAAACAGCCAAAATAATTTGCTGGTTGTGTTAAATCATTATTTTGTCAACATCAAGTAATTTGATGGCATACATTAAAATTTATGAAAAATTACTGTAACTTAAGCATAATTAAGATATTGCCATGTACAGAGTACAGACCATACATAAGCCATGACAGATGATTATATTCACACTCCACACATACTCCTACACCACACACTAAATCAATGTCAAGCAAGCACATGTATAGTTAGACAAAATTTGTGCAGATTTTCAATGGTTCCATTTGAGCTGATTCTTATTTTTAATGCAGGAAGAAGGAAATACTTAGCTAAATATTTAAAATGACAAAAGTGGTCTTCACCTCAATCCCAACAGTGGTGAACCATGGCATTATTAGTCGCCATGACAGCGGCCATGATTTTTCACCTCATGCAGATGTAAAGAGTTAGGCAAGGAATAAGAGTATAAATAACAATGTGTCATACCAATGAAAAACTGCAATAACCTTAAAATGATGGACTTTATGACTGAGACTAGAACAAGTGTAGACTATGATGTCACCATAGCTTGTGATTTGCCATGGAATGAATACGGAGCATAGTTGTTACTGTTTGCATTTACTTTTCTAACATCAGCTGCTAAACGTTTCAGTACCATACACCATTGATAAACTGGTGCAAGTATGCCAACTGGATGTCAATGACCCATTGTCTAGCATGCACTGTAATATAGATTTGAAAATTTTGCAGTGGTATGCCACTGGATTGGTTATACTATTGCGTGATCTACTTATCTATACAACATCTTAAATAGAATACATTCTTCAGTATGTTGTAGTCGAGTCCTGGTAGGCTGAGGCTGGCCTTGAATTGTGGCTGGTGTTAACACTTTGTGTATGAAGGCCTGAAGACCACCAATGCCTACGACTCTGAGGCCTCCACTACAACCCTGATATTCTCAAAGGCACATTAGCATGAGTTCCGTTTAATTGACTACCTTGTTTGCATGCAAATTTTGTGGCAATGTCGTACAACACATTTTTATGAAGAGATTGATAAATCTACAAATGTCTTTAAATACTATAGTAAAATCAAACAAATAACAGAGACAAGTTACATTTAAGAGATGTAATGAACAAAGAACGTTCCTTTCACAGTAACATTTACTAATGCTAACTATGCTTGTACTACAGTACGGTGTGATGTATAACAGCAATAAAACCTACAAGTGTTGAAACTACATGAAATTTAATACATCAAAGTATAAGGACCATTTCACCTTCGGTGAATGTAACACATACTTTAAAGAAAGAAATGTAATAAAATACCCCTTACACTACTAATAACATAATACAGAATACTGTGGTCACAAAAGATGACATGTCACTCATGTACCTTATATCCCTGACCTGACAAACTCAGGTTTATAAATAGGCCTACAAATAGAGCTCATACTGCCTAGAAATTGCTTCATGAAAAACTGTGCATAAAGAATTTTTGGTGTAGGTAAGAGAAGTATTGCTTGCAGCAGGCCCATATACAGCTTTTTCAGTGGGGGGGTTAACTTTTACCGCAAGTGAAACATTTTACCCGACAATTATGACCAACAAATTTAAAATCATTACATATGTTGCTAATGTAGGCCTACTACCATAGGCTGATTGGATCTACAGATCTTGTGGGGGTTCGTTGGCAGTTATGGGGGTCCTCACTCACCCTCTTCAAGGGCGGGCCAGTCCCCTACGACTAGGCGGTCTGCCAATCAGCAGCCTGCCAGAACTCAACCAGTGAGTCCTGGAAAGATGGCCGATGAGAGGCTAACGCAAGAAGAAAAGTGTCAGCACCATCAAAGTAAGTAATACAATGACAGCATAAAAGGCAATACTGTCTCACTTGTGCATGCATGCCCCCCAAAAAAAAGAAAAAAAAGAAAAAAAAAGAAAAAAAAAAGAAGTGGTGTCACACACAGTCAAATTACTACTCCACAAAGATAACATCACATTCATCACTGTTCCACACAGATACAATCAAAACATTACTGACCCACATTGACACCATAAGAGGGACTATCATCCCAAAGTGATACAGATAACCAAAAGACTACATAAGATCGTTTAATCTATTGGCATTGATTGCATATGCTAAAGGGCTTCTGCCTAAAATGTTTCTCCAACTGATATTGCTGGTATGCTTGAGATAATACTTGGTAGCAGCAAGATGGACGAATCAATGACCAATTGAGACAGATTTATCGGACTGAGATTTATCTCCCTGGAATATTTTAGCAGTTCATACAACAAAGTGGAACATTGCACAAATGTAACTAAAGATAAATCAGGGATTTTTTGAAGCAAATGTGTTGTTGTGACACATTTACAAAACCAATCTTGCAACAAAGCAATGCCAACAGTCAGGTCTTTTTGTGATTGTAGATTAGTGGAATCCATACTTACAGAAATTACGGTGCTTACTGACAACATTAAACCGTGACTTGCACCAAAACTACTTTAGTGTACTAAACATTGTGATCTGCCCTGCCTATATCAAGCCTGACCTTAACTTTATATGATAAAGACACAGCAAGGTATTAAATCCACACATGTAATTACTAAACAACAAATAGTCCCTCACTCCTTAAAAATGATTGAGACCATTTAATCAAACTTACAAAAAAGAGATTTAATACATATAAATGAACTAATGATTATGTTAACTTCTACATTATTCCAATAAACTTTGTTCATTGAACAGGCACAGGAAGAGACCAACTGTCAACTCCATTCACAAATAAAGATAAGCAAAGCTTGAATAGAGCATAACTAAACACACAAAACAATATAGCTACGTTGCTTTTGGACATACCTGGCAAGCACCTTTTCTTTTAAAATATGTCATAGTTTGATTTGAAGTAATAGAAGAATTTGAAGAAATATTTATATTTTGAATAATTATTCCTCATATTGCACTCTCATGATGGTAATTAGTAACTTGGAAAGAAAAACAGAAGCAGGGAGACAAATGAAGGATCAAGCCACCTCCAGCCAACCAGTCACTAAAATGACTTTCCATTTTGCATGAGATATATTTACATGTAATGAACTAGTACTTATTCCTGAGTTTATTCAATCAAGTATCACAAGAGTTCGGAGGTAACCGATTATTTGACACATTTTGACTATTGACTACCCTCTATAGCTGTGTGTTAACCATCATACTTACACCCTGTTGATAGGGAATACAAACATGTTTTAAAGAACTGCTACCTGCTGTGAGTAGTAGTTGTGTCTTAACTCTAATATGTCAAGGTTTGTGTATTAATCTGTGGACAACATACTGAGGGTGGTCTCCATTAAAAAAAAAAAAAAATAAAGGCGGTCTTCATATCTTGACAAATTTATTAAGAAACTTCATGAAAATGAATCTGTTCATTTAGCTTCAATTATAATTGCAAAATACTTTTCTTCTGACCTCATCTATGCAGATCTTTCTTGATTTTTAATCTTGTGAGTCATGCAACGAAAACTACTATTTTATGTTTAACAGGGTGCTCAGTTTCATTACAGCATATCGTTTTGATTGTCCAAGAAATATTTTACGTATCAATTCTGGTGACTGTGAGAAGAATGATGATCCCCCTTGAACACATACTGTGTAATCTAACAATTGTATTGGTATGGTGAATAATCAGAATGAACACATCTTGTGGCATCGTGTGAAAGTTAACACTAACATTAACATTAAGTGAACATTAACACTAAGCCGTCTAATTGTTCATAATGTTGTTGTGGTAAGTTTGAGTACCACATAAGCAAGATGTGTCAAAAGGTGGCTTAGTTGAATTAGACAATCCCATATAGAAATCCCAATACAGAAAACATTTCTCTTTGCAATAATACTAAGTTTAGGTATGTTTAGAATCAATGAATAGGAGCTTTGACAAACACTGAGATAAAACACAAAGTCATTTTCTGTGGAAAACATGTCCCAACTGCATACAGTTTTTCCTTAAAATTACAATTTTTGAGCAGATTCCCCAATGCTTCACACAAGATCTAGAGCATGTAACTTCCTGCAATTTGGGAATGTATAGAGCCAAGAGGTTTCTTGTATGCTCAACATTGACTGAAGGTGGTGTGTTACACTTTCAGTAGAAGGTCCTGATGACCCTCAATTCTGCCCTGAAAATAAATCCAGTTTCAGTTGGGCAACAAGATGCCAGGAAATTGAACACAAACAATCTCTTGGCATAAAGCTCAATTTAAAGCTGTGGATACCTCTAACTGCTGAAAGTCATGAAAAGCAAGATATATCCCCTTGGTGTACTGTAGGAAGGATAGTCATCAGCCATTCCTCATGATTGAGGCTTTATTTTGATTAATTCATACTTTATATTAACATAATCCTTCATAAACTCTTGAAAAGCCCAAATACTAGATACATGCAGAAGAAGAAACCCTGCTCTAAATCAACAAACAGTACATTAAATGAGAAAGATTTCGATGTCTAGGAAGTTGTTTTACGAAAATAAAAAAACCTGGTTGAAATAATATATTCCTTTTTGCATAAACACTACCATCTTGTGAGGGTTGTGAGCTACAGGTGTTCAGTACCATGCCAAATTACAGTAACATGAAAGGAATTAACTTGTTCAGTTCAAAACCCTTTAATACTTACTGTGGCCCAACCTACTTTAATTACACAGCAAAAGTCCACTCTGTGCCATGCATAACATCAATCAGCTTCAGAATCTAGCAGATTCACAGTAACAGAGTAATAGTGTTCATGTTAAGGATGATGTGCTGAGAAAGTGCCCTGCATCTGTTAAAACTGCTTGTGTTTTCTTTTACAAATATCAATAGTTTCTGTAGGTGCTTAGTTGATGAATAGCTGCATACTGTTGCAATTTGCTTGCCCTCGTAATCATTGCGCACACCATGAGCATCTTTAATTTTCATACTTGCATTAATTTTTGAAATTTAGTCCCAATTTGTAGTAGTACTGTACATTGACCTACTGAAGTACTATGAGCACTGGCACTTGATGTCACATAGATGTGACACACTTAATGTCACACACTAGATGTCACAAGTGTTGTCACATAGCACATCACATAGTCACATGTTAGAGATCTTTGGAAATGATCTAATTTACCAATTTGCTAAAATTAGCAACATTGTCATGCATACGGAAAACTAATGAACAACACAAAGGCTGTGCTGTCTCGGTGGAACTCTGAAACCAATCATTGCATATGGAAAACATCATCAAATATTGAAAGCAAGCACACACACACAAAAAAAATTGTGTTGCTAAAAGTATAGCAATTTTGCATAATTTTGCATATTCCTAGTTACTAAAAACAGTTACATAGACCATATTGCCCAATGCTTTAAACCTCCCATAATTAACATTCTATTGACCTAAATAAAGCAACCTTTCAAGAACATGTAAACCCTAAAAATACGATCCAGCAACAGAGGGTCATTACACCTTTTGATTCTATAAAAAAAAAAATGTTACTGTAATGGTAAGACAATTTGTCTTTAATTAATTTATCCTCCCAAGAAAAGTTCCTCTGAGTGAATCATGAAATAAACTACTTAGCAACGAGACAGAGCTACCACAATGCTTACTTGAGGGCGGATACAGGGGGGTATACATCATACATCACTTTGAAAAGAGGAAGAAAAGGAACCTTGAAAGCAAAAGAAGGCAGACTTTTCAGAACTGTACTCACCTTTTTTTTTTTTAGAGCGACATAAATTATAGTTCAGCAGGACACTGCTCAATAGTCATCTCCACCCCCCTCCCCTTCACAAATTTCTGGATCTGCCCCCTTTTACCTAATCCAACAGTTCCATATTTGACAGCCTTCAGTTAGCTAAGACTATTTGTCATAAATTATTCATTGTAATTGCTATTTATTATTTGACTATACGTTAATGGAATTTGACTAAAAAGATAACGATGGACCTGCGAACAACTACATGGTGTATGCAGATAGTGCTCCCAAGATGTAATGTAGATCTGTGTTTTTCATTCTTGATTCTCTTTTCAAAGGGTATCTGGTTTTACACAAGCAGTTACTTGCCCATGAACATGCGTCAGTACTTTCCCCTTGTGACATCCCCCTTCCAAACACCAAACACAAAGTGCTACACATTTCTAGTCTGTGGTACTGCCACGTAAATGCATCAGTTTAACTGAAATACAACAATTTAATAGTTTGTAATTGCAATTATGATAATTCCAACTGTTCTATGATGACTGAACTCATTAAATTTATGTAATTTTCTAGCATTTCAAGTCAACAAAACCAAGTCGTGTCAAACCCTTTATTCGGGACATTTTTAGGAAAAGTGGCTATGATATTGCATCAAACTTTAATTTCTGAGTAAACCTTTGATACACCTTTGCTTTATTAGATTTAACACATGATGAAATATCATGAGAAATATGATATTTATGTTCATTGATGAATAACAGTTTAATCATCCAACTATACGTTTGTTTTCATGCAGCCATTGCGAATCACACCTTTGATCTTACGTATCACAAACATAGCATGAATATTCATTCATACACCACAATGGTATATATAGCAGATTTGAGTTGAGGACTTACTGGCAGTCTTAATAATAAATTAAATTTGATCATCGGTCTACGTCCGTCACCTCAACATGACAACGGCGTCTCCGGTAATCCACTTTTCACGTAAAAATCTTGGATTGCGTCGATGTTCTGTTGCAGGACATCGACATATTCATTTATATCTTCTATGATAACTTCCTTTGAGGCCCCATTGGAGAGGGAATCCATCAGGTCGGAATAATAAGGTGCGGCTTTGAACGAAAGCTGTAGAAGTGAACATGAAAAAGAGAACCTGAGACCTGAAGTTTGCTGAGGAGGGGCTTCTCATTTTATACAAATCACAGATAGTTTGAGGAAAAGTACAGAAGTGAGACGCATCTCTGAACACTATGCACTAACAGAATTTCATATACTCTTTGCCAAAAATCTGTCTAAGCATACTTGGAATTATTAGTTATTATGGGTAACTATATAAGTATTAGGAATGTACTTGTAAGTGTTTCCTTTCATACAGAGATCTCCAACACCAGAAGTTAAGTTTACAACAAAGATATAGTGACTTGGTGATGTGGAACTATGTGTTTACTGACATGGTCTAAATTCGTCTGCCGATCCTTTGGCCAAGGTTTTCACCACAGCAACGGCCTGATATCCTATCCCTTTGCTATCAATGCTGTTACATCATATCACAGAGCAACCCGATATCCTTACACCTCGTAATCTACACTTTCCCATGCATATCTGCCTTGCTGACTTTTGAACATCAGCTGATCTCCAATCCATCACCTTTAGGTATCAAATTATATATTTAACTCAAGCTTAGCCCAATTACAAACATTTACCAATCCTGTATTTTATAAAAAAGATGTTCCATGTCGATGCAACCAGGGAGGTGTTATTAGATGGAGATCCATCGGAAACTTTAATTTATGCTAATCCAATGAGACTGACCTTAGAGTAGAGACTGAATCCTTTAATTGGGGATTATTGAACTAAAAGGCATTGAGACACCTTTGTCTAATATCTAGGCAACCTCATCTGCTCCTTCATACCTACAGCGACCCCAACAAAAAAGATTAGTTAAAGGAATGCTTTAATGTCTAACTAGTTGCCGACAGTCAAGTACGAAACACTGTTCGGACATTCCAAACAACTGTTTATTGCCAAAAAACCTTATGATGCTGGCTATAAACCAGTGCTCATGGTCTATGCAAATGAGCAAAGGAAGTATAAGACTAAACTTTGCCGTCGGTTTTTGACTTATTTTCGCATTTGATGGCATGATCTAAAAGACACCCTCATTTTGAGCAAGTTGTAGGGTACTAGACAAGTGTGTTGTAAATAGCGTTGAAACGCGTCGAAACCCTCAAATTTATTTGCAGCTTAAGCGACTGGCAATGTTAAGGCGAGGGGCAAATTTCGCGACCTGCTCATCGAGATGTAGCAGACGACATCTCCCGCTTGTACTTAGTTCTTAACACCTCTTAAGCCTATTGAATCATCAAGAACAACACACAAAAGAGATTACTGGCGGCAACTAGTAGGCTTCAAAGAAAGAGTTTTCGATAGATCTCCATCTAATACCACCTCCCTGATGCAACCAAAAGATCCAATTCCAATCCATAGCTGCCCCTACCCATTCCCACCGGTGTCTATTTACCTTTTCAGATGGAAAATAGCCCCCATGGGGATGTTTTAATTCTTATACTGAATCAGTGATTACTACGTCCCTTGAAGAAAATGTATTTTTAGGTAGCTGAACATTGCAAGATTGAATTCACTAAATTTTGCCAATCTGATATTTAACCCACAGCGCTAAATATCCACCGGATTCGATGTTTGATCTGATTATCCCTTGGTCCTTGTATAAAACCAACATAAACTAACCTGTATAGTCTTCTGCACCAGCCAAGCATGGTGCTTTTTCAATGTAGTTTCGTACGCCTCCTGCAGGCAAGGTTGAAGATTCTCTTCCTCCTCTTTTTGTTTTGCCACACGAAGGACGAACATACAGATGAAGTGCAACCCTCTGTGAGAAAATAAAGAGGTCAATCTTCAGGTTAAATAACCTAACAACTGCATGAGCTTAGCTATTTTTCACTATGCACTGCACTATCATAAGGTCATATCTATCACACTTTGAAAGACCACAGTAGCAATGCTACAGTCGCTTAACCCGTTTTGCGTGTGTATGTGGCTACAACAGTGAGTGATAGGATTTGCCATGAATTTGTGTTGTCGTCAAGAGAACACTGCAGTGTTACTTTTGTGGCCTTACTAGAGGGCAAGGGACATTGGAAAGTGTGGATGGAAAAAGTCTGTTGATGCAATATCTCTTGATAGATAGAAGATGGAAACTGCAGACTGACAGCACGAGAGTGAGTGTAAACATGAAGTGAAGGTACCTTATTTTAGGGGTCAAAGGTTATTTGATGTCACCAGAGGTTAAACTTTTGTGAAGATAGCATTGCAATGACTTAGGAAAGAACTACTATGAGAAATTCAATGCTGCAACTGTATAGTTGTTCTTTTCCATTTAACAATTCTGTGACATATTGCACAAAAGAATCTAATACAGTGCCTGCATCCTGCTTTTGTCACAAATTTGCTATTTAACGCTGCTATGGTAGGCATTTACGGCAAGTGGTTTTTGATTTGCTACACTTATTTAAAATCCCTTCCATATGAAGACATTAGTAAACTACTGACAGAATGTTGTCCCTAAGGAAAGAGATTAGTGCAAAGAAAACTAGAGCACCAATTGGTGCAGAAGCTCATACCTCAACATCCTGAAGGTACCATTTATGTATCATTATGTCAAATTATAGGCACCACTGAGTATCATTATACCAAATCATCAACACTGTACAAGAAAATCTGTAGGACTGAACAATTTTCAGAATTTCATTAACTAGAGCCCCAACATTGCAGAAGTTTGATCTTTTAGACAAACTGAAGTTCATGAAACAATTCAAAGTGCCCCTTTAAGTCCAAATACTGGTCAACATACCTGAGGGCAATACACAGTTTCAATTAGAATAGCAACTGACACTGTCCAATTATTCAATTATCATTCATGCATGATAGGGATATTTGAGATGTGTACAACAGTTTAAAGGGGCACTTTAACAGTAGAAAACAGGTAATTTGCATAATTACATAAAATGGGCCATTGGGCCCACATGGGGGTCTTGGACAACCAATTCCTGAACACCCTGAAGGGACCAATAACTGAGCATCATTGTGACAAACCATCAACATTGTACAATACAATCTATAGGAGAAGAAGCATTTTGTAGAATTTCATAAAATGGACCATAGGGTTCACATGGAACCTTAGACTGAAACTTTTTTGTACACCCCAGATGAAGCACCACCCAGGGATTATTGTGTCCAAGTTAAATATAAATCCATGGATGCATGTGTGAGAAGCAACATTTCAAACAGAATTTCACATGATGGGTCATTGGGCCCACATCGGACCTTGGGCCAAAGATTCCTGAACACCCCTAAAGGTACCACTAACAGAGTTTTATTATGAACCATCACCACTGTACAAGAGTATCTGTAGGAGGAGAAGCATTTTGTGGAATTACATAAAATGGGCCACAGGGCCCATATGGGACCTTGGACCAAAAATTCCTGAACACCCCAAAAAGCCCACCACCTAGGAAACATTACGTCCAAGTTTCAAACAAATCCATGAAAGCATGTGGGAGGAGAAGCATTTTGAACAAGTGTGGACAGAGAGATAGATAGATAGATAGATAGATAGATAGATAGATAGATAGATAGATAGATAGATAGACACTGTGTGATAACAAAAGCTCACACCAGCATGCTGGTATGTGCTAAAAAAAAGGGTGCAGCAATGGAGCTGTAGTTCACACAACTAAACTCAGTAGAAGTAGTTTTTGTTTCTGACATCAGACAAAAAAGTCTCTTGGAAGGTGACAAAATTAAACTTACATGCAAAGAGTATTTAGTAGATGCACTATCAGGCCTACTACATTACCACATGCCAGTGAAGTATTCAGAAAAAAAATATATTAATTTGGACAATTGATCTTGGAAGAATGCATAAGGCGTATCAGCAATGGTCTGCAGAGAGGGTTAAATCTTCAATAGGCTAAGAGATATGGCTTAGTTTGTGCCCAATTTTTGTAATGAAAGTACAGACAGAACATTTTGCAGGGAATGTAACTTGCACTGATTTTTAGGAGGGACTTGCACGAGAACAGACGACCATTTCAATATTCATTCATCAAACACATATTTTATGATAAAATATCCAATCCTAGTCAGTGGTACTGTAGGTAACGATAAATTCCTGCCCTTGTTGGGTTTCTTGCTGAACTATTCCTATAGCTGTCTAACGCTGAAGGAAAAGAGAGGAATCTGATTCCAAACAGTTCACAATATGCTTGTTTACTGTATACAGAACAACCCTGGCCACATTGCATAAATTGGCTCACTAACACATAAGATGGATGTAGGCTGCTGAGTAGCTCTATGCTAAAAATTTTGCACGGAATGTCACTTGCACTGATTTTTAGGAGGGACTTGCACGAGAACAGACGACCATTTCACTATTCATTTACCAAACACATATTTTATGATAAAATATCCAATCCTAGTCAGTGGTACTGTAGGTAACGATAAATTCCTGCCCTTATTGGGTTTCTTGCTGAACTATTCCTATAGCTGTCTTAAGCTGAAGGAAAAGAGAGGAATCTGATTCCAAACAGTTCACAATATGCTTGTTTACTGTATACAGAACAACCCTGGCCACATTGCATAAATTGGCTCACTGACACACAAGATGGATGTAGGCTGCTGAGTAGCTCTATGCAGACCTGAGGTAGTTCATGCATTTATTCCATTGTGCCATATAGGATTATCAAGCAATACTATTTGTACTTATTAAACTTTTTTGACCAGTTTCACTTCCTCACACCATGCCCTATGATATTTGTTTGACACTATCAAGATTTCTGTATCACAATAAGATGCAACCCTCCCCCCCCTCAGCAATGGTCCTTGTTTCTATTTACAGTACCTGTGCTATATGTTCTGTGCTGAACATCATCATTGCATCAACATTGCAACAAACAACATTACAACAACGTGGCAACATTACATCAAAGTCACACATTAGTGCCGTAGCTGTACTGTAATATTGACACACGCAATGTAAAACGGGTAACTGTAGATCATATTACATAACCAGGAAACTGCATATATCAGGGAAATAAATCACCAGATATTATAATTAAAGAAAGGCAATACACAAGATGGGTATACCAATGTGCAAAAATTAAGCCAAAGACCTACTCTATAACACTACTTGTGCACAACCAAACCTTCATCAGAGTATATTACAAAATCCTGAAGTCCTTTTAAAACTCCTACATACAAAATGTGAAAAATTCATTACTACTTAAATAATATTCATTACTTGGAGATTTGAAAGAATCAGCCACTTTGCTCCAAGTTCAATATTGTAAACTGATTGACTATGAACATTACCTTACAAGCCATAGTAGTGCATCTGTGGCAGAGTTCTTTGCATCTGTTACCTTCCTTTCTATTTCATCGTCTACCATATCATGGAGAGTCTTAAATTTTTCTGGATTTTCGCTGTGCCTCTTCCTTAATTTCTGTCCAAGATGGAAAAGGGAAAGCAGAAAGCATACAAAGTGAAAAAAAAATCTGAAAAAAAAACTCTTCAAAATCCTTACGTATGAACATTGTCTTGACATTTTTGTTGGCCCTACAAAATTCAGACTCTCCAGGAAAGCATAGCACTTAATCATTGTTACTTGAAATCAAACAGACCAATTCGGAATGGATATGAATATTCATCTATGCAAAAATAGGGCTTAAACAATGTTACTTTTGTAGCAGCTGTGACATACTTCGCAGAATTTCACTTTCACTGACAAACTTCCAACTTCATATTTCAGCTTGAAACACAATATTTCCACATCTGTGGCTGACCAGATGGTGACGTTAGACTGATATACAGTATACATGTAGAATGTATTAATTTCCTGTTAACAAACATATTTAAACACAAGTTTAATATGTTGGCGACAACTGATATAGATCCTTTAAGAATCAAGACACGGATCAGCATGGCAAACATTTTTAAAGGGAAATGAGGCGTTTGTTTAAAGAAACGACCATATTTTTAGAACCAGTGTTTGTGAACATAGAATGATAGATTATTTAAAATAAGCAAGGACAGTAGATTAGCCTTCTTTTTAAAAACAAAGTCCTCACAGATAAAAATTCAATTATTTGTTGCACAGCAATAATTTGTTCACCCAAACTTTTCAAAATTCAAATGATGCATTCTCTGTTACTCATCACATGCATAATGTTTTGAGGAGATGAAGCTTTGGCATATGTTTATTGATAAGACTGATGGCTTAACAATGATTAAAATTTTCTTTGTATGTCATGTTGGTGAATTTTAAATGCCCTATTTCCCTTCACGTAAAGCACACTTTAACCAACTTATATACTGTATGCACTACAGTGATTGTACCTGTACAATACACTAGAACTGAGACCACCAAATTAAATACAGTATATACAAACATAATTATCTCCACACTTCCACTTATGTTGAATATTAAGTCCCTACTGTATGAAGAATCCACAAAATTGTGTTGAGTCCATTCCTATATACAGAACTGTACAATACAGTTCTGTGCACTGTACCCACACATCTGCATCACTGGAGAGGCATGTCCTTCTTTAGAGGTTCACTAAGATTCTACGAGAACTACATACAAAGGAGGAGAGTGGGTGACTTTACTTACGCTTATATTTCCGTTCACATCACTCTTGACGAAAACAAAGGCTTTTGATCCTAAACTGTCTGCAGAAATATAAGATAATTTTAGGCATTATTGACACGATATAATGACGACTCCACTGCAAACTACAGTGATGCATTAGAATGTGATATTAGCAATTTAGCATCATACATGTTGTGTATCTCATGTCCTGTACAGTATAAATCTTCAATTGTCAAGATTAAACTTACACATGACTGTACTTTACAAGGTGAAACATTGACCAAACTTCCAGAAATGTGTACAGTACAGTTCACTGTGCCAACTGTGGACTCATTTATCAACACTGATTATACTGTAGTGTTACTTTACTTCTATTAATAGGGGATCAACCATTTATTGTCTGATGTAATTTTGCAACACATGAAGGCAGGCTAATGCAAACTGTCCTGGAAAAGAAATTACAGTGGCCCACTGTAACTCAGCAGGCATATCACCTGCTGAATGAGTCATGAACACAAACATACATGTATAAGGGTACAGGGCAGCTCTGATCTACTGTTTACTGAAGATACATAAAACCCATTGCCTCTGGCAACAGTATGGGTTGCTGAGGTTATGTATCTTGATAAGACTGTTAAGACATATACCCAGAAAGATTTTCTGCACATAGGATTTGGTGAATATTGTTTTACAAAGAACAAGTAGCACTGTTGAGACTACCAGCTAAAGTATTGAGTAGAGTATATGGGTACTGTAGTCTCCACAGTGCTATGGAAGCTGCACTGGAGTGTTTGGATGTAATTGATCAATTTGAATCAAGTGCCCCAGATACGCTTACCATTGTCAATGGCAATCTTAATCACTGCAGTCTACAAAAGAGTAACATTCACTATTATCAACGTGATTTGTCCAAACGGTTGTGAGGCTGCTCTTGATTTACTTTATTCGAACATTAAAGATGCTTACAGTACATTTCATTGCAATTGCCCAGTCTTGGTTAATCTGATCATGATCTGGTTTGTCTGGTTCCAAAATACAAACCCATTGTGCAGAGGGTTAAGCCAGCCATACTTGGAGGTACTATTCAAAAGTGACATGACAATGCACTGGAACAACTAAGAGTAGACTTGAACTATACAGACTGGGATGTGTTTGTAAATAGTGTTGAGATGAAAAAACATATTTTCATATGTTTTCAATGCTTGTCCAGGAATTTTTAAGATTTTTTATGAAACATCTTTGTGTAGTGTTTAAGGGTATTGTTTAATTTGTTGGGGCAGAAATGTGTCTAAGGTGGAATTACAGATAATTGCTAGTACTATTAGAAAAGCTTCATAGGTGGTTGGGGGGAGAGACTTGAAAGAAGTTCACCAAGTTCATCAGTGCCACCTTCAGACTTCATTAGACACTCTATTGAATAATTACAGCCATCCACTGAACAGACAAGTTATGAGACAGGTGCACCATGGGGGGCACCACTAGACTTCCTCTTCCCTGTAATTCTTGTCAATTGTTAGAGAATTCATTTTTACCCAGTGCAATATAGGGCCTTTAATCAAAGCGTTCATTGCTAAGGAGTCCTTTACTGTCTACATCATTTTCAGTTTTGTCTCATTCCTTTTATTTGTTTCTGTTGTTTTATATGTAGCTATGTTTCATGTCGTTTTGTTTTATATAGCTTTTTTTTAAGTACGTTTGTTTTATGTAGCTTCTTTTTGTGACTGCAATATGCATTTTTTGTAGCTTTTTTCTTTGTAAATTTTGTTTTATAAAGCTTCTTCAGGCAGCTTTTGCTTTTGGTGGCTTTGTTTTTCTGTAGCTTGTATTACATTTCATGTGGCTTGTTTTTGTAGCTTTTCTTTTTATGTAGAATATATTTTCATATTGCTAGTTCTCATTCTCATTCTTTCACTTCGTACTGTGTTCACTATTATGTGTAATTATTCTTTTACACTTTTACTGCTTCATTCTGTGCCAGTACTCAAAGTTCCTTTGTTGAGCAATGAAGTTTCCCCGGACGCTCACCCGCCACCCCGCCCACTCGCCACCCCGCCCCACGAGGGCAGGCCTCCCTCAAGTATCTGATATGAAAACAACACCATACTTGCAACAATCAGCACATCAGCATATGATGACTTGATTTGGAGCATTCTGTGAATTGTGATCTCCGATTAAACTCAGCATGAACATCAGTTATGTCATCATAAATAGCAGGTTCCTCCTAAATGCATTTCATCAGCATAGCTGTGCTGTCTGGTCTGCTTATCATTGTCATTCAACTTCTAGACAATGCACGCAATTTTCACCAGACACTTGAACAATCACACAGTCTGAATGTAGATTAGAACAAACTGGCCTAGAATTTTGAACTGACCTAACAATGGTATGACTGAATCCTGGCTGGCATCCAAAAACGCTTCGGTCTCTATCCTGCCATCGGTCTGGAACCTTCAAGTACTTCTTCTTCAATTCTCCGTGAAACGATCTTCTACCAGCATCCCCCGACATCGCTAGTGGGTGTAGGTGCTTACGACCTTAGCTCTGCAACTTAAACGAGACAGTGAAAGCATTGTTTTCAGACACTTAAGAGAACAATCAAAAAAGGAAGAAAGTCCAAACCAACAAATGCTGTGTTGACTTTTCTGTGTAAATTCTGACACCAGTTAATGCAAGGTTTTACAGGCTGAATGTTTTCATTTATACCAGAAAGTCATTCACTTCACAGCATAAAATTGCTCTTGATTGCACTCTGACAATTATTCCATGATATGCACAATCCATACAAGAATGACAAATTCTTGTTTTTTTCTTTCCATTTTCAAGGATATGTGATGTTGCACTAACAGAGAAGGCATGTAGAGTTCACTTGTTAATCTTTTATAGTATGTGAAAACTGAAACATACCGTACATGTTTTACTTGGCACAAGTGGAACATACTGACATTTATCAAAGAAATCCCCAAAAGGAAAACAAGAATTTCCAGCACTGAGCAACCCCTTCCAATGAGATGGGAATGTTGGATGCCACTGGATATAGTTACAGTATTTTATTTTCTTGAGAGGGACTCAACATTCAAATTCTGGCAGCAGTTGAACAGCCATGAAAGCTAACAGATTCTTCACAAGAGACTGTTTGCCATCACACTGGCATTTGCCTCAGTCGTCGCACATTGTCGATCAACCAATCAGTTCATAGCTGCTTCAAACTTATGAAACAGCTGAAACTCGCCATTAACCCTACTACGCAATTTATGCTAATCTGCACCGTCTGGTGTTGCCGACACACTGCACTACAGTATATCACAGCAGGGTAATGTACTTCCCCTGGCTGAGGTCATACTCTCCTACTGTACACCCTGCAGTGAATCCTACAGAAACTGACAGGGCATCAATAGTCTCAGGTAGAAACCAGATAGGCCTAAGCTTTGGAAGACGATCAACTGATCGTGAAATACTGATCAACAGACCAATCCCTTCCCAACATCAATCTGCTGTACTACGGTACAGTACATGTACCCCTTATCAGACTTATCTAAGTTTAGGCCTTAGTACAGTAAGACACTCATTTAGTGATCACTAGATGACTTAGAAGTGTACCCTCGATACTGAACGTGATTGGTTCATGCTAGCATGCGGGTATCACATCTCAATCATGGAACATGATAAATAAGCACATCTTCAGATTCCACCTCTCAAAACTTTATGATAGTTGTAAGAGTAAGAAAGATTTCTTACCTTAGTTGCTTTGTTTTTGTTAAATTTCATTTCACGGTTAATTTCTGAGCTACTCCATAGATATTGATTGTCCTACGGGCCACTAGTCATGCATATTTCTAGGGATTTGGTTACTCTCGGATGACTGGTAAATGCCTACATTGTATATACAATAAGCACTATCAATGACAATGAAAATAAAAAAGGCTATGGGATTACCTCAACAATTCCTACCCTAATAGTAGAAATTCTATGTAAGCCATAATGTATAAAAAGATGAACAAAGACGGTTACATATATTTATGGATTCATCACCCATTGTTCTAAAAACCATGAATTTCCCTCTTGTGTGCACGTGTACATTATCACAGTTATAAGCATGATTACAAAGTAAAGGCCATCCACTATTAAACTACCATAGACTTGTTAACCGCAGTACCATTAATCTCATTAATTGTAATCTTTGAAGACTATCCCTAGCATTGCACTTCCAGTAGTAAAGAAAGTTTACGAATGAATCTCCGCACGAGCCAATCAGAAGTAATCACTTTTGCAGGTGCAAAATCTGCAAATTCCTTTCACCTGCACGAGTGTTGCAGATCACTATTTTTCAACATGATATGAATGCAACCTACAGTATTGTACTGCAGCTGTATACAGTATGGCAAATACAGTAGAGCAGTAGGCTTTCGTTTTGTCTGTGGTTGCATAAAGGACTTGTAATTTCTAAGTTTGCACCTTACATTTGAGTGATCTACATTTTCTTTTATGAACACAAAATGTGAGTTGAAAAATCTTTGTCTACAGATCTGGTTTGTGTGTTAGCAGTGTACCTCGCACAAAATTCATTTTGGATTGCTGAAAACATAACTGAGAATACATGACGGTGGATTGGTGTTTGGCAAGGGGGGGGGGGGGTACTGTAGCCTACCTCCCTAGCTGCGAGTCACAATACCGCAAATCTATTCCCCTCACCTCCTGTGTCATACTGTAAAGCCGGCATTGATTGCCGACTATTCCTAAGGCCTATAAGCACATGTTACAATTTACACAGGCCTCAAATTTGAAAGAACCAGCGTTAGTCCTACAGTACACTGTTTCTAGAATCGGTAGCCTTACGTTACAGTATGTTCTTCAATGTTGATGAATGATTGTACTGTAACCCCATTTCTCAAGAATTCATGCACACACTCAGCTGCACATATGAATTACATGTAACTTCATGCACTATTACTTAATGAATACTGCAGTAGTGGTGCAATTGTGAAAAGTAAATAACAGGGCCAAGCATCAGTACAAACAATTCCTTGGCCTGGCTAGCCTATACCCTACTGTAGGTAATGTCTATGTATTCCAGACATGAATTACTAACTACTGCTGCAACTGCTTAGGTGTGTCGTGCAACTGTGCGGCATACAAGTTGAGCCAATGCTGAAATGTGTACAGTACATACTGTAATATACATGTGTTTTCATTGATGGCGAATATTCATCATTAATTATCAAAGTCACCAATTTGGGATAGTCACCATTTTGGTTGTTACATATATTTTAACCAATGACAGTAATTTACAGGCTTCATTTACTGTATGGTGAATATCATAAATCATTCATGTCACCGATTTCAGAAAACGTCACAAGTTTGGTTGTTAGGCCTTCACAATTGTATTTCGACAACTGAAAGTGATTTATCCTTTCGATGGGTTGGACCAGGAAGTAACAACTCTCTGGTTGGACTAAAAAGTAAAAAGAATGCCACATTTCAAATTTATCAATGGAATCAGAAGTCCGAACAAATATTTTCTCTGACGTTGTCTGCTTTAGTGACTTTATCTCTATTCTGTCATTGTTGCATTAGGCCTAAAAGCAATTTTTTCCCCCCACATTCCCCCATGTTTTTTTTTTCTTTTTTCTCTCTCAAAAGTGGTTTGTAAATGAGAATTTCTGCTCCTGACCACAGAAATCACCCCTGCATGTCTGCAGCTATACGTTTGCAAAATAGCACCCATTGATAACAATGATAAGGAATGCCAAAAAGGGGGGGGGGGGGGGGACACTGTGAATAAGAGGCCCATATGCAGCTTTGTCAGTACGGGGTTTGACTTTACCGCAAGTGGAACATTTTACATGACAATTATGACCAACAAATTAAAACCCATTTTTGACTGTTGCTTACGTAGGCCTGCTATCATAGGCTAAGCAGAACTCCAGATCTTGGGGATGTTTGAGCCCACCAGACAAGGGCCTGAATGAAAAAAAAAAAAAAGCCTACAGTTACACCTTTTCTTTTACTCTGCCTTCCTGTTGCCACATTTGATTGTTGCACTAAAATTGCAAGCGTGGACGTCTTGCTTTAGATACCTTTAGATAGCACTAAGGCTACGACTGTGAGGCACGACCGTGTGGCAACAATTTCAGTTTTAAAGAAAAGATCTTTGCTTGTAAACATTTGTGGTTTTCTATCGATAAATGTTATTGAAACTTCATGGAAATTCCAAGCGATGTGCTTGACAAACACTACCTCTGCGGTGGAAATTTTTTCAACAGACTTTATCATTTGTTCAAAAAGTTTATCGCTTTAACTGTTTTTTCAACACTTTTAAATAGAGTGTGCCATTCGAGAAAAATTTTTTTAACAGGAGTTAAGCAAAATCAGTACCGTACTTGCGATTCCAAATCAACATCTACCTGTCTCTTCTGAATGGGGGTAGAGGTATGACGCAGCCCCTCAGCATGTTGAAAGTTTGTGATAGGAATAAAATCCTACAGTATCACCGAATATTATTAATACAGTAGATTATTGCATCTATTCAGACTGGCAGTAAATTGAGTTGAATTGTATTGTCTACCTACAAATCCAGCCAGATTTAAGAAAAAGTCCGGAAGAATGCCGAATTTGGTAAAGTCCTCAAATCAGGCCGGATTTGACATTTGGTGCACCCCTGATTTCAACCAACATTTGCTTGGGTTAATGATACAATGAGATGGAATCCTGCCTGGAAGTTACAGTACCTACCTGCAGTGCAGGCTACAGCAATTACCTGTAAATAAGCTACTGTACAGTATATACCAACAAAAATGGTCATGAACAAGTCCACTGAACAGTCAAAATTATGATTTGGAAATTTGTAGCAATAGGCAGCAACTGACTAATCAAGCAAGGGCCATTAAATAAACATTGTTTCAGCTTTCTTTTCAGTCATGACAAGTATTGATTGTCAAAACTTTGTCAAGCGGCTTGGGCCGTTGCATTATCGGGCTTGTTGTTTAGGGGTGCGTAATGTTTGGCAGTGCGCAACGTTTTGGTGTATGCACAATGGGAGTAGGCCTCTTATTTAAGAATATCCCACACTATTCAAGTTCTTCCTTTTGTTGGAGTTAAGTTGCAAATTCCAACCCAACCTATACAGTAGGTCTCCAAAGTTTATGTAGGTTCAATCGTTTTCTTTTTTCATGCAGAGTCAAAGCACGTTTGAGACAGTTGGGTGGACGTACAGTATTTATACCTAAAGTTGGAGTCAAGGTTTCGTTTCGTTTCATGTATTTCGTTCATACTGTCCATACATATATACATACAGGCATAATAAGATAAGTTGCTGGAGTCCCAGTCGCAGGGACAATACCACTTTTAGAGGAGTTGAAATACTGTAGTCACAGTGTTGTCAGAGTTATTGAAAAAAGTTGATTTAGCACCCTCTCTTAGTAGGACTGAAAGATGGGGTATTCTAAAATTTTACAATATAATGTACTACTGTTCTATATCTCAGTTTCATGCACAGCAGTGAGCTGTGGTACTGTAGGCCTACTGTTTGAAATGCATGCTTTGGTACTTTAGTACAAGTTAGGACTACAACTAGGCACTGTACTGAGTATAGTGCTATAAGTGCACCAAGAATGACGTACCCATAGCTATTGCTGAAAGTGCATAACTTCAGAGAACCGAGCCTACTTTATCGAAAGCAGAATGACATAATTCTTTAAACATATGTCGGTAATGAAGCTTGCCACACTTTCTCTGGTTCTTTGATGAGGGTTTTCCACCCTTGCCTAGAGGCTGGATTCGTATCCTAATTTGAAATGTCACTCAACATTTGAAGCAACCAAAAATACAACTAAAAATACCATCATGTCTCTAAAATGATGATCCAGCTGCTCCACATACTGTAAATATTTATGATGAGTACACATCATGGCTAATGCTACAGTACTCTGCCATTTGACTTTGCTTACAACTCCACCAGGGCTACAATGTGTCAGCTTAGGTGCACTACGGAACTTCTAACAGCAGAAATCTTGGGTTCACTTTATTCTCGATTTTAAGATGAGAAGCGACAGCACAGAAGATCTTTTCAGTTAAATTATCATTACATTTGTGAGGTACTGCTTGTACTAAAACCCCATCTAAATGAGTGTTTTTGGATTTTTACCAACTTCATAATCATCGATCAAATCCTTAGGTGTGTCATTCTAGGTGCAAACATACTAATTACTACATTGATTAGGCCTAACTGCAGAGAAGCTATTCAGTCTAGTATTCATTTCCCTTCTAAGGTCTATCCACCTGACTTTCTGGTTGGCTTACAATTTACTGTAACTTAGTAATACTAAGTTACCAGTTACCACTGACAGACACTGTGCACGTACAGTACAGTAGGCCCCACGACATTGACCTACTGTAACTTAGGCCTGAATCTTCTGAATATGATACAGTAAACAGTAAGAATCCCACAAGAGGCTTCACAGTGTTCCTAAAGATATTGAGAAACTTTGGCACAGGCTCTCCAGTCTCGAGATTACCAGTGATTTCACGAAGTCCGTCTGGGAGCTTCAAGTAACCTTGGCTTAATGCTCTGTCTAGCGTCAGTCCCAGTGACTTAGTAGTGTAGTACGTGTGTTACGATCGAAGATAGGTTTTGTACTGTGTACGAATTGTGCTGTCAGACAGTGTCAGTGTGTTGAGTTGTGTAGACCACTGACAGAGTGGAATCAGTGTGCTGTGTATACAGTACTTTGACCATTCAACTTTGGAGCTAGCGAACCACTTGACTTGAATGCAAGATGATGTAGCATGCATCTGGTGAGAAGGGGTTGGGGGCACAGTTACTGAAACAGGGAGACAGCTGATGGCTTAATCATCAAGCTCGGATCCACGGAGAGGAGGCTTTTTCCTTCCTCTTTATTAACCTTTCCCCACATGAACAATAATAATACCCAAAAAGAGAATATTCAATGGACCGGGCCACTCAGTCTAGACTCACGATTCCTTTGCTGAGGAATAAGGGACCCAGCTAGGGTGTTTAAAGGTGGAGGGGGCAAGTCCTGGCACCTCCTCCGAAGCCAGCCGGGGAAAAACCACATAGCCGGGGATTTAACAGTGAGGGAAGAGAAAGAGGAGTCTCAACAGGGATTGGGCAAGGTGGGGCAGGGGAACTGGGGGAAACGTCGCCCGTGTACCCAACCTTAAAATAGGGATCTCATGCCTGAAATTTCTCGATTAATGAGATAACTGGAATCAATTTATGAAAAAAAATGGTAGTACATCATCAGATGGGTTGAGATGGTACAGTTCTAGTCATAATGCACTATGCATATATCCTGTATCATTTTTTCTTATATTCTATCCATTTTAAGCTAGAAAATAAAATGTAAATTGGCGGTTGAACAATATCAAACGCAACCGACGGAGCGACGTAGAACCCGATTGGACTTTTTGAAAGGGGAAATGCCCTGGCAAAACATTAGCTTGTTGCATGGTGAAACATTTTCATTTTTTCTTAAAAAAAAAAACAAAACATGAGAATGAGGTACTTATAAATAGTAGAACTAACGTATTGTAAGTAAAGGAATTGAAGTACTTTTAGATAGCAACGTGATATTGGTTTGCATTGACAATGATCTTAGTTGGCATACTGGCAATCTCGATATTTTGGGGGAATTTATTTAATTCAGCATTAGGGTTGGATAAAATACAGGAACATTTCCAGAATCTATGACATCATTAATATCCAAGGTTCTGATCGACTGATCGGGGTGGAGAATTGCCAATGCGACGGTCCTGGGTGAAATAAATATGCCGGGAACCGTTCTCGTGTTGCGAATTTCATCGTCTACCCGAATGCGAATAAACGACGGAAGCGTGAATCGAAACCTCGAACCAACCATTTCACACCTTTATGAAGACCTGGTTTCAATCGTGTTGTTTAATCCGTTTCATACTCTTCAATATCATGAAAA
Organism: Stichopus chloronotus; assembly: GCA_021234535.1. Classification (NCBI taxonomy): domain Eukaryota; kingdom Metazoa; phylum Echinodermata; class Holothuroidea; order Aspidochirotida; family Stichopodidae; genus Stichopus; species Stichopus chloronotus. The sequence goes on along the minus strand of CM037841.1, from coordinate 13,934,043 downwards.
AGATCACACTTGTGAAGCATTGTTTAACATGGCCACTTCCCCCATCTCGGGCAAGTTAATTACATCCCTCCCCCTCGTCATTTTTGCTTTTCTTTTTTTCCTCTCCTTTATTTTTCAACATCATGCTCCCATTCTTTAAGCTTTCCGGAAGGGGGTAATCTGCCCCCGCCAGCTGCGGATTTAGGGGGAGCCAAGGAGTCCGGGCCCCCCTTCCAAAAGTGTTGATTTTTTTTTTCCAACTGCAAAGTAGAAAGCCCTATATCCAATTAGCACACTAGGCCTATGTGATGTACTGTCAGTCAAACTTTGTTCATTACGTCCACCTCAAAATACTATAGTGCTCCCTTGAAGAGTTGCTTCATTCTGTTACTCGGAATTTTGGCACCCTGAAATTATTATGGCTCATATGGATCACAGTATAACTTAAACCAATGCCAGACATTGTCAGAAATATTAGCTTCTGTGACTACTTATGAGCACCAGGGTCGTGGCTATACAGAGTGTGTGTGGCGGGTGACTCACCCGAAAGTCTATCAGACCGACGATAGTCGGAAAATCTGAAATATCACACGGAATTTTTCGTATCTCGGTCTAGAACATTTTATGACATAGAAAGATGCCAGATTATCTAATGTTACCTGGTAATTGAAAAAAAAAATTCTCAATAAATTTTGATATCAGTTGGAATTTCTCATAATGAAGTATAGAAGCGTTGATAGTCAGAAAATCTGAAATACCAGATGGTATTTTTCATATCTCAGTCTAGCACATTGAATGACTTCAAAATATGCAAAATATTGCACTAGATTTCATCTAAGGTTGTCTAGTAGGTGAAACATTTCTCAAAAGGGGGGGGGGGGGTGAGGGACACCTCCCTTCTAGCTTACAACCCCCCAGTCGAACCACCACTCATCTCATGTTTTCCCTACATTATCAAAGTACTTCATTGCATAACATTTTTTTTTTTTCACATCGGTGCACGAACTAGCTTTTACCAGGGAGGTGTTATTAGAGGGGACTGTGATATTGGTCTTTTGATTGGGTATGATTGCCCTGGAGCCTTAATGCCCAAAGAAGTAATCCCACCCCCACATATGGATGGTGGTCCTTACGGGCAAAGAACAGATCTAGGATGGGGCATTGTAGGGATCGTTGAACCCTCTGGAGTTAATGATAACTTGTGTGATCCAATAGGTCTCAGTCACAGGATATTTACATATGAGGTTCCAGCTCTTGTGAACGTTATTTCTTCATTTACACATAATGTGCACATTTGTTTTCGGTCCGAAGGAAGTCAATCCCGGACAGATCATCAAACTACTTGAGCAAGACTTTAGTGACGGGGACATGAATGTAGATGGCTACTCTCAGGACGACCTTAGGTTTCTAGAGACATTAAAGACTAAGGTCCATCAAACTGGTGATGGACATTACGAAATGCCCTTATCATTTAGGGCTGAAATGTAGGTATTACCAAATAACAGAGAATTGGCGTTGCATAGACTTAAGAGATTAGAACGACGTGTAGCTACAGACTCTACCTACAAGGCTGCCTACGAACATTTTATTTGCGATCTAACTCGTAAAGGGTATGCAGAAATTGTTCGCGAGGATGAGCTCGCAAGAAACGATGGTTACGTCAGTTACATTCCGCATCACGGCGTATATCACCCGCAGAAACCCGGCAAATTAAGAGTTGTTTTCGATTGTAGTGCCAAGTACAGGAATCAGTCTCTCAATGATCACTTACTGCAAGGCCCAAATCTGACAAACAATTTGGAAGGTGTGCTATGCCGCTTCCGCCAGGAGTCAGTTGCCTTTACATGCGACATAGATGCTATGTTCCATTAGTTCAAAGTTAACCATGAGCATAGGGATTTTCTTAGATTTCTATCGTGGGAAAATGGCGACGTTATGGTAACCCTGCGGAGTATCGCATGACTGTCCATCTCTTTGGGGCAACCTCCTCTCCAGGTTGTGCGAATTTCGGTCTGAGGCAAGCAGCAGTAGATTATGGGAACAAATATGGCGCTGATGTATCAGACTTCATTCATCGTAATTTCTGTGGACGATGGTCTTAAATCAGTAGATAGCGATGAGACAGCCATAGATCTAATACAGAGAACTAGAGCGCTTTGCGGCAAGGTTGGCCTAAAATTGCATAAATTCTCTTCGAAGTTCTGTTAATCAAGAATCTTCTTGTAAGGAAGAAAAACGCCTGAATTTAGGGCTAGACGACACCGAGAGAGCTTTAGGGGTACACTGGTGCATCGAATCAGATACTCTTCAGTTTAGAATCACTCTGAAGGATAATCCTCTGACCAGAAGAGGTGTTTTGTCCACTCTAGGATCGGTTTATGATCCTTTAGGCTTACTTTCTCCCGTTATGCTGGTAGGAAAACAGATACTGCAACAATTGTGTAGTCAGGGTTTGTCATGGGATGCCCCCATCCCTGATAATATGCTCTCTCTATGGCAGCGCTGGCGAAGCAGTTTGTCTACTTTGGAGGATATCAAAATTAAACGATGTTACAAACCAGACCGCTCATTTCACGCATGCGCGGTAGAGTTGCACCATTTCTTCGATGCTAGTACTACAGGATACGGTCAATGCTCTTACTTGCGCCTAAAGAATGCAGAAGGTAGGGTTCATTGCACTCTCGCAATGGGTAAGGCTAGAGGATTGACTGCATCACAGTTAATTAGTCATCCTAGTTGGTTCAATGGACCACGTTTTCTTTGAAATAGCGAGATTCCGAGTGACAACAGTGTTGCCCCAGAAGTATGCGAGAATGATGAAGAACTTAGAGGGGTTAAGGTTTTTGTCACTCGGAGTGCGCGCTTTCCATCGTATTTTGAGCCTTCTAGACTAGACCACATTTCTTCTTGGAACAAGGCTAAAAGAAGCATTGCGCATTGCTTGAGTCTAAAACGTAAATTGAGATCACGTGTAGACAACCTAAAGCCACAGTCACCTGATCATGGATCATGTTCGGTTGTTAACTTACATGAAGCTCAATTAGGGATAGTTAAGTCATTGCAAATGAGTTGCTTCGAAACAGAGATCAGGGATTTGTCTTCTAAGGGCAATGTTAAGTCCTCTAGTTCTTTGCGCAGTCTCGATCCCTTTCTAGATGATAACGGTATTTTAAGGGTTGGTGGCCGCATGAAGCACGCTGATCTAGATGTACTGAAACATCCTATAATAATTCCTCGTAAACATCATCTTACAGATTTGCTTGTTCGTCATTATCATCAGAAGGTCGAGCACCAGGGAAGAGGAATGACTTTAAATGAGATTAGGAGAAATGGTTTCTGGGTAATTGGTTGTACGTCATTAGTGTCAAGCGTTATCCACAAATGCGTTATTTGTCGCAAATTGCGCGGGAAGACCCAAACCCAAAGAATGGCTGATTTGCCGACCGATATATTAGAGTCATCTCCACCGTTTACATATTGCGGGGTAGATTATTTCGGTCCATTTTATGTGAGGGAGGGTCGAAAGACAATGAAACGCTTTGGCGCTTTGTTTACATGTTTGAACTCTAGGGCTATTCATGTTGAAGTAGCAGACTCTCTAAGCACAGACTCATTCTTGAATGCCTTGAGGCGATTTCTTGCACTGCGTGGCCGGATTAGACAACTGCGGTCAGATCAAGGGACAAATTTTGTAGGAGCAAGAAACAAACTTAGACAAGCAGTAACTGAGCTAAATCATGATGCTATTAAGGAATTTCTTTCGCTGCGAGACTGTGATTTATTTGCCTTCAAATTTAATGTACCAGGCGCTAGCCACATGGGAGGTGTTTGGGAAAGACAAATTCGCACCGTGCGTAATGTTCTCGACGCCTTGTTAATTCATTCCTGACAGACACTTAGATGACGAAGGCTTACGTACCTTTCTTTGTGAGGCGACAGCGATTGTAAACAGTCAACCTTTAACTGCAGACACTTTAAACGATCCTAAATCTCTCGCTCCATTGACTCCCAACCATCTCTTGACTCAAAAATCTGAAGTTTTGCTGCCCCCCCCCCCCCGGCGTATTTACCTCTTCTGACGTTTACTGTTGTAAAAGACGGCGTAGGATTCAATATCTCGCCAATGAGTTTTGGACACGTTGGCGAAAGGAATATCTTCTTAACATAAGAGCTAGGCAAAAATGGACCTTACCATCCAGAAATATGCAGGTTGACGATATTGTCATTGTTAAAGAGGATAATGTTAGTAGAAATCAGTGGCGTTTAGCTAGAGTTGTAGAGACTTACCCCGATAAGGACAACTGTGTTCGTAAAGTGAAAGTTGTAATGAGCTCTCCTTTAAATGATAAGGGCAAGCGAAGGTGTCAGCTAACTTTTTTAGAGCGACCTGTGCACAAGTTAGTATTGTTGGTGGAAAGCAAAGGGGATACATAATGTATATTGGTACCCCCACGAGGGGCCATATAGAAGACTTCCTTCATTGTACTAGGGAGAATGTATTGTTTGTATTTGTTGTGATTATCTCGAATTCATGAAATATGTTTGCGAATTTTGTATGCTTTTCGATGTAGTTCAACACAATTCTGTAATGTCTAATGTTATTGCTGAATTTTTGTATTTTTTTGTAATTAGATACAATTCTGTAATGTTTGAAATGTGGGAAACTTTTGTAAAGTTTTGATATGCAATTATGTCAAGTTTGATGCAAGAATGCAATTCTGTAATATTGTGATACAGTGAGTGTAATTCTGAAATGTTTCGATTCAATATGGTGCAATCCTGTAATGCGATTGAAGGTAAGCCTCGTAAGAATGCGTCCTGGGATACACACGTTAATATGGTTGGCCGATTTGTGCATTGAAAGATTAAAGAAACGTGTGTATGACGTGTTCCATTATGATACAAGTGAAATGTCAAGATGGTCGAAATATTTAATATGAATTTTGTTGTTTTGATGTAATTTAATTATTAGTGAGTAATTTGTAATTTAAGTAGAAAATGATTGTTCATTTTGAGGGGCATGTAGCGGCAGTTGTTTATATCACTTGCTGTAAGTTTGCGTTAGGTGCATACCAGCCTGTGCAGCAATTCATTGTGTACATTTTTTGGGTTAGTGCAACCAGGTTGCTCCGAATTCCTGGATTTCTTAGGCTTAATAGAAAAAACTTAGACTTAATAGAAAAGAATGTGCATGCCATATGTTTAGTCAGAAGCCTCGTATTTAAGGTAAATTTTGGGCGTTGCCTCGCCATTCTGGTACTAACTGGTCACAGAAGGAAGATCTGCCTCTATAGAGCTCATTATTACACCTATACCGTACTCTTGCCAACACCGCGGGAATTGTTTTAATATTTGAACAGACTCAGGGAGGTTAGTATATTTCTTAATGTTTGTGTTCTTTATATTTTGTAGTTTGTAGACTTATTTTTGTACGTATGCATTTTTGATATAATTAATGTATTTTTGTATTTATGTTGACTGTAGGTTTCACGGAAATGAGGAAGGAAGGAAGGAAATAAGAAAGAGAAAGAAGGAAAGAAATGAAAGAGAAATTAAAGTTATTCTTCCAGTGAAAACGCTGGGTTTTTGTCGTCCTTGTCTACGGTGTTTATTGGCCGGTTCATACTATGCTCGACCGCGGCTATAGAATCATCGACAGTTGTCGAAAACCAATAGAAAGTAGTCACCGGAAAGTACTTGAAAAGTTGTTGGAATAAGTGTTTTGGACCTAGAAGTTCCTCGGGAAAAAATGTGACTGCAATAGATGCAAAGTATTGCACCACGTTTTGTCTAAAGTTACCCGGCAGTTGAAAATCTTTCAAAGAGAAAAAAAAATAGTCAATTCTAGAAAGTAGCACTCAGAATTTCTGGAAATTACGATAGCATAAATACGTTAGGTGAGAGTATTCCAGTTATTACCATTTTCTATAGAATGATTTTCCTCATTAATTGAGAAAATGCAGACATGAGACTTTTATTTCACTGAGAGTTAGTGGGAACGTGCAGCCCATGACACCCGAAAAGTGCCGTTTTGGCCGAAAAAGTAGGCGCTAATTGATGGTGATATATGAGAATGTATTCCCTTCTCCGAAACTGTTGCGGTAGCGTCGCCACTTCAGTTAATAAAAACACATATCCAGCCATTCCGAATGTGGGACATTTTGCAACCCGTAAAGTCATGACACTAGCTACGGCCCTGCCTCCTCCACTCGTGTTTAATAATCCTGGCAGGGCCAGTGATGAGTACCGTGAATGTATGCGGACGTAAACCAGGCCAGCAAAAAAAGATGCACTTTTGTAGGAAAAGTTGACTTTTTACTGGAAACTACATAGCTCATCAAGCGCGTGAAAACTTCTTTTTTTTCCTATCAAGGGTAGGGAAAATATAGTAGCTTCGTCTCCTAATTTCAAAGCGCGGGGGCGCGCCCCCTCCGCCCCCCCCCCAAAAAAATCGGTCTTTTTCTCCGAAACAGACTTCACCCCACGTCTACATTCTACCTCCACAGCCGTGGAGCAGCCAACTATAGGGAAGGTCAGTAGCGGATATAGGATTAGGCAGAAGATGGGGCCCGCGACAGGAGGGATGAAAGGGGAGGGTGTCCACCCTTTTGGAAAACTTTTACTAACGTAGGGTGGGTTGAATGCAAAATGGTGCTTTATTTAATGCTAGATTTTATTGAATTCATCTGCAGTAATTCCTACTTTTTAAGCAATTATTTTATTTTTTATCTGTCTGAATGAGTTACTCATTCTTAATTTGTTTCTGTGTAATTGAAATATTTTTCCACCTGTCACAGTCCATCCACCTCAGTCCATATCTGTGCCCAGGCTTCTTTGAGAACTTGGCAAATACTTTTGGCTGAACACATAGGAACACCGACACCTAGAATTTTTTTTTTTTTGAGGGGGGGAGCAGATGTGACTAATTAGTGCCATTACTACCTAAGGTGAGGGCCACCATTGGTTGGTACAAGGCCAAGGTACAAGTTTTCAAAGCCCCAAATGGCAGAAAACGGCACTGAGAGGGTGTACTTGAGCTTAATGTAACCAATCTTGAAATATGCATTTCATGTCTGAAATAAATCAATTCGTGCGAAAAAATATAAATTTATTAAAATTGACATTACAATTCAGTGTTTCTAAGGCGATCAGAGAATAATAATGCTACAAATCCTCTTTTATTTTTTCATTTTTCAGTTCTTGAAAATAACTTTTTTTGCTGAGCCCATATGGCGCACAGGTGTCAAATTTGGCGGAAGCAGAGATTGTTTCAATCAATTATGTTTGTTACAAACTATAGTGGGGTTTATGTCTAAGCGGAGTGCCACCATTGTTGGTGCGGAGCGTCCAAGAAAATTTTGGCTTCAAAAAATTCAAACCCTCCAGATGGAAGGAAACGGCACTTCCCGGGTGTACCTGAGCTGCATGCAACCAGCCCTAAAATATGATCTTATGTCTGCAATTTCTCAATTAAAGATAAAATGTTTTATGGAAAAAACTTAGTTTGGACTGATCTTATCTAGAATATTTATGCTATTGTCATTTTCAGAAAAGATAATTAAATAACTTTTACTTTCTAACGATAACAGATTTTGTTTCTGAGAAATTTACAACGACCAGGTAACCTTAGACAAAGGATGGTACACTATTTTTTGCATTTTTTGTATAATTTTTTTCCCCGGGAAATTGTAGTTCCAGTGAAGTTTCAACTATTTTTACTCTCCAGCGATTGTTTCTCATAACTTTGCTATACAGGCGACGATGATTGCATAATAAAGTATAAAGCTAGTTCTTGCAACGATAACTTTGTAAATGATGGCCACCTTGAAAAAAAAAGTTATACAGTAATGCTTAATAGGCGACGGAAATCACGAAATGAGTGAGTTGGCCTGTTACTGGGAGATGGTTGTAAGGAAGGAGGTGTCTTCGTCCCCTTTTTGAGTGGTTTTTCACCTTCTAGGTAGCCTTAGTACAATATTTGCATGGGCGGATACAGGGGGTCAAAGGGTCCGATCCCCCATTACCCGAAATACAACATACAAAAGGTTTTGGACCCACACGTGCCAGAACCCCCCCCCCCGAAACAAAATGTCTTCTACTCTCCTGGGCGTATGTCGAATCTCTGGGCCCCTACAACAACACTTGTGGGGCCATTGGCTCAACATGTACAGTGGCAAGGGGTTCAAAGGCACAATATTTCCAATAATACGGACAAGTTTTCTTCCACTCTAGAAAATACTGACGCACTTTTTCAGGAGCTTACATGGGAAAGTCGATTAACGGACATCTATGAGGGATTCTATCTATTATTATTTTTAAACGAAAGAAAACTTTATTATTCACACAAATCAATTATCAATTGGCACTGGTAACCCTATTTGATTTTTCTTCGAGGCTGGTTTCCTTCGTTTATTGGTTTTGAACAATACAAAAACAAACACGGAATTATGACAGAACAAGTATAATTTGCTTAAATATGACGAAGAGTTTAAAAAAAGTGAAGTAATAATTAACTAACAGGAACTGAAGCTTAATGAAAAGGTTAATTTGGGACCTTTTCCTACGCAAAGTTCACTTTAAGCGACGAAATAACGAAAAACACATCAAACGACCGTGATCCAACACCGAACCTCCTGGAGATATGCAAGGAGATATCCCGTCATCTCCTCGTGTGGGTACCTCTCACGGACTGTATGTAGTACCAGTGTCGCCATCATACCAAACAACCAACTTGAAACTTTCCCTTGAATTACGACAATTAGTATTAAAGAAGAACGAAAATTAGAACGTTTGACAAAGAAATTCTACTGTTAAATGAGACTGGGAGTAAAAGTGTGTTGGAACATCATCAAATTTCATCTAGCACATAATGTCGTTTACTGTTAGAGATCTTTTAGTTGGAAAGTTCCTAACAAATCGACCAGGAAGCTGTCATTCTGAGATTATCACGGTGACGATAACCGGCCATCTGTAATTGAGAGGTTTTTGTGTTTCTTTAGAATGTACGATGTTATAAAATATTCAAATCAGAGTCTCAATAATTTGACTTACATAAAACACTTCAGTAATTTAACGCAAAATGTGTGCAAGTGCAAGTGCATTTTATAGGGAAAGGAAACAAAGAAATCCATAATTCGACTTACTCAAGTCTATTTACTTTTAGTTGAGGCAAACGTATTGGGCACTCTTCTTTGAAATTCATTAGTGTATAACTTTGCAAGGAAACAATTTTTTGTTTGACAAGATTTTTGTCAAACACTTTTCCATATTTTATGGAGATATTTCCAAGGCTTAATTTAATTTGGTTTCTCTTACAGAATGTACGTTTCACTGGTCGAGTATCATATTGAACCTCCATTGCAAGGTCAGTTATTATGGGGGGTAGGGGAGGATGTCAACCAAGTATTGCGTTCACTAAAATGCGTTCGCTAATATTTTGAGTGTGCGTGTATGTGTGAGGATCAATATCATGTCCCAGCCTGATTGTTTGTCAGCCGAAGTCTGTTAGTATTGGATGTATATGGTATATGGTAGCTTAGTTACCAGTGACACTCTCATATAGTACAGTGACTGACAGATTCCATTTCGTAACCAAAACCAACGATCGCCTCATGTGTAGATGGGTTCTTTCAGGACATCGTCCTCCATTTTACATTGATCAGTCATCGATGGGACTGATGTAGGGTGATTTAACTTATTATACAATCGGGACAATCATATCACTGAACTTGCTCGATTAGGGTCACAGTTGTTTTAGAAACATGCATTGTGCTATTGCTCACATACGGTATTAACATAGGTGTTTTATGATGGCCAAATGCTACATCCTTTTAGCACTCAACAATTACACTGTGAGAAAACTTAGTCGCTGTTTTATACTTTTAGATTCCCCTCTCGTATTTATTTCAGTCAAGTAATATCGTTTGATGTAAAACTCTGGTTCTGAAATGAGTTTCCCTAACTGATATCATCCTTATTCCTTACACAACTGTTTATTCATTTGATAACAGTCGTACCACCAGCATCACCATTGAACAGTTGAGAATCAAATTATAATCCCCACTGAGTGACTCCCTGGAATATTTTGAACACTTTTTCTAATGATTTTGCAAAACAAAGAGACTTTGATACTTTACACTGCCACATGATTTGCCTTCCCCGCAGATGCTGTAGACAGAAATAAAAATAGTTTTCACTACGTGGAAGAAAAGTGAAACCAAATAACCAATACTGATTCAATATCTCCAACATCTGAAGGATCTGTATTTAGACAACTCTGCTTTCGCACATTGGCAAGCACTAAATTGTGGTACAGATAATCTACCCAATTCTCCTGGCCTGATCAGTCCTTACCATTAATGGTAGATATTCAAAACGCTGCTGTGTTATAACACGATAAAACAGGTTTGACGATTATTATATAGATATTATTGCGGTAAGGATAGTTGTAATAATTTGATCAACCCAATCTTCCATGTGCACTTGTTGCGCAGTGGGTTAGGGGACACTCTAAATGATTACTTAAGTAAGTGTTACAATCATGAGTTCGAATCCAATATGTACTGATGAATCTTTCACCAATATTCTCTCTCCTCTACAGCTTCAAGGGAAAAAAATATAATGTATGAAGGGCAAGAAAAGGAAAAACAAACCTTCCGTGACAAAAAAGGGGAAAGACAGCAGACATCATTCTAAATAATGGCGCTATCCACCTTTTAATGCCTAAGAAACCGTGCCACATTTGCTAGGCTCACCCAAACAAAATGAGCGCGATCTTTTCTTGTATGAGGGAGAATCTGGCCTTGTTACAAGTTAATAACTCAGAGCAGTTTTTGTTGAGTAATGTTAATTTATTCGGGGTTACTACTGTACCTGCTACGAGAGTTGACTGGATAATTACATGATACAATACATTTATTTAAAACATTTTGCAAAATATTACCCAGTGAATGGAAAAGAAATCCTCGATTACACCTGCTGCAGCATGCACTTAAATATATAACAAAGATAAAAAGGTTAACTTACAGAAAACGTCAGCAAGTGCCAGTCACAATTCTTCCATTTTCACACCAACCAGCATTTAAATCGATACGAATCACATATTTATGTTGATACGAGATCAAATTCTCCAAGACTTCTTTGTGATCAAATAAAATTCTACATTTTCATTATTTTAACGAATATTTTAAACAAAGTGTAATTTTTCAGTTACTAGGTTTGAAAACTGACAGTGTAATTGAAACAGGTCTCAATTGATAAAAAAGAAAGAAATGAAAGACAGGAACTCATAAGAAAAACAAAATGGAAAATTTAAGAAAGATCGTTATAAATTAGATCAGAAAGATTTAGGAACGACCTGTACTACAAGTGAATTTACTGATGAAGCCAGTATGTGCCTTGAAAGTTAAATTTTTCAGTTGTAGAGGGTTGCAAATGTTATGCTGAAGTTCATGCTCATGTCGTCATTTACAGAACAAGTACCAGACGTCTTGGTTCGACAAGTAGCAAATATTTACAAAAAATATGATACAGGTTGAGCGTAGTATCTTTATGAAAAATCAACATTCTTTTCATACTATAGTATTTAATTAAAAGAAAAAAGTACCTATGCAGCTGTAAAGGAGTGTCATTCTTTTATGTTAATCACACCATTTACCAAACTCGATCAACACAAATGCTTAGGAGAAGAAAACCGTGGGAAAAATGAAACAAAGTTATTTAACAAACATATTCCAAAAGTTTCATTCAAACATATTGTTGCCTTCCATTTTTAAGTTATACACGTTTGCTTCAGAGAAAGATACTGCTACTTTTGTCTTAGTTGAATGTACACAGACTTGAGTTATTATGTCACATAAACAATGCTCGTTTATTTCCTACAATCCACATGTAAAGAGTTTTGCACATGAAATAATAACATATTAATAATATTAAAAGTGCAAATGCAGAGAGTGTATGCTCCAGCGCCAAAAATTAACATATTATGAAAAACAATAACTGTTCAATTAAAAGTGATCAGATTATGGCATCACAATATCATCTTGACAGCTCTCTGATTGATTTTTTATGAATTTACGAAATTACAATAGCTTTAACAGTAAGCAACATTCTAGGATGAAATCTGCCGTTGGTGTCTATCACATGTTACTTTCTCATTTACCGAATGATAAAAATCCATTGTCAAAAGTGAAAGTGAAAGTTAAAGTCTTTTATTGAAATGTTTTTAGATTACCAATGACAGGGAGATGAGGTTACTCACAGTTATTTACACATTAAGAAACTTGAAATACTTACTTAATACTTTGTAATTCAATTTGGTTATTATACATTGAAGAATCACTCAAACCAAATATTTAGAATATTAAGTGTACACACTACACCCATTAACAAAACTAGTTGTAACTTACAGTTACTTACAAAAGCATAAGGAAACTGAAACAGATTTCCATTACTTTATTTAACCAGAAAATCAAATGACTTTGTGATTCCTTGCCAACATCTCATTTTTACATACACACACAATCACTTCACACAAAAAGTAATCTGAAAACAAGGGAAGAGATTCCGTTAGCGTTGATAAAAATTTGTTGTCATGAAGACTCTTAAAGGTAATTCACAAGTGGATAGAAAGTTCCTGACCCCAAATTGTGCTAAATATCTCAAATTGAGCGAGACAACAAAAGCAACATGGGCTATATCTTCCGAAAGTGAACATTCCTAAGGAAGTGCTTATGATGACATTAAAAAGAAAGTAGTTGTAAATCTTGGCAGGGATTTGCTGGCAAATGGAACATTCACTGACTGTATATAAAGGATGATTAATCTAAAGAGCTATGTCAAGTGATTGTTTGGAGCGGTTGTAAAAATGGGCTTTTAACAGTGTCACAAATTGAAAGAAAATGAGACCAACTATTATGCTATATGCTACTATTTAGCAGCAATATCTGCTACCAAACACTCACTTGGTTGGCAAGATATCAGTATGAAAAACATATGTATTTCTTAACATGACTGACATATAGCAAACTTCAACAGGAATGCGCTGAAAATCAGCTACAGCTGCATGAGAAATATGGAACAAATCATCAAGTCGCACAACTCAACCGTCCTGAAATCGACAAACCAGGAACCCAACCAAAAGTCATGCAACTGCAGACAACGAAACAGCTGCCCACTAAGAGGAAACTGTCTCAGGAGTGACGTCCTCTACAAAGCCACAGTTACATCAAACAATAACAACACATCATACATAGGCCTTGCAAGCGGACAGTTTAAAACCAGGTACAACAACCACACAAAATCATTCAGACACAATCGCTACAGAAACTAGAAATTTGAATTTGCATGGCAAATTCGACGTAGCCGCGATCGGCCAGAGACAGGCTTGAAATAAAAACTAAAATTGGGTTAATCGCTGTAATGATACTTGCCGATAATTCTTAGTATAGTCCAGGAAACAGCTATAATCAACCTACTATCCACTTCAGGTAGATATGTCAAACATTGTAGAGGACATTGATAACTTCCAAAAGCAATCAAGTGATAAATTATGTGATCGAAATCATTTTTGTTATCCCACGTCCAAGGTTTTGTGGGAAATAAATTGCCCGGTTATGATTTTGTGGTCCTAAACCGCTCAGGATATTGCCATATGCTCCATTGTTATGATTGTTGTATGACTTAAGGTCAAGTTTGTTTGTGCCGTATCAATTAGCATTTGACCTACTTATGACTATTAACGACCTTTCGCCATGATTATAACCGCAAACCAATCAAATTAAAAGTCAATTAGATGTTCAAGACCAAGCCTCTAGTTAATAAAAGGCAAGATAACGTGCATAAAAATGTTATTACTAAGTGATTCTCATATAAATTTAGACCTTATAACCAAATTGAAAAACAGAAATTATTCTTACATAACTTTTTCAAGTACACTACCGGTATGTAAGCGTGAGGGGAAAGAAATGGTCCATTCCAACAAGACAGGGAAGAGTGCAATAAAACTTTATGACATAACCCACTTGGGTCTACTGACGTAGTCCCTAGATTTTTTTCGTGTACTAGGTTAGGCCTAGCAGTTGACCAGGTACCGTCATTCTTATTTTATGATTTTCAAGGTCGCTTTTTGTTTAGGCGTTACAGGGGTACTTCTTGAAAATTATGATCTTACAGAAAAAAAAGTCTGAAAATGGAAGTGGTGGATGGTTGACCTCGTTCTCCCTAATCAATAGGCGGACATGATCTCACTCTCCACTTACATGTATGGTATATGAGACTGAGACCAGTTTGAATGACGATTCATGGAAATTTCAGAGGGAAAAATTGTGAGCCTACTGACTGTATAAAGCCATGCTAATCGCTTCCGTGCCTCTTTCATGAGCAGAACCATTTCACAATTAGCGTCCACTCCTTTAAGATGATTGGGTACTTTGCTTTTATATCTTACGTTTGAACTTGCTTTGACTTTTGCTGTTGATGTTTCGTCAACTTTTACTTTCTCTTTTCTTCTCATGTGTAATTTTGTCTCTTTTTATGCCCTGTTCTGTGCTTAAAAGTCTCACTGCTCTACCACGGATTTCAATTTCCCTTGTAGATTTAGTGAAGTTGTCTTGTGTTATCTTCTATGAAAGTTAAGCCTACTTTGCATAGGCATACTCATGCATTAAATTTGCAAGATTGAAATAGCATAAAATAGATATAGCAGATATACCAGCACACATGCACATGTTAAAGAAGAAATAGAAAATGAGGTAACTTTTATTTTTTAATTCTTCTTTCACTTTCTGGTTGATGTTCAGTAGGCTTATCAAACACAAACTCAGCTGTAACGTCTAGGACTAGCAGGATGCGTAGGATCTATCTACCTCGCTTACGAATTAGGCCTACGAATCACACGAAGAGTAAAATTCACTAGAACACATCCAAAAATATTTGAGGTCTCAATAAACAGTGGTTTTGATAATCTTAGGTGATCTTTCAACGACATCTCTCCGAAAAGTTGACCGATAAAGCTATTTTATACTGATTTTAATACATGTACGTAAATTCACAACACGTACTGTATTAACGTTGCCCTCTCTCACGAAATGCACAGTGTAAGTATGGAGAATTTTTCACAGTTTCTTTGGTCGCGAGCCTAACCATATCCCGTAAAAATAGTAAATAATGTACCTTCTTTGGGACGATACCATATAAATGTAATTGATATATAATGCGGATTAGACAGGGTTACAAATGACGCCAATCATAACGACGTAATGTGTGCCGATGTGATCAATGTAGTGAAAGTAACGTTGTTCTAGTCATGTCTTATTTATATACAAGTTCATCAGTGCTCTATCACTCCACGCATGAATCCTTTTCAGGAAGCTACCAAACCTAGACTACGAATGTAATTTATTTGTAATCTTTGTATAAAACTCATATGCAATCTTTCCCTGCGTGAAATTTCGAGAAGTTTCATAGAGCCAGAATCTTGATTTATGGCTTGATTGCTGAAACCTAATACCTGTCTTGGTGCTTTATTCCCTTCGCTCACGAACGTTTACGGTTATTGTGATGAATTGTGGGGGCGGGGCGAGCCGGAACTGTACTTGAGATTGTGTACTAATCCGTATGTCCGCCGACTGTGTGGTTAAAGGATCTATTTTTCCTGCAAGGGTACGAATCTTGTGCCAACCGGCGCGGAAAACCCGAAGGACGATTCCAGAGATGTATATATATATATATATATATATATATATATATATATATATATATATATATATATATATATCAAAGTGAATTCATATTGATACAGTACTACAAAATGACACAACGAGACTTAAAGCTCTCTTTAATTATTGGTAAATGTTCGCTCCAGATTTCTTCAGTTGCAGGTCCTTTACTTACTTGTTCATACCAGTCACGAAAACCAGCCATTCCCCCTTGTTTATGACGTTTTATGTCATTTAATGCATCCTGAAGCACGTTTTCACAATGGTCACGTGAACGACGGTGGTTATCATCTGGAAGAAGATTTTCTAAAGTTGACATGAAATTCTCCAAGTCAAGTGAAACTTCGGGATACTCACGGAGAAAGTTTTGCTTAAATCTCTGTGAAAACGTTTCTCTCGCTTGTGCTACTCTATTTTGAAGTTCGGCTTCTCCCAAGATATGTTCTTGTATTTCTGCAATGAGTTTTTCGTATGTACGTTTCCCTTCCAGAAGAAACGTCATACTCAAAATTGGCTTTGCAGATTGAAAACTTCCGTCACATTGTTTTTGTAAAGCATCACTCAGCTTATCTAATTCTTCTTCGAACGGAAATGACTTCACAAAGGCTTCACGACTCTCGTTTAACTGTTGGTGTAATACATCTATGTCAAATTCACCACATGTGGTCACTTTTGCATTAAACCTATTACAGCAAGTCTTAAACGTGCTTGCTGCCTTGATAATTGTCTTTTCAAATATATTTCGTTTCAATAATTTGCGAGTTTCGTCTACTTTTCGTTCAATTTCTACCTCTAATGTCTCGGCAACAATTTCCTTCGCTGGTCCAATTGCTTTATCATAATAGTCATTAAAGAATGTCATTTTAATGTGGCAGAAATATTTTTCTGGATTTTCGAAACCATCTTGTTGGTCCTCAATTAAATCCTTGCATTTACTGTGTAGCATTTGCAATACATTAAGACGGCACTCATTGCATGATTCAACAGAGAGTCTGTGATTTTTATTTTGTATGTAACATTTAACATTGTCTGCTGTGCTTGTTATCATTTCCTCTGTTAACGTAAAATTACAATCTTTAACCGACTTGTAAAGTCCTTCTGTCTCTTGATTTAGTTCATGAGTTATCTTTTTCAGTTTCTCATTCAGGTCTTCCGTCTCACATGGTCCATTGATCAGAATATTTTCGGCTGATGACCTAAACTTCCTTAATAATTGCTTAAAGTTATTGTCAGCAATTCCTGCGTGAGAAGCAAGAATTAGCTTATCAATATCACTTTCAAGTTTATGACGGTAATACTGCTTCAATACTCCATTTCCAAGTCTTTCAAATTCATCCATGCAGTCCAGTCTAACTTGTTCATAATCACCTGTCACAGCTTCCGTGCCGCCGATAGCTAAATTTCTTGGAACCAACTCACTACATCCTTTGCTAGCTTTTAACAACATTTCACTGCCTATTCTCTCGAATTGATCTATTGATTGTTTAAAATTTTCACTCACAAAGGAGACCATATCGAATTCGATAATATCAGACAAAATGCTCTGAATTGCATCATTGCTTTGAAAGGACATTTCTTTTTTCTTGTAATCATTCAAAAGAGATCTTGCATTCTTACAAGCAGTAGATATTTTGCCCCTGAGTTCGTTTTCGTCCAGGGGATATTGCTGTTTCACTTTCTCTAACTCACAGTAATACTCATTTACGCAATGGTTAAACCATTTAAGGTGGTTCACAATTGTAAGGACATCTCTGACAATTCCTATTACAATTTCTAATTCGATTCTGGAGTGATTTACTTTGAACTCTTTCATACCACGACACTTCTCGTCAAACAGCCTTTTCACAGATTGTTCCCTTTCGTTCAATGCAATGCTTAATTGTTTGGCATCATTTTGCTCACGTTTTTCCAGTTCCTTCACTGTTTTTGACAACTCGTCATAAGCAGCTTTTTTTGCACCGTGAAGTATTAACAATTCGATGCGTTCAATTTCTGAGTCGATTTTTTGGATACACTTCTTCCTATAATTATCTTTCGCTGGTCCTTTAGCTTCTTTGTCATAGCGAAGAATTATTTCCTCCTTGATTTTCAAACATTGGGAGAACTGAAGCGACGACATATCCATACTATTTTGTTGCAAGTTTTCTACTATTAAAGAGTCGATGGTATCTTGGCAGTCAACTTCGGATTTGTGAGTCAAATCTGCTTCAATTTTATCATATGTATGGTTTAATCTTTGCTCAAGTTCATGACTGAACGCTGCACAAACAGTGCAATTTGAATACTTGCATCTGGCTTTTGAAAAAATATTTAATGATTGCTGAAGATGTTTTTCCTTGTAAGCACACAATTCATTCACATTAGCGAGATTTTGTTCTAATGATAACGATGTCAATGCGCTATGAAATAATTCAAGCGATTGCTTCATAGCAGCTTCAAGTATACCTTTGCGTAGTGTACTAATTGTAACTTCACGCTGCAATTGAGTCTTTTGTTGAACTTCTTTGGCTTTGGGTCCCTTCGAAAGCTGATTATACTCATTAATAAGATCTTTCTCTGCAGATGTTAGACTTTCACAACTGGAGCCCTTAAAGTCATTCAAATGTTTCTTCTCTAGTTCCGCAATCAACTTGGAGTTAAATTTAAATGATTCCATTTCATTTTTTACTTCTAATGATTCAAACTTTGAATTAATTTCATGCTTGATAATGCTAATCTGTCTCTCGCGTATCGTGTCTTCAAAACGTCTGGTTGAAGAATGAAATTCTTGGATTTCAACCTTCGTACAATTCTCATGGAGCTCGTAATATTCCTCTTCCTCCATAGGAATGGGTGCTAATCCCATCTCTCTAGAATAACGTTCGATTGCTCTATCAGTGTAATGTTGCATTTGTGACTTTACCACGTTATCCCACATGTTAGTAACGTCAAGCTTGTCGCCCTCATCATTAACTGCCGGCATTATTTGCTTCAAAATTTCATGTAGTTGGCGTCCAGTAACCTGACTACCTCTCATCACTTTTACTTTGGCTAGAGACGAAATATTCTTTTTTTCCTCTTCAAGTCGCGCAATGAATTCTGAGTTGACTATGCTTCTGTTTTCATCTGCTAATATATTTGTAACAACTTTTGGGTCAAAGGTGGGAGGGGGGAGGTCTGTCGCAAGAATTTTGCTAAATGTGGATGTAATGGACTTTCGAATCTTATTCTTCTGATTTTCGTGTTGCCTGGGAACCAGCAGGTAATCATTCACAAACTTAGTCCACCCATTGATCTTATACTCTGGATTTTTGAGATTATCTCTAATTAACCAAAGAAATTTGGGAGCAAAATCACTAAAACTTACATTTGCTGATTCATGGTTTTCATTAAAAATGGCACTGCTAAATTCAGCAATGAAACCAAGTTTATCCAATTCACTATAATCAGGGACTCCCTGAGTATTGTAGATGACGAAAGAACTCAGAAGAACACACAGTGAAAAAATCTTATGCTCCCATTTTGAATCAACACCACCTTCATCAGGAGTGACGCCTCCCAAGCCTTCGGCATCTAATATGACAAACCTTGCTTCGTCATCTCCAACTGGGATGGCTGTCGGTCCCACACCTATCCATATACCTGTAGTGTGAGATGTGGCTCTGTGACCTAGCTCAAATGAAACGCCGTCCAGTAATTGAGACGCAAGAAACGACTTTCCTGATCTTGCTGGACCAACAATGGATATCACAACAACAGGTTTATCACCCACTTCTTCGAGCATATCAGCTCCATTTCCGCAAATCTTGAGTATTTTCCTTGGATTCATCTTGTCAACAGTTATTTTCTTTGTTTTATCATCCCATGTGCAGTTGTCAGGAAGGCACAATGGAACGGCAGTAGTACCTGAAAAAGCACAGTTATATCTGATTAGTAAACAGTAAAATGACAAGGTGACGCTAAGCCTATTAGAACAAGCAATATATAAGTGCAGTGCATACAAACGAAACTTTAAAATTTGGTATGAGTTCTATTCAAAGCTGAAAGTAGCTCTAAAGTAGGGACAGGAATATTAGCAGTCTAAACGAATATGGAATTGTTACACGTGTATCTTAATTTAATGTCGTAACTTTTTACTGTAGAGAAATCTTTAAACATACTCACGGTCCTTATCAAGGCTCGCCCTTACACTTTCGACGTTATTTCTTGCAAGTTCCAGCTTGAAATGAGCACCATGAATACCAAGTATAGAGGAAACCTCTGTAGATATTTCTGAACTCTCCAAAGCTTGAACCAGATAATTTAAAGCTTCCGTAGTCGGTACCTTTGCCTTGAACTGAATACCTTTTTCGATGTGACATAAGACAACGTGACACCTTTGTTCGAAGAAAGAGTTGAGCTTCCTGTAAACCTCAAAATCTAAAGAGACGTGGTGTTTCATGAAATGATTTTTTGGCTCCAAAATTCCCGTGAACTTGATTTCTGTCAGAAAGATATCAAAAGATAAATAACTGAAAGACTTTCAAGTTACTTAAGCAGCATTTTATCTAAGTATACCTTGGTATACAAATGGCATGATTCGGGATTACCCATGGGGTCAGGGGGTGAGAAGGGGGTCCAAATGTGTGTGGCTGTGTGCAGGTGTGACTGTGTATGTGCACTTGTTTTCGGGTGGGATCGAGGACCGAAACAGTAAATTTTAGGTCCTCTGTGGAAAATTCAATAGATTACTCCGGTCCTCTCAAGATTAACAATAAATAGTCTATTGTTAAGGTTAGGGTTGAGGAAAAAAAAACAAACAAAAGAAAGCACAATGAGGTCCTCGGAATGAGTGGAAAACAAAGTTGCGTGTGTGTGTGTACAACCGAATTTGTGTCACGATCTCCTCCTAGAGGGTAAATCGGATGAAACTCAAACATGGTGATGGTAGTGGTTATGGAAACGAAAACTGCATTTTAGCATTATCTCAGTGTGAATATCCTAGAGTTATAAAACTACCATATATAAAAAGAAAATAATGCGATAACTTTTCTCAAAAGTACTGATGACGATACCAGGTCAAAGGTCACGCGATTTAACTGGGTAAAATCGGCAAAATGCTCTAAAATGTGTGTCACGATCTTCTCCTAGACGGTTAGTCGGACAAACTATTAACTTGGTCGATAGGTGCCAGGCTATGTCATGCCCTTATTCGTACGTTAAAATGGGATTGACTTCAACCTCAGTCTTCTTCTGTTCTACTGAGGTTCAACTTCTTGCAAATTGTCATGGCCTTAGGTCAGTTTTATCACCCCATGCTGTGATAATCCACATGGTCAATTAAACATCTTTCTCCTAAAGTAATTCAGGTGTGTCAATCCAATGTCTAGGCTTTCTTGAGCTGCCTGGCAAGGGGTATCATGTTCGTCGTAATACATGTGTAATAGGGCATGAAAGAGGGTTTGTTGAACGCTTCAGCAGGGTTTTAGCACGACTGTAATGTCATGTCATATTGTGTCCGCCGGAGTGATGACGTCATAGGTGAAATGTAATGAAAACGAAAAACCCATTTTTAGCATTATCTCAATGTGTGAATATAAATATAATAGAGTGATAAAACTACCATAAATGGAAACTTGATAACACGAAAAAATTCAGAAATATTTTGAAGTCACCAGGTCAAATGTCACGTGATGAAAGTAAAATCGGCAGAAATGCTCTAAAGGTCAAAGGTCACGTGATTAAAGCTCAAATCGTCGAAAATGCTCTAAAAAATGTGTTACCATCTCCTCCAAGACGGTGAGTCGGGTAAACTTTAAAC
The DNA here is from genome assembly GCA_021234535.1 of Stichopus chloronotus. Taxonomy (NCBI): domain Eukaryota; kingdom Metazoa; phylum Echinodermata; class Holothuroidea; order Aspidochirotida; family Stichopodidae; genus Stichopus; species Stichopus chloronotus. Next base: position 13,912,569 of record CM037841.1, on the reverse strand, counting down.
TTGTTGGGTAGATGCCCGGGTATGTTTTATAGTGATCGTCAGACTGATATGACGTCATAGGTAAAAGGTCAAGGGTCACAGGTCACGAAAACAAAACGTGTTTAGAAGTTTCTCTATGTGTGAATATCCTAAGAGTTGTAAAGCAATAATCTGTATACAGTAGAGGGTACAAGATTTTTTTTATATATACCTATGACATCTCTGGGTTAAAAGTCATGTGGTTAAAGGTCAAAACGGCAAAAATGAAAAAGTGCGTCACGATCTTCTCCTAGACGATAAATCATATTAACGTCAAACTTGGTAGGTGGGTGCCTCGGTGTGAGATGTAGTGTCCGCCCGACTGATGACGTCACAGGTCAAGGGGAAAGATGATAATACAGTGTTTGGTGGTTGTAGTATGATGGTGTCAACGTAGCTTCTACATATTTGCCTTTCCATTAATGTGACACGGTATTTCAAGCTATACAACCAGTTCTTGGCTGAGTGTTAACGTCTTGTGCCAATGTCATTTCCCGTGCGTTGATAATACCTTCACTCAGTGTATTGTTACAACGTAAACATAAAGAGATCTACTGCACAAGTTTTTAAGAAGTGGAACAATGTACTGAGCCAAGCATTCCCGCATACGCAGTGACGGGAAGTGCGGATATGAGGAATACTCCGACGGTCACGTGTTTTTGGGAGTACTTTTGACGCACTCTCGATATCTAGGCACATGATATGTACGAGCATGCAGGTATGTATGCCGTTCGACGCTAACGCGGTGTATTGCAATGCTATATAGGTTTTACAGTGACGTGAAGTTCCTCATGGAAACGCTCTATTGTGGAAAACAAAACAACGCACTGCTAATAACCGACCGTCTGCTTCTTTATTAATTTGCAGGAAATCGGTGTAACGTTAGCTCCGGCTTCTTGATTCTCCGATTAGTACATTCTACCGCTACGCAGTTAAGGACCATTTACCATCTATGAGCAATGAAAATATACAACGAAAAATATGAAAATATACTGTAGTAATAACAATACTTCAGTGTTCAAGTACTGAGTCCGGCCTGGTACTAGTTACACGAAAAACTGAGTCCATCTAGTGCGGCGGCGTAACAACAGTTGCCAAGTATGACATTACGTGCAAAATCTCTACTTAATTAACTGGAATTCAGCACTTCTACCCACAACGTAAAATCTGAGTCATTGATGAAATATGCAGCTCAGCTTACTTCAGGAGAAAACAATAGGGATGAAATTTGAAACTCCGTGGATTGCCCACTCGTTTATCCCCAAGTCGGTGCTGTAAGTGGGCATGTACAAGCCTTTCTGATCTGTTGTTTTTAAATATTTTTTCTTCATTCAATCGTTAGTGCTGAAGAAGGTCGCAGGGGTGTGTAAAATATACAGTTTTGAAAACGTGTTTATGTTTCTAATATTGTCCTGCGTGTGATGTTTGCTATTTTTGTAAGTATATTACATGAAGCATACGTGGGTTTTAAGTTTATTAAAAAGTGGCGAGTGAGGATGGGGGAGGAAGTTGTGCACGGGCTACCCAATATATCGATTGATCGATTGCACCTTTCACAAATATTATATTTCTGACATCTCATTACTGCTTCTCTCGTTACGGTTTTGAAAGATACAGTCGTAAACCATATTAAGGTCACTACTTTTATATGAACCCTTCAGTTCAGGAGGACCTCTCCCACAATGCACGAAAATAAGGTAAGTGGTCAAAAAAAAAAATCCTGGGTCCCCTAGTGGTAAGGGTAAACTATCACAACTGTAGAAATGAAAAAACTAAACTGTCATCTGTGATTTAATTTATTAGAATGGGCGTGGAAAAGCGAGATAAGCCGAGAAATATAAATGTTATTGCATGTTTTATCGTAGCATTGTTATTGACTCGATATACGGTGATCCTAATGAGACTTGAATGGACATTTCTCTTGCGTCAATTCGGGGCTGTGTTTTTTTTAATTTATAATATGGACTTTTCCATTTCAGGACAGTTGACAAAGAGGATGGTACGTGCAACAAAAACTTGGACTGCAGATGAGCAGAAGCCAGCATTCCTCCATCCTGTTGATTTTCAGAACTGTCGTCGACCAATTTAACGTCCGATGTAGAAATATGACAGTACAAGGGTTGCCATAGGAATTTCCCTCTTTCATTGTTACAGCATAGTGATGAGGTTGGAAGCCAACAAAGCTTTGTAAATTTGTTAATGAATGCAAGCGTGATTGCCCTCGCCATTTTAACGCATCGTTGGTTGTCTTAAAAAAGAACGGAACTCCTTAAATCTCATGACGCCGTGTAAGCGTGCCGTAATTTCCCGTCCTGTTGCTCTACCGTCCTGAATCGAAAAGTCCCCATTAAAGATGGAGGAGGACGAAAGAAAAACTGAGGTTAGGAAGCACATCTTCTTCCAATGCATACAGTATACATCACTTATTATAGTTTAGAATAGTTAAAAGTTGTTTGGGTAAGGAAGAAGAATTGCTTTTACACTCTTACAAACGTTTGAAAGAAACTTTTACCCATGTTACGTAACGGGGTCACGTTTGCCTCGTTGCAAAGGGTTGGGTAACAAAAAATTTGCCAAAAATTACTTTCCTTGAGTTACCCAACAATTTGCACATCTTAACCAACTTGGTTAACTTTTACCCAGCAGTTTATAACGAGACATAGGTACCCCGCCCTTTTTTAATTGCAGAAACTCAGTAATATGTTGCTAGAAAGGTTTGTAGCAATTTTTGTCTCACCACCTTCTCACGTGTACGTGCACGAGGACAAACGTCACACGATACCCACAAATCTCCCTCTTCAAAAGTTGTTCAGGAACAACCGTTCACCAGACGCAATTCCTCGACATAATCGGACATGATTTCAGTGACTTTTTTTTGTCATATCAGACTTTTCTTGAAGTTACCCAGTGTTTTTTGCAAGTCTTACTTATGAAGGTATTTTTTATCGCACCGTTGTGGCCACAAATGCCATCAAAACTTTTTCAAAATGATCGATTAGCTCCCACTTTAGAAGTCTACACATCAGTTGCTAGCTGAAACCTAATCTAACCAAACAGTTGGGTAGCCCATTGCTTCACTTGCATTGTTCCATTTATCCCCGTTTCACTTGTTTTGACTATGATAGTAAGGGGAGGGTAGGCTGTACAAAGAGATCTAACCTAAGTATGGAATAAAGTAGACCTATATGTCAAGGAAATGAATAATGAATAAGTTCGATTACCGTAGGAAATTTATAGGAATTCCAACAAAGAAACAAAATTTTCCCTAGCGACGTGATTATCAATTTTCATCAGGACTTTTCTATATAAGTCAAAATGCAATGCAATGTGTAATGAATTTTATTGTTAAAAACACCTGTTAGATTTGTCCGTCAACTGTGCCGACGATTGGACAACAACTTTGATCTCTTGATGCAGCATATGTGAATTTGTATACAGGTATATAGTCTAAAGAAAATTTCTTAGTAGACAGTTTCGGTACAATCAATATTTTTTTCCAGATGGTGAAAGCTAGGTGCAAAACTGATAAAAATTTGACATGCATATGTATGATTATGTTTCATAGTATCAACACAATATGTATTGCTTACCTGGCCGTGTTAGCAAACTCATGTAATTCAAAAGAATTTTCGCTGATGATTTCTTTTTCAGTATCCTGTACAGTTGCTCCACGCTATCATGTGTTATAATTTGTTTCTCTTGTAGTAGAATGAGAATCGCCATTTGTGGCCTCTCGCTTCGGTGAACTTCCTCTATCTCTCCTTGTGTTATGTCTGTGAAATTTTCACTTATTGTCGAAATGTCAGTTTCTTCCAGTGTCTCTGCTACTTTACACATAACGTCGAGGAATATGAACGGGATATTTTCGGATAAGTTGGTAAATTTCAGAATGTCTGGAATTAGAACAAGTTTTTTATTTGTAAATTAGTAAATCCATAAGTTGTAACACGTCTTTAGAAGAAACTTATAGGAAATGTTAAAATGAGCTCACTTACAGAAAAAATATAAGGTTGTACCTTTTTCCATATTCATTGATGATATCTTGGCAGCTTCTCTTTTTTCTTTCATCATTTTAATAAGGTGTTTTGGATAATTCGTCAATTCAAGTGCTTCCACAAATATTTCAAAAAAATTGTTTATTTCATTTGGACGTTTAGCTATCAAATTCGATAAAAATCTTCCAAGCTGATTTTTACTTCGAGCACAAGAAAGTTTTCTGGAGTCGAGTGTTGACACAATGCTTTCAATATCGAATTTCTCTATTTTGTTAAGTTCAAACAAAATTTTTCGTTCGGCATATTCCATCTTGCTCACTGTGTCTGTAAGGATAAAAGAAAAGCAATCATTGGTCGGTTACTTTTTGTTACTTTAAGGGTAGCTAGACTTTTTCAGAGATGGCAAGTTTATAACTGTTCCAGTTTTTTTACTTGTTAGCATTACTGCGTCAGGGAAGCATTTGCATGATGACGGAATGTTCGGTGAATCAGTGTTGTGCTACCCATAACCACGACACTTCTGGTTCCTTCCCACTAAATCAGCGTGGTGACGCTGGGTAAAATCGATTGTCTGTAGATCAGAACTCAGGATTTATCGAACATTTTCTTAGATTTCATTTCCCCAACTGTTTTATCTGTATTTGACCGGTGTTACTTGATGATCTGGTGTCACACAGGGGTGACGCTAAATTCTGGAAAGTAGGGAGGTAAAATGAATTACAGACAGAGGAGGGCGTGGGTAGGGACGACACATAGGGTAAGACACGCACCAAAATAATGCTGTAAATATATGTATGTATCAAAAAGCGAGACTGAGAAGCTCCCGATAAATTCGGTCTTCTCGCCAAGAAAATTGTCACTTTAAGAACCCACTTTGCAATTTTAGAAAATGAACATATCAAACCACCATTTGCAAAAATCTGTAACTTTTAGGTACTAGTTTTTTATGATTATAAAACAATAGGTCTACCTCTCTCAAAGTGGAGGGGGCAACCCTTTCCATTCCCAACTGTGGCGTAGCTACAACATTGCTTTCATCCATCTTTAGTGCCGAAAGTTCGTTATTGTACGAACAAAAAAAAAAACAAAAAAAACCCCACAAATTATCAATGGCGGGAAAAGTAAAAACCTTGTTCACAAAGTTAATTTCCAAATTTTGGAAACTGTGAGTGGCTGTATAGAGAGCCTGGAAGAATACCGTTTCATGAGAGTGGCCTAATAAGGATTTGCACTTCAGTTATAGTACTTATAAAATAGCTGCCATTTTGAATTTTTTCAATACCGTCTGATGTAAATTTTTATGTAGTTACATTTTGGACAGAAAGTTTTGAACTACTTTCATAGTTTTTGGTGTGTGGGGGGGGGGGTAAGAAGTTTAGGTGGTGGCATTTAAAGCAATGAAACTTAGCGAACGGTAGCTCCTGGGTGTGAACTCTGGCCGGGTCACACTAGGATGAGTTTTTCGTCCAAGATTAATCTAAGGTTTTCTTATCTGAGCCGACCTTGATAAAAAAAAAATTGATCCAAAATTAAAAAACATACCGAATTTGATACAAAAATTTTACGTTCACCCCACGTGGAGCTGTAATGTTAAAGACACAGGCTTCCTTCAGACTTCTGTGGTCGATATATCGTCGTAAAGTAACTGCCCTTCAAGGCCTGAATTATCATAGTTGCTGCATATTGGATCAACTTTCGTAGTTGCTTCATTTTGGGCAGAAAAGTGTTGCATTTTGGAACAAGTTGTTATACTTTGGTCAGTTGAAACACAATGGGTCGTAACAACGCAGGCCTTTGATACAATTAGAGACCATGAAGTAGGTTTCAAGATCCAGTAGCTTACCATCTGCGGGCCCAGGTAAAACAGACGTTTGTAAAACTATACACAACGTTGTATACGTTTAAAAAACGTTTTGAGTTATGTAGGGGGGGTGTGCCATCATCAGTTTACAAACATACATGTCAGTTCACTGGAAATGGTACCTAACAGCCAATTTTCAACATACTGTAAAAGGATTCAATTAAAATAGAATCTGAAAAGGGCAAATCTAGGTTGGCAAACATACTCTGAAATGGCAAATCTACTTTCCAATAACGTTAGCTCTGAGTTTAATTAGAGCTGTTTTTGTTTCGACTTGGAACAAGTAGTCCACTTCAACAGCAATTTGAACAATTTTCCCATACCAGTAATTCAGTATTGTCTAATACTGAAGATTATGACAAAGAAGATTGTGACAAAGTTTTATACCTCCACACAAACACATACTCACACAACTTTGTTTTCCATTCATTCCGAGGACTTCATTGTGGTTTCTTCTGTTTTTTCTCCCTCAACCCTTACCTTAACAATAGACTTTCTATTGTAATCTTGAGAGGACCAGAGAAATCTACTGAATTTTCTACAGACGACCTAGAATCTATTGTTTAGGTCCTCGATCCCACCCGAAAACCAGGGCACACACACATACATACTACAAGCTCACTCGCACACATACTTGGATAAACCTGCTCAAACCCCTTAAGCTCAGTCAGTAATCTCCATCCGTGTCATCTGTAGACCAAAAGAGACCCCCATATAAGAACTTCTCACCCACCTAGTTTCAGTTGAATAGTGTGTTATTTTGACGACTGGAACTACGCGACGGAGTACAATCATTCCTCCATGTAAAGGGATCAGATAACTTGTGACAATATCAAAAAGAAAAGTACAACTGCTGTAATATACGACTGTGATCATTTCATCTTGTAAGCCAACGCTGTACTCTTATGCAGGACTAAGACAGTTTCAAAGTAAGATTCCAGATTGTTGAGTCGCTGTGGCAAAAAGCGGGCAGGGGCTAAGGTAGGCCTTGGAGAACAAGCAGATCATGTGCAGCATGCTGTTAAAGTCAAATTTCATAAAACCATTTAACAAAGGTGAAGGTAAAACTTTGTATGTCGTCCTACCCTCACTTCAGTTTATGTAGTAATTGTAAGCTTAAATTTGGCATTTCAACCACGTCACTTTTAAAATTTTCCACAGGCCATTGGAAGTCTGTCACACACCCAGCATGTGAGCAATTCGGGATTATTATTACATTAAAAAAAAGAAAGAAAAAAGAACGTCAGTTGAATTCCATTTGCCTAGTAAACTTGCTCATGCGTAATGACAGAGCAGTTGCATTAGAAACAGAGGAGATTTTGTTTACACTTGTAATTCTTGCCTATAGTTCTTTTGTTGAAAAATTCATTCCACTGATTATGTTCGTTTTCGAGGAACATTGGACAACACCTCTTTTTGTCATTTGAAATCTCTGACAAACTCAGTCTAAGAAGCTGTTACGGACATCATAACGTCAATATTTCAAGGGTGGTTACATGGAACTTAGGACACCCAGGAAGTGTCGTTTTCCGCCTCACCCCAGGGAAAGTATCTAGTTACATCGCTGACATGAGAGGAGTTTAAGTGTAATATCCTACAACTGTCAAAATGAAATCGACGACCATGAGAAATGCGAAAGGAAAGGTATGTCAACAGTTTAACGTGATATCCCAAAATTTACAAAGCTTAGATTAAACTTACAACGCATGGGCAGGGTGATTTCCTGCAATCTTGCTAGCTATTAACAAATTTCTGAACGCTTTGTGAGAATCAATCGTTGCACCTTGTTAAATTATTTCTTGGAAATCAGCCACTAGCGCCCGCCCTTCCATCAACAACAATCTAAATCCGACCGGCTCTGTGGTGCGCGATCGTACCTCCAACTGGTAGTATTTGCTGGGAAACAATCGTCTAGAGTGTAGAGAGACTACGGGCCTAAAGACCTCAGTCTTAATAATTTGCTATAACCCCCTCCCCACAAGTTTCGATTGAATAGCAAACCTATGCTTGTATTAATTATTTCATTTGTAGTTTCAGAAAAGTCGACGAGTACTATGTAAAAGTGATTACGTTTTTCACTCTGTCGTTTCAAGAAAAATGCTTCTTTACTGCGTGGCCTATACAATGACGATCACAGTTTGTGACCACGAAATGTTCTTGAAGAGTTGTTGCCTCACACAAGAATTTATCTTAAGCACTGCATGAACATCTTCGTGACTCATACTTCAATAGAGAACTTTCAGTGTAAATAACATGTTAAATGTGTCATCTCACCGTAGCTTCGCAGTAAATGCTCTCTTACTCTCAAGATCGGATCTTGTTGAGCTTCCATACTGCATCCGTTTGTACTCAAGGAGTGGGATGAAATTCACGACTTGAGCGCCACTCAGATTTTGCTGGTTGGAAAGTTCAGGGTCTTTCAAGTGTCTGATCGATCTTGAAGAAGTGGAGGAAATATACTCGCACACCATCACCACCATGTAAAAAGGTCACATGACAGAAACTAATAACGATAAGTTTGAGCTCATCATCAGTTTTGCACTCAAAGTGCAGAATAAGATACACGACATGTTGCGCCAGTCAAAGTTTGGTTCGAAAGTTCAGAATCCTCTGGCTGTTTGATCTATGGTAAAGAGGTAGAGGAAAAATACTCACATATCATCATTATCATTTGAGTAGGGCACATGACACATACAAACAACATGATAAATTATGTTTTATCTCATCTTCAATATTTGTTTTTTTTATTGAGGTACTGTTGGCTAGTTGTAAACATTAGTGCACCATAAGAGGTAATTGTGTCATTATGGAGTCAAACTGACAAAAAGACTTTGTAAAAGTCCATCTGATTTTCAACTGATACTAAAGTTTGCTAAACCTGATAACACATGTAAGAGATAGAACAGGTTATTATCGGTATTAACTCTTTTTTGTTCTTTGAACGTTGACCGAAATAAAGATATCAGTCATCAAATGGGAGTTCTTCGAGTTCGTTGTCCAGGAACAGTCGGAAAAGTTCAAAACAAAGATTTGAGAAGTCAGTTACTAATAATAAAGCTAAAAATGAGCGAGTGTGAATTTCCGGATGAATAACTGTATTTGCGCAAATATTTCGTAACAGCACACCTTTCATCGTCACGACGAACAGCTGCAGTAGGCTGATAGTAAATACAAGAACAGCTGTTGAAAGGAAAGTAAGTAATAACAGCTCAGAAAAGTTGAAGATTAATTTTATAGACACCTCTATTGACAGTTGTTTGCAAATCCTTTATTGATTATTTCTTTGACGGGTGTATATCTACATGGCAACTGCGAGTGCCGGAAATTTCACCATTTTTCTGGTGCAGTTATTTGTTTCTGTTAGCGTGTCAGTATAACCGTAGCCTGTCGTTTTCCTACAGAGTATACGTTACAACGTGGGCGTTTGCCAGATAAGTTTCGTTTCGTGGTACTATGTTAGTCGCACTTTATGGTGTCCAGGGTCATTGGCTCAAGAATCTGAGCCCCTGAAAGGGCCGCGTGGGCCATAATGTCATATTATGAAGAATGCTCCTTTCCCTACAGGCTTTACGTTATAATGCTGAAAATACATCTCGTTAGTGCAGTGGTAGTGGTACTGTTGGGATATTCAGTACTTTTGGGTTCATTGTCCAAATGGGTCATATGAACCATGTTATGAAATTATGCAGAATAGCTTGTTTTCCTAAAGACTTTAATGTTGCACTATAGAGAGGTTTTTTTTTTTCAATGAACGATAAGGTAGTGGTGGAACCTATGTAGAATGAAATCATGCTTTTCTTTCAGGTTATGCCCCGAGACTTACTGTTACACCACAACCAGTTATCGAATACTGACGATTGTATTGTCAGCCACAAAGGACTGAAGTACAAGAAGTAATTAAGACAAGATAACAAGTCTCAATTTACCAAAATTATATGTAAAATGTATGGAGTTCTTATTTTACATAATTTAGGTAAACAATATATGTAAATTCTACATAATTTTGGTAAATTTTACTACATTTCAGTAAAATTGTTATATACACAATATAAGACTTACATTAACTGTGTGTAAAATTTTACCTAAAAGTTATGGAGCTCTTCTGTTACCGTTACGTTTTGTGAGTGTCACTTGTATACAGTAAAACATGACGTACACGACAAATCACCATTTTCATTTCCTAACCTCTCAAAGCTAAACTTTACAATCAATAGCCTAATACAAAACTCTGGATTAAATCGGAGAACGAGTACTAAGTAAGCTGAAACTTATACGATGTTGCAGTCTACCCCCATTCATCCTAACAAGGTAAAGACCAAACCCGAGTAGCCTACTCACCCCGTCACTTCTATATAGTAATGATATAGTTTTTATCTTTACTAACATATTAAAAATAAATGTTTAATACACGGAACACAACAGTTTATCGATAACCAACTAATTTTGCAATAATCTAGCAAATTAAGTCTGATTTTCCTGCTAGCTTCGTTTTCACTCACTTTGTTAGCGACAATGGCTTGCTTCTTTTCGAATTCAGTAAAACCGCACCCTATCCCAGTGTCTCTACCTCGCTGAGCTTAACCCTATCGCAAGATTAGGCCATACGGCTTTCTGTTCATATCAATAACAGTATTGTTAAATTGGGTTCCTAACAAAAACAACAGAATAGAATCATGTTTCAATAATCTCAAGTTCTTCTAAATATAACCTTTTTATCAGTTACTCAGCCTATAGCCTGCCAATAACGTCTCAGTCTTCATTATTCTTGAGTCCTGTTTCTATCAAAGGACTCTACTTCGTCATGCTCTGTGCTATTCATGCAGTGTGTACGCCCTCACTCACTAGTTTCACCCCTGCCACGATTTTCCTGAAACATGCATCACTTTGTAAGTTGAAAAAACAAAGTAAAACAGCATCATAACACTCTTTAACTTACAAACATGCGAATAAAAAACTTATGTTGATTGTATGGTATCAAGACTACGACACAGGTTACCTTGATTGAATCAATAGATTTGAAATGAAAATGTATGAAAAGTTTAAATTATTAGCGCAGCGCCTAGCAAGCTAAACATGTAAAGCACATAGTCCTAGGCTACCTCACCTTTTGTTAAGTATTAAACTTTCCCTAGGTTTTATTCAACACACTATGAACTCATTAACTGTTATTAACTGTCATTAACACAACACCATCTATTTTACACATGCATTAATTTGCAAAGTCTTTCGTACAATGCAATATAAATACCACACAAACACTTTCTTATTACTAATGAATGGATTATTGTGAATGATACAACTGCACAGACTGCACTTGTATAACCCATATAGGTCTATCCCACATTGCCCAGATGAAACGACAGCTGGGTCCCATATGGGAAATCCGGGTTCCAGTTATTCCATCTGGACCCCATATGGGTTACCCATCTGGGTCCTATATGCCAGTACAGTTATATCCATCTGGTGCCTATCTGGGTGCAGGATATTTTGTTTGCTGGGTATTGACAAAGACGGGATCATGCCTTAGACCAGATTTCAGTCTAGTGTTGTAGTTTGGCACCTATTAGTGAGTAAAACCATGTTGGGCACAGTGGATAGGGGCACAATTAATTACCGTCGCTATAATGATCCAATGTACCCAGCTCAAGTACACTGTATCCACATATATTAACACAATGCTATTATGTGATGCAATTATGTTATTATTGACATATTTTCAAAATACCCCACTGTCAAAATTAAAGGCGAATGTTTAATTCCTGCACTAATTACCTTAGTATAGAGTCAGAGATAATGTGTGTTAGACATTATGTCTAACACTGTGTTAGGGTTTGAATACTTGCTTGCTGCTTTTTATATCACCTTGAGTTCTCTACTCTTCTTAGGAGTTTGAGTGTAACAGAAAAAGCAGCGTTATATGTTTTACATGTTGATCACTGTACTCCCGTTTGTGATTCTCAAAAAATATTATTCAATAATAAATAAAAGGCCACCAAATATTCCAAGTATGGTTCATTTTGTTTTAGTCATAGACATGTGTCATTTCATGAACGTAAGAGTATCACTGTGAAAAATCTGATCCACTGTACCCCACCTTCCACTACCCATAAAGGAAATGTAATCCATTTGCATTTATTGATTACCAACATGTGATGTTTTTATGTGTTATTGAAATTTTCATAAAGCACAAGGGAAGGAGAGAAAATTATCCTACTGGTTGGTTACCCACGTTTAGTTCATGCAGTAATGTGACAGGCCTGTTGGCCAAGTCATGAAGTGAAATCGAAAACTTACCAAACAACAACACGGCAAATATAGATAAGCATAGTCCATTGCATTTTTAGTGTTTGGTGTGTTTGAAAAAGTTGAATTCAGTCACTTCAACACGTGACTATACAATGATTTGACTTTTGCAATAATTACAATATCTTGTGATGTCAGCATATCTTACCGTGACTGCAGTGCAAAGTTTATCTTTCGGTTATATGTGAATAAAGAATACCAATACTTGAGGTAATTCCACACTGAAACCCACATCCAGTGACAATCTTTGTGAGCTTGTGAGCCTATTGTGCTATTTCTTCTTAAAGTAGGATTTGATGTCATTCCTGCATTTTAAGAAAAATCACCAGATTATTGAACTATACTTTTTACAGTTGAAAAAGCTACAAAAAATATCTCACCGTAGTCTATGTATCCAAAATTGCCAACGTTTTGCAAGAAATGCTTTTGAATAAGAGTTTCATTCCGGTTATGCATGGAAAGTTCCAGTTACCACAGAACCCGACTCCGCTAAGTTTTAAGCTAAAAAACAAAAATAAATTAATCTTCTGCTTCTTAATTAGCGGCAGTTCTCCAGAAATAACCGCTGTTTAGATGTTGTTTCTCATCTACTTCTACTACTGCGGTGAGTATAGAAAAGAGAACTGTAATGTTTAATTTCCTGATGTAGATCAAATGGCACAATATTAGTTTTGAATACTCTATTTGGAATTGAAATTAAAACTATGAGATATGTGGGAGAAAGATGTTTAATGACAAGTCACAATTTGTAACATCTCTAATACTTCAAAATGTCACAGTGTAGTCTCATTTGTCACAGCGTTATTCTTTTTTCCTTTTGGTGCTTATTGCATCCTAATTCACATCAAGTTTGGTTAAATCACATATGCGAGATACAGTATTTGTCAGTGATAACAACGAATTCCACAGTGACGGAAAAGTTCCCAATTACAGATAGATCTGAAAATTCATAAGTGACGATCAGCAAAGAGACGTCAGAGAGAGGCTTTCTTTTGTATTTACGAGCAATATGTAACTTATCTTTGGCATATCCATTAAATTGGTAAAAACACATTTGAAACATATTATTTATAGTAACAGATAATGGCCTAATAAAATGAAAGGAAAGAGTGTTAAGTTTTCAACAAATGGAACGTAGTCTGAAGCTGAGTGTCCATTTCCAGGAAGACACATATAATTATCAACAAAAAAAAAAAAAACTTCGTGTATAGTGACAATGTTGTCACTGAAAATATTCGTGGTTTTCGTGGGTTTCTCGTTCTTGACGGCTTACACAATCGAAAAACATTTAATATTTGCACGTAAAAAATTTGCGTCAAGAAACCAAGCAGTGTAATAAGGAAAATTGGCTAATCGTAAGTTATTATTTAGTCACATTTACATTAAAATCATTAATTAAACTAACACAGGACTCACAAACATATGCTACATGTTTAAATGGAGGGTACCTGCATCAGGAGCCATAAATCAGAAAACCAAACCAGAGAGATACATATGTATGCAAGTAAAACAGTGATTGAGCTTTTTAATCAAACATATTGCAAAATAAATAATTTTCATGTCGTGTTATGAAAAAAGTATTACTCTAGCGTAAATAGTTTAGTTTTCTTTGTTAGTAATTAGCCAAACTATATTTCCTTTACACCCCGTGATTTGAAAACTGAAGTCATTTAAACCATCATACTTGATCTTTTTTTTTTTTTTTATAAAACTGTGATAATGTAATCGTGGGGTATCATAAAAAATATCAATATCCTCTTAGTGATTTACAGTTGATATTTATTACATGCATTTCGTCAAGCCTAATTATATCCATTATCCCTTAAAGTGACTATTACATGAAACAATGGCATATGATTCAAGATGTAGTCATATAAATTGTGTGTCAGCTCAGACGTTAAAAATATGCAATCCGTGTGAAAGTCCAGGATTAACAAGTATTGTAATTCGAATTGAATAAATTTGCCGATGTATTTTCTTCATTTATGATTCCAATCAGTATTGGATTTATTCCACGCAGAACATTTCAGGCAACGATAGTAGATACAAGTATTTTTAACAACACACACTTGCACAGTATTGATTTTCTTTATGAAAGGGCTAAATCTTAACAGCAAATTTAAGAGAAAATATTGTCGTTTTATATAGAAGTGAAATCAAAAGTTTTAGTCTTGCCAAGTGAACAGTAATAGTAACATTGCATAAAATTGATAATTTAGTTATAATAAATTTTGTTATCTCGTTAATGTTAATACTACTAGATTATACCTGAAATGATCTGTAATAGATACCGCAGGTATTCATCAAATATTACTCAAAGTCTTGAAGAGGCTACATCACCAAAAGACAAATTATATACAAGCTGGAGCTAACAACTCCTTTGAATAGCTCAACGAACTGTTTTATTATGATTTTGTTTTTACTACGTAAGCAGATAATTTTCCTTAAGATTGCAATACAAAATGTTACAGCCCCTACCATTCCTCAGCTTGTCCTTAATTTGTGGTTCGTGTTGCTCAAGAACCTCTTCCTTCGCAGGTTCTATGGTTTTCTTTTTGTAACACTCACGAAAACCTTTTTATCTAAGTTGCAATTGTCATTATTTTTTTTGCAATAATTCCCTGGCAATGAAGCCGTGTCCTTTCGATGTTGGATTTTAACAGATCGTTTTCCAACGTTAATGGGAAATTTTCAAAGTCACGCAATGCTTTCTTCTTTTGAAGAAAAACACTTCGAAATCTGTGCAAAAGTGTTTTTTTCCTAGTGCTTTTACCTTACGTTGAAGAGTCGATTCTTCCATGATATCCCTTTTTAAATCTTCGCTGAGTACTTTGTATTCACTTTTCGCATTAATTAAAAATGTGGTTCTCAATTTTGGCATTGCAGATACCATACACTTTTCATTTAGATCTTTTAACGCTTGAGTAACATTATCTTTAATGTCCTTCAACGGATAGGTCAATATTATTTCTTGTGATACGTTTTGTATGCGTTTGTGTAATACATCTATATCAAATTGTCCTGAGTCACTAATCTCATCATTAAATTGTTCACAACAATTCCCGATTTTCTCGGCTGTTCATGATGGCGATTGTTTTGTCGTAGAAAGCTCTCTTAAATATTTCGAACATTTCTTCAAGTTTGCTTTCGATTTTTCCTTGTATTGCGTTCCTACTAGTGTTATTCGCTGGTTCAATTGCGATATGATCGTGCTCAGCAAGAGAGGCCATATTTTATGTCGTCTTAGTCCTTGTCTAGATTTCCAAAATTTTCTTTGCATTTGGTGAATACAGGAAATTGGTAAGTTCGTCAACAACTGGAAGCGACACTGATGCATATCATTGTAGACATTCTAAAATTTTCACTATGTATGTAGCATTGCATGTTCTCAGGTTAACAAAACCCCGAGGACGTTTTCTCATTGCAAGAACTCTTTCTTTTCTTCCATTTTCCTCCCGTGTTCTTACAAAACCAAATTTTCAGTTCTTAAAATTGAAATTCCGATTTGTAAAATGAGTTCTGTTTAGTCTGTGCCCATGCGTAGAATAATTCCCCAAAGTAGCCTAACGTAGGGCATTACTAAAATGATACTTCTTTTTTCCAAATGGTAGTTTTGTTGGAGTGAATTGTAGGTAATTTAAAGGTCTATTATTTGAAATAAAAATATTGTTTTGTTTTGCTTTGTTTCGTTTGTTTGAATAACATTTATTTCAGTCTAAATTATACTGCATTGCATGTTCTCTCTTGCATTTTTTAACATTTTCTGGTTTTGTTTCTGGTTTTGTTTCACCTGACTCGATTCATCTACATTTAATAGTTTCCCTTCAGATACTAATCGATTCATGGCAAAGTTAAATGATTTAACTGATTTACTTACAGTACTATTCAGTAACTGCATGCGTATTTTGTGTATCTTAGCTTCACGCATCAATTGTGTTTTCTGTTGCTCTTGTTTAGCCATTGGACCCTTATCGGCTCGATCATACTCACAAATAAACTCTTCCTCGGCAGATTTTAGATCGTTGCAACTGGGACCTCGGAAGCCATCACGATCTTCGTATCTAGTTTTAAAATCAACTCCTAATTGAAGTTAAAAGATTCCAGTTCATTTTTTCTTCTAATGATTCCAACATTAATTCTATTTTATGACTGATACTGGCTGTTTGTCTGCTACTTACAGTTGCGCCAAAACTGACTGTGGCTTCTTGAAATTCGTGGATTGCGACTTTCTTCATTTTCTCATGAACTTCCCGTAACTCATCTTCGTTAAAGGAAGTTTTCCTGATCCCGTATTTGTGGAGTGGGACTCGGTTGCTTGCTGTATATAACTTTAGCATTTGTGACTTTATCGCGTTATCCCACATGTTAGGTGACGTTTAGTTTGTCATCGCCATCATTCGCTGCTCGAATCATTTGCTTCTAAATTTTACACAGTTGGCCCCCAGTGACCTGACTACCATTCATCCTTTTAATTTTGGTGGAAAACAAAATATTCCTCTTTCCAATTCTATCCGTGTAATAAACTTTTGGTTAACTTTGTCCTTCTTTTGATCTGCACACATATCTGTAACAGCTATTAAATCATAGCTAGGCTGGGGCAATTTCGAATTGTGTTCAACGTAGATGTTATTGATCGCCGAATATTATTCTTCAACTTATTTTATTTCTGAGTAAGCAGTGTTTCTATAACAAAGTTAGTCCAGTCACACTCACTGCCTTTAAGGATTGATTTTGAAAGGGCATTTCGAAATAGCCAGAGGAAGTCAGGAGCAAAATGATGAAAATGTACATTTTGAGATTCTTGATTCTCGTGGTATATGGAACCACCCTAAATTCAGCAATAAATCCCACTTTGTCCAGTTCACTCTAACCAAGGGTTCACTTGGTGTTATAAATTACATAAGAACTGAGAAGAACACACAGTGACAAAAATGTTTTGCTCCCACTTTGAATCATCACCAAGCATTCAGTATGACACATCTTGCTCCATCTTTCCCAACTCAATGGATGTTGGACCCACTCCTATTCATATCCCTGTAGTATGAGAGATGGCGCTGTAACCTAATTCAAATGAAACGCCGTTTTGCAACTAAGAAATAAAAAACTGACTGACCTTGCTGAACCAACAATGCATACCACAACATCAGGACTATCACCAATATCGTTAATTGAAATTCTTTGTAGCAAAATTTTAGTGTTTTCCTCGTTTTCATCTCATCAACTGTAATATTCTTAGTTTTGCCATTCCATTCGCAGTTGTTAGGTAGACACAATGAAACGGCAGTGGCACCTGCAAAAGGAAACACTGGGTGAATGTTGTGTGCAATTTCCATCATAACAGACAAACTCCACCAAAAACCAAGGATGCATTGATCACTTATTACAGAGCCGAACATCCGTACTTGCATTATTCTTTCATGAAATTTCCCCTATCACTTTGAGACCGACATGTGGAATATTTCTTGTAACTTGCAACTTCCAACGGTTTGTAACATTGTTTTTTAATTCCTTTGGAAAGCCAAGAATCTTGGTTGTTTTAGGTTAAGTTTGGAAAACCAATAGGTAGGTACATTTTTCAAGAAACTTTGAAACGGTAGTCATGACAAAGTTATATATTACCCAAAGTGATTAAAATATTCTACTTATTTTATTCTCAGCTGACTATTTCGTAAATAGTTCATCAAGGACACCAAAAATGTATGTTTAGAAATTTTAATACTAATGATGTGTAAGATGTAACAACATACACAATGACATTTGCAGTAAGGTGCTGGCCTAGAGCATGATTGATAGCCATCACGTAATCAACATTTACACCTGCATTCTATATGAGAAATACGTTCTCGGTTTTTCTCTTGAGAACATAGAATGTTGTTACGCCTGCCTCTGTCCGTCTCCAGGCGATTTTTCCTGCTACAAAATCCTGGATCGATTTGTCCAAACAAAACCGAAGTTTGTTGCAAAAGATGGAAGGCAGCATCTGTAAGGTGTTCACTTCATCCAAGAATATTTTGACAAACACTATATGGATATGGCATGATATTACAACGAGGATGAAGAAACAGAGCGCCTTGTCTACCCTAAAATGACGTACCGTCGCAGGACATTGCAAAGGAACGTTGGTTCACTCCAGAGGCCTCTACATCACCTATTGTGCTGCACGTCTAAATTGATTCTTCCATCCCAGGCCATCGGCAACTCTTTTTCTGTCTCTCCGGCACTTGAAGACTGGCTAATAGCTTCTTACTGAATGCCAGCAGGGAGACTCGCAAAGTAATAACACCTAACGTTAGGCATGAACACTAA
Organism: Stichopus chloronotus; assembly: GCA_021234535.1. NCBI lineage: Eukaryota > Metazoa > Echinodermata > Holothuroidea > Aspidochirotida > Stichopodidae > Stichopus > Stichopus chloronotus. The sequence continues at coordinate 13,894,086 of CM037841.1, read as the reverse complement.
GCCAACTATATGTAGCGTTTTCGTGGAAAGTTCGAGCACTTTATAAACAACATGTGTAAAACGTTACCTTCCTAAAGTAGACAATATCCGGTACAGAAGATTCCAATGCACCCAATAGCAATTTTTGGCCAACAACCGCTATTGTTGTGAAACACTAGCTAGTCTCGTAGAGACGTAGGAAAGATATTCGCCATCGCTAGTAGCTTTGCAATGTCTAATTGCGCACTGTACACTGCAGCAACACTACAGCCGCAGGGTAGACTTCTCCATTCTATGACGTCAAGTAAATATCAACCTTAATCTTTGACAGTTTCACGAGCTTGGAAGATGGACAATTTCATACCAACTTAAATTGCTTGACTTTAACTTCCATTTACACTAACTGGTTCATAAGAGAAAGGATATGTGTCCTGCAAGTTATCATAAAGAGCTAAGTTATGCAGTGATCCAGTGACGTAACTGTATACAAAATTAGCTGCAGACTATGAATACCACCTAATTTTACCAGTATATGAAGACACGTAAGATATATCACCAATTAACACTTGATTAGGCAGTCAGCAACTACAGTGTGTATTGTTATTCCTTGGACTAATTTTTCTTTTTACAATATATTTTATTTTCATTGATGCATCGCTATCGAAACCAAGCATAGCACAACGAAATCAATCATCTCTAAGGAGAATGAGAGTTCTATGGTATTTATTAAGTCTTTTAGTGCTAACAATGTCCTTCTAATGTTATTTTACGAAATCATATCTCCTTCCCACCATGACCTCTACACGTTCTATCATGTACTTGCTCTAATAATAGCAATACATTTTACCTCTCTGTAACATTTCACACTTATCACATTAGCTAATTTAGTCACTTAAAAAGCCACAAAAACTACTTTGTGGTCAAATTAGATGTTATGTGAAAATAAGTTTTCTTCCTAATCGGTAGTCAATTGAGAGTAATGTTCCTTCCTACAAAGCGAGTTATGATAATAGGTGGCATCAATGATGTGCATTGATTGCAAAGTAAATCACGTAATACAGGGTTTGCACAGACGACTTTGTAAACTGTTTAAATCTTACCATTGCCCATTACCTATACTGTAGCTTCGACTGCCACTATGAATTGGAAACTTTCGAACAATTTCCGTCTCGGAAATCAATATGCTATGACTACCGCATTTTCAAAAGTTCACGAAAGAAGTGGCTGCACTCTTACAGTTGTAAAAGATATGGAAACTACCACGTCGTGGTCTATTTTCCAAAGAAATGGTTTGCATTAGAGGAGCTTTATCCGCAAGAAGTGCCATACATTCACCAAAGGGTCCGTTTTCGCTCATTTTTAAATATATAATGACTTCGCTCCCTCCAAAATTTTTTTTTTATCTACCGAAATTAACGGTCTCATTAATTAGATTTTCCCAAAATAGACGTGGTGCAGATGTTATTTTTCAGATCCTCATCAAATAGGTGAGAGGGTGAAAGATTAACGATAAAGAATCCGAATCCAGGAGGGGAGTTCCGCTCAGTCTATGATAGTAGGCATAAGTTAGCGACTTATACAATGAGTGTCAAATTGTTGGTCATAACTTTCAGGTAAAATTTTCCACTTACGGTAACATCGAATCCTCACACTGAAGAAGCTTCATACGGGCCTGGATAGAGGCATTTTTTTTATCTTTAAGCAGCAAATCTTTAGTGTGATTATCGATATAAGTATAATCTATTGAATCCTTCAAACACATAGCTTCAGACACGTATCTTCTTGTCATTATGGAAGCAGTTGAATCTGCAAAAGGTGTAACTTTAAGAAATGTTGACGAGATGAAGAGAAATAAAAACTCTGAAATTTTCCAGTGGATAACGACAGTTATATGAACTTCCCTGGGGCAAGATGGGCTCCAGGGATGTTGTCTTTTAGCATAATAGTACTATATGTAGAAATCCAAAAGTGAAAAGTTCACAACGGGGGAAGGCGGATGGTTGCTGTTTGATATAAATAATCGTAAGATGATTGCCCCAGGGATGTTGTCTTTTCGCGTAATAGTACTATATGTAGAAATCCAACAGTGTAAAGTTCCCAACGGGGGAAGGCGGATGGTTGCTGTTTGATATAAATAATCGAAAGATGATTGCCCCAGGGATCTTGTCTTTTAGCGTAATAGTACTACATGTAGAAATCCAACAGTGTAAAGTTCCCAACAGGGGAAGGCGGATGGTTGGTGTTTGATATAAATAATCGTACACCATATTAAGATCAATATTTTCGTGTGAATCCTTCAGATAGAAGACGTTTTTTCACGAAGGATGCGCGAATTAAATGTACCCAACCCAATCCCCCCCCCCCCCACTTCAAAAAATGGATCCGTTGGTAGAAGGGATGAAACCGGGAAAGAAAAACGTAACTGTGAAAACGGTGGCGTGTGAAGAGGGAGGAAAAGAGAAATGAAACGTTTGTTCTCCCATGCTTAAATTATCATATCAATTGACACACAGATCTTAGCCAGTGGAGATGCATGGTTTTGCTTCAATTTGGTTGCTGTTATTTTGGTTAATGAAGGTGGACTAGGGCGACAGAGGAACTGAGGTTAAATCTTCTTTTTATGCATATAGTAGTCATGTGTTAATGTGTGTATGTCATTGAGATCATTACACACTTCATGCAGGAAAACTAGAAACTCAGGGACTTGTTGCTATGCTGTATGTGCTATATTTGTAACACAATGTCTTTCAGACAGTGCATTTTGCACCGTACGTGTAAGCGGGCAAAAATTACTACATACGGACAGATTTTCCTCTTTTATAGTGTCCGGTCGGACAGGAAATACTGTTCATACATAAGAATCCTCTACTCTTATTGGTCGGTTTCAGTCAGGTGAATATTTATTATCCGATGAATAATGCACGGTCAATTTTACAGTAAAATCACTGGCGAATGAACACCACCTGATGAACTAGGTCGACTCATGTACTCGTACACTGAACACTGCAGGCGAACGCTGATAAGACATTCGCGCTAGTAGTATACTAAGATGTACCTTGAGTCGATCAGTACTTTTGAGTCTATCAATGCATTATAAACTCTAGTGTGTGGGCAAAGAAATTTCAAAGTATGCCGTGATATCTTTCATTTTCATGGAAACATTTTACCCACAGTGAAATCTTTTTAAGTTTCAGCAATATTGCTCACTATCATGTTTCAAATCGTACCAAAATATTGTTCAGATTGTCTTTGGTAACCTCTTATTCCAAATTTTGATGAAAGAAACAATATTTTCATCGTTTTTATCTCATCGCCCTATAGGGGCTAGATGAGATATTGTAGTCACTTGGCTAGTGGAGCTATATATTGTACTGTGCACCCATGGGAGAATGGTTGCCATGGAAACGCTTTGAGTGGATGAGTAGCGACACCCCAGGGGTACCCCATGGTAGAGTGACCATGGGTACAGGAGGGTCCTGTTGGGTGGTATAAATGAAAACGAGTCTGTGCCAATGTGTGTGCGCGTGTGCGTGTGTGCGTGCGTGTGTATGTGTGGGTGTGCGTCCTGTCCAAATTGTGGGTTTTCCAGAATACTTTGTAAAGTATGTGAGCGATTAAGTGTAAACTTGGTAAGGTTGTGCATGATGCCAATATCTCCAAGATGTATTAGTTCCACGGTAAATTGAGTCAAATTTGCTGATTTTTTAGACAGAAAGCCAATTTTGCCCCAAATTTGGTCTTTCCAGTAAATCTTAAGGAGTATTTGGGAATTTAATGCAAAATTTGGCAAGGACTTATCTGGGAATAAAATATTCAAGGTATATCACTTTTATAGAAAAGGGAGTGCAATTTGCTAATTTTTGAGGAAAAAAGCCAATTTTGCCCCAAAATTTGTGTTTCCAGCATATTTTGAGAACTATGACACCAATTAACTTGAAGCTTTGTGAGGACTTCCCTGAGAACACATATTGTTCAACATAATATTACTTTAATGGTAAATCCAGTGAAATTTGCTGATATTTTAGGAAAAAAGCAAAGTTTGCCCCAAAATTTGGATTTCCACCATATCTTTAGAGCTAATAAAGCATTATACGCAAAAAGTTGCAAGGCCATTCCTATGAACACGGTAATGATATACTATATCACTCTTATAGTAAACTGGTGAAATTGTATGATGGTTTGGTAAAAAACTTATGAGCCAGCATGTGGGTCAATAGACATCCCCTTTTTAACTTTAGCCAAAACATATCTAACAGAACTGGTCCCTGTGGAAAATGTCTTTCAACATCACTGCCAATTACGAAAACATTATTTTTAAGTCACAATAATTTTAGCAGAACCAGGTCCTTCACAGGTAAATAGGAGACTAATGTGCAAATACCCCATGGAGGGATGCTCTTATATCCTGCCCCTAACTCTAACCACTAAGCCTAACCTACATGGAATAACGCAATGTTATAGTTGTGTTATGTAGCGTAATATGCACAGATACTTTAGAGCCGTTATCGTTATCGTTACTTGAGCCTAGTGGCACCAGACTATAGGCTTAAGTTTGCTACCTTACAGTAGATATCAGTATTGAGATACAGTATGTTCGGTTCATTGGCTTATCACCATTTTAAGCTTAAAGAATCAGTGTCTGGAACTAAGTCACCAACCTGACGTTATCCCAGGATTCATCCCCAATTGAAATTCAAAGGTAAGAAAGTATAGGCTAAAATTGGATAAGACAAGAACTTCCCAAACTGTCATTGCAAACGGATTTTTAGCATTTGCATGGAAAATGTTACTGACAATAGCGAAGTTTTGAAATCTTGATATGACAGAATTTTTGAAAACTTCACAAACGTACAACGCAGAAGCCTACTTATCCGAAAGTCCTTGGCATCGACCATATGGCTTGGAAGTTTTACCTCCAAGGTAGTACTTCCATACACCAAAGTGAAAACTGCGGTCAGTGTCTCAGGTTTCACTGAACACTCAGTAGAAACCTCCTGCACAGAAGAAGGCATATTAGGTACAATGCAGCCAAAGACTGACCGTCAAATTGTGTAATAAACATGAGGGACGTGCAACGCAGTGATGTAGTGGTGAACGTGAATCTTTACTACCAGCCTACACTAAAACGCTTACAGTCCCTCTTTTGGCATGCAGCATAAATAATGATTTCATGTTGATATCCATCAGTGAATTACAAACCTATGGAATTCTCTTATCATCCCCTCTACACCATTTGTAGTGAAAATGTAAATTTCCGAACCTGTGTTAAAAAAAGAAAATTTGAGCTAGAACTCACAACGCCATAGAGACTGGGAAGTGCCATTTCCTGCAATCTGAGAGGCACTTTTATCCAAACATTTTCTCTGTACGCTACGCGCCAACCCACGGTGACTTTCCACTTAGATAGTGCCATTACTGCTTCCCCCACGCCAACCCTTTTCCCCCACTCACCCCCTACCCCCATGAAAAAAGTCTGGCTACGCCACTGTATACGAGAGTTATCTCAAAATTTACTACCAACTTTCCGCAAAAAGGTAACAAGATGAAGATTCACTTCAAACGGTAATGAAAGCACTAAACCAGATGACTTTTTGTGTTTTATTTGCGAAACGAAAACAGAAAACAAGAATGTAATTCACACATGGTCGTAATGTAACGAAATCACAAAAACAACATGGAAAGTATCTAATAGTTGTAAAAGTTGTTGCCATTAATATTGCCAGGTACATGCAGATTGAATTGTTGTCATAGTGTTTTTTCTTACCCTCAAAGTGTGGGGCAGACCGTGTTTGAACACCAAACCCGACCAGATAAATACAACTGTTGGGGATTGAATACACTGGTCACCACGACCTCCACTTTATTGGTTGACTTTATGGTTGCAGTAATTCTGCATCTTCTACAGTAACAAACATTGGTTCAGCGAAGGGTCAAGCAGTCTCTGCACTCATGTCTTGCGGTCACTGGACACATAAATCATGTATATAACTCTGATCATCATGAATGAATGAAGGGTTTAAGCACAGCCTCTACCTTGACTACAAGGCATGCATGCTGAAAAAAAATACAGCCAGATTGTTAGATAAGAGGGCTATTGATCACAAAAGTCTGGAAGAATGTTCGCCCCATGAATGCTACGACGATAAAAAACTCACTATGGTAAATGAAGGTACATATTTATCTTGTGTAACATACATGATGTCGTGCCACATATAGTCATGATCTTGCAACTTTGGTGCATCCTGTACATACTAATGTGAAAGGATCAGATCAGAAAACCAGTTGGCCAAAGGGTTTTTGATGGCATTTGAAACAATATGCAGCCTAGTAACGAAGAGGCATGGAGTTTGATTCCTGGTCGGGTAACAGTAGTGAAATATGAGGTTTTCGTCCGAGAGTAATCTACGATTTTCCTTTCTGAACTGACCGTAGAAGAACTGAGGACGCACAACTGCGATACCCCTACACAGTATATATGTAGATAACATCGGTCAAAGTTTCCCTCCTTGAGATATGATGTTTGCAAGAATTTCACAATTTGACCATTGTTGGCCAAAAATGATTTTTGACTTCCACCAAAATCAATAGAGATCTTACTACTCAATGTAATACACCAACAAACTAAATGTGAAATGTTTCCAAGCTTCCTTTCGTGAGATATCGTATTCACAAAGTTAAAAAATTTGACCTCAAATGACCTTTGACCTTGACCAAAATCAATAGGTTTTTTCTACTTAATGCGGGACACCTACATACCAAATATGACATTTGTTCTTGACAGGCTTTCTTTGTGAGATATCGTGTTTGCAAGGTTTTCACGTTTGACCCAAAAGAGCCATGACTGCCACCAAAAACAATAGGTTCTTGTACTCAATGTTGTACACCTATGTACTAAATATCCCATTTGACCAAAACTCCTTTCTTGAGATAACGTTTTACAAGGTAGATGTCACAAACATACACACACACCACTGTGTGATTACAGAGGTTCCCATACCATTATCAAAGAAACCAACAGTTTCCTTTTTGACGTTGTTTTGAAGTTGTTGGTCACTCGACATAGAGTTATGATGTAAAGGCCACAGCTTTCTTCAACATTTGTGGGGTTGGTAACCACTTTAAGACAAATGTCTTTAAGTTAATCCATAGTCCAAGGGAGATCCTTCACAGGTACCTGTAGGAAGTCTGACCTCAGTAGGAAGTTTCACCTCACTTTATTTTAACATCTGTATCTCATTTTCTTAACATCTGTGCCTCTCATTACATTTGAAATTTTGGCGATTTTTTTTTTCCGTATAGAGGTACTACAGTTCACACAAAATAATCTTAGTGTAGGAATAGTGTTTCCTACGAGGAAGCTTCGTTTCTGAGGAAAGAACAATACCGCTAACGTAGATGGGCTGATATCCGAAAATTATTTAATCATTTTAATAGGAATCCTTTCGAAAACGCCAAACACATTACGATGCCATTGACGAAGCTACCCGAAATACTGTCCAAAATGCATTTTCTGAGTTGAATAAGTTTATGATATTGGCCACACGTCACCGTTTAGAGATTTCAAACGATAATCTGTAATCATCAAATGTATTTCTTTTGTTTAGACCCGAAAACTGCAACTCACGAATTCGGCCGCAATCTTTTCTAATTGAGTCTTGTATCAGCCATTTAAAGCCATGGGTAATGCAGCCAGTGTCGTAGAATCATTAGTATAATGATGCAAAGATTGCACAAACCTTTTCCCTTGTTAATTGCGACTTGCCATCTGCATTCACAACAGTATTAAAGTGGAGAACTCCATATGTTTATTTCTTGTTTTGTTTTTCTTTTCTGTATGGAAAGTCTTATGTGAAGAACAATTAACTTGTGTTACAGGCATATTCTCCTGGCAAGTTGTTAGATTATCAGGCCAAATTCATTTTGCATAGTAATAAGACGACTACAAGTTATCATTTTTTTCAACATACCTGACCCCAATGGCATGGTAACCTATGCCTTATTTTAATGTCAATGAAACTACAAGGGTGATCGGTCCAGTGACATGTTACCCCCCCCCACCCCGCGGTGCCATTAAAAAGGATGGACCCGCCGAGCAATCTCAGTGTGATTGACATCATGTAGGCCTGATAGAGGATCCTAGCTTTACTTGATGTGATACTAATGAGCCTGCCAAGATAACTGTGGGGGTGTGATTACAAAGTTAGGAATATTGGGGACATAACACTCTTTTTATCACTTCCATCATTTTTTGAATTACTGCTACACATAGAGGATGAGAATGCAAATAACCATATTCAGGTTCCATTTTGATTGCAACAAATTTCACAGCCTTCAATTATCAGCTTACATTTGAACACTTTAGAACTATATAAATAACTACAGAAATAATACTATAGAAATAAATAATGCACATATGCAGACAGCAATTACATTAAACTAAGGCATCATGGTAATTGTCACTTCTTCCAACTGTCACTTATTGAAATGTTGATAATATTTCAATAAGTTTCTCAAAAGAAAAAGACAAACAGATTCATTTATATTTAAACACAACACAATTGAAAGAGTGAATATACTCACCACATCCAATATATCATACATACAGTATATCAATATATCATGTTTAAAGCAATCACTATAAACAACTTGGTATCACAAAGGCATTGTCAATAAATACTTCAATTTGAGATACTTTAATCACTTAGTCAATAATCAGATTAATGCAAAAATATTAATGCACTTAATTTCCAAAAGGCAAAGACACTCTCTTCGCAAACCCTTACAGGCACACGGTGGTAAGTTTCAAAGCATTAAAGAAGATCATCCAAGGAGCAGGTGCAGTTGGGTAATTGTAACGCATTCCACAAAGTGAACGGTTACAGAGAACAAACTCAGTACCAACATACTAACAGCACCTGGTCAGCACTGATACCCCTATTCCCCTCACTTCTTCATCTACAATTGTGTGGTTTCAACTGAGAAAAAGCACAAGCAACTGCCGCAGCACCCTTGTTCAGGGTTGAAATCAATTGCGAAATTCAACAGAGGTACATCTGTCAGGTTGTTTGTGATTAAAATTACCATGAATGCCGTCTTTTGAAGTACATAGATATAGTGGGCCCTTTAAATGAGGCTATGAATGCAATTGCATAGTGGTCATCTCTGACAATCACTAATTTTGCGTTTCACACCCAACAGATAGTACGGTAGCCAAGGAAAGTTGCATATACCACATCACAGTGACAACTTACTGTGCATGCTCCCAACTCAAAAGGGACTAAGTATTTAATTGCTGCGATGTGACATTACAGGCATACAACCAACTAACTCTATTCCCCTTAATTCCCCTCATGTGATAAATTGTATGAATATATATAACGATACAGCTGTACGAAACCAGAGCTTAAATCCCCTTTACACACATGCAGTATGAATTTGCACAAAACATGTAGATAAGTACTGAAGACCTTTCAAAATGATGACACAAAACTCAGTACAGGTGAAAGTCCAAACTGTACTTTCTGAAGTAAACATATCATGCAGTAAAATAACTTCAGTATACCGATTTGACTCAGAAGTGAATCTTGCACAAGATACAGAAATGTCAACTTAACAAGTAAACTTTCTTGGGCATGATGACAAATTAAAGTCAAAATCTTAACTTCATTTTTCCATTAGTATATCATGTGAAGAATCTGTTTGCGGTACATGGTTATTCTAACTGCGGGATAATCACACAAAGTTTGTTACAATAGGAAGTGAAAATAAGAGAGAACATCGGAGAAAGCCCTGACACGTATACGGTTGTTCATGATAACATTAACGTAAACACATAATGAGGACTGACCACACATCAAAATATATCAATCTCTTTATTTCCTTGTAGCCTAGCATTTCTAGCGTTTCTTTGTAGTTCTGGTATATCCATGGAACTCACATTTTTTTAACCACATCGTTTATCATCTAAGTACTAAGAGGTGTTACATTCCAGTGAGCACAACTTCTGAGGACAAATTGCATGAAAATTCACAAATCAACCCAGACCACAGCATACCAAAAGTTCACAGTTCAGTTAAATAAAAGAGAAAACTGTATGTGGAAACAATTAGTGACTGAAAGATTTTAAATATTGTTCGTTCATTCCTGACATTTGGAACTGTATGTGTGCTAGACAATTTTGAACTTTTGAACACCTTATCACTTAATTTTTCCATATCTAAAGTGCTATGCATTTAGGCACCAGTTTTATTACGACATATGAAAAAGAAAATTCCTCTAATTATCTCAACTTACCTACTCTCCAATAATCTAAAATCTTCAAATATGCTATGAGCCAATAGCATCAACATGCCATACAGAATTTAATACAACAGCATCACCAGGTCTAGATTCGGTTCATCTGACTGATCAATTCAAGAATCGAAGATACAGGAAGATGATATACCGTACCTATAACACAATGCTTTTAAACACTAACTCCGATCACATTTTGCATGTGCAGGCATTTTGCAAAAGTGTTATTTTGCCTACTCGCTCAATCTGAAGGATGTTAAGAATATCTTCCAACTTTATGTTTGCATTCTCACATCATTCAATTCTCATAATCCTCTTTCTATATTCAATAACACTAGAAGTATAAATTGTCTTGCGCTAACAAATTGATGATCATTCTTATGACATTCAAGCAAATTGAGGATATATTGAAAGTGAGTGCAAGTCATTTTTATCTCTCTGCAAATTAAATATACATTGGACATAAAGCTCTCGCTATTCAGCTGCAGTTGTTTATCATCGGAGAGTGTTCTCAAAATCTTAATGCTAGGGATTTCACTTTATCCCGATATCCTTACATATAAGGTACGGGTTGGGCCCAATTCCTTTCCAGCATTACATTCTTCTTCCCTCTGTTTCAAGAAATACGATATGTCAGTGTGTCTGAAGAAGAAGGCAAACACAAAGCTAAACATCAGTCAAAACAGTTACATGTAAATGGGTTAAGTAGTGTTCGTAAATGCAATAAACATGTTAAGATGTTTGTTTAGATTTTGTTGTAGCATTTGATAACCAGAACGTCAACGGACGTTGATTCTTTGCCAATATTTATGATGAAGGAAGGATAAACAACATACCAATTTTGACGTTCACTCACCTTACCCTCTTTGAGATACTATGTTTACAGCATATCAGCCACTGATATGTGTCTTTATCTCCTTACAAGTTCTTCAGACTCCACCGCTGGTGACCTCAAATGACTTTTGTTCTCCATGAAAAACAATAGGGATCATATACTCACAATGGCCGAACTATACCCTAAATTTGCAGTTCTAGCCACTTTACAGAATTTACAATGTTTCTAAACTATGACCTCTACTGACCTTGGGTGACCTTTGACCTCCCTAATTTCTGACAGAGATTATCAAATGACCAAGAGCAATCAAGGTTAAGAGTTCGAAGTTCCAGCAACTTTCAATAGCTGATATAACTTACTTAATAGGTTGGAGAGTTTCTCCTCTGGTGACCTCAAATGACCTTTTACGTAACTGGAAAATATTAGGGATAATCTACTGGTAATGAACTACCTGCATACCATCTTTGAATTCAAACAACTTTTCCTCACTGACATAATGTGTTTTAAAGGTTTTCAAGGTATGTGATCTTGTGACCCCTTGTGACCTTTGACTTCACCAAAACTTTATAGAGATCATGTACTTATCAAAGGCTACCAATATTTTACATTTGGAGTTCCAGCAACTTTCAGTTTCTGAGATATCCTCCTTCATAGGTTTTCAGACTTCCCCTCTGGTGACCTCAAATGATCTTTGATCTACCTGGAAAAGACTATAGACCATCTACTTACAATGTACTATCTACGTAGTACCAACATTGAAGTTCAAGTAACTCAAGTAACAAGTAAGTATTGAGTGACAATATCCTTCAAGAAAAAAAAAACCAGAACAAATCAAGAGTCACTGCAAGGAAACAGGTTAGCCGACGGTCAAACTTGGAGGGTGTATGGTTTCTCTCCAGGGAAATCACGTGATCACTTCCTTTGTCACAGACTGTCTATTGTGTTTTACGTTTACATGTTTTTGTTGTACATCCGTTGTTGCACTTGTATCCAGCTTTCAAAAAGTAAAGTGAAAATGAGGTGTTCTCTGCAACTTGGGATAGATTTGTCGCAGTGTCCCAAATTGCCTTTAGGCATGACGAATGAGCTACCCAACCAAAGGCAGTTGTACATGTAGGGTCTGGTTTCTTGACCATTGCTTCCAGAAGCTTGAGACCGTAACTGGAATGTCAACGGCAACGAAGCCACTGAAAAACGTGTGCCGAGAAAGACAGCATTCAGTCAGAGTCATCTGATATTCAATGAAAATCTCCCTCACGAATCTTAGTAATGAAGACTTCATTGTGATTCATAGTGCTCATACTTGCTGTACAAACAGAATGATGAAGGTCCTCTGGAGTGTGTTCTGAAAAGCGACCAGAATGTGTGTGAAAATGTACACAGCCAATTAATCTGTAAAGGCATACAAACCGGTGTCAAAATCAGTCATGTCAAGTAATCTTGGATGATCCCACCTGTAATGAACTTAGAATTTCTGAAAAATGTTTGGAGAAAGTTTGGACTGCCCCGTGAAAAAAGAAACATAATCACAACCACAGAAAATACAAAATAACCTGCATAAATGTTGGTTGAGTATTACAGGCAGTCGCCTAAATCCTGTAGGTTAAAATCACTGGTTAGGGTAGTCATTGCAAAATTCCTTCCGAAATTGGACATAAACATGCTCGTCCTTGAGTTGAGTTTTCATCGAAGGCAATGCTATATGCGTCGTATCACGGTCTGGGCTGTTTATGACATCTTTCTAGCAGGATGTTGTCTTGGCATAAACCCATACCCTAGATTCACCTGCTTCATGGTTTGAGGAAAAACGTTTGGCAAATGGTATCAACCCACCAATGCGCTGGAAGACTTTGTCTTGGTCCTCACCACTAAGACCTTCTGCTGTAATTAAAAGACGAAGATGATTCTCTGTCACTTGTGCAATATACAACACTTCGTGTGAAAGGTATGTTACTAGTGATCGTTTGGTAGTGTAGTGCGATTTGCAATGAAACGTGATCATTTATATGGTTTAACAATCTGCGATGAGATTAAATGAAATGTGTATGAAATATCCCTTCTCTGTCGTTCAATGTCCTTAGGCATTACATCATGACGTCCTGGGTGGATAAATATAATGTGTACTTCTGTAGAACTGCTTGTAAAAAATGTCCATAATCACCAAAGGTCTTATGTCAATCTAATGGTTACATTTGGGTAATCATAAACATTCCTTTGGTTATCACACACGCACTAGCTTCAATCAGGAAAGCTGGTTTCTTTCCAAAGGCATTAGGCAAACGTTGTCGAAAAAGATAGAAGCAGCAGCCTTGTTTCCTTTGTTAGGAGTGCCACTGTTGTCATACTTGGCACGAGGGCGATGCATGAACTGATTGAGGGTTTCTCACAGCAGCATTTGAACATTTGGAAAATGCAACCTACTCCCTTAGATAGGAGATTTGAGGATTATGGTCTTTAAGTTCTTGGTGTTTCTTTATTCTGCTAGTTTTCTTTAAAGTGAACGAGTGCAAGTTTTGTCGTTGGTTTGGTCGGATGATCGGATAAAAGAGAGCACTTCATATAAGTGATGAAATGAGCATCACCATCAACATAGAAAGAACTCAGATCAGTGGCTATCTGTGTGTCAGAAACGTCATCAAATAAATGACTTAATTGATCACTACACTGTGATACAGAAAAAGAAGAGTCATTCAACGTCTGAGTGTAATTCCAAATGTTTGTTCCAACAACAGTATGGCTCACACTGATAGACTCACACTGATAGGCTCACAGTGATAGGCTCACACTGTCAGATACAATATGTGTACATGATGACTTCAACTGTGATGATAGGTTTGTATTAACCTTAGATCTGAAAGGAAGAGAATGAGTTAATCTGTTCATTCTGTTGAGTCTTTCGGCGTTTGCAGCATTCATGGCCATTTTCATCTTTTTTGTTTACACTCATCTTATTTGCTTCATCGAGAGCAACACACTGATAATTGTGACCACTGAGGCTGAATGCATTGGAATCAGCTTTCAACTTTGCTTCTATCTGGTGGACAGATCTTCAATGTTGCCATAAGGATAGATACTACGCGAAGGTAATTAGTACGATCCATTGCTTGGAATAATGGGGCTAACACTGTCGCACACAAGCTTCTATTAGGTAGACATCTGTTGATCTGATGAACATATGCAGACCTACATTATTCAGAGCAACTCTGAAAGGAAAATTAGACCAGAACTTACAGGAGTGGTTTACAGATCCATTACGTTCCACAAATTGTTGAAACTGGTGGAATACATCAGCAACAAATGTTATAGATCCCAGTGGAAAACATCAGGAAAAACTTTACCCTGCTTGGTAACAATTTCTTGATGTAATCTGGTCAAATACGTATCAAGATGTATATGTATTGACAAGTTTGTCGATATTTGCTTAAGAAGAGCATTATATGTAACACGCAACAAATATTCCTGCCATGTCTCCTAATTAAGCATAGTTCCATAACTTATTTTTCCTGTTATGCTGAACATTATACATTCTCCAGTTGCAGACTTGATTAAATATGTAAATGAACAGAAAGTGCTGTAATAATCATTCTGCGTGATCAACTTTTTTCTACATACAGTTTTATTAATTTACTATTGTAGTTCATGTGTAAAGTTTGCAAGAGAGTAACATCATCATTTAACATTAATTCACCAAGTTCTACAACAGTTGCAAGTGCAACATGGTCAATAGAAGGTGTCTCAGTTGTAGTCTGCATCAGTCTAAAGGGCGGTAAATCTAGAAAAGAAGTTCTCTTTACTCATAAGATTGTGATAATTGTACTGATGTCCGGTACTTGTCCGGTAACAAAGGTTGCGTAACAGATATGTCTCACAATTGCACAACTCCTCTCTTTAAAGGATATCAGCTGAGAACATCTGGACAAGCCTGTCATCTTTCCATTTTAATAGCTTTTACATCCACAAATAGAAGAAGACTTAGGTACAGGTTGCTGATAAATACTACAATAATGTTGATGACACAAGATGGGAGTGATAGATGCTGGACTAAATTCGAGGCCATAAATATGTAGCATCTCCTGTAAAAAAGATAGCAAATTAGGTTCGTGGAACCTGCTGCCATTTTGATAATTTTACACCCCTTACAGTGCCGGGTGTATCTACCATACGTGAACATCTTTTTTGGCATATTTGACAAATGCATTCCTGATCACTGTATCCGGCATCTCTCAGATTACTCACTGTGTTATTATGATTTGGGGAGTGCTTGTCCTATGTGGCAGTATTTATCGTTTGCAATTTTGTACACTGAATAATTGGCCATTGGTCTATGAGGATGTAAACACTGACATGAGTTTTGGTGTATTTGTGTGTATATTTGTGTGTATATGGTGTATACTTAACAGTACCATTGTAATGTTAATGATTGGTTAGGAAGGACAAACTACTAGATATTAATGTATAGGCTACACTGACGTTAGGAAAGATAACAACAATAACTAACAAGGTATCAATTAGGCTGTTACGAAGTTCAAGTTACGGTGTAAAATCATAGCAGATATAGACTAATCTACCAGAGCCTATACCACCATATATTGACTGGCTGCAACTTGATACAACCTAATCAAAACTGTAACCCTAGGCTAAGGGCTTACACAAAAACATTATCTTATTTCCTTATTGTCTTATCAACACCAAAGACACCAGCAGCACTTTATGAAAGTGACTGTAATGTAGGCGAAGGTCTTAGTTTAACTGAGAAGAAAAATGGTTAGGTTGTTCCCATTAATTACCTACAGCTACAAGTTACGAAACAAAGAAACTTGTGTTAGATTTAGGCCCCAACATAGCTACTGAACGATACGCAAAACACAATATAACTTAACCCAGACGGTATCCTAATCTTGTTTGGCCTAGCAGTTACTCAGCGTTGACCAGCTTGATTCACTTAAAAAGAGGTGATCCAGTGAAATATGGGAACCACAGTAGCTAACTGGATCAACCTTTTAAAATGGCTTACCCAGATTTGATTACACGTTGCGAGCTCAACCAGCACGTAGACCTACATAACAAACTGAATGTACCAAACTGCCTATGCCTAATCAACTTTACAAGCCTAGCCTATGGCTACGTAATATAAAAAGATAGCAGAGTCACTATTTACAATTACTTTTACCGTGTAAGGATACAAGACATTCCTCACCCACAAATTGCATGTGGGTGTGAACTACAAAATGCTGAAAATTATACTTCAATGTCGAATAAGGTTCCTAACTGAATATATCTTATTAAGAAATTTATTACAAAGACATGAAGAAAATTACCGTAAAAAACTAAGAAGGGGGTCACGAAGATCGTGTGGGTCAGTCAGACGTGATAAGACTGCTGAAATCCAGGTTTTCTCTTGTTACGAAGACGAATATTTCCGTAAAAATTCGATATTCCGATCTTTAATGTTACTCTTTCCAGTAGTGGATCACAGTGTGGAGAAAGGTATAAACGTGACGATTCAGGAGACCAAAAACCTACGGTAGTTCTTCGACACTGACCGAAAATGTTCCCGCAATTCGGCTGGAAATGCACTTCCGGAAAAGGTCACCCTGTTAATAAATATCGCTGTCACTGCTGAAATCCGAGGTCAGAGGACCTACTGGTAAAGAACCTTTTTTGAAAATATTGTGTTTTCAAGGCGGATTTTATGTTTTGCATTCACAAGCGATGATTGACCGCCACAACAACGATACTCTTCTACTCAGTATTAACAATGTAGTCTATATGTGTAATTATGACATCTCTTACAGTTATACTTCTAGGGATTAGGTAGTTTTGATCTTTTGTGATCTAAATGATCTTTGACCTTTAACAAAACAATAAAATTATCCACTCAGATGGGCAATGTGTATGTGAAGTGTGAGATCATTCACAACGATTCTTCTTGTATATACGGTTTTCAAGGTTTTGGTCAACTGATGTTTCGTGATCTTCTTGTACTCAACATACTCTTTGATCAATATTGGCAGGAAATAACCTAGTAGTTCCATGCGCAACAAACAGAAAAAAAAGGTTCAAACATTTAGGGACACTGAGCCGTGTGTTACCTGCATGCGCAGCTACTACTGTACAGCTCAAAACTACCAGGAACGTGCGTTTTTTATAAACGTTTCATATTAGTGGGAGGCGAGGGGTGGGCAATATATTAATCCACATCCAGTCTGTCCCCAGTAATCAGGATTGTCCCTCTTTTTAAAGTGAACATTCCGGTAAAAGACAAATCGTACTGATTTTCTCAAGCCAAGTCGTAAATATTTTACGTACTGACTTGTTATGAACACTTGCATTAATATTTCATTTTCTTTAATATTGTTAATACATCTAAATCACATATTGTTACAACTCCCCGTTACAGTATTTTTAATTTTGAATGTTAACTCAAATTGCTGCTCCTCCTGTCAATTAACTACATTTTGTGAAGTCATGCAGGGCTGCACAAGATGTAAACTAATCGCCACTGCCGGATTTGAATCACTAGTCCTGGGCGAGGCTGTCCATCTCAGCTACAACCTTGCACAGAACTTACGGGCTAGTTATCGCCAAGATAAACCGTGATGAAATTAATATACAAATAAGTTAATTCACCATTAAGTTCAACGTAGTTCAACTGGTGCCATCAGTGGAGTGTACTATCAATCATGATATCCCCATCTTAAATACCAATGGGAAGAATGTGCTCCTGTTTCCCTCAAAATGAACTTTTGAACTCACTTTACTCCCTCTATTTAAAGTATTTTAATCCAATCCCCTGCTAAAAACCTCCCCCTGCCAGTGCTCTCCTCCTTCCGAAAAAGTTCCTAGCTGCAGTTCGAGTTCAGACCAAGCCCAAGTCTTTTCAAACATTAGACTTACGAACTGGCCTCGACTAATTCAGGCAGTTAAGCATGTCAGATCTGAACAGATAGAGTTCATAGCAAGAGGAAAGTGTGAGATGAAATACACAGATTTCACTTTGTTGGCAGCTTATTATTTCTGGGATAGATCACATTGTGAGATAAGGTTGCGTTCATCTTGTTGGATACATTTGTGGTTCTGATACAGATCTTAAAAATGATATTGCATCGAAACAGACTTGTGAAGACAAGAGGAAAATAGAAAAGTTTTAAATTGCATTACGTATTCTAAAATCAATCCAATTTGTTTTATTATCATAAAAAGTCCCTTAAATGGTCAGAGTGGAATATAAATTGTTCTATACTGTTATTGGTTTATCTATCCTTTCATATTTTGCCTTTTTAAGTGTGTGAGAGATGTTCTGACATTTCATACCAAATTCTTTTGGTCAGAACACTGAATAACAAGATGTAGGGAATATCCAGGCGAAACCGGAACCGGATTTTATTTTCTATCTGGCAGGAAACCGTCCAAACCTGGTATCCGGTGCATCCCTAGTCAATAACCGCTCTAGTGCTGAACTATGAAGAACAAACTCATAGCTATCTGAATTGTTAGGTTTGACATTTTCGGAGAAAATACTAAAATGTAGTAAATAAATCCATTCAAACATGTATCTCAAACACTTACTGTAATCCCTAGTCTATGTTTAGCGAAAGATAAAATAAATCATTCAAGGAGGGTCTTGATGG